>OY728132.1:505545277-510545277 GCA_963277665.1 Viscum album | reverse complement strand
CTCCACATCTTCTCAAATCATTGGGTTAGAGCTAAGATGTTACAGAGTAGCACAAATTGGTCAAAACCATGTTATATCACTGTATTTTTCTTTATTGATTTCTTTATTTTATTTCTTTACTTGTCTTGAATCATTATCACTACCATCACTGCATATCAGTTTTGAATGAGAATTTTTCCAGCTGCCATGGTAGGTGAATGTTGCACCAAGCACACCAACCCTAGACTTTACACATTGTTGATGCACACTGCATATGCATAGCTTCTGTTCCATTGGGTGTCATGAGAAAGTAGATGAGGATTGGTGAGGATTATTCCAAACTTGAAACCTCCCACCATATCTATAAAGAAGGGTTGGGAGAGACTTCTCCCGACATCTATTTCCAGTCAAAGATCTTTTTTCTTAGAGAGGGATAAAGACTTGTGACCTCCATGTGGGAATTAGGGGTTTATTCTTGTAAACATTGTTCTTGACAAATAAAGTAGTTTTCATTCTTGGTTATATTTTCTTTGTGATATGAGAATCACTGAGTCCAGTGGTCCATGGTCAATAGAACCTCAAACGTGGCCTTTTATTCCCTGAAAACACCTGGCCCAACCCAAATCTGAGAAGAGGTTTCTCAAGGACCACGCACAGTGCCCTCCGAAGCGTCTCTGCCCCATAACTGCCACCTTCACCGACCCACTCCTCCCACACCATGCTCTTAGTCCTCCTGCCCACTATCACCATCTCCACCCTCACCACCTTCCTACACATCGCCTGCACCACTCTACTCAGATTTCCTACTAGCCCTGCCCTGTCTTCGCAGCATAGACTGGCCTTCACCACCATCCCCACCCCGCAGACGGCACCACTGTCACCTTCCTTGCAACACTCCACCTTCATCTCATCCTCCTCATTTGGGAATTCCCACTCCACCGTGCAAATTGAGCTGTAGTCTCCATGCAAGACCGTGATTTCTGAAACCTCCTCTTTTATCTTCCTCGCGTGACGCACCACCGCCGCCAGAAGGGACAACTTGTCCGCTTGATGATTTTCCATCCATCAAGTGATTCCATTTTCCCAATAATAATAAACTCAATAAAGAATGAGTTCTCACATTGACGGTGGTGGGGATGAGGCTACGGAGGGTGGCGAGGTTGGTGTTGTCGGCAGAATTTTCTTCCGAGGACGGTGGCCACCCCCTTTTGTCAAATGAGGTGGGTTGGATGGCAGGAGGTGGGTGGCCAACCCCACCAATCCACCAGCGGGAGAAGGAAACGAGCAGGGGAGTTCTTTTCCTATAAAAGCCAGTGGGATCCCTATGTTTGAATCATCACATCCTCATCTCCTATCATTCCAATGTATGGTATTTCAGGAGGCAGTTTTCCCCATTATTCAAGAGAGGTATTACGAGGTCTTCTCTTTGTAATAAGTTTCGGAGTGTGTACCCACTTTTACCCCATAGTGATCCTTCTATTTTCCCTTGGTTTTTTACCCCTTCCTTTTGGGGGTTTTTCCACGTTACATATGGTGTTCATTTATTTCCACATTTTTTCACTTTATTTTTATCTCGTAATTATCACTACACCGGTGGGCCAATCATTTACAGTCCCAACAAGTGGTATCAGAGGAAAGGTTCTGGCCCGGTGCTGTTCACGTTTTTGGGTATTTATAATTCTTGTAAATTTGAGTATGCTCTGTGATTGAAACTTCGGTTCATCTTTCACATCAGAAAAAATTTATTGAGATTATGAAATACACCATTGTGAAATGGAGGAGGTTCTGGACTGACGGCGTGTCCATGTAGAGGAAAAATTTTAGATCGAAAAATTCAATGGGAATAATTTTTCATTGTGGAAAATGAAGATGCATGTGGTGCTACGGAAGGATAATTGCCTACTGGCAATTGGAGAAAATCCGGAGGGTGTGACTGAGGAGAAATGGAATGATATGGATGGGAATTCTATTGACAACATCCATTTGGCTTTGGAAGATGGGGTCCTATCGAGCATTGCAGAGAAAAAGACGGCGAAAGAAATATGGGATACACTGACAAAGCTATACGAGGCCAAGTCACTGCACAACAAAATTTTTCTGAAGAGAAAATTGTACACTCTTCGGATGGCGGAGTCATCATCGGTGACTGACCATATCAACAACCTTAATACATTGTTAGCTCAGCTCACGGTGTTGGGCTATAAAATTGTGGATACTGAACGTGGGGAGATTCTACTCCAGAGTTTTCCAGATTCATATGACCAACTCATCATCATCCTCACCAACAATATTCTAACGGATATGTTGGCCTTCAATGATGTTTTATCCATGATTCTTGAAGATGAAAGTCGGTGCAAGAACAAGGAGGACAGACAGACAACTTCGCACCAAGCAGAATCTCTGTCAATGGAGAGAGGAATGATGATAGAGTGTGGTTCCAGTGGGAGCCAAAATCATGGCAGGCCCAAATCAAGGAGTAAGAAGAATAATATCACATGTTTCAATTGTTGAAATAAGGGGCACATCAAGAAGGATTGTTGTAATAAGAAGAGTGGAGAAAAGAGATCTTAGGGGAATATGGTGAGTACTTCTGGAAAAGGAGATATACTAGTCAGTGAAGCGGAAATGACTACTAGAAGTAAGCAACATCTCGATGATGCATGGATTATCGACTCAGGAGAAACATGGCACATGACGTCTCAGCGGGAATGGTTTGACCAACATAAAACCATCAGAGAAGGACTTGTGTACATGGTGAACGATCACACTCTGAAGATCGTTAAAGTCGGTACCATCAAACTGAAGATGCATGATGTCATAGTACAGACCATCCAAGGAGTACGACATGTGAAGGGCTTGAAGAAGAACATATTTTCTTTGGGAGAATTTGATGACATCGAATGCAAGTCTCACACCGAGAATGGAGTGATGAGAATTGTGAAGGGCACGCTTGTGGTAATGAAGGTGGAGAAGATCTTGAAGAAATTGTAAGTCCTTATGGGTGAAACGTACGAGGAAGTGATAGTTGTTGCATCAACTACCTCGATGGAAGCATTGACGACATTATGGAATCAGAATCTTGGCTATATGTCAGAACGAGGCTTGAAGACTCTTACGGATTAGAAGTTGATGCCTGTCCTGACAAAGGTATCCTTACCATTTTGTGAGCGTTGTGTTTTGAGAAAGAAACACAAGTTAAAGATCAGGACGTCAACAGCAAGAAGTCAGGAGATCTTGGACTTAATCCATTCTGATGTTTGGAAAGCACCGGTTATATCCCTGGGAGGAGCAAGGTACTTTGTATCAAAAAATTGATGATTATTCCAGGAGATGTTGGGTGTACACATTCAAAAGGAAGGTGGATGTTTTTGAAGTCTTCAAAACATTCAAAGTGAGGAAGGATCTTGAATCTGGAAAGAAGGTCAAGTGTCTGAGGATAGACAATGGTGGAGAATATACAAGTGAGGATTTTGATACTTTTTGTCAACAGGATGGGATCAATAGATAGTTCACAGTGGCGTACACACCTCAGCAGAATGGAGTGGCAGAGCGGATGAACAGAACCTTGCTTGATAGAACAAGGGCGATGATGAAGACTGCAGGTATTGCAAAAACTTTTTGGGAAGAAGCAATGAATACCACATGTTATGTGATCAACCGATCTCCTTGAATGGTGATTGAGCTGAAGACACCGATGGAGATGTGGACTGGTAAACTCGCTGACTATTCTCAGTTACATACTTTTGGAAGTCCTGTATATGAAATTTTTAATGACCAGAAAAGATCGAAGTTGGATTCAAGATCCAAGAAATGTATCTTCTTGGGGTACGCTGATAGTGTGAAGGGGTATCGTTTTTGGGATCCCACTGCCCACAAATTTATCATCAGCAGAGTTGTAATTTTTGCAGAAGACAAGGTGAAAATGACAACTGATTAAGAAATAGAGAAGGATAATATAGAAACTAAAACATTCAAATTAGAGAAAAAATACAAGGAAGAACCATTTTTCTCTGAGGCATTACCAGAGCACAATGATCAAGTATCGGTTGAGTATGGACCATGACGGTCAAATCGGGAGAAAAGAACACTTGTATGACACTAAGACTATGTCACTAAGAGCAATATTGTGTACTTCTTATTGATGAAGGATGGAGAACCATATTCTTTTATGGAGGTGACCCAGAGTCCAGATGTATCCTCATAGATGACGGCGATGCAGGAGGAACTTGAAGCCCTGCACAGAAAAAAGTCTTGGGATATTGTTCCATTACCTCGTGGAAGGAAGGATATTAGAAACAAATGGGTCTTTAAGATCAAGAAGGATGGAAAGGAACAGGTGGAAAGATATCGTGCAAGATTGGTGGTCAAAGGATTTGCTCAGAAGTAAGGTATTGATTTCAATGAAATATTTTCTGTTGTTGTTAGACTGATGAATATTCAGATAGTTTTGGCGATGTGTGCTACATATAGCTTACATCTAGAGTATCTAGATGTGAAAACTGCTTTTCTCCATGGTGATCTTGATGAAGAGATCTATATGCTCCAACCGGGCGGTTTTTCAGAAGAAGGCAAAGAGAACTTGGTTTTTAGGGTTGAAAAAAATCTATGTACGGTCTCAAACAGGTGTCGAGGTGTTGGTATAAGATATTTTATTCCTATATCACGAGCCTTGGATACGACATACTTAATTCAGATCCTTCTATATATTTCAATGGTTCATATGGTAATGATTTCATCATTCTTCTATGGTATGTGGATGACACGTTTGTTGCATTCCCCAACAATGATCATATCCAGGAGACGAATACACAGTTTTCTAGGGAGTTTGATATGAAGGATTTGGGACCAACAAAAAAGATTCTTGGGATGCAGATTTACCGAGACAAAAATAATGGGAAGATTTGGCTATCACAGAAGAGTTACTTACAGAGAGTCTTGAGATGCTTCAACATGCAAGACTGTAAGACAATTTCTACCCCTCTTCCCATTAATTTCAAGTTATCATCCACGATGAGTCCTAGTAGTGAATTAGAGAGGATGGAAATGTCTCGAGTACCGTATGTATCAACAGTGGGTAGTATAATGTTCGCTATGGTTTGTACTAGACCAGACATTTCACATGCAGTGGGAGAAGTTGGTCGGTACATGACAAATCCAGGACGGGAGCATTGGAGCATAGTTAAGAGGATCCTGAGATACATCAAGGAGACCTCAGATACTGCATTATGTTATGGAGGATTAGATTTTACTGTTAGAGGATATGTTGATTCAGAGTTTGTAGGTGATTCTAACTGGAGGAAATCTACTACTGGTTATGTGTTCACTCTTCTAGGAGGAGTTGTGAGCTGGATTTCTAAGTTACAGTCAGTTGTGGCTTTATCCACAATGAAGGAAGAGTACATGGCAGCTAAACAGGCTTGCAAAGAGGAAATTTGGATGAGAAGGTTGTTGGAGGAACTCAGGCATAGAAAAGAGTAGATTCCATTGTTTTGTGACAGTAAGAGCGCCTTTCACATTTCAAGGAATCCATCTTTTCATTCCAAGACGAAGCACATTGGGGTATAGTATCACTTTGTATGAGATGTGGTGGAGTAAGGAAGTGTGGACATGTAGAAAATTCATACTAAATAAAATCTGGTAGATTTCCTGACGAAGGTGATTAACACTGACAAGTTCAGATGGTGCAGATCCTCAAACGACCCTACAGAGACTTGAGAATCATGTTTGGTAGATAGAAAGGATGTGGAGATGTGATTGGTTTACAGTAAAATCTCCAAGTGGGAGATGTGTCGGTAGAATTTTCTTCCCAGGACGGTGGTCGCCCCCCTTTTGTCAAATGAGGCAGGTTGGCGAGCGGGAGGTGGGTGGCCAACCCCACCAATCCACCAGTGGGAGAAGGCAACGGTCAAGGGAGTGCTTTGCCTATAAAAGGAATTGGGATACCTGTGTTTGAATCAGCACATCCTCATCTCCTATCATTCCTATGTACGGTATTTTGGGAGGCGGTTTTCCCCATTATTCAAAAGAGATATTATGAGGTTTTGTCCTTGTAATAAGTGAGGGAGTGTGTACCCACTTTTACCCCATAATGATCCTTCTATTTTCTTGTGGTTTTTTACCCCTTTCAATTAGAGGTTTTTCCACGTTACATCTGGTGTTCATTTATTTCTGCATTTTTTCACATTATTTTTATCTCGTAATTATCGCTGCACTGGTGGGCCAATCATTTACGGTCCCAACAAGTGTTGATCCTTTTCCGGTGCTGGTGCTCCGCCTCGCTGTGGTTTCGACTGGCAGAGAGGGCCTCCTCCTCACCTGTAAAAAAACTGGCAATATAATTATTTTCTTTATATGTGATGGTGCCGCTACGGTAGGTATCCATGGTGGGAGCAATCAGTCCATGGAGGAAGCTACTGCCGCCGCAAGTGGAGGGGTTCCAAAATCCATAGAAGATGAAAAGCGGGTGTATTGAACTTTTGTTCCGCTTGTTCACATCAAATAAGAAAGAGATAAATTAGTGGATCAGAATGGTAGAATGAAGGAGATGGCGTTTCATGCATCGTTCCAATATATATATATATATAAACAAAAAAACAAAAATAAAATAAATAAAATTTTCAGCAGAATTTATCTGCTATTTAAAATCCAGTTGCACTGCCTTTACTGCATTCTTGATTCTGACAAAATCTCTCACCAAGGGAGACCTTTTATAAGGGGGCTTACCCTAGAAAATCATTCTGCATTTCTGATATGGGATTCTGGTTCTCCCTTTCCTGCGCAAGACATTCTGCATTTCCAATGTGGGATTCTATTTTAAGTACATGGCTTTGACAGAATATAAAATATAAACTACAAGACCAATATAAATGAAACTTAAAACATGGATTAACCATATAATAAATAGTTGAAAAAAAGAATTTCATAAAAAAATGTTGATGGAAAATAATTTATAAGGTTTCAAAGACACCTACTTGAAACTTAAAAATGTTTCAAGTACGTGACTTTGAAAGCCTAAAAAATATTAACTATAAGACCCATATAAATGAAACTTAAAACATGGATTAAACAAATATCAAATAGTTGAAAATAAAATGAATTTCATAAAAAATGTTGATGAAAAATAATTTATAAGTTTTCAAAGATATTTACTTAAAGCTTAAAAATGATTCAAGTACATGACTTTGAAATTATATAAAATAAAAACTCTAAGACCAACATAAATGAAACCTAAAACATGGATTAAAAATATTACAAATAGTTGAAAATAAAAATAATTTCACAAAAAATATTGATAAAGAATAATTTATAAGCTTTCAAAGACACCTACTTGAATCTTAAAAATGTTTCAAGTATGTTCCTTTGAAAGCCTATAAAATATAAACTAAAAGACTAATATAAGTGAAACTTAACACATGGATTAAACATATAATTAATTATTTAATTTATTTAATTAGTATTATTGATAGTTAATTATATAATAATTAATTAGTCAATTAGTAATTATTAATAATTAAATATATGATAATTAATTAGGCAATTTGTAATATAATTATTAAGTATATAATAGTTAATTACTTAATTAGTAATATAATTATAAATTATATTTATTCATTATAATTAATAATTAGTAATCATTAAAAATTATTATATAATAATTAATTAGTTAATTGGTAATATAATTATTAATTATATAATAGTTAATTAGTTAATTAATAATATAATTATAAATTATAATTATTCATTATAATTATTAATTAGAAATTATTAAATATTATTATTTAATAATTAATTAGTTAATTTTTAATATAATTATTCCTTATAATTATTCATTTTTATTATTCATTATAATTATTCATTATAATTATTCATTATAATTATTAATTATTAATTATTAATTATTAATTATTAATTATTAATTAGTAATATAAATATTAATTGTATAATAATTAGTTAGTTAATTATTAATTATTAATAATTAATCAGTTAATAATTAATTAGTTAATTATTAAAATAATTATTAATTATTTAATAATTAATTAGTTACTTAGTAATATAATTATTAAGTATATAATAATTAATTATTTAATTAGTAATATAATTATTAATTATATAATTATCAATTATTTAATTAGTAATTATTAATATTTAGTTATATAATAATTAATTAGTTAAGTAGTAATATAATTATTAATTATATAATAGTTAATTAGTAAATATTTTGAGAAAGATAGAGTTAAAGCCATTTTTATAATTAGTTCATTAGTAATATAATTATAAATTATATTTATTCATTATAATTATTTATAATTATTATATAATAATTAATTAGTTAATTAGTAATATAATTATTCTTTATAATTATTCATTATAATTATTCATTATAATTATTCATTATGATTATTCATTATAATTACTAATTATTAATTATTAATTATAAATTAGTTAATTAGTAATATAATTTTTAATTATATAAATTTTAATTGTATAATAATTAGTTAGTTGATTAGTAATTATTAATAATTAATTATATAACAATTAATTAGTTAATTAGTAATTTATTAGTTAATTAGTAACATAATTAATAATTATTAAAAAATTAATTAGTTACTTAGTAATATAATTATTAATTATATAATAATTAATTAGTTAATTAGTAATATAATTATTAATTAGTTAATTAGTAATTATTAATTATTAAATATATAATAAATAATTAATTAATTAGTAACATAATGATTAATTATATAATAGTTAATTAGTTAATTTTTTGAGAAAGATAGTGTTGGGGCCCTTTTTATAATTAGTTAATTAGTAATATAATTATAAATTATAATTATTCATTATAAATATTAATTATTCATTATAAATATTAATTAGTATTTATTAAAAATTATTATATAATAATTATTTAGTTAATGAGTAATATAATTATTAATTATATAATAGTCAATTTTTTAATTATTAATATAATTATAAATTATAAATTTACATTATAATTATTAAATTGTTATAATTAAAAATCATTATATAATTATTAATTAGCTAATTATTATATAATTGATTATTAATAATTACTAATTAACTAATTAAATATTATATAATTAATTATTAATAATATTAATTAAATAATTAAATAATTTATTATTTGTTTAATCCATGTTTTATGTTTCATTTATGTTGGTCTTATAGTTTATATTTTATAGGCTTTCAAAGTCACATACTTGAAACATTTTTAAGTTTCTTGTAGGTGTCTTTGAAAGCTTATAAATTATTTTCCATCAATTTTTTTATGAAATTATTTTTATTTTCAATTTTTTTATATGTTTAATCCATGTTTTATGTTTCATTTTTGTTGGTATTATAGTTTATATTTTATAGACTTTCAAAGTCACGTACTTGAAACATTTTTAAGATTCATGTAGTTGTCTTTGAAAACTAATAAATTATTTTCCATAAACATTTTTTACAAAATTGTTTTTATTTTGAACTATTTGTTTTATTTTTAATCCATGTTTTAAGTTTCATTTACATTGGTCTTATAGTTTATATTTTACATGATTTCAAATTCACGTACTTCAAACATTTTTATGTTTGAAGTATGTGTCTTTGAAACCTTATAAATTATTTTCCATCAACATTTTTGATGAAATTTTTTTTTTCAACTATTTCTTATATGTTCAATACATTTTTTAAGTATCATTTATATTGGTCTTATAGTTTATATTTTATAGTCTTTCAAAGCCACATACTTAAAAGAGAATCCCACATCAGAAATGCAAAATGTTTTGTGCAGGAAAGGGAGAACCAGAATCCCAAATCAGAAATGAAGAATGATTTCTAAGGTAATATCTCTTATAAAAGGGATCCCTGGGTGAAAGTTTCTGTTAGAATCCAGACGGATGTAATGGAAGTACTTCTGGATTTTAAATAAGAGATAAATTCTGCTGAAAATTTTATTTTTATTTTTATTTTATTTTGTTTTGTATATATATATATATAAACAAAACAAACAAAATAAAATAAGAATAAAATTTAAAAAAAATTAATTAATTTTATTTTTGTTTTAGTACAAAGGCGACATCACCGATGTTGCCTTTTACCCGATGCCAAAGGCGTATTTTCAAAAATATTTTTCACCCGGCGGTATTTAAAAAAAATATTTTTTAAAAAAACTTATTAAAAAAATCATACTTTGCTTCTTCCAACCTGATGTGTCATACTTCTGTCATCACTTCATTTTCCTTTTTAATTATTTTATCAAAATTATTTGTTTTCTAATCCATATTGCCATGATTGTGTAATTTTAAGTATTGATTTAATTTTAAATGAATTATTCTATCTATAATCACAGCACCCGGTTTTTGTTACAAAAAAATGACTCAAAATCCAAATTCAGAAGGATCGAGTTGATTTCCTAGTTATCATTTATTATTGATTTTGGTTTTATTTTTTTCTAATTAAATGTGAATATAATATGTTTGTTTGCATTGTTTTCATCATCACCTTTTTTTGTCTCACCCTTAGTGTTGATTGTGTTGGTTTTATACACTTTGGTGAGTCCCTCGTTACCTTTATGTGAATCTTCTATCTATGGTTTACCTTTATGTGGGCTTCTCATGACTCTTATGTGTGTTTTTCATGTGTTGTTTTACCCTTACATAGAGGTCCACTGACCTTTTTGTTGCTTAGGTATACCCTTACAGGGGTTGTTATACCCTCACAATGCAATAATGATGTGTAGGCTACCCTTACTTGAGATCGAGATGTCCATTATATGGCGTGTATATTCGGTGTGTTACCCTTACGTGAGTCAGGGTGTACCCTTAAGTGGGTAGAGTGCTGACAGTCTTACCTTTATGCAAGGGTCAGTCTACCACTACTATAAAACCCACAATAAACAGTGGTTGTTTTTTTCACCGCTACATAAAAGTGTTGATAAAAGCATCATTTATCAACACTAAAAAATAACTGTTAAATATTGGTTTTTATTAGCAATTAAAAAATGTTGATAAAGGATAAACTTTCTCAATGTTTTTTTTATTGATGATAACAAGCACACTTTATCATCGCTCTCTTTTAGTGCTGATAAAGATCATCATTTATCAATAATTTTATTTAACATTGATAAATGGTACATTCCATTAAAAAAATATATATCATTAAAAAACATATATTAATATATCAATATATTTATATTGAGAAAAATATCACATATTTTATTAAATATGATTTATATATGACTAAATATACATTTTCACTTGTTATATAAGATATTTAGTTAAAAAGTATCATATAAAATATTATATATATAAATATATATTTATATATAATTTTCTTAAAAATTATTTATATAAGACAAAATATGTATTATAAGTAATATAAATTTATATTTCATATATTTTGTGAAAGAAAATCTATTAATTTAATTGAAAATATATAATATTGATTAAATTTTTTTAATAATTAAGACATTTTGTTTTTTAATTTCACACGTATAGATATACAAAATTAATTCAATTTTATAGCGAAAAACATACACAAATAATATAAATTGTTAATATTATCATTTTATATTTTTATCTATTAATATTTATTATTTTATATAATAAGTTTTTAATTATTAAATTTTATTCATTTCTTATATTTATATTTTATGTATAATATTTATTACCATTTTAATTAATATATATATATATATATTAAATTTATTCATTTTAATTAATAATTTTTTCATATATTTGTAATTTGTTTATTTTTAATTTTTATTCATTGAGTTTTTTTAAAATTTTATTTATTTTTAATATTTATTTATATTTTTTGATTAGCATTTAATGCTTTTAATACATTTTTAATTTACATATAATTAATATATATTCATTTTCATTTAAAAATATATTCATTTTTATTTTTATTTTAAATTTATACAATTAATCTCTTATTTTTTTTGGTTATATTTTTTCAATACAATCATCTTTTAATTAAATTTCACTCATTTTTAATAATAATTCATTTAATATTATTAATTTATTAATAACGTTAATTTTTTTACCTTTTTTATAATTTAATGATTTTAAATATTTATTTGTTTGATATTTTTTTAATTTATTCATTTTTAATGTTTTTTATACATAATTACTCATTAATATATTTGATATTTTTAATATATAAATATATAAATATATATATATCAATATATATAATATTTCCTTAAATATTATTTATATAATAAAAAATATTTATAGTCATATATTTAGTGAAAAAAAATTTAGAGTTAATAACAAATATTAATTAAAAATATTGACTAATTTTATCGAGCAATGAATGTTTAATTAAATGTCAGTTTTTTTTTAAATTTAACATGTATCAAACGTGTGTTATATTAATTTCACACATACATATATGTAAATAATGCATTTTTATATAGAACGCACACACACATAATATGTTTCTAATTTATTCATTATTATTATTGTTTTTAGAATTATATTTATTAACATAATATATTTAATATATATTATGTTTCTAATCGGTAAATTTAAATTGTTTTTTTATTTTTATTCAATATATACTATTTATTACTTTTTAATATAATTTTTATAATTTATTAATTTTTAATATTATTTATTCATTAATAATCTTAATTGTTTTTAATATCTTTTTAATTTATTCAATTTCAATTTATTCATTGTTTAATATTTTCGTAATTTTATCAATTTTTAATATTTATTTATGCACATTGATTCCTTAACATTTAATGTCTTTAATATGATTGTAATTTATATAATTAATATGTATTCATTTTCATTTTAACATATATTCATCTGTACATTTTTTTAATCACCTATATAATTAATAATAATTTTCCATTTTTGTAATATTTTTCTAATATACTCATTTTTTGATTATTAAATTTCACTTTTTTTTAACATTCATTCATTTAATATTATTTAGTATAAATAATTTTTATGAAATTTAATGATTTTATTTAATCAAAATATGTTTTCATTATAAATTAATATTCAAATTATAAAAATGTAATTATTCTATTTTCCAAAAAAAAATATTTTTTTAGTTGAATAATGTGTTGGTGAAAATATATTAATTTATATATATTTATATTTTTTAAATAAATATTATTTAAGAAAGTTAAAATACATTTTAACATAATATTTTGAAAGGATGTGATAAAAATAAGTATTTTTCTACTTATTTCATAAATTACAAGCCATTTTAATAAAAAAACAAAAGTGATTGTTGATCATTTAAAAATACTGTCATTTTGATATAAAAAATTATAGTTTTCAAAATTCTTTGTTTTTAATATTTTTATATTTAAATAACTTATTATTTTCAAGGAATAATATATGAATCAATTTAAGATATTTATTAAATTATTATTTTCACTTAAGAGGTGTTATGAATGCGATATGATATTAGTTAATTTATCTTATTTCATGATCAATATTAGTATTTAATGATAATTTATATGACATGGTAAATTTGATAATAGTAATATAGCTTATATTAAGTAAATGTAGTATTTATATTTTGTATTTTTCTTCCCAAGTAAAAAAATTAGTCTACAGTTTACATAAGTATATATATAAAATATTGGTCATCCAACACAGCACACAGACCAACCACTAACACATGCGAGACCAGGTGGTCAACCATGTGGGAGTCATCTCTACAGGGAGGCCGCATGGAGGCATAAGGGCGGGCGATAGCACCCATAAGGTGTGTCAATGGGCTAGAATAGGGCTCGGATAGAGTGCATGGGTGTGGGCCTACATGGTTCGATGCGGTCTCTGAGCTCGGGTGTGTGTGCAGTGTGGGTACGAGAGTGTACCCCATACTAGTTGCATATACAAAGTTAATGGGAGTGTTTAGCTTACATAAAAGTGATCAGATGGTTGAAAACTTTGATGTGGGACGTGCGACACAGAAACTATCCATGGTTTTATCAACACTTTCTATTTTAACACAGATAAAACCACTCTTTACCAGTGCTAGTTATTAGCACTAATAAAGATGAGTCTTTTTTAGCGCTTCTATTCTAATGCTAATAAATATGGGTCTTTATTAACGCTTTTAAAAAATCATTGATAAAACATTTAAGATCTTTTAAATAGAACCCTTATAAAGGAGCCCATCGCTTGTGCCATTCCAACTCTCACATAACTGAAATTTCACTGTCGCTCCCCGTCAAAATCCTCATATGATCGACACGTTCAAAACCCATTGTGTGTGACTTATTCAATCTCTTTCATTGTTTTGACATTTTTAGTTCTTCTTTGGGTGCTTTTAATTTTTTCAACAGATTTGAATGGCTTGTGCAAGCAATTTTACATTGATCTACCTGATTCTCCACCCAATATCCCCCGCCTCGAGTCACTGTTGCTTTACCCTCTCCATCACCCTCATGTTTATTAAATGTTATTCTGAAATGAGTCTATGTTGTGTCTGAATCCATTGATGTACATGTTATTGATCTATCTAATTAGGATGTGCATAAATCTTTCATTATTTGTGGTTTCTAGTAGATTTTATAAAAGTGTAAATACTTTTTATATTTAGAAATGGTTGTGTTGTTATTTGTTAATATTTTTTAGTTAAAAAATTTCAATTGATTTGTTGAAGTTGCATGAGGAGGACAAGTGCATTTCTTGAAATCTGGTTGTGCTGAATTTAAAATGAAAACTGATAATCAATCATTTTTTCTGAGAGTTTAATGTGCTGGAATTTTAACTGAATGTATCATTTGAAGTTAAACTGAATTATGTTTTACAGAAACTGGTTTTTTGATTTTTTTTCCTTAAAAAATTGAGTGGGTTGCTTAAATATGTCTTGTAAAAAATAATTTTAAATTGGAATTTTTTCAATTTATATGGAGTGCACCTTTAAATAAGATAAATATGATTTTTTAAATTCATTTTAATTAATTTCATAATAAGTGTATATTATATTATTTTCAAATTTTAATATTTTTTAAGAAATACAGAATGCATAAAAAATATTTTGAGACCTTATTTGTTTACTAATTTATGGGAATTTCATTTGTGAATATTTTATCATTATTTTTTTGTATTTCTATGTAAATTGATTTATATTTATGTATAAACTTTTTTTAAAAATATATATATTTAGTCTCCATCAATTGGTCTCTTTTATAAGTTTCTTCATCCTTGTGATACTATCCTAGACATGCGTCACCTCCCTCGCACATAGCTGATATAAAACCACTATCACGCAATACTTGGCTATCACCTGGATCACCTTAGGATGTTCAAGGAGTGTGGATGTTTCCATGACTAAGACATTTCATATGTGACATTTGGCCACTAATAAGTGTCGGTCACCTAAACTTTTCCATTGATTCCACATCCCGAGGTAATTTTGAAATGAGGAATTGGATTGAACTTCAAATGTAAGGGAGAAGAAGCCTAGTTCAATGTATCCTTATTACTCTCATGCATTAAAATCAAATAATTCTTCACATTTTCTTCTATTAATAGGAAAAATAACCCCAATCCTTTTGATATTTTTATTACTGTGAATATCCATGATATGAATTTTTTCACTCGAACTATTAACCTCATGTTTAATTAAAAAAACATTTCTTGTACACTACCACAAAACTAGGTTTCCATAGTGCCACCCTTTAAGAGCGCCAAAAAAGCACTAATAAAAGGGTTACCTTTATCAATGCTAAAAAAACACTGATAAAGGCACCACCTTTATTAGCATTTTTTACCAGTGTTAAAGGGGACCCCTTTATCAGCGCTTTTTTTAGTAGCGCTAATGGAGGAGGGGATTTATCAGTGCTTTTTTTCCTAGCCCTGATAAAGTGTATATTTCAAAAAAAAAAATTCATAAAAAATAATATATCGATATATAAGTATATTTATATTGATGTAAATATAATATATATTTTTTAAATATGTTTTAGATTTATTTGATATGTGGTAGATGAAAAACAGACACCCGGAGCAGAAGTTATGGCAAAACCGACACTCAGAGCAGAACTTATGAACATTGGGCAGAATTATGGGCCTTTTTTAGCCTTAAAGAACATGAGAAGGGGTTACTATGGTCACCAGAGTGTAGATATTTTCACAAGATTCTATTTGATAGGTTGAGGTGCTCAAGAAGACACTCAGAGCAGAAGTTATGGTTGTTTGAAATTGAGCAACCCTTCTAACTCCTAAAAACCTAAGAGACCCGTAACTCACTAAAACAACCATAAATTCTGCTCTGAGTGTCCATTTGAGTGTCAAAAACCATGTCCAATATAAATTGTGATAATATCAAAGCAACAGATGATATATCAGTTATACCACTCAAAAAAAAACTCCAACTTCAAACGACCATAACTTTTTCTCTAGGTGTCCGTTTTGGCTCCACCACATATCAAATCAAAGGTAGTGAATATATATACAGAGAAGGAAGACCATAACTTTCGCTCTAGGTGTTCATGTGTCTGTTCTCCCTCTGTCACCAGTTATATCATAGTTCAGTCCATGAGATTTAGTTTAACTAGTAATGGAGATAAATAGGACACACCATGCATAAGTTATGCTATTTTCAGTGACTCTACAGTTTGTTAGGTTTTTCGAGCCTCCAATTCTAGATTTTTTCATGTTTGCAGTTTTTTCAAACAGCTGTAACTTATGATATGCCTATCCATTCGGCCTCTACCACCTATCATATCAAATCTAGTTTGATGATATTCGATTTGACTATTCATAAAGTTGGAATGGACTCTCGGATAATAAGTTTTTTTCATTATCTAGATTTTAGGGTTTATTTAAATTTATGACTGTATTTACATGTTTTGAGTGTTTCTCCATTTTTTTCTATTTTTCAGGTTTTTAGGGCTTGTTATCATTTTTGATAATGTACTGTTATTTATAATCAAATATATAACAGTATATACATATTTTTTTATATATTCACACAAAATAAAATATATTTAATTTTATAAATAAATAATTAAACATATTTACATATAAAATATATTTCTCAATATATAAGACTTATCTAAATAAAAAAATAATATCCATTTTATTTAAAATACAAATTTATGAATATTTATATACCTATATAATGTGTACTTATATATATATATATATATGGGTGTACGTCTGTATTGACAAACTGATATACGTTATCTATATATTCTAAACACATGTATATACATACTAATATATATTATTTGTAAATATATATATATATATATGTATAATTATACTTTCAGATACACATATAATATATATACATGTGTGTGTGTTGTATATATGTATTTATTTATTTATAAACACACACAAAAAACCATATTTTATAAATGTATTTAAAACTGATCTTATAAATATATATTAATATACAAATAAATATATTAATATATAAATACAACTATATATATTAATATATGGATATATATATTAATATATCTATATATATTATAAATATATATATATATATATATATTAATATATGAGTAAATATAACTAAATATATATATAAATAAATATATATATTAATAATTGAAGAGAAAAACTATATGGTGGAGTGGTAAAGGCTTAGGTGCGTAGGCAATAGGTCCTGAGTTCGAATACAAGGGGAGGAAGGTTGCACAAATGGGTGGAATAAAGGCTAGAGCTGTTAAAGGGTGGTTGGGGGCACTGTTAAAGGCTAGTGGGCTGGGGCATGTGGGCAGGGGCATGCAGGCTGGGTTGGGGGCACTGTTAAAGGGGGCTTCAAGCGCTGTTTAATCCCCTCCCAAATTGTAGAAATATTTTTTTAATTTTATTTTTTTCTTTTATCAGGGCTTTTAAAAAAGCGCTGATAAAAGTGGCCTATTATGAGTGATACAAAAAAGAGCTGATAAAGGACCCATTTATCATCACTTTTTAGCACTTATAAAATACACCTTTTATCAATTCTTTTTTAGCACTGATAAACGGAGACTTTATGAGTGCTTTTCTAAGTGCTGATAAAAAAGACCCCCCCTATCTTCACTAAGATTAACATTGATTTTTTAGAACTATAAATGGACTTTTATAACACTGATAAAGTTTATATTTTCAGTAGTGGTAAGAATGATATAAAAGTGTGATTACAAAATATAAAGTTTTAGATTATTATTAATTAGGTTAATTCACTAGTTTTTTATTTTTATTACCCCGATTTTATAAATTTTCACTCATAGTAGTTTATTTCCTCCACTGAACCCATTCAAGACATCCATATCAGCTTATATCATGTTTAAACCTCATTTCCCAGTTTCAACTTTGACATTTTTATAGATTTGATTCTCTCTATTATTTCCATTGAGGTTGATTTTTGTTTTTAAGTGATCCCAAGTAGTTGGTCTTATACTCCAATTATTAGTTTGAGATGAGGCTTTCTACTGATCCCACTGGGACACTTCTTCAACTTGTGTTAAATTTGATTGTTTCATCATCTGATAAAATATCATCAAATTAGATTCCTAATAACCCTATCACTAAATCTCTACCTGAACCACCATATACCAAGTAAAAAAATGAATAAGCATTTATCCCTCATTTCTTAGACTCCCACCTATAAAAGTTATAGAAATCATCTGAGAATTATCGCTTTTTAGTCCAAAAAAACCTTAAATTGAGAACCTAGACCAACAACCACAATTTTACCACAAGTTGTTTCTTTTCATGTCACCCTTGGGTAAAATGATAACTTGTTAGGAATCATCACCAATAACATTAAAATATTTTTTTACCCTTATTAAAAGTATCTATAACATTCTCCTTTCATTATTAATACCTTATGTGTAGTTTTTTTGAAAAATTAATATTTTATAAACCTAATTGGATGGATATGAATTGAAAGTGGATGAGTGCTAATAGTGGATTATTATTCATGAAAAATTGTTCATCAACTAAGATAAAAACCCAACGGTGAAAATGAACTCTATACATCATATCAATATTCATGCAACTACCCCATATGGTGTAATACCACCATAAAAATGTCTAGTTTCAAGTCAGTGGATGTTTGTTTACCATAAGAAATAGTATTGTGAGTTGAACCATGTTTGACTTGATCCTCATATTATCAAATAAAAACATTGAATGGTGTGAGTTTAAAAAAATTGAAAAGAAAAATTGAAAGGATGTAATCTAATGGATATAGGATATTATAAGTTTGAGTGTGGGAACACAAAGAAACATCTTACAATTAATCTACTTAGTAAGTATTTTATTTTTTAGAGGATTCAGTGGGGAGAATGGGAGGGGAATCTTTAAGTAGATGAATAGAAGTATGATGTAGTTGAATTAACTATAAAATTTCACCCATTTTATGAACATTTATGATGGGACGTCAATGAATTTTCTAGTTGACACGTGCCTATCGGAGGGTGTGGAAAACGAATATTATTTTCCTAGTGTAGCATAGTGGCTGAACAGGGTATCACATGAGGAGTTTCTTAGTTTGTTCACCTACTTAATCTAATTCACCTAAACTATTTTTTTTATTTTATAAAAACAATGATAAATATTTATGGGGTTTGATTTTTATTTTATAAAACAATGATATGACATGAAAAATCATAATTTATACTAAACTATCATGAAATTATAAACAAAATTATTTAAGGAAGAATGATCTTGGTTTTGGGTTTAGTTTTTGGGTTCAATCATTATTCTCTTTTATTTGTTTTATTTTAGTTTGATAATCCAAACATAAAATATCATGATGAATTACTATTCATTTTTATTTAGAAATTATGGAATCTTTGAATGCCTATGAAATATCAAATCCACCACCTCTTGTAATCAAGGTGTATGAAACTTTTTGGTTGAGGGTGTGTCATCTTCCAAGACTCGGCTCTATCGATGTTGTTGCATCCATTGATTCAATCAACTCCATCGTGTGAAGAGAAACCCAATAAATAGAATGAAAGATATTAATAAAAAGAATATAAATAGATTGAGTTACATGTCATGGGGAACGGTCACCACACCAGGTAAATTATTCACACTCATTCATGCTACTCATATATACTAAAAACATAAAGATAAACTTTAATAAAAATTCAAAAACACCTTGAACTACCCTAGGCCACAGTTCATGTTTTTAGCACACATTTATCATTGGGCATGGAAAAATAAAATTATTTTCTTAGTGAAACACAGTGGATAATCATGGTCGTCTCACTTGAGGAGCTTCTTAGTTTATTTACCTTCTTAATCTAATGCACATAAACTAATTCTTCTTGTTATTTTGGTTATTTTATTAAAACAATGATAAATATTTTTTATTTTTTATTTTTTTTAGTATAATGAGATGACATGTAATATTATAATTTAAACTAAACTAACATGCAATGATAAACAAAATGAGTTAAGGAAGAGAGAACTTGGTTTTGGGTTTGATTTTCAGTTCAATCATTATACTTCTTTATTTGTTTAATTTTAGTTTTACAATCTAAACATGAAATCTCATGATTAATTACTATTCTTTTTATATATAAATCATGAAATCTTTGAATGCCTAAGAAATATCAACTCCACCTCTTCCTATAATCAAGGTTGATGACAATTTTTTGTTGATGGTGTGTCATCTTTCAGGGCCCGACTCTATCGATGTCGTTTCATCGATTGATTCGATTAACTCTATCATGGTAAGAGCTGACCAATGAAGTGGGGGCAAAGATATTAAACAAAATAATATAAATAGATTGAATTTAATGTCATTGGGGGAAGTCACTACACTAGGTACATTCACTACACTCATGCATGATACTCATATCTACCACAAACGTAAAATAAACTTGTAAGAAAAATTCAAGAACACATTGACCTCCCCCAGGCCAAGCCTCAGGTCAGCTCATAATTTTTAAGGGTAAGAGATCAATTTTTTTGGAAATATGAGAATAGGAAAAAAGAGAAATAATAAAATAAAGTAAAAATGTAAAATAAAATAAACTAAGAAATGAGAGTAAAAAAATAATAATGTTGGATGAGAGAAAGAAGATAAGGATAGGGTGATGTACAAGATGAATAAAATAAGAAAAAAATAAGTAAAATAAAATAAAAAAATAATGTTAAAAGAATAATAATAATAATAATAATAATAATAAATAAAAATAAGAAGAATAATAATAGAAAAATAAGAAGAAAAATAGTGGTGGTGAAATTCAAAATTATAAAAAAACATGCATGATTTCATTTAATTAAATAAATGAAAATTAAAAAAAATAAAACTAAACAAATAATAAAAATATAAGAAAAATATGGACAGAGGTATGGTGAATTGGCCTCGGTATCCTTCTCCCTAGCTAGTGGTGTCGACTCTTGGCAGTGGAAGATGACCCTACTTTTATAGGCAATGAGGTAGAATCTCTTGGCCTCCACATCCTTCAAGGCTCTCCCAAAGATCTATGTGGATCTATCTACATAGAAACACTCGTGAGACCCTGGGTGTTTAAAGATACACCCGAGTCTCTCAGGTGTTTAAATGTTTCGGCATGGAAGAAATCCACGTGGGGGAATGGTGCATGCATGGGGTGTGAGGGATCAATTTGGCGATTCCATGTGGCAGGTGTAGCGGCGATGAATATGGTGCAGTGGTGGAATCCTCTTCCTTCAACCTTCGAAGTTTCTATAAGGGCCTTTAAAAAATCATCATGGGGGTCATCGAAGGTCAAAAATGGGATTTGAGGCGATCAGGGGGCATAATGGAGGTGAACTCGACCTTAAACATCCAAAGGGAGGAAATGGTGGTTCCCAGCTATTGTAGTAGAGGTTCGGTGAGTAGTGAGGTGTGATAGCGGTGAAGCGAGGCAGTGACCAGTGGTGAGCTATGTCTGATGTCAAGCACATGTGAGTTGAGTTTAAATGCCAATGTTTTGGTAAAAAAATGAATAGTACCCACACAAAATAAATCCCACATTGAAATGAACAAAAGATCAGAGAGACTTTATAAGAAAATATTCGGTTGTAATCAATGAAAATGGATGTTATGGGGATGGCCTCCCAGTTACACTTGCACACACAGATATGCGGGCCGCACATATATGCGTCCCATGTGGGCCCTTGGGATCATTATACACTCTATGGGGTTCATCACCCGTAGACCACCTATGCATGAGGATTCATCACCCATGAACCCATGACTCGATTGGGCCCTCCCAATATGGCTTTTCCAACTACCCCTTGAGGGATGGAAAAATGGCGGGCTGACTCGTTTTATGTGTATATTGAGATCAGCCTGATTTTTTAGATAAACTCTTGAAAAATAGTTATAAAATTTCCAAAGATTCAAAGATTCATAAATAAAATTTTAAATTTTATATTCACCAACTTTTTAACCAATTAAACCAAATTTCATTCTACAACTCATATTTCCCATAATTTGGTCAAACATTGAAATTTAGGTGTATTTAGATAAAAAATTCATTTAAATCCACTGAAAATTGATTAAAAATATGCACTAAAATTGATTATGTCCCTAGTGAAATAGGTAAAGGGAGATTCCATAAAGTCATTTGGTGTGAAATAGGTATGAATTGAACATTTTCACAGAGTGTTTGAAGTTGTTGTAACAAATTTTAATGAAAATCATATGTTGATCATACCAATTAAGGCTCATCGAGAAATGTATAATGATGGTGATGAATGGATAACCAACCGAGGACCACTATAAATAGTGGGATTCAACTACCTGTTTAAATTTTAGAAAAAATATTCATGGAAGAGATTATAATTACTGAAAAAGGAATAGGTGGCTTCGGTAATATGACTATCTAGGTTCATCCAGGTGTTGTAGGAATAATCGTCACTTGGATCGCATACCTTAATTGCTCGATATGATTGAAAATGACATTCGTCCCTCAGATTTAGAGTTAAGTGAAAAATCATGTAAAACATGACAATATAACAAGAAAACACGCTTAGATTAACATGAAATCATTGAAGAATAATCACCAAGACATTTTTGACCTGTGAGAATTAATGTTGCATCCATCGAATGCTTGTGCCGCCCGATATGATGAAAAATGACAGGTAATGTTTTCTTGTGTTATTAAAATGACATTCTTCCATCAGACATTCAAAATGATAAAATGACTTCTGATTTATGTGTGAAGATATTAAAACATTCCTCAAATAATATATGATCTATTGGAATCAACCACATGTCAAATCAATGTCCGGATTGGTCGTTACAATTAAAAGTTCATTTTCACATTTATTACCATTTTTATAGTAATCAGTAAATCATGTGTGTAGGGTTCAAAACTGAAAAAATGAGTTCTGTATGACATGAAATCGTAGTACAATGATCTTTTAGTCATTTAAAACTTTTAGGAATCATCGACACATGGATCAGATACCTGAATGAATCAGTATGATCAAAAGTGTTGTTTATCTCTCAGATTTGGAGTTAAGTGACAAATCACATAAAAGGGGTGAGTACTAGGAAAAAAACTTGGATTGGCATGAAATCTTCGTAGAAAGATCAATGGGCCATTTTTATTTAAGGGAATCAATACTGCATCCATCAGATGCTCGTGTCGCCTGATATAATGGAAAACAAAGGGAAGTGTTGTCTTATGTTATTAAAATGAAATATCTCCCATCAAGAGGTCAAAATGAGAAAATGAATTCTCATTGATGTGTGAAGATATAATTAAATTCCTCTACTTATATGTTATCTATTAGAATCAACCTTGAATCATTCCGATATCTGGATTAGTTGGTCTAATTAAAAGTTCATTTTCACATTTATTATCATTTTTGTTATAATTGGAAAATCATGTGTGTAATGGTTAAAAATGACGAAATGATCTTCAATTGACATTAAATATTATGACAAAGATATTTAAGTCAATTCAAATCTATATGAAGCATCAACACTTGGATCAGATACCTGAATTGCTCAGTATGATAAAAAATGATGTTTGTCCCTCAGATTTGGAGTTAGGTGAAAAATCATGTAAAATATGTCAATACCAAACAAAAACACTTGGATTTAAATAAAATCATGGGAGAAATATCATCGAGCCATTTTTTGATCTTTAAGAATCAACACTGCATCCATAAAATACTCGTGTCACCCGGTATGTGAAAAAATGATGGGTAACATTGTGTAATGTTATTAAAATGAGATATCACTCATGAGGGGGGTCCAAATGAGAAAATTACTTCTGATTGATGTTCAAAACAAGTATAACATTTCTCTAATAACATGTGATCTATTGGAATCAACTGTGTATTAATCCGATGCTCTGATTAATAAATATACGGTAAACTTGGTTTTATACTTTTAATAGTCACTGTTTAGTTGATAAATGTTGTTAACGAATATTTCAGATTAGTTTTGTCTCATTTCTGTATTAATTATTCTTTCTATAGGTAACACTATATAAATTTTTTGGATTATTCTATACGTGTGTGTGTGTGTTAACTGAATAAATATAATTAATGGTAAATATATGAATTTTTATTTTTCATTGTTTAATTTCTTTTTGTATCTTATCTGTAGGTTTATTGATATAGAAAATTGGAAGGGATCTGTTGCTTTTTGGATCATTGGTTTAGTCAGGATGCCTATTTTGTATTTTTTTTTGATTTCTACCACATATATATATTTTTGGTTATTTGGGGTTGTCAATCTGAAAATTTTTGTTAAAAAAATACCTTGTTTAGTCACCTCCATTTGAAGTCTCTAATGCTTTTTCATTCCAAGAGCCTTAGCTACCACCTATGGCAGTTGCTACCTCCTTCATTTTTTTGAGGTATTAGCAACCGCCAAAGTGTCTGCTAATGGTCTTCCTGCAATCATTTTCATAGTTGTTGGGGAAGGGCCTATAGTGACTACCTTTTTTGGTTTCTAATGACCTTTATCATTGGGCCAACTGTAACCTCTAAAATTTGTTGGATGGTGAACGTTAAGGCTCATTAGAGACCACTTTCGGCAGTCTCTAATGCCCTATTATGTAGTAGTTTCTAGTGGAGCAACATTATGTTATAGATTTAGAGATGGTGGGTGGAGATCGAAGATGTTAGAGTTTTATTTTTAGAGTGATTCCACGATGGTGTTAGTGTGTTAGGATGTCTTTTTTATAGATATTGTACCTTTCTTTATACTGCCACTTTGATTTATCAAATTTTCTTGGTTTTTGAGTTGTTTGGTTTACTCTCATGCATCATATATTATCATGGTTTTGTTTATATTTTGTCTCGTACAAGTTATGTATGTTCAAGGGAAAATATTCAACTAATGATCTTGTATGCTTTTGACATTTATTGTTATCATTTGATATTTGGGGGATATCACCTATGGTTAGTAGCACCTCCACATCATTTAAATTCAATGGGATAGAGATAAGATGTTATAGAGTAGCACCAAGTGGATGGAACCATGTTATATTGTTGTATTTTTCTTTATTGATTTCTTTCATTTCTTTATTTGCTTGTCTTAAATCATTATCACTACCATCACTGCATATCATTTTTTGAATGAGACTTTTTTCAACTACCATGGTAGATTGATGTTTCACCAAGCACACCAAGCCAAGACTTTCAGCATTATTGATTCACATTCCTTATGCATAGCATCTATTCCATTGGGTGTCAGGAGAAAGTAGACGAGGATTAGTGAGGATTATGCCAAACTTGACACCTCCCACCATATCTATAAATGAGGGTCATGCGAGCCTTATACCAAAATCTATTTTGAGTTACCGAGATTTTGTATTAGAGGGAGATAAAGACTTGTGACCTCTATGTTAGAATTAGGGGTTGATTCATGTTGGGACTGAAATGATTGTCCCACTGGTGTAGGGTTAATCATAAGATAAAATAATTTGAAAAATGTAGAAAATTAATGACACCAGATGTAATGTGGAAAAATCCCCCAAATAAAAGGGATAAAAAACCATGTCCAAATATAAGGATCTCACTACGGGAAAAAATTAGTGCACACTCCCTCGATATTATAAGGAGAAAACTCTATTAATATTCTCTATTGAATATGTGGGGAAAAACCTCAAAAATACCGCACATAAATGATGAACCGATAGTGAAGAGAATCTGAAGGTGATGATGGAAAAAAATAGGGAATCCACTTCCTTTTATAGGAAAGCCTACCCTTTGCTTCCACCCTCCACTGTATGGGTTTGGTGGGGTTGGAAACCCACCACATCTTCCAAACTCCTAGCCCACTTTGAAAATATTAGGGGTGGAATTGTATTTGGAAAAACCAATTTTACCGACACATCTCCCACTTGGATATTTTATTGAGAACCCATCACATCTCCACATATCCTTTCTATCTGCCAAAAATGATGCTCATGTATCTGTGAGGTTTCTTGAGGATCTTCACCATATGAACTTATCAGAGTCAATATCCTTCATTCAAAAATATGCAAAATTTTCTTTAGTATGATTTTTTTGCATATCCAAACTTCCTTTCTTCACCACATCTCAGAAAAAGTGATATTGAATCCCAATGTTCTTCATCTTGGAATGAAAAGATGGATTACTTTCAATGTACAAAGTACTATGACTGTCACAAAATAATAGAATCAATCCTATATGTGCACGAGATCCTCCAACAAACTTCTCATCCAAATCGACACTTTAAAATCCTATGTATCTTCTATGTACTCTGCCTCTGTCGTGGATAACATCACAACTGACTGTAACTTTGAAATCCATCTCATAAGTACTTGTGTAAAAGAAAACACGTAATCCATAGTGGATTTCCTCCGGTCATAATCTCCTACAAAATCTAAGTCAATATATCCTCGGATAGTGAAATATGATCCTCCATAACATAATGTAGTATTTGAGGTCTCTTTGATGTATGTCAAGATCCTCTTCACTATGATCCAATGTTCTCATCTTGGATTCTCTTTGTACCAACTAACTGCTCCCACTAAATGTGCAATTCCTAGTCTATTACAAACCATATTGAACATCAAACTTCCCACTACTGATACATATGGTACTCGAGACATATCCATCCCCTCTACTTCACTTCTAGGACTCATCGTTGAGGATAACTTTAAAAAAAGAGGAAGAGAGGTAAATATTGGATTATAGTCTTGAATTTTGAAGCATTCCAAGAATATCTGTAAGTAATTCTTCTATGATTTCCAAATATTCCCATTATTCATATCTCAGTAAATCTGCATCACAAGAATCTTATTTACCAGTCCCAAATCCTCCATATCAAACTCCCTATCCAACCTTACCTTCGTCTCCTAGATCTGATAATTTTTGGGGGCGTGCAACCAACATGTCATCTAAATACAATAGAAGAAGGTTGAAATAATTACCATCTGATCCCTTGAAATATGCACAAGGATCTGAATGAAGTTGGTTGTATTTGAGGCTTGTGATATAGGAATAAAATCTCTTATACCAACACCTCGACGCCTGCTTGAGACTATACAAAGATTTTTTCAACATGAAAACCAAGTTCTCTTTGACTTCTCTTACAAAAACTTAAGGTTGGAGCATATAGATATATTTATCAATATCACTATGTAGAAATGTAGTCTTCACATCCATCTACTCTAGATGTATGCTATATGTAGAACACATCACCAAAACTATCCTAATAGTCATTAGTCCAATAAGAGGAGAAAAAATTTCATTAAAATCAATACCTTCCTTATGAGCATGTCCTTTGACCACCATGTGTTCACTATATCTTTCCACATGGTCTTTTCCATCCCACTTGATCTTAAATACCCATTTGTTTCTGATATCCTTCCATCCATCAGGTAATAGAACAAGACCCCAATTCTTATTCCCATGAAGATCTTCATGTTCCTCCTCCATCTCTGACATCCATGAGGATACATCTAGAATATGGATCACATCCACAAAAGAAGATGACTCTCCATCCTCCATCAATAATAAGTACACAATATTTCTCTCAGTGACATATTCTGAGTTCTATACTAGTGCTCTTTTATCCCATGTTGACCGTCATGGTCCATACTCAACCAGTACTTGATCTTTGTGCTCTGGTAATGCCTTAGAGGAAACTGGTTCTTCCTTTGATTTTTCCTCTACTTGACTATTTTAGTTTTTGTATTCTTCCTCTCTATGTATTGATCAGTTGTTATTATTACCTTGTCTTCAGCAAAAATGGCATCACTTCTGTGTGGGTTCTGGGTTCAGTGGAAGTGCAGGATGGGAGTGTACCTAACATTCCAAATTTCCAGGATCGATGATTAATCCAAGATCAATACTATGATAAATTCTAGTATCCACATAATCGAATTAAAGATAAAATACAAAGGTGAGAACCCAAAACCGAAAAGATATGATTGACATATTTTTTTATAATTGATTTAATTAAATTAAATAATTACCTCAAATGCAATTATTTATTCATTGATGTGTTTGACCATGGGTCTGAGGTGTGGGTTCGTTGCGATGTCAAATCCAAGGATATGAATCCTCTAGCGATGGAGATATATGCTCCACGTATCTTCAGACGTCGCCAAAGGAGTCTTCGGGTGCTAGCGTGGAAGATCCTTGTCGTTGGAATGCCCACCTTTGATCACCTTAAGAATCACTTCCAAAGCATTCTCCTAGATCCAATGGATGAGGATATCTATCATTCTTGAGAGAGTTCTTGGAGAGAGAAGATTTCTCTAGACTCAAGAGATTTTCTCCAAGGATGTTGTGCACACAACCATTGGTTAGCCAGTGGAATGAACCTTTCGATAATTAGAGAATAATAACATAACGAGGAATTTAATTCACCAGGTAATAATAAATAATAATCATAAGTGTTGTTACTTATTTTATATTCCACATGAAATCCCATGTCAACTAATAATAACAATACTATTATTTCCATGAAATGTGCTTAACTTTCATGTTATATTTAAATATTATTTAACCAAATAATATTTAATATTATTTCTCACTGGACCCATAAATTGGTCTACTAATCCACTTAAATATTTATTAGACCTTGAATAATGACAATTTATTTATAAAATAAATATAACTACATTATTCTCGGATAAATACATATTTCATTTGCAATATATTCTCTCAAATAACTAGCGATGAAATAAATTCAATCAGGCATACTTGAATAATTATTGAACCACAACCGAGAATTATATTTATTCAACTTGTTAAATAATAATTTATTTAACAGAGATACTGGTTACACTTAGTGTGTGACTCTTTATGCCTCTTTCTTATTGGCATTAGGCTGGTTTTCCTAAAGTCTAAGATTACTGTCTAGTAACGGGTCAAGTCACCCAAGAGAAAAAAGTTGATGTCACAATGAAATGTCACCTCAGACAAATGCTTACCATGTAATATGATCTCGTTTTCCCAATATCTCTAATCAAGTGGGTTGCATGCAAGTGCCATCAACCCATGTGCTTGATTTCTCATTCTTTGACTTCCTAGAATTGATCTTACCTAGAGAATACAATGTCCATGGATTTAGTTAGGATATATCTTTTCCATCAAAGGGCCTAAGATATCTACTTCCATAGAAGTGAAAAATCCTTTATCACATTATTTTTTAATGCAATATTATCCATGATGCATCCAACATATCCTACCTCACTGCGAACATCTATCATCCTGATTTTAATAAATACATCTAAGTGCACGATTCATAATACCCATTAATAATAATCTTAAAGTCTAAGGAAAAATACACATGTCTGCAGATAGGAACATACAATGACACTTATGAATATGGATTTCCTACTAGGGGGTCTTGTTCCCATAATATCCTCTTATATATTACCAAGTGTGCACACCAAGAGAAGTTGCCTCAATGTTTCATGAGTTCATGCCCCTAATATCCTGTATCATTTGTGTCCCTTCAAATGATATCATCTATCCATATAACATATATTCAAGAATAGTGTAATCGCACTTCTGGTTTCTCATCATAGTAGAGATATTCTATGACCTTTTAGTGTGACAAATATTCTTAGAACATTATCTCATACTATGTCACATAGACGAACAATCATGATGTGATAAAGATTTTATTAATATTCATCCAATGAATACAAGTTTATCATAAAGTACAAATAAGTTGGTTTCTAGGGCACCGACTCCAATAGACTCCCACTTTCACTAGATCCAACTACTAACAACCTTCAATATTCTATCTCTCGCATGATATTCATGCTTCTACTGATATAACCCTTTAGTTAAGTGGTCCACCACATTCTAGTATGTGGACACTCTTCTCACTAAAACTTCACCCATTTGATATAAATCCCTCAAGAGGTGATACTTTTAGAGTATGTACATTGACCATTGATGTGGCCTTGTCTCTTTAGTAAGAGCCACTACTGTAGTATTATCACAATACAATGTAATGGGATCCTTACTGCTAGGTACCACATCAAGATTATGGACAAAGTTCTGAATCCAAATGACTTCCTTGTCTGCATCAGAAGCCACTATATGTTTAGACTTCACTGTAGAATCAGCGACAACTAGCTGCTTCAAACTCTTCCAGCTTACAACTCCTTCATTAAGACAGAAAACATATCCTGGTTGTGACTTCAGATCATTTTGACATGTCTGAAACCTAGAATCAACATGCCCTCTGATGAAAATCTCTTCATCACCTCCATACACTAGGAAAATATCCTTGGTTCTTCTCAGATACTTAAGGATAGTCTTGACACCAGTCCAATGATGTTCTCCTAGATCTTCGTGATATCTACTTACCATGATCAGTTCATAGGAAACATCAATTCTGGTATATAACATGGCATAGATGATAGATCTTATCACTAAAGCATATGAAATATTACTCATGATATCTTTATCATATTTTTTTGGGACACATTTTTTTGTAAAGATGTAAATTAGGTGACACTAGATCCAATCCCCTCTAATATTGTTCCATACTAAATCTCTTTAGTATCTAGACAATGTCTATACTTTGACTTAGTCGAAGAAGCCTCTTGGATCTATCATGAATGATGTCGATCCCTAGAATGTAGGATACTTTGCCTATGTCCTTCAAGGAGAATCACTTGTTCAACCAGTCCTTGATTGACTTCAAGACATGTATGTCATTTACAATAAGAAATATGTCATTAAAATACACTACTAAGATAATGACCGCATTCCCATTAAACCACTTGTAAACACATGGCTCACATTTATTATTAATGAAACCAAATTCTCTTATGTCTTCATCAAATCAAATTTTCCATGACATAGATTCTTTCCTTAATCCATAAATGGATCTATACAACTTTCAAACCATTTTATCATCACCTGGTGTCACAAACCCTTCTAGTTGTGTCATATAGACATCTTCTTAATGGTTCTCATTAAGGAATGCAGTTTTGACATCCATATTCTAAATCTCATAATCTTGGAAATATATATGGAAATTATGATTCTTATTGACTTAAAAATGGAAACTGGTGAAAAGGATTCATCATAGTTAATTCTTTGACACTGTTTAAAACCTTTATTCACTGGCCTTACTTTATAGGTACTAACTTGACCTTCCATGTCCATTTTCTTCTTGAATACTTATTTACACCCAATAGGATTTAAATCAACTGGTGCATCGACCAGAATCTAGACTTGGTTTTGATACATGGAATCCATCTTAAAATTCATAGCTTCTATCCATATTTTAGCTTTTGATCTCTCTACTGCTTTCTTATAGGAGAGAAGTTCATCATTGTCTAATAATAATGAGTCACCATCCTCAGGGACAAGGAAATCATATCTGTCTGGTTCCCTTACCTCTATTATACTCATACACAGTACTTGTGTTTTAGAAACTACCTCTTCCACAGGGACCTGTGGGAATTTTTTCTATACCAACTCATGTGTATCTTGAGAATCAACTTCATCAACTTCAATCTTTCTCCCACTATCCTTTTTGAGGATGCTCTCCCCCTCAAGAAATAAGGCCTGTCTAGCAAAAATCACTTTCTTATCTGAGGGATTGTATAGGTAGAATACCTTTGTTTCTATGGGATACCCTATAAAGATACAATTTATGCCCCATGGTGTTATTATATAGCTTGAGAAAGACATAAAAATTCCTCACATACCCATACATATGTATGCAACAAAGTGGGTTTCTTTCCACTCTATAGCTCGAAGGTAATCCCATTTTCCACCTTAGTTGGTACTTGGTTTAATACGTATTCTACAATTTTCAATGAATATCCATAAAAGGATAATGGAAGATCTACATGACTAATCATTTACCTTACCATGTCCATGTAATTACCCGTCCCCCGAGGCCGATTCCATGACTACCCTAAGCCCGCCTTTCATAGGCCAGGGGCTGGCGACTAGCACCGAAAGGCTTACTCCCTAAATTGGAAAGGCATTTCCTTTAATCCTGTACAAACACACGGTCCAAGAACTCAACAAGAAGCAATTGTGAAGTAAACTTCTATAGTAAGAGATTGCTAAAATTAAAAGGGATCCGAATACAAGACCAACTATAAAGGTACAAATGAATATACAATACAACTGAAAGAAAAAGGGAAACAACTACTGGGTTGTCCTCTGAGGCTCCTACCTGAAGGGTAGGTATAGATTACCTCCTCAGCACTCCATGTCCATCTATCACCACCATGTCATGTCACGCAAAAATGTACACCTCCACGCACCGTCCAGTCCTAGATCTCTCAACCTCGATCAATGTTGTACATCATCTACACAAGACACAACAAGGTGCGGGCGAAACCCATGCAGGGGTGAGTATAACGATACTCAGTAGGGACCCCGAGACCCCGTAGGTATCCTAAAGTTCCACAAATGAAAACCAAAAGAAAGACATCAACTCTATATAGGTATATTCTCATACATACACCTATGTTATCAAGATATATACATCTCATACATGAGGGAAGAATACCACAAAGGTAAAAGTACTACACAGGTATCGCCACAAAGATAGTACCACGAAGGTAAAAATACCACACAGGTATCACCACAAAGATAATACCACGAAGTTAAAGTTCCACACAGATAGAGTACCACATAGCACAACCTCAATCACAAGCACAAAGTAATGACAACTCACACCAGGATTTATTTTATGGGTAGTAACAAGTAAGAACCCCACTCACATCGTCGAACGCCTCGACTGCTGGAGAACTCCTCCTATAATGAGTAAAGTAGGTCTACCGTGTCACACATAGGCGCTTCCCACTAACCTTGGACTACTGAGGCACTCCTCCTATCAAGTACCATGGGTCTTCTGTGTCACACAAAGGCGCTCCCCATCGTGGGTCTACTACGTCACATAGAGGGGATCCCCCTCGTGGCCTGCTGAGGTACTCCTCCTGTTGAGTATCGTGGGTCGGCCACGTCACACATAGCTTCTCCCCACCATGGGTATACCACATCACATAGAGGCGCTCCCCACTAGGCCTGTCGATTCAATCCAAGTCAAAATGTTCAGCAGTCGTCAAGTCTTAGCCAATCGCGGGGTTCTGTACGTAGCGCGCTTGGGAGAACCGCTCCCCAAGACATCGATCATACCTCAACCTCTTTTAAGTTCCATGAAAAAGTATCCCAAATGTCTGTCACATCATAAGGGAATCAACGCGATAGACGACGCGTCAATCGAACACCCGACCTATATGTTATTAGCGTTTCCACTCCGAGGGCCCGGTTGGATTTAGGATTCGATCCAACCCAGCCATACTCCAACTTTATCCAAAACTCAAGTGGAGTATACCAAAATTACCAACTCAGTCCAAGGATTCTAGTGCCATAGACGGGCCCGGTTGGATTTAGGTTTCGATTCAACCCAGCCATACTCCAACTTTATCCAAAACTCATGTGGAGTATACCAAAATTACCAACTCAGTCCAAGGATTATAGTGCCATAGACGGTTCATCAAACCGACGTCTGGTTCTCATGTTATGGCCAAAAAGGCGAAACTTTGTCCGACTGCGCCCGGGTCCGGTCCGACCCAGACTGGGCCGACCTGACCCAGTTCGTGTCGATCTTGGGCCTTGGCTGGCCCGGACTGCTGGGTCGTGGTCTAGCCCGACTCGTGAAGGGGCGGCCCGGCCATTCCCACTAGGCATGTCTTTGCCTGCGCTGGGTGTGACCTAGTGGTGCGGCCCAGTGGCGCGGCCCGGTGGCACGACCCAGTGGCGCAGCCCGGTGGCGTGGTCCGGTGGTGCATCCCACCTCGCGAAGGGGCAGTTCGGACCAACTCGCGAAGGGGTGGCCCACCCAACATGCAGAGGGGCAGCTCAGCCCGTCCCGCTGGGCTGGCCCAGCTCGTGCTAGGGGCGGCCCGGTGGTGCGGCCTGGTGGCACAGACCGGTGGTGTGGTCCAGTGGTTCGGCCCTGTTGTGCGGTCTGGTGGTTGCGTGCTGTGACTCCCCCACGACCGGCATGGCCTGCCGCTCTACGGCCTCCACCTCGGCTAAGCGATCGCGGCCTCCTTATCCACCGGCGGTGCGGATGTGCGCCACTGCTCCGCCATGCATCCGACCAAATGTTGGCTACCACCCTGCCCTAGCTTAGCCAACGGGTTGCGGCTTCCTCATCATTCGGTGGTGCGGTCGCGCACCGCCCTTCCTTCCTCATAGTCGGCCGACTTCTGACTGCCACTTTCTTCCGTGAGACATTGTGGATTCTTTCCAAGCTTGAGAATTATGTCATTCACATATTCACGATCCTCATGTCAAGGGATATGGGTTCATATGTCTCACTCAACAGATCTTGGTGTTTTCAACGTTAATAAATATTTGGCGTTGATGAACGCATGAAGAACGCGCGGAGAATCGAAAGGGAATAGGCAAGGTATATGTGCGGGACGGTGGACATGTTAGTTTTTCCATCATCATTGTGAAACCAGAATATGAATAATTGATAAATAAATTCAATCATATGTATATAAAATAAAACCCCTACCTCGTTTTCCCATAAGAGATGTCGTGAGGAAGAAGACAAATTCGAGGAGATGGTGACGTCAGCGTTCGTCGCTCCTGCAAAGATGTTTCCGATCTGGGCTAAAGCATCATCCTCGTTTTCCGATTCAGGAGGATGCACTTCCTTATAGAGTGTTTTCCATTGAATAATATGATCCTCCAAAATCTCTCCCAAAAACTCTTCTCATTTTCCAACACAAATTCCTGCACAAGAAATGAGGAGGCAACTTAATATGATAAGTTTATTGATTAAACAATTAAATATTGGCTCATTAATTAAGTTGAAGTTAGCACATTAAATTTGGAGGATTCCAAGGTTTAACTCCAAATTAAAGAGGGAGTTCAAGGGGTTTGGGGGTCCCCACCACTAAATTCAAATGGGAGGTTTCACAAAGAAAAATAAAATAAAGATGTTTTATTTTATTTTTATTCTTTTAACACTCCCACGAAAGTCCGAAAACTAATTTCGAACCGCAACCTACTGCGGTCGAGGTGAAGGTATTATTAAATGAATATTAGTGCTATGAGTTCAACGGTGGCCTCAGATTTCAATTCTGAGCACCAGTTCAGAAGTTACAAAATGCCACTCGCACGTTTACTGAACGTACCTGAAAAAAAGTTTGGTAAATTATTAACAGTCACCATCGACCAGTGCCGGTCGAGGTTAGGCTCTGCCTAAGTGAAACACGCCCCAAAAAAACCCAATAGTACTCTCGTATTTCCAATCCAAGTTACCATTTAAAATTTATTTATTTTACAATAAAATAATTGTCACTTAATTATTTTATTTACGACCAAGAACTAACTTTCACTGGTGGCCCGCATCGGCCAAAGTTAGTATCAGCCTAAACAAAGCATAAAATCACAAGCTCAGTGGTGGTCTCATATTTTTAATCTGAGTTACCATTTGTGAGTTATAAGAATTTGAAAAATAAAATAACTTTGTTTTATTATTTTATTTATGGTTATGCCATTTTCGGGTTTTATCACCGTAGGCTTGCGCTGACTAAAATTAAGTTGCACCTAAGGTAAACCCACCATCCTGAGTAGAACAGTGCCCTCAAATTTTTTATTTGAGTAATTGTTTAAGAGTTATTACACATTTTTAGGAAAACTACTTACTTGAGCTAATTGAAGCTTAAAAAAACTTTGACGGATCATTTCAGGCTCTCCAGGCCTCAGAATCGTGCACCGTTAGATTTTGTGGTCTCGAAATAATTCCATATATTTAAAAAATATATACAGATTTTTTGGGACATTATAGTCCAATAAGGTATGATTCCACATTTCACTAACACCATTCCATTATGGTGTATAAGGTGGAGCGAGTTAAGATAGAATCCCAAAATCCTGTAAAAGTTTGATGAACTCTTGGTTAAGATATTCTCCACCTAGATCTAATTGAAGCTTCTTTATCTTCTTACCAAGACAATTATCTACTTCATTCTTGAATTACTTAAATTTATCAAGGTACTCTGACTTATACCTCATTAAGTAAATATAGCCATATCTACTCAAGTAATCAGTAAAAGTTATGAAGTAAGAATATCTACCTCTAGCTTCTATTGGAAATGGTCTGCATACATCAGTGTTCACCAAACCTAGAAGCTCTATGTCCCTTTCACCCTCTCCACCAAATGTTGGTTTGGTCATTTTCCCTTGTAAACAAGCATGACATCTATCATGTGTTTTTAGCTCAGAAGAGTCCTAATAACCGTATTGACAGAGCTTTGTCAAATGCTTCTTGTTTACATGACCGAGACAGTGATGCCACAAATGGTTGTTCTATGAGTCATGTGAACTTGGGTCATTATCAATTTCCAACACATGGTTCTCATAATTTAATACATACAGACTGTTTTTAAATGCACCCTACAATAAAATAAGTTGTCCTTATAAAAGTAACAACATTTATTTCTGTACATGAAAATAAATCTATTTTTATCTAAACTCGATACAGAAATTATGTTCTCGGTAACAATAGGTACAAAATAACACCCATGTAAAACCAAAATCATTCCCCTCAGCAATGTGAGGTGGTAGGAACCAATGGAAAGAGTAGCTGGCCTCACACCATTGGTTGCTCACAGATCCACCTCTCCTTTGTAAATATTCCAGAATCTACTTGGTTCCTTCATTTGAATATAGATGTCATCCCCACAATCTATATCTAAAACCCAATGTGTAGAAATGGAAATATTACACTCGATAATAAATGAACCTTTGGATTCCACTTGCCTCTAGGTTCACTTCCTCTTATAGTGTCTTGACTTTCCACATGAAAAGCATATTACCTCCTTTTCCTTGCCCTACCTATGGATATTCTTCTTCTTGATCAGACAGTTCTCAGAGGTTTTAGATTTTTTATAAATCTTAAGACCCTTTACCATGTCCTTCCTCTTCCTATTCACCATAAAGAATGAAGGTTTTTTACACCCCATTTCCTTGTCAACTTGGAGAATCAGGGTAAGAATCACCGATAGACTCTTATCATTATTTATCATATTATAATTCACAATAAATCTAGAGAAGGTATTAGGCAGTGATGATAGTATGAGATCTGTATGCAACTCATCTAGTAATTTAATATCTATGATGTCTAGATACTTAATGTAGCCAATAAGCTTGACCATATTTGGTCCATCTAGCATAGACTGTCAAAGCTTAGTAGTGAACAAAGCATTGGAGATCTCATATCTCTCATATCTTGGCTTCTCTTGATAGAGATCCTAAAGGTGAGACATCATTCTATAAGAATCCACTTCCTCATGTTGCTTCAAGAGAAAATTGGTCATGGATGATAGTATGAGGCACTAAACATACATAACATCATTCAGATGTTTCTCATACATAGAGAGTTCCTCATCACTCACCTCATTTTCAGACACAATTGGTAAAGGCTCTTCCAGTATATAAAGTTTCCTCTCATGGAAAATCATAACCCGAAGGTGCCTTTTCCACTATTAGAAATTAGTTCTGGTGAGAAGTTTTTCCTTCTTGGGTATGGATCACAATGATACGTTTGATTTCATTTTTGATGTTGTTTCAAAAATTAAGATGAATATAGTTTTAGTACTTTATCTTGATAAATATAGACAAATAAATTAATTAATATCTATTAGTCTCCCACTATTTTGTCGAAACCCAATATCCCTCACCATTAGATTTGGAATATCCTATTTCTTAGACATTATAATGACAATGATCCATATTTCCCTTCCCATTACCCCAACTAGGGTTGTTCAAGCAACTTTAATGGTTTTTGGTAGGAATTCAAAATTCCAACTTCACTAACTCACAACTCCCTAATCTGTTGAGTGGACTCCCCAATCCTGAAATCCTTAATTTTTGATTTTCCCAACCTTTTCCTCTCAGTTGTACCAAGCCCAGCTACGTCAGTCAACCCTTGATGTAAACAGAGTTAAGTTAACCCAAAACCTCAAATTATAATTCCGTGATAATTGAAATCACCCTGACTAGGGTTGGTCTAGAACTTTGAACTATGGTTCGATTCTAACCGAAGTAATGGAAGGCTACACCGACTTAATATTTAACTGAGGTATTTTATCCTTTATGCAGAAATTTTCACTTATTATATTTTCAAAGGATTTTTAATATTTAGTGGGATATACTTAGTTATTAACCATGTATAGATAATATTAACACATAATCCATTTTATCTTAGTTCCATCTTGTATGCTTGTTAGTTTATTAATTATGTGATCGCGTCAAACATATATAATGAATAACTATACAACTAACAGAAATAAATAAAGGGTATGATCATGAGATTTACTATTGGTTAGTTTATACAGCGGTTGATAAAATAAGCCTAACCTAGGGGAGAAACACCTTGAACCGTTTAAGGTTTCTGTTTACAACTTTCCACCTGTCCAAATTTTTATCTCATTGGATTGGTTTCACCTTAGCTCCTAAATTGAACCGCCTCTACTATCTTGGGAGCTCCATCCATTATATATTATTTTAACTCACATGCAGGTGAGGGGTAAAATAGGGGTTTATATAAAAAACCATGGGTGTGCATGCCCTATATATTAATGAGGATAAAGAACGCAGGACAATAATTTTAATTTAATAAATAAATTAAAAGGGAACCAATCACATACAAAGGTTTGGTCTAGCTCAGGATCATCCACATACCTACAATGAATTATTCATTTAGTAAAACTATCATTCAGTTCTTTAATAATTCTTATTAATATAAATTAAACTCGAATCGATTAATCATTATATTTAATTAATCAATCCTTTTTATCTTAACTCTTTTCTGAATTTCCTTGAGATTCTCATCAATAACCTTGTACATAACTTGTAGCTTGGAGGTTGTAACACCCCGAGATTTTATGAAAAATATTATTTTTAATTTCATTAATTTCTTTTGTTGTACGATACACCCAAAGGAGCTTGCACAACACGCATCCCTGACTTGACTTGCATTGCACGCAATCACGACCTTCCATGATAGCATGTGTTGTACGCAATACCGAGTTTCGCTAAACAACGATATGTTATATAAACTAGCCATTATGAATAGTAATACCCACTTTTTGAAATTTTATAAATTTTATCATTCTAAATGGACTTCATTTTTGGATTCGGAATATCGAAATTAGCCTAGGGTTAATTTTTAGTATTTTTTTGAAAACTTTCAATTTTTGATGAATAGTGAAAACACTGGGTTACTATTCAAAAACCGACTTTTTATTTAAATAATTATTTATTTTATTTAAATTTATTTTAGGTCAAAATTTTCACATAATATCTATATAAGTTCAATTTAATTCATTGGAGTCATTTTATAATAATTTTAGATATATAAAAATTTTATTGAACTTTTGACCGTCTTTTACCCACCTCCTAGGAGAATTTGCAAATTTACATAAAACTTAATTTTACCGTTTTTGTGAATGGAATTTCAAAAATCTGAGAGACATGGTTGATTTCAGTAAGTAAAATTTGATTGAATTAGATGAAAATATTTTTTGGTAAATAGTAACTTTTTACTTTTTTTTACCACGGTTAAAAGTAAATAGGGTAATTAAGGGTAAAAATGATATTATTATTACCCTAACACATGTCTTAATTCTATTTTATAAGTTTAATTCGACCAAAAACAACCTTAGGAATAAAATATGACAATTTAGGTCCACTTGGATTAGATTAGGACATTTATTATTAATTTATTTAAAGAAGGGTTAAAATAGTTAAAATCAAAGTTTAATAACTAAATCATTTGTAATATAGAGTTATACATAAGATAAATTCGACTATAAATATTCCTTAGAAAGATAAAAATATTTCCTACCTAATTGTATTTTATTTGTAATTTTTAGACATTAAATAATTTAATTTATTTATGACACAATGATGATGCAGTAATTATCATATTAATGAAATATTGACATAATTGATGTTATAAATACCCAAATAAATGTAATTTGAGACTTTTTATGAATTAAAATAATTGTATATGTTAATAGGAAATGTTAGTATTGATTTAATTAATTTTTTTCGAACTAATCACTCTGTTATGATTTTCACAAAAAATCAATTACCAAATTGTGTCAAAATTGACATAAAATAGTTTTTAAAAAAAATATTATATTATTAATTGTTATTTTATTCTTAAAAATATAAGGTTCGGCCAAATGACTTAGATAAGGTTATATATATTAATAATAAACATTTTGGGGTTCTTTTGTCTTCTTATAGTAAGTTTATTAACCTTATAGTGTAAGAAAACAAGAAGACACGGTAAAAGTTAAATTATCTAACTTAAAGTTAAATGTAAATGATAAGGTTAAAATAGATACCTAAACTTGTCTAAATTATTTTGGATGATAGTATTTATACCCATACCCACCTTATCTTCTAAATAACTCAATTTGGAGCTTTTAAAAACCTAATATGACTTTATGATAAAAAAATATATTTAGTTTTTCCAATGGTGCCACTCTCCTCCCTTATAAAAGGGCACCTCCTCCCTCTCTTCCTCACACCATTTTGAGCCTTGATTCTCGTCCAACCCCTGCCAAATTCTCTTCTCCACTTCCCTAGATACAACCTAGAGGTTCTGGTCCTCTTAAAATACCATCGTTAGTGCCCTAAGAGGAGGTTAAGAAGAGGCGCTTCAAAGAAGAGGTAATGTCTGGTACCAATTCTTTCAACTTTATTTTTTCTTCTAATTATTCTTCTTTAGTTGTTTCATTTTGAAGTAATAACATTAGTGTCACTCATATACTGATATGTTATTATAATTATGAAACAAACCTATTTCACCATCTATCCATCCTACGGAAAACGAAATCACCACGCGTGCGTACGTACGGAATACCGTCTCCATGCCGTAGTGTAATTTGTTTTCGACCACAACCTTACTTGGATGGGTATAATAGTGTAAATAAAAAACTATATATGATTATTGTAAAGTGATATTTATTCTGAAATATTATACATACACTTCAATACAATTCCACGATCATGGGAATGATATCATCGCTCGTGCGTACGTACGGACTACCGTCTCCACGACGCGATGAGATTCATTCTCCATGTTAACCATTCATGAATGATTATAAAGTATATACAAAAATTAATAATGAAATATATGACATAATAATGATACTAGATTTATGTGTATATATATTTATGTCATCTACTTAATTTCATTCAATTCAACAAGGAAATGAAAACAGCATTCATGCGTACGTACGGCCTACCCTCTCCATGAACGGTGTATTTCATTCCTTTTATCGATCTATAATATATATGTATATGATTAATATATATTATATATAAATCATGTTTCACATTTTGGAATTATTTAAATCAGGATATAAGTATTAATATCAAGAACGACAAGACGATACACATACGATAAATGAAACGATTTTACCCAAAACGCTCTTTAACATGGAATTTACAAAAGAACGGGTAATATAAAGTAATAAGTGAACCATATATGATATCATAACAATGAATATGATTCTATAATAAGTCAATGACAATATTTAAATCATTATACAGGAGTTTCAGATACATATGAAGCATATCCGACATAAGGTAAAAGATAACTATACCAATCTCATTCTTATCCGAGATTGTTTATTCGTAAATATTTACTGAGGTTATTGTTATCATCCATATCCATGTTTCCTAAAAATGGTTTCATGTATTTTTAAATTCCTTTTTACCCATTTTAAATTTTACCCAATGGTATGGAAGTAATCTTTCTTTTACTTACCCTACAAGGTACTTTTTGACTTTTTCGACAAAAGTACGAGAAGAATGTTTTTTTTAACGTATATGGCATGGAAGGATTTTTACGGTTTTATAAAGCCTTATTTTCATGAAGCTTCCTCCAAAAGATTTCATGACTATTTTCAACAAAAATAAATTCTTTTAAATTTGAATGGCATTTTGTGAAAAGAAAATGATTTTCAAGATGAAAGTATATTTTCCTCAAGAATTCATTTCAAGTGCTTTATCAAAACCATTTTCCATCTAAGAAGACATTATTTCATATGTGTATGTTTCAAGTATAACGTCTCTATGATTTACATGGTTTCACTTTTCTTATGATTAATTGATATCCATTTGTTTTATAAGGATTATGTGATGATGGGATGATGTTTATGAAAACCATTTTATTCTTTGGGTTATGATGAATGTTTTATGTTTATTTTATGGCACAAGTAAGAATGATTTCAATATGAGATGGGTGGGACCAATATCTCCCTCCAATGCATTGGGTAAAGATTTATATCTTTTGAGATAGATATGGCTGGAATGGTAAGTTAATCCGGTTCAGTGTTACAGGACTGGAACGAGGAGTGAACTCAATTCAGAATGGGACTTTGTCCACTAAGATGGTCTTGGCGGCAATGCCTTGGCTACTATGGAAATCATAACATGTGCTTAATGTTTTCAAAAATTACATGTTTTATTCCCATGCTATTTTACCATGATTGATGTTCCCTTATGATATATGCCTTACGTACTTCCAAGATTCATGTCTCTGCTCAAGATTTTTATGTTTAGATTTTATGTTCAAGTTTTTGCATTCAAATGTTTATGGATTGTTTTATGTTCTATATGTTTACCCTTAATGGGCATTTGAGCTCACCCCTTTTATGTTTTCTTTTCCCCAGGATATAAAGAAAGGTTTTAGGTAAGAAAAAAAAGGATGATCTTTATGGGAGATGTTGAAGATCTTTCACCATGATTTGAAGATTTTATTCCAAGTTTCCAAAGACATTAAACTATTACGGTCCTTGTCTGTCTGTTTTTGTTATGTACTAAGTATTCTGAAAAAATAATGTAATGTCCATGAACTTCAAGCTTTGGGACTCTACAGTTGGTATCAGAGGAAAGGTTTAGTCAACCTTTGGAAACTAGGATGCGAGAAATTTAGTGAGATCCCTAGAGATATTTCTAAGGTATGTCTAGGGATGTCCCTAAGGTTAAGTATACGTATAGGTTATAGTCCTATAATTGTGATAACTATCATATAATTAAACCTAAGATGTTAGATATTGAAGGAAATCCCCCTTTATTATGTTGTTTTCCTAGCATGATTTTTTCCTCTCGCACTATTCTTTTTGGGTTTTAGATGATGGCTGGAACTCGAAGGAACCGTGTTGATCAATGTAATGGACGATGAAATGATTGTCCTCCTGAACAAACAAATGTTATGGGAGATGGAGTGAAAAAACTTATTGCTATACTTACAAAAGCTATGAATCATTTTGGACTTCCAAATGAGCAGAGAAGGGAACAATATTCAATTGAGTCCTTCATGAGGCAACGCCCACCTTCTTTCAGTGGGTATTCTAATCCACTTGTTGCTGAACAATGGATCAATACCACTAAAAATATATTTTCAGTTCTTCAATGTTCTGAACATGATAAAGTCATCTTAGCAGTATATCGTTTGGAATGTGAAACTGATCAATGGTGGAATCTTATCAAGAATACGAGGCCAAGAGTTGAAATTGAGTCCATGGAATGGGATGAGTTCAAGAACTTATTTTTCAATAAGTACTTCCCTCGTATTCTTTGAACAAATATGGAGAAGGAGTTTCTTGAGCTTAAGAAGAAGGATGATGAATCTGTTGGTATATACGAAGCAAATTTTATAAGGCTTGCAAGGTATGCATCTCACTTTATCATCCAACCTGAATGTAAATTTGATTGATTTTTCAGTGGCTTAAAACCAAGTCTTCGAAGGGCATTAACTATAAGAGACTTCAGTAGCTATGAAGAAATTGTCCGTTCTACTATCAAGTTAGAACTGGAAGTTGGGGTAACATATCCATCTCATGGTTTTGACAAGAAACAAAAGATGGATTTCAAGGAGAAATCTCAGAACAATGGTGAAAAGAAGATGAATGTTTCTTTATGCTCAATGTGTGGAAAGAAGCATGGTAGAGATTGCCTAAAAGGTACTAGAAAATGTTTTAAGTGTAGAAAAGAAGGTCATCAAGCAGCTGAGTGTCGAAGTAATGGAAAAAGGGTTGATAATGATGTGAATAAATAAAAGACTGTATAGAGAACACCACCAACACTTCAATGCTTTAAGTGCAAGGAAATGGGGAATTATGCTAATAAATTCCCTAATCCACGGGTTAATGATGATCAACATGAGCAACCTCTTAGGGCAAAGGATAAAGGGAAGTCTCATGCGATCACTATTTGTGATGTTGAGTATGAAAATGAAGTTGTGTAATGATTAAGTGTTTATGTAATGGGATTCCAAAATAATGTTTTATATGGTATCGTGGAATATTAGAATATTTATGTATTGGTCTATTGTAGTTTTCAATAATTTTATGGTACCGGCAACCATGGAAAGTGATTGAGATATCTTTGGAAAGAAGATGATATGCGCATAATGAAGGGATAAGGATAAAATGAAATGTTTGACAGTATTCATGAGCTCATGACTGATATAAGGAAATGGTTATATCATGGTTTGAGTATATAGAATTCTGGGGTTTTGGAATGTGGAAAGACTTACCTTTTGACAGCACTCATGTTTTCACTAAGATTCAATGGGTATTTATTTTTCAAGAAAATACATGATTAAGGCCTTCGAATGTTTGGAATGTGACCCACAAGACATATCTTATGATATATGGGGATCAACGATGGTATTAACATTCTTGTTATATGTACTCTTTGGTAATCGTTTTCACTATAATATGAGATTGGACAACAGTATTTTGGATAAGCCTAAAGATTGGAAAGTATTATGTTGGACATAAGTTAGTATTGTTTAAGGATAAAACTTTTTTCTATATTATTGATGGGATGTTATAGTAATGTAGTTTTAGAAAAAGGACAACCTGCAGGACGAGAGACAGCCCATCGCCTCAGACAAGGATGTGGGAATCGAACCCACAATCGAAGTGTGACAGGCCTTTATCGCCTACCAATGGCCTACAGGAAGTCCCTGGTTAGTATAAACTAGTTTTATTTTATTAAGTGGTATGATAGATGAAGTATATGTCCATTTTGGAACAATATACGATAGATGGACTTATGTATATAACTATTGCTAACCTTTTGATTAAGACAGATGGAATGACCCATCATTCTATCACATGATCTGCTAACACTTCACGAATGACAAATTCAACTTCATTTCTTTAAGAGATGAAGTGGAAATTGTTCAAGGCACGAACAATGGTGATATTATATCAAAATAATTCTAATTCAAAATTTTCAACTTTAGGAAAATGATATTGAAAACCAAAAATGTTGTCCTAGTGCTCTTATATTTGATGAATCAGATGGTACCTTAGATCATCACAAATGTATGGCCTTGTGATTTATGGATTTTTCATAGCCATGTTCTCTACCACTCTCTATCAGAACTTGATGGTTATATTTTTCTTCCATATCCATATTTTCACCTATGTTCTCCTATGTGGAAACCCAATGATTAGTTAATTAGGGTAAATGTTATGTTTCATACTTTAGTTTTTAAAGCCAAGTTTTGGTATTCCTTTATATAATGTGGGTTTTCATTAAAGAAACTTTCAAGTAGTAAACCATTTATAACCCCGACGAATTTCGAGGGAGAAATGCATTTTAAGGGGGGTAGAATGTAACACCCTGAGATTTTATGAAAAATATTCCTTTTAATTTCATTATTGTCTTGTGTTGTATGATACACCAAAAGGAGATTTCACAACACACATCCCTGACTTGGCTTGCATTACACACAATCACGACCTTCCATGATAGCCTGTGTTGTATGCAATACCGAGTTTCGCTAAAAACGATATGTTATATAAACTAGCCGTTATGAATAGTAATACCCAATTTTTGAAATTTTATAAATTTTATCTTTCTAAATGGACTTCATTTTTGGATTTGGAATATCGAAATTATCCAAGGGTGAATTTTTAGTATTTTTCTGAAAACTTTCAATTTTTGATGAATAGTGAAAACACTGGGTTACTATTCAAAAACCGACTTTTTATTTAAATAATTATATTTTTTATTTAAATTTATTTTAGTCAAGAATTTTCACATAATTCCTATTTAAGTTCAATGTAATTCATTGGAGTCATTTTATAATAATTTTAGATATATAAAAATTTTATTGAACTTTTGACCGTCTTTTACCCACCTCCTAGGAGAATTTCTAAATTTACATAAAACATAATTTTACCGCTTTTGTGAATGGAATTTCAAAAATCCGAGAGACACGGTTGATGTTAGTAAGTAAAATGTGGTTCAATGAGATGAAAATAATTTTTGGTGAATAGTAACTTTTTACTTTTTTACCATGGTTAAAAGTAAATAGGGTAATTAAGGGTAAAAATGATATTATTATTACCCTAAAACATGTCCTAATTCTATTGGATAAGTGTAATTCGACCAAAAACAACCTTAGGAATAAAATATGACCATTTAGGTCCACTTGTATTAGATTAGGAAATTTATTATTAATTTATTATTAATTTATTTAAAGAAAGGTTAAAATAGTTAAAATCAATGTTTAATAAATAAATAATTTTTAATATAGAGTTATACATAATATAAATTTGACTATAAATATTCCGTAGAAATATAAAAAGATTTCATACATAATGGTATTTTATTTGTAATTTTTAGACCTTAAATAATTTAATTTATTTATGGAACAATGATGATGTAGTAATTATCTTATTCATGAAATATTGACATAATTGATGTTATAAATACCCAAATAAATGTAATTTGAGACTTTTTATGAATTACAATAATTTTATATGTTAATAGGAAATGTTAGTATTGATTTAATTAATTTTTTTTCGAACTAATCATTCTGTTATGATTTTCACAAAAAATCAATTACCAAATAGTGTCAAAATTGAAATAAAATAGTTTTTAAAACAAATATTATATTATTAATTGTTATTTTATTCCTAAAAATCTATGGTTTGGCTAAATGACTTAGATAATGTTATATGTATTAATAATAAACAACTTGGGGTTCGTTTGTCTTGTAATAGTAAGTTTATTAACCTTATAGTGTAAGAAAACAAGAAGACACGGTAAAAGTTAAATTATCTAACTTAAAGTTAAATCTAAATGATAAGGTTAAAATAGATACCTAAACTCGTCTAAATTCTATTGGATGAGAGGATTTCGACCCACCCCCACCTTAGCTTAAGAATAACTCAATTTGGAGCTATTAAAAACCGAATATTTCTTTATAATAAAATAATATTTTTTGTTTTTCCAAAGGTTCCCCTCTCCTCCCTTATAAAAGGGCACCTCCTCCCTCTCTTCCTCACGCCATTTTGAGACTTGATACTCGGCCAAACCCTGCCAATTTATCTTCTCCACTTCCCTAGAAACATCCTAGAGGTTCTGCTCTTCTTAAAAGACCATCTTTATGCCCTACGAGGAGGTTAAGAAGAGGCGCTTCAAAGAAGAGGTAATGTCTGTTACCGATTCTTTCAACTTTATTTCTTCTTCTAATTATTCTTCTTTAGTTGTTTTATTATGATGTAATAACATCAGTGTCACTAATATACTGATATGTTATTATAAGTATGAAAAAACCCTATCTCACCATCTATCCATCCTACGGAAAACGAAATCACCGCACATGCGTACATACAGAATACCGTCTCCACGCCGTGGTGTAATCTGTTTTCGACCACCACCTTACTTGGATGGGTATAATGGTGTAAATAAATAACTATATATGATTATTGTAAAGTGATATTTATTCTGAAATATTATACATACACTTCAATACAATTCCACGATCATGGGAATGATATCATCACTCGTGCGTACGTACGGACTACCGTCTCCACGACGCGATGAGATTCATTCTCCATGTTAACCATTCATTAATGATTATAAAGTATATACAAAAAGTAATCATGAAATATATGACATAATAATGATACTGGATTTATGTGTATATATAATTATGTCATCTACTTAATTTCATTCAATTCAATAAGGAAACGAAAACAGTGTTCATGCGTACGTACGGCCTACCGTCTCCATGAACGGTGTACTTCATTCCTTTTATCGATCTATAATATATATGTATATGATGTATATATATTATATATAAATCATGTTTTACATTTTCGAATTATTTAAATCAGGATATAAGTAATAATATCAAGAACGACAAGTCGAAACACATACGATAAATGAAACGATTTTACCGAAAACACTCTTTAACATGGAATTTACAAAAGAACGGGTAATATAAAGTCATAAGTGAACCATATATGATATAATAACAGTGAATATGATTATATAATAAGTCAATGACATTATTTAAATCATTATACAGGAGTTTCGGATACATACGAAGCATATCGGACATAAGGTAAGGGATAACTATACCAATCTCGTTCTTATCCGAGATTGTTTATTCGTAAGTATTTACTGGGGTTATTGTTATCATACATGTCCATGTTTCCTAAAAATGGTTTCATATATGTTTAAAGTCCATTTTACCCATTTTGACTTTTACCCAATGGTATGGAAGGAATCATTCTTTTATTTACCCTACAAGGTACTTTTTGACTTTTTCGATAAAAGTACGAGAAGAATGATTTTTTTAACGTATCCGGCATGAAAGGATTTTTACAGTTTTATAAAGCCTTATTTTCATGAAGCTTTCTCCAAAAGATTTCATGACTATTTTCAACAAAATCCATTTCTTTTAAAATTGAATGGCATTTTGTGAAATGAAAATGATTTTCAAGATGAAAGGATATTTTCCTTAAGAATTCATTTCAAGTGCTTTATCAAAACCATTTTCCATCTAAGATGACATTATTTCATATGTGTATGTTTCAAGTATAATGTCTCTATGATTTACATGGTTTCACATTTCTTAGGATGAAATGATATCCATTTGTTTTATATGGATTATGTGATGATGGGATGATGTTTATGAAAACCATTTTATTCATTGGGTTATGATGAATGTTTTATGTTTATTTTGTGGCACAAGTAAGAATGATTTCAATATGATATGGGTGGTACCTATATCTCCCCCCAATGAATTGGGTAAAGATTTATATATCATGAGATATACATGGCTGGAATGGTAAGTTAATCCGGTTCAGTGTTACAAGACTGGAACGAGGAGAGAACTCAATTCAGAATGGGACTTTGTCCACTAAGATGGTATTGGTAGCAATGCCTTGGCTACTACGAAAATAATAACATGTTCTTAATGGTTTCCACAATTACATGTTTTATTCCCATTCTATTTTATCATGATTGATGTTCCCTTATGATATATGCCTTAAGTACTTCCATGATTCTTGTCTTTTCTCAAGATTTTGATGTTTAGATTTTATGTTCATGTTTTTGCATTCAAATGTTTATGGATTATTTTATGTTCTCTATGTTTACCCTTACCGGGCATTTGAGCTCACCCATTTTATGTTTTCTTTTCCCCAGGATATAAAGAAAGGTTTTAGGTAAGAAAAAAAAGTAAGATCTTTATGGGAGATGTTGAAGATCTTTCACCACGATTAGAAGATTTTATTCCAAGTTTCCAAAGACACTAAACTATTACGGTCCTTGTGTGTCTATTTTTGTTCTGTACTAAGTATTCCGCAAAAATAATGTAATGTCCATGTACTTCAAGCTTTGGGTCTCTACAGAGGTAACCCGGTGAATACCCATCCAAAACTACCCATCATGTATTTATACTTGTATACACTCTATTCTTTATGACATCTACCATGGATGCATAATTATAATTGTAATAAAACTAATACATGATGTGTAGATCTTTGAACATTACACAAATGTTAATTAAACATTTATATATATAAACTTAGTGTGTGACCCTCTAGGCATCTTTCTTATTGGCATTAGGTGGGCTTATCTAAATTCTAAGATTACTATCTATCAACAGGTCAAGGAACCCAATGGAAATAAGTTGATGTCGCAACGACATGTCACCTCATACTAACACTTACCGTGTAATATAATCCATTTGTACCAATATCTCCAATCAAGCGATTTTCATGCAAATTCCATCAATCGATGTGCTCGATTTCTCATTCTTTGACTTCCTAAAATTAAACATTCCCAGAGAACACAATGTCCATGAGTTTAGTTAGGCTATATCATTTCTATAAAAGAACCTAAGATATCAACTTCCATATAAGTGACATATCCTTTCTCACATTATTCATTAATGTAGTATTACATGTGACACAACCAACATATCCTACCTCACTGCAAACACCTGTCATCGTAGTTTTTTTCAATACATCTAAGTGTGCAAGTCATAATAGCCATTAATAATAATCTTAAAGTCTAAGGTCCAATACACACGTCCACATATAGGAACATCCAATGACACTTATGAATGTGGATTTCCTACTGGTGGGTCTTGTTCTCATAATATCCTCTTAGATATTACCAAGGGCACACACCATTAGAAGGCACCTAAAAGTTTCATGAGTCCACACCCCTGATAGCCTATATCATTTGTGTCCCTTCAAATGATATCATGTGTCCATAGAACATATATTCAAGAATAGTGTCATGGGACTTATGGGTTCTCATATTAGGAGGGATTCTCTATGACCTTTTAGTGAAACTTCTATTCTTAGGATATTATCACATACTATGTCACACATAAGAACAATCATAATGTGATAAGAAGTTTATTAATATTCATCCAATGAATATTGGTTTATCATAAAGTACAAAAGTTGGTTTCCAGGGAACCAACTACAAAATCCTAATGATAAGTTTGCAGGCATTGGGGTCCCACAAATGATACCCCTCCACACCATCAGCGTACTCGAAGAAGATACATTTCCTTGATCTTGAATCCAACTTTGATCTTTCCTGGTCATTAAACAATGAATATATAAGACTTATAAAAGTATGTAACCGAGAATAGTCAAAGGGTTTACTAGTCCAAACTGTTATAAAAAAGGCTATTTTTTGATAATAATGAAGTGTGGTTTGTGTTTTTTGTCAATCTGCACACTGATGACTAGGGAGTTTCCAAGGAATGAGGTCATACAATTGCGGCTGAAAGTAGTATTGAAGGTGGTGCAATTTCCTAATGTTTTATGTATTTTTGGGCCTAAAAAATCAGGAGTTTGGAAATGGTACATGGTGAACACACACGGTATGCGGTGAAGGTGTGATATGTGATGAAGGAACATGGTACGCAGTGAAGGCGTGTGGTACATGGTGAAGGTGCATGGTATGCGGTGGAGGTAGCAAGAATGGTGCGTGGAACTCAAAAATAGTTTGCAGCAACAGTATGCAGTGAAGGAATGTGGTACGCGGAATGCTGAAGGTTGAAACGAAAAGTGGTTCGCAGCGATGGTACGTGGTGAAGGAATGAAGTATGCAGAATGATAAAAGTTGGCGGGATTTCTGCGGTTCATGAAACATGAGCGGTATGCGGAGGAGGATAACCGTATGCAGATGAAGTTAAGATTGTTCCACATTGAATGTTTGGGTAAATCAGTTTAGAAAAATTTTCAGAGTTACGTGCCTATTTAAGGAATAGTAATCCTCTTTGTTAAGAGAGGAGATTAGAGATTAAAATTTTGAGTAGAAATCCGGATAAGTCTGAAGTGGTTCGTGGAGGAGAAGATGGTACGCAGAGAGACTAATCTGTGTATGAAAAATAGTCTGTGGAAGAGTGTGTGGTTTACGTAGGAAGCTCTCGCAGTATGTGGTGGAGCAAGGTAGTATGTGGAGTAGGACAATACGTACAGGTATGGTGCAGTACACATAGTGGGGACGAACATGGAGTAGTGCAGTTCGCAGAGGAGCTGGATGGTATGCGGAGGAGCTGGATGGTATGCGGAAATAGCACCAGTATGTTGAACAACCAAGGAAGCCTAAAATTGGCCAAATCAATTTGCGAAATTAATCTTCATAAAATATCGGTGTATAGGAAAATAAATTACATTTGTGTGTGATTATGAGGCTCCAATAGAACATCCATTTACAGTTGAGGATGCATGAATTAATGCTAAATCATTGAAGCGACCATCAAGTCGATAAACTAAGTGAATATTCTTCCAGCATAGTGAGAAAGGGGGAGTCAACAGAAGTGATCTGAGGGACATAGTGTGCTATCCCTAAACCTTGTAAAGGCAGTGTACCTATTACAGAGTGACTGTGCTAAAATCTTGTATTCCACAACTTGTAAAGATTAGTGGTTTGGTATGACCAATACACTATCTGCATATGCTCCTTGGATGTTTCCCTTAGTGGTGAACCAAGTAAAATTGTCGTGTCATTGCTTTGCATGTGATTTTTTATTTTCTTAACTTCCTATTCAGATAGGTTTAAGAAGTTCCTACCAACGTGGGAACAAGATCCATCAGTTTAAAAGAAAAATTTGACACCCTGATTCACCCCTCCCCACTCAGGGTTTTCCGAAGTCCGTCACACATATCCTTCGGTGTCTTCAGACCAATATTCATTGAAGGAGATCATTTGATCACATAACAAGCGGAATTCACTAATTCTGCCCAAAATGTTGTAGCAATTCCCGCAGTCTTCAACATCACCCTTTTTTAATCCAATAGAGTTCTATTCATCTACTCTACCACTCCATTCTTCTAATGAGTGTATGTCATCGTGAACTATCTCTTGATTCCTTTATATTGACCAAAAGTATCAAAGTCTTCACTTGTATATTCTCCACCATTGTTAGTCGTCAAACACTTGATCTTCTTTCTAGATTAAAAATCCCTCCATGCTTTGAATGTTTTAGAGACTTCAAAAACATTTGCCTTACTCTTGATTGGGTACAACCAACATCTCTTGGAATAATCATCAATGAATGGTACAAAGTACCTCACTCCTCCTAGGGATATAACTGGTGCTTGCCAAACTTTGGAATGGATCAATTCTAAGATCTCTTGACTTCTTGTCATTAACATCCTAAACATTAAACCGTGTTTCTTGCTCAAAACACAATGCTCACAAAATGGTATGGATACCTTTATAAGCCCAATAAGAAACTTTTGACATGTAAGAATCTTCATGCCTCGTTATGACATATGGTCAAGATTCTGATGACATAACATCGTCAATGCTTCCATCGAGGTAGTTGGTGCGATGAATATCTCTGCCTACTTGTACGTTTCACCCATAAGCAGGTACAGGTTCTTTGAGATCTTCTCTTCCACCATTACCACAAGCGCACCCTTCACAATTCTCATTACTCCATTCTCGGTGTGACTCTTGCATCTGATGTCATAAAATTTTCCCAAATACAATATGTTCTTCTTTAGGCCCTTCACATGACATACTCCTTGGATGGTTCAAAAAATACCTTCATGCATATTCAATTTGATGGTGCAAACTCCAACAATCTTCAAGGTATGATCATTCCTCATGTACATAAGTCCTTCAAGGATGGTTTCATACTGGTCAAACCATTACCATCGAGATGTCATGTTCCATGTTTCTCCTAATTCAATTATCCATGAATCATTGATATGATTTATGTTTCAAGCAGTCATCATTGCTTCCCTTGCTAGTATATCTCCACTTCCAGAAGTACTTGACACATTCCCCTCAAAGCTCTTTTCACCACTCTTATTATTCCAAAAATCCTTCTTGGCGTGACCCTTCTTGTCATAATTAAAACATGTGACATTATAATTATTACTCATTGATTAAGACTTTATATGATTTTTTTGCCCACTGGAACAACGATCTATCATCCTTCCTCTCTCCATTGACAAAGCCTCTACCTGGTGCGAAGCTATCTATCTTTCCTCCTTGTTCTTGCACCATGTGTCTTCTTCAAGAACTGTAGCTGCAATATCATTGAATGATAGAATATCCATCAGGATATTATTAGTGAGGTTGATGATGACATGGTCATATGAATCTAGAAAACTCTAGAATAGAATCTCCGCATGTTTAGTATCCACAATCAACACCGTGAGTTTATCGAACATGGTATTGAGGTTGTTGATGTGATCAGTCACCGATGATGACTCTAACATTCAAAGAGTGTACAATTTTCTCTTCAAGAAATATTTATTGTGCAGTGACTTGGCCTCGTATAGCTTCATCAGAGTATCGCATATTTCCTTCGACATCTTTTTCTCTGCAATGCTTGATAGGAACCTATCTGCCCAAGGCAAATGGATGATAGAAATAGCATTCCCATTTATGTCATTCCATTTCTCCTCCATCACACCCGAAGGATTTTAGAAATTGAATTTTTTGATCTCAAATTTCACCTCCATCTAAACACAATGTCATTCCAAAACCTCCTCTATTTCACAACGGTGTATTTAATAATCTCAATAGTTTTTTGGATGTGAAAGATCAACCAGAGTCAAAATCATAAAGCATACTCAAATTTATAAGAATTATTAATACCCAAAACATGAACAACACTAGGCCAAAACCTTCTTTTGATACCAGTTGATGGGACCTGTCACGAACAAACCCGGGTCAACCCTGAACTGGTCACCCGAGTCATTTTGTGACATGACCCGAAGGGCATTCCCAATCCCCACGGGCTGGCGACCAGTGTCGTGCATCATAACTTAACCGTTGGCAATGATTTTTCCCATGAATCAAAGATAAACAGATAAACAAAACTAATGATAAAAATAAAAAACTAGCAGCAGAAGGAAAATAAAACTGAGCATACCTCCTTGTGACCTTCTAGGTCACCACCCAACTCAGACTCAAGCCTGCTCCAACACTGAGTAGCTAAACTATGAACCTAAACAATAACTGAACCTGCAACAGAAATAATATGATAGTTGTGAGCACTGAGATTCTCAGTAGGGATGCCAAAAATAACCAAGGAATCCAAGCATTCTCTTTTCCAAAACATTCCAATGACACAAGTTTGAAATAAAAATATAAAAGTAGGGTTTTCACATTTTAAAGTAAACAACGTGTTTTTTCCATTTGAAATCCAACACACTCTACATACCATTTCCAAAATTATTTTCCATTTTATAAACAAAATCCGAAACCGAATGTACCAAAACTGGGCCAGATTACAACAAGTAAAATCTGAAAACTAATAATAAACTAGTGCAATGGAAAGAAAACAAGAAATGTAAATAATTCAGTAACCATGGGTGATCCTAAAATCCCTAGAAGACCCCTAGACGTACTCGGTTTTAGAACCACCTGTTGGAATATGGTGAAGCTCTTAGTCTATAACCAACAGGCCTCCCTAACTGACCAATCCAGTGGCAAAGCTCGCATGGCCTAACAAAAAATCTAGGGGGTACCAACCTGTCTAATCAGAGTTGGACATCAACCATCACTAAATCATCTAAAAGACACCGAGGAACCCATGGTGCTGATAATAATACTGTGTAAGTAGGAATGCCCTCGCAATTTTGACTCATCTCACCACACTTGGCTAACCCAAACATGGATTCTTCCTATGTGTTCACCCATAAACTGTTACCCTAGACAGAAGTGCCCCCAAATACACATTCAAACATTTCACATTAACAAAGTTCCAACCGAGCCGTCACACCATTTTACCTTTAAACCATTTTATAAAATGTTTCAAGTTTCCAATCAGGCATACACTTTCACCAAAACACACTCTCCTTTCAATGTTAGTATAAATACTTCCCTTGGGTCAAAAGTTCCAAACAGGCCCTTGATTTCCAAAACTCATGCCAAATAATTTTACCACTACTAAATTAACCTTTATGTCCAAAGTATCGAATGCATTTTTTTATAAAACCTTTCAAACTCACTTAAAAACACATTTCAATGGAAAATGACCATGCTTTAAAGAACACATTTAAAGCCTTCCTTAGAAATCTCCCAAGGGAAACTAACTTTTTTTGAAAAACTAAAAACCATTTAAGTCACCGAGGTTTAAAGAGAAAACCATTTTTATGTGTCACCTTCAATTGAAAACACATCCAATGGTACACTAAATACCCAAAAAAACATTTGAAAACCCTTTCCACAAAGTCATCGCTTGGTTTAGAAACCTAACCCAACCATCCAGAACATTTGAAAAAAAATACAAAAAAACCCCAACAAGACCATAAAACCCACTTTCCAAGAATTTTAACACACACGCAAGATTTAAAAATATCCAAACCAAATTATCCTACAAAAAAATCACAAAAATCACAAAGAGAAAAAAATTTCATAAAAAGAATATTTCTAATTTAAAAGAGGAACAATATTTTACATAGACATCCTAGGTACCTCAAACCTTGGAAACTTCCAAGATTCACAATAAAAATATATCCTTAATATATTTAACCAACAAAAAACTACCTTTGACACCAAACTATAGATATATCAGAGGTGTGAATCATATAAAAAAATCAAAACAATATTTGGCACCTACAGAAACAAATTCAGCATGGCCACATATATGAATTTTAATCGAAAACACTAAATGCACTAATACAAAGGCATAACTGAAGAGTCACATCAAAAGACATTCTTAAACACATTCTAAAAACTTATAAATGTCATAAAAGTTTAATTAGGGATATTAAAATGGTTCAAAACAAGTAATCAAATAAAAATAATAATTATAATTGAAGAACCAAGCGCTGTGGAAATGCATCAGAAAGAAAAAGTATGGATTCGCCTACCTCAAAGCAAGAGAGGGCAAGACGAAACTTCAGCGGGAGGAGGAACAACATGTTGCAGACCAACTACACACCTAAAACAACTATCAAAATGCCCAATCCAACACCCAAAATAATAGGGTTTAGTATCCTTGAATAAAAACACCCCAAAGCAAGGTAAAATGAGCAAATTGTGGTGGGGGGTTTGTAAGTAAAGGCATGCACCGGAAAGGGAGACCACTGTGGGGAAGCATGATGATTGTCTGGTGCACTGTCGGCCGGTGCAAGGCGGAGGGCGAGAGTGCAGGAGGCCAGAGACATGTCAGGGCAAAGCGGGCTGGTTGGAGGTGGGTCGGTTGGAAGGCTGGAGGCCGGAGTTGGGTTGGTCGGACCACAGGAGGCTGGGGCATGACCTTTCTGCGGGTGCGGCGGTTGGGAAGCACGACACAGGAAATGCGGGGTTTCCAGAGGCGACTTGTGAATCATGGTGGGGCCGAAGCAAAGTGGCGGGGTGAGACCAGCGCTGGGCGAAGGCGGCTGGGCGAGGCAGGCGTTGGGCGAGGTGGTGATGGTCGTTGGGGCATGTCGAGAGCGTGTGATGCGGAGGGGAGAAGGCAGGGGGGGCTCACGCAGTGCGATCAGGGAAGGGGGTGCGGCCCACGGTGAAGAACATGGGAAAAAAGGGGGTGCAGGTAGCGATTAGGGTTTTACTTTTTTTCTTTCAATTTTATTATAATAATAATAATAATAAAACCAAAATAATAATAATAATAATAATGAAAACAATAATAATAATAATAATACTAACAATAATAAAACTAAGAAGAATAATAATAATAATATCATTAATATCATTAGTATTCTTAATAATAATAATAATAACAACAACAAAACAATATTATTATTATTATTATCGAGCATTATTTTATTTTATTTTTGAAATTTTAATATGTTTATTTATCTTATTCTTAAAACCGAGTCACCACACACTTTTCGTATGACTTAATAAACCGCACGCAAGTTGCACGCCTCAATCCATACCACTTGGGCATCCGTACAAACACTTGGGATGATCATGCAGCTACCGCCCACCGTGTGGTGACCGCGCACGGGTCCGAAACCCACTAAAAAATTAAACGACAAATTTTTTTAATCCGGGACCCTGCCCAGACCTAGGCATGAGGACCCGAATCCAAGAAATAATAATAAAATAAAAATTAATTTAAGAAGGCGAGTGTGACAATTCTCCCCACCACAGACACTTTCTGCCCCCATAAAGTCACCCTGCTGAACATTGGACAAAACAAGAATCCATTCCCATTTGAATCCGAAAGAAAGCACAACACAAGCGAATGGGAGAACACGAGAGGGTTCTTCCAACCACAAGAACTCAACTGATGCAGAAAATTAACACCCAGCATATCACCCCAGAAAGGGGGTCGACATGGGAACTCCAAACTGATCCAAACCAACTTTATAGCATGAGCGGACAACGTCTCCGAGAAGAATTTAATATCAGTAGTACACCCGAGCATAACTACAAGCCTTGAATCTTCCATAGGCACTTACACCTCTAAACAAACACAACTAAACCCAGATCAACCGATACGAGGGTCGAACCCACTTTTAAGAAAAACACAAGATTCAAAGAGCCCTAATCAGACAAACAAAACTATTTGGATTACCATATAACATACCTTCCATAACTCCACGATGAAACAATAAAATTACAACATCTTCAGAACTTTAATGGCAGAAAATAGGGACAAAGGACGTTAAATGTTTCCCCTCCAACACGGAACACCAGACCGAAACCGAGGCTTCACACCCCCAGTAACTCATGACTGTGAGCAAGCTTCACCCCAAGACCTATGTATGGGGCTATGATGGTTGAAACATCTCTTGCCTCTTAGTCAGGCACTATAATTCCATCGGTCACTGCATCTTCTCTAGGCGATGCTTCCTGAAAAACTTCTCTAGATGACCTAGACATCCGCAACGATGGCATGTCTTCGGAGGGTTGTGACATGATGACTTCACATACCCGAACCGGCCACACTGGTGGCACACCACTAAACAGTCCAATGAACTGAAAGTCAGAACCACTATGGAGGACTCTTTAAGAACTGGTCCCTCTGGCACACCCTTCTCTACAGATGGGTAACCTTTTCAAGCAACCGAATAAGATGGATTTCTAACCATCTATACTCCAGAGACCAAATCAGCTAAAAATGCATCATCCAACTGATTCTCAAAATAGTTGTCCTTAGAAGGGAGGACCTGATCCTTGATATTTGGGTTAAGACCCCCAATGAAGAGATAAGTCTTCATCAAATCCTACAACGCTACCTCTAGAGAAAAGGAAACAAGCTCCTTGAAATATTTAACATATGCCTTCACCGTCCGTTGGCCATGTTGAATATGAATAACCTCTTCCCTTTTCTCCATCTTAACTTCTTCAGGTATGAACCATCAGAAAAAGATGGATTTAAAGACATTCCACATCATCCCAACTTGCATTGACTGTGGGGAAACCCACTCCCATTCGTCCAGAGCTGGACCTTCAAACAAACCCAAGATGGTATGCACTCTGACAGCTTTAGGAGTTCCCAATTCCCTAAAGACACACTCGACCTCTTCAAGCCACTCTACTAACTCTAACATACCTTGATCACTGTGAAAGATATGCAATGTTCGAGAAGGACCAAAAACTGGGCATGACTTATCAGAAACCTTACCGACCTTTATGGGCGGCATTTTCTGAACAACATGTCAAAAACAAATCCAAAACCAATATCAAACCGAAGTAACATCAATGAAAGCACTTTCATCCAAAAAAACAAGCTCAAAAACCAAAAAAAACAAACAAAACACAAAATTTCGTCTTTCAGAACCCCCTTTCCCTTTTAGATTTCAAAACCGCCCTTCTTCAAGTACACTTTCCAAATACCAACCAACTTTTCAAACCAGATTCAATTTTCCAAAAATAACTTCAGCTTTTCATTTTCAAAAACATGGTTACTTAAATCAAAACCAAAACAAAACCCAACTTACAACAAACCATCGGTACGAGGAACTAGCAGTCATTCTTAACTTGGCGACAGGGTAGTGATCCATGCCCTAAGTAATATTTAACAACTAGGAGGAACTTAAACTATGCACTCAGACTTCACATGGGTCAGTACTCCATGTGAGGTCACGAAATGACCCCGGCCTGCCTCCGTTGTTATCCCTCAATCCAAAACAAAGAGACAAGACTCAAATCCTGGACTACCCCTAGTGATTCAATGTTTGGAACGGATGTGGGTTCATGACGTCCTTCCCATTCTTACCTCTCAAGTCCTGACAGTCCTAATATTCATCTACCAGACACCCAAAATAACAAGAATTTCCTCTGATACCATTTTTTCGTGAACAATCCCAAGTCGACCCTGAACCGGTAACCTGATTTGGTCTGCGACATGGCCCGAAGGGTGTTCCTGATTCCCACGGGCTGGCAACCAGTGCCAGGAAGCAAAACTTAACAGTTGGGAATGATTTGGCCCATGAATAAAAGATAAACAGATAAAAAAACTGAAAATAAAAATAAAAAACTAGTAGTAGAAAGAAAATAAAATTGAGCATGCATCCTTGTGACCTTCTGGGTCACACCCAACTAAGACTCAAGCCTACTCTAACACTGAGTAGCTGAACCAATAACATGAACAAGAACTAAACCTGAAACTAAAATAATATGATAGCAGTGAGCACCGAGATGCTTAGTAGGGATGCCAAAAATAACAATGGAATCCAATCATTTTCTTTACCAAAGCAGTTCAATGACACATTTTTGAAATACAAATATAAAAGTAGGGTTTTCACATTTTAAAGTAAACAACATATTTTTCCCATTTAAAATCCAACACACGCTACATACCATTTCCAAAATCATTTTTCATTTTATAAACAAAATCCAAAACAGAATATACCAAAACTGGGCCAGAGTAAAACAAGTAAAATGTGAAAACTAAAAATAAACCAGTGTAATGGAAAGCAAATAATCAATGTAAATAATCCAGTACCCATGGGTGATCCTAAACATCCCAAGAAGACCCATGGACATACTTGGTTTTGGAACCACCTTTCGTCGTATGGTGAAGCTCCTAAGTTTGTAACCAACTGGCCGCCCTAACAGACCAATACAGTGGAAAAGCCCACTTATCCTAACAAATAAATCTAGAGGGTACCAACCCTTATAATCGAGGTTGGTCAGCAACTGTCACTCGATCACCTAAAAGATGCCCAGGAACCCATGGTGGTGATATTAATACTGTGTAAGTAGTAAGGCTCTCACAGGTGTGATTCATCTCACTGCACTTGCCTACCCCAAACATGGATGCATCCTGTGCGTTCACCCATAAAGGGTTACCCTAGAAAGGAGTTCCCCCAAATACACATTCAAACATTTCACATTAACAAAGTGTTAACCAAGCCGTCACACCATTTAACCTTTAAACAATTTTATAAAATATTTCAAGCTGCCAATCGGGCATACACTTTTTCCAAAACACAATCTCCTTTCAAAGTTAGTATAAACACTTCCCCTAAATCAAAAGTTCTAAACGGACCCTTGAGTTCCAAAATGCACACCAAATAATTTTACCACTACTAAATGACCTTTATGTCCAAAGTCTTCAATGCGTTTTTTTGTAAAACCTTTCAAACTCACTTAAAAACACATTTCAAAGTCCAACGACCATGCTTTAAAGATCACATCTAAATCCTTCCTTAGAAATGGCCCAAGGGAAACCCACTTTATTTGAAAAACCAAAAACCATTTAAGTCACCGAGGTTTAAAGAGAAAACCATTTTTCATGGGTCACCTTCAATTGAAAACACATCCAATGGTACACTAAACACCCAACAGAACATTTGAAAACAATTTCCACAAAGTCATCGCTTAATTTTGAAACCCAACCCAACCATCCAGAATATTTGAAAAAAAAATAAAAAACAACCCCAACAAGACCATAAAACCCACTTTCCAAGAATTTTAACACACACACAAGCTTTGAAAATATCCAAACCAAATTCTCCTACCAAAAACATCCTCACAAAAATCACAACGAGAAAAAAATTTCATAAAAAGAACCTTTCTTACTTAAAAGAGAAACAGCACTTTCCATAGACATCCTAGGTACCTCAAACCTCAGAAACATCCAAAAATTACAATGGAAATATATCCTTAATAAATTTAACCAACACAAAACTAATTTTCGCATCAAACTATAGATATATGAGAGGTGCGAATCATATAAAAAAATAAAAACAATATTTGAAACCTAAAGAAACAAATTCAGCATGACCACATATATGAATTTTAATCAAAAACACTAAATTCACAAATAAAAAGGCATAACTGAAGAGTCACATCAAAATACATTCATAAAAAAATCTAAAAATTTATAAATGTCATGCAAGTTTAATTAGGGATATGATAATGGTGCAAAACAAATAATCAAATAAAAATAACAATTATAATTGAGGAACCAAGTGTCGTGGAAATGCATCGTAATGGAAAATTATGGATTCACCTACCTCAAAGCAAGAGTGGGTGTGATGAAACATCAGTAGGAGGAGGAAAAAACTGTTACAGACCAACTAAACACCTAAAAAAACTAGAAAAATGCCCAAACCAACACCTGAAACGTTAGGGTTTGGTCACCTTGAAGAAAAATACTAAAAAGCAAGGGAAAAGGAGCAAACTATAGTGGGGAGGGGTCGTGAGCAGTGGCGTGATTTAGAAAGGGAGACCACTGTGGGGCCGCACGCCAATTATCGAGTGCACTGCTGGCTAGCACAAGGCAGAGGGTGAGAGTGCGGGAGGCTGGAGACACGACGGGGAAAAGCGGGCTTGTCGGAGGCGGGCCGGCTGGAAGGCCGGAGGTCGGAGCAGGGGTGGTCAGTCCGCGGGAGGTCGGGGCATGACCTCGCCAGAGGTGCAGCAGTCCGGAAGTACAGCGCAGGTGAGGCAGGGTTTCCGGAGGCGGCTGGTGCGACAAGGTGGGGCCGAAGCAAGGAGGCGGGGTAAGATCGGCGTTGGGAGAAGAAGGCTAGGCAAGGCAGCGGTTGCCTCTTGGGCTTGTCGGTAGCCCGGGAGCACGGGGTGCGGAGGGGAGAAAGCAAGAGGAGGGGGGCTCGCACAGCGTGGTCAGGGAAGGGGGTGTGGCGCGCAGCGAGGAACTGGAAAAATGGGGTGGGGGTGAGGGTAGAGATTAGGGTTTTAATTTTTTTTCTTTACATTTTATTATATTAAAAATAATAATAATAATTATTATTATAATAACACCAAAATAATAATAATAATAATACTAACATTAATAAAACTAAGAATAACAATAATAATAATAATAATATCATTAATAACATTAATATTCTTAATAATAATAATAATAACAAAAACAAAATATTATTTTTATTTTTATTTTTATTATTATTGATCATTATTTTAAAAAAAATTAAAATTTTAATCCGGTTATTTATCTTATCCTGAAAATCGGGTCACCGCGTGCTCGTCACATGACTTAATAAACCGCACACAAGTTGGGCGCCTTAATCTAGACCACTTGGGCATCTGCACAAACACCTCGAACGATCTTGTGGCAACCGCCCACCATGCGGTGACTGCGCATATGTCCGAAACCCGCTAAAATATTAAACGAATTTTTTTTTAAATCCGGGACCCTACTCAGACCTAGTCACGAGGACCCGAAGCCAAGAATTGAAAATAAATTAAAAATTAATTTAAGAAGGCGGGTGTGATAGGACCGAAAATGATTGTCTCACTAGTGCATCAATAATCATGAGATAAAATAAAGAGCAAAATGAGGAAAATAAATGACACCAGATGTAGTGTGGAAAAAGCCCCCAAATGAAAGGGGTAAAAACCATGGTCAAATAAAAGGATCTCACTATGGGTAAAAATAGGTACACACTCAATCATTGTTACAAGGAAAAAACTCTCATAATATTCTCTCTTGAATATATGGGTGACACACCTCACAAATACCACACATAAATGATGAACCGTTAGTGAAGAGAAGTTGAAGGTGATGATGACAAAAAAACAGGGAATCCACTATCTTTTATAGGAAAGACTCCCCTTTTATTCCTCCATTTCCTATGGATAATTATTTTACTATGAAAAAATTCAAGATTACCACTATGATTCAGTAGAGACAACATCATTGCTCTTCTTGAAATGGCAGTGGAGGTAACTTGAATGAAAGTGATAAATGCACCACTGAAGGGGTGAAAAGGTTTTATTGGAGAAGAAGAATGAAAGATGGACAGAGCACCCCAACATGAAAAAAATAATCCACCTATATAAGAATAAAATTATTATGTGAGTAATACTAAAAAGAAATCAATTAAACATACATATGAAAAAATAAATTAATTTTATAGACAATGATTTTACTGTCCAAACATCAAGATTACCTCTGTGATTGAGAAGAGGCAGCATTGTTGCTTTTCCTGCAAAGGCAGTGGAGGTAACTTCAAAGAAAGTGATAAATGCACCAATGCAGGGGTGAAAAGGTTTTAATGGAGAAGTAGAATGAAAGTTGGATATATCACCCCAACTTGAACAAAATAATCCACCTGTATAATAAAACAATTATTATGTGGGTAATACTAAAAAGAAATAAACCAAACTTAAATATGAAACAATAAATTAATTCTATGGACAATTATTTTATTGTACAAACATCAATATCACATCTATGATTGAGAATAGATAAAATCATTTCTCTTCTTGAAAAGGCATGACACATGAACAGAAATATTCTAAAATAAATGAATTCTACAATGAATAAGGAAAATTAAATCAACGTTCCATTATATAATTTTTTTTGTAAAATAGAGAAAGTATATTGTAAAATTACCTTTTCATCTATCTAAAGGGTTTCCTTCATTATAGTTTGTTCTTCCGAGGGATTTGTAACATCATCATGTGATGAAGATATTGTCTGCATGAGTAGTCAAACAATTAGTACCAGAGGTTGAATAAAATTCTAGCATGACCCTTGGGGTCAATGGACATTCAGAACCAAAATAATCATTACCTGATATTATCATACATGTTAGACAAACAACTATGTAAATAAATGATGAAATAGCTATATAGACACTTATACATGTCACACTAGTATAAAAACGCACTCACTTATAGTATATAAGAAATATAAAATAGATAAAAACATGATATTCAAACATAACGTGAACTAAAGGCACCATAATGATTCAAAAATTGAAGGATGGACCCTTTGAATACCCTCTATAAGAAAACTAAGGACTATAGTGAATTCTAAGAGGAACTAGGTCCTATGATACATATAACCAATAGAGGAACATACATCACTCCACTAACTTGGTTCATGAAAAATATCATCTGAAGCTGCATGTCCACTGAGTTTTTCATGAAAGGTGTCAGCTTATATAATCATTAGGGAACCGCTAATGTGCCACAAATAAATAGTCAATAAACAATAATATATATGAAAATTTCTACACATTTATATACATATATGAAAATTTTATTTAGTAAGAATATATAAAACATAGTAGTAAAACAATGATGAATAAATCTGAGGTTCAGTGTTAGATATAAACAACAAGATCATACATCAGTAGTCAATACAAACAACAAACCAAAAATCATTTCCTAGACAATGGATCATAAACAAATCGTAAACAATGAATCATAAAAAACAGATCATAAACAAATCATAGAAGAATAAATCAAAAATGAAACAAAAAATACACAATGAAAATTGGAAGGCCTACCTCACTAGGTTGAATAAAATCCGAGACCCTCTTCGGATATCAGATGAGACATTTAAAGGCAGTCGAGTGGTGTGATTCGACCTTTGATTAACTGAGGAGGAGAACCGACAGCGGGTGGCTTCCGTAGAAAGCTTCTATATCGCGACGGGTTCGCAAATGGTTAGAGTTTATAAAATAGATCGGGACACTTTTATTAGTGCTTACTAATAAGAGCTGATAAAGACCAATTATTATATGCAATAAACTTATAGCACTGAAAAATGTTCATTTTATCAGTGCTTATTACTAAAGTGATGTTAAAGGATTTATAATTATGATTATAAATAGAAAATTGTAAATATTTATAAATACTTAATAAATATATATAAATATAAATATAGTAAATATATTTCTTTTTAAATATATTTTATATAATTTTATAATTATATATTTATAATTATAGAAATATTTTTTAAAAATATTATTTAATCATTATATATATTTATATAATTATGAATATATATATATATATATTTAATAAATATATATAAATATAAATATAGTAAATATATTCATTACTTTAGTAAATTTATTATAAATTTAATAATTATTTAAATAAACATAATTTTTTATTTATAATTATATAAATAATTTAAAAAATATTTATTTATAAATATATTAATTTATAAGTATTTTTTTACAAATATTTTTTTAACATTATTAATGAATATCTAATTTTGAGTGCATGTATATATGTACAAAATTAGTGAAATTGAATAAATTAAGAATATATGTATACTTTAAAAATATTCAACAAATGGATAAGTTCTCTATGTGTTCATATTGTATATAAAAATGCCTTAATTATGTATATGTGAAATCAATGTAACACACATTTGGTCAATATTAAATTAAAAAATCAAACGAGATTCAATTATCTGTCGATTACTATACAATTAGTCAATATCATTAATTCATATTAATTTTTAATTATATACAATTATTTAATAAATATATGAGAATTTAATTTAAAGCGTATAAATATTTTTTAATATATAAATCATATTTATATACATTAATATATATCTATATATTTAATATATACAATTTAATAACATTAATTATCATAATTATCCAGTTGATAAAATGTTTAATATTTAATAATGTATAATCAATCAATTCATTTTTATCAATAATTATTTAATTAATAAAATTTGTAATATTTTTTTAATACACATTTTTTATTTATTATTTATTTAATTATTTCATTTTATCAGCACTAAAATTGTGTTGATGAAAGAAATATTTATCAGCACTGATAAAGAGTTCCCTTTATCAGCACTAAAAATAAAGTGCTGATAAAGGATTCTCTTTACCACTGCTAAAAATAATGCACTGATAAAGAATACCCATTATCACCGTTAAAAATAAAGTGCTGATAAAGGTTTCCTTTATCAGCGCAAAAATAAAAGCGTTGATAAAAGGTTAAATTTATCAACACTTTCTTTAGTGCTAATAAATATTTCATTTATCAGCGTTTTCTTCTAGCGTTGATAAATAACAGTGTTGTTAAAGAACTATTTTGTAGTAGTGATGCTCCAGCCTGACCAGTCGAATCCACACGATCATCCCACTAAACCATGGAATCCTGGGCCTCGACCTAATCTATCATGCATCCATGCTCAACCTGTAAGCAGACATCTGGATGGTGTGCACACCGAGGTGCATGTTGGTTCTGAGTGTAGTAGAAGCATTGTATTGGAGTGAGATATTTTAAAATTTCTTTTAATAATCATTTTTTGAAACCAAGAGAGAGGATCTTGCATGCCAAATTTTTAATTAATTTATTTAATATATGAAGAAATAAATACTTGGTCTTAGGAAATTTCTTCATTGATGATTGATGATCATCCAAAAAGGCCCTTCCAGATTTCCTTCATTGCCCTTGTGAGGATCCAAGGGTAGAATCCCTCTAGTGGTGATCCACATGTGTTTAAATGGTCTCCGAGAAACATCACTCGATCATTGGATGCTAGTGTAGAAAATCGAATGTCTTTCGTTATTCATTCTTGATCACTTTTTCTTCAGTCATTAAGATATTTTCTCTTGGATTTCTCATTCTTGAGAGGGAGAGAGTAGGAGGAGTCGATAGAGAATTTTTTGTGCACAACAATTCTATATTCCTAAACATGGAATTGGTTTTGAATGCTTCAAACAATAGACATAGTCATCTATTTATAGAGATGGAATTTCAGTTACAAAATGTTATTACATAACAACCATTAAATATAATTATAACCATTAATGAAATTATATTCCACATTATAATAATAATGTTATTATTATTTTGTGGTGCGCTAACTTACGCAAAATGGATAAATAATATTTGTCAGCTCAAAAATAATTATTTTATCACTAGACATAGTCTTGGTCCATTCGAACTCCTCTTGCATTTATTGAACACCAAAATAAATATTTATTATCTTAAATAAATATTTTATTCACAAACTAGTAAATAAATATTTATTAAATATTCAATAAAATAAATAAATAAAATTTATTTACAATCTGGTGAATAAATATTTTTTTAATTTATGCGATCAATATAACTTGAATAAATTTATTCCTTAGTCTTGAGAATAATTTTTATTCCATTAATTATATTCTACCACTAGAAATTTTGGTTATAGACATAGTTTGAAACTGTGGATATAGGTCCTTAAACTATGTCTATATGTAATAGTCATGGTTTGAGGAATCCTGGCTAAGTTTGGTGTGTCTATTGGCCTACACCTAGAGCCACGGTTCGAACCATGGCTGTAGACCTAGATCAACGGTTCAAACCATGGTAATATTTATATAGCCTTGGTTTAGAACTATGGCTTTACCACAGTATGGACAAACTCTATTTCCACAGTTTATAACCATGTAATTAGACATATATCCATAGTTAAAAACTATGGAAATAGACCTATATCTATTATTATAAATCGTGGCACTATGGTCTAGAAATCTATAAAAAAAATATCCCCCACCCTCTCCCCCACACAGCCCCCCCCACTCCCCTTATAGTAACCCCCACCGGACAACCCCCCCCCCCACTCCCCCTGGGGTAGCCCCCTTGGACACCCCTAACCCTACACATCCCCTCCCCACTAGACAACCCCTTCTCCCCCCAGACACACCCTCCCATGAAAATCCCCCCTTCCACACCCCTTGGGGTATCCCCCCACCCCCCAACCCTACACAACCCCCCTGGACAGCCCCTCTCTCTCCCTAGACAACCCCCACCACTCCACCTGCAGCCACCCTCCCTCCCCCTAGACAACCCCCTGCCTTTCCCTGGACATCCCCCCTCCCTTTCCATGGACATCCCCCCTCCCATTTCTGGGAGACCCCCCCACCACCACCACCACCACCACTCCCCCTACAATCCCCTCCCCTTTCTTGGACAACCCCCACCCTCTACATCCCCCTCCCACCCCCTGGATAGCACCCCCTCCCCCCTGAACACCCCCACCCTGGACCATCCCCCTAAACAGCCCCCTAGACAACACCCCATAGACATCCCCCTCCCTCACCTTGGACACCCCCTACCCCACTCCACCTATAACCCCTCCCTCCCCCTAGACAACCCCTTGCTAACCCCCCTACTAACTCCCTTTCACCCCTTCCCCCTGCAAACCCCCCTTGCACCCCCACTCTCCCCCTAGACAGACCCCCCCCCCCTCCCTGGACAAACCCCCCTACACCCCCTGCACCCCTCCGACCTACAGACCCCATTACTCCCCCTACACACCCCCACTCTTCCCCATACAGACCCTCCTAGACACTCGTCCCCCCTGCAAAAACCCCTTTCTCCCCCTACCCCTACAACCCCCCCCCCCCCCCCCGCACCCACTACACACCCCCACTCTCCCCCTAGACAGACCCCCCTCCCCTACAGACCCCCAACTCTCCCCCTGCAGACCGTCCTGGACACCCCCTGCAGACCCCCTTGCACCCCCTCCCTCCTGTAGACCCCCTTACTCCCCATGAACACCCCCCACTCTCCCTATGCAGACCCTCTTGGACACCCCTCCCCCCCTGGACTGCCCCCTCCCCCCACTCCACCTGTATCCCCCATTCCTCCCTTGGAAAACCCCCCTGCCGACCCCCCTTGCACCTCCTGGACACCCCCTTCCCCCAACACACTCTCTCCCCCAGCCCCAGCACACCCCCTACCCCCTTACCCTCACCTTCACACCCCCTCCCCTTCCCCTTGCAAAGTAACCCAGCACACCACCCTTCCCCCTCCCCTCCACACCCCTTCCCCCTACACACCCCATGCACACCCTCTACACCCCCTTCACCCCCACCACACCCCATGCACCCCCTTCACCCCCTTCACACCCCATGCACCCTCCCCCTTCCCTTGCAAAAGAACCCAGCACACCATTGAAGGGATTAAAACATAAGTGGAAGGTTCTATGCATGTTTTTTAAAACTAGTAAAGCCAAAAGAGTATGAATGGTGAATAAAGTTTTTTTTCAATAGTTTCAAAGATCTTAAGGATGTGAATGGTCTAGTTATATATTTGAAGGATGTTTATACTACCAACACACCACCCTTCCCCCTCCACTCTAAACCCCTTCCCCCTACACACCCCCTTCTCCCCCAGCACACCCCATTCACCTCCTCCACACCCCCCCTTCACCCCCTTCACACACCATGCACCCTCCCCCTGCCCTTACAAAATGACCCAACACACCAGTGAAGGGATTAGAACCTAAGTGGAAGGTTCTATGCAAGTTTTTTTATACTAGGATAGCAAAAAGAGTATTAATGGTGAATAATGTTTTTTTCTATAGTTTCAAAGATCTTAATGATTTGAATGGTCTAGTTAGATATTTGAAGGATGTTTATACTACCAAGTCTGAGTCCAATGATCTTGGTATTATGGTTGTATCTGAAAAGGTACATGATCTAAAATCTTCCAATTATGTAATTAGACATGTCTCAAGATGTTCTTGATGAGTTTAAGTCTTTTAGGAATGAAATGAAGGAAATACTGTACAATTTATAAAGTGTTGTATTAAGCTAGTTTCAGTTAATAAAAAGGTTTCAACCCTATATAACTTCTACCTTAGAACGTTCAGTTGTTCCAGTTTTTTAGAGTGGAGTTGATCAATTTCTGTCAAAATTTAATTATGTATCATTATTGATTCAGTCCCTATAGTTTGATATGTTCACACCATTCCTTATGAAAGATTTCAATAGGAATATTATGGGTGAGTTTCATGATACCAGAGAAGATTTCTGGAAGCTTGGTATTAGAACTAATAGATCCTTAAATTAAGTAGTGGTCTTTTATGATGAATTTAATGGGAAGTTGAATGAGATCATGAATGTATCTAAGGATGATAAATTTAAGGTTTTTATAACTATTGTTCTAGTATCTAGAAACTACTATCATTTTTTAACCTCTTTGAAAAAGGTTTATAAATAAGTTCAAGGGCTATATTCATATTCTTCCTTGAAAAAGCTAGTGGTTATTAGAAAACCATTTTCTAAAACAATAAAGAAATTATGGAAACAAGTTTTCAAAACAATCAGGCAATTATAGAATTAAAATTAAAGGTTTCGATAAAGGGAACCTACCTCAACCTCAAGGCACGCTTTCTTTTGAGGAAGACAATTTGAATCTTCTTTTTTTTCTTCTTGCACACATATGATACTTCAAATATATATAAGGACACCTAGACCATATGTACATATTTTCATGGCCAAAAATGCACAATGGGGTCCTTAGATATATGTTTATACATTCATATACCCCTTTACACTCACACATGTATGCATTTTTCATATCTATATATAATCACACCTAGCCCCAATATATATATTCATACTACCATGAGTGAATATATATAAAGGGGGAAATTATATATGTATATACCTACCTATGCATACACATGTAATCCTTCATCAACAGTGACTCAAATCCACCTCAACAAAATCCAAAACGCACTACAAAAATATAAGGAACCCAGAAATCAAGAAAAATCCTAATTTAAATTGGGCCAAAGAATAAAAACAAAATAAACCTTACCCAAATCCAATGTTGAACTCACTATCTTCGATGGTGGTGGATAGAATTGGCCTCACCATAAGAATACACCTATAAGAAAATAGTGGGAAAAGAAATGAGATATAATGACTTCTTATATATATGTGATTAGTGTGTCAACTTTACATGATAAATGATACATGAATCCATAACCAACAATGAACAAATAATATTCAGATTGATATGTACATCCCAATACTAAATAACATGATCATTACTAAAGCTATTTATTTTTTAAACATCACTCATTCAGCTCAAATCACAATGATTTAAGCTATGATGAATAACCCAAGCATCGAATCAACATCATCTATATTATTCTTAAAAACTCATGATGTTTTTTTTATCAAGGAGATCTTTCACCCCTGCCCCTACACCAACACCCCCTTCCCCACCATGCCCCACCCTCCCCCTTTCACCCATACCTTCCCCTAACACACACACCCCTCCCCACCTTTCACCCCTCCCCCTTGTACCCCCCCCCACTACCCCATCCCCACTGCCCCCCTCCCCCTGCACACCCCCATCCCCCGCCCCATCCCCACTGCACACCCCCCTCATCCTGAACACCCCCTTCCCCCTTCCCAGCACTAGCCCCCTGACCCTTTCACCCCTACCCCTTGCACCCCCCTGCCCCTACACACACCCCTACCCCTCCCCCCTGCACACTCCCAGCCCCCCTCCCCTACACACCCCCTTGCACCACTCCCCCAATCCGTGACCACCATCCATTTATGGATACTCAAGAACCTATAACACACCAAAATTATTTCTTAAACATGATCCAAGTCTATGTATAATATATAAAGATTCATAACATATCATTTATGTGTCACAATACTTCCCCTCTTTCGACATATTGTCTTTGACAAGTATCCCCTTAGGCATCCTCGAACAACATGGGCCACTTCATGCACCCCAAAATTGAGTTAATAAAATTTAATGAATATGTAGTAATAAGGGGTCAAGTGAATTGGTAATTGGATTTATTTAATCAAAAGATACAAAGTAGTGATGCTTAATTTTAAGAGGTTAATATCCAAACAAGGTGGTGAGATTTTTAAGGTAAAGTGTTTAAATTGGTTTTTACTAGCATACCCTGACCCCCCCCCCTCTCAGGTTATATCTAATGTTAAGACCATAAAAAGATATAAAAAAGTTGATCACTCAAATCTTGATAACCATAAAAAGAAAAGGTCTAGAAAATCACTTTCCAATATGTTCAGTCAGATTCAAACTACTCTTTCACATACAGTAAAACTCAATATCATTGAAATAGAGGACAATGATTCAAGAAACCCAAAAATAGGGAATGGTTCAACTTTACCACTCCATTAAATGTTTGGGAAGAGTTTAGAACTATAATAGCTACACCCAATGATGAGAAAAATCATCCTCATTTCCATCCAAAGAGACATACTCTATACTTTCTACTAAGACCTTTATGGGATAATTAATTTAAATATCACAATCCATGGTTCCAAACCATATATGATTTATAATTCTAAAAAAACAATATCATTTAGAACTATGGGATTAACTAAAATCTCTTAAATAAGATCAAACAATAAAAATATCTCTCTTAAAAATCCCCACATTTTAAAAAGAAGTATGACAACTCATTTAAAAAAGAAAATAACATTGAAAAGAATCACACTTCTTTAAAAAAATACAAAATCCATTTCATATGGTAAAATTAAAACTTCCCAAGTATATAATTTTAAGAAATATTAACACTAGATTTGATAATCATGAACTTATATAAAATAAAATCTCACTCAAACTTCATAAAGTTCCCTATTTTCAAAACACCTCATGAATTTCATCAGAAGACCAAGAAATTTCCTCAAATAACATTTCGTTTTAAATCACTTCCCAAATTATATAATGTAATCAAACACTTTGAAAGAATAATGTCAAAGTCAAAAAAAATCATAAAACTTTTTTTATTCCAAACCATCCATGAGTCCCATTTTCAAATTAATCACTGAAAATGTTTTATATTAAAACACTTCATGAAATGTATTTTCATTTTATATCATTTCCTAATTTCTTTTTAAAACTTACTACTCTTGAAAAAATTATACATGATATTCAAAATAATTTACAAATAATCCCCCAAAACCAGTTTTGGAATCAATAAATTTCAATAAATGTTCTTTTGTATAAAAAACTTGAAGCACCAAACATAAGCAAACCATAATGTGGCACAACATACAAATGATCGATTGATCGATTGATAGATCATAAACAAAATTCTACCATGAGGTAAGCCCCATGTTAACCTCTCTCATATAAGAGTTCCCCATCATCAAGGGGAACTCAAGGGAACCTAATAAGGTCTACTACGTCAAACATATCAAAGGAAACCCCTTTTAAGTTATCAATCAATAATTACACAATTTTTTACATTATGTACATGGTTATAGATGGCCATGAAGTAAAACCCATCACCCGAAGGACCTCTCACAACCCTAAAATAATTATTTAACTCTTTAAAAATGAAGAGATGAAATCCAGTTTTATCTCAATAAATTTTCACATGCTTGTGAAGAATCGCATATCATAAAGCACATACAACTCAACCTTAATTCTCTCACTAAAGGGTAACGTAACCCATAATTATTCCCTTTATTTTATTTATACTAACTTGAAGGTAATTGAAAGAAATAAGGGTGAATGAATTTTTTGACTTTGGAGAGGTTTAAAATTGTATATATCAAAAACTAAAGTGGTATATTGAAGTTCCCAAATCAAGAAATTTTATTTATTTTCAATAAGGTTTTAAATAAGTATAGTTAAAGTAGTATGGGTTTTAAGGATACAACTTGAAGAACTCAAGTAAAGAGGTTCAAGACAAAGTTCTAAATGTAATTCTGAATCTTCAATAAAAACACAATTTTTGATGGGTGAAGAAACCATGTCTATATCATTTTATATAACATTGAAGCCCTTGGGATTGATTGAGAATTGTATGAATTCATTTTCAGTTGAAATTTTTACCTATGTAAAGTTAAATCGAGATTTATGTTGACTAAATAATGGTAATACTTGAAGTTAACTACTTGTATAAAAGTAGTATGAATCCTGTATAAAGGTAATTTAGGGATTTGATAGTTGTACAAACATAATTGAAGCTATATATAAAGGTTTCACTGAAATTAGGTAGATGCATAAAGGTAACAGACCTATATAAAGGTAAACTCACATTGCATAAAGGTCATTTAGAGATGAACTACCTAAGTAAAGGTATTATAATCACTATATAAAGGCCATGAAAGAATCTATGTGCTAGTTAAGGTGATACTAAGCTACTTAAAGTTCATTCATGACCTACATAAAGGCCACACTAAATAAAAGGAGACTATATGAAGGTAATTTGTGACCTACATAAAGGTCATCTGTGAAAGATGATGGCTATATAAGGGTCATATATTATTTGCAGTAACTACATAAAGTTAACTTTGGGATTACACCAAATGTGTCAAGGTAATTGTGATCCATGGTGAAAAGATGAAAACTATTTCATAGGGTGATGGGAAATGAAACACAGTTACACTATAGTTAATTACAAAGGGGTGTTTTGGTGATTGTGGTAAGGTTATAATTTGTCTATGAGAAACTGTGAGTCAAAAAAATATTTGGAGATGCTCATGGTGTTTCAAATGAGAGAAAAAGGGGAAAGGATTAAAATGGAAAACATCAGTGAAACAATTTCAGGAAATCTATATAAGAATAACCTACCACTATGAGTTATCGCAGATAGTGCTCCTCCATTGGAACCATGATGTGTTTATCAAATGAAAAAATTATCTTAACTAAGACTTATTCAAGAATTTCAATTTAATATAAACAATCAGAATTAAGAAGGCATCTGAATACAATTTAAAACATTCTTAAATTAAAGAGGCTGGGAGAGGTACCCCACCTCAAAGGAGCCAAGCCACACTCGGGGCTTGAAACTTTTATGAGTGATAACTCTAATCTGCTCCATCCATCCTATGGAAATATGCACCTTTTCATATACATAAGGACGCCCTAACCCCTATATATGTTTCTGCATGGCCTTGAACAAGAACAAGAGTGTCCTTATATATTTTCTCACATGCATAAACTTATTATCACCCACACACATATGCATTTTCCATATATATACACAAGCACAACAAGCCCCTTATATGTAATCGTGCTCCCATGGGAGTACCTACATATAACGGGAGAACTTATTATATATATGCTTACCTATGCATACATAGTTAGTAACCTTCGAAAAGAATCTCGAATACACTTCAAAAATATCCAAAACACAATATAAAAATATAGGAAACCCAAAAATAATAAAATCCCTATTTAAAATTGGGCCAAATAATATAAACGAAATAAACTTTACCTTAATCTAATGTCGAACTCACTGCCTTTGATGGCAGTGGATAGAACCAGCCTCATCATAAGAAACCACCTATAAGAAAATAATGGGAAAAGAAGTGAGATATAAATACTTATTAAATATATGTGATCAGTGTGTTAATTGTACATGATAACTGATACATTACTCCAATACTAACCTCATAGACTGATGTATGCCTTTAACAGTTATCTCAAAATCACAAACAATCTTCTCATAACCTTATCTTCAAAATAAACCTCAATTTGAGTCCATGAATCATCTTTTAACAATGTAGATCCTCTATGTACATCATTCTTCTAAAACTAATAACATGCGATTTTTATTCCATTTTTGAAAAGTCCTATTCTATAAATATATGTTCTAGATAAATATATAGATAAACACATTCTTATATTGATAATGTTTCTTTCATAATTGTAACTTCTAGAATCACTTTTTATTATAAATAAACTTCTTCATCATCATCCATGTGTTGTTCAATTTTCAACATTAATTTTCATACTTTATAAACACAAGTATGGATTCACTTAAACCACATTCGTAACATTTAACACATAGTGGTCACCTTAACCACACACACTTGTCATTTATTCCTATTAATATCCATCCAAAAAATCATAAAATATATAAGTTTCTTCCTCAAAAAATCAGTAACAACAACATATTCAATATTTAATCAACATCATTACTTTTTGAAAAAATTATCTTCCATTTTATATATTAACCATTTGTAATCACAATATAATTTAGTGTTACCTTTTGAAATTATATTTAGACTTTGATTAAGTTAGAATGATATCTTTCAAAATTGGGATGTTGAATTATCTCAAGTAATTTTTTACTAAATTATTTTTCATTTTACTTATTTAATACAATTCACATATTATGATTAATGGATCTCATACACATAAAATACAACTTTCACATTGTATGCATGGTTGAATGTAACTATAGAAAAACACATAATATTTTTAAATTATTAGAACCCAATGTGGGAAAAATTCTTATTATGCTCATCTCAAGCATGAGACAAAAAGTTAAACACATGTATAAAAAAGTGATTATAATAGGTGAGCATGTATCATCTCTAAGTCAACACTTACACTAGGTGGGAACATATAATCCATAACTCAATACTATATCTAGATAGTTAGTTGTCTCTTGATAGGTTATTTATATAAAATACTTAAAATTTATAATGGTTTTATAATCCTTACTAATGGAAAAGATATTTCTTATGAATCAAGATGTCGCTACATCATAAAAATAGATCTATTTCCTCAACTTTAGCTGTTAAAATTCTAGTGAATATATAACCTTACCTGGATTTACATCAGCCTTGTACTCTCAATATTTAGAGTGATCAATTAAATAATAATAAGGAATCTCCTAGTTGTATTATTTATCAATTTTTGATTTATCTTTTATATTTCAGAAACATACTATATTATTTTGAATCTCTTGAATCCCTTCAAGAACTTCAATCTTTGGATGATGGATTGGTTCTAATAGGATATTGATTTCCCTCACCAAATATCTAAAACATCAAATATAATATATTCGTATCTATGAACTTTTGGAACTTTTGATTCATCCCCTTCATCTTAATTTGATATTTTTATAGATGTATGATAGAATTATTTCTTATATGACATAAAAAGATAATAAATCAAAACAAAAAAAATCTTACTAGTGAAAATTGAAGATGCCAACGATATGAAATCAAAGAAACCCTATTGAAGAAATCAGATGAAGGTGGGGTTTCAACATTGGAGGAGAAGGATCTCAGAGAGATGGTGGTGTCCGCATATGAGGAGGACTCGGGAAGGTGGTGTAGCCATGTCAAATAAGCATTGAGCGGCGGCAAGCCACGGTGGAGGAGGAGCGTAGTGGTGAGGTGGGGGTCATCAGAGTTGTATAGAAAGGGAGGTAGAGAGGTTGTGTAGGCAGAGAGGTGGCCTGGGTGTGCCAGAGCCACATCACCAGGGATGTGGGGAGGCCACATTGGATGAGGGGAGGAGGGGGAGGAATTGTGAGGGAGGGATCACAGGGAGGGAAGAAATGTAATGTATCATGAGGGAGGGAGGGGGCTAGGGTTGAGTAAGCCCAAGGGGTGGGGGTATAGCCACAACCATCCTAAGGGTCGTGACTTTAGGTTAGATATAGCCATGATTATTATAAACTGTGGCTATAAATCTATGGAAATATCCATGATTTCTAGTAGTTTTCAAATAGAATTTAGTCAAGATAAACAGAAACACTTAGTGTGTGATCTTATAGGATTCTTTCTCATTGGCATTAGGCGGGTTTTCCTAAAGTCCAATATTACTATCTAGCAATGGGTCAAGAAACACAAGAGAAGGAACTTAATGTCACAATAATGACAACCACATATGAAATATCGATGTTTCATATAATCCCTTTGTCACAATATTTCATCAACCATGTTGCATGATGATGTCATCAACCTATATGCTCGATATACCATTCTTTGACTTTCTGAAATAAAATCTTTGTTACACCATGTCCATGGAATTTAGGGAGATAGTTCTATTTCAATCAAAGGGACAAGATATCAACTTCTATAAAAATAGAAGGAAAATATCCTTCCTTGACTTATCCATTAATGACATGTCATTTGTGATTCACCCAACACACCCCACTTCCCTCCAACATATGACATGACAGTTTTCATTAGGAAATATAAGTGCACGAGTTGTGACATGAATTATGTTGGATTTTGTGTCCTATAACCAACTATTTTTACATCAATTACATGAATATTTAATATTTAAATATTAAAAATATTATTACATATTGTTCATTTTTTATGAAAACAATGTAATAATGTTCTAGGATATTTTTCGCATTAATAAGGTCATAACAGTTCCCTACTATGTTGAGAACCTTGAAGTGATGTGACAATATTATTAAATATAGTTAAGTGGTTGGATGCCATACTATGATGGGAAACATAGTATACAAACTGTCAAGTGAGAGTACTCTTAAGCAGATGACACTTCTTCTCATGAATTTCTCACTCGGTAATCTCCAAGAGAAGATATTATGAGAACAAGCCCGCCAGTAGAAATTTTTCTTGTTTTTGTGTCATCAGATATTTCTATCTTCAATCATGTGTAATGGTCCTTAGACTTTAAGATTATTATTAATAGGTTTCATGAATCATGCACTTAGATTTGTTAACAAAAACCATCACACCATATGTTGGCAGGAAGTAGGGTACGTTGGGTGCGTCACTAATGACATGTTATTAATGGATAAGTCAAGGAAGGATTTGTCCCTTCCATTTATGGATGTTGATATCTCAACCCTTTGATTGAAATAGAACAGTCACCCTAAATTCCATGGCCATGGTGTAACAATGAATTTATTTCAAGTAGTCAAAGAATGATGTATCAAGCATATAGGTTGATGACACTATCAAGAAACCTACTTGATGAGATATTGTGAAAAAGGGATTATATTACACAGTGAGTGTTCATATGTGAATTTCATCATTGCAACTTTAAGTTATTTCTCTTAGGTTTCCTGTCCCATTGCTAGATAGTAATATTGAACTTTGAGCAAGCCCACCTAATTCCAATGAGAAAAAATCCTAGAGGGCCAAACAATAAGAGTTTATGGTGGTTTTGATTAAATTCTATTTGAATTTAATTAATGGAATAAATATTATTCTCAAGACGAGGAATAATTTTATTCAATTTAAATGATCGCATAAATTAAATAAATATTTATTCACTGGATTGTGAATAGAATATAGTTATTTATTTTATTGAAAATTTAATAAATTTTTTTTAAATATTTTTAAAATGAAAATATTTATTTAAGAGAATAAAATATTTTATTTGGGTGTTCAATAAATGGAAGATAAGTTCAAATGGACCAAGACCATTTCCATTGATATATTAATTATTTACAAGTTAGTAAATAATTTTTATCCAGTTGGTGCAAGAAATAATAATAATAATAATGTTATCATTATGTGGCAAGAGATTTAATTTATGGTTCTGTTTTGTGCATGTTGGTGCACCACAAATAATGGTGTTGTTATTGCTATTATGTGGAATGGATTTTTTCTAATAGTTATAATTTCATTTAATTGTTTTTTCGTAATTAAATATTGTAAATGAAAACCCATATCTATTAATAGGTAGGTACGTCTATTGTGCCAAATCCCTAGTGAATTGAGAATTTTTGAGCCAAACATTTTCTTTGTCAACTCCTCTCATCTCTCTCTCTCATGAATGAGAGAAATTCTTCAAGACTGAATAACGAGCGATCAACAACAATCAACGCAAGACATTTGTTTCACCATGCTAGCACCCAGAGAATGAGTGGTATTGATCGGAGTACATTGGAGCAAGTTTGGATAACTGCTGGAGGGATTCAACTTTGGATACTCACAAGCGCAATGAAGGAAATCTGGATGGGTCATTCCGGATGATCAATGATCGTCAATGAAGAAAGTAATGAAGACCCAAGTATTTAATTTCTTCAAAAATTATTAAATTAATTATAAAAATTATGTGCAAGATCCTCTTTCTCGGATCCAGCACTATTATTATCCTTGTCTAAATATTTGATTTAAATCTGTGTATAATGTAGTTCATTATCGTATTGATCCAAGATTGGTCATAGATTATGGTAAAAGCAAAGGTGGGCCCTCCCAACCGCCATGATTCCATTGCGTCTGAATCCTTCAAGTGGTATCAGAGTGGGGTGAATCATCATTTATACTTATGAAAATAATTTTTTGATGATTTATGATTTAAAAATTTAGTTTTTCAATTCATGTTTAATCATTCTTGTAATATGAATTTTGAGATATGTTCTTCATCTTTTCATTTCTCACAGATCTGACAGAAAAAAATAATTTTTTAATTAAAATTAAATTAAGGATCTCATCAGGAGGTGTCAAATATTCAATCTATGTAATACAACAATACACATCGTGTATTCGGAGTTACACTCAGTGTAATTTTCCCTACACACCATGTAATCTGAATTACACACCGTGTAGTTGTGTTTAGTGCATCGGGAGTAATTCAAAAATTACTTAAGTCGTGTACATTAATGACATGTGGTGTAGTTAATTCTTAAACCGTGTGTTGACCAAGACAGACGGGTGCATGGTCAGCTGGATTACACACTGTGTGGACTAATAGACATGGTGTGTAGTCCCTTCAGGTCAAGGTCTAAACCGTGTATCCCATACATGGCTAAGCCGACCAATAACCATTTTAACTAAAGACAACATGTCATGTGGCCCACTGGACACACCATGTAATCCATGATTTCTAAAGTATGCCTCACACAACAAATCCTGAGGCGTGTACTTTGGATAAGATGGTGAAGGCAGTACAAGCTGTGTAGTCAGAACTACACACCGTGTAATTTACCAAATTACACAGAATTAAAACATTAATGTTTGTGTAATATTTAGAGTTACATATCATGTAGATTTTAATGGATGTTCATCATGTTACCCCCAAGTTTATGGATGAAAATCTTAGGGAAATTCAGAAAATGATTTACATAAAAGGATTGATTAATTAAAGATAATAATTAATCGATTTAGGCCTGATTTATCTTAATAAGAATGATTAAATAATTGAATGCTAGTTTTATTAAATGAAAAATTTGTTGTGGGTATCTGGATGATCATGAGATTAACCAGGCCTTTTTATGTGATTGGTTTCCTTTTAATTTATTTTAAATTAAATTGTTGGCATCGGTGTCATCACTCCTCATTAATATATAGCGCCTGCATTCCCACGGTTTCTATTATGTAAACCCTATTTTTACCCCCCACTTGCATGTGAGTTAAATATCATATGTAATGGATGGAGCTCCCAAGACTGTGGAGGTAGTTAAAGTAAGGAGCCTAGGTGAAACCAATCCAAGTAGATACAAAGTTGGATAGGTGAAAATATGTACACACAAATCATAAATGGTTCAAGGTGTTTTTCCCCTAGTTCAGAAGTTATTTTATCAACTGCTAGATAAACTAACCATTATAAGAGCTGATGATCATTCCCTTTACTTTATTTTATTTCTTTCAGTTGCATGATTTTTCATTATGGATGTGTTCTTGCAACTATATAATTAATTAATTAATAAGCATGCAAGATGGAACTAAAATAAACTAGGCTTATGTGTAAATATTATCAACACTTGGTTAATAACATAAGTAAGTTCAACTTAATATTAATGATCATGTGATGAATATAATAAAGAAATTTACATGTAGAAATAAAAACCCTCAATAAAATATTAATTCATACTAAGCCTTTCATTACTTGATTAAGAGAAAGACTCAATAAAACTATGTGTTTGACCAACCCTTGTTGGGACACTTATTATATACAGGAATCCCTTATGAAGGTTTTGGGCTAACTTAACTATATTGCATAAAGAGGAGTATCCCTTTCTAGACTTGGTTTGATATTGGAGGCAAGTTTTTAATAAATCAAAGTTGGCATTTCAAGATTGGGGAGTCCACTCAATGGATCAAGGAGCTACAAGCCCGCAGTTGAAAAAACATTCCTACCTAAATACCTTCAAATAGCTTGACCAACCCTTGTTGGGGTTATGAAAAAGGGAATATGGATCCTTGATACTGGAATGTCCATGCAACTAGACATTCTGAGTTCAATGGTGAGGGCCATTGAGACTTGATAAAATAGTGACAGACTTAATAAAATTAATTTATTATATCTCATAAAATGTAATTAAGAAAGTACTAATTATCTGCTCTTTTAATTATAGAAAAAAATGAAAAACTTATCAACCACACTATCCCTGTGATCAATAATAGATAAAGACAACATCCTCACCAGTAGTAACTCTCAATAATGGTTTAGATGCCTTTGGGACATTCTACACCATGAACGTAAATCTTATGTGTTGGAGTCCTCATTAAGTAATCCGCCTGCCCAAGAGGTGAATGATGAAGAGTTCCATGTCTGCGAAAAACATATGAATGATGTCATCGAAATTCAATGTTTGATTTTATCATCAATGTATAGTGAACTTATGAATTCTGATGAAAACCTGGATGCCTATAGCATGGTTGAGAACCTCCATGGTCTTTACTAGGAGAGCGCATGATTGGGACAATTTGAGATCTCCAAGGCACTCTTTCAGAGTGATCTTGGAGAGTTTTCCCCAATTGGGCCTCACATAGTCAAGCTCATTGGATACATTGAGCATCTAGAGGTTATAGGGTTTAAACTCCTTGAAGAACTGGGTACAGATCTCATTCTCACATTACTCCCTCAAATCTTCTCTAGTTTTTTTTGTTTATTTCAATATGAACAACATTGAAATTTCTCTACCAGATCTTCTTATCCCCCTTATACAAGTGGACAAAGACATGAATCATGAAAATCCTTCTGTCCTTATAGTTAATAAGAGTAAAGGGAAGGTTAAGATATTTAAGCCCAAAGATTCTTCATGCCCTTCCAAGAAAAAAATATCAAAGGGGATAGAAGGTAATAGGAAGATTTTGTTTCTCATGTGGAAAGAAGGGAAACTTTAAGAAAAACTAAACCCAGCTAAATAAGTAATTGTAAGCTTCATGTGTGTTTTTTATCTAGTGAAATTTATATGTTTCTACAAATTGAGTATTAGATACAGCCTTTGGTGCTCACATATGTATCCAAATACAGGAACCAAGTAGATTCAAAAAAATTGACCGAGGGGAGCTGTAACAACCCAAAGTTTTTCAATGAAAATTCCCTTCTTAAAATTATTTCATAAAATCACATGAACGCACAACATAATGAACTACTAAGTTATAAGTGACATTTAAACATAATTTCTTCACTTCTGTGCTTGGAATTTTGAAAATCTGACATACACTGTTGTGTTCAAGATGATTTTTTGAGTCTGATAGAACAAACTTGTTTTTTTGGTGAATAGTAACATACCCTTATGAATAGTAAAATGAATAGTTATATGATCATTATGAATAGTAAATAATAATATTATTTTATTTTCCTAAGGCAAAAAGATAATGAGATCTTAATTAATTTTTCAATGAGAAATAAAACTAAGTGCACCTTTAAGATTGTTATTTTTTCGAATTAACTATAAATTTATTTAAAAAAATTAAATTAATAATATTTAGAAAATTAATTTTGAAAAATGGACTTCATTTTTGAATTCTACACATCGAAAAATGGTTAGGGTAAATTTTTTGTATTTTTATGAAAAACTCGAATTTTTGATGAATAGTGAAATATAATAAAATACCGTATATACAATTTAACAGTTAAATACACTATTCAGGACATCACAAGTGATTAAATGAAACTTGGTTAGAACTCACATGAACATATTACTATTAGGGGTCACATTAAATAATACTATTGGTTTTCTTGAGGGAAATAATAAAATAATGAAATAAATATTCAAAATTTACCCCTCCCCTCCACTATAAAAACCACCCTCACACCCTCATTCCCTCACACCTCTCAAGCTCCAAGACTTCTCTAAACTCTGAAAACAAAACTTCCCTAGCCCCTCTCCCATGTCCAAGAGCTGCTGGTTTCATTAAAAGACCAAGCCTAGCTTCCTTAAAGAGGATCTCAAGAGGAAGATTCAAGAGGTAATTTTTCTCCCTCTTCTCCTTTAATTTCCTTTCAAGTTCAAGTTCATTTCTTGATCTCTACCCACCTATCTTCATCCGAATGGTATTTTAACTCTAGTATTATAAATATAATGTAATTTTATGATTCTAATGTGATATTATATCATACAACCCCTTTTCCCTCTTCCTTTTATTTTATTAAAGAGAACATTGTTTGTGAGGTGTTAATTTATCACCTTCAAGAACGACATGATTTATTCTTCCATTTATACCTTCATATCTGGTCAAGAAACAATTTTTATGGTTGAAACAGAATATTTTATATGTATTACCTCCTATTTCAAGTTATGGAAATAACTTATGACCATATTTCTAGTGATAAAATAAAACAAGTCCATTATGATCGAAAAATCACGCAAATTAACCCAAATAATCATCATTTAATTCTCATATAATGATTCATCCACATGGATATAATATAATTCATTATAAGATCATTAAAACTCCTGTAATATAATTAATAACTTTTAATATCAGTTCTGTATGTTTACCCATGTTCTACCTGAACTTCAATTTATGAATACAAGTGAACCACCCAAGAAAAAAACCATAAAAACGAACATCCTCGAACAATGTTTTTAAACACTATAAGTCATCCAAAGGAACATAATATGACATAATGAAACCAGATTGAACCCTATTAATTTAAACATGGTTCTGGACTTCTAATTAATGAATATAATGTCATTATACATGACATTAAAGAGAAGGAAGCATTCAGATACAATGTAAGGGTAAATTCTCAAACCCAACTTTCATCCTTCAGGCTCTCCCTCTTTCACTCCATTTTAGATATGGTTACTCCTTAAAGATAATTAATTCATATTTATATTACCTTTTCTGGGATATACAAGTTTTCTAATGAATTTTATGTCAAACCAAATTTTTTCCAAAATAACTCTTCTTTTAAGAACTCAACTTTTACCTCTCATTCATGGTTGATGGTTCTTGTATCAAGTATGTTGTTCCTTATTTCTTTTGGGGACCCAAATCTTATGAATGTATTCTTATGAGATGAAACCCAATCCTTTACAAGGGTTAGTTATGTTCACATTTGATATGTGTTCTATGTTTCAATCATGATAATGATAATGTTATGATGTGACGGGTGTGCCTGGAATTATATAGCACAATATGAATGTCTCAAAGTGACGGGTGCACCCGAAATTATACAGCACTCCAATGAATTGGGTAAAGTGATTAATATCATGATTAAATGTGAAATTATGTGTGAAAAATATGATATCTTGATTCAAAAGTATGTGTGGTAGTCAACCACTAAAACATGATGTTTCATTTTTATGCATTGCCACATTTCAAGTCTTTTATTTATGTTCCTCTCATGTTCATGATTTCCTTAACTATGTCATGATTATGCTCGCCCCATGATATATTATTCTTATATATCCTCTTATGGGACTTTATCTCACCCCTTTTAATGTATATCCTCAGGTGGCTACATATACTAAGGAGAGGAAAAGTGAAAATAAGAAGCTAGAGAAGAAGAAATTAAATAAATGTTTATGCTTGATGTTGTAATTGCTATGTATGGTCCTTGTTTTCCCAAGACACTAAACGATTGGATCCTCTATGTGTAATATTATTTTGTTTTTTACCTTTAAAATGATGTAATAATAATTTAAGAAAAGGCCGGGATGTTATAGTTGGTATCAGAGGAATGTTTTAGTTAATTTGGTAATTAGGATTAGTGAACCCTAGAGAAAACCTCTAGCATGAGACTAAGTACAAATATAAACACAAGAATATTTACTTAGGGATCCCATATGTTATATTTTTAGTATAAATTTTTTAAATGAATAAGTTATTCATGACTTGTTTACTTTTGTTTTTTTCTAATCATTTCTATTTTAGAAAATGGTGGGAACCAGGAGAAATCGGGCTAACAACTCGTTCGAGGGCCAATGTAATGATTACCCGAACGACATCCCCAATGATTTGGGAGGTGGAGTTCATAACGTCATGGATATGCTTACCCAATTATCTCAGGTTATGAACAATAACTATAATAATGGGGAACATCCTCCTTCACCAAAGAGGGAGCAACTGTCTATTGAGTGTTTTATGTGGCAACGACCACCGACGTTTTGTGGATCTTCCGATCCACTAGTTGCAGAGCAGTGGGTCAACTCCATAGAGAAGATCTTTTCTGTGCTTCACTGTTCTGAGACGGAGAAGGAGAATCCAGCCATTTATCATCTAGATAGAGAATCCGATCAATGGTGGGCTTTGATTAAGAACACCAAGCCAAGGGAGGAAATTGAAGAAATGGAATGGGAAGACTTTAATATAATGTTTCTTAATAAGTATTTCCCACGAACACTTCGCACGAAGATGGAGAGTGTAACACCCCAAGCTTCTACGGTACACTTCTCTTTGAATAATGTGATAGCGTGTGTTCTACGCAACACCGAGTTCTAACACACCATAACTAATCAAACTAGCCGTTATGAATAGTAATACCTACTTTTTGAAATTATATATATTTTATATCTGAAAATGGACTTCATTTTTGGATTCGGAATATTGAATTTAGCCTAAGGTGAAATTTTGGTACATTTCGGATAACTTTCATATTTTGATGAATAGTGAAAATTACTAAATTTTAATTAAAAACAACTTTTTTAATCAAAATAATTAATAGTGATAAATTGTGAATTTGAGTGGTTTTAAAGTATATTTAGAATATATTTTTACCATTTAATATAATGTTGGTCATTGGACATAATTTTACAATTAAACCGAACATAAACAAGTGTCAATCTTTTGATAGTTATTACCTCTTAAAAACACGCTTTTTGTTTTGACAGCGGGAATTAATTTTAAATTAATTTCTGCCACTTCTGTGTTTTGAATTTAGGAAAATGGATTCCATATTTGGAATCAGGATGTTCAAATTGTGTAAATAGGTAACTTTTATTTTTAGACATTTTGAATAGTTATTGTGGTAAATATTTTATTTACCATGGTTAAAGGGTAAATCCGGTAAATAAGGGTTAAAAATAATATTATAATAATAAAAAATTACCCTAAAACGTGTCCTAACCTTATTGGTGGACACATACCCGACCATGGGCATCCTTGGGTCAATTTGGGGACCCCTTGGATCCACTTGTATGTGGTAGGGACACATTATATTAATAAAGTTAAAATAAAAATAAAAATGGCATAAGCTTACATCTTTTAGAAGAACAATTTTTACATAGGGTTATACATGTTGAATTTTCGATTATAAATATTCATTAGAAAGCTAAAAGGATTTCCTACATAATGATATTTTATTTATAATTTTTAGACATCAAATAATTTAAATTATTAATGACACAATAATGATGCAATGTTTACCTCATTAATAAATCATTTAAATAAATAAGATTATAATGATTAAAATATTATCTAAAACCTGTCCAATTCTTATTGGTTGATGTTATTTAGAATATTAGTCATCTTATCTTCGACCTCAATGATTTTTGGACCATTATAAACCGAATATAATTATATTATAAAGTAATACTTTCACTCTTTCCTAAAGAGCCCCTCCTCTCCCTTATAAAAGGAGACCACTTCTACTCATTCATCACACCTCTCAAGCCACTTGGATCGTCCAAACTCTGCCCAACTAATCTCCCCACATCCCTCTCCTCCTCCTTGAAGCTTCCCCTTAGGCAGAAAGCATTTCAACAAGTCCTTTGGTTCCAACCAAAGTGAGTTACCTAAATTAAAGGTAACGATTTCTCTTAAATTATTTTCATTTATTTTGCTTCTTCAACCCCCAAACTCTTTTTATTTCCTTTCTTTTGTAACAACACCAGTATCCTCAATATACTAGGATGTTGTTATAAGAAGGATTCAAACTACACATACACACAACTCCATCTAATGGATGATGAACATAATGTTTCTGTGGATGGCAAACTAACGCCTCACGAAACGATGATTGTTCAAATACATCTTACCGCCTCTCATGGTGGCCATTATGATGGCACTGTAATTAAATATGATTTTAATGATATATATTTTATATATAAGCTTCTGTAATTCCATTTTATTTCATACCATTATTCGTTTCATGTTGTATATACATACGATAATTTCATTTGAGGAAGTGCGGACTACCGCCCCCTTAAAATGATATGACTCGTTCATACCACACATGGAACGTATAAAGGATGGTGTTAATGAACTTAAGTAACATATATAAAATATTATATTATACTGGAATAGTAATATACCTATGTATCATTTGTATTCGATTCTTTTAAAATAAAAATTAAATGGAAGTAGCGTTCGTGCGTACGTACGGACTACCGTCTCCACGAACGCGATGAGATTCATTTTCCATCGTATCCATTCAAGTATAATTATCATTTGATGATTTAAAAATGATGTTTAAGGACTTGATACCATTCTGGATTTGAATAATATAAAACTTATCCTTTACAAACATGTCTTACGTAACAAAACATACAAAAGCAAACAAGTAAGTTCACACCCGAAACAGCGATAATACTAAGATATTATTATCAAATCAATATTAAAAGATCATATATGATATCATATTAATGTATATGATTCTTGTATAATTTAGTAACAATTATTTCACTATTATACAGGAGGTTAACCTACCCCAACCAAGGAAAAGTACAAGGTAAGGGTTATTTCGCAATCTCTTCATTATCCGAAGTTGTTTATATGTAATAATCTACTGGGATCTCTTTATCATCCACATCCATGTTTCTTAAAAATGTATTTCAAAACATTTTTACTATTTACTAGAATATGAGTTAAAGTCATTTATACCCTTTTTGACTTTTATAAGTGGTTTATAAAGGAATCTTTCCATCGTTTTCAAAACAAGGTCCTTTTTAACCTTTTCGACAGAATTAAGGTAAGAATGTTTTTTTTAACTTATACGGCGAGTGCGGCTATTTTCCGCCGTTATAAAATCTTCAAAGCTTCCCCTACAAGCTTATAAGAATATTTTCAAAGAAAATGTTTTATTTTATATGGATCTTAAATTATTTCAAAATAAAAGGAGATATTTCTTTAAAAAGAATTTTGATTTCATCTATGTCAACATCCTTTGATGGATTTTAAGATTATTTGAAGTTGATACAAAACTTCTATATTGTATTGATGGTTTTGTGATATGTTTGACTGTGGATGTGCTATTTTTATACCATTCATAGTTTATGGTGAAAGTATTGACATTTCGTATGCTAGTTTTAATACGAATGTTTATGTTATATTTAAACCTTTTCATATGGGAGTGCATTGGACTTAATAAGTGACGGGTGGAGCCCGCTATAGCTCCTCGATGCATCGGTAGGTCTCATGAGACAAACTAGTGTCTTGACACAAGGACTTGACAAAATCTTATTTGTAGTCTTGGCACGAGGCCTTGGCTATGTGGTTATGATAGTCTGACATTATGCATTCCAACATTATGAAAGTGGTTATTGATTTTTGCATGTGATTATTCGATTAGTAGAATATCCATGTGAATAAGTAAATGGCATTATTTCATTTTATTTATGCCATACCATGTTGAAAGTTCATATTTAAAAGGCTTTTGTTTTAGTTATACATTGCCTTAAATGTTTATTCTTATTTATGAAAGTTTCCGCTATATTGTTATCCTTACTGGGCATTTGAGCTCACCCCTTTTATATGTTTTATTTTTTCCAGGATGTGAAGAAGTAAGTTATGAATGACCTGCATGGATTTTATGAGGGGTTAATAGTGTGGATTGTGGAAACATTATGTTGTTGTAGTAGTTTTTCATTTTATGATGTAATGTAAAACTTATGAATATATCTAGTGTTTCCAAGGCTACTAAACCAATCGGTCTTTCGAGATTTTATCTTTCTTGTGATCATGCCAATGTTACAAAGTACTGCACCGACTCTGGGTAACTCGGGTCGGGGCGTTACAGTTGGTATCAAAGGAATTTTAGTACAAACCTTGGAAGCTAGATTTAGATAAACTCTGATTAGAGCACGTAGACCTAAGATGAACTTTGAGGATTAGTATAGAAGAACTTCCTAGAATTTTGGTATTGTAGAGATTTTGTGAGTTTTCCAAGCAATACATCCCTGTCTGGATACGAGCAGGTAGAGGCGGCTCTGGCACAGATGTACCTAGGGGTAAATCCCGAAAACACCGCTTTGAGCTAGACTCGAACGGGAACTGGTGCACGACAACGGGCCTTGCTGCACTCTTGGTTACGACACTCCCGGGGGATATGCTTAGGATAACTCTCATTTTCATTACAAATCATTTTGAAGGGATTATGAGTATATACTTCCTCAAAGAAAACATTTTTATGATTATGGATTATATCCATAAATAGTTCAATTTATGCTAAGTGTTTTATAAGTATAGGATTATGTATTTTGATTTATAAACTGATCTAGTTTATGCCATTGTTTATAAATGGCGCCTAGTGGAAGAAATGGAAACCGTATCAATGCACGCACCCCATGTAGGGATTGCCCTCCTGCTCAAGATAATTATAGTGGGGCTAGTGATGCAACTGGTGCTGATCAGCTAATCACCATACTGGGACAACTTACTCAGGTTATGAATAATAACCTTACCCGTATGGAGCACCCTGATCCGCAGCGTGGAGGATCAATGTTAGATCGATTCATGAGAAAACAACCACCAACGTTCAATGGGAGTACAAATCCCTTAGTAGCTGAGCAATGGATATTTTCCCTAGAGAAAATATTTCAGGCTTTGGGGAGTAGTGAAAGGGAAAAAGTTACCATGGCAGTTTACCGCCTCACTGGAGATGCTGATCAATGGTGGTCATTGATTCAAAACATGAAGGAAGATGATGAAGTATCAAACATGGAATGGAGGGAGTTCAAATATCTGTTTTTAGAAAAATACTTTCCTCGCGACCATCGAGCAGATATGGAAAGGCAATTTCTGAGTCTGAGACAAAAGGAGGATGATAATGTCACAAAGTATGAGGCTAACTTTACAAGGTTAGCGAGGTATGCTGGAGATTATATTCGCAACCCAAGAAGTAAGATTGATCGTTTCTTTGATGGGTTAAAACCATTTCTCCGTTGAGCATTAGTCTCACAATCCTTTTCATCGTACGAAGACATTGTCTCATGTGCTATCAAGACCGAAAAGGAATTCTCTAAGTCTTATGACTTTAAAGCAAAGAAAGAGAAGAAGAGACCTGCTGATCAATCTGGGAATGGAAATAAGGGGAAGAAGGGAAAGGTTGAATATCCATCTTGTGGTAAATGCAGGAAGAAACATCCTGGTACTTGCTTGAAGGGAATGGGAGTCTGTTACAAGTGTGGTGAAAAAGGCCACCAAGCTCATGATTGCAAGGGGAAGAAAGAAGCTACCAACGTTCAGTGCTATAATTACAGGGAGATGGGGCATTATGCAAATTCATGTCCTAAGCGTCAGGAGAACTTACCTCAGAAAAGGCCAAGGGATCAAGGCCAGGCTTATGCTATCACTACTGCTGAGGTAGAAGCTCCGAAAGACGTGGTGGAAGGTAATTTAATGGTTTCCTCAAGTTTAGCAAATGCATTATTTGATTCTGGATCATCGCATTGTTTCATATCTTCCCAGTTTGCTAAGAAAATTAGATATTTCCAATTTGATTTAATAAGGGAGTTGTCAGTTAAAACTCCTAAGGGAAGTATCGTTGCAACAAAGTTTTGTGAATCAGTCCCCATTAGAGCACATAAATTTTCTTTATCTGCTGATCTCATCGTCATACCTATGATTGAGTTTGATATAATCCTCGGTATGGACTGGCTTTCGGACTATGATGCGAAGATTTATTGTAAAAAGAAATAGGTTACGATTCTTGATGATAATGATAAGGAGCACCTTATTTTTAGAGCAGAATCGTCACCACCTAATTCTTATTTAGATCCACCCCCAACAGCTCAACTTAATTCAATTATTGGGGAGGAAGAGAATGAAATAACTGTCGGTGAGGAAAGGAATGTTCAAATAGAGGATGTACCTGTTGTGAAAGAATTTGTAGATGTATTTCCGGAAGATTTACCTGGACATCCTCCAGAACGAGAAGTTGAGTTTTCTGTTGATTTGATTCCTGGATCAAGGCCTATATCGAAGACCCCTTATAGAATGGCCACTGTAGAGTTAGTCGAACTAAAGAAACAACTAGAGGAATTGAGTAATAAGGGATTTATTCGCCCTAGTGTTTCTCCATGGGGAGCCCCTGTTCTTTTTGTTAAAAAGAAAGATGGATCTATGAGGTTATGTATCGACTACAGGGAGATCAATGCTATAACAATAAAGAACAAGTATCCCCTACCTCGTATTGATGATTTATTTGACCAACTGCATGGAGCTCAATACTTTTCAAAGATTGACCTTCGATCTGGATACCATCAGTTGTGTGTGAAGAAGGAAGACATTCCGAAGACAGCATTTCGAACCAGGTACGGGCATTACGAGTTTACTGTAATGCTGTTTGGATTGACTAATGCACCCTCTGTGTTCATGGATCTGGTGAATAGAGTTTTCAAGGAGTATCTCGATGAATTTGTGGTGGTATTTATTGATGATATCTTGGTATACTCTAAAACCTACGAAGATCATGAAAATCACTTGCGCATTATCTTGAAGACTCTGAGGAGGCATGAATTATATGGGAAGTTTAGCAAGTGCGAATTCTGGCTTCAGGAGATTTCTTTTCTTGGCCATATTGTCTCTAAAGATGGAATCTCTGTTGATCCTTCTAAGACCAAAGCAATCCAAGAATGGCCAGCACCTACGAGTATAACTGAGGTACGTAGTTTTATTGGTTTGGCAGGTTATTATCGACGTTTCGTCCAGAATTTTGCCCGATTGGCTAACCCATTAACGAAGCTCCCACGTAAATGGGTTAAATTTGTTTGGACAAAAGAGTGTGAAGAATGTTTCGAAGAACTGAAGAGAAGATTAGTCAATGCTCCTATATTGACTTTACCATCGGGGAATGATGGGTTCATTATTTATAGTGATGCATCGAAGAAAGGACTTGGCTGTGTCCTTATGCAAAATGATAGAGTTATTGCCTATGCATCACGACAGTTGAAAATTCATGAACAAAACTATCCTACTCATGATCTCGAGTTAGCAGCAGTGATCTTTGCTTTGAAGATATGGAGGCACTACCTCTATGGTGAAAAATGTGAGATTTATACTGATCACAAGAGTTTGAAGTATATTTTCTCACAAAAAGATCTCAACATGAGGCAAAGGAGATGGCTTGAATTACTCAAGGATTATGATTGCACGATACAATACCACCCGGGGAAAGAAAACAAAGTAGCAGATGCTTTGAGCAGAAAAGACCATGGAGTTCTGAACATGATGAGAATTGAAAGGGATCCAATTTTCATGGATCTAGTGAAGATGGACATGGGAATAACCAGGGAAGTTGAAACATCAATGCTTTTTCAAATGGTTGCCAAACCATCTTTACTAGAAAGGATTAAGAGTTCTCAGAACGATGATGAAGAATTTCAGAAGAAGATTAAAGCTGTGAATGATGGGAGATTGAGAGACTTTGTGTATGAAGATGGAATTTTTAAATTCGGGAAGAGACTTTGTGTTCCCAATATACCTGATCTAAAAAGGGAATTGCTGGATGATGCTCATAGTTCCAATTTCTCTATACACCCTGGGAGCACCAAAATGTATAGAGATTTGAAGGAACATTTTTGGTGGGACAATATGAAGAGGGAGATTGCTGATTTTGTGTCAAGATGTATGGTTTGTCAACAAGTGAAAGCTGGAAGGCAACAGCCTGGAGGAGTCATGCAACCTCTTCCTATACCGGAGTGGAAATGGGACAATATTACGATGGACTTTGTCATGGGGCTACCAAAGACTCCTAGAAGGAACGATACAATATGGGTTATTGTTGATCGTCTTACCAAGACAGCACATTTTCTTGCTATAAGAGAAGATCTACCCCTGGAACGTCTAGCAAGACTATACATTAATGAAGTTGTGAGACTTCATGGAGTACCCCTATCGATTGTTTCTGATCGTGATCCCCGTTTTACTTCATGATTCTGGAAAAGTCTTCAGAAATCCCTGGATACTGAACTTCATTTGAGCACTGCTTACCACCCTCAGACAGACGGACAATCAGAACGGACTATTCAAACCTTAGAAGACATGTTGAGATCTTGCTCACTTGACTTTCAGGGTATGTGGGATCAATATTTACCTCTGGTAGAATTTTCCTATAACAATAGCTTCCATTCGAGTATTCAGATGGCACCATATGAAGCGTTATACGGAAAGAGATGTCGTACACCAACCTGTTGGGATGACGTTGGTGAAAGAAAACTTGTAGGCCCAGAACTGGTGGAGGAAACGGTGGAAAAGGTGAAAGTAATCCAAAATCACATCAAAGCAGCTCAAAGTAGGCAGAAGAGCTATGCCGATAATCGAAGGAAGGATTTGGAATTTCAAGTCGGTGATCATGTTTTCCTAAAGGTATCTCCATGGAAGGGAGTCATACGTTTTGGTAAGAAAGGTAAATTGAGTCCCAGGTACATCGGACCTTTCGAAATTCTAGAACGAATTGGGGCTGTAGCTTACCGATTGGCAATGCCGCCAAGTCTCTCCAAAGTTCACGATGTGTTCCACGTATCTCTGTTGAGAAAATACATGCCTGACCCAACGCATGTACTCACCTATGAGGAATTAGAACTGGAACCCGATCTATCTTATTGCGAAGAGCCCGTCAAGATTCTTGATACGAGAGAACAAGTACTGAGAAACCGGACGATGCGTCTGGTAAAAGTTTTGTGGAGAAATCATAAGATGGAAGAGGCAACGTGGGAACCCGAGGAACTTATGATGAAAAACCACCCGAGTCTTTTTATGCAGTAATACCCTAGAAATTGCGAGGACGCAATTATTTGAAGGAGGGGAGAATGTAACACCCCAAGCTTCTACGGTACGCTTCTCTTTGAATAATGTGATAGCGTGTGTTCTACGCAACACCGAGTTCTAACACACCATAACTAATCAAACTAGCCGTTATGAATAGTAATACCTACTTTTTGAAATTATATATATTTTATATTTGAAAATGGACTTCATTTTTGGATTCGGAATATCGAATTTAGCCTAAGGTGAAATTTTGGTACATTTCGGATAACTTTCATATTTTGATGAATAGTGAAAATTACTAAATTTTAATTAAAAACAACTTTTTTAATCAAAATAATTAATAGTGATAAATTGTGAATTTGAGTGGTTTTAAAGTATATTTAGAATATATTTTTACCATTTAATATAATGTTGGTCATTGGACATAATTTTACAATTAAACCAAACATAAACAAGTGTCAATCTTTTGATAGTTATTACCTCTTAAAAACACGCTTTTTGTTTTGACAGCGGGAATTAATTTTAAATTAATTTCTGCCACTTCTGTGTTTTGAATTTAGGAAAATGGATTCCATATTTGGAATCAGGATGTTCAAATTGTGTAAATAGGTAACTTTTATTTTTAGACATTTTGAATAGTTATTGTGGTAAATATTTTATTTACCATGGTTAAAGGGTAAATCCGGTAAATAAGGGTTAAAAATAATATTATAATAATACAAAATTACCCTAAAACGTGTCCTAACCTTATTGGTGGACACATACCCGACCATGGGCATCCTTGGGTCAATTTGGGGACCCCTTGGATCCACTTGTATGTGGTAGGGACACATTATATTAATAAAGTTAAAATAAAAATAAAAATGGCATAAGCTTACATCTTTTAGAAGAACAATTTTTACATAGGGTTATACATGTTGAATTTTCGATTATAAATATTCATTAGAAAGATAAAAAGATTTCCTACATAATGATATTTTATTTATAATTTTTAGACATCAAATAATTTAAATTATTAATGACACAATAATGATGCAATGTTTACCTCATTAATAAATCATTTAAATAAATAAGATTATAATGATTAAAATATTATCTAAAACCTGTCCAATTCTTATTGGTTGATGTTATTTAGAATATGAGTCATCTTACCTTCGACCTCAATGATTTTTGGACCATTATATTCCGAATATAATTATATTATAAAGTAATACTTTCACTCTTTCCTAAAGAGCCCCTCCTCTCCCTTATAAAAGGAGACCACTTCTACTCATTAATCACACCTCTCAAGCCACTTGGCTCGTCCAAACTCTGCCCAACTAAGCTCCCCACATCCCTCTCCTCCTCCTTGAAGCTTCCCCTTAGGCAGAAAGCATTTCAACAAGTCCTTTGGTTCCAACCAAAGTGAGTTACCTAAATTAAAGGTAACGATTTCTCTTAAATTATTTTCATTTATTTTGCTTCTTCAACCCCCAAACTCTTTTTATTTCCTTTCTTTTGTAACAACACCAGTATCCTCAATATACTAGGATGTTGTTATAAGAAGGATTCAAACTACACATACACACAACTCCATCTAATGGATGATGAACATAATGTTTCTGTGGATGGCAAACTAACGCCTCACGAAACGATGATTGTTCAAATACATCTTACCGCCTCTCATGGTGGCCATTATGATGGCACTTTAATTAAATATGATGTTAATGATATATATTTTATATATAAGCTTCTGTAATTCCATTTTATTTCATACCATTATTCGTTTCATGTTGTATATACATACGATAATTTCATTTGAGGAAGTGCGGACTACCGCCCCCTTAAAATGATATGACTCGTTCATACCACACATGGAACGTATAAAGGATGGTGTTAATGAACTTAAGTAACATATATAAAATATTATATTATACTGGAATAGTAATATACCTATGTATCATTTGTATTCGATTCTTTTAAAATAAAAATTAAATGGAAGTAGCGTTCGTGCGTACGTACGGACTACCGTCTCCACGAACGCGATGAGATTCATTTTCCATCGTATCCATTCAAGTATAATTATCATTTGATGATTTAAAAATGATGTTTAAGGACTTGATACCATTCTGGATTTGAATAATATACAACTTATCCTTTACAAACATGTCTTACGTAACAAAACATACAAAAGCAAACAAGTAAGTTCACACCCGAAACAGCGATAATACTAAGATATTATTATCAAATCAATATTAAAAGATCATATATGATATCATATTAATTTATATGATTCTTGTATAATTTAGTAACAATTATTTCACTATTATACAGGAGGTTAACCTACCCCAACCAAGGAAAAGTACAAGGTAAGGGTTATTTCGCAATCTCTTCATTATCCGAGGTTGTTTATATGTAATAATCTACTGGGATCTCTTTATCATCCACATCCATGTTTCTTAAAAATGTATTTCAAAACATTTTTACTATTTACTAGAATATGAGTTAAAGTCATTTATACCCTTTTTGACTTTTATAAGTGGTTTATAAAGGAATCTTTCCATCGTTTTCAAAACAAGGTCCTTTTTAACCTTTTCGACAGAATTAAGGTAAGAATATTTTTTTTAACTTATACGGCGGGTGCGGCTATTTTCCGCCGTTATAAAATCTTCAAAGCTTCCCCTACAAGCTTATAAGAATATTTTCAAACAAAATGTTTTATTTTATATGGATCTTAAATTATTTCAAAATAAAAGGAGATATTTCTTTAAAAAGAATTTTGATTTCATCTATGTCAACATCCTTTGATGGATTTTAAGATTATTTGAAGTTGATACAAAACTTCTATATTGTATTGATGGTTTTGTGATATGTTTGACTGTGGATGTGCTATTTTTATACCATTCATAGTTTATGGTGAAAGTATTGACATTTCGTATGCTAGTTTTAATACGAATGTTTATGTTATATTTAAACCTTTTCATATGGGAGTGCATTGGACTTAATAAGTGACGGGTGGAGCCCGCTATAGCTCCTCGATGCATCGGTAGGTCTCATGAGACAAACTAGTGTCTTGGCACAAGGCCTTGACAAAATCTTATTTGTAGTCTTGGCACGAGGCCTTAGCTATGTGGTTATGATAGTCTGGCATTATGCATTCCAACATTATGAAAGTGGTTATTGATTTTTGCATGTGATTATTCGATTAGTAGAATATCCATGTGAATAAGTAAATGGCATTATTTCATTTTATTTATGCCATACCATGTTGAAAGTTCATATTTAAAAGGCTTTTGTTTTAGTTATACATTGCCTTAAATGTTTATTCTTATTTATGAAAGTTTCCGCTATATTGTTATCCTTACTGGGCATTTGAGCTCACCCCTTTTATATGTTTTATTTTTTCCAGGATGTGAAGAAGTAAGTTATGAATGACCTGCAGGGATTTTATGAGGGGTTAATAGTGTGGATTGTGGAAACATTATGTTGTTGTAGTAGTTTTTCATTTTATGATGTAATGTAAAACTTATGAATATATCTAGTGTTTCCAAGGCTACTAAACCAATCGGTCTTTCGAGATTTTATCTTTCTTGTGATCATTCCAATGTTACGAAGTAATGCACCGACTCTGGGTAACTCGGGTCGGGGCGTTACAGAGAGATAATTCATAGAGATCAATAAAAAAAAGGATAATCTGTCACAACCTATGAAGAAAATTTCACAAGGCTTTCAAGGTATGCTTCAGGTTTTGTAATAAACAATGATAGCAAAATTGAGAGATTCTTTAGTGGATTAAAACCACACCTTCGAAAGGATCTTGCAATCCGAGACTTTGGGAGTTATAAAGAAGTTATTCGATGTGCTCTCAAAGTGGAGATGGAGTTTGGAGAATGGTCTCATGGTTATGGGGATAAGAAAATAAAGATGGAGTTTCAAGCTAGTGGATCTAATGACAAAGGTGGGAAGAAAAATCAATGATCCACATGCCAAAAATGTGGGAAGTTTCACCATGGGAAATGCCTCAAAGGGAAGGGGAAATGCTTCAAGTGTGGGAAAGAAGGACATAATGCCCAAGAGTGTCGAAAAAACACTAAAAGGAAGGAGAATGTAGCTGATGAAAGGAGAGAACCACCCATGGTTCAATGCTACAACTGTAAGGAGCTAGGGAACTATGCATACTAGTGCACTAAACCTCGATCTCTCAAGGGTAATCAGTGTCAACAGCCACCGAAGCCAAAGGAACAAGGGAAGTCTTATGCCATCACTATTGTGGAGGTGGAGAATGATAATTAAGTCATACAAGGTACACTTCCTATTCACTCAAGAATGGAAAAAAGTCTTATTCGATTCAGGTTCTATTCATTCCTTTATATCTTGCGAGTTTGCTAGAACTATAGAATCGAAGCCCTGAAATCTTGAAGTAGAGATATCTGTAAAAACTCCAAGTGGTGAAACCATTGCAACCCAAGTATTTGACTCATCTCCTATTAGCATATGTGGGAAGATTCTTCCGGAAAATCTCATAATACTCCCCTTTGTGGAATTCGATGCTATAATGGGAATGGATTGGCTCTCGTTATATAGAGCACATATCAACTGTCGGGAAAAGGAAATATATTTTCATATTCCAAACCATCCCATGCTCTTCTACAAATGCAAGGAAGATCGTGAATCTCATTTGAAAAATCCTTCAATGGTGTGGGTGTCGATTCCCTGTGTAGAGGCATACCTCGCCCAAATAGTTGAGTCGAAGGAAGGTTCCAACCTTACAGAAATTCTCATCGTGAGGGAATATGACGATGTATTTTCGGAAGAGTTACCCGGAATTCCCTCGGATTGTGAGGTAGAGTTCTCAATTGAACTCATACCTAGAGCTACTCTTATCTTTAAGTGTCCCTACAGGATTGATCTTATCGAACTGGAGGAGTTAAGGAAGGAGCTGCAAGAGCATCTGGACAAAGGGTTCATACTCCCTAGTGCATCACCTTGGGGTGCACCAGTGCTCTTTGTGAAGAATAAGGATGGAACAATGCGGCTGTGTATCGATTATCGGGAACTCAACAAGATCACCATAAATAACAAGTATCCTCTCCTAAGGATTGATGACTTGTATGACCAGTTAAGAGGTTCTCAATACTTCTCGAAGGTGGATATTCATTTTTGATATCATCAGGTAAAGGTGAATAAGGAAGATATTCAGAAGACTTCCTTCCGTACAAGGTATGGGCACTATGAGTTTTTGGTGATGCCCTTCGGACTTACTAATGCCCCTGCAATCTTCATGGATTTGATGAATAGAGTCTTTAGACATTACCTTAACAAATTTTTGGTAGTGTTTATCGACGATATTCTTATCTACTCCAAGAGAAAGGAGGAACATGAAGAACATCTAAGACTTGTGTTGGAGATATTGAGAAAAGAGAATTTGTACGCCAAGTTCAGAAAGTGTGACTTTTGGATGAAGCAAGTCACGTTCTTGAACATGTGATCACAAGTGAGGGAATTTCTGTGGATCCTTCAAAGACAAAGGTGATTGAGGAATGGCCTAGGCCCTCTAGTGTCACCGAAATCTGTAGTTTTCTTGGATTACCTGGGTACTATCGGTGTTTTGTGAGAAACTTCTCACGATTTTCAAGCCCACTAACTAAGTTATCAAGGAAAGGGGTAAAGTATGTCTGGATGGAATAATGTGAGGGAGGCTTCATGGAGCTAAAGAGAAGTCTGATCACAGCACCTGTACTCACACTACCAAAAAGTAGAGAAAGTTTTGTGATATACAGTGATTCTTCAAAGAATGTTTTGGGTTGTGTACTCATGAAAAATGATAATGCGATAGCCTATGCCTCATGACAGTTGAAGATCCATGAGCAGAACTACCCGAAGCATGATCTAGAGCTGGCAGCCATGATTTTTGCATTGAAAATCTAGCGGCACTACCTTTATGGTGAGAAGTGTGAAATATACTCTGACCACAAGAGCCTAAAGTATATATTCACACAAAAGGATCTCAACATGCGTCAAAAAAGATGGTTAGAACTAATCAAGGATTACGATTACTCTATTCACTATCATCCTAGAAAGGTGAACAAGGTAGATGATGCTCTAATCAGAAAAGAACCTGCTACTCCATCCATGTTGTGGATTGAGAAAGACCCTATCTCATGGATATGAAAATAATGGATTTGGAAATCATAAGGGCAGGGGATACATCCTTCCTTGCCCAAATGATTGCAGAACCATCCATCCAGGAGAATATTAAGGAAGCACAAAGGGATGATGTGGAGATATAAAAGAGGGTGAATGCAGTAAAAGAAGGGAAGCTGCAAGATTTCCATATCGATGATGTTGGTGTGATTTGGTTTGGAATGCGGCTTTGTGTGCCTTCATCACCCAGGATAAAGAAAGAGATATTGTACAATGCACATTGTTCAACTTTCTCTATCCATCCTGGGAGTACCAAGATGTACCGTGATCTCCGAGAACACTTCTGGTGGGATTACATGAAGAAGGAGATTTCAGAATATATATCAAGGTGATTGGTATGTCAGCAAGTTATAGTTGAGTGAAAAAAGTCCAAAGGAATGATGCAGCCATTGCCTATACCCATGTGGAAATGAGAAAATGTTACTATGGACTTTGTCACGGGTCTCCCGAAGACTTCAAAGAGAAATAATGCGATATGAGTTGTGGTTGACCGACTCACCAAGACAACCCATTTTATCGCTATTTAGGAAGATCTCTCACTTAAACAACATGCAAAGATATATGTGAAGGAAGTGGTGAGACTGCACGGTGTTCCACTCTAAATTGTATCTAACCATGATCTGAGGTTCACATCTAAATTCTGGAGGAGCCTTCAATATGCTTTGAGTACTAAATTTCAGCACAGCCTATCAACCCCAAACTGGTGGCCAATCTGAAAGGATTATTCAGATGCTTGAAGATATTTTTAGAGGCTTCTCTCTAGAATTTGAAGGTGGATGAGATCAGCACCTCCTGTTGTTTGAGTTCTCATAAAAAAATAGATTCCACTCGAGTATTCATATGGATCCATATGAAGCTCTGAATGGAAAACTATGTAGAAGTCCAACCTGTTGGGTTGAAGTTGGAGAAAGAACGCTACTTGGACCTGATCTTGTACAAGAGATGACAGAGAAGGTTCAAGTCATCCAGAAACACATCAAAGCTGCTCAAATTTAGAAAAAGCGCTATGCTAACAACTATCGAAGGGACTTGGAGTTCGACGTTGGAGATAAAGTCTTCCTTTGAATATCTCCATGGAAGAGAGTCATGTGATTTGGGAAGAAAGGGAAGCTAAGCCCAAGGTATAATGGCCCCTTTGAGACCCTTGACCGCATAGGATCCGTGGCCTATCGGCTTTCACTTCCACTGAATATGGCTCAAGTTCATGATGTTTTTCATGTATCACTCCTGAGGAAGTACCTACATGATCCCTCACATGTACTAAACTCAGATGTGGTGTAGTTAGAAGATGATCTCTCCTATGAGGAGAAGCCAGTAAAGATTCTGAACCAAAGTGATAAGGTTCTATGCAACAAGACAACCCACCTTGTCAATGTGTTGTGGAGGAACCATAAGTTTGAGGAAGCAACTTGGGAACTGGAAGAGGCGATGAAGGATAAGTACCCTCACATGTTTATGTTAAACGAAATTTCGTGGGTGAAATTTCTTAAGGGAGGAAGAATGTAATGACCCAAAGTTTTTCATTGAAAATTACCTTCTTAAAATTATGTCATAAAATCACATCAATGCACAACATAATGAACTACTAAGTGATAAGTGACCTTTAAACATAAGTTTTTCACTTTTGTGTTTGGAATTTTGAAAATCCGACATACACGGTTGTGTTCAAGATGATTTTTGGAGTCTGATAGAAGAAACTTGTTTTTTGGTGAATAGTAACATACCCTTATGACTAGTAAAATGAATAGTAATATGACCCTTATGAATAGAATATTATTATTTTATTTTCCTAAGGCCATAAGATAATGAGATCTTAATTAATTTTTCAATGAGAAATAAAACTAAGTGCACCTTTAAGATTGTTATTTTTTTCGAATTAACTATGACTTTATTTAAAAAATTAAATTAATAATATTTAGAAAATTATTTTTGAAAAATGGACTTCATTTATGAATTCTAAACATCGAAAAATGGTTAGGGTAATTTTTTGGTATTTTTCTGAAAAACCTGAATTTTTGATGAATAGTGAAATACAATAAAATACCGTATATACAATTTAACAGTTAAATACACTATTCAGGAAATGACAAGTGATTCAAGGACACTTGGTTCGAACTCAAATAAACATATTACTCTTAGGGGTCACATGAAAGAATACTATTGGTTGTCTTGAGGGAAATAATAAAATAATGAATTAAATATTAAAAATTTACCCCTCCCCTCCACTATAAAAACCACCCTCACACCCTCATTCCCTCACACCTCTCAAGCTCCAAGACTTCTCTAAACTCTATCCAAACACCTTCCCTAGCCCCTATCCCACGTCTAAGAGCTTCTGGTCTCATCAAAAGACCAAGCCTAGTTTCCTTAAGGAGGATCTCAAGAGGAAGATTCAAGAGGTAATTTGTCTCCCTCTTCTCCTTTAATTTCCTTTCAAGTTCAAGTTCATTTCTTGATCTCTCCCCACCTATCTTCATCCAAATGGTATTTTAACTACATTATTATAAATATAATATAATTTTATGATTCTAATGGTACATTATATCATCCAACCCCCTTTCCCTCTTCCTTTTATTTTTTTAAAGAGAATGTTGTTCGTGAGGTATTAATTTATCACCTTCAAGAACGACATGCTTTCTTCTTCCATTTATACCTTCAGATCTGGTCATGAAACCATTTTTATGGTTGAAACAGAATATTTTATATTTATTATATCCTATTTCACGTTCTGGAACTAACTTATGACCATATTTCTAGTGATAAAATAAAACAAGTCCATTATGATCGAAAAATCATGCAAATTAACCCAAATAATCATCATTTAATTCTCATCAAATGATTCATCCACATGTATATAATATAATTAATTATAAGATCATTGAAACTCCGGTAATATCATTAATAACATGTAATATTAGTTCTGGATGTTTACCCATGTTCTACCCGAATGTCAATTTATGAATACAAGTGAACCACCCAAGAAAAAACCATAAAAACGAACATCCTTGAACAATGTTTTTAAACTGTATAAGTCATCCAGAGGAAAATAATATGACATAATGAAACCATAATGAACCCTATTAATGTACACATGGTTCTGGATTTCTAATTAATAAATATAATTTCATTATACAGGACATTAAAGAGAAGGAACCATTCAGATACAAGGTAGGGGGAAATTCTCGAACCCAACTTTCATCCTTCGGGTTCTCCCTCTTTCACTCCATTTTTTATATGGTTACTCCTCAAAGATCCTTTATTCATTTTTAACTTTCCTTTTCTAGGATATACATGTTTTATAATGAAGTTTATGTCATACCAAATGTTTTCCAAAATAACTCTTCTTTTAAGAACTCAACTTTTACCTCTCATTCATGGTTGATGGTTCTTGTATCAAGTGTGTTGTTCCCTCTTTCTTTTGGGAACCCAAAGCTTATGAATGTATTCTTATGAGATGAAACTCATTCCTTTACATGGGTTAGTTATGTTCACTTTTGATATGTCTTCTATGTGGAAATCATGATAATGAAAATGTTATGATGTGACGGGTGCGCCCAGAATTATATAGCGCAATATGAATGTTTCAAAGTGACGAGTGCGCCCGGAATTATACAGCGCTCTAATGCATTAGGTAAAGTGATGAATCTCATGAGTAAATGTGAAATGATGTGTGAACAAGATGCTAGATTGGTTCACAATTATGTGTGGTAGTCAACCACTAAAACATGATGTTTCATTTTTATGCATTGCCACATTTCAAGTCTTTTATTTATGTTCCTCTCATGTTCATGATTTCTTTACCTATGTCATGATTATGCTCGCCCAATGATATATTCTTATTATCTATCCTATTACTGGGATTTTAGCTCACCCCTTTTAATGTATATCCTCAGGTGGATACATATACTAAGGAGAGGACAAGTCACAATAAGAAGCTAGAGAAGAAGAAATTAAATAAATGTTTACGCTTGATGTTGTAATTTCTATGTATGGTCCTAGTTTTCCCAAGACACTAAACTGTTGGATCCCTTATGTGTAATAATATTATGTTGTTTACCTTTAAAATGATGTAATAGTAATGTAAGAAAAGGTCGTGATGTTATAAGAGGTAGATCTATGAGCAGACAATGAAGCTAGACTTGTTTTTATAGCTGTCGAGGACTACCACCTCACATTGACAACTAAGATGATCTTGGCATTAAAAGGTTGTTATTATGTGCCTTCTGTAACCAAAAACATTGTTTCCATATCGAGACTAGATATAGATGGATTTATTTTCAATTTTGGAAATGAATGTTGCTTCTTTTATAAAGATAAAATTTCACTACGGGAAAAACAGTCTTTTGCGACGGGGTGTTTGCGACTGGAATTAATCCCGTCATAAATAGTCCATCCTTGGGGGTTATTTGCAATGGGGGGTTTGTCCCGTCACAAATAACTTGTTATTTGAGACGGGATTTGGGGTCCCATCGCAAAAGGTGATGCGCGCTTTGGTGCGGGATGCGCTCCAAAGCGCGGGAAGGTTATTTGTGACAGGGGGATCCCCCCATCGCAAATAGTCTGTCAGTCGGAGGGTATTTGTGACGGGTCTCATCGCAAATACCGGCGACAATAAATGAATTTTTGCGACGGGATGTTGTCCCGTCGCAAAAGGTGGGTCGGCAGGTCACTTTTTGTGACGAGCCCCGTCGCAAATACCCTTTTAACCACTGACAGCAATTAATGCGGGCAAAGGTATTTGCGATGGGGTCCGTCGCAAAAAGTACCTTTTGCGATGGTAAGCTCGTCACAACTAGTCTCGTCATAACTAATTTAACCTATATATACCCCCTCCATTTTTCTTTCTCTTCCTCTCATTTCCCACTTCCTCTCTCATTAAACTCGAATTTTGGAGCCAAAATTTCTCTCAATTAATTCTTTTTTATGGAGAAATTATGCAATCACGCACATCAATAGGAGATCATGTTTAAAGGTATTTATATTTTATTTAATTTAGTATTTATTTATTTATTTTTATGTTAATTTTAATTATTGTTGATTTGTTTTAATTAAATTAGATTTAAATTGTTTTGTTATCTGTATTTTAGTAATAAATAGTAATAATTAGTAATAATTAGTAATAATTTGTAATAATTAGTAATAATTAGTAGTAATTAGTAATGAAAAGTAATAAATAGTAATAATTAAGAATAAATACTAATAATTTCGAATAAATAAAGATAATTAGTAATAAATATGAATAAATAGTAATAATTAGAAATAAATAAGAATAAATATTAATAAATATGAATAATTAGTAATAATTAGTAATAATTAGTAATAAATAGTAATAATTAGAAAATAAATTGGAATAAATAGTAATAAATATGAATAATTAGTAGTAATTAGTAATAAATAGTAATAATTAGAAATAATTAGGAATAAATAGGAATAAATAGGAATAAATAGGAATAAATAGAAATAAATAAGAATAAATAGGAATAAATAGGAATAAATAGGAATAAATAGGAATAAATAGGATCAAATAGTAATAATTAGCACTAAATAGGAATAATTAGCAATAAATAGGAATAAATAGTAGTAAATAGGAATAAATAGGAATAAATAGGAATAAATAATAATAAATAGGAATAATTTGGAATAATTTGGAATAATTAGTAATAAATAAGAATAATTAAGAATAATTAGGAATAAATAAGAATAATTAGGAATAATTAAGAACAAATAAGAATTATTAGGAATAAATAGGAATAAATAAAAATAAATAGGAATAAATAGTAATAATTAGAAATAATTAAGAATAATAAGTAATAATTAGTAATAAATAAGAATAATTAGTAATAAATAGGAATAATTAGTAATAAATATGAATAATTAGTAATAAATAGAAATAATTAGTAATAAATAGGAATAATTATGAATAATCAGTAATAAATAAGAATAATTAGTAATAAATAGTAATAAATAGTAATAAATAGTAATAAATAGTAATAAATAGTAATGAATAGGAATAAATAGGAATAAATAGGAAGAAATAGGAATAAATAGGAATAAATAGGAATAATTAGTAATAATTAGTAATAATTATAAATAATTGGTAATAATTGGTAATAATTTGTAATAATTAGTAATAATTAGTAATAATTAGAAATAATTAGTAATAATTAGAAATAATTAGTAATAAATATGAATAATTAGTATTAAATATGAATAATTAGAAATAAATAGGAATAATTAGTAATGAATAAGAATAAATATTAATAAATATGAATAATTAGTAATAAATATAAATAATTAGTAATAAATAGGAATAATTTGTAATAAATAGGATTAAATAGTAATAATTTGGAATAATTAGTAATAAATAGGAATATTTAGTAATAAATAGGAATAATTAGTAATAATTAAAAATAAATAGTAATAAATAGTAATAATTAGTAATAAATAAGAATAATTAGTAATAAATAGGAATAATTAGTAATAAATAGGAATAATTTGTAATAAATATTAATAAATAGTAATAAATAGTAATAAATAGTAATAAATAGTAATAATTAGTAATAAATACTAATAATTAGTCATAAATAGTAATAATTATTTATAATTAGTAATAAATAGTAATAAATAGTAAGAAATAGTAATAAATAGTAATAAATAGTAATAAATTGTAATAAATATTAATAAATAGTAATAAATAGTATTAAATAGTAATAATTAGTAATAATTAGTAATAAGTAGTAATAATTAGTAATAAATAGTAATAAATAGTTGTAAATAGTAATAAATAGCAATAATTAGTAATAATTAGTAATAATTTGTAATAATTAGTAATAATTAGTAATAATTAGTAATAATTAGTAATAAATAGTAAGAAATAGTAAGAAATAGAAAAAAATAGTAATAAATGGTAACAATTAGTAATAAATAGTAACAATTAGTAACAATTAGTAAGAAATATTAACAATTAGTAAAAATTAGTAACAATTAGTAAGTAATAGTAACAATTAGTAACAATTTGTAACAATTTGTAACAATTTGTAACAATTAGAATGAAAATCAGTTGTAATAAATTGTAATAACTTATAACAACTTGGCATAATTTCTAGTGTATTGACGAAACTCCTTTTGCTCGATGACTCTTCTCCTTTCAACTTTCACCGACTCAAAACATTTTGAAAAGTGTGCTTCTACATATGCATATCTAATTTCGTATGCATGAGTTTGTATATGAATTCATAGGACCACATTTTTTATAATGTGTTCAGGCAGTGATAGTTGCAAGAAGATGATTCATCGACAAAAAGGGGGCTCTTTTGTCTGACGGCTCATTTACTTGCAACTTTCTCACACAAAAATCAGAATTAAGAATCTGCTCGGAGGTACGCATATTCATTCTCATGAATACGAGAATGAATATGGGTACCTGGGAGAAGATTCTTGATTGTGATTTGTGTGTGAGGAAGTTGCAAGTAAATGAGTCATTCGACAAAAGAGGAGTCATCAACCCACTGGAAATTGTGTCACCCGTATGTAATGGTAATTATTAAGAAGTAGTTGTAATTTTTTGTCTTTTTTTCAGATAGCATTTTTATAATTTTAAATTATTAAAAAATAGTAATGATTTTATATTTTGTAGAAAAGTATGGAACAAGGAAGTCGACAACAATCATTATTCGATGATCACGCTTGGATAAATAAACGTAGAAATCCAAACGGTTCTGGTTTAAATCCTGTATATATTGAGGGTGTTGAAGCATTCTTTTCATTTGTATCATGAAAACCAGAATATGTTTCAGAAGGAACAATAAAGTTTCCTTGTAAACAATGTGCTCTGAGAACGTTTGACACATTTGACAAGGTTAGGGGACATCTCTTGCGGTTTGGTTTTCAACCAGATTATGTTTTTTGGTATCAACACGGAGAACGCAGTTCGAGAGAAGATACTAATAACTTGATTCTGAATCCATCAAAGTTTCAAAATTTAGTACATGATGTTGCAAGTCCATTTGTTCAACAAACTAAAACTTAGGATGATATTGATTTAACTCCTGAGTTGGCACCATCTAAATTTTATGAGTTGTTGAGATCTGCTAAGGATGAATTATATCCTGGTTGCAAGATAAGAAAATTAGAAGTGGTTTCAAAATTTATGACTATTAAATCAGATAATGAAATGTCTAATAACTGTTTTGATCAGATATTTTATTTGGTTAAAACACTATTACCTAAAGGAAATGTGTTTCCTGCAAATTACTATGAGAGCAATAGGCTAGTTCATAATCTGGGCCTTAGTTATCGGAATATTAATGCATGTCCAAATGATTTCATCTTATATTCTGGTGAAAATGATTCGTTGGATAGTTGTCCCACATGTGGACAATAGAGGTATAAAGAAGCTCAACTAGGGAAGTCTCGATCGATTCTAGTAAAACTGTTGATGTATTTCCCCCTTACACCTAGGTTGCAGCGTTTATTTATGTCTCAGAACACAATATCAATGATGTCATGGCACAAAACCAATATTTAAACTGATAAAAGCTTAAATCATCCATCTGATGGTGATTCATGGAAACATTTTGACCATCTGCATTTGTATTTTTCTTTAGATTCCAAAATGTGTGATTGGGTCTTTCTACTAACGATTTCTGTTTTTTTGGTTCTTATGGTAGTCAGTATTCATGTTGGCTTGTCTTTATAACTCCGTAAAATTTACCTCCATGGATGTTGATGAAGGATCCCTATATCTTTTTGACCTTATTAATCCCAGGACGTCTGAAAAAGAATATTTATGTTTATTTGAAACCATTTTTTGATGAGTTAAATTCATTGTGGGGTGATGGTGTTAGTATATATGAAGTTGTTGCGAAACAAAATTTCATATTAAAAGCTGCATTGATGTGGACGATTAGTTAATTTTCGGTATATGACATGTTATCTGGATAGATTATACATGGTACGAAATCATTTCCTTAATATATGAAAGACAACAAATCCTTTATGCTTATCAATGGAAAAAATTCTTGCTATTTTGACTGTCACCGCAAATTTCTTCCAACCGATCATCCTTTTCAGAGGAACAAATCTCTTTTCAGAAAATGTACAATTGAAAGGGATGAAACTCCACAAATGATCTTTGGTACAGAGTTAAAATCAATTGTATTTTCATTACCTCCCATCACATTTGGGCTAACAGTAAACAAACAGAAAATTCATGGCTTTGGGAAAGAAAATAATTGGATAAAATGAAGCATTTTTGGGGATCTTCCATATTGGTCTGATTTGTTGGTCCGCCACATGTTGGATGTCATGCATCTTGAGAAGAACTATTTTGATAATTTATTTCATACATTTTTGGATACACTAGGTAAGACCAAAGATACTGTAAAGGTACGATTAGATCTTGCCCAAATTTGCAGGCGACCAGAACCGGAACTATTTGAAAATGTCAGATCATAGAGATTAATGAAACCAAAAGTATCTTATACACTGTCCAAAGAGAGTCACATACTATTTTGTCAGTGGATTGTATATTTGAGACTTCTAGATGGCTATGCTTCCAATTTGGACAGATGTGTTAAGAATGGTTATATTACAGGATTAAAAAGTCATGATTGTCATGTTATAATGGAAAGACATATGTCGATTGGATTCAGAGGTTTTTTTAATTCTATGATTTGGTATTCGATAACAGACATATCATATTTTTTTCAAGACATTTGTACAGCGACAACAAACTACGATGCGGTAAGCAAACTGGAAAAATATGTTGCTGTAATTATATGTAAAGAAGAAAAAAACATTCCGCCAGATTTCTTTGACTCAATGGAACATATGATATTACATTTCCACATGGAGATAAATATAGAGTTACAATATAGTTTTGATGGATGTACCCATTTGAGAGATGCATGCAGAAATTGAAGGAAAAATTATGTAACAAAGCCTCAATTGAAGGCTCAATTGTTGAAGCTTATTTGCAAGAGGAAATTGCTTTTTTCTGCTCTCATTATTTTGAATCAAAATATCCCTTAAAACAAAATCGCATGGTACTAAATTAGGGGAATTTTAATGATGAAATGGACAATCAATTATTAGTTTGTAATCAGCCAAATATTTGTTTTGGTGGAGTTTAGGAACGATGGCTTTTAGATGATGAACATCATAGAGCTCATACATATGTTCTGCTCATCTGTGAATAAATGACATCATTTGTAATATGAGTTCTTCTATCACTTATTCTATAATTTATGTTACATTATGTAAATTTATTTTGTTTTTAGGTTATATGATAATCATATCAAGAAACAACTTCCACAAATTACAATAGTTTCTCTTCAATAATGAAAAAAAAACTCTCAATGGTTTCAAAAACTGGTAACATAAATTATTGATGGTTTAATATCAATAATATTTATTATTTATCATATTAACAATTTTTTTAAAAAATTTCCGGTGTCTTAACATGGTGATAAAATTGATAAGCGACTGTGTATATTGAGAAACTCACCATCCAAAATGGTTAAATCTTATAATGCATATGTGGTGAATGGTTTTTGATTTCATACACATGCATATGGGGAATAAAAAAACAATAAACAATGGAGTTTACTTGAGAGGATCACATCACAGAGAAAATGAAGTTTAATTTTATGGAATTCTAGATGAAATTATTGAGTTGTTTTATCTAGGATAGAATTATATAACGATGTTTAAATGTTGGTGGTTGGATAATAAGAGAGGCTTTTGTGTTCATCCGACTCATGGAATCGTCGATATTAAATAAAAACGTCTTCTTGTAGTAAATGAACAATTTTTACTAGATCAACAGGCATATAAAATTTATTACGAAAAGTATTGTGCTACTTCAAGAGACTTGAGTAATTGGTGGAGCATAATAAAATGAAAATCTCAAGGAAATCAATTTACTCAAACTGAATGTGGTTCTGCTGAAGTGGAAGGAATTGAAATTTTTCAAAAGACTTCTCAAAATCCATCTTTTCACTAAGAGATGTGAATCTTTATGATGACACTCCACAATTAAGAATCGATTATGATGAAGATTATAATGATGTTACAAATGAATTTGAAATGACAATAGATGATGAAACTGAAACTCATAAGGATATTAATGATGCTAGAGAGGAAGATGAAGGCACTGACATGAAATATTATGGGGATGAGGATGAATATGGAAATTGACACAGTTAAATGCTACTTATAATCATAAATAATATATATCTATATATAATAGTTATTTTCAAATATCTGCTAACAACAATCATTTTGTGTTTCAGATGGATCCTGATATGTTTCGTGAGTTGCAGGAGGATGATCTACCAATGGATGAGGGGGATCGTGGACCATCTGACCCTCATCCTACTAACGGTTTAGGGGGTACGTGGAGGGGGTGAGGTCTTGTGCGACTGATGATTCCTGACCCTAACCCCGAGAGATGTCCACATCTTGGCTTCGATCCACGCACACAGAGGTATGGTAACCTGTATATTTTAGTTAGATTTCATTAATTTATTTATATATATACTAATTATTTTATTATTTATTCATTTTTCATAGTTTTTCTCATATAGCTATTGGACAGGGGAGCGCTATCTTGGGTAATTATTTTTCTCAGCCATGGATCACATGGGAACAGATTCCCGTTGATGTGCGGCGCGACATGTTCGATCATTAGATGGTACGTAAATAAAGAATATTTATTTTGAAATTTATTTTATTAATAACATGATATTATAAATTATTTTTAGGGTTAATGGTATAGCATTGATGATAGCATGCGTGACGCTATCCACATGGCATGAAAGGTGTCTATGTGTGACCGTTTCTGTCAGTTTTTGCACAATTTGAGAAGAAATGCCATTAAGAAAGTAGGAGTGACATAATTCTATGAGTTGTGTAGAGCCCATCGACCAAAGTACATTTCATCTCATGTTTGGGATGGATTATGTTTACACTGGTTGGGTGGTGGATTTCAGAGGAGATCATTAGTGAGATGACAGAACTGGGGGAGACAGGAGGTGACATATAGAGCTGGTAGCCATACATTCAGTATGCATAGAGAGCATCTGGTAAGTATATTTTTTAAATATTTTATATAACATTAAATATAAATAGTTTATTTTATATTTCTGTAGGTAGTTGAGCATCCTGATATTACAGAGTTCGATGTTTATCAGAGGATGTATAGTATTCCAGCCACTGGAGAGATTAGAGGTGATCGCGAGCGTCAGATTTTGGTTAGTATTATTTTTTTTCAGTTTGAAAATTAACTGCATATAATATTTTCACCATTTTAATTTCAAATTGGATTTGAATGAGTCATATGAGGTTGTGACCTCTCAGAAACGGGCTGAGAGTCAGGATGAGCCGACTGAGCAGACCAGTGCCCACCATTTCGATGTGGCGGCATGGATGCAGGTGACGTAGTATGGTTTTGAGAAGGGCCAAGTAGTTGGTATCGGCTCTCATTTGACTTGTGGTACTTATTATGGTACTGCTGCGATGTCGGCGTCCAGCTCGAGAGGAGCTCGTGGGGAGGCATCATCTTTTGCCTCACAGTATTAGGAGCAGTTGCGAACTCTGTCTCAGCTTATAGAGAGTTTGCAGAAGCATCATGAAGAGATGTGTCAGCGACAGTAGCAGCAGCAACAACATCATGAGGAGGAGATGCGTCAATTGTAGCAGTAGCAACAACATCAACATCACGAGCAGATGGAGTACATGTGTTGTCTGACTCGTAGTTTAGGGATGGGGTTTCCTCCACTATCTCCTACAGATCCTCCACCTCCTCCAGAAGACGACCCCACCCCAGTGATTTGTTTTTAAGTTAAAAACATTTGAATTTAATATTTATTGTAATATGAACTATTTACAGTTTCTGTCTTTTATATTGGTACAAATATTGCATAATTTAATTTTTTTTATTTTTAATATTTTTTTATTTATTATTAGTATTATATTTTTTAATATTTGTTTATTTTACTAATAATAATAACATTTTATGATTTTTTTTATTTTTTTTGTAAATATTGAGAATTGTAATAATATTTTATTTTTTTATTTTTTTAATAAAATTAATATTAATTTTTTATTAATCATAATTTATTAAATATATTTTTTTAGTTTTATATTTTTTAATTTCTGTTTCTTTTACTAATAATAATTTTATTTATTTATTTTTTTAATAATATTAATATAATTTTTTCATTAATCATAATTTTATTAAATATTTTTTTATTATGTTTAGTATTTGCGATGGGACCTTTTGCGAAGGGTTCTAGTCACAAATAATCTAAATATAATTTTTTATTTATAGTATTTGTGACGGGCCCATCGTCCCGTCGCAAATAGTATTTGCGACGGGTCCATCAGAAAAGGTTTTTATATATATAATGTATATAATCGAAGGTTTAGTTGCGATGGGGCAGTTCGCCATCGAAAATAGTATTTGCGACGGGCCGTCGCAAAAGGTTTATTAATATATATAATGTATATAATCGGAAGATTATTTGCGATGAGGACCATTCATGTCGCAAATACTATTTTTTTTGCGATGGGCCCATCGAAAAAAATACTATTTGCAACGCTGTTTTTTGCAATAGGCTATTTGCGACGGGGCCCCATCGCTAAAGCCTATTTGCGATGGGATCCCATCATAAATAGCCCATCACAAATACCTCTAATTATATTAGTGTTTGTTTTGGTAAAGAACAGTTATATAATAGTATTTACATATTGGATTTCACAACCCAATTAATGTAAATCAATAACAAAACCACTTCACATGACTCACACCACACCCAACTTTGACATCACTGCCTAGGTCATGTTGATGAGAAACACTTAAAAAAGTTACATCAAGATGGATATTTATATTCTTTTGAACTAAAACCACTTGGTGTATGTCATGCATTTTTACCATAAAAAATGACCAATGCTTTATTTATTGGGAAAGGTGAAAGAGCTAAATAGATTCTTGAATTGGTTCATACTGATGTGTGTGGACTATTTCTAGTTGAATTAAGGGGTGGGTACTCATACTTCATAACTTTTACTGATGATTTTAGTAGATATAGATATATATACTTAATGAGGTATAAGTCAGATTCTTTTGATAAGATCCAGGAATACCAGAATGAAGTTGAGAACCATCTTAGTAAGAAGATTAAAAAACTCCTCTTAGACTGAGGTGGAGAATATATTAATCACGAATTCATTGATTACTTACGAGAGTTTGGGATCTTATCCCAACTCATTACTCCTTACACAGCCTAGTCGAATGATGTAAGAGAAAGGAGGAACCGCACCTTGTTAGGCATGGTGAGATCAATGATGAGTCATGTAAGTCTTCAATTATCCTTTTGGGGATATGCGTTACAAACAGAATCACACATACTAAAACAAATACCAACTAAATCAATAAATTTTATTCCATATGAGATTTGGAGTGGAATAAAATCCATGTTATCGAATTTACATGAGTGGGGAAGCGAAGAATTTGTTAAGGCCTCTTCAGGTAACAAACTTGCACCTCGAGGCACAAATTGTACCTTTATAGGATACCCCATTGAAATAAGGGGATATTACCTATACACCCCCTCATACAAAATAGTTATAGTGTCAAGACACACCATATTCCTTGAGAGGGATCACATATCCAAAAGAGATAGTGGGAGAGAGATATAATTCAATGAAGTTGAGGCTCAAGGTACACAAGACTTCGTACAAGAGCAGATTCCACAAAGCCCCGTGGAAGAAAGATCTATTCTAGAGACACAAGTACTATGTAGAAGTACAAGAGAGGTTAGAGAACTAGAACTGTATGATATTCTAGTTACTAAGGATGATGACTCATTGTTATTTTTCAATTATGATCCTATAACCTACAAGTAGTAAGTGTCACATAAATTTCCAAGTGGAAAGAATCCATGAATTCTGAAATAGATTCCATGCACCAAAACCAAGCATGGATTTTGGTAGATCCTCTAATAGATGTAAATCTATTTGGTTGCAAATGGGTATTCAAGAGGAAACTATACATTGAAGGAAAATTCCGTACCTATAAGGTTTGATTGGTTGCAAAAGGGTTTAAACAGTGTCAAGGCATTGACTATGATGAAACCTTTTCATCAGTTACAATAATGAAAACAATCATAATTCTATTGTCCATTAACACTTACCATGGCTATGAGATTTGAAAAATGGATGTCAAAACGACCGTCCTTAAGGGGAAACATTAGGAAGATGTCTATATGACACAACCTAAAGGGTTTGTGACTCCAAAATATTCCAATAAGATATTCAAGTTGAAAAAATATATTTATGGATTAAAGAAAGCATTCAGGTCATAGAACATTCATTTTGATGAAGCCCTAACATAATTTGGTTTTATAAATAAATAATGTGAGTCTTGTGTCTACGAATGGTTTCGTGGGAGTGAAGCCATTTTCTTAATAGTATATTTTTATGACATATTACTTATTGGAAATGAAATACCAATCTTAAAGTATTTTAATGAATGGTTGAATAAATGATTCTCCATGAATGACTTGGGTGAGGTAGCATATATTCTTGGGACCAAGATCCATCATGATAGTTCCAAGATATTGATGGGACTAAGTCAAAGTACATACATTGAAAAGATACTGAAGAGATTCAGTATGATATAATCCAAGAGGGGATTGTTGCCAACATCACGTGGCATTTATCTTTCCAAGAAAATGTGTCCTCAGATGCATTAGTAAAGAAATAGAATTGAAAGTATTTCATACACATCAGCAATTGGGTCAGTCATGTATGTTATTCTATGTACTAGGATACAGGACACATATACATTGAGTGCGGTCGGAGGATATCAAGATGATCCAGGTGACCACCATTGGATGGTAGTTATGACTATGCCTAATTATCTAAGGAATACTAAGGATATGTTCCTAGTTATAGAGGAGATGAGGAACTAATCATTAGAGGATATGAAGATTCTAGTTTATAGACTAATAAAGATGACTTGAAGTCGCAAACGAGATACATCTTCACTTTGAATAGAGGTGCTGGGAGCTGGAGGAGCTTAAAGAAAGGTGTAGTCGTAGATTCTATAGTAGATTCTGAGTATATCATTACTTAAGAGGCACCTAAAGAATCATTTTGGATGTGGAGCTTCATCCAAGATCTGGATTTGGTAGCCAGCAGTAAAGATCATGTCACACTTTATTGTGATAATAATGCAGCTGTGGATCTCACAAAAGAGCCATGGTCACAGCAGCAGATGAATAACATACTATAGAAGCATCATCTCTGGAGGTATTTTCTCAGAGAGGTGAAGTTGTAGTGAGTAGTATTTCCACTGAAGAAAACGTGGTGGAACCCCTGACTAAATCCTTAACTCAGTAGAAACATGATCATCATGTGAGGTCTAGCAGACTGAAATTTATAGGCAGTTGGCTCTAGTATAAGTGGTATTTTGTTTCAGTTGGTGTCCTAGAACGAACCTTTTGTATATTTATTACATGAATATTTAATGTATTTTAATATTAAACATCTTATTAAATATTATTCATTATTCTTCATGACTATAATGTAATAATGTCCAAAGTATTTTTCGCATTAATAAGGTTATAGAAATTCCCCACTATGATGAGAACCTTGAAGTGCTATGAAAATATTATTAAATATAGTTCAGCAGTTGGATTACACACTATGGTGGGACACATAGTATACAGTCCGTCAATTAAAATTACTCATAAGTAGATGATACTTCTTCTAATGAAGTTTACACTTCGTAATCTCCAATATGGGAGATTATGAGAATAGACCCCCAGTAGAAATTCCACATGTTTTGGTTTCATCGAATATTCCTATATGTGAGCATGTGCAATGGTCCTTTGACATTAAGATTATGAATAATATGTGTCACGACTCGTGCACTTAGATTTGCTGATGAAAATTGTCATGCCATATGTTGGTGGGAAGTAGGGTACGTTGAGTGGGTCATGAATGACATGTTATTAATGGATAAGTTGAGGAAGGATTTTTCCCTTCCATTTATGGAAGTTGATATGTCAACCCTTTGATTGTAATATATTTGTTTCCCTAATTTCCATGTCCATGGTGTAACGACATGTTTATTTTAGGTAGTCAAAGAATGTCGTATCACGCATATAGGTTGATGAAACTATCATGAAATCTTCTTGATGAGATATTGTGACAAAGGGATTATATTACATAGTGAGAATTTGTATGTGGATGTCATCATTGTGACATTAAGTTATTTCTCTTAGGTGCCTTGACCCATTTCTAGACAATAATCTTGGACTTTAGGCAAGCCCACCTAATTCCAATGAGAAATAATCCTAGAGGGTCACACACTAAGTGTTTTTGGTTATCTCAATTAAATTATTTTTGAATTTAATTAATGAAATAAATATTATTCTCAAGACTGAGAATTAATATTATTCATGTTTAAATGATGGATTAAATTAAATAAATATTTATTCACAGGATTGTGAATAAAATATATTTATTTATTTTATTGAACATTTAGTAAATATTTATTTACTAGTTTGTAAATAAAAATATTTATTTAATAGAATAAAATATCTTATTTGGGTGTTCAATAAAAGGAAGAGGAGTTCGAACATACCAAGACCGTGTTCATTGAAAAATTAATTATTTACAAGTTAGTAAATAATTTTTATCCAGTTGGTGAAAAAAAAAATATTTTTATCATTATGTGGCGTGGGATTTCATTTATGGTTCCATTTTGTGCAAGTTCGAGCACCAAAAATAATGGTGTTGTTATTATTATTATGTGGCATGGGTTTTCTTTAATAGTTATAATTTCATTTAATTGATGTTTTGAAATTAAATATTTTAAATGAAACCCCATGTCGATTAATAGGAAGTTAAGTCTATTGTGCCCAACCCCTGGTGAATTTATAATTGTTGAGCCAAACATGTTCTCTCTTGACTCCTATCATCTCTCCCTCTTAAGAACGATAGAAGTTCTTCAAGACTGAAGAACAAGTGATAAAGAATGATCAATGCAAGACATTCGTTTTTCTGTGCTAGCAGCTAGAGAATAAGTGGCATTGATCGGAGACCATTGGAGCATGTGTAGATCACCTCTAGAGGAATTCTAATTTGGATCCTCACAAACGCAGTGGAGGCAATATAGAAGGGTCATTCCGGATGATCAATGATCATCAACGGAGAAAGTAACAAAGACCCAAGTATTTAATTTCTTTATAAATTATTAAATTAATTATAAACATGAAGTTAAAGATCCTCTTTCTCAGATTCAGTGCTATTATTCTATTTGTCTAAATATTTGATTTGAATTCATGGATACTGGCGTTCATCGTCGTATTGATCCTGTATTGGTCATCGATTACAGAAAAAGCAATGTTGGGACCTTCCAACTACCACGCTTCTGCTGCATCTGAATCCCTCATATTAATGATAATATTAAAGTCTAAGGACTATTACATACACTCATAGAGAGTAATCTCTGATGACACCAAAACATGAAGAATTTCTACTGGCTGTCTTGTTTTCATAATATCTCATCTTGGAGATTACCAAGTGCAAGATTTATAAGAATAAGTCTCATCTTCTAACGAGTACTCGCACCTGACGGTCTATATACTATGTGTCCCATCATAGTATGTTATCCAACCACAGAAATATATTAAGAATATTGTTATAGCATTTCAAGGTTCTCATCATAGCAGGGAACTACTATGACCATATCAATGCGATAAATAATCTAGAACAGTATTACATTTAAGTCATGCAAAGCAATGAAAAATATGTAATATGATGTTAAATTTAATATTTAATACATCAAATATTCATGTAATCAAAGTACAAACAGTTGGTTTTAGGACCCCAACTCTAATAAACTCCCACTTGGACTAGATCCAACTGTCTATGAATTGTAGTCTCTTATACCTCACATGATAATCATGGTTTTGCTAAGTCAAGGATTTAGTCAAGGGGTACACTATATTATCTTCTATGGAAATAATGCTCATTTCAACCTCACCTCTCTATGAAAAATCCCTCAATAGATGATACTTCTGAAGTAAGTGTTTCATCCACTGATGTGACCTTGACACTTTTGCGAGATCCACCAATGTAGTATTATCAAAAAAGAATGTGATGGGATCTTTACTACTAGGTACCACATCATGATATTGGATGAAATTATGCATCCAAACTGATTCTTTATCTGCCTGAGAAGCTGTAATATTCTTGGACTCTACTATAGAATCTATAACCACAACCTACTTTGAGCTCTTCCAGCTCATGGCACATCCATTCAAAGTGAATATGTATTTTGTTTATGACTTCATGTCATCTTGATCAGTTTGGAATGTAATATCTATAGATCTTTTGATTACTAGTTCCCCATATCCTCCATAAACTAGGAACATATCATTAGTACACCGTAGAAACATTAGGATAGTCTTGACTACCATCCAATGGCGGTCACCTAGATCATCTTGATATCTGCCTACCACACTTAATTCATAGATGATATATAGCCTAGTACATAGCATAACATACATGTTTGACCCAATCACTAATGCGTATGGAATACTTTCCATTATATGTCATTCCTCATGGGTTTAAGGACACATTTTCTTGGAAAGATGAATGTCATGTGACGCTTGTAACAATCCCCCATTGGATTGTTCCATACTGAATCTATTTAGTATCTTTTCAATGTATGTACTTTGACTTAGGCCAAAAAACTTATAGGATCTATCAAGATAGATCTTAATCCAAATAATATATGTTGTCTCACCCAAGTCTTTCATGGAAAATAATTTATTCAACCACACCTTAACAGACCATAAGACTAGTATTTCATTCTTAATAAGTAATATGTCATCAACATATACTATTAATAAATCATCTACACTCCCACTAAATTGTTTGTAGACACAAGGCTCACATTAATTCTTTATTATACCAAATTCCATTATGGATTCATCAAAACAAATGTTTCATGACCTGGATTTTTCTTTAATCCATAAATGGATTTTTGCAACTTGCATATCTTATTAGCATCATTCTATGTCACAAACCCTTAAGGTTGTGTCATGTAGACATTTTCCTAAAGGTTACCATTAAGGAATGTTGTTTTGAAATCAATTTTACAAATCTCATAGTCCTGAAAAACTACAATGGAATGTAGAATTCTCACTAAAAAACATTAATTTGCGACACTTTTTTTGAATTAGCGATGTTTTAAAACATCACTGATTTATTTGCCGGTGTTTCTAGAAAACGTTCGAAAATGAGGTGTTGCTAATTTAGCAATGTTTATAAGTATTGAAAATTTAGATACATTTTAAAGTTTCTCAAATTAGAGATTCTTAGAAATGTTTCTAAATTAGTGATGCTTTAAAACATTGCTAATTAGTGACACCTCTTTTGCCAATGTTTTCTAGAAATATCGGTAAATAAACATCACTAAATTAACAATGTATTAACGTGTCACTAATTAGAGACATATCATTTTTTGGAATTTTCTAGAGACATTGGTAAATAAATTTCATTAAAGTTGTGCATTTTACCAGCGTTTCCAAAAAACGTCGGTAATTTTTTTTTTGATTGTGTAATTTTTATAATAATAAAAAAATTGTCCCATCTCTCCTCACCCCCTCCAGTACATGCCTCCCTCTCACCCCACCCTTCCTCGCCCGCTCCACTTCACTCATTCCCTACTGCCCCCTCCAGCACCCTTGTGCACCATCAGCATTGCCTGACCTCGCCCGCTCCCCCTCCCGTGCTCGCGCTCGCCTGATCCACCTCACCCGCTTAAGCTATTGATATGTGATTGCATTTTATTTTATATATATATATATATATATATATATATATATATATATATTTCATTATTTAAAAATTGATATGTATATATATATATATATTTATATTAATATACAAATATTAATATATATATATATATATATGTTTTTATTATATCTATATATGTTTATAATATATTATATATATGTGTTTTTATATTTTTATGTGATTATATTATATCATTATATTATAAATATTTATATATGTTTTTATTATATATATGTGTGTGTGTTTATATATATATATTATATGCATTTATATGACTATATATGTTTATGTGTGTGTGTACATATATAATTAGATAATTTAAAACACTGGTACAAATGTTACTAAAATAATATTGTTTTCTTAAAAACATGACTAAATTTAAAATATTTAATTTCATTATGTTATATATATATATATAAATACATTTAAATATTTAAAATTATATATATATATATATTATTAATATACATATATTAAGATATATATGTTTATATTATATTATATTTATATATATGTTTATATATTATATGTGTGTGTGTGTGTTTATTTTATGTTTATATATATATATATATATGTTTATATTTTATGTTTATTTATATATTTATATTATATTATATATAAATATATGTTTATATTATATATGTGTGTGTGTGTTTATAATATTTATTTATATATGTTCATATATATATACATGAGTACATATTTTATATATATTTTATATTTATATTAATATATATGTGTGTGTGTGTGTGTATGTGTAAATATATATAATTGTAATTATATATAATAAATATATATAAATATAATTATCAATATTTTAAAACACTTGTAAAAATGTCGCTAAAATAGCCACATTTTCTTAAAAAAATGACTAAATTTAAAATATATATGTATTTGTTATATATAAATATTTATATATATGTGTTTATATACATGTGTCAATGTTTATATATATTAATATATATATATATAATGTCACTAATTTAGCGATGTTTTCGGAAAACAATGCTAATTTAGTGACGATTTTTGGGAAACATCGCTAATTTAGCAACGTTTTGCATGAAACGTCGCTAATTTAGTGAGAATTTTTAGGAAACATCGCTAATTTAGCCATGTTTTTTCTGGAAATATCACTAATTTAGTGATGTTTTTCTAGAAACATTGCTAATTTAGCAATGATTCTCTGGAAACATCTCTAATTTAGCGACACTTTTCTGGAAACGTCGAGAATTTAGCAATGATTTTCAAGAAAGGTCTCTAATTTAGCAACGTTTTCTATATGTGTCACTAATTTAGCGATGTTTCTCAAAAAATTTCACTAAATTATAGTTTTTTTGTAGTGTTTGAGGGATTTTAGCATTGGAACTAGTGATAAAGTTTTTTTTGGAGTCAATGCATTGGCTTGGTTTAAACCCTTTTACAACCAGTCATGCCTTATAGGTACTGACTTATCCTTCCATGTCTAGTTTCTTCTTGAATACCCATTTGTAACCAGTGGGATTTACATCCATTGGAGGATCTACCAAAATCTAGACTTGGTTTTGGTACATGGAATTCATTTTAGAATTCATGGATTCTTTCCACTTGGTAACATCTGTGCCACTTACTGCTTCCTTGTAGGTTAGATAATCCTTGTTATCAACTAATACTGAGTCACCATCCTTAGTAAAAAACCAAACCTCTCTTATACTTCTACATAGTACTTGTGTATCTGGTAGAATTTCTTCTTCAATGGGGCTTTCTGGAATCTGATCCTATACCAACTCTTGTATTCCTTGAGCCTTAACTTCATCGAATTTTATCTTTCTCCCACTATCACTTTTGTATATTTAATTCCTCTTAAGGAATATGGCATGTCTTTCCACTATAACCTTTTTGTCTGAAGGGTCTTATAGTTAATATCCCCTTGTTTTCTTAGGGTATCCTATAAAGGTACACTTTGTGCCACAAGGTGCCAGTTTATGACCCGAATAGGCTTTAACAAACACTTCACTTCAATACACATGTAAATTCAATAACAAGGTTTCTCTTCCACTCCAAAATTCATATATAATACCATTTATCGATTTAGTTGGTACTTGGTTTAGTGTGTATGATGTTGTTTGTAATGAATATTCCCAAAAGGATAATCGAAGACTCACATGACTCATCATTGATATCACCATGTCCAATAAGGTGTGATTTCTCATTTTTCTTACACCATTCTACCGAGGCATGTAAGGAGGAGTGATTTAGGATAGGATCCCAAACTCCCTTAAGTAATCAATGAAGTATTGATTAATTTATTCTCCACCATGGTCTGAGCGGAGTTTCTTAATCTTCATACAAAGCTGGTTCTCAACTTTATTCTTGTATTCCTTGAATTTATCAAATTAAAACGACTTATACCACATTAATTAAATATATCCATATCTACTAAAATCGTTAGTAAAAGTTATGAAATATGAGTACCCACACCTTGCTTCAATAGGAAATGGTCCACAGACATTGGTATAAACTAATTCAAGAATCTATTTAGCCCTTTCACCTTTCCCACTATATAGGGATTTGTTAATTTTTCCTTGTAAACATGTGTGACATACACCAAGTGGTTTTAGTTTGAAAGAATATAAATATCCATCTTGATGTAATTTTTTCATGAATTTTTCATTTACATGACCTAGCTAGTGATTCCAAAGTTTGGTGTGGTATGAGTCTTATGAAGTAACTTCGTTATCGATTGTCATTACTTGGTTTATGTAAGCCAACATGTAAAGACTGTTATGTAAATGTGTCTTACCCTAACAAATTTTACCTTTATAAAAGAAGCAAAATTTATTTCCATGTTTGAAAATAAATCCATTTTTTATCTAGTTTAGATATAGAAATAATGTTTTTGGTAACTGAAGGAACATAATAAAAATCCATTAAAACCAAGATCACTTTGCTTGGCAATGTATGGTGGTAGTCCGCAATAGCTATCGTAGTAAGTTTAGCTTCAACGGTTACTGGTAGTTCTACCTCCACTTGGTCAATTTTTCTGAATATAATTGGTTCCTATATTTGAATACATATGTGAGCACCAAATATTTTATCTAAAACCCAATTTTTAAAAATTGATAAATTGCACTCGATAACAAACACATGAAGTTTCTCCTTGATTCTTTAGCTGGGTGTAGTTTTTCTTCCAGTGGCCCTTCTTGCCACATGTGAAACAGACAAAATCATGTTCAGTTGATATCCCTTTGATATTCTTTTCTTATAAGGGAATGGAGAAGGCTTGGGCTTAAATCTCTTTGTTTTACCTCTCCATTTTCTCACCATAAGGGCAGAAGGCTTTTCGTGCTTCATATCTTTATCAAAAAAACACACTTGGATTGACAAGAAATTGTGGAAGAATGATCACCAAGCTATTTTTAATATGTCGGAATCAGCACCGCATCCATCAGATGCTCGTGTCGCCCGATATTATGGAAAACAATGGGTAACATTGTCTTATGTTATTAAAATGACATTCTTCCATCAGGGGGTCAAAAATGAGAAAATTATTTCTGATTTATGTATGAATTTAGGAGAACATTCCTAGAATCATACATGATCTATTGGAATCAACCATGTGTCAAATTTATTTTTGTATTGGTCAATACAATTAAAATTTAATTTTCACATTTATTACCATTTTTTGTAATAATGAAAAAATCATTGGTGTAGGGGTCAAAACCAACCAAAGAAGCTCTGAATGACATGAAATCTTAGTAAAATGATCTTTAAGTCATTTAAAATACGTAGGAAGTATCAACATAAGGATTGGATACCTAAATTGATTAGTTTGATCAAAAGTGATGCATGTCTCTTGGATTTAGATTTAAGTAAAAAATCACGTAAAAGGAGTGAGTACCTAGAAAACACACTTGGATTGACATGAAATCTTGGGAGAATGATTTCCGAGCCATTTTTGATCAGAGGGAATCAATGTTTCATCCATCTGATGCTTGTGTCACCCAATATGATGGAAAATGATTGGTAACATTGTCTTATATTATTAAAATGACATATCTCCCGTCATGGGGTAAAAAATGAGAAAATTACTTCTAATTGGTGTGTAAAGATAGAAGAACATTTCTCAAATCATATGTGATCCATTAGAATAAACTATTAATCATTATGATAAGTGAATTTTTTGGTAAAATTAAAAGTTCATTTTCATATTTATTATCATTTTTGTAATAAGGGGAAACTCATGTGTGTAAGGGTCAAAACCGACCAAAATAGCTCTGGTTGACATGAAATCTTAGGATAAAGATATTTAATTCATATCAAATCTATAGGAATCATTGAAACACTGATGAAAAATCAGAATTTCTCAGTATGATCAAAAGTGGTGTTTTTTCCTTAGATTTAGAGTTAAGTGACAAATCACGTAAAAGATGTCAATACCAAGAAAACAAAATTGGATTAATATAAAATCAAGGGAGAATGATCACCGTTCCATTTTTTGTCTTTAAGAATCAACATTTCATCTATTGGATTCTTGTGGTGTCTCGTATGATGAAAAATGACAGGTAACATTATCTAGTGTTACTAAAATGACATATTTTCTATGAGGGGGTCAAAACAAGAAAATGAATTCCAATTGATGTTCAAATATATGAGAATATTATTCAAATCATTTATGATATATTGGAATAAATTTTCCACCAATACAATGTCTGAATTGATCGGTATATAATAAACTTAGTTTTCTACTTTTAATAGTCATTGTTTAATTGATAATTGTTGTAAATATATTTTTCATATTAGCTTTTCCTTTTCTCTGTATTTATGATGTTTTCTATAGGTAACTCTATATAAACCATTTTTATTATTATATATATACATTAATTGAATAAATATAATTAATTTTAAATATATTAATTTGTATTTTTCTTTGTTTAATTGTTTTTTATATCTTATCTGTAGGTTGATTGAGATAAAAAATTTGAAAGCATCAGTAGCTGTTTGGATTACTGGTTCAATCAGGATGACTATTTTTTATTTGTTGTTATTAAATTCTACAGGTTGTTGTTTTTTTGGTTATTTGGGTATTTCAATCTGTGATTTTTAAAAAAAATAATAGTTTAGCGATCTCTATTAGTGGTCCCTAAGGATATTCCCAATGACCGCTATCAAGGTCATTGGGGGAGGGTCCATAGTGATCGCCTTTGGTGGTGGATAATGCCCTTTAGCATCAGCCCAACCGCGAATGACAAAATTGGTCAGATGGTAGCCAATAAATCCTATTAGAAACCATTTTTGGAAGTCGTTAATTCCCAATTATGTAGTAGTGTCTAGTGGAGCGCCATGATGTTATGGACTTGGAGATGGTGGGTGGAGCTTGAATATGTTTGAGTTAGATGTTTGGAGTGACGTCACAATGGTGTTAGTTTGTTAGGATGTCTTTTTTTAGAGATATTGTACCTTCCTTTTTGATGCTACTCTAATTTACCTATTTGTCTTGGTTTTTGGGTTGTTGGGTTTACTCTCACGCATCATATAGTATCATAGTTGTGTTTATATTTTTGTCTCATACAGGTTATGTATGCTCAAGGGAAAATATCCCCCTAATGATATTATAAGCTCTTGACATTTATTTTTATCATTTTGTGTCTGGGGGATATCACTTAAGGTCAGTAGAACCTTCGCCTCTTCTCAAGTAAATGGATTATAGGTGAGATGTTATAGAGTACGACCATAGTGGTCTGAACCATGTTATATCGCTATATTTTTCTTTACGGTTTTCTTTACTTTCTTTATTTTCTTTTCTTGAATCACCATTACTACCATCGCTACATATCAGTTTTAAATGATCCTTTTTTCAGCTACCATGGTAGGTGTGTGTTTAACCAAGCACACCAAACCAATACTTCTAGCATTGTTGATGCACATTCCATATGCATATCACATGTTCCTTTCAGTTCCATGAGAAGGTATATGAGGATTGGTGAGGATTGTACCAAACTTTAAAACTCTTACCATACTTATAAAGAAGGGTCATGAGAGCCTTCCTCCATAATCTATTTCAAGTCAGAGATATCTTGGATTAGAGAGGGATAAAGGCTTGTGACCTTCATATGAGAATTAGAGGTTGATTCTTGAAAACATTGTTCTTGAAAAATAATGTAGTTTTACTGATCAGTTCTATTTTTTTAATCCGAGAATCACAAAGTCCAGTGCGACTTGGTAAATAGAATTCAAAACGTAGCATTTTATTCCTCAGCAACACTTGGACCATCCCAGATCTGAGAGGAGGTTTCTCAAGGACCAAGCACAATGCCCTCCATAGAGTCTCTGCCCCATCGCCATCGTCGTGGCTTTCTCCAAACCACTCCACTCACACCATGCTCTTAGTCCTCCTGCCCACGGTAGCCATCTCTTCCTTCACCACCTTCCCCCGCACCACCCTGCTCAGATTTACCACCATCCCCACCCTGTCCTCACAGCACAGGCTGACCTTCACCATCGCCCCTGCCCCATGACTGACACCGCCATCACATGCCTTGAAACACTCCACTTTCAGATCATCCACCCCATCCAGGAATTCCCACTCTACCATGAATACCAAGCCATAGTCTCTACGAAAAACCACAATTTCCAACACCTCCTGCTTCATCTCCCTCACGGGTCATACCACCACCGCCAGAAGGGAATCCTTGTCCGTATGATTATTCTCTGTCCATATATCTATTCCCTTTGAACACCAATAGGAAAGTGAATAGAGAAAGAGCATTCACTTTGAAGATGGTGGGGATTAGGGTGAAGAGGGTGGTGAGGGTGGTGAGGTAGTCATTGATCCTTTTATGGCACTAGCGCTCCACCTCGATGTGGTTTCGGCTAGCGGCAAGGGACTTCTCCTCAGCCGTGGATAAACTGGCAATAGAACTATATCCTCCGTATACAGAGGCGCCATTATGGAAGGAATCTGTGGTGGGAGAAATAACTCCATGGAGGAAGCCTCTGCCGCCGCCGCGAGTGGAGGGGTTCCAAAATCCATGGAAGCTGGAAAGCGGGTACATTGATCTTGTGCTATATTTCTTCTATTAGGATCGAAAAATTATTTCCCCATGGTGCAACAATAATCACGAGATAAAATAAAGTGAAAAATTAGGAAATAAATGGACACCAGATGTAACGTGGAACCCCCCAAATGAAATGGGTAAAAACCCATGGGTAAAATAGAAGGATCATTTTGGGTAAAAGTGGGAACACTATTACAAGTAGAAACCACTCGTAAAAATATCTCTTGAACAAGTGGAGAAACCACCTCATGAAATACTGCAAATAAATGGAGAACTCAATAACTGAATGAGATCTTCTAGTGATGAGATATCCGAAGTTGATGAGAGATAGGAGGAAGCTCTTACCCTTTACAGGATTCTTTCATCCATCTTGTTGCCTCTCCCGCTGATGGGTTTGGTGGGGTTGGCCACCCATCTCATCCTCCACCACCAGCCTTTCCCGCCTCCCTTGACAAAGAAAGGGGCAGTGTCATCCTCCAATTAAAAAATTTCCCACACATCTCCCACATGGTGATTTGATTGAGAACCAATCACATATTCACACATCCTTTATATCTAACAAACCTGTTTCTCACGTCTCTGTGAGGCCGCTTGAGGATCTGCACCATCTGAACTTATCAGAGTTAATTTCCTTCATCATGAAATCTTCCAGATTTTTTTAGTTTAAATTTTTGGAAAGTTCACACTTTCTTCCTCCACTAAATCTCGGACAAAGTGATATTGTACCCCAATGTTCTTCTTCCTGGAATGAAGATATGGATTCCATGAAATGTGCAAGGCACTCTAACTGTCATAAAACAATGGATTCTGCTCCTATATTTTCTTGAGATCCTCCAAAAACCTTCACATCCAAATTTCCGCTTTGAAATCCTTTACAGCTTCCATGTACTCTACCTCCATCGTGGTTAAAATGGCAACTGACTGTAACTTTGAAATCTAGCTCACAACTCCTCCTATAAGAGTAAACACATAAATAGTAGTATATTTCATCTGGTTATAATCACATGAAAAATCTGAATCAACATAGCCTTTAATGGTGAAATCTAATCCTCCATAATATAATTCAGCATCTTAGGTCTCCTTGATGTATCTTAGGATCCTCTTCACTATGTTCCAATGCTCCCATCCTAGATTCTCCATATACCAACTAACTACTCCCACTGCATGTACAATATCTGGTCTAGTAAAAATCATAGCAAACATCAGACCTCCCAATACTAATGCATACGGTACTTGAGATATATCCATCCTCTTTATTTCAATACTAGGACTCATCATGGAGGATAGCAAGAAATTAATGGGAAGAGGGGTAGAGATTGGCTTATAGTCCTGCATGTTGAACTGTTTCAAGACTCTCTGTAAGTAATTCTTATGTGATAGCCAAATCTTCTCATTATTTTTGTCTCGGTAAATTTTCATCCCAAAAATATTTTTTTCTCATCCCAAGTTTTTCATATCAAACTCCCTAACCAACTGTGCCTTCATCTCCTAGATCTGATCATTTTTTAGTCTTGCAACTAACATGCCATCCACATACAACAAAAATTGATGAAATCATTACCATCTGAACCCTTAAAATATAAACAAGGATATGAATAGATTCTACTATATACAAGTCTCATGATATAGGAATCAAATCTCTTTTACCAACACCTCAATTCCTACTTGAGACTATATAGAGTTTTTTTAAACCTAAAATCTATGTTCTATTTTCCTTCTTCTAAAAAACCTTCTGATTGGAGAATATAGATATCTTCATCAAGATCACCATAGAGAAAATATGTCTTTGTATCTAGTTTCTATTAATGTAAGTTATATGTAGCAAACATCACCAGAACTAACAGAATAGTCATTAGTCTAACAATAGTAGAAAATATTTTCTTAAAATCAATACCTTCCTTCTGAGAAAATCCTTTGACCAAAAATCATGCATGATATATTTCCACCTAGTCCTTTCCATCCTTCTTGATCTTAAATACCCATTTGTTTCTGATAGCCTTCCATTCATGAGGTAATGGAACAATATCCCAAGTCTTGTTCTTATGCAGGGCTTCAAGTTCCTCTTGCATCGCTGCTATCCATGAGGATACACATGGACGCTGGGATTTCTCCAAAAAATAATTTGGATCTCCATCCTTTATCAATAAGCAGTACAAAATATTTCTCTCAATGACATAGTCTGAGTTCCATATTGGTGCTCTTTTCTTCTGAGTTGACTATTGTGGTCCACAATCAACTAGTACTTGATCATTGTTCTCTGGTAAAGTCTCAGAGGAATCTAGTTCTTACTTAGATTTTTCCTCTACTTTGACTGTTGTAGTTTTTGTATTCTCCTTCTTCATGTCTTGATCAGTTGTCATTTGCACCTTGTCTTCTAAAAAATGACATCTCTACTGATGAAAAGTTTGCAGGCAGTGGGTCCCAAAAATGATACCCCTTCACACCATTAGCATACCTCAAGAAGATACATTTCTTAGATCTAGAATCCAAATTCGATCTTTCCGGGTCATTAAAAAATGCATATACTTGACTTCGAAAAGTATGTAACTGGGAATAGTCAGCAGGTTTACCATTCCACATCTCCATGAGTGTATTTAGATCAATCACCATTTAAATAGATCTATTGATCACATAAAAAGAGGTATTCACTTCTTATCCCGAAAATGTTTTGGTAATTCCCAAATTCTTCAACATTTTCCTTGTTCTATCAAACAGGGTTCTGTTCATCCGTTCTGCCACTCCATTCTGTAGAAGATTTTATTCCATTATGAATATTATCTTGATTCCTTCCTATTGAAAAAAGTATAAAACTTCTCACTTGTATATTCTCCACTATTTTCTATCATTATAAACTTGATATCCTTTCCAAATTCAAGATCCTTATGTGCTTTGAACGTTTTGAAGACTTCAAAAACATCTGATTTCTTCTTAACTGGGTACCCCCAACATATCCCAGAATAATCATCAATGAATGACACAAAATACCTTTCTCTTACTAGGGATATAACCAGTGCTTTCCTAAGGTTGGAATGGATCAACTCTAAGATACTCTGACTTCTTGTTGTTGACATCCCAAACTTTAACCTATGTTGCTTTCTCAAAACACAATGCTCAAAAAATGTTAAGGATACCTTTGTAAGCCCATGAAGAAACCTCTAATCTGCAAGAATCTTTAGGCCTCAGTTTGACATGTGGAAAAGATTTTGATGTCATGACATCATCAATGCTTCTCTTGAGGTAGTTGATGCGATACCTATCTATACCTCATTGTACATCTCACCCACAATCATGTACATGTTATTTGATATCTTCTCTACCTTCATTACCATAAGAGCACCCTTCACAATTCCAATCACTCCATTCTCAGTTTTATTCTTGCATCCGATATCATCAAATTGTCCCAAAGACAATATGTTCTTCTTCAGGCCCTTCATATGGTGTAATCCTTGGATGGTTCAAACAATACCATCATGAATTTTCAATTTGATGGTACTGAATCCAATGATCTTTAAGGTATGACCATTCCCCATGCACAAATGTCCTTCTAGTATGGTTTCATAGTGATCAAACCATTCTCGTTGAGACATCATGTTCCATGTTTCTCCTGAGTTGATTATCTATGATTCATTGAGATGCTACTTGCTTCCAGTAGTCATCTATACTTCACCGACTAGTATATATCCATTTCATGAAGTACTCGTCACATTCAAAAAAGATAAATTTTAACTAATATTCTTGTTCCAACAATCCTTATTGACATTCCCCTTATTTACACAATTGAAACATGTGATATTCTTCTTCTTACTCCTTGATTTGGACCTACCATGATTTTGGCTCCCACTGGAACCACGCTCCATTATCCTTCCTCTCTCCATTGACAAATATTCTTCTTGTTAAGAAGTTGTATGTATTTCTTCCTTGTTCTTGCACTAAATTTATTCTTCAAGAACTATGGCTGCAAAATCATTGAATGACAACATATCTGTCAGAATATTGTTGGTGAGCTTGATGATGAGTTGGTCATGCAAATTTGGAAAACTCTGGAGCAGAATCTCCATGCGTTCAGTATCTACAAGTTTATAGCCCAATGATGTGAGATGAGAAAATAGGGTATTGAGTATGTTGATGTGGTCACTCACTAATGATGACTCCGCCATTCGAAGAGTGTGAAATTTTCTCTTCAGAAAAATTTTGTTGTGTAGTGACTTGGCCTCGTATAGCTTTGTCAGAGTATCCCATATTTCTTTTGTCGCCTTTTTCTTTTCAATGCTTGAGAGGACCTCAACTTCCCAAGAAAAATGGATGTTGGCAATAACATTTCCATCCATGTCGTTCCATTTCTCCTCTGTTACACTAGTAGAATTTTCTCTAATTTCCAGTAGGCAATTATCCTTTCCCACCACTACTTGCATATTCATTTTCCACGATGAAAAATTATTCTCCTTGAATTTCCCGATCTCGAATTTTTTCACCATCTAGACATGTCGTCATTTAAAAAAATCCTCTATTTTACAATGACGTGTTTAATAATCTTAATAAATTTTTTTGATGTGAAAGATCAACCGAAGTTTCTATCACAGAGCATACTCAAATCTACGAGAATTATTAATACCTGAACACATAAACCACACCAGGCCATAAGATTCCCTTTGATACCACTTGTTGGGATTGAAAAATTATTGGCCCATGGTGAAAAAATAATCAAGAGATATAATAAAGTGAAAAATGTGGAAATAAATGGACACCAGATGTAATGTGAAAAAACCCTCCCAAATGAAGGGGGTAAGAAACCACAGGAAAACTAGAAGGATCACTATGGGTAGAAGTGGGTGCACACTTTCTCACTATTACAAGGAGAAAACCCTCATAAAAATATCTCTTGAATATGTGGGGAAACTGACCCACAAAATACCACAAATAAATAGAGAAATCGAGAACCAAATAAGATCTACTGGTGATGAGATTACCGAATACGATGAGAGATAGGATAGAGATATTACTTTTTATAGGCTTCTTCCAGCCCTCCTGTTACCTCTCCTGTGGATGGGTTTGGTGGGGTTGGACACCCACCTCATCTTTCACCACCAGTCTTTCATGCCTCCCTTAATAAAGCATGGGGCGGTGTAGTCATACAATTAAAAAAATTCCAACATATTCACATCAAAGAACAAAGAGATAAATTAGTGGATCGGAAAGGTAAAAGAATAGGAGTGCATAAGTAAAGAGATGACATTTCATACACCTCTCCAAATAGAAATTGATAAATTATTCAATCAAATGAAATAGAGTATACCCAATGGGATTTACCTACCTATTATGTAGTGTATTTTAGAATATGTTCGACAGTAAGTTGGTTTTGAGGTATCATAAAATAGTGCAAGTTGGGGAAGAAAAAGTGAGACAAATAGGAAATCTTATATTATTTTCTTCTTCCAAATTGATGTGTCATATCTTTGTTATCATTTCATTTTTCTTTACAATTGTTTTATTAAAATTATTTGTTTTCCTATTGATTAAATTTTTAATTAATTATTCCATCTAAAACCAATGTAACCAACATTAAAAGGTGGGGTTTTATTCACACACACACTACAAAGAAGGCCTAGGGACTCAACCCCATGACCTACACCCCATACCCCCAACCCCCCACCCACCCCAACCGCTTGCGATGGGCACTATACCTGGTTTTAGTTACAAAAAATGACTAAAAATCCAAATTCCTTCCAATTAAGGATCCGGTTTCAATTAAAATTATTATTTATTTTTCATTGTGGTTTACTTCTTTTTTAACATTCATTTATTTAATATTATTTAGTAAAAATAATATTTATGAAATTAAATTATTTTATTTAATCAAAATAAATTTTTATTATGAATTCGTATTCAAATTATAAAAATAATGCAATGATTTTATTTTCCAAAAAAATAGTTTTCTTCAAATTGAAGAATATGTTAATGCAAATATATTAATTTGTATATATTTATATTTTTTTAATAAATTTTATTTTTTAAACAAGTTGACAGTCAATATTTTGAATGAATATGATGTAATAAGCCCTTTTGAATGTATTTCATAAATTACAAGTCATTTTAATAAAAAATACAAGTGATTATTGATCATGTAAAGACACCTTTATATTTCTATAAAAATTTATAGTTTTAAAAATCCTATGCTTTTTATACTTTTATTTTTGAATAACTTATTATTTTCAAGAAATAAGATATAAATCAATTTTCAATCTTTATTAAGTTATAATTATCACTTAAGAGGTGTTATGAATAAGGTATGATATTAATTAATTTATCTTGTTTCAAAATAAAAATTACTATTTGATGAAAAGTTATATAACATGGTTAATTTGAAAAAAGTAATACAGCTTATACTAAGAAAATGTAGTATATATATTTAGTATTTTTCTTCTTAAGTAAAAACTAATTTACAATTTACTTAAGTTTATATATATATATATATATATATATATATATAATTGGTCATCCAAGATAACACAATAAGGGTGGGAGGCCAGTCTACTAGGAAACCCACAAGGTAGAATAAGGGTGGGAATTAGTGCCCGCAAGGTGTGTCAATGGGATAGAATAGAGCCTGAATAGAGGGCATGGGCATGGGCTCATGTGGGTCGGCATGACCCGTGAACCCGGGTGTGTGTGCATTGTGAGTACGAGAGTGGACCCCGTGCTACTCACATTTTCAAATCCAATGGGAGTGTTTAACTCAAATAGAAGTGCTTAGATGGCCAAAACTTTTATGTGGGGAGTACGACACAAAAACTGTTCACGGTTTTATCACCACTGATAATACCACTTTTTACGAGTGATAGTTATTAACAATGATAAATATGGGTCTTTATCAGCACTTCTATTTTAGTGATGGTAAATATGGATATTTATCAATGTTTTGTAAAAAATTTTGATAATAACTTTACATTATTTTAAATAGAACCCTAACAATGGACTTTATCACTCGCACCTTTCAAGATCTTGCAGAACTAAGACTTCATCGCCCCTCTCCCTTGAAATTCTCAGATGATCGATACTTTCAAAACCCACAGTACGTGACTCATTCAAGATTTTTCATTGTTTAGACATTTTTAGTTTTTATTTGTGTGTTTTTAATTTTCCCAATGAATTTGAATGACATTCATGAGAAATTTTACCTTGATCTCTCCCTGATTCTCCACCCAATATCCCTCATCTCGAGCCACTGTTCATTCACCCTCTCCCTCACCCTCATGTTTATTAACAATTATTCTGAAATAAGCCGAAATAATGTTGAAATCCATTATTGTACATGTGGTTGGTCTATCTAATTAGGATGTGCATTAACACGTCATTATTTCATTTTCTAGGATATTTTTCTAGAAGAGAAAATACATTCTTGATTTAGAAATGGTTGTGATGTTATTTGGTAAAATTTATTAGTTAAACTTTTTCAATTGACCTATTGAAGTTGAATGAGGAGAACATGTGCGTCTTTTGAAATTTTATTGTGAAAAAATTAACATGAAAAATGATAATCAATTATTTTTTTGAGAGTTTAATGTACTGAAATTTTCATTGAATATATCCTTTGAAGTTAAACTGAACTTTGTTTCATATATATTGTTTTTTTGATTTTTTTTTCTTAAATAATTGAGTGGGTTTCTAAAATATGTCTTATAAAAAATAGTTTTAAATTAGATTTTTCTCAATTTATATAGAGTGGACCATTAAATAGGATAAATATTCTTGGTTAAAATCATGTCGATTAATTTCATAAGATGTTTATAATGTATTATTTTTTAATTTAAATCATATTTTAAAAATACACCATGCCTAAAAAATATTTGGAGATATTATTTTTTAATAATTTATGGGAATTACATTTGTGAATATTTTATTATTAGATTTTTATATTTCCATGTAAATTTATTTTTATTAATGTATATAATTTATTTAAAAATATATATCTTTTGTCGACATCACCTATTCTCCTTTATAAGTGTCTTTATCCTTGTGATAATTCCATCAACATGAATCACCTCCCTTGCACATACCTGATATGACACCACCATTACACATTACTAGGATATCACTTGGTTCACCTTAGGATATGGAAGTAATGTGATAGTTCGGGTGATAAATAGTTGTCTTAAGTGACATTAGGCCATTGAAAAGTGATGACCACCTGAACTTTACCACTCCTTCCGCATCCTAAGGTAATTTTAGAGAGAGGGTTTGGATATAACTTCAAACGTGAGGGAGAAGATGCCTAGTTTCAGGTATCCTTCCTACTTTCATGGATTAAAATCAAACAATTCTACCAACTTTCTTCCATTAATAGGAAAAAATAACACCAATCCTTTTAATATTTTCATTGTTGTCAACATCTACGATATGCATTTTTTCACACAAACCTCTAACCACATGTCAGTTAAAAAATCATTCTTGTAAGAATGATACAAAAAGTCACCACTACAAAATAGGGTTTTATTAGCACTAAAAAAGCTTTTATCAGTGCTAAAAAAACACTGATAATCGATGCGCTACTGAAAGGGGGTCCCTTTTTTCATCACTAAAAAAGCACTGATAAAGGTCAAAAAAAATCTGAAAATCGAATGGTGGACCACCCCCCTTTTATCAGCACTCGACCCCCCCTTTTAACAGTGATAGCCTCCCCCACCCCCTTCAATAGTTCTAGCCACCTGCTCACCCATCGCGGGCCCTTAACTTTGCCGGGTTTCAAACCTGAGACCTCCTCTTCATGCCACCGTGACTCTTCCACTAACCTATGTTGTTATTTTTAATTTTATGATATATCTGTATATTTATATATATTTCATTACATTATATATATATATATATATTTAAATACATATATAAATTTTTTTTTGTGTATGTGTGTGTGTGTTTATAAATACATAAATATATATATTTATATATATGTGTGCATCTATAAATATAATTTTACATATTTTTATTTATTTACACATATTATATATTAATATGCATATATATATTAGAATATGTAGATAAACCTATATATGTTTGTCAATACACACACACAAATATATATATATAAACATTATATATACATTAACTGTATATGTATATGTATATAAATATTCATACATTTGTATTTTAAATAAAATGGATATGATTTTAGATTTAGATAAGTTTTATATATTGAGATATATATTTTATATGTAAATATGTTTAATTATTTATTTATAAAATTAAACTTTTATGGGTGAATATATAAAAAATATGTATATATTGTTATATATTTGATTATAAATAATAGTACATTGTAAAAATGATAAAATTTCAAAACCATAATATAAATATGAATGTAATCCCTAGAAATAAATTCAGTCTCCACAAAAAGGCAATATGACCCCCTTATATGAGGCTGAAAATCCATCGAATGTTAAAAAATTAGGATACCCAGACTAAAAACTCAATATTAGAGGACTTCTATGCCTTTTTAGCCTTGAAAAATGTGACAAAGGTTAACCTGTGTCACCAAAATTTTAGATCTTGTTGTTGGATTTTATTTGATATGTGATAGAGCCCAAACAGACATCTAGATCAAAAGTTATGGTCGTTTAAAGTCCGAGTTATGTTTTCAACTTATTTTCGATTTTTTTTAATATTTTGATTTCTTTACATTAAAAATTTATATTAAATGACTATAACTCAAATATAATTATAAAATTACTAATTAAAAATAATATTTTTAATTATTTTATAAGTCATTTTCACTAAATATTTTATATACTAATTTTAAATACTTATTTATCTTTATCTAAAACATATTTAAAAAATATATATTATATTTATTTCAACATAAATATATTTATATATTAATATTTTATTTTTAATGAAATATATTTTTGTTTGAAATATACCCTTTATCAGTGGTAGTAAAAAAACACAGATAAAGGGGCAGTTATTAGTGCCACTAAAAAAATAACTGATAAAACGGGTCACTTTAACAGTGCTAAAAAAGTGTTTATAAAGGGGGTAAGTGTGCGTACATAATAGAAAGTTTTAGATAATTATTAAGTAGGTTAATTAACCATATTTTTCATTCATAATTCCTTGAATCTATAAATTCTCACTCATGATTGTTTCTTCCCCCTACTGACCCCATTAAAAACATCCATATCTACTTTCATCTTGTTTAAACCTCTCTCCCAATTTCCACTCTAACATTTTTCCAGAGTTGGTTCTTACTATTGGTTACACTAAGGATAAGTTTTGTTTTTAGATGATCCCAGGTAGTTGGGTTTACACTCCAATCATTAGTTTGAGATGGGGATTTCTGGTGATCCCACTGGGAAATTTCTTCAACTTGTATTGAAGATGATTGTTTCATCATTAGATAAAAGATCATCATCATCGGTCCCTAAGAACCATGTCACTAAAACACCACATGACCCACCACATACCAAGAAAATAAATGAATAAGCATCAACTCCTTCCTTTTGTTGGACTCCCACCTAGAAAATTTATAGAAATCATCCTAGAATTACCATCTTTTTTCTTATAAAACATCAAACCGAGAACCTAGACCCACAACCACATGTTTACCCTAGGTTGGTTTTGTTCATGTCACCCTAAAAATCCCTAAAAATACAAAAAATCCTAAAAATCCTAAAACCCCTAAAAATCCCTAAAATAACATAAAAACTATAAAATACCCTAAAATACCCTTGAATCCCTAAAAACCTTAAAACACCCTAAAAACCTAAAAACCTTAAAAGAACCTAAAAACCCCAAAATGTTAAAAGACCCTTAAAAACACTAAAAACCATAATGACCACAAGAAACCCTAATAACCCTAAAACACTTAAAACCCCATAAAAACCCTAAAACCCCTAACATAACCCTAAAACCCCTAAAAACATAAAACCCCCAAAATAACTTAAAACCCATAAAACCCCTAAAAACCCTAAAACCCCCTAAAACTCATAAACCCCCTAAAAACCCTAAAACCCCAAAAAACCCTTAAAATACCTAAAAACCTAAGAAAAAAAATAAAAAAACCTTAACCCCCCCCCCCAAATACTATAAAAACCCCTAAAAATGCTAAAATCCCTAGGAGGAGCATTATCTAACATAATCTATGAGAAGGTGATGTCATTTAAGTCAATGAATACCATGTGGGAAAAGATATTAAATATCAATGAAGGTGATTCAAAAGTTATAGAATCAAAACTATAGGTTTTTTGGAACAAATATTAAAACCTAAGAATGAACCCCAATGAGTCTATACATGCATTCTATGACTAGGGGAATGTTTTTATGGAATACATGCATGGTCTTGGAGAAATTATTGAAGAATAAAATATTGATAAAATCATATTAAGAATAATTTCACATCAATTCAATATGAAAGTGCAACATCCCGAGTTGGATGCCACTAAAACTATTTATCCAAGACGGTTCTCTACAAGACCTCAAGCGTGCTTCCTCAAATGACAAAGGTTTCCAACTAGCAGCGAGGGTCTAATGGTGGAACTGTGAGGAGAATATACCCCTACATCAGTGTTCACAACCAAAAGTAAATAACCAAACACCATACACAATAGAAAAAGAATAATAATAAACAAATTGAAACTAAAAAATGTTGTAATTAAATTAAATATAGTAAAGGCCAGACCAAACATGTCGTACATACAATAATGATCGCACCCTAGGCCAATCACATATACAAAAGAAATAAATGAAAAGTAAAATATGTCAGGACCTACTTCCAACTCTGGGCCATGAAACATTCTCGATCTCCAATACATTGTCCAGATGCTCTAGCCCAACCAGTCCACTCCACACAATCATTCTGCTCAACCATACAATCCTGGGCCTCAAATTGATCTATCGTGCATCCATTCTCAATCTGAAAGCATAAATAATGTCTACGTCCACACCGAGGTGCACATATAGGGGGTGAGAAATAAATCTCAGTAGGCCACTGAAATGGATGGCCTATTGTCACCTATTGACCGGTCAAATTTCCGATGCTCTACTAATGTGTATAGCAGCACTCGGGTCGAATCCTCAGCGATGATACTTTGTAATAGTCGTTTGTTTTTAGTTGATTATATTTTGATTAAGGGGGTTTGTTTTCAGAGATTAATTGATATGATTGATTTACTATAATTGATTTAACAAATTGATAAATATTGGGGTGAGTTCATTATTATGGAGTTAATCTTGTGATATCCTTGAGCTTTGCTTTATATTGCATTTAAATTAACACCCACTTCACAAGTTGACATCAATTAGAATTCCTAAGTGTTAAAGCTTTAATCCAAGCCTTAACATAATAAGGATTCTAAAATCAATCAGTACTTGTCTATGGTAGTGTATTTATGGTTCCAATAATGCATGGAAACCACATGCTAAGCAAAATATGTCATCAATCCATGACATATTAAGTCCAACATACACAATGTTAAATTAACGAATACTCATCGAGAAAATACTCTCAATCACTTAACATCCATAAATTTTAACTCACCCCAATGAGATATTTACTCAGACATTTGGGTGTTTAATATTCTCTTTATAATAATTATGATGATAAATTAAGAATAGAAGAAAATGAAAGGGATAAGAAAATAGTGGTATGTCGACACACACACGAACAATGATGATAATTAAAAACAAACTTTCAATTGAATGAGAAAGAAAAAAAAGGGAAGGGGAATCAAATATATTTAAACTATTTTAAGAGAATAAATATTAAACTACAGAAGTTGGATGAGAATAAGAGATATTGAATAAGTAACTTGCATTAAAATAGAATTACAAAGAAAGAGACTTACAAAATTACAAAAACGAAGAACACAAAATTAAGTGAAAAAAAAAGAGAGGAGGAAAGGTCTCTCAAGTGAAAACTTGAGTATGGAAGGTCCTACCAAGCCATTTTGAAGGCTTTTGTCGTGCCAATATTTTCTCCTCTCTTCTGAAATGCCAACCCTTCTCAAAGAGAGAAGGGGAGAGTATTTATAGCCCAAGGAGTGGACTGTTCACATTCCATCATTACCCCTCCACTTGGATCGTAGATATGGACATAATGAAAGCCTAATCTCGAGAAATATCCTTCTTAAAAGTTGTAGATAAAGAAGTTTTCCGACTACTCTCAAACATTGGAGTCATTTTGACTTAAGGAGAAAAAGTTATGGCCGGTTGATTAAACAAAAGAAAAATGTCCACTTCAATCTAGTCTTTTTGAAGTCCATAATGTGAAAGGGTTTTTGAATATGAAAATGCCTCCAAATATTAATGGGTTATTAAAAAAAGTCAGCCAGATATATATCCTATTTCACACTGCAAAATATCAGCTCGATTTGATGCTTACATCATGAGATATGTCATGCATACTATACTGATTTTAATTCTCGTCCAAAATGGTGGCTGGACTTCAATGCTTCATTTGGGACCCTTGTTCTTGGATTTGGGCCTTGAAATTTTTATCCAAGATGACATGTAGTGTCCCCTAAATTATGGTGGAGAGTTAATGTTTTTGGACCTATGGATTGATCCCAGTAAATCAATCTTCATGGCTAGTCCAGTTTGTTCACAGATTCCTTGGTCTTGTTTGTGAGGACCATATGACCCTTCAAATGATAGAATTGGATCATGGTACCTTCTAATGAAATGTTTTATATTTAAATAATAATCCTTCAAAATAAGAACCATACAATTGGGATCCGTATAGTGATAGTTATTATTAAAACATTAAACTGACTCAATTGGACTACTTCTAAAAATGCTCAAAAATTATACTTAATATTAAAACATTAATATTTCAAACAAATTATGCACATTTCATATAAAATAAGTAAAGGGAGTATATAATAAGTCATGAAAATATTAATAACATAAACTCCCCCACACTTAGTTTTGTGGATGTCCTCATGTGAAACAAATATAAAAACATGACAAAATCATTTTTACTCACCAACAGATTTTAAAATTTTGTTTTCTCCAATCAGGGAAGGTTTAGACTATTTCACTCATAAATTTTGAATTCCACCACAAGTTATTACAGAAAAAATGTTTCAAAACTAATTAATTTTTTTTCATGCTCAAATTTAGAAATGGAAAATGTGGACACTCAAAACTCACACCTCTCAATATGATAAAATTTATTTGTGGAGATCCACTCTTTCACCAACCAAAAGTGAAAATCATAGAGTTTGAAAAAAGCTCTCAGCTTACAATCCCTATCCAAAGTGCACAATAATCAAGAGGTCTTTTTAAGGGGTTTTTCTGTGGCTAGGGGAGGGTAGGAATATAATGTCCAAAAGAGATAAGAAGAGGGTTAAAATACCAAAATAGAAAAAGCAATGCACATTTTTTTTGAAATAAAACATGGAATAAAATGAAAACACATATTTACAAGGGAATGATTGTGTGAATAAAGACACAATAGAGGAAAAAAATATGAATGTAACGAGAAGGTAAAATATTTACAAAACACAGAACTTCTCCCAAAAAGAATATAATGCAAGTGTTCCTTTTTTTTCTTTTTTTTTTGAAAGTTGAACTTGGAAGAAATCTCACACTCATAACCCAACCCATGATTGGTCTCCTCACGACACTAATTTTATTTGTTTTAACAAGATCAAAGTTTGAGGAAGAGTTATTTTTGACCTACCCAATACACAACCCATTTTTTTATCATTTTTTTTTTATTTTTTTTTGATTTTTTTCATCATTTTTTTTGAAAACTTGTCAATAACATTTACAAAATTACATAAATGGAAGTTCATTACATTCCCCAAAACACACTTAATGAAAACCCCTCCCCTACACTGAAATGGATGCTTGTCCTCATGTAGATGATAACTCGTTGAAAATCAATAATAGGGTACCCAAACAATGAAATCCATTCCCCCCACACTTAAATTTCAAAAAAAATATATGAAATGAAAATCCATGTTGATATTGGGTGGGAATAGGTATTGGGCTTGTAATGAGGCTATCAAAGAAAAGGTTTTCATAGGCTCGAAGGGGCTTTAAAAAGGAGGGTTAATGTAAGGGAAATGGGAGGCTATTTGGCTATTGTGATTCTCATGTGGTTCAGAAAATGCCTCTATCATATTAATACACACTAAGGTAGGAAATTCAGCTCGAAGGTACACAAACTCAAGACTCACAAATGGGGGTGAAAACACACATTTTGAAAATATTTCCATAGGTGGCCTTGGCATGAAAGAAAATGTTGCTCCTCACAGGTGGGGAAAATCATTTTCCAAATCAAAAATTGAGAATTAAAAACGTGTTGGATTTGACACAAAATTATTTATCCAAAGTCATAATGAAAATACAAAAAAATTTAGATGAAAACATATCTGTTAACTCCCCAAAATGGTTGTACAAAATTTCAAAACATGATGGTGAGTAAGCATGACTTATAATTGTTTTGTAGTTTTTAAGTGATAGTTTTTTTTAGATTTTTATTTTTGTAAAGATACACCCACACAAAATAGAAAGTTAAAAATAAAGGTTTTGATAAATAAAATGGTAAAAGAAATGAAGGAGAGAGGAAGAAGAAGAAAGTGGTAGAGAGAGGTAGAGATAGAGAGAGAATTAAAGGGAAAGAGGTGCCCCCTGGTTTGGATTTAGTGGGTTTCCATCTCCATCCAGTGGTAGGTCGGCTAGGTAATTTAGGGATTCAGTGGAAGTCGAGGTTGATCCAAGATTGTGGAATGTTATCTGAAAAAGAAAAATCATTATTCATATAATGAAAAACTAAAAATAAATTGAAATTTCACAAAAGTAAAAGAAAACATGGGTTGCCTCCCAAGAAGCGCTGCATTTATTTGTCTATAACTGGACAGTTGTAGTGGACTACCCATAGTCTAACGGTGGCCATCATATTTTCTCAACTCTAGTGTGCTTCCAGAAAAACTTTTTCTTTGGAAGTCCTGATGATTCATTGGATAATTTCTTCCAATCCTTGTTGGTGTTCTTGAAATTCAATGGGGTTGGAAACAGAATATTTCTATCCTCACTTTGGTCTTCATCCTGAGGAATGATGTTATCCACAAAGTGCTCGTTTTCTATGCATGGAAATTCAGGAAGATGGATCAATTCTGATGGTTCATTTTTGTAAGGATCAGATAACACAGTACCATAGTATGAGATCCCAATGGTTTTTGACTAATTTATTTCATCACTTACCGATGTAGAGTATTGAGGATCAGTGGAGTCATAATACTGAATAAAATTTTCAATATCCTTTATTTCAATATTGTTCGCCAAAGAATTGTCAATTTCAACTTCACCAGTGATCACTTTATTAATTAGGGAACAATTGTCACAACCTTCTCTCCCATCAGGACAATATAAACAAATTGGTTTGGGGTTCACCTCACATATAACAGGATTTTCATAATCATGGATAGGAAATGATGAATGTTGGATAAACTGATCTGAATCAACAAATGAGCATTCTAGTTCATTTTCCTCATTACCATCCATGTTAGAGCATTGAAGGTCAGAGGTGAGATGAGATTCCAAATAGTTTTCAAGATCTATTAGATCAATGGAGTTTTCATTTGTAATGTCAACTTTTATTTCTCCATTTATGACTTGGTTAATGAGAATGCAATATTCACAAACTCCTCTACTAGTAGAACATGAACAACATGTTGGATTTGGATTCAAAACACTCTCAGAGAGACTTTCGGAAGCATGGATAGAGAATACAGATTGATTCTCTAATGGTTATCGCATGTATTAAAAAATATTGAACTTGACCATTTGGTCACCAAATTCCATGGATAAGATGCCTGAATGGACATCAATCTTGGTTCTCATAGTCATGGGGAATGTTCTTCCTATAATTAGGGGAGATCGAGAAGATTTTGTCTCACCTTCCATGTCAAGGACATAGAAATCATCAGGGAAGATAAGATCATTGACTCGGACAAGGACATCCTCAATTATTCCCTCAGGACTGGTTGTGCTTCGATTGTATAATTGAATGAAAACACCTGTTGGATGTAAGGGACCTAGACCAAGGAATGAGAATATGGATTTGGGCACGACATTAATTGGGTCTCCTAGGTCTATGAGTGCATCATCAAAATCCGAACATCGAATTTGGCATGGGACTGTAAAGGTACCTGGATCTTTTAACTTTATGGGAATAGACTGCTGGGTGGAAACATTTTCGAAGGTCCTAAGTTGCCTCTTGTGGGTACACAACTCTATGAGAAACTTGGTATATTTAGGAATTTGTTTTATTGCATCTAAGAGGGGAATTTTGACTTCAACACGTCTAAACATGTCGAGCATTTCAGGATCAGTTTCAAAGGACTTACTTGGTTTAGAAACGGCTTGAGGAAAAGGAATTGGATTCCTAAGTGGAATAGAAGGAGGCGAGGCAATGGTTTCAGGTTTCTTGTCAAGTTTCTTTTTATTTTCGTTTTCTAGGTCAACATTCAAAGGAGGGTTTGAGGATTTATCTTGAGGCATAGCAAGTTGCTTTCCTGATCTAAGTGCAATTTCACTTACATTACCCTTGGGGTTGGGTAATGGTTGAGCTGAAAGTTGGGAATAATTGGATGGTTGCTGCTGGCTCAGGTGGGATGCAAGTTGACCTATTTGAGTTTTAATGTTTTTAAGGCTAGAATGGGTGAAGGAGGCAAGATCTTCCACTGCACTTTCCCATGGTTTCTTGGAAGAAGAGGCTTATCTCGAATTGGGATTGCCTTGATTTTGGTTCTTGGGAAAGCGATTGTATTGGTTTGGGAATTGGGAAGGCTCACTAGGAAAGTGGAATCCAGGAGGAGGAATAGGTGGATTGATCCTTTGAGGTTGAGGGACAAAAGGATAAGGTTGTTGGAAGTTACCAACACCTTGACTATATTGAAACTGGTTTGGGTTTTGAGGAGGGAATTGAGGGGGATGAGAGACGGGATTACCATACCTCAGGCCTTGGTTATAGGAAGAAGAGAAGGGATCAGAGTGAGGTTGGTTGAAGTTTCTAACAAACTGACCTGATAGTTGAGGATCAGTGTTCCACTGAGCATATGCTGCATTGAGATCCATTGGTCTAGATGAATTGGATTGATCCTCTTGAATTTGTGGACATGTGTCAGTTGGATGATATGGAGAGTTAAAGATTCCATAGTTTTTTATAGGTCCAGGAAACATTGATTGCGGAGAAGACGAGGTTAGGGATTTGGTAGCCACAGCTAGATGTCGCACAAGACCTGTAAGTTCACTCATCCACTCGGTCATTTTGTTCGGTTCAATTGATTGATTATCTTGGGCTTGTTTTACTTGAGCATGTGCTCAAGTATGGAATTGTTTTGTGTTTGAAGCCATGTTACTTATAAGATCTCTTGCAGCTGCAGGAGTTTTATCAACAAGAGCACCGCCACTTGCAGCATCTATGAGAGTTCTCTCAATAGACAATAACCCCTCATAGAATTATTGGATCAAGAGTTGGTCAGGGATTTGATGATGTGGGCAGGTTGCAACAATCTTTTTTAACCTCTCCCAGTACTCATGGAGTGATTCACTTGGGAACTAACAAATACCACTTATTTACTTTCGGATAGAGGTAGTACGAGAAGAAGGAAAGAATTTTTCTAAGAAAAGCCGCTTCATGTCATTCCATGTGGTTATGGAACCAGGAGGTAGGTAGTAGAGCCATGAAATATCAGTGTCAGCTAGGGAAAAAGGGAATGCTCAGAGTTTTATTTGTTCTTCAGAAACCCCTTGAGGCTTCATGGTAGAACACACTACTTGGCACTCTTTAAGGTGGATATGTGGATCCTCACCGGCTAGCCTGTGAAAATGAGGGAGAAGACGAATCAAACCCGATTTGAGTTCGAAGTCATCTTCTATGTTTGGATATTGAATACCAAGAGGTTGGTAATTAATATTAGGGGCAGCGAGTTTGTTAAGGGTTTGTTCCCTAGGATTGTCCATTTCAAATTCAACTGGTTGGACAAGGACTGGTTCTTGAATTATTTGATTATCTCTTATGTTCCTCCTAAGTTGGCGAAGTGTTCGCTCAATTTTAGGGTCAAACAAATCCGAGGTATTGTTTGGAAGGCTACGGGGAATTCCGAGAGATTTTGGAAGAAAGAGGAAGACGGGTTTTTCTTTGTATTTTTTTCAGTTTATGATTTTTATGAGAAGACGGGTTTTTCTTTGTGTTTTTTTTTCAATTTCTTTTTTAAAATTTTGTTTTTTTGGTTTTTTATTACAATAACCAGAAACTAACGAATAATTAAAGCACCATCCCCGGAAACGGTGCCATTTGAAATGCGCGGCCGATTGTCGCCTATCTACTGGTCAGAGTTCTGGTGCTCTGCTAATGTGTATAGCAGCACTAGGGTCGAATCCTCGGCGATGCTACTTTTTAATAGTCGTTTGTTTTTAGTTGATTGTATTTTGATTAGGGGGGTTTGTTTGCAGAGATTAATTGAAATGATTTATTGACTATAATTGATTTAAGAAATTGATAAATATTGGGGTGAGTTCATTATTATGGAGTTAAGCTTGTGATATCCTTGATCTTTGCTTTATATTGCATTTAAATTAACACCCAATTCACAAGTTGACGTCGATTCGAATTTCTAAGTGTTAAAGCTTTAATCCAAGCCTTAACTTAACTAGGATTCTAAAATCAATCATTACTTGTTTATGGTATTGTATTTATGGTTCCAATAATCCTTGGGAACTACATGCTAAACAAAAGATGTCATTAATCCATGACTTATTAAGTCGAACATACACAATGTTAAATTAACAAATACTCATCGAACAAATACTCTCAATCACTTAACATCTCTAAATTTTGACTCACCCCAATGAGATATTTACTCAGCCATTTGGGTGTTTAATATTCTGGTTATAATAATTATGATGATAAATTAAGAATGGAAGAAAAAGAAAGGGATAAGAAAAGAGTGGTACGTCGACACACACACGAACAATGATGATAATTAAAAACAAACATTCGATTGAATGAGGAAGCAAATGAAGGAAAGGGGATTCAACTATATTTAAACTATTTTAAGATCATAAATATTAAACTACAGAAGGTGGATGAGAATAAGAGATATTGAAGAAGTAACTTGCATTAAAACAGAATTACAAGGAAAGAGACTTACAAAATTACAAAAATGAAGAACATGAAATTAAGTGAAAACAAAGAGAGGAGGAAAGGTCTATCAAGTGGAAACATGAGTATGGTAGGTCCTCCCAATCCATTTTTAAGGCTTTGGTCGTTCCAATATGTTCTTATCTCTTCCGAAATGCCAACCCTTCTCAAGGAGATAAGGGGAGAGTATTTATAGCCCAAGGAGTGGACTGTTTACATTCCAGCAATACCTCTCCACTTGGATCACAGATACGGACATCATGAAATCTGAATCAAGAGAAATATCCCTATTAAAATTTGTAGATAATTAAGTTGGACGACTACTTTAAAAATTTGGAGTCATTTGGACTTGAAGAGAAAAAGTTATGGCTGGTTTATTAAACAAAGGAAAACTATCCATTTCAATCCAGTCTTTTTGAAGTCCATAATTTGAAAGGATTTTTGAATATGAATATGCCTTCAAATCCGAATGGGTTATTCAAAAAAGTCGGCTGCCTATATATCCTCTTTCACAATGAAAAATATCAGCTCTATTTGATTCTTACATCATGAGATATGTCATGCATACTATACTGATTTTAATTCTCTTCCAGAATGGTGGTCTGGACTTCAATGCTTCATTTGGGCCCCTTGTACTTGGATTTGGGCCTTGAAATTTTTATAAAAGGTGACATGTAGTGTCCCCAGAATTATGGTGGAGAGTTAATGTTTTGGACCTCTGGATTGAGCCCAGTAAATCAATCTTCAAGGCTGGTCCAGTTTGTTCACTGATTCCTTGGTCTTGTTTGTGAGGACCATATGACCCTTCAAAGGGTAGAATTGGCTCATGGTAACTTATAATTAAATGTTGAATATTGAAAGGTGAATCCTACAAAACAAGAACAATACAATTTTGGTCAGTATAGTGATATTTATTATTAAAACATTAAACTGATTCAATTGGACTACTTCTAAAAATGCTCAAAATTATACTTAATATTAAAACATTAATATTTCACACAAATTATGCATATTTTATATAAAATAAGTAAATGGAGTATATAATAATTTATGAAAATATTAATAAAATCAGACACCCCCAATGGTGAACCAATAAACTACTTCCATAAGTGCATGCTCATGCAATATGATTAGCATAGAAAAAAATAACTGAAAATAAATACAAATAAAAAAACTATTGATCATTAGGTCCAAGACAGTGATCGAACATACATTCTTCATCCAAATTTGGGGTGTCTCTAAGCATGTCTCAATTACTGTGCAACCCAAATAACTTGTGGTACCATACCCATGACAGCCACAACCAAACCTGAAAATTCTCGGGACCCATCCTATGATAGTACTATAATCTAGGATACTAATCTAAGTCCTACGATACCAAGTCCTCATGAACCAAAAATTTTCTCCCAAACCAAATATTCCTTCTTCTCCTGGATCTAATCATTTTTGTGTCCTACAACCAACATCTCATCCACATACAACAGAATAATGATAAAATCATTACCATCTGAACCCTTGAAATATGCACAAGGATCTAAATGAAGTTTACTGCATACAAGTCTCATTATATAGGAATCAAATATCTTTTACAAACACCTCGACACCTACATGAGATATTACATAGATTTTTTCAACCTAAAAACCATGTTCTCTTTGCCTTCTTCTGAAAAACATTCCAATTGGAGCATATATACCTTTTCATCAAGATCACCATGGAGAAACGCAGTCTTCACATCCAATTGCTCTAGATGTAAGCTGTATGTAGCACACATCACCAGAATGTACCAAATAGTCATCATTCTAACAATAAGAGAAAACATTTCATTGAAATAAATACCTCCCTTATGAGAAAATCCTTTAACCACCAATCATGCACGATATCTTTCGACCTTGTCCTTTCCATCCCACTTGATCTTAATGACTCATTTGTTTCTGATAGCCTTCCTTTGATGAGGTAATAGAATTATATCCCAAGTCTTTTTCCTATACAGGGCTTCAATTTCCTCCTACATCGCTTATATCCATGAGTATACATCTAGACTCTGGGTCACCTCCACAAAATGAGATGGCTCTCCATCCTCCATCAATAAGCAGTACACAATATTTCTCTCAGTGACATAGTCTGAGTGCCATATTGGTGCTCTTTTATCTTGAGTTGACCATCGTGGTTCTGAGTCAACTAGTACTTGATCATCATGTTATGGTAATACCTCAGAGGAAACTAGTTCTTCCTTGGATTTTACCTCTACTTCGACTATTGTAGTTTCTGTACTATCGTTATACATGTCTTGATCAATTTTCATTTTCACCTTATATTCTACAAAAATGACATCTCTTTTAATGAAAAGTTGTTAGGAAGTGGGGCCCCACAAATGATACTCCTTCACACCATCATCTTACCCAAAGAAGATACATTACCTAGATCTCAAATCCAACTTTGATCTTTCCTAGTCATTAAAAAAATCATATATTGTACTTAAAAAAGAATGTAATCAAGAATAGTCAGTGGATTTACCAGTCCAAATCTCCATCAGTTTCTTTGCATCAATCACAATTGAAGGAGATTTGTTGATCACATAACAGGCGGTATTCACTACTTCTTCCCAAACTATTTTGGTAATTCCCCCAGTATTCAACATTTCTCTTGTTATATCTGACAATGTTTTGTTCATACACTCTTCCACTCCATTCTCTTGAGGAGTGTATGCCATCATGAACTATCTCTTGATTCTTTGTTATTGAAAAAAAGTATCAAACTCATCGCTTGTATATTCTTCACCATTTTATGTCCTTAAACACTTGATCTTCTTTCAAGATTCAGGTTCCTTCCACACATTGAATGTTTTGAAGACTTCAAAAATATGTTCATTTATCTTGATTGGGTTCACTCAACATATCCTAAAATAATCATCAATGAATGATACAAAATACATTTCTCCTCTTAAGTATATAACTGGTGCTTTCCTAACATCAAAATAGATCAAATCTAAGATCCTATGACTTCTTGTTGTTGGCATCCTAAACTTTAACTTGTGTTACTTTCTCAAAAAAAAATGTTCACAAAATGGTAAGGATACCTCTCTATTCCCATGAAGCAACTTTTGATCTGAAGGAATCTTCAAGCCTCATTCTGACATATGGCCAAGCTTCCAATTCCATAATGTCGTCAATGCTTCTATCGTGGTAGTTGATGCAACAACTATTTCTGCCTCCTTGTATGTCTCATCCATAATCACATACATGTTCTTCGAGATCTTCTCTGCCTTCATTACCACAAGAACTCCCTCCAAAATTCTCATCACTCCATTATCAGGGTGAGTCTTGCCGATGATATCATCAAATTGACCCAAAGATAATATGTTCTTCTTCAGGACCTTCACATGAAGTACTGCTTGGATTGTTCAAACAATACCATCATGCTTCTTCATTTTTATGGTAACGACTCCAATGATCTTCAAGGTGTGATCATTCACTATGTGCAAAAGTCCTTCCAGGATGGTTTCATATAGGTCAAACCACTCTCATCAAGACTTCATGTTCCATTTTTCTCCTGATTTGATTATCCATGCATCATTGAGATGATCCTAGCATTCAACAGTTGTCACTGCTTCACTGACTAGTATATCTCCATTTCCATAAGTACCCGTCACATTCACGTGAGAGATATTTTTACTACTCTTGTTATTCCAAAAATATTTCTTGGCATGCCCCTTATTTCAACAATTGAAATATGTGACATTCTTCTTATTACTCCATGATTTGGACTTTCCATGATTTTGGATCCCACTAGAACCATGACCCATCATCCTTCCTATCTCCATTGACAGAACCTCTACTTGGTGTGAAGTTGTATGTCTATCCTCTTTTTTCTTGCACCGATATTCTTCTTCAAGAACTGTGGTTGCAACATCATTGAATTAAAACATATCCATTAGGATATTGTTGGTGAGGTTGACGATGAGTTGGTTATACAAATCTAGAAAACTCTGGAGTAGAATCTCCGTAAGTTCAGTATCCACAAGTTTATAGACCAACACTGTGAGCTGAGAAAACAAGGTATTGAGTTTTTTGATGTGGTCAGTCACTGATGATGAATCCTCCATTCGAATACTATACAATTTTCTCTTTAGTAATTTTTTTGTGCAGTGACTTGGCCTCGTATAGCTTCGTCAAAGTATCTCATATTTTTTTCACCATCTTTTTCTATACAATGCTTGATACGACCCCATCTAACCAAGACAAATGGATGCTAGAAATAACATTCATGTCTATGTTGTTCCATTTCTCCTCTATCACACCAGCCAATTTTTCTCCAATTTCTAGTAGGTAATTATCCTTCTGCAGTACTGCCTCCATCTTCAATTTCCACAACAAATAATTATTCCCATTGAATTTCTCGATGTTGAATTTTTCCTCCATCTTGACACATCATCAGTCTAGAACCTTCTCTGTTTCAAAATAGTGTATTTAATAATACCAATAATTTTTTTTGATTTAAAATATCAACTGGAGTTGTAATCACATAGTATACTCAAATCTAGGGGAATTATCGATACTTGAAAATGTGAACAATACTGAGTCAGAACTTTCCATTTGATGCTACTTATTGGGATTGAAAAATGATTGTCCCACGGTGCAAAAATAATCATGAGATAAAATAAAGTGAAAAATATGGAAATAAATGGACACCAAATGTAATGTGAACCCCCCCCCCCAAATGAAAGGGGTAAAAACCCACAGGAAAAATAGAAGAATCACTATGGGTAAAATTGGGTACACACTCCCTTGCTATTACAAGGAGAAAACCCTTATAAAAATCTCTCTTGAATAAGTGGTGAAACCGCCTCACAAAATACCTTAAATAAATGGTGAACTTGAGAACCGAATGAGAGATTCTAGTGATGAGATTGTAGAAGTTGATGAGAGATAGGAGGAAGCTCCTTCCTTTTATGGGCTTCTTCTAGCCCTCCTATTGCCTCTCCCGCTGATGGGTTTGGTGGGGTTGGAAACCCGCCTCATCCACCACCATCAGCCTTGCCTGCCTCCCTTACAAAAGTAAGGGGCAGTGCCATCCTACAATTAAAAAACTGCCAACATCTTCACATCAAAGGAGAAAGAGATAAATTAGTGGATCGGAATGGTAGAAGAATAGGAGTGTAGAAGTAAAGATATGACATTGTATGCATCACCCCAAATAGAAACTGATAAATTATTCAATCAAATGAAACAAAGTATACCCGATGGGATTTATCTGTCTATTAAGCATCAAATTTTAGAATATTTTTGATAGTAAGTTGGTTTTGAGGTACCATAAAATAGTGTCAGTTGGGGAAGACAAAGTGAGACAAATAGGAAAGCTTATGTTCTTTGATTCTTCCAACATAATGTGTCATACATTTTTTATCATTTCATTTTTCTTTTTAATTTCTTTATTAAAATTATTTGTTTTCCTATTGATTTATTTTTAAATGAATTATTACATCTAAAACCACTATACCAAGTTTTAAATGGTGGGTTTTTATTTACTCAAGCATGCTACAAAGAAGGCCTGACGACTCGACCCCACGATCTACTTCCCATACCCCCAACCCCCTAGCCACCTACAGGGGTCACTCTACCTAGTTTTAGTTTCAAGAAAAATAATGAAAATCCAAATTAATTCCAGTTAAGAATCTAGTTGCTTTTCCAGTTATTATTTATTGTTGATTGTGGTTTAATTTTTTTTAACAATAATTCATTTAAATTTATCTATTACAAATATTTTTTATGAAACTAAATTATTTTATTTAATCAAAATAGCTTTTGATTATATATTAATATTCAAATTATAAAAATAATGCAATTATTTTATTTTCCAAAAAAATATTATTTTTCTAATTGAAGAATATGTTAAAGAAAATTTATTAATTTTTATATATTTATATTAATTAAATAAATGTTATTTTTTAAACAAGTTTAAACTCAATATTTTTAATGAATGAGATTTAATAAGCCATTTTCAACTTATTTCAAAAATTACAAGTCATTTTAATAAAAAATAAAATTTATTATTGATCATGTAAAGACACTTTTATTTTGATATGAAAATTTATAGTTTTCAAAATCCTATGATTTTTATACATTCATTTTTATGTAACTTATTATTTTCAAGAAATAAGATATAAATCAATTTAAAATATTTATTAAGTTTTAATTATCACTTAAGAGGTGTTATGAAAAACGTATGATATTAATTAATTTATCTTGTTTCAAGATAAATATTAGTATTTGATGATAATTAATATAACAATGTTAATTTAATAATAGTAATACAAATTATATTAAGTAAATGTAGTATGTATATTTAGAATTTTTCTTTCTAAGTAAAAAATAATTTACAATTTACTTAAGTATATATATATATATATATATATATATAATTTTCCATCCAACAAAACACAACAAGGGTGAGAGGTAAGTCTACCAAGAAACCCGCAAGGTGGTAGAAGGGTGGGTGTTAGTGCCCACAAGGTGTGTCAACTGGATAGAATAGGGCTCGAATAGAGTGCATGAGGATGGGCTTGCGTGGGTCGGCGTGACCCATGAACCCGGTTGTGTGTGAAGGGTGAGTATGAGAGTGGACCCCATGCTACTCACATTTTCAAAACTGATGGGAGCATTTAACTTAAATAGAAGTGCTCAGATGGATAAAACTTTGATGTTGTACGTATGACACAAAAAATATTCATGGTTTTATCACTGCTGATAATACCAATTTTTACCAGTTCTAGTTATTAACACTGATAAAGATGGGTCTTTATCAGTGCTTCTATTTTAGCGCTGATAAATATGGTTCTTTATTAATTATTTTTAAAAAGCGCTGACAAAACCTTTATATTATTTTAAATAGAACCCCAAAAAAGGACTTCATCGCTTGCGTAGTTCAAGATCTCACGGAACTCAGACTTCGACACCACTCTCCCTCGAACTCCTCGATTGATTGACACTTTCAAAACCCAAAGTGTGTGAATAATTTAGTTTTTTCATTGTTTATAATTTGTTTGTTTTTCTTTGTGTGATATTAATTTTCCTGATGAATTTGAATAGTGTGCAAGGGAAATTTTACCTCGATTTGTTTCTGATTCTCCACCTAATATCCCTCATCTCGATCCATTGTTCGTTCACCCTCTCCCTCACCCTCACATTTATTAACTGTTATTATGAAATGAGGCTAAATTATGTTGAAATACATTATTGTACATCTTGTTGATCTATCTAATTAGGATGTGCATAAACCCATATTTATTTGATGTTTATTTCAGATTTTTCTAAATGTGAAAATATATTCTAGATTTAGAAATGGTTGTGATGTTATTTGTCAAAAAAAATTTTGTTCAAAATTTTAAATTGATCTATTGGAGTTTCATGAGGAGAATATGTGCATTTTTTGAAATTTTATTATGCAAAATTTAAAATGAAAAATGATAATAAATCATTTTTTGAGAGTTTAATGTTCTGAAATTTACATTGAATATATCTTTTAAAGTTAAACTGAACTTTGTTTCATATAAACTAATTTTTTGATTTTGTTTTCTTAAGTAATTGAGTGGGTTGCTTAAAAATTTCTTATAAAAAATATTTTTAAATTGGAATTGTTTCAATTTATATAGATTGCACCTTTATATAGGATGAAGATTATTTGTTAAAATCAAGCCGATTAATTTCATAAGAAGTGTATATGGTTTTATTTTGTAATTTATATCATTTTTTAAAAATAACCATGTCTAAAAATATTTGGAGATATTAGTTTTTTAATAATTTATGATAATCCCATTTGTGAATATTTTATTATTAGATTTTTTATATTTCCATGTAAATTGATTTATATTGATGTACATACTTTATTTAAAAATGTATATCTTTTGTCAACATCACCTATTATCCTTTATAAGTGCCTTTATCTTTGTTATAATTCCATCGACATGCATTACCCCCCTCTCACATACCAGATAAGACAACGCCATCACACACTACTTGGCTAAAACCTTATCAGTGCTAAAAAAACACTGATAATCGATGCGCTACTGAAAGGGGGTCCCTTTTATCATTGCTAAAAAAGCAATGATAAAGGTTAAAAAATTACAAATCGAAGGGTGGACCACCCCCCTTTTATCAGCGCTCGACCCCCCTTTTAACAGTGCTAGCCTGCCCTTTCCCCCTCCAACAGTGCTAGCCACTTGCTCACCCACTGTGTGCCCTTGCCTTTGTCTGGTTTAAAACCTGAGAACTCCTCCTCATGCTCCTATGAGTCTTCCACTCGCCTATATTGTTTTGTTTTGTATTTTATGATATATCTGTATATTTATATATATTTTATTGCATTTTTATCCATATATATATATTTAAATATATATATATATATATATATATAATTTTTGTGTGTGTGTGTGTGTTTATAAATACATAAATACATAAATTTATATTTATGTGTGCATCTATAAATATAATTATACATATTTCTATATATTTACACATATTATATGTTAATATTTAAATATTAATATATATATACTAAAATATGTAGATAAACATATATATGTTTGTCAATACACACACAAATATATTTATATATATAAACATTATATATACAATAATTGTATATGTACATGTATATAAATATTCATACACATGTATTTTAAATAAAATGGATATTATTTTTTTATTTAGATAAGCTTAATATATTGAGAAATATATTTTATATGTCAATATGTTTAATTATTTCTTTATAAAATTAAATTTTTATGGACGAATATTTAAAAAATATGTATATATAGTTATATATTTGATTATAAATAACAATAAGTTGTGAAAAACAATAAAATATTAATACCATATTATCAATATGAATGTAATCCCTGGAAATTAATTCAGGATCGATAAAAAAGGTAATAAGACCCCCTTAAACGAGGTTGAAAATCCATCCAATGTTAAAAAATTAGCATACCCTAACTAAAACCTCAGTTTTAGAGGACTTTTAGGCTTTTTTAGCCTTTAAAATCATGACATAGGTTTACCTTTATCACTAAGGGCATAGATCTCATCACATGATTTGATTTGATATGTGGTAGAGCCCAAAAGGACATCCGGATCAAAAGTTACGGTTGTTTGAAGTTCGATTTATGTTTTCAACTTATTGTCAATCTTTTATTAATTTTTTAATTTTTTTATATTCAAATTGTTATTAAATGACTATTAGTCTATAATAATTATAAAATTATTAAATAAAAAATATTTTTAATTTTTTTATAAGTCATTTTCCCTAATTATTATATATATTAATTATAAATGCCTATTCAGTTTTATTTAAAACTTATTTAAAAAATATATATTATATTTATATCAATATATTATTTTTAATGAAATATATTTTTGTTTGAAATATACCCTTTATCAGTGCTAGAAAAAAAGTGCTGATAAATGGAGGGGGGTCTTTATCAGCACTACAAAAAAAGCACTGATAAAAGGAGTCCTTTTAACAATGCTAAAAAAGCACTAATAAAGGGGGTACCTTTATCAGATTTTTTTATCACTATTAAAGGGTGACACTGTGAAAACTCAATTTGTGGTTGTATGTGTGTGTACATAATAGAAATTTTTAGATCACTATTAAGAAGGTTAATTCACCTTCTTTTTCATTCATAATGCCCTGAATATGTAAATTTTCACTCAAAGTAGTTGCTTCCCCCTACTGACCCCATTCAAAACATCCATATCTGCTTCCGTCTTATTTAAACCTTTCTCCCAATTTCCACTCTAACGTTTTTCCAGAGTTGGTTCTCGTTGTGGGTTCTACTAAGGTTGAGTTTTGTTTTCAGATGATCCCAAGTTGTTGGGATTATACTCCTATCATTAGTTTGAGATGAGGCATTCTGGTGATCCCACTAGGAAATTTCATCAACTTGTATTGAAGTTGATCATTTCATCATCTGATAAAAGATCATCAAAATTGGTTCCTAAGAAGCATATCACAAGAGCACCACCTGGAAAACCATGTACCATGAAACAAAATGAATAAACATTAACTCCTACCTTTTGTTGGACTCCCACCTAGAAAAGTTATAGAAATAGTCCTAGAATTATCGCCTTTTTTCCTATAAAACATTAAATCGATTACTTGGACCAACAACCACATGTTTACCCTGGGTTGTTTCTTTTCATGTCAGTCTAAAAAAACCCTAACAATACAAAAAACCCTAACAACCCTAAAACCCCTTAAAACCCTAAAAGACCATAAAAAACTATAAAAGACCCCAATATACCCTTGAATCCCTAAAAACCCTAAAAGACCCTAAAAACCCTAAAATCATTAAAAGAACCTAAAAACCCAAAAATGTTAAATGACCCTTAAAAAACATTAAAAACCTTAAAGACCCCCAAGAAACCCTAAAAATCATAAATCCTTTAAAAACCCATAAAAACCTTAAAAACCCTAACATAACCCTAAAAACCCTAAAACCCCTAAAAATACATAACACCCCCCCCCCCCAAATAACTTAAAAACCCATAAAAACCCCTAAAAGCCCTTAACCCCCCATAAAACTCCTAAAACCCCTAAAAACCATAAAAACCCTAAACAAACCGTCAAATACCTAAAACCCTAAGAAGCCAAAAAATAAAAAAACCCTAGCCCCCCCTCCCAAAACAAAAACCATAAAAACCCATAAAAATGCTAAAATCCCTAGGAGAATCATTATTTAACATAATATACATGAAGGTGATGTCATGTAATTCAATGCATACCATGTGGAAAAAGCTATTAAATATCTATGAAGGCAATTAAAAACTTATAAAACCAAAATTATAGTTTTCAGGAACAAATATGAAAACCTATGAATGAACCCCAATGAGTCTATAGATACATTCTTTGACCAGGTGAATTTTTTTGTGGAAGACATGCATGGTCATAGAGAAATTATTGAACATGAAAATATTGTTAAACACATATTGAGAAAAATTCCACCTCAATTCAATATGAAAGTGTAACATACAGACCCAGATGACACTAAAACCAGTGATCTGAGCCAGTTCTCCACAAGACCTCAAGGACGTTGCCTCATATGCCAAAGGTTTCCAACTAGAAGTGAGGGTCTAATGGTGTAACTGTGAGGAGACTATACCCTCATATCAGAGTGCACAAACATAAGTAAATGACTAAACACCATACATAATAGATAAAGCGTAAGAAAAAACAAATTGAAACAGAAACATGAAATAATTAAATGAAATACAGTAAATACCTGAACAAACATGTAGTACATACAACAATGATCTTCCACTGGGCTGATCACATATATAGGATAAATAACTAAAAAGTAAAATATTTTTTTCTTTATGTCCAACTCTGGGCCACAACACATTCCTGATCTCCAGTACTTTTTCAAGATGCTCTAGGCCAACCATTTGAGTCCTCATGATAATTCTACTCAACCATGTAATCCTGGGCCTCGACCTAATCTACCATACATCAATTCTCAAACTAAAAGCATACATAAGGTATAAATTCACACAGAGTTTCATGTATAGTGGGTGAGAAATAAATCTCAGTAGGCCACCCCTAACATTGAACCTATAAACTGATTCCATAAGTGCATGCTCATGAAATATGATTAGCCTAGACAAAACATAACTAAAAATAAATACAAATTAAACAATTGTTGATCATTAGGTCCAAGACTTTGATCGAACATACCTTCTTGGTCCAAATTTGGGGTGTCTCTAAGCATGTCTCAATGATCGTGCAACCCAAATAACTTGTGGCTCCATACCCATTATAGCCACAACCAAACCTGAAAATTCTAGGGTCCCATCCTACAATGGTACTATCATCCAGGATACTAACCTAAGTCCTTCCATACCATGTCCTAATTACCCAAACATTATCTCTTGCTCGTCGCCTCAACACCTCTGTCCTAGTTACCAACAAAATCACTAATAAGACTAGGCCATGATTCTAACATCTATCTCATGTATCCTAACAATAAATCCTAGAGAATCAGTCCAATACATAGACCATAAATCAAAACTGTTGATACTGACACTAAAAATCAGTCCTATCAAACCTGTCACAAAACATCAAGGTAGTGCCCGAAACTTCTATCCAGCAACCATATATAAATAGCATCAGTGGTTCTTAGAGAATCTATATGGACCAACCTAAAAAGATGGATCACCAATCCAATATCATATTTCACATGGCATGTCATCATCACTCAGAGTATTATTCTAAAACTATAACCATGAGTTAAACTATCAGTGTCCAAAGCCTCATTCTAACACCAGATCTATAGTATACCTCTTGTGTTCGGAACATCATGTCGTCACATCCAATGTACTCAAAAGTATAATATAAAATTCCTAGAACCACAATCTAGCACGTAAACCATGGAGATATAGCATCCTTCCACCATCAATCTAGCTAGAATACCATCAATTCCTAGAGAATCAATATGACACATAACCAACAAAGTATACTATCTACGTCTAGATCCCCAATATAACACCTAATCTATATAGTATACTATCCATGTTCAGATTATCATGTCCAAAAAATATAAATTTTAGATATCCAGAACCATACTTATAGATCATCTGTCCATATCTATCATCCATATCATCCATTATTAATAAATCAGGTTCTAAAATGAGGCCAACAAACTATATCTCCACAACCTCACTAGCATAAACCAAATCTCAACATACAAAACCCATAAAAACATAACAAGGGCTGGTTGAACACTCATGACTATAAAAATTTCCTCTAATATCCCAAAGTCCACAAAAAAACATAGGACACCCTATGAGGGGTTATTCTATATCATATAATAACTCAAGATAATCCCATTATAAGAAACATCCTCAATCAGCCCTTAGTGGCCTCCAACTAATCATTGATCAATAAAAATCTAATAAAGTAATCCCAAAGAAGGACCATTCTACATGAGTATTCTCAACAGTCAGCTACAGTAACCAAATATCACTTAAATAGAAACCATCCCTTTAGGGATACCCTCAAGAGTCCCTCAGACTCAAATCAACACCACAATGACACCCAGCCGTAACTTCCATCCTACAATGTCAACCAAGCCTAAGGCTCCAACCAAAATGATCCTCAAACATAGGGTCTAAACCTTATCTGTTCTAACCTTGAGCAAATGGTCCCAACGTTTATGGAAAAACTAATATTTCCTCAAAGATACTACTCAATCGCACCTTCTAATACCCATCCATGTAACCACAAGAAAAATTACATGGCACACTCAGGCCAATACAATCACTAAGATCGTAATCCTCACCCAATCATCGCAGCTCACAAACCAACCCACTGACCTAATGGAAAACCTCCTACTAAATCATATTGGTCCAAAACACCATCTAGACAACATCTATTTATCGAAAGGATCTCACAATTGCGGTTTACATGAAAAAACACTCAAAATGGACTCCTCTCATGTCCAAATATTACTATAGGGTGTAAAAAATCCAAAAATCTAAAAAGGGTAACAAAGGGGTCGTAAACATCGTGTATACCTGAGCACATGGTGTGTACTCCCATCGTCTCACATGGATATGTACTCTAGTCAAACATGGCATGTAAAACCCAAGTACATGGCATGTAAGTAAGGTAAAAAATGTGTAACTTACATGGGTTACCTACCCGTGTACCTCATATGGCTTAGCCATTTGTCCCTATATAGTCATGTACTCACACACAGTGTGTCACCCACATAGGGTCTAGCCGTGTACCCTATACAAACATGTCCCCCCTACACATGTCATCTGAACATGTTCTCGGCCACACGTTGAGTGACACTACATGGAACATACTCCAGACTACATTCCATATAGTCATCTTATCCTCTTATTTTCTTAATAAGATGAATACATGGAATGTGTTCTTAGAAACACACACCGTGTTGTTGGGGTTTCCAAACAGGAAAGCCCTATGAATCTCCCAAAACCCCATTATTTTCTCGAATAATCACAGATCGACCCCCATGGGGTCATTAGAAATCATAATAAGGCTTTAAAAGTTGAAAAAACTAATCTATATCAATTAATTCATAAAACTCAAAAATCGACCTACCTCATGGAGTAAGCACCGTAACTTCGGGTCCAAATCCACTCCTAGAAACTGTCGAACCTTGATCCGGTCCTGATCTACACCATGGATGAAGTCTAGTTGTATCTCCCTCCACTCCCCCTCTGGGTAAAACCATCACACACAGGGGACGTCCCCTACCCTCCCATTTTGAATAAGAAACCCAAATAGGGGAGGGGGATTGTTTCAATAATTTTAATTAATTAATTAATTAATTGCTTATTTAACAACCGTCCTGAATCCCGGAACCCGAAGTGAGTTTATACCTCACCTAGGAAAAAACCCACATTCCAGACTCAACTGTGGAGTAGGAATCTCAATATTATTCTCTATTAAAAATATATCGTAACCTAAACCTCCATAGAAAATTTATTATTTAATTAATTAAATATTAAAATTTCCACCAAAATTTGAACTTTTTGGAATTCCACCAAACTTCTGTCCTAGGGTAAACACCCTATTATAGAACCAATAGAGTGGTCAAAAAAATTACTTGATATCAGCTTCTAGTAAATATAACCATTTTAACCCTCATGGGCACTTGAAAATAAAATTCAAATTTCTTCTCAAAATTTAAAACCCAGAAAAACTAGGGTCTCTACAACCTCACTAACATAAATCTTCTCATCCTTGAGAATCCTTAGTGGTCTTCCAACCACATATCCCAACCCCTTGGTCGTCAACCCAAGCTTAACTTGCTACATTCTACATGGAGACACAACCAAGTTTCTCTGCACAACTCCTAAGATAAGGTGTACAAGCCATCAAAGGCCAAGACACCACTTGAAAATCACTAACAAACCACTAAGACAGTGACTAACTATACCCTTACATCTAGATAAATCATGAAATTAATTAAAACTCTTCATCAAACTCATGGAGCTACCCACCATAGAACTCAACACATAACTACTGATTTTGACCCATGATGCTTCCCATCATTAGATTCTCCTTTCAAAACACATCCTCAGCGGTCCATCGACCCACTCGATATGATCCTCACTACATCCTCAACCCTATATACACAAGGGTCACATTATAATGACCAATCTGGTACTCCTCATAATTGGAGACCCCATTAATATTATCTCACAACCAAATATATTTTTCATCCTCTATTCCCCCAAATCACCACCAAACATCAAAAATAGACATGACAATACCACTATCACCAGAGAGGAAAAAGAAAAACATATAATATCACTTATTCCCAGAATCTGATAATGAAAACCATGGTATTCATCAATATCCTTCTTGTCATAGGAACTTCACTCATAGACAATTGATGGTGCACTCCCCGCCATATGGCTTCTCCCACACCACTTCTTGAGTACAACCTCCTAAAATGTCCCTTATCAACCCAAGGAAACATCTATATGACATGGCATACAGTTGATGCTATCTTAGTATAATCAAGAAAATGTCAATATATTGGGCATGATTGTTGATAAATTGAATTTATACTAAGATATTGTTGATGAATAGCACCATGACCTTATCTATTCCAGACATCTCAAATCTATCCTAAGAGACTCAGGTCACCATGCCCACAAGACTCTCATCACACATGAAACGATTCTTAAACCACTCATGGATGCCTTACCAACTTAATAATGTCAGACGTACCCTCCTGTAACTTCTGATCCACAAGGTAAATGATACAGTTCAATACCAATGATCATTTCTCCAAGATTCCTCTATCATGTAACTATTACATGATATTGTGTAACCCAACAATAAAACCTGATCTAAATCAAGAGAGTCACCTCTCATGAGATATTAGCTCAAAATCCATAACAAAAAAAACTCTAGAACTTTATATTCTCCCAATTCAACTCAAAGTCTCTAAGACCAACTCACATGTACAACCATTTCCTAGGCTATGCACCTAAATGAAATTTCCCTTGAATCCAACCATAAGGTGGAAACACTAGTGCATAAGTGCTCTTTAAAAAATAAATGTATCCCACAATCCTTACTTTAAACCCAAATACACCCTTCATACATCATTTTCAAAATTCCCAAGAATCTGTCTGCACCTCATGCACCCAAAAGCGCTCATAAATCAGATGACCCCTTTCACGGTTCACCATCAAAATTCAAACAACACTAGCTCCCTAATACAAAGTGACATAAAAAGTCCACAAGGATCTTACACCTAGCCTTACCGATCAAGCCTCATGTCAAGTCACAAGGTCTAACCACCTAGGTATATACCATCTCATAGAAGTCCATAACTCACAAGGAATAAACATTCCCCAATCTCATCATCACATGACATTAGTGAAACAAAACACCCTCTTCTAGGTTCCCACACTATAAGGTGTCATATACCAATCAACAACACACAAATAGGGTGTCCATGATCTCTGAGTATTTTCACATCAGACCACTCTCTGGAGGACCTGTATATAAAACAATCCTAAAAACCATCTATATAGGGTCCATAGTCCAACACTTATTCCATACTGACCCACCGAGGTCACTACACAAACCACACACAAGAATAACACTGGAATACCCATTATTGAGTGTCTCACAATAAATCCACAAAACCTTTCATTAGAATGAAATCCATAATATCACAAACTATAAGGGTATGTAATTTTGGCAGTGACATGTTGGGATGTTGGCACTTATATCATATAGAGATGGGTTGTTGTTGGTCTCAACTACTTTGGTTTTCCTATTATGGTTTCAAACCTATTTTCCCTTATACTCTTTGAGTTCCACTATTTGAATTTGTATTGGAATGTTGAATCTCTTTTATATATTTTATCTATTGATTTTTTGGTTTATGGTGGAAAAATAATTCCCAAATGTAATTCTTGATTCATAGGTTCTTTTCATCAGCTCATGGGGATCAGGAACATCCTTTTGGCCTTGACATGGTTTCGATCAGTTGTTCAGTTCAAGGATGACCCGAGTTGGTTCATGAAAATGATGTCTCCCGCCACCCTCCATAAGGAACATTCTACATTTCTTGAAAAAAATATATTTGAAAACTTCACTAGTTTTTGTCTGTATAAAAAAACATAAACTATACAACTTCAAGATGCATCTCATGACACCAATTAAAACACATATTGAAGAGTTTAATGAAATTATACTATATTTGGATAATATTAATGTTAATGTTAAAGATGAAGACCAAGACATAATACTATTAATATCCCTAGATAATTTGTATGATAATATCATTGATGTTATGATGTATGGTAGAGAATCCTTATCCTTAGAGGAATTTATCTAAATTATGTGCTAAGAATAAGATTAAGTCTTGGGATGGGGGTTTAAATGTTAATGTTCAATCTAAGTTTCAAGGAAATAATAAAGGCAAATGTAAGAAAATTGGAAACCATCGTAGTTAATCTAGGAATGATCACTGTAAGTATAAGTCTATAAAGGTTACCTATTATCATTATAGGAAACCTGGAAATATTAGACCAAAATTCCCTAAACTGAAGTTTGGTGAGCATCCAAAAGAATATGAATATCATTGATTATTTTTTGATATAGGCTTTGATAATGTTGAGTTATGGATAGTTTATATTGACGCATTTATAGATGAGTGGGTTTTAGACTCATATTTCTCTTTCCATATGTGACCCAATAGGAATTATTTTTCTGAGTTGGTTGAGGGAGATAAAAGATAAGTTGTGTTGGGTAATAACATTAGTTCTTAGTTCATGGGTATAAGTTATATTCTATTATAACTGGATTATTTTTCTCTTATCACTTTGTTGGATGTGATATGGGGTCTATATTTAAATAGTTATATCATTTAATTAGGTTTTTTAGATCATAATGGATTTACCTTCAGATCTGTTTTTTTCCAAAGATATCTAAGGGTTTTCATGAAGTCATTAAAGTATCCTTAATTGATAGTTTGTATGTATTGAATGAAAATACTCATTCTAGGAATCTTGGTAGCAATTATATTGTGGATAGTGATAACACCATGCTTTGGCATAATAGGCTGGGGCATGTGAGTGCTAAGTGTTTAGAGTATTTGAGTAAAAATAGGTTGCTTGCCTAAGTTACACCGAGTAACTTATCATTATATAAGTACTATGTTTTTAGTAAATCTAAAAGATTCATATTTCATAAATCTAGAATTAAGGGTATCTTCCCAGTTGGGTATGTACACTCTAACTTGTGGGGACCTCCGAAGACTACCTTCCATGGTGGAGGATCATATTTTGTGACACTTAATGATGATTTGTAAGAAATTTATAGATTTATATTCTAAGAAATAATTTTGATGTGTTTGACGTGTTTAAGACTTGGAATACCACTTTGGAAAACCAAAATGGGAGAAATATGAAGTCTATGAGGATTTATAATGGCCCTAAATACCAATCGGTCAAATTTTTAAAATTTGTGAGGTTGAGGGTATTACTAGGAACCATATTTTGAGATAAACTTCATAATAGAATGGTTTGGATAAACATATTAAATGTACCATCCTTTAGTGGGTCCATAGTATGATATCATACTTTGGCTTACCCAAATCCTTTTAGGCTGAGGCTGAAACTATGGTAGTTTACCTTATTAATAGGTTTCCATCATCTTCCAATGAATTTAAGACCACATAAGAACTATAGAGAAACCATACCCCATCCTATGAACATATAAGACTGTTTGGATACACTTCCTACACTTATATCAAAATTGATAAGCTTATGACTAGGGATGTTAGGTGTATTTACATTGATTATCCTGAGGTTTTAAAGAGTTATAATCTTTGGGTAGAAAAAACTAACTTCCCAAAATGTATTATTGGTTGATAGGTAGTGTTTCATGATTCTTATATTCCTATAGAACCCCCCCCCCCTTGTGACATCAGTAACACACCACAAAATTGGGATGTTGAGGTTGAACCTCCTATTAAATATGTGTGTCCTGTAGAGACTCCTCCACATGATCCTCAACCTAAACCTATTTCTAATTCTGGTTATAGCAGTGGTTCTAATTTTTTTCCTCCTAATGATATTTTGAATTATTGTCTCAATAGATATAGAGAGGGGATAGTTATTAGGCCTCCTTATAGGTTTAGCTATGTTGATATGGATTCCTTTTCATTCTATTTTTCCCTTGATCCTGATAGTGAGGAACCTTAGAGTTATAATCATGTTGTTAATGATAGAAATTTCAAATAATGGATTTTTTCCATGGATGGTGAGATTAAATCACATAAAAAGAACCATAACTGGCCTATTATTAACAAGCCACCTATTTCTAAGGTTATAAGCTATATATGGGTCTTTAAAAGAATGTTATTTAAAACTATAGTGAGTAAAATTAAATATAAGGAAAAATTAGTGGCCAAAGTTTTACTTCAAAGAAAATTTTTAGATTACCTTAAAAAATATCTCTTGTGGTTAGGAATTATTCTATTACACTTTTACTTGATTTTTCTACTCATTTTGATCTGTATATATGTAGAGACCCGAAGCTTGATGTACATGAATATTACATTACTTTTGTGGAATACTTAATACATAAGAAAAACAACCACACAAGGACCGTAATAGTTTAGTGTCTTTGGAAACTCGGAATAAAATCTTCTAATCGTGGTGAAAGATCATCAACATCTCCAATAAAGATCTTATTTTTTTAACCTAAATCCTTTCTTTATGTCCTAGGGAAAATAAAACATAAAAGGTTGAGCTCAAATGCTCAGTAAGGGTAAACAAAAGAAATATCAATCATGTCATATTCATAAGAACATATCTTTTGGAAATCTTAACCTGCAAAAGAGATCATAATTTCATAACGTGGGATAAATCATAGTAGTGAAATGTAATCCCAATAATCATAACTTAAAACATGAAACTTTGTGGCATACACACATAATCATAGATAATCATTTCTTATTAGTCAAGACTCATTGCCAAGACTATCTTAGTGGACAAAGTCCATTTCTGAACCGAGTCACCCTCATTTCAGTCCTGTTTCACTGAACCGGTATAACCTACTGTTCCAGCCATGTCTATCTCATGAGATATAAAATATTTACCCAATTCATTGGAGGGAGATATAGGTCTCACCCATCTCATAATGATACCATTCTTATGTGTTCCACAAAATCATAAATCATACATCATTGCATAACCCATGTAGTAAAAATGGGATTCTTAAACAACATGACATCATAAAACAATTCATATAAGATAAGGGAATTCATAAAAATATTTCCATAACAACACAATCAAATACATGTAATAATAGGGATAGAAACAGAACCCTATATTATCTTAGATGGAAAATAATTTTGATAAAACACTGGAACTCCATTCTTGAGGAAAATATCTTTTCTACTTCAAAAACACTTTTCCTTTCTTAATATGTCATACAATTCTTAAAAGAAGTTGATTAAAAATAAAATTGAAAACTTGTAAAGGAAGCTTCCAGGAAATAATTTTTTAAAAATCCATTCATTCCGTATAAGTTAAAAAAACATTCTTCTCGTACTTTTGTCAGAAAAGTCAAAAAGTACCTCGTACGAAAAATGAAAAAAGATTCCTTTCATATCTTTTACTAAAAACTCACTGAAGGGTAAAATTGGATTTAAAAAATTGTAGGTGGATGGAAATAATATTACATATTGAGGAAACATAGATGTGGATGATAAAATACACCCCAGTAAATACCAAAGTATAAACAATCTCGGATAAAAATGAGATTGTGATATTTCCCTTACCTTAGGTCCGATTTGCTTCGTATGTGTCTGAACCTCCTGTATAATGATTTAAATAATGTCATTGACTTATTCCAGAATCATACGCATTGTTATGATATTATATATGGTTCACTTATGGCTTTATATTACCCGTTCTTTTGTAAATTCCATGTTAAAGAGCGTTTTGGGTAAAATCGTTTCATTTGTCGTCCGTGTTTTGACTTATAATTATTCATATGATTATTTAGATCATGATTACTTAATTCCAGAATATAAAAAATGATTTATATATAATATATATTCAGAATATATATATATATATATATATATATAATAGATCAGTAAATGGAAAGAAATACACCGTTCATGGACACGGTAGACCGTACGTACGCATGAACGCTGTTTTCTTTTCCTTATTGAGTTGAATGGAATTAAGTAGGTGACATACATATATATACAAATAAATCCAGAATCATTATTATGTCATATATTTCATTATTAATTATTATATATACTTTATAATCATTCATGAATGGTTAACGTGGAGAATGAATCTCATCGCTTTGTGGAGACGGTAGTCCGTACGTACGCACGAGCGATGATATCGTTCTCATGATCATGGAATTGTATTGGAGTGTATGTATACTCTTTCAGAATCAATATCACTTTACAATAATCATATATAGTTATTATGTACACCATTATAACCATCCAAGTAAGGTGGTGGTGGAAAATAGATTACACCACGGCGTGGAGACGGTATTCCGTACGTATGCACGCGCGGTGATTTCGTTTTCCGTAGGATGGATAGATGGTGAAATAAGGTTGTTTCATAATTATAATAACATATCAGTATATAAGTGATGCTGATGTTATTACTTCATAATGAAACAACCTAAGAAGAAGAAGTGGAAGAAGAAATAAAGATGAAAGAATCGGTAACGGACATTACCTCTTCTTTGAAGCGCCTCTTTGAGATATCCTTTTAGGGAACTAAAATTGGTCATTGAGGATGACCAGAACCTCTAGGATGTTGCCAGGGAAGTGGAGAAGGGAATTTGGAAGGGTTTCTCTGAGCTTGAAGGCTCAAAGTGGTGTGAGGAAGAGAGGGAGGAGGTGCCCTTTTATAAGGGAGGAGAGGGGCAGCTTTGGAATAACTAAAACTATTATTTTATTATAAAGTCAAATTCGGTTTTAAATAGCTCCAAATTGATTCATTTAGAAGATAAGGTCGGGATGGGTCGAAATGCTCTCATAAAATAGAATTTAGAAAAGTTTAGGTTTCTTTTTTAACCTTATCATTTAGATTTAACATTAAGTAAAATAATTTTACTTTTACCGTGTCTTCTTGTGTTCTTATACTATAAGGTTAATAAACTTACTATAAGAAGCCAAACGAACCCCAAGTTGTTTATTATTAATATATATAACCTTATCTAAGCCATTTGGCCGAAACTTAGATTTATAAGAATAAAATGACAATTAATAATATAATATTTGTTTTAAAAACTATTTTATGTCAATTTTGACACTATTTAGTAATTAATATTTGTGAAAATCATACCAGAATGATTAGTTCGAAAAAAGTTAATTAAATCAATACTTACATGTCATATTAACCTATAAAATTAGTAGAGTTCATAAAAAGTTTCAAATTACATTTATTTGGGTATTTATAACATTAATTATGTCAATATTTCATTAATAAGATAATTACTGTATCATCGTTGTGTCGTAAATAAATTAAATTATTTAATGTCTAAAAATTACAAATAAAATTCCATTATATAGGAAATATTTTTAGCTTTCTAATGAATATTTATAGTCGAATTTATCTTATGTATAACCCCATATTAAAAATGATTTAATTATTAAACATTGATTTTAACTATTTTAACCCTTCTTTAAATAAATTAATAATAAATGACCTAATCTAATCCAAGTGGGCCTAAATGGTCATATTTTATTATTAAGGTTTTTTTTGGTCGAATTACACTTATCCAATAGAATTAGTACCTGTGTTATGGTAATAATAATATCATTTTTACCCTTAATTACCCTATTTACTTTTAACCGTGGTAAAGAAAAGTAAAAAGTTACTATTCACCGAAAATTATTTTCATCTCATTGAACCACATTTTAGTCCTTGATATTAACCGTGTCTCTCAGATTTTTGAAATTCCACTCACAGAAGCGGTAAAATTAAGTTTTATGAAAAAATCATTTTTCTTAACTACCACTTAGTGGTTTCACTATTCATTAAAAAATGAAAGTTTCCAGAAAAATACCAAAAATTAGGCCTAATATATATTTGATATTATGAACTCAAAAATGATGTCTATTTTACCAAATTCAAAACATATCAGTTGCATTAATTAATTTAAAAATTAATTCCCGTCGTCAAAACAAATAGTGTGTTCTTAAGAGATAATAACTATCAAAAGATTGACACTTGTTTATGTCTAGTTTAAATGTGAAATTACATCCAATGAACAACATTGTATTAAATTGTAAAAATATATTCTAAATATACTTTAAAACCACTCAAATTAATAATTTATCACTATTAATTATTTCGATTAAAAAGGTTTTTATTAATTTAAATTTAGTAATTTTCACTATTCATCAGAAAATGAAAGTTATCCAAAAAGTACCAAAATTTCACCCTAAGCTAATTTCGATATTATGAATCCAAAAATGAATAACATTTTGAAAAATAAAATTTACAAAATTTCAAAAAGTGGTTATTACTGTTCATAACGGCTAGTTTTAATAATATTTTAATACCATATTGTTGTTTAGTGAAACTCGTTATTGTGTACTACACACGCTATCGAGGAAGGTCGTGATTGCATGTAATGCAAGGAAAGTCAAGGATGCTTGTTGTGCAAGCTCCTTTTGGTGTAGCGTACAACACAATACATTAATGAAATTAAAAATAATATTTTTCAAAAAAATATAGGGGTGTTACAATATAAAATAACTTGTCGTTAAAACAACTTTTTTACATGGTGATCTTGATGAGAAAATATACATGAATACTCTTGATGGTTTTTCTCATGAATTAAAGAAAAACTGGGTGTTTTTATTAAATAAATACTTTTATTATTTAAGATATACTTCTATATAGTGGCATATAAAATTTTATTCCCACATGTTGTAGAATAATTTCAATGGGTATATGTTTGATGAATGTGTGTATTTTTAATCTATTTAAATAATTATTATTTATTTTATTTTTTATGTTGATGACATTATACTTATATATAGTGATATGAAATTGATCATTGATGTAAAACAAGAATAGAAAACATTTTCTGAAATAAAAAATTGTGCCTATGATATGAAAATTTTAGGTATGGACATTATAAGGGGTAGAAAATAAATTCTTTTTATTTTTCTCAACATTATTATGTGTTTTAAGTATTTAAAATGTATTTGATTTGTTATTTGAAACCTATTGATATTCCTCTTGATCATTGTTTTAAATTTTCACTATCTTACTCTCCTACCACTATTGGTGATATTGATTATATTAGTATAATTCCATATGTTAATTTTGTGGCTAGCATAATGAATGTTATGATATATACTAGACTAGATGTATCCTTCTCTATGTGTACATTTTTTATATTTATAGAAAATTGAATTAAGACACACTCACATTCCCTTCAGTGGTTATTGAGATACATTTCTTCTACTACATCTCTTTTAATTTTTTGTGATAGTAATATAAACTTTTGAGATGTATGGATTAGTTTTTTGGACTCTAATTATATAGGTAATATTGATACTATAAAGAAATTAAATGGTTTTATCACTATACATGAAGAAACAATTTTATATAAATTAAACATGTAATTGGTGGTAGCACTTTCATCCACTGAAGTCGAGTACGTGGAATTGACAGAGGATGTCAAGGAAGTTATTTGGATTAATGTTTTGATTTTTGAACTTGGTTTATGTGATTCTGTTTTTATAGTTCATTATGATCTTCAATCTACCTTACATTTTTCTAGGAACCTAGTATTCCATGGTAAGTATAAGCATATAAATATTAGGTTTTCTTTCATTATATGGGTTATTAAAATTGAAAAATGCATTTCAATAAGATACAAATTGATAAAGACCAGTAGATAGTTTGACTAATGTTGTGGATTTTTCTAAATTTAGAAATTGTTTATATATTTCAAACATGGATCCACTTGAATAACATTGGGTGAAAGGATATTTCCATTAGTTTATTTCTTAAATAGTGGAGATTTTTTGATTTTTTAATGCATGTTTGATTTAAAAATGATAATAATTGCTTGTGGATATACTATTTTTATTTACATGTTGTGTAAATTCTTAATCTGGTCTAGCTTTTCCCATTGTTATGGTTTTAATTTCTTTATTTTTCTCTTATTGGTTACACTTGTGTGAGGTCTATGTGACCCTTATGTGAGGTCCCTATAACTCTTACATGAGGTCCCTATGACTCTTATGTGAGTTTTTTTTCATTCATCAATGGTAATTTTCATTTTTTTTAATTTCACCTTGCATGGGGCCTTTATTATCACTTAACATGAGACTTTTTTATTATAATTTAGGAGTGTAAACAAATCACGGGATAGGGTGTCACCTAATGTGAGCCTGGTTTTAACTTAACATGAGATTAATTTTCACCTGACATGGGCTTCATCATGACTGTTTTTTTAGTACAGGTTATACTTACTTATTTTACTCTTATATTATAGGTGAATTGAATCTAAAATTTCACTGGGATTTACCTCATAAAGCACAAATCATTAAATCACTTGCCGGTTTTTATGGTCAATCCAATCATAGTAGTCCACCTATGTTGAGGGAAGTAAACACCCCAGGATAAGGGAAGTTTTTCATCCATTATAGGGATAATCAAGTTGTCAATATCATAAGTAGTGCAAGAAGGAGACACTCCTATAGCAAACCATGATAACTATGATCAGTTAAAAAATTACCAATAAAAAAAATACTATTAGAAAAAAATCAAGGATAGGGAATTATTTTACATTATAAATTATTCATAATTATTTAATATAAAAATTATATAAATTTACACTCTAAAAATCTTTATCATACACTAGTCACTCCAAAGACTTTCCAAAAAATTACATATTAATTCATAAGTGATGGAAGCATCAAATTCAAACCTAAATTAAAACATGATTTTTTTTAAATATTTTAGTTAATTTCCATATATAAATTATTCTATCCAATTCCCTAGAGGAACCATATATAAATCATGTATCAACTCACACTAATCACTGATAGCAATGACATTAGAAAAAAATACAACCCTCGGGAATGAAACCTCCATGAATTTATAGTCCAAAGCAGTAGCAACAACCATTCCCTCTACTCTTTCATATTATCTAGCCCAAAACCAGTAAATCCTAAAATTACTAGAAGGGATAACCAAATAACACTACATATTTTTCACTTTATGAACCACATATATACTTAAAATATATGGAATAAGAAAGCAAAGTTTAACTTACTTGCGGAGTTTTACATTGCTAATGTAAATGTCCATTGATAGGAGGTGTGGGATGTTTTCATTGTGATCAAATTAATAAATGTAATAAATAACTATGTATAATAGTAACTAGAAAATTGAAGCATGAAGTAACTCAAACTAAAAATATATATCAAATGATCCAACAACACAAAAAGTAGATATCTTGATAGAAAATTAGGGGCAATAATAGAACTAAGAAATGCGATGATGGACCATCAGTCTACATATCTCTCCAACTTATCTTCTAACACTTTTTCATCAGACTTCCCATATAGTTCTTTATATAGTTATTCCTATTAGTGATTAATCAAAAAATAAAAGCTTCATCCTTAGCTTTATAACCCTATAAATATATGGGAAACACTAAATATGAGAATTTTCTCAATTTGGGAATGATTTCATTATCATATGAATAAGAAAATGAGAAGAATTTTTTTTGGTTAGATCAGGCTTAATCACATCATGCATGTATTGAAAATCATAGTGATGGAAAATCTCCACCTTAATTAGAGCATCTACCCATTAATATTATATAAATACATTTATTTTTCTAAAAAAATACTTATTATTCATAAAATTTGATTTTTTTTAATTTTTAAATTTTGAATTGATATTTTTTTGAATCATTTATTAATAAATTTATATTTTATTTATTTATTTTATAAATCATTTTTAATTTATTAATATTATAATTAAGTATTTAAACATGTGTTTTTATCGAAGGAATGTGGGTGAGTAGTAAATAATTAATAAACATATATTCAATAATTGATAAAAGATTTATTATTTTTGGATGATTTATTGCAATATATTTTTCTAATGGGAAAATATTTATTGATAATAATAATCAATAATAATATATTTATTTATTAGTAAAAAAATTGGTGTTATTAATATAAAAAATAACATATTAAACTATTGGTAAAATATTTTTTGGTGTTAAATGATTAATATCAATGGATATATTTGATGGTAAAAACAAATGTTGGTATCTAAAAAAGATACTAACAAGACTTAATATATGTTGAAATTACTCATTTTTACCAACAAATATATAATATATCACTAAATTTTCATTGGTACAATTCAATTATTTTGTAGTCTGGGATTGGGTAGAGATGGTAGTGGGTGTCACCTTATAACCCATACTAAACATGTGATCCTCTGGGGTTGTGTAAAATGGTGATGGGTTTAGGAATTTAGACAACCCCCATCTTATATATATGTCTTCACATGTTAATTTTGATGCAGCTATGGAAACCTAGACATAATTATTGGGACCTGACCAATGGGCCTAATGTGATGATGGTGAATTATATATTCCTAAATGTTCTTCATGGGATTGGACTTTGGGCCTCATGTGATATTGATGTGATATATCTTAGACATAATGACATCGTTGTGGATGTATGGTGTGTATCTAGGGATCCAACTATTGGTCCTTGTAATGAATGCACAAGACATTGGGATTCGACCTCATGTCTATATGGGATGCCTTGGATGCCATAGGTCTATAGGATGCCTAAGCTGTCTAGGATATAGGCATGTAGGCTTGGGGTTTTATTGTGATGATGATTATTATTATTATTATTATTTTGATGATGAGATGCCTAGTTCATCCCTAGCATCTAGCTATTCAAGCCTAATAATATTATATATTCTTGATCGGGACTCCCAGGATGCTTGGGATCTAGCCATTTCACAAGGTGATTTGGGGGATATTATGATTTAGTGATTTCCTGAGACACCTGAGAATCATCTTCAAGCCATTTTTATACTAGATAATATAGACATGTCTAGGATGCATGGAATCTGGTCATAGAGTTGTTCGTGAGAATTTTTTTACCATATGATCCTAAGAATTAGGAATGTTTGGGTTACACCCTAGGATCTGGTGATTATATGGTTGGCATGATATCATGACGTGCGTAGATACACTCTAGTGCTGGCTGATGCAAGTATGGTCAATTATGGCTATGAACCCAAGTATCAATGCTAGTTTTTGTTATTTAATTTTATTTGAGTTATTTATCAGTTAGGATGGGAATATTGTATGAGAAAGAAATTATGATAGCTTGTTATATGTCCACTATTGGGGGTGACCTGTTGAGATTCATTTCTCACCCTCAGTATTTGCACATCGGTGTGTGTATAGACCTAACATCTATTTTCAGATTGATCATAGGGTGTATCGGCTAGGAAAGAGGCCCGTGATTGCATGATTGAGTAGAGTTACTCATGTGGAGTCTTATGATTGGGTTTGATCATCTCAAAAGGGTTTTGGAGATCGGGTATATGGTATGTCTTGGAGTTGGTAGAGGATCCATATACATTTATTTTCATTCTATTTATCTTGTATATGTTGATGGCCCAGTGGGTGACCAAATGATGTGAATAACAAGACTGTTAGAGTTGTATGTTGCATTTCATTTTATTATACAATTTTCAGTTTATTTACTAATTTTTTGTACTTTGGTGTGTATGATGCTTGATTAATTTACTATAATTGTGCACTATAATATAGGGTCATAGTCTCATCACAATAACATCTTATACCCTCACTACTAGTTGGTAGTCTCTAGCATATGAGGAAACATTTCTGATGTCTTGTTGAAAACTGGGTCCGAAAACCAGTCGAGTGGCCTCTGAATCAGGATGTTCCATGCCTAATGGGTTGTATACTCACCCCCTTAATATGTATTTTGGTGCATATACGAACATTTTTTTCATGAAACAAATAAGGGGAATATTTCATATTTCTCTAGAGAATCATCATGATGTTATTAACTAGGAGATGGTGGGTGGAGCTCAAAGATGTCCAGGTTGGATGTTTGAAGTGACCTCACGTTGGTGTTAGTGCGTTAGGATAACTTTTTTTAGAAATATAGTACCTTCAATTATGTTGTTTCTCTGATTTATCTATTTGTCTTGGTTTTTTAGTTGTTGGGTTTACTCTCAAGAATCATATAGTGTCATGGTTTTGTTTATATTATTGTCTTATACAGGTTATGTATGTTCAAGGGAAAATAGTCCCATGATTATCTTATAAGATATTGACATTTATTTTCATCATTTGGTGTCTGGTAGATATCACCTAAGGTCAGTACCACCTCCGCCTCTTCTCAAGTCAATGGGTTGGAGGCGAGATGTTACAGAGTAGGATCAAAGTGGTCTGAACCATGTTATATCACTATATTTTTTGTAATTTCATTCATTGATTGTCTTGAATTTCCATCACTACTATCACTACATATCTATTTTTAAGGATACATTTTACAACGACCATGGTAGGTGGATGGTGCACCAAGAACACTAACCCAAGACTTCCAGTATTGTTTCTACACATTTCACATATGAAACACCTATTCTTTTGGGCATCATGAGAAGGTAGGTGAGTATTGGTGGGGACTATGTTAAACTTGAAACCTTACACCATACTTATAAAAGAGGGACATGTGAACCTTCCACCATCATCTATTTCAATTCAGAGAGATCGTTTATTAGAAATAGAGAGATACTTTTGACCTCTATATGAGAAATAAAGGGATGAGTAGTAGGGGTCAGTTCTTGTAAACTTTTTTCTTGAAAAATAAAGTAGTTTTCCTTATCCATTCTATTTTATTCATGATATGATAATCAAAAACTCTAGTTGACCATGATCAATAGAATCGAAAACACATACTTTTATTCCCCTAAAACACCTAGACTAGCCCATACCGGAGAGGAGGTTTCTCAATGACCACACACAATGGCATCCATAGTGTCTCTACCCTGTCTGCATTGCCATCGTCATCACCATTACTGAACCACTCTACCCACACCATGATATTAGTCCTCTTGATAGCCATCAACATATATTCCCTCACAACCTTCCCCTACACTGCCCTGATTAGATCACCCACCAGCTTCGTCCTGTCCTCACAGCACAGACTGGCCTTCACCATCGCCCCTGCTTTGCAACTAGAGCCACCACTTCCTTCCTTGTAGCACACCACTTTTATCTCATTCGCCTAATCTGGTAACACCCACTCCAATGTGAAAACTAAGTCATAGCTACAACAGTTTCCACCTCCACACACAACCACGATTTATAAAAAATGAGAAACAAAAAATAGTGGAATTGGTTTTCCATCTGTCAATTCTAGTTATTACTATGATCAATTTAATGAAATCATTGAAATTTTATATGCATATGGATTGAAATACTTATTTTTAAAGTTTAACTAGGTTGATCTAGTCCATATAAGTAAATTAGATCAATATTAGTTTATATTGGTGAATTTTAACAATATGTTATAAATAGATGAACAAGTTATTAATGAACCTTTCATTTTGACATCACAAGAAGAATGAGTTTTCTTCATTATCTATCCATCTAATCCTAATTAGATTTTTTTTTGAAATTTTGAAGGTGATAATTTTTTTTGATTGAATGAGATGAACCTGAGATTGTTGACTTTTTTATACAAAATATTGATCAGCATGCCATAGTTCAACGTGAAGAAGATATTCATTGTGTTAGAGATACTGTTGAAGGTAAAACGGTCTATTTTTATGTTTAATGAAAGGTGTGATTGTTTTCCCACTCTTTGATTTAAAACCTTTTTTATTTTTTAACTTTTTATGAAATGTTTAAATATTTTTTTTGTATATTTATTGTCTCTATCATAGATATATACATGAATTAAAAATGACATGAAATAGAGTAAAAATAATTAAAAGAATTATTTTTCATAAAAATATTAAAAAAATCATATATTATTTATATAATAAAACACATAAAACCATAAAATATATGTAAACTATGATAAAAAAATAATAACAAAAATATGTTAACCGCATCCCACCAAAACTAAAATACTAATCCACTTCAAGTAATTTCTTACAATAAAAAGTTTCACTAAGAATTCATTTCATCAAATGTATGAGGCTTAGGCCATCAAATAGATATAAGTAGTTAATAACTTTTGATGATGATTTTACTCGTATGATTTTTTTCCATTTTATATTGATTAAATTAAAATATCTTGATAGATTTAAACAATTTCCAAGGGTTTCTAAGAATCAAATAGGTAATGTCATCATAATATTCTGATATGATGATGTTCAAATCAATTTCAATGAAATTATAAAAAAATGAATTTAGAACTAAGTCATAACCTTATTTGAATTCATCTTGTAACCCTTCTTGTATGTTCACTACTCCTGGGAGAAATCCTAAGTTAAGAGGTAGGTATTCAACCTCATGTATCCTCTCTTTTTGGCACACTTGACCTCTGGGATAGTGATTGACTAGCCTAAGTATAATTCTTAGCTGACTGAGTCTACAAGGAATGAGTCATCTTATGTTTATTTATAATTTACCAAGATGCACTATACTAGAAAAGCCTTCTAAAGTGATGATAAAATCAAAGGAATTGAATTTATTCACCTAGAAAGTATATTCGATCTTAATATAATCTTTATAGTTTCACTAATGACACTGAACAGAAGGACTACCTAAACTTGAAGGTGATGGAACACTTTCCTAACTAGCCTAAAATGAGTTGTGATGAATTCCCTCTTCTTAATTTCATTTTGGTATGGTAGATGATATATCTCTAGAGGATTTTCTAGGCATTGGGACACCAGAACTCATGCATCCTCTAGATCATGTCTATGAGAAAATTAATTTCTTTATCCATGGAATAGATTCCCACTTTCAAACCAATTACAATCAAAAATCTGTACCATACTCGGCCCACACAATTCTAGATTAGGGGGAAAGGTGGGAGAGATGGCTTCTTACCATACAATGTTCACAAGCAGTAACTTGATAACCACTCTTGGGAGGGAGGAAACAAAAAGTAATTGTATGTATACATTATTAAAATATAATTTTTTGGTTTAAAAAATGGAATAATTATTACGGAAAAGAAAAGCACTATTTTATATTGAATTATCAAATAATTATATTATTTAAATGTTGAAAAATAACTACTATAAATTCCCAGTATAATGCGTCAGAACCAATGGAATATAATATATTTTAAGGATGAAGGTAAAAAAAGATCATGAGCATCCTTATATATGAAAAAAGTTTAAAGAACCACTTATCTTTCATTTTTGGCCTCATGTGGTAGTGGTACTTCTGCTTAAATATTTCCATCTTCAATTTTTGTGGTAGCCTCTTCTAATATGTGGTTTATGTTGTTGATGATAGCCACTTATGACTCCAAGAACTATTAATTTTGATGTGTCTATAGCAATTTTTATAACTATAAACATCATTAAAATTCAACACCCCTTTATATTTTATGAAATATGTGTGAAATAAATAAAAATTACACAAGTCATTTTTAGTTCACATTATATGGAACTATAATAGGTAATGAATACTTTCCTTACTGATTCATTTGATGACTATAGACATCTCAGTAGAAGGGCCACCAGATCCACATCATTCTATAGATCCATCTATGTCTAAGGGTCAAGGTATATATGAATGTAAATGTTATTATTTTTTAAATTAATTGGTAAAATTTATATATGCGCAGCTATCTATTCACATAATTGAAAACATGTGACTAAGATTTATTCTACTAAGATACATTAGATCATCTATGGAGGTAAGTTTAGGTAATAAAACCATTTTATTTTCTTAGCCATGTTTAAAAAATACTAACATGTGTGATAATTTGTTTTCTTAAATAAAATAATCTTAGAGTGTGAGCCAATGATTTCTGGCTAGTGTTTATGGCCAAATGTCACAAAATGTGGAAATATCATAAAGGGAGAGTGAAGAGGGATCACTAGGTACCAAATGTTGGTGCCCCAGACATTATGGACAGAGTCCTGAGAAGTGTTCTCCCATATAAATGGTGTGAGTTAGTTGCATATTAGTCCATTGAGGTTGTGACTGTGAGTCTATTTATTTTGGTTTATATATTTCCAATAATTATTAGTATTTTATATGTTTGGGATTTGAATTAATTTAATATATGAGGTGGCTACACGACAGTCTAAGAATCGTGTGTTGTAGGGACCACCTCACAGGATTGGGACTCATTACATGTCCCAAATTCGACATAATGTATTTATTATTCAATTTTTAAATTTATTATTTAATATATTTTTTTCTATTCTATATTTATATCTTATTCAACTATAGTTATGGGAGCATGGTGTACCGACTGATAAAATGTCGGTGTAAATGATGACTCGTGATCGAAATGATTTGGAGGTTGCGAATCTTATAGTAAATTCTTATAATAATTATCAATACTTACATACATCATTACATATGTATATATCTATATTTATATATTACATAGGATAAATTTGAGGATGAGTTAGGGTAGTTGTCAAAGGACCAATGGCAACTTTCCATGCGAAGGGATGAGATATTCCATCACGTTATTGGTCATGATGGACATGTCTACAATTTGACATATGGAATGGGGATTCCCCATTCATTAGTTTGACACGCTAAGGCTATGGATCCTATTGTTGCTGGGATGACATATATGGTGACAGATTTGGAGGCATGGATTCATGATTCTAAGGAGGTAAATGTGCAGCTGTTAGCTGAGGTAAGAGAACTATGAGGACATATATGACGAGGTGATAGTGTAGGGGATCCTACGATATTGGTTTATACTGATTTTATTTATTTATTTATTTATTAAATTTAGTATTATTATCTTCATAATTTTTATTTGTTGTAGGCGCCTATCGATCGGATGGAGTTAGTATCCATGGCCCTGCATGAAGTATCAGATTCAAGATGTGTGTTTTATTTTATCTTTTTCGGATCTCATTCAAATTAAAGATATCATTTTTGTGTATTTTTAGAAAGTCATCGATCATGTTTAAATTTTAATTGAAATAAAATTTGACCAAGTAAGGATTCAAAAACAACTAAATACATTTATAATGATGATAAAACATAAGAAAATAATTAGTAAGTGATTTTTAGCTTTAAATTCCAACTACAGGTCACATATAGAGCATATAAAAAGTTAGCAGTTATATTACTTCTATTACGTAGTGAAATCGAATCTAAAATCAAGATAAGATTCCAGAACATATTTTTAACCATTTTGGGAACTCATATTAGATCATAAGTAAAGTGTAAGTGTTTTTTTTTCAATTATAATGGATCGATGAAAATTATTTTTCTTCCATCACTGGATAATTTACGAATAATACTTTATTTATAGGTTTCCAGACCATTTGAATGAGTTGTAATGACTCCATGAACATTAAACCTCTGAACCCTATATAAAAATGATATAAATATACAAGATATTTATGATGAAGTTTCCATCATCCCATATCTTATAGTGGTAGAAATGGTCTATATTTCACCTTAAAAACTCATCCTCTGACATAAAAAAAACAAACATTCAATTATATTATTGTTTCACTTTCTTCAGTTCATAGGGACATTTATTCTGTTTACAAAATATTTTCTAGTTTTCTTCTTCCATGAAACCTATTTTTGTCATCGTGTAAATTACTTTCAATAAATATCCATGAAGAAAATATATATTTACATTTATATTTTCCATGTAATCACATTCTGATGACACTATTTTTAACACTATTTGGATCGTTTAAAGTTTAAATATCTATGATAACATCTATAAGAAATCAAACCCTTATTATCATTAAAAACCCTTTACCACTATCAACGCCTTGAACCACTTCTCCACATCAACTTATTCCATCAAATGATCAGCTGGAATTTTCGAAATTGATCATTTCCCTTCTTGTATATGAATAAAATCCAATGTTTCATTGGACTTAAATGATGTAATTTCATCATTATTTATTGAATAACATTATTTTGAGTCACTATGTGATGTTTCTTATTTTAGGAATTTAGTTTTCCTTGTATCCATTAAAAGAAAGAAATTAATGTTATCCCTGAACCACCAAACTGGTCAATTGATTTTGGTTGATCTCCTCAACTGAATATTATTCTCTATTATATATTGATATTCTCTCTATATTATAAACCCATAACGTCTTATAGTCTCACATGAAATTTATCTATCACTAAATATTCTATGGTATCATTCAATGGCCCCATAATAATATTTATAGTACATTATTATATGATCTCTAGATCATTGTCCCTTCAGTGTGTTTACTAAGATCAACTTGTACTATGATATTTGACTAATTTCAATTAAAGTCCTTTTCCCATGTTCTGATTCTTCTATAAAACCTCCTCATTATATTGATAATCTAGGTTCTGGATGAATTTTTACCTATCATAATCCCATAGAAAAGATTAAAATTGTTTATCTCCATATCTAATGAGAAAATAAAACTATTATTATTCTTTGAGAATGTCTCAATTCATAGCATCTACATGAATATATTCCATGATTCTAAAGAAATAATGATGGTTATCATCGTGATGTTTACCAGACCATGGACCCTTTAGATGGTCTTATTGGGTTTGGCGTAAGATATATTTTCTTGATCAAGTTTTATAAATATGGAAGTTCAGTCACCAAATGTATCATATTGGGGATAATATATAGAGACAAAACAAACTAAACTATATATGAGCTTCAATGGATAAAGTGACACCCCTCTCCAGGCCTCCACATTGATGATCCCCCAAATTTATGTATGTTTATTATTTTTACACTTTAAGTAAAAATTCATCCACAAATTATCATTTTCACCATACTTCCACTACAACATAATCAATGGACCATGGTAAAGTCTCTTCCTTGAAAATTCCTATTCACTGTTCTACAATGAAACTAAATCATATTTGTTGCAAGCCCCCATGCGTTTCCTTTCCAACATCATCTCTCTTCATCCAAGATGTAGCAAAACTCATCAAACTACCACTAAAACCTCATTTTTTTGTAGTGAATCATCTAATGAGTATCACAACTAAGACTGGGTCTAGTTAAATCTCTAAAATGATCATATTTAACTGCTTGTAGATAGATAGATAAAATAATAAGGCACTATCCTTGACTATGAGTTAACTTCCATTTCCATAAAAAGTAGAAAAATACCTGATGACAGACCCATGGTAATCATGAACAACCCCACCACCATGCATGGGCCCTTGGACATAGGACCCATTGGAGTTGAGCTTAAGGCATTGACAAGGTGATTTCCATCAGACCCAGTGACCACAAATGGTGTTACAGACAAGATCTTTCTGTAAAATTAAGATATCAATATGATTGAAGATGTGAGGGGTGGTTCCATGTTCTTGTACAATGGATTAAAGTAGATGATAAAATCCATGAATTAGTATTTTGTGTGTGCTTAAAATGGTTGTATACCTTTAAATGGATTCTCATTATGAACCTCCCAAATTTCCTAGCAGCTGGTAGTAAATAAGCCACTATGAATTTGAGGTTTTGGGGATCAATATGAGTCAATTTGGAAACAGGTGGCGAGGAAGTGGTTTATAGACTCATTTAATTCCATGAAAATTATATCAAATCATAGATTATTATTCATGAAAAATGGTTCATCGACATAGATAAAAATACTACAGTGAAAATGAACTCTCTACATCATATCAATCTTCATCTAGAAAACCCTTATGGTGTAATTCCACCATGAAATGTCCAATTTCTGGTCAGCGGATGTATGTTCACCATAAGAACCAGTAGTGTGAGTTGAACTGATGTTTGACTTGGTCCTCATATTATCCTAACAACACATTGAATGGTGTGATTTCACTAAAATTGGAAATAAAAAATTTCAAGGAATTAATCTAATAGATTTAGTATATTAGGAGTTTGAGTGTGGAAACACATAGAAAAATATTACAATGAATCTACTCAGAAATTATTTTAATTTTTAGAGGATACAATGGGAAAAATGGAAGGGCAATATTTAGGTAGATGAATAGAAGTATGATGTAGGTGAATTAACTATAGAAGTTCTTGCAATCCATGAACATTAATGATGGGATGTTAATGAATTTACTAGTTAATGTACGCCTATCATAGGGTGTGGCAAAATAAAATTATTTTCCTAGTGCAACATAGTGGATGACCAGGGTCGTCTCACATGTGGACCTTCTCAGTTTCTTCACCTACTTAATCTAATTCACCTTAACTATTAATTTTGTTTGTTTTTATTATTTTATAAAAAAAATGGAAAATCATTTTGGATATTGATGTTTATTTTCTAAAATAATGGAATGAATTTAAAAATATTAATTTAAACTAAACTATCATGGAATGCTAAATAGAACGAGTTAAGGAAGAAAGATCCTGGTTTTGGGTTCAGTTTTTGGGTTCAATGATTATTCTAATTTATTTGTTTTATTTTAGTTTGATAATAAAAACATGAAATCTCATGAATAATTACTATGATTTTTATTTAGAAATTATAAAATCATTGAATGAATAAGAAACCTCAACTCTACATCCTCTTGTAATCATGGTTGATGACACTCCTTGGTCGAGGGAGTGTCATCTTCTAGGACATGACTCTATTGATTTTGTTTCATCCATTTATGAAATCAACTCCATCATGTGAAGAGATATCCAATTAAGAGAGGGAAAATAGATTCAAAAAAATAATTGAGATAGATTTAGCTGCATGTCTTGGGGGATAGTCATCACATTGGGGGCATTTTTCACACCCATTCAAGCTACTCATAGCTATCATAAAAATAAAAAAAAACTTCAAGAAAAATTAAAAAATACCTTGACTTCCCCTATACCATGAAACTAGTTTTGAATACACACCTATATTAGGGTGTGGAAAAAGTAAATTATTTTCATAGTGTAACATAGTAGTTATCCAAGGTCATATCACTTGAGGAGCTTCTTAGTTTTTTTTACCTACTTAATATAATCCACCTGAACTAATTATTTATATTTTTTTGATTATTTTATGAAAACAATGACAAATATTTTTGGTTTGTTGTTAATTTTATAAGATAACGATATTACATACAATATGATAATTTAAACTCAACTAACATGCAATGCAAAACAGAATGAGTTAAGAAAAAAAGAACTTGGTTTTGGGTTTGTTTTCTGGTTCAATAATTATTCTCCTTTATTTGTTTAATTTTAGTCTGATAATCCAAACATGAAATATCATGATGAATTTATATTATTTTTATTTATAAATTGTGAGATATTTGAATGCCTAAGAAATCTTAACTTTACCTCCTCCTATAATCAAGGTTCATAAAACACCTTTATTGAGGGTGTGCCATCTTTCAGGACCAAGATCTATTGATGTCTTTTCATCCATTGATTCACTAAAATCCATTGTGTGAAGATCTAGACAACAAAAATTGGGAAAAAAGATTATACAAAATAATATAAATAGATCGAGTCGCATGTCATGAGGGAAAACCATCAAACTAGGGACATTCTCTACACTCATTCATGCTACTCATATCTACCAAAAACATAAAGTAAACTTTTAAGAAAAATAAAAGAACACCTTAACCTCCCCTGGGGAAAGCCTCTAGTCAACCCCTCATTTTTTAGGGTAATATATCACTTTAGTGGAAATATTAGAAGAGAAAAAAAGAGAAAGAATAAAATTAAAGATAAAGAATAAAATAAATTAAAAGAAGGAATGAGAATGAGAATAAAAATAAGAATGGTGGATGAGAGAAATATGAGTAAGGGATGGAGAAAAAGAATAAAATAAGAAAATAAATAATGAAAATAAAATAAAAATAAGAATGTTAAAATAATAATAATGATAATAATAATAATAATAATAATAAAATATAAAGAAGAAGAATAAGAAGAGAAGAAGAAGAATAGAGGTGGTGAAACAAAAAATTATAAAAAACATGCATGAATTCATTTAATTAATTAAAAATGACTCACGCAGCCCGCGTGAGTTCTTGGTCTCATTATAAACCCTATGGGGTTCATCACCCGTGGGCCACCTATTCATGGAGCTTCATCACCTGTGAACCCCTTAATCTAGTGGGCCCTTTCGGGCTGGGCAGGCCAACTTCCCCTTGTGGGTTGGCTAAATGGAGGGTTGGCTCGGTTGATGGGCCCATTGAGCTCAACCTAATTTTTTAGATAAACTCATAAAAAAGAGTTACAAAATTTCATATGATTCAAATAATTTTTAAATATTGATAAATAAAATTTCAAATTTAAAATTCACCAAATCATTATCTAATTAAATCCACTTTCATTCCACAACTCAAATTTCCCATAATTTAGTCAAACCATGAAATTTAAGGGTATTTAGATTAAAAATTTAATGAAAGATACAAATTAATTCTCATCTAGAACTGTATAATGGTGGCGATGAATGGATCAACAACTTGTGACCACTATAAATAGTGTGATTCAACTACTTGTTTAAATTTTAGACAAACTATTCAGAGAAGAGTTTATAATTACTAAAAAAGGAATAGGTTTCTTCAGTAAGAGGACTATATGGGTTTATACCGGTGCTATATGAATAATTGGTACATGGATCACATACCTTAATTGCTCAATATGATCAGAAATGACATTCATCCCTCAAATTTGGAGGTAAGTGAAAAATCACGTAAAATAGGTCAATATACCAAGAAAACACACTTTTATTGACATGAAATATTATAATAAAAATCTCCAAGACATGTTTGATCTATATGAATCAACTTTTCATCCATCGGATGCTCGTATCTCCTGATATGATGGAAAACGGCGAGTAACATTATCTGGTGATATTAAAATGAAATTTTTCCATCATGCAGTAAAAAAAGAAAATGATTTCTGATTTATGTGAGAATATTGGAGAAAATTTCTTGAATTATATGTGATCAATTAGAATAAAAAATGTATAAAATTGATTCCCGAATTGGTTGATGCAATTAAAAGTTCATTTTCACATTTATTACAATTTTTGTAACAATGATAAAATCATGCGTGTAGGGGTCAAAACCGACCAAATGAGTTCTGAATGACATGAAATATTAGGAAAATGGTTATTAGGTCATTTAAAATTTATATGAAGCATTGACATATGGATCAAATACTTGAATTTATCGGTATAATCAAAACTGATTTTTGTCACTCGGATTAGGAGTAAGGTGAAAAATCACGTATAAGGGGTGATTACCAAGAAAACACACCTGGATTAACATGAAATCATGGGAAAATGATCAATGATTCTTTTCTAATCTGAGGTAATCAATGTTGCATCCATCAGATGCTTTTTTTCCCAAAATGATCGAAAATGACAATTAAAATTGTCTTATATTATTAAAATGAAATATCTCCCGTCAAGGGGTCAAAAAAAATTAGAAAATGACTTTTGATTGATGTTTGGATATACAAGAACATTCCTCAAATCATATGTGATCTATTGGAATCAACCTCACATCATTCATATATATGTATTGTTCAGTACAATTAAATTTTCATTTTCACTTTTATTATCATTTTTGTAATAATGGATAAATCATGTGTCTAGGGGTAAAAACCAACCAAATGAGCTATGATTGACATGAAATATTAGGAAAATGATATTTGATTCATTTAAAATCTATAGGAAGTATCAGAACATGGATCAGATACCTGAATTGATCGATATGATCAAAATTGATGTTTGTCCCTCAGATTTGGAGTTAAGTGAAAAAACACGTAAAAGATGACAATACCAAGAAAACACAATTAGATTGATATGAAATCATGGGAGAAAAATCATTGATCCATTTTTTTATCCATATGAATCAACACTACATCCATCAGATGCTCGTGTTTCCTAGTATGATGAAAAATGACAGGTAACATTGTCTAGTGTTATTAAATTGACATATCTCCCATGAGGGGGTAAAAAAAATGAGAAAATGAATTTTGGTTGATGTGAAAATCTTGGAGAAATGTACTCAAATAATATGTGATCTATTCGAATCAATTAAGAATAAATATTATACCTGAATTGACCAGTATGTGGTAAAATTAGCTTTTTACTTTTAATAGTCACTGTTCAACTAATAAATGTTGTAAATAGATATTTTATATTACCTTTTCCTCATTTATGTATTTATGATGCTTTATGTAGGTAACACTGTATAAACCATTTTGATTATTCTATATATATATATATATATATTAATTGAATACATATGATTAATGTTAAATATATTAATTTGTATTTTGAATTGTTTAATTGTTTTTTTCTATATTATTATTAGGTTAATTGAGATAGAATATTGGAAAGGATATGTAGCTGTTTGGATTGTTGGTTTGGTCAGAATACCTATTTTTTATTTGTTTCTTTTTATTTTTTCCTGTTGTTTTCTTGTTTTGGTTATTTTGGTCTATCAAGATTCATTTTTTTTTAAAAAAAATCTCAAATTTAGCTACCCTCATTGGCGATCGCTAATGATTTCCCATTTCAAGAGCATTAGCGACCACCTATGGTGGTCCCCACATCCTTTATTTTTTTGAGGCATTAGTGATCGCTAAAGTGGCTGCTAATGATCTTCCCAGTGACTATTGTCAAACTAATACAAAATAGGCATTTAACAACACTAGAAATTGTATTTATCAATGCTAGAGAAGCATTGACTACACGAGTGAGGTTAAAAGACCTGGTCTTTTATCAACGTTGAAAAAGCACTGATAATATGGTCCTTTATTAGTGCTAAAAAAAGATGATAAATGAGACCTTTATCAGTGCTTTTAAAATCACTCATAAAGGAACAATTTATCAATACTTTAATTTAGCGTCGCTAAAGGCACCATTTATCAGTACTTATATAAGTGATGATAAAGGGTCTTTTAGCAGTTCTAATAGAAGCACTGATAAAGTGTACCTTTATCTGCTCTTATAAAAGTGCTGATAAAGGACCTTTTATCAGCACTCATAGAAGCGCTAATAAAGGGTAGTACTGCAGTGTGTTGTAACAGCACATCACAGCACCAGAAAGGCACAAGATATCAACAAAAACAATTCCTAATACAATATTTATATGAAATCAAATGTACAACACAAATACAAGAAAAAAAATCAAAATTATAGACATTTCAAACATTGGTTTATACAATTACATTAATATAAATTATTACATAAATTCAAAATCATCAACGTTCCTTTGTCTTTTAATCCTAACCAGACTCATGTTATTTCTAAACAAGCCACCCCTTCTCGAACAAAATAATGCACGTATATAAAAAAAATTATATCAGCAATAATATAAAGAAATAAATTAACATAAAATGTTGATTTTACTAAAATTGATGTCAATTTTAAATAAAAATACACACTTTGAGTCATCCCGGTCACACCGTGCAACATCTTGAGGTGAAGATGATTCCCACACATCTTAAATGACTTTTGGATTATTGTCCTAAAGTATCAAAACAATCTGAATGTGTTTTCTTGGTTTTGAGTACGTCAACTGTAGTTTTTACTAAAATGTCATTTTAAACTAGAAACCTGCACTTTTGACTCATTCTGATCACATCATGAATCAGTTTGATATGAAATGTATTCCTACTCATCACAAATGAATTATGAATCATTTATTAAATTATCAATAAAATCCAAGCGTTTTTATTATTTTTTAGTGTGTGACAATTTTTGAACTAAAATATCTATTTTAAATGGATAACATAAACATTGAGTTATACTGAGCATATCGTGTATTGGATTGAGATGTGACTGATTCCTACATGTCAAAAATTACTTATGGATCATTATCCTAAAGTATCAAAATAATCTGAATGAGTTTTTTCAGTTTTCATTAGGAAAGTTGTCTATTTTACTAAAATTGATAACAATTTTAAATATAAAGACTTACTTTGAGTCGTACCGGTCGCACTGTACGTCGGATTGAGGTACGATTGATTCCTACATGTCTCAAATGACTTCTGGATCATTTTCCTAAACTATCAAAACAATCTAAATGTGTTTACTTGGTTTTGAGTACATCACTTTCCTTTTTTACTAAAATGTCATTTTAAAATTTAAACATGAACTTTGACTCATACCAATCACATTGTGCATCAGATTGAGGTGTGGTGGATTCCTACACATCAAAAATGACTTATAGATCATTATAATAAATTATTTAAATAATTTGAATGTGTTTTCTCAGTTTTGAGTAGCTCAGTTTATCTTTTTAGTAAAATTTATGTCAATTTTAAATAAAAACACATACTTGGAGTCATATCCGCCAAACCATGCATTGGATTGAGGTGTGGATGATTCATTCACATCTCAAATCACTTATGGATCGTTATAATAAAGTATTAAAAAATATTAATGTTTTTGTTCAGTTTTTAGTAGTTCAATTTGTTTCTTTACTAAAATTGATGTCAAATTTAAATAAAGATGCACTTAGAGTCATATCGGTCACACCGTGCCTAGGATTGAGGTGTGTCGAATTAATACGTGTTCCAAATAACTTATGTATTTTTTTCCAAAAGTATCAAAATAATATGAATGTGTTTTTTTGGTATTGAGTACATCACTTCTCTTTTTAACTAAAATGTCATTTTAAACTTAAAACACACACTTTTGACTCTATAACGACCCATAATTTACATACATTGTTATTACTTTAGAATTTAAGCACACTTATTACAATATATAACAAAACCAAGAAAGGACCGTATATGTATAGTGTCTTTAGAAACTGGGAAACATAAACAACTGGTTCATAAAGCATCTACTTTGCCTCCCATTTATTTCATCATATCTAGAGTCCCTTTTTGGCCTATTCTACTTAATAACCTTCTTCCTGACCTGGGGAAATAAAACATACAAAAGTGTGAGCTCGAATGCTCATTAAGGGTAAACAAAATAAATATCAATCACATCATATACATAAGAACATAACTTTTGGAAATCTTAACCTGCAAAAGAGATCATAATTTCATAACATGGGATAAATCATAGTAGTGAAATGTAATCCCAATAATCATAACATAAAACATGAAACTTTGTGGCATAAACACATAATCATAGAGAATCATTTCTTGTTAGTCAAGACTCATTGACATGACTATCTTAGTGGACAAAGTCCCTTTCTGAACCGAGTTAACTCCTCGTTTCAGTCCTGTTTCCCTGAACCGGTATAACCTACCGTTCCAGCCATGTCTATCTCATGAGATATAAAATCTTTACCCAATGCATTGGAGGGAGATATAGGTCCCACCCATCTCATAATGATACCATTCTTATGTGTTCCACAAAATCATAAATCATACATCATTGCATAACCCATGTAGTAAAAATGGGATTCTTAAACAACATGACATCATAAAACAATTCATATAAGATAAAGTAATTCATAAAAATATTTCCATCACAACATAATCAAATCCATGTAATAATAGGGATAGAAACAGAACCCTGGATTATCTTAGATGGAGAATAATTTTGATAAAACACTTGAACTCCATTCTTAAGGAAAATATCCTTTCTACTTCAAAAACACTTTTCCTTTATTAACATGTCATACAATTCTAAACTAAGAGAAGTTGATTAAAAATAAACATGAAAACTTGTAAAGTAAGATTCTTGGAAATAATTTTTTAAAAATCCATTCATGCCGTATAAGTTAAAAAAACATTCTTCATACTTTTCTCGGAAAAGTCAAAAAAGTACCTCGTACGAAAAATGACAAAAGATTCCTTTCATATCTTTTACTAAAAACACACTGAAGGGTAAAATAGTATTTAAACAATTTTAGGTGAATGGAAATAATATTACATATTGAGGAAACATGGATGTGGATGATAAAATACACCCCAGTAAATGCCAAAGTATAAACAATCTCGGATAAAAATGAGATTGTGATATTTCCCTTACCTTAGGTCTGATATGCTTTGTACGTGTCCGAACCTCCTGTATAATGATTTAAATAATGTTATTGACTTATTCCAGAATCATACTTATTTTTATGATATCATATATGGTCATATTCTTAGCTTCTTTGTAGTAATATTTCATTGCTACTTATTATTCGGGTGTTTATAACTTTTTGTTCTTATGCGTGTTTTGTCGAATAAATTCTTATTCTTCTCTTTAGGTTATAGATACCTCATTTCCAGAATGGTATTAGTTTAATATATATCATATTCATTCATTCAATTCATCTATATAATCATTATGAAATGAAGATCATGTAGAACGAGTCGCATCACATCGTGGAGACGATATTCCGTACGTATGCACGAGTGATGATATCGTTCCTATGATTGTGGAATTGTATTGGAGTGTATGTATACTATTTCAGAATTAGTATCAATTTATAATGTTCATATATAGTCATTATTTACACCATTATACCCATCCAAGTAAGGTGGTGGTGGAAAATAGATTACACCACGGTGTGGAGATGGTATTCCGTACGTACGCATGCGCGGTGATTTATTTTTCTATAGGATGGATAGATGGTGAAATAGGTTTTTTTTCATACTTATAATAACATATCAGTATATTATTGATACTGATGTTATTACTTCATAATGAAACAACTAAAGAAGAAAAAGTGGAAGAAGAAATAAAGATGAAAGAATCGGTAACGGACATTACCTCTTCTTTGAAGTGCTTCTTTGAGACCTCCTTTTAGGGCACTAAAATAGGTCTTTAAAGAAGACCAGAACCTCTAGGATGTTTCTAGGGAAGTGTAGAGAAGAATTTTGAAGGGTTTGGACGTGCATGAAGGCTCAAAGTGGTGTGAGGAAGAGGGGGAGGAGGTGCCCTTTTATAAGGGAGGAGAGGGGCTCCTTTGGAAAAACTAAAACTATTATTTGATTATAAAGTCAAGTTCGGTATTAAATAGATCCAAATTGATTTATTTCGAAGATAAGGTGGGTATGGGTCTAAATCCTCTCATCCAATAGAATTTAGACAAGATAAAGTTCCTATTTTAACCTTATCATTTAGATTTAACATTAAGTTAAATAATTTTACTTTTACCGTGTCTTCTTGTGTTCTTATACTGTAAGGTTAATAAACGTACTATAAGCAGCCAAACGAACCCCAAGTTGTTTAATATTAATATATATAACCTTATCTAAGTAATTTGGCCGAACCTTAGATTTTTAGGAATAAAATAACAATTACTAATATAATATTTGTTTTAAAAACTATTTTAGGTCAATTTTGACACTATTTAGTAATTAATTTATGTGAAAATCATAACAGAATGATTAGTTAGAAAAAAGTTAATTACATCAATACTAACATGTCATATTAATCTAGAAAATTAGTGGAATTTATGAAAAGTCTCAAATTACATTTATTTTGGTTTTTATAACATCAATTATGTCAATATTTCATTAATAATATAATTACTACATCATCTTTGTGTCATAAATAAATTATATTATTTAATGTCTAAAAATTACAAATTAAATACCATTATGTAGGAAATCTTTTTATCTTTCTAATGAATATTTATAGTTGAATTTATCTTATGTATATCCTCATATTAAAAATGATTTACTTATTAAACTTTGATTTTAACTATTTTAACCCTTCTTTAAATAAATTAATAATAAATGTCCTAATCTAATCCACGTGGGCCTAAATGGTCATATGTTATTCCTAAGGTTGTTTTTGGTCGAATTACACTTTTCCAATAGAATTAGGACTTGTGTTAGGGTAATAATAATATCATTTTTACCCTTAATTACCCTATTTACTTTTAACCGTGGTAAATAAAAGTAAAAAGTTACTATTCACCAAAAAATTATTTTCATCTCATTGAACCACATTTTACATACTGACATAAACCGTGTCTTCCAAATTTCTGAAATTCCACTCACAGAAGCGGTAAAATTAAGATTTATGAAAAATTCAGTTTTTTAACTACCACTTAGTGGTTTCACTATTCATCAAAAAATGAAAGTTTTCAGAAAAATACCAAAATTTCACCCTAGGATAATTTTGATATTCCGAATCAAAAAATGAAGTCCATTTTGAAAAATAAAATTTATAACATTTCAAAAAGTGGTTATTACTATTCATAACGGCTAGTTTTATTAATATTTTAATAGCATATCCTTGTTTAGTGAAACTCGATATTGCGTACGACGCAAGCTATCGAGGAAGGTCGCGATTTTGTGTAAAGCAAGCCAAGCAAGTGTTGTGTAGAAAATATTCCTTTGATTATTTATATAACATAAAAGTCTTGGGTGTTACATTCTACCCCCCTTAAAATGAATTTCGCCCCCGAAATTCGTCACTTTGTAACAAACAGATGAGGATACCTCTCCCTCATCATGTCCTCAAGCTCCCATGTAGCTTCTTCTAATTGGTGGTTCCTCCATAAAACTTTCACCAATCGAGTGGTCTTGTTTCATAGGACTTTTTCACTACGATCCAGAATCTCTATCGGTTGTTCTTCATAAGAAAGATCTTGCTCCAGAGGTACAACTTCTGAGCTGAGTACATGTGAAGGATCAGGTATGTACTTTCTTAGGAGAGATACATGGAACACATCGTGAACTTGAGAGAGATTCAGTGGAAGCGCCAATCAGTAAGATACCTTCCCAACACGATCCATCATTTCTAAATGACCTATATATCTAGGGCTCAACTTCCCCTTCTTTCCAAATCTCATAACCCTCTACAGGGAGATATTCGTAAGAACTCTTTATCACCCACTTCAAACTCTAGGTCTTTTCTTCAGTTATCGGCATAACTTTTCTGTCGACTCTGAGCTGCTCTTATGTGTTGTTGAATAGATCTGACCTTTTCTGCCATTTCATCAATGAGATCAGGTCCTTATAGCTTTCTTTCCCCAACTTCATCCCAGCAAGTTGGAGTCCTGCATTTCTTTCCATAGAGAGCTTCATAAGGAGCCATCTGAATACTGGACTGAAAGCTATTATTATAAGAAAATTCCACCAAAGGTAGGTGTTGATCCCAACCACCTTTGAAATCCATAGGGCAAGCTCTCAACATATCTTCTAGAGTTTGAATTGTTCTCTCAGACTGACTGTCTGTCTGAGGATGATAAGCAGTGCTAAAACTCAACTCTGTATCCAGACTATGCTGAAGACTTCGCCATAACTTCGAGGTAAATCTCGGATCCCGATCAGATATAATAGAAAGTGATACTCCATGCAATCTTACCACTTCCTTTACATATATCCTGGAAAGATGATCTAGAGAGAAATCCTCTCTAATAGCAATGAAGTGTGCAGACTTTGTAAGACGATCAACTATGACCCAGATAGCATTATTTCCTTTGGATGTTTTAGGAAGTCCTGTGACAAAGTCCATAGTGATGTTTTCCCATTTCCATTCGGGTATGGGTAATGGTTGTAAAATCCCCTTAGACTTCTGTCTCTTAGCTTTAACTTGTTGAAAAACCAAGCATCGAGAGACATATTCAGCAACATCTCTTTTCATGCCATCCCACCAGAAGTACTCTTTCAGGTCCCTATACATCTTCGTGCTTCCAGTATGAATAGAGAATGAAGAACTATGAGCCTCATCCAGCAACTCCTTCTTTAATTCGGGGATGGGAGGAACACAAACCCGATTCCTGAACTTTATTATCCCATCACAATCAAGGTTGAATTCAGGAACATTTCTCACCTTCTTTTGTAACTCGACATCTTCTTTTTGTGCCTCTTTAATCTTCACATGTATAGATGGTTGAACATTCATTTGAGAAAGATACGATTTTCCCCATTTCATTATAATTCCAAGATCCATCCTTTGTAAATCCATAAATATTGGATCTTTTGTGATCCTCATCATGGATAAACTAGCATGGTCTTGTCGACTTAATGCATCTGCCACATTGTTTGCTTTCCCAGGGTGGTAATGGATTGAGCAGTCGTAATCCTTAATCAGCTCCAACCATCTTCTTTGGCGCATATTCAGCTCCTTTTGTGTGAAAATATACTTTAAACTTTTATGATCAGTATAAATATTATACCTTTCACCATAAAGGTAATGCCTCCAAATATTTAATGCAAAGATTACCACAGCTAACTCCAAATCATGAGTTGGGTAATTTTGCTCATGTATTTTCAACTGTCGTGAGGCATAAGCTATCACCAAATCATTTTGCATAAGAAAACACCCCAATCCCTTCTTGGATGCATCACTGTAGATCACAAACCTTTCTCCACTACAAGGCAGTGTGAGCACAGGTGCACTAGATAACCTTCTTTTCAACTCCTTGAAATTCTCTTCACATTCCTCCGTCCAAACAAAATTAACTCCTTTCCGAGTCAACTTGGTTAGTGGATTAGATAATCGTGAAAAATCATTCACAAAACGTTGATAATATCCAGAAAAACCAAGAAAACTTCGGATCTCAGTTACTATTGTTGGTCTCGACCATCTTTCGATAACCTCTGTTTTTGCTGGATCCACAGATATCCCCTCTTTTGAGATTACGTGACCCGAAATGCAACTTTTTGAAGCCAAAATTCACACTTGGTAAATTTGGCATATTGCTTCTCCTTTCTCAGGGTCTTCAATATAATTCTCAAGTGATCTTCATGTTCTTCCTTGCTCTTTGAATAGACAAGAATATATTCTATAAAGACTACCACAAACTAATCAAGATAGTCTCTAAAGACTCTATTCATTAGATCCATGAAGATAGCAGGGGCATTAGTAAGACCAAATGGCATCACTATAAATTCATAGTGTCCATACCTTGTACGGAAAGCCGTCTTTGGTATATCCTCCCTTTTGACCCTTAATTGATGATACCCTGAACGAAGATAAATCTTGGAAAAGTATTGAGCTCCGCGTAGTTGGTCAAATAGGTCATCAATGCGCGGGAGAGGATATTTTTTCTTGATAGTGATCTTATTAAGTTATCGATAATCAATGCAGAGTCTCATTGATCCATCTTTCTTCTTTACAAACAGAACAGGTGCTCCCCAAGGTGACACACTAGGGTGTATGAACCCCTTATCAAGATTCTCTTGGAGTTGCTTCTTCAATTCTTGCAACTCAATTGGGGTCATTCTATAAGGTGTCTTTGAAATAGGCAAAGCACCCGGTACGAGTTCTATTGAAAACTCAACTTCACGATTAGGTGGAAGACCCGGTAATTCCTCCGGAAAGACATCATCAAACTCCCGTACAATGGGCATATTCTTAATTGTGATTTTCTCACCAAACATTTGAGATAAATAACCTTCATTTAGTGGAATCAATACCCATAAAATGGAATAAATTTCCACTGGATGGTTATGTTCATCCTTGCATCGATAGACGATCATAGATTGATCTAGAATATGAAATGTGACTTCCCTTATTTGGTAATTGATATGAGCTCCATGTAGAGAAAGCCAATCCATGCCAATAATCACATCAAATTCCACTATAGGAAGGATCACAAGATTTGCAGGAAGCACTTTCCCACAAAATTCAATCAGAGAAGAATTATAAACTTTTGATGCGACTGTTGTGCCATTAGGTGTTGTCACAGCTAACTCAACATCTAATTGTTGAGGTAATATGGTGATACCCTTAGAAAATTCTTCAGAAATATAGGAGTGGGTGGATCCAGAATCAAATAAAACATTTTCTACATTAGAGTGGATGGTAAGTTTACCTTTCACCACATCGTTATCGTACTCCACATCGCTGATAGAAATTGCATGTGAATTTCCTTTGTCTTTAGCCTTAAGAGTTTGTTGACGCTGACCATCATCATCAACCCTTGGATTAGGTCATTTATTGGCATAATGTCCCATCTCATTGCACTTGAAACATTGAAGTGTAGTAGGTTCATTCTGTGTATCCCTTCCTTTGTTTCCATCATTAGACATCTTCTTCCCGTCATCGCAGCATTCAAATGCCTGATGACCTTCCTTTCCACATTTTAAACATTTACTTGTACCTTTAAGACAAATCCCTCCATGTTTCTTTCCACACTTTGAGCATAAGGGAAAGCTCGTCTTCTTTTCAGTGTGATCTTTAGATTTTCCTTTGAATTCCATTTTCCTCTTCTTATCAAACCCATATGACTGATGGGTTACTCCAATCTCCATCTCAACTTTGAGAGCACATCGAACAATTTCCTCGTATCTATTGAAATCCCTTATGGCTAAGGCCCTTTGAAGACTTGGTTTTAAGCCACTAAAGAATCGATCGATCTTACTCTCAGGTTGGATAATAATACCAGAAGCATACCTTGCAAGTCCTGTAAAATTTGCTTCATAGGTACCAACAGATTAATCATCCTTTTGCTTCAGTTCAAGAAACTCTTTCTCCATATTTGTTCGGAGAATACGAGGGAATTACTTATTGAAAAATAAGTTCTTGAACTCGTCCCATTACATGTACTCAATTTCATCCCTTTGACTCGTATTCTTAATAAGATTCCACCATTGATCAACATCACCTTCAAAATGATACACTCTTAAGATGACTTTGTCATGCTCAGAACATTGAAGAACTGAAAATATCTTTTCAGTAGTACTAATCCATTTTTCAGCAACTAATGGATCAGTAGACCCGCTGAATGAAGGTGGACGCTGTCTCATGAAGGATTAAATAGAATGTTGCTCTTTCCATTGCTCGTTTGGAAGTCTTGCTTGATTCATATCTTGAGAAAGTTTTGTGAGCATGGCTACAAGATTTTGCATTCCAGCTCCCGTAACGTTTGGTTTCTCAGGGGGACAATCATTGCATTTCCCGTCGCATTCCGCATTAATACGGTTCCTTCAGGTTCCAGCCATTGACTAAAACCAAGAAGAATAGTATGAGCAACACTAATAATAATAGGAAAACCACATAATCAAGAATAAAATTTCACACATAAGGTCTTATCCTAGGTTATTCATGGCAATTTCTAAAACACTAAGATTGTGTTCTATGCTTAGACTTATCCATAGGGTTCTTACTAAGGCTTTCACATCCTAGTTTCCAAAGGTTGACTATACATTTCCTCTGATACCAACTATAATGACCCATACTTTACATACATTGTTATTACTTAAGAATTGAAGCACACTTATTACAACATATAACAAAACCAAGAAAGAACCGTATAGGTATAGTGTCTTTAGAAACTGGGAAACATAAACAACTGGTTCATAAAGCATCTACTTTGCCACACATTTATTTCATCATATCTAGAGTCCCTTTTTGGCATATTCTACTTAATAACCTTCTTCCTGACCTGGGGAAATAAAACATAAAAAAGGGTGAGCTCAAATGCTCAGTAAGGGTAAACAAAAGAAATATCAATCACATCATATACATAAGCACATAACTTTTGGAAATCTTAACCTGCAAAAGAGATCATAATTTTATAACATGGGATAAATCATAGTAGTGAAATGTAATCCCAATAATCATAACTTAAAATATGAACCTTTATTTCATACAGACATAATCATATAGAATCATTTCTTGTTAGTCATGACTCATTGCCAAGACTATCTTAGTGGACAAAGTCCCGTTCTAAACCGAGTTCACTCCTCGTTTCAGTCCTGTTTCACTGAACCGGTATAACCTACCATTCCAGCCATGTCTATATCATGAGATATAAAATCTTTACCCAATGCATTGGAGGGAGATATAGGTCCCACCCATCTCATAATGATACCATTTTTATGTGTGCCACAAAATCATAAATCATACATCATTGCATAACCCATGTAGTAAAAATGGGATTGTTAAACAACATGATATCATAAAACAATTCATATAAGATAAAGGAATTCATAAAAATATTTCCATCACAACATAATCAAATCCATGTAATAATAGGGATAGAAACAGAAACCTAGATTATCTTAGATGGAAAATAATTTTGATAAAACACTTGAACTCCATTCTTGAGGAAAATATCCTTTCTACTTCAAAAACACTTTTCCTTTATTAACATTTCATACAATTATAAACTAAGAGAAGTTGATTAAAAATAAACATGAAAACTTGTAAAGGATGCTTCTTGGAAATAATGTTTTAAAAATCCATTCATGCCCTATAAGTTAAAAAAAAACATTCTTCGTACTTTTGTCGGAAAAGTCAAAAAAGTACCTCGTACGAAAAACGACAAAAGATTACTTTCATATCTTTTACTAAAAACTCACCAAAGGGTAAAATAGGATTTAAAAAATTGTAGGTGAATGGAAATAATATTACATATTGAGGAAAAATGGATGTGGATGATAAAATACACCCCAGTAAATGCCAAAGTATAAACAATCTCGGATAAAAATGAGATTGTGATATTTCCCCTACCTTAGGTCCGATATGCTTTGTACGTGTCCGAACCTCCTGTATAATGATTTAAATAATGTTATTGACTTATTCCAGAATCATACTTATTTTTATGATTTCATATATGGTCATATTCTTAGCTTCTTAGTAGTAATATTTCATTGCTAATTGTTATTCGGGTGATTATAACTTTTTGTTCTTATGCGTGTTTTGTGGAATAAATTCTTATTCTTCTCTTTAGGTTATAGATACCTCATTTCCAGAATGGTATTAGTGTAATATATATCATATTAATTCATTAAATTCATTTATATAATCATTATTAAATGAAGATCATGTAGAACGAGTCACATCACATCGTGGAGACGGTATTCCGTACGTACGCACGAGTGATGATATCGTTCCTATCATCATGGAATTCTATTTAAGTGTATGTATACTATTTAAGAATCAGTATCACTTTATAATAGTCATATATATTCATTATTTACACCATTATACCCATCTAAGTAAGGTGGTGGTGGAAAATAGATTACACCGCGGCGTGGAGACGGTATTCCGTACGTACGCACGCGCAGTGATTTATTTTTCCGTAGGATGGATAGATGGTGAAGTAGGGTTCTTTCATACTTATAATAACATATCAGTATATGAGTGATACTGATGTTATTACTTCATAATGAAACAACTAAAGAAGAATAAGTGGAAGAAGAAATAAAGATGAAAGAATCGGTAACAGACATTACCTTTTCTTTGAAGTGCTTCTTTGAGACCTCCTTTAAGGGCACTAAAATAGGTACTTTAAGAAGACCAGAACGTCTAGGATGTTTCTAGGGAAGTGGAGAGAATAAATTGGCATGGTTTGGCCGAGCGTGAAGGCTCAAAGTGGGGTGAGGAAGAGGGGGAGGAGGTTCCATTTTATAAGGGAGGAGAGGGGCTCCTTTCGAAAAACCAAAACTATTATTTTATTATAAAGTCAAGTTCGGTTTTAAATAGCTCCAAATTGATTTATTTCGAAGCTAAGGTAGGGATGGGTCGAAAGCCTGTCATACAATAGAATTTAGACAAGTTTAGGTTCCTATTTTAACCTTATCATTTAGATTTAATATTAAGTTAAATAATTTTACTTTTACCGTGTCTTCTTGTGTTCTTATACTGTAAGGTTAATAAACATACTATAAGCAGCCAAACGAACCCCAAGTTGTTTATTATTAATATATATAACATTATCTAAGTCATTTGGCCAAACCATAGATTTTTAGGAATAAAATAACAATTACTAATATAATATTTGATTTAAAAACTATTTTATGTCAATTTTGACACTATTTAGTAATTAATTTTTGTGAAACTCATAACAGAATTATTAGTTCGAACAAAGTTAATTAAATCAATTCTAACATGTCATATTAATCTAGAAAATTAGTGGAATTTATGAAAAGTCTCAAATTACATTTATTTTGGTGTTTATAACATCAATTATGTCAATATTTCATTAATAATATAATTAGTGAATCATCTTTGTCTCATAAATAAATTAAATAATTTAATGTCTAAAAATTAGAAATAAAATACCATTATTTAGGAAATATTTTAATCTTTCTAATGAATATTTATAGTTGAATTTATCTTATGTATAACCCCATATTAAAAATGATTTACTTATTAAACTCTGATTTTAACTATTTTAACCTTTCTTTAAATAAATTAATAATAAATGTCCTAATCTAATCGAAGTGGGCCTAAATGGTTATATTTTATTCCTAAGATTGTTTTTGGTTGAATTAAACTTGTCCAATAAAATTAGGACATGTGTTAGGGTAATAATAATATCATTTTTACCCTTAATTACCCTATTTACTTTTAACCGTGGTAAATAAAAGTAAAAAAGTTACTATTCACCAAAAAAATATTTTTATCTTATTGAACCACATTTTACTTACTGACATCAACCGTTTCTCTCTAATTTTTGATATTCCACTCACAGAAGTGGTAAAATTAAGTTTTATGAAAAATTCAGTTTTTTAACTACCACTTAGTGGTTTCACTATTCATCAAAAATTGAAAGTTTTCAAAAAAATACCAAAATTTCACCCTAGGCTAATTTCGATATTCTGAATCCAGAAATGAAGTCCATTTTGAAAAATAAAATTTATAAAATTTCAAAAAGTGGTTATTACTATTCATAACGGCTAGTTTTAATAATATTTTAAGAGCATATCATTGTTTAGTGAAACTCGGTATTGCGTACGACGCAAGCTATCGAGGAAGGTCGTGATTTCGTGTAAAGAAAGCCAAGCAAGTGTTGTGTAGAAAAGATTCCATTGATGATTTATATAACATAAAAGTCTCGGGTGTTACAGACTCATTCCTATCACATCATATATCAGTATTTTGTGAAATAGATTCCTACACGTCAGAAATGAATTATAAATCATTTCCATAAATTATCAAAAAAATCATAGCACGTTTGATTGGTTTTCAGTGAGTGACGCTATTTGAACTAAAATTTTTATTTTAAACTGATAACGGACACATTGATTCAGTTGTATTTTTTACTAAAATTAATGTCAATTTTAAAAAGAAAGAATTACTTGGAGTCATACCGGTCACATCGTGTGTCAGATTGAGGTGCGATTGATTCCTACAAGTCCGAAAGTCTAAAAAAATACTAACTATCAAGGTTATAATGATTTCCATTGAATTTATTTATCGATCTACCAACACTGTATGAGAAGATTCGAACAAGCCACATAAACTCAAAAAAAATAATCCACATGTATAAGAAAAAATTTATTATAAGTAATACTAAAAAGAAATAAATTAAAAATAAATATGAAAAAAAAACTAATTCTATAAACAATTATTTTATTGTGAAGATATCAAGATTACCTCTGCGATTGAACAGTTGAAGGAACATAAAGGAAAGTGATAAATTTCAACACTATAGAGGTGAAAGGTTTTGAATGAGAACAAGTTTGTGGAAGTTTTGGTGCAAAAAGGCATGAAAGATGGACAAAGAACCCCAAATCGAATAAAATAATCCACATGTATAAGAAAAAAATTATTATGTGAGTAATATTAAAAAGAAATAAATTAAACATAAAAAGGAAACAATACATTAATTCTATGGACAATGATTTTATTATGAAAACATCAATATTACCTTAGTAATTGAGTAGAGGCAGCGTTGTTTCTCTTCCTGTAACGGCAGTGGAGGTAACTTGAAAGAAAGTGATAAATGCATCACTACAGGGGTGAAAAGGTTTTGAGTGAGAATATTTTTGTGAAAGTTTTAGTTCAGAAAGGTATGAAAGATGGAAAAGCACCCCAACTCAAACAAAAAAAATAATCTCATATATGAAAAAAAATTATTATGTGAGAAATACTAAAAATGAATAAATTAATCATAAATATGAAACAATACATTAATTCTATGGAAAATTATTTTACTGTGAAAACATCAAGATTACCTCAGTAATTGAGCAGAGGTAGCATTGTTTCTCTTCCTACAAAGGTAGTGGAAGTAACATGAAATAAAGTGGTAAATGCATCACTGTATGGGTGAAAAGGTTTTGAGAGAGAAGAATTTTGTGGAAGTTTTGGTGTAGAAAGGCATGAAATATGGACAGACCACCCCAACTTGAAAAAAAAATCCACCTATATAAGAAAAAAAATTATTATGTGCATAATAATAAAAATAAATAAATTAAACATAAATATAAAACAATATATCAATTCTATGGACAATGGTTTTACTGTAAAAACATTAAGATTACCTCTGTGATTGAGCATAGATAGTTTCGTTGCTCTTCTTGCAACGGCATGACCCATGGAAAAAAATCGTCTAAAATAAATGAACTCTAAAAGGAATAATGAAAATTAAATCAACATTTCATTATAATTCTTTTTGATAAAATAGAGAAATTATATCATAACATTACTTTTACATATTTACAAAGGGTTTTCTTCATTATAGTTTGTTCTTCTGAGTGATTGCTAACATCATCATGTATAGAAGACCTTGTCTATATGAGTAGTCATACAATTAATTTTTATTATGTTAATGTAGCAAATAACATATAATATTATGAGAAAAAAACACAATATATTAAGAAATCATTTTTACCTTCTCATTGAACTCTATTTCTTTTTTTAAATGTTTCATAGATTTGGTTCCCTTATCGAGAATCCAAATCCCCTCTTTATGGTCCCTCTAACATAAAACACATTGTATACATTGGGACCATCATGAACTGATTTTTATGTCCCAATTAAAGGGTCATCCTCAATTGAATACAGAATTTGAATGAAGAGAAAACAATCTGGTCTTCTTTTCTCAGTTTTGGCGAAGTGATACCTATTTTAAACTAAAATGAAACTTATATATTGAAAAATTCACTTAGATTCATACTATGCAGTTGATTCCTACACATCACAAATCACTCTTATGGATCATTGACCTAAAGTATCAAAACAATCTGAATGCGTTTTCTTAGTTTTGAGTAGGTGAGTTGTCCTTTTTTTTAAAATTGATGTCAGTTTTAAATAAAATGACGCACTTTGAGTCATATCAGTCACACCGTATGTCGGATTGAGGTGAAACTAATTCTTTCACATTCCAAATGACTTATGGATTGTTTTCATAAAGTATCAAAACAATCCAAATGTGTTTACTCAGTTTTGAGTACATCACTTGTCTTTTTTACTAAAATGTCATTTTAAACTGGAAACATGAACTTTGACTCATATTGATCACATCGTGTATCAGTTTAACATGAGACCAATTTCTACATGTCAAAAATGAATTATGAATCAATTTCCTAAATTATCAAGAAAATCAGAGAGTGTTTTCTCAGTTTTCAGTGAGTGACATTTTTTGAACTAAATTGTTGATTTTAAACCCATAAAGGACACATTGATTCATATCGGGATCACTGTGCATCAAATTGAGATGAGGCTAATTCATACACATCAAAAATGGCTTATGGATCTTATACCTAAAGTATAAAAAGAATATGAATTCATTTTCTCAGTTTTGAGTAGGTCAATTTTCCTTTTCATTAAAATTGATGTCATTTTTAAATAAAAAGACACACTTGGAGTCATACCGGTCACACCGTGCATCGAATTGAGGTTAAAATGATTCCTACATGTCTCAAATGAATTTTGGATCTTTTTCCAAAATTATCAAATCAATCTGAATGCGTTTTCATAGTTTTGAGTACGTCGCTTATTTTGTTTACTAAAATGACATTTTAAACTAGAAACACGCACTTTGAACTTTACTGGTCACATTGTGTGTTGGTTTGACGTGAGAATGATTCCAACACATAAAAAAGGACTTATAAAAAGATGTAATAAATTATCAAGAAAATCCAAGAATATTTTCTTTGTTTTTAGTGAGTGATATTTTCTGAACTAAACTTTCAATTTTAAACTAATAATGGGAATATTGAGTCATAGTGGTCACGTCATGAATCGAATTGAGGTGCTCCTGATTCCTACACATATCAAATGACTTATGGAACATTTCCCTAAGTGTGAACGAAGTACACTCCTCCATTTATTATTTTTTATATGTTAAATTATTTCATTTTATTTATTCTGACCTTTATCAGCGTTGAAAAGTATGGATAAAGGAATCCTTTATGAGCACTAAAAATATAGTGTTTATAAATGGTACCCTTTATTAGTGATGAAAATAAAGTATTGATAATGGATTTCTTTTATTTGCGCTAAAAATAAATCACTGATAAATAGTACCTTTATCAGCTCTAAAAAACGTTGATAAATGGTTAAATTTATAAGCACTTTCTTTAGCGCTGATAAAAATGTCATTTATCAATGCTTTTTTCTAGTGCTAATAAATACTAGAGATGTTAAACACTGGGTTTTTAGTAGTGTAGTGGTCATTGTGGGGATTCCCAAGCAACCATATTTGGTGGTTGTTAATACCCTTTAACATCAGACCAAATGTGATAGCCAAAAGCGGTCGGATGACGGCCGCTATTGCCTAATTATGTAGTAGTGTCTAGCCGAGAATCGTGATGTTATGGACTTGGAGATGGTGGGTGGAGCTCAAATATGTTCGGGTTGGATGTTTGGAGTGATTCCATATTGGTGTCAATGTGTTAGGATGTTTTTTTAGAGATATTGTACCTTAGTTTCTGTTAGTACTTTGAATTACTTATTTGTCTTGGTTTTTGAGCTGTTGGGTTTACTCTCATGCATCATATATTATCATGATTTTGTTTATATTTTTGTCTCATAAAAGTTATGTATGTTCAAGGGAAAATAGTCCCCTAACAATCTTGTAAGCTCTTGACGTTTATTGTATTCATTTGGTGCTTGGGGGATATCACCTAAGGTCGGTAGCACTCCCTCTTTTTAAGTAAATTGGTTAGAAGCGAGATGTTCTAGAGTAGGAACACCGTCAACTATCTCCGCCATGTCACCACTGCGGTCACCGACCCAGTCCACCCACACGACGCTCTTAGTACTCCCATACATTATCGCCATCTCTGCCTTCACCACCTTCCCCCACACTGCCCTGTTCAGATCACCCACCAACCCCACCCTATCCTTGCAGCACAGAATGGCATTCACCACCGCATCATCCTCGTCCTTCCATCACCTTCCTCACAACACTCTACTTTTAGCTCATCGACCTCATTCAGGAATTCCCAATATACCATGGAAACTGATCCACAACTGCAGCAGTTGCCGTCTCCATGCGCAACTATGATTTCTAATGCCTCCTACTTCAGCTCCCTCACGTGTTGTACCACCGTTTCTAGAAGGGATGCTTTGTCTGTCTGATGATGTTGGTGAGGAAGCCTCAGATGCTCGGATTCACACACAAAATAGGGAAGCAAAACACACTACCACAAAACTGGTCAAGGCAGGCGCCTGCCTTTATCAGTGCTAATGGAAAAGCGCTGATAAAGGGGTAGGGCTTTATTAGCGCTAAAAAAAGCACTGATAAATGTACCCTTTATCAACGCTAAAACAAGAATTGATAAAGGTGTACCCTTTATCAGCTCTTTTTTTAGCACTAATAAAGGGTACATTTATCAGTGCTTTACATATCCCTTTATCAGTGCTTTTCTTAGTGCTGATAAAGGTTACATTTATCAGCTCTTTTCTTAGCGCTGATAATGTTTATTGTATACATTAAAGAAAAAACACATGTTATAACTATATATATATATATAATTAAATAATTATAAGATTAATAATAAATATATTTATTAGAATTACAAAATTTATTAGATTTATTAATTCATTATATTTATTAGATTTATTAATTCATTATATTTAATATATATATTTATTATATTTTTTTATATTTAATTTATTTGTTTTATTTATAAATATATAATACCTTTTAATATATATGTATAATTAAAATTATTGAATATATGTGTGTTTTCCAATGAATTGGGGTCAATGAATATATCATATATGTGTATATATATGTGCATGAATAATGTTCATTTATAGATTATAATTACATATCATTTTGATGTGTTATTGATTTACAATTCATTATGTTACCCATATAATATATATGTTCTAAAAATGTACACTTATAATTAAAATTAAATTATATTTAAAAAATAAATATATATTTTATTATATTTCCAATGATATATATATATATAAATATACCTTTCAAATAATTTTATAAGTATAAATAAAGAAATATTTATTTAGAGTTATAATTATTAATAAATAAATATATATATTTATCATAAATATAATTTTAAATAAATATATGATTATATAAACCAATTATTAAATTTATACATTTATCAGCGCTTTTATTAGTGCTAATAAAGTATTTCTTTATCAGCGCTTTTTACTAGCACTGATAAAGGTCCACGCGGGATTTATAAAATCCATCGGGTCCTCCTCCTCCTCCCCGCACCCTGTCAGGCTTTCGCGGAAGCCCTACACTGGGCCACTGCCTCCTCTTCATCACTGCCTCCTTTCCGCCGCAGCCACCACCTCCTTCTCCTCCTTCTCCTCCTCCTCCGCCACGGCCGCCGCCTCCTCCTCCTCTAGCGCCTACCTCTCTTCCTCCTCCTTTGTCGTGGCTCCTCCTCCTCCTCCTCCTCCACCACGGCTCCTCCTCCTCCTCCTCCTCCACTACTGTCTCCTCCTCCACCACCACTGGCGCCTCCTCCTCCTCCTCCTCCTCCTCCTCCATCTACTCTGCTGCCTCTGCTGCCTTCGCTACCTCTGCTTCCTCCGAGATGCCTCTGCTGCCTCCGCGTTGTCTCCACTCTACCTCCACGCTGTCTCTGCGCTGCCTCCAAGCTGCCTCCCCTACCTCTGCTGCCTCTGTTGCATCTTTTTTCAATGCCTCCTCCTCCTCCTCCACTGGGTCCTCCTCCTTAAGGTGAGTAAAATTTAATTTTCATGAATTAATTATGTTTGCATTTATTATAAATATTGAGATTAATTATGATTTGAAATGATTCTTGTGTGTGATGCTTGTGTGTGTGACAGTTCATCGTGATTTGAGGTGTAAACCATATGACTATTACCTTTATAGAATCTCGAATAAGCAGTGTAATTAGATTCCTTTAATAGAAAAAATGTGAGGAAATATTTATGGAATCTTATAGAGGATGACATACAATGTGGTATAATGTTTTTAATGGATCGTGTCATTACAAGGTGTTGCAGTTGGTATGTTTTTAACCATTGATAACCTTTGAGTAAGGGGTGTATTTATATTTTATATATGGATTTGATTACTACAACCTAAAATAACATATCTAGGTGATTGATTGGTTAATGATAAAAGATAGTTCTGCCTAATGGGTTTTATTAATGGATGAGTAAAAGTATATGGTTCAAGAGATAGAGGATCCATTTAGAGGTACAACCTATTATCCAAAAGGGATAGGACTTAAGTGAATGACTTATTTAGGTCGATTGAGGGTCCATTGGGATATTTAAGTGCCCTTGATGGTTTGGGATAATTAATGAGTTTTTTGGTTTGAAGAATCCCCTCAATAAGTAAATTAATAAGGGTGATATGCAATTTTATCTTAGTAAAGTCATGATCATAGTATAATTTTTATTACACTAATAGTAGGAGTATTCCCACCAACCATTATACAATTTGGTATGGTGAGTAGATGGAGTAACAATTGGAAAGATATTATTACTAGCTTCAAAAGGAAATTTAGTCATGGATTTTAGATGTATTTTACCAATATATTTATTGAAAACATTATCATATATGAGTTAGCAGATCATTAAAGGTGAGAAAATATGAAAAATTTATGTTTTTTGTGGATAACAAGTGTCCCAGAACAAGGAGGACATGATTACACTTTTATGGGAGTGTTCCAAATGATGATTTTCACTCTAGTGTAAGATATCAAACCATTGTAGGGTTGGTGTAACTATTAAGGGTTTGAGATTTAGGAGATACATATTGTAATATGGAACATTTAACTATAATCGATGTCTCTAAGGGAATATGAAGATATAATTTCATTGGGACACCTAGCTCCTGAAAATAAGTGTTGCACTTGTTTGGGGGTCCAATGGTATCAGTATGTAATGATAAGGCTCACACTATAATAGTTTTATTTCATACTATAGTATATTGTTCATTATTAATTGGTGTATCATTTTTTAAAGGGACGTTTCAGACCATGCCACAACTATAAGGGTTACACCATGAATGGTATTCTATAGATATTGGTAAATATGAGCAGACATGAATCGCATTTCATGATATGTTATGTTAGGCCATAAAGGTGGTGAAGGATCTTTGGGATTTAGTTTCTAAGTCATTTGGAATTAGGATTCATTCCCTATGTAAATAATTCACATAAAAGAACATTTAATATCTATAAATATAGTGTTACATGACCCGAATCAATGATTTGGTTTCAATAAAGAATCCTTCAGTTACCCAACCATTCAATCCAAGGATTGTTCCAATGATGTTTTAGTTGAGGAAAATAATAATGGTGCACACATAATCCAAATTCTATAGGAAATTGTGGTCGACGAAGGGGAAATCAATGAACTTATAGATTTAGATCATTATATCACGTACATGGGACTATATGGTTATATCCTTACTCTGTTCATTATTCTTATTGATAATAAATCAAGAACAAGATTTAGGACATCATGAACACTAAGGATAAAAAAATTTATAACAAGAGTTTGTGAACCATGTAATTATCCCTTGATCCATGTGAATTATTTCATTGAATTACTATCATCATTTTACCATCACTATAAAGATCCTTTTTTCACTAATTAATATTCGAAAATGCGTTTAGATTATGAGTTTTTTGTAACCATTGATTCACCCCCACCTTTAAGTAGTTTTCTACTCTCACCTAGTTTTTTCACTTGTATGTGTGGGTAACTATTTTTCCTAGTTGTAGTTGGGTGGTTGGAATTATGATGTGTTCACCATTATGACTTTTTCATGATTTTTTTGTGAAATGGTCATAGGGTATAAAGGCCATAATAAAAGTGATAGTATTTAGAAGGTGGAATTTGAATTGTTGTATTGATAGAGAATCAGGTAAAGCTTATGAGATATGAGATTATAAAATAGATGATAGATATGGGTGGAAATCCACAAGTAAAAACCCAATAGATTTTCTAGGGAAGAATGTGGAATTCATTCCCATTAATGTGATGAGATTTCTGACCATTTAAGTTTAACTAGTTTGTTTGTTTGTTTTATAGTGGAGATGGAATATATGGATTAATAAGTGCTCGGTTGTGTTTTATATATAAAGGTATATTTTAGGAGTGACTATATTATAGTGTATGGGTCTAAAAATAATAAAAGGAAGATTAAAAAATTATATTGGAGATCTAGGAAAGGGTTTGTGTATGTCTTATATGTGTGATGGTTTTTCATCAGGCCATGATAATACAACATGCTTATAAGGTGACTTTTCTCTATTTAAGTGGGTTCATATTCTAGGGGATAATCGTGATCCATGTTCCCCTTATATGTACACTACGGTCATGGATTATACAAATGGTGACCATTGTATTGGTATATTAGGGGTATATACTTGATTCATAGTGACAGTGGAATTGGAATGTTTGGGTCACAAACTAGATCCATGGTTACCAATGTTGTGGTATGTTAGTAGACAAGAAAGGATCCATGGTGACTAGGGTGTCTAGAATTTAAGTGTCTAGATAAGATCCATTGTCCTCAAGGTATGGGTTTTTAGATTCCTAAATAGGATCCATGGTTCATGTGTATCAGTTTCTTATCAGCCCATATGAGATGCATAGTTCCCAAGGTTTGGGTATGTTTGGGTTTCAGAAAATATCTGTGATGTATGTGGTATGGTTTTATTAGGAGATAAGATTATTTTTTGGAACCCATGGTTTAATGTATTAATTCTCACTGAATATAGTGTTATTTGAATTATTGTTTTATTAGTTACCATACAACAATCTTACTTTAATTCTTTCATAATGTGTGTTGTTTATTTATTTTCATTCATGTAGATAAACCTAGTATATTATGATTTATATTAGGTTCCCCATTATTGGTGTCTTACTAATATTTTATCATTCAACCTACACAAGACCATTAGTGTATGTATGGACCTTATATAAGATTAATGATTCTTAACACATATTATAAGTGATAATACAAGAGTAGGTTGATGGTATTATGTATAAAATTCCTAGGTGGGCCTTGGATACCCTCTCCTAAGTCATCCAGACTATTACCATGACCCTCACTTATATCATATCTCACCTTGGAGATCTCTTAATCCAATTATAAAGAGGAAATCCTTTATGTCACACTTCACCAATCCCTATATGGAATACCCTACTCATCACCCACACCATGACTCTTATATATCTTTAAGAGGGTGTTCCCCATCATACGTGACATATAAAACTATATTATCCATCTTCTTTAGGCCTAAGAATCTAATACCTACTCACATAGCCTTAGAAAACCGGCTATACCAATCTCATACCAAACTTGATCCTCTTATAAACACAAATATAAACCTCACCTCCATGGATGCATAATCTATGGATGATCACAAAATCAAAAACATTCAATAGATCCCTCACTCTATCTCTTGGTGGATCAAAAACACCCTATTTATTTACCTAGGTTGCTCTTGATTTATATCCCTTTCACTGGAACACATATACTCATGCATGAATGCACAATCATTCATAAATTGGAACATGGTTTTGTATTATAGGGTCCACCTACCTCAAAAAATAGAGTAACCACCTCACCAAGACCAAGTCATCCTCAACCAAGACTATACATGCCTTATCTAATCTTGTACCAATGATTGAGACCCGATATCAAGGCACAATTCCCAAATAATTAATTATAGAAACTTATAATTAATTATTCAATTTAATATAATTAGGAATTATATTTTAAAAACTAACTAGGAAGCACAACACCACCTAAACCACACAAAACATGGTTCATTCATCATATGAGGATAACCTCTATCCAATACAAACAAAATCTACATCATCTGGATTGATTTGAAGATGATATAGTGAAATCATCACACAAATCCTAGTTAAAATCATCCCAAATCGTAGAGAAATAAAGGATAATAGTAATGGAGGAATTATGAGGGAAGAACTCACTAATGAACTATAAAAAACTCCCAAGAACCACCCCTCATCAGGGGGGATCTAAGAGAGGAAGAGAATGGATGAATCCTAAGAACCACCCAAGATTTTATATTAATGAGAACGCCCCCACCATTTTTGAAGTATCTAGTTTTTTATCTAAATTATACTCATATTACTTCTCCCCTAACCTATATACTCATCCTTTGGATTTCAAATAGGACGAATATAAATAAAGAATGGATGAATTCCAATCGGTTGACAAAAGAGTATGAAGAAGGTGTGAAAGTGTTTATCAAGTTTGCAAAAGATTATGCATATGAACCTTATAAAATCCTTTGTCCATGTTTACACTATTGTTATTCAAAAAAAATTAGTCTAGGGGAGTTGTAAGAACACTTGATCTGTCACAGAATAGATCTGAGTTATACAAGGTGGAATAAACACGGGGAAATAACGAATGTAGGTAGTGGCTGGAATAACACTGCGTTTTATAGATCATCTGAGATGATTACAAGTATGAAAATTGAAGATGACCATATGGAGGATGTGATTACAGATGTGAATGATGATTAAGATCGTATTGAGGAAATGAAAAGGACCATAAAAGATGAACTTCATGATTGCCCAAAATTGTTTGAGAAGTTAAAAAGTTGTGAAAAGACACCATTGTATGCTGCTTGTACTTAATATACAGCACTGTCAGCCATACTAAAGCTGTATAATTTGAAAGCAGACAATAGGTGGAGTGATTCTAGTTTTACGGAACTACTAGCTCTCCTGAATGACATGCTCCTAGAAGATAATGAGCTCCCAAGCCGAACATACGACACCAAACGAATGCTACGCTCGATGGGTATGATCTATGAAAGAATACATGCCTGCCCGAATGACTGTATACTATTTTGTAAGGATCACAAATTACTTAAATAATTCCCAAAGTGTGGTGCTTCTCGATACAAGAAAGATGAATCTAGTCCTACTAAATTTGTATGGTAATTTCCAATCATTCCAAGGTTTAGGTGCCTATATGGAAGTGAGGAGACTACAGGACAATTGACATGGCATGAAAATACAAGAATTAAATATGGGATACTACATCACCTAGCCGACTCTCCTTAGTGGAAGAGAATTGATCATTAGTATCCTGAATTTGGAAACGAGTCGAGAAACCATTGTCTTGAGTTATCTACAGATGGAGTGAATCCTTTTGGTTTTCAAAGCAATAGTCACAGTACATGGTCGGTTATGTTGGTAAATTATAACTTACCACCATGGTTATGTATGAAATGAAAATAAATCATGTTATATATTCTTATATTAGGACCAAAACAACTGGGTAATGATATTGATGTTTATTTAGCTCCATTTATCGAAGATTTTAAATTATTGTGGGATTCAGGTGTTACATTGTATGATGCTTACAAAAAGGAAGATTTCACTTTGAGAGCCATGTTGTATATGATGATAAATGACTTACCTGCTTATGTAAATTTTTTCAGGATATAGCATTAAAGGAACTCAAGGGTGTCTGTTTTTCGAGCAAGGTACACAATAAATTAGGTTGAAACATTCATCGAAAATCGTTTTTCTAGGACATTGCAGATTTCTACCCCGATGACATAAGTACCGATCTTGGATTACATCATTAGATAGAAGTTTATAAGAATGTATAGCACCATCTCTACTAATAGGTGATCAATTGTTTGAGAAAGTTAAAAAATTTGACACTACTTTTGGTAAACCGTCTTTAAAAAACCTTACTAAATTCGGTTGGAAAAAGAGATCAGTTTTTTTTGAATTACCATACTGGAAATGTCTGCATGTCAGAAATTTTCTTGATGTTATGCATGTAGAAAAAAATGTATTTGATAGTGTTATTGGCACGTTGCTAAATACACCTGAAAAAACAAAAGATGGAATTAAGGGTAGGTTGGACATGGTTGAGATGATAATACGAGAAGATTTGGCACCAGTGAAGGGTGAAAACCCAAAATTTCTTCCTCCTGCTACTTACACTCATTCCAGGCACGAGAGATATCAGTTTTTCAACTTCTATAATGACATAAAGGTTCCATAGGGGTATTCCTAAAATATCAGGAACCTCGTGTCAATGAGCGATTTGAAGTTAAAAGGTCTGAAATAACATGACTACCATGTTTTGACACAATATCTCATTCCTATTGATTTACGTTGCATTTTTCCGAAAAATTTCTGTCATACATTAACAAAACTGTGTTTCTTCTTCAAAGATATATGCAAAAAAGTTATAGACCTAGCGAAATTGCCAACTATGGAAAGATAAATTGTCATCATATTATGTGAATAAGAAATGTTCTTCCCGCCTTAATTTTTTGATATGATGGTTCATTTGATGGTCCACTTAGTGAGAGAGATTCAACTATGTGGTTCTGTACATTACAGATGGATGTTCCTCATTGAACGCTATATGAAGATTTTGAAAGGGTATGTCAAAAATCAAAGTCAGACAGAGGGTTGTATTGCGGAGCGATATATTGTAAAGGAAGCCGTTGAATTCTGTACCGAATACCTGTATGGTGTGGAAAACATTGGCCTACCGAAATCTTTTCACACTAGGTGACTTGAGGGTGAAGGAATTTCTGTAATACAGGTTTTCACAATCAATATTATAGATCCGGAGCAGGCCCACCTTTATGTTTTTCATAACAATTTCGACGTTGACCCATATATTGAAACCCATAAAGAAATTCTTAGGTATTTGAATCCATCGAGGGCTGAAAAATGGATATCAGATACACATAATAGATAGTTGATAGGATGGTTTCGAGACCATATTTTTAAGAAGTTAGATGAAAATTCAGATTCAATTTCAAATCTACTTCGATGGCTAGCCGAAGGACCAAGTGTGTATGTATTATCTTACAATGATTATGTAGTTAATGATGATACATTTTATACTAATGAACATTATTAAGGCATTACCATGCATAATAGTGGGGTTACACTTGTGGCTGAGGTGATGCATGTTTTCGGTGCTAAGGACAGAAATCTAATTTATGCAAATATGTCATACTTTGGCATCATCAAACAAATATGGGAGTTGGATTATACAGAATTCCAAGTTCTGATTTTTCAATTCAAGTGGGTTGATATCAGGAGTGCTGTTAAAATAGATGAATTGGGATTCGTGAAATTTGATTTCAGTAAGGAAGGGAGAAAGACGAACCATTTATAATGGCATTATAGGCAGTGAAAGTATTTTATGTTCCATATCCTGGAAGCTGAAACTGGTCAATTGTTCTGTTATCGACCAACAAAACTGAAGGGTCAGATGAAAATTCAATGGAGGATGACACTTTCATTAGGACTTCAAAATCATTTTGCAGTGGTCCCGATGTAGAAGACGTTTTGTATGTTAAAGGAGACCACAATGAAGGGATATGGAAAGTTGACAGAGGGGTCAAATCCCTTCAGCCTTTAAAAAAAAGAGAGATCAATAATCAGGTTATTTTTTTATTGTAATATAGATTGTGTTATATTATGTTATTATCTATTCACTGATGCTTTTATGTGACCTAAATTAAATGTTAAACCACTTCTGCAGAAAATGACTTCTGCACCTAGTGATGCACCCAATCCCGAGACACAACAGGTTTCTCAACCTGTTGTAGCTAGTCCCACTATTAAGGTACAACAGGTCTCTCAACTTGTTGTAGCTGGTCCCACTGCTGCGGTACAACAGGTTTCTCAACCTTTTGTTGCTGGTCCCACTGCTGAGGTACAACAGGTTTCTCAACCTGTTGTTGCTGGTCCCAGTGCTGATGCTAGCACTTCAGAGGAACATAATGATGATGCAGAAACCGAGGAAATGGTATGCAATGAAACCCCGAGGACACAAAAAAACTGGTGCGCTGTAGTTTGACATTTTTAGCCAAAATCCATAAGGAAAAAAGCAAAAGGGATCAAATATGAGGTGGGAAGGAATAAGCGAGGCCAGCATGTAAACCCCAACAAATCCATTTTTAGTAGCTACATTGGAATCGTCACTCAGCAACACATGCCGATTGATGTAGAGTCGTGGAACCATGTTGTCAATGGGCTGAAAACATTAATGTTGGAAGAGATTATGGTAACATTACGATATCATTTATTTAATTTTTTAAAATAAAATAAAATAAAATACTGAAATATTGACTAACTTTTCATCATCTCTTGCAGAGTGCATTTATAGTAGATGTCTCAGAAAAAGAATATGTATTAAGACTGGCAGGAAGGGTTCATAGAGGATTTCACACCATTTTAACGAAACGTTATGTAAAAGATGCTAAAGGGAAAATCAAGCCGCACTCACCTCCTCTTTGTGCACACTTGATATCCCAAGGAGCGTGGGATGTGTTTTGCAACCATCGTGCAGAGCAGACTTTTCAGGTACACTGTGTTTAGTAACACATTGTTTAATGTTACTTGTATTCATCACATTGATTGAAAGTTTTTTATTTATGAATCAGAAACTGAGTTCTGAAAATAATGAATGGGAAGCAAAACCAACGTACCCCTACCCTAAAGCAAAGTTGGGTATTCTTAATTTGAAAAACAATTGGTACATATTTTAAAAGTACTTTAATTCTTTTAGATGACATAAAACAACACTGAAACCATGTTTCTTTGTTTATATACAGATTGATGAATCTAAATACCAAGACACTTCCATCCCACACCATGTTCTATGGAAGGAGGCTTGTGTTAATAAAGAGGGAAAACTGGTAGATGAAAACACACAAAACGTGTGCGAAACATGTGTAAGTGTGACATAATATAAATTTGTTTTTCTTTAAATCACTATTACATCATGATGATTACTTATTTTTCCATATTTTTTATTTTACATAGTCAAAAGAATCAACAACACCCACACCAGATGCGGACATACTTTCAGCATCCTTGAAACAGCCAGAACAGTATGGCCGCGTCAGAGGTGTGGGTTTTGGGGTGACACCCCGGGAATATTTTCAGAAAAAAAAACAAGAGGAGGAACAAACTAAAGAAATGAAAATGATGAATGTTAGACTAGCTAACCTTGAAGAAAAATTCCAATGTCAGGGAGAGTTTCTAGAAACGTTGATGAGTGAGAGGCGAAGAGAAGAAACAACTCAAGAACAACCTGCCCCACCCCCACCAGCTTTGAGGTGATCCATTCCCCTCAAAGACCTGACTTAACTGAGGTAATAAATTTTCTAATATTTGTTTCTTTGAAATGTGAATCACATAGACACTGATACCTTTCTTGTAATGATATTCTACCGGGTGAAAATGACTATGATTTATATCTGTCAACTCCCACCCATCACCTTGTAGTGAGGGCTAGGGTGTTCAATATAAAAAATGACACGCTACACTCCAGAACACTTCCATCCGGTCATGTCAAAGTGTCGATTAACATAGCTCATGAGCCATGCGTCGAGATACCCATTCCAAATAATGATGACTACATTCATATGGTGGAAAAAGTTGTTGGAACATTCATTGCATGGCCATCAAATCTTGTAAAAAACATGTCGACCATGAGGTATTCATTTCAAATTCATTTTTCAAGAAGAACCTTTAACATTTAATTAGAAAAGGGTTGAACCGATGAATGGTACTACAGAAGGACAAAAGGAAAGAGCTAAAATGAAATACGGCTCAAAACGATCAACCAACTAATCAAAACGATCTACTGAGGGAACCTTCACCTCGCCCGTTCTATATCCACATTTAATATCATTGCAAGCCCATGTGGATACGAAAATGAAAGGCAGAAATAATCACACAATTGTTTGTGAAAAAGATATTTATAGAGAGGAAACATTAGATTTCGTTAGTGCTGACGTTGTAGCTGAAATCATCACATATGACTGGCTTGGTGCCTCAGTTATAAATGTATACATGAGGTATGTTTTCATGATTTTATTTTATAGAAGCTGATATACTATGATAATTATGGCTAAATACATTTCATATTTTTCACAGGCATATATATGGAAAACAATTAATGGGATTTTCCCATGAATACAAATTTGGACTCGTTAGTCCTCACACAATGTCTACAAAAAAAAAGAAATAGATTCCGCTTTTCAGGCTGAATTAATGTCAAACCTGGTCAGAACGTTTCAATGAAAAATTACGACTGATAGGCTCTTTTTAATTCCAATGTTGCAAGGGTAAAACTCTACATTTTAATCATATCAATTATATTTTCATTCCTATTATTACTTATTCCTTTTTGTGTTTTTAGGCAGCATTGGATGCTCATTGTAGTAAATTTGGATACTCCAAAGATTTATTTTCTGGATTCACTGCATGGATATCCAACAAACAGACCACACATGATGGCGATTGTCAATTTTTAATACACTAGATCCAAAATTTTGGAACTAAATATCTATTTATATAATTTATATTATCTTTTAATGAGGATTCTGTTATGATAGGGCGGTGTATGAATATCGTCTAAAGGCTGGAATGAATCCAGGGTCTAAGGATGACAAGGCGCACGAGATCTAAAAATGGACAAGTATCAGGGTATATATAATTATATTGCACTATCCAAATACATATAAAAACAGATTACTTATTTTTCTCAATGTTTATGTAGTGTCTGAAACAAAAAAATGGAAAGGACTGCGGTTATTATGTTTGTAAATTTATGAAAGAGATCATATTTCATGAAAAAACTAGCATCCCAGAAGAGGTATTTCCGAAAACAATTACTAGTTAATTTAAAATATTTACTAATCCTTTGTGTATTTATATTTTTTCAGTACTACTATGACTCTCGAAAAAACTCATATTCACAAGATGATATAGATGTGTTTAGAAACGAATGGGTAGCGTACCTGATGGAAGAATGTAAACAAATATGACAATGAAGGTGAATTACTACTACTTATGTTATCTTTATATGATCATTGATATATCCCTTGTTTAAACGTATTGATAATCTATGATCCCCCTTTCTTATGTTTCATATCCTTAGATTATGAAAAATGGTTTTAGAAATGATTTGAGTTTCTAGTAAAGAATAACGTAATGAGAGACTCTTATGAACTACTAACATACGGAAAACCGAGAAAACACATTAGGATTGTTTTGTTAGTTTAGTACAACAATCCATTAGTCAATTTTGACATGTACGAATGTACCACACCTCAATCTGATGCACGATGTGAATGGTATGGATAAAAGTCTCTAATATCAGTTTTAAATTAACATTAACTTTAGAAAACAACACAAGTGACATACGAAAAACTGAGAAAATGCATTCGGGTTGTTTTGATACATTAGTAAAATGATACATGAGTCATTTTTGATGTGTAAAAATCAACCGCACCTCAATCCAACACACGGTGTGACCGGTATAGCTAAAAATGTCTAATATCAGTTTCAAATTGACATAAACTTTAGAAAACAACACTACTAACATACAGAATAATGAGAAAAGGCATTCGTATTGTTTTTATACTTTAGTAAAATGATCCATGAGTCATTTTTGACATGTACGAATCAACCGCATCTCAATCCGACACATGGTGTGACCGGTATGGCTAAAAGTGTCTGATATTAGTTTGAAATTGACATTAACTTTAGCAAACAAAACTATTGGCATAAGGAATACCAAGAAAAGGTGTTTGGATTGTTTTAATAATTTAGAAAAATTATCCATGAGTCATTTGTGATGTGTATAAATCAACCGCACCTCAATCCGACGCATGGTGTGAACGATATTTCTGAAAGTGTTTGATATCAGTTTTAAATTGACATAAACTTTAGAAAACAACACAAGTGACATACAGAAAACTGAGCAAATGCATTTGGATTGTTTTTATACTTTAGTACAATGATCCATGGGTCATTTTTGACGTTTACAAATCGACCGAACCTCAATCCGATGCACAGTGTGACTGGTATGGATAAAAGTGTCTGATATCAGTTTCAAATTGACATTAACTTTAGAAAACAACACTACTTACATATAGAATATTGAGAAAAAACATTCTAATTGTTTTGATAATTTTGTAAAACAATCCATGATTCATTTTTGATGTGTACAAATCGACCGCACCTCAATCCGATGCACGGTGTGACCGGTATGGATAAAACTGTCTGATATCAGTTTGAAATTGACATAAACTTTAGAAAACAACACAGGTGACATACGGAAAACCGAGAAAATGTGTTCAGATTGTTTTGATACTTTAGGAAAATGATCAATGAGTCATTTGTGACATGTACGGATCAACCACACCTCAATCCGATGCAAGGTGTGACCGATATGGATAAAAGTGTCTGATATCAGTTTTAAATTGACATAAACTTTAGAAAACAACACTAATGACATACAGAATATCGAGAAAACACATTCGGATTGTTTTGATACTTTAGTAAAACGACCCATGAGTCATTTTTGATGTGTAAGAATTTCCACACCTCAATATGATGCACGGTATGACCAGTATGGCTAAAAGTGTCTGATATCAATTTGAAATTGACATTAACTTTAAAAAACAACACTACTGACATACAGAATACCAATAAAATTCATTCTTATTGTTTTGATACTTTAGTAAAACAATCCATGAGTCATTCTTGATGTGTACGAATCAACCACACCTCCGTCCGATGCATGGTGTGACCGGTATGGCTAAAAGTGTCTGATATCAGTTTGAAATTGACACTAACTTTAGAAAACAACACAAGTGAAATACGGAAAACTAAGAAAACACATTGAGACTGATTTCATACTTTAGGAAAATGATCCATGAGTCATTTGTGATGTGTAAGAATTGACCTCACCTCAATCGGATGCACAGTTTGACCGATATGGATAAAAGTGTGGGATATCAGTTTCAAATTGACATTAACTTTAGAAAACAACACAAGTGACATACAGAAAACTAAGAAAACGCATTTGTATTGTTTTGATACTTTAAGAAAATGATCCATGAGTCATTTTTGATTTGTATGAATTGATCGCACCTCAATTCGATGCACGGTGTAACCGGTATGGCTAAAAGTGTCTGATATTGGTTTCAAATTGACATAAACCTTAGAAAACAACACAAGTGACATACGGAAAACTGATCAAACGCATTAGGATTGTTTTGATACTTTAGGAAAATGATCTATGAGTCATTTTTGATGTTTAAAAATCAACCGCACCTCAATACGACGCACAGTGTGACCGGTATGGCTAAAAGTGCCTGATATCAGTTTTAAATCGAGATTAACTTTAGAAAACAACACTACTGACATAATAAATACTGAGCAAATGCATTCGTATTGTTTTGATACTTTAGTAAAATGATCCATGAGTCATTTTTGACGTGTACGAATGAACCACACCTCAATCTGACACACGGTGTGACTGGTATGGCTAAAAGTGTCTTATATCAGTTTCAAATTGACATAAACATTAGAAAACAACACTACTGACATACTGAATACCGATCAAATGCATTATTATTGTTTTTATACTTTAGTTAAACGACCCATGAGTCATTTTTTATGTGTACTAATTGACCGCACCTCAATCCGACGCACAATATGACCAGTATGGCTAAAAGTGTCTGATATCAGTTTCAAATTGATATAAACTTTAGAAAAAAACACAAGTGACATACGGAAAAACGATAAAACATTTTCGGATTGTTTTGATAATTTAGTAAAATGATCCATGAGTCATTTTTGACATGTAAGAATCAACTGCACCTCAATCCGACGCACTATGTGACCGGTATGGCTATAAGAGTCTGATATCAGTTTCAAATTGACATAAACTTTAGAAAACAAAACTACTGACATACGAAATACCAAGAAAACATGTTCGGATTGTTTTTATACTTTAGGAAAACTATCCATGAGTCATTTGTGACGTGTACGAATTGACCTAACCTCAATCCGACACATAGTGTGATCGGTACGGCTAAACGTGTCTAATATCAGTTTCAAATTGACATAAACTTTAGAAAACAACACAAGTGACATATGGAAAACTGAGAAACACATTTGATTTGTTTTTATACTTTAGGAAAACGATCCATATTTCATTTTTGACGTGTACATATTGACCGCACCTCAATCTGACACACAATGTGACCGGTATGGATAAAAGTGTCTGATATCAGTTTGAAATTGACATTAACTTTAGAAAACAACACTACTGACATATGGAATACTGAGAAAACGTGTTCATATTGTTTTGATACTTTAGAACAATGATCCATTTGTCATTTTTGACATGTAAGAATCAACCAAACCTCAATCCGACACATGGTGTGACCAGTATGGCTAAAAGTGTCTGATATCTATTTCAAATTGACATAAACTTTAGAAAACAACACTTCTGACATACGTAATACTGAGAAAATGCATTCTTATTGTTTTGATACTTTAGGAAAACTATCTATGAGTCATTTTTGACAAGTAAAAATTGACCACACCTCAATCCAATGCACGGTGTGACCGGTATGGATAAAAGTGTCTGATATCAGTTTAAAATTAACATTAACTTTAGAAAACAACACAAGTGACATACAGAATACTGAGAAAGCGCATTTGTATTATTTTGATACTTTAGGAAAATGATCCATGAGTCATTTGTGCGGTGTAAGAATCGACCACACCTCAATCCAATGCATGGTGTGACTGATATGGCTAAAAGTGTCTGATATCAGTTTCAAATTGACATTAAGTTTAGAAAACAACACAAGTGACATATGAAAACCCGAGAAAATGCATTCGGGTTGTTTTGATAATTTAGGAAAACGATCCATGAGTCATTTGTGATGTGTATGAATTGACCGCACCTCAATCCGACGCACGGTGTGAACGGTATGGATAAAATTGTCTGATATCAGTTTCAAATTGACATAAACTTTAGAAAACAACACAAGTTACATACGGAAAACCAAGAAAACGCATTCGGATTGTTTTGATACTTTAGGAAGACGATCCATGAGTCATTTGTGACTTGTACGAATCAACCGCACCTCAATACGATGCACAGTGTGACCGGTAAATCTTTTCATTAGATAAAGAATCAGTATTTATTAAATGAGATAAATGATCCAAAAACATATTGATTTTACATTGTTCCCTTTCATTGTTATCAGAATGAAAATTTTTAGTTTATCATTTCCATATGTTAGTTTAACATTTCTATATTAATGTATTCTTTCATATTAATGTTTTAATTTATTTCATTATTTTATTACTAGCATAATATTTGTTTTCTTATATAGGTGAATTTTTTTCCCTGAGTTCAGATGTTTTGTTCAGCATCAAATACCGTGGATGACAATTTTTGAGAGCGGATAACAGATATCAAAGGATGAAACATTAATGTTCATAACTGTTGTTGGATAATTGTTATTTTAACCATGTAAAAAATTGTTTGAAATGTATATAGCAGCGTTTTTTTTGTATTCATGATGTTAAGTAAATGGATATAGCATTGTTTGTCAAAATATTATGTACGGGTGCAATTTTGTGCAGTTGTGTAGGTGCTATTTTGTGCAGGTGTGTTGGTTTGTGCAGGTGTGTAGGTGTGTAGGTGCTGGTTGTGCAGGTGCAGGGGAAGGTGCCTTTATCAGCGTTTTTTTTGAGTGCTAGTAAAGGACACCTTTAACAGCGCTAAAAGATCGCTGATAAAGGGCCCTATTATCAGTGCTCAAGGTAGCGCTGATAAAGGCACCCCTTTATCAGCGCTAGAAAATCGCTCTTAATTCCGGCATAGATAAAGGGGGGGGGGGGTCCCCTGTATCAGCGCTCCGAAAAAGTGATGATAAAGGGGGTCCTTTATCAGCGCTTTTTTATCACTGATAAAGTGGACCCCCCCCCCCCTTTATCTACGTCGACATTAACAGCGCTTTTCTAGAACTGTTAATGTCGGGTTTTAGTGCTGATAAAAGGCCAAGTTGTAGTAGTTAATGGGCAATGTAGGCACTTGGCTTTATCAGCGCTAACAGAAAAGTGCTGATAAAGGGGTATGACTTTATCAGTGCTTTAAATATCCCTTTATTATTTCTTTTCTTAGCGCTGATAAAGGTTACATTTATCAGCACTTTACTTCATATGAAATTATTATAATTATATTCAAAAATAATGTTTATTGTATACATTAAATAAAAAACACGTGTTATAACTATATATATATATATATATAATTAAATAATTATAATATTAATAATAAATATATTTATTGTCTTTATAAGATTTATTATATTTATTAATTAATTATATTTATTAGATTTATGAATTCATTATATTTAATGTATATATTTATTATATTTTTTATATTTAATGTATTTGTTTTATTTATAAATATATAATACTTTTTAATATATATGTATAATTAAAATTATTGAATATATCTGTGTTTTCCAATGAATTTTGGTCAATGAATATATCATGCGTATATGTTATGTGATCATAGATGTGCATGAATAATGTTCATTTATAGATTATAATTACATATCACGTTGATGTGTTAATGATTTATAATTCATTATGTTACCCATATAATATATATGTTCTAAAAAATGTACACTTATAATTAAAATTACATTATATTTAAAAAATAAATATATATTTTATTATATTTTCAATGATATATATATAAATATACCTTTCAAATAAATTTATAAGAATAAATAAAGATATATTTATTTAGAGTTATAATTATTAATAAATATAAATATATATATATTAATCCTAACTATCATTTTAAATTAATATTTAATAATATAAAAAAATTATTAAATTTATACATTTATCAGCGCTTTTATTAGCGCTGATAACGTATGGATTTATTAGCGCTTTTATTAGTGTTGATAAAGTATGGATTTATCAGTTCTACAAAAGCACTGATAAACTGGGTCTTTATCGGCGCTAAAATGAAAAGCACTAATAAAGACACCCTTTATCAGTGCTACAAAAGCACTGATAAAGTCTTACCTTTATCAGTGCTAAAAAAGTGCTGATAAAGGGGGTCTTTATCAGCGATTTTCATTTTAGGGCTGATAATGGTCCCCGCGGGATTTATAAGTGCCACCGGGTCCCCCTCCTCCTCCCCGCACCATGTCCAGCTTTCGCGGAAGCCCTACCCGGCACCTCCACCCTTGACTCCTCTTCTCTGCTGCCTCCTTCTCCTCCTCCTCTACTGTGGCTATCACCTCATTCTCCTCCATCAGCACCTACTTCTCCTCCTCCTCCTCTTGTCGTGGCTCCTCCTCCCCGCACCCTGTCAATCGCGGAATCCCTACCCTGCGCCTCCACCGCTGCCTCCTCTCCATCGCTGCCTCCTTCTCCTCCACCTTTGTCAAGGGCTCCACCTCATTCTCCTCCTTTGGTGCCTACTTCTCTTCCTTCTATTCTTGTCGCGGCTCCTCCTCCTCCTCCTCCATCGCGGCTCATCCTCATCCTCCTCCTCTGTCGTGGCTTCTCCTCCTCCTCCTCCTCCACCAAGACCTCCTCCTCCTCCTCCTCAACTTCTACCTCCTCCTCCTCCTCCGCTGCCTCCACTGCCTCTACTTTCTCTTCTACCTCCGCTACCTCCGAGCTACCTCCACTGCCTCTATTGCCTCTGCTGCCTCCGCTACCTCTGCTGCCACCGCGCTGCCTCTGCGCTGCCTCTGCTGCCTCTGTTGTCAACGCCTCCTCCTCCTCCGCCACCGGGTCCTCCTCCTTAAGTTGAGTAAAATTGAATTTTCATGAATTAATTATGTTTTCATTTATTGTCAATATTGAGATTAATTATGATTTTTCATGATTCTTGTGTGTGATTCTTGTGTGTGTGACATGTGTATACGTGGTTGGTTACTTGTTTGATCTTGATTACCTCTCCCCACTATAGCCTTGTGATAGAAACCTGAATAGAGAGAGCATTTTTTTTTGAAAGGTTGTTACACTATATTAGGATTTCACTCCGTCTAGTGGCCCTTAGTATGGAACTTTTTCTGATTTTGGATACTACCCCATAGTTAGGCCAGGTAGGGTTTGAACCGTTCATGTTGGTGAATTCATGTCATCAGGTGAGGCATTCCAACGGGATGAGACATATGTTTAGTATGTTCTATATTGTACACTATATTGTACACTATTCTCATTGGGTTCGAAAAAACGAACCTTAATAGGGATTATACCAATTCTTTCCCACTACCTACTCTCTTTGGGTTAGGTCATATACCAATTTAAATATCACATCCTTTCTTATAACATAACAGTGCCACCAACCTCTCACATTGGGTGTGATTCACATATCCTCTAATTCCACAACGTAGTAGTGACTCCCCTCTCACTTACGGTGGGTCTCACTATCACATCACATAAAAAACAATTTGAGGTGGAAATATCTATAGACAAACTCTCACAAAACTACTCCAAACCAATAATAAGTGATCCCCATTTCTATATCTCACATCATATTATCATAAAAAAATGATCTAAGGAGGGAATCACAATATCCAACCTCTATCACAAGTCAAAATTCACCATCAATAGGTGGATCCCATGGAAGTCACACATCAATCCCTTTTGACCAATGCCTTCTCACTCAAAGTAGGGTCCTACCAACACCTTATCGCTTAAATAAAGTCCATCCATCTTGTCTCATGCCAAAAAACATATAAACAGTAATCTAAGGAGGGTATCTAGATAGCCAACCTCTCTTACTATCTAAACAACATCATCAATAGGTGGGCCCCATGGATGATCATACTTCAACTAGGTGAAAGTCATATGAAGTCCTAATATCTTAGTCGGTCTAGCCATAAATGATAAAATTCACCATCCATTTAGACTTGCCTAATAATCTCCTTAAAACCCTCTTGGTTATACATGAAAATTATTCCCAACCTAACAACATTCTAATCCCTCCTATAAGGGAATCTACTGGGTTCTACAAACCTAACCCATATCTACTCATTGATACCAACACACACTCATATCTACATGGTCTTGTCACAACCCACATGCTATACATGATCTAGACCTCGATAGTCTAGTCTTTATCATCTTCTAATTCCCATATTAAAACTAATTAAAACTAAATAATGACCATCCTAAGAAACTCACTCTATGGGCCTTGGATACCCAATGCTAAGTCATCCAGACTATTACCATGACCCTCACTTAGGTACCATATCATATCTCCCCTTAGAGATCTCTTAATCCAATTATAAGGAGGAAATACTCTATGTCACACTTCACCAATCCCTATATGGAATATCCTACTCATCACACACACCATAACTCTTATATATATTTAAGAGGGTGTTCCCCATCATACATGAGATATAAAACTATATTATCCATCTTCTTTAGGCCTAAGACTCTAATACAAACTCAAATATCCTTAAAAAACCTAACTAGGCTATAAAAATCTCATACCAAACCTGATCCTCTCATAAATACAACTAGAAACCTCTCCTCCATGGAAACATAATCTCTTGATGATCACAAAACCACAAATATTAAATAGAACCCTCACTCTATCTCTTGGTGGATCAAAAACACCTATTTATTTACCTAGTTTGCTCTTGATTTCTATCACTTTCACAGGAACACATATACTCATGCATCAATTTACAATCATCCATAAATTGGAACATGGTTTGGTATTATAGGGTCCACCTACCTCAAAAAATGGAGTAACCCCCTCCCCAAGATCAACTCATCCTCAACCAAGACTATAAATGCCATACCTAATCTTGTACCAATGATTGGGACCCAATCTCAAGGCACAATTCCCAAATAATTAATTATATAAACTTATAATTAATTATTCACCTTAATATAATTAGGAATAATCTTTTAAAACTCACTGGGAAAAACAACACCACCTAAACCACATAAAACATGGTGCGTTCATCATACGAGGATAACCTCTAGCCAATAAAAACAAAATCTACATCATCTAAATTTATTTGAAGATGATATAGTGAAATCATCACACAAATCCAAGTTAAAATCATCCCAAATCATAGGGAAATACAGGATAATAGTAATGGAGGAAGTATGAGGGAAGAACTCACTAACTCACTATAAAAAACTCCCAAGAACCGCCCCTCATTAGGGGGGATCGAAGAGAGGAAGAGAATGGATGAATCCCAAGAACCACCAAAGATTTTCTATTAATGAGCACGCCCCCACCATTTTTTGAAGTCTCTAGTTTTTTATCTAAATTATACTCATATTCCTTCTCCCCTAACCTATATACCCATCCTTTGGATTTTAAATAGGATGAATATAAATAAAGAATTGATGAATGCCAATCGGTTGAAAAAAGAGTATGAAGAAGGCGTGAAAGAGTTTATCATGTTTTCAAAATATCATGTATATGACCCTTCTCAAATCCTTTGTCTATGTTTACACTATTGTTATTTAAAACAAGTTAGTCCATTTGAGTTGGAAGAACACTTGATCTTTCACAGAATAGATCAGAGTTATACATGTTGGAATAAACACGAGGAAACAACGAATGTAGGTAGTGGCTGGGATAACACTACATTTTATGGATCATCTGATATGATTATATGCATGAACAATGAAGATGAATATATGGAGGATATGATTATAGATGTGAATGATGATGAAGATCGTATTGAGGAAATGACAAGGACCATCGAAGATGAACTTCATGATTTCCCAAAATTGTTTGAGAAGTTAAAAAGTTTTGAAAAGACTCCATTATATGATGGTTACACTAAATATACAGCATTGTCACCCATACTGAAGCTGTATAATTTGAAATTAGACAATGGGTGGAGTGATTCCAATTTTACGGAAATACTTGCTCTCTTGAATGACATGCTCCCAGAAGATAATGACCTCCCGAGCCGAACATACGATTCCAAACAAATGCTACGATCGATGGGTATGATCTATGAAAGAATACATGCCTGCCCGAATGACTGTATACTATTTCTCAAGGACCACAAATCACTTAAAAAATTCCCAAAATGTGGTGCTTCTCAATGCAAGATAGATGAATCCAGTCCTACTAAAGTGGTACGGTACTTTCCAATCATTCCAAGGTTTATGTGCCTATATGGAAGTGAGGAGACTACAGGACAATTGACATGGCATGCAGAGACAAGAATTAAAGATGGGATACTACGTCACCCACCAGACTCTCCTCAGTGGAAGATAATTGATCATGAGTATCCTAAATTTGGAAACGAGTCGAGAAACCTTCATCTTGTGTTATCTATAGATGGAGTGAATCCTTTTGGTTTTCAAAGAAACAGTCACATTACATGGCTGATTATGTTGGTAAATTATATCTTACCACCGTGGTTATGCATGAAATGAAAATACATCATGTTATCTATGCTTATATCAGGACCAAAACAACCAGGTAATGATATTGATGTTTATTTAGCTCCATTGATTGAATATTTGAAATTATTGTGGGATTCAGGTGTTACATTGTATGATTCTTACAAAAAGGAAGATTTCACTTTGAGATCCATGTTGTACGGGACGATAAATGAATTCCCTGCTTATGGAAATTTGTCAGGATATAGCATTAAAGTAACTCAAGAGTGTCCTGCTTGCAAACAAGTTACACAATCAATTTGGTTGAAACATTCATCAGAAATAGTGTCTCTAGGACATCACAGATTTCTACCCTAACGACATAAGTACCGATCTTGGACGACATCATTATATGGAAGTTCATAATAATGTACAGCATCGTCTCCACTAACAGGAGATCAATTGTTTTTGAGAATGTTAACAATTTGGACACTACTTTTGGTAAATTGTCTTTGAAAAACCTTACGAAAATCGGTTGGAAAAAGAGATCGGTTTTTTTGAATTATAATATTGGAATTGTCTGTATGTCAGACATTTTCTTGATGTCATGCATGTAGAAAAAAAATCTATTTGATAGTGTCATTGGCACATTTCTAAATACACCTGGTAAAATAAAAGATGGAATTAAGGCTAGGTTGGACATGGTTGATATGGGAATACAAGAAGAATTGGCACCAGTGAACGGTGAAAAACGAACATTTCTTCCTCCTTCTGCTGACACTCTTTCCAGGCAGAAGATTTATTAGTTTTGCAACTTCTTTATGATGTAAAGGTTCCATAGGGGTATTCTTCAAATATCAATAACCTCGTGTCAATGAGAGACTTGAAGTTAAAAGGTCTGAAATCACATGACTGCCATGTTTTGATGCAAGATCTCATTCTTATTGCTTTACGTTGCATTTTTCTCACAAATGTCCACCATACATTAATGAAACTATGTTTCTTCTTCAAATATATATGCAGCAAAGTTATAGACCCTATGAAATTTCCAACTATGGAAAGAGAAATTTCTATCATATTATGTGAATTAGAAATGTTCTTCCCGCCTTCATTTTTTGATATGATGGTTCATTTGACGGTCCACTTGGTGAGAGAGATTTAACTATTTGGTCCTATACATTATAGATAAATGTACCCCATTGAACGGTATATGATGATTTTGAAAGGGTATGTTAAAAATCGAAGTCGGCCAGAGGGTTGTATTGTGGAGTGATATATTGTTGAGGAATCCATTGAATTCTGTACCAAATACCTGTCTGGTGTGGAAATCATTGGCCTACCAAAATCTCGTCACACTGGGCGGATTAAAGGTGAAGAAATTTCTGGAAGACAGGTTGTCACAATCAATATTACTGATCGGGAGTAGTCCCACCTTTATGTTTTGTATAACATTTTTGATGTTGACCCATATGTTGAAACCCACAAAAAATTCTTAGGCATTTGAATCCATCTAGGGATGAAAAATGGATATCAGATACAGATAATCGACATTTTATAGGATGGTTCTGAGACCATATTTTTAAGAAGTCAGATAAAAAACCAGAGTCAATTTCAGAACGACTTCGATGGCTATCCATAGGACCAAGTGTGTATGTATTATCTTACAATTCTTATGTAGTTAATGGTTATACATTTTATACTAATGAACATGATGAAGACAGTAACATGCATAATAGTGGGGTTACACTTGTGGCTGAAGCGATGCATGTTTCTGGTGCTAAGGATAGAAATACAGTTTATGAAAACATGTCATACCTTGACATCATCAAACAAATATAGGAGTTGGATTATACAGAATTCCAAGTTCTGATTTTTCAATGCAAGTGGGTTGATAACAAGAGTGCTGTTAAAATAGATGAATTGAGATTCATTAATGTTGATTTCAGTAAGGAAGGGGAGAAAGACGAACCATTTATAATGGAATCACAGGTTGTACAACTATTTTATGTTCCACATCCTGCAAACTGAAACTGGTCAATTGTTCTCTTATCGACCAAAACAACTGAAGGTTTAGATGAAAATTCAACTGAGGATGGCCCTTTCATTGAGAATTCACAATCATTTCGCAGTGGTCCCAATGTAGATGACGTTTTTTATGTCAGAGGAGACCACAATGAAGGGATATGGATAGTCAATAGAGGGGTCAAATCCCTTCAGCCTTTAAAAAAAGAGAGTTTAATAATCAGGTTATTTTATTATTGTAATATAGATTGTGCTACATTATGTTATTATCTTTTCGCTTTTGCTTTTATGTGACCTAAATTAAATATTAAACCACTTCTGCAAATACTGACTTATCCACCTACTAATGCACCAAATCCCGAGACACAATAGGTTTCTCAACCTATTGTAGCTAGTCCCACTACTGAGGTACAACAGGTCTCTCAACCTGTTGCAGCTGGTCCCACTGCTGAGGTACAACAGGTTTCTCAACCTGTTGATGTTGGTCCCACTACTGAGGTACAATAGGTTTCTCAACCTGTTGTTGCTGGTCCCAGTGCTGATGCTAGCACTTCAGAGGAACATAATGATGATGCAGAAACCGAAGAAATGGTAGGCAATGAATCCTCAATGACACAAAAAAAAACAGGTGCACCGTAGTTTGACAGTTTTAGCCAAAACCCTTAAGGAAAAGTCAAAAGGCATCAAATATGAGGTGGGATGGAATAAGTGAGACCAGTATTTAAACCCCAACAAATCCATGTTTAGTAACTACATTGGAATCATCACTCAGCAACGCGTTCCAATTGATGTAGATTCATGGCACCATGTTGTCAGTGGGCTAAAAAAATTAATGTGGGAAGAGATTACGACAACATTATGATTTCATTTATTTAATTTATTAAAATAAAATACAAAAATATTGACAAACTCTTTATCATCTCTTGCAGTGTGCATTTATAGTAGATGTATCGCACAAAGAATATGTATTAAGACTGGTAGGATGGGTTCATAGAGGCTTTCACACCATTTTAACGAAATGAAATCTGAAAGATGCTGAAGGGAAAATAAAGCAACAACCACCTCATATTTATGCACACTTGATATCCCAAGGAGCGTAGGATGCATTTTGCAACCATAGTGCGGAGAAGACTTTTCAGGTACATTGTGTTTGGTAACACTTTTTTTGATGTTGCTTGTGTTCATCACTTTGATTAACAGTTTTTTATTTATGAAATAGTAACAGAGTGCTAAAAATAAAGAACGGGTAGCAAAACCAGCATACCCCTACCGTAAAGCAAGGATGGGGTATGCTTCAATTGAAGAACAATTGGTATGTATTTTAAAAGTACTATAATACTTTTATGTGACATAAAACAACACTGTAACCATGTTTCTCTGTTTATATGCAGATTGATAAATCAAAATCCCAATCCAAATCCATCCCACGCCATGTGCTATGGAAGGAGGCTCGTGTTAATAAAGAGGAGAAACTGGTAGATGAAAACACACAAAAAGTGTGGGAAACATGTGTAAGTATGACATAATATAATTTTTTTTGCTTTAAATCACTGTTACATAACGATGATTACTTATTTTCCCATATTTTCTATTTTACATAGTCATAGGAATCAACAACACCCACACTGGATGCAGACATAATTTCAGCGGCCTTGAAACTGCCAGAACAGTATGGTCGCGTCAGAGGTGCGGGTTTTGGGGTGACACCCCGGACATATTTTTAGGAAAAAAACAAGAGGATGAACAAACTAAAGAAATGAAAATTATGAGAGAAAGACTAGCTACCCTTGAAGAAAAATTCCAAAGTCAGTGATAGTTTCTAAGAACTTTGATGGGGGAGAGGCGAAGAGAATAAACAACTTAAGAACAAACCATGCGAGAAGATCCCGCCAAACCCCCCACCAGCTTTGAGGTGAGCCATTCCCCTAAAGAACCCGAATTAACCGAGGAAATAAATGTTCTAATATTTGTTTCTGTGAAACATGAATCACATAGACACTGATATCTTTCTTGTAATGATATTATATATGGTGAAAATGACTGTGATTTATATCTGTCAACTCCCACCCATCACCTTGTAGTGAGGGCTATGGTGTTCAATATACAGAATGACATGATACACTCCAGACCACTTCCAACTACTCATGTCAAAGTGTATATTAACTTAGCTCATGAGCTGATCTCTGAGCTACCCATGCCAAATGACGATAATGGCATTCATATGGTGGAAAAAGATGTTGGAACATTCCTTGCATGGCCATCAAATCTGGTAAATAAACATATTGACCAAAAGATATTCATTTCTAATTCATTTTTCAAATAGAACCTTTAACATTTAATTATAAAAGGGATAAACCAATGAATGTTATTACAGAAGGACAAAAGGAAGGAGATAAAATGAAAGAGCGGCTCAAAAGGATCAACCAACCGATCAAAAAGATCTACTAAGAGCACCTTCACCCCACCCATTCTATATCCACATTTAATATCATTTCAAGCTCATGTGGATACGAAAATGAAAGGTGGTAATAATCACACACTTTTTTGTGAAGAATATATGTTTGCAGAGGGAACATTAGATTTTGTTAGTGCTGACGCTTTAGCTGAACTCATCACATACGACTGGCTAGGTGCCTTAGTTATAAATGTATACATGAGGTATATTTTCATAATTTGATTTTACAGAAGCTAATATACTATGATAATTATGGAGAAATACATTTCATATTTTTCGTAGGCATATATATGAAAAACAATTGAAGGGATTTTCCCATGAATACAAATTTGGACTCGTTAGTCATCACACCATTTCTACACAACAAAAATAAATAGATTCTGATTTTTAGGATGAATTAATGTCAAACCTGATCAGAACGTTTCAATGAAAAATTACGACTGACGGGCACTTTTTAATACCAACGTTGTAGGGGTAAAACTCTACATTTTAATCATATGAATTATATTTTCATTTCTATTATTACTTATTCCTTTTTGGGGTTTTAGGCAGCATTGGATGCTCATTGCAGTCAATTTGGATACTCCAAAGATTTATTTTCTGGATTCACTGTATGGATATCCAACAAACCGACCACACATGATGGAGATATTCAATTTGTAATACACTAGATCCAACATTTTAGAACTAAATATCTAGTTATATAATTTATATTATCTTTTAATGAGGATTCTGTTATGATAGGGTGGTGTATGAATATCGTCTAAAGGCTGGAATGAATCTAGGGCCTAAGGATGAAAAGGCGCATGATATCTATAAATGGAGAAGTGTCAGTGTATATATAATTATATTACACTATCCAAATACATATCAAAACAGATTACTTATTTTTCTCGATGTTTCTGCAGTGTCCGAAAAAGACAAACAGAAAGGACTGTGGTTATTATGTTTGTAAATTTATGAAAGAGATCATATTTCATGAACAAACTAGCATCCCTGAAGAGGTATTTTTGAAAATAATTACTAGTTATTTTAAAATAATTATTAATCCTTTGTGTATTTATATTTTTTCAGTACTACTATGACTGTCGCAAAAACTCATATTCACAAGATGATATAGATGTGTTTAGAAAAGAATGGGCAACGTACCTGATGGAAGAATGTAAACAAATAGGACAATGAAGGTGAATTCTTACTACTTATGTTATCCTTGTATGATCATTCATATCTCCATTGATTACACTTATTGAGAATCTATGATTACCCTTTATTATGTCTCATATCCTTAGATTATGAAGAATGGTTTTAGAAATGATTTGAGTTTCTAGTAAAGAATAACTTCATGAGAGACTCTTATGAACTATTGACATATTGAATAAAAAGCATTCAGATTGTTTTGATACTTTAGGAAAACGATCCATGAGTCATTTGTGATGTTTATGAATTGACCACACCTCAATCCAACGCACGGTGTGACTGGTATGGCTAAAAGTGTATGATATCAGTTTGAAATTGACATTACCTTTAAAAACAACACGAGTGAAATACGGAAAACCAAGCCTATGCATTCAGATTGTTTTTATTCTTTATGAAAATGATCCATGAGTCATTTATGACGTGTACGAATCAACCTCACCTCAATCCTATGCACGGTGTGATCAGTATGGCTAAAAGTGTATGATATCAGTTTGAAATTGACATTAACTTTAGAAAACAACACAGGTGACATATGGAAAACCGATCAAATGCATTCAGATTGTTTTGATACTTTAGGACAATGATCCATGAGTCATTTTTGATGAGTATGAATCAATCGAACCTTAATCTGACACACGATGTGATCGGTATGGCTAAAATTGTTTGATATCAGTTTCAAATTGACATAAACTTTAGAAAACAACACTACTAACATACGGAATACCAAGAAAACACATTTGTATTGTTTTGATACATTAGGAAAATGATCCATGAGTCATTTGTGATGTGTAAGAATCAATCGCACCTCAATTTGATGCATGATATGACCGGTATGGCTAAAATTGTCTGATATCAGCTTGAAATTGACATTAACTTTAGAAAACAACACAAGTTACATATAAAAAACCGATAAAAACACATTTGTATTGTTTTGATACTTTAAGAAAATTATCTGTGATTCATTTTTGATGTGTAAGAATCTACCTTACCTCAATCTGATGCACGGTGTGACCGGTATGGATAAAAGTGTCTGATATCAGTTTGAAATTGACATTAACTTTAGAAAACAACACAAGTGACATATAAAAAACCAAGAAAATGCATTCAGATTGTTTTGATACTTTAAAACATTGATCCATGAGTCATTTGTGATGTATAAGAATCAACCACACCTCAATATGACACACGGTGTGACTTGTGTGACTAAAAGTGTCTGATACCAGTTTGAAATTGACATTAACTTTAGAAAACAACACAAGTGACATATGGAAAAATGAGAAAACACATTCAAATTGTTTTGATTATTTAGTACAATAATACATGAGTCATTTGTGACTTGTAAAAATTTACCACACCTCAATCCAAAGAACAATGTGATCGGTATGTCTATAAGTGTCTAATATCAGTTTCAAATTGACATAATCTTTAGAAAACAACACTACTGACATATTGAATACTGAGAAAACGCGTTCGTATTGTTTTGATACTTTAGGAAAACTATCCATGATTCATTTTTGACATGTAAAAATCAACCGCACCTCAATCTGACGCATGGTGTGACCGGTATGGCTAAAAGGGTCTGATATGATTTTGAAATTGACATCAACTTTAGAAAACAACACAAGTGACATATGGAAAACAGAGAAAACGTGTTCGTATTGTTTTGATATTTTAGGACAAGAATCCATGATTCATTGGTGATGTGTACGAATCAACCGTACCTCAATACGACGCATGGTGTGACCGGTATGGATAAAAGTGTATGATAATAGTTTGAAATTAACATTAACTTTAGAAAACAACACAAGTGACATACGGAATACCGAGAAAACATGTTCGGATTGTTTTGATACATTTGGAAAACTATCCATGAGTCATTTTTTACGTGTAAGAATTAACTTCACCTCAATCTAACACACGGTGTGATCGGTATGGATAAAAGTGTCTGATATCGATTTTAAATGGACATTAACTTTGGAAAACAACAGAAGTGACATACGAAAAACCAAGAAAATGAATTCTGATTGTTTTGATACTTTATAAAAATGATTCATGAGTCATTTGTGACGTTTTAAAATCAACCAAACCTTAATCCGATGCACGGTGTGGCCGGTATGGCTAAAAGTGTCTGATATTAGTTTCAAATTGACATAAACTTTAGAACAACACTACTAAAATACAGAATACTGAGCAAACATGTTCAGATTGTTTTGATACTTTTGTAAAACAATCCATGAGTCATTTGTGATGTATATGAATCAACCGCACCTCAATCTGACACACAGTGTGACCAGTATGGCTAAAAGTGTCTGATATCAGTATGGAATTGACATTAACTTTAGAAAACAACACAAGTGCCATATGAAAAACTGAGAAAATGCGTTAGGATTGTTTTGATACTATAGTAAAATGACCCATGAGTCTTTTGTGGCATGTAAGAATCAAACACGCCTCAATCCGACGCACGACGTGACCGGTATGGCTAAAAGTGTCTGATATAAGTTTGAAATTGACATTAACTTTAGAAAACAACACAAGTGACATATGGAAAACCAAGAAAATGCGTTCATATTGTTTTGATACTTTAGGAAAACGGTCTATTAGTCATTTTTGATGTATAAGAATCAACCTCACCTCAATCTGACACATGGTGTGACTGGTATGGCTAAAAGTGTCTGATATCAGTTTCAAATTGATATAAACTTTAGAAAACAACACTACTGACATACGGAATACTGAGAAAACACGTTCGTATTGTTTTGATACTTTAGGAAAACGATCTACGAGTCATTTATGATGTGTAAGAATCTACCTCACCTCAATCCGATGCACGGTGTGACCGGTATGGCTAAATGTTTCTGATATCAGTTTGAAATTGACATTAACTTTAGAAAACAACACAAGTGACATACCAAAAACTAAGAAAATACATTCTTATTGTTTTGATACTTTAGGAAAATGATCCACGAGTCATTTTTAACATGTAAGAATCGACAGCACCACAATCCAATGAACGGTGTGACCAGTATGGCTAAAAGTGTCTGATATCAGTTTGAAATTGACATTAACTTCAGAAAACAAAATAAGTGACATACCGAAAACTGAGCAAACACGTTCAGATTGTTTTGATACTTTAGAAAAATGATCCATGAGTCATTTTTGAAATGTAATAATCAATCACACCTCAATCTGACACATGGTGTGACTGGTATGGCTAAAAGTGTCGGATATCAGCTTGAAATTGACATTAACTTTATAAAACAACACAAGCGACATACGGAAAACCGAGAAAACATGTTCGTATTGGTTTGATACATTAGGAAAACTATCAATAAGTCATTTGTGACATGTATGAATCAATCGCACCTCAATACGATGCACTGTGTGACCGGTATGGATAAAAGTGTCTGATATCAGTTTCAAATTGACATAAACTTTAGAAAACAACACTACTGACATACGGAATACCGAGAAAATGTGTTCGGATTGTTTTGATACTTTTGAAAAACGATCCATGAGTCATTTTTGACGTGTATGAATCGACCACACCTCAATACGATCCACTGTCTGACCGGTATGGCTAAAAGTGTCTGATATCAGTTTGAAATTGACATTTACTTTAGAAAATAACACAAGTGACGTACAGAAAACTGAGAAAACGCGTTCAGATTATTTTGATACTTTAGGAAAACAATCCATGAGTCATTTTTCACGTGTAAAAATCGACCGAACCTCAATCTAACACACGGTGTGACCGGAATGGCTAAAAGTATCTGATATCAGTTTGAAATTGACATTAACTTTAGAAAACAATACAAGTGACAAACAGAAAACTGAGAAAACGAGTTCGGATTGTTTTGATACTTTATTAAAACGATCCACGAGTCATTTGTGACGTGTAAAAATCAACCGCACCTCAATCCGATGCACGGTGTGACTGGTATGGCTAAAAGTGTCTGATATCAGTTTCAAATTGACATAAACTTTAGAAAACAATACTGGCATACAGAATACCGAGAAAACGTGTTCAGATTGTTTTGATATTTTAGGAAAATGATCCATGAGTCATTTTTGACGTGTACGAATCAATCGCACCTCAATCAGACACACAGTGTGACCGGTATGGCTAAAAGTGTCTGATATCAGTTTGAAATTGACATTAACTTTAGAAAACAACACAAGTGACATACGGAAAACTAATCAAACATGTTAATATTGTTTTGATACTTTAGTACAATGATCTATGAGTCATTTTTGACATGTATGAATCAACTTCACTTCAATCCGATGCACAGTGTGACCGGTATGGCTAAAATATTCTGATATTAGTTTCAAATTTACATAAACTTTAGAAAACAACACTACTGACATATGGAATACTGAGAAAACAAGTTGGGATTGTTTTAATACTTTAGGACAATGATCCATGAGTCGTTTGTGATTTGTACGAATCAACATCACCTCAATCTGACGCACGGTGTGACCTGTATGGCTAAAAGTGTTTGATATAAGTATGAAATTGACATTAACTTTAGAAAACAACACAAGTGACATACAAAAAACTAAGTAAACGCATTTATATTATTTTGATACTTTAGGAAAACTATCCATGAGTCATTTTTGACGTTTATGAATCCACTACACCTCAATCTGATGCACGGTGTGACCGGTATGGCTAAAATTGTCTGATTTCAGTTTGAAATTGATATTAACTTTAGAAAACAACAAAAGTAACATATGGAAAACCAAGAAAACGCGTTCAGATTGTTTTGATACTTTATTAAAATGATCAATGAGTCATTTGGGATGTTTACAAATTAACCTAATCTCAATCTGACGCATGGTGTGACCGGTATGACTAAAAGTGTCTGATATCAGTTTCAAATTAACATAAACTTTAGAAAACAACACTACTGACATACTGAATATTGAGAAAACACGTTCGGATTATTTTGATACTTTAGGAAAACGATCCATTAGTCATTTGTGATTTGTAAAAATCAACCGCACCTCAATCCGACACACGATGTGACCGGTATGGCTAAAAGTGTCTGATATCTGTTTCAAATTGACATTAACTTTAGAAAACAACACAAGTAACATACGGAAAACCAAGAAAACACGTTTGGATTGTTTTGATACTTTAGGACAACAATCCATGAGTCATTTATGACGTACACGAATCAACCGCCCCTCAATCTGACGCACGCTGTGATCGATAAATCTTTTCATTAGATAAAGAATCAGTATTTATTAAATGAGATAAATCATCCAAAAACATATTGATTTTACATTATTCCCTTTCTTTATTATCAGAAATAAAACATTTGGGTTTATCATTTCCATATTTTAGTTTCACATTTCCATATTAATGTATTCTTTCATATTAATGTTTTAATTTATTTCATTATTATATTACTAGCATAATATTTGTTTTCTTATATAGGCGAATTTTTTTCCTTGAGTTCAGATGCTTTGTTCAGCAAAAAATACCGTGGATGACATTTTTTGAGAGAGGATCACAGATATCAAAGGATGAAACATTAATGTTTATAACTTTTTTTGGATAATTATAATTGTAACCATGTAAAAAATTGTTTGAAATATATATAAGAGTGTGTTTTTTTTATTCGTGATGTTAACTAAATGTATATAGCATTGTTTGTCAAAATATTGTGTGCGCTTTGTTGTCTTTCGGTTCATGGTTCATGTGTAGGTGCTATTATGTGCAGGTGTGCAGGTGTGGAGGTGCTGGTTGTGCAGGTGCATGGGAAGGTGCCTTTATCAGTGCTTTTTTGAGCGCTGATAAAGGATTCCTTTAACAACGCTAAAAGACCACTGATAAAGGGCCCTATTATCAGCGCTCAAGATAGCGCTGACTTTATCAGTGATAGAAAAACGCTGTTAATGTCGGCATAGATAAAGGGGGGGGGGGGGGGGTCCCCTTTATCTACGCTCAGAAAAGCGCTGATAAAAGTCGCCTTTATCAAGTTGCCGCTCAAACAAAATTTCATGTAACTGAAACAAATCTTCCTGCTACTACTGAAACAAATCTTTCTGCATGCTGCTGCTGCTGCCTTCACGATGCCCGTAGGCATCTCATGTTTGAGTCATATTGATCAAGTCCAAAAAATGTTGGAACTTGATCCCTGTAACAGCCTTCTTGTACTTCGAAGGAGGAACAATATCCCATATCATATTCTGATGTTGTAAATTCATATCTTCTTCCATAACAGGGTTCCATTGGTTCATTTCCTTGCTATCCAAAACATCTCGATAGCAATCTGGAACACCACCTTCAACTACAGAAAGAGCAAAGCCAACTGATTTTCCATACCTATAAGGTCTTTGAATAGTTCTTTGTGTTCTACCAGTGGTGTCACTCTTATCTGATGTCATTGCTCCACCTGTAACAGTCTCAGCATTGAAAAAATACAAAACAAATTTTTGAATACCTTTCACCGCAAGAATTGCACCGCGAATAACTTTCATGAATCCAGCTTCAATGGTTATTCGGTAACCAAGCTCATCCAAAACTCTAAGAGATATGAGGCTCTTCTCCAATTCTGGTACATATCCCACATCTATAAGACATTGAATTGTGTCATCATGCATCTTCAATCGTATTGTTCCAATACCTCTCGTATTGAAAGGGTGGTTATTTCTCATAAAAACCACGCCTTCATCTAACTCATTGAAGTTTGAAAACCAATCTCGATTCCTGCACATGTGGAATGAACAACCTAAATCAAGAATACATCATTTTGAATGGTTGACCATCAAGAAAATAAGGATAGTATCTTCAACATCTTCAACAAACTCGGTTTTCCGTACAACATTTGCCTTCGATTTCCCAATTTTGGGACAATCCTTCTTCGAGTTCCCTTTTTCATGACATTAGGAACACTCTTCTTTTACTAGATGCCTAAAGATAGACTCGTCTTTTGATGTCGATCATGATTCATCTCTTCTGAATCTTCCAGATTTCCTGTCAGATTACCTTCCTATAATTGTCATCAATCCCTCTGATGCGAAATCCCAATGGTCTTATTTTCCCTTCCACCTGTAGTCATTGTTAACTAAAGGATTTAAAACATCAACAAATTTCACCCCATCATTACCAAACAGAAACGTTGTGGTAAGGTGATCATAGCTCTCTGGTAGAGAGTTCAACAACAACAGAGTCTTATCTTCATCTCCAATTTTTACCTCCAAACTTTGCAAATCTGCCAAGATTTTATTAAATTAATCAAGGTGCTCAATCATAGACATACTTTACTTGTATTGAAATTTGAACAATTTCTTTTTTAGGTACAACTTATTTTCAATGATTTTGGCCACATATTTGTTCTCCAAAATACTCCACAAACTTTTTGTGGAAGTTTCTCGCATCACACTATATTTTTGATCTTTAGCCAAACAAAGTCGGATCATACCGTAGACTTGATGGTTGAGTCACTTCCAATCACCATCGGAGATGTTGGCGAGTCTTTCTTCCAAGGTGATATCTTACTCTTGTTGAGTTAGAATATCTAAAACTTCACACTGCCACATGCTGAACTTATTTGTCCTGTCGAATTTCTCCACCTCAAATTTGGTACTGGATACCATACTTCTATATCCGGGAGTATTTGCAGTACCGGCGTGTGTAGATGGAACCGACTCATGGGGCTTCTTGGGTGGTACCGAACTACTTTCGGTTTCAGGATCCTCCATCACAAAAACTAATTATAATTTCTAAAAACCGACGGTGTCAATAAATCCGGAATAGTAAAAAATGCTGAAATGGACTATTTAATTTCTCAAATCAAATTCCAAATGAATACCAAAACAGAAAAATCCTCCCTTTTTTATATGTGGGGCGTAGCCAAATTCTCCAAATTCCACCCCTTCTCAATTTTTTTTCAATTCCTTTTTACCTTTTGACTTTCAAATACATAAAAATCCAAAAACTAATAAATAAAACACTCAAACTTTTCACAAACCCCCTCGCACCTACGCCACCCCCAACATGTCCCCACTCTGGATTTTATCTTCCCGAGTCCAGCGCTGAGAAGGAAACTCGAAGACCAAATGATGCAAGTTAGCATAAGTGGAGAGCAATGTCGGTGAGACAGATCTGTATACACTAGCTTCTATGGGAAATCACACACATCACCAATTGTAGCTCTGTGGACAACGGGTTGCAAATAAGCAGATTCAGACTTGTAGACACCGCTTCGAGCAGGGCGTGGATAGCAGCGGGTTGCCAAAGAGTGCAGTCCCAGGTGATCCAACACTAAAACCTTTAATACCACTTTTTTGGGGCAAATCCTCACACACTCGAATTCTCACACAAAACAGGGAATCAAAACACAAATCAGGACATCCAAAATTGCGTGGTTCGGTCCTATAACCTACATCAATGGGGAAGTCAACATAAACTTATTATTCAAATGGAAATAACATATTACAAATTCCCTCTATTTCTCATATCATCTCATACATAACACCAACTCATATTTATAATCAGGATCCAGTGGATAAAGCAAAGATGGTTGCTGTAAGTTTTCTCGGGCGGTCACCAATTGGTCCAATGAGCCTTCTTTGGTGGAACCACCCTCTACAGGTCATCCATAGGTGGCACCAAACATCTTCAGCAGGTATCCTCTAGCGGCTAGATCATCAAGGGTGTTTACCCACCACAACAGATGATTCGCTGGCCATCAGGCGATTCCCTGACCAACAATAAGAAACCGAAGAAAGAAAGAGCGCTCACTTTGAGGGTGGTGGGGACGAGGGTGCGGAGGGTGGCGAGGTGGGCGTTGATCCTTTTCCGGCGCTGGCACTCCGCCGCTCTGTGGTTTCGGCTGGCGGAGAGGGCCTTCTCCTCAATCACGGACGAACTGAAAATAGAGTCACGTCTGCCGAATGCGGGTATCTGTGGCGGGACCGATCAGTGCATGGAGGAAGCCGCCGCCGCCGCGAGTGGAGGGGTTCCAAAATCCATGGAAGCTGGAAAGCGGGTGCATTGAACTTCTGCTCTGTTTCTTGGCATCAAAGATGAAAGAGATAAACTAGTGGATCAGAATGCCTAGCATGCATCATTCCAATTAGAAACAGAGAAAGTATTCAATCAAATGAAATAGAGTATACCCGATGGGATTTATTAGTCTATTAAGCAGCAGATTTGAGAATCTGTTGGATTGTAAGTTTGTTTCAATGTATCATAAAACAATGCGATTATGCGAGTTGGGGAAGACAAAGTGAGACAAATAGGAAAGGTTATGCGCTTTGCTTCTTCCGGGTATTTTAGGAGAAGGGTTTTTTTAGTTTTTTGGGGTAGGGTTTAGATTATTTGGAGGAATGGGGCTGTCCACCCACCACTTCATTTGGTGCTTTGACCAGTTTGGCCCCACACCCCAACTCCACAGATATATATATATATATATATAATTTATTTATAATATACTTATTTATTATTATAAATTTAATTACTAAAATAAATACAATAATTATAATAAATACAATTAAAAAATAAATACAATAAATACATAATTATATTTCTTATAATAAATATATAATTATGATAAATTATATTTAAAATAATAATACATACATTAATTATAATATATTTATTATATTTATATATTTATTATATTTATAATTATACATTTATTATAATTCTATATTTATTATATTTATAATTATATAATTATTATAATTAGAATTATAGAAATTATAACAAATTTATAATTATAAAAATATTAATTATAATAAATATATAATTATGATAAATATATAATAGTAATAAATATATAAATATAATAAATATTCAATTATAATAAATATTTAATTATAATAAATGTATAATAATATAAAAATATAAATATAATAAATATAAAATTATAATAATTATATAATTATAAATATAACAAATCCATAATTATATATATATATATATATAATAAATTTATTTATAATAAATTTATTTATTATTATAAAAATAATTACTAAAATAAATAAAATAAAAAAATACAATATAAATATAATATAATATAATATAATAAATATAATATAATACATAATAAAATAAATTTATTATTATAAATTATTATACATTAAAATAAATTTAATATAATATAATTAAATATAATTAAATATAACATCTGCCACATGAAGTGGCACTTTGACCGGACCCACACTACCCCTAACCCCCATATATATATATATATAATTTATTATAATAAATTATAAATAGAATATAATTAAATATAATAAATAAAATTAATAAAATATAATAAATATAAATATAAATAATTATATAATATAATTATATAAAAATCAAATATAATACATACATAATAAATTCTAAACATAATAAATATAATAAATAATAAAATTAATATAATTATATAATAAATATAATTATATAATAAATTATAAATATAACTATTCTTATATAATTATAAATATAATAAATATTGATATGTTTATTATATAATATATATAAATAATTACACATTACATTTATTATATTATAATTATAAAATAAATGTGTTATAATAATTATTATATAATTATTATACATATTTATTATAATAAATGTATAAAATAAATGTAGATTTGTTATAATAGATAAATAATATTTATTATAAATATAAATATAAATATACATTTATTATAATTAAATATTATAATATTTATTATAATAAATATACATTTATAACAAATGTATTACAAATATTTATTATACATTCACTATACATTTATTATACATTTATTATAATAATATTTATTATACATTTATTATATATTTATTATAATAAATATTATAAATGTATATTTATTATAATAATATTTATTATACGTTTATTATAATTTAGTGTACATTTATTATAATATTTATTATAATAGTATTTATTATACATTTATTAGATATTTATTATAATAAATATTATATAATTATAATTTTATAATTATATATTTATTATTATTATATAATTATTATAATTATTATAATTATTATATTTATATATTTATTATTATTATATGTTTATCATAATTATATATTTAATATAATTATTGTATTTATAATTATAAATTTATTATAATTCTATGATTCTAATTATAATAATTATATAATTATAAATATAATAAATATATAATTATAATAACTGTATAATTATGAATATAATAAATATATAAATATATAATTATTATATTTATAATTTATTTATAATAATTATTATATTAATAATTTATTATATAATAATTTATAAATACATAATATATTAAAATAAATATAACTAATATAATAAATATAATATATTTAATATATAATTATAAATATAATAAAATAATAAATATAATAAATACAGAATTATATTTATATTTGATATATTTATAATTATATAATTATTATATTTATATTTATTATATTTATAATTATCTAATAATTATATACAATAAATACATAATTATATTTATATTTGTTATATTTATAATTATATAATTATTATATTTAAATTTATAATAATTATAATTATCTAATAATTATATTTATAATTATATAATTATTAATTATAATTAATATATATAATAAATATAATAAATACAATATAATTATATAATTATTATATTTATAATTATATAATTATTATGATTTTAAATATATAATTATCATTGTAATATATAATTCTATTTTTTATATAATTATTATATTTATATTTCTTATATTTATAATTATATAATAATTATTATATTTATAATTTATTATATAATTATTATTATATTTGTAATTTATTATATAATTTTTACTCTATTTATAATTATTATAATATTTAAAATTATAATAATTATATAATTCTTATTATATTTATATTTATAAAATTATATTTATATTTATATTCATATAATTATTATAATTTTAAATATATAATTATATTTATTATATAATTATTATATCTATATTTATTATATTTGTAATTATATAATAATTATTATATTTATAATTTATTATATAATTATATTATATTTATAATTTATTATGTATTTATAATATTATGTATTTATTAATTATATTTTTTATATTTATTATAATAAATATATTTAGTATATTTAATATATTATAATTATAATTATATAATTATATATATATTTATAATTATATATATAAATGAATTTATTATATAATTACATAATTATATATATAATTATATAAATTTATTATATTTATTTATTAAATATACATATTTATTACTAATTACAAATTTATAATTATATTAGATATATATATAATTTTTAATTAACATATATATAAATTTATTATTTTTATATTTTTGTAATTATATTTATTTTATTTTATTAATTATATTTATTAAAATAAATTATATATATATATATGGTGGGTGGTGTGGGGTCGGTCAAAGCGCCACTTGAAGTGGTGCTTTGCCCCCCCTTTTGTCCAGCGCCACTTCATTTGGCGCTGGACCAACCCATATCCTCAATTAAAACAAACCCTTCCCCTTTAAATTAAAAAAAAACCCTATTGTTAAATTTACCGTCATACGTTAGTCACCATTTCATTTTTCTTTTTAATTTTTCTGTTAAAATTATCTGTTTTCCCATTGATTTAATTTTAAATGAATTATTCCGTCTTGCAATCACTCTACCCGGTTTTTGTGGCAAAGAAATTAATGAAAATCCAAATTCATTTCAATTAAGGATCCAGTTTCTTTTCACGGTATTATTTATTGTTGATTGTGGTTTACTCTATTTTTTTGTTAATTAAATGGGGTTTTAATTCTTAAATTTCACTCTTTCTTTAACATTCATTCATTTAATATTATCTAGTACAATGATTTTTTATGAAACTAAATCATTTTCTTGAATCAAAATAAGTCTTGATTATAATTTAATATTCAAATTATAAAAATAATGCAATTATTTTATTTTCTAAAAAATAATATTCTTTTAATTGAAGAATATGTTGATGAAGATATATTAATTATTCTATATTTATATTATTTAAATAACTGTTATTACTTTAACAAGTTGAAACTCAATTTTTTCAATGAATATGATTTAATAAGCCCTTTTGAACTTATTTCATAAATTGCAAGTCATTTTAAAAAATGATTTATGTGATTATTGATCAAGTAAAGGTACTTTATTTTGATATGAAAATTTATAATTATCAAAATCCTATATTATTTATATTTTTATTTTTAAATAACTTATTATTTTCATGAAATAAGATATAAATCAATTTAAAATATTTATTAAATTATAATTATCACTTAAGAGGTGTTATGAATAAGGTATGATATTAATTAATTTATCTTGTTTCAAGATAAATATTAGAATTTAATGATAAGTATATAACATCATTAATTTGATAATAGTAATATAACTTATATTAAGTAAATAAAGTATGTATATTTGGTGTTTTTATTCCTAAGTAAAAGCTAATTTACAATTTACATAAGTATATATATATATATATATATATATATATATATAATTGGTCATCCAACACAACACACCAAGGACCACCCTCTACCTCATATGAGACCAAGTCTGCTAGGCAAGCTGCAAGGAGGCTAAAGGGTGGGTGCTAGTGCTTGCAAGGTGCATCAATGGGCTATAATAGGGTCCAGATAGAGTGTATGGGTGTGGGCTTGCACTGGTTGGCGCGGTCCATGAGCCCAGGTGTGTATGCAGTGTGGGTATGAAAGTGGACCCTATGCTACTTACATTTTCAAAGTCGGTGGCATCGTTTAACTTATATAGAAGCACTCAGATGGCCAAAACTTCAATGTGGAACGTACGACACAAAAATTGTTCAAGGTTTAATCAATGGTGATAATAAAACTCTTTACCCTAATAGTTATTCGCATTGATAAAGATGAGTGTTTACGAGTGCTTCTATTTTAGCGCTAATAAATACGGGTCTTTATCAGCACATTTTAAAAAGCGTTATAAAACCTTTACAATCTTTTAAATAGAACCCTAATAGAGGACCTAATCGCTCGCACCATTCAAGCTCTCGTGAAACTGAAACTTCATCACCGCTCTCCTTTTAACTCTTCGGATGATTGACACTTTCAAAACCCACAGTGTGTGACTCGTTCATGCTCTTTCATTGTTTTGGCATTTTAGTTCTTCTTTGGAAGTTTTTAATTTTCCCAATGTATTTGAACGACATAGACAAGCAAATTTTACCTCGATCTCCCTCATTCTCCACCCAATATCCCTCACCTAGAGCCATTGTTTCTTCACCCTCTCCATCACTCTCATGCTTATTATATGTTATTTTGAAATGAAGCTAAGTTGTGTTTGAACCCATTATTGTACATGTTGTTAATCTATCTAATTAGGATGTGCATAAACCTGTTATTATTTAATGTTGCTATCAAATTTTCTAAAAGTGTAAATACATTCTAGATTTTGAAATTGTTGTGCTATTATTTGATAAATTTGTTCAGTTCAAAATTTTCAAATTATTTCTTGAAGTTTCATGAGGAGCACATGTTCATTTTTTGAAATCTAGTTATCTTGAATTTAAAACGAAAATCAATAATCAATCATTTTTTTGAGAGTTTAATGTGCTTAAATGTTCACTAAATGTATCCTTTGATGTTTAACTGAAATGTGTTTCATATAATATTATTTTTTGTTTTTTTCCTTAAAAAATTGAGTGTGTTGCTTAAATATGTATTATATAAAATAGTTTTGAATTTAATTTTTTTTTAATTTATATAGAGTGCACCTTTAAATAAGATCATGTTTATTTTTTAAAATCATGTTGATTAATTTGATAAGAAGTGTATATGGTATTATTATTTAATTTAAATCATTTTCTAAAAAAATAACCAATGCCTAAAAAATATATATAGATCTTATTTTTTTTCTAATTTAATGGAATTCCATTTGTTAATATTTTATTGTTAGATTTTATATATTTCCATATAAATTGATTTATATTGATGTATATAATTTATTTAAAAATGTATATTTTTAGTCGACATCACTTGTTCTCCATTATAAGTGTATTTTATCCTTGTGATACAATCTTCGATGTGTGTCACCCCTCTCACACATAACTGATTTGACATCACCATCTTACACTACTTGGCTATCACCTAGTTCACCTTAGGATGTGGAAGGAGTGTGACAGTTCAGGTGACTAATTCTTGTCATATATGAAATTTGGCAATTGATAGGTGTTGGTCACCTGAAATTTCCCACTCATTCCACATCCTGAGGTAATTCTGGAGTGAGGGCTTGAATCAAACATCAAACATGAGAGAGAAAAATCCCAGTTCTAGGTATCCTTCTTGATCTCATAAATTAAAATCAAACAATTCTATCAATTTTATTCCATTAAGAGGAAAAGGAACCCCATTATTTATTATCTTAACCTTTATTTATTTCCAAGTATCTAATATTTGGAAATCTTATAATAAGGTTCCCAAAAAGTTTCTTTTCCCTCCACAAAAAAGTTTTAAAAAATGGTATTTTCTTATTTAGTGATAGTGTTTAAAATTTTTTGTGAAATCTTTACTATTTTCACCACTATTTCCTCTAAATATTTTCTATTATGAAGGAATGTTTTGATCACCCTTTACATTCTTTTTTGATATAATTCCTTTTCGAAATGATACTTTTAATGTCATATGACTTCTTAAGTTCATGTTATGTGATTTTTTTTAAAAAAATCATTTTATTTCTATGGGTTCTTTATGATATGATGATGATTGATTTTTTATGACACGCATATGTATGGATAATGATAGGTGAGGTCCTATATCTCCCTCCAATGCATTGGTCATGTTTGATATCTCATGAGATAGTTAGGCTTGGATATAATGAGTTTGTTCATAATGTCATGAGTGTAATAAGTTTTCTGACATTTTAATGTGTTAACGTAATGAGTTTGTTAAGAAAAGATTGGGAATAATGAGTTTTCTAGTATTTTAATGCATGGAAATAATGATTTTTTTTTCACAAAGGTTTTGGTATAATGAGTTTTCTCATAATGTTTTCCTTTGATTGTGATTTTTCCGCCATTTTATGTTTCTTTTATTTTCCTACTATGATACATTCTATGTTTATGCCTATTATATATTATATTCCTCACTTTTATGTTATGATCCCATGATTTAAGAAATATTTTTATGATTCTAAGACAATTTATTATTATTGTGACTCTTTGAGGAACATACTATAATCTTATATTTGAATTAGATTTTTATCAAATATTTCTCTTCAATTATTACTTCTCACATGTTTATGATCTAGCCATTATGATGAATTAATAAGTTACCCTTACTAAGAATTTGATCTCACTCATTTCTTTAGTCTCCATTCCATAGGTTATAAAGATGACCATATCATATGGGATTTATAGAAGAGGTTTTAGAGTGGTGAGATTATGGAGAACTCTCACAAGTTTAGTAAAATATTATGTTTATGTAGCTAATCACCAAGAAACTAAACATTTAGGCCCTTGATTTGTGAAACTATTTTGGAGAAGTATTATTTAAATCATGGATTTAATATATAATGAATGAATGTTTTTCTTGGGTCACCTCAACTAATAGGATTATCACCAAGGTTTAACCTATGATTCTTAAATTCAAGCCTTGACAATGACATGGTGAAAATCTTATCTGCATGGCATTCAATTGTAACATAAGCTAGCTTCATATTTTGACCTTCCTCTTTGATCATAATGAGATGATATTTAGTTTCAATGTTATTGTTTTAATAAAGTCACATGAGATACATACATAGGTTATTAAAAATAATATTTTCACACAAAATTGATATATAGAATATCCACTTTATTTCCCAAATCTTTTAGTTTTTGTTTTATCCATAACAAATGAGTATAAGAAAGATTAGTAGTAATATATTCAACATCAGTTGTATTGAGAGATAAATTTTCTTATTTCTTGGTCATCCAAGGCAAAAATTTGCTTCCTAGATAAAAGTATCATCTAAATATTTTTTATCATCGATTGATCCAATACATGATACATCTATAAAAAAATTAATACTTTATATTTATTTATATCACAAATCAACCCAAAATCAATAATTCCTTTTACACCCATTTTAATAGAGTTTATGTCTCTTTCAGTCGAATCACTCCAGTATCTTGTAGATAAACATGTTACAAACATAATTTCTAGTATATAGGTTGTAAGATACAAAAAAATATCTATAATAAGCCTATACACTAGTGCAGAAAATATTTTTTACGTCGGTTATTTTTTATTTTTTACGTCGGTTTTTAGCCGACGTTAAGACATACGATGTTATAAATATTGTTTTTTACGTCGGTTATCTAAAAACCGACATAAAAAACATAACATCGCAGAGTTTATCATGTCGGTTATTAATTAACCGACGTTAAAAAACCAGGGGGGGTTATCACGTTGGTTATTATATAACCAATGTGATAAAGAAGTGCGGGGGGTGTTTATCACGTCAGTTATATAATAACGGACGTGATAAACCATTTCCCCAGCCTTTATCACGTCAGTTATTACATAACTGATGTGATAAACTGGGGGGGGGGGAGTTTATAACATTGGATATTATATAACCGACGTGATAAAATAGTGCGGGGGATGTTTATCACGTCGGTTATTTAATAACCGACCTGATAAACCCCTGGGAAATGGTTTATCACGTCAATTATATAATAACCGACGTGATAAACCAGTCCGGGCGGTTTTATCATGTCGGTTATTAAATAACCGACGTGATAAACCATTCCATAGGTGTTTAGCAAATCGGTTATTCAAATAACTGATGTGATAAACCCTTCCCCATTCCTTTATCATGTCGGTTATAAAATAACCGACATGGAAGAACAATTTTTTTTAAATGGAATGCAGTCCTATAATCTCCCCAAAAACAACCAAAAACCAAATCAAGAATTCGTACCACAAAAATAGATGTTGACCAAATCAAGAACCAAAGCAAAATTAAGCATTTACATTGATAACATTTAAAACTTACCCCACTGGACAACCCCCCCACCACCCCCTGAACAACCCCCCTCACCCCACCGGATAGCCTCCACCACACCCTGGACTACCCTCGATCCCCTAGATAGCCCCAAACACCCCGGGACAACCCCCCACTCTCATGTATACCCCCCAAACCCTGGACAACACCCCCACACCCCTGGACAGCCCACCCACCCCCTCACCCCACTAGACAGCCCCCACCACACCCCTGGACTGCCCCCTGACCCCCTGGACAGCCCCAGACACCCCTGGACAACCCCCACCCTCATGTATACCCCCACCCCCTAGAAAGAACTCCCACACCCCTGGACAGCCCTCCCACACCCCGGAAATAGACCAAAAAGTTACCAAAAACAAACCAGAACCCCCTCACCCCACTGGACTACCCCCACCACACCCCAGAACACCCCCACAAACCCCTGGACATCACCACCACCCCTGGACATCCCACCACCCTCCTGTATACCCCCACCCCCTGGGCAACACTCCCACACCCCTGGATAGCCCTCCCACACCCCTGAAACAGACAAAAAAGTTACAAAAACAGACCAGAACCCCCTCAACCCACAAGACTGCCCCTACCACACCACAACCCTGGAAACCCCACCACACCCCTGGACACCCCCACCCCCACCCCTTGGACAGCCCCCAACACTCCTGGACAACGCCCCCACCCCCTAGACACCCCCACCCCTAGACTTCCCCACCACACCCTGAACAACCCCCCACATTGCTGGACCCCCACACCCCTGGACTGGCCCCCACCCACAAGACATCCCCCAACAACCCTGGACAACCCCCCCCCCCCCCCCCCCCACCCCACCCCCATGGACTTCCCCACCACCCCCTGGACAGCCCCCCTCACCCCACTGGACAGCCCCCACCACACCCCTGGACACCCCCACACCCCTAGTGTGCCCCTGAACCCCTGGACATCCCCCACACCCCTGGACATCCCCACCACCCCCTGGACAGCCCCCCACACCCATGGAAACCCCCCCACCATCTTGTATACCCCCACCCCCTGGACAACACTCCCACACCCCTAGACAGCCCTCCCACACCCCTGAAACAGACCAAAAAGTTACAAAAAATAGACCAGAACCCCCTCACCCCACTAGATTGCCCCCACCACACCCCTAGACACCCCCACCCCCCTGGACAACCCCCCACCCTTTTGGACACCCCCACCCCTGGACTTCCCCCCCCTAGACAGCCCCCACACCCCTGGACGACCTCCCACCCTCTTGGACACCGCTCACACCCTTGGACTGCCCCCCCAGGATTTCCACTCACCCTTATAGACACCCCCACACCCCTAGACTGCTCCCCCACCCCCGAGACTGCCCCCCACCCTCCTGGACACCCACTAGACACCCCCACCCTCTTGGAAACCCCCTTAGGGGGCACGCCGCTAGAATTTACTCATCACTCCCACATGACAAGCTTGAGCTCTCAAAATGTTTCACATGTGGGAGTGATGAATACCTTATAACAGCATTCACATCCCCGAGGGATGGCGACACCTCCTCTCCCACCCCACTGAACAACCCCCCCCCCCCACTGGATATCCCTCCCAGACCCCTGGAAACCCCCCGTACCCCACAGGACACCCCCACACCCCTGGACACCCCCTAGACAAGCTCTCACTACCCTGGACAGCCCTTCCACCCTCCTAGAAATGCTCCCACCCCCCAAGACTGCCCCCACTCTCATGGACACCCAGGACCCCCCCCCCCCTCGCACCCTACCAGATAGCCCTCCCACACCCCTGGACACCCCCACCCCACTGAACACCCTCCACACCCTTGGAACCTCTCCCCCCCCCCCCGACGAAAATCCATACCAGAAAAACCATCATAGGTAGACCAAACTAAGAAGTAGAGAAAAATTAAACATTCACATATATAACATTCAAAACATAAACTGTTAACTTCAAATAAACTAAATCCAACTTAAATGACTACCAAATACACGATTACAATGACAAAATTCAAAATTAAATTTTACACTACAAACAACTAAAATTCAATCAAACCTGTAAAATAATTTGACCACTCTACTTGTAGGTGTTTGATGTCTTGAGTAGTATAGGGTTGAGGATCATCAAATAACTACAAATTAAAAGGATAGTAGTTAACGTGTATAATGAATAAATCAAATTGAAATATTATGGAAATGTTTAAAAGGAAATCTTACTATGTTAAAGTTCACAACTATCCCAGTTGTTATTATTTGATACATAAATCTTAACATATAATATCCGCATTCGATGACGCCTTGTTGTTCACGACAATTCTATTTGAATGAGTATAAATTTAATATATTATTTTTATGTAATAAATAAAAAAGTAAAAATTATAAATGGATATTTACCATCTCATTTACATATTTTATCTTTCCACTCCTTTTCTTTGTGTTTTTTCAAAAGAAGACCCATCCCCTGTTAGAAAATAATACGAATGGGGTAAATTTAAAATTCATTATAATATATAAAACTATTGAGAAATTGAAACTTTCTTTTCCAATATATTCTTTAAACTTTCCCACACATCATCATCGACAGAGCATATCCAATAAAGTGTTTTCTTCCTTGGGAAAAAAACCCCTAACATCCAATGATCACTGATAAAAGATAATTTAAGGTTAGTGGGTTTTTTATGTTAAAAGATAATGAACTCTTTGAGAGAGATGTGTTTCATACCTCTCACAAAAAGGCATCATCTAACATTGTGTGACTATATTATGTTCAAGTCTTTGAGCAATATAAATCGTTCTTTGTTCCTCATCCAATGCCCAGGCTTTAGTGGAAATCAATTGCAGGTCCATGAATCCATATACATCTATCAGTTCATTCATCTCATAATTGTTATAAAGATACCTAATTCAAAACAGACATAATTATACATTTTTAATAAATATAACGCAGGTAAAAGGTGTTAAGGCTTACATGGAAAAAAGTTTGCACCGCGCTGATGCCCAATTTATCTCCACTAACATGCTCCATGATATCAGTTTTCATAATCCCCACAGTTATTTCACTTCTATAAACATGAGCTTTCATTGGAAACTCAAAATGACCCGCCAAAAAATTTGAATATCTTGACAATCTGTCAAGACTACTAGAATATGTATATGATGTCATAGCCATTTTTCTTTGTTATGGTCTATACAATAGTTCTTTACCTTAGAAGTGTTACTGTAAAAATAAATAGAAAAATATATTAGTTTTCAAATGATAAAACAACTTTAATAAAAAAATAAAATAAAATATATAACATTAATATCTCTATGGTAATGATTCGTAGAAGTCTGGATGGCCAAATTAAAAAATTGTCGATACTATGTCCAACTTTCGTCACCTCATCTGTAGGTAATGGTACTCAAGCTGATCTATCTATAATATCCTGTACAGTGACCCTATAATTATCTACCTCTAATTATTGATGATGAACTGTAACTCTTATACAATATATCAACCCATATGCAATTATATGATGTTGAGGATCATCAAAATACAACTCGCAATAAGTAGGAAGCTGCGGTAGAGGGGTAAGATAAAAAATGGGGTCCGCAGGCTGAGGTGGGGGAGTGGGAGCTACTGGCGGAGGTGGAGGATAAATAATGGGGTCTGCAGGGGGAGGTGGAGGAGTGGGAGCTACAGTCTGAAATTGTCTTTTCATGTCTGTAAACATAGACTATACCGACCCTATAATATTTTCCTCCATCATCACATTAATATTATGAACTTCATCCTTCAAGGATTCTATTTTTTTAACACCCTCAATGTTAGAAGTTGAAGAACGTGGCAACACTTTTCTTACCGATACACCTGTCAGATATCCTCTTACACGACCAGGATGTTAGGGCTTTCCAAATGCTACAAATAAAATATATTGCCTCTCAGTAGCTGTAAATGCCCCCTGTGAGCTCTGCTCCCCAAGAGAGTCCTGAATTAATTAATTGAACATTTCTGTAATGATTGAAATTATATGAAGAAAATGGTTAACTTAAATAAATAAAATAGATATCTTACAATCCCCTCAGCTATGATTCTTGATTCTTCGAAAAGATATTGCCCTTTTTAGCCCATCTGAGCTCTCTTCCATTTTTCCTATCTAGATGGAGGGGATGGAGGGGCCACCTCTCCAGATCTTGAAGTCTCAGCTCTTAGTTTTTAAAATTTTTCCTCCATCATTTGTTCTTCCAAAAATGCATACCCTCCCCGAGAAAAACTATGAGGGTATAAATTTTTAGATTGGATCTCCTGATGAGCATTCCTTGTTTTCTATAAATTAAGAATAATAAATCATTAACAAAACATTAATAAGATCATTTATATAAGAAAGATTATAAAAGTTTACATTTCCGTTACCAAAAATGACTATTTTCTTCTACTTTCAACAAACTGTCTCTATGTGTCTTCATCTATAAAAGGATATATATGACATGGATTGTCATGAATCTTATGACCAAAAATGAAATCAGATGAGAGGGTTGATTTAAAATCCCTCCATCTCCTAGAAGCCATCAATAATCTTTTATTCCTGACTCCTCTAGTGTCAGGAATATCAAATATCGTCTGATGAAGAAGAGGTTAAACATATTATATATACTAAAAACATTTAAAGAATAGTCAAACAATATCAATAGATCTTACCAAAATCATATCCCACGACTGAGAGATTATCGCTTTATCCACACTTCTCCAGTCATCATACAAAATACTTATTTTTCTCCTAGCCTGAGTTGATACAAAACTCTTTAAATATTATGCATTTGGACCTCTAGGAATATCATCATCATCAAAATCAATGAGTATCCTCTGATCTTGCATATGGTAAAGTGCTAATTTTGGTAAATGTGTGCACCCACATTTACCAACTCTTGAACTCTTTGTCGTAATAGGAGCACATGAGGAAGATTGGGGAACATTAAGAGGAGCATGTGAATGTTCCTCCCCAGAGGTATGACCAATATGCTCATCTCCAGAATCATGTGGTAGATAAACTGAATGATCTGTCATTATCCTTCAAATAAAAAAAACAAACATTTGTTCACAAATATACAAATTCAAATATTTTAATACTACTGTAATCAGAAAATAGAAAATTGTACTAAGTTACGTAATAGTAAACATTTTTAATATGGTAATCATGTTAAACAATCGTAAAGATGGTAAAGACGGTCAAGATGGTAAACATGATAAACCTGGTAAACCTGGTAAACATGGTAAATTAATTGTCACTAAACAAAAATAATAGATATATAATTCATGTAATGGTAAACATGATAAAGTAAACTAAACAAATTTAATACAAAAAAAAACTTATACTTATTTTGTTTTAATACATGTTATAATAAAGAAAAAACTTACAATATCTAACATTTTATGAAAAAAATAAATGTAAACAAGAAATAAACATATGTTACCTGTAGTTTTAGGAATGTAAAAATGAATTGTTTTCCCAAATTCCTTCGTCATGATCGTTCCTTATAGAACAAAACATGTCTTCAACATGCTCATCATTATGTTCTATTAATATTTCCATAGAAGTAGGGATATCACATAAATCAGCATCTTTATCAAGTTCATCCTCAACAACATATTGTTTTTTACCTTGTAAAACAATAGCCCACTGCATATCTGATTGATCTACTACATAGAATTTTTTTGCATGTGTTGCCATTATAAAAGAATAAGTTGTGTCTTCTAATCTATTCATATTAACAAGTGTCATTCCAAATTTATCATGTCTGACACTATTGTTAATGATGAACCATTTACAGTTAAAAACAGGAATTTTAATTTTAAAGTAATCAACCTCCAATATGTATTCAATCACTCCATGATATGCACTCGATGTAGAAATTGGGTTTTTGTCCTTAGCACTCAAAAAATTCATTACTTCTGCAAACACCAATACACCACTATTCTGAACTGAACTTATTTTGTCCTGAGCTTTCATATGAAATGTATATTTATTAATGTCATAACTAGACCGTGTTATCACATTTAAACATGGACCACCCACTATCCATTTTAATGTCTCTGATACATCTGATCTACCAAGCAAGGTCTTTTTAAACCATGACAAAAATGTTTTTTGTGCTCATTAAAAATCCACATTTCTTTTTTCTTTGGATGACATTTTTTCAACTCATTAATACGCAATGTGATATGGTTGAGCATCAGCTATGTTATTCAAGATGTATGATTCTAAATTCTTCATCTGTTCAGCTAAAAATGATTTGACTTTCAAGCCACGAATCCCCTTTCCCTCATTATTAACTCGTTCATGAAGAGGTGAAGGAAAAACTATGTGCTGCGCCACATCCCAGTAGCTCGTACAAAACTCTACAACCTCCTCAGAAATGTACTTTTCAATAATGGAGGCTTCAGGTCGATATGGATTCTTAACATACCCCTTCAATATTTTCATATACCTTTCAAAAGGATACATCAAACAAATATATACAGGTCCACAAAGCTTTATTTATCGAACCAGATGAATCATTAAATGCCCCATTATATCAAAAAAATTTGGTGGAAAATACATTTCCAATTGACAAAGTATAAAAATTGCATCCTTTTCCAAAATGTTCAAAGCATTCACATCAATCGCCTTATTACAAATTGAATAGAAAAAATAACACAAATTCATTATAGTCTTTCTGACATGGATGGGAAATATTCCACGCAATGGAACTGGTAGACTTTGTTTCATCATGACGTGACAATAATGTGAATTCGTACCTATCAACTTCAAGTCCATTAAGGAGACAAAATATTATACATTTTAAGAATAACCTTGAGGCACTTTGATATGATGAAGACACTGAAAAGGGATAATTTTCTCCCTCTACAATAATGTATGAAAATCAGGGGGAAGAAATGTTCGTCTTACTTTAAGAGTGGGAGCTAACTCCAAATTTATTCCTATTGATAGTAAGTCTAATCTTGCATTCAACCCATATTTTTTATTTCCTTTAATATCTAACAATGTTCCAATAAAACAATCACAGATATTGTTCTCCATGTGCATGACATCAATATTATGTTTAACTTCATGATATCTCTAATATGGTAGCTCAAAAAAATATTGACCTTTTCTTCCAAATATGTCTATCATTAGCAGATTTCTGTGTCTTTCCCAATGTCATGTCAAGGTTTTTCACCCTCTCAAAATACAGATTAGGGTATAATGGTTTGGGAGAAATACCAAATTCTTGTGAGCCATTGAATTCATTTTTTAGTCTTCTATAAGGGTGATCCCTAGGAAAAAACTTTTGATGACCCATGCACACTATTTTCCTCCCATGATGAAATTGACAATATGATGTCTGTTGTTCGCAAACTGGACATGCTTTATGCCCTTTAACACTGTATCCATAAAAATTTGCATATGCTGGTAAGTCATTTATAGTGAACAAACGCAATTCATGCAGTTGAAAACATTCCATTTTATAAGAATCATACACCCTAATACCATCATCCCATAAAAGTTTGAAATCATCAATCAATGGTGCAGACATGTAAACATCAATATCATTGTCGGGTTGCTTCGGACTAGAGATCATTATACTCAACATGACATATTTGGGCTTCATAAAAACTTCAGGAGAGAGGTTTTAAATTACCAATAAAACAAGCCATGAACTATGTGTGCTACTAAGGGTTTGGTATGGATTCATTCCATCTGTGCACAACCCTAGTATGAGATTTCTAATTTCATTTCAAAATGTAGAATACTGCTCATCAATTTATTTCCATTGTGGACAATCAGCTGAATGACATATTTTTTCATCACATAATTGCTCATCTGCATGCCATCTTAACCTTTTTGAATCATGTGAATTAGCAAATAAATGTTTGAAATGATGAATTATAGGAAGATACCAAAATACCTTTGAAGGGATATTTGTAATATCTACATCAGCCTGTGATTTTTCTTTCACCTTATATCGTGATGTCCCACATTTAGGACACTCTGACAGAAATTCATATTCATTCCTATATATAATACAGTCATTCCGATAGGCATGTATTTTATTGTATCCCAATCCCATAGGGAATAATATTTTCTTGGCCTTATAATGTGAATCTAGAAGATCGTTATCTTTTGGAAGAATGTCTTTCATCAATTGTGGCATCTCTGTAAAACTTCTATCACTCCATCCATGTTTCGCCTTCAGGTTAATCAATCTTAACACCACCGAAAAAACCGTAAAATCTGTACAACCAGGATATAATGGTTTTTCAGCATCACCATATAGACGCGCAACTGTCGGTTCTATCTCAATTTGTTCTACTGCAATATCGCGAATCAATTCTTCAATTCCATCGGAGTTACCATCTTGCGAATCATCATCATCAGTGACATTCCATCTAATTTCACCATGCCAAATCCAAAGGCTATAACTCAGATTAAAACCATGAAAAATCATATGATCTTTTATCTCTCTACTTTTAAACTTCTTCATATTCAAACATTTCAGGCATGGACAGAAGAAAATGTCACTACTTGGAACATTTCATTTAACAAATTCCAAAAAGGCATCAACACCTTACTCATATTCATTGCTCATTCGATGTGCCGTAATTCAATTTTGACTCATTATTACCTATAACAAATATCAAAATTATACATCTTTTTACGATAAGAAAAATATATTTTTATATGAAAAAAATCATAATTTGAATTGTAAAACAATTTTGAAATATAAAAGAAATCTATGCGTATTTAAAAAAAAATGCTTGAATATGATTCTAAAAATAAAATATAGTTAGATATAATAGTTTTAAATTCCATTGAATAAAGAAAACCATGGGGCCTCCAATGGATGATAGAAAATTAGAGAAAATGGAGTAAACCTAAGAATCAAATCAAATTTAAAATAAAAATTCAAATGGAGGAAACCACAATGTAAAGACAATCATCACGACACAATGGGGTCAGGTTAACTACGCATATTTGAAAACAACAACATGGTCTCCCCCATAACCCACAATTTTCTCATAGTTAATGACATGTCAAATATATATAACCAAATAGAATCATATTGCAACACTAATATCCATGAAACAATACAATCATCATGTCATAATCTCACAAACCACGATGCAGTAGTCAATCCCAACTAACACTTATCCCCCATCTCCTTGGACACCCCTGGACACCACCACCCCCTTGGACAACCCCCACCCCCTGGACACCACCCCCACACACTTGGACACCCCCTGGACACCACCACAGCCTTGGACATCCCCCACCCCTCCTGGACACCCCCACCCCTCCTGGACACCACCACCCACCTCCTACACCCTTGGAAAACCCTCTGGACACCACCCAACCCTCTGGACAGCCCCCCTAACAACCCCCAAACCCTCTGGACAGCCCCCCCTAACAACCCCCAAACCCTCTGGACACCACCCAACCCTCTGGACAGCCCCCCCTAACAACCCCCAAACCCTCTGGACTGCCCCCCCCCCCACCTCCATGGAAACCCTGGACACTCCAACCCTCTGGAAAGTCCCCCGAACCCTCTGAACACCACCCCCACCCCCTTGGACACCCCCTAGACACCACCACCCCCTTGGACAACCCCCACCCCTCTGGACAACCCCCACCCCTGGACATCCCCCACTACGGGAAAAATGAGCAATTGCGACGGGTTATTTGCGACGGGAATAGATCCCGTCGCAAATAGTCCTGTTAAAAACTTATTTGCGACGGGGGTATTTACCCTTCGCGAATAAGGAGGCATTTGCGACGGGATTGCTTTCCCCGTCGCAAAAGAACTGGCGCGCGTTGCGCGCCAAATCGTGGGAAAACTATTTGCGACGGGGGAATATTCCCGTCGCAAATAACCGGCGGCGGTAAAAGGTATTTGCGACGGGAATATTCCCCCGTCGCAAATAGTATGTCGGCAGGTGGTTATTTGCGACGGGACCCGTCGCAAATAACTATTTACCCGTTGACCGTAATAAATGTCGGCTAAGGTATTTGCGACGGGACCCGTCGCAAATAATACTATTTGCGACGGGATACCCGTCGCAAATGGACCCGTCACAAATAATCTAACCTATAAATACCTTCATCCATTTTTTTCAAAACATTCTCAAATTCCATCTTCTTCTTCTCTCAAAGTTATATTTCTAAAGTTCAGTTTTTTTTCAGTTTAATTTTTTTCTCCGGAGCTGATATTAACGTTTTGAAGAACGATCAGAGCAGATCAATTTTCAAGGTATTTATGTTCAATTTAATTTAATATTTATTTTTAATTTTTTATTACTTTCAATTATTCTTAATTAGTTGTAATTTAATTATGTTTATATTGTTTTATTACTTAATAAATTTAAATTATTAGTATTGTTCATAGTTAATGGTAATTAGGAATAATTAGTAATAATTTTTAATAATTAAGAATAAATATTAATAATTAGTAATAAATACCAATAATTAGGGATAATAACATTATTACATTATTAGTCTATTTTATTATTAATATTAAAATAATATAATTTTATATATATATACAGTTCTCTTTTCATCTGTGCGTTTGCTGTCTTCACATGTATTATTTGTATGTGGAGATAGAAAACGCACAGATGAAAGGAGAATTGTATATAAATTAGAAAATTATATTATTTTAATATCAATAATAAAATATACTAATAATGTTATTATTTGTAATTATTGGTAATTATTCCTAATTATTAGTAATTATTCATTTAACTACTAATAATTAGGAACAATTACCAACAATTATCAATAATTAGGAATAATTAGTAATAATTACCAATAATTAGTAATAATTACCAATAATTAGTAATAATTACCAATAATTAGTAATAATTACCAATAATTAGTAATAATTACCAATAAGTAGTAATAATTATCAATAATTACCAATAATTAGTATTAATCAGTATTAATTACCAATAATTAGTATTAATTACCAATAATTAGTATTAATTACCAATAATTAGTATTAATTACCAATAATTAGTATTAATTACCAATAATTAGTATTAATTACCTATAATTAGTAATAATTACCAATAATTAGGAATAATTACCGGTAAATAGTAATAATTAGTAATAATTAGTAATAATTAGGAATAATTACCAATAATTAGTAATAATTCGTAATAATTACTAATAATTAGTAATAATTAGTAATAATTAGTAATAATTACCAATAATTAGTAATAATTAGTAATAATTAGTAATAATTAGTAATAATTGCCAATAATTAGTAATAATTAGTAATAATTCGTAATAATTAGTAATAATTAGTAAAAATTAGGAATAATTACCAATAATTAGTAATAATTAGTAATAATTAGTATTAATTACCAATAATTAGGAATAATTACCAATAATTAGTGATAATTACCAATAATTACCAGTAATTACCAATATTTATCAAATATTACCAATATTTACCAATATTTACCAATAATTACCAATAATTACCAATAATTACCAATGATTCGTAATAATTATCAATAATTACCAATAATTGGTAATAATTAATAATAATTACCAATAATTAGTAATAATTGGTAATAATTAATAATAATTACCAATAATTAGTAATAATTAAGAATAATTACCAATAATTAGTAATAATTACCAATAATTAGTAATAATTACCAATAATTAGTAATAATTACCAATAATTAGTAATAATTAACAATAATTACCAATAATTAGTAATAATTAGTAATAATTAGTAATAATTAGTAATAATTAGTATTAATTACCAATAATTAGTAATAATTACCAATAATTAGTAATAATTACCAATAATTAGTAATAATTAGTAATAATTAGCAATAATTACCAATAATTAGTAATAATTACCAATAATTAACAATAATTACCAATAATTACCAATAATTTGTATTAATTACCAATAATTAGTATTTATTACCAATTATTAATATTTATTATCAATAATTAGTATTAATTACCAATAATTAGTAATAATTACCAATAATTAGGAACAATTACCAATAATTATCAATAATTAGGAATAATTAGTAATAATTACCAATAATTAGTATTAATTGCCAATAATTAGTATTAATTACCAATAATTAGTATTAATTACCAATAATTAGTAATAATTACCAATAATTAGTAATAATTAGTAATAATTACCAATAATTAGTAATAATTACCAATAATTAGGAATAATTACCAATAATTAGTAATAATTACCAATAATTAGTAATAATTACCAATAATTAGTAATAATTAGTAATAATTAGTAATAATTAGTAATAATTACCAATAATTCGTAATAATTACCAATAATTTGTAATAATTACCAATAATTAGTAATAATTAACAATAATTACCAATAATTAGTAATAATTAGTAATAATTAACAATAATTAGTAATAATTAGTATTAATTATCAATAATTAGTATTAATTACCAATAATTAGTAATAATTACCAATAATAAGTAATAATTACCAATAATTAGTAATAATTAGTAATAATTAGCAATAATTACCAATAATTAGTAATAATTACCAATAATTAACAATAATTATCAATAATTACCAATAATTAGTATTAATTACCAATAATTAGTATTTATTACCAATAATTAGTATTAATTACCAATAATTAGTATTAATTAACAATAATTAGTAATAATTACCAATAATTAGTAATAATTACCAATAATTAGTAATAATTACCAATAATTAGTAATAATTACCAATAATTAGTAATAATTACCAATAATTAGTAATAATTACCAATAACTAGTAATAATTACCAATAATTAGTAATAATTAACAACAATTAGTAATAATTACCAATAATTAGTATTAATTACCAATAATTTGTATTAATTACCAATAATTAGTAATAATTACCAATAATTAGTAATAATTACCAATAATTAGTAATAATTAGTAATAATTACCAATAATTAGTAATAATTAGTAATAATTACCAATAATTAGTACATTATTTGTATATTTTATTATTAATATTAAAATAATATAATTTTCTATATTATATACAATTCTCTTTTCATCTGTGTGTTTTCTGTCTCCACATGTAATATTCGCATTCTTTTTCAAAATTATCAACCTACTCGCCAATGGAGAGGTGAAAGTGAATGCAAATATTACATGTGGAGACAGAATGTTAAACACACAGATGAAAGGAGAATTGTATATAATATAAAAAATTATGTTATTTTAATATTAATAATAAAATATACTAATAATGTAATAATGTTATTATTATATAATTATGTTTATGAAAAAATTATATTAGTATTATTAAAATAATAAAAAATCAATATAATATTAAAATTATCAATATTTGTAACATGTTTTGCTTTATTCTCAATATATTCAATCTTTACTTGAGTGTTTTTTCTAACAAATTATTCAAAACCAGTAATGATTTTATATTTTATAGAGAAATATGGAACAACGAGGTCGTCAACAATCATTATTAAGTGACCGCATATGGATAAATCAACGTAGAAATCCAAATGGTTCTGGTTTAAATCCAGTATATGTTGAGGGTGTGGAGACTTTTTTATCATTTGCGGCATCAAATTCAGAATTTGTTTCAGAAGGCAAAATAAAATTCCCTTGCAGAAAATGTGCATTGAGAACGTTTGACACGTTTGACAAAGTGGGAGAACATCTCTTGCGTTTTGGTTTTCAACCAGATTATGTTTTTTGGTATCAACACGGTGAACGCAGTTCCAGAGCAGGTGATACCAACTTGATTCCGGATCCATCCCGGTTTCAAGATTTAGTACATGATGTTGCAGGTTCATCTGTTCAACATACAGAAACTCCGGCTGATATAGCTTCAAATCCTGAGTTGGCACCGTCTGAATTTTATGAGTTGTTGAAATCTGCTGAGGATGCATTATATCCTGGCTAAAAGATGAGAAAATTAGAAGCAGTTGCAAAATTTATGGCTATCAAATCAGATAACGGAATGTCAAACACCTGTTCAAATCATTGAACTCTGTTATCTTGGACAACATTACATAACCATGTTCAAATGTCGGTGGTTGGATACAGAGAGAGGCGTGCGTGTTCATCCGACTCATGGAATCATGGATATTAAATGTAAAAGTGTTCTCGTAGTAAATGAACCATTCTTATTGGCTCAACAAGCATATCAAGTTTATTACGCAATGTACTGTGCAACATCAAGAGAATTGACTGATTGGTGGAGTGTAATAAAAATTAAAATTCGAGACAATCAGTTTAGTCAAAGTGAATGTGCTTTCACTGATGTGCAAAGAATTGAAGTTTTTCAAGAGAGTACTCAAAATCATTCTTTTTTACAAAGAGACATGAGTATCGATGACGACACCCCACATTTAAGAGTCGGTGATGACGATGATGTTAATGATGTCACATATGAATTTGAAATGGTAAGAGATGAAGCAACTGTAACTCGAATGGATATCAATGATGTTGAGGAGGAATATGAAGATGACATTGACATATATGAAGATGATGATGAAGATGAACACTGATAGCATTTCATGGTATTTATATACAATCATAATATGTATATATGTATATATAATAGTAATTATCAATTATTTTATAAAATTAATATTTTATGTTTCAGATGGATGACGCCACATTTCGTGAGTTGGCGGATGCTGACCTGACTTTCGATGCGGATGAGTTGATGACAGATGACCCTCAGCCTGCAGGCGCTCCAGGGAGTACGCGGAGGGGGCGCGGTCTTGCATGATTGATGATTCCTGACCTTGTCCCCGAGCGACGTCCACGTCTTGGGTTTGATCCACGCACAGGGAGGTGTGATAACCTGTGTGATAACCTGTGGATTTGACTAAGATTTCATTAATCTATTCACATAATAAATGTTTATTATTTTTTCAGTTTTCCGCATATAGCAGTCGGATAGGGCAACGCTATTTTGCGCAACTATTTCTCTCAGGCGTGGACCATATGGGAGTAGATTCCCATTGATGTGCAGCAGGCCATGTTCGGCCATTGGTTGGTACGTACGTAAATAAATAATTTTTATTTTGAAAATTATTTCATTTCTAACTTGATATTTTGATTTATTTGTAGGGTTTATGGTATCCGATCGAGGATACCATGCGTGACGCCATCCACGAGGCATAGGAGGTGGCCATGCATGATCGCCTTCATCAGTTTTTGCACAATTTAAGAAAAGCTGCGATGAAGAAAGCAGGAGTGTCAGATTTTGACGAGTCATGTAGAGCACACCGACCAGAGTATATTTCATCCCATGTATGGGATTGGTTATTTGCACACTGTTTGAGTGGTGCCTTTCAGAGGAGATCATCGGTGGGGAGGCAGAATCGGGGGAGATAGGAGGTGACTCATCGAGCTGGGAGTCGTTCTTTCAGTACTCATAGACAGCATCTGGTACGTACATTATTTATAAAAATTTTATATAACTATAAATATTAACAGTTTATTTTTTATTCTTATAGGCTGTCGAGCACCCCGATATTACAGAGTACGACGTATATCGGAGGATGTATAGTGATCCTGCTACTGGGGAGCTCAGAGGTGATCGTCAGCATCACATCGTGGTCAGTATTATTTGTTTTCAAGTTTAAAAATTAACTGCATATAATATATTCACAATTTTAATTTTAAATTGCAACTATAGGAGTCATATGAGGTCGCAGCGTCACAGGCCCAGCCTGAGAGTCAGGCCGAGTCATCAGATCAGACCATTGCCCGTCAGTTTGATGAAGCGGCATGGATGCAGGCCACCCAGTATGCCTTCGAGAAGGGCCAGGTAGTTGGTATCGGCTCTCGACTGACTCCCAGAGATTATTATGGCAGTGCTGCGATGTCGGCGTCCAGCTCGAGAGGAGCTCGTTCATCTTCTTCTACTACACAGTATGAGGATCAGTTGCGATCTCAGACTGCACAGATAGAGAGTCTCCGACAGGAGCAGGAGAAGATGCGTCAGCAGCATGAGGAGGAGCGTCGACGGCAGCAGCAGCTGTACGAGGAGAAGACGAGTCGGTGGCAGCAGCAGCATCAGGGGCAGATGGAGTACATGCGCCGAATCACTCATGCTTTAGGGATGGAGTTTTCTCCACCACCATCTGCAGATCCCCCACCTCCCCCCCTCCTTCAGATTAGAGATTGTACTTATGTTATAAAATTTGTGAAATCAAATTATTTTTTTTTCTATTCGTAGTTTCTGTCTCATTATAAAATATTAATAATATTATATTTTTAAATAACAATATTAATATGAATAATAATATTATTTATATTTTATAATATTAAATTTTATATATATATTAAAATTTTATAATATTATAATTTAATTATATTTTTTGTAATACTTGAATTATTTTAATATTTGAATGTAAAATAATTCTATTATTTTTATATTAATTAAAATAAATTATTAATATTTTTTTTATTTATGAATTATAATTCTAATATTATTATATTAATTAAATGATTTATTAATATTCTATTATTTTTTATTTTCGAATTATAATTCTATTATTATTATATTAATTAAAATAATTTATTGATAATTTATTATTTTTATTTGTGAATTATAATTCTATTATTATATTAATGAAAATAATTTATTAATAATTTATTTTTTTTATTGTCTTTATAGTATTTACGACGGGATACTATGCCCGTCGCAAATACTAGTATTATTAATAGTTTTTTATTTTTTTTAAAAAATAGTTTTTGCGACGGGGTACTATGCCCGTCGCAAATACTAGTATTATTAATAGTTTTTTATTTTTTTTTAAAAATAGTTTTTGCGGCGGTACCGTCGCAAAAGGTATTTGCGATGGGCCCGTCGCAAAAAACTATTTTAAAAGGTTTTTACAAAAATATGGAGTACTATTTGCGACGGGGAGAATGACCGTCGCAAAAAAACGGCTTTGGCGACGGGCCCGTCGCAAATAAGTGTTGTTGCGACGCCGTTTTCAGCAACGGGCTATTTGCGACGGGCCCCTGTCGCAAAAAGCCATTTGCGACGGGATCCCGTCGCAAATGCCCCGTCGCAAATGCTCGTTTTTTCTAGTAGTGCCCCACCCCTCTAGACAGCACCCTCACCCCTTTAGACAGCACCCCCACCCCTCCTGGACACCACCCCTACCCCCACCCCTTGGACACCCCCATGGACACCCCCAATCCTCTGGACAAACCCCCAACCCTCTAGATAGCCCCACACCCCCTGGACAGCCCCCACCCCTCTAGACAGCACCCCACCCCTCCTGGAAAACACCCCAACCCCCTACCCCCTTGGACACCCCCTGGACACCCCCAACCCTCTGGGTAGCCCCCACCCCCCCGAAAACCCCCCAAACCCTCTGGATAGGCCCCCACCCCCTTGGACATCCCCCCACCCCCTTGGATAGCCCCCCCCCCACCCCCTTCGACACCCCCACCCCTTGGACCCCCCCACCCCTAGACTGCCCCTCCACCTCCATGGACACCCTGGACACCCCCAACCCTCTGGACATACCCCCAAACCCTCTAAACACCACCCCACCCCTTGGACAGACCCCACCCCTCTGGATAGCCCCCGCCCCCTGGACAACCCCCACTCCTCTAGACAACACCCCACCCCTCCTGGACACCCCCACCCCTACCCCCTTGGACAGCCCCCTGGAAACCCCCAACCCTCTAGACATCCCCCACCCCCGGACAACCCCCAAACCCTCTGGACATGCCCCCACCCCTTAGACATCCCCCCACCCACCCACACCCTTGGACAGCCCCCCACCCCCTTCGACACCCCCACCCCCTTGGACCCCCCCACACCCCTGGACTGCCCCCCCCCCCCCACCTCCATGGACACCCTGGACAGCTCCCAACACTCTGGATAGCCCCAACCCCATGGACAGCCACCAACCCTCTTAACAGCCCCCCAAAACCATGGGATTTTAACCTCATGCTACTAGTTTTGGCATATCTAGGGATTTTAACCTAAAGATACTAGTTTTGGTATCATGCCATTATTCAAAGTGAGAACCATGAACTATATCTCCTACTAGTCTAAAATGATCTATTGTGCAATGAATCGGGTTCTAATAGCATATGAAGACATATAAAAATCCATGAAAATAAGCAACGTAAACAGATTATGGAACTACAAATAGTGATACCCAAAATATAAACTACCAAGGATCCAAAACAAACATTCCACCATAAAAAACAATATATACTTATAAAATAAATCCCACTGGTACACGGAATGTGTGTATCAAAATGATTTACATATAAATTGCAGTAATATAGGTGAATGATATCATTAGTTGTCAGTGACAACAAAAATTACCATCAATGTCGGGCATTCGCAAAACAAAAACAAACGAAATAGAAGTAGGTAAGGCTTATGTGAATATTGCGAGTCGATCTAATAGATCTGCTTATAATAAATAAGATGATGATGACAAAACAATGTAAGAGGGTTTTAAATCGAAGAATCTTACCTAGTTTAAACATAAAAATCACAAAATGTAAATATAGACTATCTGGAAAAAAAAGAACGAAATATAGTCGTGGGAAGCTTACCTGAGTTTTGCGAGTGAAGATGATAGATCTGAGGAGAGTAAAGATGATAAAAGATGATGGAAAAATGAGTTTAACAAAACAAGATCGAAGAGTCTATTACGGTTTTCCACGCGATAGAAACAAGTCATCGGTCTGTCAATCGAAAAATCATAAATGACTATCCACGGGGCATGTTAATTTTTTAAATGTTTTATAACATCGGTTATTTAATAACTGAAGTTATAAACTATTTTTATTACATTTATAACATCAGTTATTATAATAAATGATGTTATAAATGTATCATATAACACATTTTTTACGTCGGTTATTTTATAACTAACATAAAAAAATCCGCGAGTTGGTTTTTTACGTCGATTATCCTATCACTGACGTAAAAAACAAATCAGAAGCCACAGTTTTTACGTCGGTTATTTCATAACTAAAGTAAAAAATGTCAGGTGTTGGTTTTTGACGTGGGATATAATATAACCGACATTAAAAATTCAGCGGGTTGGGTTTTTACATTGGTTATTTGATAATCGACGTTAAAAAGGCCTCAGATGCCATCTTTTTTAGGTCAGTTATTTTATAACTGACGTAAAAAATTCATAGATACCTTGTTTTTTACGTCGATTATCAAATAACCAACGTAAAAAATTTACTCTCTATATTTTCTTGTTCGGTTTTAAAATAAGCAACGTAAAAAACCACGTATCACAGATTTTCATGTTAGTTATATATAACGGACGTAAAAAATAGTGATGTTAAAAACGTTTTCTACACTAGTGATATTTAGCTACACTAACCGATTTTCCATACTGATGCTTTGTAAGATCAATACTAGTGGAAATAAGGGTAGTAACTAGCTCATTTTCCTCCATTTTAAACCTCATTAGTCTCTCTTTAAAAAAAATTATATTGAGATATGTAGGTCAAATTCTTCTTCTCTGACACCTACAGTCCCAAGAAGAATATTTTTTCCCCATTCAATAAGATTTCAAATTCACTTTTTTTATTTTAATAAAAATTTCAAAGTATAAAACATTTAATCCTCCTAAATATGGCATCATTCACATTAAACAACACCATAATTTGACCTCCAACTTCTCATTTAACATAAAAAATAAGATCAAATTGGACCTTGGTGAATTTTAACTTCTTCATAATTGAATCCAACCATGAGTATCATGCTTTGAGCATCTATTTCAGTCTATGAAGAGCCCTCTTCGACATACACAACAAGTTTTGATCATTATTATTTTGAAATACATCTTTATAATCAATATAAAATCATTTCTAAAATACATTATTCAACAAGGTATATTTAATAGCCATTTATATCCTAAACTTTCTCTTGATTAGAATAAAAAGAAACAATACTATAACTTTTGGCCTTACAACTAAAGAAAAAGTTTTATCTGTATCAGTCGCATTAATTTGGGTGTAACTTTTGTATACTAATCATTCATTATTCCTTATCACTTCAACTGATTCATTTAGTTCTTTATAAACTCATTTAGTTCAAATGACATTCTTACCTTTTAGATTTTACACAACATCTTAAGTTTGATTCTTCTCAATATGTTTAATCTCTTTATTCATAACTTTAAACAAGTATTCATCTTTTTATGTATAATTTACTATAAAATAATCTAAATTATTTTAAAGTTTTATTATTTTTAAACCAAATTTCATAAAGAGTTATACCCACTATTGGAAAAATACAAGCTTCATTTTGAATTTAAAAATAGTTTAAATTGAATGTTTATAATAATTTATAGTGGTTCCACATAAAATTAATATTACTCTATACATATTATATATTATTATTTTCCATATTTTATCTAATCCATTTTATTGATATGTTATCTTAGTAGAAACCTAATTGAAAATTCCATGCTTCTGCACATATTTTTCCACTTAGTGATTAGTATAATCATTCCCTTTATTTGATCTTAGAGTTATAATATTCCTACTATGATGTTTTAACTATTTTTCTATATCTTTTAATACAACTAAACACTTGTATTTGATGAAAAATAGGCATGATGCATCCCATTTCACTAAATTCATCTGTAAAAAGGATTTAATATATTCCACATTTAGTACCCTTATGGTTTATGGATCCACCCACATTTATGTCGAAAAATATCTAACACTTTTGAGGATATTATTCCCTTTCACATATAAGAATTTATGGAAATTTTACCTTCTTAAAAATCTTTCTAATAATTATCCATGTTCCTTTTTATATTTTACACATCTAAGATAACCTTAGTTTTAACCATAATTTCCATATCCCCTTGATTAATGTAACCCGATACTTTGACGCAAAACTTAATTTATCTTCATTATAAAAGTAAGGAACACCTTAATTTACATTAATACATAATATATATATGTATTCATGATTTCTTTGTTTTATAATATTTATAGCTCCATTTTTTCCTTTTATTATAATATTCCTTATTGTAATGTTAATATCCAGGCCCAAGTCATATATCTGTCTCAAAATCAAAAGTATATACATGATTCCCTCTATAAAAAAGATTATATTCCTTACCAATGGTTCTATAACTTTCACTAAATTTATTTGATATAACATTTCCATCCACTATATAATTTATTTTTCTCAAAAAAATTATATTACCTATCAGTCAAAAATAATCCCAAATATTAAGAATCCAATTAACTTAAATGTTGGATGCTTTTAATTCTACTTCAAAATATTTTTATCTTAAAAATGTTCCATTTTCTTCCCATTAATTCTAGTAAAACTTCGATTTTTAAGAAAATTTTACATAACTTCTTATTTTAGCTTCAAATGTATAATCACTTTTATATTCCAATACAATAAATTATTCTGCACTTTTAGTTTGTTGTCTATCATCCATTTGAATGAATAGTTGATGGTGATGTTTATATTAGTGTATATGTATCACATAAAAAATTCATCTAATAGTGAGAAACCATAAGTCCGTACATTGAGCACACACAAAATATCAAATAAAAAATAATTATTTTAATGTTAAAAATTACTTAGTGCAACTTTATTTTAGAATTTTTTACATCTTATCATACTCCCATGCTGTGTCCAAGTATATGATAACAAAAACATCCCTTCACAAAGAATTTATTTTTCCTTATTAGAAAAAATTCATTAATAAATTTAATCTTTTTTTTCAATATATATTTGATAGTCTTACTATTACAACAACACTTATTTTTTCATGATTAGAAATATGATGATATCAAAAACCAGTTTTTCATTTAACTTATGATATTTGTCAGCAAATAAAGTAATTTAACTTTTTATATTACTCACTCAATTTTTTTTAATACGATATTATAAAGACATCCGAATTTTATAAAATTTATTCAAGATATGGTTTAATATTTAATTCCAATTTTTTTTAAAAAATCTATTACTTAAACATCAAACATCTTAATTCTCTTAATATGTTATTCTTCAAATCAAGTCATATCATTTATAATCTTGGATTTATTTTTCAACTTTTTAGATTCAAATTCACAATACTATTTCTATTAGTTAAAAATTTCCAAGCTTATTATTATTTTTTGACTTACATTACATTTTTTCCTTCAATATCATCACATTATTATTTTTTCTTGTGACATTATTCTACCTTTTTATTCTTTCCCTTCAATTTTTATGTTTATACATAATAAAGTAAAATTATTATCCATGATCAATACAACCTAAAACCCATTAGTTATCTCTAATATTTTCTTTATTTTCCCTTATTTATTTATTATAACAATATGAGTATCTTCCTTATTTACTGAAAACTATTTTCTGATTTTCAACAAAGCACTTTATAGATCAATGATAACAAAAAATATTTCTTTGAAATTTCATGTGTTTTTAATAAATTTCCAATGATTTTACTTTTTTGAGGTTTTAGTTTTAATATTTTCTCCATCCTCATCATCTTCATCTTTTATGGGACACTTATCAACAATTATCCCCGCTTTTCCATATCTGAAATTGGTCGATGGCCACATGCCTTTGAATTTTCCTTTCCCATCATTATATTTATAGAGATAAAAACCATTAATTTAACTTCATTTTCACAAGAACCTTATTCATGGATTTAAAATACATATTTTTATTTTTTTCTCTAAATACCAAGGCCCCCCTATTATTTACATCTCATAAGAAACCAATGCACTCTATAAATTATCTAAATAAACATAGTTCAATTATTAATATTTGGAAAAATACATTTTAGGATTAAAGTGTGATGAAAATATTCTCAAAATTATTTCAATTAAAACAAAATATTCAATCACATCATAAATTACACTCATTAACTCAACAACTTAAATTACTCTATTGAAATTTTTATTTATTAATTCTATAAAAGACATTTTTATGTTTTTGACTTGATTTCTTAAAACATGAGTTTATCCTCAAAGAATTCAACCTCATAGATATTAAAGACATCAACCCAAATATATCTTAAGGATTTACATCCCATAACATTCATGTTGATTTTATTTAAAAATTCATCACTCAAAATAAGAACAACTTTAACATCAACGTCTAGTTAATGTAATAATTATCTTTTCCAAAGTTAAAATTGTTTCCATAAAAAAATAATTACTCAATTATTCAATGGTATAACTATAATGAATTTTTTTAAATAGTCTATATTTAATAGAATTTCAATGTTTTATACCGTGATACCAATTTATGTTTGTAAATCCAGTATCCCATACCTATATAATTTATATGAGTAAATAAGTAAAATTGTGAAAACACTCACTATAAGAATAATTGGCCATTATAGTAATTTTTGGAGAATACATGATGATTTTTTCCACTACACAATTATTTTTTGGTGGTTTTATAAATCATTTAATTTTCCGAGTGACCCATTAATCAATGGTGATTTTTTTATTAGAGGGTTTCCCTTAAAGCCATTATGGATATATGATTAAAAGTTATTTTAATAACTGCTAAAAAATTCATTGGTTTGTTTTTTCAAATAATTTAGTACAATATAGAGGTAGTTAAAATTTATTCTATCATAATATTGAAAACTTGATTTAATGTTTTAAAATTTCCCCCAAAACTAGCAACAGTTATAACCACTGCTACTATATTATCAATGATTTAACAATATACAATGGTTTTTTAGTTATCAATGAAATTTAAAACCACCAATAAGGATTTAATGGTAGTTTATTTAATTATGGGTTGCTTAAACCAGTGCTAATTACAAAAAAATAATTGGTTACCATGGGCTTATTAATATTATCCTACCTAAAATATAAAATAAAAATATATCAATAAGGTTTATAATTCAATATTTTTAGTAATAAAAAAACTTAAAAAACAATTATATCATAATTTTTTTCAATATGCAACATACTTGTTTTTTAAAATGATGAAAAATCAATATATATAAGTTTTCATTACAAATAAAATATCATATGGTGAATTAAACATCTACACTCCACCCCTAAGTCATGCTAGATACCTGTAGATGATAAATTTTCCTCATGTACATGTCAACTACCAACCTCCAGTGCATCTGATCCATAAAATAAATGGAATTTGGAATTAAAATTAATTTTAATTAGAGAGTACATAAACAATATGATTACAATAATTATAAATATAATATAAACATATTGAAATTAATTTAATAGATTTAGTATCGGTTTAGTTTGTTGTATAAAATATGCAGTGTCTATAGGAATGCTTCCAGTCGTGAACTGAAATAGAGTATCCAATGCACTCTCTATAACTTTAAACTACTCATCTAGAGCTACCCCTCGTGTCTCATGCTCCTTTATTCTATTCTAAAGGTTCAGAATTTTCTTTTATGATTATATTTGATTGAGAATAATAACATTACTCAAATATGTAGGAGGATACATCGTATTTAATGAATATTATCTCCTCCCAAAGACTTAGGATGGGGATGGTCCAGTACCCAACAGTTACACATGACCAACATACAATTTTTTCTTGAAACATGGGAAATGAAATCATTGTGGGAGACTGATGGCGACCGCATAATACTTGCATCATATACCACCATAATTTTATATTATAAATATATATTTTTTGAAAAATATGTTTTTTCAAAAAAAAAATTTAATTTATATTTTCCCCCTATGTTTGCAGTAGGTTTATTATCACAATTTCCATTAGATTTCTTGTGAATATAGAACCACATCCCAGTTTGAATAACCTCATGAACAACTTATTCCCATATAATAAAAAAATACAACTATAAAAATTTAAATAATTTAAAGGAAACAAAAATATATTTAATAAATTTCTAAATTATTTGATCTTCTCTGTGATTTTTTAGAACTATCTTTGTGTGGTATGATTTGTTTCTCTCTGTTTGATGGGTTTTTAGAAAATTTATAACAAAATTTTTTCATATTAATAAAAATTCAATCATTTTTAATAAATTAATATTAATGTATCAAGACAGTATCAAATACCTTATGCAAATAAAAATAGTGCATATTGACAAAAGAATATCATTCATCTCAAGGTATCCCTTTAAATACCTTTTCATGCATTTAATGAGGTCTCAAGGACATGTTCTTGAACTCACACAATATCCCATAATTGAAGTCCTTTCACTTTTTACCTAAACTTTTCAAAGTCTATTGATGAAAAAATCATTCCATGTTCATCAAAATAGAAAATAATTTGCATATTAGATATGAAAAAATAATTAGACTTATATTTGATATGAATATCAGATAAAAAACTATAAATATTTGATTTTACTTACATTATAATCTTTATAAAAAATATTATTCTTATAATTTATAGGAATATTCCACCAATAATGATATGTAATAGGAATATACATCATTTTAAATGTTATCTGCCCTGTGATCTGCCCATATAAACCTCTAACACCCTCTATAAGAACCCCAAATATGTCAAATAGAACAAATACTTTAAAATTTTTTAATCATACAAACATCTGATGTATTCATGTTTTTTTTAATATTGTTATTATATGAATCTATTCAATAAATACATTCAAAAATTAGTATACATATGTAATAAATTATTTTTACAGATTAAAAACTAGATATCAATAAAGGTCACCCTCTAGTACCCTCATGATGGTAAGTCTAACACTATATTCTCTATATATGACTTCTCATCCACTCCATATGATTCTTCTAACATTCTAGATGTACAAGTCGATTCATTAGAAGTAAGTTGAATACTTGATGAATATGATATCATATAATATGAATTCAAATGAGGAAAATGGGATCTTACCAAAAGGAGGAAGCGTACCTAATGAAGGGGGAAGTGTATCAGATGGTCCATCCAACAACACAAGAGTTTTGGAAGATCAAATCATATATTCAAATCCATTTTTCTCAATATTCATACATCAAAAAATAATATAAAATATTTTATTACATGAATTCCTCACTTTATAAGAAGTAAATTTAGGAAATGAATGTTTGTGATGATTACGAGAATAAATAATTATTGAATGAAAAATATAGATACATTTATTAAATTATTGAATATTTACATATAAATGAATAAATTTATAAGAAGTAATATGTCCCACATGAAAATTAAATAGTAATAAATTTTAATCACAATAAGAAGAAAGAAAAATAGTTTTATTTCAAGAAACGTTAGTTATAAAAGTATATTACTTTTGAAAGAAAATAGAGTGATTCAATAGCATCAAGTTTCCTTATTAATTAACAAGGATCAGGGGTTTACTCAATGAAGGGGAAAAAATAAAATTAAAAAAGTGAGTGAATATAACCATACTATGAAAATTACTGGAATTCTTGGAAATAAACAAAAAAATTAATGTTAATGGAGGAATATATTGAACATTTATCAGAATAAGATAATACGACAATCTCACTGAACCCACATGCCTAAAAATACATGGAAACTATTAAGAAGTGAAATATAACATTTCATAATAATAAAAACCAATCCAATAAATGAATTATTATTGAAATACATATAATAAGATGTTCTAATATCAATATTTAAAACAATACAATGTACATGATAATAAATAAAAATAGGAATTTTTATGAAGTTATCAATGGTTAATGGATGATAAAAAATAGAATTGGGATGATCCACCAATTTAAATATGAAAATACATCTCATAAGTCTATAATACTAATCAAGAAAAATCTATAAAACCAATTCATATACTTAAAATGAGAGTTTTCATTATGAACCATTATAGAAACATGTTTGGACTTTGTAAATAAGAAATTAAGAATTTTTTTATAAAAGTGATAAATGTTTTCCTTAACGTGACTATGATTATTGAAATAATTACAAATGATAGTCCACTTATTAATTTTTATATTTGATGTAAGGGTGAGATTGAAGGAAGTGGTTGTAAGATAAATACCATCACCATAGAAATGTATATCAATTAAGGAAAGTTTCTTTTATCTTTCTTAATTAATAAGAATAGAATGAGCCTACTTATACAAATAAAGAGATAAAACTAGGAGAAGATTATAAGGACCCGACCTTAAACCTTACTTAATCTTGAGTTATTTCAAGAATACAAATTGAGGATCTTTTCAGGTTTAGAGTTTTATAGAATTATGTCATAAATCATGAATTACATTCCTTATTTAAACAAAGTGGTTACATAAAAGATATTATTCATTTTATTTCTGTCAACGGAAACATATTAAAAATAAAACATGGATTCTTTCTTGAAACTTTCTTGACACTATCATCATATCATGTACCTTTCCCTTGATTATGAAAAACATTTCAAAAACTTGGGATGAGCATAAAAAGCTCAGTAAGGGATATAAAAATTCGGAAAGGAAACATTAGTACATGTATACATAAGAATCAATGAAATCATACTTTACTCATAAAACATAAGCATGTTAACGTACCTCATGAAATCATAATATTTATGAATAACTCATAGAAATCATAAGACATAAAGGTCACTTGAGGGATTCATAACATTCTTAAGTAGGGAGTAACCCTCATGGTTAAATTTGGAATACCCATCATAGTATATTCCCTAAATCTCTTCGTAGAAAACTTAATGTTTAACCCCTTCGTGTTTCCCAATGCATTGGAGAGCTATATCGGGCTCACCCACCCTTAGTTTATCATGGAACCACCTGTTTTCATAAAAAATGCCCAAGAAACAAAACATAATCACAACACATAACTTAAGCATAAAGTAAAGATAACATTACCACATTGAAATAACAATATAACATTTTAAGATATTGAAATAATAAATCCATTCTAAAAACCATTTTCAAAACCATTAAAACATTTAATAAAGGGATTTTTGAATCAAAGTGTCCCATACCACTTTGAAGATTTTAACATTTTAAACCATTAATATCCATATAAATAAGTCCTTAAAACCATTTTTAAAACATGGATATTAATTATAAATGTTTATAAGAATACATCATTAAAACATTTAAAACGATATTTTAGTTAAAGGGTTTTTAACAAAACGAGAGACACTTGAATACAATAATTGATGAATAACATTTAATCAGAAATTTATAATATCATGAGAATAAATGGATTCATGATATAATATTCCAAAGGATAGTACATACATCATATAAGAGTGAATTGGTGCATAACAACAAATATGTCTCAATAGAAAGGTAAAATGAGGTGAAATCCCTTATAAAGAAGGTATCCATAAATTAAGGATAAATCAATCTCATAATTATGTGTGAAAAATACATATACACCCAATATAAGTGGATATTAAGTGTAAAAAAATCAAATATCATTCACACAAATTCAAAGTATGACATATTCAATAGCTACATGTTGAACCCAAAGAAATCGAAATTGGGTTAAAAGTTCCCATGGTAAAATTCGACAGCCTAACAACGTCACTTTAAAATTCATAAAATTAGATGATGAGAGAGAAAATGGTATCTCATCACTTGGACATAAAATTTACTTCAATAAGGATATATAAGAACATATCCCAAGATAAAAAGATGTAAATTAAAAGACACAACAAAATAAGTCTTTTTAAAAGGGGAGTGTGAAATGTTCCCTTACCGATTTGGACAACTTTCGAAACGTACACCTCAGGAAAGAAGGGTCATACAATGAAGATGTAAATACCCATAAATGAGATTATATTATAAAAATAGTAAAATAATGTGCAGTATATACACCACACAAAAGGAAATAGTGTCCAATGTAGCATGAATCCCACATGAATAAAAAGTGAGATGAAAATCCCCTTATGAAAATTCGGCATCTTAACGCGCCACATAAAACTTCCAAAAATGTAATGATGAGATAAAATAGGGTGTCTCATAATATTATCATAAAATTTACATCAAGAGGAATATAAAAGAAAATCCCACAATATTAGAAATAGGAGATTAAAGTAAGTTACATAAAAAGAGTACTTAAAAAGAAAGAGAGAGGTATGATCCCTTATGAAAATTCAGCAGCCTAACGGTGCCACTCAAAACTTCCAAAATTGATTGATGAGAAAAAATAGGGTCTCTCATAATATGAACACAAAAGGTACAGTAATATTAATATAATGTATCATCCCAATCATAAGAAATATGATCTTAAAAGGACTGACCTAAAAGAGTGTACTTAAAAAGAAAGAGAGGGGTAGGATCCCTTACCTTAAGTCCGACATGTCTTGTTCGTTTATTTATATTCATGAATAATAAACTTTAGTCAATTTATAATTGCTTAAGTACCTCATTTAAATATTATTATTCAGTTAATATCACATATTATAATGTTATAATAATTGTTTAATAATGTTAGTTCATATCATACGTTTTTGCCGATGTTTGGTACATGAGTCAAAAATGAACTAGTTTGAAAATGATTTCCCATGTAGTAAATCATTTCCAGAATATTATTAATGATTAAAATATCATATATATCCAGTACATATTATTTTTTACTATTCAATAACATTTGTAGATAAAAAATGAAAAGCACCGTTTATGGAGACAGTAGACCGTAGATACGCATGAATGCTACTTTCATTTTTTTTGTCATATTAATGGAATTAAAACTAAATGAGATATATATATATTATAATTCCAGAATGATATACATAATTTAGATGTAATATATGACATATATATCCATTATATTTATGTACTTATAATAGTACATAATATTTGGAGATAAGAAATGAAATGTACCGTTCATGGAGACGATAAGCCGTACGTATGCATGAACGCTACTTTCATTTCTTTGGAACATTAATGGAATTAAAACTAGATGAGAGATTATAATTCCATTATAATATATGTGTTATATAGATCACATAATTTCATCAATTTCATTCTTTATACATTCCATGTATTTCATGAACGAGTCACATGACTTTAGGGGGCGGTAGGCCACACTTCCTCAAATGAAATTATCACATTTTCACAACATGAAAAGAATAAAGGTATGTATTAATTATAGAATACAGAAGCATAGAGAGGAAATAAATATAATATATATCATAAATAAATATATTTCCATCATAATGGCCACCATGATAGGTGGTATGAGAAGATAGAACAATCATCGTTTCGTGAGGCAGTAATTCGCCATCCACAGAAACAGTATGTTCTTTAACCATTAGACTGAGGTGTCTATTAGTGTAGCTCAAATAATCCTCATAACAACATAATAGTATATTGAAGATACTGGTGTTGTTACAAAATAAATAAATAAAAAGAGTTTATGGGGTTGGAGAAGCAAAATAAAACAAAACAACACTAGGGAAGACTTTACCTTTAAATCGGGTAACTCTTTTTGATTTGAGCTCAAAGGATTACTTGGAAAGAATTATGACCAAAGTGATGCTTCTATGAGTACGAGAGGGATGTGAAGAGACAAAATTGTCAGGGTTTGGATGAGCCAAATTCTTTATAGGTGTGGGTAAGGTGGTAGAGGTGAGGGCCTTTTATAAGAGAAGAGGAGGGGCACTCTTGGAAAGTTATAAAATATTACTTTATTATAAAATGAATTTCGGATTTTAAAGGTCATAAAAGGATATATTTAGAGGATAATATGATAAGGTTACGAAATAAACCAAAACAATAGGTTTTTGACATGTTTAAGACTTATATTTTACCTTATCGTCTCATTTTATTTAAATCGTTCATTTATGAGGTAATCACTACATCATCACGGTGTCATAAATAAATTAATTTATTTAATGTCTAAAAATTATAAAAAAATATCATGATATAGGAAATATTTTTGTATTTATAATTAATATTTATAGTAAAAAATATGACTTGTATAACCCCATGAAAAAATCATTTTAGTAAAACAACATATGTTTGTGACATTTTTATTTTAGCTTTAAATAAAAAGGTGTTAATGTCATTTTCCTACCAAAGTGTCTCCATGGGGTACCCAAGTTGACCCATGGATTTTATTGATCGGAAATTACTCATCCAATAAGGGTAGGACATGTTTCAAGGTCATTTCATATAATTAAAACATTATTTTTAACTTAAATTACACTAATTACCTCTAATCGCGATTAAAAACTTAAAAGTTACTATTCACCAAAAAATTATTTTAATACCATTGAACCACATTTTACATCCTAATGACAACCATGTATGTTGTATTTTTTAAATTCAAATCACAGAAGTGGTAAGGTTTCATTTAAACTAAAAATCAGTTTTTAAACTACCACTTAGTGGTTTCACTATTCATCAAAAATTGACGTTTTTCAGAAAAATACCAAAAATTCACCCTAAGATATATTTGATATTCCGAATTCAAAAATGATGTCTATTTTAAAAAATTAAAAACATATAATTTGCATTAATTAATTTAATAATTAATTCCCGCTGTCAAACCAAATAGCGTGTTTTTAAGAAACAATATCTATTAAAAGATTGACACAAGTTTAAGTCCAATTTCAAAGTGAAATTAATTCCAATGACTACTATTGGATTAAATGGTAAAAATATATTCTAATTTAACTTTAAAACCAATTCAAAAGATAATATAATCATATAAATAAATTAGATTAAAAAGAGGTTTTGAATTAAAATACAACATTTTTCACTACTCATTAAAACATGAACTTTATCGGAAAAATACCAAAAATTTACACAAAGTAAATTTTGATGTCCCGATTCTAAAATAGAATTTTATTTTGTCAAATATAACACATAAAATTTTCAAAAAGTGGATTTAAAAGTGGTTCGCCATCAAAAGTCGGTTAATCAACCTTTTAAAAAATATTAGATTGTTTACGCTTAAAATTGGATTCATTCGCATTTTTAATCCTCTAACATTTATTGTAAAAAGTAAAAATATTTGAAAAACATATATAATCATTTTGTAGTTAGTTCTGTTAATTCTCGTTATTACAATGGCTAAATGTTAACTACCATTTAAACTAAAAATATTTTATTATTAAAGTGCAATGTAAGATTTCAAAGGAACTCGTTGTTGCGTATTGGGTAAGGCATAGAGCATATCGTTCCATTTAAATTCATATTAAAATATTATTCATAAATAAGGATAAATATAAAAATTTCATATTCTTTATTTACCTGGGGTGTTACATCCTTCTCCCCTTTTGGGAATTGCGTCCTCGCAATTTTAAAATTGGGCTTGGAAACTTCATTGAAAATCCCACATCGGAACAAGAGTCAGTAAAACTATCACTTTAAAAGAAAGAGAGAGAAGTAAAAAGGTCAACCGAGTTAACCCATAATAGGATTCCATGTATGAAAATATGGATATGGAGGAAAAAACAAAGGGTCATGTTCTGATGGAGAGTGATAGTAAACATGTCTAGGAGAAAGTTAACCACAAGAAAATCACAAACTTGTGATGGGTTAAATGGTATTCGATTCCCCAGTAGGAAACGTTAACAGAAAACCTTTTTGTTTTAACTTAATCTTTATTGAGGAATTTATTTTTGAGCTTAACTAAATCATAATGAAACATACTTACTTGTCATGTAGACTGTCAACTTTTACTATATTCCTTAATCAAACTAATATTTTCTCCAAAAGATGAGTATTTAGGAAGACTTGTTCGCTTTAAGAGTACTATAATCTACTTCTTGAGAATCACCTAATCCCAAAAAGAGAACTATATATTTCCCATGTCTTTATATCTTAACCAAAACCAAACCAAAAAATTTAGTATGAGGTCACATAATACCCAAAAGGATATTTTTTTAACGAAAAGGAAAACTACTCCTAATCTCCAAAATTTGTCAAACAAAACCCAAAGTTCAACAAAGACCATTCAATAAAAATTTATCAATAAAATTATTCAAAATAAACCCAACTAAGATTGAAAACCAAATATTTGAAGGATTTAATCACACAGTCTTCCAAGGTACAAATTAACATTTATCTCCAAATAACATCAGTTACTCTTAAAGTCTCATATTGAAAAGCAATTAACCTAATCACATACCCTCCATGATAGGTTAATAATTTCCATGGATAACCTAAAATCAACTTACTCTTGATTCAAAAAATCATCCAACTAAAAAAAATTAGTCAAAATAAATAGGGACTTCACAAAGTCCAGTGGTAGGTGATAAATACCAGTCACACTTTGGTTGTGGGTTCGATTCCCGCAGCTTTATCTGATGCGATGGGTTGTCACACAGTCTGCGTGTTGTCCTTTTTCCAAAACTATATAATTCTTAAAAAATTCTCCAAAATGAGATAAAATCATCAAAAATAATCATAACACATTTTAACCTCATGTTTATATCATGCCTCTCATTTTCCATCATAACATATAGTAACCCATAAATACCTCAAAAGTAAGGATCATATAAACCCTACTGGTTACCTTTATAATTATCACCCGAACTTCCACATCGAGTTGGTTCTCTCGTACATGATGCATTAGAGAACTCACCAATGTTCAAGTGGTTGATCATGACTCCTGATAGTTGGTTTATAATAACCACAAGATTTCTCATTGAATCCCCCATTTCATCCAGTCTCTTAATCAGAGAACCACCACACTTTCCTTCAATCCCATTGTCACTTTGGTGCCTTCTAGATCCATCCATTTACTAAAACCAAAAAGGTCAGTGTGAGTATATTAACAAAATCATCATGTACTAAAGAGGAAGATAAACACTAATATATACTTATCCTAGTTATCTCAATATCATTCCAACCTTCAAAAAAAAAATAACAATGACTCTATCTAATATTATAACCATTGTGTTTATACACAACTTGTAAATTATGTTTAAACAATACTCTAACCTCTAAAGTTATCTAAACCAACCTCTGATACCAACTATAAGGACCCAACCTTAAACCTTACTTAATCTTGAGTTATTTCAGGAATACACATTGAGGATCATTTCAGGTTTACCGTTTTAGAGAATTAGGTCATAAATCATGCATTACATTCCACATTTAAACAAAGTGGTTACATAAAAGATAGTATTCATTTTTTTCCATCAACGGAAACATATTAAAAATAAAACATGGATTCTTTATTGACACTTCCTTGACACTATCATCATATCATGTACCTTTCCCTTGACCTGTGAACAACATTTCAAAAACTTGGGATGAGCATAAAAAGATCAGTAAGTGATATAAAAATTCGTAAAGGAAACCTTAGTACATGTATACATAAGAATCAATGAAATCATACATTACTCATAAAACATAAGCACATTAACATACCTCATGAAATCATAAGATTTATGAATAACTCATATTAATCATAATACATAATGGTAACTTGAGGCATTCATAACATTATTACATAGGGAGTAACCCTCATGGTTACATTTGGAATACCCATCACAATATATTCCCTAAATCTCTTCGGAGTGACCTTAACGTTTAACCCCTTCGCATTACCCAATGTATTGGAGAGCTATATCGGGCTCACCCGCCCTTAGTTTATCACGAAACCACCCATTTTCATAAACAATTACCAAGAAACAAAACATAATCATAGCAAATAAATTAAGCATAAAGGAATGATAACATTCCCACATTGCAATAACAATATAACATTTTAAGATATTGAAATAATAAATCCATTCTAAAAACTATTTTCAAAACCATTTAAAACATTTAATAAAGGGATTTTTGAATCAAAGTGTCCCATACCACTTTGAAGCTTTCAACATTTTACACCATTAATATCCATATAAATAAGTCCTTAAAACCATTTTGAAAACATGGATATTAATTAGAAATGTTTATAAGAATAAGTCATTAAAACATTTAAAATGATATTTTAGTTAAAGGGTTTTTAACAAAATGAGAAACACTTGAATACAATAATTGAGGAATAACATTTAATCAGAACTTTATAATATCATGAGAATAAATTTATTCATGATATAATATTCCAAAGGATAGTACATACACCATATAAGGGTGAATTGGTTCATAACAAAAATGAAGTCTCAATAGAAAGGTAAAATGAGATGAAATCCCTTATAAAGAATGTATCCTTAAATTAAGGATAAATCGATCTCATAATTATGTGTGAAAAATATAAATACACCCAATATAAGTGGATATTAAGTGTAAAACAATAAAATATCATTAACACATATTAAAAGGATGAAATATTCAATAACTAAAAGTTGAACCCAAAGAAATCAAAATTGGGTTAAAAGTTCCCTTGGTAAAATTTGACAGCCTAATGACGTCACATTAAAATTCATAAAATTAGATGATGAGAGAGAAAATGGTATCTCAACACTTGGACATTAAATTTAATTCAATAAGGATATATAAGAACATATCTCAACATAAAAATATGTAAATTAAAATACATAATAAAATAAGTCTTTTTAAAAGGGGAGTGTGAAAGGTTCCCTTACCGATTTGGGAAACTTTCGAAACGTACACCCCATGAAAGATGGGTCATACAATGAAGATGTAAATACCCATAAATGAGAGTATATTATAAAAACAGTAAAATAATGGGCATTACATAAACCACACAAAAGTAAATAGTGGCCAATGTACCATGAATCTCACATGAATAAAAAGTGAGATGAAAATCCCCTTATAAAAATTCTGTAGCCTAACTGCGCCACATAAAACTTAAAAAAATGTAATGATGAGATAAAATAGGGTCTCTCATAATATTATCATAAAATTTACATCAATAGTAATATAAAATAACATCCCCCAATATAATAAAGATGATCTTAAAGTAATTTACATAAAAGAGTACTTAAAAAGAAAGAGAGAGGTAGGATCCCTCATGAAAATTCGGCAGCCTAACGACGCTACTCAAAACATCCAAAATGGATTGATGAGAGAAAATAGGGTCTCTAATAATATGAACATAAAAAGTACAGTAAGTGTAATATAAAATAACATCCCAATCATAATAAAGATGAGCTTAAAAGGAATGACCTAAAAGAGTGTACTTAAAAAGAAAGAGAGGGGTAGGATCCCTTACCTCAAGTCTGACTTGTCTTGTTCGTTTCATTATATTCCTGAATAATAAACTTTGGTCAATTTATAATTTCTTAAGGACCTCCTTTAAAGATTATTATTCAGTTCATATCACATATTATAATGTTATAATAATTGTTTAATAATGTTAGTTCATATCAGATGTTTTTGCCGATGTTTGGTACATGAGTCAAAAATGAACTTGTTTGAAAATGATTTCCCTTGTAGTAAATCATTTAAAGAATAGTATTAGTGATTAAAATATCATATATATCCAGTACATATTCATTTTGTACTATTACATAACATTTGGAGATAAAAAATGAAAATCACCATTCATGGAGACGGTAGGCCGTACGTACGCATGAACACTACTTTCATTTTTTGTCATATTAATAGAATTAAAAATAAATGAGAGATATATATATTATAATTCCAGAATTATATCCATAATTCAGATGTAATATATGACATATATATCCATTATATTTATGTACTTATAATAGTACATAACATTTGGAGATAAGAAATGAAATGTACCGTTCATGGAGACGGTAAGACGTACGTACGCATGAACGCTACTTTCATTTCTTTGGCACATTAATGGAATTAAAAATAAATGAGAGATTATAATTACAGTATAATATATGTTTTATATAGATCACATAAGTTCATCAATTTCATTTTTTATACATTCCATATATTGCATGAAAGAGTCCCATCACTTGAGTGGGCGGTAGTCCACACTTCCTCAAATGAAATTATTGCATTTGCACAACATGCAAAGCATAAAGGTATGTGTTAATTATATTATACAGAAGAATATAGAGGTAATAAATATAATATATATCATAAATAAATATAGTTCCATCATAATGGCCACCGTGATAGGTGGTATGAGAAGATAGAACAATCATCATTGCATGAGGCAGTAATTCGCCATCCACGAAAACAGTATGTTCTTTAACCATTAGACAGAGGTGTGTGTTAGTGTAGATCGAATACTCCTCATAAAAAAATCCTAGTATATTGAATATACTGGTGTTGTTACAAAAGAAATAAATAAAAAGAGTTTAGGGGGTTGGAGAAGCAAAATAAAACAAAAGAACACTAGGGAAGACTTTATCTTTAAATCGGGTAACTCTTTTTGATTTGAGCTCAATGGATTCCTTGGAAAGAATTATTCCCAAAGTGAGGCTTCTAAGAGTAAGATACGGATGTGGAGAGACAAAATGGGAAGGGGTTGGTCGAGCCAAATGCTTGAGTGGTGTGGGTAAGGTGGTAGAGGTGGGGGCCTTTTATAAGAGAAGAGGAGGGGCACTCTTGGAAAGTTATAAAATATTACTTTATTATAAAATGAATTTCGGATTTTAAAGGTCCAAAAAGGATATATTTATAGGATAAAGTGATAAGTTTTATAAATCCATCCATCCAATAGGTTTTTTATATGTGTAAGACTTAGATTTTACCCTATGTTCTCATTTTATTTAAATCGTTCATTTATGAGGTAATCACTGCATCATCACGGTGTCATAAATTAATTAATTTATTTAATGTCTAAAAATTAAAAAAAATATCATGATGTAGGAATTTTTTTTAGATTTATAATTAATATTTATAGTAAAATATATGACTTGTATAGCCCCATTTAAAAATTGTTTTAGGAAAACAACACATGTTTGTGACATTTTTATTTTAACTTTAAAAAAAAGGTATTAATGTCATTTTCCTACCAAAGTGTCTCCATGGGGTCCCCAAGTTGACCCATGGATTGTCTTGGTCGGCCATGACTCATCCAATAAGGGTATGACATGTGTAAAAGTCATTTCATATTATTAAAACATTATTTTTACCTTAAATTACACTAATTACCTCTAATCGCGATTAAAAACTTAAAAGTTACTATTCAAAAAAATTATTTTAATCCCATTGAACCACATTTTACATCCTAATGACAACCATGTATGTCATATTTTTAAAACTCAAATTACAGAAGTGGTAACGTTTCATTTAAATGAAAAATCAGTTTTTGAACTACCACTTAGTGGTTTCACTATTCATTAAAAATTGAAGTTTTTCAGAAAAATACCAAAAATTCACCCTAATCTATATTTGATATTCCTAATTCAAAAATGATGCTTATTTTACAAAATTAGAAACATATAATTTTCATTAATTAATTTAATAATTAATTCCCGATGTCAAAACAAATAGCGAGTTTTTAAGAAACAATATCTATTGAAAGATTGCCACTAGTTTAAGTCCAATTTCAAAGTGAAATTAATTTCAATGACCACAATTGGATTAAATGGTAAAAATATATTCTAATTTTACTTCAAAACCAATTCAAAAGATAATCTAATCATATAAATAAATTAGATTAAAAAGATATTTTGAATTAAAATACAACATTTTTCACTATTCATTAAAAAATGAACTTTATCAGAAAAATACCAAAAATTTACACAAAGTAAAATTTGATGTCCAGATTCTAAAAAATAATTTTATTTTGTCAAATATAACACATAAAATTTTCAAAAAGTGTATTTAAAATAGGTTTTCCATCAAAAGGCGATTAATCGACCTTTTAAAGAATATTAGATTGTTTACGCTTAAAATTGGATTCATTCGCATTTTTAATCCTCTAAAATTTATTATAAAAAGTAAAAATATTTGACAAACATATATAATCATTTTTTAGTTAGTTTTGTTCATTCCCGTCATCACAACGGCTAGGTGTTAACTACCATTTAAAATAAAATTATTTTATTATTAGAGTGCAATGTAAGATTTCAAAGGAACTCATTGTTGCGTATTGGGTAAGGCATCGAGCATAGCGTTCCCTTTAAGTTCATATTAACATCATATTCATAAATAGGGATAAATATAAAAATTTCATATTCTTTATTTACCTGGGGTGTTACAAATATAAAATCAAATATCTATAAAAGATTCTTTTAAACCCCTAATAAATTTAAAAAATCATTGATCTTAATGAAATGTGGACTAGATTTAATATAACCACAAGGGTCTGTAATCATATATAGAAATTCAATTATCACATCCAAAATTCACATAATTATGGTGAAATATATAAATACTGAATAAATTCCCAATGAAATTAAATATAACCTCTTTTGGATTAAGAAAACTATGAGTTATATTTTCCTTTTCAAAACACTCAATGTGCCCAACCCAAAAAGATTAGGAACTATTGATGTGAAGAAAAATTAATGTGATTTCCATTAAAAGGGAATGAATCACCAACTCATGACTATGTTATTATAAGGATTCCAGAACTGAAGTAAATGGGAATAAAATTGAGGTATATAAATATCATCAGTAACAAATCCAAGCATGCTCTTAGCAAAAAGACAAACAATCATCATATACTTCCAATAAGAAAAACTAGTTCTAAATTTTTTTAATTAAACTAATTAAATAGATGTATTATCATACGATTATATAAATAAATTATTTTAATTATCAATAACACCATCATTATATGAAATACAGGAGGAATACAATATTATACTCAGAATTAATTTTAGAATAAACTTGGGAAGAAGAAAATTAACACACCCCAACCATAATAATTTATTTATTATTTAATTAATTAATTTTATTTTAGTTAACTATATAATTCCAAGCTGAAATATTTTTAATTTGTGAAATTTCGGAGTTTTATCATGGGTTCATGATTAGTAGAAAAAGTGTACACACCATGATAAATCATTTGTATTTTAACTAATCCTAAATTCATTATTGGATCACAATTTTCTATCCATGTATCTTGCCCATGAAAAGTGTCTATGTCCTCCAGTAATATAATTACAGAGGATTAATTTACAAAGACATTGCATTTTTTTGCGGAATATTTCATCTGTTATACAAAAACAGTCCCAAAGACCATATTAGTGTATTGCCTTTGGAAACCTGAAACTCAAACTTCTAGTCTAGTGAAAGATCTTCAATGTTTCCCACAAAGATATTCCCCTTTAGAATTCCTACCTAAAATCTTTCTCTATAACATGAGGAAAAGAAAAATATAAAAAGGGTGATCTCAGATGCTCAGTAAGGGTAAAAAAGGAGATACCAATCATAACATAATCATAATGAATATGTACATAAAAAGTTTGAAAATCATATCCTATATATCAAAGATCGTGATATCGTGTCATAGAATAAATCAAATAAGTTCATAAAGAATCAAAGAACATATTCTATGAGATCATAAGACATGGAATTATGGAATACATATAATCATACAAAATAATTTACATATTAGTCAAGGCTCATTTCCAAGACCATTATAGTGGATAAAGTCCTTTACTGAACTGGGTTCAATACCCATTACAACCATATATTACTGAACCATGTTTACTACCATTCCAGTCTTATATTACTAAACATAGTTTACTCTCGTTCCAATCCTATGTCACTGAATCGAGTTCACTTCCCATTCCAGTCCTGTCTATCTCACGAGATTTAAATATTTACCCAACGCATTGTAGAGAGATATAGGTCACACACATCACATAATGAAAACCATACATATGTGTGATAGAAGAGCATAAATCATTCATCATATCAGAACCCATGGAATGAAATGGGGTTCAAAAACATTATTCAATCATAACATAACCCATGAAAAGAAATGGTTTTCATAAATATAATTCCATAATAAACATAAACCATTCTTAGAAAGAATGAGAATGGTATAATTTATTCATATCCCTAGTAATACATAACTAAAATCAAATAATGTTATATGAGATGGAAAAATAATCTTGAGATATCACTTGAAAACAATTCCTGAGGAAAATATCCTTTCTATTTTGAAAATGTTTTATTTTATAAAATGACACAAAATTTTTAAAGAAAATATTTTATATGAAAATAACCCTTGTTTCTTGTAAAGGAAACTTAAAATCATTATGGTGTCATGATGGTGAAAAATTCCATTCAAGTCATATAAGTTAAAAAAATATTCCGATCACACTTTTGCCAAAAAATTCACAAAGTACCACATTTGGAAAACGAATAAAAGATTCCTTTCAAACCGTGTAGTAAAAAGTAAAAAATGGGTAAAAATGAATTTAAAAATTCATAAGAGAATAGTGAAAACATTTTTTGAAATTTTCTTTAGAAATCATTGACATGGAAGATAAATATTCTCTAATGGAGGCTTAAAATGAAACAATCCCAAATATTGATGAGATTGTGAAATAAATACTCATCACTTTATATTCAACAGAATATTATGACCCCTGAAATAAATAAAGATACATGGATATGAAAATAACATAACATTAATGATAATCTCATAAAATATATTCTTCGGCATTATGTACGCAATGTATAATAAACAAGTAGTGTATAAGGCATGTGTCCTATAGAAATAAAAGTGGGATATAAATCCTTTACCTTAAGTCTTGACTTTATTTATATACATGGAAACCTATTGTATAATAAATATAAGTTTATTATAAATCTAACATAGAACCATATTCATATATATAATATCATATACGACTTTATATCACTCGCTTATTAACAATTCTATGTTAAAGTTTGGTTCAAGTAATAACCTCTTTGTTTTTCGTTCATGTTTTGACTTGTTATCCTTGATCATCTTACATAGATCACGATTTCATCATTTAAAAAATTATATCCACGATATAAGTATCATATGTATATTTATTTTATATTTATTCATGGTTATTCATAAAATTTAGAGATATAAAATAAAATACACCATTCATGGTTATGGTAGGCCATACGTACACATCAACACTATTTTCATTTTCATATCATATTAAAAAAATTCATATATTATAATTAAAAAATAATTTTTATGTTATTTATAACATATATATTAATAAAATTCATCTTTATTACCATCTAAATGAAATATATATGAAAAACGAATCACATCACATCGTGGAAATGGTAAGCCATACGTACGCACGAGCAACATTGTAATTTCCCAAAATATTAGATTATTAGAAGGTATATATGATATTATCATTAAAAAAGTATAATTATATCATAAATATCATATATAAATATTAAAACCATCATAATTCCTACTCATAAAATAAGGTGATTCAAAATTAATTGCATCCCTACGTGGAGACGTTAAGTCGTACGTATATATGAGCGAAACATTTATTTCTTGTTCGATGAGAAAAATGGTATATAATGGAATGTACATAATAATAATAAAATTTTAGAATATTTATAATGTTTATGTTATTATTTTATGATATATATCATAGATTTATAGGTCGTATAGAAGAGTATAAAAATAGAATGATCGGTTAGAGCGATTACCTCTTCTTCGAAATGACTCCTTTAGGTCTCCTCTAAAAGACTAGAGTAGGTATTTTGGGAATACCAGAACCTATAAAATGTGTCTAGGGATATTTAAAAGATATTTTTAAAGAGTGATTTTGATAAATAATTCTAAAATATATGTGAATAAGTGAGATAGGAGGTTCCCTTTTATAATTAAGGTGAGGGGCACTTTTGGAATTTCAAAAAATATTAAATTATAATAAATTCAATCTCAATAAAAATACCTCCAAAAGGACACAGATTAGAATAAAATATGAGATAATGTTATAATATCATCAACAAATATATTTTATATATGTTTTTCAATTATTTTAAACTTTATCATTTTTGATTAACCCTTAGTTAACCTAGTTTACTTTTAACTACAATAACATATTATTTAATATTAAAACATGTAATTTTTAGTTATATGGTGTCAATTATCCATAAATAAAACATTTATGAAATTTTAGAACTTATCATAATCAATTTTAATTTTTTTAAATATTTATTTTTTTTTGTAAATTATATAATAAATAATTATTTTCATAAAATATCATTCATGTCAATTTGACATTATTCATTACATCGACATTAAGAAAAATAAATAGAAAGGTAAATTTGAAAAAAAATAACATAATACACCCATAATATGTAATATTCTCCTATAAAATCCATGGAGTAACTTAATTAATTAAAATTCTATTTATTTTAATATTTTTAATATCATTTATTTTACTTTTCTATTAGTTGAATAATTTATGTATGATAATTGTGTAATTATTTAAGGTAATAATTTATTTTTTAAAAATTATAAATAAATTACCATGATTAATATAAATCATTTATATTAGAAAATAATATTTATAGTTGATTATAGATTCTGTAAAAACCTATATTAAAAATGATATAGCAATTAAAACATGAATATGACAAATTTGACTATGCCTTAAATAAAATATTATAAATGTACTAATATTTTCCATGTGGATCCAAATGGTAATTAATTCAACAATTAAATATTTAGGATCTATATATACTCAAAAAATAAGATTAATTCACATATTTGGGTCATTTAATGGTTCTTATCATTTTAATTAATGTCATTTTATTGAATTTTCATCTGCTTTCACAAGCACTGCATGAGTGTTGCATAAGCATTAAAAGTGGTTATTTCACATATAAAAATTAAAAAAAATTAATATCATAAAAATAAATAAACTAAGATTAATATAATTCAGTATATTCATTCATAACCTAATGTAGTCTTTATTCATACACAAAAGAGATATTTAAGACAAGGAAAGTGACATTTTGTGTCTTTCATTGATTTAAATATTATATAAGTCATTTTCATGCACAAGTGTTCATTAAACATCTTAATTTAAATCCTTATGTATTAATGGTTGAATTATATTAATCCAATAAAATTTTGGAATGTGTTAGAGTCATTTTATTGTCTTTATCATTTTATTTTTAACTTAAATTACCCATTTTACCCTTTACTATGGTAACAAAATTGACCATGGTTACTACTCATATTGACCAAAAATAAAAGGTACCTATTTACTAAATTTTTACCTTATGAAAAAAAATATTTAATCCATTTTTAAAAATTAAAAACACCGAATTTGATTAATTTAATTTAAAATAAAACTCATAAAATACCATAAAAACGGTTTTTTGGAAAAAATCCCTTTTAAAATATAAAATGTTTTTATAATAAATTAATGTATAAAATAATTTTAAAAAATCAGATTCAGATTATTTTAAATTAAAATCAACTAATAAAAATATTAAACTAATCCATAATATAATATGACCTTATAAAGGCTTTAAAAGAAAATACAGTTTTCAATAAAAATAAGTATTTTCACTATTCATAAAAATATTAAACTTTTTAGAAAAATACCAAAAAACAAAAAAGTATATTTTTACATCCCTATTAATATGAATAAGTTTATTTTTTAAAATATAATCCATAAAAGTGTAAAAAACTATATTTTTAACAAGTTCTCCATGAAAAGGTGGCAATGTGCCTTTTTAGAAAAATACTTCTTTTATGCGTAAAATTGGATTTGTTCATATATAATGTCTATAAAATAAATAAGATAAATGTGAAAAATTAGATTGAATAATATATATATATATATATATATATTCAACTAATAAAATCCAACAAGAGTTATTTTTTTATTTATTCGTATAAAACACACTTTTACACATTTAAATTTTTTTTAGGTAAAAATTTCCTTTTAATTCTAAACCATAATTTCATAATTTAGTTAATCCCATTCACGCCCGTCATTATAGCAGCTAGTTAATAATTTTCTCATTCAAATAATTATAATAATAAAAAAATTTCATAGAAACTCAGTGTTGCGTGTAACACAAGCTAAACCGATGTTGCGTGTAGCGGAAACTTAACACAGTGTAGCATGAAATGAAAGATATTAAAGAAATTCGGTTTTTAAAAAATATATTTCATAAAAATCATGGGGTGTTACATTCTACCCCCTAAAAATAATTTATCCCTTCATATTCAATGTGGTCATCAAAGGTTTAATAATTAAAGGTTCCTTTCATAGGAACCCACATTAGAAAAATGAATACTAAAACTTCCTTTTAAAATAGGGAATCTTAGAAACTTAATGGTTACCCAAAGTAACTTATAACTAGGTTTATACATAGTATAAAATAGGTGGAAAGTAAAAACATGGACATGGAACAAAAATCTAACTATCAAGTTCTGATGGACAGTGATAGAGAACATAATCAGGATAAAGTTAACAATCATAAAGAAATAAATCTATGATGATCTAAGGGACCATTTGATTCATTGGAAAATAAGGTATTAGGATAAAAAATTTTGTTTCAATATCCGTTACCTAGAGCTTAATAATTTTCATGAGAAAAAAATACTTTCTTTATTTCATTACATTTCTTAAGAAAAATCTCATCCTTTAATTGAACATTGATTAATTCCAACTTTTTTTATTATTAAAAGAGATAAAAGTGAATTTTTCATTCTTTAAAAATTAGCAGATATTGAGATTCATATAATGATAGGTTATTCCATCTATCTTAACATCACAACAAAAAGTTTAACACAGGTTATCCAATATGTATAAACAATCATATAAAGAGATAATACTTTAATATCTAAAACCTCATTTGAGTTTTAACATAAACAATTTCATAAATTTTTAACCCTATATTCATTCTAAAAGATAAAATTTAAAAAAATTAGAAATAATTTCACTAAATTTCACAAAATAATATTGAAATTTACCCCCATATATCATAAATTTTCCCTTGTTTGTCACATAAAAAACGTGTGAATACCTTCATCATGCAATATCTTAAAACATGGTAATAACCGGAATTACCATAAATACTTATTGAAAATATGGATGAATCATTATTCCAAATATTATTGGATATATTAATTAAATAAAAAATGATGTAAACTTCATCAAAGATAGCACAATACTATTTTTTCAACAATTCATTAATCAATTTAAAGGTAATCAGTACTGTCCAATTTACTTTATCCAAAAATCATTTCCTTAACATTAGAAACATATTAATGGTTATCCTTATATTAATCATGCGTTTTTATGAATATAAAATTTCCATTAAATCACTTCTCTAGTCCATCAGAACCATTCAATATATTATTATAAATCCTTATTGAAAAACAGAAAATAAACAAACTTAATATAATTCACAATTTATATAACATAATTGTTGAATAAAATTATATATACACTTTGATTATTTCACTTTATCCTTAATCCATTAACAAGGATACCTCATCTTATTACTTAATACCTCTAACCTTTCACATTTCACCTATAGTCTCATCATCATCAATAATACAACCATTAATTATACCATCATTCTAATTATCTTCGTGAGTTTTCCACTTAGGACATCAATTTGCATAATGCCCATTATTTACACATATAAAGAATTCATCAATTGATAGTACCTTTGGGAAGAAAATATTCCCATCCATTACATTAACTGAAATTTTAATTTTCCCTTTGTAGTTACTTTCTTTGTGTCTTTCTTCTCTATAGTAAAAATATATTCTTGTTCCTCTAAGACATTCATTTGAGTGTTTCTTTTCTACATTCTTGACATAAAACAAGCTGAATATTCTTTCCTCCATGGTATCCATTTCCAGAATTCTTAGAAAAATCTTTATTTCTCTTCCTTATTGAGTTTGGGAGTTTGTTAAAATACACGTTGTTAATCATGTTTTGTGAAAACTGATTAGGCATGATCACAACTTCCTTAACTCAAGTGATCATCCCATTTGACTTCCTATCATTTTTCTATCAAAATCAATGATAACCTAATTTCTTCTAGTTCCTTCTATTGACTAAAACCATAAATTGCAACATGAGAAAAAATTATCATAGTGGAAAACCATATAACCAAGATAAATTACTTATAATATTTCAATCTAAGATACCTTAGGTTTAATCAGAGGTTATTCATGATTATTATGAAAACTCTAGGATTGGAAACTATACTTAGACTTATCCTTAGATACATCCCCAGACATATCCATAGAAATATATCTAGGGATCTCACTAATGTTCTCTCATCTCAGTTTCCAAAGTTTGACTAAACCTATGCTTTGATACTAATTATAATGACTTGGGATTAATGTAAATAGAAATTACATCATTTTTACAGAATATTTCATACATTACACAAACATGTGCCAAAGGTCTGTATTAGTTAAGTGCCTTTGGAAACATTGAACTCAAAATTCTAGTCTGGTGAAAGATCTTCAACATTTCCCACAAAGATCTTTCCCTATAGTATTACTACCCAAAACCTTTATTCATAACCTAAAGAATAGAAACATATGAAAATGGTGAGTTCATATTCTCAGTAAGGGTAAACAAAGGATATATCAATCATAACATAATCATAAAGCATAAGCACACCAACATTTTTTAAAAAAAAAATCATATCCTGTATTTAAAATATCATGACCTCGTGTTATGGAATAAATAATAGAAGTTCATAAAGAATCAAAGAACATATTCTATGAGGGCATAAGATGTGTAATTGTTCCATACACATAAGCATAGAAAATTATTTACATATTAGTAAATAATAATTTCTAATTCCATAATCGTGGAAAAAGTCCTTAAATAAATTGGGTTCACTCCCAGTTTCATCCACGAATAACTAAACCAAGTTTACTCCCATTCCAGTCATGTATTACTGAATCTATTTTACTCCCGTTCCAGTCCTGTGCCACTGAACAAAGTTCACTCACCATTCTAGTCCTATCTATATCATGAGATATAAATCTTTACCCAACGAATTGGAGAGATATATAGGTCCCACCCATTACATAATTAAAACCATACATATGTGTTCTACAATAATATAAATAATTCATCATATTATAACCCATTGAATGAAATGGGTTTCTTAAACATTATTCAATCATAACATAACCCATGGAAAAGAAATGGGTTTCATAAATATCATTCCCTCATAAAAATAAACCACTCTTAGAATGAATAAGAATGGAATAATTGAATCATATCTTCAATAAAACATAATTAAAAAAACTATGTTATCTTATATGAGAAAATAATTTTGAGATATCACTTAAAAACAAATATTGAGAAAAATATCCTTTCTCCTTTGAAAACATTTAATTTTCTTAAAATGATGCACAATTTTAAAATATAAAATATTATATGAAAAAAACCTTGGAATATTGTGAAGGAAAATTTAATTAATTATGGAATCAAGATGGAAAAAACTTGGTTCATTCTATATAAGTTAGAAAAAACATTCCTTTATTACTTTTTCCAAAAAAGTCACAAAGTACCTAATTTGGAAAAAAATATTCATTTCTATCCATGTAGTAAAAAGTCAAAAATGGTTAAAAATTACTTTAAAAATACATAAGAGAATATTAAAAATAGTTTTTGATTTTTTTTTCTAAAATCATGGACACTGATGATAAATATTTCCCAACATATACTTAAAATGAAATAATCCCAAGTTTTGATGAGATTGTGAAATAAATGCTCATCACTTTATAATCAATAGAATCATATGCTCCATAGAATAAAGAAAAATATATGGATTTTAAAATAACATTATATTTTGGATAATACTCATTAAAGATATTAATGGTTAGTATATACACCATGTAAAAGAAACAAGTAGTGTATAAGGCATGTGTCCCAACGAAATAAAAGTGAGACACAAATCCCTTACCTTAAGTTATGACTTCCTTCATATTAATTCAAACCTCCTATACAATATATATAATTTTATTATGAATATATCATAGAACCATATTAATATATATAATTTAATATAAGACATTATATCCATATATTATTAACAATTCAACGTTAAAGTTATGTTTCGGGTAATAACTACTTTGTTTTTTTCTTCATATTTTGATTTTATATCCTTGGTACTCTTACATAGATCATGATTTAATCATATAAAAAAGTATATACATGATATAAATACAATTTATATTTTCATTATATATTTATTCATTATTATTCATAAAATTTATAGATAGAAAATAAAATACATCATTCATGGAGATGGTAGGCCAAATATACACATGAACATTGTTTCCTTTTTCTTATCATATTAAAATAAATAAAAGTATATATTGTCATTAAAGAATCATTTTTATTATATATATATCATATATATTCATATAATTAATCCTTATTACCATCCATATAAAATATATATGAAAAATGAATCACTTTACATCATGGAGATGATAAGCAATTCAAACGAACGGGTGAAGTTATCATTTCCCAAAAGATTTGATGGTAAAAATATAAATATGATATTATCATTAAATAAGTATAATTATGTCATAAATATCATATATAAACATTAAACCCATCATAATTCCCACTAATAAAATATAATTATGTAAAATGAATTGTATTTCTACATGGAGACGGTAAGCTGTACGTACACACGAGCGATGCTTTCAATTCTTGTTTGATAAGAAAGAGGATATATAGTGGTTTTTTCATAATAATAATAGAATTTAATAATATTTAGGAATATTAATTTATTATTTTATGATATATATCACTGATTTAAAGTAGGTATAGAATAGTATAAAAAGAGTGTGATTAGTTAGGGTGACTACCTCTTCTTCTAAACGGCTCCTTTAGATTTCCTCTAAAGGACTCTAGAGTTTGTATTTTGGGAATAAAAGAACATTTTTAATGTGTATATGGAAATTTCGATTTTTTTTTTATTTTGATTGATATATATGCTCAATGTGATGTGAACAAGCGAGAGAGGAGGTTCCCTTTTATAATTGAGGTACGGTGAACTTTTGGAATTTATAAAAATATAAATTTATAATAAATTAAATCTCAATCCAAATACATTCAAAAGGTTATTTAGTAGAATATAAATTAAATAATGTTTTAATATCATCATAAAATATATTTTAGACAAGTTTTTGTTTTCTTTTAAACCTTTTCATTTTTTATTAACCCTTAGTTAACCTATTTTACTTTTAAATACTATAATAAATTACTTGAAATTAAAATATTGTGCATTTGACTTATATGGTGTAAATTGTCCATAAATAGTAAATTTATGAAATTTTAGAACTTATAATAATCAATTTTTATTTTTTAAATAATTTCATTATTTTTAAGTAATTTAACAAAATATTATTTTTATAAAATATAATTAGTGTCAATCTTGACACTATTAATTACATTGAATTTACTAAAACATAAAAAGAAAGTTAAAATCAAGAAAAATAATTTAAATAAACCCTTAATATGTCATAGTAACCTATAATTTTTTTATATAACCTTAATTAATTCAAATTATATTTATTTTAATATTTGTTATATCATTTATTTTATTTTTATATTAGTTGACTAATTACTATAACATAATTGTGCAATTATTTAAGGTCATTATTTATTTGATAAAAATTATAAATAAATTAATAAGATGAATATAAATAATTTATATTTCTAAATAATTTTTATAGTCAAATTCAGATTCTTGCAAATTCTATATTAAAAATGTTATAGTTATTAAAACATGAATGTGACAACTTTGACTATACTTTAAATAAAATATTATCAATGTCATAATATTTTACATGTGACTATAAATGGTAATTAATTAGAAATTTATATTATTATGATCTACATATACTAAACGAATAATATTAATACTTGCATTTTGGTCTTTTAATGGTTCTTATCATTTTAATTAAAGTCATTTTATTGATTTTTCATCTACTTGCACAAGCACTGCATCTGTGTTGCATAAGCATTGAAGATGACTATTTAACATATGAAAATTAAAAAAAAATTAATATCATAAAAATAAAAAAAACTAAGCTTAATATAATCCTTTATATTCATTCATAACCTAATTTGGTCTTTATGTGGACACATAAGAGATATGTTTGACAAAGAAACTGGCATTTTGTGTCTGTCTTTGATTTAAATATTATATTAGTCATTTTAATGGGAAAGTGTCCATTAAAAAACTTAATTTATATCCTTATGTGTCAATGGTAGATTTATCTTTATCCAATAAAAGTTTTTCAGGTGTTAGAGTCATTTTATAGTCTTTATCATTTTATTTTTTAACATAAATTACCCATTTTATCCTTTACCAAGATAACAAAATTTACCATGCTTACTATTCATATTGAAAAAAAATAAAGGGTAACTATTCACTAAATTTGGAAATTATAAATATAAATTCAGCATAAATTTTTCAAAATAAAAAATACAGAAGTTGTAGAATTTAATTTCAATTAAAACTGGTAAAATATTATAAAAATAGTTTTTCCAAAAAATGAAATTTTAAAATATAAAATTTCATTATAATAAATTATTATATAAAATAAATTTAACAAATAATAAATGGATTATTTTAAATTAAAATAAAAAAAATTAAAATTTTACACTAACCCAAAATATAATTTGACATTATAAAGTCTTTAAAATAAAATACATCTTTGAATAAAAATCAGTATTTTCACTGTTAAACAAAACATGAAACTTCTTAGAAAAATAGTAAAAGTTCAACCAAAGTAAATTTTGATATACATATTCTAAATAAGAATTTTATTTTGTCAAATATAATCTATAAAAGTGTCAAAAACTATATTTTTAACAAGTGCATAATCAAAATTTGTGGAAAAATCTTATTTAGAAAAATAATTCTTTCATGCATAAAATTAAATTTATTCTTATATCATGTATATAAAACACATATTATGAATATTAAAAAATATATTTATTATTATTATATATATATATATATATTCATTATATTAATATAATCCAACAAGAGTTATTTGTTTATTTATTGGTATAAAACACACTTGTACACATTTAAATAGTTTTTACACAAAATATTTCCTTTTAATTGTAAAAAATACTTTCATAATTATGTTAATCCTATTAATACCTTCCATTATAATGACTAGGTTATAATTTTATTGTTTAAATAATTATAATATTAAAATTTTGTTTAATAGAAACACAATGTTTTATGTAACACAAGTTAAGCCAGTGTTGTGTGTAGCACATGCTTAACAAGGTGTAGCATGTAATGTAAGATATTAAAGAAAATAGGTTGTTTAAAAATATATTTCATAAACATATTGGGGCGTTACAAGTAAGGCTCACACAATTATCGCACAGTTTGTTCAATCGTGTGGCCAAACCATGTGAATCACCCAAGGCTTAAATTATTTTTTGAAATTTAAAAAAACTCTTTTAACAAGTAAAAACCCATTTTTGGGTGTGTCTCATATATTTCATCCACATACTTTGATACCTACCTTGGGATGTCTACCACTCACATGATATTCCTTCTTACAACTCCTCACTTTGGATTTTTTATCTTCTGATTTCTTGTAAAATATCCTCAGGTTACGCTTTCTCCCCCCTTCTCCCCCTTATTCCTCTTTGTTATTGGTTTTACTTCTCTATATCTACATTAATTACCCTTGAAAAAGTTCTATAGGGTTTTTGTTTATTTTTTATTGTGAATTTTATTTCTTAGGGTGTATGATGTCTTTCTTAGGTTCCATTGAACCTGAAATTGAAGCTTTAAACCTACTGTACTCAATTCAATGTGGGTTCCCATTGTTTTAGGTATTTAAATTATAGAAACTTTTTTTATTACATTTTAAACCCCATTTTAGATATAATATGAAAATAATAATTATTTTAAAAGAACATTTTAAGTGGAATTAAAATTTCTCTTGATTTACACTTTAATTCAATGGATTTCCCCTAATTGGAAGTGCGATAAAAATTTTCTTTAATTTATTTTTCATAGTGAATATTTTATAAAATTTTGAATGGATTTTATTAATAATTTTTTCTATTCTAAAATATATTTTGGATTTAAAATAATAGTTCCCTCTTATTTTAAAATAACATATAAAAGTAATGTGTTTTTTTTAAATTTTTTCCATGTTAGTGTTATCCACATAAACATGAGTAAATATATATATATAAATGAGTACAAATTCAGATGAGAATATATGAAATCATGGAATGATATATATATTCATCAATATATATGGTAATAAAGATATATTAAAATATTCGGATTTTAAATTTGATACTTAAGACTTAATTTAGAATAGGTTTTTAAGAGATTCATAATTAAAGTATAAGGTCTCATTGGTACCTTTCAATTAGTGTTTTATATTTTATTTTATTTTATTTTGATTACAGAATAATTAGGTGGAATTTTAAATTCACTTTTAAAATCTTTTATTTTTGGTTTAAATATGACCTTGGTGGATTATTCATTATATATAGCTATGACATATGTAAAACCACGTAGTTATGTTTCACTCTATTTTTATATAGTTGTTATAATTGTTCAAACCTCATGGGAACCCTAGGTGCTTAGGGGTGTATACCTAGACAGGATGGGATCCCTTTCTACTAGCTATTCTAGTCAAGTATTTGTTTTCTTTCCACCTAATAGTGATTCATTACTATATATCTCTTCAAGATGCTACTGAAGTATGTTCTAGGTTTCCCTATCCCTTAGTGACCCTTAAGATGCTTTTCCCATTATACTCATTTTAAATTATTTCTTATATGAATTTTACATAATCTTGCCTTATTTTATACTGCCTATGATTTATAGACTTATTGTTCCTTATTAAACCTTATTTATCTTCTTTAAAATTATATTTTATCATTTATTGGAAAATTCATTTCAATAGTATTTTAAATGGTGTTTTCACTAAAAGTGGATTGGCCTAACAAATGTTTTCAAAGAGAATATTTTCATTCAAAATGGGAAGAAAAAACCACTTTTAATACTGTATTTAAACCCAGAATAAAAGGATCGTTTATTTAAAGATTAAAACTTGGGGTGTGGTTTTACATGACCTGACTACAAAGCTATATTCTCATGCCTATCTATATAATTTCATTTTTAGGTTCTAGTTCTACCCTTGACCACTCTTTGAGAATTGATTAGTGGCAGTTGGATGGTGACTTATGGTTCCATGGAGTTATGTTAATTTCTTAATTTATCTTATTAAATTTCCTTTGTTGCATAAAAAAAGGCAATTTACTTTAAATTGGAGGTGTATTATATCTATTGGTGGTTGAAGAAAATAGATATGGAGGTGGATTTATATATTTTTTTAGGGGAGGGAGAATGGGGTGATATGAGGGATTAATTAGTTTACATTTGTTGTTATTTAAATTATCTATGTTGTTTATACTTATTTGTTTTGGAATGGATATCCATCTTATGTAAGGGACATTCTACTTTTTATTGTTTCTTAAATCTGATTATTAGATAAAACTGTTCCCACTAGTTATACATTGATTCCTTTCTACTTGACACTACTTAGGGGTGATTGGGAACACACCTTGTGGATGTTGTGGGCCAATTCAAGCATCCGATAGAGGGATGGACTTGGATAGTTTGTGAGATATGGTATCATAGAATATTTTTAAGAGGAATTAGGTTTCAGAATACCATTTTCTATTTGGGGATTAACAATATATAGATATAGGACTATCGAGACTTAGGAAATATGTCTAGGAAGAGTCTATCTAGCTATTTCACATTCAAAGTCTTAAGTTTCCATGGGAGGTCAGGTTTTATGTTTTGGGTTCCTTATTACTGTTGTTTAATTCTAAAATGTGACATTTTTTAATTTTTTGGTGATTTAGGGATGACAATGGGAGTGAACTAGTGGTACTTGATGATCTCGTATAACCTAGAAATCCATGTGGAGGCTGAGTACATGGTTTTTGATGACTCTAATTATAACAACCCATGACTTAAAAAACTAATAAATACATGATTTATAACAAGGGATACACCTTCTGAAATTTATAGGATATTTTGAGTTTAGATATTTAAATAATTAGGTAAAAAATTATATAATAAAGTGGATAATTTCAATAGTATACATTTTTTCCATAAAAATAGAGATTTAATTTTGCACCCCTATTTCATTCAAGACACATTTTATTTGTTTAAGAAGAGTCACCATAGTGGATATATTGACCTTTATAAAATTTTCACCCATACTTATATATTATTAAAAAATATTTGATAATATGGGATGAGAAAAATAAATCTTAGTATGGGATATAAAAAAAATCTTATCAGATAAGTGGAAAAAATGAAAACCCATGAAGAATTTTACTTTTTTCATAATAAAAAATTAGGAATATAAATAAAACATTTCCACAAGTGAAAATAAATATTTTCTCAAATAAAGCATTTGGAACCCATTAATAATGATAGGATAAACCGTGAAGGAATCCCGAGGCATGTAGGAACTCATGAAAACATTCCTTCGAAAAACAAACCTTTCACCATTAAATTCTCCATGCCCCATTAAATCAAAAGGATTATATAAAACACATTTTTAAAATAATAATATAAGAAACTTGAAATATAATATTCATTACCTATGTTCACTCATTTTTAACCCAATTTAGAATAACTAAATACCATTTAATTCCATAGGAGTTACAATCCTGTCTATCTCCTCCATTTTCCTTCAAAAACAACACCATTACCTAATGCATTAGAGAGATATATAGAGACCACCCGTCATTATCCATAATTACCAAGTACCATTTCCTTATTTTGTTAAACTTCAAATGTTCTATATAAAACCCTTGAAATACTCATTTTTACCCATAAAAAAACACTTTCCATTTTTGTATAACCATATTGATAAATATACTTTTTCTTTACAAACTATTAAAAATAAAAAAACCCCATAATAACAGGAATAAGGCATTCGTTGAAAATACATGTTATCTTTTAGATGAATCTTGAAAATTAATAATGGCCATGATAGCAGGAAAATTCTTTTAGGCAGTATGTGTTAAAAACATTATTTTTCACTTTGGTAAAAAGAAGTAAAAATGACTCATACTGTAAATACTAAAAAGATTCCTTTTTAATCCATTTAAGAAAAATTCAAAAATATTTTAAAATTACCTTTAAATTTTATTATCTATAAATAATATCATAATTGGAACACTTTTAAGAACATTTATATATGGGAAAATTATTTTAAATGAATACCTAAAAAAGGTTTTAAATTAAAAAACATTACCTCGAGTTGCGAATCATTTTTTTATATGCCTACTAACCCAAATAATGTAATTATATTAGATTTATACTTGCTTAATATCATTTTTAATGTTCATTCCATTATAATTATTCTTTTTCTTCCATTTTTCATGATTTTTTATTTCATTAATAAAATTTTTATGTTCATGTTGGACGTTTTGTAGAAATTCTATTTATAATCTCAAAATAAAATCCGTGTGTTGACCATGGTCAAATGTTTTTATGGTTAAATTAACTATACAATATTAAAAATGTCATAATTATAATATATATAAAATAAATACACTTTTAAAACCAAAAATGTAAGGTGTCCATGAAAAATGAACCACATCATTTCATGGAGACGGTTGTCTTTATGTATGCATGAATAACATTGTAATTTTTCTAAAAGGTGGAAAAGAAATAAAATTAATAATATTTTACTTTTCCAGGATTATAAATATGTTATATATTTCATATTTATTCATTAGTAAGATTTTTATGACCTATCGTATAAGGTGGAAATTAAAGATGAATCATATATCTTCATGGAGGTGAAATTCCACATGTACGCATGAATGTCATTATCAATTTCCAAAAGATAGAAAAGTTTTGAAGGTAAGTAATATATTACTTTTATATAATAATAATTATTTAAAAAATATTATATACATTCATTTATTCCATCATTTTAACCAGCTATATAATCTGGTGATGAAAATAAATACATCGCTTCAAGGAGGTGATAGTCCACAAGTAAACACTAGCAATTTTTTCATTTCCTATAAGATAGAAAACGAGGTAAAAAAGGGTTGTACCATAATCATAATAATATTTTAGTATGTGAAATATACTGATGTTATTATTTAATTATTTTTAAAGAGTATTTAAAGGTGGTAGAATAAGAAATAAACATGAAACACTCAATTACGAATTATACCTCTTCTTTTAAAACCTACTTTGGATTACACCTTAATTTGTATAGGTTTGGTATTTTGGGAGGCTAAAATAGAACACTCAAAATGTGTGATGATGGTATTAATGGAGGTGACCTTTTATAAGAGAGGGGAGTGACACACTTATAATTATATACAGTTTTAATATAATATCAAGTCACTCTCATGGTCAAGTGGAAATTAAATAATCCATATTCAATGATAAGGTGATAATGGTCAAAATATTTATATAAAATTAGAATTAAGATAATATTTTGGGAATTTATCACTTAGTTTTTACCTTAATTAACATGTTTTACCCTTTTATTATGGTGAGACATTTTTACCACGGTTCGTATTCATAATGACTAAAAAATGAACTTGGACTCATTACTAAATTTGAACATCATGATATGGATAAAACGCTGGTGGAAGTTGATGTGGCTAGCATACTGGTTGAGGAGGTGATTCTCACCACAAGATATGATAGTATGAATTTAAAAATTGTTTTTGAAAGGAATTTAGCGTTCTTCCGGGATTGATACATCTTTGGTTATCTTTATTTGGAAAACAATATATCTAAATATTGTACCTGGTGAAATCTCAAAGGGCATGATGAATATTCTTGTAGAAGGGTTCAAGACAAAGTTAATGGGAACATTAATCAATAAAATGATGGTATCGGGCCCTCCACTATGTATGATGATTCAAAGGTTTAACATGAAAAAACTATATGTGTTTCTAATAATGTCCCTATATTCGATTGTGATATTTATGATCTTGTTGGAATTATTGAGATGGAGAATGCTACTATGGCTCTTAATATTCTACAATTTATGGATCCTTTTATTGTGGTTAAAATGGATGTCTCATGTTGCAAGGAGGGGGAACTATTTGGTGCCCACACTATTGTATGTAATGATTTGGAGGCTGAAAAGGTGAATGATGAAGCTAGTTGTGTATAGGCAATGAATTATGTGATTCAGGTGATTGTGGTGAATCATATTTAGGAGCATTCAACACATGAATCCCTAAAGTTAGATAATGTGTAGCTTTTATAGAAAATTTCACAGGAACAACCTGATCAATTTGATTACAATATTAGTGCTCAGAGATTGGATGATGTCATTCCTACTATATGAAATGATTGTAAAATGTTGGATTAGTTTTAGCTGTCTCTTTCCCCACTATAACTAGATGATACTTGCTTTGAAATTGAGCTGATCCCAACTCACCTGCACATTTTATCCAGTGATATGGATAATGGGATTAGTTTTGGTATCCAGTAGGCTCCTATTCAACTTCATCAAGACTTAATTCACTGCAACCTAGTAGATGATTCCATCATCATGGTATTATCTTCTTCAAACAATGAGAAGGTTATTTTTCATTCCAGAGGGAAGGACTTCGTTCCTATGAGTGATAATAGGGAAACATCATAGAAAATTCAAAAATCACCTCCTTCGTTTGGGAAGATTTATACTGGGTATGAAAAGTCTCATAGTTCTGAAATTGCATGCGACATCATGGTTGGTGCACAAGATGGTATCCAAAAACATGCATATGTAGGTGCTGTATCCCCTGAAAAAATGATATAGCAGTAAAAAATAGATAATCATTTCTCTCACGTTTCATGTGGGAAAACTTCTAGGAGGAAGATTGTTTAGGAAGAATCCATTGAAATCACTATCTCTCCCAATAAATACACTATGCTTAGTGATAGAGATTGTGATAAGAAATATGAAACCTCTCCCATAATTGTTTCACCTATTGGACCCCCTAAAAAATCTTTTTGAAGTAATACTACAAAAATGGGCAAGGGAAGCGCTACCATTTATCAGCACTATGAAAAAAGCGCTGATAAAGGAACACTTTATGAGCACAAAAATTTTAGTGATGATAAAGGAATTCTTTATCAGTGCTTTTATCTTAGCGCTTATAAAGAGTACGCTTTATATGTTCTAAAAAAGTGATGATAAAGAATTACTTTATTAGCGCTAATAAAACCATAGTCTCATATTTTACAAAATCCAGTGCATATTATCCTCTATTTATCATGCACTATAGACCTAGCGGTGCTATAACCCTATGAAAAATCCCCTCCCCTCACAATCTTCTCTTTACTGGACATCTGTCACTAGCCCTACTCCTTCTCCTCTCCCTCAAACCCCTTCCGTGGATCCTCCTCCTCACAAACCCTACTTCCTCCTCTCCGCTGGACTCCCCGCGAACCCTACTCATCCATTTCTCAACGGTGTCAGCTCCTCCCGTTCACTTCCCCCTCACGATCGTGACTTCCCCTCCTGACGTAGCACAGAAGTCTCCCTGACTGCTCGACTCTTCTTCTCTCCCTCCATCGTGGGTGCGATCTACTCTAGGTAAGTCTCCCACTTCTCCTTTTTGGTTTAGTTTTGGTGGATAGGCTTTGTGAGAGTAGTTTTCATTAGGGTGATGTTTGTATTCTTCCCCATGATCACCACCCTTGGATTAGATGCTAACTAATATAGAGTTATAACAATCTATGTCACAAAATAACACATGAAGTGGATTATTATACTTGGTTAGCATATTATTTGAACTAAATTATGACTTTTTTATGATTCCCCATGGGTCCTTATGATGTTTGGATTTAGAATTTATTTTTCATCAGGTGTCATATGTATGAGGGTTTGATATTCTTGTGCGACCTCAAGCTAGACCTTGTTATACATGATTATTCTATTAATGTTGAGTGTTTTTTCCTCATCCTTCTAGTGGAGTGGGTTTATCTATACTTTGGAAAGTGGACTTTTTGTAAACCCCTTCATGAAAAAGAAGAGTTTTTATAGTACCCGCCTAATTATTAATTGGTTACACTTTTTGGGTGTCAAGATGTGCTGGTGATTGTGTTAATGGGGAAGGATCTATTTATGATAGTGATTAGGACCCCTCAAATATAGAAAGTGTATCCAACCTTGTGGATGTTAAGATATATTTCCCTTAGTTGGTGATCATGGTTTTATGTGATGTGTGCAAGAATAATACATTTCTTCCCTATGATTGTCGAGAAATTCTAGAATGATTTATAAGGGAGACTTAAAGTTAACTCTTGGTAAGGATATGGTGTATGCATCAACCCATACACCAGAGATTATGAGTTTTTTTGTGAAGTTATAGTGTTCTAAATTGAATCTATCCTTGAGACGGTACATAATGGAGCCTATAAGCCATTTAGGTTCATTTATTATTAATCCAAGATTCATGGAGTGGCCTCTAGTATTCATGCACAGGGGCCACAGACGATGAGGAGATCAGAGTAGCGCATCCATGAAAAAGTGAATGGTATTCTTTGGAAAAGGACTTTGGGTTTATATAGTTGTATGAACATGTGAGCAGTTTTATTTGGGTGGTTAATTCTTTTTAGGATTGTGGGACGTATCTTGACTTTGATCAATGATAAATTCCACACATTTTTCTTTTATGTCAAGGATAATTTAAGGGTGTTTCCAACTTAGTGATCTTCTATGACCAGTTGTTCCTAGGAGCTAGTCTCGACGGTTTTTTCTTGAAAATGGGGAGACACCATGCACTTCATTGGGTAGATAGTGATTCTTACCTCATACCTATTATGGGTATCAAGATTGTTATATTGAATGGAGACTGCTCTAGTAAATAAATACCCTTGGTGTGTCAGTCCGAGTGATTTTGTTTAAGTACACCTACACTATGGAGAACCCGATTACGTGATGAGGGATGAATTTATTCTCAGAAGATTGTAAATGAATTTCACTTGGTTGGATTGTATTCCATCTATTTTCATTAAATTCATTAATTTATTTTGATCAATTCATTGACTGAACTCTAGTGGTTTGGGGGAATTCAACATGTAATACTATGATTTGGATGGCTATATTAGTGTTCTATGATTATGCCTATGGTTTGAGTTGATATCAAAATCTTTTAAGGTATTGATCTAATCAAATGTAGGGTTAGCAACACCCACCCACAATAGGTGTGTGATGCAAGTCTCATCTCAAGAGGAACTGTCATTCATAGGTACCTCAAGGATAGACCATTAATCCCATGAATTTAATATGATTGTGATGGGTATAGATATATCACATTTCATTTTCTTAACATTCATGCTACTGTCAGAGAGACAGTCGATGAATAGCCTAGGCAGAGGATGGAACTAGAGAAAGGAGGTCTGTACAACACTAAAGTGATGGAGGAGATTGGGGAGAAGCATGAGGTGGATGGATCTTTGGTTTTATTCTACTAATACTACCCCTAAGTATACCACTCCAATATTGGGAAGTTAGTGGTTAGAATATCGGATAGTTGTAGTCACTAGAGTATTTCTTCTAGGAGGCTACAAGAGTGTTTGGAGGTACGATCTATGTTCATTATAATTTTATTATAGTACTATTGAAAATAGGTACAAGAAACTATTTTTCCTATTTTTTCAATTATTTTCTAGGTATACGGTAGGCATTAGTAGAGCCCCATGTTTGTAAGGGAGAGTTATTGTATATTCTTTAGATGTTTATGATAGAATTTATGTTCACTAACCTTAATTTTCTATTTCTTATATTAATTTGGGTAACAAAAACTATGATATTTCATATTAATTTTGGATAAACTTAGGTTATTTTTTCCCCCGTGAACCCCTTGTGTTTGGAAATGTGTCCACTATATTAGTTTTCTCATCAGAATTGTATCCTTGTTTTCATTTTATTTGAGTTTGGTCACTAGTTTTGGGTTGTTTAATGTGATTATTTTATGATGAATGATGTGGATGGTAGGGGTGGTTAAAAGGATGTTTAATGTTTTTTTACAAGGCTGGTGGGTTCTAGAACTATTGGTAATGGGGTTGGAAAGTGTTGATTTTGATTGGGGGTCTATCCTGGTTCTCTTGATTTCCAAATCTTTATTGGAAATGGTTAGGCTCTATAATCTCTATTTTTATAAGGAAGTGGTTCTGTTCTATTGTATTTGGATGTCTTGTTTTGTGTATTTGAATCATAAATACTAATATTTGAGATTCAAATAAGATGGAGATGAATAAAGATTGGATGGATGCTAATCGTTTGACAATAGAGTATGAGAACGAAGTGAAAGAGTTCATCAAGTTTGGAAAGGATCATGCAAAGGATTCTTCTCAAATCATTTTTCTATGTTTACGTTGTTGTTATTCTAGACTAATTACTCCAGAGGAGTTGGAAGAACATTTCATATGTCTTTGAATAGATCGATGTTATAAATGTTGGAATAAACACAGAGAAAAAGTGAATGTAGCTACTGGCTGGGATAAAAGTGCGTATTATGGATCATTAGATATGAATACAAATATGGATAATGAAGAAGACCGTATAGAGGATGTGATTATAGATGTCAATGATGATGAAGATCGTATTGAAGAAATGACAAGGACAATTGAAGATGAACTCTGTGATTTCCCAAAATTTTTTGAGAAGTTAAAGAGTTTTGCAAAGACGCCATTGTATGTTGGTTGAACTAAATATACACATTTTCAGTTTTACTGAAGTTGTATAAATTGAATGCAAGAAATTAATGGAGTGATGTTATTTTTACAGAACTACTTTCTCTCTTGAATGACATGCTCCCGGAAGATAATGAGCTCATAAACTGGACATATGAAGCTAAATGAATGCTACGATCGAGGGGTATGATTTATGAAAGAATGAATTCCTTCCCAAAAGACAGTATACTGTTTTTCAAGGATAATGAATCACTTAAAAAATTCCCAAAGTGTGGTTCTTCTTGATACAAGAAAGTTTAATCCAGTCCTACGAAAGTTGTATGGCACTTTCCAATAATTTCGAGGTTTATTCGTCTATATGGAAGTGAAGAAACTACAAGACAATTGTCGTGACATGAAGATAAAAGAAATAAAGATGGGAAATTATGTCACCCAACTGACTCTCCTCAATGGAAGATAATTTATCATGAGTATCTTGAATTTAGAAAAGAGCCGAGAAACCTTCGTCTTGCATTATCTACAGATGGAGTGAATCCTTTTGGTTTTCAAACTAGCACTCACAGTTAATGGTCTGTTATGTTGGTAAATTATAAATTTCCACCCTAGTTATGCATGAAGTGGAAATTCATCATGTTATCTATGCTTATATCACGACCAAAAAAACCAAGTAATGTTATTGATGTTTAATTGTCTCCTTTGATTGAGGATTTGAGGTTATTATGGGATTCATGTGTTATGGTGTATGATGCTTATAAAAGTGAATACTTCACGTTGAGAGCGATGTTGCATGGGACGATAAATTATTTCCCTACTTATGAAAATTTTTCAGGCTATAACATTAAATAAACTCAAGGGTGTCCTGTGTGAGAAGAATATACATAATCAATTAGTTTGAAACATTCATCGAAAACTGTGTTTCTAGGACATCATAGATTTCTACCTTGTCGGAATAAGTACCGATATTGAACGACATCATTCAATGGAAGTTAATAACAATGCACAACACCATCTCTACTAATAGGTGATCCTTTATTTGAGAAAGTAAAATATGTGAACTCTATTTTTGGTAAACCATTTTCGAAAAACCTTATGAAAATTGGTTGGAAAAAGAGATCAGTTTTTTTGAATTACCATACTTGAATTCTTTGTACGTCACACATTTTCTTGATGTGATGCATGTGGAAAAAAATGTATGCAACAATGTTATCAGAATGTTGATAAATGCCTCTGGCAAAAAAAGAATGGAATTAAGGAAAGGTTGGTCATGGTTGACATGGTAATACGATAATATTTGGCTCTCATGAAGGGTGAAAAATGAATGTTTCTTCCTCCAGCTTCTTACACTCTTTCCAAGGAGTAGAGATATCAGTTTTTCATCTTGTTCAATGATGTAAAGGTTCCAGAGGGGTATTCATCAAATATCAAGAAAATTATGTCAATAAATGATTTGAAGTTAAAAGGTTTGAAATAACATGATTTCCATGTTTTGATGCAAGATTTAATCCCTATAGCTTTAAATTTAATTTTTCCCAAGAATGTTCGTCATACATTAACCAAACTATGTTTCTTTTTCAAATCTATATGTAGCAAAGGTTTATACCGTGCGAAATTGCCAGGTATGGAAAGAGAAATTGTCATCATATTATGTGAATTAGAAATTTTCTTCCCGCCAACATTATTTAATATGATGGTTCATTTGATACTTCACTTGGTGAGAGAGATTCGACTTTGTGGTCCTGTGCACTATAGATAGATGTTCCCCGTTGAATATTATATGAAGATTTTGAAAGGGTATGTCAAAAATCGAATTCGGTCAGAGGGTTGTATAGCGGAGAGATATATTGTTGAGGAAGTCAATGAATTATATACCGAATACCTATCTGATGTGGAAAGCATTGGTATCCCGAAATCTTGTCACACTGGACGCATTGAGGGTGAGGGAATTTCTAGAAGAGATATTGTGACAATCAATATTGCATATTGGGAGCAGGCCCACCTTTATGTTTTGTACAACAGTTGGGAGGTTGCTCTATATATTGAAACCCACAAAGAAATTCTTAGGCTTTTGAATCTATCAAGGATTCTATTATGATAGGGTGGTGTATCATTATCATCTAAAAAATGAATGAGGACAGGGGTTAAGCATAAGGATGCAAGCAAGTACTATGTCTCGACAAATATCATGGTATATATAATAAAATTTCACTATCCAAACACATATCAACACAAGTTACTTATTCTTCTAATGGTCAAATTTTTTTCAGTGTCCAAAACAAACAAACGATAATGATTGCGGTTATTATGTTTGTAAATTTATGAAAGAGATTGTTTTTCATCAACAAACTAGCATCCCTAAAGAGGTATTTAAAAAAAATACAATTTCATTTAAATTATTTATTAATTATTTATTTATATATTTTTCAGTACTATTATGACTGTCAAAAAGACTCATACTAACAAGAAAATATCTATTTTTTCAGAAACAAATGGGCCGCATACCTAATGGAATATTGTACACAAATAGTATGAATACTTGACTTGTGGATGTGTACAATTGGCAGTCATTTTTGAGATGGATTAAGGGGATCAAAAGATGAAACATTTTTGTATGTAAATTTTTGTAGGAAAATTTTAATTTTTATTAAATAAAACATCTTTTCTCTAATTAGTCATTTTCCCATTTTAACAGATTAAATGCACTTACAACATGCAGGAACGATGAACCACTTTTCTTTGGGCTTTGGATAAGAAAAACCAATAAAATATCAAAAATACCTTCATATCTGACCAAAAGAATTCATATTGTGTGTATACTTCAGGAGAATGATCCATGGGTCATTTTTAATGTGTACGAGTCAACCCCACCTCAATCTGAGGCACGGTGTGGCCAATATCACTCAAAGTGTCTCTCTTTTGTTTAAAATGGACATAATTTTAAGTGAAAAAAACAAATGACAAATAGAAATCCAACCAAACGCATTTGTATTATGTTGATACATTAGGGGAACGATCCATGGGTCATTTTTAATGTGTACGAGTAAACCCCGCCTTAATATAAGGCACGGTGTGGCCGGTATCACTCAAAGTGTCTCTCTTTTGTTTAAAATAGACAGAATTTTAAGTGAAAACAACAACTGACATATAGAAATCCAAAATAAACGCATTCTGATTGTGTTGAAACATTAGGGGAACGATCCATGGGTCATTTTTGACGTTTAATAGTTAACCCCACCTAAATCTGAGGCACGGTGTGGCCAGTATCACTCAAAGTGTCTCTATTTTGCTTAAAATGGACAGAATTTTAAGTAAAAACAAAAATTGATGTATGAAAATATGACCAAACACATTCGGATTGTGTTGATACTTTAGGGGATTGATCCACGAGTCATTTGGGATGTTTAAGATTTAACCTCGCCTCAATACAAGGCATGGTATGGCTGGTATCACTCAATGTGTATCTCTTTTGTTTAAAATTGACAGAATTTTAAGTGAAAACAACAACTAACGTATGAAAATCTGACCAAATTCATTCATATTGTGTTGATACATTAGGAGAATGATACATGGGTCATTTTTGACGTGTATGAGTCAACCCTGCCTCAATCAGAGGCATGGTGTGGCCGGTATCACTCAAAGTGTCTCTCTTTTGTTTAAAATGGACAGAATTTTAAGTGAAAACAAGAACTGACGTACGGAAATCCAACCAAAGACATTTTGATTGTGTTGAAACATCAGGGGAACAATACATGGGTCATTTTTGATGTGTATGAATCAACCCTGCCTCAATCCAAGGCACGGTGTGACCGATATCACTCAAAGTATCTCTCTTTTGTTTAAAATGGACAAAATTTTAAGTGAAAACAACAAATGACATTCGGATCTGACCAAATGCATTCATATTTTATTGATAGTTTAGTTGAATGATACATGGGTGATTTTTGACCTTTAAGAGTCAACCTTGACTCAATATGAGGCATGGTGTGGCCTGTATCACAAAAAGACTCTCTTTTGTTTCAAATGGACAAAATTTTAAGTGAAAATAACAAATAACATAAGGAAGTCTAACGAAATGAATTCTTATTGTGTTGATTATTTACGAGAACGATACATGGGTCATTTATGACATGTAAAAGTCAACCCCACCTTAATCTCAGGCACGGTGTGGCCGATATCACTCAAAGTGTATCTTTTATTTAAACTGGACAGAATTTTAAGTGAAAACAACAACTGATGTATGAAAATATGACCAAATGCATTTGGATTATGTTGATACATTAGAGGAACAATACATGGGTCATTTTGGACGTGTAAGAATCAACCCTTCCTCAATACGAGGCACGGTGTGGCCGATATCACTCAAAGTGTCTCTCTTTTGTTTAAAATGGACAGAATTTTAAGTAAAAACAACAAATAACATACAGAAATCCAAACAAACGCATTTGGATTGTGTTTATACTTTAGGGAAACGATCCATGGGTCATTATTGACGTTTACAAGTCAACCCCACCTCAATCCGAGGCATAGTGTGGCCGATATCACTCAATGTGTCTCTCTTTTGTATAAAATGGAAAGAATTTTAAGTGAAAACATCAACTGACGTATGAAAATCTGACCAAAAGCATTCAGATTGTGTTGATACTTTAGTATAATGATCCATGGGTCATTTTTGACATGTAGGAGTCAACCCTTCCTCAATCCGAGGCACGGTGTGGCCGGAATCACTCAAAGTGTCTCTCTTTTGTTTAAAATGGACATAATTTTAAGTGAAAACAACAACTAACATACAAAAATCATATCAAAAGCATTCTTATTGTGTTTCTACTTTATGGGAACAATCCATGAGTCATCTGTGATGTGTAAGAGTCAAACCCACCACAATCCGAGGTATGATGTGGCCGATATCACTCAAAGTGTCTCTCTTTTGTTTAAAATGGACAGAATTTTAAGTGAAAACAACAACTGACGTACGAAAATCTGACCAAACGCATTCATATTGTGTTGATACATTAGGGGAACGATCCATGGGTCATTTTTGATGTGTAAGAGTCAACCTCTCCTCAATCCAAGTCACAATGTGGCCGATATTACTCAAAGTGCTTCTCATTTGTTTAAAATGGACAGCATTTTAATTGAAAACAACAAATGGCATAAGAAAATCTGACCAAATGCAATTGGATTGTGTTGATAATTTAGAGGAACAATCCATGGGTCATTTGTAATGTGTATGTGTCAACCCAGCCTCAATTCGAGGCATGGTGTGTCCGATATCACTCAAAGTGTCTCTCTTTTGTTTAAAATGGACACCCCAACCCCCTGGATGCCCCAAACCCCCTGGACACCCCCACCCCTAGACCCCCCACCCCTCCTAGACACCACCCCACCACCTGGGCTCCACCCACCCCATGGACACCCCCACCCCCATGGACAGCCACCCCCACCCCCTAGACAACACCGCACCCCCCTTGGATAACCCCACCAACCCCCCTGGACCGCCCACCACCCCCTAGACACCACCCCACACATGGACACCCCCACCCATCTGGACACCCCCACCCCCTGGAAGGCCCCCCAACCCCCTAGACACCACCCACCACCCTGGACACCCCCACCCCTTATACACCCACCAACCATTTGGACGGCACCCCTACCCCTCTTAGACACCACCCCACCACCTGGACACCCCCACCCCCTTGGGCTGTCACCGACCCTCATGGACACCACCCCACCCCCCTTGGACAGCCCCACCAACCCCCTGGACCGCCCCCACCACCCTGGACACCACCCCACCCCCTGGACACCCCCACGCCTCTAGACCCCCACCCCCTGGAAATCCCCCCCAACCCCCTAGACACCACCCCACCCCCTAGACACCCCACCCCCTGGACACCCACCAACCCCAAAGACGGTACCCCCACCCCTCCTAGACACCACCCCGCCACCTTGACACCCCACCCCCTTGGACAGGCACCCCCACCACCCTGGACACCACCCCAACTCCCTTGGACAGCCCCACCAACCCCCTGGACCGCCCCCATCCCCTTGTACACCACCCCACCCCCTGGACACCCCCACCCCTCTGGACACCCCCACCCCTGGAAATCCCCCCACCCCATGGACACCACCCCACCCCCTAGACACACCCATGGACAACCCCCCACCCTAGATAGCCCCCACCACCTGGGCACCTGCACCACCCTGGACACCCACCAACCCCCTGGATGACACCCCCACCCCAACTAGACACCACCCCACCACCTAGAAACCCCCACCCCCTAGACACCCCCACCCCCTTGGACAACCACCCACCCCCCTGGACACCACCCCACCCCCTTGGATAGCCCCACCAACCCCTTGGACCTCCCCCACCCCCTAGACACCACCCCACCCCCTTGACACCCCACCCCCTGAACCCCCCCCCCCCCCAACACCCTGGACACCACCCCACCCCCTAGGCATCCCCCCACACCCTGGATAGACCCCCACCCATGGAAACCCCACCATCCTCCTGGACGACCCCCACCCCCTGGACGTCCCCCACCCCTCCTCGACACCACCCCAACACCTAGACACCCCCACCCCCTGGACAACTCCACCCTCAAGGAAAGCCCCCAACACCCCCCTTGGACAGCCACCCCAAACCCCTGAATAGCTCCCCAACCCCTTGAATTCTGAATTGAATTATTTATTTATTTAATTAACTTATGAATTATGTGTTAATGGTGTACGGGTATACTTTTTGTATGGGTATACTTTCTGAAATTAGCTTATGAATTATGTGTTAATTTTGTATGGGTATTCTTGTTGATATGCTGATTTTTTTTGCAGGTCTTGTTTGGGTGTGCTGTTGAAAATTTTTATATTACAGCAGGCAGGGCATTTATCAGTGCCTTTTTAGCATTGATAAAGGGAGCCTTTATCAGCTCTAAAAAGGCACTGATAAAGAAACCTTTTATCAGCGCTTTTTTAGCACTGATAAAGTCTACCTTTATCAGCGCTAAAAAAGCGCTGATAAAGTGGACCCCCCCCCCCTTTAGCGCTTTGCTTTACAATGCTTTTTTAGCACTGTTAAAACCCGTTTTGAGCACTGATAAAGCTCGTTTTTGTAGTGGTGATGGCAGGGTTGGGAAAGGAAGAGGTAGATAAAAGGGTAAGATTAACCGATTAGAATTGACAAAAAAGGGTGGGCCTCAGACCAGAAGAAAACCATTAGTTTTTAAATGAATATCGTCTTCTGTAATTTTCACGGGATTGGGAATTCTCCCATAGTCACAACCCTCTGACAGTTTATTATGACTAATAAACCCCTTATGACTAAGAGTGCTGAACCAAAACTGATGTATTAGAATTTGAATTCCTTCAAATAGGCTTATCTTGGTTACTACTTTGTTTCAAAAAATTCAAATGATAATGGGTATGAACATCTTTGGGTCCTCAAGCATGACAACATTTGTCTTCAATACACCTTTAATTCATAAAAAGTAGTTTTAGTGAATTGTAGAGTTAAAGGAATTGTTATCTCCTTTACTTTTGTGCATGACTCCAAATTCTATACCAAATAAATGGATTTATGGAAAATTATGGAAATTCTCTATGACAAGGATTCTCATGATTGGGTTATCATGGGTGATTTCAACACCTTCCTTCGGCCGGGTAAAAAAACTAGTACTTATTTCAACACATTGGATGCCTTTGATTTCTATTCTTACATTGATAAATGTAGTTTAGTTGAAGTACCACTTGTGGGAGGTGATTATACGTGGAGGAGATATACTATAAATGGGAAGAACGTGAGTAAATTGGATCAGTGCCCTGATCAAATTGATGAAAGATAGGTGCCTTGTTCAAATTGATGAAAGAAATGATGCTCCCAATGTATCTGATCTTATTCCATAAAAGGTGTCACTCTGATCATAATCCTATTGTGGTGGATATTTTCTCTAGAAATGTATGGAAATATCTTCTACCTTTTAAATTTGACAATTCTTATCTTGTTTTACCTGGATGTCGTGAAGTTGTCTCGGATTCTTGGACTGTTGTTTCTATTGTAATTTCTCTCACAATTATGTACTTCAAGTTGAAAAATTCCAAGAAAATCGATAGGGAATAGAGAAAATAATCCTTCTATTATTTCTATAATGAAATAAATCTTACTAAAAAACATATCCTACAATGTCAAAATGAAATCTAGAATCAATATATTCTCTCTAGAGAAGAGATTCAGGCTCCTTCAAATATTGATGACATGATTTTTCTTCATGAAAGACTGAATCAGAATCATTATAAAGTGAAATGGCTACAAGAAGGGAGGAAAATATCAAAAATACTTCAATGTATTCATAGGGAGAAAAAGATCAAATGAGGGATCACTTCCCTTTAAATTAATGAAACTTTGTTCAGTTCAGAGCTCGAGATCTCCAATGCTTTGGTTCAGTATTTTGAAGGTCTACAATAAGAGATTGGTGGGAGTCATATAAATAGAATGGATGACAATGTTGAATCCACAGTGGAGTCCCAACAAAATAATCTACTAGTTGAGTCCCCTATGGAAAAGGAGATTAAAGATGCACTTTTTATCTAAATATTGAAAGTGTGGAAGGAACATATGGATTCACTAATAAAAGTTTCATGTTCAACTGAGGTATTTTGCGTCATGAGATCATTAATGAGGTATGGGAATTTTTTATTCATGCCTCCTTGTCTTATGGTCTTAATGATATCTTTATTTCCTTGATTCCAAAGAAGCAAAATGATTTAGATATTAAGGATTTTAGGCTACTGTCCATTGAGAACACTATACCCAAAATTATTATCAAAATTATCCCCTCTCAATTAATGCATATTGCTATAGATTTGATCACCTCTAATCCATTTGGTTTTGTCCTAGGTAGGGGAATTTAGACCCATCTCCTCCCTGCTTTGGAATTTGTGAACAATATGAAGAAAAAGTACAAACATGAGATATTTTCCCCAAAATTGGACATCTCAAAGGATTTTGTTACCATAAAGTGGATATTTTTCTTTTCTATTCTAAAGAAACATGGTTTCTCTAATTATTTCATCTAGTTGAAAAAAAAATTATTAGTAGTGCCATGCTATCCATTATCATTAATGGGTCACCCAAAGGTTTTTTTCAGTGCTTTAGGGGAGTCATACAAAAAGTCCCTCTTTCTAGTTTTCATTTTTTATATTGCTGAGGACCACTTGAGTATTTGTTTGAATGATATTGTGCAGGATGGTTTATACTGGAGAATTAAGGTTAGAATGAATATCTTATAAACTTCCCACATTCATTATGCTGATGATATTATGCTCTTTGGCCAAGCTAATAAGTTAACCAATTATTTCATTCAAAAAAATTTCACTCATTATGAGGAAATCTCTGGTCATGTATTTAGATGGAACAAATAATTTGTTATGTTTGGAAATGGAATTATTATCTATAAACAAAATAATATTTTCAGGTGACGTGGGGTGAAGAAAGATGTCCTCCCTTTCACTTATTTAGGGATGCCTCTGTTCTGAGGTAAAGTTAAAAAATGCTAACTTGAAGGAATTGATTTTAGATTTATTTCTCAAATGGTCACAAGTAAAGGGATGACAATGCCTCAAGAAGGGAGAATTTGCCTTGTTAATTTAGTGATCAACTCTATGTTTTTCTATAACTATTCTATCTACAGGTGGCCCAAGGCTCTCATTAAGGAAATCCAAGCCCTAATAAGGAACTTTTTTTGGACCGGATCTATTAATTACAAGAAGCTTATCACGATTGCTTGGAAAGACTATATCAAGCCCATTGACAAGGGGGCATGGGAATTAAAGATTTATAGATGTTAAATGATGCTCTTTTTAGTAAATTTACCCAGAGTTTACTAACTTATAAGGAAATTTATATGGATTTTATTTCTCAAGGGGTTATATCAATGTTTCAGAATGGTTAATCCATGTATTTAACTTCTTCTATTTGGCCGGATTTTAAGCATGCATACCAGGATATCATGAGCTATTCCAAATGGTTGGTCTGTAAGGATTATAACCTTAATTTATGGACAACATCATTAATGGATAATCATCTCAATGAAAGTATGTAGGTTCCTAATCTCTTAAGTCATCTCTACAATGTTGATGCTCATTACAACACTGATTTTCAGTCTTTCCTTTCATCTCAAATTTGGATGGAACTACACTATAATTTTCATATTTAGAGAGTTTTATTGGTACATTTTTGGTCTGACTATTTTAATTCCAGCATGGCTTTAGAATTTCAGGAAACCCTTCATTTCCCTTGCTCATTTCCTACTACTTTTGATAATTTGGAAACGAAGACTGCCGCTGCATGGGTTTCTCTAGAAAACAAATCTTCATCATTCCTCTTCCTACTACTTTTTTCTGTAGGATGGTGAGTCGGGTACACATATGTTCATATTCTATAGGATTTCATACAGGCTATCGTATCAACTACAGGTAGTATTTGGTATTCAGTTGGATATGTAAAACTTTTATGATCTCATTCTCTCTATTATCCATACTAGACATAATGAATAGTTTCAATCGCTAATGCTTACAACGGTTTCTAGTACTATCTACTTCATTTGGAAAGAAAAAAATGGATTTGTTTTTAGAATAAACAGTACTCTTTTCATGCTAGTCAGAGTTATGTTTACAATTAAGTCATGGTGTCCTAGAAAATCATCATAGGTACAATGAATAATGATACTTACAATACGATTATTATCAAATATTTTGGTGTGAGTGGCAGGACCAAGTGACCTATTATGCTCAAGTCCATTAGATGGATCACACCTATCCCACTTTGGTTGAAGTTGAATGTGTATGGGGTGACTTCAAGTGCATTGGGGCCCTTGGGATGTGGTGATGTCTTCTGTACTCATCAGAGCTTCGTTAAAGGCTATTTTTACCATTACATTGGAATCCGATCTCCCATTGAAGTTGAATTATGGGAAATCATTAAAAAAATAAAATATGCTGTTCAATATCGATGGAATGAACTCTGTGTAGAATCTGACTCTACTAGAGCGGTTCATATTTTCAAGACACGATCTAGAAATGTTCCATAGAGAGTGATTCCCTCATGGATTTAATGCCCTCTCTCTCTGATAATATTCATCTAGATGTCACTCATGTTTTTTGGGAGGCCAATCAAGTTTCCAATGCTCTATCCCAAAAAGAAATTATAGAGAACACCTCGCAATGGTTATTTGTTACTATGATATTATTCTCTTACTTTTTTGATTTGGATGCATGTGGTGTTTTTCATTCTTATCTTTTTACTCCCCTTTTTACTACCACTTGTAATATTTTCTAATAAATTAGTTTGGAAAAGGCCTCGCCTGGGTCCTGAACCTATTGGATTAAAATGAAAACGTATAAAAAATAATATTTATTAATTTCTAGGATTACCTAACTTTTCACACCCAGTTCTAGTTGCATAGTTGGAACATGGCATACTAATCCACACGACCAAGCTGCACACAGACACTAACATGTTTTGGATAGACGAAAAGTTTTTAAATTGAAAATAGGATTTCTAACATGTTTTGGAATGAAGGTAATGTTTTTATATTTTGAAAACAATTTTAGATAAAGGATTTATGAAATTTAAAATTAATTTTAAATGTGGGGGTTTTAATAAAATAAAGAAACATTAAATCTTAAACTATAAGGGTTTTTGCATTTTGAAAATTCACAAGAATTTTATATAATGAACATTATAATTTTAAAATGATTTATGGAATTATATATTCTGGTTTGAAACTTGGGTGTATAATTTTAATAATATTTAAAGAAAAAAGGGGGATTTTGTTAAAGTTTTTTAATTTAGTGAGTTATATTTTGGGCCTATGTTATATTTTGTTTCTCTTTAGCCTCCAAAAGGTTTTAAATGAAATGGGAATCATATTCCTTGTAGGGTTTATTTCTTTTTTATCTAGGTGTAGATTATTTTTTTAGTGATGGATACCTTTCTTCAGTGAGTTGTATTTTTTGAGCCTAGAATAGGTATTTTTTAGGAGATGAATTTGTTTAGGTCCTCCATCATCTCTCATTGATGAAATGATGGATCACTTTAGAGACGTTCTTGTCTTATTGATTGGATGTACCTTTTTAACCCACTATAATTCTATTATTTTTGTCAATACAATTTTAAGGTTTTGGGAAAGTGGAAGTCTTGGGTGCATTCATGGGTAACTTGTATGGGTGATACTCCCAACATTATCCATACCCAAGATGGCACCTTGTTTATTCAGATGGGTTCACTAGGGTATTAGTGTTCCAGGTGTGATATCCCATGTCCCTTCTTCTTATATTTATATACTAAGGATAACATTGGTTGTTCTAATTTGGGTGAATTTTTTTTCTGGTAATTTTATTTGTTCCTTGTTTTACCTCATTGGTTCATCTTGTTTGATATTTTTTTTGGATATGGTGGGTTATCTTTAGTTCTTGGAGATAATAGAAACTTATTATGGTACTTATGGGTTTATAGTATTCTATATGAATCCTAATTCCCTTTAAATAAATATTTTGAGCCATTTATTTATTGTTGAGTTTTATTCTTCTTTGTATTAATCTTAATCTTGATTTTTTCTTAGAGTAAGTGGTTACCTTAGAGTGAAAGTGTTTTAGTGGAATTTATTATGGTGGGGAGACCACCATAAATGAGCCTTAAGGGAAATGATCCTTTTAAGAATTTTTGTCTCCTTTTTATCTTATGTATACTTTGTTTTGAGGTTGAGTGATGCCATCTGGCTAGGGATCGATGCTATAATTCTTCCCTAGACTCCCCTACTCTACGGTAAAATTATGATGTTGGATTATTAGTGGACCTACTTTATTTTATATAAATTTTACCTTTTAGTCATGGTGTTCATTAGGGGTTGAAGTTTTTCCTTATAGAATTGACATTTTCCCTTTTTGGAGTGAACTTTATGTTTGGGTTCCATTATGGTTGTTTATGACATGGGTAATGGGATGTTATGGTATGTACCATTTATATATTTAGGACAGTTTCATTGATCATTGTAAGTGGATCCATCCATTCTATATGTTTCTTGAGTCGTGCCCTTATTTTTAAGGTTAGAACCACTTTATTTTTTCACTAACTATCTCATCCAAGTATGTTTTGTGGAAAAAGTGTTATGGTGGATAGAAATTTCCATCCCCAACCATAATTAGTTTTAACTATTTTTTAAAATAATTTTATTTATGTTTTTTCTAGAATTCCATTTCTAAATTATTTAATTTTTTAAAATTTTTAAGTTTCAACATGAATTCTTGATGGGTTCATTGTTAGTGGAAACCATGAACATACCATGCAAAGGAATCTGTATTTTAATAGAACAAAAATTCATGTTTGGTTCATGGTTTTTTTAGCCATGCACCCAGCCCATGTGAAATGTCCAGACCCTCCAGTAGGAATCGCAGGGGTGGCACATTATTTTTCCAAGAGTGCAACCATACCGTGTGAATTGCGCTGGGCTTATTTTTTCAAAATTTCCTAGAATACCCATAATTAGTTAAACCCTATTATTGGGTGTTTCTCCACCATTTAAAATATAAAATTTGATGACCCCCCTATGATATGTCCCCTAGAAGTGAAACCCCTCCTTCCAACTCCTCTCCTTGGCGATTTATCTTATGATGTGAAATCTCCTCAAGTTATGCATTCTCCTCCTCCTCCTCCTCCTCCTCCTACCCACTTGTTCTTATTTCCCCTATCTCTTTATCGTTAATTCTCTCTATAGGGTGTACCCTATAGGGGGTTTTGATTTTTTTCTTTCATATTTTATTTTTTAGGGTGTGTGATGTGTTTTCAAGTAGCATTTAACCCATAATCAAAGCTTCATAACTTTTGTGCTTGATTTGTAGTAGGATTAACCTTGTTTTAGATTTTCAAATTTTATAACCTTGATTTATTGCATTCTTAATTCCTCATTTAGATATAAAATGAATAAAATAATTGTGTTTAAATAGTATTTTAATTGGGAATCAAATTTCACTTGATTTCCTCTTCAATTCAAAGGTTTTACCCATAATTGATTGTTCAATAAAAATATGATTTAATTGATTTTTTATATTATATGTTTTAGAAAACGATGAGTGGATTTTCTTAATATGTTTTTCCACTCTAAGTTTTTTTTGGATTTAAAATAGGAGTTCTCACTTATTTTCAAAATATATATAAAAGTTTTGTGTTTTCTTAAAATGTTTCTTTCCACAATTTTTTATCCTTATATACACAGTTAAACATAAACACACACAAAGGTACACACACACACACATATATATATATAAATGTGTAATGATATATATATTCATCAATGTATATGGGTGAAATGATTGATGAAAATATTGGTAATTTAAATATGCTACTTAAGACTTATTTTTAAACAAGGGTTTAAGTGATTTCTAATTAAAGTACAATTCTTGGTTAACTCATTTAAATAAGAGCTTAAGTCATTATTTTTTTATTGGAGACTCCCCAAGTGTTATTTGAAATTCACTTTTAAAATATTGGATGTGTGATTTGAATCTTACCTTGGTTTATTTTTGATTGTATGTTGTTATAGAATCCATGGAACCAATTAGTGATGATTCAATCTATTATTATGTGGTTTTTATCATTTTACAAACCCCATATGAACCTAAAGTTCTTGGGTAGGTGATACTATATGGAATAGACTCCCTTTTCATGAGCTATGCTAGTGAAGTATATGTATTCCTTCCACTGGAGTGTGACATGTTACTATATATTTCAAATAGATTCTATTAAATTATGTTCCAGGATTGCCTATCCTTTAGTGACCCTTAGAGGGATTTTACCATGATAATCATTTTAAATGATTTCTTGTATTATTTCCACTAACTCTTGCCTTAGTTTATACTATATGTGATTTATAGAGTTCTTGTTCATTCTTGAGACTTATTTATCTTCTTTAAAATTTTATTTTATTTTGTATTAAAAAACACATTTCAAAAGTATCTTAAATTTCTATTTTACCTAAAAGAGCCTTAGGCCTAAAAAATGATTTCAATGTGACTGTTTTCATTTAAAATTAGAAGAAAACTTAACTTTAATATTTTATTTAAAACTATAATAAATGGATATGTTATTTAAAGATGAAAAATTTGGGTGTGGTTTCACTTGGAATTCCGACTAAGCTATATGATAATTGTTATCTATATCATTTTAGTCTATGGTTTTGGTTCTTCCCCTAAATTCTCATTTAATGTTGATTAATTGTTTTTGGATGGAGACCTATGGTAATGTGGAGGTATATTCCTTGTTTTATTTATTTTATTTCATTTTATTTACCTCATCGGGAAAATAAGACCTTTACTATAAATTTTTAGTGAATTATATCTATTGGTTTCTGAATCAAAGGCATTTAGAGGTTTTTTATATCTTTTTGTAGGAGAGGGAGACTATGGTGAGTGTATGGATTAGTTAGTTTACATTTTCTATTGTTTAAATTATTTATATTATTTTAGTTATTTTTTTTATCATGAAAATACAACATATGGATGATCCATGCTCATTTTTCTTCTACTTATTAACTCTGATTATTATTGGAAACCATTCCCACTGGTTACACTCTAATGTCCTGGTGATTGATGCCACCCTGAGGTGATCAGAAATACCCCTTGGGGATGTTGTGGGATTTATTGGAAATTTTATGGAGGGATTGATTTGGCTGGTTTGCGACAAAAGATTCGAAAAACCTAGACCATCATGCTACTTTGATACCATGTAAAATAAGTAGGTAGGCCAATTAATATAAACAAGGAGCATCATAAACATACTTTTCACTATGATGTAACCACTTTCAACAAACAAATGGAAAGAGATAAATAACAATCCCACAATGAGAAAGAGAAGGGGAAGGATAAGGGGAAGATTATTTAGATCGTATAAGGGGAAAATCATGCATGATAAACCAGATCAGGATGAAAGGTGAAGAATAAAGGTAAGGCGAAGTTGTGGTGCTATAATAGGTATTAATTAGTGGTGGGTTTCAGAAGCTTCCACTAATATTTATTATAGAGAATAATTTTTAAATAATTTATGTTAATAATTCATTATGTTTCTTTTATATTAAATTAATTAAATTAAATGAGGAGGGAATTAGGGATTTATAATTAGTTGGGGTCTTTAAGAACCTATACTAATAAATAACCATAAAGTATATATTTTCTTGTAGTACTTGACTCAAGAACTCGTATCTCAAGACCTAAGTCAGGAGGAACATAAGGCCTCTAGTTTATTCCTCAATCTTCATAGCCTAAAAAGTATTGATTAGGGATAAAAAATTCTTGGGTAATGATTTTCTCTTATAATGAACTTCTAATAATATACATCAAAATATATAAACTTTATTCCATCTAAATTCAAAACCAAATTTAAAACATATTTACAATTAAAATAGGAATCAAATAGAGTGTAGTGGAAATGAAGTTTTTATGAACCTAACATGGAATGAAAACTGAGGAAGATGACACTCACCCAAGGTTAATGGTCTAAATCCTTTTACAATGGGTAAAGAAACACTTCCACATCCACCACGAACTCATCACTATCACAATTAAATATAAAAAACTTTCCCAAAAATTCATTATGAAACAATACATTTATACACATACTGAGATGTTCTAGAAGGGGTGAATATACAAATACACTATAGGGTTCCCCTATACTCACACACAATACCATGTAAGACCTATTATCAATAATATAACCTATTACATTGAAAATAGGTTATCACATTTTAAAAATAAATCAAATTTATCATAGTTCTAATTAAAATCAGAGAATCAAATAAAATAATATGAACTATTATTTTATTAAATAAACAAAACCCTTCCTCATTCTACACCAATTTGTTGATATCATTTAATCATTATTCTAATATTTTACATGATAAATGATACAACACATAACATAAATTTGTAATTATAAACATAACATACACCTGTTGTTGATCATCACCTTCCCGAGTGGTTCCAGATTTTAATGGACATGTCCTTTCATATCACACATGGAATAGAACTTCCCACCCATATTAACTAATAGACCATTATATTAATACTTGAAACTTCCCAGTCATTTATCATACCTAAATCATTCAAATCCAAATATTTTTACTTCCGAAAAACATTTCACCCAAATCAACCACCAAACTAAATCTAAAAAAAATTAGTTTAAGATACCAAAAACTTGGGTTTTTTCCTAAGACACAATTTAGAATCCAAATACCATTGTTTATACTAAAAAACCTAAATTACTATCCTTTTCTAAATATAGGAAAATACCAATTTTTTAAATAAATTAATATAAATCATTTGATAAATACCCAACATAGGAAATGATCTAAAAGATCATAAATCACACAAAAGGAATAAAAATACCCTAAATAGTGAATAAGATCCACCGATATATGATGATGAATACTTGACAATTTAGAAATCTAGGCATGATGTCAGCAATAATGATCTGATCCCTTGAACCATAATAATGAGAAAATAATATCAAGAATCGCTAATTCATGATCTAAAGTCCATAATTCCTAGTCCTTAGATCTAATCCAATACAACAAATCTATCAAGGTAAATAGGATGTAAAGGTAATATTAATGGTTACACATTATTATTGATATCTAACCTTATATTTAGTGTTTATACAGTCAACCCTAGAGTGGAGAGTGTCATTCATCCAAGGAAAGTCATAAATTTTGAATTAAAGAATCCCTAGGATACTCAAAGTTCAATTTAGGTAATTTAATAGGGTTAAAAATGGGATAATTTGGGTTTTAGAAAGAAAATATCACCACCTAAATCAAACTACATAGTCTAGTTTCGTGGTCCCTAGAACTGTGTGTGCCTCCCAAAACACCAAAAAAAAAGAATGCATGGTTTTACTTTTGGATAGTTAAGACTATGATTTGACCATGGAATTATCTCTTCCATGTCGAATGGACCAAAGGCCTTCATTTTCTTTATTTATTTTTGATAACCCCCCATTCAAGGGATGAGTGGGAACCCTTACAATGCCCATAGCTTAATAATTACATGACCCTTAGGTCTTAGAGGCAATCATCCTAGACAAACAACTTGGAACTACCCCTCCCCAGCAAATATATTAATGTCACCTCTACACATTTGCATGGATGGTAGACCAGATGTCCTATGTAGAGATGTACATGCCCAGTCTTAATGGAAATTACATACCCTCTCAGTATTCCATGTTCAGTTAGCTCTACTCTAGTGAATGCACATGCTTTGAATCCTTATCTGGAGCCTTATTCCTTGTAATCTGTCTGGTTTTTTCATCTATATATTAAAGTGGGACTAAGGACTTGAGGTGGCCCAAAGGCCTTGAGGTGGCCCAAGAGCCTCAATGGCCCAAAGGCCTTGGGTCACCCGAAGGCTTTAAAAGACCCTAGGACCAAACTGGTGGCCCGAAGGCCCAAACAGATGAATAGTTTCAGCTGCTACAGTACAAAACAATACCTACTATAGTTCCTACTACATTACTTACTATAATACCTACTATAGTACCTACATCCATGATCATGAAGCTTTTCCCACTCCCTTATAAACTAAAATTCAAGTAAAAAATCACCAAAACTCAAAGAGGGACTTTCCTATTAGACTTGAGCCAAAAATCAAATAGAGACTTACCTATTAGTCTTGGAATGTTACAATTATCTCCATTGTATGACTTCTCATCCCTAAAAATCAACTGAGACCTGTTATCCTCAAACAACATCGTCCACTACTACTATATCTGATCCTCCCTTTCCTATATTTACTATTGAATTGGACCTTGTTTCTATAATACTTTCACTTGAAGAATACTCCATCCTCTCATGATATTATCCTGATAACTAGAAATCCTCACACAGCTTTCTGAAAAGGTCAAATATAGTTATAAATCCACCACATCGCCATAAAAAATGTGAGATATATCTAGTTGGTACTTCATTAGTTGAGAGATATGGAACAATTCATGTTATAAAATACCCATTGGAAGAAACATTATATGGAAATCCACACCTACAGCTTACTCAAAAATATTAAATTAACCAACATACTAGGGTTCCAATTTCCCTATTATCCTAACCCATATGTTCATTATCCATGATGGAACTCAAAATAAGACTCGATCCCCAACCAAAAACTCTTACTTAAATAGATGATGATCAACATAAGGCCACTTATGATTTTGATTTATCAATAGGAAAATATATATTAGATAATTTTTTATTAAAAGTGGTGCCTCAGTAAACATAATGATGATTAATATGGTCTTCCATAAAGAACCTAAAATGGATCCATCCAAATCTACACATGATAGTTATTTTTGTAAACATACCCTACAAATAGAAAATGATCCTACCATGAAATTTAAATATCTATTACACTTGATTGAATCATTTAATCTATCATCCATATGAGTTTTTTCATTGGAATATCCATTTGTGGGTGATATGACATACTCATATTCAGTTGAGTACCCTTTTCTATTTGTAGCCTCTCTAAATTCTAGAAGTAAATTGAGGATATCTATTTGACCTGATAGATAAATTAACCCCATGAATCCTAATGACCTCATCCACATATATCTTACATAACTCAACCATTGAGAACATCTCCAATATGGGTAATAAGTGGGATTACTTTTTGATATGATTCACATTCACCCAATCAAATAATGCTTCCATAGTGATATAGGGAAACTATTCATGAAATCTATCACAATGTATTCCGACCTCCTTTTTAGAATAGGAAATGGATTAAAAAGTCTCACCAGGCACCAACACTTAACCATTATCCAATAATAAGAAACAACATTGAGACATATAGTTAACCACATCCCTATTAATCCCAAACCACCAGAAATTACATATGATGTCATGATATATCTTCACCACTCTAGGATGGACCTCAAACTAGAGTTATGGAATCAACCCATAACATCCATATTTAATCCCAAAGGAACCACTAATCCATTTGGAAAACAGTGTGTCATTTATGTCATTAGATACCTCATTTCCATGGTATCTTCTCCTTTTAAGGCATCTCTAATCATCCTATATTTGAAAAAAAAATTACATTCATTTAATTGTTATAAACGTTTTCAAGAAATATCAATAAGATATAATTCCAAATTATTTCTCTCTTCACAAGCTTTTAAATGAAACTATTCCATCAATCCCATCAACTGAAACTGCTATAGAAATTCCTTCACTACTTGAGTTTTCCTGCTCTAAGAATCTGTTACAACATTACCCTTCCTTGAAACATATGATAAATCAAAATCGAAATTTAAAGTTACTTCACCCATCTTCATTAACTCATGTTTAAATCTATTTGATAAAATATAAACTTTAGGCTTTTATGATCTATATATTCCAAGAATATTTCACTAAATTGTTAATGTAATAAATTATTCAAGGCACACAAAAGTACCACCTACTATAGATCATGCGTGGGTTAGTTCTTATCATATAGTAGTAACTACCTAAACCAATACATAACCAAGTTATCCCCTTTCATAATAACATAACCAAATTCATCCCAGATGCATCACAATAAATGAAAAATATTTATGAGACTCAGGTAGGATTAGAGTTAATGTATAATTAATCATGTTATTTATAACCTAAAAATTTCCCTTTATTTATTTTCCAACTCAAACATCATAACTTTTCAATAAACACCATCATAAAAGATGATAACTATGAAAAGTCTTGAATGAAGCATTAGTAGTAACCAAGTAATACAAGGAAACATTGAAATTCCATGATATACTTTAGTTACTCCCTTTTCAGCAATACATATAATTTATTTGAATTAACTAAAGTACCCTTATTAGAATTCATATTCCCTAATAAATTCACTCTATGTATCCAAAATTAAAATTTGGATAACTTCACATAAAACTTGTCCTCTCATAACATCTCTAGAAAAATCCTCATATTCTTCCCATGATCCTCCTCCAATATAGAATAAAAAAGATTTTATTCCACAAATACCAAGGTAAATAAGTCACGATATATATGGAAGACTCAATTTATCAAGTTTATAAAATAAAAAATAATGTTAGTAACTCCAAATTTCATAAATAATAATTCAAAATTATTAGATAATCTCTTAAAATTTATCTTTGAAAATATTTCCCCATTCAAGATTAACTGAGGATAACTTGATCATAAATAGATCTTTAGAAACCACCTTTCTCAATCAATAAGTAAAATTGATCATCTACACATGATAAATAATGTTTATTATTCACTATCACCTGATTTAACTTTCGGAAGTAAATGCACAACTATAAGCCACCATTATCCTTCCTCGTGACTAAAATTAGAACAACCTAAAGAGAAACTATTAGTCAAATCAACCTCTTTCCCTCTAAATCCAATAGTTGAATATTCTACTCTAACGACTCTGTGGGAGCCATGAAATACGATGGAAATGAGATTATACTCACCCCAAAAAATAAATTTATTAAAAAGTTTATTTCTTTCTTTGGTGGCTTTCTAAAGAATTATTTTGAGAATATATCCAAAATATCTATCACCACTCTTGATAATTTAAATGAATCACTTAATTTTATTTATCCATGAACCAAAATTTCAAGATGATATATCAAAACCTTGAGTTCCTTAATTATGGGTCCCACATAACTAGAATGAATGTCCCACTCTCCTTGAAACATGTGAACACTCCAATCAGAAAAAGTATAAAAAAATTTCAATCATAGATGTTGGCATGGGATTTGAACATCACTACCAAATCTATCTATATTATGAAATCATACATGTCCATACCCATAACCAAGAAGTACATTGTTGATCACAATAGAACAATATAGACACTTAAAACCCTATTCCACCCTTTATATAAGAGGTTTCCCAATCCTAAAAGAACAATACATTAAATCCATGGGAAAAATTATTTTTTTACTACTTGTATAGACATAAATGATTGAGATTCATCTATTTATAACATATTGTAGACCATAGTGGAATAAATAATTAGAGTAACACTCACTGTTGTGGGTCTCATATCAAATTTCCAACAGTACAAGCCCCACAATAAACAAATATCCCATATTCATATAAGCATATCCCTGATGAGGATTGCCACTAGTCCCCTTTTATGATTCAAATCTATATTTATTTAATTTCTCTTTGAAAATCCATGATCCTAAAATATATTTATAACCTCTAACACTAGTACCATAAAAGAGTAAATTATAGAAATTCTTTTGGTGCACAAGATTCCAGTACTGAGGACATATCCTAGGATTATTAGAAAAATATTTCTATAGGTGTGTCCTTATACTACAATGGTAATACCAAATCTGTCTAATCCATTAAGAATAACCTGAGCTCACCAATTTCTCTTTAATTCCAGCTATTTGGGAGTCATTATGCTACCTCTTTCTCTAGATAGAGAAATTCTTTCCACTATCAAAATATAGAAGAAAAAAATTTCTTCTCTATATATCCATCATATTTTTGTAGCTATAACTTATTTATTTACCATCATTAAATAGGTTGGTGAATCAAGAAATATCATCTTTTACTGGGAATCAAGATGAAGTGTCATATTGAACTTTAATTCCATGAGATTATCCTTGGTGATCAAATCTAGTTTAAAGAGAAACAACTACACAAAGTTAGTAGCATACATTGGCACTGTCATGTTATCATAGTCTAACTATATGAACTCTTAATACATCCTTAACATTAGTGTGTATAGATATAATTTTTGATTGAAAATCTTTTGGAATGAAACCCATGTTAGATCCTCACCTAGATTCATTTCCAGAATTATCTCTCATAACTTACGAGCTTCTCCACCAATCATGTAAGTATAAAAATCTACTTTTTATATCTAGGGAGGGGGGGGGGATAAATGAGAATATCTATTTGATTATATACAACCAATATACATATTAATATGCTCTACTATCACCCCTATAGATAGAAAGATTCTACCTCTGTATTTCTAAAGAACGACCCACCATCTTAGGTCACTTGTGATTTGTTCCCTTCTCAAGAACAAGGATCACTTAAACCAATATTTTCAAGAGTTCAAGATCACTCTCCATGTTCCTAGAAACCTACTATAAAACACACTTCTCAAATTCCTAGCCAATTCTTCCTGAATAGGCTCTCTTTATAGAGACATATTTATAACAATATAAACCAATATAAAAATAAAAAAAGGAACTACATAATTATTCCCTCTACTAAAATTATAAGGTCTATAAAATAGGATCTCAACACAACATCGAATTGGATTTATTCACCCTATAGTTTTTTTCTTTCAAAAACCAGTTTCTCACAATAATTACAAATAAAATTAAAAAACATATAAAAAATATAGTTGAAATCACTATTAAGTAAAGAAAAAATTTTATAAATCCAATGCACATGAATGTCAACCATACATTTTCCAATCATTTTTCATTAATATATTTCCCTTCATAACCAATTACGATGATCCCAACCACGGAACTCATGTCTCAAGATCAAAGATAATATTTTTAAAAGTCCTCAGAAACATTCCTTAATATCTATAGTCTAACAACTAGTTTCGAGGGATAAATAAAATAATTGAAGAATTATTTTCAATAAAAATAAACTTCCAAGTATAAGAAATAAAATACATAAATTTTTTATCAATTAAATTTCAAAATGTCTATAAAACATATTTAAAATTAAAATAAAAACAAAAAATATTGCAGTGAAAATATAATTTTAATAACCTAGACATGACATGTCAATTAATTCATATGATCCCACATAAAGTAGATGGTATAACTACTCCTTCGGAACATTAAAAAACACCAAAACATCTACCATGAACTGAAATTCTAATATCCATATTAAATAATAATAAAATCATTTACTTTACCTACATCATGGAATAATAAATCTACATGCACGCTGATATGTGCTTGTAAGTGTGATAATAAAAATACCTGGTAGGATTTCCAAAGACTCTCATGTAATACCAAGTAATACCTATTAACAATAATGTAACAAAGTACATTGAAAATATGTTATCACATTTAAAAAAACCAAATTTTTAAAGTTATAGGTGAAACAAAATAAAAATATGAAAATAATATAAACTTATTATTTTCCCAAAGTATGGAAACCCTTCTAATTTCCACAAAAATATTGAGAACTAAACTAATCATTATAAGTCAAGGAGACATGAACAATGATAAAGAACATATCATAAATTCCTTCTTAAGATAATATAATACACATATTGTGAAGTGTCATCCACCTAAGTGGTTGCAAGATTTCATAGAATACCTTATATATATCGCACATATAATGGAACTTCCCATCCATATCAACTACCCTATCCATATGTCTATGAACAAAAAATTTTAGTCATTGATCATACCTGAATCATTAAAATATGAATAATTTTAATTTCTAAAAGTAGTTAACCCAAATCAACCCATCAAAAAAAATCCTAAACTCGACCAATTTAAGATTCCCAAAAAATGGGTTTCCCGCAAAAAATCTATTTAGAAACCAAATCTCATGGTTTATAATATAAAAACCAAATTGAAAAACTATTTAAAATATAGAAAAGTAATAACTAATCCGAAAAATTAAAAAAAATATTTGATAAATAATCAATGAGACAAACAACCTAAAATTACATCACTACTGGAAATCGGATCTTTCCCAACACTTATATACACCCTTTCCCAACGGTTCTCCCAAACCGTTGGGAAAGGGGGGGTCTTTCCCAACGGTTTGGGAGAACCGTTGGGAAAGGGGCCTCAAAAAACCCCTTTCCCAACGGTTCTCCCAAACCGTTGGGAAAGACCCCCCCTTTCCCAACGGTTTCGGAGAACCGTTGGGAAAGGGGTGGGAAAGACCCCCCTTTCCCAACGGTTTGAGAGAACCGTTGGGAAAACTCAGCCCCAAATCCAACATCCACCCCCTAGAAATTCTATCCCAACGGTTTTGAGAACCGTTGGGATAGAATCTTTCATTTCTTCCAGGTCTGCTACCGGAGAACATTATATAAATTTAAATTTTAAATAATTATGATAATACATATATATAGCTTAGTGGTTAAGTCGTTCGATTATAAACAAGGGGTCGTGGGATCAAATCCCAGCACATGTTTTTTTTGAAATACATTTACCAACGGTTTTATATCCGTTGGAATAGATTTTCATATTACTTATACCAACGGCTTACTTCGCAACGGTTCTCCAAACCGTTGGTATAGGCTATACCAACGGTTTGGAGGCCTATACCAACAGTTCCAAACCGTTGGTATAGGTTAGTATTCTACTAGTGCATTAACCACACAAAAAACAGAATTATAATCCCATAAAGAGTGAATAAGGTCCACCTACATTGGATGATGAATATATGAAGAATAGAAAATAATGATTATCTAATTCATGATCTGAAATCCATAATTATTATTTACAAGATATAATCAAATAGGATATATATATATCTAAAGAAATAGGAATCTAGAGGAATATCAATGAATACACATGATTATAAAGATCTTAAATTATCTTCAGTGTTGATCTAACTGATCTTAAAGAGAATAACACCATTCCTTGATGTAAAATCCCTAAATTTTCTCTCAATAAACAATGGGAATATATAATTTTTATTTAGTTCATTTAATGGGGTTTATAATAGGCTATTCGAAATTTTAAAATTAAAATCATGTAACTTGGGCCTGACAACACAATTAGGCTACATGGTTCTTGAGAATGTGCACCAAGCATCCAAGCCTCTCATCCCATAAAAAAGGAGTGTATGGTAATACTACATGGTCCCTGGGACCATGCACCAACTATGTACCTATCTCTACCTCACTAAAAAGGCTTTTATATTTCTATTGTGTAACACCTTGAGTTTGTGTGATTTTTTTCGAATAAATTAATTTTCTTTGATAGCCTGCACTACACAAAACAAAAAGTTAAGATTAAATTACCATAAAAACCTTGTTAATCTTGTGTTACACGAAATTAAAATTTAATGTTGTGCTACATGAAACACTATATTATCTTACATTACACATGAAATTGAGTTTTAATAAAATCATGATATATTTTTAATATTACTATTCAAACACATCTGTTATAAGCTATATGTCAAAATTAGAGAGATGATTAGTAATAAATAATTTTTAAATAATATGTATATTGAGTTTTTATAAATAAAAATTATTTATAAAATATTACTTAATTTTTGTTAAAATCATTATATGTTTTGAAAATACATTTTTCTGAAAAAATGTTTATTTAATTATTCCCTTTGTGAACAATAAAAAAATTAATTTTTGAAACTTTTAGAAAATAAATTTTATAAAATAAAATTTATTTTTTCAATAATAATTTCAAAATTATATTAGGGTTAAGTTTTGGTATTTTTCTACAAAGTTTTATTTCTTGATGAATAGTAAAAAATAATGAATTTTAATTGAAATCCGCCTTTTAATTTAATTTATTTATAAAGATATATTATATTTTAAATTGGTTTAAAAGAAAAATTATTTCAATTATACACTCAATAATACAATTTAGGTCACTTGTATCAATTTTATATTTAATTTTGATATCAAAAGTTTATAAACTTTTGAACATTTTTCTCTTTTAAACTATGTTTTCTCATTGTAACTATGAGATTAAATTTAAATTAAATTTTCAAACATATGTGAATTAAATTTTAAAAAAAAAATATTCACTATTATCAATCATTATAATTTATATTATCTTATAAGGTTAACTTTATTTTTGATCAAAATGAATAGTCAGAACAGTAAAAATTAATATCTTTATTTAAGGTAAAAATGGGTTTACCGGGGGGGGGGGGGTAAACTAAAAATATTAGGGTTAAAAATAACTTAAAACCTTTCAAACAACCATTTTATAAAAATTTTAGACCATATTAAATATAATTCTCTATAATACTTCTTTTTGGATCCTTATGGAATGAGAAAAACATTGGAACACCTTTTTATTTTCAAAAAATTACAAGTGTGTCACTCACATCACTTATAAAATTATATCCCTTACAATTTCTTCTTCACATATTAAAACCATTTTGGTTCAAGAAATATGTACCAAAATAAATTCAAAAATTCCATCCTATTATCCCAGAATCCTTATTTCAGACAAAAATCCAAACAAAGAATGCTTTTGGTGCATACCTATGGAGGATACCTGAAAAAGAGGCAACATTCATCAACATGCATTTTTGTTTTATTTATTCCTCCACCTTATTCAATTATTATTGTAAAATTATGATATAATAACATTAATATATTACATATAATTATATCTTGTTATGTTATGTTCATGAACTACAACCATCTCCAAAACTATCAAATGGGTTATGAAATCATCAATCGTGTGTATTGTGGACTACCACCTCGCTAACCGATGTCATTCATTTTTCCATAACCACCTCTCAAGGATAAAAATAATGATAGATTTATTATTTATATATGATATTTAGGATATTATTATACTTAGGTAATTATTATATCCCACATACCTTCATACTCTCTTTTTTTGGGAATACGACAACGTCGCTCGTGTGTACGACAGATTACCACCTCACAAAACATTGTGATTCATTCACACTTTACATGGAAGGTAATAAGTATGTTTTTAGTGAAAATATGTGTTATATTTGACATACAAATGATTCTATATTGATTATATATATTTTAAATTTCTTTATTTTAATCCAAAAAATGGAAACACCATTTCTGCGTACGTGTGACCTACCATATCCATGAACGATGTGTTGCATTTTCTATCACTAAATTTTATGGATTACTATAAAAACATATATAATGAATATATAAGATACTTATATCATGGTTAAAATTATGGATATTATAAAATAATTATAAAAAAGTAGGACTAAAAATAAAAAATCAAAACAAATATTCCTTTTTTTGTTATTACTGAAAACATAACTTTAACATGGAATTATTAATAAATAGGTAATACAAGATCATAATATGATCATACATGATATTATATGATATATATAAATATTTTCATTTAATAGGTGTATAATAAACTTATATTTATTATAGAGGATTTTTGAATGTGTATGGCCGAATTCCAGACATAAGGTAAGGGATTTTTGTCTCAATTTTCCTTCATTGAGACGTTCATTATGTTGTGCACCTATATTCTTTCATGAAGTGTATATACATCCCATTATATATCTAATATCATGATTTTTTATCCTAATAACACCTTAAGTTCCATTTTATGTTATTCCTTCATGGGGATTATGCTTCAAAGTTACCAAAGTGGTAATGATTTTATGTTACATTCTCATCAATTATTGGGATTATTTATTCTTATATTTCTGAGGATAAAATATTATGATCTATCTCTAAATAAAATCATGAATATTATTATCCCATGGTTATTAATGATATTTTTGTGTAATAATACCATTTTACACTCTTTTATACTTAAATAATTAAGAAAATATTTTGAATAAAATCTAACTATATTTCTATCTTCTATCAGAAATCCATTTTATTTTAAAACCATGTTTTCTAAAAAATGTTCTAAAAAATATTTTTTTATTATAATATGATTTTTAAAATAATTCTTTACCAGTGTATGTTTTTTTTAAAAATATTATTTATTAGATTGTTCATGTCTTTTTCAAAACAATTCCCATTTGGATTTTACTAATAATGTGAAAGGAATCATTATTTTAACATGTAAAAAATAAATGAAACTTCCCATCATTATGACCATTATTTTTTTTGAATCTGATTTTATATTTTTCACCGTTATTTTCAAGTAAAAATATATTCTCTTTTTTTATGTTTTTAAAAGTATTTTCCAAATAGAAAATGATATTTTCCTCAAGAATTATTTTAAATGATCAATCAAAATCATTTTCCATCTAAAATGACATCTGTTGATGTTACCTATTAATTAATAGAGATGTTATCCAAGGATATCAATGATATTCTTTCTCTGAATGGTTTATTTTTATGATAAAGTGATGTTTATAAAACCCGTTTCTCTTCCATTGGTTATACCATGACAAAATTCTTATGAAACCCACTTTTTTCCCATGGGTTATGCTATGATGAAATTATGAAATGATTATTATACAAGCCTCTTTTATACAAGTCATGATATAATGAACAATTTAGAAACCCATTTTATTTCATTGGTTATGATATGATAATTTTTTTATGATCTCATGAAACACATAAATATGGTTTTCATTATGAGATGGGTGGGGCCTATATCCCCCTCTAATGTATTGGGTAAAGATTTATATCTCATGAGAAAGATAAGACCAGAATAGAGAGTGAACCCGGGTTAGTAAGGGATATTTTATGTTGTGGTGGCCTTGGGAGTGAAACTTTAATACTATGATGGTTTGGGGAGTGAACCCATTCCACTATGATATACTTGGAAATAATCCTTGACTAATATGGAAATGATTTTCTATGCTTATGCGTATACCACAAATTTATGTCTTATTCCAATCTTATGATCCCATAGCTCATGTTATTTGATACTCTAATGATTCAAGTCTTATGAACATCCAATATTTATTACATGACTCAAGATTATGATCTTTGATATGCAAGGTGTGGTTTTCAAATGTTATGATCATGTTCTCGTACCCTTATATTCATGTTATACTTACGTATATCTATTATTTACCTATACTGAGCATCAAAGATCACCCATTATTATGTTTCATTTAGCTAGGTTTAAAATAATTTTTTTAGGTATGATATGTCTAAGTAGAGTGACAGTTATGAAGATCATAATGGGAGATGATTTAGTTTACATATGGAGTTATTGTTTATGTTTACAAGTTTCCAAATACACTAAACTATTATGGTCCTCAAGAATGTTCTTGTGTAATGTAATAAATGAAGGACCCCGGGACACCCTGAGAGGGGAGGGGTGAATCAGGGTGACCACTTTTTCTTTTAATGTGATGGATCTTGTTCCCACGTTGGTAGGAACTTGTTGAACCTGTATGAAGATTATGATCAGAAAGAATACATTCACAAGCACAGAGAAGACACAGCCATTTTTACTTGGTTCACCACTAAGGGCTACGTCCAAGGAGCATACGCCGACAGGTTGTCGGTCGTACCAAAATACACTATGCTTCACTAGCTGTAGATTACAAAAGTTCGGGTACAGTCGCTCTGTCCCAGGCTCACTGCCTTTACAAAGGTTCAGGGATAGCTCACTACTTCCCTCGGGTCACTCCCGTTGACTCCCCCTGGCTCACTGCCATTGGTGAAGTCCCAATCAGTTTATAGACGTGAGGGTCTCTTCTTCATTTGCATAAGAGTGCATCCTTTGTTGTATGTAGATTCTCTATTGAAGTCCGATTCTCACCAGAAGAAGAATATCACTTTTCCTCGAATACACCGAGTAGTCTCTCGGCTTTCGTGCAGCTCCAAACACGCCGGTGGGCTTCAGCAAAACCAGGCGCACTTCTCCAAGACAGTCGCGCAAGGCCCACTACGGCGCGCAAGTACAAACTAGCGCGCAAGTGTCATCAACACACATGCGCGACTCTTCCTTCCCCAACTACAAACTTGCGCGGTCCACTTCCTTTCTCTTCCAAACCACCTTGGGCGCACAGCCAAAAACCGGCGCGCAAGCTATACTTGCGCGACAAAATAACCACCTGCGCGACTCAACCACCTGCGCGACGAGAGCTCGAACAAACTCTCGGCCTTGAACTCCTTTTGAAATGAGGAGGGGTGGTCCAGTATTTATAGGCAAACTGGACCCCCTGCGCGGCGGAGCGCAAGTCCTCGACGGCGCGCAAGTCTTGTCTTCAATAAGCTCTGTCGCGCAACTCACTTGCGCGACCCAACCAACACTTGCGCGACCTTCTTGCCTTAGCCAAATTTTGATGTTCTGATCCTCAAAATCATATGGCGCACAAGTCTTTCATCCTCCAAGAGCAGGGCGCGCAAGTACCTTTGCCAAAAACACTTTACTTTATTGGCCGATTTTTAGGCCCAAAAATTTGGCAAACACTGGGAAACAGCACCACCTTCACTACTGTTTTCTGCTTGAACGGTATGATCACTTTGTTGGTACACACCCTGAACTTCCACTGAGGATTGACAACAAACACAAACCATACACCAAATCATGATTTGAAGAACCTGGTTCCAACAATCTCCCCCTTTGGGTTTGTTGGCAATCAGAATAAATTCAATAGATCTCCAACCATGAGCAAATCCAAAACACCAAGAATCAACTCAGCCAACACTCTAAGTCTACGTGAGCAATGCTCGGTGTAGAAAACAAGAGAGAAAGCTTGAATTGGGTCTTAGTGTTTTGAAATTCTCCATGACGCCCGATGTTATCCTTACTAAACTTCTCATCACAATCTTACACTTCTCATCATAGAAGAATTTCTTGCCTTGAATTTTTTCCTTTCTCCCCCATTGACAATAAAACCAAAGACCGAAAATATTGTTCAACGTTCAGCTCAAGCCATACTCCCCCTGGATAGTATCTCCCCCATAAACCTACATCACAGCCATAAGCAGATAAAAACAGTTAAAACAAATGGGGAGAGGGGACTTCCGGAGCCTCCTTATGAAGTAGGAGGTGGTCGAACACTGAGGTTCAACCGATGCTTCTCGAACACAGCCGCGGACAATGGCTTGGTTAGGACATCAGCCACTTGCTCATTAGTTCCAACATGATCCATTTTAATCACACCTTGTTCAACCTTTTCTTTGATAAAATGATACCGTATTTCAATTTTTTTTGTACGAGAATGCTGAACTGGATTCTTCGTAAGATCAATTGCACTTTTGTTATCACAATAAATCACCATTGGTTGCTGCACCGTATCACCAATATCTGTTAGATGCTGCTTCATCCAAAGAAGTTGAGTGCATGCTTTTGTGGCGGAGATATATTCAGCTTCAGCAGTACTAAGAGAAGTACTTTCTTGTTTCTTGCTCAACCAGCCAACACATTTTTGCCCAATATAGAAAGCTCCACCACTAGTGGACTTTCTATCTACGACATCACCAGCCCAGTCAGCATCAGAAAATGCTGATAATTCACTGTCCCTGCCTGCAGCAAAAAATAGCCCGAAGTTATGTGTACCTTGAATGTACCTCATGATTCTTTTTACTGCTGCCATATGTTCCTCCTTTGGATTACTCTGAAAGCGGGCCGCAAGGCATGTTGCAAAGACAATATCTGGCCTTGTCGCTGTCAGGTACAGTAGGCTGCCAATGATCCTCCTGTACATGGTGGGATCAACAGAGTTCTCATCCTCATGCTTTCCAAGTTTAGTTCCAACCGCAATCGGAGTTGACATTGGTTTGGAGTCTTGCATATTGAACTTCTTCAGCAGCTCTCTTGCATATTTTTCCTGAGAAATGAATGTGTATTCCTTCTTTTGAATCACTTGCAGTCCCAAGAAATATGTGAGCTCCCCAATCATAGACATTTCAAATTCTGATTTCATGTGGTTGGCAAATTCATCCACTGATTTCTTCCTACTGCCACCAAATATGATATCATCAACGTAGACAAGAACCATGAATTGATCTTTTGGAGAATTCTTCACATAGAGATTGTGATCAACACCTCCTCTTTTGAATTCCAACTTCTTGAGATATGAATCTAGCCGGGAGTACCATGCTCGTGGTGCCTGCTTCAAACCATATAGAGCTTTCTTTAGTTTGCAGACCTTTGTTTCATCGGTACCCAAGACAAACCCCACCGGTTGTTCAATGTCGACTTCTTCTTCGAGTACACCATTCAAGAATGTTGTCTTAACATCCATTTGATATACTTTATATCCTTTTTGGAGTGCCATGGCAAGGAAAAGCCTGATTGATTCCAGTCTAGCAACTGGAGCAAAGGTTTCTTCAACATCAATACCTTCAATCTGGGAGTATCCTTTACATACCAGTCGTGCCTTGTTTCTGATGACACTTCAATGCTCATCAAACTTATTTTTGAAGATCCATTTGGTACCAATCACATTGTGACCTTCGGGTCTTTGGACAAGATCCCATGTCTGATTCTTATCAATCTGATCTAATTCATCATTCATGGCTTTCACCCAAGATTCATCTTTTGCAGCTTCTTCGAATGAGGATGGCTCTACAACTGATAGAAATGCAGATTGCGTGGTATTCCTCATCCTTCTAGTTTGAGTGGGTGCACTCCTATCCCCAATTATGTTGGATGGATCAATCTCAGCTCTTCGATTTCTCCTGCGAGGTTCAGTAGTATTCTCTTCAGCCATAGTTTCTTCTTCAGATTCTTCTTCTGAGTCAACATCATTATGTGATTGATGAGTGTTTTGAACAGCTTCCTGTATTTCTGCATTTGTAGTTTCTTCATGTCCACATTCTTCATGACTTTCTATCACATCAGCATATGACGTCCGTGAAGCATTTGTGGTTTTATCTTCAATTATCTTAACATCATTGCTTTCCACAATCCTTCCAAAACGATTGTTGAAACATTTGTAGGCTTTGCTGTTCATTGAGTAACCGAGGAAGATTCCTTCATCTGCGTTGTCACCATATTTCCCCTGATTTCCTTCTTTGTTCCTGATGAAGCACTTACTTCCAAAGACACGAAAGTATTTTAGAGAAGGCTTCCGTCCATGCCACAATTCATATGGTGTCTTCGTCTCACCCGTATAAAGTCCTGTTCGATTCTGAATGTACACTGCAGCTTGAACAGCCTCTTTCCAGTAATGTCGTGGAATACGACTCTCAATCAGCATAGTTCGTGCCATGTTGTTCACCTGTCGATTCCTTCGTTCAACAACTCCATTTTGTTGTGGAGTTCTCACAGCAGCTACCTCATGTTGTATCCCATGCTTCTCCAGATAATTTTCAAATTCAATGGACGTGTATTCTCCTCCATTGTCAGATCACAACACTTTGATTGTTCGTCCAGTATCATTCTCGGCGATTCGCCGATATGTCTTCATGCAGTCAAGGACCTGTCGTTTCCGGTGAATGACCATCACACATGCCATTCGACTGTAATCATCTATAAAAAGGACAAAGTACCTTTCTCCATGAGTTCCGGCAACATTTATTGGACCACAAACATCTGTATGAATCAGATCAAGAAGGTGAGATGCCTTTTTCTTCTTTGGCCGATATGAACTGCAGACCAGCTTCCCAGGAATACAAGCATCACAGGATTTTTCACGCTCACGCTTCAGGTTGGGGATGTCCATGACAATTCTCAATTTTTATATTTTCTCCATGTCTTGTTGATTGATGTGTCCCAATCTCCGATGCCACAAATTGTTTTCTTCTTCAACAGTCATGTAACATACATTTTCTTCACTATCAACCTGATACAAGTTGCCTTCTGTTCTGCATCCTTTCATAAGTGAATTGCCGGTTTTTCCCTTGATGGTGCAGCCTTTCTGATTAAAAGTAACTATAAGTCCTGAGTCACAGAGTTGACTCACACTAAGGAGATTATGGCGTAGGCCATCTACGTAAAGGACTTCAGTCTTCTTTAGTTCTCCATTAGCTAATTGGGTACTTCCACTCCCTTTGATTTTCAGAGCCCCATCATTACCAAATCTTACTGTACCATCAACATTCTTTATGATATTCGTTAGTAGGCCGGCATTACCCGTCATATGAGATGAACAACCGCTATCCAAAATCCAGGTACTGTTGTTCTTTGTAGCTTTGAGGGCTACCTCTGCAAGGTTCGATTTCTCAATCTTCTTCCTTTCCTTCCATGAGACATTAGATTGAGTATATAGGACTGATGGCCTTTCAACTATCTCTTCCGCATACCCATGTTCTTCAAAGTCAAAGTCTTCTGTGAGAGGTGAGAACCTGTTTAAACGAGCAACATTGTCTTGCTGACGAGACTTGACTTGTCTTGAACTTCGGTATGAGGTGTCTATGTCTCTTCTCTGCCTGCAATTAACGGCCTTATGACCAAAGTTAGAACAACAAAAACAATATCCATAGAAATTATTTCTTCTATGAGAATTAGGATATGAGATTGTTCTCCTTTGTTGAGCATCTATATCTTATCCATTCAGATAACTTCTTGCCTCTTCACCATAAGACATGGTATGGCCCAGATAGCCACAGAACTGACACTTCATGAGAGGAAATGTCTTCTCACTTGAATTTCTCCTTATAGCTTCTTCCTTGTGAGAATAGTAAGACTGTCTGCCATTTTTGAAAGTTTGAGGATAATTTTCAGGTCTCCTTTTAGTTTGGATTGAGGGTTCCTTTTTCAGCACTCTAGGTAACATTTCATCATGTTCAACTTTCATCTTGTCTTTCTTTTGGATCTTTTCACTTCCAGCAGTTGATGACTCAGCCTCACAACCAATTCCACTCTTTCCCATGCAAGCAGGTCTTTGATCACTCAAGACTTTTCCAACCCCATCTGAACCACACTTGGCTCTTGCAAGTAATTCTGCATCTGAGAATCTTCCGAACTGTATTTTCTTCCTCGATTCTTTTGGAACTGATTCTGTCTCCATTTTACTCCTTAGAGTAACTACTTCCTCCTCAAGACCCTCAACAGTCTTGGATTTTTCATCCAGTCTGGATGTGAGGTCATTGATGACCTTTGCCTGCTCTTCAATTCTCAGTTTCAGATCAACTGCATCATCATTGCTTTCAATTATTTTAGACTTTACCTTCACAAATTCTTCCAGTCGTTCAATTTCAGCTTCAAGTTGATCAACATATTCAGTTGATTCTTCCACAATTGATTTCCACTTATTACAGCTCTTACATTTAATCTTAAGCTTACTAACTGCATCCTTAAGTTGCACCTCAGGATCTACACAAGTTCTCAGTTGTTTTTCACCATCAGTATCTTCTGACTTTTCAACAGTGGCCATAATAGAAGCATGGTTCCCAGTTTTGAATTCTGGTTCTTCTTCATCACAGAATTCATTGTCATCTTCTTCCTCTTCACAGACAAAACTCTTCCTTTGCATTTTCTTACCAGATTTGAAGTCTCCCTTTTTGAAGAACCTTCTTTGAGGCTTCTTGAAGTTTTCATCTTCACTGTCATCATCATTGATATTCTTCAAGCACTGAGAAGCAATATGCCCAACTTTTCCACAACGGAAACATGCGAGAGGTAACTTCCCTTTGAATTTCCCTTTCCCCTTCTGGAACTTCTTTGCAATGAGAGAAAGAATTTCTTTCTCTTTTTCATCATCACCGCTACTATCCTTTGAGATTTTCAATTTATCCATGGCCTTGAATGCCATTTCCTTGCTCACCCGAGTCGTAGCATCTTCTGGTTTGACTCTCATTTCATAAGCTACCAAACTGCTCAGTAAGTCATCTAGAGAAAGTTTGGAAAGATCTCTTTCCTCAAGAGCTGACACCTTCGCATTATACAGAGGTGGAAGTCTTCTTAATATTTTCTTTACAATATCAATGTCTTTGATTTCTTCACCTAGACCCCGAATTGCTCCAACCACTTCAGTAATTCGATTGAAGAAAGAGTCTGCATTCTCGTCTGGATGCATCTTCAGATCATCAAACCGATTGTGTAGCACTTGTAGTTTCGCCTCCTTCACTTTGCTATCACCTTCATAAATATTCTCAAGTTTATCCCACATAGATTTTTCTGAGGTGCAATTCATCACCTTCAGGTAAATCTGATCAGAAAGGGCTGCAGTGAGAGCATTCTGTGCTTTAGCATCTGCATCAAGAAGTTTCCTGTCTGTTTCAGTCATAGCCAGACCTGTTGGATCAGTGACATGTATTCCTTGAATAGTAGAAAAAAGAACTTCCATTCCAAGAGATCTTAGATGATATCTCATTATGTTCTTCCAGATCTGGAAATTGCTTCCATCGAAGTGAGGGACTCCCCTGACATTGATCGCGTTTTCCATGACGAAGAAGGTCAGATTCAACGCCAGCAACCTTTACCCTCTGATACCACTTGAAGGACCCCGGGACACCCTGAGAGGGTAGGGGTGAATCAGGGTGACCACTTTTTCTTTTAATGTGATGGATCTTGTTCCCACGTTGGTAGGAACTTGTTGAACCTGTATGAAGATTATGATCAGAAAGAAGACATTCACAAGCACAGAGAAGACACAGCCATTTTTACTTGGTTCACCACTAAGGGCTACGTCCAAGGAGCATACGCCGACAGGTTGTCGGTCGTACCAAAATCCACTATGCTTCACTAGCTGTAGATTACAAAAGTTCGGGTACAGTCGCTCTGTCCCAGGCTCACTGCCTTTACAAAGGTTCAGGGATAGCTCACTACTTCCCTCGGGTCACTCCCATTGACTCCCCCTGGCTCACTGCCGTTGGTGAAGACCCAATCAGTTTATAGACGTGAGGGTCTCTTCTTCATTTGCATAAGAGTGCATCCTTTGTTGTATGTAGATGCTCTATTGAAGTCTTATTCTCACCAGAATAAGAATATCACTTTTCCTCGAATACACCGAGTAGTCTCTCGGCTTTCGTGCAGCTCCAAACACGCCGGTGGGCTTCAGCAAAACCAGGCGCACTTCTCCAAGACAGTCGCGCAAGTCCCACTACGGCGCGCAAGTACAAACTGGCGCGCAAGTGTCATCAACACACATGCGCGACTCTTCCTTCCCCAACTACAAACTTGCGCGGTCCACTTCCTTTCTCTTCCAAACCACCTTGGGCGCACAGCCAAAAACCGGCGCGCAAGCTATACTTGCGCGACAAAATTACCACCTGCGCGACTCAACCACCTGCACGACGAGAGCTCGAACAAACTCTCGGCCTTGAACTCCTTTTGAAATGAGGAGGGGTGGTCCAGTATTTATAGGCAAAACTGGACCCCCTGCGCAGCGGCGCGCAAGTCCTCGACGACGCGCAAGTCTTGTCTTCAATAAGCTCTGTCGCACAACTCACTTGCGCGACCCAACCAACACTTGCGCGACCTTCTTGCCTTAGCCAAATTTTGATGTTCTGATCCTCAAAATCATATGGCGCGCAAGTCTTTCATCCTCCAAGAGCACGGCGCGCAAGTACCTTTGCCAAAAACACTTTACTTTATTGGCCGATTTTTAGGCCCAAAAATTTGGCAAACACTGGGAAACAGCGCCACCTTCACTACTGTTTTCTGCTTGAACGGTATGATCACTTTGTTGGTACACACCCTGAACTTCCACTGAGGATTGACAACAAACACAAACCATACACCAAATCATGCTTTGAAGAACCTGGTTCCAACAATAAATATTCATAAACAAGGATGTAATATCTATGTATGATAAGACTAGGTTGTTATAGTTGGTATCATTGGAAATGTTTAGTTAACATGTGGAAAATAGGATGATAAAACCATAGTGATATCCCTAAGGACATGTCTAATGATATGTTTAAGGATGAGTCCAAGTATAAGAAAATGTCATAGAATTTTGGTATAGGATAGAGAGAGTGGTTTCCAAGAAATTACATCCCTATATGGATACTATTAGTGGATGTAGATATTATACTATTAGGGGTAATTACTCTACAAAAGGATTATTTAGAAAGACTCGATTGACACCTGGTGCATGGAAATGGGCCTTGATTCACACCTGGTTTATCACTCCTAGGGGATATAATTTTTAAATTCACAAAATTTTATGAAAAATCATGATGGATTTAAGGGGACTTGTAGATGTTTTAATTATATAAGGGATGTTCATCAGACAACTAATTTACAAAGTGATGCGAAAAAATTATTTGACAATACGAATAGGGAGAAAGCTATATAGAATGCACTACCCACACTGTAGTGTTTCAAATTCATGAAGTATGGTCATTATGATAACCAATTACCAAGTCTGAAGGTTAATGATGATGATCAAAATCATCAACCTCTAAAACTGAGAGACAAAGGGAAAATCAATTGATCACTATTTTTAATGATGGGTGCGATAATTATGTGGTGAATGGTACACTTACTACCCACTCTATAATTGATAATGTATTATTTAAATTTGAATATACCCATTCTTTCATAGCTAAGGAATTTTCTAAGGGCATCAAGGTGCAACCCAAATAATTAGATGTATAATTATAAGTGACAACCCTTAATGGTATGATGATCATATATCAATTCTATGATTCCTATATGGTTTATTTTAGTGTGAATGTGCTTCCTGCAAATGATTCAATTATTCCTCTGGTTTAATTTGATGTTATCTTGGGAATGGATTGAATTAATCTTTATAAATCACACATAAAATGTGAAGGAATGGAAGTCACGTTTGATATTAGAAACCAACCAATGATCTTATATAAATTTAATAATAAGTATTAACTTTTTATGGAGATCACATAAATTGTTTGAGTCTAAATTCCCTTTCATAGGATGTGTTTATATCAGATGGTTGTCGATAAAATCGACACCAATGATATTCCTATTGTACTAGAATTGTTTGATGTCTTTCCAGAAAATTTTCCTAGCCTTCCACCAAAACTTGAAGTAGAGTTATCAATAGAACTCATACCTGGTGCCACACCAATTTCAAAGACTCCCTATAAAAGGGACCTGATTGAGTAGTAAGAATTGAAGACATGAATCTATGAAAAACTTGAGAAGGGATTCATTTAGCCAAGTGTGTCACTTTGGGGTGAACATGTTATTTTTCTTAAAAAGAAAGATGGATCGATAAAAATCTTCATTGATTATTAGGAGCTGAAAAAGATCATGATCAAGACCAAGTATCCCCTTCCCCGTATTGATGATTTTTTTTGATCAACTACATGGAGCTTAATAATTTTCCCAGATTTCCTTTTTTTATGGATATCAACAATTGAGGGCCAAGAAAGAGGATAAAGCCAAGACAATATTCCATACAAGGTATAGAAACTATTAATATATAGTGATTCCATTTATTCTTACTAATTACCCTACTATCTTCATGGATTTAATGAATAAATCCTTTAGATATTAACTTGATCAGTTTGTGGTGGTCTTTATAGATGATATTATTATCGCCTCAAAGAGAATGAAAGAGTATTAAGATCACTTGAGAATTATACTAAACAACCTAAGGAAGAATAAAATATATTAATAATTTAAAAAGTGTGAGTTTTGGTGGAAAAAGGTTTCATTTTTGGGCCATATAATCTCAAGAGAGGGTATATCAGTAGATCCACGAAAGACAGAGGCTATTGATTGTTATACGAGACCGACCATAACGAATGAGGTCTGTAGTTTTCATGGATTATCTATATATTATTGGCGGTTTGTGGATAATTTATCACAACTATATAATCCACTCAATAAGTTAACTTAAAAGAGATCCAAGTTCTTATGGAGAGATGAATGTGAGTAAAATTTCAACGAACTGAAGAGAATCTTAGCTAGTACACCTATTATTACATTACCCTATTGTGGATAAGGGCTTGTAATATATAGTGATACATCCAAGAAGAAATTGGGATGTGTTATTATACAGAATGACATGGTTATAGATTATTCCTTGTGAAAATTGAGTCTTTATGATAAAAATTACCAAACTCATGATTTGGAGTTAACAATGGTAATTGGTTTCATTAAATATATGGTGGAGTTATCTTTATGGAAAAACTGTGATATATAAAATGATCATAAAAGTTTAAAGTATATATTCACACAGATGGAGTTGAATATGCTCCAAAGAATATGGTTATAACTGATTAAATATTATAACTACTCAACACATTGCAACCCCAGGAAATAAAAAAAGGTGGATGATGATTTGAGTCGAAAGGATCATGATAGCTCTTCCATGATGAGGATTTAAAAAGATCCAAAATTATTCAATTTTCGAAAAAGGATCTAGAAATCCTGAAGGAAGGTGAAAAATATTATATTGCTCAATTGAATGTTTAACCATCTATCCAAGTTGAAGATTAATGATTTGTAGATAGAAGATATAGAGTTGTAAAAGAAGGTTATAAATGTTCTTGAGTATAACCTTGATCATGATAGAATGATAAGGTTTAGGAATTGTATAAGAATTCCATCCGTACCATATTTGAAAGAGTTATTAGAGGAAGATCATAGTACTTAATTCTCTATTCATCTGGGATGTATGAAGATGTATATAGATTTGGAAGTTTATTTTTTTGATGGATGGGATGAAGAGAGATATCACAGATTTAGTATCTCAGTTCTAGGTATCTTAAAAATTTAAGGATGCAAGATAAATGTTGAAGGGGATGTTACATCCATTACCCATACCAGAATAGAGATGGGAAAACATCACCATAAATTTTGTTGTTATAATCCCCAAAATATCTAAAAGAAATAATGATATATTGGTTTTAGTTGATATCCTTACTAAGTCGGAAAACTTCATCACTATTAGAGAAGACTTGTCTCTATTTTAGCTTGTTGGGATATACATTAAGGAAGTGGTAATTTTTCATAGACTACCACATTCCACTATGTCTAATCAGGATCTGAGGTTTACCTTGATGTTTTAGAAAAGTATTTTGAAAGATCTTGGTACAATGTTGAGTTTCAACACTGCATATCATCCTCAAATAGATGTTTAGTCTGGGAGATTAATTCAAACCCTAAAGGATATGTTGAGATATTTTTCTTTGGATTTCAAAGGTGTTTGGGATCAACAACTCCCTCTAGTTGGGTTTTCTTGTAACAATATCTTTCACTAAAAAAATCAGATGGATCCTTATAAATCCCTATATGGAATGAAATTTAGAGATACAATGTGGTGGAATTAAATTGGATAAAGAAATATATTGGGACCTAAGATTTCTAAAGAAATGACAGATATTGTTAAAGTGATTAAACAATACATTAAGGAAGCATAGAGTTAGAAAAAACATTATACTGGTAATTACTAGTGTGATCTAGAATTTTATGCTTGGGAATAGGTGTTTCTATTAATTTATCCATGTAATAATGTTATAAGAATTGAGAATAAGGGGAAACTGAGCTCTAGGTACATTGTTCACTGTGAAATTATTGATCATATTGGGATGATAGCCTATCAGCTGACACTTCCACCAAAACACTCTCAAGTACATGATGTATCCATGTATCTCTACTAAGGACGTAAATACTTGACACTTTACATGTACTTAACTCAAAGTTTATACCACTAGAGAAATATATTTCTTATGAAGAAAAACTAGTGGAGTTTCTGGATCATACAAAGAAATTTATACGAAACAAGAATGCTCAATTGGTCAAAGTTTTTTTAATAAACCACCAATTTATGTAATCTATATAGGAACATGAGGATATGATGAGTTAAAATTATCAACATTTCATTAAATCAAATTGAATAATTTTAAGTTTGAAATTAATTTCAAGGGGGGTAGAATGTTACATCTTAGGTTTCTGTGTATTTTTTTCAAATAAATTAAATTTCATTGAAAACTTGTGTTACAAATAACAACAAGTTAAGCTTGAATTACATGAAATACCAGGATAACATTTTGTTACATTGAACACCAATTTAATCTTGTTCTACACACAACATTGGGTTAACTTGAGTTACACATGACACAGATTTATAACAAAACCATGATTTACTATTAATATTATTATTCAAAAGCAACAATTATAAACTATAAATTAAACTTAGTGAGATGAATATTAATAATAGTTTTTAAGTATTATGTATAATTTTATATATAAAGAAAACATATTGATAACAAATTACTTAATTTTCATTAAAATCTATATATTTTTCAAAAATACCTTTATATAAAAAAATGTTTTTTAATTATTCCTTTGGTGAATAATAATAAAGTTAATTTTTTAAAGTTTTAGAAAATTAATTTGATAAAAATAACTTAATTTTTAAAATAATCATTTCAAAATTATCTTAGGGTGATTTTTCTTATTTTTCTGAAAAGTGTCATTTTTTGATGAATAATGAAAAATAATGAATTTTATTTGAAAATTACATTTTTGTTTAATTTATTTATAAATTTAAATTATAATTTAAATTGATTTTAAAGTAAAATTATTTCAATTATACATCAAATAGTCTAATTTAAGTCTGTGAAATCAATTTCATGTTTAATTTTGGTATAAAAAATTTCTAAACTTTTGAACATTTTTCTCTTTAAAAACCAGCTATCTCATCACATCCATAGGATTAATTTTAAATTATATATATTAAATTATGTTAATTAAATTTTAAAAAAATGTATTTCATATTTGGAATTAGTATATTTTATAATATCTAATAAGGTCAACTTACTTTTCAACCAATATGAATAGTGAAAACAATAAAAATTAAATACCACAGTTAATGTAAAAATGGGTTTTCCATGGGGTTAAACTAAAAAGATAATGGTTAAAAATAACAAAAAACTATTAAAACACCCATTTTATAGAAAAATTTATACCTTATAATTATTATTTATTAGTAATAATCTATTTTGGATCCTTGTTTCGTGATAAAAACGTGGGTACACCTTTTTAAAAAAAAATTAAAAGTGTTCCACTCATCTAAATTATAAAAGGCTATCCATTATCTTATCTTATTTACACCATAAAACCATTTTGGCTCATAAAATACCTTCCTAGATCACTTAAAAACTATCCTTATCTTCTAATATCCACTTTATTTTTGTCATAAATCCAACCATGAAAGGATTTTGGTGAAAACCTATAGAGGATACTCGAAGAAGAGGTAACCTTCATCAACCAACATTTTTGTTTTATTTATTCCTCCACCTCCATAAATTATTATTCTACCACAAGGATATAATAAACTTATTATCATACATACACTAAGATTTTTTTTATATAATGTTAATTACCTACAACCATCTTCACTTCCATCAAATGGGTTACAAAATCGTTATTTGTTTGTACGACATACTACCGCCTCATGAACCATTATTATTAGTTTTTCAATTACCACATCTAAAAGAAACATATAATTATTAATTTTATATTTATATATTATTTTTATGATATTATTATACTTATTTAATTATTATATCACACATACCTTCATACTCTCCATTTTTTGGGAATATGATAACGTCGCTTATGTGTACGACATATTACCACATCACGAAGCAATGTGATTCATTCACGCTTTACATTGAAGTTAATAAGGATGTATTTAAAATGAATACGTGAAATATATTAAATAATAATTATTCTATAATTATAATATATTATTTAGCTTTATTTCTTTTAATGAAACAAAAAATGGAAACAGAGTTCATGTGTATGTACGACCAACCGTCTCCATGAACGATGTAATTTATTTTCTGTCATTAAATTTCATGGATTACTCTAAAAACATATATAATGAATATATATTATATTTATATAACGGTTAAAATTATATATATTATTAAATAATGATCAAATTAATTTGAAAAAAAACTAACAAATCAAACATATATGAAAAACAAAGTGGTTATTACCCAAAACATTACCTTAACATGGAATTGTCAATAAAGAGGTAATAAAAGGTTATAGAAAATAATATATGGAATGATATATATAAATATTTTCTTTAATATGTTTATAATATACTTATATTTATTATACAAGGGTTTTAACATGTACGATGAAAGTCAAGACTTAAGGTAAGAGTTTTTTTGTCTCAATTCTCTTTCTTTGAGACGTTTGTTATATTATGCACCTATATTCATTGAAAAGGTGTATATATAGACACATTGAAATGTAATATCATGAATATATTTATCCTTATAATATTTTAAGATCTTTTTATTCTATTACTTCATAGTTCTTATGATTCAAAGTTACCAAAGTGGTAATGATTTTCTGTTACAATCACATCATTTATCAGGATTGTTTATGATTATGTTTTTTATGATAAAATATTTTGATAAATATATCAAGAAACACATTAATTTTCTTATTCTATGTATATTCATGATATTTTTAAGTAATAGTACCATTTTATCACTCTTTAAACATAAAATAATTGAGAAAATATTTTTAATAAAATCCGACTTCATTTCTATCTTCAGTCAGAAATCCATTTTCTTCTAAAACCATGTTTTATAAAGATGTTTTCAAATTTTTTTATTATAATATTATTTTTAAAAGAAATTTTTACCCATGTTTTTTTTATTTTTTGAAGGAATATTCCTCTCATTTTCCAAACAATGCTCATTTGGATTTTAGAAAAAATGTGAAATTAATATTTGTTTTAACATGTATGACCTGAATGAAACTTCCTACCAGCATGACCAATATTTTCTTATAGTATTCCTTTATATGTTTTAATGTTTATTTTAAAATAAAAATATTTTAAAAATTATTTATGTTTTAAAAATTATTTTTCAAATAGGAAAGAATATTTTATTCAAGAAATATTTTAAATGATTTTTAAAAATCATTTTCCATCTAAGATGATAATTGTTGATGTTACCTATGCCTTAATGGGGATATGATCCAAGGATACCATTATTATTATTTATATAAATATTTTATATTTTTGATGGAATGATGTTTATAAAATCTGTTTCTCTTCCATGGGTTATATGATGATAAAATTATTATGAAACCCACTTCTTTTTTCCATGGGTCATGCTATATTGAAATGATGAAATTATTATGAAACCTGTCACTTATCTACAGGTTATGATATAATGAAATGTTTATGAAACTAATTTAATTTTGTGGTTTAAGATATGATGAATGTTCTATGATATCATGGTATAGATAAATATGGGTTTCATTATGATACATGTGGGACTTATATCTCCCTCCAATGCATTGGGTAATGATTTATATCTCATTAGATAGAAAGGACTGTAATGAGGAGTTAAAATGGTTCATTAATGGAATTACTATACTATTATGGTCTTGGTATTGAACCATTAATACTATAATTTTTTGGAGAGTGAACCCAGTTTGCTATGATATCCTTGGAAATAATCCTATAATAATATAGAAATGATTTTATATGCTTATGTGTATATAAAAAAATTATGTCCTAAGAAACTTTTATGCTCTCATGGCTTATATTATTTGATTCTATTATGATTCATGTCTTATGAAATTCTCATATTTATTCCATTACTCAAGATTATGATCTTTGATATATAGGGTATGGTTTTCAAATGTTATGCACATGTTCTCATACCCTTATGTTTGTGTTATGCTTATGTATCTCCCTTATCAACCCTTATTGAGCATCCAAGCTCACTATTTATTGTGTTTTGTTTTCTCTAGGTTATGATGAAATGTATTATGTATGAAATGACTAAGAAGAGTTCTATATATGAAGATAATAGTGGGAGATGATGTAGTTTACCTATGGACCAGTTGTTTGTGTTTCCATGTTTCTAAAGACACAAAACTATTATGGTCATTAGGCATGTGTTTAGGTAATGTAATGAATATTAATTAAAAATTATTTAATATATTTGTATGATAATATTGTTTTGATATAAATTTCATGCTCCTCAAAACCATGCACCCGACCATGAAGTGTTCACTACTCCTAAAAAACTCAAGAAATCAAGGAAAAATCACTAAAAATCAACGGGGGACATACCTATTGGACTTAAGAATGCATTAATTAAACTTTATTGGATTTTTCATTTTGAATGGATCTTGTTCCCATGATTATTATGATTATATAAACTTATGTGAAATTATATTAGTAGAATAAATAGAATAAGTAGAGGTACATGAACACCTGCATTACCTGGTTCAACTCTTATGTGTAGGAAAATATAAGGAGTGTTTAGATCTCACTAATTATACACCCAGATCATTATGAATTTATTTAAGTTATAAGGTTCATAACCTAATATAAATTAGACTATTTTTTAAATAAAATAAATAAAATAAATATGAATATAAATAAAAAATACATCATTTTGAATGGATTTAATTTATTCCACAGGAAATATTCTTTAATACAATAACATCGATCATCATAAAAAACAAAAAATAGAGTTATTAGTTAAACTTTCACTTTTCTATATCAATAATTACCTATGTCCCCTATAACAACCCACATGTTTGGGTATTAGTGAAACTGGTAGAAAATCCAAATCTAGTTGATTTATAGATAGGGTGATTTTAAATATTAGAATCTAAATTAATAACGGTTAATTATGCTTGTGTGCGGTACATTTAAATAGAGGTTTTTGAGATGATAATTTGTATAGAAAATAACCAGAGTGATTTATGATGTATTTTGTAATTAAAAGTAAATTAAAGGTTGATAAATCCATCCATTTGGTACTTGAGGTAGTTCCACCGGGCATCCATTGGATAAATTAATGGAGAATCACTATTCGGTATACCATCAAGATTTCAGTGGTACTATATTTAAGTATTATTTGGAAACTAATTTATTGTTTTGGAACCATAAAAATCTCAGTGCTGTAGAGAATAATGTTTTTAAGGAGTTGAAAAATGGGATTTGTGTGGTTTTATTTTTAGAACACCCTCGAGGTTCTTTGTTTAGTTAACCACAAAAATGGGGATCCACCCCTTTCCCCTATCTTACTCACACTTGGTTAACCCCTAATATTGGGTAGTTCAAGATAAAAAATTCATGCTAATCTAAGTTAGATTCTTCCCTTCTTACTCCGTATTCTTTTTTTAATCGCCTCATCCGATTTGATGAAACTGGGCAATGAATTAGATTTTCGATTCCAATATCACGATAAAATCATATAGTATTGATTTTCATTTCATTTTTGGTATCTATATGAGTCCAAGAGATGATGGAAACACATATTTATATGTAATTTTAGTAAATATATATTTATGGTGACTTTTTCTAGATATTTCATCAATTTTGAGAGAAATTAATGGACGATTTTTTTGTAAATTTAGGGATTTTTCTGTTCGAAGAACCCATTGCATGTTGTGATTCTTATGTACCTCATTACTCATGGTTTTTCCATTATAGAATTTCTCAGTGATTATTATGCCATTTATATATTTTATATTATTTAATTTTATAAGGAATTACTTATTGAAATATGGTATTTTTTGTGAGATATGTTATATTTAGAGTTAACGAATGTTGATATGAACTTTGAGATATGAATGGGATAAATAATAAGGTATGAATGCTTTATGTATTGAGTATTTTTTTCCTTTTCCTTATAATGATTTGTATTTTGGAAATTTTATGATCCTAATATTGGTATTATTATATTTTTTATGTTTTTATAAAATTATTTCACTCCATAGATGGGATGGACTTTCATTGGACTAATAGTCACAGAATGAACACATATCTTGAACAATGGTTTATTTAGTGTCCCTTTGGTTTAATGGGTGTTGGTGTCCAATTTCATGGATCTCATGGAGGAATAATTTAATGTTTGGTATGGTTTTATGAATATAAATGGTTTAAATATTGAAATTATATTTATAAAGGTTAGTGATTTGAAAAGGTATTTCTAAGGGAAGGTGGTGTTTTAAATAAAAGGGTTTTAAAATGTGACATTAGAAAAAGTTTAGGGTTTTTCCAATGGAGTTTTCATGGTATTTGGTGAAGGGAATTTGGTGATTTAATTTCACAATATTCCTTTTTAAATGTTTTTAAAGTATATATTTTACCAATATTTTAAAGTAGGTTTAAGGGAACCTATTTTGATAAATGGTTTGGTTCAATTTACCTTGATAAGGAAATGTAAATTTTTTAAAGCATGTGTTCTTGTGTATTCTATCTCAATTTTTTGTTACCTTTTATGGTTTCTTTTTATGACATGATTCATGATTTGTGTAGACTATGTGTATATCCCCCTCTTATGTAATAGATATGTTACACTAGGTTAAGATGTCTTTTGGGTTTTAAGATGACTATACACTCATGGGACCTTGAGAGGTAAAATTGGGTTTAATATAAAGGCACAAACTCTTTGGTTCCCAACTACTTAGAGTATAGTGGTAGGACCATGTAGAGAATTGTTGTTTGATCACACATGGATTTTGATAAGGTTATGTAATTAATCTAGGTGAGTGTGTTTCACTTTGTATTGACCGAGTGATGGGTAAGAACATTCACTGCCATCTTTTAGGGTAATAACTGAAAAAATATTGGATAATGCTTAGCCTCCCTAGTTCCTTGTGGGAGTCCCCTTATTATTAACCTCAATGGTTAAGTTGGGAGATAATATTAGTTTTTTTGATTGATATTTTAATAGAGGATCATGGGATGTAGTCCTGGAGTTGTGATACTCCTCGGTAAGGGATAAGGCTATGGATTTGGGGGATGGTTGGTTCTCTACTTGTTTTATTGAAAATTTATAATATGATAAAAAGTTACTGGGAATGTATCCTATGAGGTAGTAATTCTTACACAATGGACCTATTAATTAGGGTACATCCCTATGGGTGGTGATGTTTAGGATGAACTCGGGGCTTTAGTTGCACTTGAGGGGTGTGGTTATTTTTTTCATGTGAGTTAATATACCTAGATTGATTTTCCTAGTTTATATTATACTTTGAAAATTTATGATGATCTCCATGGGTATCCATATCTGGAATGTTGGAAGATAAGGCTCTAGGTAAGGTGGTAATCAGTGAATGAAGGAGTCATTGGCTACTTGAAATCATGAAAACCATCCAGCTTCAGGATTCCATCTATGGTAAGATGATAGAAATATAATACTATATGATGATGATCCTGATAGAATATCCATGGTATTTTTGTGTAGCGATCATGATATATTTTTAGACAATAGAACACATACCTTTTAAAGATTCATGAATATGAGATAGAGTAGGAGATACTCCTCTGTAGTCTAGATGATACTTTTGGTGAGGACTGATGAGTTAAGTTAGGAATGGTTTGTTAGATGGGATATTTTATTTGATGTGGTTTATCACCATGATTTTTCCCATTTATTTTATCATGGTATTATGTTCTTATTAAAATTTGTTGCGTTGGAACCTATTTTACTTCTATTATTTTTTTCATTGTTTTTTAAAAATTATTATTGATTGATGGAATCTTTTTGAATTCCCATTATTTATTTTCTTGATACAATCACTATTTTCTATGATATTTCAACTGTTTATTCTTCATTGGTTTGTGATATGGACAACGGGTTAGGTGTGAATTTATCTAGTGAGTATTAAGGTTGTGAGTTGATACCTTTGGGTGTAAGTTTTTGATAGCATGAGACTAACTGTGTGGTGTACCTCATTCAAGTATAAGGGTATATGTTCCATTTGTTATAAGAAGGTAAAAACTATCCTTATTTTAGTAGTATCGTATATATATTTGAGGTTAGTGTGTATTATTCACCCTAATGGTGTAAAGTTATGATGGTACTGTATAAGTATTCATGGGTGATGCTCAGTGAGTTGAGGTGAATGGGGCAATCCTTCTAGGTTATAAGACTCAACCCTTGAGTATACATGTTGGATTTTTATGTGTGATGGTAAACCATAATGTTACATTATAGTTTTAGGTATCAGGAAATTTGGCCCACAACCCAATACCTTAATACAAATCCTCAATCTCAGAGCGGCGTAATGATTATAACATTATATCCCTTTAGAGAATCACTACAGGACTCACTCAAAGGATGTTGGAACTCATCCTCCCCACATGAATATAGTAGCAATGTAATGGTAATAACATATCATAAATAAATAATACCAGATTTCACATCCCATCATACAATCCATATTAAATGAATCACTTAGGATACACTACTATCTCATATCAGAGAATCACCTTTATGACCTATCTACGACTAACCTAGAGTTATGTTTATGAAAGAATAAGTAATTAGCACATCATTATAAACCTTTATCCAAAATTAATGTGAAGTAAATATTTAAACACTCAGGTAAATCACTTCCTACCTTAAACCCAGAATAATGGGTGTGGAAAAGAATAATTACCCATGTTTATGAAATTATTGGTCTCTAACTCAAAGAAGTGGGTGATAAAATAATAAATATGTATATTTTCTCATATGTATCTATCCTAGGTATGAGTATTTACTCAAATATAGCTTCACCATAAAAATTCATTAACTATTAGACTACAATACACATACATTGTGAGTTGAGTAAGGAAAGAAAATAAATCACACACCCACTCAAAAACTATCAACCACATAGAATTACCATGTAAAAATCCATAATCCATCATAACATTCTCAAGAATTTTCCATATACATCACATTTCAAAATCCAATGAAAAAATTGTTTCATTTAAAAGATTATTTTAGTTCACTAAACCATTATAGTAATAATATCATTATCCACACCATAAGATAATCTCCACACCATTAACTTCATATATAACATTGATAAGTGAATATCATATTTCAATCATAATTTCTCAAATCCAACATTCTAAGAAATCCACTTATTTAAATTATAAAGGTTTTTTATCTTTACATTTCATTTATTTAAGAATATATCAATATCATCATCAAAATTATTCCAAAACTTCATTTAAAGTCACTGCCATTTGTTGACATCATCAATAAGAAGTATTAGTGGATTATGTCATCATAAGTGAATCCAATCCATGATTTAGTGATCCACACCATTCAAATTATCCATTAAAATTCCACACAATCTCTTATAAGTATAAATTATCATAATATATATATATATCTTCTTTATTCTTGTTTTCTAATAAATGAACACATGACATTCATACAAAGTCCACAAAACATATATTGAGTTTCAATTTAATATCACATTTTCTTCACTATATTATCTTTAATATAATTATAATAAAAACTAAATTACGATCTCCATTAGTAATGTACACCTGATGAGTTATGGTGGATCATCACATGATCAAAGAAGTGGAAAAAACCCATTAAAATGACTAATCTATCATAAAAAACTAACATGAATAATTACAAACATAAAATAAAATAGGCATATATTTACTATTGAAAACTTCTAATCTCTAGAATTTATAAAAACTTTCTTGATATGGATCCTCAAAAAACAACCTAAGGAATATCACCTCCATAGATATTTCACCATATACTATAATCCTTATTTTTAATTAGAGGACCCTGATCTCCAAAGGTGTTATAACACCTTCTCCTCAAAAATAAATGAAGTATTAATGAATAAATTCATCTATGGATTGGTAGTATCATGCTTAATAAATAGGGGGATCCCATCACTTTATATAGAATCTAATTATTCAATGAATGGATTTAAGGTTTGGCTATATTTTGATGGTAACCATTGCAGGTTACCTATAGAACACATCTTTTGTGAATACTATCATTTGAAAATTTCAAATGTTTTTTAATGCCATAAATTAATCAACCTATTGATTTATATCCAAAGAAAAATATACTTGAAATGTGGTCAAATATATACACTGAAAATTTATATCACATATCTATCGAATGCTATGATAGATACAAATCATATGTTATGATTAAGGCATATATATTCTATATCATATGTTATGAATCAGGGGTTATTTTATAATATCATATCACTATTTTAGTACACATCCAAAATTCCACCCCATTCATTAAAATCCCATAATAAATTTATGAAAAACTTTACAACTCATTGTAAACTCTTTTGGATATAGTTTATAAAACTATCTTAATTTTGGAATAGACACTTTGTCTGAAATTTAATACTTATTCTAATTCATAACCATGTGACCTTAAGGTAATTTTATCATTTAATAAAAAACATGAGAAATGAATTTTATAGATATAAGCTATGAAAGACCACTAGTATACCATTATGGCTATTTACGCTACAAATGGTTCTGGTGTGATTTTGATAAAACATACTCACATATTTATATGAAAATTCACAGCACAATATGTATCATATAAATCATATATATACCAATATAATCCCTTTTTTCAAGACATAAATTAACCATGATACATATAATATGTTAATGTAGTATTTTTCATCACACACATTCATGATTCTTCAAAATAAACTGGTAAGTATGAATGAATAGATAACACTCCATTCATATAATTAGTCAAGAACATCACATGTTAATAAATTTGAATGGCCATGAATTTCCCTGCTATAATTCAATCATGTTCCCAGATGTATTTAACTCATTATATGAGGGGAAATATCCGATCTTGTTTGATTACCAACTGATGTAATGTTTGACAACATACATAACCAACTCCCTGACTAGCTAAGTTAAAAGCTTGTGTAAGAAATGTATGAATGTATGAATGTCTAATTCTAAGTACCACTAAAAATTCAGGTATTGGGGATTAATAATAACAATAAATACCTATGTATATCAATAACTGTAAGAAATTATATGTGATATTCTTTGGTAGGTGATTACAGATAACAACTATTGACTTTTTACCTCATGAGTCTATTCATCGTATATTATATATAATTATTTATTTGGATTATTATATTATACTCACTATAATATTAACATATCATCACATATTTTAGTGATCCATGATGATCATCAATTTGAGACAACTCATAGTCACACATTTAATAGATATTATCATTCCATCATTCATATAATATCACTACTATAGATAAAAACCTTAACAGTGCATGAAAAGGGTTTTAACAGTGCTTAAAAAGGACTATTATCCTCAGTTCTATTAAGAGGGGGGGCTTTTATCAATGCTAACAAAAAGTTCTGATAAATTCCCCTTTTATTAGTGATGAAAAATCATTGATAAAAGAGTTATTTTATTAGTGTTAACAAAAGCACTGATAAAGGTCATTTTTTAAAAAACATTATACAAATTGGGAGGCAGACCCCCTTATAATAGCACTAACTCATCTAGACACCCCAACCAAATTTAAAAGTGCTATCCCCCACCCCATTTAATAGCGCCAGGTATTTTCTTAGCCATGTGTACACCCCTACCTTTGGTGATTTTCGAACCTGTGACCTCCCCCTCAAACACCCGCGCCTCTTCCACTCGCCTAGATTGTTTTACTTATTTATTTAATGATATATCTATATATTTATATATATTTCATTACATTTTTATCCACACAAACATAGACACACACACATATATATATATATAAATACATATATAAAATATGTTTTGTGTGTGTGTGTGTTTATAAATACATACATACATACATATGTTTATATATATGTGTTCATCTATTAATATAATTATACATATTTATATTTATTTACATATATTATATTTTAATATTTATATACATATATTAGAATATATAGATAAATATATACCTATTTTTCAATACATACACAAATATATATATTTATATTATATATACATTAATTGTATATATATATAAATATTGATAAATTTTTATTTTAAACAAAATAGATATTATTTATTATTTGGATAAGGTTTAGATATTTAGAAAGATACATTACATGTAAATATATTTACATATATATTTATATAAATTACTTTTTATGTGAGAATATATACAAAATATTTATATATTTTTATATATTTGATTATAAATAAAACTATATTATAAAATATGATAAAATTTTAAAACCATAATATCAATATGAATGTAAGACTTTGGAATGAATTTAGTCCCCACATAAAACAGGCAAAAATACCCCCTAAAAAGGGTTTAAAGTCCATTTAATGTTAAAAAATTTGGATACCCCAACTAAAAAATCAGTTTTGGAGGCCTTATAGGAATTTTTGGGCTTCATAGAATGTGATAGGGGTTCTCCCATGTCACTAGTGTGTAGATATTGTCATGGGATTCGATTTGATATGTAGTAAAACCCAAACAGACACCAGAATCAAAATTTATGGCCATTTTAAGCTCGGGTCACATTTTCAACTTATTTTAGATCATTTATTAATTTTTTAATTTTTTCTATATTCAAATTCTAATTAAATGACTATTAATAGATAATAATTATGAAATTATTAATTAATATTGTGTTTTTGATTATTTTATAATCAATTTTCACTAAATATCTTATATATTAAGTGTAAATCCATATTTAGCCTTTTATAAATCATATTTTATAAAATATATTATATTTATATAAATATAAATATAAATATATTTATATATTATTTTTAATGATTTGTTTTTGAAATATACCCTTTATTAGCGCTAGTAAAAAACACTAATAAAGACCACCTTTATCAGCACTACTAAAAATATATATAATAGCAGGGGCCCCTTTAACAGGGCTAAAAAAGCATAGATAAAGGGTTACCTTTATAAGCACTAAAAAGGTACTGATACAGGGGTATTTTTAATAGTTCATTTTTAGCACTGTTCAAAGCACATTTTAACATCGATTTTTATTAGCACTGTTAAAGGGTGGCACTACGTAAAGATATTTCTGGGCCAGTGTATTGATGTAGTAGAAATAAATGAATGATAATTATAGATTTAATTTATTATTAAGACATGATAAATTTTCAACCATTGCATTTAATATCTCTTGTATCTAACACAAAGAAATCCAATATGACCCTCATGTTTTTTATGTTAATGGGTTTGTAAAATTTTCTACTACATTTTCATTTACATCCACATAAAATATCATTACATCACCCATATCAATGATCTATCAAATGAAATGATACTTATAAAGGATGTGTTTCATCCTTTAGTGAGACTGGGGTATTAGTGTTTTAATTTGAGAAATTAATTTTATGATTGAATATTTGTATTTTGTAAAATTTAAAATACTTCAATTTTTTTATACTGGTAAACATTTTTTATGTGTTAAAGTTCAAAATGTTTTATATGTCAGTGTTTTATTTTGTTACCATATGTAATATATTTTTTAATTTTATTCATATGAATTTTAATTTTGTTTACTTAGTTTTCACTATTATATCATTAAAATACATATTTTATATCATGTTTATTTTTTAAATACATATCGTGATATATATATATAGTTTGCATTATAAGATATTTATCTCCTTCATCTCCAAATCACTTTAACCATGCACAATCCACCACGACATATTTCTCATTTTACAATGTAGCACTTGGTTTGTGCATTTATACATTACTATCCCTCATCCATATGATTTAGAAATATCTCATTGATTAGTTTTGTTAAACAGTTTTAATGGAATATTCACCCCCTCTAGTCCATTATTTCCAACTATTTTGGTACAACACAAGGTTCCTTGTCTTGATAAATTTCTCTATTAATTTCATAGTAAATATTGATTACTCTCTCAATCATAGAAACCACTTGAAGTTTAGGAATGAACTTATTGATCTTAATAGTTTCTTTTGTAGAATCTTATACAATGATGTACTCAAACTCTATTTATGATTCATCTACAATGAATTGTTTGTAACCCTTCCAACTAATAGCTCCACTATTTATAAAAAAAAGAAACTAGATTGTGATATCAAACTATATTTCTCAGATTGAAAATTATCATCAGTGTAAGACATTACAATGATCTCATCCTCTCATGCAGCTAGTATGGTGGTTGAGTGGTACTCAGTTATTTCCTCTCCATCAGGCAGTGTGGGATTGATTCCCACCTATTTTAATTTTTTCCCTCATGTGGGTTGGATTCATATGTGGAATTTTTTTTATTATATTCAACGATGGAAATGGCCTTGTGATTGGTGTGGGAAGGTGGATGGGGATCATCAGAGGCATGATCTCGAGAGGTGAGGGAGATCCATTTGGTGGGGGAAAGAAACTGTTAGTGTCAATAGTGGGCGGAAAAAGGCCTCTTGATGGGTGATGGTAGGTGGTATGGGATCATTGAGATAGAGGAATGATCTCGGTATGTGACAGGGGGATGACCAGTGTAGGTGAGGGAGATCTGTTTGATGGGGGAAAGTGACTGATGGTGATTATGATGAAGTAGGAAGATAGTGAAATGAAATCAACAACTAATGGGGGATATTGATTGTTTGAGGCATGATCTCAGGAGGTGGGGTAGATCCTTCTTAAGAGGTAATAAAACAATGAAGTCGTTGATGAGTAGAAGAGGCCTCACGATGGGTGATGGAAGGAGGTAGGGGCTCATTGAGATGAATATATGATCTTAATGGGAGAATGGGGGATGCCCAATGTAGGCACGGGGGATCCATCTATTGGGGGGTAGGTGGATGGCCATGATCTTGATGAAGCATGTAGATGGCGATTCAAACTAGGTAACCAGTAAGAGGTTGTAGTAGACATTGACTGTAGGTTTAGGAAGGTAGTGCAACATGACCAAAAAACACTTCTATGCCAATGGGCTTTATATAATGAGGTATAATGACCATTGGACCTATAATTACATGTAATGGTATCCCTATTCCTTGAATAATAAAAATGATGATTTCATTTCAATTAATAAATAAATGGGACTTCCTCAACCTATTAAAAAAATAATCTCATTCTTTCATCTAAAGACTAAGAATATATCCCTACTTATGCTTACGTTGTTTAGGATATTCTTAATAGAAATCCAATCACTATTACAAGTATTAGTTTATAACATTCTTTCTATTTTTAAATAAAAATTATTATATAGTTGAGTAAATACTAAGTAATACATGATAGATCCAATGGAGGATGCATAATGCATCATATCCATCTTTTTTTTAACTCTTTAGAAGGATTTTTAATATTAATAAGATTAGTTCCATACAACACTGGTAAGCACCCCTTTTAAAATTTTCCATGATAAAATGAATTATCAAATTACCAATATATGTGCCCTAACTCATTCCAAGTAACCTCATATATCTATCTCTATATATATTTACACCCAGTATATAGGTTGCTTCACCCATGTCTTCCATCAAGAGGAATTTTTCCACTCACATCCTTTTATAATGTAAATTTAGGACATCATTTATGGTATGTAATATATCATCCACATAAAATATCATAAATACAACTTCAATCCCTCTAATATGGTTTTATATAAAAGATTAATTTGTGTTTTTTATAAAACAAAACTCTTTGATTGCATCATCAAACCAAATATTCCAAATTTGAGAATATTTATTCAATGAAAAAATGGATTTTTGAAACTTGTAACCCTTAGAAGACTCATTTGGAAATTCAAAATATTTTTGATGTATCTTATATACATCAATGATTAAATTCACATTATGAAAATCAGTTTTGATATCCATTTGATATATCTTATAATCACAATGAGATGCTATGGAACTAAACATTTTTATGGAATTTATCATTGAAACTATTGAAAAGGTTTTTTCATATCCAATACCATGATTTTGTCTATAATTTTTTTACATTAGAAAATCACTATAAGTAGACACTCCATCGTCCATGTCAGTTTTCTTTTAGAAAACCCACTTTGACCTTATGGGTCTCACCTCTTCAGGTGCATCTACCATATTCCAAAACATGGTTAGTATACACAAATAAAACCATATAATTATTATAATTGATAAATATACAAGAATTAGAAATATTAATGGACTCTCAGTAGGTATTAAGTTCATAATGTATTAAAAATACTTCATTATAATTTTCGCAAAGAAATCCATATCTCTCAAGATCCTCATGAATCCTACTAGACATTCAAAGTTCTTGTGTAACCTGATTAAGTTATTATTACATAAATCTTTGTAAAAACAACCCAATATTTTCCTTATGAACACCTATAGTTTTTTACTCCTAAACTTCTATAAGATAAAATTTTCTCACACAACCTCCCCGACTTATGTGTTTCATTTCAAGGGAAACACCAAGTCAGGCCACAAATATATTATGTTCAGTAGTATTATAGAAATAATATCCCTTAGTTTTTTGGGGGATTACTAATAAATAAATATTTATCTGACTTGGGGATAATATTATCCAAATTTACTCATTATATGTGTGTTTTACAACCCCGAATATACATAAAAGTCAAATTGGGATGTTTTCTATACCATATCTCAGAGGGTGTCTCTATGACTTCTTTATATGGAACATTGATAAGTAGTAATTCAATAGATTCTAGATAATATCTCAAAAATGAAATAAGAATGTCAAAATAACTTTTCATAGATACAACCATGTCTGACGAGGTATGATTCCCCCTATAAGATAGACCATTCAACTATGGAATTCTTGGAGGAGTGATTTGTAGAACAATTCCACAATCTAGAAAAGGATAGGTGAATTCCTAGATTAAGTATTCACTACACTAATTTTATTAGTGAATCTTAATACTTTTTCCTAGTTGATTCTGTACTTTTTTCGGAAACTATTTGAATGTTTCAAAAGTTTCATGCCTTTATATCATAAAAACACATAATGATACTAACTAATTTCATTGATAAAGATTAATAAGTACCAAAACCCATAGATTTCTTGAGTAATCAATATTCCACATACATAATTTTGTATAAGATCCAATATTCTAATATTCCACTATCCCTTTTACCTTTGACTCTAAAAGGAAATTTTTTCATTTTTCCTAATGAATAAGATTCTTAGTTATCAAATGATTCATAATTGTATGATTCCAAAAATTAATCTCTATAGACTATTTAAATTAATTTCTCATCTATATATCCAAGGTAACAATGCCAAAGGTAAGTGGTATTAGAATCAACCATGTCCTTATTATTCTAAAATTTATAGACTATATTATCTTTATCCAGAAAGCATAAACCAGTTATCATATTCATGATTCCATAAAATATTTCATTTATATATATATATAAATTATTTTTATTAATAATGATTTAAAATACCTTCTTATTCAAACAGGATACAAAAATAGAATTTATCTTTATAATAGTAACCTAATAAAATTCTTCTAATTATATAAATAATTCACCAGGTAGACTTAGATCATACATGTCGACCTCCAAAGTGGAAAATGTTTCCCCATTTTCAATATAAATATCCACTTCATAGTTCTTCAATTTCCTCTAATATATGAGTGTGTTTTTATCAACACAAATGTGTAATGAACACACAACATTTAAGACCCATGATTCAGAGTTATATAAATTTATCTCTATATCATTAACATTCATATCCTCATATTTTTTCACTTTGAGAACAATTTTAAACTGTAGAGACCAATATAGATTATTTTTATAGGTATTACCTATAAGATATATAAAAATTATAAACGTTAGTCATTCTATAATCTAAAATAATAAATATTTATCAGAGGGTATCATGTTTTATATATTTTCATCAAGGAATTATAATAAAAGTACTCCCATTAAAATTATAACCCCATATATGATTACCTTTAGTTGGTCAAGATGCATATTTCACTAAATAATTATTCACATATAGAATTTATCTCACCACTTAGTTTTTTAGGTCGGGAATCATCCCCTTTATATAATATATGACTTTTGGGTAGTTGAGTGGATAACTCTTTAACCAATATATTATATTGATGAGCTCAAATCTATTCCTCCAGCACCCTAATCTGATTAGGGTATCCTAATCAAGTGTATCATAAAGATCATAGTTGAATATGGACACCTAATTCTCTTAATTTCACTCACTCTAAGCATTCCTTGTAAAATATAATTCATGGAAACATAGTTACGGAATAAAAGTAAAGAGTTTGATTATTCAGGTATTGAAATATATTTTCTTTGGAATGAATATAAAACTTAGTATTTGAGGGATTTTACTTTTAATTATCACCAATTTAATATACACCATGTTCATATTAAATCAATTAATATTTAATCACATGAAATTATTATTATCTCTTGTTTTATACCTTTATAAATGAATTCTTCTAAAAATTTAGTTTTTGAATCTCTATTCCACCCACCAAATTAATATGTTCAAACAATATTAATGTGTAAATATTTACAAAACCCAAAATTTAGGTTACTCACAAAAAAATCCATATATATTTACTTATACATAGATTCATCTTACATATAAGGTACATTAAATTCTCATGTAAAGTTTTATAATTATCTGAAATTAGTTATCCATACATAAGTAAGTATGGAACCATATATAGCCAACCACACCTTTTTAGAATAACTCATAAAACTTCAGTCCAGGGAGTAGTCTGAACCAAATTCCCTCTACCTAGGGTTATTTTACTCAATAGAGATACCAATTCATCCGAACTCTAACCAGTAATATATATAAACTATATTAAATAACTAATTCAAATATAATAACAATAATTAAAAAGAGTTAAAGGTATATGAAAACTAAATATTTTGTTGTCATATATAGTGTGTGATGCATGGAATGATAATTTATAATAAGTAATATAAAAAATAAAATAAAGCATACCAAATATTTTAATTCTAGAAAAAATTTATAAGAATAAATATTTAAAGAGAATAAATACATTTTTAGACATTGTATTTATTTTCTAAACATGATATATTAATATAAACATTTCATATTTAATTTAGGAATCAAAATATTATATTTACAATTCTTAAACATTATCATTTATAAAAAAATTATAAACTATAAGAATTTTTATCCAAAATGTTAAATTTCATCATTTTTTGCATTAGTAATATTTTATTATTGATAGGGAGTTATCAATAATAATAAGTGACTGAAAATAGCACTTATGATAAGTGTTATCATACGAAGGCGACAACCCTTATGTAATGAGTAACCATTTTGTATTGAGTAAACCTTATGTATGATAGTATCATAAAAATTAAATTTGGTATCATTCAAGTTACCCTATGATATTTCATAAACCTTACGTATCATGTTGTTACCCTTACGTATCATATGGAAAATATTAATTATCATAGATTTTCACTTTTGTGGTAAAGGAAAGTATTCTTATGTATAGATATCACAGACTCCCATGTATGGGTAAATCGAATCTTAGGTATCATAGGGATCCAGTGGTGTATTCCTTATATATCTAGTCACATTTGAAGTTATTTTTAATATTTTCATTATGAATTGATGCTCTATTTTAGTGAGACCTGAGTTTCTATCATAGCCTATGACATCTCATATATTGTAGTTTTTTATACATATCAAAACCATGGGTTTTTAATGTATTATATCTTATTATACATATCATTAATACCCTAAGACTAAGAAAAATAGAACTATAAATTATTATATCCTATATCATAAATAAAAGAAGATTGATCCCATAGCTGACACTCAACCACATCATATCGTGCATTATAATATGGATTTAAGAATATTATGATATACATGTACTTCATGAAAATATAATTGGAAGTTGCTAATTCATTGATGAATGTAGATCATATACCATGGATGGGTTTTGGTGGATCATCACATGATTAAAGTAGTGTAACAAACAAATTAAATTTCTTGATATATCATCAACATATCAACATGTAAATGAAGAACATAAAATAAAACATGCACAACTTTATTGATTTAAACTGTATATCTATTGAACTATTAAGAGTTTTAATTAAGAAGTTCACTAATAAATATACCTTGTAATATCACCTTTATAAGAATAGAATCGAAAATTAGAACCATCACTTTCAATGAGAGGACCCCTTGTGTCCAAAGGTGTGCTAACACCTTAACCTAGAATACAAAGGAAGTATTAGGGAAAAGAGGGATTTAACTATGGATTGGTTGTATCATGATCACCTAATAAGGGGAACAGATCTATTTATGTAGGATTACATCATTTAGTGAAGGTATTCTAGGGTAAATTACCATTGTATAGTAGTCTACATTTGTTATGTAATGTCCCTAACCCGATAGCCACTCTATCTAGTGCCCCGAGTCGGGTCATCACATGACCTCAAGTGTTCCTCCTTGTACACTAGAGGCTACTGACTACCAGTGTGGGTCTATAGAGATATGTTGGGGAGAATATAACATCTTATCTGAGTAATACTAGTATAGAAATAATATCAAAACATAAAAGAACCAATCTGAACAATAATTGGACAAAAAAAACAAATCCAATAAGTAACCAAGTAACCCATGTTATAATAATACAATTAACAAACTACATGTCAAGAAGTCATACAGTAAGGACTTAAAATACCAAATCTATAAAAAAACCAGAACATCGTCTCGATTTTCAAATCAGTCATGAAATCCCATGCTCTTACTCATCATCATATGAAAAAACTAATCATCAGGTCACTGTGATGAAACTATTTTAGAAAACAAGTAGCATCTTCTTGGGTGCCCAAGTTCCATGGCGGCCCAAAAAGGGTGTGAGTAGAACGTAGTAGGCCACCACCAATGGTGTCTAAAGTAATAATCAATCTATACGATAGTGTATACAACTAAATAAAGTGAAAACGATAATTAAGGTAACAAAATAAATATATCCCCCAATCAAGAAATTATTAAATAACCATTTTGTACTTTATGTTCTCAAGGGTAAACGAAATGACTAAACTATCTCTGGTCACACTGGATGGATAATCCAAAGAACAAGGGGTTACATACATTTAATCACAAGGGGAAATCCACTAAACAACCCATTCATCAACTTACCTCAGAGCCTCAGTCCGATAATCAATCCATGTAAATACATTTTGGGAGTATAAAGCCTCAGTATGACATCCCAAATCAGGCCATCCTTAGGATCATAAAGCCTCAGTCTTATATTCTAACCATGAAAACATAGGTGTTCCTAGAGAATTAGTCTAAACTACCTAAAACTGGGGAGCCTAAGTTCCTATATTAAGAGTATAGAGCCTCCGTCCGACATCTTAACTTGAGAAATACATCGGTAGGGCCTAGAGCATGCATCTAGACAGACCTGTGGGAGTAGAGCCTCATCCCAATACCCCACTCATGAAACTTACCACTAATCCATGTGCACATGATTCTTTAACCACTTAACACATTTACCATTTAAAAACGATGACCCATTAAATACATTCACATTATACCAAACACCCATTATTCCATATTAACAACTGAAAAACAATTAACTTCAATTTAATTTCATAATCTATGACAGAAAACAAATAAAATTACCCATTAATAATCATCTTAAAGACACCCTTTAAAAAAATGGTCTCCCCCTTTGAAAATCTGAAACATTCCCCAAGGATTCCATTTCCATTTTCAACCATTTTTAAAAAACTTTAATCATTTTCACTAGAAAGGGTCCACTCCCCCATTTTAAATCATCATTTTAAATCTCATATAAAATCACTTTTAAATCATTTTAATTGTAAGAACCTAGTTGTTTATTTCAGGTATGAATCTTGTTTTCAGGCTCTTTTTTGAGGAAAAAGGAAGAAATGGGAATTTTCAAAGTACAGGTCATGTTCTTAAGAGAACACACCGTGTACTAGGGTACCACGTACAACCATGTACTGACTATATAATGACCGAGTACATGGTCGTGTGGTGACCTGGAAGACCACTTAAGGCGGGGGCCCATTAATGTTACTACACAGAATGTACCTTAAATTAAAACACCATGTAGTTTTCTATTTATTGAATAAATCAGAGTAAGGTCACATATCATCTTCATAAACATCTTCTTTACACTGTGGTTCATAAAGGAGAGTGACAAAATGGCCTACAAACTCTGAACCCCTCTCGATTCTCTATCCGACCTCTAATTGAGATGTCATCTGGTGCATTGGAATCCCACCAGTGATTTATCAATTCAATTAGATCCGTTATTCTTGATTTCTCCTCTCACATGGGTTATTCAAGGTTTAAATTTTTTCTTCTTTTGGTATATCTACACCGATCTAGGCCAATTCAAGATCCAAAATTCGAGAGTATTGATTGTACGACATCAAGGTAGGTGGGTTGTGCCTTTCATTGATTATACTTGAATTATATATGTTTTAAGTGATGAATACCCATGTTTAGGGTATTTATTGATTTTTAATTTAACCCAATTTAATACCAGCTCTGGTTGATTGATTGAAAAGGGGCTATTTCTTAAGCGTAAGTTTAGGTACCTTGTTTTCCATAACTTGTTTGAAATGGATGGAGTTATTTGATTATATGAAATTAATGTGATATGCTTTCTGAATCGTTATCCCCATATTAGTTATGGATTTTCATGAGCTATTTGATATTATGTGTGCAATATTTTTCCCAAAGATCGTGAGATCCTTGGACCAGGAAGACTGCATGGACTTCCACATTATTTAAATAGGACCACGAGAGATTTGGTATTGAAATTGACCCAGGGGTATTGACCGTGAGAGCTACCCAGGAGGTCATTTATAATTTACTTAATACTATTTTGATCCAGGGGTATTGATCATGAGAGTTTCCCATGTGGTCATTTGTAAACGGTTAATGCTATGTTAGACCAAAGGTGATAAACTGTGAGAGAATTATAGTAGGTATTTATTTAAAAAATTGGCACTATGTTAATCCAAAGGGGCTAGACCATGAGGGATTTAATAGAGGGTTGTTTATAAATAATTGTATGATTGTGAAAAGTCTTCCAAGCCAAAGAATAAGCTTGGACTCAGTCTTACATGGGTGTTTAGATGATCTTATGAGACATATATTTGGTTACATTACATAGGGGACACAAATATTAGGTTATATCTCACAGTTTACATGATTCAATGGATTGAATAAAAAATATAAATGAATGTAATTGAACACTGTAAGATTATTTACTTTTGAGTACTTCGTAGCTTATTAATTCATTTCTACATATAACCTCCTATATATATTCATTGACAGTTAGGCAGTGAAATTTTGGTGGTTCCCTTCTAGGATTCATCTCCCACCCTGTTTGGGTCATTCTTTGGACCCAAACAGATTATATGATTATAGGTATAGATAAGGGAAAGCGCCCTTCTTCATCCGGTACTTGATTGTTATTGGAGTTGGAGAGCATGGGACCAAGATGAGGCTTGATATGCTATTGGAGTTTACTTGATTTTCTGTAAATTGGTTTCTTTATTGTATTTAAAATATTTTTACTTGTTTGGATACTTTCCTAGACATATGTGACATGCATCATTTATATATATATACTCCAGTTGTTTATTACTATCAGCCTTCTGATGTTTACTTCTATTGTATGGTATTAATACTTCCACTATTGTTAACTATTTTCTTTTCACTGTGTATAATCTTCCAATGAGGGTATAGTTTCCCCATTATCACACCATGGCCCTTGCTTCTTGTTGGCAACCTCTGGTGTTTGGGGAAATATGCTTGTGGTTATGTGACCAACCGGGTTCGGGGAACCTTTGGAAAACACCTGGATCTTGGATGTTATGAATTGGTATCATAGGAGTTTATTTTCTACTTTTACTTACTATTTGGATCCAATATACTGAGATAGCATAGAATGGGTAGTTGGGAATAAGCTATTCCCAGGAGTAGCTAATCCGTGTACACGGAAAAGCCATGTTACCTCGAAGATTCCAATTTTTTTTTGGTTTTGCAATTGTTACAGTTGATTTGATTTCACCGTTGGGTGATTCACTTGTTTTTTTGTCGTATGTTTTATATCATTGTGGTTCTATTTCTATTTCAACATGAAGAGATGAGGGTATGCCATCTCATGCATCATACAGGCACTTTCTAGAGATCACATGTCATGCATTCTTGTCATTCCATTTAGGGTGCATTACAAATTGCATGATGTTCTGATAGACATTGTGCAAGATATACATGTTTTTGTGATCGATGATTTGATAGAATACCTGTTGTTTTGATAGGGTATTGGTATATGTAATGTTTCATTGGATGGATTCCATTATTTGGTCCTTGAGGTGTTATGGGCCCTATTGGATTGGAATTTTGTGGATCATGTTTGAACATTAATTGGATTTTGGTAAGATATGATATGAATAAAGATATTAAAATTTGGTTATAAGGGAGTATGGGATCTCATGGATCAGAACATGGCATGCCTTAGGTAAAATATTAAGATTTTTGGGGTTCCATAGAAGTCTTAGAGGCTTACTATCTAGAAATGCAGACAACACAGCGTGTTATGTAATGAACTCACACCGTGTGTCCTTACATTCTGGATGAAATAGATTTACTTATGTACATGCCATGTACTATATGTACACACCATTTAGTGGTTGGAAATTTGACTGAATCTATGATCAAAGACATAGGGTTGATAAATTTTTGGTAGAACACGCCGTGTATTGGGAGTACACATCATGCTGTAAAAGACAATGTATCCGGAACACGTGTGGATGAAACTTGGGTTGTACATACCATGTATAGAATATAGATGCCATGTAGTAATCAAACGTGTATCTGGACATGTGAATAACGACACGGGTGGATGGAACCATGTGGTACATGCTGTGTCTAGAGCGTGCACATCGTGTAGTGTTTCACCAGGAGAGAACCGTGTAGTTCTAGCTGTTTAGACGAATTTGGGAAGGATTGAATATTCAGGCACATGCCGTTTCTCAGGAGGAACACACCGTTTTTATGAGGTGTTACACGAATAGTTTGGCAGAGGTACATGACCATGTTAAGGCTTAAGGTAACACGTTGTGTAGTAGTTATACACACTATATAACCCTGTTTTTAAAACTTGAATGCTTTCCTTCTCATGTTCTATTCTTGGACTTCTAAATTGCATTCCATGATAACATTAAACTGAGGTGTGCACTGTACCTTGCAGATTCATGCCACAAAGACATCCTATGGTTGTACGCTAGGTACAGAGCGATGACCAGACACTGAAAATGGTAGATCTGGGACTACTAGAAGATCCTCCTGTGGTGTCTATTTTGGAACCAACTGTCATACTGAACATAGGTGATGATGCACAGTTCCGTGAAGGCTATTTGGAGATGATATAGACTTTTCAGGGAGCACCACATCTGGCCCTGACTATGGTATAGTTGACCAGAGTGTTCTAGCAGCATCATCCTCCCACTTTTTTCAGGGGATGAAGGACCACAAGCTGTAGAGTCATGGTTGGAGGCCATGATTTCTATCCCAGAGAATCTGTAGATGCATTTTGAGAGGAGGGTGATGGTCACGACGTACATGCTATGTGATTCTGCCATGATATGGTGGGATGTTATCTAACAGGCGGGACATCATCAGGATATGTCTTGGTAAGAGTTTTAGAGGACCTTCTATGATTACTTCTACCCCAAGATGATGAGGTCCGACCAAGCCTAAGAGTTCATGCACATGGATCAGGGTGCTCTTTCAATGATGGAATATTCTTATCTCTTTACAGAGATTCTTCACTTCTCACATGTCTTGGTAGGTGACATGTTATCACTATCTAGGAAATTTAAGGATGGTCTCAGGTACAACATCCGATCATAGGTGTATGTTTTCAGGTAAACTTCGGTGTCTGCTATAGTGAACTAGGCACTGTTTACTGAGTGCAATCTGAGGGACTTGGGAGCTATGAGCTAGTGTGGTTTAGCATCTAGGGATGGTACTCCTTCATTTGATAGCAGTAAGTGCCACAGGGGGCCTTCGTGTAGTGAATATAGTAGTACGGATGTATCTTCAGGTAGCCAGGTGAGGTGCTACAGGTGCGGTAAGAGTAATAACATGAGGCCTCAGTGCTCGAGAGACCCAATTGAGTGCCGATATTGTGGAAAGATGGGTCATCTTCATTATGTTTGTAGGGTGTTCTCACTAGAATCTGGTGAGAGGTGATCTTTTATGACTCCATTTTCATTAGCAATAAATGAAAATCATAGGATTTATAAATATGGGAATGAAAAACTAGAGATACTTTTCTGTAAATATGGAAAAATGGAAGTTTAACTATGTAATAACCCCTTAACAAAGAATCTCTTAATTTCGTTGATTTATTAATTCCTTTTATACATGTGAAGAATGAAAACTTACATCTTGAGGACAATCAACACAAGTTATCCCTTTTTACTCTTCATGATAGACTAAAAAACTAAGGAAAAAGAAAGAAAAAGTAGCATTGAAATCTATTTTTATTGACCAATAAGAATTGTCTCCTAGGATCTATAATTGTCTAAAAAGTTCAAAAATAGATACAATATTGAACTTATTGAATAAGAATATAGATGATATAATGAAAATAAAGTGTTTTCGCATGGAATTTGTAAAAGAGATATGGGGAATTCTTGAAATTCATTTCAAAATGGATTTAATAAAGTTTTCATTAATTGATTGATATTTTTCATATCTTTCAGGTTTTGAATAAATATGAAAAAGAATATTTCTATTTAGAATCAATCTGAAAAATGATTATTAAACAGAAGCATGTATCTAGGATAATTTAAATTATCCTCGATAAACTTATTTTTTTATTATTTTTATTTTATTTCATTCAAAGAATCCATTTTTTATCAGTTTCTCATCAGTCAGGGAACTGGAGTTTGTCAGGACATTCAGGTCAAGGATTTGGTCATGTCCATTATAGCTAGATAGCAGGTTTTCAGTGACAACAGGGTGGATCGGCTCATGATAGTCAGGCAGGGTCACATGGCCGCAGTATAGGTCAAACTTTTGTGATCGAACAGACCCAATAAGAGTAGGATCATGAACCCTCTACAGTTAGAGGTACAATTATAGTTGCCTCTGTTTATGTAACTCCCCAACCCTAGTTACCTAGAGTTGGTGCATTATTACATAACATTGTCATGATACAATGAAATCATGTCCCGAAAGACCGATCAGTTTAGTAGCCTTGAAAATACTAGATACATTCATAAGTTTTACATTACATTATAAATTGAAAAGCTACAACAACAATGTTTCCAAAGATCAAACTCGTATCCCCTCAGACTATTCCTGCAGGCCAATCATAAAATAATTCTTTGCATCCTGGGAAAAAAATAAAACATAGAAAGGGGTGAGCTTAGAAGCTCAGTAAGGATAACAATATAACAGAAACTTTCATAAATAAGCATAAACATTTAAGGCAATGTATACGACTAAAACAAAAGCATTTTAAACTTGAACTTCAAAATAATATAGAAAAGATAAAATCAAATAATCCCATTTACGTATTCACATGGATATTCTACTAGTCGAATAATCACATGCAATATCAATAGCCCCTTTCATAATGATGGAATGCATAACGCCAGACTTTATAACCACATAGTCAAGGACTTGTGCTAAGACTACAAATAAGATTTTTTCAAGGCCTTATGAAAAGACACTAGTTTGTCTCACGAGACCTACTGATTCATCTAGGAGCTATAGCGGTCTCCACCTATAACTTAATAAGTCCAATTCATTCCTCATATGAAAAGGATTTAACATAACAAAAACATTCATATTAAAATTAGCATACAAAATGTCAATACTTTATCCATAAACCATGAATGGTGTAAAAATAACACATCCATATTCAAACATATGACAATTCCTTCAATACAATATGGAATTTTTTTATCATAATAAATCAACTTCAAATAAGCTTAAAATCCGTCATAGGATGTTGACATAGATGAAATCAAAACCTTTTTTTAGAGAAATATCTCTTCCTATTTTGAAATCATTTAAAAGTAATATAATTATTAAAGAAAAAATTTATTTTGAAAATATTCTTATAATATATTAAGGGAAGCTTCAACGATGTTATAACAGTAGAAAATAGCTGCACCCACCGTATATGTTAAAAAACATTCTTACCTTAATTTTGTCAAAATTGTCATAAAGTACCTTGTTTGGAAAACATCGGAAAGATTCCTTTCAAACCATTTTATAAAAAGTCAACAAATGGTATAAATGACTTTATCCCATAGTCTAGTAAATAGTAAAAATATTTTGGAATACATTTTTAAGAAACATGGATGTAGATGATAAAGGGTTCCCAGTAGATACTCACGTATAAAGCAACCTCAGATAATAAAGAGATTGTGAAATTAACCCTTACCTTGTTCTTTTCCTTGGTCTGGGGTAGGTTAACCTCCTGTATAATGGTGAAATGAATGGTATTAAATTATAAAATAACCATATACATTAATATTATATCATATATTATCTTGTAATATTTCTTTCTTAATGATATTTCAGTAGTATCATCATTTCGGGTATTAACTGATTCGTTTTCCTTTATATGATTTTTTATGTAAGTAATGATTATTGTGGATATGATGTATATTATTCATATTCAGAATTATATTAATACATTAAACATTATTTTTAATCATCAAATGAAAATTAGTCTTGAATGGATATGATGGGGAATAAATCTCATCGCGTTTGTGGAGATGGTAATCCGTACGTACGCACAAGCAACAATATTATTATTTTGATATTAAAATAATATATAATTTGATAGTATATCATATATAAAGAATAATTATCATTTTATATTTATTATTTAAATCAATTATATATCATTATTATACCCATCCAAATAATAATGTATTGAATAACAACTACACCATGACGTGGATACGGTAAGCTGTAGGTACACACGTATGGTGACATGTCATTTAAAGGATGGATATAATAATGAATATGGTGGTACCATATTTATAATAACATCATAGAATATTGAGGATACTGGGGTAATTTTTTTATAATGGAAACAACAAATAAAGTGGAAGTGGAAGAATAAAGGAACATGGAAGAGGTGATGAAATATTTACCTCTTCTTCGGGTTCTTCCTTTTTATTTGATCGAAAGGGATCCTTAGGTTGGTTGTATGACTAAAGTAATGCCTCTATGATGAAATTAGGATAGTTGAGAGGATATTTGGGCAAGTTTTGGACTAGAAAATGTCTTTGAAGGATTGAATTTGAGAGAAGTGGTAGTGCCCTTTTATAAGAGGGGTGAGGGGCACCTTAGAAAAAGATTGAAATATTATTTTATAATAAAATAATTTTCGGTTTCTAATAGATCCAAAATGATTTATTTCTATGATAAGGTGGGGATGAGTCTAAAACCACTCAACCAATAGATTTTAGACAGGTTTGGGTCACTATATTAACCTTATCTTCTAGATTTAACTTATAGTAAATTAGTTTGACATTTACCATGTCTCTTTGTATTTTTATATTATATGGTTAATAAACTTACTATAAACTTCCAAGCGAACCTCAATTGGTTCATTAATGAAATATATAATATTATTTAAGACCTTTGGCTAAACCTAATGTTGAGTCAATAAGGTTTTCCTTATGACTTTTCCATTCCTTCTTGTTTTGAAAATCACAAACACCTTACCTTTAAGAAAAATGCTTTTATAAGGAAAATCGCTTTTATAAGAAAAACTATCCTTATCATATTTTCATCTAGATTTTTTCTTAAGTATAAGATTCGGATTCATTTCTATTTTCTCAGAATTACTTGAAAATTTGATATGAAGTATTCTGTTTTAGGAGTTGAATTCTGGATAAGAACTGTGATAAAGTTTCACTCCGAAATCCAGAATGAGAACTGTGAAAAAGTGTCATTCCGAATTCCGAATACAGTTTTAATCCAGATTCAGGATACGAATTCTTATGAAGTTCGATAACAAATTCTCAATATGAATTCTAATGATTAATTCTCATTACGAATTCTGATGACGAATTCTAATGAGGAATTCTCACTATGAATTTTGATGAGTAATTCCCATTACGAATTCTGATGAGTAATTCTCATTAAAAATTCTGATGAAGAAATCTCATTACGAATTCTGATAAAGAATTCTCATTAAGAATTCTGATGATGAATTCTCATTCAAAATTCTCATTCTGAATTCATCTATTAAACAGAATCTGATTATCTTTGTTTTATACACTCTGAATTTATTCAGACTCCGAAAAATATTTTGGATAGACTCTGAACTTTTATTCTGCTTACACTTATATAATTTGTCTACTCTTTATTATCTTCATTACACTCCGAACCATCACTCCGAATTTTTCACTCCGAACTTTTTAGTCAGTTTTTAAAACGATGTCGTACATTCTGTTACACTTGTTTTGTTATAAAACGATGTCATATATCTTGTTATAAACTAACCGTTGTCTAAGTGACATGTGTACAGGTCCCTCCAATCTTTAAGGAGAATATGACCGTTAGAGAAGGAACCGACCTTACCTATAAATATGAGCTCATTTGAAAGAGCTCAGAGCTGGAAAGCTGCTGAAAGGCTGACAGATCTTCGAATCATGTGATTACATGCTTGAAGTGATTTTTAGACAGAGAGGATCTTATTAACTCTCAAAGCTTCGTGCGACTCCGAATGTTGGTGATTACATTCGAGGGATTCCAGGGATAGGAAGACAGAGGTGCCGACTACCTTGAAGTTCGAGGGATTCCTTGCTGAGGAAGACAGAGGTTGCCAACTACCTTGAAGTTGAGGGATTACGGGGATAGCAAGACAGAGACTCTGATCTTCGTATCGAGGGCTTACCCTTGTGTGGGTATGACAGACTCGCTTGAAAGTATAAATCAAGGGACCTTTATCCAAGGTTGTTGGATACCCTTCTCTTTGGGTTAAAAGACTTATATCTTGTTACTTGTAGTTTAACTACTTGTTTATTTTCCACTGCATTATGTATTATAAGGAAAGTATAACTTTATTATACTTCCTTATTTGTAATATGTTTCATTTAGATTCTATACGCTTTAAGGTAGAATCTCATATTGTAATCTTTTGTTAAGTTTCAATTTCCGGAACCATATTTCTGGAACCTTCTTTCAGAATCTCTTTCCAAGTTTGCATTCGGTGTTAGAGGTGTTGTGAATTTGCTTAGTTTAACTTTGTTAAACTTAGCCCTCTCCTTTTCTTAAGGAAACTATAGTTATTCATAACTAACTTTAAAGGTTCCAAAGGAATTTTTAATGTTTACAATTCACACCCCTCTTGTAAATTGAGCATCTACATCACTATTTCGATCCTACAATTGGTATCAGAGGTTGGAAACCTCATACTCTATACCAATCCTACAATTGGTATCATAGCAGGTTTTTGAAATACCTATACTTACGAATAAGTTTTTCTTGCTCACTTTTTCATTCCGAACTTTTCCCATTCCGAACTTTTCCCATTCCGAAATTTCTCATTCCGAACTTTGTTATTACGAATCGTTTTCTACTAACAAGTTTGTGTGCCGAAGGTTATTATAAGTATGGCAGGAGTTAATGTTGGTTCAATCGATAATCTGAATCCTACAAGACCACCGATCTTTGATGGTAATGACTATGAATACTGGAGAGATCGAATGAAGACTTTTGTTATCAATACTAGAGTAGACAATTTTGTAATTCTTACTGGTGACTATAAAATTCCTGACAAGGAAGTCAGAACTTTTACTAATCAAGAAAAGAAAGAATATCAACTCAACTATATGGTACGCAATACTTTACTATGTTCAATGACCAGAAATATATATAGCCAAATTTCTTCTTTTGAAGAAGCTAATTGTATCTGGAAGAAGTTAGAAGTTAGACACTTTGTAACTTCTAAGGTAATTGAGACTAGAAGAGCTATGCTTAGAGCTGAATATCATGGCTTCAACTTTCCTTATGGTGAACCAATATGTAAAGTGCAATAGAGATTTATGACTATCGTCAACAGTCTACAGTCTATAGGAGAGAAATGTTTAGATGATGAAGCTCTTGTGGATAAGATAATTGATATTATTCCCAACGAGTGGGAATCCAAGAGAACAGCTATAGATGAGAACAGGAAGGTCACTCAAATTACTCTTGATGAGCTTTTTGGAACTCTTCTACAACATGAAACCAAAATGAAGAGAGATGCTGACAACATCAAAAAGAAAAATGGAAATGGTACTGTTGCTTTTACAACAACTTCAAATCAGATGAAAGCTAAGACTCCTGAGAGAGTAACTAGACCAAGTCTAAGAAAGTTATTTTCCAATTAGAATCTAGTGAGAGTGAAGTCTCTGAAAATGAACTAGAAAATCTTGGTTATACCCATGCAAAAACCAATTTTTAGTAACAATTATTTTGTTCCTCAAAGTGCCCCATTTTGTACCAAGTGTCAATGTGGTGGTCACTGGGCAAAGAATTGTTCCTTAAACAAAACCCAATCTCTAGGATTTCACAAAGCTTACTTTTCTAAGAAGATGTGGGTACGTAAAATTTTATTATCTGGAAATCTCGGATCCAAACAAGTTTGGATTCTGAAAGTCTAATTTTCTTCTTGATTTCAAGAAAATAAAGAAAGTACAGCAACAATACATGGTACATGGATAGTGGAAGTTCCCGACACATGACTGGTAACAAAATCTATTTTGAAGAGATTATCAAAACGAAAGGAGGAATGGTAACTTTCGGAGATAATTCTAAGGGAGAGATTGTTGGTATTGGTAATATTGTTCTTCTTGGTAAAACCTTGATTTAAAATGTTCTTTTTGTTAAGGGTATTAAGCACAACCTCATTAGCATAAGTCAGTTATGTGATGAAGGTTACCTTGTGATTTTTTGGAATGATAAGTGCTTAGTTTACAATTCCAAGGAATAATTTATTCTCTCAGCCAATAGGAAAGAGAATGTCTACACATTAAACCTAGAAGACCTCAGGAGTCATGATTTACCTTGCCTAAGTGCAATGGAAGATAATTCTTGGTTATGGCATAGAAGACTAGGTCACTGTAATCTTAGAAACCTATGTAAACTCTCTAAGAAGAAACTAGTTAAGGATCTACCGGAGCTTAGATTTGATTCTTCTAAAGTATGTGATCCTTGTCAATATGGAAAGAAACATAAATCTAGTTTTAAGTCAATCGGTGAAGTCTCAACAACCGATGCATTACAGTTAGTGCACATGGATCTTTTTGGTCCAACACAAACTGGAAGTATTGGAGGCAAATACTATGTGTTTGTTCTAGTTGATGATTACACTAGATTTACTTGGGTATATTTTCTAGCAAAGAAGTCTGAAGCTTTTTCCTCTTTCAAAAGTTTTAGAGCTCAAGTTAAAAATGAGAAAAACCTTCCATTGAAAACTATTCATAGTGATCATGGAGGAGAATTTCAAAATTCTAATTTTGAAACTTTTTGTAGTAAGAAAGGTATTACTCAAAATTTTTCAGCACCTAGAACTCCTCAACAGAATGGTGTAGTTGATAGAAGAAATAGAATTCTTCAAGAGATAACTAGAACCATGTTGAGTGAATATTCTATTGCTAGACATTTCTGGGCTGAAGCTGTAAGTACTGCTTGTTATACTATAAATCGAGTTTTGATTAGACCTTTTCTTAATAAAACACCTTATGAGTTATGGAATGGTAGAAAACCAAGACTATCTTACTTCAAGGTTTTTGGTTGCAAAGTATTCATTTTGAATACTAAAGATAACTTACATAAATTAGCACCAAAATCTGATGAAGGAATTTTCTTAGGTTATTCCACAACATCTAAGGCTTATAGAGTTTTTAATAAAAATACTTGCACTATTGAGGAAATAGTACATGTAACATTTGATGAGACAAATCCTTTTGTTTTTAAACCACCTCAACCTACATCTTCAGATGTGTTTTCAAAAACTGATTATCAACCTTTGATAGAAGAACCTTCTGATAAGGATAATGTTCTAGAAGATACTTCTGAAACAATTACCCCAGAAGACTTTCTACCCTATGTTGATGAACAGGTTTTACAAAAGCCAAATCAGGTGTTTCTTAAGAATCATCCCAGTGATAGTATCATTGGTGATGTAAATCAACCTGTAAGGACTAGAAGTTCCTTAAGAAATGAAGTAGAACATCTAGCATTTCTTTCCCAATTAGAACCTAAAATCACTGATGAAGCTTTAGGAGATGATGATTGGATCAAAGCCAAGCAAGCTGAACTAAATGAATTCGAAAGGAATAAAGTCTGGACCTTGGTTGAAATACCTAAGGAAACATCTATTATTGGAGTAAAATGGGTTTTCAGAAATAAATGTGAGGGAAATGGAGTCATAGTAAGAAATAAAGCTATACTTGTTGCTAAAGGCTATTATTAGCAAGAGGGAATAGACTATGAAGAAACCTATGCTCCAGTAGCAAGACTTGAATCTATCCGTATTCTACTTGCTTTTGCAGCATTCTTTAATTTCAAACTTTTTTAAATGGATGTGAAATGTGCTTTTCTTAATATTTATGTTCAAGAGGAAGTTTTTGTTGAACAACCTCCTGGCTTTGAAGATAAAAAACATCTGGATCATGTTTTTCGACTTACCAAAGCTCTGTATGGCCTTAAACAAGCCCCACGAGCATGGTATGATAGACTCACTGGTTTTTTGCTTCAAAATAACTATGTTAAGGGAAATACAGATCCAACACTTTTTATAAAGAACGATAAGAAAAATGTTTTGATTGTTCAAATTTATGTTGATGACATTATATTTGGTTCAACTCAGCATTCTTTGACTGACTCTTTTGCTAGTCTAATGAAATCTGAGTTCGAAATGAGTATGATCGGTGAGTTAACTTTTTTCCTTGGTTTTCAAATTTCTCAAAAACCGGAAGGAACCTACATATCTCAACATAAGTATATTAAATATCTTCTTAAAAAGTATGGTTATGACAACACTGAGAGTATAAGTACTCCCATTGGTACCTCAAACTCTTTAGATCTTGATGAAGCTGGGAAACCTGTAGACCAAACATCTTTTAGAGGTATGATAGGAAGTCTACTATACTTAAAAGCTAGTCGACCAGACTTAATGTTTTTAGTATGCTTATGTGCAAGATATCAATCCAATCCTAAGGAATCTCACTTAAAGGAAGTAAAAAAAAAATTTCGCTACCTTAAGGGAACCATGGATCTAGGATTATTTTATACTTCTGGAAATTATTTTGTTCTAAAAAGATTTTCTGATGCTGACTTTGGTGGATGTAGAATGGATAGAAAAAGTACATACGGAACTTGTCATTTCTTAGGAGATTCTTTAGTTTCTTGGTCTTGCAAGAAGCAACATTCTGTAGCACTCTCCACTGCTGAAACTGAATATGTAGCAGCTGGAAGTTGTTCTGCACAAGTGTTGTGGATGCAACACACACTCACAGACTATGGCTTGAGTTTTACTAAAACTCAAATTTTTTGTGATAACACAAGTGCCATTGCCCTTAATAAGAACCCTTCACATAACTTTCGTGCAAAACACATAGAAATTAGGCATCACTTTCTTAGGGATCACACACTTAAAGGAGATATTATTCTTCAGTTTAATAGAACGCAAGATCAACTTGCTGATATTTTCACAAAATCTTTGCCTTCTGATAGATTTGAATATATTAAACAGAAGTTAGGAATGATAACCATAAGTTAATCCTTCTTAATTAACTTTCTGTTGAAAAAAATCTCCTTACAGCAACACACTCCTTTTCATAGGGTGAGTACATTTGTTTGATAGAATAACAAAGTTTTTTTTTCAAAAATTTGTTTTCAAACTCTTTGGAACGAAGATTTGTGGAATGGAGATTTCTGGAACTACAATTTTTCCAGAATGGACATGTTCGTACAGAATACTTCTGGAATGGAAGTGTTCGTATTGAAAATTTCTGGAATAGAAAATTTCGTACTGGTATTTTTATAACGGGATTTTCGTACCGAATCCTTCATATTTTTATGGAACTTTCATACTAAGTTTTTACTTATTAAGTTTATTTTTCATACTAAGTTTTTCCTTATTAAGTTTGTTTTTCGTACTCAGTTTTTCATATTAAGTTTATTTTTCGTAATAAGTTTTGTAAACTATTTCGTAGTAAATTTTTTTTTCATAAAAATGTTACCAATTACGAATAATCCTCCTAAGCCAATCCGAAAGGTATGATTTCCTTACCCAAGTTTTCATAGTCATATATTACTTGCTGGCATTATCTTGTATTATGTTTTTGGATTATACTTTTCTTAATTCTATGTTTTAATAAAAACCCTCAAAAAGATCGGATTCAAGTTTTCTAGAGAATTGGTTTTCAACCGTCAGATCTGATCTCAGCTTATCACAACCGTTTGATCAACCAAGGAAGATGAACCGTTGTTTCGTTGCCTATATAAAGGGGACCCAAATACTCGTCCCACATCGGTTCTCAAGATCTCGTGTCCCGAATCTCTGCCTCTCTGTTTTAAGGCCGTTCCGAACTTCAGTTTTCTCAGTTCCGAACTTCTCAGATGTTTTCAAATCCGAATGTCTGTGGAAGTAGCTTCTCAAGATATGTCTTCATCTAAGCCGATCTCGAAGTTTTCAGTTTATAGAGAGAGGCTGGTTCATCCAGATTTCTTCAACAAGTATGATTCTATTATTTCTAAGAATATCAAGCTTAATGGTTGGGAAGATGTTGCGGTGTGAAAACCCGGGAACCAAGATGAAGTGTATTCAGACTTACTTGTTGAATTCTATGAGACAGTTTCTTTTCTTCAGGAAGATGGAAAGGACAAATTGTCTTTTAAGTCTTATGGGAAGACTTATAAACTTTCATATACCAAGGTAGACAGCTTGGTAGGGCTAAATAATTAAGGTGAAGCTGAGTTTGTTTCTCATGTGTTGCCGGATTCTAAAGGTAGCTTCGACAAGGAAAAAGCTTTAGAAACTCTCAGACTGACTGATGACAAGGCTCCGAAGATTGCTAGTTTATCTACAAATTTCTGGATTCTGGAGTTATGGGTACAAGGTCTTATCGTACCGAGGAAAGGGGACAAAGACATCTTGAAGAAAAGTGAGATCTACATCCTAGATTTTCTGATAAATCTGAGGAAGTTTAACTTGATGAAGCACATTCTTATCACTCTTGAGAATTTGAAGAAAGGAAATCTGAGAGCTCAGATTATTATGTATCCAGCAATCCTCTCCAAGTTGATAGTTCGGTGCCTTGAATCTTTCAATGAGGCTTTCAAATCTAAGCCAAGAGTTTGCAAGATTATGCTGGTGAGCGATGGTACTCTTATGAGAATGGATGTAGCCTTTGACAAAGAGTCTGGACAGTTTATTGATCTACCTGCTCAAGGAGAAGCAGTTCCGAAAGTTGCTGATCCGGAATCATCTAAGCCAGTAAGGAAGAGAAAACTGAAAGAAGTGGAAGTAGAAGTAGAGAATCCCAAGTCTAAGGAAGTCCATTCCGCACCTCCAAAACCAAATAGGAAGAAAGCCTATCCTGATGAAGTTTTTGCGAAGTGGAGAGCAGATAAAGAGAAAAGGAAAGAAGGGGATCAGCAGTTCGGATTGGACCCTGTGGAGGCTAAGGCCTTGAAGGAGAGAACTGCTGATGAGCTTGAAAAACAATTAAAGGAAAAGAAACTCAAGAAGAAGATGTCTGAGGCTGAGGTAGCTCAGGATTTGTTGAAATTCAATGAGGTGGTTTCAGCAACTATTCCTGTTCCGATATCCTTCTCCTTGGAATCTCTACCTGAGACTCCAGGAAGAAATTTCGTTGCTCGGGAAGAAGCTGTTGCTAAGACTACTGAGGAAGTAGAGAAAGTTGAGCAAGTGGAACAAGAAGAAGATGTTGCTGAAGGAAGTGCTGAAACTGGAGATGTGTTGAAACAAGTAGATGATTACAAGGGCACACCTTCGGAACACTTATCACTCCGAACTTCAGAAGATTAATCTTCGAAGCTAGTTACTCCAGCAATGGAAGAAGAGAAAGGAGAAGAAGAAGTTACTTATCATGGAGAAGAAGAACAAATTTTACATGATGTTGCTCAGAAGGAAAACGTAGGGGTTCGTGTTCAGGAAGTTGCTATTGAGGAAGATAATGTTGTTCAAGCTTCTGATAGTGAGAAGAGAACTCCAGAACAGGATTCAATTCCGGAAAAAGACAAGGGAAATAAAATTCTTGCTGATACTCTGAGTTCAGAAGTGAGGAAGAGGAAGGAAGTTGGTAGTTCTTCGAAGAGAAATCTTGACCTTGTTGAAGAAGAAAATTCTCCAAGAAAAGTTTCGGATTCAGAGTCATCTTTGGTGGGGCATGACTTTGTTGTCCAGTCTTTAAAGAAGTTGGTGGGAACTATTCCGACCTTCTCAAGTATTGACTCAAGATGTTAGATGCTCCAACATGATTTGAATCAGAAAACAGACTCCGTGTCTATGGTTATGGACAAGTGCGTTGAGATTGAGGCTCAGTTCAAAACCTTTTTTGTTGGCTACGAAGCTCATATAAAATCTTGCAAGAAGATGAAAAACTGGTTGAAGAATACTGTTGAAGAGATGAAGTTATTTTATGAGTTTCAAGAAAATGTTAAAGATGCCTTTGAGACTGAGGGCAGAAAGATAAATGACCTGACTTCATCCTTTGAAGAGAAGCTGACAGATGAAAAGAACTTTCGGATTCAACAAGTCAGAGATCTGAATGGGAAGTTGAATTCTGTTTCTCAGAACTGGAAATTTGAAAGAGATCATCGAATTGAGTTTTAAGAGAAGTTGAAGGCTCAGGAAGAGAAGATCAAAGCCCAGGAAAAAGAATGGAAGCTCAACGTGCATGAATAGTGGTCTTAGAGAAGCAAGCTGAAGAAGATCATAAAGACTTAAAGAAGATCAAGACTATCCTTAAGGGGCTCATGTCGAAGGAAAAAGATCCGAAATAACTAAATCTGATCTTTTTGTTGTATCTAATTTTTTTTCCGAGATTTTAAACCTAATGAAAATTTTTCTTCTCGTTTCTTTTGTTTTTTTACTAATTTTTCAGGTACTTTCTTATTTTTTCCATTCCCTCGATTTCTTTTTGAAAATCAGAAAGGGGGAGAAGGAAAAGATCCTTAAGAAAAAGAATAACTCCAATGAGAGTTTATCTAAAGGGGAGAAGGAAAAGATCCTTAAAGGAAAAAAGAACTCTAATAAGAGTCTATCTAAGGGGGAGTTTTTCATTAAATAAGACTTTCTTTTTCATAATGAAATGTCACTCCAGAAATCTAGAATAAGATACTTAGTGTTTCAAAGCCTAAGGGGGAGTTAGTCGTATTCATCAATTTCCTTAAAGCAAGGGAGATAAGCTTTTTCTTCTTAGAATTTCTTTTTCGTAAGGATGTTTGTGCTTTCCAAAAAGGGGGATATTGTTGAGTAAATAAGGTTTTCCTTATGACTTTTCCATTCCTTCTTGTTTTGAAAATCAAAAACACCCTACCTTTAGGAAAATTGATTTTATAAGAAAAATCGCTTTTATAAGAAAAACTATCCTTATCATATTTTCATCTAGATTTTTTCTTAAGTATAAGATTCAGATTCATTTCTATTTTCTCGGAATTACTTGAAACTTTGATATGAAGTATTCTGTTTTAGAATCCGAATTCTGGATAAGAACTTTGATAAAGTTTCACTCCGAAATCCAGAATGAAAACTGTGAAAAAGTTTCATTCTGAATTCCGGATACAGTTTTAATCCAGATTCAGGATACGAATTCTTATGAAGTTCGATAATGAATTCTCAATACGAATTCAAATGATTAATTCTCATTACGAATTCTGATGAATAATTCTCATTACGAATTCTAATGAGGAATTCTCACTACGAATTCTGATGAGTAATTCCCATTATGAATTCTGATGAGTAATTCTCATTACGAATTCTGATGAAGAAATATCATTACGAATTCTGATAAAGAATTCTCATTACGAATTCTGATGACGAATTCTCATTCCGAATTCTCATTCTGAATTCATCTATTAAACAGAATCTGATTATCTTTGTTTTATACAATCTGAATTTATTCAGACTTCGAAAAATATTTTGGATAGACTCTAAACATTTATTCTGCTTACACTTCTATAATTTGTCTACTCTTTATTATCTTCATTACACTCCGAACCATCACTCCGAATTTCTCACTCCAAACATTTTAGTTAGTTTTTAAAACGATGTCGTACATTTTGTTACACATGTTTTGTTATAAAATGATGTCGTCTATCTTGTTATAAACTAACCGTTGTCTATGTGACACGTGTACAGGTCCCTCCGATCTTTAAGGAGAATATGACCGTTAGAGAAGGAGCAGACCTTACCTATAAATAGGAGCTCATTTGAAAGAGCTCAGATCTAGAAAGCTGCTGAAAGGATGACAGATCTTCTACTCATGTGATTATATGCTTGAAGTGATTTTTAGAGAGAGAGGCTCTTATTAACTCTCGAAGCTTCGTGCGACTCCGAATGTTGGTGATTACATTCGAGGGCTTCTGGGGATATGAAGACAGAGGTGCCGACTACCTTGAAGTTCGAGGGATTCCTTGCTGAGGAAGACAGAGGTTGCCAACTATCTTGAAGTTGAGGGCTTGCGAGGATAGCAATACAGAGACTCCGATCTTCGTATCGAGGGCTTACCCTTGTGTGGGTAAGACAAACTTGCTTGAAAGTATAAATCAAGGGACCATTATCCAAGGTTGTTGGATACCCTTCTCTTTGGGTTAAAAGACTTATATCTTGTTACTTGTAGTTTAACTACTTGTTTATTTTCCGCTTCATTTTGTATTATAAGGAAATTATAACTTTCTTATACTTCCTTATTTGTACTCTGTTTCGTTTAGATTCTATACACATTAAGGTAGAATCTCATATTGTAATCTTTTGTTAAGTTTCAATTTCCGGAACCCTATTTCTGGAACCTTCTTTCAGAATCTCTTTCCAAGTTTACATTTGGTGTTAGAGGTGTTGTGAATTTGCTTAGTTTAACTTTGTTAAACTTAGCCCTTTCCTTTTCTTAAGGAAACTATAGTTATTCATAACTAACATTAAAGGTTCCAAAGGAATTTTTAAAGTTTACAATTCACCCCCCTCTTGTAAATTGAGCATATAAATCACTATTTCGATCCTACAATTGGTATCAGAGGTTGGAAACCTCATACTCTATACCAATCCTACACCTAATATTTTCAAGAATAAAATATTAATTAACAATATATTATTTTTTTAAAACTCTTTTATGTCAATTTTGACACTATTTTCTATTTTGTTTTTGTTAAATTAATAAATGAATAATTACTTTGAAAAAAATTCATTTAATCAATACTAACATGTTCCATTAACCTAGAAAATTTTTGTATGGAATCAAAACATTCAAATTGTATTTATTTTATCATCTATAATACCATTTATTTGATTCTTTCATTTATAAGGAAAATACTGCATCATCATTGTGTCATAAATAAATTTAATTATTCAATGACTAAAAATTATAAATAAAATACCATTATGTAGGGAATATTTTTATATTTATAATTAATATTTATAGTTTAAGATATAACATATATAAACCTATGTAAAAATTGTTTTACTAAAAGATATATGCTTATGTCATTTTTGTATTTACTTTAACTTAATTAATATAAACTGTCATTATTACTTACAAGTTGCTCCATGGGATCCCAAAATAGACCCAAAGATGCCCATGGTCAGACATGTATCATCCAATAGGGTTAGAACATGTGTTAGGGTAATTTAATATTATTATAATATTATTTTTTTACCCTTATTTATCGGATTTACCCTTTAACCATGGTAAATAAAATACTTACCGAAGTAATTATTCAAAATGTCTAAAAATAAAAGTTACCTATTTACCCAATTTTTACCTCCTTATTATAAATTTGGAATCCATTTTTCTAAATTCAAAACACAGATGTGGCCGAAATTAATTTAAAATTAATTCCCATTGTCAAAACAAAAAGCATGTTTTTAAGAAATAATAACTATCAAAAGATTGACACTTGCTTATGTTCAGTTTAAATGTGAAATTTTGTCCAATGACCAACATTGGATTAAATGGTAAAAATATAATCTAATTATACTTAAGAACCACTCAATAGTATAATTTATCACTATAAATTATTTTGATTAAAAAAGTTGGTTTTAATTAAAATTTAGTATTTTTCACTATTCATAAAAAATGAATGTTTTCAAAAAAATATCAAAAATTCACCCTAAGATAATTTTGATATTACGAACCCAAAAATGAAGTCCATTTTGAAGGATAAAATTCATAAAATTTTAAAAATTGTGTATTACTACTCATAACAACTAGTTTGATTGGTCGCGATGTGTTAGAATCTCGAAGTTGGGTACAACGCAAGCTATTCCATTATTCAAAGGGAAACATCCCGTGGAAGTTTAGGGTGTTACAGTTTAAGCCTCTTCTCTTTTCGATGTAGGTGTTTCCCATATTTTTATATCTTTTTCTATTTTAGAGAGCCTTGGACTCGGTATCATTAATTCTGATGATGTCATGATTCTAGGTACTTCATTGGGGATTAAAACAGATAGTATACATGAGTACAAGGAGTACCCTTTTGAGGTTGGTGGGTTTCACTTCTTATGGGATCTCTATCTGTTAGAGATGACAAGATTTGATTACATTCTCAGAATGGACTGGTTGGTCTCTTTCTAGTCCTTTGTTGACTGTTATTGTCGAATGGTGAGTTTCACATCACTAAATGGTGGATCATTTCTACACAAGGAAGAATGGAATGTCCAAGAAAGCATATATGGACTCAAGAATCATGGCTTGGGAGTAATTACAGCCCAAATTTCTAGTTTATATCAAGATGTACAGGGTACTTTGTAGATGGACTTTCCTATAGTGGTAGATCATTTCAGATATGTCTTTCCAAACAAATTTTCAGGTTTACCTCCATGGAGAGAGGTAGATTTCTCTGCTGAGATTGTGCAAGGAGAGGCACTAGTGTGCATTTCTCCTTGTACGATGGATATAATAGAGTTAAAACCTCTCAAGAAACATTCATAGGAGTTCCGAGAATAGGGTTTCATCAAACCTTGTACTTCTCCATGGGGTTCGCCTGTCCTTTTTGCGAAGAAGGTAGACAATACTCTCAAACTTTATTTTGGATTATCATAAGAGGAACTAGTTGACGGTCAAGAACTGATATCCCTTTCCAAGGATTGATGATCTATTTGATCAACTTCAAGGATCCCAAGTGTTCTTGAATATTAACTTGAGATCCGGTTATCATCATTTTCATGTTAGACCATTAGAAATAACTATTATAGACTTTCCGAGAAAGTAAGGTCTATACGAGTACTTGGTTATGCCATTAGGTCTCACCAATGCACCAACAATTTTCATGGAACTGATGAACTCGGTGTTCTATCCTTACATGGATTCTTCTGTGGTAGTCTTCATGGACAATATCTTGGTATACTCTCACACTCTACACAACTATTCCAACCATATTGAGATCATATTAAGTACACTGAGAGGGCATTAGTTATATGCTAAGATCACAAAATGCCGCTTTTTGATGGACCCGATTCACTTCTTAGGTCATGTCATATTATAGATAGGAGTATTAGTAGACCCATAAAATGTGAGAATGATAGTTTCCAAGAAACAAACAAAGAAAATATTTAAGGCATGGAGTTTTCTGGGGTTTTCTAGTTACTAAAAATGCTTTATATAGGTCTTTTCATGCTTAGTAGTAAAACTAATGGGCCTGAATAAGAAGGTTGTGAAGTATTTGTGAACAGATTCATGTGATTCATCCTTTTAAGAGCTAAAAGGGAGACTGGCTTCAGCACCGATATTGATTTTTCTGGAGTTGGGAAAGATTTAAACCATTTACTGTGACGCAATAAGTATCATGCTGGGACTAGTTCTTATGCAGGGAGAAGGAGTCGTTGCATATGGTTCTCGATAGTTAAGTCCACATTAGAGGAACTACCCTATGCATGATCTCAAGTTGGATACAATTGTTCATGCCTTATGTTGTTTGAGATATTATATTTTGGGAGAGAATTTTGTGGTCTACACTGACCACAAAAGCCTCAATTATATCTTTACTCAGTGTGATCTGAATTTGAGATAACAATGGTGGGTTGAGTACCTGCAGTCTTTTGATTTTTAACTTTCCAAAATTCATGTGAAAGGCAATGCAGTGGCTGATACATTGAGTAGGATGACTCAGATACAGGCAGTTCAGGATGCTAGCAGTGAGTGGCAACTTATGGCTCTATTATTTGAGATGCATTTTGAGGTGCATTATAGACAGGGGAAAACATTTATTTATTCTATAGTTGTTACCTATACTCTAATTAATTAAGTGCGAATGTGGAAGCTATCAGATTCTAAAGGCATAGTTCTATGAGAGAGTGTGTCAGGAGAGGACCCTACTCCTAGGTGTACCATAGGTGAGGATGAGGTTATACATTTTCATGGGTGATTATGGGTTTCAGCAGACATACACGAGCAGATGTTGTGAGATTTTCATTCCACAGTATGGACAGTTTATCCTAGTTTCACCAAGATGTATCGATATTTACATCATTAGTATTGGTGGATAGGTATGAAGAGGGATGTAGCTAGATTTGTTATGAGAAATTCCATTAGTCAGTAGGTGAAGGTAGAGCATCAACAACTGGTAGGGCTTTTACAGCAGTTACCCATTCCTAAGTGCAATTGGAATGATGTCACGATGGATTTCATGACAGGTTTACTGAGGTCACCTCAAGGAAATGATGCAGTCTGGGTTGTTATCTATAGGATCACAAAGGTTTCACATTTACTTCTATTAATGAAACCTTTAGTGTGGTTGATCTTGGAAGATTGTAGATTCTAGAGATTGTAAATTTTCATGGGGGTTTACACTCTATCATTTCCGACATAGATGCATGGTTTACATTTCATGTTTGGTAGGGACAATAAAGGGATTTGGGTACACATGTACTTTTGAGTAGAACTTACCATCCTCAGATAGATGGCCAGTATGAGTGCACGATTCAGGTTTTGGAGGACATTCTATGATCATGCATCCTAGATTTCGGGGGCTCTTGGGAGAGACACATACCTCTAGTGGAGTTTTCCTACAATTACAAATTACAGGAAACTATTTAGATGGTACCTTATAAGGCTTTGTATGGTAGTCCATGTCGATCAAACCTATGTTGGCTGGTGGTAGGAGAGGAAGCTATGTTGTGACCTTGCCTTGTCTAGGAGACCACTGACCAGGTGGAGTTGATTTGGAAGAAAAAGGGTATTGCACAGTCATGGAAGAAATCTAATACTAATCGACAAAGATGACCTTTGGAGTTCAAGGTTGGGGATTAGGTTTTATTATGTGTCACACTAAGGTTGGGAAACAAAAGGATTATGAGACAGAGGAAGCTTTCACTGAGATACGTCAGGCCATTTGAGGATTTGGAGATAGTCGGTCCGGTTTCCTATCGGTTGTAGTTACCTTAGAGGTATCAGGATATGCACAACCTCTATCATGTTTCTTATCTACAATGTTACTTTTTAGACCTGTCTCACATTATTCAAACCCAAGAGGTTTAGTTGGAGGTGGATTCATCCTTCAAGGAGCACCCTATTCTGATTGTGGATCACAACACAATGGTTCTCTCTGGCCAGTTTTTTCTTCTAGTATAGCAGATATGGTAGCACATATGAGTATAGGATGAGACATGGGAGAGGGAGGCTAATGTACGATCATAGTGGCAAGAGTTTGAAGCTTCTTCTTCACTACCCTTGGAAGGGAAATTCGAGGTTGAATTTCTTTAAGGTGGGATGTTTGTAAGAATTTGGATCGTTATTTCAGGTATGGATCTTGTTTTCGGGTTGTTTTTGAGAAAAAAGGGGGACATATGATTTTTTTAAGTACACGCTGCATGCTTATGAGTACACACTGTGTACCGGGTTAACACATAAAACCATGTACTGACCATGTGACAGCCGAGTACATGGCTGTGTGGTGACCTAGAAGTCTGCTTAAGGCAGGGGATAGTTAATGCTACTATATCACATGCAACTTTAATGAACACATTATTTTGTTTTATTTTTATTTGATAAATCCGAGAGGGGTCGCGCCTCATCTTCAGAAACATATTTTTCACCCCATGGTTCATACAAGTGAGTGACAGAACGATTGAAAAACTCTGAACCCCTCCCAATTCTCCATCAGACCTCCAATTGAGATGTCATCGGGTGCATTGGAATCCCACTGGTGTGTTTTCAATTACCCTATATACATCCTTCCGAATTCCTCATCTCTCATGGGTTATTCATCGTTGAAAATGATTCATCTTTTTATAGATCTATGCCAATCTAGGCCAATTCAAGGGCCTACGTTCAGGATTATGGATCGTACGACATCAGGATAGGTGGTTTGTGCCTTTAATTGATTGTCCTTGGGTTATATATCTTTTAAGTGACACATAACCATGTTTTGGGTATTTCTTGATTTGGATTTTAACCCTATTTAATAACTATGATAGTTGATTGATTGAAAAGGGGTTGTTGCTTATGTGTAATGTTAGTTACCTTATTTTCCATTCCTTATATGATTAGGATATAGTTTTTTGATTATATGAAATGCATGATATTCTTTTTTAATGTTTAGATATGTAGTTGTTACGGATTTTCATGAGATTTTTGATATTATTTGCGCACTATTTTTCTAATGGACCATGAGAGCCTTCAACCAAGAAGACTGTGGGGACTTCTACATTATTACAGAGGACTGTGAGAGCCTTGGTGTAGATGTTGAACAAGGGGTATTGAACATGAAAGATACCTAGGAGGTTGTTTATAATTTATTTAATACAATTTTGATCTAGGGGTATTAACCATGAGAGCTTCCGAGGTGGTCATTTTTAAATGATTAAAGCTATGTTAGAGTAATGGGGATAAACCTTGAAAGATTTCTAGAGGTTTTTTATTTAATGAATTGGATCTACGTTAAACCAAATGGGTTAAACAATGAGATCTTTCCTAGAAGGTTTTTATGAATACTTTTATGATTGTGATGAGTCTTACAAGACAAAAAACAATCTTGGACTCCATATTGCTTGATTGTTTGGATGGTTTTCTGAGACATCTATTTGGTCACTTTACTTAGGGAACACAGAGATTAGGAAATATCCCATGGTTTACATGAGTCAACAAATTGAATAATAAATGTAAATGAATGTAATTGAAAATTCTATGATTGTTTATTTTTGAGTACTTCTTACCTTATTGCTTCATTTTTTCATATTACCTTCTATATATATTCACTGACTATTAGGCAGAAATCTTTTGGTGGTTTTCTACTGGGATTATTCTCACACACTCTTTGAGTCATGATTTAGAACCAAGAATATTATATGATTGTAGGTATAGATAAGGGAAAATTCCCTTCTTCATGAGGTACTTGATTATTGTTGGAGTTGAAGAGCATGGGACCAAGCTGAGGCTTGTGATGCTATTAGAGTTTACTTTCTTTTATGTACTTTTATTTCTATAATTTATTTCCATCATTGTAACTTATTTGGATAATTTACTAGACACATGTGACATGCATCATTTATATATATGTTCTAGTTGTTTACTACTATCAATCTTCCACAGTTTACTTCTGTTTTATGGAATTAATGCTTCCTCTATTGTTTACTATTTTCTTTCTTCAATGTATACTCTGCCAATGAGGGAATATTTTCCCCATTATCACAAATTTTCCCTCACTAATAGTCACCAGCCTCTGGAGTTTGGAGAAATTTTCTTAAGGTTAAGTGACCAACTGGGTTCAGGGAACCTTTGGGCAGAACCCGAATCTTAGATGTTACATTAATTTCAAATATTCCTTTTAAAATGTTACCCATTTTAAAACTATAATTTCCCTTCATTTAAAACAATTAACAGATCAATATCCAACACACATCATTTAAACCATTTTTAAAATCCACCAAGGCAATTCACAACACACACATATAAACATTTAAATCATTCCCTTAACTATTCCCATTATCTAAATACCAACTCCTACCCATTCATTCACATAGTTTTCCTAACTCTACATTTACCAATTCATTTCACTATTCTCAAAGTATTAGTGTACCCTATGGATAGCCCTAGGTTTGGTCTCAAACCATTAACAAACCAAAAATGGGTCCATGGAAGGTCTTGCACCATAATTTAAGGCCCAAATTACTTCTCTACCCAAATACATTAAAACATAGAAGTACATCGAATTGTCACAACTACATACACATGTTACGCATCAAGACTGTGGGAAAAATATTTTAGACCACCTACCTCAGGTCTGTTGGAAACCAATCACTTAATATTATCCCTAGATTTGAACTCAAACAACCTTAAAATTCACAACTAATAATCTTTTGTAAAAGTGAGAGTTTTATGGATTCATAAGGAGAGGAAACCATACAAAAATAATCTTCTAGAAAATTGAATGAAACAGAGTTGAAGAGTTACCTGGTGCTTTTATTTACACTAAATGACACTCAAAATTTCTAATAATCTAAGGAGACTCACCCATGGAGGAGGATTAGGCTTCTAGTTTTTCACCCATGCTAGAGGGGGTCGATTGGGTAAAAAATTAGGGAAGAAACATATAAATCTAATAGGGTAATATGGGAATTTTCTACTTTTTAATAGGTGTATAGCTTGGATGCATGGTTGGGAAAACTGTACACCGACCGTGCATCTCCTCTATCTGAGAGGGTACAAGGATGCACAGTCTGTCCAACCACTTACACGGTTTGGAAAACCATGAAGTAGCCTTGTTATGTACACTTTCTAAGGGTGGGACTAAGTTGGAAAGTTTATAGAGGAATACTTCATGGTTTCTCTAACCGTGTACCCCCTTCTATATGACACATGGTTAAGGCACATAGTTTATACTAACAATGAGCCAAACATTCTCTCAGCACAGATTGGACCATTTTGTTTCCTCTTTCCCATTCCCCAAACACACAAAAAATATGTGATACATTTGTTACTCACCAAAGAAATTCTATAAGAAACAAAATTAATCTAGGGATTAACTTATCTCAGGGTCTAGATTTTAAAAACTTCTCACCTTATAATGTATCATGCTTGACACATACTCCCCATGTATTACCAAGCCTTCAAGATAAATGTTTGGGCCATGACTACAACTTTTAACTTACATTTTTTCATCCTTCCCCCACCAACACGACCATAATTTCATGAAAATTAGACTAAAGTAATTGTCTCACTAAGTAATATTCCCAATGAAGTTCATAACATTAAACCATTTCTACTCAAAGGATGTATCAACCTCAACTAAACATCATCAACGTCAACCACGTTATGAATCCAAGGCAGCACTTCCTAGATCGCGACACAGGGAAATGTTGTACATTGCATCATACTACTGTGGAAGAGTGTATCGATACTCTATTAGACTAATCCTTTCCATAATTCAGGTCCAAAATCACTTGTCACCATCTTACCCTCTTCTTTAAAAGTTATAATGGTGATCCAAGCTCAACATCACCTAAAGAAACACATGGTTTTCAAACCCTATTCCTGAGACCAATGTTAGTCCACAACTCAAGGACCATGGCCTCGTTCCACATATGAACACCCAAAACCCAACTCAAGCACAACCATCATCCCAAAGCACAAAAATATTCAGAACCTAATCCAAAACTAGTTTCCAAAACTGAAACACTATAATTGAACTAATGTGATCCCACCCAATTGAAAACACGGGTCACACCATCAATTGACCACTTTCCCACTATGGTGCTCTCCTATATAGAATTTAGCTAACCACAACCATATTTTGGTGTTTGGAACCCCCACCATTGAAAAAATAGACCACCTAAACCTCAACTCGACTTTCACAACATACCCGATGTGTTTGTCACCTCACAACACTCAAACATCCATGAAAAATCCTCACAATATTGAAATTTATTGTTGTTATGAAAAACAACTATAAAGGATATGCATACACCATAAATTTGAGAACTATGATAAAATCGACATCTCCCAAGTCCACCTTCATTTTAGATATGATTTTATAATAAAAAAACTATAGGTGGCTTAATAATTACCATGTCCATTCCTTTTACCATATCGTGTCAGACCATCCTTGACTGCCTTATCCTAAAACACCCATATTCCTCTATTGACATGCCACCCCTTTAACATTTTTATAGTTCCATATAAATTAAATAATACCACCAACACTTGACACCCATACCTGTTTCATCCCATGAATTCCAGTAAAAATCCATTATCAAGGCAACCACTACTACCCATGTTATGATCGTTCTCTACATAACCCATCAAAATTCCTAACATAAGAACCTCCACCATCCCTACACCGAATAAAAGAAACTAGTTTCTTCCTAAAAACTCACTTCCATTTTCAAAACACACTAATCATACCAAAACATCCACTATAGGTGGTTTAAAAATAACCACTTTTTTTTTCCTTTTCCAAGACGAGTCAATCCATCCCCAACCGACTAATCCTTGAATTCCCAACTTCATTTCTGGTGCACCAACACTTCACATAACCAAGACGTCTTCACCCATAAATACATTACCTGGTAACCCAAAAAAACCTACCCAATCCCATGCATGACTTCCGCTAAGGTTCTAGTACCAAACCATTATTTACTTGAACCATTTTCATGCCTTATCATTCCCATCAACGACTCTAGCAATGGCATCCTGAATTTGTTTTTAAACCACCCTGAGCCCAAATCCAATTATTGGTTTGACCAACTACCCAATCCAAGTCCCACCTAGCCTTTCTTGAGGGAACCCAAATGTTTACCTCAGAGGTTTCTCATTGGCCTCTCTATGCCACCACATCCACTCTATGGTATTCTCTACACATCCATAACTGAAATATCGTTCCCCACTATAGGAGTGTCATTGAAATCACTTCCCTCAAGCAATATAAACTACCATAGATCATGCATAGATTACAAGATAAACCCCAAGAATTGTATGTGGCTGTATATTTTTTACTAAGAAAATAGAAAAAATATAAACCACTACCCATTTCTAGCTTCCTAGAATGACACCCATGACATTCATCGACATCCTATCCATCTCAAGGACCTCACCCATAAACAATTGATGGTGTACTTCCCTCCATAACATTCCATAGATACCACTCCATGAGCGCAACCTCCAAGAGGCCCCATATCAATTCAAAACACTTTTAAGTAGCTAGGAGTAATTCTAGAGCTCTCTCAATGTACCCTAGATGTTGTCAAGATATTGGAAATGATCATTAAAAAATTAAAGTATGATAATAGATCGTTGATGAACACCACCAAAAATTATACATCACTGATGTTTCCTCCCAATATGGGGATAGATTTACCTTTGAAAAGTCTTAGGATTTACTTCCTACTAACATAGCATTAAAACTCGGCCACAATAACTTGAGTGTAACAAACAAACAAAACTCCCCACCCCTTCACAACCCTATAGGAAGCAGCTGTTACCCAACATTCCCTTTAGAACCACTACCATCACCCAACCTGAGTTCTTCTAGCATGACCCTGATGATTCACATCTAAAAAAACAATACATTAATCCGATCAATACCCAAATGATCTCAAGAATAAACACACTTCTCACTTTGGGTTCATAGAAAAGGACGAACACTTTTTTTGTGCCACTTGATCACCCATCCCAATGACATCATGCTCTCCCAGCATGTTCCCACATCTAAACATAATCAAAGACATCAAGGTCTCGAACTTTATTGTGACCAAAAACTAAACCCAAATCTTGATCACATGAGTTGTACATCACCAGAGCTAGGACCAACACCTTCTTACACAACCAACCATGCCTCCTAGCCCGCCAGCCTCATTGAACTCAAGGCATTCCTAATGTTCTCACCCAATAACCCAAAAAATCATAAAAATGAGCCCAACCATGTGACCAACCCTAACCCTAGGTTTCAATTTAATAAAAAAATCATCCATCCATGCTTTGGTCACCCTTTTCTTATCTTCCCAACTCAAAATAGAGTCCTTCCAATGTTAATAACATAGTTAGGTGAGAAACCCGAATGATCCCGCCCATCAAAACCAACTATAAAACCACCCAAAAGCACTCAAGAGCTTCCCTTAAAAAGAAACCAAGGAATAACCATGCACTGTTACCATAATTGTGATTGAATCCACCATAAATTGATTCCACCTATGAAGCAGCCATTGATGCTTCACATTCCAAGGCACCTGCAACACTAGGATAACCTCTTTTAAGGCTACACTAGATTTCCGAAGACTGTCAACTCATAACCAAAACATGAGTTTCATTTCCAAAATCTTTAACTTTCTCACTCATAACTATAGTCTAAAATCACACTAAATAGAACTCTTTACAAGACACTTCCCAAATCCAAAACGTCCACCTGTGCCAAAACCACCCAAAACCACTGGAAACCCAGACGCCCCTACCATGGGTCACCCTCTAATGTCAAACTATACCAACTACCTAAACTAAATTCATGTAAAGAAAATGCCACTTAAACTCTCTCTATCTCTCACTATCTAATATATGCACATCAAACCTCAAATAAAATCACTACTCATGGGCATAAATCCTACCATGTTCCAAACATATCATATCTAACGCACCAAGAAACAATTTACTCTAGGGTTCTCACCAAGGATAACCACACACACACATCAACACTACGAGCCAAACACCCACTCTGGGGTCTAAACACAACTCACATGGCATCAAACCACAATGGTTACTATACCCATAACAACACAACCACCACCACCAACCCCTCAACCAATACATCCTTTATCAAGCCCAATTCAAATTCATATGATCACAACCCACAAGGGATACCATATCCATTTTAGAAAATGACCTTTTTATAACCTCAAGGTCACAACCTAAAGGTAGTTACAATAAGAAACATCCCTTTAAACACACATTAAAACCCAATAAAGCCACACAACCCAAAAATAAGGTCTCAAACAAGGTCACTCTCAGTGCAAAAACCACCCATACACATGGTCTGATCTCAATACTAGGGATACCCACACCATCATCCCTAATGATACCATATTTTTTCATTTCCCTTCTCAATAAAAATTTACCACTGAAACCCAAGGTTTTACATTTCAAATTGATTTCAATAACAATCATTTCAAGAAAAAATAAATATTTATAAACTATAGGTAGACTAATACACAACTAGCATATGAATTCCAGGGAACTATCAATTAGAGGAAAATAATGGAAGTCTTATCTATCATATGTGCCTATCATGATGCATGAACCCTCACAAACTCTCTTGTAATACTAGGATAATATATAAAACCTCATAAATCAATAAAATCTCATCCAAGTTAACTAATAGATGTGGAATTATCAAGCAGACATATAATCAAAAAATAGAATATCAATTCCCACCCCTAGAAACTTAGGTTTTCCCTCAAATGTGGGGCTGCAAGCACCCAAGAAGACATGAAATGTTCCTAGTCTCATGTATACCATTTTCAAAATAGTAATACAACAGAAAAAACCCTGATTCCACTTTATAACGTCCCTAGACTAGTAGCTACTGTATATACTGTGCTAAACCATGTCATCACATGACCTCAGATGCACCTCCCCATATACCAGAGGCTACTAACTATTAGTGTGAGTCTATAAAGATATGTTTAGGAGACTATAATCACTTAATAGAGAAATACCACAATAGAAATAATATAAATAGTTAAAGGAACCAACCAGAACCATAATTGGACAAAAAACAGTAAATTCTCCAAGTAACCAAGTAGTCCATGCTATAATAATATGATGAATACACTACTTGTCAAGAATTCATATAGTAAGGACACAAAATACCAAATATATAAAAAACTAGAACATGGTCCCAAGTCCCAACCTAGTTCTGAAATCCCATGTTCCAACCCATCATCCCATGCACAAACCAATCATTAGTTTATTGTCTTGTACTTGTACCAGAAAAACAAGTATCAATTGCTTGGGTGCCCAAGTTCCATGGAAGCCTGATAAGGGTGTGTGTACATCTCATTAGGCCACCACCAATGGTTTATAAGGGAAAAAATGGTATATACAACAGTTTATTAAAAGAACAAGGGGTTACATACATTTAATCATAGTGGGGAATCCACGAAAAAACCCATTCATAAATTTACCTCAGATACTTAGTCTGATAATCAAGCCATGTCCATACATTTTGGATTGTAGAGCCTCAGCCTGACATCCCAAATTGTGACAACCTTATAAGAATAGATCATTAGTCTAACATCCTAACCATGGAAATATAAGAGGTTATATCAGTATATTATAAGTATACTTATTATGATCAAAAAATTCATTTAAGATGGACTAATTGCAAGAGGGGGTTGAATTGTAGTTCTAAAAACATTTGTTTAAAAGTATTTAAACTAAAAAAATTTAACAAATACTATTTATGTAAATGATCGGATTAAAACTTGTCCCTCAGTTTGATTATAATAGTATCATAATTGTGTCAACTTTGATATGTTATTTATGATAGGTCGTAATCACAAACGATTCAATCTACACAGAGTAAAATCGTAATCATAGTAGTTATGATTTTATCAATGTATATAGAATAATGTAATGATTCTATCTTAAAATCATATATAACCGTAATCAGAGTAATATCAAATACATAGAATAACTATTTAACAATATTAATACAATTGTATCATAATCAAATTTATTATGATAAAGAAGATAAAAATAGAAAGAAAAAAATAAAAGTATCACTTTCTATTACATGCATCAAAAATAAAAGACTTGTAAGTAAACAATTAATACAAATTAATATACTTATTTTAACCCAAAGAACTAGATATCCAATAACCTATGATAAAGGTTCCCTTATTCTATACTTATAAGTAAGTATGTATTTCCACAACAAGGAAATCCCCTGATATGATGATCAACTTCTCTATCTACCTATCTTCAGCAGCCACCGATCCGTTGGATTAGATTATATCACACTATCCCCATGTGACCTAAATCAAATAAAATGACCATATTCTCTGTCTTCCTAGCCTTATAATCCCTCAATCGTATTCATACTATCGGATAATTGTTTTTTAAAATGATTAAAAGGAAACAACTTGGACATGGATTCATTTAAAACAAAAAGACTCTAGACGATTACAAAAGTCTAAGAACAATTTTTTCATGATTTTGATAATTTTTAAATATCTCAAAAAACAAAAATTTTATCAAATCATATGCAATATGTTAGCTTCAAACTCTTTGAATGACCAAGTATTTATTGGCGTGTTTCCAATAGCCATCTTGATCCCCCAACAATCATATTTTCTCCGGGTTTTTCACAAGGACTTGGACACCTGGAATTGAAAACTCATATATTTATGGTATAATAGAATGTCTAAAATCATATTGAATTTATTCCATCATAGTGTAAAGGATGTTCCATTACTATAGAAAATAGTTTTTTATTCATAATTTCAACTATAACCAATCTGATGGATTTCCTTATATATTTCATTATGATGATCTTTATTAATGTAAATCTAATGTTTATCATTTTTGTTATTAGTCATATTGTAAAGACTCTTTTAGTATGAATGAAAAGACATAATGTCTTATAACTGATCTGATAAGGTGAATCTGATTGTCATTGGTTCCATATTCATTATGATAATCATAATTAATAAAGTTAGTATAAATTCATGAATAATTTAGAACAATTCAAATTTATGTTAAAAGGTATATATTTTATACAATAACATTATAAAACACTTTGGACATTAAAATCTAGTTATCATGTATATAAGAAAGTGTTTTTGATTTTTATAAAAGAAGGAATGAAAAAGTTATAAGTATAAATTTTTAATTAACAATCTCCCCCTTTTTAGAAAGAAAAAACCACACATATTAAATAGAAAATTTATTTTAAAAAAAATTATGTTCATTATCTTTTAAGTAATTCATAATAAAAATTGAAAAATAAAAACTTATCTCCCCTTGAGTTTTAAAAACTCACCTGAATATAATGATTAATTTGACTAACTCCCCTTGAGGATATGAAATCCCCTTTATGATCATATTATCTTCTTTAAAGTCATTTCCCTTTACTTAAAACATCTCCCCATTTCTATAATATTTTCCCCCTTTGTTATTTTCAAAAAGGAATGAGTAAAAATCATTAAATAACTAAAAATGGTTAGAGAAAAAAATACATGAAAGAATACAATGAAGAACTCGATCATCTGAAGTAAATGAAAGAACATTAAACCAATTGAAATTGGAAGATATTAAAAATATTTATAAAGAGATGAAAAAATCATTCATTAATAAATTTTTTATAGAAAATACAACAAGGGTTCAAATAAAAAATAAAAAATATTTATTTTTCATCATGGATCTCACAATATTATTCATTTTTTTTAACTATTGTCTTTCATCTAGAAGACTTTCTATCAATTTATATTGTGATTTTATTTTCTCTTCTTGGATCCAATGTCTTTCTTCCAAAGATTTATTCAGGTTATTCAAACTGATGATTTCATCTTTGTAAAGTTGTTGTCTTGAAATCTATATATACATGTATTTAATTTTCCCATTGATGTCTTTGATATATTGAGACCGATTATTATACATATTCTTAAATTCATACACAAACTTTACCTAGCATACCATGCTTTCAGATAATTCATTTTAAGCTTATGTAGATTCATCCATGTATTTATTTAATTATTCAATTGATTATTCATGCATATTGATTTCAATATCAACATCATGTGACCACTTCACAACTTTGTTACAGGATTTTTGTGTGAGCTTGAAAAATTTATTGAGTGATTTTATACTCATCCTCATTCTAAAAAACTCTATTAGATATAAATTTTATTGACTCTGATTTCTCAATTTTATTTTCATGAACTAAATAAATATTTTATTCAAGCATTGGAATGTAAGGAATAGTATGTTCATGTATCAATAATGCTTGATAAATATAGTGAACTCCTTTAACTGTGATCATATCCATTGAACTTGATATTTCAATCTCAAAAATATGAAGATGAGAGGTTCCAACTTCTATTTGATTTCTTTTTTCCACTGTCATCATTCTTTGAAACTATTTTTTCAATTATATATCTATCCCTATTTACATTAGAAATTTGAATTATATCAAAATCATTATTTATTTTATCAGTATTATCTCTTCCAACTTATTTTTTTTAATTATGGTCTTTTTCATTCATCTTTTATGAAGATTCTGGTTCTTGAATTGATGGGGACTTTGTCATCTTGGAGATTTTGGATTTTTCTTTTTGGTTCCCTAAGGAAGAAAATTTTATTGATGAATCATATGAAGTTATTCAGAAAAACTTCTCAAATTTAACATATTTATCTTTCTCTTTATTTTTATCATAATATTCATCCTCTTCATCTTTAACATATTCTCCTTCTTCATTTTCATTATTAGACACTTCTTTTTCTATAGAGTCTTCTTCATATTTTCTTTCATGTCCTTCTTAACCTTATGCCTATTTTTCTAAAACATCAATATCTATAAATCCTTACTCAATTTGTCTTAAAAATTCTTCATGAAGTTGTTCATGTATCCTTAAATCTTCATTTTGATCTGTTATATATTTCAATGATTTTTATCGAGCTTCAAGAAGAACTGATAGTTCGACTAGATTTTCATTTCCATTGTAAATGATAGAGGGAATTTCAACATCAACAATTTCTATTTCTTGAAAAGATAATCCAATATCCATAATTATTTGTTCTGTAGGAAGAACAATATTGGATGAGGCATCCTCTACTCCTTTCATCAAAGAGTCAAAAATTATTGGACCTTTATGTTTATTATTCTATTTATTTTCCTTGGATATTTTTTCAAGCTATTTGGTACCATTAATCTTAATGAAAAGGGCCTCTTTTGGGTCAATTTTTAACTGATGATCTTCTTATTTTATTCCTGGATTCTTATTTTTCCATTATTTAGCTATCTATTCAATGAATTTTCTCTGTTTCAATCCTTTTCTTGGTGCAGATTTTTCTGCTTTCCTCTTCTTTTCTTGAACATCCCGATCAAATTTCTTCTTCTAATTTTGAACATATTTTTTCAATTTTCATATAACATTCTAATTTTGTTGTGAATTTACCTGAATTTTCAATAAACTCATGTGTTTATTCATTAAAAAAATACTTAATCCTTTTGAGAGTATCATCACTAATAGAAATAATTTTCACCTTCTTTTTCTTCAACTTATTTTCAATATTTAAAAATTTCATGCACTTAAGCAATAGATTTGTTAACACCATTGAAAACATAATTACTTGGGATTTGATGGAAATGGTATTTTATTTTCTGATGGGGAGAAACATGTAACCAATAAAATATTTCTTTTTTATTTTTAAAAGAAAATACAAGATAAAACATCATTTAATTTAAGTGTATCACGATCCCCTTTTCTTATTAGCAGGAAAACATTCATCCACAATGCAAAAATACTATTTTTTGAAGTTATTTGATTCACTTTCTCATGATTTTCATAACGGTAAAATAAAAAATACTTATATGTATCTTTATCAAAAGATCCAAGACTATCAAAAAGTCTATGAGAGGGGAAAAATATTCTCGTTCTGATGGTATTTAAATAAAATTTGAGGCTTTTCTAAAATAAATTGTATACACTTTTCTAGAAATTATGAATGAAATATTTTTTTCCATTCCCAACATGAAATCCCAGTGATCTATAAAATTCTACGACTATATCTAGAATTACTGGATCCCGATCTTTATCATGTTCAGTTACACATAAAGATTCCCATTCTTGAAATTTTATGATTTTTTTTTCCAAAATATAATCATACTTATCATAATAGGTTTTCTCAACTAACCTTTCTATAAAGACAAATAATTCCTCAAAATCCTTTTCTACAAGCATGGTATTTTGAGAAGAAACTTGAGATTCTGACATTGAGATTTGAAGAGATTTGAAAGTTGGACAGGATGGTTTTGAGATTGGTAGTACCTCAAGACAAGGGTATTAAAACTTTTAGATGTGGGACACAAGGGCCCCCTTAATATAGGTGACTGAAGAGATGATTTGAATTTAAAAATCCATCCAACAGTTGAGATTGAAAACTTAAGTATCTGATGGTTGCAATTGATCTGAATAGGATTTAAATGATATTGAACTCTTGAGGTTTAAAAACAATCTATTGTATTGGGATAGAATATGATTTTTTATGAAATTTTATTGTAATTGTAACAACATCAAATATAAATGATTGTAATTAAATAGTAAAAAAAATTAAAATATAATAAGAATAATTTTCAGATTTGGAAAGACTTATCCATATGATATCGATGTTCTTCTTATAATTTCTAAACTAATTAAATTACATTAGTTTTAAAACATTGAGTATGAAAGTTTTAATATAAAAAATATTGATGTTTTGAAAGAAAAACTTAATTAGTTTTAAAATATAAATATGAAAAAAATATAAATCTGAGAATAATTTGAAAATAAGTGTCTGGAAAATTTTACAAAATTTTTGGAATCCTATTATTCTTTTAAGAACTCTGACTCCAAAATTTTTGTAAAGAAGAATGAGTCTAGAAATCTTATTATATTTTTTAAGAAAATAAATGTTTTAAAGAATATTAATTTTTTTGAAAAATAATAAACACATGTACCCCTATAGATTGGAGTAACTTAATGTAAGGTTGTTGGTAAATAAGAAGTATATATGAATTATTAATTTACGTTTATCATTCCTAGCTTCTTTTAAAATATTCAAATCTACTAGAAGGTAAGAGTTTTGTGAAAATATTAAAAATTTGTTCTTATATTATGATAAATTATAAAATAATATCTCCTTTTAGTGTGTAATCCCAAATAAAGTGATGCCTAATATCTATGTGTGTATCATGGGAGTGATGTGATGGGTTCTTACTTAAGGTAATGGAACTAGTATTATCACAAAGTATTTGTTTTTTAGTAAAAATCATTCTATAATGAGTGAGTGTGTGTTGCATCCTTAACACCTGAGAAAAATGACTTCCAACTACCACATATTTGGCTTCTGTAGTTTAAAGTGATATAAAGTGTTTTTTCTTACAAAACTATGAAACTAATTTGTCTCTTAATAAATGACAAGTTCCAGAAGTACATTTTTCTATCCATTATACAGCCACCAAAATCAGAATTTGAATATTTTTTGAAAACATTTGTATATGAATAGAAAATTCCTAAATCCATAGTTCCCTTTAGATAATAAAAAATCATTAACCAATTTTAGATGGTATTGATTTGTATTTTCAAGATATCTTTCACATAAGCATACATAAAACATTAATTCGGGATGACTAGCTATTAAGTGTAGTAGACTACCTATCATACTTCTATAATTTTTTTGATTAATTGGGTTCCTAGCTTCATCTAGGTCAAGAGTATTTAAGGTACATATGGTAGTACTAATAATTTTAGTATTTTTATATCCAAACTTTTTATGTATAAATTTTTTATACTTATATTGAGATATGTAAGTATCGTCTGGTTTTTGAGAAATTTGAAAACCAAGAAAAAATGTTAACTCACCTATCATACTCATCTCAAACTCAGAATTCATAATACCCACAAAAAAATATGCTAATGATTTTTGAGTTCATTTGAATATAATATCATCCACATATATTTGAACAATCATAATATTTTTTAACTACTTTTATAAAAAGTTTAGTATCCGCAGATCTATTAACAAAATTGTTTTGTAACAAAAATCTCGTTAACCTACCATGTCAAGATATCGAGGCGTGTTTAAGGACATATAAATAATTTGCATGTTTATAAACATATTCAAGTTAATTTTTATTTTCAAAACCAGGGGTTGTTATACATAAAATTCCTCCTAAAAATATCCATTAATAAAATCTCACATCACATCCATTTGAAAAAGTTTGAAAATGAAGATTGTTGCAAAGGATAGTAGAATAGGAATAGATTCTAATTTCTCTACCAGTGCATAAGTTTATTCATTGTGAATTATATCATGTTGATTGTAACCTTTTTCAACAAGTCATTCTGTATTTCTAATTATTATTTCATTTTCATCACATTTTTTTTCGGAAAATCCATTTTACTCCAATTATGTAAGTCTCTTTAGGTCATTCAACCAAAGTCTGGTCTTTTTTCTTTTCAAATTAATTTTTTTTCATCTTTCATATCCATAATCTAGTCCTCATCACCTAAATACTCATCAAGTTATTTAGGTTTAAATTGGGAAATAAAATCAAGATGGTGAATTTTATTCCTTAAGGAACTTCTAGTCCTAACTGGATGATCAACATCATTAATGATGTTTTAACTAAGATGATTCCTAAGAAATAAATGACTTGGGTATTATAAAACCTCTTAATAAACATAAGGTATAAAATCTTCTTGAGTAAATACTTCAAAAACTAATTCTTGGGTATTTTCCTTATAATAATAAATTTCCAACAAAGGTAGAGAATCAATTTTAGAAAACTCATTCGAGGATATTTGTTGGTGTTGTTTAAAATCAAAAGGGTCAGATTCATCAAATTTAATATATACTATTTCCTTAATAGTATAAGAGTTTTTGTTAAAAACTCTATATGCCTTAGAAGTATTGGAATAACTCAAAAGTATACCTTTATCATATTTTGGTGAAAATTTGTGTAAATTATATTTCTTATTCATGAGGAATACTTTGCATCCAAATACTATGAAGTAAGAAAATTTTGTTTTTCATCCAATCCATAATTCATATAGAGTTTTATTAATAAAAGGGCTAACAAAAAATAAATTTATATTTTAATAATAATTACTAACCGCTTCAACCCACAAATGTTTAGTAATTGAGTATTTACTCAACATGGTACTTATTTTTTCTTAAAGAATAAAATTTATTCTTCTAAAACACCATTTTTTCTAGGGAGTTCTTGGAGCTGAAAAGTTATGCACAATTCCTTTTTTACTATAAAAAGTTTCAAAATCAGAATTTAAAAATTTTCCACCATGATCAATATAAATAGTTATCAAGAGAAGGTTTTTCTCATTTTTAAATTTGGCTAAAAAAAGTTTTAAAATAAAAAAGGATTCATATTTCATTAGTAGAAAATAGATCTATGTGTATCTAGTGTAATCATCAACTAGAAAACATACATATTATTTTCCTCTAATACTACAAGTTTTTATAGGAATAAATAAATCCATGTGAACTAAATATAAAGCATTATTATTTTATAGTTAACTAATATATTTAAATCCTGAATTATGTTGTTTAGTGTATTTACAAGGGTGACAAAGATTTGAAGAATCAAATCTAAGCAATGGTTGATCCTTAACAAGTCTTTTCTTAGTCAACCTATATAAGTTTATAAGGTTACAATGTCCTAATATTCTATTCCATAAACAATATTGATCTTTTATTTCACTAAGTCAATGTAATTCTTGTCTCCTAAGGTCTTCTATGTTAAGTGTGTAGACATTCTCATGCCGATGGGAAGAAAGAATGAATTCATCCTTGAAATTGTGTTCTAAAAATTTATAGTTCCTAAAATCACAATTTAACCTTCTTAACATAATTTAATTTTGTTTTTAAGTTTTTTAATCCCTTTAACAAACAAAAAAATTAAACATAAGGATTTACCAAAAAGAACTATGTTATCTATACCGATAATCTCTCATTGAGAAATATCTCTGAAATTAAACATTCCACCTTTCATCTTGATGATCTTTTTGATAAATTATTTGTTACCTATCATGTTATGTGAACATCCACTATCCATATTCCAAGTATTATTTTTGTATGTACTATATTTGTTTACTGAAAACAAGATAATTAGACTTTTGGAACCCAAAGCTTCTTGGGTCCAAAAATATCAATAATTAAAATTTTTGGGACCCACATTTTTTTTTGAGAAATAGGATTTGTTGATACCTAGATATTGAACTTTATTTACATATAAATTATTTTTCCAATGACATCCACTTTGAAACTTGGTACAAAAGGAGGAATATTTTGGAATAAAGAAGTTGTTACTAAAAACCAGTTTTCTATGAGTATACCCTATTCTAGAACTAGTACCATGAGGATAGATTTGTTTATATATTTTATCAAAACATTCCTTATGAGAAGTAAATCTTGAAAAAAAATTCTTAAAGAAGAAATTTTGGATTTTAGTTTGGCAACTAAATCTTTATCCTCTTGAGTAATGGTTCCAAAATTGTGTTTTTAAAAACGAGTTTATAAACTATTCTTTTCAGAAATTACCTTTTCAAATTATTTAGAAATAGAATATTTTTCAAAAATATCCTTATATAGATCTTTAGTAATATCTAATACTTGTTTTGTCAAACTATTTATCCTTAATTTTTTCTTTATCAAGTTTTTTAAAAACATTTCAATTTTTATTTTCAAGGATTTTTTCAAAACAATAAACTTCGTCATAAAAAGAAAGAGTATTATCCTCTGATGAGGAAAATTATTCATCATAATATTTTAAATTTTTCTCATTATTAGGATCAAGATAATTTTCACTCAAAGATATATTTTTATGGATTTCAGTAGTGCGTACCTTGGCCATTAGAGAAAGATTTTCCTTAGGTATTCTGGAAATAAGACCCATGTTCTTCTATCAAGAACATTTTTAATCAGAAGAGTATTCTGAGGAATCTCCTCCACTAGTACTCCATGAATCATTTGATTTAAGAAATTTATTATTTTGATACTTATAAAACTTCCTATTATTCTTATCAGAATGTATATTTACTATCTTTCCTTTTCAACTTAGGAAAATCAGATATGATATGTCCAATTTTCTTACACTCATTACAAGTAACTTCATAATCTTTCTTTTCATTCATATCCTCATTACTTATCTTATATCTATACTAAAAATAAATTTTATCAACTATCTTGTTCATACTATGATAAATATTAGCTAGTTCACTTTCAAAATGTTTAAAATCAAATGAGTTAGATTGAATAACAACTTTCTTCTTTGTGGAATATTTAACAATGTTTTCTAGTGTTTAAACTTTTGTATGAACTATAATAGTATTGAAAGAAAATCCACTATTATTTTTCTTATCTTTCTCAACATCTCTCTTGAGTCTACTTTCATACTTAATCAGGGTTCTAATTAAATCATCTAGAGTAAGACTACAAACCTTTTTGGTTTCATCAACAACACTTCTTTTTTATTCCCCTTCATTAGACATGTTGCCTATGATTTTCTAAACAAGAATTTCATCATCTAAATCCTTTTCACCAATAGATTGCAGAATATTAATAACCATCATGAATCTTTCATTCATATTTTCAATAGATTATCATAGTATAAAATTTAATGCTTGATAGTCTTCTCTTAACACAGCTCTTTTAGTTTCAATTAATTTTTAAGTTCTGAAGTGAGTAACATCCAAACTTTTTTCCAAATACCATTTTCGCTTTACATGGATAAATTTGAATTTAGATAGTTATATTCATTGAGAATAAAAAGTGTTTATGAATGTATAATAAAGTTGATACAATTAATTTTCTTGATGTTTAAATGCAGTAACTGCTTTATCAATTATTTTTTAATTCCCAATTAGCATAAAAAAATTATAAAATCTATTGTTGATTATGAAAATATTCATTATATCCTTTCAGTACTTATAGTAATTACCATAAAAAATTGATGTTCTATTGGGATTCATATTATCAACCAATATGATATTCATTCCTTTTATCTATTAAAATAGATACAAAAAATATTTTCCAACAATACATGTTAGTGTAACAAATATTTATAATCAAAATTTTATAACAAAAATAATCTAACTTTAAATTATAAAGAGTTCAAAATGTTCAGAAAGTATTTAATTAGTGTAAAACTTATATAAAACAATTTTTTTATCATTATTTTAGAATTATACTGATTAGGATCAAAATAATGTATTCTAGATGAACTAATTACAAGAGCGAGGGTGGGAGGGTGTGAATTGTGGTTCAAAAAACACTAGTTTAAAATTATTTGAATTGAAATATTTCAAAAAACCTCTTTATGTAAAAATACCATATTCAAAATTATCCCTTAGTCCGATTATATGAGTATCGTAATCAGGTTGATCCCGATATGTTATTTACCACAGTTACTAATCACATCAGATTAAATCTACACATAGTAAAATAATAATCACAATAGTAACAATTATATCAAAGTATATATAAGAATGTAATAATTAAATCTTAAAATCATATATAATCAATGTTAGAGTAATATCGTATTCATATATGAAACAATTTATACATAGTAATAAAATTGTATCATAATCAATGGTATTATGATAAACAATATACAAATAGAAAGATGAAAATAAAGGTATCACATTCTATTACATGTATTGGAAATAAAATACTTGATAGAAAACAAGTAATAAAAATGAATACAATTATTTTAACCTAAATAGTAAGGTATACAATAACCTAGGAAAAGGTTCCCTTGTTTTATATATATAAGTATGTCTATCTTTCCTCGGCAAGGAAATCCCTCAATATGATGATTTACATCTCTATCTGTCTATCCTCGGTAGCCCTTGATTCGATGGATCAGATCCTATTACATTATCCCCATGTGACCTTGGTCAAATATGATTATCATATTCTCCATCCTCATAGCCTCATAAGACCTTGATTGTATTTATACAGTCAGGTGCAAAAAAATTGAAAACGTTCTAAAGGAAACAACACAGACAAGAATTCCTTTAAAACAAAAAAACTCTAAACAATAACAAATGTCTAGGAAGAAGTTGTTCAAAAATTTGATAATTTTTAAAGAACTTTTAAAAAATAAATTTCATAAAATCATAAAAAATGTGTTAGATTCAAACTCGTTGAATTTACAGGTATTTATAGGTGAGCTTCTAATGGTCATCTTGATCCTTCAACAGTCACATTTTCTCTGATTTTATCAAAAAGACATGGACACCTATCATTGACATCTCATTTATTTCGGTGTTGTTGATTGATAGATGTCGTATTGAATTTACATCATCGTAGTGTAAAGAATGTTACATTACTATAGAAAATAGTTTTATGCATTGAAAATATAAACTTTAGCCAATCCAATGGATTTCCTTACACATGTCATTACAATGATCTTTATGAATGTGGATCCAATATTTATCAATTTTGTTATCAGTGTGATTATAAGAACACTTCTAGTATGAAAGGAAATACATAATGTATTATAACTAATTCAGTAAGTTGAATCTGATTAATAATGGTTCCATATTCATTATGATAAACTTAATGAAGAAAGTTAATATAAATTCATGAATTCTTCATATCTATTTCTAAGTATGGTAAAAGGTATATGTTTTCTTTGAAAACAATCTAAAACACTTTGAACATAAAAATTTAGTATTAAATTATTTAATAAAGTGTTTGTGATTTCTAAAACAAAATGAAAGGAAAATTCATAAGTGTTACTTTTGACTTTATATAGGTTGTCCTAGAGCATCAGTTTATCCAACCTGAAACTAGGGAGACATTGTAACGACCAAAACTATTATAAAAGAAGTTTCCCTTTATAATTTAATTAAATGTATTATTATGTAATATGGTTACAGAAAACACATGAAATTCTTTGGTTATATCTTCGGATTTAAAATACTGTTAGGAATATTACTATTGTTAATATAGCCATTGAATAGTAATCACATGATTCATATAAATATAGGATATTTAAACAATCCAATTGACTCACACAAAGAAAGTGATGGCCTCAACTAGTAAAATAATTCTCTATGAAGCCCATTTATTAGAGCATGAAAGGGGGATAGAATCACGTGTATTTCCCTTGAACAATCTTAATTTGAGATCCAACAGATTAATCATGAGCCAAACCATTTATGGGAGAAGTTAAAGCTCAACAAGATTACAACCCAACCCATGTTCGACGAACGACCCCATGATAGTCTCACCTTCGTGAACATTACTCCCAAGGTGTATGTCGGTATAATAAAGGTATATGTTTCAAGGCCTTAATAACAAAAATATGTATATTATATAGAATAATTAATTTATTTTCATTTTTTATTTTTACTTTATAAATGATATTTATTTTGGTTCAATTAAAAAAAAATTGTATTTTTAGGTTATATTCAAATTCAATTAAGGGATTTGTTTTGATGAATTGATGAATTTTTGAAATAAATAGAACTTTAATAAAATTTTATAATAAAATAAGTCTTATTAATTATAAATGGTCATATTATTTTTATAAATTGAAATGTACTTTTTATAAGGGTTCAAAAATTATTATTATAAAAAACCCAACATTCTCCAATACATGTAAAATATTTTTGTAAAAGTGAAAATGAATAAATTTTGAGAATTATTTATATAAATTAAATATTATTCTTATAACCATAACTTATAAATTATCTAATGGTGAAATTTTCAAAATTTTCTGAGATAATCAAATTTTCGGGTAAAAATTAAATTCCATATAAATATACGGTGTGTTTTATGACATAATAATGACCCAAATATTGTGTTATAAATAATATAATGGGTATCATTAGCTAAATATATGTTTTAACCTTAAAATATATTTATTTTACGTTTATTTTATTAATTTTATAATGCATATGAATCCTCAAAAATATATAATATATTTTATGATTTTAAATTCATTTCTTTAAAAGATTGAATCACCTCCACATAAAAAAGGGTAAAATTTTAATATGTTCGGACCTTTTAAAAATAAAATAATAAAAAACTACACACTTTGGCAAACACCATGAGAAAAATCCATGGTAAGTTTTTTTGGTTTTGAATTTTTTATTATATAGAGTCTAAAACCTATGTTTATGAAATATTAAAGAATTCCCTTCTCATTTCCCATATAAACCCACCAAAGATACCACTTATCTTAACTAAAAATTCTTATATAATTTCCTTAATCTTCCCCCCTATATAATCATCCCAAGGATCCCTAATCTCTCATGAATCCCCTTGTCCTGCTTTCGGAGCCACAAACTCGGGTAAAGGTTATTTCCTTTCTCATGTTTATCCAAGTTTCTTTATCTTGGTATGCCATTTTATTTTAAATTAATAATTATGGGATATGTTTTAGAACCACCCCATACTTCTGTTATTATGTATAAATGATGATATATCCCTTTCTCTTCAATTAATCCCTCCCATGTACACCCGTTACCATGCCGAAATTTCATAAGCATCTTTTACTTTCTCATTTTATTCAAGATTATTTATTATTTTATATCTTATTTTTCTAATTATAAATGTGTGTACATGTCCTTAAATACCCCTATTACTATCCTATTCATTTAAAAATGATTATAGACGCATTTATCTCTCATCAACCCATTTTATAAATTTTTAAGTGACAATGTTATGCTGCGGAATTTTCACCGCGATTTTTCCACTCCAAACCAATTGTGTAGTGAATGTTGTAACCATTTCTTATAAAGGTTTTTCTATTTTATGAACATATATACTTTTTGTGGGTACTTAGATGTATTTATTTTACACTCCTTGATCATGTAATAAATTATGATGATGAATGAATCCATGTTTTATTATCTATGTGGCACACTTAAGCATTAGAATGAAATGAAAGTGATAGGTGCGCCCTGAATTATGTAACGCTCCAATGCATTGAGTAATGTTTAGTATCATGATACATAATGTTTGGAAGGGGGTGTACCTGATTCCATTATGGTACTTTTTTCACCATGAATTCTTAGTAGTTTATCTTTGACCTATGTTTATGATGTAGTGTTTTAAATTGTTGACACATTTTCTATATTATGATTATCATGCTATATCATGCCTTGTTATTCATGTTTATTTATGACTCATTAATATTCCTTGTCTAACATCTATTATTATCTTCATGTTATTCTATATTTATTACCTTATTGGGATTTATGTCTAACCCCTTTCTTATGTATTTCCCCAGGTTATCCAATGCAGTTTTAAGCTCAAGCATGTTAAAGAATTTTTTAATAAAGACTTGTAATTCATGTTTACAGTTTTAAGGAAATGTAACTAATTCCAAAAGAAACTAGAAATATATATATATTTATGGTTATATTAAGTGTAATGTTTTGTAATTAAATCATGCATTATTGTGTAATAAATAGAAGGCATGTTATAGTTGGTATCAGAGGAAATGTTTAGTTTTCTTTGGGATTAGGATTAGAAAACTATTGCGAAAGCCTTATGTATAAGACTAAGTATAAGAAAACATCCCTAATTTTTTTTAGTATAGAGTAAGTGGTTTATCAAGAAAATATATCCCTATCTGGATACTATAAGTGGACATGGTTTTGGAACAAATGTACTTATGAGTAAGAACTCTGACATGGTGTTCCAGACCTGGCTCGGGGTAACCTGGTATATGACAACGAGCCTTACTGCACACCTGGTTTGACACTTCTGGGGGATATTCTTTGGTAATTCATAATCTCATTATGAACCATTATTTAGGGAGTAAATTTTTTTTTATAAGAGTACATTTTATGAAATATATCATGGATAATGAAGAATGAATTATAGAAATGTATATGTTAAGGAAATACATATAAGTTATAAGTTATCCCTTTAATATCATTAAATTACTATTTTTGTGTTTAAAAGTTTTCATATACTCATACATAATTTTCTTCTTGTTATATATAATGACTGGAAATAGGAGCAATCTATAAGAAATAATTATGAAGAGAAATGTGATGACTGCCCCAATGAGATGCCCAACCCGATAGGAGAAGGAATCATACACTTCATGACAATACCCTCTTAGCTGAATCAGGTTCTAAAGAGAAACCAAGATCAGGAGGTGCGTCCAGTCCCCCCTAATAGATAAAAAGCTATAATCGAGATCTTCATACATCAAATGCCTCATACTTTCAATGGTTCATATGATCCCTTAATCAAGGAACAATGGATCAATTCCATTGATAAAATCTTATCCATCCTTCAATGCTCTGAACAAGAGATGGTTGTTTTGGATGTTTATTATATAGAGGGAGAAGTTGATCAACTATGGAAATTGATCAGAAATACAAATCCTGATGAATATATTAAAGTCATGGAATGGAAATATTTCAAAAAAATGTTTTTTGATAAATATTTTTCCCTCACCCTCCGACTTAAAATCAAAACGGATCTCCTTTACCTCAAGAAAAAGATGAAAAATCTTTAGGGGTGTATGATGAAAAATTCAAAAGGCTTGCATGAAATGCCTTCATATATGTCATTACCTCTGAGTTTAAGGTTTAAATCTTCTTTGGTGGGATAAAATATTGCCTATGGAATTCCAAAGTGATCCTTGTCTTTGATATCTATAAGGAAATTTTATTATGTGCCCTCAAAGTCAAAATGGGGATCAGTAGATATGAAAGGTATAATTGGGATAAGAAAAGAAAAGTGGAGATCAATTTGGATGGTCTGATAGAGATATATTATGGTTCCAATAAATTTCAAAATCCCACTTTCCAAAGCTGATGAAAGAGGAACCCTAGAAATTTCCTGAAGGGGAATAGGAAATGCTTTAGTTGTGCGAAGGAAGGGAACTTAGCCAGTGATTACTGATAGGAAAAACCCGCTACTAGAACAGAAGAAAGGAATGCTCTAGTAAACCCAAATTTTATAGTTCATTACTAAAACTACAAGTAATTATGGTATTTTTCAAACCAATTCTCCATGCTAAGGGTTTTCAGAGACAACCAACAACCTTCAAAGAATAAAGGGATATCTTTTTCTATCACAAATTCCAAAGTGGATCCCAACAATGAGGTGGTGACATGCACACTAGTTATTCATTAAATAATATAAAATGTATTTATTGATTCTGGTTCTATACATTAATTAATATCACAAAATTTTAGTACAAATATTCAAACATCATCACAAAGCATGGAAGAGGAGTTATCGGTGAAGACAGAAAATGGGTCTATTATTTCATACCAAATATATAACTCCTCCCCTATCATAATTTTTAGACTTAACTTCCCAAATAACCATTTCATACTCCCTTTGGTGGAAGTTTATGCAATTCTAGGCATGGGTTGGATTTCCCCTTATTGATCCGACAAAAATTACCACAAGAAGTAAATCACTCTCCGTATTGTGAATTGACCCCTCATTCTATACAAGTACAAGGAGGAGGATGAATCTTCTTTGGTATAATCATCTAAAGCATGGATACTATTTCCCTATAAGAAATAATATCTAGCTCAAATTATTAAGTATAGGAAAAGAATATTCCTTGAATACATGGCCATTTTGAGGGAATACACAGATGTGTTTCCTGAGGAATTTTCTGGTCTTCCTCTATATCGAGATGTTGAGTTTTCAATCGAGATTATACCTGAGGAGTTCCCATTATCCAAGACTCCATATAGAATTGTAGTTGTAGATATTGAGGAGATGAAGAAACAACTACAAGAGAATCTGGATAAAGGTTTCACATGCCTAAGTGCTTCATCTTAGGGTGCACCAGTCCTCTTCATTAAGAAGAAGTATAGGTCAATGCGGCTTTTCATTGATTATTGTGAGCTCAAAAAGTTCGCGATAAAGAAAAAATATCATCTTTCAAGAATTTATTACTTGTTCGATTAACTATATGGATCATAATACTTTCCCATAGTGGATCTGTGGTTGTGATATTATCAATTTGGGGTGAATAAGGGGGATATCCCCAATATATCTTTTCATAAAAGGTACATGCACAATGAATTCATAGTAATTCCAATGAGACTCATTAATTCTCCATAAATATTTATGGAATTTATGAATATATTATTTAGGAATTAACTTGAATTGTTTTGGTAGTATTTAGAGATTATAATATAATATAATCCAAAATTAAGGAGGATCATGAGGAGTATTTGAGTACTGTTCTAAAGACCTTGAGAATGGAAAAGATTTATGCCATCTATAACAAATGTGAGTTCTAGTTAAAGGAAGTACCTTTCTCGGTGAATATCATCACAAAGAATGTAATATCTGTAGACCTTTTGAAAACAAAATCAATTTAAGGATAGATGAGGCAATATGTGTGATAGGTATCCATAGTTTCCTTGGGTTAGTTGGGTATTATCGCCGATTCATGAGAAATTTATCATGATTGACAAAACCACTCACCAAAATAACTCGAAAGGGAGTTCAGTTTTCTTGGGATAATGAATAAGGAGAAAGATTCACAGAGTTGAAAAGAAATATTATCAATGCACTTGTACTCACACTATCCGTGAGTGGAGATCTTTTCATGGTATTCAGTGATGCTTCGAAGAAGGGCCCGGGCTATGTGTTGATGTTATATGAAAAAGTTATTTTCTATGCTTTATGGAATTTGAATGCTCATGAACAAATCTACCTAACACATGATTTGAAGTTTTCTTTAGTGATTTTAACTTTAAAAATTTTGTGGCAATATCTATTTTGGTATATTTGTGAAATATATAAACATAAAAAAATCCTCAATTATATATTCACACAGAAAGAGCTGAACATGAACCAACAAAGATGGTAAGAGCTGATAAAAGACTATTACTACTCAATTCACTACCATCATGGGAAATAAAATAAAGTGGAAGATGATCTATGTTGAAAGGATCTATCAATTATTCCATTGATGAGAATTGATAAGGATATGATATTCTTAGATCTGGAAAGGATGGACATGGGAATCATAAAGAAAGGAACATCATCAATCCTTTCACAAATTATTGCTCAAATGTCTCTTCTAGAGAGGATAAAGGATTCCCAAATAGTTTATGTGGGAATTTAGAAGATAATGGAAGCTATAAGGAAAGGGAAATCCTCGTAGTTTAATGTTATTGATTAAGGTGTTATTAGATTTGGGTCATGACTATGTGCACTATCAAATCATGAGTTAAAGAAGTTGATGTTGGATGATGCACATAAGTCAAACTTCTCCATCCACTCAGGAAGCAAAATGATGTATCATGATATATGAGAACACTATTGGTGGGAAAATATAGAGAAGGAGATCATATAATATACATCAATATTTCTTGTATTTCAGCATGTGAAAGCAAAAAGGAAAAATCCAAGGGGATGATGCCACCACTACCCATACCTACATAGAAATTGGAAAACATCACCATGGACCTTGTCACTGATCTTATAAAGACATAAAAAGGTAATAATGCTATATGGGTTGTGGTGGATCATATTAGAAATTCTACCCACTTAATTTATATAAAATTGTAATTATCACAAGATCTAATTTCACAAATATACATTAAGAAGGTGTTCAGGATGCATGGTGTACCACTATCGATTGAATCTGATCAAGATCCCAGATTCACCTCCATGTTTTGGAAAATTATTCAGTGTTATATAAACACTGAGTTGAAATTCATCACAACTTACCACCCTCAAACTGATTGCCAATTTGAGTGGACTATCCAAACACTTCTGTAAATGTTGATAGCATGCTCAATTGACTTCAAAGGAGGAGGAGATTAATATATTATTTTGGTCGAGTTCTATTATAACAAACATTTCCACTAGAGCATCCAAATGTCTCCCTAAGAATCCCTTTATGGGAAGAGGTGTAGGACACCTATATGCTGGGATGAATTTGGGGAATGAAAATGTCTAGTTCCTAAAATGGTCGAGGAAATGGTGGAAATGGATAAGACTTTTTAGCAACACATCAAGGCAGGTCAGAGTCAAAAAAAGATATATGCTGACAATCATCTACGGGACCTAGAGTTTGATGTTGGAGACATGGTATTACTACATATATTTCCATGGAAGAATTTGATGAGATTTGGGAATAAGGGAAAGCTTAGTCCAAGATACATCATCCCCTTTGATATCCTTGATCACATCGAAGTAGTGGCCTATCGACCTGAACACCCACTTAACCTATATTAAGTTCATCATGTATTCCATGTATCACTCTTGAGAAAGTACATACATGACCCATCACTTGTACTCAATCTATAGGTGGTACCATTGAAGAATGAAATTTTCTATGAGGAGAATCCAGTGAAGATCCTAGATTGTAGTGACAATGTTCTACGGAATTAGAAAATTCACATGGTTAAAGTGTTGTTGAGAAACCATAAGATTGAAGAAGCAACATGGGAATCATAGGAGGGGAAGAAATAGAGTTACACTTATCTATTTTAATTTTGGAAATGAAAACTTTGAAAAAGAAATTTCTTAAAGGGGGAAGATTGTAATGACCTAAATTGTTATTAAATAAGTTTCCCTCTGTGATTTAATTGAATGTATTATTATGTAATAAGGTTATAGAAAACACATGATCTTCATTAGTTATATCTTTGGATTTAAAATACTGGTAAGAATATTAATGCTACTAATATTTCCATGGAAAATTTATCATATGATTAGTATAAATATTTGGATTTTCACAAATCGAATTGACTCAGAAAAAGGAAGTGATGACCTCAACTAGTAGAATTATTCCCTATGAATTCCATTTATCAGAGCTTCTAAAGGAGATAGAATCACCAGGATTTTCCCTTGACCAAGACAAAGATAAGATACAACAACTTAATCATGAGAAAAACTATTTATGAGAGATTTAAAAAATCATTGAGATCACGATCCAAACCATGTTCGCCAAACGACCCTATGAAAGACTCACTGTCACATACCTTACACTTAAGGCACACACCGGTGTAATAAAGGGATATGTATCAAGAACATAATAACATGAATATTAATATTGTATTTAATAATTAATTTATTTTCATTATTTATTGTTACTTTAAAAAAAATTTATTTTGATTCAATTAAACACAAATTGTATTTTTGAGTAATATTCAAATTCAACTAAGGGAATTATTTTGATCAATTAATGGATTTTTGAAATAAATAGTATTTTAAAAAAAATTTATCATTAAATAAGGTTTATTAATTATAAATGGTCATATAATTTTTATGCAGTGAAATATAATTTTTATAAGTGTTCAAAAACTGTTATTGTCAAAAACCTAGTATTTTTCAATAAATATAAAATCTTATTTTAAAAGTGAAAATAAGCATTAGAAAATTATTTAGATAAAATAAATATTATTTTTGGAATCATTACATCTAAATTATACAATGGTTAATTTTTAATAATTTCATGAGACAATTGAATTTTCAGGTAAAAATTAAATACCGTACAAATATACGGTGTGTTTTCTAACATAATAATGACCCAAAAATGGTGTAATAAATACTATAATGTATATCCTCGACCAAATATATTTTTCCCTTAAAATAATATGATTTTATGTTTATTTTATTAATTTTATAATTCTTTTATGCATCCTTTAATTAATATAATTATTGTATGATTTTAAATTCATTTCTTTAGAAGAGTTACTCACCTCCACATAAGCAGAGGTAATATTTTAATTTGGTGGGAAATTTTCATAATAAAATAATAATAACCCACCAAATTTTGAAAAAAACATTGGCAAAAACCATGTTAAGGTTTGTGGTTTTGAATATTTTATTATATAGAGTCCAAAACCTAAGTTCATGAAATATTAAAGAATACCCCTCTCATTTTCTATATAAACGCACTCAATCTCCCACTTATCTTCACTAAAAATACTTGGATCTCATCCTCACTCTGACCCCCCTCTCTGTATTCCTCCCAAGACTCCCCAATCTCTCCAGAATCCCCTTTTTAAGATTTTAGAACCACACACTCTAGTAAGGGTTCTTTCCTTTCTCATTTTATCCAAGTTTCTTTATCTTATTATGCCCTTTTATTTTAAATTAATAATGATGGGGTATTTTTTCACACCTCCCACATACTGAAATTATTATTTATAAATGATTATATGTTCCTTTATCTATCATTAATCACTCCCATGTACACCTGTTACCATGCCGAAATTTTGTAAGCATCATTTCCTTTCTCTTTTTATTCAAGATTATTTATTATCATATGCCTTATTTTTATAATTATGAATGTTCGGAAATTTCCTTCCATATTCCTATTACCACAAAATTAATTATAAATGACTAGAGACCAATTTCTCACTCATAAAACATTATTATGAATTTTTAAGTGATGTCGTTATGCTTCCGAATTTTCACCGTGATTTTCCATGACAAATAAATTGTGTAGTGAATGTCGTACCCATTTCCTATCATGGGTGTTCACTTTTGTGCACATGTTAATTTTAATTGGGTACTTACATGTATTTATTTTACAATCCATTATCATGTATTAAATTATTATGATGAATGAATATATGTTTTATGATCTATGTTCCACATTTAAGCAGGAGAATGAAATGAAAGTGACGGGTGCACCAAGAATTATACAGAGCTCCAATGTATTGGGTAATGTTTAGTATCATGATACATCATGGTGGTATAGGGGTGTACCTGATTCCATTATGGGACTTTTTCCAGCTTGACATCTCGACGGTTTATCCTTGACCTATGTTTCTGATGTGGTGTTTTAAGTTGTTTCTACATTTCCCATATTCTGATTATCTTGTTATATCATGCCTTATTATTCATGTTTTTTTATGACTCATTGATATACCCTATATACCATGTATTATTATTTTAATGTTATTCCACGTTTATTACCTTATTGGAATTTATGTCTTACCCCTTTCTTCTGTATTTTCCCATGCTATCCAATCCAGTTTTATGGTCAAGCATGTTAAATAAGTTTTCAAAAAAGATGTTGTAATTCATGTTTAAATTTTTGATTCAATATACCTAATTCTAAAATACACTAGACTTATCAATATTTCAAGTTGAATTAATTGTATTTTTTTGTAATTAAATAATTTATTAATGTGTAATAAATTGAAGGTTTGTTATAGCCTGAGTCCCTATGTTAGAAACATATATCCTCCATCCAACATCCTAACTCATGCAATACATCAGTGGGGATAATAGAATCAGTCTATCCTAACCTATGGGCGTAGAGCCACAGTAAAATACCCCACTCATATAATATATCACTAATACATTTTTAAATTATTCCTTAACCACTTAATAAACTTACCATTTACAAACCGTAAATCATTTAAGACATTCACATTATACCAAACACCCCCTTATTTCATATTAACAACTAGACAACAATTAACATTAATTTGATTTCACTATCCACGATAACACAACAATAAAATTACCAATTTAAAATCACATTGAAGACAACAATTAAAACATGTGTATTACTCGTTAAAAAAATATAACATTCAATAAGGCTTTAATTTCCATTTTCAACAATCATTATGAATTTTAACAAGAAAGGGGCCACACCCCCATTAAAAACCATCATTTGAAATCTCATAGGAAACCCCTTTTTAAATCACATTGAGGTCAAAACCTCCTTTTAAAATGTTACCCAATTTCAAAGAATCATTTCCATTCATTTTAAACCACAACCGTATTAAAATACAACACACATATTTTAAACCATTTTTAAAATCCACCGAGGAAATTCACAACATACATATATGAACATTTCAATCATCCACTTAACCATGTCCACTAGATAAATACCAACTCCTACCTATTAATTCTCATAATTTCCCTAAATCAACATTTACCAATTCATTTCACCATTATCAAAGGTTTGGTGTACCCCATTGGTAGCCCTATGTTTGGTATCACATCATTCGCAGACAAAAATTGGGACTGTGAAAGGTATCTCACCTCAATCTAAGGCTCAAATTACTTCCCTTATCCAAAGACATTAAACACTATCAGGGCAGGGAATTAGAACAACTATATACAGATTTCACCCATCAATACTATGGGAAAATCATTAATACCCCAAACATCATATCCATTGTAAACCACTTTCTAAATCATATTCCTTGATTTGAACTCAAACAACCTTCAAAGATAAAACATAGAATATGTTGGAAAAGCGATGGATTTAAAGATTTAGAAGGATTAGAAACCATACACCAAGAATATTATAGAAAATAGAAGGAAATAGAGTTTAATAAATTCTAGAACCTTCAATTCACACTAAAAGGTACACTAAATACCCAATAATCGAAGGATAATCACCCTTATAGGAGAAGGGGGATGCTGGTTTGACAACGAAGTTAGAGGGGGTTGAATGGGTGAATATTCGAGGAATAAATATTTAATATTGAGAGGGGAAATGGATATTTCCTACTTTTTAAGGGGTACTCATTTTGGATGAACTCTTGGCCAAACCATGCACTAACCATTGTTTCCCCTTTGTCTGAGAGGGAACCATGCCACATGGTATGGCTTTACCCCACATGGTTTGAAAAACCATGCGGTGGGCATGTGATCGTCACTATCAGGGGGGCATAAGATGTATGGTTTCTTTGAGGCACCCTACCTGGTTTTTTCAATCGTGGAGCCCCTTATTTAACTCAAATGGTTAAGTCACACAATTTCTACTAACCATGTACCAACCATTTTGTCAGCATAGATTAAACCATTTTTTCATATTTCTTATACCCCAAACCTATAAAAATACCCCTGAGACCTTTCCTGCTCACCATAGAAATTCCTTAATCCAGAAATTTAATCCATCATATATCTTATGTAACACCCCAAGATTTCATAGTTCGTTTTCTATTCAAAGGGATTCAATAACTTGCGCTACACGCAACACTGAGTTCGAGCACACCACGACCTACCAAAGTAGTCGTTCAAAAAGAAATTATGAATAGTACTAACTGAAATTTGAATTTTACATAGTATATATAATTTTTGAATCCATATTATGTGTTTCTTAGACAGAATAAATTAACAAATTCATTTTTTTATGATAAAATAAGTATTTATCAAAAAATGAAATTTTACAACCTTTTAGTGGTGAACCCTTTTTAAAACCAATATTTTACACTTTTATATATTCAATTTAATGAAATTAAATTATTATTTAGAAGCGGGATTTAAAAATTCAGTTTGGATAAATTTTCGGTACTTTTCTGATAACTTTCACATTTTAATGAATAGTGAAAAATACTAAATTTTAATTGAAAACAACTTTTTAATAGAAATAATTTATAGTGTTAAATTGTGAATATGAATGGTTTGAAAGTATAATTAGATTATATTTTTGTAATTTAATACAATTTAGGTCATTATAAGTAGTTTCACATTTAAATTCGACATAAACACATGTCAATCTTTTGATAGTTTTTACTTTTTAAAAAACACGCTTTTTAGTTTTGAAAATGGAAATTAATTTAAAATTAATTAATGAAATTTATATGTTTTGAATTTGGTAAAATATAATTCATTTTTGAATTCATAATATCAAAATTATATTAAGGTAAATTTTTGGTATTTTTCTGAAAACTTTCAATTTTTGATGAATAATGAAAAACACTATGTTATTGTTTAAAACTGAATTTTTATTTAAACAAGTATTTATTTTATTTAAATATATTTTAAGTCAAAATAGATATATAATACCTATATAATTTCAATGTAATTCATTGGAGTAATTTTATAATAAAACTAGATGTATAAAATTTTATTGAATTTTTTACTTATTTTACCCACCTTCTAGGCACATTTGTAAATTTGTCTAAAACATAATTTTACCGCTTATGTGAATTGAATTTCAAAAATATGAGAGACACTGTTGATATAAGTAAGTAAAATTTTTTGGAATAAGATGAAACCAATTTTTTTTTAAATAGTAACATTTGACTTTTATTTACCACGGTTAAAACTAAATATGGTAATTAAAAGTAAAAATGATATGATCCTTTTGGATAATTTACCTAAACACATGTACTAATTATATTGGATAATTTTATTGGATAATTATCCAAACACATGTACTAATTATATTGGATAATTTTATTTCAAACAAAACCAACATTATGAAAAAAAATATGATCCTTCTGGTCCACTTGGATTATATTAGGACATTTATTATTATTTTATTTAAAGTAGAGTTAAAAGTGTTAAATTCAAAGTTTAATAACTAAAAAATTTTAAATATAGGGTTATACATTAGATAAATTCATCAATACATATTTAATATAAATATAAAAATATTTCACACATAATTTCATTTTATTTATAATTTTTAGAGATTAAATAATTAAATTTATTTATGACACAATGACGAGGAAGTAATTACTTTATCAATTAAAGATTAAAATAATTGATATTATAAATATAGAAAATAAATTTAAATTGATGATTTTTATGCCATCCAAGAATTTTCTACGTTAATATGACATTTAAGGTTGATTAAATTTTTTTTTGAAGTGATAAAGTTGTTATGACTAACAAAAATAAAATTCTAAATAGTGTCAAAATTGACATAAATGAGTTTTTAAAAAAATACTATATTATTAATTGATATTATATTTCTAAAAATATAAGGTTTTGCTAAAGTACATAGATAATGTTATATTTATCAATAATGAACCATTTGGTGTTTAATTTTGTTTTTATAGAAGGTTTATTAACCATTTATTATAACAATACAAGAGGACATGGTAAAAGTTAAAGTATTTAACTAAGAGTTAAATCTAAAAGATATGGTTAACATGGGGACCTAAACTTGTATAAAACCTATTGGTTGAGAGTATTTATACCCATCCCCACCTTATCTTATAAATAAATCATTTTTATCCATTAGAAACCGAAAATGATTATATAATAAAATAATATTTCAAACTTTTCTGAAAGTGACCCTCACCTCTCTTATAAAATGGTACTTCCCCTTCTCTCAAAATCACACCTCCAAATCCATTTGTCTCGGCCAAACCCTCCCCAAATCTCCTCCCAACTTTCCTCACTTCAACCTGGAGGCATTCCCTTGAGCATAAAGGCAACCTAAAGAGACCTTTTGTTCAAATTAAAAGTAAATACCCAAAGAAGAGGTAATTATTTTATCACCTCTTTCGAAGTTGTTTTCTTCTTCCAGTTTCTCTTTCTTTGTTATTTCCATACCAAAATAACAACTATAGTACCTTCTATATACTGTTATGTTATTATAATTATGGTAAAATCATATTCATTATTCTATCCATACTATTAATGATAAAGTCACCATGTGTGTGTATGTACGACTTACAGTCTCCATGCCGTGGTGTAAATTTTTATTCAACACTATGTTACTTGGATGGATATCATGATGAGTAATATGTATATAAATAAGGAAAATAACATGATAGTTTCTATTTACAATTAATATGCCATCCAATTCCATACCTTTTAATCAGTAAGGAAATGATATCGTCGCTCGTGTGTACGTACGAATTACCGTCTCCACGACGCGATGAGATTCATTTCCAGGTTCACTATTCAACGATGATTATAAAAATATATATTATTAATAAGTATGTAATATATTACATAATAATTATACTAGATATATATATATATATATATCTTTGTGTGTGTGTGTATGTATGTATGTATGTATGTATGTATGTATGTATGTATGTATGTATGTATGTATGTACTTACATATATCTTATTCACTTAATTCTGTTCAATATGATATGAAAACAGAAACAACATTTATTCAAACGTACGACCCACCGTCTCCATAAATGTTGTTTTACATTTCATATATCTATCTATTATATATATTTATATTATAAATATATATTATATATAAATCATGTGTTATATTCTGGAATTATTTAAATCATTATATAAATGATATGATCATGAATAACAAGGTAAAACATGTACGATAAAGAAAACGATTATTTCCCAAAATATTAGTTTATCATGGAAATCATTATTAAATGGGTAGTATAAATTCTTAAATGGATCATTTATGATATAATAAATATGAATATTATTCCTGTATAATTTAATAACATACTATGGCCATTATACAGGAGGTTAAATGTACCCTCGACCAAAGGAAAGTGCAAGGTAAGGGTTAATTCCTAAATCTCATTATTTTCTGAGATTTTTTATCTATAAGTATTTTCTGGGACATAGTTCTGGGACACTTGGATTCAAAAATATTTTTAAATCACTTCCTTTATAAATGTGTGACTTTTAAATGAATTCAAAAAAGGTATATTTCTCTCAAAAAGTTTTACTGATCATTTTCAACTATGTAAACATCCTTTACTGGATAATATTCTTGATTATGGTTGATTTATTATAATAAAATATTCTATATTGTATTGAATGAGTTATGATATGTTTGACTATGGATGTGCTATTTTTACACCCTTCATGGTTTGTGGTTGAATTATTGGCATTTCGTATGCTAGTTTTAATACGAGTGTTTATGTTATGTTTCAACATTTTCATATGAGGAATGGAGTGGTCTAAGTAAGTGATAAGTGGAGCCCTCTATAGCTCCTCGATGCATTGATATGTCTCATGAGATAAACTAGTGTCTTTGCACAGTGACTTGACAAAAAATTTATTTTTAGTCTTGAAATGGGGCCTTGACTATGTGGTAATGATGTCCACGGTTAGGCATTCCCTCATTATGAAATTAATTATTACATGTGATTATTTGACTAGTAGAATGTCCATGTTCATGTTTATATGGTAATTTTTAATTTATTTACTTCATATAATGTTCAAGTTTATGTTTAAAAAGATTTTGTTTTTATTACAAATTTTTCCTCAAATTTTTATAGCTTCCACTAAATTATTTACCCTTACTGAGAATCTAAGCTCACCCTATTCTCATGTTTTGTTTTCCCAGGATTACAAGAAGTTTATTATGTTTTATATGCAGGGTTAAGCTAAGGGAATAATGGAATTATCAATAGATTATTTATGTTGTTTTTTATGTTTTAATGTGTAATGTAAAATTCATGTATGTAATCTATTTTACAAGGATACTAAACTGATCAGTCCTTCAGTACTTGATTCCTTGTAATCATGCCAATGTATTAAAATAATAAACCTGCTCCAGGATTCTGGGGTCGGGGAATTACAGTTGGTGTCAGAGAAAGTTTAGTACAATCCTTGGAATGTTTATTTAGAAAAAAATCTAATTAGAGAATATTACCCTAACATAAAATTTGAGAGTTAGTATAGAAGAAATTACTAAAGTTTTGGTAATGTAGAGATTTTGTGTATTTTCCAAGCAATATGTCCATGTCTAGATACGATCAAGTAGAGGCGGCTCGGGCACAGATGTACCTGGAAGTGAAAACATCAACCAGTAGTTTCGTGTTTGACCTGGGGTATCCTGGTACACGACAATGGGCCTTACTACACTCTTGGTTACGACTCTCCTGGGAGATATTCTTAGGATAATTCACATTTTCTTTACAAACCATTATGAAGGATTTATGAGTAAATACTTCCTCAAAATTTCTTATGATTTTATATTATATTCATAATATTTTAAATTTCTGTTAGGTATTTTACAAGTTTGGAATTATGCATTGTGATTCATAAACTAACCTAGTGTATTCCATGGTTTAGAAATGGCGCCCAGAAGAAGGAATGAGAACTCCAACAATAAGTATGATCCTAAGAGGTATAAGGATCATATATTTTATGGTATTAATCCAACATTTAGAAGGGAAATAGTCTCCAAAATATTCTAATTATATAAAGAAATAGTATCATGTGTTAATAAGATAAGTAATGAATTCTTTGTGCCCTATGAATTTGAAGAGAATAAAGAGAAGAAAAGGATGGTAGAGAGAAATATAAATAAAGGGAAGAGGGGAAATAAGGATTTTACCATATGTGATAACTGTGGAAAGAATCACCTTGGTAAATTCTTGAAGGGAATGATAGTTTGTTATAAGTGTAGAGAAAAAGGACTCCAAGTACATGATTTCAAGGGTAATAAAAAGGTTTCAAATGTACAATGTGTCATCTGCAATGAGTTGGGACACTACGCGAATCAATGTCCCAATCATCAGTGTATACTACAAATGATACTATTGGATAATAATCAAGTTATGATACTACCGCAGATGAAGAGGAATGACTAGTGTTCTTCTGTTGTTATTAAAGAATTATGTCATTTGAGTGTTGGATCAACGATGTACTGGTTATAAGAATTATGGAGTAGACAAGGATTTTACTGCAGTACTATTTCATTAAGGATTTGAGATTATATGGTACCAAGAAAAGTTACTCAATAGAAAGTTAAACTTTTTGGAAAATACATGTTTGAAGGAAAGATAAACTTTAATATTGTCATAATACTGAGGTATTTATTTTGGAATAAGAGATAATTTATTAGGATAATTATATTGGATATTATTGACAACCTTGGAACTAATTAATGTTTTGATTATTCCATCATTGTTGGAGATTAAAATATTTCTAGATTTAAGGAGTATATCCATTATTATATTTTTTTCATAAGGAATAAGGAAGTACATAACCATTCAAAATTGGTTTTATGTTAATTCATTTTATTACCACATTTTAAGAGAATACACGATGACGGTATTTACATGTATATTATGTGACCTTCCTTATAAATTTTGGACTGTGAGTTCGGAAAAAAGTATTATGGATAAGTCTAAAGGTTTTAATGGCGTATGTTTGACATTTTATACTATTGTTAAGGTTAAATAATTTATTTTGATTATTTTTGGATTGTTATAAAAAGGACAACTTGTAGGTTGGGCGACAACCCGTCACGTCCAACAAGGTCCCGAGACTTGAACCTTCAACTGAAGGGAGTTAAGGGTGAATCACCTACCACTAGCCTACGTGATGTCTTGGTTTGTGTAATGTAGTTTTTTTAAAATGGGCTGACATATTATTTATAAATTCATTTTCTTGAACTTTATACAACTAGGATAAATATAATATTTTTGAATTATAATATCTTTTGGAGTGAAAGATGAGTTTGTGGTAGAAATTAGTTAGTGGATGGAACTCTACTTATCAAATTTTTTTTACTTATTCTATGAAGAAATTAATTATTAACCTTTATGGAAAGGATCAGAAAACCAAAAATGTGTTATCCTAATACCCTATGTGTTGTTGAACTGATGATATTTCAACTCATCATAAATTTACGGCTTTGAAGGCCTCAATTTTTCATTTATCGTTCACTTTTTTATGATTGATGACCTCAATCACTCCCTATAAATATTTACATTTTCCTCTAATTATGTGTATATAATTTCCACCAATGTTCTCTTATTCGAAACCCTAATTTAGTGGTGACATTTTCATTTCCCTTTACCTCTTATTAAGACTAAATTTTGTTAACCCAATTTCTGATGTGGGTTTTCCACAAAGGTATTTTTTTATTTTTAACATTTTATTTTCAAAGAACAATTTGAAATTGATAGGACACAATTTATTTAAGGAGGGTAAAATGTAACACCCCAATATTTCATATTATGTTATTTATTCAATGAAATTCATTAACTTTTGCTACACACAACAACGAGTTTAAGCGCACCACGACCTACCAAACTAGTCATTCAAAAAGCGGTTATGAATAGTATTAAATGAATTTTGAATTTTATATACTCTATATAATTTTAGAATCCATATTATGTATTTCTTAGACATAATAAAAGAACAAATTCATTTTTTTAGATAAAAGAAGTATTTTTCAAAAAATGCAATTTCACCACCTTTTAATAGAGAACCCTTTTTAAAACCAATATTTGACACTTTTATATATTCAATTTATTGAAATTAAATTATTCTTTAGAATAGGGATATTAACATTTAGTTTTGATATATTTTTGGTACTTTTCTGATAACTTTCATATTTTGATGAATAATGAAAAATACTAAATCTTAATTGAAAAAAACTTTTATAATCGAAATAATTTATAGATTTAAATTATGAATTTTAATGGTTTTGAAGTATAATTAGATTATATTTTTATAATTTAATACAATTTAGGTCATTATAAGTAATTTCACATTTAAATTTAACCTAAACACATGTCAATCTTTTGATAGATTTTTATTTTTTAAAAACCCGCGTTTTGGTTTTGACAACAGAATTAATTTTAAATTAATTAATGAAAATTATATGTTTTCAATTTTGTAAAATAGAATTAATTTTTGAATTCAGAATATCCAAATTATCTTAGGGTGAAATTTTTGTATTTTTTCTGAAAACTTTCAATTTTTAATGAATAGTGAAAAACACAGCGTTATTGTTTAAAACTGACTTTTTATTTAAAAAATTATTTATTTTATTTAAATTTATTTTAAGTAAATATATATATATATAATACGTATATAAGTTAAATTTAATTCATTGAATTCATTTTATAATAAAATTAGATGTATAAAATTTTATTGAACGTTTTAACGTCTCTTACCCACCTTCTAGGCACATTTTCAAATTTTCATAAAACATAATTTTACTGCTACGGTGAATTGAATTTAAAAAATATGAGAGACACAATTGACATCATTAAGTAAAATGTGGTTCAATAAGATGAAAATAATGTTTTGTGAATAGTATCTTTTGACTTTTATTTACCACAATTAAAAGTAAATAGGGTTATTAAAGGTAAAAATGATATTATAATTACCCAAAACATGTCCTAATTCTATTGGATAAGTGTATTTCAACCAAAACCAACATTAGGAAAAGAATATGATCCATTTGGTCCACTTGGATAAGATTAGGACACTTTTAATTATTTTATTTAAAGAAGAGTTAAAAGTGTTAAATTCAAAATTTAATAATAAACCATTTTTAATAGAGGGTTATAAATAAGATAAATTAGACTATAAATATTCATTAGAAATATAAAAATATTTCCTAAATAATGGTATTTTATTTATAATTTTTGGATATTAAATAATTAAATTTATTTGTGACACAATGATGATGCATTAATTACTTTATCAATGAAAGATTATAATAATTGATATTATAAATAAAAAAAAATGTAAATTGAGGATTTTTATGCCATCCAAGAATTTTCTAAGTTAATATAAAATTTTACGGTTGATTAAATATATTTTTTTTAAGTGGTAAAGTTGTTTTGACTTTAAAAAAACAAAATGCTAAATAGTGTCAAAATTGACATAAATGAGTTTTTAAAACAAATACTATATTATTAATTTTTATAATATTTCGAAAAATATAAGGATTGGCAAAAGTACTTAGATAATGTCATATATATCAATAATTAACCACTTGGGGTTCTCATGTTTTTTTATAGTGAGTTTATTAACTATTTATTGTAATAATACAAGATGACATGGTAAAAGTTAAACTATTTAACTAAGAGTTAAATCTAAATGGTAGTGTTAATATGGTGACCTAAAATTGTCTAAAACCTATTGGTTGAAAGGATTAAGACCCATCCCTACCTTATATTTTATATAAATTAATTTTGAGTCATTAAAAACCGAAAAAGATTTTATAATAAAATAATATTTCAAACTTTTTCTTAAAGTGACCCTCACCTCTCTTATAAAAGGGTACTTCCCCTGCTCTCAAAATCACACCACCAATTCCATTTGGCTCAGCCAGCCCCTCCACAAATCTCCACAAAAATTCACTCACTTTAACCTATATGCCTTCCCTTGAGAAAAAATCCAACCTAAGGAGCTCTTTTGTTCAAATCAAAAGGAAGCACTCAAAGAAGAAGTAATTATTTAAACACCTCTTTCAAAGTTCTTTTCTTCTTCCACTTTCTATTTCTTGGTTATTTCCATACAAAAATAATAACTCCAGTACCTTATAAAAACTATGATGTTATTATAAATATGGTACAACCATATTCATTATTCTATCCATCCTATGAATGATAATGTCACCATGCATGCGTACGAACGGCTTACCGTCTCCACGTAGTGGTGTAATTTGTTATTCACTACTATGTTATTTGGATGGATATAATGATGAGTAATATGTATGTGAATAATGAAAATAACATGATATTTTCTCGATAAAATTAATATACCATCCAATTATACACTTTTTAATCATTAAGAAAATGATATTGTCACTCGTGTGTACGTATGACTTACCGTCTCCACGACGTGATGAGATTCATTTCCAGGTTCATCATTCAACGATGATTATAAAAATATATATTATTAATAAGTATGTAATATAAGAAATTATAATGATAATGGTGATATATATATTTGTTTGTATGTATGTACTTACATATGTCTTATTCACTTACTTCCATTCAATACGATATGAAAACGAAACCAACGTTTATGCGTACGTATGACCTACCATCTCCATAAATGGTGTTTACCATTTCATATATCTTTATATTATACATATTTATATTATAAATATATATTATATATAAATAATGTTTTATTTTCTGTAAGTATTTAAATCATTATCTAAATGATACGATCAAGAATAAGAAGTTAAAACATGTATGATAAAGAAAGTGATTATTACTTGAATTATTAATTTAACATGGAAATCATTATTAAATGGGTCATATAAAGTCATAAATGAATCATGTATCATATAATAAATATGAATATGGTTATTTTATAATTTAATAACATACTATTTTTATTATACAGAAGGTTAAACGTACCTTGGACCAAAGGAAAGTGCAAGGTAAAGGTTAATTCCTCAATCTCATTATTATCCGAGATTGTTTATGTGGAAGTATTTTCTTAGACATATTTATTATCCATGTCCATATTTCATAAAATAAATATCAAATTGATTATTTTAAGGTACTCTTTAACTAAAAAATAATTTTAAATGTTTTAAATATTTATTCTTCTAGATCATTCTCATTAATTTCCATGTTTTCAAAATTGTTTTAAAGATTTATTTATATGGACATGATTTTTTTTTAAATGTTAATTACTTCCAAAAGTTTCAAAGTGGTATGGGAAACTTTGATTAAAAAATATCTTTTAAATTACTTCCTTTATAAATGTGTGACTTTTAAATGACTTCACAAAAAGGGATATTTCTCTCAAAAAGTTTTACTGATCACTTTCAACTATGTCAACATCCTTTACTGGATAATTTCTTGATTAAGGTTGATTTATTATAATAAAATCATTCATATTTTATTGAATGAGTTATGATATTTTTGACTATGTATGTGCTATTTTTATACCCGTCATGGTTTATGGTTGAAGTATTGGCTTTTTTATGCTAGTTTTATGCGAATGTTTATGTTATGTTTCAATATTTTCATATGAGGAATGCAATGGACTTAGTATGTGGCTGGTAAAGCCCGCTATAGCTCCTCTATGCATCAATAGGTCTCATGAGACAAAATAATGTCTTAGAACAAGGCCTTGAAAAAAATTTTATTTTTAGTCTTGTGATGATCCCTTGACTATGTGGTAATGATGTCCGACATTAGGCATTCCATCATTGTGAAATTAATAATTACATGTGATTATTCGACTAGTAGAATATCTATGTGCATGTTTATATGTTAATGTTTGGTTTATTTTCTCCATATTATGTCAAAGTTTATGTTTAAAAGGATTTTGTTTTTATTAAAAATCTTACCTTAAAAGTTTATATCTTATTCTAAATTATTTATCCTTACTAAGCATCTAAAATCACCCCTTTATTATGTTTTGTTTTCCTAGGATTACAAGAAGTGTATTATGTTTGATATGCAAGGTTAAGATAAGGGATAATGGAGTTCTCAGTGGATTATTTCTACTGTGTTTTATGTTTGAATGTGTAATGTAATGTTCATGTATGTAATCTATTTTCCAAGACTACTAAATTAATCGGTCTTTTGGGACTTGATTCCTTATAATCATGCCAATGTATTAAAATAAATCACTGACTCTAGGCTTCTAAGGTCAGGGCGTTACATATTTTCATGGGTTTAGGATCTTACATGTTACCCATTTTGAATTCATGTTGATAATACCATAATTTGAATATTTGAAATGATTTTTTGGTTATAAATTAATCAACCCATCGATTCATCACCAAAGGAAACCAAATGGGATACATGGAATAATCCATGCACTCGATATCACATATTGCATGTTTATCATACATCATGATAAATACATATCATATGCTAGGAAAAAGGAATTATTGTAATGAATCGTGTCATTATAAGACTATTTTTTTATTAAATAATTTCTTGTCCCCCTTTTCTTTGGAATAATGGGGTATGCATAAGAGGTGATCATACAGATCTTCCAACCCTTTTTATTATGTTGATTTAGGTAGTTATAGGTGTGATTCGATGGTGCCAGAGTTAAGGATTTTTTATCTATCTTTCTATGTCCCCACATTTTTTTGGTTTTATGAATATCCATATAAGGGATTTTCATAGATCCAATAGAGTATGGTGGAATTCATCCATTCACTAGAATTATCACTCATCCTTAATAGAGGATATCCTAAGATGAGTTCTGCACACTATCACAAGTTATATCGGTGAAGGTACTCCACCAAATTGAATTGTTATTGATTTTATAATTTAATTATTTCAAATTCGTTTTTCCATGCTCACAAAAAATATGAATTTTTCCTATTTTGATATTGTATGAACATGAAATTCCTTCCATGGTATGTTGGTCATGATTCTAGGTTTGCGGTGACACTAGATAAGTCTTTTGGTATGTATTCCTTTCATCCTTAGTTGTGGGTTTCAATTGTATTCATTTTATTAATTAAAATTTACTTATAATTAATTAATTGGAATGATTTTCATGTATTAGAACATTTTAGTGATCGATGGAGTCCCAATAGACTTGGATGACTCAAAAAAAGTATTCAGGATTTTCTTGGTTCGGTATCTGACTCTATTTAAGGTAAGTGGTCATGTGTACCCAACCCTTTGGAATTATGAACATTTTTGGCATGTTGTATAAGGTTTTCAACCATAGGACAATGAACCATAATTTTATAATGTGTTATTAATTAAAAGTATTATTAATTAATTAATAATATTAAAGTCTTAATTTATTAAAGGAACCTTTCCTAATGTAATAATAAAAAGAGTCAAGGGATACGATGAACACTTGGGAACTAGATTGATGTTAGTTTTCAATGACTGAGGCTTGACAACTTGTATATGAATTGAATTTCATGGAGACCTTGGGGAGTTTGGTTGTGCAATATGAGACTTAGTGCCCATGGGACCATTTTTTATTCCTTGATCACATGTGGGGAAATATATAGCCTCATGAGATAATTTCTCATGATGATCACATATGTGTGTTTATATATATGGATGTTGATACTCATGTCTAATGTACTAAGTTGTTCTAATATATGTTATTCACTACTATGAATGAATATATGCGACTAATTTGATGACACTATTTCCATGTGATGTTTTTGTACATGATATGTTTTTGTTGTTATATGCATGGTAAAAAAGTGATTGGTGAACCCATCATGGATCTGTAGCCCTAGAGGGGGAGTGTGTTCAGATGCTATATGTAACATGATGATAGGAATAAGAGAGATAAAGGGGCATGATGGCCTTTTGTGGTCTGGCTTGGGGACATTATGGTCTATGCGACCTTACTTAAGAGGTGAAAATTGGGCATGATGGTCTAAATGATCATACCCTAGAGATTTCAAAAGGGAATGATGGCCATGTGCGGTCTGACCTGGTGGCCTTGGGAATGTACATTGAATGATAGAAATGCCAAATAGTGGACTTAAATGGTTTGAACTAATACTCTCATCCTTGTTATTATTGTGGGATACTTATGGTGACTTTGTGGAAAACTCTAGTTTAAGGCACTATTAAGAATACATTATTCTTTGGATTTGAAGTAGGTACGGTTGAGGGTTCAAGGTGGATTGGTGAGCTCATGACTGCTCAATATCATTATTTACTTGTCATGCTACTAGTATTATATGTTTTGTAGCAAGGTTATATATTTCTTGTTTACCTTATACCAAAATTATCACATGAATGTATACTACATTTTACTGGTTGGGTACTAGACCGCATTGGTGCTATCTTACTATGTTGTACTCACACCCTTCTCAAGATACCATGACACTTTGGTACCCGAGCATCCCACACATTTTTAAGGTACATGTTAGGTTTTGGAATGATTTTGATCATTGATTATGATAGTTTTCTACGAGTCTGGAGACTAGGATGAGGCAAGTCTTGGATCTCTAGATCCCTTTTATGTCATTACATGATCAACCCGATGGGCTAGTTGTGACTTGTTTTCCTATTGTGACTATTGATTGTATTGTTTCTATATTCATTCATATAGTTGGTATGATATTAGATTTTCAATTACTCTGCTATTACATGTTTGGTTTTTTTATTTACTATGATAGAGGGTATAGTCTCCCCATAATCGCCTTAGACCATCACTTCTAGTCGGAACCCTCTAGAATATGGGGAGGCATGCCTAAGTTCATGTGTAATTCCAATTAGAACCTAATGATTTGGGTTGGGAGGTTACAAAATGGTGTCAGATAATAGTATGTGTTGTTGTCCCAATTTTGCGGACTTGGTAGAAAATTGACATAGGAATGTGTTGGATCTTATGATGAAACTCAAATTGGTGCATTTCGAACACCATTTTCAAGGGACAACCTAGTTACCAAGGCATGAGATTGATGTTCATAGTTTACACTATTTATGGTTATATATGATCTCACTTTATGTGACACGCATGGATTTTTTATGTTTATGATTATATATGGAATTTTCTCTTGCCTATATCTTTAAGAGGTATCACATGAATCATATTTAAGTTGTTAGTTTCTCATGACATGCATGCTACTTGTATGTGATTATACTGATTATGAAGGATTAAAATTTTGGTTGTCAACAACTTGTACTATGTTTACACATATGAGTTCTTGGTGATGTTCCATTTAGATAAACCCATATGTGTGTCTATTCTAATATTTGGTCATGTGATACTATGGTGTGGTGTACATGGGAAACATGTTCATGGTGATAATAATGGAGATTATGATGTAGTCCTTCTATGCATAGAAGGTTTAGTTTGCTTATTATATCATTATTAGACATTAGTTGACTTATTAAGGTTCCTTGTGATAATAACCATTAGATAGATTTGATTAATTATCGTTCAAACTATAACCTATGTAGAGTGAGACACATATCCCAATGGATTCATGTTTAATTGAACAAGGCTTTGATGTCCTCTAAAATGGGTTAGTCTAAGGGAAAATCCATCTTGAAATATCTAAATATATATACCTAGATGATGTTTTATGGGTTTTGAGCCATTAATTAAATCTTATGAAAGGGTTTTCATAACCTTGTGGCCTTAAAAGCTACCCAGGTTACCCACAAGACTATGTCTTCTACTGTATAAAGGTAATATGAGTATGCATATTATTTGTGAAGATATAGTCGAGGATAATACCTTAGGGGTGATTTTTATTAAAAAATAAAATTTTCAAGTAAGTAACTTTTGAAAGGATTTAAGAAAGGTATTTCAAGTTTCCTTGTTATCTAGGAGTATAGAAAACCTGTAGTGTTAGTACTCCTAACACAAGGTTGGGTTTAGAGTGATTGGACACTTGTGGAATCATGGGTAGGAATGGGTATTTCCTAAACCACTCATTTAGAATGAAACTCCTATTGGTTACCAAGTTAGAATACTAGGTGGTCAAATCTACAAGGTTCGGGGTGTGGGTGGATGATGAACAACTCTAACTAACACTGATGTGATGGATGGTTCATGATGAAACTCAATGGAATGTATTTTTCTTTTCTAATGAGGAGAATTTCAGGTGTTCAGTTTGGTGGAGCTAGCACCCTGTGGTGCATGGATAATGGAAAAAGGTGATTGAGTCCATCATAGAGGTCCATGACTCATGAAATAATATATCTATTGGAGTAAAGAATGAATTTTTATTTTATAGTAAATCCTTGATGCATGAGAATTCATGTGGTAGTTACACGTGGGGTTTGTTGAATAAGTGTATTAGGGTGGTGAGGGGACCATTGATATTTTTCATGTTTTGAAGATAAAATTGAAAGAGGTAGTAGTGTTAGGTCACTTATGTTTTCATTTCAAAGTCACCCATTATTATAACAACTGGTATATTTATCGTGAAGCCCGCAAGGCATGGCATCTAGAGGTTTTTGTGTGAATATATGTCTCTATGGAAGAAGATGACATCAACAATGAATCATGGTACCATTGTATGTTTAACTTGAGAATTTCATCGATGATTTTTTGGGACATGTAAAGGATTTCACAAGGGGAATAGGCCCGTCTAGGTTATGAATCATGAACCACTCTTAGGTTATTTTAGAACATCTTACATTGATAATGTATTATTGAATATAGTGTACTATATTTTGGGAGATCCAAGTGTGTGAAGTTCTTGGTGATTTATTATCTATAAGTTGTGAATGGATGATCATTTCCAGTCATTATCTTAGAAAATGGAATAGTTATGGGTTGGGTAGATCGACATAAATTCTATGATGATAAAATAAGGATACTCCCATGGTGGGAAGTATTGACATGGGGGCATGTCAAATGACACTCTTGTGGGAAGGGTCATGTTCTTTGAAAGATTGACTGTTGAATGATTATGATGACTTCAGAAGACTGATGTATAGTAGAACTAATAGAATCTTGTTCCAAGATAAATATATGATGTTTGATTAAGATGTATCATCATATGGAGATCAATTATGGGCATCGGAATTTGGAACAAATTGGAACATTTTGAGAGGATTTGGATCATGGGTGTGTTGACACATAGTTGGGAGCCTTGTGGCTAATATAGGAAGTTAATGAATCAACTATATAATTACTTAAAATTAGTTTCCAAAATTGGTATGTATTATTGATCAATTTAAGGATGCCTATAAGACATAAGTCATCACAATTGGTGTCTCATGGAGCATTTATTTATTATGTATGGAACATTTGTAGGAATACAACCAGAAAATTAATGAATGATGTTTCCATAAAAACTTGAATGTAGTTGGTCAGAACGATATTGAGCTCATAATATTGGCTATAAATGAGGTGTTTAAGGATCATTTAGGTATTTCAAGAAATTTCAGTGTATTTGTGTTGTGTTTGGTTATTAGTGACTTGTTGGTTTAGTTCATAATCAATAATGAGGTTTTGATATCTAATTTTAACCCATGTTAAGGTTGAAATATTACAGAGTGTGAAACCTAGATTTTTTCATGAGGTTTAAAGGGTGAATCATCTTATTAAATGTTTCATGACATGTTTCAAGGAAAACCAGTCTTTTAATTGTTGAAATACCAGGTTAGAGGTGGGTATTTCTTTTAGGGATTAGTCAGTGGTGAGACCAAGTATTCTGGGAAGACTTTTCAGGAGGATGTATAACTGGATTTCTTGAATAATGTGTGACATGGTAAGAGGTGAACCATATAGGGAACATTGTGTGTAACATGATTAGAAGATTGGTGGAATAATAGTTTGTAATTATCAGTAGGTGATTCATAAAATGGGGAGAACCATTATTTAGAAACTGACCTTGGAAAGTAGAATCATATGGTGGATGGACAATAAGTTTATAGAAAATATACTTGTAAAAATCGTGTACTTTTGGGAGATATGGAAGAAACAAGTTTCATATCGGTTTTCATGTTTTTAGTGAGTGTATGAATCATATTTTGGTGTTTTTTGGAGTTTCACAGTAAGAACATGATAGGATTTTTGGGATGAGCAAGATCATGGGGTGGTGTGTTTTCATTTTATATAGGAATACAACGAACTCTATGATGATGATATTGGAATATTAGGTGAAGTGTTTCACATTTTACTATAAGTTCTCAATGATTAGAAGTAATATTTTGGGGATATTGTAATGAACCATATCGTTATGCATTGTAAATTCCTAGTGAAGTTTGATCTTTCAGTTCTAATGCATAGTTAATTTTTGAGAATCGGGAATCGAAACTAGGTTTCAAGAGTTTGAGAATCTTATAATGGTTTTTTGGGATAGAGATCAAGGATCAAGTATAAATCAATGGTTAGGAAGGCCTCTATAAAAGAGTTTGAGGTATTGGGAATGCACAAAGATACAAAAATATCCTATTCACATTGTGATTAGTGTATTCATGGTGTGAAATGAACTCTAGGGTGGGCTAGGATATTTCTAGATCTGAAAATGGGGCTAGGAAGTAGAGTCTAAATTTTCATAGAATAAAAGTAGGAATCACAGTGTGAAATGTTGAAATATTATTTTATTATTATTAAGGAGGGTATTTTCCCCCCTTTTATTTAGAAGACTGGGAAGTGCATAGGTGGGATCGACTAGAGCATCCCTCCCTCATTTCTCCACCAGTTTAGGAACTTCCAAGTGTGATTAAATGGTATTATAGGAAATGTTATTCCTCTTACATATTTCCTAATTTCATTCCCCTTATTGTTATTGATTTTTTCATCTCTATTTTAGGTATTTTTATAGATTTGATGAATTATGGAAGAATCAGCCTTTTATAATGGGGGTTTCACTCATCCTAGATAGAGGAAAACCTAAGATGAGGTCCACACATCGTCACACATATTTTTTTGTGAAGTTTAATTTCCTAGTTGAATTCTTATAGAATTTATAATTTAATTATATTAAGTTGGTATTCTTCATGCTTTCATGCAATAATACATTTTCTCGGTTTGATATTGGATAAGCATGTCAAACCTTCCTTGGGTGGTTGGTGGTGGTCCTAGATGGACAGTGGCATCCAATAAGTCTTTCAACATGTTTTCATTTCTACTTAGATTTTGGTTTTTACTTTTATTCATTTAATTAATTATAATTTAGATATAATTAACTATTTGTAATTCTTGTCATGTGTTTTAACCTCATGGAGATCGATGGAGGCTGAATAGTCTTGGAAGAATCAGATAAAACTATTGGGATTTTCTTGCTTTGGGATTTGAATTTGTTTAATGTAGGTGGTCTCATATACCATACCCTTTTTTATTACGCATGTTTAATGGAATGTGGTATGAGTTTCCACACCTTTGGAGAACAACCCATAATTTAATAATGTGTTATGAATAACAAGTATGATTAATTAGTTAATGATATTTAAGTATTAATTAATTAAGATAACCACGTCTAATTTAATTGAACAAAGTGACAAGGGCCATGATAAGACCTTTATGTATTGGCTTGATTCTAAACACTGATGGTTGAGGTTTGACCACTAATGAATTCCTTGAATTTCTTAAACACCTTGGGGAAGGTGGATGTGTTATATAAGATTTAGATCCCATAAAACCATATTTAATTTCTTTATCATATGTGTGTGCATGTGTATCACCATGAAACCATGTTTTATGTTGATCACATGTGTGTGCTTATATATATGGCTGTTTATACTCATACTTGATGTGCTAAGTTACTTATATTTGTGTTATTCCCAACTGTGTATGGATATATGTGACTGATATGATGACATTGTTTCAATGATACCTTTTTTCATATTTTTATATTATTGTTTTTATGGATGTTTCCAAAGTGATAGGAGAACCATTCATGACTCGGTAGACCTAGAGGGGAGTCATATTTTGATATTGTTTGTGATATGATGAGAAGACCAAGATAGATAATTGGGGATTATGGCCTTGTGTGAAATTACATATAGAAGTGATGGTATATGTTATCTAAATCGAAAGGCGATAGTGGATCATGATCATTTATGTGATCTGACATAAAAGAAAGAAACAGGTAATGATGGTATTGTATGGTTTGACCTAGTGGCATTGGTCCTATATGGTTATTGAGAGAGATAAGGAATGATAGACTTGTGTGGTATGACATAATACTCTCAACCTTATGAATATTATGGGATTCATATGGTGACTTTGGGTAAAAAATCTAGATCATAAATCCTTTATGACTATGTCTCGACATGTATCCTAAACAGTTATGGACTGATGTTCGTGGTGTCTTGGTTAGTGCACAACCACTCGATATCACTATTTTTTTTATCATGATTCTTTTATTATATGACACGTTTCATAGTTGTTTATTGAATATTTACTTTTTTATTGAGATTATGAGATGAACATACACTATATTTTACCAGTTGGGTACATGACCACATTAGCGGTTCCCTATTGAGTTGTACTAACACCCCAATCAAGATTTCATGGCACTTGGGTACCCTAGAATATCTTACTTTTTGTATGTATAGGTTACTTTGAGGCCTTAATTCTCTTGTTGAGTAGGAAATCTTTCAATGAGTATGGAAAATGGGATGATGTGAGGCTTGGAGTTTTATATCCATTTATAATTTTATTATGTACCATTATGTATGTGATCGGCCGAGTGGGTGATTAGTGACTTTTTTTCCCTATTGTATCTATTGAGTATTTTTTTATGTATTCATTCATACAGCTAGTATATTATTGGTTTTATACTTACTATGATTGTATAATGTTACATGTTTGGTTATTTATTTGTTATTGCTTACTCTAATGGAGGGTATAGTCTCCCGATGACCACCACGGACCCTCACTGCTAGTTAGAAGCCATTGGCATATGGGGAGGCGCATGCGAGGTCATGTGGAATTCCGGATCAGACATGGTGATTTGAGTCGAGATGTTAAAATATTCATTCCATATCATAGACTACAACTTAGGGGATATGTTAAAATATGGTATCCTTTTTTATCTCATATTCAATATATCATCATATGAAACACTTTCCATTCAATAATAATTTACATTGTCTCAAGGTAACTTAAGTCATCAAAAGATTAACAAGTAAAATAATTATAAATTTAATAGAAATTATATTAATTTCCATCAATAATCAATTACTATATTACAATTATAATAGTGAAGAGTCAAGATTTAAGATCATAGTGAGTCTAAATTGTAATTAAAAATATTTTATTGAATATTAAATGTCCTTTTTGAATATTACTAGTTATATTGGACAATAAAACTTCATCAAAATAATCAAAATAAGATTCAATTATGTCCTAGTTGTCCAAAGGAGTCTAAAATAATTTTTAGTGTCTACTTTTGACCTAACACATGCCCCCATGTAATCCAATATCCCACACCAATATGGGGGTACTCCGTGTCACCCACATGAACTGTTATGTGTGTATGATATTCCTCCATGTCATATCACTTTCCCAGATGTCTGATATGAACATTTCCATGAATTTAAAGGTCCAGGTGACTATAAATAGACTCAACCAATATACTCCATCCAATCACCCGGTCATATGAATTAGAATACCCAAGATCATTATGTCACATTGTGTATAGACACAACCCAATTAATGTGGTTGAACTACATGACCCACCCCCTTTCTATATGATAAAATATTAATTGGAATACAATTTACCTCCACCTCATATCCATTTCAATAAATTCAATCATTTTTCACTAGTTCCGACCAACAATGCATTTTTCTAAAGATGGGAAATCTAAAAAAATTTCCACATTTTCATCATAGGTTTATCTCATCATGATTATCACATAAATGTGGGCTTCAAAACATGAATTAAATTATTAATCTAGTAAACGTTAAAATGAATATAAAAATATAAAAATTCTCACATATTTTTTTTCAATTTATATTTTGAATTTCTATATTATTGGTTTCCTTAGCCTTGTTAATTCATAGTCTCAAAAATGATATATATATATATATATATATATATATATATATTATCCTTCATGGTTTGAGGTTATTATCACTTTTATAAAAAATGACATCATAAATTTAATTTATAATATAATTTATTTTTTTAGATCATTATAATTTTCTCAAGATAAGGATTGAGAATATATACACTATTTATCATGAATTTAATTTTTGGGACTTTACATCATTGAGAGAAGTTTAGGATCATCTAAATTTTCTCTAAGAATAACCTCAATATCTAGATTAGATTTATTTCATTCTTATTTCATCACATTCAATAATATTGAATATATAAGATATGTGAATTTTATATCATAATTTTAACCATATATGAAAGAATATAAGTTTTAATAATAATGACATCAAACAACACTTAAAATGAATTTTGGATATAAAAAAAATCATATTTTTCATTGAATTTACATATTGTTGTTAATCCTTCAATCGATAGAGACTACCTACATCTAAATAGAGTTTAGTTATATGGTTTTCCATGCCATGATATTTAAATTATATATCTATTGAGAATAATTTAAGATAAAACCAATTTTTAAATTGATATACTATATATTTAAAAACTCACCATTGAATCGAAATTTTTCAATAGTGTTAGAAAATTTTAAAAATCTCACTTGAAACAAAACGTCCCATTTCACATTTTATAATAAATATATTTTTTTTCAATTTGATACTTTGTTAAAGATAAAATAATAGTTTTTCCATTTTTATTCCAAAATTAGTATTATATTTAAAAAAAATTTATGGAATGCAACATAACCACTAGAATAACTCATTTAAAGAATATGAATGTGAAATTATCCAATAGAATTGATACAAGATAAAAATTCTAAGTTTAGGATAATTTTTTCATAGAAATAACCGCCAATATTAAATCTCCTATGTGAAATACATAACACTTCATGAAACACATTTCATAGTTTACATGAAATATAATAAATTAATGGTTTATAATGTCTCTAAATAATTTAATAATTCATTAAATTTTAGGAAATGGAACTCATAGGAATAAATAAGAACCATTTCAACAACCGAGAACAATATAGGTATTTTTAAGTGACAATACTAATAAAATTAGAGTAGGGTATGAGACTATTATCACTATTTTAGTATAATAAACTCAAGTTATGAAAAACAACCTTTATTACATTGAGTAATTGTGATCCCCTTAACATGGATCAAATACAATGGATTGTTTTATTAGGTAACAAATTCTATATTATAATAGTATCTTAAATCCATTTGAGTGGGAGTAATTAATCACATATTTATAAAATATTTTTATCATATAGTAATATTAAAAAGATAGGAATAGTTTTGATGGATATATATTGATTAATTTTTTTAATAATTTAAAACTTAAGGATTGAATAATATGTGACGAACATGGGTTGAGAGGCATTCAAAATGATCAACCTAGAAAAATATTTTCCTATTGAATAATAATCATAAATGGAGAGAAAATTCCAAAATATAAAAATAAATAAGTAAGGGAAGATGGATGAGTTTTAGGATAAATTCAAAATTATAACAAGTCATGCTCCAGAAAGTATATGTAATTAAAATAGTAAAACCAATCATTTCTTTAGTGAACTAAGTCTAAGAGTCGAAATGGATTTAGTTTTCCAAACCATTTATATATATAAAGATATTGTGAAAAGTTTCATAATGATTGATAAAAAATTATCTAAATCATAACTACTTAATGGAAGATCATATTAGAATATAATAACATAGCACCGAGTGGAATGATTTTCCAAACGAGAATATGACGGGAAGGTATCTTTTCTAAAATGTAGGAAGTATTGGATGAAAAATAATAGAGGCTCTTTAATGCTATTAGACATATGATTAATGTGTGAAGTAATTGGCCATGAAACACAAGAATATAATAGAAAAACTATATGAAGTTAATATTTAATGTTTTAATTATAATATACAGAAACTATGCCCACCAATATAATAATACATATAGAAATTGACTCTAAATGTGTCTGAAAGAGCATCATATCAATTTAGTAGCAATTAAAAAAATATTGAGGCTTTTAATAATGTGATAGCTCGTAGTTTGACCATTAACATTTATATTTTTAAAACTTGATTTTATATAGTTCTAGACATTACTTTATTTACGATAACTTATAATTGAATACTAAAAAAAATATTTTAAGAAGTTAAAAATAGTGTTATCAATTTGAACACCAAGTGTAGAAAAAAATGAAACAAAAATATATTGTAATACTCATATTTATTTTAACGGGTATAGTCTAGTTGTAACCCTTTTCATAATAGAAATTGTAAGATATAATTTAATAAAGGCCATGAATCACTAAAAGATGGGATCCATGATCCTAAAAATTAATACTTTAAAAAATATTTTTTCTCATCTCCCATTAGTATAAGAATTATTTCTATATTTAATCACATATAAAGAATGATTATGTCAAAAAATTAGCACATTATATTTTTACAGGGTTCAATACTCGATGTGAGTAGATAATATATGATGTGTTCTAGTATTTATCCTATATAACATGATTTTTAAAATATTTATCAAGTATAAATAAATAGGGAAAGGGGATATCCTTATACCCTTATAATATGCCTCTAGATAGTGTGAGTGATCTCACAATGACAAAATTATTTTAATGATACCAATTATTGGATAAAAATTATAGTTTAATTATAATAGACATGCTCAAGTATATATTGTTTCCACTCTCTTGTCATTTTCTTTTATCCAACTTCCCTATATATTTTTATTAATTTTAGTATAAGATAATGCATGAATACCATATTATTTATTTTCTTGTTAATAATTTTTCTCAAACCTAACTCCATGATTTCAATGGGAAATTAATTCTATAAATTTTAACTATTTTATTAATGGGTAATAAATTCTCCTTTGACTCTCCATTATCTATGATATTTATTGGGATGTTTTGATACTCAAATAAATTCTCAATAATCATTTACAGTTAATTTGGAGAAGATAAAGAAACATTTTATATAAATAAAGAATACTATAATATACATACTCCATAAATAACTCACTCTTACAAAAAATAAAAATAATGAGACTCACTATTTTGAAATGTTTTGGTTGAAGAAACTCGGGACATGGAGAAGTGTTAAAAAAAATTAATTTATTTTTTTTCATTTGGTTTCATGTTGAAGAGCTTATTCCCAAAACCCCTACATAGATTCCTTAAAGGAGTGCGATATCCACATAGGGAATCCTTAAATCCCTATGGTACTATGAAAAAACCAATTTATAAATCTGAAATTATGCTACTAAATTAATTAAAATGAAGTATAAGGAAAGTTCGGTATCGAACCCATAGAGACAATGCGTTTGTTTTAAATTAATTAAGGAAATAAAAATAGAAATTGTTTAATTTGTCTGATAAAAGAGAAATAATTTAGTAATTATTCTGGTTTAAAAAAATATTGGAGACTTGCCATGTTCATTGATTTTCAGGTTCACGTGCTAGGGATTCAATTGATATTGGTTTATTCAGTTTTGGTTTTGGAATTGGGTAAGTAGGGATCCTTGGTCTTGGTATCCCTCTCTACTCTTATGATTTTACCTTTGGAATGGTCATATACTTGGTTAAATCACAAAAATAGGTGACCCAAAAACCATATTTAAACATAACTTACTTATGTTTCATAATGATCACCCACAAAATAGACTAATCAATTGATGCAATGAAATAATATTATTCAAATCACAAGCAATGCTCTTGCAATTGAAAAAAGAAAAAGATTGAAATTAATAAATAGTGTTCTCAAAATTCCAAAATATTAATAATAAAATGAAAATAATAACTAAGAACAAACCCACTATAAACACATCACCTGGTACTAAAAGACTACTCACACATGATAAGAGTGAAAGACATGGGTTCCCAAGGAAGAAAGGTGGTGAAGTGGGGCTCTGTATTGTCACTCTATTTTCTGTTGGTGTCTCAAATTCTCTTGCTAGTGCCAAATTTCTTTGTAAGGGTGTTTGAAGGTCTTATTTATAGTCTTTTTTCCATTATAGATCCCACAACATCGTATTGAATTTTTAGTGTGTCTCCATCAACACAAGGTTAAATGGAGATTCACATCATGTAATCCCCTAAGTTTTTGTCCACATATTATGAATCTGTGGATATATAACGTGAATCAGGTTTTCTTACGTTGACATAGGTTACATAGTGAAATACCAAATCACAAATTGTAATTTCACTTCACAACGTTTCTCTATGTCACAACATGTCCTATGAAAAAAATTCATTTTGAACATCTCATGACATGTAATGAGATTGAATGTCATGTAATCAGTCAGCTTTATTTTCCAGCTCTTTTTCTCTCTCAAAAATCTTGTGTCACGCCTTGAGTGAAGCTCGTGGTACAAAGGATCCTTTTTATCATATTTCTACCCTTTTCATTCCCTTTTCATGAATCAGTTGTTTCTTTCCAAAAATCTTAAAACAAGAAAATAAATTCCAAAATTGGAAATATTGGTCAATTAAGTACACAATTTAATATACAAAAACACTCTAAAATATAAGCATGAAATGAACTTTTCAGGGTGCATGAAATTTTATATGACCATGAAAAAAAATAAAATTAAACCATAAAAATTATCTTGATAGATTCAGAAAACTAATTTAATAATCTCATTTTCAGTGTGTCATTTCTTGATCCACCAAGTGGGGTTTCATATAGATCATACACACATGAAGTACAACTTTTGGATCATCATTATTTGATTATCAGGTTTTAGTAAATGAAATAAAATTTCTTTACAATATTTTTTTTTATTTTGCTAAGAATTTAGAATCTATCCAAGGAAGGAGGATCGATCCAACCTTATTCTTATCTCAATTTCTCTCACTAAAACTTGAGAGATGATAGGATAGGAGATATCCTCTCTCTAAATCAATAAAATGCTAAATATCACATTTCATGGTGTAAAAATGATCTTAAATAGGATGTTAACCTTTTCACAATGTCATTTAATCCCCTTGATAAGTTGAATCACATATATTGGTCCATAATGACATAGGTAACTAAGTAGACATTTCATAAAAGTCATTATTATTTCACCACTGACTTTTGAAATTATTAAATGTCATTTGATGAATTAAGATCCATTAACATAGACAATTCCATCAATAATTATTTAATAAACCTCAAACATGTATTATTTTTTGAAAAAATAGTATTTTTCACACATTTAATTTTATTATTACACAACTTATGACTACCTTGGGAAATGAATTAAATCATTATTAGTCTAAACATGACAAATATAATTGAATTAATTTTTTTTATGATCATTCACAATTTTATGTTCACCAAAACTCACATGTGCGGCCAATTTGTTAGAGTGATGGTGAAGAAAATAAAAAGTGGGGGGATTGAATTTTATTTTTTTATAAAAAAATTATAATTTTTATCCTCTTCATGTATAATGATAATTTGATTTTTATATTTGTAATAACCTAAAATTTAGTAAATTTTTTTCGAATAAATTTAATCCTCCCAATATTTCAAGTCACATGAAACACCATTTTTATGTTGTGTTACTTGAAACAATGATATTTTCTTGCATTACCAGAAACACTGAGTGTATCTTGGGTTACACACAACACTAAATTTAAACAAAACATGACATACTATTAAAATATTATTATTTAATATTATAGTTATTACCTGTCGATTTGAATGAAAGTAATGAATATGATTAACTAAATTATAAAAATATATGGTTTACATATTTTTATATAATGAGTTATTTTGTGACCAATTATTTAGAAATAAAAAATAAAAACCATTTGAAAACAAAGGAAATATTTGTCTAAAAAACTATTTTTATGTGCACAAGAACATTTTTCCTCAGTAAATTAAATAAATAAATTTTGGTGAATGATTATAATGATATATATATAAATATTATATTCAATCAAATTTTTTTCATTCATCTTATGTGTTTTGTAGATATGATATTAGAATAAAACCAATATTATGCTTAAAATTGTATTTTTCTAAAAAGAAGTTTTGTTGCCTTTTAGACAATTATTTTAAAATTAATTTTTTTCCAACTTTAGAAATAATATTTGAAGAATTTTTCTTTAAATCCTGATTTATAAATTATCTGGGAGTGAATTTTTTTTATTATTTTCTAAAAAGATAAAGGTTTCTCTGAATAGTGAAAAATATTGGTTTTATTAAGAAATCTCATTTATTTTAGAGAATTTAAAAACCTAAAAAATATTTTAGTATGGTTTTAAAAGTAAAATTAGAAAAATTATATATCTATTAATCCAATTTAAGTTATTTTAATCAAACATATATTAAAGTTTGATATAAAAACTTTTTAAACTTTTCCCTTTAGAAAACTACTTTTCATCGCATATGTGGGATTACTTTTGAATTAAAATTTTACAATTATGTGAATAGAATTTAGAAAGTTGGATTAAATAGTTGGAATAATAATAATTTATATTATATAATAAGTTCAACATAATTTTTTTACCATAATTTCTAGTGAAAAGAGTAAAAATTAATTACTATTGTTTATGTTAGAAAGGGTTTACCGTGGGTTAAACTAAAAAGATAAGGGTTAAAATGACATAGAAAATTGTAAAAAACCCAATTTATGCCCATACTTAGACCATATAACCTATAATGTTCGATAATGGACTATTTTTGAGCCTTGTCACATGTGGAAACGTGGTTAAAAAGTTTTATTTTTAAAAACTACAAGTGTGACACTCACCTAACATAAAAAAGGCCACCCACTCTCCTCTCCACTTCAAAGATCCAAAATTACTTCATTTAACCAATACCAATCTGAATATTTTACTCAATTATATAACCTCATTATAAAAGATTATTTTGGTTATGAATATCTCTTAACAAGGCTCTAGGTGTAAAATTAACGAGTCTCTCTGAAGAAGAGGTAAAATTGCTAAACATTCACTTTTGTTTTATTTTTTATTCCACCTCTTTTAATATTTTCAAAATAATATTAAATAGTAAAACCAATATATAAGAAATATATAGATTTTATTATTTCAATTACATAACCTAAATCCGTCTCATATTCCATCAAATGGGATGCAAAATTATCCTTCCTGTGTATATGGGACTACCGCCTCGTGACCCGATGTTATTCATTTTCCATAACCACCTCTCATAGATGGATATAATGATGTATTTAATGTTATATATGATATTTATGATATTATTAAACCTATAATATTATAATAACATTTCTCAATTCCTTCCTACAAACTCGTTAAAAAACAGTAACATCGCTCATGTGTAGGGTGAACTACCACCTTGTGAACCGATGTAATTTAATTTTCATTTCTATTTTTCAAATATTGTAATAAAGATAGATTAAATAAATATATATGATATTTCTAACATATTTATAGTCATTTAATTTTGATATCACATATAACTTTTTTACTTTCCATTCTTTGGGAATATGATAACATTGTTCATCTGTACAGTGGACTACCGCCTCGTGAAACGATGTGGGTCATTCATCACACACGCTTTACATGGAAGGTAATAAGAATAGGTATAAATAATAATATGTAAAATATATATGAAATAAAAATTATTTTTTAATGGTAAAATATCATTTAACTTTCTCTCTTTCTATTCATCGAGAAAATCGAAACAACATTCATGTGCACGTATGACCTACCATCACCAAGAACTGTGTATTTCATTTTCTATCTCTAAATTTTAGGGATTTATATTAATATAAATATAATGTAAATATATTATATTAAATCATGGTTAAAATTATATATATTATTTAACCATGATCAATGTAATAGTTACCAAAATTAAAAATCAAAACATACTCGAAAAAATGGGTATTATCTGAAACACGATTTTAACATGGAATTTTTAATAAGCATGTAATGAAAGTTCACATGTAAATTAAATATTGTATTATATATATGTATGGTTATATATTATATTTATAATAAAATTAAATTTATTATATATGAGGTTCAAATGTGTATGAATTAATTTGAGACTTAAGGTAAGGGATTTCTAGTCTCTCTTTTATTTTTGGGAGACATGTGCCCTATTCACCATTCATTTAATTTTTTTGGTGTATATACTGCCCCATTGAAATTTTATATCATTAATATACTTATATTAATTATATTTAAAGATTATTTTGATGTTATAATATAATGTGTCTTACGATTCAAAATATTACTAATGTGGTAAAGGATTTTTGTTTCAATTTTCTTTCTTTGAGACATATGCTATGTTATGTTCCTATATTATTTTATGAGGTTCATATACCTAAAATTTGAAATTTTATATCATTAATATCTTTATATTGATGATATTGTATGTTTAATTTTTTTTTATTCTTTAATGGGGCTTATGATTTAAAATATTACTAAAGTGGTAATGGATTTGTGTCTCAATTTTACTTCTTTGAGACATATGTTATGTTATACACCTATCTTCTCATATGAGGTGTATATATGAGCTGTTTTATATTATATATCATTAATTTTATTCTATTAATGATATTTAATGTTTCATTTTATGTAACTCTTTTATGGGGCTTACAATTCAAAAGTTACCAAAGAGGTCAGGGTTTGATGTTACAATCTCATTTTTATTGATAATGTTTAAGGTTATGCTTCTTGTGATGAAATATTACGATCCATATCTCAATAAACTCATATATTTTATTCTATTATGTTTATTTAAATATAATATATATTTTACCTTCATTTTACTCTCTGTTTATTCTTAAAAGTTTGAAATAATTTTTTAAGAAAATCATCTTTATTTATCTCACCAGTTGAAAACTGTTTTTCCTTATAAAATCATGTTTTTTAAAAATGTTTTCTAAAAATGATTTTATAATTATAAAAAAATATTTATTAAAGAAAATTTTATCCAATTTGACTATTTTACAATTTTTTGAGAGGAAAAATATTTTTCATTTTCTGAATAATGCCCATTTAGATTTTACCAAAAAATGAAAGGAATATTTGGTTTAAATTTTACAACATCAACTGTATTTTTCACCATCACGACCACTCGTTGTTTTAAATATTTCTTTGTAATTTTACACATTTATTTTTAAATAAAAGGAAATTTAAGATTTTTTATGTTTTCAAAAGTGTTTTTCAATGTGGAAAGGCTACTTTCCTCAAAAACATTCTAAGTGATATTTCATTATTATTTTCCATCAACGATGATAACCTTAGATGTTAATTATGAATTTCTGGGGATATTAACCAAGGATACAATTATTATTCATTATAACCTTAGATGTTTATGAAACCCATATCTTTTCCTGGGGTTTGATATGATGGATGATTTAAAAAGCCCATTTATTTTCATGGGTTAATATATATTGAATATTTTATGTTATTGTGGCATAGTTATGTATGGTTTTCATTATTTGATAGTGGTTACATTGTTACAAAGAATGGTGGTTATGTTATAACCAAATGTTGTTGGGACATATATCACCCTCTAATGAATTGGGTAAAGATTAATATCTCATGAGATAAATAAGATTGAAATTGGGAGTGAACCTACTTCAATAAGAGACTATATCGACTGTGATAGTCTTGGGAGTGAACCTTGACTAATATTATGGTTTGGGAAGGGAACTAAATCCACTATAATAGTCTTTTCAATGATCCTTGAAATACTAAGGATTTAATTTTATATGCGTATGTGTATGCCAAAAATCTATACGTTATGCCAATGTTATGATATTATTTTCCATGTTCTTTGATTTCATTGTGATTGACATCTTATAAACTACCTAAACTTATTCCATGACTCAATTTTATGATCTATGATATGCATGGTATATTTTTCTAATGTTATTCTCATGTTCTCATACTCGTATGATCATGATATGATGATATCTCCCTTGTTTACCTTCACCGATAATCTGATGTCATCCTTTATTATGTTTCCTTTCCCTATATTATGATTTAAGGTATTATCTATGATATGTAAAAGAATAGTTATAGTTATGAATAACATATTGTGAGATGGCATAGCTCATTTATGGACCATTTTTTATGCGTCAAAGTTTTAAAGGTACTATACCTAAATGATTATGGATTAGATCCTTATGTTATGTAATGAATATTTTTATTTTAAGATGTAATATTTATGTATTATAATTTTGGGTTTTAAAAATATTACTGATGGTATCCAAGATTGACCGTTTTTCCAAATTATTGATGAGATAAAGATCATAAATAAAATTAACTGAAAAAACTACTATATTGAATTATAGTTTATACAGTGGAAAATTAAAAGATAAAAATTTTATGTTATAGATGAAAGAGTTAAATCATAGAAACTTGAAACTATCTGAAGTACAAAAAACAATACTTCAAAAAAAAATAAAACATGTGAAGTTAAAAACAAAACCCAGAGTATTGGTTAGAAAACCAAATAACCCTATAAAGTATATTCATTAAAAACCTATATTTTAAACCAAAGTGGATTGTAGATATATAAACATGATCCAAGGTATCCATGAATTTAAACCTATCATAAGTTACCCCAGATTTTATACCTATGAAAAGGTCTGTCTTCCTATCCTCAGAATCTCTAAACTATTCTACTTAGTACCAGCTCATAACTAAAAATCTATGCACTGTAATTTCCTAATATTTATATTCCTAGCCTCAAAAGCCCTAGATAATTTAGAATTAGAATATATAATTATTAACATGGAAAAAATAATATCATTATTAGTGTAACCTCACACTATGGTAGAAAATAGCTGAAACACTTAGAAATTAAAATTATAGTTATTAGAACCACACTTTAGAAACAAGAGGTTGTAAAGATTCAAGATAGTCATAACTTTAAAAATTCTTGTATCTCATATATTCATAATACACTTATGATTCTTGTGGTCTATCTCTATTTATAGAAATTTTTATAAGACACTATAATGATGAAATTCTATAAAACTCATGATCAGTTTCAAATACATCATCATCAGCTTATTGAGATAGTCTTAGCCAGATACTTTAACCACCAACATGATGATCCAACACCTCTAAAATGATTCTAAATCTGATGTCTGTAACCTTATGTTGTAACATCTAATCAACATATTTTTATAAATTAGTTTGAGTTATAATATTTTATAAATCTATTTACCAGAATTCCATTCTATGAAAAGATAAGAAATTAAATATAAACTTAATTTAGAACATTTTCATATGAAGTGTACCATGATTTCCAAAATAAATCAAGTATTGATTAAAACACCACAAAAATAACCCTTTTTATAAAGAAAAATACTAGAAATAAATTTTAAGGAAGTGATTTTTTTAAAACATTTTATAATCTTCATGAGTTAAAAACGTCATATAGTCTTCATCAAATAGATTATTTATTTTCTCATTTTTATTCAAAATATATTTTTGATTAAAGACTAAAAAAACTTGGTTATAAAATTATAATACTCTTCAATAATCTCTCTAAAAAATAAATATTTTATGCATATAGTTATTGAGTAAAATAAAAAAGTGATAATCATAGAAAATTTAAAATACTCGCCCCCTTTGAAAAATTTCATTCCTCTTGAAATTAAATAGAGTAAATAATCTAATAAAAACAATAATAACAACAACAATAAAATCTAATAACAAAAAAAAATCTTAAAATTTTTAATTAAAAATATTTCCTTGGGATAAAAAAAATGCAAAAGAAAGAAAAAAATGAAAGGAAAATACATTAAGAAATTATAAATCGAATTCAGTTTGAGAATTTGTCTCATGAATTCTTTGGGATGCCTTCAATAATTCTGTATCTATTAATATATTCATGAAAATTATTTTGTTGTATGATTGTTTTAATAATTTCTCAGAAAATGAAAGGTTATAAACATATGTCATAAATATTCTCTTTAACAGTTAAAATAAAAATATAAAATAAAAAGGTACCTTTTAAAAATAAAAGAAACTACAAATAAAAGAGGTAATTTAAAAGTATCATAATTTTTTTAAAACGATTTCCCAAAAATTTAAAAAATAAATTCAAGGGAACAGTAAAAGATATAGGTAAAGAAATTAAACCTATCTTGAATTCATTTTCCAGTAATGATGTATGATCTTCCTCTTTCAAGGATGGTTTTAGAATATATTAGAAAACATATTTACATCTTTTCCAAAGATGATATGATGAATCCACATTTTAAAAAAATTAATTTCGAAATGAAAATCACATAATTTTGGATATTAGATTGAATTTGAAATTATAAAAAGTTGAGAAATTCTCAAAAAATTTCAAATTATTAATATCATAAAATTATTTAAAATTTTCAAATTCTGAAGATTGTAAAACTATGAAAAAAATATAAATTCTAAAAATTTAAATATTCTAATTCAGATAAAATTGATTATTTTGTACCTTTTTTCTAGAAGAGTTTTTTTATGTAATAAGATGGATGAAACATAATGTGCATGAAATATCATTTCATATTGATCATTCCCAACATTTGTTTAATGAATTCAAATTTATCATAATTACACAATTTGGTAAAAATCTCATCCAACTCATTTTTAGTTATGGTAATGTCAAAAAATATCTACTTTTTTATGTGTGATCCCTAAGAAAATTGTGTATTAAATTTTTTTCCTTAGCTCATGAGTGATGTATTAGGTTCTTTGATAAATAAATGACAGTTTTACTATAAAAAATGAATGGATTTTGAGTAAAAATAAAACCAAAATTCATGAGTGTGTGTTTCATTGAAAAACCTTGAGAATAAAAACTTCTAGCTACTAAATATTCTAATGTTTTAGTGGAATGTGGTATCGAATATTGTTTCTTGTTAGACTAAATGACTTAATATTCTCTTAATAAGTAAGAAGTTATTGAAGTAGTTTTTTATCAAATATATGTCCTCCAAATTTATAATCTATGTAGCTTTTTAAAACAAAATAATTTCTATGAGAATAGAATAATCAGAGATATAAATTACCTATAAGGTATCTAGAAATTTGTTTGACCACTTTTAGATGAGAATATTTTGGATTACCTTGAAATATCACACATAAACATACTGAAAACATTATTTTTGGTCTATTTTTAGTGAGATATTGTAATAATTTGATCATCCTTATATATTGTTTTTGATCTACCAATTTATCAGTTTCATAAAGATATAGTTTGACTTAAGTTCCAACATAAGTCCCAAAACTCGGAAAAAATTTAAGTTATTCCATCATGCTCATTTGGATCTCATTTTTAATATGTTTTGAAAATTTTTATGAAAGATGTTTGTAGGTTGAGGTAAAAATGATTCCATCAACATAAATTTGAAAAAAATATTGTACTTTAAAATTTTCATTATGAAAAGGGTTCTATCAACACTTCCAATAACAAATTATTTTGAATTAAATATTTGGAATGTTTTTCCTACAATGATCCTAGATATTTCTTAAATCAATATACTAATTTAGTAAGTTCAAATAATTTTTCAAAAAATTTATATCATCAAAAAATGTGTTTTTTCAACATAAAAATCCCTTTAAATGTATCCATTAAGGAAATAACTTTTTATATCCATCTGAAAATGAAGTAAATATCAGATGTGCTTGAAAGGCTAATAATATTCTGATAGATTTTTATCTAGCTACCACTGAGAATGTTTCAGTATAATATATTATTTATTCTTAATAATAACATTTTCAAAAAGTATATATTTTTTTTCTAATAATGATTCTATTTTCATTACACTATTTCTAAAAACCAACTTTAGTTGAATTACTAATATATCTGTAAGAATTTCAAGTAATTTCCAACCTTGGTTGTGTTCAAACTATTTGAAATTTTCTTGCATGGACCTTATCCATATTTATCACCTAAGGAATCATCTTCCATTTTAGGTTCAAATTGTGGAAAGAAATCTTTTGTCTAACATTTGTTTCTCAAAGAACTTCTAGTTTTAAATGGTTAACTTATATCTCTAATTATGTAATTGAAATTATGATTCATTAAGATCAACATTTTTTTTGGTAAATTGGTAAGATTATATTAAACTTTTATATTAACATATTCCACTAAAATATCATCTGGATATTAAAAATCCATTGGACCAACTTCTAGAAGATTTAATATCTGTAGTTTTAGATTATCTTTTGGTAGGGAAACATGAAATTTAAAAACATCATTGGTAGTTTTACATTTAGATGGTTTTACAAAAATAAAAGTATCTGATTTATTAATATTTATGTGAACCATTTATTCAAAAAATTAGTTATTTCATTGAAAACTTCATAAACCTTAGTAGTTATAGAATAACCCATGAATATTCCTTCATAATTTTTGGAATCAAATTTATATAACTAATATTTTTTATTCCGGATGAATAATTTATTTCCAAAAACTCTAAACTAAGAATTTTTTTTACTACTTCTCTTCACATCTCATAAGGAGTTCTATTTAAAAATATTCTATGTAAAAGATGTTTTATAGTATAACAATCACCACTCACATACTCGATTTGTTTTATTGAAATAGAATACCCACTTTGAAATGTTTGTATATTTTCTTGAAAATATTTATATGTTATTTTAACTATAATATTTTGTTGTGTTGTTCTTAGTGTTGAAAAATTATGAGTAACACCCTTTCCACTATAAAAAGTTTGAAAATCATAAATAAAAAACTCAACACCCTGACCACTATGGATAGTGACCCAAGGTAGGCTTTTATCTTTTTTAAATGAAGCAAAAAATACCACAAATTATATATTATCTTTTGATTTTAAAATTATAATATAAACTCAAGTAAATATATTTAAATCATCAAAAAAGATATATACATATTCTTTTCCTCTACTAATTCTAGTTTTTTTGGTCCAAAAAGATCTATGAGCACTAACTATAGATATTTGGTAGTTAATACTTCACTTTTTGATTTAAAAAATGGCTTCTGTTTCTATCCATTTTGACAAGGATCATTGAACCTGGTTGAATAAAACTTTTGTTCTCATTATTATCTAACATTTCTTTTCCTATAATGTTTAATTATTGTTTGGAATTTATAGTGTCTTAGACCCCTATTACATAACTAAGAAAATTCTATGATTTCACAAAAATAAGTAAAATTCACATTAATTAGTTATTCTAAGTTGGGTGTGTAAAATCTTTCATGCACTTTAGAAAATCAAATGAAATTATCTTTTTAATTTTTAATAGTTTATTTTTCATTCATTATGTTCACAAGATATCCCTCATCACATAATTTACTTATGCGAATAAGGTTTTGATTAATACCTAAAACATATAAAAAGTTTGAAATAATATATTTTTCAAGAAAATAAATATCATCGATTCTAATGATTTTTCCATTTTCATTGTCTCCAAAAGTCTATAACATTTTTTTCCTTGTAGTACTTCATAATATATATGGAAATATTTTTGGATCTCGGAACTAAGACGATGTACAATTCTCAGGCTCGATTTATCTCGAATTAATTTTATTAAAATATTAAATATATTTTATATTATACACACAAAGTTTCTTAAACATAATGATACAAATATTAAATAAAGTCTTAGATAAAAAAAATATGATTCCACAGTTGAGTCTGGAACATGAGTTTTACCCTAGGTGTGAACTAAAGTTGGTTGGCACTAGGTGTTTGGATAAAACAGTCATTGGCGGGTTTGTTTAATGAAAATAATTAATTAAATTTATTTATTTAATTTAAATGTCCTAATTTTGTTTCCTCTATATAATCCTTGTTATGGAGGATCACCAAGGTTAGCTGCAAAACCCTGTGATCATTTAGAGGACCATTTTACCACCTCTTGTTGGTGGTTAGTGATCAAATGGTAATGAGACTCTAGATCTAGGAGAATTGACGTGAAACAAACACAATGACTTATCTCATTCATTGGAGAATGCATTCTTCATTGAATAATTATCCAATTTGAGATAAGAATCATCAATATTTCAATTATTCCCTAATTTATTAAAATATTGAGCATTGTCATAGTGTTTCTTTGATATGTGTTCAAACTGATCCTTTTCATTATCATGTGAATCAGTTTAAATTTTTTATTCAGTTTTTTCCATGTTTTCTAACTCCAGACCTCACAATATATATTCATTGGCTAAGAATGATTATATTTTCTTAACATATTTTTCTTTTATCTTTTCCCACTCTTTTCTTTGTATCCTTCACCGATTGTCTTATGGGGTTTTGGTTTGACATTACTGGTAGGGATCGATCCCAATCAAACCGCCAGATTCACAACAGATTCGCATATGAAGAATGGATTGGAGAATAATGGATAGATTCAAATTATTTGAAGGATGCAGGTTATTCTACTGAATATCATAACACCAATGAGGTGAAAAGATATGGATGGAGGCACAGTGATGTGAGGTGGACTTGTGTGGGCTCTGTACGGATCAACAAAAATCCATTTTCTAGTCAACAGATGGTTGGAAAATGATGAAAAAAGGATTTACCTTTGATTTTCGATGTCTTGGAGGTGATATTAGACATGGTAGGTGAGGATATAGAATGCATGAAGGTGATCTATAATTCTAAGAAAAACCTGACAACATGCCATGTAGTTCAAAGAACACATGATGTGTAGCCCCCTAGTAGTGGAAATTAGGGTTTTGGGTGAGTTAAATATCACACACCTTGTGGGACCCCACACACCATGTGACTTGGTGCTAGTGACCCAGCACATACTTTAGGAGTACACAGGCACACACATGTCCAGGAACATGCCATGTATAGGCACACTTCCATAGTATATGGACATGACCTGAAGGACATGGGTAGTACCCCTTACTGGAGGACACACAACGTTTTAAAGTACACATGTATGGGAAGGAGTACATAGACATTAACAAAAGCACATGAAGAACCCTAGGTGGCTGAGGCACACCATGTAGTGCCCTTACATGCCATTTAGGGCTATATGGGTAGTTATTCAGGTACCATTGGGGACACAAAGAGACAAAAAAATGGGACCACATGTCGTGTGGGTTCCCTTACATGTCGTGTACCCTTACTTCCTCTCTAAGTAAACAACTACCTCTTATGTTAGATTCTCTTAAATTTTTATTTAGGCCCATGCATGGCCTATTTTAGGAACATTCTATGTAGAATGTGAAGGTATATTTTCTGGTGTATTTTGAGATATGATACGAGGTGTTCCGAGTGTGATTCCTCTTTAGGCGATGATCGATGATGGCAGTGATTAGACCGGATCACCAGAGGCACTAAAATATCACCCTACTATTAGTATAGGGAATGGTTCCTCTACCTATATATATATTGGAACCCTCTTGTGGCACATGACATGGTTGGGGGACAAGGTATGGGTCCTCTATCAATTATAAGAGTGGAACATTCTTGTTGGGCAGGGCATGAGTCCTCTATCTACCATTAGAGTGGAACCCTCAAGATAGAATGGGCATGGTTCCACTACTAATTACTAGAGTGGCACCATCTTACAGGGATAGGAAATGGGTCCTTTACTAACTATTAGAGTGTCACCCTCCTATGGTGTCCAGCTATGGATCCTTGAATATTACAGTGGAACCCTACCACTAGGATAAAGAATGGGTCCTCTATTTGATATATGAGTGTCACCCTCCTCTAGTTTCATTCCATGGGTCATCGATCTATAATTATAGTGGAACCCTCTTGTCAGGATAGGGCATGGATCCTTTATCAACCATCTGAGTGGAACCCTCCTGTTTTACTATGGCATGGGTCTTATGTCAATCATATCAGCGGAACCCTTCTATTGTACTAGGGCATAGTTCCTCTTCCTAGAGACTACTCCCCTCAACTATACAGTACTGTAGTGGGGTATGGCTTGACCTGGATGTTACTTTGGCCAAATTCATGAGATTATGAGAATTGTTGATGGACCTTTAGAACTATTTGAACTCTTTCCTAGGATGGGAAGAAATTTGGAGATCCTATTTATCTGTCATACTGGTTTTCTATTGTTTGAGAATATATATATTAGTATCTATATTGTTGGATTTTGTAACTCTATTACTATGGGTTGAGATTTATATTCTTATCATGTATCTTACTCTTCCTTGTTTAGCTTTCAAGGTATACTACTAGGTATGTATACATTCACCCCTTAATGGGAATTTCCTACATGTGTTGTGTCTTACGTAGATAAAGGATAGGTGAACAATGATTATAGACGATCATAGAGATAATTAGTGCATTTGGCTGCATACGATGGTCAAATCTTGGAGATTCGGAGTTGGGATCTCCCAACATTTACTTTTCTAATTTTTCAGGTTGGGACATCTTTCTGGTTGGACATTTATTTTACCTTTTTTACATTTCAGTTTACACTATCATACTCTTTTACACCATAGAGGTTTTACATTCATGGTCATACTCTAGATTTTGAAAATTTTACTATTATTATTTTACACTTCTAGAAGGATGTGGTCAGGTGTGTCCATAGAAGTACATTAGTCAAATCCCCCATACTATTTATTCCATTTGGTACTAGTCACCACCCCCTGGACTGGGGAGTTTGGATAGGGTTGGTTGTGGCTCGAGGCCAGTAGAGTAGGATAAATATTTATGAAATCTTAGCACAATACATGAGTTCCAGTTCTAGAGGCCACTGATGTTCCATGGCCAGCAAGATCCCCAGGAAGAAGAGGATTGTCTAGATTTGTTTATCAGTGTTTTCAAGCATATCTAGAAACAAAATGATCAGGTGGCTGTTCTAGTAGCTAGAATTTTCCACGAAGTAGTTGGGTACTGGTGTAATATAGTTATGCAGATGCGTGATTAGTCAACACTCTCATGGACCAAACTGAAATAAATATTTTGTGAGAAGTACTACCCCTCATGCTTGTGCTTAGATTGGATTTAGTAGATTCTAGTGTTGCGGTAGGAAGGGATGATAGTGGATGAGTATACTTTGTGGTTCATAGACATTACTGAGTATACTTGTCCATTACCACATATGTGAAGGTGTTGGAGTAGGTTCTAGTGACAGATAGATTCCTATCTGATAGAGGCCTTGCATTTGTAGCTGTCAGAGGATGTTATAGGGCTGAGTCATCTTCAATGGCTATCAGGAGCCATTCAATAGGATCTTAACACATGATATCTTCCCAAGAACAAGATCAACCACTTTTTTAGGAGAATCATAGAGGACTAGGGTAACCTATAGATGGGTGGTGTTATGCATGTAATGGGTGAGGTTGAATGGCATGTTATTTCCTGACCCGATATACTGATGAGTGTGAGAAGACAATGGATGGTCCGCCATAGTTGAGGAAACATCATGATTAGGGATCCCCCAGAGAGGGCAGGGAGACCCCTATATATGAAGAGATATTAGAGGATTAGGTGGGGCTCTAGGACGAAGTATTTTGGGTGGTGGATGAAACTATGATATCCCACCATCACCGCCACTAGGCGTCCCATGTCAGGCTCAAGGAGTTGGCGGTCGGGGCCACACACAACTATAGGCTATAGATGTATATGATCTAGTGGAACACAAGATGATTAGAGGTAAGATCAATGTCTATTATACTCTATGTTCAGTATTATAAGACACATTCATGAGTCATACCTTCATCTCTTTACTCGTAGTGTGAGATATAGAGATCCCAGTTGAAGCTTTATCCCATCAACTTTTTCTTGAGTTTCCTATGGGGAACACTTTTTCTATATATTTTATCTACTAGTAGTGAGAGATATCTATTGGTGGAGATAAGTTCTCATGATATGTTTTGGTTGTCATGATGTGACTTTATGATTTCATATTGAGTATGGATTAGTTTCCCATGATCAAAACCCAGATTTTCTATCACTGCAGATGATTCAAATACCTTCACACTAATGAGAAAAGATTCTCATTTGAAAGTGAGAGAGGTGTCATTGAGGTATGAGTGGGATTTTCAAGGATTATATATTCCATCACCCACCAGTTTATGATCACAACCCTTGGTGTATGAGTCTCTTTTTTCATATAAATTCCTTCATCCGTGGAGCATTTTATGGATGTGTTCCTTGAGGATATTTCAGGATTACCTCCGAGGTGGGAGATGGAGTTCTGTATTGGATTACATCTCAGTACAACTCTAATATCTTCTATGGAATATTGTATGAACCCTACCGAGCTCTGAGAACTATAGTTATTGTGGGAGGACCATCAAGATAAGGGTTTTTTCAGACCTGGTGTATCCCCTCGAGAAGTTTTGGTGTTGTTTATGAAAAAAGTTGATGGGATATCACGACTTTGTATGGATTATGATCACCTAAAATGGTCATGATAAAGAAAAATAACCCCATTTTAAGGATTGGTGACCTCTTTGATCACTTGAGCAGTGAGAGATGGTTTTTAAAGATCAATATTTTGTCCTACTATCACGAGTTGACAGTTTGTAAGGCTGATATTCTGAAGATGGAATTCCAAAGTCTCCATGGAAAAATGATTTCCTAGTGATTACCATCGGTGTGAAAAAAATCCTTAATATTTATATAGAATTGATTAACCATATCTTTTACCTTTACTTGGAATGATTCATTGTTTTCTTCTTCGACGACATAATCATATACCTGACATCATAGGAAGAGAATACAAAGTACTAGAAGATGATCCTTGATTTTCATTGGGATCACCAGATTTATGGTAAACCCTTGAAGTTCCAATTTTTGATTCTTAATGTTTAATTTTTGGGGTATGACATTTATGAGCTTGGATTTGTTGTGAACTGAGTTAAGATAAATGTAGTGCTTTCATGGGAGCCACCCAAGATAGTGTTAGAGGTGTACTGTTTTCTTGGCTTGGAGGTGTACTATCAGAGTTTTTTGGAAGAATTATCTAGGATTACGTCCCCTTATACATCCATGATGTGAAAAAAGAATCCATTTTCCCAGACTAATTAGTTTAATAAAGCCTTCGAGGAGTTGAGGTTGAGGAAAATGAGAGATCCTGTTATGAGACTAATAGAGGAGGATGTAGAGTATGTAGTGTGTTGTGTTGCCTCACAAGATAGGATTGGCTGTGTGTTGATGAATATGCTAGAAGTTATCACATATGGGTCGAGGCAGTTGAGACCCCATGACGAGAACTACGTGGCTCATAAACAAGAGTTGGAAGCAGTAGTATTCACTTAGAGGACATGGAGACACTATCTTCTAGGATAAAACTTTTTTGTTTGATCAGACTATCAGAGATTCATGTATTCCTTCATGTAGAGAGACCAGAATACGAGGCAATAGAAATAGTTAGAGTTCCAATAGGACATTAAATTTGATATACCTTATACTCTGGGGAATGGAAATGTTGTGGTATATTACCTTATAATGAGTCCCCATGATTGTTTTGTGTAAGAGGGATTAGAGTAGTTGTCTTCTTGAAGATAACCCAAGTTGAGTAGAAGCGTACAACTTTTCATCAACTTATGGTGTGGACTCTTCCATTTATCCAGCACGTGAGATAGTCCTAGTTGTGAGGCATCAACTGTGAAGTCTTAAATGACCATATATGCTCAAAATATTCACCAAATATATTTTTTGAAGGATAGAATCACATCATCCTTTTCTAGGGACGAACAATGGCCTTAATAGAAATGTGGGAAGAGGTTGTGAGGGAGTTATAAAAATATCCTTTATACGCACATCTTGTTGTGGTGAAGATGTATAAAGACCTTTAGTGATAGTGTTTGTGGGTTGGTATAAGATGGACCATGGCTGAGTTCATCTCTTGGTACCTCACCTGTCACCATGTGAAGGTTGAGCACCATGTTCCTATAGGATTATTGCAACACATTGAGATCCCAAAGTGGAAATGAGATGAAATATCAGTGGACTTTGTGATAAGTCTTCCATGGATAGTGAGAGTACATGAATTCTTTTGGGTGATAGTTGACTGACTTCTGAAGTTGGAACACTTTTTTTATATTAGGGAGTAGAGTTTGGTTGAGAGTTTAGGGAAGTTGTACATACAGGGGACTATTTTTCTTCTTGGGGTTCCCTCAACTATTGTCTCGGACTGTGAATCATAGTTCACCTCACAATTGTGGAGAGGATTACAGGATACATTAGTGACCCAAATAAGGATGAGTACAACCTTCCACCCCCAGATAGATTGAGAGACTGAGTGGACTATCCAGGTTCTAGAGGAAATGTTTAGGGATTACATATTATACATCAACTAGAGCTAGGAGGATCACTTTATATTTGTAGAGTTTTCATACAATAATACCCAACACTCCACTATCAGCATGAAACTATTTTGAGGCTCCATATGATAGACCATACAGGTCAACCTTATACTGGACTAAGACCAGCAAGACATCTATTTTTGGTCCAGATATGGTATAGGTGATGATGAAGATGTTCCAATTCATAGATGAGTGGATGAAGATAACCTAGAGCAGGTAGAAATATTACACATTCATAGGTCCTTGGAGTTTGATCAGGGAGACCACTTTTATTTGAGAGTCTCTTAACGATAAGGGTTGTAGAGATTCAGTATGGGTGGAAAGCTATCTACAAGGTTCATCCGGATATTTGAGATATTTTATAGGGTTGTAAAGGTTTATTACCACATTTCCCTACCCTCACAGTTTGAGTGGGTTCACGATATCTTCCATGTGTCACATTTTAGGAGATAGATTCTTGAACCCACACAAATTATTGACTGGGCGACCTGGACATCAAGGATGGATCTAGTTTTGAAGATTACCTGATGGTCATTGAGGATTGGATAGAGAGTAACCTTCTTGGATGGAACATCCCCTTGGTTTGTTTATTGTGTCTGCATGGGAGCATGAAATTGAGCTCATGGGAGTGGGAGATCCAGATGTGGAATCAATATCCCGATATTTTTGTTAGTTTGTTATTTTCAAGGATGAAAAACTTGAAGGTGTGAATAATGTAGAGACCCTATTTTCCCTTGCAAGACTTTGGAATATATCTATAAATATTTTCAGATCCAGGTGTAGAGATGGTATTTGAATATAAGGATCATTGTTACAGGAATTAATTTTATAAAAATATTAAATATTTTTTATATTACACATGCAATGTTTTTGATAAACAATTGGATAAATATTTAAAAAAATATCAGATAAATAATCTGATACCATGGTTGAGTCTGGAATGTGAGGTTTACCCTAGGAATGAACAAAAGTTGGATATTGTAGGGTGTTTCGATAAAATTGTTGTTGGTGGGTACATTTAATAAATATAAATAATTAAATTTATTTATTTAAATTATATGACTTTATTTTGTTTTCTCTATATAAGCCATGTTATAGTGTATCATTAAGGTTAGATACATAACCCTATGATTGTTGAGAGGATATTTTTTCCACCTATCATTGAAATATAAAGATGAAACAACAATGATACTCCAGATCCATGAGAATCAAGGCACTTTGAATGTAACAACTTCTATCATTTATTGGTGAGAATGTTCTTCATCGATGAATGATTCAATTTGAGGTAGGACTCATCAATTTTTGGATTCTTCCCCAATTGATTAAAATATTGAGCATGATCATACCAGTTTTTGATCTATGTTCAAATTAATCCTTTATATGATCCCGTGAATTGGTTTAAATTTTTTATTCAGTTTTCCATGATTTCTCACCCTAGACCTCCCAATAAGTATTAGTTGGCCACAAACACTTTCCAATTTATTTTTTCACATATTTTTCTTATTATTTTACCCATCCATTCTTCACTTCCTTCACTAATTATCCAATGAGGTATCAGTTCATCATTTACGGGCGTGATCGAGCCCAATAGGACACCCGGATTCACGGCAGATTTGTGTGTGTCGGTTGAATTAGAAAATTTGGGATGAATTTAGATGATTTGAGGGATGTAGCTGATTCCACCAAAGATATTAATACTAGTAAGGTGAAGGGATATGGAATGAGTCATGAAGGAATGATGTGACCTTGTGATGGCTTCATACAGATCAACAAAAATCTATTTTTTGGTCACCGTATTACCAAAAAATGAGCAATAGAAGATTCCCATTCAATTTCAGGTGGCCTAGATGTGGGATTATCTACGGCGGTCACAAATATTAAACACCAAAAGTAGATATGAAATTATATTAAAAATCAACTACACACCATGTATTACTAAGACCACACAATGTTTAATCCCCAGAGTACAACAACTAGGGTTTTGGGTGAGTTAAATATCACACATTGTGTGGGACCCCCACATGCCATGTGGCTTAGTGATGAAGACTCGGAGTGCACTCTAGGAGTAAATAGACATGAGAACCCCTAGGTACATGATTTGTACATGCACACAACCAGATTATATGGATAGGACTTTAAGGACAAGGGGAAGACCTCATGCAGGAGCCACCAATGTGTATTAGAGTACACATGCACGAGTTGAAGTACAAATTCTCATCAGGGAGAATGGGAGGGACCCCATGTGGCTATGGAATGTTGTGTAGTATCCTTATAATCTATGTAGAGATACATGAGATGTTATCTTTGTACAAGTTGGGACACAAACATAAATTGGAATGGGACCGAATTCCATATGGATCCCCTTACATATCATGTACAACTAGTTCATTTCTAAGGAAACTTCTACCTTTTGTGTCTCCTTCATTTGAATTTGGTGTTTGTCCCACAAGTATCCTATCTTGAGTTTTTTTGTTTAGAACGTTATGGTATCATTTTCTGTGGATTTTGAGATATGATGTGGGGTGTTCCAATTATGAAACATTTTTATGTGATGCTCGATGATGGAAGTGGTCAGGAAGGATCAACATAGGCACTAGAATGGAACACTTTTACTAGGACGTAGAATGCGACCTCTACTTATATATAGAGTGGAACCCCCTGTGGGACATTTCATGGGTCATCTATATACTATTAGAGTGGTTCCCTCTTATTAGTAAGGGCATGGGTCCTCTATCTACCATTGGAGTGTCACCCTCAAGCTAGGATGGCCATGGGTCCTATACCAATAACTAGAGTGAAACCCTCTTGAGGTGTCATCATATGGGTCCTTAAACCATTAGAGTGGCACCATCCTGAGGGTAAAAGGAATTATTCATCTATCCACTATCTGATTGGAACCCTCCTTTAGTGTCATTTTATGGGTCGTCGATCGATTATTTGAGTGGTTCCCTCTAACCGAGACATGGCGTGAGTCCCCTATTGATAATCTTAATGGAAACCTCTTTTTGTACTAGGGAATGGGTCCTCTATTGACCATATAATTGGCACCATCGAGTTGTACCAGGGAAATAGTCCTCAACCTAGATATTTTTCCTCTCAACTGTGCAGTACCGTGATGAGGTGTGGCGTGACTTGTATGTACCGTCGGATAGACAAACGAGATTCTTGGAATCATTGATGGATGTTTCAAACTATTGGAACACTTTCCTAGGATATGATGTTAGATGGAGATCCACTTTATCTCATGTAATGGTTTTATTTTTTAGCATATATATATATATACACACATATATATATGTATATATATTTGTATACATGTTGTTTGACTTTGTAACTCTCTATCTATAGGTTGAGCTATCTATTCCTATCATGTCTCTTACTACCCCCATTCAACTTTCAAGGAGTCATAATGGGTGTGTTTATACTCACCCATGTATGGGATTTTCCCGCACATGTTTTGGCTTATGTAGATGAATGATAGGTTGATGGTGATTACAGAAGAGAATAGGTATACCTAGGGCATTTGGACGTGTATTGGGGTTAAATCTTGGAGATTCAGAGCTGGTCTCTTTGAGCATTTACTTTTCCAGTTTTTTTTTCTGGTTGGGACATCTTTCTGGTTGGGTGTGTTTTTTCCCTTTTTTACATTTTACTTTTCATTGTTTTAATATTATACTATCTAGAGGTTTCACATACATGGTCATACTCTAGATGTTTCAACTTTTATTATTACACCTCAACACTTATATACGTATATTTCTATGTGTGTGCATATAGGTACTTAATAAAAAGGATTCCTATACTAATTATTCCTTTTTGCACTTTTCACCACCCCTAGACTATGGAGGTATTCTTGGGGTTGTTTTGTCTTGAGTCCCATTGGGTCTAGTCCTAGAAAATGTAACTTTTTCACTTTTTAAGTTGCTAAAATTTTAGAAGTTCGAATTTTCTCAATTCATGTGTTGAGAACAACCATTATCCATGTACCATTTGTTTTTTCTACAATTACTCCACATCATTTCTTAAAATAGATAAAATTAAGTTCTTGGTACCCAAATATTTTTTGGTAAAATTAAATTAACAAATAAAATGTTGGGAACCCATATATTTCCAAATCTTTAATTATACATCTTCTAGTTCAAATGAAATAAAAGAATTGTGACAACCAAAATATTGAAATTTATTTAAAGAACAATATTTTGCCCAGTGAACTCCTCTTTGACTTTTAATAATAAATTTTCACTATTGGGTATATAAAAGTTTGATTGAAAATAAGGTTTATCAGATTTAAAACCTATTGGACTATATTTTTTAGATGGTCTTATTTGTTTATATGTTTTATAAAAAATTTATTTACCAGAGTAACGATACATAAAAGTTTCTATAAACAATAAAATTTATATTAAAGTTAAATAACCAAATTTTGATTACTGCATTGGATTTCTGATCAACCAAATTTTGGTGAACCAAATTCGTATAAAAAAGATGCCTATTAAAAAAATTGTAACGATGTGAATTTATACCAGTTGAATTAATTTTTAAATATAATTCAGTTTAAAGTTTTTAAAATTTTAATATTAATTTCGAAAATATTTTATTACTTTTAATAATACTCGCATCAGTTCCCTTATAATTATTTTTCACTTTAGTATTTTCTTGATTCATTAGAGAAACATTTTATCCATTTTAGCTATAAAAGGAAAAGTTTTTTTATCTTATGATGAATCATCTTTTTTAACTTCAAACATGTCATTATTTTCATATTTCATTGTGGTTGAATAACCCAACACAATATTATAAGAAAATATTGAATCAAGACTTTAATTTTTATGGGATTTTTCAATTACCTTCCCCATAATGTACTTTTCATTATATGGAATGTTTGAATAAAATATAACTATCTTCTGAATTTCTATTCCACTATCTTACGAAGAATTATCTGAAGTGGTATTGCTTTCACTATAGTTCCATGTATCTAAATATTTTAGGCACTTATTTCCCTTTCTTTTAGAATTCCCTCTTTTCTTTTTATTGGTATTCTTCAGTTTTGGACATTTGAGTTTTATATTCCATTCCTTTTTAAATTTGTAACATATAACTTCTAAGTAATACTTTTCTTTCCTATATTTATTTTCATTCCTTTATTTTTCCCTTAGAATTTAAAAATCTTCCATTTGCAACATTTTTATTCATCCTCCTTTAAATTTGAGAAATTTCACTATTGTTATCCTCTGATTATCTTTGATCTGAATGATTTTAATTTATATTTGAAATAATATATTTATTATTTTTAGGAAAAACATTAAAATTATTGGAATTATGATTATGTGAAGTTGAAGAAAATTCTAATCCATTCATCATTTTCTTGTTTTCAGTATCCCTTTTTAGTCTTATCTCATACTATATTAATGTTCTCATTAATTCATCCAAACTCAAATTTGTTAAATGATTAGTATTATCAATATTTTTCCACTATGAATCTCATTATATTATAAAAATATTGATAAAAGTTTATATGATTTTATCTTTTGATAACTATTTTTAAACAAAGTATTGTAAACTATTTAGTATTTTCATAAATCATTGATTCCATTGTGTTACTATTCCTATAGATAAAAAATTAAATTATTGATAATCAACTCTAATTTTATCTCTATAAGTTTTTAAACTTTGGTTGTTCCAAAATTTATTATCTCCAGCTTCTTCTAAATTCATTTTTCCAATTCACATGAATATATCTTTTTTAGATGTTCCTATTCATATAACAAAGTATGAAATTTTTAACTTTATCGTTTAATTGATATTCCTCTTTCTCTTTATGAGAAAATTGAACTAAATGATTATTAAAAAAATCTAGTTTCTTTTCATCATGATAAAGTTGTTAACTCTACTATTAATGATATATGATTTTATATGATCACCCCATTAATTAGAATCAGATGCATCAAAAATAGGTAGTCTGGTTAGATTTAAGTTTTCAAGTGTTCTAACTGATACTCCTACTATCATAAAAAATATTTCCTCTACCGACATGGTTACTATAAGGAAACTGAATAGAAATTATGATAAACAAAAAAAAAATAAAAATAATAATTTTCTAAAATAAAATTTCAGAATCTGGGTAAAGACTACTCTACTACCAATTTTGGTTGAGAGTGATGGGGAAAAAATACATGTGGGGGGGGGGGGGGTTAATTATAGTTTAAAAAAAAATAAAAATTACATTCTCTTTAAGTATAATGATAATCATATTTTCATATTATCGATGGATTCCAAGATTGATCAGTTTTTCAAATTACGAATGAGCTAAATGATCATAAATTAGAGCAACTAAAATAAGTACTGTACTAGATTAAATTCTTTAGAACTAAAATTAATAGATAAATATTTTTGTTTACTGATGAAAGAGTTAATATATTTGATATTTAAACTATTTTATTTATAGAAACTAAAATTCAAAAAAATAATGCAACAACTGAAGGTTGAAACAAGACATGGAGTATTGGTTATGAAAAAAAATACTTCTGCAAAGGATATTTATTAAAATATCAGATTTAAACCAAAGTGAAATGTTGATCTACAAACATGATATAATGTATCCAAGACTATTAACCAATAAAAAGGTATCATTTATTTTATACATAATTGAAGGTTTTCTCCCTACTATAACGCCCTGACCCTAGTTACCTGGAGTCGGTGCATTATTACATAACATTGGGATGATCACAAGAGGTCAGGTCTCGAAAGACTGATTAGTTTAGTAGCACTGGAAGTACTAGATACATATATATGTTTTACATTATATTATGAAATGGAAAAACTACGAAATCATGTATCCTTTGAACAAACTAATATCCCTTAGAGTATTACCACATTTCAATCATTATATACTTCTTCGCATCCTGGTAAAAATAAAGCATAATAACTGGGTGAGCTCAGATACTCATTATAGATACCAATATAGCAAAAAATATCATAAATAACCATAAACATTTAAGGTAATTTATAAGACTAAAACAAAAGTGTTTTAAACTTAAAATTTAGCATAATATGGAAAAGATAAATCAAATAATTCCATTTAATTATTCACATGGATATTCTACTAGTTTAATAATCATATTTAATATCAATATATAATTTCATAATAATGGAATGTATAAAGTCGTACATCATAACCACATAGTCAAGGCCTCATGCTAAGACTACAAATAAATTTTTTTTCAAGGCCTTGTTCCAAGACACTAGTTTGTCTCATGAGACTAACCGATGCATTGATGGGCTATATCGGGCCCCTCCCATCACTTGTTACATCCAATTCGTTCCTTATATGAAAAAGCTGAAACATTATATAAACATTCGTATTAAAACTAGCATATGAAATGTTAATAAATTAACCATAAACCACAAGGTATAAAAATAGCACATCCACAGTCAAACATATCACAAAACTTTGAATAAAATATATAATATTGTATCACAAAAAATCATCTTCAAACAAGCATAAAATCTATTAAAGGATGTTGACATGTATTAAATTAATCCAAAAAACTAGTTGAGTTAAATATATATTTCTAAATTGAAATAATATAAAATTAAAGAAACATTTATTTTCAAAATATTCTTATAAGCTTTTAAGGTATTCTTAGAAGGTGTTATAATGGTGGAAAATGGCAGCACCGGCCGTAGAAGTTAAAAAACATTCTTTCCTTAATTTGTCGAAAAGGTCATAAAGTACCTTATTTGGAAAAAGATTGAAATATTCCTTTCAAAACATTTTATAAAAAGTAAAACTAAGTTATACATGACTTTAACCCATAGTCTAGTAAATAGAAAAAAAAATTAAGAAACATAGATGGGGATGATAAAGATGTCCCAGTAGATACTCTTGTATAAACAACCTCAGATAATAAAGAGAATGCAAAATTAACCCTTACCTTGTAATTTTCTATAGTCGAGGGTAAACTAACCTCCTGTATAATGGTTAATAATTTTTATTAAATTATAAAATATCCACATACATAAATAGTATATCATATATGATCCAACAATATTTATTTGTTTATAATATTTCAGTAGTATTATTGTTTTGGGTGTTAACTGATTCATTTTACTATATATGTTTTGTTATGTAAGTACTGTTTGTTATAAATAGGATGTATTTGATTAATATCTAGAAAGATATTATGTTTCTAAGAATTATTTTTAATCATCAAATGAAAATTATTCTGGAATGGTTACAATGGGGAATTAAATCTCTTGGCGTCGTGGAGACGTTAAGCCGTACATATGCATGAGCGACAATATCATTATATTGATGGTGAAGTTGTATGTAATTGGATGTTATATTATATATAAAAATAATTAACATGTAATATTTATTATTTACATCAATGATACATCATTATTATACCCATCCAAATAATGAAGTGTTGAATAACAAACTACACCATGACGTGGAGACGGTAAGTTGTACGTACGCACGTACGATGACTTTGTCATTCATAAGATGGTTTGAATAATTAATATGGTTGTACCATATTTATAATAACATATCAGTATGTATAAGGTACAATATTTATTATTTTATTATGGAAACAACAAATAAATGGGAAGTGGAAGAAGAAAAGAACATTCAAAGAGGTGATGAAATAATTAACTCTTCTTCGGGTTCTTCCTTTTGTTTTGAACAAAAGGTATCTTTAAGTTGAATTTATGATCAAATTAAGGCATCAAGGATGAATTTAGGGTAGTTGGGAGAAGATTTGAGCAGGGGTTGGCTGAGCCAAATTGCTTCGGAGGTGTGAATTTAAGAGAAGGGGAAGCACCATTTTATAAGAGAGGTGAGGGGAAATTTATGAAAATCTTGAAATATTAATTTATTTAAAAATAATTTTCAGTTTCAAATAGATAAAAATAGATTTATTTTGAGGATAATGTAGGTATGGGTCTAAATACTACCAACTAATAGGTTTTAGATAAGTTTATGTCTCCATATTAACCTTATCATTTAGATTTTACTATTGGTTAAATAGTTTAACATACACTATGTCTCCTTGTATTTTTATATTAAATGGTTAAAAAACATACTATAAAATTCCAAGAGAACCTCAAGTGGTCCATTAATGACATATATGACCTTATATAAGTCCTTTGGACGAACCTTATATTTTTTGGAATATTATATCATTTAATAAAATAGTTTTTGTTTTAAAAACTCATTAATGTCAATTTTGAAACTATTTAGTATTTGGTTTTTTTGAAAGTCATAAAAATATTATTTCCTAGAATAAATACATTGATTTAATCCTAAAAGGCCATATTAACCTAGAAAAAGTATTTTATGGAGTCAAAATATTCAATATACATTTATTTTAATATTTATAATATAAATTATTTTAATATTTCATTAATAAGGTAAGTATTTCATCATCATTGTGTCATAAATAAATTTAATTATTTAATGTCTAAAAATTATAAATAAAATACTATGATGTATTAAATCTTTTTATATTTCTAATTAATATTTATAGTTGAATTTATTTTATGTAAAACCCTATATTAAAACTATTTTAGTTATTAAATTTTTAATTTAACACTTTTAACTCTTCTTTAAAAAAAATGTCCTAATCTAATCCAAGAGGATATAAAAGAATCATATTTTTTCCTAAGATTGGTTTGGGTCGAAATACACTTATCCAATTGAATTTTGACATGTGTTTTGTAACACCCCGACTCTAGTCTCCAAGAGTCGGTGCATTATTACATAACATTGACATGATACAAGGAATCATATCCCGAAAGACCGTTCAGTTTAGTAGCATTGGAAGTACTAGATACATTCTTCCATTTTACATTACATCATGAAATAAAAACATCAAAACAAATTTGTCCCCATTAACCACACTTATATCCTTATCCTATCCCTACAGTTCAACCATAAAATATTTCTTCACGTCTTGGGAAAAATAAAACATAGAAAGGGGTGAGCTCAGATGCTCAGTAAGGATAACAATATAGAAGAATATTTTATAAATAAGCATAAACATTTAAGGCAATGTATATTACTGAAAGAAAATCCTTTTTAAACATAAACTTCAGAATAATATGAAAAATATAAAATCAAATAATCTCATTTACTTATTCACATATATATTCTACTTGTCGAATAATCACATGAAATATCAATAGCCACTTTCATAACGATGGAATGCATAATGCCAGACTTCATAACCACATAGTCAAGGCCTTGTGCCAAGACTAAAAATAAAATTTTGTCAAGGCCTTGTTCCAAGACACTAGTTTGTCTCATGAGACATACCGATTCATCGAGGAGCTATAGTGGGCTCCACCTGTCACTTACTAAGTCCAATTCATTCCTCATATGAAAAGGTTTAAACATAACATAAACATTCGTATTAAAACTAACATATGAAATGTCAATACTTTATCCATAAAGCATGAATGGTGTAAAAATAACAAATCCATAGTCAAACATATCACAAAACCTTCAATACAATATAGATGTTTTGTATCATAATAAATCAACTTCAAACAATCTTAAAATTCATCAAAGGATGTTGACAAAGATGAAATAAAAACGTTTTTAGAGAAATATATGTTTCTATTTTGAAATAATTTAAAAGTAATATAATTATAAAAGAAAACCTTTATTTTGAAAATACTCTTATAAGCTTGTATGGGAAGCTTCGACGATGTTATAATGGGGGAAAATATCCGCACCCGACATATAAGTTAAAAAAAGACATTCTTACCTTAATTTTGTCGAAAAGGTCATAAAGAACCTTGTTTGGAAAATGATGGAAAGAATCCGTTAAAACATATATGGTAAAATAATGGTATAAATGAATTTACCCATAGTATAGTAAATAGTAATAATGTTTTGTATTACATTTTTAAGAAAACGCGGATGCAAATGATAAATAGGTCCCTGTAGATACTTACGTATTAACAACCTCAGATAAGTAAAGAGATTGTATAATTAACCCTTACCTTGTACTTTTATTTAGTTCATGGTATGTTAACCTTCTATATAATAGTAAAAAATTGTTATTAAATTATACAAGAACTATATACATAAATATTATATCATATATGATCCTCTAATATTTCATTGTTAATGATATTTCAGTAGTTTCATCGTTTCGGGTGTTAACTGATTCGTTTTCCTTTATATGCTTGGTTACATAAGACATGTTTGTTATGGATAGAATATATTTTATTTCTATCCATAATTATATTAATTTCTTAAAAATTATTTTTAATCATAAAATTAAAATTATTCTTGAATGATTACGATGGGGAATGAATCTCATCGCGTTCATAGAGACGCTAATCCGTACGTACGCACAAGCGACAATACCATTATATTGATGGTGAAATCGTATATAATTGGATGGTATATCATATATAAATAATAATTAACATGTTATATTTATTATTTAAATTAGTTATACTCATTATTATACCCATCCAAATAATGAAGTGTTTGAATAACAAACTACACCACGACGTGGAGACGGTAAGCCATACATACACACGTGTTGTGACTTTTTCATTCATATGATGGATAGAATAATGAATATGGTTGTACCATTTTTATAATGACATCATAGTATAAAGAAGATACTAGATTAGTTATTTTATATTGGAAACAACAAAGAAAGAGGAAGTGGAATAAGAAAAGAACATGAAAGAGGTGTTGAAATATTAACCCCTTCTTCCGGTTCTTCCTTTTGATTTGATCAAAAGGACTCCATAGGTTGGATTTATGACCAAAGAAATTCCTCTAAAATGAAGGGAGTAAAGTTGGGAGGATATTTGGGCAGGGTTTGGCTGATCTGAATAGATTTGGAGATGTGAAATTCAGATAAGGGGAAGTACCCTTTTATAAGAGAGGTGAGGGTCACTTTATGAAAAGCTTGAAAGATTATTTTATAATAAAATCATTTTCAGTTTATAATGGCTCCAAAATAATTTATTTCGAGTATAAGGTAGGTATGGGTCGAAAAACTCTCAACCAATAGGTTTTAGACAGATTTATACCACCATATTGACATTATTTATTAGATTTAACACTTTGTTAAATAGTTTGACATTTACCATGTCACTTTGTATTTTTATATTATACGATTAATAAACATACTATAACAAGCCAAGAGAACCCATAGTGGTTCATTATTAATATATATAACCTTATATAAGTCATTTTTCTGATCCTTATATTTTTAGGAATATTATATCAATTAATAATATAGTATTTGCTTTAAAAACTCAATTATGCCAATTTGGACACTATTTAGTATTTAGTTTTTTTGAAAATCATAACAGAATGATTACTTCGAAAAAAATTATTTAATCAACCCTAACATGTCATATTAACCTATAAAATTAGTTAAATTCATCAAAAGTCTGAAATTAAATTTATTTTGGATATTTATAAAATCAATTATTTTAATCATTCATTAAGAAGATAATTACTTTATCATCATTGTGCCAAAAAAAAATTAAGTTATATAACATCTAAAAATTATAAATAAAATACCATTATGTAGGAAATAATTTTATCTTCTTAATGAATATTTATAGTCTAATTTATATTGTGTGTAACCATATATTAAAAATAATTTAGTTATTAAACATTGAATTTACCTCTTTTAACTCTTCTTTAAATAAAATAATAATAAATGTGCTAATCTAATCCAAGTGGAACAAAGGGGATCATATTTTATTACTATGTTTGTTTTTGGTTGAATTACACTTATACAATAGAATTAAGAAATCTTTTAGGGTAATTATGATATCATTTTTATACTTAATTGCACTATTTACTTTTAACCGTGGTAAATGAAAGTCAAAAGCTACTATTCACCAAAAAATATTTTCATCTTATTGAACCAAATTTTACTTAAAGATCTCAACCGTGTCTCTATAATTTTTTAAATTCAACTCATAGAAGTGGTAAAATTAAGTTTTATGCAAATATTCAAATGCTCTTAGAAGGTGGGTAAAAGACGGTAAAAAGTTCAATAAAATTTTATTTATCTAAACTTATTATAAAATGACTCCAATGAATTACATTGAACATATATAGGAATTATGTATCTTTTTTTACCTAAAATAAATTAACATAAAATAACTAATTACTTAAATAAGAAGTCAGTTTTAAAGAATAATGTAGTGTTTTTCACTATTCATCAAAAATTTAATGTTTTCAGAAAAATAAAAAAAAATTACCCTAATATAATTTTGATATTCTGAATCCAAAAATGAAGTCTATTTTGAAAAATAAAATTTATAAAATTTCAAAAATTGGGTATTACTATTCATAACAGCTAGTTTGATTGGTCGGGGTGTGTTAAAACCGCAGGTTGCGTACAACGCAAGCTACTACATTATTCAAACGGAAACCTATCGTGGAAGCTTGGGGTGTTACATTCTCCCCTCCTTAAAATAATTTCATCCCCGAAATTTCTAGAATATTATTGCATAAAAATATTCGGTTGGTTATTCATCATATGTTCCTCAGGTTCCGACATTGCATCTTCCATCTTATTGTTTCTCCATAGAACTTTTACCAGACGAGTCATCCGGTTTCTCAGCACCGGTTCTTTGGTATCAAGAATTGTGACATGTTCTTCACAATACGACATATCAGGTTCTAGTTCAATTTCCTTATAGGTGATTACATGCATTAGGTAAGGCATGTATTTTCTCAACAGTGATATGTGGAACACATCTTGAACTTTGGAGTGACCAAGAGGCATTTCCAAACGATAGGCTGCAACTCCAATTCATTCTAAAATTTCGAAAGGTTTGATGTACCTGGGAATCAATTTACCCTTCTTACCGAAACGTATAACACTCTTACATGGAGATACCATCAAGAAAACATGATCTCCTACTTGAAATTACGAATCCTTCGTTTTTTTTTCAACATAGATCTTTTGCCTACTTTGGGATGCTTTGATGTTGGTTTGGATAATCATCACTTTTTCTATTGTTTCCTCAACAAGTTCTAGGCCTACAAGTTTTATTTCACCAACATCATCCCAACAAGTTGGTGTGTGACATCTATTTCCATATAATGCTTCATATGGTTCCATCTGAATACTTGAATGAAATCTATTGTTATAGAAAAATTCTACCAGTTGTAAATATTGATCCCACCAAACTTGAAAGTCAAGTGAGCAAGATCTCAACATGACTTCTAAGGTTTGAATAGTCCGTTCTGATTGTCCATCGGTTTGAGGGTGGTAGGCAGTGCCCAAATGAAGTTTAGTATCCAAGGCCTTCTGAAGACATTTTCAGAATCTTGATGTTAAACGGAGATCATGATCAGAAACAATCGATAGAGGTACTCCATGAAGTCTTACAACTTCATTAATATATAGTATTGCCAGACATTCAAGTAGTAAATATTCTCTTATATCAAGAAAATGTGCTGACTTTTTAAGATGATCAATAATGACCTATATAACATCATTCCTTCTAGGAGTCTTCGGTAGCCCCATGACAAAGTCCATCATAGTATTATCCCATTTCCACTCAGGTATGGGAAGAGGTTGCATGACTCCTTAGGATGTTGTCTTCCAGCTTTCACTTGTTGGAAAACCATTCATCCCGACACAAAATCATCAATATCTCTCTTCATGTTTTCCCACAAAAAATGTTATTTCAAATATCTATACACATTAGTGCTACTAGAGTGTATACCTAAATTGGATCTATGTGCATCATCCAACAATTACCTTTTTATATCAAGTATATTGGGAACACAAAGTCTCTTCCAAAATTTTAAAATTCCATCTTCATATATGAATTCGATCAATCTCCCATCGTTCACAGCTTTAATTTTCATTTGAAATTCTTCTTCATCAGTATGAGAAATTATTATCCTTTCTAGTAAATATGGTTTAGAAACCATTTGAAAAATCATTTATGTTTCACCTTCCATGGTTATTTCCATATCCATCTTTACTAGATCCATGTATATAGGATCCTTTTCAACTCTCATCATGATCAAAACTCCATGATCCTTTCTACTCAAAGAATCTTCCACCATAATACTTCTAACTCAAGATCATGAGTGGGATAGTTTTTACAATGAGATTTTAGCTTTCATGATGCATAGGAAATAACTCTACCATTTTTCAGGAGGAGACAACCAAGTCCTTTCTTTGAAGCATCACTATAAATAAAAAACTCATTATTCACTGATAGTAGAGTCAACATAGGAGCATCAAATAATCTTCTCTTTAGTTTTTCAAAACATTATTCACACTCTTTTGTCAAAACAAATTTAACCCCTTTAAATGTGATCTTGGTTATTGGGTTTTCCCTCCAGGCAAATTTTTAGACGAAACATCGATAATAACCTGCAAAAACAATAAAACTGCATACCTCAGTTATACTCGTCAGAACTAGACATTCTTGGATTGCCTTAGTCTTTGAAGGATCATCATAGATTCCATACTTAGAGACACTATGTCCAAGAAAAGAAATCTCTTGAAGCCAGAATTCACACTTTCTAAACTTCCCATATAATTCATTTCTTCTAAGGGTTTTCAAAATACTGTGCAAGTGATTTTCATGATATTCTTAGATTTTTGAGTATACCGAAATATCATCAATAAATAGCACTAAAAAGTCTTCAAGATATTCCTTGGAAACTCTATTAATAAGATCCATCTAGACAAAGGGTGAATTAGTCAATCCAAAAGGCATTGATGTAAACTCACAATGCCCGTACCTGGTTTGAAATACTGTTTTCGGAATGTCTTCCTTCTTCACACACAACTAATTATATCAAGATCGAAGGTCAATCATTTAAAAATGTTGAGCTCCATGAATTTTGTTGAATAAATCATCAATGAGAGGTAGGGGATACTTTTTCTTTATTGTTATAGCATTGATCTCCCTGTAGTCAATGCACAACCTCATAGATCCATCTTTCTTCTTAACAAAAAGGATAGGGGATCCCCATGGAGAAACACTGGGGTGAATGAATCCATTATTACTCAATTACTATAGTGGTTTCTTTAGTTCCACTAATTCCACAATGGCCATTCTATAAGGGGTCTTCGATATCGGACTTGAACCAGGAATTAAATCAATGGAAAACTCAATTTCCCATTTTGGAAGATGTCCAAGTAAATCCTTTGGAAACACATCAACATATTCTTGCGAAATAGGTACATCCTCTATTCGAAAATTCTTTTCCTCACCTATAGTTATTTCATTCTCTTTTTCCCCAATAATCGAATTTAGTAGAGCTACTGGGGGTGGATCTAGATAAGAATCAGGTGGTGATGTTTCTGCTCTAAAGATAAGCTACTCCTTATCATAATCGAAAATTGTAACCTCCTTCTTCTTACAATAAATTTTCACATCATGGTCCAAAATCCAATCCATTATAATGATTATATCTAACTCAATCATGGGTATGAAGATGATATCAGCAGATAAAGAACATTTATATGCCCTAATGGGAACTGATTCACAAAACTTTGTTGTGATTATACTTCCCTAAGGTGTTTTGACTGACAACTCCCTTGTTAAGTAAAATTGAAAATATCTAATTTTCATAGAAGACTGGGAAGATATAAAACAATGTGATAATCTAGAATCAAATAAAAAATTGGATAAACTTGAGAAAACCATTAAATTACCTGCCACCACGTCTTTCAGCGCTTCAACATCAGGAGTAGTGATCGCATAAGCTTAGCCTTTCTTCCTGGGCCTTTTCTGAGGTATGTTCCCATGGCACATAGTACATTCATTTGCATAATTCCCCTTTTCCCAACAATTGTAGATTTCAACATTGAAAAACTCTTTCTTCCCCTTACAATCATGAGCTTGGTGGCCTTTTTCACCACACATGTAACAGAATCACATTCCCTTCAGGCAAGTACCAAGGTGTTTCTTCCTACATTTACTACAGGATGGATATTCAAATTTTCCCTTCTTCCCCTTATTTCCATTTCTGGAGTGTTCAATAGTTCTCTGTTTCTCTTTCTTTGCTTTAAATTCATAAGACTTAGAGAATTCCTTTTCTGTCTTGATAGCGCATGAGACAATATCTTCGTATGATGAGAAGGACTGTGAGACTAATGATCGATGGAGAAATGGTTTTAACCCATCAAAGAATCGATCAATCTTACTCCTTGGGTTACATATATAATATGCTCCATACCTTGCTAACCTTGTAAAGTTAGACTCATACTTTGTGAAATTCACATCCCCCATTTTCCTTAGACTCAATAATTGTCTTTTAATATCCGCTCGATGGTCACAAGGAATGTATTTTTCTAAGAAAATCTCTTTAAACTCCCTCCATTCAATGTTTGATACTTCTTCATCTTCCTTTGTGTTTTGGATTAATGAACACCATTAATCTGCATCTCCCGTGAGGTGATAAACTGCCATGAAAATTTTTTTCCCTTTCAATACTCCCCAAAGCATGAAATATTTTCTCTAATGAATTTATCCATTTCTTAGTTACTAATGGATTTGTACTCCAATTGATTTTTGGTAGCTGTTACCTGATAAAGTGGTCTAACATTGATTCTCCACGTTGTGGATCAGGGTGCTCCATACATGTAAGGTTATTATTCATAACCTCAGTGAGTTGTCCCAATATGGTGATAAGTTGATCGACACCAGTTGCATCACCAACTCCACTATAATTATCTTTATTAGGAGGGAAATATCCACATGGATTATGTGGTATGATACGGTTTGAATTCCTTCCACTAGGTTCCATTTCTAAAAAATGGCATACACTAAATTAGTTTATAAATCGCAATACATAATTCCAAACTTGTAAAATAGTTAACATAAATTGAATAGTTTGTTTATATAATCCATAATCTTAAAAATGTTTTCTTTGAGTAAGTATATACTCATAAACCCTTAATAATAGTTTGTAAAGAAAATGAGAATTATCCTAAGCATATACCCCGAGAGTGTCGAAACCAAGAGGGCAGCAAGGCCCGTTGTCATGCACCGGTTCCCGTTCGAGTCCAGATCAAAGCGGTGTTTTCAGGTTTCACCCCTCGGTACATTTGTGCCAGAGACTCCTCTACCTGATCGTATCTAGATAGAGATGTATTGCTAGGATAAATCACAAAATCTCTACAGTACCAAAATTATAGGATGTTCTTCTATACTAATCCTCAAAGACTATTTTAGTGTAGTGTTGTCTAATCAATGTTTTTCTAAATATAGTTTCCAAGGTTTGTAAAAAAAATCCTCTGATACCAATTGTAACACCCCAACCCCAGTTACCAGAAGTCGATGCATTATTACATAGCATTGGCATGATACAAGGAATCATGTGTGTAACACCCCGAGATTTTATGAAAAATATTCTTTTTAATTTCATTAATGTCTTTTTTTGTACGCTACACCAAAAGGATCTTGCACAACACGCATCCTTGACTTGCCTTGCATTACACGCAATCATGACCTTCCATGATAGCGTGTGTAGTAAGCAATACAGAGTTTCACTAAACGGGATATTATTATAATATTATTAAGAACTAGCTGTTAGGAATAGTAATACCCACTTTTTGAAATTTTATAAATTTTATCTTTTAAAATGGACTTAATTTTTGGATTTAGAATATCCAAATTATCTTAGGGTGAAATTTTGGTACTTTTCGGATAACTTTCATTTTCTGATGAATAGTGAAAATTACTAAATTTTAATTAAAAACAACCTTTTTAATCAAAATAATTAATAGTGATAAATTATTAATTTGAGTGGTTTTAAATTATAATTAGAATATATTTTTACAATTTAATACAATTTTGGTCATTGGATGTAATTTCACATTTAAACCAGACATAAACAAGTGTCAATCTTTTGATAGTTATTATCTCTTAAGAACATGCTATTTGTTTTGACGACGGGAATTAATTTTTAAATTAATTAATGCAAATGATATGTTTTGAATTTGGTAAAATAGACATCATTTTTGAGTTCATAATATCCAATATAGCTTAGGCCTAATTTTTGGTATTTTTCTGGAAACTTTCATTTTTTGATGAACAGTGAAACCACTAAGTGGTAGTTAAAAAAATGAATTTTTCATAAAACTTAATTTTACCGCTTCTGTGAGTGGAATTTTAAAAATTCTGAGAGACACGGTTGATGTCAGTAAGTAAAATGTGGTTCAATGAGATTAAAATATTTTTTGGTGAATGGTTACTTTTACTTTTTTTACCACGGTTAAAAGTAAATAAGGTAATTAAGGGTAAAAATGATATTATTATTACCCTAACACATGTCCTAATTCTATTGGATAAGTGTAATTCGACAAAAAAAAACCTTAGGAATAAAATATGACCATTTAGGCCCACTTGAATTAGATTAAGACATTTATTATTAATTTATTTAAAGAAGGGTTAAAATAGTTAAAATAAAAGTTTAATAAGTAAATCATTTTTAATATATGGTTATTCATAAGATAAATTCGACTATATATATTCATTAGAAATATAAAAATATTTCCTACATAATGATATTTAATTTGTAATTTTTAGACATTAAATAATTTAATTTATTTATGACATAATGATGATGCAGTAATTATTTTATTAATGAAATATTGACATAATTGATGTTATAAATACCCAAATAAATATAATTTGAGACTTTTTATTAATTAAAATAATTTTATATGTTAATATGACATGTTAGTATTTATTTAATTTACTTTGTTAGAACTAATCATTCTGTTATGATTTTCATAAAAATCAATTACCAAATAGTATCAAAATTGACATAAAATAGTTGTTAAAACAAATATTATATTATTAACTTTTATTTATTCCTAAAAAGATACAGTTCGGCCAAATGAATTATATAAGGTTATATATATTAATAATAAACAAATTGGGGTTCGTTTGGCTTGTTATAATAAGTTTATTAACCTTATAGTGTAAGAAAACAAAGAAGACACGGTAAAAGTAAAATTATTTAACTTAAAGTTAAATCTAAATGATAAGGCTAAAATAGGAACCTAAACGTGTATAAATTCTATTGGATGAGATTATTTAGACCCATACCCACCTTAGCTTCGAAATAAATCAATTTGGAGCTATTTAAAACCGAATATGACTTTATAATAATATAATATTTTAAGTTTTCTAAAGGTGCCACTCTCCTCCCTTATAAAAAGGCACCTCCTCCCTCTCTTCCTCACACCACTTTGAGCCTTCAAGATCGGCCAAACCCTACCAATTTCTCCTCTCCACTTCCATAGAAACATCCTATAGGTCTTTTTCTTCTTCAAAGACCAATTTTAGTGCCCTAAAAGGAGGTCTCAAAGAGGCGCTTCAAAGAAGAGGTAATGTCTGTTACCGATTCTTTCAACTTTATTTCTTCTTCCACTTATTCTTCTTTAGTTGTTTCATTATGAATTAATAAAATAAGTATCACTCATATAATTATATGTTATTATAAGTATGAAAAAACACTATTTCACCATCTATCCATCCTACGGAAAACGAAATCACCGCACGTGCGTATGTAAGGAATACCGTCTCCACACCGCGGTGTAATCTATTTTACACCACCACCTTACTTGGATGGATATAATGGTGTAAATAATGACTATATATGATTATTGTAAATTGAATTTCATTCTGAAATAGTATACATACACTCCACTACAATTACACGATCATGGGAATGATATCATCGCTCGTGCGTACGTACGGAATACCGTCTCCACGATGTGATGCGACTCGTTCTACATGATCTTCATTTGAATAATGATTATATAAATGAATTTATTGAATAAATATGATATATATTTTACTAATATCATTCTGTAAATGAGGTATCTATAACCTAAAATAAGAATAAGAATTTATTCGACAAAACACGCATAAGAACAAAAAGCAATAAACACCCAAATAACAAATAACAATGAAATATTACTAATAAGAAGCTAAGAATATGACCATATATGATATCATAACAATGAGTATGATTCTGGAATAAGTCAATGACATTATTTAAATCATTATACAGGAGGTTCGGACACTTACGAAGCAAATCAGACCTAAGGTAAGGGACAATCTCGCAATCTCAATTTTTATCTGAGATTGTTTATAATTTAGAATTTAGTAAGGAATATTTATCATCCACATCCATTTTTCCTCAATATGTAATATTATTTATATCCTCCTATAATTTTTTAAATCCAATTTTACCCTTCGGTGAGTTTTTAGTAAAATATATGAAAGGAATCTTTTGTCGTTTTTCATACGAGGTACTTTTTGACTTTTCCGACAAAAGTATGAGAAGAATGTTTTTTTAACTTATACGGCATGAATGGATTTTTAAAACATTATTTTCAAGAAGCTTCCTTTACAAATTTTCAAGTTTATTTTTAATCAACTTCTTTTATTTTAGAATTGTATGACATGTTAAGAAATGAAAAGTGTTTATTAAGTAGAAAGGATATTTTCCTCAAGATTGGAGTTCAATTGTTTTATCAAAATTATTTTCCATCTAAGATAATATAGGGTTCTGTTTCTATCCCTTATATTACATTGATTTGATTATATTGTGATGGAAATACTTTTATAAATTCTTTTATCTTATATGAATTGTTTTATCATGTCATGATGTTTAAGATTCCCATTTTTATTACATGGGTTATGCTATGATGTATGGTTTATGATTTTGTGGAACACATAAGAATGGTATCATTATGAGATGGGTGGGACCTATATCTCCCTCCAATGCATTGGGTAAAGATTTTATATCTCATGAGATAGACATGGATGGAACGGCATGTTAAACTGGTTCAGTGAAACAGGACTAAAATGAGGAATGAACTCGGTTCAAAAATGGACTTTGTCCACTAAGATATTCTTTGAAATGAGTCTTGACTAATAAGAAATGACTCTCTATGATTATGTGTGTATGCCACCAAGTTTCATGTTTTAAGTTATGATTATTGGGATTACATGTCACTACTATGATTTATCCCATGTTATGAAATTATGATCTCTTTTCCAGGTAAAGATTTCCAAAATGTTATGTTCTTATAAATATGATGTGATTGATATTTCTTTTGTTTACCCTTAATGATCATTTGAGCTCACCCTTTTTATGTTTTATTTTCCCCCAGGATTAAAAGAAAGGTTTTAGGTAAGGAAACAAAAATTGGAAGATCTTTATGGGAGATATTGAAGATCTTTCACCACGATTGGAAGATTACGTTCCAAGTTTCCAAAGACACTAAACTATTACGGTCCTTGTGTGTCTGTTTTTGTTATGTATTATGTATTCCGAAAAAGTAATGTAATATCTATGTACGTCAAGCTTCGGGTCTCTACAATGTTCCGAAAGACCGATCAGTTTAGTATCCTTGTATGTACTAGATACATTTATAAGTTTTACATTACATCATGGAATAAAAACATCAAAAACATATTATCTCCATTTTCCACACTTATATTCTTATAAAATCCCTAAAATTCAACCATAAAATATTTCTTCACATCCTGGGAAAAATAAAACATAGAAAGGGTTGGGCTCAGATTCTCCGTAAGGATAACAATATAGTAGAAACTACATAAATAAGCATAAACATTTAAGGAATTGTATAAGACTAAAACAAAAGCCTTTTTAAACTTAATCATCAGTATAATATGGAAAAGATAAAATCAAATAATGTCAATTTCTTATTCACATATATATTCTACTTGTCGAATAATTAGATTCAATATCAATAGCCACTTTCATAATGATGGAATGCATATTTCCAGACTTCATAACCACATAGTCAAGGCATTTTGCCAAGACTACAAATAAGATTTTGTCAAGGCATTATGCCAAGGAACTAGTTTGTCTCATGAGACCTACCAATTCATCAAGGAGATATCGCGGGCTCTACCCGTCAATTACTAATTCTAATTCATTCCTCATATGAAAAGGTTTAAACATAACATAAACATTCATATTAAAACTAGCATATTAAATGTCAATACTTTATCCATAAACCATGAATGGAGTAAAAATTACACATCCATAGTAAAAAATATCACTAAACTATCAATACAATATAGAGTTTTTGTATCATAATAAATCAACTTCAAACAATCTTAAAATCCATCAAAGGATGTTGACATATATGAAATCATAACTTTTTTAGAGAAATATTTTTTTGTATTTTGAAATCATTTAAAGTCATATAATTATAAAAGAAGAAATTTATTTTGAAAATATTCTTATAATATTTTATGGGAAGCTTTGACGATTTTATAATGATGAAGAATATCCACACCCTCCATATAAGTTAAAAAAGATACATTGTTACCTTAATTTTGTCGAAAAGGTCATAAATCACCTTGTTTGGAAAACAAAGGAAATAATCATTTCAAAACATATATGGTAAAATAAGGGTATAAATGACTTTAACCCATAGTATACTAAATATTAAGAATATTTTGAATTACATAATTTAAAAAAACACAGATGTGGATGATAAAGAGTTCCTAGTAGATACTTACATATTAACAACCTCAGATAAGTAAAGAGATTGTATAATTAAACCTTACCTTGTACTTGTACTTAGTCGATGATATGTTAACCTCTTGTATAATAGTTAATACATTGTTATTAAATTATAAATGAACTATATACATTAATTTTATATCATATATGATCCTTTAATATTGATTTTTTAATGATATTTGAGTAGTTTCATCATTTAGGGTGTTAACTAATTTGTTTTCCTTTATATACTTGGTTACGCAAGTCATGTTTGTTATAGATAAGATGTATTTAATTCATATCTGGAATGAAATTAAGTTCTTAAACTTTATTTTTAATCATAAAATGAAAATTATTCTTGAATTATTACAATGGGGAATGAATCTCATCGCGTTCATGGAGATGGTAATTTGTATGTACGCACGAGCAAAAATATAATTATATTGATGGTGAAATCATATGCAATTGGATGGTATATCATATATACAGAATCATTAATATTTTATATTTATTATTTACATCAGTTATACTCATTATTATACACATCCAAATAATTACGTGTTTGAATAACAAACTACACCATGACGTGGAAATGGTAAGTCATACGTACACACGTATTGTGACTTTGTCCTTCCTATGATGGATAGAATAATGAATATGGTTGTAAATTTTTTTTAATAAAATCCCAATATTTAGAAGATACTGGATTTATTATTTTAGAATAGAAACAAAAAGAAAGAGGAAGTGGAAGAAGAAATTAATTTGAAATAGGTGATGAAATATTTACCTCTTCTTCGGGTTCTTCCATTTGATTTAATCAAAAGGGATCCTTAGGTTGGCTTTCTCACCAAAGGAATGCCTCAAGGATGAAGTGAGGAAAGTTGGGTGGATATTTGGGTAGGGGTTTTCCGAGCCAAATGGATTCGGAGGTGTGAAATTAAGAGAAGGGGAAGTACCCTTTTATATGAGAGGTGAGGGTCACTTTTGGAAAAGCATAAAATATTATTTTATAATAAAATTATTTTCTGTTTCTAATGAATTCAAAATGATTTATTTTGAGGATATGGTGGGGATGGGTTGAAAAACTCTCAAACAATAGGTTTTAGACTGGTTTAGGTCACCATATTAACTTTATCTTAGATTTAACTCTTAGTTAAATAGTTTGACATTTACCATGTCTCTTTGTATATTTATATTATATGGTTAATAGAAATACTATATCAAGCCAAGAAAATCCCAAGTAGTTCATTATTAATATATATAACCTTATCTAAGTCCTTTTTCCAAACCATATATTTTTAAGAATATTATATCAATTAATAATACAGTATTTGTTTTAAAAACTCAATTATGTCAATTGTGACACTATTTAGTATTTGTTTTTTTTGAAAATCATAACAACATTCTAACATGTCCTATTAACCTAGGAAATTAGTCGAATTCATAAAAAGTCTCAAATTACATTTATTTCGATATTTATAATATCAATTATTTTAATCATTCATTAATAAGTTAATTACTGCATCATCATTGTGTCAAAAATAAATTATTATGTTATGTTTATTATTTAATCAATTACACATCATTATTATACCTATCCAAATAATAATGTATTGAATAACAATTACACCATGATGTGGAGACATTAAACCGTACGTACGTATGTTTGGTGACATGTCATTCAAATGATGGATAGAATAATGAATATGGTTGTACCATATTTATAATAACATCATAGTATATATAAGATACTGGAGTTATTATTTTAGAATGGAAACAACCAAGAAAGAGGAAGTAGAAGAAGAAAGGAACTTGAAAGAGGTGATGAAATATTTACCTCTTCTTTGGGTTCTTCCTTTTGATTTGATCAAAAGGGCACATTTGGTTAGATTTCTAACTAAAGGAAGGCCTCTGGGATGAAGGTAGGAAAGTTGAGAGGGTATTTGGGAAGGGGTTGGCCGATCCAAATGGATTTGATGGTGTCAATGTGGGGAAGAGGGATTTCCCTTTTATAAGTGTGGTGAGGGGAACCATAGGAAAAACTAAAAAATATTATTTTATAATAAAATCATTTTCAGTTTCTAATGGATCCAAAATGAATTTTTTAATGGATAAGGTGGGTATAGGTCGAAAACCACTCAAAAAATACATTTTATACATGTTTGGTTCATTATATTAACCTTATCTTATAGATTTATCTCTTAGTTAAATAGTTTGACATTTACCACGTCTCTTTGTATTTTTATATTATATGGTTAATAAACATACTATATACTTCCAAGAGAACCCAAAGTGGTTAATTAATGATACAAATATCATTATATAAGCCTTTTGACAGATCCTTAGATTTGTAGGAATAGAATATCAATTAATAATATAATATTTTTTTTAAAAACTCTTTTATGTCAATTTTGACACTGTTTGTTTTTTTTCTAAATTTCTAACAACATTAATACTTCAAAACGAATTCATCTAACCAACCCTAACATGTAATATTAACCTATAAAATTAGTGGAATTAATAAAAAGTCTCAAATAATGTTTATTTATATATTTATAATATCAATTATTTCAATATTTCATTAATTAGGTAATTACTGCATCATCATTATGTCATAACTAAATTAAATTATTTAAAGTCTAAAAAATAAAAATAAAATAAAATTATGTAGGAAATATTTTTTATCATTCTAATGAATATATATAGTCAAATTTATCTTCTGTGTAACCCTATATTAAAAATGGTTTAGTTATTAAACACTGAACTTAACACATTTATATCTTCATCGAATTAAATAATAATAAATGTCCTAATCTAATCCAAGTGGACCTAAAAGATAATATTTTATTTATAAGGTTGTTTTGGTCAAATTACACTTATCCAATAGAATTAGGACATGTGTTAGGGTAATCATGATATCATTGTTACCCTTTATTACCCTATTTACTTTTAACCGTGGTAAATAAAAGTCAAAATTAATATTTACCAAAAATTATTTTCATCTTTTTGAACCAAATTTTACTTACTAATATCAACTGTGCCTCCCGGATTTTTTAAATTCAACTCGTAGAAGCAGTAAAATTAATTTTCATGTAAATTTTCAAATTGTCCTAGAAGGTGCGTAAACGACGGTAAAAAGTTCAATAAAATTATATATATATAAACTTATTATAAAATGAATCCAATGAATTACATTGACCATATATAGGCATTATATATCTATTTTGACCTAAATTAATTTAAAATAAAATAACTAACTACTTAAATAAAAAGTCGGTTTTAAAAAATAACATATTGTTTTTCAATATTTATAAAAAATTGAAAGTTTTCAGAAAAATACCAAAAATTCACCCAAAGATAATTTTGATATTCTGAATCCAAAAATGAAGTCCATTTTGAGAAATAAAATTTATAAAATTTTAACAAGTGGGTATTACTATTCATAATGTCTAGCTTGATTGGGCGTGGTGTGTTAAATCTCCATGTTGTGTACAACACAAGCTACTACATTATTAAAAAGGAAACGTACCATGGAAGCTTGGGGTGTTACTTGTTCGGGTAATTATAATACAATTTTTACCATAAATTTCCCTATTTACTTTTAACTGTGGTAAATAAAATTTCAAAAGATATTATTTACCAAAAATTATATTCATCCTTTTGAAAAAAAAATTAATTACTGATGTCAACCGTGTCTCTCAGATTTTTGAAATTCAATTCACAAAAGTGTTGAAATCTCATTTTATGAAAATTTGAAAATGTGCCTAGAAAGTGGGTGAATGACAGTAAAAAGTTCAATAAAATTTTATATATCTAATCTTTTTATGAAATGAATTAAATTAGACTAATACAAGTATTATGTATCTATTTTGACTTTAAAATAAATTTAAATTAAAAAAATAATTATTTATATAAAATGGCAGTTTTAAAAAATAACTTAGTGTTTTTCACTATTCATCAAAAATTGAAAGTTTTCGGAAAAATTCCAAAAATTCCTCCTAAGGTAATTTTGATATTCTAAATCCAAAAATGATGTCAATTTTTTAAAATAAAATTTATAAAATTTCAAAAATTTGTAATTTTTATTCATAACTGCTTTTTAAACGGCTAGTTTGATTAGTCGTGGTGTGCTAAAACTTGAAGTTTCGTACAACGCAAGTTATTGTATTATTCCAAGAGAAACGTACCTCGGAAGCTCGGGGTGTTACATTAATTCATCCTTCAAATAATTTCATCCTCAAAATTTCTAGAATATTACTGCATAAAAATATTCGGGTGGTTCTTCATTATAAGTTCCTCAGGTTCCCACGTTGCCTCTTCCATTTTATAGTTTCTACAAGGAACTTTTAACAGACGAGTCATCCGGTTTCTCAAAACTTGTTCTAGAATTTAAAAAGGTCTGATGTACTTAGGACTGAATTTTACCATCTTACCAAATCTTATAACACCCTTCCAAGGAGATTCCTTCAAGAAAACATGATCTCTTACTTGAAATTACAAATCTTTCCTTTAGATATCGGCATAGCTCTTTTTCCTACTTTGAGCTGCTTTGATGTGGGTTTGCATAATATTCACATTTTCCATTGTTTCCTCAACAAGTTTTGGGCCTATGAGTTTTTTTCACCAACATCATAAAATAAGTTGGTGTGGGACATCTCTTTCCATATAACGCTTCCAATGGTACCATCTGAATACTTGAATGGAAGCTATTGTTATAGGAAAATTCAAATAGAGTAAAATATTGATCCCCCGTACCTTTAAAGTCAAGTGAGAAGGATCTCAACATATCTTATATGGTTTTAATAGTACGTTTTGATTCTGCATTAGTTTGAGGGTGGTAGGCAGTGCTCAAATGAAGATCAGTATCTTGGGATTTATGAAGACTTTTCCAAAATCTTGATATAAAAAGGAGTCATGATTATAAAAAATCAATATGGGTACACCATGAAGTCTTAAAACTCATTAATGTATAGTCTTTCTAAACATTTAAGTGGCAAATCTTCTCTTATATCAAGAAAATGTGATAACTTGGTAAGATGATCGATAATGAACCATATTTCCTCATTCCTTTTAGGAGTCTTTGGTTGCCCCATGACAAAGTCCATCTTAATATCAACCCATCTCCACTCAAGTATGGGAAGAGGTTGCATGACTCCTCTATGATGTTGTCTTCCAGCCTTCACCTGTTGACAAACCATACATCTTGACAAAATAAATACGAAATCTCCCTCTTGATGTTGTCCCACTGAAAATGTTCCTTCAAATCTATATACATCATAATGCTACCAAGGTGTATAGAGAAATTGGAGCTATGAGCATCATCCAAAAATTCTCTTTTTAGATTAGGTATTTCGGGAATAGAAATCCTCTTCCCAAATTTCAAAATTCCATCTTCATATACGAATTCAATCAATCTACCATCATTCACAGCTTTAATTTTCTTCTGAAACTCCCCATCATCAGTCTGATGAATTTTTATTCTTTCTAGTAAATATGGATTGGAAACCATCTGAAAAAGTATCGACATTTCACCATCATTGATTATTCCTGTATCCATCTTTACTAGATCCATGCACAAAGTATCCCTTTCAACTCTAATATTTTTCAGAACACCATCATCCATTCTGCTCAAAGCATCTACCACCTTATTTTCCTTCCTTGGGTGGTAGTGTATTGTGCAATCATAATCCTTGAGTTGTTCAATCCATCTCCTTTTCCTCATGTTAAGTTCTTTCTGTGAGAAAATATTCTTAAAACTCTTGTGATCAGTATATATTTCACAATTTTCACCATAGAGATAGTGTCTCTATATCTTCAAATCAATGATTACAACTGCTAACTGAAGATCATGAGTGAGATAGTTTTTTTCATCAATTTTGAGCCGTCGTGATGCATTAGAAATAACTATATCATTATTCATAAAGAAAAAACCAAGTCATTTCTTTGAAGCAAAGCTATACATAACAAATCCATTATTCCCCGATGGTAGAGTCAATATAGGATAATTGACTAATATAACCTTAAAATATTCACAAAATTCTTTAAACTATTTTGTAAAAAAAAATTTAACCCATTTATGTGTGAGATTTTTTAATGGGATAGCCAATCCTGCAAAATTCTGGACGAAATGCCGATAATAACATCCAAAACCAATAAAACTACGTACCTCAGTTATACTAATCGGTGATGGATATTCTTGGATTTCCCTTTTCTTTGAAGTATCAATCTAGATTCCATTCTTAGAGACAATATTTCCAAGTAAAGAAATCCCCTAAATCCAGAATTCACACTTGCTAAACATCCCACATTATTCATTTCTTCTAAGAGTCTTTGACATAGTGCGTAAGTGATTTTCATGATCTGTATATCTTTTGGATTATACTAAGATATCATTAATAAATACCACTACAAAGTCATCAAGATATTCCTTTAAAACTATATTCATTAGATCCATGAAAATAGAGGGTGCATTAGTCAGTTCAAAAGGCATTGCTATAAACTCATAATTCCCATACCTGGCTCGAAATGCTATCTTTAGAATGTCTTCCTTCTTCATGCACAACTGATGGTATTCAGATCTAAGGTCAATCTTTGAAAAGTATTGAGCTCCATTAAGTTGATAAAACAAATCATCAATGCAAGGTAGGGGATAATTTTTATTTATTGTTATCGCATTGATCTCCCGGTAGTCAATGCACAACCTCATAGATCTATATTTCTTTTTAACAAAAAGAACCAGGGCTCCCCATAGAGAAAAAACTTTGGAAAAAAAATCCTTTATTACTCAATTCCTCTAGTTTTTTATATAGTTACACTACTTCCACAGTGGCCATTATATAAGGGGTCTTCAATATGGTCCTTGAACCCAAAATTAAGTCAATGGAAAACTCAATTTATCATTATGAAAGATGTCCATGTAAATACCTTGGAAACACATCAATATATTCTTTCAAAATAGGTACATACTACATTTTTACATTACTTTACTCACCCATAGTTATTTTACCCTATTCCTCCCAAATAATTGAAATTAGTAGAGCTACTAGGTGTGGATCAAGATGAGAATCAGATTGTGATGTTTCTACTATAAATATAATAAATTCCTTATCATCATAAAAAATTGTAACCTCCTTCTTCTTAAAATAATTTTTTTTCATCATGGTCTGAAATACAATCCATACGATGATTATATGAAATTTAATCATGGGTATGACAATAAGATCAGAAGATAACACACGTTTATATTCCATAATTTTAACTGATTCACAAAACATTGTTGCAATGTTACTTCCCTTAGGAGTTTTGACTAACAACTCCCTTGTTAAGTCAAATTGTAAATATCTAATTTTATTGGAAAACTTGAAGATATAAAAGGATACGATGATCTAGAATCAATTAAAGCATTGGATAATTTTGAAGAAATAATTAAAGTACCTAATACCACTTCATTAGGAGCTTCATCATTAGCAGTAGTGATCGTATAAGCTTGGAATTTTCGGAGGTAATGTTTCATGTCACTTAGTACATTCATTTGTATAATACCCCATTTTTCTACAATTGTAGAATTCAACAATGAAAAACTCTTTCTTTCCCTTTCAATAATGAGCTTGGTTCCCTTTTTCTCCACACATGTAACAAACTCTCATCCCCATCATGAATTCTCAAGGGTGGTTCTTCCCAAATTTACTATAGGGTGGAAATTCAACTTTTCCCTTCTTCCCCTTATTTCTTTTTCAAATTGTTTAGCAGAACTATTCTTTTATTGCTTTATTTTAAAGTCATAAGACTTTGAGAATTCCTTTTCTATCTTGATAGTACGTGAGACTATATCTTCATACGATGAGAAGTATAGTGATACTAATACTCGATGGAGAAATTGTTTTAACTCATCAAATAATCAATCAATCTTACTTCTTGGGTTACATATATAATCTACATCATGCCTTGCTAACCTTGTAAAGTTATCCTCATAATTTGCAACATCCTCATCATCCTTTTCCCTTAGACTCAAAAATTTCTTTTCCACATTAGTTCAATGTTCATGAGGAAAGTATTTTTCTAATAAAATCTATTTAAACTATCTCCATTCCATATTTGATACTTCTTCTTCATCCTTTGTGTTTTTAACTAATGACCACAATTGATCTGTATCTCCTATAAGGTGATAAACAGTCATGAAAACCTTTTCCCTTTCGCTACTCCCCAAAGAATGTAATATTTTATATAAGTAACTTATCCATTGTTCAGATACAAATGGATTTGTAGTCCCATTGAATGTTGGTGGTTTCTTCCACATGAAATAGTTTAAAATTGATCCTCCACATTGTGGATCAGGGTACTCCATGCTGGTAAGGTAATTATTCATAACCAGAGTGAGTTCTCCTAATATGGATATAAGTTGTTAATCACCAGTTGCATCACCAGATCCACTATAATTATCTTGATTAGGAGGGAAATCCGTAAATGGATTTTGTGCATTGATACTATTTCCATTCCTTCCACTAGGCACCATTTCTAAATAATGACATAGACCAGATTATTTTATGAATCACAATGCATAATTCCAAACAAGTAAATTACTTAACCAAAATTGAACAATTTTTGTATATAATCCATAATCATAAAAAAATTCATTGGGGAACTATTTACTCATAAATACTTCAAAATGGTTTGTAAATAAAATGTGAATTATCCTAATCATATACCATAAGAGTGTCAAACCAGGTGCACAATAAGGCCATTTCTCATGTACCATGATACCCTGGGTCAAGCCAGAAACTCCTTGTCATATTTTTCACTCTTAGGTACATCTGTACCAGAACCACCTCCACTTTTAGTATCCAGACATGGATGTATTTCTTGGAAAACCTAAAAAATATATACATTACCAAATTTTTTGGATATTATTTTATACTAATCCTCAATGTCTATCTTAGGGTAATGTTTCCTAATCAGAGTTTTTATAAATCTTATTTCTAAGGTCTGTACTAAATTTCATCTCATACCAATCTTAATGCCCCGACCCTAGTTACCCATAATAGATACCTTATTAAATAACATTGGCATGATCACAAGAGATCAAGTCTCCAAATACTGATTAGTTTATTAACCTTGGAAGTAATAGATACATACATTAGTTTTACGTTACATTATGAATTAGAAAAACTACAACATTGTGTCTCCTTTGAACACACTCATATCTCTTAGCCTATTCCCGATGGTCAATCATAATATACTTATTCACATCCTGGAAAAAATGAAAATTAATAAAGGGGTGAGATCAGATTCTTAGTAAGGATTACAATATAACGGAAACTATCATAAATAAGCATAAACATTTAAGGCATTGTATAAGATTAAACAAATCGTTTTAAACATAAAATTAAGAATAATATAGAAAATATAAATAAAATAATTCCATTTACTTATTCACACGGATATTATACCTGTTGAATAATCACATTTAATATCGATAGATAATTTCATAATGATAGAATGCATAATGTCGGATATCATAACCACATAGTCAGGGCGTCGTGCCAAGGCTAAAAATAATAATTTTGTCAAGGCCATGTTCCAAGACACTAGTTTGTCTCATGAGACCTTCCGACGCATCGAGGGGCTATAGGGGTCCCCACCCATCACTTACTATGTCCAATACATTCCTCATATGAAAAAGGTGAAACATAACATAAACATTTCTATTAAACTAGCATACAAAATTTTAATACTTTAACCATAAACCATGATTAGTATAAAAATAGCACATCCATAGTCAAAAATATCCCAAAACCTTTAATACAATATAGAATATTGTATCATGATAAATCTACTTCAAACAAGGATAAAATCCAACAAAAGATGTTGATATTGATGAAATCAATCCAAAAACTATTAGAGTAAAATATCTCTTTCTACTTTGAAATCATTATGAATTAAAGAAATAATTTATTTTTGAAATATTCATATAATCTCATAAGGGATGCTTTGAAGGTGTTATAATGGAAAAAAATAGCCGCACCCTCTGTATATGTTAAAATAACGTTTTCCTTAATTTTTTGAAAATGTCATAAAGTACATTGTTTGGAAAGCGGTGGAAATATTCCTTTCAAACCATTTTATAAAAAGTAAAACAAGGGTATAAATGAATTTAAACCATAATCTAGTAAATATTTATTTTTTTTGGAAATACATTTTTAAGAAACATAGATGTGGATGATAAAGATGTCCCAGTAGATACTCACGTATAAACAACCTCAGATAATAAAGTGATTGTAAAATTAACCCTTACCTTGTAATTTTCTTTAGCCAAGGGTAAATTAACCTATTGTATAATGGTTAAATCATTTTTATTAAATTATAAAAGAACCACATACATAAATATGATATCGTATATGATCCTTTAATATTTCTTTGTTACTAATTTTTCATTAGTATCATTGTTTCGGGTGTTAACTGATTCATTTTCCTTTATATGTTTTGTTACGTAAGTCATGTTTGCTATGTATAGGATGTATTTGATTCATATACAGAATGATATTAAGTTGTTAAACATTATTTTTAATCATAAAATGAATATTATCCTTTAATGGTTATGATGGGGAATGAAATCTCTTCACGTCGTGGATATAGTAAGTCGTACATACGCACGAGTGACAATATCATTATATTGATAGTGAAATAGTATGTAATTGGATGTTATATTATATGTAAAGAATCATTAACATGTTATATTTATTATTTAAATCAATTATACATCATTATTATACCCGTCAAAATAATTAATTGTTGAATAAAAAACTACACCACGACGTGGAGATGGTAAATCGTACGTATGCACGTATGGTGACATTGTCAATAATAGGATGGATAGAATAATGAATATGGTTATACCATATTTATAATGACATCCCAATATGTATAAGGTACTGGATTTATTATTTTAGTATGGAAACAACAAATAAAGAGGAAGTGGAAGAAGAAAAGAACATTAAAAGAGGTGATGAAATAATTACCTCTTCTTCGGGTTCTTCCTTCTGTTTTGAAAAAAGGAATCCTTAGGTGGGATTTATGATTAGAGTAAGGCCTCTAGGATGAATTAAGGGTAGTTTGGAGGATATTTAAGAAGTTTTTGGATGAGAAAAATGGATTTGGAGGTGTGAATTTAAGAGAAAGGGTAAGTATCCTTTTATAAGAAATGTGAGGGGCAATTTAGGAAAAGTCTGAAATATTAATTTATTCTAAAATAATTTTCGGTTTCTAATAGATTCAAATGGATTTATGTCTAGGATAAGGTGGGTATGGGTCTAAATAATCATAGAAAATAGGTTTTAGACATGTTTAGGTCACAATATTAACCTTATCTTTTAGATTTAACTCTTGGTAAAATAGTTTAACATTTACCATGTCTCCTTGTATTTTTTATATTACATGGATAATAAAATTAATATATAATTCCAAGAGAACCTAAAGTGGTTCATTAATGAAATATATAACCTTATATAAGTCCTTTTTCCAAACCTTAAATTTTTAGGAATATAATATCCTTTAATAATTTTTTATTTGTTTTAAATACTCTTTTATGTCAATTTTGACACTATTTAGTATTTGGTTTTTGTGAAACACATAAAAATCTTATTTCTTAGAAAAAAATAAGTTGAATTTATCCTAGAATGTCATATTAATATAGAAAATTTTTGGATGGAATCAAAAGTTTCAATTTACATTTATTTTAATATTTATAATATAAATTATTTTACTCTTTCATTAATAAGGTAATTTATGCATCATCATTGTGTCATAAATAAATTTAATTATTCATTTTATAAAAAATATATATATAATACTATGATGTAGGACATATTTTTATATTTATAATGAATATTTATAGTCAAATTTATCTTATGTATAACCCTATATTAAAAATGGTTTATTTATTAAACTAGTGCCGAAAACGTTATTTACATCAGTTATTTTTCATTTTTTACGTCGGTTTTTAGCCGATGTTAATACGGACGATGTTATAAATAACATTTTTTATGTCAGTTATTTAAAAACTGACTTAAAAAATATAACATCGTGGTGTTTATTACGTCGGTTAATTAATAACCAACGTGCAAAAACTGGGGGGGGGGGGGTGGGGGTTATCAAGTCGGTTATATAATAACTGACGTTATAAACACGTGCGGGGGAGTTTATCACGTCAGTTATATAATAACCGATGTGCTAAACCAGTCTGGGGGGGGGGGGGGGGTTATCACGTCAGTTATTTAATAAACGACGGGATAAACCATTTCCTAGGCCTTTTATCACGTCGGTTATTAAATAACCGACGTGATAAACCATGCCACAGGTGTTTATCACATCGGTTATTAAAAAAACTGACGTGATAAACCCTTCTCGATTTCTTTATCACGTCGGTTATAAAATAACCGACGTGGAAGACAATTCTTTTTTAAATCGAATGCAGTCCTATTCTCTCCCCCAGAAACAACTAGAAACCAAATCAAGAATTCTTACCACAAAAACAAAAGGAGATCAAAACAAGAACTAAAGAAAATTTAAGCATTTACATTGATAATATATAAAACTTACCCCACTTGACAGCACCCATCACACCCCTGGACTGCTCCCCGACCCCCTAGACAGCCCCAAACACCCCGGGACAGCCCCAAACACCCCGGGACAACCCCCCTAGCCTCATGTATACCCCCCCACACCCTGGACAGCCCTCCCCCACCCCATTGGAACCCCCACCACACCCCTGGACTACCCCCCGACCCCCTGGACAGCCCCAAACACCCTGGGACAACCCCCCCCCCCCACCACCCTGAACAGCACCCCTCACCCCACTTGACAGCCCCCACCACACCCCTGGACTGCCCCCGACCCCCGGGACAGCCCCAGACACCCCGGGACAATCCCCCCACCCTCATGTATACACCCCACGCCCTGGACAACCCTCCCCCACCCCATTGGAGCCCCCACCACACCCTTGGACTGCCCCCCGACCCCATGGACATCCCCAAACACCCAAGGAAAACACCCCCACCCTCTTGAACATCACCCCCTCATGCCACTTGACAGCCCCCACCACACCCCTAGACTGCCCCCCGACCCCTTGTACATCCCCAAACACCTCAGGACATCCCCCCACCCTCATGTATACCCCCCACACCCTGGACAGCCCCCCCCCCCACCCCATTGGATCCCCCACCACACCCTCAGACTACCCCTCGACCCCCTGGACAGCCCCAAACACCCCTGGACAACTCCCCACACCCCCATGTATACCCCCACCCCCTGGATAACACTTCCACACCCCTAGACAGCCCTCCCAGACCCCTTAAACAGACCAAAAAGTTACCGAAAACAAACCAGAACCCCCTCACCCCACTAGACTGCCCCCACCACACCCCTGGACACCCCCCCCCCCTCCCACACCCCTAGACATCACCACCACCCCTTGGACATCCCCCCACCCTCCTATAGACCCCCACCCCCTGGAAAACACTCCCACATCCCTGGACAGCCCTCCCAAACCCTTGAAACATACCAAAAAGTTACCAAAAAAGACCAGAACACCCTCAACCCACTAGACATCCCCCACCACACCCCTGTACTGCCCCCATACCCATGGAAACCTTGGACCCCCCTTGACAGCCCCCACCCACCCTGGAAACCCCCCTCACCCCACATGACACCCCACACCCTAGACACCCCCTGGATAGCCTCCCACTCCCCTGGGCAACCCTTCCACCCTCCTAGAATCACTCCCACCCCCTGGACTACCCCCCACCCCACCGGACATCCCTCCGAGACCCCTGGTCACCCCCCAACCCCACTTAACCCCCCCCCCCCCCCACACACACACACCCTTGGAACCCCTCCCCCCAGACCAGACTCCATACCAGAAAATCCATCATAAGTAAACCAAAACAAGAAGTAGAGAGAAATTAAACATTCACATATATAAATTTCAAAACATACACTGTCAACTTCAAAAAAAACTAAATCCAACCTAAAAGACTACCAAATACACAATTACAATGACAATATTCAAAATTACATTTTACATTACAAACAGCTAAAATTCAATCAAACCTGTAAAATAATTTGACCACTCCACTTGTAAGTGTTTGATGTCTTCAGCAGTATAGGGTTGAGGGTCATCAAAAAGCTACAAATGAAAAGGATAGTAGTTAACATGTATAATGAATAAATCAAATTGAAATATTATGGAAAAGTTTAAGAGGAAATCATACCAGGTCAAAATTCACAACTGTCCTAGTTGTTATTATTTCATACATAAATCTTAACATATAATATCAACATTCGATGACGCCTTGTTGTTCAAGAGAATTCTGTTTGAATGACTGTAAATTCAATATATTAATTTTATGTAATAAATAAAAAAGTAAAATTATAAATGGATGTTTACCTTCGCATTTACATATTTGATCATTGTACTCTTTTTCTTTGTGTTTTTTCGAAAGTAGGCCCATGCCCGGTTAGAAAATAATACGAATTAGGTAAATTTAAAATTCATTATAATATATAAAACTATTGAGAAATTGAAACTAAAATTTCCAATATATTCTTAAAAATTTCCCGCACATCATCGGGGATAGAGCATATCCAATAAAGTGCTTTATCCCTTGGGAAAAAACCCCTAACATACATTGATCACCGATAAAAAGAAATTTAATGTTAGTGGTTTTTTATGTTAAAAGATAATTAACTCTTTGAGAGATATGTGTTTCATACCTCTCACAAAAAGGCATCATCCAAAATTGTGTGACTATATTCTTTTAAAGTCTTTCAGCAATATAAATAATTCTTTGTTCTTCATCCAATGCACATGCTTCAGGGGAAATCAATTGTGGGTCCATGAATCCATATACATCTATCAGCTCATTCCTCTCACAAATTTTATAAATATACCAAATAAGAAACAGACATAAGTATACATTTTTAATAAATATAATGCTGGGAAAAGGTGTTAAGACTTACATGGAAAAAATTTGCACCATGTTGATGCCCATCTTATATCCAGTAACAAGCTCCATGATATCAGTTTTCATACTCCTTACACTTATTACATGTCCACAAACATGAGCTTCAATTGGAAACTCATAATGACCTGCCAACAAATTTGAATTTCTTGGAAATCTTTCAAGACTACTAGAATCTGTATCTGATGTCATAGCCATTTGTCTATGTTGTTGTCTATACATTATTTCTTTACCTTTGAAGTATTCCTATAAAAATAAATTGAAAAATATATTAGTTTTCAAATTATAAAACTACTATAATAAAAAAATAAAAGATATAACATTCATACCTCGATGGTAATGAGTCGAAGAAGTCTGGATGGACAAATTAAAAAATAGCCCATACTATGTCCAACTGTCAACACCTCATCTATAGGTAATGGTACCCAAGCTGATCTATCTATAATATCCTGTATTACGACCCTCTGATTCTCTACCTCTAATTTTTGATGATGAACTGTGTCTCCTATACAATATACCAACCCATATGAAACTATATGATGTTGATGAACATCAACATACAACTCGAAATAAGTAGGAAGCTGCAACGGAGGAGTAGGATAAAAAATGGGGTCCGCAGGCTGAGGTGGGGGAGTGGGATCTACTGGCGGAGGTGGAGGATAAATAATGGGGTCTGTAGGGGGAGGTGGAGGAGTGGGAGCTGCAGTCTGAAATTGACTTTTCATGTATGCAAACATAGATTATACAGATGCTCTAATATTTTCCTACATCTTTTCATTAATATTATAAACTTCATCCTCCAAAGATACTATTTTTTTATAAACCCCCTCAATTTTAGAATTTGAAGAACGTGGAAACACTTTTCTTACCGATACACCTGACAGATATCCTCTTACATGACCAGGATGTTCGGGCTTTCCCAATGCTATAGATAAAATATCTTGCCTCCCAGTAGCTGTAAATGTCCCATGTGAACTCTGCTCCTCAAGAGAGTCATGTATTAATTAATTGATCATTTCTGTAATGATTGAAATTATATTAAGAAAATAGTTAACTTAAATAAATAAAATATATATCTTACAATCCTCTCAGCTACGATTCTCGATTCTTCCGAAAGATATTGCCCTTTTTTCCCTTTTGAGCTCTCTTCCATTTTTTATGTCTAGATGGAGGGGATGGAGGGGCCACCTCTCCAGAGCTTGAATACATAGTTCTTAGTTGTTGAAATTTTTCCTTCATCATTTGTTCTTCCAAAAATGCATACCCTCCCTGAGTTAAACTATGAGGGTATACATTTTGAGATTGGATCTCCTGATCAACTTTCCTTGTTTGCTGTAGATTAAGAATAAGAAATCATTAACAAAATATTAATAAGTTCACCTATATAAGAAAGATTATAAACGTTTACGTTTCCCTTACCAAAAATGACTCTTTTCTTCTACACTCAAAAAACGGTATCCATGTGTCTTCATCTATAAAAGGATATATACGACATGGATTTTCATGACTCTTATGACCATAAATGAAATCAGATGAGAGGGTTGATTTTAAATCCCTCCATCTCTTGGCAGCCAACGATAAGAATTTCTTCTTGACTTCTCCAGTATCAGGAATATCAAATGTTATCTGATAAAGAAGAGGTTAAACATATTATATATACTAGAAAAATTTAAAGAATAGTCAAATAATAGCAAAAGATCTTACCAAAATCATCTCCCACAACTGAGAGATTATCTCTTTATCCACACTTCTCCAATCATCATACAGAATGTTTGCTTTTCTCTTAGCTCGAGTTGCTACAAAATTCTTAAAATATTTTTCATTTCGACCTTTAGAAATATCATCATCATCAAACTCATTGAGTATCCTCTGATCCTGCATACGGGAAAGTGCTAATTTTAGTAAACGTGTGCACCCACGTTTACCAACCTTTGAACTCTGTCGTAATAGGAGCACATGAAGAAGATTGGGGAACTTCAAGAGGAGCATGTGAATGTTCCGCCCCAGAGGTATGACCAATATGTTCATCTCCAGAATCATGTGGTTGATCAACTGAATGATCTTTCATTATCCTTCAATTAAAAAAACAAACATTTGTTCACAAATATAAAAATTCAAATATTTTAATACTACTGTAATCAGAAAATAGAAAAGTATAATAAGTTACGTAATAGTAAACATTGGTAATATGGTAAGCATGTTAAACAATGGTAAAGATGGTAAACATGGTAAACATGGTAAACATGGTAAACATGGTAAACCTGGTAAACATGGTAATGTAATTATCACTGAACAAAAATAATTGATATTTAATTCATGTAATGGTAAACATGATAAAGTAAACTAAACATAGTTAAAAAAAACTTAAAACAAACAAAAACTTATACTTATTTTGTTTTAATACATGTTTTAATAAATAAAAAACTTACGATATCTAACATCTTATGAAAAAAAATAAATGTAAACAAGAAATAAACATATGTTTCCTGTAATTTTAGGAATGTACAAATGGATTGTTTTCCCAAATTCCTTCATCGTGATCGTTCCTTATGTCACAAACCATGTCTTCAACATGCTCATCCTTATCTTCTGTTAATCCTTCCATGGAAGTAGGTATCTCACATAAATCATCATCTTCATCAAGTTCATCCTCAACAATATATTTTTTTACCTTGTAAAACAACAACCCACTGCATATCTGATTGATCTACTACATATAAATTTTTTTGCATGTGTTTCCATTATAAAAGAATCAGATGTGTCTTCCAATCTATTCAGATTAACAAGTGTCATTCCAAATTCATCGTGTCTGACACTGTTGTTTCTGATAATCCATTTACAGTTAAAAACAGGAACTTTAATTTTAAAGTAATCAACCTCCCATATGTCTTCAATCACTCCATAATATGAACTTGATGTAGAAATTGGGTTTTTGTCCTTAGCACTTGAAAAATGAATTACTTCTAAAAACACTAATACACCACTATTCTGAACAGCACTTATGTTGTCTTGAGCTTTCGTATGAAATGTATATCCATTAATGTCATAACCGGACCATGTTATCACATTTAAACATGAACCACCCACTATCCATTTTAATGTCTCTGATACGTCTGATCTACCAAGCAAGGTCTTTTTAAACCATGACAAAAAGTTTTGTTGTGCTCATTCAAAATCCACATTTCTTTCTTCTTTGGATGACATTGTTTCAACTCATTAATATGCAATGTGATATATGGTTGAGCATCAGCTATGTTATTCAAGATGTATGATTCTAACTTCTTTATCAGTTCAGCTGACAATGATTTGACTTTCAAGCCACGAATCCCGTTTCCGTCATTATTAATTTGGTCATGGCGAGATGGAGGCAAACATATGTGTTACGCTGCAGCTATGTAGCTCGTACAAAACTATGCTACCTCTTCATAAATATACATTTCAATAATGGAGGCTTCAGGTCGATGTGGATTTTTAACATAACCCTTTAATATTTTCATATACCTTTCAAAAGGATACATCCAACGAAGATATACAGGACCACAAAGCTTTATTTCTCGAACCATCTGAATCATTAAATTCACCATTATATCAAAAAAAGTTGGAGGAAAATACATTTCCAATTGACAAAGTATAAAAATTGCATCCTTTTCCAAAATGCTCAAAGCAGTCACATCAATCGCCTTGTTACAAATTGATTTGAAAAAATAACACAACTTCATTATAGTCTTTCTGAAATGGATGGGCAATATTCCACGCAATGCAACTGGTAGAATTTGTTGCATCATGACGTGACAATCATGTGATTTCATACCTATCAACTTCAAGTCCATCAATGAGACAAAATTTTTTACATTTGAAGAATAACCTTGAGGCACTTTGATATCATGAAGACACTGAAAAAAGCTAATTTTCTCCCTATTCGATAATGTATGACAAGCCTGGGGAAGAAATGTTTATCTTCATTTAGGAGTGAGAGCTAACTCCAAACATATTCCCATTGATAGTAAGTCTAATCTTGCAATCAACCAATATTTTGTCTTTCCTTTAATATCTAAAAATGTTCCAATCAAACAATCAAAGATATTCTTCTCCATGTGCATGACATCAATATTATGTTTAACATCATGATACCTTCAATATGGTAGCTCAAAAAATATGACCTTTTCTTACAAATATGTCTATCATTACCAGATTTCTGTGTCTTTCCCAATGTCACATCAAGGTTTTTCAGCCTCTCAAAATACAGATCAGTGGATAAAGGTTTTGGAGCAGTATAAAATTAGTGTTATCCATTGAATGCCTTTTTTAGTCTTCTATAAGGGTGATCCATAGGAAAAAACTTTCAATGACCCATTTACACTGTTTTCCTTCCATGATGAAATTGAAAATATGACATCTGTTGTTCGCAAATTGGACATGATTTATGCCCTTTAACACTGTATCCAGACAAATTTCCATACGCTGGGAAGTAATTTATAGTGAACAGAAGCACTGCATGCAGTTGAAAATATTATATTTTATAAGAATCATACACCCTAATACCATCAGCCCATAACAGTTTCAAATAATCAATCAACGGTGACATGTAAACGTCAATATCATTGTCGGGTTGCTTTGGACCAGAGATAATTATACCCAACATGACATATTTTCACTTCATATAAACTTCAGGAGAGAGGTTGTAAATTACCAATAAAATAGGCCATGAACTATGTGTGCTACTGAGGGTTCGGTATGGATTCATTCCATCTGTGCACAACCCTAGTTTGAGATTTCTAATTTCATTTCAAATTTAGAATATTGCACATCAATTTTCTTTGATTGTGGACAATCAACTGGATGACGTATTTCTCCATCGCATACCTACTCATCAGCATGCCATATTAACCTTTTTGCATCATGTGAATTAGTAAATAAACATTTGAAACAATGAATTATAGGAAGATACCAAAATACCTTTGAAGGGATCTTTGTAATCTCTACATCAGCCGGTGATTTGTCTTTCACCTTAAACCATGATGTCCCACATTTAGGACACTCTGACATAAATTCATATTCCTTCCCATATATAATGCAGTCATTCGGACAAGCATGTATTTTCTTGTATCCCAATCCCATAAGGCATAATATTTTCATGGCCTTATAATGTGAATATGGAAGATTGTTATCTTTTGGAAGAATGTCTTTCATCAATTGTAGCAGCCCTATAAAACTTCTGTCACTCCATCCATGTTTCACCTTCAGGTTAATCAATCTTAACACCACCGAAAAAACCGTAAAATGTGTACAACAAGGATATAATAGTTTTTCAGCATCACCATATAGACGCGCAACTATCGGTTCTATCTCAATTTTTTCTGCTACAATATCGCAAATCATTTCTTCAATTCCATCGGAGTTACCATCTTGCGAATCATAATCATCAGTGAAATTCCATCTAGTTTCACCATGCCAAATCCAAGGAATGTAACTCAGATTGAAACCATGACAAATCAGCTGATCTTTTATCTCTATACCTTTCAACTTCTTTATATTCAAACATTTCAGGCATGGACAGAAAAAAATGTCACTACTTGGAACATTTCGTTTAGCAAATTCCAAAAAGGCATCAACACCTTCCCCATTTTCATTGCTCATTTTATGTTCCATAATCCAACTTCGACTTATTATTACCTATAACAAATATAAAAAATATAAATATTTGTTAGGGCCAATAGGGGCCTATGTACCCTGAGAGGGGGGGTGAATCAGGGTATGGAAATTCTTTCTCAAAATACTTCCTGCCCCACTGGATCTTGACCTCTTTGTTACAAGGGTCACTTTGTTTTCTCTTGTGTGTATACTATGCTCAGTTCTTTTCAAGTTTATCTGATGATAATGCTTTGAGTGCAATGCAGAGAAGCGACCAGGCAGACACAACGATTTTAACTTGGTTCACCACTAAGGGCTACGTCCAAGGAGCATACGCCGACAAGTTGCCGGTTCGTACCAAGTCCACTAAACTTCACTAGCTGTGGATTACAATGTTCGGGCTAGATCACTTCTATGCCCAGGCTCACTGCCTATACAATGTTTAGGGTCAGCTCACTGCTTTCCCAAGGGTCACTCCCTATTTCTCTCTCTGGCTCACTGCCGGTGGAGAGGATCACCTTTTTCCTCTTCCTAAGCTCACTGCTCTTGGAAGGGATTAACTCACAGTTTATAGACCTGTAGGTCTCTTCATTTTCATCAAGGAATGCATCTTTCTCTGTATGTAGATGCTCTGTTGAAGTTCTACTTTCATCCGTAGATGAATACCCCTTTGCCACTATCCACTGGGCAAACAACCTTTGGAAAGACCTTCGCAAAGCACCCTACAATGCGAGGCTCCCAATTTCGCGAAGCTCAAACAAGCCTTCGCGAAGCTCCTGCCTTTTCGCGAAGCTCACTCGCGAAGCTCACTCGCGAAGCTCTTTCGCGATGCTCAAACCGTCGCAAAGCAACGACCCTTGCGAAGCAAAGTAAGCCAACGCGGAGCTCGTAGGTTTCGCGGAGCTACAATAGCCGCCGCGAAGCACCTCTTTCGCGAAGCACACTGGCTCCGCGAACCACCTTCGCAAATCGAGAGCAAAGTATTTTCTCTGAAAAATCTCTCTACTTCGCCTGAAGGGGTCGGCCTCTATTTATAGGCGATTCCACCGACCCTCGTCCCTTCCGCGCGAAGTCAACGCCACGTCATCTCAAATCGCGAAGCTCCAAAGTTTCTGTCGGAATTCTGTCCAAATCGCGAAGCTCTACGGCAATCTTCCGTTCGCGGGGCTTGACGTAGTCGCGATGAATCACCGTCAACTTACCTTCGCGGCTCGCGCCTTCGCCGCGAAGCTCCCTCGCGAAGCCCAACATTCCTTCGCGCCTTCGCCGCGATGTTCTCTCGCAAAGCCCTTCTCCGCCGCGATGCGCTTCAGCCTCTGCCATTCGCGAAGCTTGACGTAATCGCGAAGCATCACCGCCTCCATTCTTCTGGTCTTCGCGATTTCCAAACCATGCATCCTATCTTCGCGAAATTCATGCCTTTGCCATATTAAATTGTGCTCTTCATTGAAATCCTCTTTTCGCGATGCTCACCGAACTCCAAATTTTGGACCCCAAAAATTTGGCAAACACTGGGAAACGGCGCCACCTTGTACTGCTCTTTTTGTACCGCCTCCAGATCGCCTTTTCCTTTGTCATCATTCTTTGTCAACATGGATTGTCAACAACTTCTCGGGAACTCGACAAATATCCATGAGAACCTGCTTTGTCAACAAACACAATCAACCCAAAAATACTTCAATGTTACCTTGAGGGATTTTTTCCCAACAATATTTTTATGATAAGAAAAATATATGTTTATATGAAAAAAATCATAATTTGAATGTAAAACAATTTTGAAATATAAAAAAAAATCTATGCGTATTTAAAAAAATATGCCTGAATATTATTTTAAAAAACTTAGTTAGATATAGCATTTTTAAATTCCATTGAATTAACGAAACCATGGGGCCTACAGTGGTTGATAGAAAATTGGTGAAAATGGAGTAAACCTGAGAATCAAATCATATTTAAAATAAAAATTCAGATGGAGAAAATCACAATGTAAAGCCAATCATCATGGCACAATCATCATGTCATAATCTCAAAAACCACGATGTAGTAGTCAATCCCAACTGAAACTTATCCCCCACCCCCTTGGGCACCCCTTGGACACCACCACCCCCTTGTACAGCCACCCCCCACCCCCTGGACACCACCCCCACCCCCTTAGACACCCCATGGACACCACGACACCCTTGGATAGCCCCCAACCCCTCCTGGACACCCCCACCCCTGTACAACCCCCCACCCCTCTAGACAGCACCCCCACACCTCTTGGACACCACCCCCACCGCTTACCCCCTTGGACACCCCCTGGTAAGCACCCTACCCCTCTAGACAGCACCCCCACCCCTCCTGGATGCCACCCCCACCCCTACCCCCTTGGACACCCCCCCCAGACGCCCCCAACCCTCTGGATAGACCCCCACCCCTGGACAACCCCCACACCTCTAGACAACACCCCCACCCCTCCTAGACACCACCCCCACCCCTACCCCCTTGGAAATCCCTCTAGACACCCCCAACCCTCTGAACAGCCCCCAACCCCCCAGACAACCCCCAAAACACTCTGGACAGGCCCCCACCCCCTTGGACAGCCCCCCACACCCACCCACACCCTTGGACACCCCCCCTGGACACCCCCAACCCTCCGGACAACCCCCCACCCCTGGACATCCCCCCACCCCTCTAGACAGCACCCCCACCCCTCCTAGACACCACCCCCACCCCCTACCCCCTGGACACCCCCCTGGACGCCCCCAACCCTCTGGACAGCCCCCCGCCCCTCGGACAACCCCCAAAACCATCTGGATAGGCCCCCTCCACCAAGGACAGCCCCCCACACCCACCCATCCCCTTGGACACCCCCTGGACACCCCCAACCCTCTGGACAGCCCCCACCCCCCCCCCCTGAACAACCCCCAAAACCCTTTGGACAGGACCTCACCCCCTTGGACAACCCGCCACACCCACCCACCCCCTTGGACACCCCCAACCCTCTGGATAGCCCCCCAACCCCCCGGAAAACCCCCTAAACAATGGTTTACATATAAAAACTAGACATAGTGAACAACTAAAAGAACATGCATTTAATATATACTTCAGCATGAAATGGATAGCATTAAATATTATTAAATATGGCTACTTAAATGATCATATGATAATGAAAAATAACCATTGATATTCAACTAGTCAAATGATCACACATTTTCTTGATAACTAATATCATAATGAGGTAATGGATAATTCTAGAAATCTAAAACATATTGTCAAGGCCTTGGCCAAGGCCTCCACAAATACTAGGGTAAGCCCTCAGTAGAACCCAATTCTATTTGGAATCATGAGACATAGCGATGCAACGAAGGGCCATAGAGGTCAATGACCATTACATTATATGTCTAATAGACTCTCGTATAAAAGAGGATAAAAATAAGCAAAAAAACACATGAAATATCATTTCCCAATTCGTACATTTAATCAATAACCATTCTATGCAGTAATATAGGTGAATGAGATCATTAGTTGTCAATGACAACAAAAATTACCATCAATGTCGGGCATTCGCGAAACAAAAACAAACTAAATAGAAGTAGGTGAGTCTTACATGAATATTGTGAGATGATCTAATAGATCTGGGGATAATAAATAAGATGATGATGGAAAAATGATGTAAGAGGGTTTGAAATCGAAGAATCTTACCTAATTTAAACAAAAAAAAACGCAAAACGTAAATATAGACTTTCCGAAAAAAAAACAAACAAAATAAAGTCATGGGAGGCTTACCTGAGTGTTTCGAGTTGACATGATAGATCCGAGGAGAGTAAAGATGATAACCGATGATGGAAAAACGAGTTTAATGAAACAAGATCGACTAGTCGATTAGGTTTTACCGCACGAGAGAGACGAGTCACCGGACTGTCGATCGAAAAATCGTAAATGAAAATCCACGGGGCTTGTTAATTTTTTAAATGTTTTATAATGACGGTTATTTAATAAGAAGCGTTATAAAATGTTTTTTTACATTTATAATGTCGGTTATTATAATAACTGACATTATAAATGTATCAGATACGGCTTTCTTTACGTCGGTGATTTTATAACCAATGTAAAAAAATTGGCGTGTTGGTTTTTTACGTCTGTTATAGAATAACCGACGTATAAAAAACATCATAAATCATAGTTTTTTACACCATCTATTTTATAATCGATGTAAAAAATTCTGCAGGTTGTTTTGTTACGTCGGTTATCAAATAAACGACGTCAAAAAGGCCTCAAAAGCCGCTTTTTTTTCGTCGGTTATTGTATAACCGACGTAAAAAACTTGTAGATAGCTCATTTTTTACGTCGGTTATTTGATAACCGACCTAAAAAACACCGTGCCTTGGTTTTTTACGTTGGTTAATTTATAACCGACGTAAAAAACTAACACGTGTGATTTTTAACGTCGATTATTAAAATAAGAGACGTTAAAAATTTACTCACCGCATTTTTTACATCGGTTATAAAATAAACGATGTAAAAAACCACATTTCACAGATTATCACGTCGTTTATATATAACCGACATAAAAAATGGTGACGTAAATAACGTTTTCTTCACTAGTGTTAAAATTTGAAGTTAACACTTTTAACTCTTTAAATAAAATATAATAATTTTCCTAATCTAATCCAAGTGGATAAAAAAATGATCATATTTTTTTCCTGAGGTTGTTTTTTGTCAAAATACACTTATACAATATAATTAGAACATGTGTTTGGGTACTTATAATATAAATTATTCCTTTAATTACCCTATTTACTTTTAACTATGGTAAATAAAATTCAAAAGTTACTATTTACCAAAAATTATTTTAACCCTATTGATCCAAATTTAAATTACTGATTTCAATTTTTTCTCTTGGATTTTGGAAATTCAATTCATATAAGCATTAAAATTAAGTTTTATGCAAATTTGCAAATGTGCCTAGAAGGTAGGTAAAAGATGGAAAAAAGTTCGATAAAATTTTATATATCTAATATTATTATAAAATGACTTCAGTGAATTACATTAGACTAATATAGGTATTATGTATCTATTTTGACTTTAAAATAAATTTAAATTTAAAAAGAATTATTTAACTAAAAAGTCATTTTTAAAAAATAACATAGTGTTTTTCACTATTCATGAAAAATTGAATGTTTTCAGAAAAATTCGAGAAATTTACCATAAGAAAATTTTGATATTCCAAATATAAAAATGAAGTCAATTTTGAAAATTAAAATTTATAAAATTTTAAAAGGCGGGTATTTCTATTCATAACTGCTTTTTAAACAGCTAGTTTGATTGGCTGTTGTGTACTAAAACTCGAAGTTGCGTACAACATAAGATATATTATTATTCAAAGATAAATGTACCATGGGATGTTGAGGTGTTAAACCTAAACTTATAATTAATCAACTATAACAATAGGTATCATATCACATCTAAACATCCAAGCATCGAATATTCCTGATATCTGTCTTCCTAGACTCAAAAACCCTATATCACATAATATTTGAAGATATAATTATTAAAATATAAAAATGATATATTAACAAGGATAAACATGCTCAATTGTATATCTTAAGTGATATACTAATAAAAAATGAAACTAATCAGAAGAAGACTTTAGAAATAAGAAATTGTAGAGCTTCAAGATGAATAACAATTTTGAAAATTCTTGAATGTTGTATATTTTTAATATATTTATGATGCTGGATGTGTATTTATATTTATAAAAAATTTTGTAAGAAATCCAATAGTCCAATTCTACAAAACTTGGGATTATTTGAGATGAAATTGACATAAACTTATTCAGATAGTCTTAGTGTGTTTCTTTATCTGCTGAAGGATTGATGTAACAATTCTATAATACAATTAGATCAGATGTAAGTAAATTGAAATTATAACATTAGATCATGGAATTTTCATAAGTTAGTTGGAATTCCATTATTTAGTAAATATTTTTACCATAAGTACATTCTTCCCAAACATAAGAACTTATACATAAAATTAAATTAGAACAACGATGAATGAAATGTATTTTTATTTCTAAAATAAAGAAATATATGAGTAAAACACCTCAATTGGGTCCAATTCATCCTAAAATCCTATTCATTTAAATAGGAGGAACTTGTGGATACACTTAGTGTGTAACCCCAAAGGTTATTATCTTGATGGAAGTGAATCATAACCAAAGAAAAAGAGTGGAATCTAGCATCACATCATGGCCTATAAAGAGACAAGGAATGTCATTTCTATTACAACCATCTACCAACATGCTTTTTGTAATATAATATCTTTCACTCATGATATCTCATAAATCAGAATGAACAATTTTTGTCTTCATCATTTATTTATTTATTTATTCACGACCATACTAGATAAACTTACCTTCAATCAAATTTTCCATCGATTTAATAATGGTACTTCCATCCTGGTAAAGTGGACCGAGATGTTTCCTCCATTTGGAATCGATAAATCCTATCTTGATTTTTTAACCAATTCCATTCCACTGATGACACAAATAATGAAACCTACCTCTCCAGGACATAAATTTCCTAGTTTTCATTAGAAATTAAAGTATATGATCAAATAATACACATTGAAAATGATTTCATGTATAGATACCAAGACACATTCTCATCGATAGAAATATACGTTGAAACTTGAAACATGTGTTGTTCCTATTGGTGGGATATTTCTCATGTTCTACTATACTTGAGATAAATATGTGTGAACTTCATGAGATGTATTCTCAATTATTTTGAGCCCGCATCACCAGATATGAAAACCTAATCTATATCCTAGTATTATGATTTACCTAAACCATAGGATATATGTTTAAGATTAAAATCACAGAATCTTGAGGTTCTCATTATAATTGGGAACTTCTATAATCGATTGATATGATAAATAGTCTAAGGAGATTACCATGAAAATAGTGGACACAGAAGTATCAACACTATTATGGTATGATAACATCATGAAGAAATCCCTATATAAATGACATGGTAATAAAAAAGTACTATTTAATTTGGGTCTAGGGCACCCACTTTTACAACACTCCAACTTAAACATTATCCAAGTTGCATTCTATCACCATTAGTTCTCACGTGATATGATCATTCTTATATTGAGTAATTTCTTCATTCATTGGGCTTTCCAAGTCTTTTTTCATGGATACGATTTTATCTTAATACAATATGTCCTCAGATTTTTATTTTATTTTAGGATAATACTATTTTTTCTGGGTTTAGAGGGAACCCTTAGATAGATTGAAAGACTTTGGTATGATTATATGTACTTAAAATCATTGTGTATTTTATATTAATTCTTTCACTGCATGAGAAGCTAAAAAAACTCTATATTTATTGATATGGATACCACTATATTGAATGATCTTATATTGTGTATTTAATTATCCCTAATAAGATGTTAGATTAATTGATCAATAAGAATACTAGTTTTTCCCCTTGATAACTAGTGTTCCTTACTCTCCATGTTCCAGGTATAAAACCCTTGTTCTTTCTCAAGTACTTCTAGACAATGTTGACTGCTTCCCATGAAATTATCCTAGATTTATCTTATATTTACATGGCATAATAAATATACTATAAATATAAAATCTAGTAAATTCCACATCATATGTGATAGATGAATCATAGAAGTGTATGGATTTATACTCAACAATATAATCTCCCTCTATATATTATACATGTCTTCCTGTATAAATTTATTCCATGTGATATTGGTAAAAATTTTCTCTCAAATTATTCTAAATCATTTATTGATATATGTACTTTGACATAGTCCAAAAATCATAATAGATCAATCTTAATATATCTTATTCCCTATAACATAGGTTACAATTTTAAGTAAATGTTTATAGAGTTAATTTCCTCTCAGAATTAACTGTATGTATTACTAATAAATATTTACCATATGTTATCAACATATTTTAGTTAGAAAATAATGGTGCACCCACTATCCTTTTATAGACACATGGTTTACTTTTATTCCAAATAAAATCTATTATCGGGATTATTTCATTATTTAATAAATATATCTTTACAAATTTCACTCTATATTGTTACTCTTTGGCATCACCAAACCTTTCTGGTTGTGTCGTATAGAATCCTTATATTAAAGTAAGTCTTGACATCCAATTCTCCATATAATGATCAAATATATTTTTTATTATAGTTATAATTCAAATGGATTTAAGTATAATGATTTCAAAAAATAAATTAAGCTTTATTGGTACTAGGTGTTTAATAATCAGATTTAACTTCTCTTTAATACCCACCAATGAATTTACCTCAATTAGAAAAGCTACCAAAATAAGAAATAGATTTAGGTCAATTGAATCCATTTTTTTGAATTCAAAATCTTTTATCATTTTATATTATATAAATTTATTTCATACTTGTAGAAATCGTTATTATTATATAATAATATGTAATCTATAACAACAAAAGATTTCATAGTACGTTATCTCATTAATGTAATTCACTAGCTAGCACTACACGCAACACCGAGTTCGAACTCACCGCAACTAAACAAACTTTCCGTTTAAAAAATAAGTTAGGAATAGTATTAACTAAATTTTTAATTTCATATACTCTATATAATTTTAACATCAATATTATGTGTTTCTTAGACATAATATAAGAACAAATTCAAATTTTCAGATAAAATAAGTATTTTTCAAAAAAAAATTACAATTTTACCATATTCTAATGGTGAACCATTTTTAATTACAATATTTGAAATTTTATATATTCAATTTGAAAAAATATACTTCTTCTTTAAGATAAGGACATAAAAATTTAGTTTGGATAATTTTTTGGTGTTTTTCTGATAACTTTCATATTTTGAGGAATAATGAAAGATACTAAATTTTATTTGAAAACAAATTTTTGAATCAAAATAATTTATAGTGTTAAATTGTACATTTGAATGTTTTAGAAGTATAATTAGATTATATTTTTACCTTTTAATCCAATATTGGGCATTGTAAGTAATTTGGCATTTAAATTGGACATAAACACATATCAATCTTTTGATAGTTTTTACTTCTCAAAAACCCATTTTTTGGTTTTGACAACGAGAATTAATTTTAAATTAATTAATAAAACTCCAAGTTTTTTAATTTTTTAAAATAGACATCATTTTTGAATTTGGAATATCAAAATTATCTGTGGGTTATTGTTTGGTATTTCTCTGGAAACTTTCAATTTTTTAATGATTAGGGAATAACACTGTGTTATTGTTTAAAACCGACGATTATTTAAATTTTTATTATTTATATTTAAATTTATTTTAAAGTAAAAATAGATACACAATACCTATATAAGTTCAATATAATTCATTGGAGCCATTTTATAATAATATTAGATGTATAAACTTTTATTGAACTTTTTTCCATCTTTTACCAACCTTCGAGGCACATTTGAAAATTTGCATAAAATGTAAATTTACCACTTCTGTGAATTGAATTTAAAAAATATGAGAGACACGGTTGAAATCAGTAAGTAAAATTTGGATCAATAGGATAAAAATAATTTTTGGTGAATAGTAACTTTAGAATTTTATTTACCACAGTTAAAAATAAATTAGGTAATTAAAGGTAAATATTATATTATAATTACCCAAAAACATGTCTTAATTCTATTGGATAAGTTTATTTCTACCAAAATAAACGATACTAATAACATTTGATCCTTTTTTATCTACATGGATTACATTAGGACATTTATTATTTTTTTATTTAAAGAAGAGTTGAAAGGGTTCAATTCAAATTTTTATAGCTATAACATTTATAATATAGGGTAATACATAAGATAATTTAGATTATAAACATTCATTAGAAATATAAAGATATTTACTACACCTTGCTATTTTATTTATACATTTTAGAAATAAAATAATTTAATTTATTTATGACACAGTGATGATGCAGTAATTACCCTATTAATTAAAAACTAAAATAATTGATGTGATAAGTATTAAAATAAATGTAAACTGATACTTTTGATGCATTAAACTAATTTTATAATTTAATATTACATGTTAGAGTTTATTCAATGATTTTTTTGTATTAATCATGTTTTTATGACTTTAACAAAAACCAAATACTAAATAGTGTCAAAATTGACATTAATGATTTTTTAAAATAAATACTATATTATTAAATGATATATTATTTCTAAAAATCAAAGGGTTAGAAAAAGGACTTATATAATGATAGATATGTTATTAAAGAACTAATTTGGGTTCTTTGGGCATTTTATAGTAAGTTTATTAACCATATAATATAAAAATACAAGAAGACATTGTAAAAGTTAAACTACTGAACTAAGATTTAAATCTAAAAGATAAGGTTAATATAGTGACCTAAACTTTTCTAAAACATATTGGTTTAGAGGATTTCGACCCATACCAACCCTAAAATATAAATAAATATATTTGGATCCATTATAAACTGAAAATGAGTTTATAATAAAATAATATTTCAATCATTTCCTAAAGTGACCCTCACCTCTCTTATAAAAGGGTACATTTCCTTATCTCAAAATCACACCTAGAAATCCTTTTAACTTGGACATACCCTACTAAGATATCCTCCCAAATACCCTCAATTCTACATAGAGGACTTAATTTGATCATAAATCCAACCTAAAGATCCATTTTGATCAAATGAAAATGAATCAACTAGAGAAGAGGTAATTATTTCATCACCTCTTTCAAAGTTCTTTTCTTCCTCCACTTCCTATTTATTTGTTTTTTCCATAAAAAAAATAATAACTATTGTGAATTATACATACAATGATATTATTATAAATACGGTACAACCATATTAATTATTCTATTCATCATATTAATGACAAAGTCACCATACGTGCGTACATATGGCTTAACATATCAATGTCCGGGTGAAGTTTGTTATTTAACACTTCATTATTTGTATGAGTATAAAAAGAAGTATAATTGATCTATATAATAAATATATCATCTTAATTATTCTATATATATAATATACCATCCAATTTCATACAATTTGACTATCAATAGAATGATACTGTCGCTCGTGTGTACATTTGGATTATAATTTCCACGAATGCAATGAGATTCATTCCCCATCATAACCATTCAAGAATTATTTTTATTTTATGATTAATAATAATGTTTACGAACTTAAATAAAATCTGTATATGAATAAAATAAATTTTATCCATAACAAACATGACTTACGTAAAAAAACATTTAAAGGAAAACAAATCTGTTAACACCCAAAACAATGATACTACTGAAATATTATTTACAAAGCAATATTAGAAGATAATATATGATACCATATTTATGTATGTGGTTATTTTATTAATAAAAATTATTTAACTATTATACATGAGATTAAAATACCCTCGACCAAGGAAAAGTACAAGGTAATGGTTAATTTTACAATCTCTTTATTTATCTGAGGTTGTTTATACCTAAGTATATACTGGGAATTCTTTATCATCCACATCCATGTTTTTTAAAAATGTATTTCAAAACATTTTACTATTTCCTAGAATACGGGTTAAAGTCATTATACCTTTTATGACTTTTTTATAAAAAATTTGGAAGGAATATTTTCATCGTTTTCTAAATAAGGTACTCTATAACCTTTTCAAAAAATTATGGTAAGAATGTTTTTTAACTTATATAGAGGGTTAAGATATTTTCTATCATTATAGAATATTTGAAGCTTCCCTTAAAATATTATAATAATATTTTAAAAATAAATATTTTATTTTATATTTTTGTGACTTTTAAATGATTTCAAAATAGAAAGAGATATTACTCTCAAATAATTTTGATTTCATCTTTGTCAAAATCCTTTGATGGATTTTACACTGGTTTAAAGTTGATTTATTATGATACAATATTACTTATTGTATTCAATGTTTTGTGATATTTTTGATTGTGTATTTATTTTTATACCATTAATGGTTTATGGTTAAAGTATTAAAATTTCATATGCTAGTTTTAATACGAATGTTTATGTTATGTTTCATCCTTTTCATATGAGGAACGCATTGGACTTAGTAAGTTATGGGTGCAGCCCGCTATAGCTCCACGATGCATAGGTAGGTCTCATGAGACATACTAGTGTCTTGGCATAAGGAATTTACAAAAAAAAATTTGTATTCATGGCACGAGGCCTGGACTGTGTGGTTATGATGTCTGAAATTATGCATTCCATCATTATGAAATTATCTATTAATATTACATGTGATTATTCGACTTGAAGAATATCCATGTGTATAAGTAAATGAAATTATTTGATTTATATTTTCCTTATTCTTATAAATTTTATGTTTAAAAGGCTTTTATTTTAGTCTTATACATTTTTTTAAATGTTTATTCTTATTTATGATAGTTTCTACTATATTATTATCCTTACTGAGCATCTGAGCTCACCCCTTTCTTATGTTTTCTTTTTCCCAGGTAGTGAAGAAGTATATTATGATTAATATACAGAGATAGGTCAAACGATATGAGTATATTCAAAGGGGACACAATGTTGTTTTTTTATTTCATGATGTAATATAAAACTTATGTATGTATCTAGTACATATAAGGATACTAAACAAGTCAGTATTTGGAGACTTTATCTCTTGTGATCATGCCAATGTTATGTAATAATGAACCAACTCTGGTTAACTAGGGTTGGGGTGTTACAGTTGGTATCATAGGAAGTTTTTTAAAAACCTTGGAAACTAAATTTAGAAAAACTCTGATTAGAGAACATTACCCTAAGATAGACTTTGAGGTTTAATATTGAAGAACTTCCAAGAATATTGGTAATATAGATATTTGGTGGATTTTTAAGAAATACATCCCTCTTTAGATATGAGATGGTAGAGGTGGCTCTGGAACAGATATATCTAGGGGTAAAACCCGAGAACACTGCTTTGAGTTAGAATCCAATCGGAACTTGTGAACGAAAACGGGTCTTGTTAAACTCTTGGTTATGACAGTCCTGGGAGATATGCTTATGATAATTCCTATTTTCTTTACAAACCATTATGAAGAATTTATGAGTAAATACTTCCTCAAATAAAACATTTTTTTTATTATGGATTATATGCATAAAATTTTCAATTTATGTTTGGTATTTTACAACTTTATAATTATGAATTAAGATTCATAAACTATCCTAGTGTTTGTCATTGTTCATAAATGGGGCCCAGTAGAAGGAATGAGAACTCCAGTAATACGCATGATCCAAAGAGTAATAAGGATCATATCATTCATGGTATTAAGACTAAATTTATAAAGGAAATAGTCTCCCACATATTCTCATCATATAAAGAAATAGTATCATGTGTTAATAAGATAAGTACAGAATTTTTTGAGTCCTATGGATTTGAAGGGATGACGAAGTAGAAAAGGATGGTAGAGAGAAAGATGGATAAAGGGAAGAAGGGAAAGAAGGAATTTCCCATATTTGATAACTGTGGAAAGAATCTCTTTGGTAAATTACTAAAGGGAATGGAAGTTTGTTATAAGTGTGGGGAAAAACGACACCAAGTACGTGATTTCAAGGGTAAGAAAAAGGTTTCAAATGTACAATGCTTTATCTGCAAGGAGTTGTGACACTACGTGAATCAATATCCCAATCATAAAAGTATACCCCAAATAATGATATTGGATAATAATCAAGTTATGATACTATCAATGACGAAGAGGAATAAATAGTGTTCTTTTATTTTTTTATTAATGAATTTTTTAATATGAGTGTTGTATCAATAATGTACTAGTTATATTAATTTTAGAAATACATAAGGATTTTAGTGCAGTACTATTTCATTGAGGATTTGAGATAATATGGTACTAATTAAAATGAATCAACAACCAGTTAAACTTTTAAAATAATATAGGTTTGGAAGAAAAGATAAACCTTAATATGGTTGTAATACGGAGGCAGTGATTTTGGAATAAGAGATGGTTGATTTGGATAAATTATATTGGATATTCTTGACTACCTTGGAACTAATTAATGGTTAGTTTATTCCATCATTGTTGGAGTATTCAAAATTTTTGGATATAAGGAATATAATATGTATTATATAAGGAATAAGGGAGTATGAATGTAATCAATAAGGTTTTATGGTAATTCAGGGTGTTACCAAATTTTAAGAGAATACATGATGGATGTACTCACATGTTATTATGTGGTAAAAAGAGATCTTCATTACGTTATGTTGACCTTCCTTATAAATTTTTGGACTATGAGTTTGGACACAAGTATTTTGGATAAGTCTAAAGGTTAGAATGGATTATATTGGAAATTAAATACTATATTTTAAGGTTAAAACATAGCTTAAGATATTTTTTTTAATTTTTTTTATAAAAAGGACAACTCAAAGGTCGGGCGAAAACCCGTCGTGACCGGTATGACCGTGAAACTTGAACATGCAACTGAAGGGAGAAAAGGGTGCCTCACCTACCCCTAGCTTACGTGATGCCCTAGTTTGTATAATCTAGTTTTTTTAAATGATCTGATCGATGAATTATAATTTTATTTTTTTGAAACCCTATACAACTAGGATACATAGAATATTTTTGAGTTCTATTATCTTTTGGAGTGAAAGATGAGATTTGTGGTAGAAATTAGTTGAAGGATGGAACTCTACCTGTCAAGTTTTTTTATTCTAAAAAGAAATTAATTCTTAAACATTAGTTAACTGATCTTAAAACTAAAAACCTGTTATCCTAATACCTTATGTTTTGATGAACCAATAATATTCTAAGTCATCGCAGATTTATAGATTTGGGCCCCTCAATTTTCTTTTTATTGTTCAATTATTTGTGATTGATGACCTCAATCATTCCCTATAAATATTTAAATTTTTCCTCTAATTTTGTGTCTCAAATTTCCACCAATTTTCTTATATTTTAAATTCTAATTTGGTGGTGAGTTTTTCATTTCCCCTTCCCTCTTATCAAGACTAAATTTTATTAACCATATTTCTGATGTGGGTTTTCAGCAAAGGTATTTTCTATTTTTACCCTTTTATTTTTGAAGAACAATTTCAAATTTTGAGGATGAAATTTATTAAAGGATGATAGAATGCAACTCCCCATGATTTCATATTATGTTATCTCTTTAAATTAATTCATTATCTTGCGCTACACGCAACACCGAACTAGTCATTTAAAAAGCAGTTATGAATATTATTAACTAAATTTTAAATTTTATATACTACATATAATTTTTAAATCCATATTATGTGTTTCTTAGATATAATATAAGAAAAAATTCAATTTTTCAGATAAATTTAGAAGTTTTTCAAAAAAAAATCAATTTTACCATCTTTTAATAGAGAACCCTTTTTAAATCCAGTATTTGACACTTTTATTTATTCAATTTGACAAAATAAACTTCCTATTTAGAAGAGGGACATAAAAATTTAGTTTGGATAAATTTTTGGTGTTTTTTTGATAACTTTCAAATTTTGATGAATAGTGAAAGATACTAAATTTAATTGAAAACAAATTTTTTAATCAAAATAATTTTGAGTATTAAATATTAAATTTGAAAGGTTTTGAAGAAAAATTAGATTATATTTTTATCATTTAATCCATTATTTTTCATTGGAAGAAATTTCACATTTAAATTACACATTAACACATATCAATCTTTTGATAGTTTGTACTTCTCAAAAACCCGTTTTTTTGGTTTTGACAACGAGAATTAATTTTTAATTAATTAATGACTATGTTTTGAATTTGTTAAAAAGGAATCATTTTTGAATTCTTAATATCAAAATTAGCTTTGGGTGAATTTTAGGATTTTTTCTAAAAACATTCAATTTTTGATGAATTGTGAAAACACTACGTTACTGTTTAAAACCAAATTTTATTTAAATAATTATTATTTTTATTAAATTTATTTTAAATTAAAAATAGTTACATAATAACTATGTTAGTTATATATAATACATTGGAGTCATTTTATAATGAGATTAGATGTATAAAATTTTATTGAACTTTTTACAATCTTTTACCCACCTTCTATGCACATTTGAAAATTTGAATAAAACATAATTTTACCGCTTCTATGAATTGAATTTCAAAAATACCAGAGACGCTATTGACATTCTTAAATAAAATTTGGTTCAATAGGATGAAAATAATTATTTTTAAATAGTTACTTTTGAATTTTATTTACCACGGTTAAAAGTAAATAGGGTAATTAAAGGTAAAGATGATATTATAATTACCCAAAAACATGTCCTAATTCTATTACATAATTTTGTTTCAACCAAAATCAACCTTAGGAATAAAATATTATCCTTTTTGATCCACATGGATTAGAGTAAGACATTTATGATTATTTTATTTAAAGAAGAGTTAAAAGTGTTAAATCCAAATTTTGAAAACTAAAACATTTTTAATATAGGGTTATATATAAGATAATTTCGATTATAAAGATTCATTATAACGTTTAAAATATTTCCTAAATCATGGTATTTTATTTATAATATATAGAAATTAAATAATTAAATGTATTTGTGACCTAATGATGATGCAGTAATTACCTTATTAACGAAAGACAAAAATAATTGATGTTATAAATATTAAAATAAATATAAATTGAGAATTTTAATGACTTTCAAGAATTTTCTATGTTAATATGACATGTTAGTGTTTATTCAATTATTTTTTTTCTAAGTAATCAGGTTGTTATGACTTTTACAAAAACCAAATACTAAATAGTGTCAAAATTGACAGAAATGAGCTTTTAAAACAAATACCATATTATTAAATGATATAATATTCCTAAAAATATTTTTTTGGAAAAAGTACTTATATAATGATATATATGTCATTAATTAACCACTTGGTGTTATCTTGACATTTTATAGTATGTTTATTAACCATGTAATATAAAAATACAAGAAGACATTGTAAAAGTTAACTTATTTAACTAATAATTAAATCTAAATGATATGGTTAATATGGTGACCTAAACTTGTCCAAAAACTATTGGTTGAAATAATTTCAACCCATACCCAACTTATCATTGAAATAAATCCATTTGGATCCATTATAAACTGAAAATGATTTTATAATAAAATAATATTTCAAGCTTTTCCTAAACTGACTCTCACCTCTCTTATAAACCGGTACTTCCCCTTCTCTATAAATAACACCTCCAAAGACTTTTGTCTCAGCCAAAACCAGTTCAAATATCCTCCCAAATACCAAAAATTTATCATATAGGGCATACATTGATCAAAAAGACAACCTAATAATCCCTTTTGATCAAATCAAAAGGAAGCACCCGAAAAAAGGTAACTATTTCGTCACATTTTTCAAAGTACTTTTATTCTTCCACTTCCTCTTTATTTATTGTTTCCATAAAAAAAATACAGTAATTTATAAATAATTTGATGTTATTATAAATATGGTACAATAATATTCATTATTCTATCCATCCTATAAATTTAAAAGTCACCATAAATGCGTACGTACGGCTTACCGTCTCCATGTCGTGGTGAAGTTTGTTATTCAACAATTCATTATTTGGATGGGTATAATAATAAGTATAATTGATGTAAAAATTAATATAACATGTTAATGATTATTCATATATAATATACTATCCAATTTTATATTATTTCACCATTAATATAATGATATTGTCACTCGTATGTACGTACGGATTACCGTCTCAACCAATGCGATGAGATTCATTCTCCATCATAACAATTCAAGAATAATTTTCATTTTATGATAAAAAATAATGTTTAAGAACATAATATAATTATGGATATGAATCAAATAAATCTTATCCATAACCAAAATTTCTTACGTACCAAAAAATTAAAAAGGAAAATGAATCAGTTAACAGTCGAAACAATGATACCACTGATATATTATTTACAAAGCAATTTTAGAAGATCATATATGATATCATATTTATGTATGTGGTTCTTGTATAATTTAATAACAATTATTTAACTATTATAAAGTAGTTTAACAAACCCTTGACCAAGTAAATGTACAAGGTAAGGGTTAATTTTACAATCTCTTTATTTATCTGAGGTTTTTTATACTTAAGTATCTACTTGGTCTTTTTTATCATCCACATCCCTGTTTTTTAAAAATGTATTTCAAAACATTTTTAGTATTTACTAGAATATGGGTTAAAGTCATTTATATCCTTATTTGACTTTTTATAAAATATTTTGGAAGGAATATTTCTTTCGTTTTTCAAATAAGGTACTTCATGACCTTTTCGACAAATTAAGTTAAGAATGATTTTTTAACTTATACGGAGGGTTAAAATATTTTTTATCATTATAGAATATTTGAAGATTCCCTTAAAAAATTATAATAATATTTCAAAAATAAATGTTTTATTTTATAATTATGTGACTTTTAAATGATTTTAAAATATAAATAGATATTACTCTCAAATAGTTTTGATTTCATCTATGTCAAAATGCTTTGACTGATTTTACACTTTTTTAAAGTTGATTTATTATGATACAATCTTCTTTATTGTATTAAATATTTTGTGATATTTTTGACAGTGTATGTGTTATTTTTATACCATTCATGGTTTACAGTTAAAGTATTAAAATTTCGTATGCTAATTTTAATACGAATGTTTATGTTATGTTTCAACCTTTTATATAAGGAATGCATTGGACTTAGTAAGTGATGGGTGTAGCCTGTTATATCTCCTCGATGCATAGGTAGGTCTCATGAGACATAATAGTGTCTTGGCACAAGTCCTTGACAAAATCTTTATTTGTAGTCATGGAACGAGGCCTTGACTGTGTGGTTATGTTGTCCGACATTATAAATTCCATAATTATGAAATTATTTATTAATATTACATGTGATTATTCGACTAGAAGAATATTCATGTGAATAAGTAAATAGAATTATTTGATTTAACTTTTCCATATTCTTATAAAGTTGATGTTTAAAAGGCTTTTATTTTAGTCTTATACATTTCCTTAAATGTTTATTCTTATTTATGATAGTTTCTACTATATTTTTATACTTACTGAGTATCTGAGCACACCCCTTTCTTATGTTTTCTTTTTCACAGGAAGTGAAGAAGTATATTAAGATTAACCAATAGGGATTGGTCAAATGAGACTTCATCTCTTCTGATCATTCTTTTGAGAATTCATCTCTTGTGATCATTCCAATGTTATGTAATAATGCACCGACTCTCAGTAACTAGGTTCGATGCATTACAGTTGGTATCATAGGATGTTTAGTACAAACCTTGGAAACTAGATTTTGAAAAACACTGATTAGAGAACATTAACCTAAGATAGACTTTGAGGATTAGTGTTGAAGTACTTCCTAGTATATTTTTAGATAGAGATTTTGTGAATTTTTCAAGAAATATATCCTAGTATAGATATGTGAAGATAAAGGCGGCTCTGGCACAGATATATCTAGGGATAAAAACCAAAATCACCGCATTGATCTAAAATCGAAAGAGAACTAGTGCACGACAACAGTCCTTGCTGCAGTCTTGGTTACGACACTCCTGGGGGATATGATTAGGATAACTCACATTTTCTTGACAAACCATTATGAAGGATTTATGAGTAAATACTTTTCAAAGAATTTTTTTTATTATGGATTATATGCATACACTTTTCAATTTATGTTAGGTATTTTACATGTTTGGAATTATGCATTGTGATTCATAAACTAATCTAGAGAATGTCATTGTTTAGAAATGGTGCCCACAAGAAGGAATGGGGACTCTAGCAATACGCAAGATCCAAAGAGTAAGAAGGATAATATATTTCATGGTATTAAGATAATATTTAGAAGGGAAATAGTCTCCCACACATTATCATCACATGGGGAAATAGTATCATGTGTTAATAAAATAAGTAAAGAATTCTATGAGTGCTATGGCTTTGATGGGGAGCCAGAGAAGAAAAGAATGATAGGGATAAAGGTGGATAAAGGGAATAAAGGAAAGAAGGATTTTCCCATATGTGATAATTTTGGAAAGAATCACCTTGGAAAATGATTGAGGGAAATGAGAGTTTGTTATAAGTGTGGAGAAAAAAATTCCAAGTACCTGATGAAAGGGTATGAAAAAGGTTTCAAATGTACAATTCTTTATATGCAAGGAGTTGGGACACTACGTGAATCAATTTCTCAATCATCAAAGTATACCCCAAATGATGCTATTGGATAATAATCAAGTTATGATACTACTGAAGATGAAGAATAATAATTAGTGTTTTTATAAATTTTTTGTTAACGAATTAGGTCATTTGAGTGTTGTATCAATGATTTAACGGTTACATTAATTATGTAAAAAATAAGGATTGTATTGTAGTACCATTTCATTGAGGATTTGAGATTATATGGTACTAATAAAAGTAACTCAACAGAATGTTAATCTTTTTTAGAAAATACAAGGTTGAAGGAAAGATAAACCTTTATATGGTCATGATATTGAGGTAGTGATTTGGGAATAAGAGATAGTTTATTTGGATTAATTATATTGGATATTCTTGACTACCTTAGAACTGATTAATGATTTGGTTATTTCATCATTTTTGGAGTATTCAAAATTTTTGGATATGAGGAATATATATAGTATTCTATAATGAATAAGGGATCATGAATGAAATCAATAAAGTTTTATGGTAATTTAGGGTTTTACCAAGTTTTAAGAGAATAGATGATGAATTTACTCACATTTTATTATGTGGTAAAAATAGATCTTCATTATGTTATGCAGACCTTCCTTATAAATTTTTGGACTATGAGTTTGGAAACAAGTATTTTGGAGTCTAAAGGTTGGAATGGATTATGTTTGACATTGGATACTATTGTTTTAGGTTAAAACATTTCTTAATATTATTTTGGGATTTTTTTATAAAAAGGAAAACCTAAATATTGGGCAACAACCCGACTCTTCCGAAAAGGCTGTGAGACTTGAACCCACAACCAAAGGGCGACAAGGGTGCATCACCAACCACTAGCCTATGTGATGTCCTGGTTTGTATAATATAGTTTTTTTAAATGATATAATCGATGAATTACAATTTCATTTTTTGAAAACCCTATACGATTATGATACATAGAATATTTTTGAGTTCTATTATCTTTTGGAGTGAAGGATGAGTTTGTAGTAGAAATTAGTTAAAGTATAGAACTCTACTTGTCAAGAATTATTTTTCTTATTCAATGAAGAAATTAATTATTAAAATTTAGGGAAATTATCTTAAAACCAAAAATGTGTTATCCTAATACCATGTATTTTGATGAACTAATAATATTTTAAGTCATCATAGATTTATGGCTTTGAGAGCCTCAATTTTTTATTTATTATTCAATTTTATATGATTGATGACCTCAATCGCTCCTTATAAATATTTACATTTTCCCTCCAATTATTTGTCTCAAATTTACACCGATGTTCTCCTATTCGAAATCATAATTTGGTGGTGACTTTTCTATTTCTCTTTCCCTCTTATTAAGATGACATTTTATTAACCCTATTTCCGATGTTGGTTTTACACAAAGGTATTTCCTATTTTTAACCTTTTATATTTGAAGAACAATTTCAAATTTTGAGGGTGCAATTTATTGAAGTAGGGGAGAATGTAACACCCCATAATTTCATAGAATGTTATCTCTTTAAAGTAATTCAATATCTCGCACTACATGCAACACCGAGTTCTAATGCACCACGACTTACCAAACTAGTCATTCAAAGAGCAGTTATGAAAATTATTTACTGAATTTTGAATATTATATACTCTATATAATTTTAAAATCCATATTATGTTTTTTTTATACATAATATAAGAACAAATTCATTTTTTCAGATAAAATAAGTATTTATCAAAAAAATGAAAATTTACTATCTTTTAATGGAGATCCCTTTTTAAATCCAATATTTCACACTTTTATATATTCAATTAGACAAAATAAACTTCTTCTTTAGAAGTGAAAAATAAAATTTTTTCTGGATAAATTTTTGGTGTTTTTCTAAAAACATTCATATTTTGATGAATAATGAAAGCTGCTAAATTTTAATTGATTTTTTTTAATAAAAAAAATTTATAGTGTTAAATTATACGTTTCAATGGTTTTGAAGTATAATTATATTACATTTTTATCATTTAATCCAATATTGGTCATTCAAAGTAATTTCACATTAAAATTGGATATAAGCACATTTCAATCTTTTGATAGTTTTTACTTCTCAAAAACCAGCCTTTTGGTTTTGATAACAGGATTTAATTATTTTTAAATTAATTAATGAAGCTCCTATGTTTTTAATTTGGTAAAATAGAAATAATTTGGGAATTTGGAATATCAAAATTAACAAGCGGTGAATTGTTTGTATTTTTTTGAAAAATTTCAATTTTTGGTGAATAGTGAAAAACACTACGTTATTGTTTAAACCCAAATATTATTTAAATGATGATTTTTTTTATTTAAATTTATTTTAAAGTCAAAATAGATACATAATACCTACATTAGTTCAAAATAACTCATCAGAGTCATTTTATAATAAGATTAGATGTATAAAATTTTATCGATCTTTTTACCATCTTTTACCCACCTTCTAGGCACATTTAAACATTTTCATAAAACATAATTTTACCACTTATATGAATTGAATTTAAACAACATTATAGAGACAATTGAAATCAGTAAGTAAAATGTGTCTCAATAGGATAAAAATAATTTTTGGTTAATAGTAATTTTTGAATTTTATTTACCACGGTTAAAAGTAAATAGGGTAACTAAAGGTAAAAATGATATGATAATTACCCTAACACATGTCGTAATTATATTGGATAAGTTTATTTTGACCAAAATAAACCTTATTAATAAAATATTATCATTTTTTATCCACTTGGATTTGATTAGGACATTTATTATTATTTTATTTAAAGAAGTGTTAAAAGTGTTAAATTCAAATTGTAATATCTAAAACAATTTTAATATAGGGATATAACTAAGATAATTTCACTTATAAATATTAATAAGAAATATAAAATGATTTCTTACTTCATGGTATTTTATTTATAATTTTTAGACATTAAATAAGTTAATTTATTTATGAAAAAATGATGATGCAATAATTACCTTATTAATGAAAGACTAAAATAATTGATGTTATAAATATTAAATTAAATGTAAATTGAGACTTTTAATGCATTACACAAATTTTATAGGTTAATAAGACATGTTAGGGTTTATTAAATGAATTTTTTTATAATTAATCACCTTTTTATTACTTTCACAAAAACCAAATACTAAATGGTGTCAAAATTGACTTAAATGACTTTTTAAAATAAATACTACATTGTTAAATGATATAATATTTATAAAAATATAAGGTTAGGAAAAAAGGAATTATATAATTATATATATGTCATTAATTAACCACTTGGGGTTCTCTTGTCCTTTTATAGTAATTTTATTAACCATGTAATATAAAAATACAAGAAGACATTGTAAAAGATAAACTATTTAACTAATAATTAAATCTAAAAGATAAGGTTAATATGGTGACCTAATCTTTTCTAAAACCTATTGGTTGAGAGGATTTAGATCCATACTCACCTTATCCTAGAAATAAATCCATTTGGATCCATTATTAACTGAAAATGATTTTATAATAAAATAATATTTCAAGCTTTTCCTAAAGTGACCATCACCTCTCTTATAAAACAGTACTTCCAATTCTCTCAAAATCACACCTCCAAAGCCTTTTGGATCAGAAAAAACCTTCTCAAATATCCTCCCAACTACCTTAAATTCATCCTAGAGGCCTTAATTTTATCATAAATCCAACATAAGGAGCCATTTTGATCAAATCAAAAGGAAGAACCCGAAGAAGAGATAATTATTTCATTACCTCTTTCAAAGTACTTTTCTTCTTCCACTTCCTCTTTTCTTGTTGTTTCCATACCAAAATAATAACTCCAGTACCTTATACATACTATGATATTATTATAAATATGGAACATCCATATTAATTATTCTATCCATCCTATGAATGACAAAGTCACCATACATTCGTAGGTACGGCTTACCGTCTCGAGGTCGTGGTGAAGTTTATTATTCAACACATCATTATTTGGATGGGTATAATAATGATTATAATTTATATATATATATAATAAATATAAAATGTTAATGATTCTGTATATATAATATACTATCTAATTACATACGATTTCACCATCAATAGAATGATAGTTTAGCTCGTACATATGTACGGATTATCGTCTCCATGAACGCGACGAGATTCATTCCCCATCATAACTATTCTAGATTAATTTTTATTTTATGATTAAAAATAATGTTTAAGAATTTAATATAATTATGTATATGAATCAAATAAATCCTATCCAGATCCAACATGACTTATATAATAAAACATATAAAGGAAAATGAATCAGTTAACACCCGAAACAATGATTCTACTGAAATATTATTTACAAACCTATATTAGAAGATCATATATGATATCATATTTATGTTTGTGGTTATTTTATAATTTAATAAAAATTATTTAACTATTATAAAGTAGGTTAACATACCCTCTACCAGGGAATGTTACAAGATAAGGGTTAATTTTACAATCCCTTTATTTATCTGTGGTTGTTTATACGTAAGTATTTATTGGGACTTATTTATCACCCACATCTATGTTTAATAAAAATGTATTTCAAAACATTTTTACTATTTCCTAGAATATGGTTTAAACTCATTTATTCCATTTTTGTTATTTTTAAAAAATGTTTTGAGAGGAATCATTCCTTCATTTTCCAAACAAGGTACTTTATGACCTTTTCAAAAAATTAAGATAAGAATATTTTTTAACTTATATGGCGGGTGCAGTTATTTTCCATCATTATAACATTTTCAAAGCTTCCCTTACAAGATTATAAGAATACATTAAAAATAAGTGTTTTCTTTTATAATTATGTGACTTTTAAATGATTTCAAAATAGAAAAAGATATTTCTCTCAAATAGTTTTGATTTCATCTTTGTCAACATCCTTTGATGAATTTTACACTTTTTTTATGTTGATTTATTATGATAAACTATTCCTTATTTTATTCAAGGTTTTGTGACAAGTTTTTATATGGATGTGTTATTTTTATAATATTCATGGTTTGTGGTTAAAGTATTAACATTTCATATGCTAGTTTTAATATGAATGTTTATGTTATGTTTCAACGTTTTCTTATGAGGAATGCATTGGACTTAGTAAGTGATGGGTCGAGCATGCTATAGCTCTTCAATGCATCGGTTGGTCTGATAAGACAAACTAGTGTCTTGGCCCAGGGCCTTGATAAAATCTTTATTTGATGCCTTGACTATGTGGTTATGATGTCCAAAATTATGCATTCCATCTTTATAAAATTAGTTATTGATATTACATGTGATTATTCGACTAGTATAATATCCATGTGAATAAGTAATTGGAATTTTTTTATTTCTCTTTACATATTTTTCTGAATTGTAAGTTTAAAAGGCTTTATTTTTAGTTTTATAGATTACCTTAAATTTTTATTCTTAATTATAATAGTTTCTGCTATATTATTATCCTTACTGATCATCTGAGCTCACCCCTTTCTTTTGTTTTCTTTTTCCTAGTAAGTGAAGAAGTATCTTATGATTAACCTATAGGGATATGTCAAAGGATATGAGTGTTTTCAAAGAGGACACAATGTTTTTTTTATTTAATGATGTAATGTAAAACTTATGTATATATCTAATACATCCAAGGCTACTTAACTAATCGGTATTTCAAGACTTGGTCTCTTGGTATAATTCCAATGTTATGTTATAATGCACCGAATCCGGGTTACTAGGGTTGGGGAGTTACATAACCCCCCATGGTAAACACAAAATTACCTCTCTTGGTTTTAATCAACATACACCATATATGTCTCCAGAACAATCCTATTCCATGAGCTCTAGTGGAACATGTTCTTATGAAAACTATTCTTTTATCTCAATCTATAACTTTATCCAAGTCAATATTTCACCAACTATCTCAATCATGGATGTTCACCCCTTTATATAAATATTGTCGATCACATAACTATATATTTTTTATCTTAGGTATTTATTTAATATCCTTAAAACCATTAGGATATTCACCTTAGATTCACTTTGGGTTTTTTCTTGATACTGGTTTGTTTGTTGACATATCCTTAACAAAATCTTTCAACCTAAACACTTGATAGATTAAATAATGGATTTCTTTTATATTATAACACAAATGATATCCATTATTCATTATAGTTGGTATATATTTATGTATTAATATTAATATCACTTTGAGATGACCACACTTAGAGGGAGGAGGAGTGAATCAATGTGAAATGACTTTTTATCACTTTAAACGTTTATCACTTTCTTTTCCTCTGTCACTTATTTAGTGAATGATTATATTTTATTATTTACCTATGGTTATAAATAATGCATATAAAATAATAAATCATAATGGGAAACACGTTTTTTTAACAAGGTTTTCTTATAATATGGATGAATACACCCCAGATGTATAGTTGTTATTATCCCACATACAGACAAGTTTACTTTTATTATCAAGAAAAGTATAGGAAAGGGTTTGACCTTGAACATTTTATCTTGTAATCAACCAGGTATAAAGGAAGAGTGGTATTTCTATCCCTTTGTATAGTATATTAGCACGTAACACCTTGAAGAAAGATCACTTATGTTGACATGAGTCCCTCCTGGACTATAAGAATTTATCTTCTTATTCTACTAAAAAATCAGATAGAATGCCTCTATTTCACAAAAAAACAAATATATAGCTTAAATAATACATCAATAAAATATGTTCTCAATTATTCTTCTCTTCTTCTTATTCAATACACATGAAATATTATTGACGTGTAACATTGGTTATCCACCTTTTCTCTCTTCGATATATCAATGTTTTCAATATATGATATATCAAACCTATATCTTGACACTAGAATTTTGGAACGCTTAAATCATATTTTCAAACACCTTCCTTTATCTCTTTATTCTGGAATTTATATTCACTATATATAAAGATTAATTTCAGCAAATATCATAGTCAATATTTCCATATCTGAATTATGGAAATCTCACAATATTAGGTAGTAAGATCATATCATTCAAATTATTTAGGTGATTCCAGATTTAAATTTTATTTAGACTCATCTAGAGACTCATTAAAATATTTACTTAAATCCCCTAGAGATGCGAGCTTCATTCAATCTTCCACATGATATTGAAATATCCATAATCTCTCCATAAATCATGATCTTTTATCATGATATTCTTCATTGAAAGCATGATATAATTGCATCTTCACAAATATATCATTAACTCCACAATATCTTGGGAATTATTTCATGATTTAAAATACATAATAATTTATCTTGAAATATCTGAGGAATTTATGTATTCTTATTTCTTTTTCATATGCTTAATGAATGAACACATTTTTTTTATTTATTCACTAAATCATACATCACATGGATGCATTGAAACCCACTTTATCAAATTTAACACAACTCATATCTGTGGTATAATATACTGAATGTAGTAACTTCTTATCGTAAATTGATTTTCATGCATATCATAACACATGATTCATTATACAACAAGATTCACTTCCATGGAGCTCGGTACAGATTCCCACTCATGCATGATTGTTTTTCCTTGAATAATATATATATATATATATATGCATAAATAACTTACTATCACATATATTATTTTTTATTCATTATTTTTTTTAATGCATGAAATGTGAAGCTACATGCACATACTATCTTGATCCACTTCTCCATCATGCATTACCTCCCATTTATCAACTCTATTTAGAAAAACATCCCATGCACAAATAACTTCAAGATTGAATTCCTTGGTTTATATTATGATCACGTATTAATGTAATAATTGGTGATAACATACATATATTTCTCATATAAATACTATAGCAATAATTCAAAGCCTTGATGTAACACCCTGAGTTTTTATGGACATTTTTTTCTCGAATAAATAAATTTTTCAGTTATGTATTAAGTCAAACATTACTTTCAAATGAAACTGAATCAGTGTATGTTACTCAGAACATAAACATGGAATATTTTGCAAGTAACAACAACTTGGCATATGTTACATGAACCACAGACTTTATGTACGCTACACACAACACTGATGTTTCTATGAAACATCATTTTATTGTTATAATTATTTAAATGAGATAATTATAACCTAACTGTTAAACACAGTAATGTGAATAGTAATGAATAATTTAAAATTTTTATATATAATTATTTTATATAAATAAAAAATTTCATAATGAAATATATAATTTTTGGTAAAGTCATTGTATGTTTAAAAATACTGTTTTCTCAAATGAACTGGTTTGAATGACCTTCTTGAAAAAATAATAAAATAAATTTTATAAAAATTTAAAATTTAATTTGATAAATTTAAATTATTATTTTTAAATTTATAATGTTTAAATTATATTAGTTTGAATTTTGGGATTTTTTTGAGAAACATTATTTTTGGATGAATAGTGAAAAATACCATATTTTAATTCAAAACTGCATTTTCATCTAATTTATTTGTAAGGTTAAATTATAATATAATTCGGTTTAAAATTTTAATTAGATAATATTTTTATAAATCTATTCAATTTAGGTTATTTAGATCAATTTCAATTTGAACATAGGTAAAAAAACTTGGCAAACGTTTTAATGTTTTTACTTTAAAAACCAACATTGTCGACCCGACTGCAGGATTAATTTGAAATTAATTTCTGTCACTCATGTGATTGAAATTTTGAAAAATAGATTAAATATTTGGAATCATAATAAATCATAATTTATAATAAGGTCAACATAGTTTTTGACCAAAAGGATTAGTTAATGTAATTAAAATTAATTACATCCATTTAGGTAAAATTAAGCTTAAATAAGGTCTAAAGATTAAATTTAAGTCCCAAAACGACCTAGACACTAGTCCAAGATCAATATTCGGTCCATATTTCTACCCAATACCCCTTTTATAATTTTTTCCATTACTGGATGCACATGACATGTGAGAAACGTGTATGTAATTCCTTTTTCAAATTATTACAAGAGTGCCACTCCCCCACCACTATCTCTTCTCCTCCACTTCATTGCACCTCTAAAACCCCTTAGGTTCAAGAAATATTTGATAAAATATACTCCCAAATATCCCTCATTACTACTATAATACTCTACTCAGGCTAAATAAATCCGAGGAAGCATTTTGGCAACAACGAAAAAGAGTTACCTGATTTAGAGGTAACATCGTCTCTTAAGATCCTTCCTTTTATTTTCTTTCTCCACCCGATCCACTCTATTTATTACATGATTGTATAGAAAACCAATATAATAAATATACTATGATGTTTTTATGCTAGGTTTTCTTCCTAAACTTACAAAAACCCCCATCTAATGGGTAACGAACATACTGTTTATGTGTACGATGAGCTATTGTCTCACAAAACAATGATTGTTTGTTCTTCCTTTACCACAACTCATGGTGGTAATTATGATGGAAAATATAATTATATATAATATATATGATATTTATTATGTCTTTAATCTTATAAAATCATTTTACCACACCTATCATTATACATTAAATTTGCTGTAAATGCAATAATTTCGTTTGAGGAATTATGGACTACCGCTCACTCAAAGCAATGTGATTCATTCACACACTACATGGAATGTAGTAATCATGGGTTTAATGAACTTATATGATATATATGATATAGTAATTCTAATGGAATAATTATATTTATACATATATATAAATATATGTCATTTATTATCTTTCTTTCACTATAAAAATTAAACATAAACAACGGTCATGCGTACGTACGACCTACCTTCTCCATGAATGATGTATTCCATTTCCTAATTATATATTTTATAGATTATTATAATAAAGATAAAATTAAAATAAAATATATTTACATCAAGGTTTAAATTATGGAAATAGTGATATATGTATAAGGGTCAAAGATATAGCAAATTAAGACACATGCAAAGAACAAAGCAGATATTACCCGAAGTGAAACCTTAACATAGAATTGTTAACAAGCAGGTAATATAAGGTCATAATAAAACAATATATGTTATTATATATAAGAATATTATTCTATAAAATATTTATTATAAACCTACATTCATTATACAGGAATCATGTATGAGTACGAAGAGATTTAATACACATGGTAAGGGGATTTCATCTCATTTTTCAATTCCATGAGATACATGCTTTATTCACAACCCATTGCTTTTTTATGGATTTTATAATTACCATGGATGTATTAAATGATTATATTACATAAATTTATGTGCATTTACATATCCATTTTATTATTTTTATTTCATAGGTTGTAACTTTCCAAAGTTACCAAATCATGAAAATATTTTTTGTCTCAATTTTCCTTCTTTGAAACTCATGTTTCTTTACACCAAAATTATTCTTTGGGGTGTATAAACTTCCATTTTAAATTTTATATTATGAAAATTCTTATTTTCATTAAATTTTTAGCTTCATTTACTTTCCTTTTATTACATTGATAGTATGATTCTATGTAACCAAGTGGTAAGAGTTTATTGAAATAATCTCATCACTTTTCAAGATTGTTAATGTTTATGCTTCTTTGATGAAATATTTTGTTCCATATATCAAGAACACTAATGAGTTTTCTTATCATATAATTATTCATGATATATCTATGTATTGGTACCATTTTTAAACATTTTTTACATAATATAATTAATAAAATATTTTTTAGAAAATTTGAATGTATTTCTCTCTTCAGCCATAAATCTGTTTGACTTTAAAAAAGATCTTTACAACTTTTTTTAAAATGATCCCTGAAGATAAAATTTCAGGGAGAAGTATTTTAAAAATGTTTTATCATTATAAAATATTCTTATATAATTTTTCAAATATATTTTAAAAGAAATATATTTTCAAAAGGTATTATTGTTTTAAAATATATTTTTCAAAAGAGAAAGGATAATTTCCCCAATAAATGTTTTTTAAAGATATTTTAAAATTATTTCCCATATAATATAACATACGTTGTTGTAATTCTTGAATTTTTGAAGAAATTATTCAATGTTTCAATTTACATTATTTTTATAAATGAATTATTTTTTTATGGCATAATGTTTAGGAGACCCATTTCTCTTTCATGGGTTATATGATTTTGAAACCCACTTCTTTTCACGGGTTATGTTTATGATGAAATAATTATGAAACCAATATTTTTACACAAGTTATGATATAATTACATATTTACAATATCAATTTCATTTTATGTGTTATGATATAATTATTTATGATATTGTGGAACATGTATGTATGATTTCATTATGATATGGGTGGGACCTATATCTTCTCCAATTCATTGGCCAATGATTTTTATCTAATGAGATAGACATTGATATAATGAGAAATGAAATCGGTTAACTATTATAGGGATAGAACGAGGTGTGATCTCAGTTCAACAATAAAGGTCTAGAACGGGCTGTGAACCCTGTTATGTAATGGAATTTATCCACTAATATGGCCTTGGAAGTGATGAATTAACTACTATAGAAATCATTATATATGCTTATGTGTATGACATGATTCCATTTTTTATTCCTATGTTATTATTTCTGGGATTATGTTCACTATTTACTTATGATTCGTGTCTTATGAAGTGCCAAGATTTATGCCATGATTCATGTTTATTATTTTGATATGCATGGTATGATCTTCTATTTCCCTGATCATGGTCTCAAAACCTTTTGATCATTATTATTCTTACGTATCTCCCTTTTTACCCTTACTGAGCATCTGAGGTCACCCCTTTTTATGTTTCCTTCCCCCAGGTTATGAAGATAGGTATTAGTCTTGATGTGTCTATGAAGGGTTATAGTCAAGAAGAACATAGAGGGAGATGATGTAGCACATTTATGTATTAGTGCTTATGTTTTCATGTTTTCAAAGGCACAAGACTTGTACCATCTTTGAGAATTTGTTTGTATAATGTTTCAATTATTTTACAAAATTTATGTAATGTCAATATATGAAAGGTGAGGGTTGATATAGTTGGTATAAAAGTAAAGGATTAGTTAACCATTGGAATCTATGATGAGAAAAACATAGCGATAATCATAAGGGAATGTATAAGGATAAGTATAAGCATAAGGAAAATTATAGGAAAATGTTTTGGATTTTTTAGTAAATGGTAGAGTGAGTGGTTTTATAGTAATACATTCATGTATAAATATTACAAGTTGATGCGGCTCTAGAAAAAATTTACCTACAAGTAAAAACTCTGACAGGACGTTTCAAGTATGACTCGGGATAATATGGTACATGATAATGGGCCTTTATACACACCTAGTTTGACACTCCTGGATGATATTATTTTAGAATTCATGAACTATTCATTAAAAATCATGAAGGATTTAAATATATGTTGGATATCAATATCCTAGGATAAATCTGCGGTGTCGTATATTAAATAAGGTGTCATAATTTAGAAATATTATAAGTGAACTATTATAATTTTGTCATTCCTCAATATGATAAGAATTTATTAATCTATTATTTTGGTTTTAGTTAATGGTTGGAACCCCAAAGAAACCATGCTAATGGTGATTCCAATAGACAATGCAATGATTTTCCTCTTGAGAAAGAAAATGCTATAGGAGAAGGAATGAAAAAACTTGTTTCTATGCTCACCCAAAATTTTAAATCTATAAATTATGGTAGATGACCAAATGATAAAGGGAGAGAAAAACATTTCTTGGAGTCCTTCATGAAGTATTGAATGCTTTATTTAAGTAGGTATTCTGATCCACTTATTACTAAACAATGGATCAGTACTACTGAAAGGATATTTTCCATCGTCCGGTTTTCAAAACATGAGAAATTTATTCTGCCAACATATCATTTTAAATGTGAAGCGAACTAGTGGTGTAATCTAATTAATAATATAAGTAATCCAGATGAAATTGAATCCATGGAATGGTATGAGTTCAAGAACTTATTTTTAAATAATAACTTTCCTTGTATTCTTCATAAATATATGGAGAAATAGTTCCCTGAGATGAATAAAAAGGATGATGAATTTATTAGTACCTATGAGGATAATTCCATAAGACTTGTGAGGTAAAATTAAGTAATTATCATCCAACCCAAAAGTAAATATGATTGGTTCTTAAGTGGATTAAATCTATGTCTTAGAAAGGAGTTGTCCATAAGAGACTTTAGTAGTTTTAAAGAGATTGAGTGTTGTGAAATCAATTTCGAAATGGAGGTTTGAGTCACATATCAACCTCATGGTTTTCATAATAAAAGGAAGTTGGAGTTTGAAGGAAACTATAAAATCATGGGATCAAAGAAGAAAGTTTTTCATCTATACTCTAAATGTGGGAAGAATCATGAAAGAATTTGTCTTAAGGGATCATGTATATGTTTTTTTGTGTGGAAAGTTAGGTCACTAGGAAATTTAATATTGAAATGATGTGTAGAATTTAACTCAAAATTATAATGGAGAGAATTCCACACAGAATGAACCTCCCACAATTTAGTCCTACAAGTCTATGAAGAATGGGAATTATACTAACCACTGGCTAAACCCAAGGTCTAGTGATGATAATCGACCTCAAAAACCTATTAAGTTGAGGAATAAGGGGAAATCTCATACATTTTCTATTTATAATGTGGGTTTTGATAATGATGTGATGAATGGTTCAATTACTATCCACTCTATAACTACTAATGTCATATTTGATTATGGATCTACCCACTCTTTCATATCTCAAGAATATTATAAGGGTGTTAGGATTCAACCAAAATGATTAGATGTGTAATTAGCAGTCCAAAACCCTAATGGTATGATTATTTAATTTCAATTCAATGATTCCTCTCTGGTTAAATTTTGTGGAAATAAGCTTCCTAAAAACCATTTTATTCTTCCTTTGGTTGAATTTGATGTCATATTGGGCATGGATTGTATTTATCTACATAAATATCACATCAATTTTAAAGGAAGGGATGTTACGTTTGATACTTCAAACCCTCCTAGGATCATCCATCAATGTGGTGATAAGCATGACCTTCCTGTGGAGATTACATCTAGTGTATGGGTCTTAATTCCCATTCAAAAGGGTTATTTATCTCAAATGTTTGGGGAGAAAATTGATATCGATGATTTTTATGTTTTTTGATAAATTTTGGCTGTATTTTCATAAGAGTTTCCTAGTATTCTACCAAAATGTGAAGTTTATTTCTCAATAATATTTATAACCAGTTCCACACAAATATAAAAATATCCTTATAGAGTGGCCCCAATTGAGTTGCAGGAATTGAAGAAGAAAATCCAAGAAAACCTTGAAAAAGGATTAATTTATCCAAGTGTGTAAGTTTTTGGTGCACCTATTCCTTTAGTGAAAAAGTAATATGGATCAATGTGAATCTGTATTGATTATCGGAAGTTGAACAAGATCAAAATCAAGAACAACTATCCTCTTCCCCATATTGATGAATTATTTGATCAACTTTGTGGAGATAAATAATTTTCAATGGTTGACCTTCATTCTATATATCATCAATTGAGGGTCAAGAAGGAGTATATACACAAGTCAACATTCTATACAAGGTATGGACACTATGAATATATAGTGATGCCCTTTTGTCTTATTAATTCCCCTTATATCTTCATGTATTTAATAAATAGAGTCTATAGAGATTACCTCAATATGTTTTTGGTAGTATTTATAGATGATATTATTATACATTCAAATAGAAAGAAAAATCATGAATAACAATTTATAATTGTAATAATAACAATACGTAAGGGGATGATATATGGAAAATTTACAAAGTGTGAATTGTGGCTGAAAAAGCTTTCATGTTTGTGTCATATAATCTTAAGATATAGTATAAAAGTATATCCATCAATGAAAGAGTATATTTAATTCTATCCTAGAGCAACCACTATGATTGGGATCCATAGATTTCTTGGTTTAGCTAGATATCATCGACGAATTGTGGATAATTTCTCACAACTATATAATCCTCCAAACAAGTTAACTAGAAAGGGTGTCATGTTCCTCTGGATTAATGAATGCAAGGAAAATTTCAAGTAACTGAAGAGAAGGTTAGTAAGTGCACCTTTACATACATTATCATACAATGATGAAGGTTTTGTAATATATAATGATGCATCCAAGAAGTTATTGGGATGCTTTCTTATGCATAATAACATGGTTATTGCTTATGTCTCGCGGTAACTAATGAGAAAAATTACCCAACTCATGATTTGGAGTTAGCTATGGTAATTTTTTCCTTAAATATATAGAGTCATTATATTTATAGATAAAATTTTGATATGTATAACTATAATAAAAGAATGAAATATATATTCAAACAAAAGGATTTGAACATGTACCAAAGAAGATAATTTTAGCTTTTCCATGATGAGGATAAAAAAGAACCAATATTTTTAGTTTTTGAAAAGGATGATTCTTGAAATATTGAAGGAAGGGGAAAATATTATCTTTCTCAAATGAATTCTCAACCCTCTATCCATGTAAGTATTAAGGTTGCACAGAAGAAAGATGAAGAGATGAAAAAAAAAATTCAGAAATATGCCTAAGTTTATCCTTGACCCAGATGGAATGATAAGGTTAAAAAATAGTATATGGGTTCCTTCCATTCCATATTTGATGAAGGGGATGTTAGAAGAAGCTCATAGTTCTTCATTATCTATTAATCCTGTAAGTGTGAAGATGTACAAGGACATGAAAAAATACTTCTACTAGGACAACATAAAGAGAGATATAACAAAGTTTTTATCCCAGTGCTTGGTATGATAATAAGTTAAGGCTGAAACATAAAATTCAAAGGGAATTTTGCATCCATTACCCATACTAGAATGGAAATGGGCGGACATCATAATGGATTTTGTCATTTGACTACCCAAAACCTCTAAAGGGTTTAATTCTATATGGGTGGTAGTCAATCACCTTACTATGTCAGCACACTTCATTTCTATCTGATAAGGTTTATCTCTGGATCAGCATTCCAAGATATGCATTAAGAAAGTGGTAAGGCTATATGGAGAACCAAATTCCATTATATCAGATCGAGATTTGAGGTGTGATTTGAAATTTTGGTGAAGTGTTCATAAATCCCTAGAAACCAAATTGAGTTTCAAAACTACTAATCATACTCATATGGATGGACAATCTTAAAGAACAATTCATATCCAATAATATATGTTGATATCTTGTTCATTAGATTTAATACGTGGTTTGGATCAACACCTTCCTCTAGTAGATTTTTCTTATAAAATTAGCTTTCAATAAAGCATTAATATGAAACCTTATGAAGCCCCATATGGTAAGAAGTGTAGAGATCCAATATTCTGGGATGACTTTGGATAATTAAAGCTATTGGGACTTGAAATTGCTGAAGAAATGGTCAAGAACATTAGAAATATTTAGTAGCATATCAAGGTTTCTCAAAGACGGAAAAAATGTTATGCTGATAACCGATGGCATGATATAGAATTTTAATTTAGTGAAAATATGTTTTTATGAATCTTACCCGAGAATAAGGTTATTATATTTTATAATGAAGTGAAACTAAGCCCTAGGTATTTCAGTCCCTTTGAGATTATGGATCGTATCAGGATGTATCCTATAGCTTGGAACTTCTTTTAAATATCAATCAAGTCTATGATGTTTTTCATTTTTCTCTCCAAAGGAAGTAAATATATAACCCTTAAAATGAACTGAACTTTGAGGTTATACCTATGGAGCATGATGTTTCATACAAAGAACAACCATTTGAAGTTCTAGACCTATCAGAGAAAGTTCTACGAAAAAAGACCACTCACCTGGTCAAAGTTTTGTGGAGAAACCACCAATTAGATGAAGCTATGTGGGAAATTTAGGATATTATGAATCAAAATTATCCTCTTTCTTTACCCAAGTGATGAATTTTGAGGGATAAATTCATTTTAAAGGGGTATAATGCAACACCCTCGTGTTTTTATAGACCTTTTTTCTCAAATAAATTAAATTTTCATTTATGTATTAAGTCAAACATTCATTTCACATGAAACCGACTCAGCATAAATTAAATGGAATATCTAATTGGAGTACATTACATATAAATTATAAATGGCATATGTTACACACAACACCGACTTGACGTACGTTACACACAACACCAATGTTTCGTAGAAACATCATTTTATTGTTATAATTATTTAAATGGGATAATTATAACCAAGCCGTTAAGCTAACTAACATGAATAGTAATAACAACTTTTCAAATATTTTAATATTTTTTTATAAATAAAACACAATGAAAATGTAAATATATAATTTTTGGTAAATTCCTTATATAGTTAAATATAATATTTTCTCAAATGAACTATTTTTAATGTCCTTATGTGAAAAATATAATATAATAATTTTAGACACGTTTAGAAATTTAATTTGATAAAATAAACGTTTTTCTTGAATTTATAATGTCTAAATTATTATAGGGGTAATTTTTGGGATTTTTCTTAGAAACTTCATTTTATGATTAATAGTGAAAAATACTAGATTTTGATTAAAAACAACCTTTTCATCTAATTTATTTCGAAAGATAAATTACATTTTAATTTGGTTTAAATTTTTTATTAGATAATATTTTTATCAATTAATACAATTGTGTTCATTTAGATCGATTTCACTTTGAACATGCATATTAAAACATAGTAAACTTTTGAATGTTTTTACTTTAAAACACCTCATTGTAGACCCGACTGTAGGATTAATTTTAAATTAATTTCTACCACATCTATGATTTAAAATTCCCAAAATAGATTGAATTTTTGTAATTATAATAAATTATAATTTCTAATAATGTCACCTTAATTTTTTTACCAATGTGGTTAGCTAATGTAATTAAAATTAATTACATTGCTTAAGGTAAAATTTAGCTTAATTAAGGATTAAACCTTAAATTTAAGAACCAAAATGACCTATAAAATTTCAAGGAGATATTTCATAGATATATTTAGAACCTATCCTACCCTTTATTTTCTTTTTTCTAATATTATATCCACTTGACATGTGAAAAAAGTGTATGGAATTCCTTTTTTCAAAATATCAGAAGAGTGCCACTCCTCCTCCACAATAAAAGGCCTCCTCTCCTCCACTTAATTACACCCCTCAAACCACTTAGTTTGAAAGAATATATACTAAAATATCCTCCCAACAATCCTACCTTACTATTAGAAGCCTCCCATTAGGAAGAAAACAATTTAAGGGATCCTTTTGGCACAAACCAAAAGAAGAAACGCAATTAAGAAGAAACATCTTCTCTCAAGATCCTTTCTTTTATTTTCTTTCTCCACCCCATCCACTCTATTTATTCCATTATTTTATAACAAAAAAATAATAAATAAACTATGATGTTTTATTCTATGTATTATTCTTAAGATTTCACACACTTCTATCTAATGGGTAACGAACATACTGTTTATGTGTACGATGAACTACCATCTCAAAAAATGTTGATTGTTCATTCTTCCTTTACCGCCTCTCATAGTGGGAATTATGATGGAAAATATGTTTATATATAATATATATGATATTTTTTATTTTTTTAATATTTTTTAATCCTTTTACCAAATATATATTTATACATTCTATTTGATGTAAAAACGATAATTTCATTTGATGAAGTGTGGACTACCGCCCCCTCAAAGGGATGTGATTCATTCACACACTGCACATAATGTATTAAGGACAAGTTTAATGAACTTATATGATATATATAATATAATAATTCTACTAGAATAATTATATATATATATATACATATATTTCATTTATGTTCTTTCTTTTAATACACCAATTAATCAAAAACAATGTTCATGCGTACATATGACCTACTGTCTCCATGAATGGTGTATTAAATTTCATACTTATGTATTGTATAGATTATTATAATAAAAAAATATAATGAATATAAATTATTTTTATATCATGGTTTACATTATGGAAATCATGATATAAGTATAAGGACCAAAGATATAACAAATTAAGACACATGTGATGAATACATTGGATATTTTGCGAAGTAGAACCTTAACATTGAATTGTTAACAAGCAGGTAATATAAGGATAAAATAAAACTATATATTTTATTAGATATAAAAATATTATGCTGAAAAATATGTATAATTAACATACATTTATTGTACAAGAATCTTGTATGAGTACGAATAGAGTCAATACACAAGGTAAGGGGATTTCATTTCACTTTTTATATCTATGATATACATTCATTATTCACCACCCATTACTTTTGTGTGGTGTGTATAATACCCATGGATTTATTATATTATTATTATAAATAAATTTCTAGGTATTTAAATATCCACGTTATTATATGTATTTCACGGTTTTTATGTTTCAAATGTTATCAAATCAGTAAAATATTTTTGTCTCAATTTCCCTTCTCTGAGAATCATGTTTTTTTTACACCTAAATTATTTTTTGAGGTGTATATACTTCCATTTTACATGTTATATCAGGAATTTACTTATTTTAATGATATTTCAGTCTTCATGTAATTTTATTTTCTTACATGAAGAGTGTGATTCCAAGTAACAAAGTGGTAAGAGTTTATTGAATTAATCTCATTACTTTTTGAGATTGTTAATGATTATGATTATTTGATGAAATATTATGATACATATCTCAAAAAGACTCAAGAATTTACTTTTCATCTATTTATTAAATACTTTTATATGTATTAGTACCATTTTCCCACTAATTGGTCCTTAATATAATTAAGAATATATTTTTAATAAAATATGGATGTATTTCTATCTTCAGTCAAAAATATCTTTATTTCAAAAACCATGATTTCAAAAACAAATTCAAATGATCCTTAAAGATAATTTTATAGGAATTTTTTTAAAATGTTTTATTGTTTTTAAAGCTTACTTTATATTATTTCAAGGATATTCTCAAAGAAAAAGGTTTTTGAAAGGTTTTATGTTTTAAATATCATTTTCAAAGAAGAAAAGACATTTTACTCAATAAATGTTTCTAAAAGACCTTTAAAAATTATTTCACATATAAGATAACATCTACTGGTATTATTCATGCATTTTTGGGGAAAACATTCAATGTTTTAATTCATATTCTTTCTCTGAGTGGATTATTTTTTGATAGATTGATGTTTATGAAACTCATTTCTCTTTAAGTGGTTATATTATTTTGAAGACCGCGTGTTTTCACAAGTTATGTTTATGATGAAATGATTATGAAAAATTTATTTTTTCTATAGGTTATATTATGATTACATGTTTGTAGTACCCATTTCATTTCATGGGATATGATATGATTATTTATGATCTTTTAGCACATGCATATATGATTTAATTATGAGATGTGTGAGACTTATTTCTCCATCCAATGCATTGGGTAAAGATTTATATCTCCTAACATAGAAATGTATAGAATGAGAAATGAAATTGGTTTAGTATTATAGGGATGGAATGAGAAATGAAATTTGTTCAGTATTATTGGGCTAGAATAGTGAGTGAACTCTATTCAATAATATAGAGCTAGAATGGGGTGTGAACCCGATTAAATAAAGGATTTTTTCCCCTAATATGTCCTCGTAAGTGATGCCTTGACTATTTTGTAAATCATTTTATATGATTATGTTTCTACAAAAATTACATTTTTTATTCCTATTTTATGATTTCATGGCTTATTTTCTCTATTTTCTCATAATTAATTTCTAAAGAACTGCCAATATTTATGCCATGATTTATGTTTATAATCTCTAATATACATGGTCTGGTCTTCTATTTTCATGATCATGTTATCATACCCTTATTCTCATGATTATGATTATGTATCTCCCTTATTTCCTCTTGCTGAGCATCTGATCTCACCCCTTTTTTATGTTTCCTTCCCCTAGGTTATGAAGATAGGTATTATTTTTGATGTGTCTAAGAAGGGTTCTAGTCAAGAAGAACCTACTGAGAGATGATGTACCACAATGACTAGAATAATATTTTTACATTTGTTTGTATAATGTTTTAAGTATTCCTAAAAAGTTATGTAATGTTAATGTATGAAAAGAGAAGGTCACAATACTAGAGCCAGCACTTAATGCCTAGTGGTAGAACCTAATGACTAGTTGTATCGCATATTTTCTAGTGTTTAAAAATCCAACAGTATCACTAATGGTAGCACACAGTGGTAGAACATTATTGTACCAACAACCTCAATTCATAACTAAGGGTATAAAAATCCTTAAGTTTTACCCTCATGCAGTTCATCCTTACACGTTCTCTAGAATATCCTTTACATGGGCCTAGAAAACTGAGAGACACCCTTTCATGAGAATAGGACGCTCGCATCTAACCTTAACAAAGTTTTAATTACCTTTAAATTGATGGAATATATAGTTACATATAATCCTATACTCTTATGTAGGTGTGAGTTACCTTTTCTTTATTGGTAGTTGTCCCACACACAGTGCATCATCAATTTTGTGTACCCTTATATAGGTATCATTTACCATTACAAAGCTATAAATAAATGTTGTATAACATTAAAAATCCTCATCCTAACTTTATACAGTTCCAGAATGACCATTACATAGCTCTGAAATTATCTTTACATAGCACCGACTACCCTTACAAAAGATATAGAATTCACAAGTTACCCTAACACATAGGAATGTTACCCTTATGTAAGATACAAGTACTATTAAGTGATCTTTAATATACCCCTACATGATCTGTGTTTTACCCTTATATGTTCTTAATGTACCTTTACATAGGTAGTAGTTACCCTTATGTAGGTTATGAGTTTCTCAATTTACCTTTACATAGAATTATCAATTCCTTTATTACCTTTATGTATGTACATAAACTCACATTTTACCTTTATACTATCATCGAATTTTACTCAAACTCATCTTGGGCCTTCTCAGACACCTCAAGATCAATTACTAGGGCCTTACAACTTCATTCAACTAAAGTATACAATTTTTCTTCATCCACCAACACTTGTCATATATTTCTTTCAAGATCAATAAAATAATCATCAATTTCATATTTTATTCGTCCAACATATAATATATGACCATTGGAATTATTTTGGATATATATTATTCAAAACATCAACTACATTACCTACTCAACATGAGAACACCCCCACAAAATTACAATCTAGTATTTTTCTTTAATTAATATTTACCTCAAGTGTTTCATCCCTTAATGATTTATTGACACAAAATACAACACAAATACACAATTTAGAATCCTTTTTTAATGTCTTTATTTGTGAGGCTTGTCTTGAAAATATTATGGAAGACTTTTCAAGAAATATAATAATGATAATTAGTTTTCCTTTCACTAACATCATAGATCTCATGTGTATAGAGAAATGTGAGTTTATGAATTACTACAACATACATTTTTATAATCAATGAATGCTTATAAGGCCGATGATCCTTTTACTAATATCATGAAACTAATGTTTATATGGAAATGTGAATTTAGGAATAAATACACTCTAAATTTTAATGGTTGATGACTTATTGTTTAAGATGTTCTTCTTCCCATGTGCTTTAATTAACTCATGTCTTAATACCATGTATTTTCCTTACTTCACTCTTAAATTCCTTGAATTGTTTAAAGTAATATCATAATTTTATAAATTTAGCACAATATTCTACTTGAAATAATTCATACATATCATTTTGAAATAGTTCTAAAATCATTATAGATTATATTTATTTCTAAATTATTATTTTCATTAAACATAATAAGTAAGTGAGTCTATGATACTTAATATTTTTTTGATGAAACTTTTTCAAACACCATACAAGGTATATCTTTGACAACTACTTTTAGTTGTAATAGGTGTATAATTATATTTCCACAACTAATTATAAAAAAGTGTTTAATTTTTTATTAATCATTTATTACTAATGATTCAAGTATTACTAAAGTACTAATTGGGTATGAGACACCATAAAAAATATTCTGACCAAAAGGAATAATGTATCATTATGTACGAAGAACATTTTGATAAATGTTTTGGTAGATTTTAATACTTAATTATAGTCACACAATATTAATTCACTTGGAAATAAAAATCTTGTATATATCACTACTTACATAGGAACATCCCATTATTATTAACTTTGAGAATTCACCACAACTTATATTAACGTTACTAAAATTTATTGGTTTATGTATTTGGATACAAATGCATGACACATATATAGTATATAATACCCAAGAAATAAAATAGAAATATTAAATTTAATGATGAAAATTATTAAATTAAATTCAAATAATTTATTATTCTTTAGTTTATTTAAATTTATCTTCCATTGACATATCATAGAATATTTGATGAAAATAGCTTCATATTCAATACATTCTTACATTATCATTCGTTTCATAGAATGGTGTTGAAAAATGATTTTGGTAGTATACTTTCCATTGATGTTTTTACCTTTTCATTAAAATTGTTCCCCATAAGAACTAATGATTTATATTTCTATAAATTATTATCTTCTTATAGAACTATTACCAAAATATACAAAACTAGTTTTTCTATACTATTTTCATTATGAAACACAAAATATTTTGAGTAACCACCTGAAAAAGATAAAAAAATGAGATTTATTGAATGATAATGATTCAATATGGATCCATAATTAAATTTACACTTATTTAGTTTAATAATAATATCATTTATTCCTTTCATTACATTCTCCTTGAAAAATTCTCAAAGATGAGAAAACATTGTATAACAAACAATTCCATTAGTTTCTTATGCAACTCATAGGGAATTGATGATTGTGATATGATTTAAACATCATATTATACATATATGTATCACTTGTAAGCTCCCTTTTCACCCAAAATTTATTCCTAAGGTGGATCAATAGGTAGTAGATATCCTGAAACATATTAATTCCTTTTATCTCATATTACGATGCTTAAGTTCTCATACTAATATTGGAAAACAGGGTCGGTTAGAACATATGCTCTTTCCTAAATTTATCATAGTAATTTTATGGAATTAATTTCATTTAAAAAAAATAAAACACAATAATATTACTAATTTTATCTTTATTTATGATTTTTAGACATAATAGACTTATAAATCTTAAACATCTCCCACTATTTTATCATATACTACAGTCCCTCAACTAATAGATTTATAATACTCAGCCACTTGAGAATTCTAGTGTAAAGGATCCTTAAAACATATCCTTATGGTTCAATTTATAACTAATCCACTACTTAGATAGTTTCAAGGAATGATTTTGGCTGGCCAATCACATTAACTTGCGACTCCTTGATCTGTTGAGTGGGGTCCTATCTCCTTCAGGGCATAACCTTTCATTACTGAATGCTTTTCCTATAAAGTTCAAAAAATAAAGCTATGACTATTTTTTTATACCAAAATTAGTTATGTTGACTCACCACTATTATAATAATTCCCCATAAGTAAGACTAAACCTCAACTAGGGCTAACAAGAACCTCTAACATATGGAGTTTTTCAAAATCATGGGATGAAAGGCATTTAATGACTTAATATTTTCTTTTGAGGGATTTTAAACTTTTTATTTTGTTTATGACTAAAATTTGATTCTATTTATCTTTTTTATTCCATCTGAGGGAACTCAAAACTATAACCAATCATAAATAGAAAACATTCATCACACGTGTTCATTTTTTATCTATTCATGATTGTTAACTATTCTATGCAATCACATATCATCCCCATATTCATAAAAAAATTAACCATACCAAATAAAATAAATAAACAATGATGTGATTATGATCTATCTATACTGGTTGATCCATCACGTGGATGATGGACTAATCAAGACCCAAGGATAAGTTCTTTATCCATGCACCAGATCGAGTGACAAGACCCATCAAGCTTATGTGTATTCTTCTTGTTTGGTCTCGTGCTGGTTCTCAAATCTAACTGCATCATCATGAACTGATTCATTTTTAATATTCATACTCATGCGTAGGTGCGGGGGTACTTGGTATGTGTAATTATTTTTTTATAACCCAAAATGAAAGAATATAGTCAATTATACATATAGGGATGGGGGAAAGGTAGAAGAGCATATAAAATTAATATTTTAAAACTAATTATTACAAAATAACCGATTGTAATATTTAAAATTAAATAATTAAATAAATGAAACATGTATAGGTCAGTCTCACCTAATGATCATTTAAAACGAAATTATATTACCTTAAAAATATTAAACAACATAGAATTAAACTTGAGGGTATTTTCAATTATTTAAACTATAATTCAAAAAAATTTAATTAATTATCAATCTAACCCATGACCCCTAATTTTTTTATTTAATTCAAAAAAAAATTACAAATTTTTTAATTTTTTATGATTTTTTTATGATTGATTTGACCTGAAATGGGTCCCTTGAGTTAAAAATACGTCTTGAGTGGGTAATCTAGGTTGGGAAGGTGAATAGTAACCCACAAGTACTATTCATGGTAATAGTAACCCATGGGTACTATTCAAATGAATGTTAACCTAGGGGTAATATCCGTTTGAATATTAATTGATTATTATTCATGGAAATTTATATGTCATATATTATTATTTTTTTAACACCATGACAAACACTCCAATGGAGCTACCTCCCTTGATGATTCTAGCCACCCCTAAGTTACTATTCATATAAACGTTATCCCATGGTACTATTCACAGGACTAGTAATTCGTTTTTTTTATTTTTAAATATTAAAAACATATTATGTCTTTGTAATTGTTTGATCATAAAATGATCATAACATGGTCATTATAACTCCAATAAATTCATCATTAGTGTTGTTCGGATCTTATATAAATCCTATACCTCAATTATATAATATTTAATCAAAATGTTAATATAAATATTTTAAAACTTCATTGATACCAATTGAAGGGAACCAAGAATTACAGAATCATGAAAATTTTTTTATTTAATATTTTTGCATCCGGTTTCATGAAGCAGTGATTATTCAAGAAACCCCTTCCAAAATTCTCCTAAGGAACACATGCAATTTAATTTGTGCAAGAGGAATAAAAATTGAATGAAAAATTTAACGATACCTTGTTCAATTCAGAAAACCAATTTTAGACACTTGTTTTTATCATGTTATAGCTCAAAGTCACTAAGAAATGAATCATATAGATCTTCCAAAGATGCACGAAAACTCATGGATCATTAATAATTGATTCTCAAGTTCTAGAACAGTAAATTAAATTGATTTAGAATATCCTTTAAAATGTTTGAAGAACATGGAATCGATCTGAGGAAGTTGTATTGATATGAACTTGTTATTCTATTGGTTTATCTCTCAGTGACTTACGATAGGAAAATATAAGAGATATTCTATATCTAAAATCATGAAAATAGCAGTGTGAACTACTAAAAAATGATCTTAAATAGTAGGTTAATCTTTCCAAAATTTTACTTAAGATCTTGGATAATCATAACATCTTAAATCAGTATATAATGACATAGGTAACTAAGTAGATGTGTTCTAAATGTCCTGAATACTTCACTACTAACTTGTAACATTATTAAATTCCATGTTATGAATTAAAAGACATCAACCCAACCTATTCCTCTTGTTATTATTTAATACACCATAAACATGTAACATTTCTTTAAAAAATAATATTTTTCTCATATTTACTTTTATAATTACATAAATTATGAATATCTTGAGAAATAAATTCAGTTAACACAATACAAATATTGAATAATATAATTTAATTAATTTACTTGAGATCATTCAAACATGGATGTCCATCGAGCCCCACATATGGGACCCACTTCATCCTGAACTCGCATTCATTTGAATTTGTGTAACTTATGGGTACACTTAGTGTGGAACCCTGTAGGACATTATCTTGATATCAATGACTCATACCCATAGGTCAAGAGTGGTTTCTTGAAAAACGCTCTATGTAATATGATCTCTTTATCTCATGATATCTCACAAAGTAGGATCCACACTTTATATCATCATCATTTATTAATTTATTTATTAATGGACTAATTTAATATACTTACCTTCAATCACCATGTACATGAATTTAATAAAGGTACTACCATCATGGTCAAGTGGGATTGAGATATCTTCTCCTTTCAAAAGAGATAAATTCTATCCTTATCATTCAACCAATGTCATACCACCAATGATGTTCCCAACACAAGATACCTCACCATGACATAAATGTCACGATTTTCATCTTGCATCGATGTATGTGATTAAATATTCACATTAATACAAATCTCAATCCTAGATACTGAGGAACATACTCATATATAAGAACACCCAATGACACCCAAAACATATGGTGTTCCTATTGCCGGGTAAGTCATTATGATCTACTATACTCAGGATCACCAAGTTTGAACTTCATGAGAAGAAGTCTCAATTCTTATGTGCCTCAAACACCTAATATTTATAAATATTCTATTTTACATCAATATGATCTATCTATACTATATGAAATATGTTTAATATTACTTCCATAATATCTTGAGTTTCTGATTATAGTTGGGAATTCTTATAACCAGTTGATATGATAAATATCGTAGGAAATTACTATGTAATGAGTAGACATAGAAGTGTCTATACTATTTTGGTAAGATATTATCATGCAAAACTCTCTGTATATAAGATATGGTAATGAAAAAATTACAACACAATTTGGGTCTAGGGAATCCACTTTCACAATACTATTAACAATTATAAAACCCTTAGAAATTTTATTTAACTCTTGAACCACATGTTGATATTTAATTTTCAATTAAAAAAAATATCACATAGCTTAAACATTAAGAAATATCCATCTCACTGTAACACAATTTCTGATTTATAAGTTTATCACTTTAATAAATCTAAATAAATCTTACAAAGTCTTAATTTTCAAGGCTTTACTATTAAGTAAATCAAGTTCCATGGATTAAAAATCATGTAACCATTGCCTTTCTAGACTCACTCTTATAAAGGATAAGAAAATTATTTTTCTAAATTTATAATAATTTTTTCTCATTTATGTAAATCATATTACTATTACACTAACTATGAATTTTCAATTTCAATCTTACATGATATTCCTTTAAATAATCCAACATACATTACCTATTTATCCTTAATTAAGAGATTAAAATTACTCCAAGAACATATTTTTACTTCTACATAATGTTTATAAATATAATTAATAAAGACATTAATTAATATTTATATTAATAAATTTTGAAAACAAAAGAAAATGCATATGGGGTTCAATTTCTCTTCTCACCTTCTCATCAATAACTTCAATAATGTTTTTAAATATTATTTATAAATAGTTTTATTTATTTATTATTGATATTCCTATATACTCCAACAACTACTTGTATAATGAAACTTGATAAAGGATCATCCATCGAACCTTAAGGTATAAGGAAATATATATATAATTTAATAGGTATAATTATTTTATATAACATATTACTTTCCTTACTCATGTTTTCAGAATGGATAAAATATTTATTAATCCTTCAAATACCATGGTAATTGAAGAATGTATAAAACCTATAAATATATGAAAATATTTAATTTAATTTTTTCAGTAGGTTATTATTAGTGATTTGTGGTGAAATTTTATTAATTAACCAATTTATTATGAAAACTAACACATAAATATGTGAAATTCATATGGAAGAAGTAATGTGAGGATATATTAAAATAATTAAAGTATAGGTTGGTCAATATTCATGCATTGACCATAAAAGTTTGCAATAACGGTTTTTTATCTATAATGATGCATCAATAAAGGGAATTGGAAATTTCGTTATCCATAATTAAAGAGTAGAAACTTATACATCATAATAATTGGTGTCACAGCAGAAGAATTACCTAACTCATGAATTAAGTTAATTGTAATAATCTCTTTATTGAATGTGTAAATTAAATACCTATATGGATCAAAGTGTAACCTATACACCTATAATTGTTTTTAAGTGTATATTCATAAAAAATAAGTTGAGCATGAGGAAAAACAGATACATAGAGTCACTCCTTGATCATTATAATTCTATACACTGTCACCTAGAGAAAGTTGACAAGGAGAATAATTATTTGATTATAGACCATTATGGAATTATATACAAAATGGTTATGAACTATCATGAAAATTATAAGGTATTGGGAAATATCGTACCTTTCCCAAATTTTTAATCAATAATTTCTATCATACAATAATAAGAAATAATAAGAAGAAGTGATTCCATTATAAAAGAAGTCATAAGTTTTTAATAATAAAAAAATATTGGATTTTAACATATATAGGAATGAAACCTTGAGATTTGGAAAATGAATATCCATGTTAACAATAACCATGTTTAAAATTTTTGTTAAATAAAACTCTTAGTATAAATTTATTTATATAATTTAAAATTAAATAGTTGAATAAGGATCTTCAATTACATTACATAAGGGTTAACAAGATTATAATGATTATTGAATATATAAAATAACATATATTATTCCAAAAAGTAAAGGGAAGTGGAAATGAACCAAATGGTTTATAAAACCTATACCTATACTATTGTGAAAGTTTGAGAATATAATGATGGAATGTTTTAGAAGAATTCCTAAACAAAATCAATGGTAAATTTGGAAAAATGGGTTGTTATAGACCACCATATCAAATAAATCAATTTTCAAACAATATAATAAGATATTATACTTATTAATATTTCCATAATTTATATCAATAAACTGTTAGGGGTTTACGGTTCACCACTATTGGTTGTATCATATCATGATCCAAAGATCATGTCAATGTTTTAGAAGAGCCTTCAAACTGAGTTAAATACCAACATTCAATATAGAAAAATATATCTTTTTGATATGTATTAGTAGTCTAAAGGGAATATAAAAACATTATAGGATATATTTAGATCATTATTACTTGATTTATATGAAATTTGGGACCATCCCCTACCATCTATTACATTCTCAAAAAATAAAAAATACAACTTAAACATAAAAATGGAACTTTATGAATCATTTTTTAGAAAATATAATAAATTCCATCATGTTGGTATGATTCTAGGGAAGAATAAATATTGGTTCCATATCATGTATAGAAGATGATAGAGAATATATAATCACTCTAGAAAAAAATTAAAGTAATATAAATAAAATACAATATTCATACCAATAATTGGGGAAAGGATTAAAAATTCAAAGCATGAAATCATGATTTCATTAAGATATCTTCCTATAAGGGTGTTATAAGGTTAAGGATTAAAGGAATAATTATCTCAAGATAAACTTTTCCTTTTAAAAATTGGTGACTATAGTTGTTATGGTGTATCTATTGGAAATATCATCCAACCTTTCCCAAGTTTATGATGTATTTAATGTATTCACAGTATGAATGTTAATTTATAACCTAATAGTTATATTTAGTATTAATGTAGTTAATTCCCCTAATAATTGATTATATGAAGAATAACTAGTCTAAATCTTCAATTGGAGAGAGAAAGTGTTATGAAATTTGATGATACAGCTGGTAAAGTTGATGTGAAGGGATTGTGAATTTACAGTAGAGTATATAAGATCTTTAAGAGACAATAAAGCATAGGTCACTACATTTATTCTATAATTATGGTATAACTAAAATTTCAAGTATAACTTGTTGGATAATGTAAAAAATTTCATATGAAAATAAATAGATAAATATAATATATGAACCAACTTTGAGATAATGAAAAAATAATCAAGTTATTATGTCATAAAAAATAGTATCATTAAAGATATACAATCATTACATATAATAATAAAATCAGAAAACAAATTTAATAAAACACCATGTATAAGAGATTCAAATCTCTTAGCTCATCGCCTTATTTAAACAACATAAATATAAGAATCATGGTAACATTAAATCATAATACTATAATCAAAATATTTTTTTAGATAAGATATAACTTTAGAGGAATAAATATAAATGTGACATGTGAATTTAGGATTGAAATTTGGGGAATTTATAGGAAATTATGAAGGTGGATCACTTATTAAATTATCAGAGGGAATTAAGTTTTTATTGGAGTAGTTATTACATGGTCATTAATGAAAAATAATATATGACCATTAGAAATACATGAATACTATAAAAAATAAAGGATTCATGATATATTGGTAATGGTTATTAATAAATATATTATAATATAATTATATATATACTTATTTGGATAGAAGATATTTCTTTTAAATGTTTTTTAACTTAAGAAACTTATAATACATCATTTTAATTCACTTAAGATGTTTTATTTTAATATAAAAATTCTATATGTAAATGTTAATTTTAGGAAAATATATAAAAAATGTATCAAGAAGGTTAAATTATGAATGTATTGAAATATAGGAATTTATGAATTGATAAATGTAGTGGTGAATAGTGGTGATACAATATTCATATATGAAATTTTGTTTGAATGAAATTTCATTAAATTTAAGTAATCATTATAAATGTTTTAATTTCTTAATGAATGAATCATGTAAAATTTATTATTGTATTTACTGCCAAAATCTTCCAAAAATATAATAATTAACCTCTCATTAACCGTAATATTTTGACAATACCATTAAATAACATTATAATGCCAAGAATTATCCCTTATATCACCAATAAATAACCACTTGTCTTAGTTGGTATCGTTAAACCAATTTTATGACCATATGTATATATTTATGTGTTTTTATATTACTTTTCTCTCATATTTATAGAATTATATATCGGTAATAGGGTTTATTATGGACCTATGATGAGAGACAATATATTAATCACGTATCTCTCATTTCTCACTTTGAAGTTTCATATAAAAGTTTATTTAAATAATTGTCCCTATTCATTTCAGTTTTAATCTTCTTGTACCATTTTATTTTTTTTATTATGTATTTTTTTATACATACTATGGATTTTAAGAAAAATATAAGGGAAATTATTTATTAAGAAAAATGATATCATGTATGCTTGGTTTAATCCTTACCAAGACCTTCAAGAAAACACTTTGTGTTAAGAAAACTGATTCTTTAGTACTTAAATAACTTACTTGAGAGTGTATCCTTAAATATATTTTATATATCATTATTCCATTATATATACAATATACATACAATTTCATTTCAATGAATTATTATTATTTTATTTCTAACTTCACAACCCATTGTGTGATTTTTTAAAATTTTACTCATTTAGAGGGCGTATGTTTATCATGCACCTTTTATTATGAATTACATATTATACATATACTTTTAGGCTGTTACTATTGAAAATATTGATAATATTAGATTAAATTTTATACATATTTTTATTTATTTAATTCCATTAACTAAGGATAAAAAATTATCATTCATAAATTATTTGATTCTTTATTGGTCAACGTTGTAAGTCATTAATTTTTGAAAATTATTTTATGTATTTTGAAGCTCAATTTTATTAGTATAATTAGTTATATCGAAACTAAGTATTTTATATTAAGTGATAAAAATTATAAAATCCCTCGATGCATTAGATATATCCAAATATACTTAAGCATGGGTAGTAAGCTAATATTTACCCATTATGATAAGTTATCTTGGTATAAGGCATTGACTTTAATTTATGATTTCTACCATTTATACTATATCATTATTTTATGTTTATGATTATCTTTTTTTAATTATTTTTGTTATTTGGTCATTTTATATATGTATTTAATGATTATTTTTTTTTATTTTGAATATTATTTGATTCACTTACCCTTACTGAGTGGTTAATACCATTTCTTTATTAATGTTTCTTTGTTCCGTATAAGATTAAGACAATTATATTTATGAGAATCTATTATAAGGATAACATGAACTAAGAGTAATTTTAAATTTAAAAGTGTTTATGTAACATGAATTCTACATTTTATTGATATAATGGTATAGTTAATTATTTATCTATCTATCTCATAAATCTATTAAACTATTGATTATGAGAGAAATATTATATAATCAAGTATAGTAACAATGTAACACTAGATCTGGGTGACTCAATTCAAGATCATTACACTAATGGTGTATATTCCATTATTATAAAATCCATGTCCCATATTTTATTTTATGAAATGATATTTAATTTCCATATTATTCCTCCTAGAGTGTTCTATTGGTTTTTTTAGCATAATACAATTAACAACCCACAATATTAGTAATTACTTTTCCTTAATTAAATACAGGGTGGGTAATAAGCCCTTCATGAAACTGTGATCAAGAACTAAAACAATGTTACCTTGATAAATTTATTAAATATTACTGTTATTTAATAGCCATTAATTTTTATGGTATCAAAAAAATTATCCAAACTATAAAAAATATATGAAAATGTATAACAAAACAAAGTTCATTTTATGCTTGGAGATACAATTTTTCTTAAAACATTTTTTACACATTAATTGCGCTAACATGAAAATTAAATTATTATCACCTTTAGAAATTTTATTCGGTAATATGGATTATATATTTTGAATTAGTATTTAGAAATTATATAAAAAGACTAATTTTATTTTTATTCATAAAAATAATATTACTAAGATTAAATTTAACTACATTTATAATTGATAAACTATAATTTTCAAAGATTTATTTTGTTAATATTGAATAATTATTATCTAATACAAAAAAAATAAAATACTTAAAATATTGACTACAATATAATGCTTAAAAACATATATAATTATATTAACAAACATTTAATTGGTTAAAAATGCTCGATAATATTAAGAACACATAATAGTTAAAACATAATTTTCCTTACCAATAAAAGATATATATATATAATTTTTTAATTAAAAATTTAATTTTATTCTACTGATAAATTAAATTATATTTATTGGAGATTATATTTATGTTTATAATGTAAATATTTGATAATATTATTTACCATATATTTTTAATGAAACATAAATTTCTTGGTTAAAAATTAGTTACAAAAGTAAAAATAGAAAAAATAAAATGTAAAAACCTAATATTAGATGACTTGAAACAAGTTTAAAATATGTTTTGAAATTTATATTTAATGGATGAACGACCTTATCTCAAACTTACTCAGTTACTTTCATTTTTGGATCTTGTTGACTTGTTTAACATGTTACCCATTTATTTTAAGTGTCTATAATTACAAAAAAAAATTCCCTTCTCACAACTTATAAAAGGGTCATGTCGTCATCCCTTCATGACCACTCAAAGAATTTAGTTTAAAAAATAAATTATATCCATTATAAATACTTTATAATCAAGTTCATTTTACATGATCCACTTTCCAAAATATATTGTCTTATGACCTTCATTTCCATGAAATCCTCTAAGGAAAATGTAAAGATTTCAACGCTAAGACTCATTTTTCCCAAACATATTTCCATATCAGTATTAATTTTTCAATTAAATTGTTATAATTACTATATAATGGAATAATTAATTTGTTTATAATTTATTATATTATTATATAGTTAATAACTATTAACTACCCTTACCATTTTCTACTTTTTAAAAATTAGACCATCATTTGTGTGCTGTGTGGACGACTGCCTCCTTGATGTGATGACTTCTACTTTTCCCCATCATATCTCTTTACTGATTATAAGGGTAAAATTAAAGAATAAGTATGAAATATTTAATATAATTCTGATTATTGAGAGTCAAATTATAATCCACCTACCTTCCCTCTACTTCCATGAGAAATGAATATGTTAACCGTTAGTTGTACAGGCTACCACCTCCACAAAGCAACATATCTCATTTTCCATATAGTTTCTTTATTATTTTTAAAAAACATTAAAATATAATTTTTCATATTAAAATCATCTAGATAATATCATTATTATTCTGTAATAATTATATTATTCCAAAATAAACTAGTTTCATAATAATAATAATCCAATAATTATGGTATGTTCTTATTTGGGTCAGTTTAACCACCCACTTGAACAATTATATAAAACATTATAATGCATGATTATGAGAACATAATTAGTTATGATATGTGATATTAATAATTAAATAATAGGTTTATTTTTGTTTTATTATGGTAACTATAAAAATAAAATCATTAATTAATATACCACCATGGATCTGTTAAAAAACATCAAAAAATACTTTCCTTTAATTTTGTGTTCAAGTACCATAACTAAAAAACTCATAGAATGATATTATAACTATATAAAATATCATAAAAAATCAAATATAGTACCTTTTATGACATTTTAATGATTAAATTTGAGATAATAATTAATACAAACACTACTTTTAGGAAACTTGTTTAAAACAATCTTCATTACACATATCAGATATTAAAAATGGATAATAACAAAAAAATACATGTCTAGAATAACAATAAATGGAATTTATAAAATTTTATAGATATACATAATTTTATTAAATATAATATCAATATATCTATGTTTATTTTTACATGATCATAGAGTGCATTTGACTAAGGATGGAAACAAGGTAAGGGTTTCCTTGTCTCATTTTCAACTCAATGGGACATGTTTGATATTATACATGATCATTTATTTTATATATTTTATTCAATACCCTATTGATTTTAAATATTATAATATATTCCATTTAATGATATTTTAACTTCCATTTCATGATCTTCATAGGAATCTCATTTATTTATATGTTACCAACACCCTAAGGGTTTTATATACACAATTTTCAAATTCATTTGGTCGTAGTATTTCCTACTTAAATATAATTTCCAAGATTTATTTAATCCTTAAATTCCATTATTTTATATGTAATATCCTATTTTTATATGTTTAATCTTATTATAAACATTAATAAAAATTTCTTTGATATTTTTTTTTCCAAAATAAAAGTTTAACATTGGTTAGAAGAACTCTCATTCTTACCAATGGATTTTTTCTTCCATGTACAAGTCATTTATATCAAAATTATTTTCATTAAATAAATAAAAATATATTTTTTATTATAAATTATTAATATTTTATTCTACCTATTACATAAAATGAAATCCTTTCATCATTCCTCTAATGTAGTTTTTGGTTAAAAAAACTAAAAAACTTAACAATGGCCTTTCTTTTCATTATTTACCCCTCAAGATTTATTAGATTGATTTTTGTTTCTTTTCAAGGATAATTTATTTAAATCCCTTTATAATAATTATTTCAAAATCCATTTATTTCATTTTCAATTTTTTTAATGTAATTTTCAATACATATTTCATAAGAATGATTAAATGGTATTGTGAAAATTTTCTATTTTAACATTTATTTTTACTCCAAGGATTATCTCAGATGAAGTTGTGTTTTTATCACCCAAAATATTTTATTATGATATGGTTTTTCTTCAAATAATGATATTTTGGATACTTTATGATTTCTAAAGTTCATTTTTTGTGATATTTTTGAAAATTTTAGAAAACTTATTCATTTTTCCATGGGTTCTTTAAAATATAATGAAGATTGATTTTAAGTGGAAAAAATATGTATAAATAATGATAGGAGGTCCAATATAAACTAAAAATTCATATGTATAAGTTAATATGTTATGATATATTCAATCATATACATAATGAGTTTATTCACAAATGTATGGGCTTAATGAGTTTGCTCATATTATTAAGCATGGACATAAAGAGTCTGTTTACACAGACATGGGATAATGAGTTTTCTCACAAATATTTTTCAATTTGTATGATTTTTCCATATTTATATTTTTTATCATTTTATGACTCATTTACAAGATTCATTTCATTTTCATAATATTCATTGTTTTCTTGTTACACCTTGCTTTCAATTTATCTTACACTCTTATGTCACGGTCACATTTTTTATGTTTATTGAGACGTATTTTGATCCTTGTCATACCTTTTATGATCACTTATTTATTTTTTATGTTATTATGTTTATATATCATATATTATGATTATAATTAATGGTATCATGATATTTAATAAGATATTTATCCACTAACTCATTTTATCCTTCGTGATTATGACTTGATAGATTTTGATATATTTTTCTCTTACTGTGCGTCTGATCTCTCCATTTTCTTCTGTTTTTATCCCACAGGTTATGAAGACTATTATATCATGTGATATACTTAGAAAATGTTCTACAAGAGTGTGATTATAGAGTAAAAACTTCAGGAAAAATGCATTTCATGATGTCTTTTTCTGTAAATGTGCTTGTTAAACTATCGCTAACTGATCTCCATCAATTTTATAGACATATAAATTTAGTACTACTGATTAATAATTATTTAAAACACCATTAATTTATTAATTATTCATTATGATTTTTAAGGATGTGTATTCTTTTCAAAGTTGTTAAAATTTAATTGTATTAGTTGACTTATAGAGATACAATAAAAACCATCATGTATTATTTTCATGGTGGATTGATAGAATTCAATTTTTTGTTTTGGTTTTAAAATTATGGTAACCCACCTCTAAATTATTCAAGGTGGCCCACTAATTTGAGTGGTAGTTTAAATCATTGCAGATGATGATATGAATTTTGAAATGTATAACTGTAAATCAAGATCTTATACCAGAAATTTGGAACACACAATTACAAAAAGAAAAGTTAAAAAAAAATTAAATAAACATTATAAAATTAAATTCAACTATATTACAACATTTCATAACATAAAATATATTAAATAAGTAAAATGTTCATTAAAACCCCCATTAATCCATTAAAATGCCATAAAAACCAAAATATACATAAATATAAATAGAAATAACACATTGTAGACCATCAAATATTATATCCACATCAATATAGATTCATCAAGATGATATCTACTCCCCATCCTGATGACTTTCAACCCCATGTTTACGAATTTATAGTATTTAAAAAAAGAAATTAGATTCTTATAAATAACAATACAAACAAAAAATGAAAAATAAATGTTTCTAAATTTTGATACTAAGACTTCCACATACCCAATATTAGTTGAAACTGTACATTTAGTAGCGGGTGACATACCTGATGGAGCTGGGACTATCACTTATGTTGTAGTGCCATCTATGTTTTTAAACTGACTAAAATTAACAAACCTTTTAGTACTTATCATTTTTTATTATAAATAAATAGTGAAAGTGGTTAAACATTTTTAAATGATGCAAGAGAATAATAAAATATAAAATTTCTAATAATTTTCAGGTATATAAACAATTTTTTTTAGGTTTAAAATTACTAATTTATCTTATTAAAATGTAAATATTATTATATATAATAACTAATATATGAATTTTTATTTTACATTCATTCCAATATTTTAAAGGCATTAAATGCAGATAGGAAATTATTTTACACCCAATATCATTAACAATCAATATTGACTTCATGATTTTTCAAGCACAACTATGGTTCAAAAATATCAATATGTGTGAAATTAAATTGAATATAAAAACCATGATAGAAACTCTATTAATGAATCAATATTTTTTAACAGAAAATAAAATATGATTTAATATATTATTGGAGGATTGAACATACATTGGTTTATTCATAATTGATTATCATCATCCACAATTAATACAATATCCTTATTTTAAACCTCTCTTGGAAGCCTAGTTTTTTTTCCATCATAGAAAAATAGAACAATCCCCTCATATTAAATGTGTTCACTATGAGTAAAATATTCATCAATGTCATAACATATATCATACAAGTCTCTCTATTTCACATAAACAATAATAGTACACCCTTCATCAATTTAATCATAAAATAATATTCCATTTTATTTTGTGAGGCCAAAATATATGGATAATGTTTTTTATTCTCATTGGTAGAAATAAAATAATTTTTGTTTAAATAAGTAAACTATAATTATTATTTTTTATAACTTTGTGAAAATTGTACCACTTTCATTTAAATAAAAAAATAGAAAATTATCCATAATAATTCAATTCTATAATTTCAGTCAATTTTAGATAATATCCCAACTCTACAAATTTTCTAAAGTTACCTTTATTTTTGTGTTTTTAACCTTCTTCATGAGAAACTATATGAGACTTGAAACCATTAATATTATTAGAATCGAATCTACTAGATTGCTTCAGCGGCCCTTGAGATAAATATTTCAAATTAGCATATAATTAGCTCTATCGTCAACATTCAAGATCATTTCAAATAAATACAAAATACTCTTATTTATTAAAAATAATTATTAAAAAATTATTAATATAAAAATGATTATGAACTTACATGAAATGTAAACCAATTAATAATGTCTCTGTTTATTTTTTAATTTCATTCAAATTTTAAGTTTGAATAAAAATTTATATTTTTTCTTGTATCTTTAGTTATTTAATGAATAGTCTTACAATATCACAACTTGGTAGCAAAAATATATTTTATTTTATAAATTCCATATGAATTAGTGAAAATGAAGATATATTTCTAACTACATGACCAAGTGATGGAAATAATTTTTTTTTACTAAAAAACTGAATATAATTTGATTTATCTTGGACATTCTCAACCCGATTGAATATTATCTTAATCAATTATAATTACACTAAAGAGAATGTGAGACACTCTTTAGATAACTAAATTTTCACAATAGATTCTTCTGGTCGAACATTTTTCTTCACATTAGACATCAAATGAAAACTTTATCTAATAAATCAACATATAATAAATGTACATATTAAAAATAAATATAATTAAATAGTAGATAAATTTTTAAAACATAATACATATTTATGGGATACATACATCGATAGTGTGTAGGTCCCCCTAATTTAGATTCCTTTAAACAATTCACTTCCAAATGAATCATTATAGTGAAGAAAGATTAGAGAGAAGTCATTTCCATGTGAAAAAGTTCCCTCAACATTATTTATTTCAATTTTTATAGCTCATCATGGTTTAATGTTTTCTCATATAGTTTTTTGAAGAAAATGAAAAACTCAATTATGACTGGTCTTATTTTATCATATAACAAATTAAGCAATGATAATGTAAAAAACTAATCCATCAAAATAAGCAAGAAATTAATTTTCAATCCATTTACCTTGTAATGTTTTGTGTTAACACATAATGAAATATTAATAGAATGTCCATTATGAAATTTCCTATTTTTAAGTCTTTAAATGAAGTAATATTTTTTAGAGGTTTTTAATAAGAAAATTCTCTTGAATACTTCTGATACTCATTTTCCCATAGATCACATTTTATATTCATTTTTTCTAAGTATATGTATAAATTATGATGATCCTTTGTTTTCCCATTATCATTATGTATTGTAAAATTCACAATATCACACACATTATTATTTATGTTCATAACATTGTGATTTTATGTAATATTATTAGTTCTTAATAAGGAAGTTAGAAAAGTATAGTTTTCTCTACAATTGTTGTTTTCCAATTCAATATTATGTGGTATGAACACTTTTTCCACCATTGAATAACTGATCGTATTTCACAAATTCAATAATAATAGATGATTATTATGTCAAATATATGACACAAATAATAATTTTAGAGGTGGGCCCAAATCATCTTGTTCACAAAATCATGACTTATTTAATTTAAATCGTTGAAATACTTCCAGATATCAATGGTGACACAAAATGATTTATACTACGATGAATCAATTTAGAATTAAATTCAAGAAGTGGACATGCCATACCCATATGATTATTACAACCAAATAAATTTTGAAGTCCAGGATATTCACGGATGTTCTACATAAGAGCATCATACATTTTTAAAAATATCTTAGTTGAGGCCTCATGTGTATTTAAAAAATTTCTTATAACTATTGAAATTCATGTATAATAGGTTGAATGTAACATCCCAGGTAAATAAAGAATAAATTATTTTCATATATTTTTGAATTAAATATTAATTTTACTTTAAAGGGGTTTCTATGTTCGATAGCGTACCCGATACGCAACAAAGAGTATCTTTGAAATCTTACGTTGCACACTAGTAATAAAATAATATTATTTTAAATGGTAGTTAACACGTAGCCGTTGTATTTGTGGGAATGAATAGAAATAACTAAAAAATCATTATATATGTTTTTTAATTGTTTTTATATTTACCCTATAAAATATAAAGTCTTAAAATAAGAAAATAATTCAATTTTAGGCATAGATACTCTAATATTCACTAAAGGTCCACTTATCACCTTTTCATGTGGAACCCTCATTAAATATAGTTTTGGTCACTCTTATACTTTCTATTGGACCAAATAAAACTCTCCTTTAGAATCGGGAAATTAAAATTTACTTTGTGTAGATTTTTGGTATTTTTCTGATAAAGTTCATTTTTTAATGAATAGTGAAAAATGTTGTATTTTAATTCAAAAACACTTTTTAATCTAATTAATTTATATGATTATATTATCTTTTGAATTGGTTTTAAAGTGAAATTAGAATATATTATTACCATTAAATCCAACAGTGGTCGTTGGAATTAATTTCACTTTGAAATCAGACTTTAACTAGTGTCAATCTTTTGATACTTATTGTTTCATAAAAACACGCTATTTGCTCTGACAGCGGGAATTAATTATTAAATTAATTAATGCAACTTATATGTTTTGAATTTTGTAAAATAGACTTCACTTTTGAATTCAGAATATCAAATATAGCTTAGGGTGAAGTTTTGGTATTTTTCTGAAAAACTTCAATTTTTGATGAATAGTGAAACCTCTAATTGGTACTTAAAAAATGATTTTTCGTTTAAATGCTATTTTACCACCTCTGTGCTTAGAATTTCAAAAATCTGACATACATGGTTGTCATTAAGAAGTAAAATGTGGTTCAATGGGATTAAAATAATTTTTTTGGTGAATAGTAACTTTTAAGTTTTTAATCGCTATTAGAGGTAATTAGTGTGGTTTAAGATAAAAATAATGTTTTAATATTATTAAATGGCCAAGACACATGTCCTACCCTCATTGGATGTGTCATGGCCAACCAAGACAATCAATGGGTCAACTTGGGGACCCCATGGAGCCACTTTGGTAGGAAAATGACATTAAAGCCTTTTTATTTAAAGTTAAAATTAAAATGTCACAAACATGTGTTGTTTTACTAAAAAACAATTTACATGTTTTATACAAGTCATATTTTTGAATATAAATATTCATTAGAAAGCTAAAACGTTTTCCTACATCATGATATTTTTTTTATAATTTTTAGACATTAAATATATTAAATTAGTTATGACACTATGATGATGCAGCGATTACCTCATTATTTAACGCTTCAAATAAAATGAAAATATAATGTAAAATATAAGAACTACACTTGTCAAAAACCTATTGTATGGGTATATTTCTAACCATTATCACCTTATCCAGGCATTATATCAATGTGGGACCTTTTAAATCCAAAACTCATTTTAAAATAAAGTAACATTTCTTTACTTTCCAAGAGTGCCCCTCCTCTCCTCTTATAAAAGGCCCCCAACTCTACCACCATACCAACACATCCAAAGCCTTTGGATCGGCCAAAACCTGCACATTTTGCCTCTCCACATCCCTCTCTTACTCCTAGAAGCCTCACTTTGGGCAGAAGTATTCCCAAGAAATCCTTTGAGCTCAAATCTAAGAGAGTTACCCGATTTTAAGGTAATGTCTTCACTTGTGTTCTTTTGTTTTATTTTGCTTCTCCAACCCCCTAAAATATTTTTATTCATTTCTATTATAACAACACCAATATCCTCAAAAATCTAGTATGTTTTTATAAGAATAATTTGAGCTGCACTTACACACACCTACATCTAATGGTTAAAGAACATACTGTTTCTATGGTTGACGAATTTCTTCCTCACAAAATGATGATTGTTCAATCTTCTTTTAACACCTTTAATGGTGGCCATTAACATGTCACTCTATTTATATATGATATATATTATGTTTATGTTTTCGTTATGCTTCTGTATTTTTCATTTGTGGTATACCTTTATGGTTTCCATTATGGGTATACGTGATATCTTCATTTTAGGAAATGCGGACTACTGCCCCCTCAAAGTGATTTGATTCGTTAATGCCATATGTGGGACGTATAAAGGATGGATTTAAAGTTATAATATATGATGTTATACTGGAATTATAATATACCTTTATATCAATATTATTTCATTCCATTAAAGTATGAGATAGAAATGAATGTAGAGTTCATGCGTACGTACGGTTTACCGTCTCCATGAACGGTGCATTTCATTTCTTATCCCCGAATGTAATGTACTATTATAAGTACATATTCATAATGGATATATATGTTGTTTGTTAAATCTAAATGATTAATATAATTCTGGAATGAAAATATACATATCTCTCATTTAGTTTTAATTCCATTAATATGACATAGAAATGAAAGTAGTGTTCATGCGTACGTACGGATTACCGTCTCCATGAACGGTGCATTTCATTTATTACCTCTAAATGATTATGTAATATTATAAATACAGGTATATGCTAGATATATATGATATATATGATATCCAAATCATGAATATCATTCTGGATATAATGAATATTTGACCACACGAACAACATGTAATTGTAAGAAGTCCACTTTCGACTTAAGAACCAAATATCGACAAAACAAAATTTATTAACATAAATGATTACATAATGTTTATCACATGGAAACAAGTGATATAAAAGGAATAATTAACTTTAAAAAGGTTATTAAGCAAGTAAAAATTAACTCAAGTTTATTATTCAGGACGTTACAGAACGATCGAGTCAAGTCGGACCCAAGGTAAGGGACTTCGTCTCAATCTCCTTTTATTGAGGCATATTTTCTTTTATACACATCTTTCTTTTATACGGTGTATAAACCCCTTTGACTTTACTTTTATACAAAAGGAATATTTTTCTACGAAGTGTTTTACTAAACGACAAAAAGGAATGTTTCTTTTAACGTACGCGGTGACAACAACCTTTTCCGCCGTCACGAGTATTAATTGGTCTTTGGCTTCCTCAACAAGCCAAAATATTTTTTAAAATGAAATAAATACCATATAATATTTTATGTATTTTGGTATTGAAAATGGTTTTTATAATGTATTTGTTATGTCAATATATTTAAGTGATATATTATGATCAAAGTGTGGAAATGTTTTCTTTCCATTATATTTATTTTATGAATTATGATTTTATAATTGTACTTGGACATTTGACGGGTGGTTACCTGATAAACCATATGACGGGTGATGCCGTCAATACCAGGACGGGTGGTTATGTTATAACCTCAAATTAATTGGGTATGGAAGTTGGCCGTATGGCTATTCTATTAAGTGATATGTGTGAAAGTCGACCGTATGGTTATTCCATTTAAGTATGTTTATGTCCCAAGATAACTTTATATGTTATGTGATATTTATATGGGTTTTATGGTAATACTTGGGTTATGAAAGGGTAAGTAATGATATTTTAATCATTGAAGAGTTTTTAATACTTCATAAAGGTGAAAAGTATTACATTGATAAAGTATACATGGTTTACTTGTTGTTTTAAAAAACTAAAAGTTTTCATTCATTGTGTATCCCTTACTGAGATTTTTATGCTCACCCCAAGTTTTTTTGAAATGTTTTTCACAGGACTTAATGTGGAATAGGTTCATGGATGGGATCAAGGGAAAGTCATTCTATCTAAAACATGGAACTAGACATGTTTCCTTTTAAGAGTTTTTATTTTATGGAAGCTTAGTAGAAGTTTCAACTTTGTAATCTTTTGAGATCTAATAGTTATGTCCTAATTCTCTAAAACTATAAACCACGAAAAGATCCTCAATGTGAATTACTAATTTAATTCAATATTAAGTAAGGTTTAAGGTCGAGGCCTTATAGTTGGTAGCAGAGGTCGGTTTAGACAACATTAGGAGTTAGAAAATTGTTAAATTATAAATTAATTTATGGTATGACTGAAATGATATAGCATTTAAAGATTACCATGTTTCTTCGCCTAAGATATTTCTGTGTTCAGAATGGTTTTCCGCAGAGGAAACAAGGCAGATATGTTGGGAAGACATCAGGGGGAAGATAACCTTCCAAATCAGCAACCTGAGATGGTCAGAATCAGAACTAAACAGTTTATTGCAATGATGGCTCAGTTGACTCTGGTGAAAAATGTTGGTTGTTTTTATTGGTGATATTTTGGTGTTTTCTAAAAGTACAGAGGAGCATGAAATTAATTTAAGGGTTATCTTGCAAACCTTAAAAGAAAAGAAACTATATGGAAAATTCAGCAAGTGTGAGTTTTGGTTACAACAAATTGATTTCCTTGGTCACATTGTTTCAAAAGATAGCACACCTGTTGATCCTGCTAAAACAAAAGTTGTTGAAGAATGGACAACACCCACAAATGTAACCGAGATCCATAGTTTTCATGGATTGGTAGGTTACTACCAACGTTTTTTTGAAAAATTTTCACGGTTATCTAGTCCAATGACTAAGTTAACTCGGAAGGGTGTTAAGTTTATCTGGACAAAATAATGTAATGATTATTTTCAGGAGTTGAAAAGAAGATTGGTGAATGCTCCAGTTTAGGCACTTCCTTCCAGAAATGGTGAGTTTGTTTTCTACAGTGATGCTTCATTGAAAGGACTTGGGTGTGTCCTTATGCAGAATGATCAGGTAATTGCATATGCTTCACGTCAGTTAAAAAATAATGAGCTAAATTACCCTATACATGATTTGGAATTATCTGTTGTTGTTTCCACTTTAAAAATTTAGAGGCATCATTTGTATGGAGTAAAGTGTGAAATATATACCGATCACAAAAGTTTAAAGTTTATATTCACTCAGAAAGAATTGAACATGAGACAGAGGAGATGGCTAGAATTAATCAAGGATTATGATTGTACATTTCACTACCATCCGGGAAAATCAAATAAAGTGGCTGATTCTTTGAGTCAAAAAAGTAATGCTTCATTAACAATGTTGTGTTTGGAATGTGATCCTTTGGTTAAGTATTTGATGAGCTTTGGAAAAGAAGTTTTTTGTGCAGTAATTCCTTATGTTTTGTTTCAGGTATCAGTGAAATATTCTCTATCAGACAGAATTAAGCAAGCACAGAAGCAAGACAATGAGTTGCAGAAAAAGGTAGAGCTGGTTCAGAAGGGTAAGTTGCTTGAATTCAACATTGATAATGATTATTATTTGAGATTCGGGAAGAGATTGTGTGTGCCTTGTGATTCACAGTTGAAGAAAGATTTTTTATGTGAAGCTCATAGTTCTCCGTTTTCAGTTCATCCTGGAAGTACTAAGATGTACAGAGATCTGCGGGAGTATTACTGGTGGTATGGAATGAAAAGAGATATTGCTGATTTTACTATGAAGTTTTTGACTTGTCAACAGGTTAAAGCAGAGCGACAGTTACCAAAAGGGATGCTTCAGCCTTTACCAGTGCTAGAGTGGAAATGGGAAAATATATCCATGGACATTGTTCAGGGATTACCGAAGACATCTCGAAGTAATAATGCAATCTGGGTTATTGTTGATTTCTTGACTAAATCTGCTCATTTCCTTGCTATACGAGATAATTTTTCTCTAGATAAACTTTCCCGTTTGTATCTTAAAGCGATAGTCAGGTTACATGGATTTCTCCTCTCCATTGTGTCTGATTGTGATCCCAGGTTTACTTCCAACTTTTGGAAGGCCCTTCAGAAGTCGTTGGGTACTGAATAAAATTTTAGTACAACATTTCATCCGCAATCAGATGGGCAGTCAGAATGAACAATTCAGACATTGGAGGTTATGCTACGTTCTTGTTTGATGTATTATCAGGGATGTTGGGACCAACATCTTTCTTTGTTTGAGTTTTCTTATAATAACAGTTTTCATTCCAGTATACAGATGGAACCATTTGAGGCATTATATGGGAAGCGGTGCCGAACACCAGCTTTTTGGGATGAAGTGGGTGAAAAGAAGATGATGGGACCAGAATTGGTAGAAGAGATGGCAGAAATAGTTCTGTTGATTCAGAAACACATGAGAAAAGCTCAGATCAGGCAGAAAAGTTATGTGGATAACCGGAAGAAGGATCTATCTTTCGAGGTAGGTGATCATTTTTTTCTCAATGTCTCACCATGGAAAAGTGTGATGCAATTTGGTAAGAAAGGAAAGCTGGGTCATAGGTTCATTAGAACATATGAAATTATGGAGAGAGTTGGATCAGTTGCATACCGAGTGTCTTTACCTCCGAGTTTATCTAAGGTACACAATGTTTTTCATGTTTCGATGTTGAGAAAGTATATTCTAGATTCATCTCATGTTTTGAGCCCAGAGGTAGTTCAGTTGGAAGATAATATCTCTTATGAAGAACTACCAGTCCAGATTCTTGACTGAAGAGAGAAAGTGTTGTGAAATAAGGTAATTCACCAGGTAAAGGTTTTTTGCAAAAACCATATGGTTGAAGAGGCAACGTGGGAATCTGAAAATTCTATGAGGGATAAATACCCCCACTTATTTTGATAAATGAATAAAATTGCGAGGAAGAAATTCCCAAAAGGGGGGAAGGATGTAACATCCCTAGTAAATAAAGAATAAAGTATTTTCATATATTTTCGAATTAAATATTAATTTTACTTTAAAGGGGTTTCTATGTACAATAGCGTACCCGATACACAACAAAGAGTTTCTTTTAAATCTTACGTTGCACACTAGTAATAAAATAATATTATTTTAAATGGTAGTTAACACATAGCCGTTGTATTGGTGGGAATGAATAGAAATAACTAAAATATGATTATATTTATTTTTTATAAATGTTTTTATATTTACCCAATAAAATATAAAGGCTTAAAATAAGAAAAGAATTCAATTTTAGGCATAGATACTATAATATTCACTAAAGGTCCACTTATCGCCCATTCATGGAGAACCTTCTTTAAATATAGTTTTTGTCACTCTTATACTTTCTATTGGACCAATTAAAACTCTCCTTTAGAATCGGGACATCAATATTTACTTTGTGTAGATTTTTGGTATTTTTCCGCCAAAGTTCATTTTTTAATGAATAGTGAAAAATGTTGTATTTTAATTCAAAACCTCTTTTTAATCTAATTTATTTATATGATTATATTATCTTTTGAATTGGTTTTAAAGTGAAATTATAATATATTTTTACCATTAAATCCAATAGTGGTCATTGGAATTAATTTCACTTTGTAATCGGACTTAAACTAGTGTCAATCTTTTGATACTTATTGTTTTATAAAAACACGCTATTTGCTCTGACAGTGTGAATTAATTATTAAATTAATTAATGAAACTTATATGTTTTTAATTTTTTAAAATATACTTCATTTTTGAATTCGGAATATCAAATATAGCTTAGGGTGAAGTTTTGGTATTTTTCTGAAAAACTTCAATTTTTGATGAATAGTGAAACCACTAAGTGGTACTTAAAAAACTGATTTTTCATTTAAATGAAATTTTACCACCTCTGTGCTTTGAATTTCAAAAATATGACATACATGGTTTTACTTAAGAAGTAAAATGTGGTTCAAAGGGATTGAATTTATTTTTTTGGTGAATAGTAACTTTTAAGTTTTTAATCGCGATTAGAGGTAATTAGTGTGGTTTAAGTTAAAAATAATGTTTTAATATTATGAAATGACCTAGACACATGTCCTACCCTCATTTGATGTGTAATGTCCGACCAAGACAATCCATGGGTCAACTTGGGGACCCCATATAGCCACTTTGGTAGGAAAATGACATTAATACCTTTTTATTTAAAGTTAAAATTAAAATGTCACAAACATGTGTTGTTTTACTAAACAAATTTTTACATGTTTTATACAAGTAAGATTTTGACTATAAATATTCATTAGAAATCTAAAACGTTTTCCTACATCATGATATTTTTTTTATAATTTTTAGACATTAAATAAATTAAATTATTTATGACACCATGATGATGCAGCGATTACCTCATTATTTAACGATTTAAATAAAATGAAAATATAATGTAAAATATAAGAACTACACTTGTCAAAAACTTATTTGATGTGTATATTTCAAACCCTTATCACCTTATCCCTTAATTATATAAATGTGGGACCTTTTAAATCCGAAACTCATTTTAAAATAAAGTAACATTTCTTTACATTCCAATAGTGCCCCTCCTCTCCTCCTATAAAAGGGCCCCACCTCTACCACCTTACCCACACTTACAAAGAATTTGGCTCAGACAAACCCTACCCATTTTTTCTCTCAACATCCCTCTCTTACTCCTAGAAGCCTCACTTTGGGCAGAAGTCTTCCCAAGGAATCCATTGAGCTCAAATTTAAGAGACTTACCTGATTTTAAGGTAATGTCTTTACTTGTGTTCTTTTGTTTTATTTTGCTTCTCCAACCCCCTAAAATCTTTTTATTCATTTCTTTTGTAACACCACCAATATCCTCAATATACTAGGATATTTTTATAAGAATAATTCTAGCTACACTTACACACACCTACATTTAATGGTTAAAGAACATACTATTTCTGTGGTTGGCGAATTTCTGCCTCACGAAACGATGATTGTTCAATATTATTTTAACACCTTTAATGGTGGCCATTAAGATGTCACTCTATTTATATATGATATATATTATTTTTATGTTTTCCTTATGCTTCTTAATTTTTCATTTGTGGTATACCTTTATGGCTTCCATTATGGGTATACGCGATATCTTCATTTTAGGAAGTGCGAACTACCGCCCCCTCAAAGTGATTTGATTCGTTAATGCCATATGTGGGACGTTTAAAGGATGGATTTAAAGTTATTATATATGATGTTATACTGCAATTATAATACACCTTTATATCATCATTATTTCATTCCATTAAAGTATGAGATAGAAATGAAAGTAGTGTTTATGTGTACGTACGGCTTACCGTCTCCATGAACAGTGCATTTCATTTCATATCCCCAAATGTAATGTACTATTATAAGTACATATAAATAATGGATATATATGATTTATGTTACATATAATTGATAAATATAATTCTGGAATTAAAATATACATATCTCTAATTTATTTTTAATTCCATTAATATGACATAGAAATGAAAGTAGCTTTCATGCATACGTACGGCTTACCATCTCCATGAACGGTGCATTTCATTTCTTACCTCCAAATGATTATGTAATATTATAAATACATTTATATTCTGGATATATATGATATATATGATATCCAAATCATGAATATCATTCTAGATATAATGAATATTTGACCACACGAACAACATGTAATTGTAAGAAGTCCACTTTCGACTTAAGAACCAAATATCGACAAACAAACATTATTAACATAAATGATTAAATAATGTTTATAACATGGAAATAAGTGATATAAAAGGAATAATGAACTTGATAAAGGTTCTAAATCAAGTAGAAATTAACTCAAGTTTATTATTCAGGACGTTATAGAACGATTGAGTCAAGTCGGACCCGAGGTAAGGGACTTCGTCTCAATATCCTTTCATTGAGGCATATTTCGTTTTATACACAACATTATTTTATAAGGTGTATAAAACCCTTTTAATTTTAATTTTATACAAAAGGAATCTTTTTCTACGAAGCATTTTACTAAACGGAAAAAAGGAATGTTTCTTTTAACGTATGCGTTGACAACGACCTTTTCCGCTGCCGCGAGTATTATTTGGTCTTTGGATTCCTCAACAAGCCGTAGTGTTTTTTTAAATGAAATAAATACCATATACTCTTTTATTTATTTTGGTATTGAAAATGGTTTTTATAATGGATTTGTTTTGTCAATATATTTAAGTGATATATTGTGATCAAAGTGTGGAAATATTTTCTTTCCATTATATTTGTTTTATGTCTTATGATTTTATAATGGTACTTGGACATTTGACGGGTGGTTACATGATAAACCATATGACGGGTGGTGTCATGAATACCAGGATGGTTGGTTGCGTTATAACCTCCAATGCATTGGGTATGAAAGTCGGCCGTATGGCTATTCTATTAAGTGATATGTGTGGATGTCGACCATATGGTTATTCCATTTAAGTATGTTTATGTCCCAAGTTACCTTTATATGTTATGTGATATTTATATGGGTTTTATGGTAATCTTTGGGTTACAAAATGCTAAGTAATGATCTTTTATTCATTGAAGAGTTTTTACTACTTTACAAAGGTGAAAATTCTTACTTTGATAAAGTATACATGGTTTACTTGTTGTTTTGAAAAACTAAAAGTTTTCTTTCATTGTGTATCCCTTACTGATCTTTTTATGCTCACCCCAAGTTTTTTTGAAATGTTTCTCATAGGACATAATGTGGAATATGTTCAAGGATGGGATCAAGGGAAAGTCATGCTATCTAAAACATGGAACTAGACATGTTTCCTTTTAAGAGTTTTTATTTTATGGAAACTTAGTAGAAGTTTCTACTTTGTAATCTTTTGAGATGTATTAGTTATGTCCTAATTCTATAAAACTCTAAACCGTGAAAAGATCCTCAATGTGAATTATTAATTTAATTCAATATTAAGTAAGGTTTAAGGTCGGGGCCTTATAGTTGGTATAAGAGGTCGGTTTAGACAACTTTAGGAGTTAGAAAATTGTTAAATTATAAATTAATTTATTTTATGACTGAAATGATATAGCATTTAAAGATTACCATGTTGCTTCACCTCGGATATTTCTGTGTTTAGAATGGTTTTCCATAGAGGAAACAAGGTAGCTATGTTGGGATGACATCAGGGGGAAGACCACCTTCCAAATCAGCAACCAGAGATGGTCAGAATCAGAACTAAACAGTTTATTGCAGTGATGGCTCAGTTGACTCAGGTGAAAAAATTTGGTTGTTTTTATTGGTGATATTTTGGTGTTTTATAAAAGTACAGAGGAGCATGAAATTCATTTAAGGGTTATCTTGAAAACCTTAAAAGAAAAGAAACTATATGGAAAATTCAGCAAGTGTGAGTTTTGGTTACAACAAATTGCTTTCCTTGGTCACATTGTTTCAAAAGATGGCATAATTGTTGATCCTGCTAAAACAAAAGTTGTTGAAGAATGGCCAAGACCCACAAATGTAACCGAGATCCGTAGTTTTTTTGGATTGGCAGGTTACTACCGAAGGTTTGTTGAAAATTTTTCACGGTTATCTAGTCCAATGACTAAGCTAACTCGGAAGGGTGTCAAGTTTATCTGGAAAAAAGAATGTGATGATTGTTTTCAGAAGTTGAAATGAAGATTGGTGAATTATCCAGTTTTGGCACTTCCTTCTAGAAATGGTGAGTTTGTTATCTATAATGATGCTTCATTGAAAGGACTTGGTTGTGTCCTTATGAAGAATGATCAGGTAATTTCATATGTTTCACGTCAGTTAAAAAATCATGAGCTAAATTACCCTACACATGATTTGGAATTCGCTGCTATTGTTTTCTCTTTAAAAATTTGGAGGAATCATTTGTATGGAGAAAAGTGGGAAATATATACCGATCAAAAAAGTTTAATGTTTATATTCACTTAGAAAGAATTGAACATGAGACAGAGGAGATGGCTAGAATTAATCAAGGATTATGATTGTACATTTCACTACCTTCCGGGAAAATCAAATAAAGTGGCTGATGTTTTGAGTCAAAAAAGTAATGCTTCATTAACAATGTTGCTTTTGGAATGTGATTCTTTGGTTAAGGATTTGATGAGATTTGGTATAGAAGTTGTTTTTTCAGGAAGTCCTTATGTTTTGTTTTAGGTATCAGTGAAATATTATCTATCAGATAGAATTAAGCAAGCACAGAAGCAAGACAGTGAGTTGTAGAAAAAGGTAGAGCTGGTTCAGAATGGTGAGTTGCCTGAATTCAACATTGATAATGATTGTGTTTTGAGATTTGGGAAGAGATTGTGTGTGCCTTGTGATTCTCAGTTGAAGAGAGAGTTGTTATGTGAAGCTCATAGTTCTCCGTTTTCAGTTCATCCTGGCAGTACTAATATGTACAAAGATCTGCGGGAGTATTACTGGTGGGATAGAATGAAAATAGATATTGTTGATTTTACTATGAAGTGTTTGACTTGTCAACAGGTTAAAGCAGAGTGGCAGTTACCGAAAGGGATACTTCAGCCTTTACCAGTGCCAAATTGGAAATTGTAAAATATATCCATGGACTTTGTTGTGGGATTACCGAATACATCTCGAGGTAATAATGCAATATGGGTTATTGTTGATCGCTTGACTAAATCAGCTCATTTACTTGCTATACGAGATACTTCTTCCCAAGATCAAATTTCCCGTTTGAATCTTAAAGAGATAGTCAGGTTACATGGAGTTCCACTCTCCATTATGTCTGATCATGATCCCAGGTTTACTTCTAACTTTTGGAAGGGCCTTCAGAAGTCGTTGGGTACTGAATTAAATTTTAGTACATCATTTCATCCGCAATCAGATGGGCAGTCATAACGAACAATTCAGACATTGGAGGATGTTATACGTGCTTGTTCGATGGATTATCAGGGAAGTTGGGACCAACATCTTTCTTTGGTTGAGTTTTCTTATAATAACAGTTTTCATTCCAGTCTACAGATGGCACCATTTGAGGCATTATATGGGAAGCGGTGCCGAACTCCAGCTTTTTGGGATGAAGTGGGTGAAAGGAAGCTGATGGGACCAAAATTGGTAGAAGAGATGGCAGAAAAAGTTCAGTTGATTTAGAAATAGATGAGAACAGCTCAGATTAATTAAAAGAGTTATGCGGATAAACGGAGGAAGGATCTATCTTTCGGGGTAGGTGATCATGTTTTTCTCAAAGTTTCACCATGGAAATGTGTGATGCAATTTGGTAAGAAAGGAAAGCTGAGTCCAAGGATCATGGGACCATATGAAATTCTGGAGAGAGTTGGAGCAGTTGCATACCGAGTGGATTTACCTCTAAGTTTATCTCAGGTACACAATGTTTTTCATGTTTCAATGTTGAGAAACTATATGCCAGATTCATCTCATGTTTTGAGCCCAAAGGTAGTTCAGTTAGAATAGAATCTCTTTTATGAAGAACAACCAGTCCAGATTCTTGACCAAAGAGTGAAAGTGTTGTGAAATAAGGTAATTCACCAGGTAAAGGTTTTGTTGAAAACCCATATGGTAGAAGAGGGAATGTGGGAATCTGAAAATGCTGTGAGGGATAAATACCACCACTTATTCTGATAAGTGAATAAACTTGCGAGGACGCAATTCCCAAAAGGGGGGAAGGATGTAACATCCCAAGTAAATAAAGAATAAATCATTTTCATATAATTGAAAATTAAATATTAATTTTACTTTAAAGGGGTTGCTATGTTCGTTAGCATACCCGATACACAACAAAGAGTTTCTTTGAAATCTTACGTTGCACACTAGTAATAAAATAATATTATTTTAACTGGTAGTTAACATGTAGCCATTGTATTGGCGGGAATGAATAGAAATAACTAAAATATGATTATATATGTATTTTTAATATGTTTATATATTTACCCAATAAAATATAAAGGCTTAAAATAAGAAAAGAATTCAATTCTAGGCATAGATACTCTAATATTCACTAAAGGTCCACTTATCGCCTTTTCAGGGAGAACCTTCTTTAAATATAGTTTTGGTCACTCTCATACTTTCTATTTGACTAAATAAAACTCTCCTTTAGAATCGGGACATCAAAATTTACTTTGTGTAGATTTTTGGTATTTTTACGATAAAGTTCATTTTTTTAATGAATAGTGAAAAATGTTGTATTTTAATCCAAAACCTCTTTTTAATCTAATTTATTTATATGATTATATTATCTTTTGAATTGGTTTTAAAGTGAAATTAGGATATATTTTTACCACTAAATCCAATAGTGTTTTTTGGAATTAATTTCACTTTGAAATAGGACTTAAACTAATGTCAATCTTTTGATACTTATTGATTCATAAAAACACACTATTTGGTCTGACAGTGGGAATTAATTATTAAATTAATTAATGAAACTTATATGTTTTGAATTTTTTAAAATAGACTTCATTTTTGAATTCGGAATATCAAATATAGCTTAAGGTGATGTTTTGGTATTTTTCTGAAAAACTTCAATTTTTGATGAATAGTGAAACCACTAAATGGTACTTAAAAAACTGATTTTTCATTTAAATAAAATTCTACCACCTCTGTACTTTGAATTTAAAAAATCCGACATACATGGTTGTCATTAATAAGTGAAATTTAGTTCAATGGGATTAAAATATTTTTTTTGGTGAATAGTAAATTTTAAGTTTTTAATCGCAATTAGAGGTAATTAGTGTGTTTTAAGGTAAAAATAATGTTTTAATATTATGAAATGACCTAGAAACATGTCCTACCTTCATTGGATGTGTCATGGCCAACCAAGACAATCCATGGGTCAACTTGGGTACCACATGGAGCCGCCATTGTAGGAAAATGACATTAATACCTTTTTATTTAAAGTTAAAATTAAAATGTCACAAACATGTGTTGTTTTACTAAACAAATTTTTACATGTTGTATACAGGTCATATTTTTGACTATAAATATTCATTAGAAATATATAACATTTTCCTACATCATGATATTTTTTTTATAATATTTAGACATTAAATAAACTAAATTATTTATGACACCATGATGATGCAGCGATTACCTCATTATTTAACGATTTAAATAAAATGAAAATATAATGTAAAATCTAAGAACTACACTTGTCAAAAACCTATTGGATGGGTATATTTCGAACCCTTATCACCTTATCCTTGAATTATATCAATGTGGGACCTTTTGAATCTGAAACGCATATTAAAATAAAGTAACATTTCATTACTTTCCAAGAGTGCCCCTCCTCTCCTCTTATAAAAGGCCTCCATCTCTACCACCTTACCCACACTTCCAAATCCTTTGGCTCGGACAACCCCTGCCCATTTTTTCTCTCCACATCCCTATCTTACTCCTAGAAGCCTCACATTGGTCAGAAGTCTTCCCAAGGAAGCCTTTGATCTCAAATCTGATAGAGTTACCGGATTTTTAGGTAATGTCTTCACTTGTGTTGGTTTGTTTTATTTTGCTTCTCCAACCCCCTAAACTCTTGTTATTCATTTCTTTTGAAACAACACCAGTATCCTCAATATACTAGGATGTTTTTATAAGAATAATTAGAGCTACACTTACAAACACCTACATTTAATGGTTAAAGAACATACTGTTTCTGTGGTTGGCGAATTTATGTCTCACGAAATGATGTATGTTCAATATTCTTTTAACACATTTAATGGTGTCCATTAAGATGTCACTATATTTATATATGATATATATTATGTTTATGTTTTCCTTATGCTTCTGTATTTTTAATTTGTGGTATACCTTTATGGCTTCCATTATGGGTATACGTGATATCTTCATTTTAGGAAGTGCGGACTACCGCCCCCTCAAAGTGATTTGACTCGTTAATGCCATATGTTGGACGTATAAAGGATGGATTTAAAGTTATTATATATGATGTTACACTGAAATTATAATATATTTTTATATCATTATTATTTCATTCCATTAAAGTATGAGATAGAAATGAAAGTAGCGTTTATGCGTACGTACGACTTACCATCTCAATGAACGGTGCATTTCATTTCTTATCCCCAAATGTAATGTACTATTATAAGTACATATACATAATGGATATATATGATGTATGTTACATCTAAATGATTAATAAAATTATGGAATTAAAATATACATATCTCTCATTTAGTTTTAATTCCATTAATATGACATTGAAATGAAAGTAGCGTTCATGCGTACGTACGACTTACCGTCTCCATGAACGGTGCATGTCATTTATTACCTCTAAATGATTATGTAATATTATAAATACATTTATATTATGGATATATATGATATATATGATATCCAAATCATGAATACCATTCTAGATATAATGAATATTTGACCACTCGAACAACATGTAATTGTAAGAAGTCCACTTTCGACTTAAGAAGAAAATATCGACAAAACAAACATTATTAACATAAATGATTAAATAATGTTTATAACATGGCAATAAGTGATATAAAAGGAATAATGAACTTTAAAAATGTTCTTAAGCAAGTAGAAATTAACTCAAGTTTATTATTCAGGACGTTAAAGAACAATCGAGTCAAGTCGGACCCGAGGTAAGGGACTTCGTCTCAATCTCCTTTCATTGAGGCATATTTCGTTTTATACACAACATTCTTTTATACAGTGTATAAACCCCTTTGACTTTTACTTTTATTCAAAAGGAATCTTTTTCTATGAAGCGTTTTACTAAATGACAAAAAGGAATGTTTCTTTTAACGTACACGGTGACAACGACCTTTTCCGCCACCGCGAGTATTATTTGGTCTTTGGCTTCCTCAACAAGCCGTAATGTTTTTTAAAATGAAATAAATACCATATACTCTTTTATGTATTTTGGTATTGAAAATGGTTTTTATAATGGATTTGTTATGTCAATATATTTAAGTGATATATTGTGATCAAAGTGTGGAAATGTTTTCTTTCCATTATATTTGTTTTATGTCTTATGATTTTATAATGGTACTTGGACCTTTGACGGGTGGTTACGTGATAAACCATATGACAGGTGGTGCCGTGAATACCAGGATGGGTGGTTACGTTATAACATCCAATGCACTGGGTATGGAAGTCGGCCATATGGCTATTCCATTAAGTGATATGTGTGGAAGTTGACCGTATGGTTATTCCATTTAAGTATGTTTATGTCCCAAGTTACCTTTATATGTTATGTGATCTTTATATGGGTTTTATGGTAATATTTGGGTTACAAAAGGGTAAGTAATGATATTTTATTCATTAAAGAGTTTTTACTACTTCATAAAGGTGAAAAGTATTACTTTGATAAAGTATACATGGTTTACTTGTTGTTTTGAAAAACTAAAAGTTTTCATTCATTGTGTATCCCTTACTGAGATTTTTATGCTCACCACAAGTTTTTTTTGAAATGTTTTTCTTAGGACATAATGTGGAATAGGGTCAAGGATGGGATCAAGGGAAAGTCGTGCTATCTAAAACATGGAACTAGACATGTTTCCTTTTAAGAGTTTTTATTTTCTAGAAACTTAGTATAAGTTTCTAATTTGTAATCTTTTGAGATGTAATAGTTATGTCCTAATTCTCTAAAACTCTAAACCGTGAAAAGATCCTCAATTTGAATTATTCATTTAATTCAATATTAAGTAAGGTTTAAGGTCAGGTCCTTGTATTGAATATAAATTGATATCATTTCCGAGCATCTATTTTCCTCGAACAATCATTGAAATAATAAAAGAAATAACTACCCATATTCTATAATTGACACCTAAAATCTAGAATAAATTTTATAAATCAATAGCCAATCTCGAATTCATATTCCTAGGATCTACAGAGAAATATGGATGTAAATAATCAAAATATTTCCATATAGTTAAATCTATTGGATGATACATAAACCCTTCAGTGTTTTTTTTCATATAATTCCACATCCCATGCTCTATGGTTTTTGAAGATGTGAATAATATTTGTAGTCAATAATTCATAAGAATGTAATATAAAACATTTTAATGAATTTTATTTCTTGATTTATTTGAAGTATAATAAATATTTATAATTACATCATTATTAATTTATTTATATATATAAATATGAAATCCATTACAATCATATGTAATTGAATCTTCTCCCCAATATAACTTTTATTCATCCATACATGCATATATCATTTTATAATTTATAACCACCTTTTTTAACGACTTTTTCATCCCATGAAATGATTGTGGGATCTTAGTATTACAAAAATAATCATGAAAAATCTCTAATATCATCACTGATTATTTTTAAATCCATATAAAAATAGTATATGGTACAATTTTAGTAGAAAGTAATTTTTTGAATATTTTTCACACTCTTTATAATTATGTTGATTCTTTCCTTCAATTAGTTCATAAAAATATTTTAATTGATCTGTTGGATTCTCCCCTGTATTAATCGAATCAAAATAAACCTAATAATCTTTTTACATATTATGATCTTCATCTTGTTCTCTTATTGTGACAAAATCGCCAATAATTATGTTTTTAATTTCATTCTCTCTTACTGGGGAAGTATCTTGGTGATTATGATGTTTTAAAAAGATCGAACTTTTTGTACTATTTGATTCACTATGCCAAATACCACCCACATTTTTAATGGGGAATTTTTTGAATATAAAGTTTTTTTAAGTATTAATTATTTACAATAATCGTATAAAATTAAAATTAGTACATGTACAATTATTTATATAATTGAAATATCCATTTTCAATTATAAAATATATGAATGTCCTTAACACTTTAAGATATTGAGCTGTTTTTTGAGGTAAAGTAATACAAGTTTTATCTATTATTATATTGTTATAACTAACTATAAAAAATAGACAACATATTAATGAAATGAAATCATGTTTAAAATATAACATATTATTAATATAACATACTTATGAACATAAATAAAAATAAAAAATCATAATATATTGTAAACTATAATAATATTTGTTTATGGTATGTATTTTCTTTCACAAAGGAATTGTACAACGTCAAATATTATCTTTGAAAATTAATAAATATTAATTATACTATCATTAAAAACTAAAACAATAAAATATAAATTAATCAATCAATGATTCAACAAAATAAAAATCAATCATGGGCAGAACTACCTCAAATCCAAAGGATAACTCATCACATTTGACAATAACCATTAGAAAGTGTTCAAACATTAGGCTTACAAACCCGAGATACCAAAATAAAAAAGATAAAAGAAACCTAAACCATTTAGGTTTTGAAAAAAAAGATCAATACAATGCGAGATGAGATACCAAGAATAATAGGAGGAAGAAGAAGAAATACAGGAAAACAGATATTGTCTCTTGAATATTTGGGTATGAATCGGGAAGAAAATTAAGTTGAATTAGTGAGATGGAGAGAGGAGATAGATAGGGGGAAAGTGCCACAACATATTTGTTGTTGAGGATATGGGAATAATACATGATTTTGTTGTTTTATAGGTATATTAGTGGTGGTTTTAAAAAACTATCAATAAATTATTAGTGGTTTTGAAAAAACATTCATTAATAATTTATAAATGGAGGTTTTAAAAAATAGGTTCTAACTATCTAAAACATATGAAATATTATATTATTCATGGAGGATTTTATAAACATCTTTGAATAAACTACCTGCATTATCAACTTTTCCTATAGATAATGATTTCAAGTGTTGTAAAATAATCTGTTTTGTAGAAAATATCCAAGATAATAAACCTATAATTCATTGGGTTATGTGACTATTTAAGAGATGTATTATCTAAATCATGAAGTTTATATATTATTTATCTAATGTTAATGTTAGGTAACATTTATTGGTGTTATAGGAGTTTTTTTGTTTTTGTTATTAGTTTAGAAACATTTAGTAGAAACCATAGGAATAAGCTTAAGGGATTAGTCTATGTATAGTATAACATCCAGAAATTTTTGTAAATTAGAGATTGTGTGGTTTTTCTTAATAATAACATCCCTATCTAGATACTATAACTGGAATAATTATCTTACATAGATGTACCCAGTAGTAGTAACACAAAAATGGGATTATTAGGTATTTACTCAATTATCACATAGTGAAAGATAAAATGTGAAACTGAAGATCTGGTTTAACACTCCTTGGGGATATGATTTGTAAATTCACATTCTATTTATAAACAATTATGAAGTGTTTTAATATATAACTAGTTCAATTAGAAAACTAACCATTAATAGTCTGTATTGAAACCTATAGATTTATTGGTTAATATAAACATGTATTTTATGAACTCCTCTTTATAATTTTATAGTTTCCTCATAAGTACAATCAATAATTTAAATATAACCATTCCCAATTTTACTTTATACATAGTAATTATGGGAATACAAAATAACTTTGTTAAAAATTAGTACAATGGATAATGTATAGAATTTACCAATGGGAAACAAAATGATATTGGGGATGATATAAATAAACTAATGGAAATGTTCACCCAAATACCACAAGTTATGAGAAATAATGAAAATAAATTTGAACTCTCTAATGAGTTAATAAATTAGAGGCTTATCAGGACATTACTAAGGAAATATCCACCCTCTTTTAAACGGTCCTCGAATCCACCAGTTGTTGAGAAATGGTTCAATGAGATGGAAAATATATTTTTCATTCTCTAGTGCATGGGAAATGAAGAGCTATTTTGGATATCTATTATTTATAACGTGATATTAACTATTTATGTAATATCATTAATAATACCACATAAAAGGAGGATGCATACTATATAAAATGTGAAGAGTTCAAGAAAATATTTTTAACTATGTATTTTACATTGACAATTTTCACGAAAATGGATAAGGAATTCTTGGAATTGAATAAAAAAATATGAAGAATATTTCACAAGACTCATATGGTATGCCTCTAGTTTCATCTTTTATTCTGAAAGTAAAATATATCACTTTTGTACTAGGTTAAATATGAATTTTTTGAAGGAGTTATCCATAAGAGACTTTTATGGGTACAAAGATATTGTTTTATGTTCTATTAAAGAATAGATGTAAGCTATAAACCCACATTATTTTGAGGAAATGGAAAGGTGAGTGGGGTATCATGGAATACATAATGTCAAGACACATATTGGGAAGAAATTTTGATTTCCTCCATGCAATAAATGTGGGATAAATCACCTGTATAATTTCCTTAATGAATTATGAAGGTGTTTTAAGTGTGGTAAAGTAGGACACCAACCCCACAACACTAAAAGTAAGGCTAAGAGTTTAATTAACGAAACAATAGAGAATAATTTCTTATATAATTATCCAGTAACACTATAATTCATCATGTATAAAGAGTTTGGATGTTAGACAAACCAATTCCCTAATCCATGGACTAATGGAGAAAATTGGCCCCAACAACCTCCCAACCTGAGGGGAAAAGAAATATCATTCATGATCACTACTACTGAGGTATATCATGATGATGATGTGATTAAATGTAAAATTGAACTATTTTTTATATTTTATAACACTTTATTTGATTCTGGTTCATTTATTTATCTTATATCACATAATTTTTCTTAGAGTGTGGAATCTGTAAAGACCTGAATTGTTATAAATAAAAATATTTACATAGTTGAATTAGATGAATTTTTATATTTTATGGTCATAGAAAACACAATCACTTATTTGGTTTTATTATATCCTATTAGATTTAAAATAATGTTAAGCATCATAACCATTAATAATATATCCATTGAACAATGACTACATGATTTTTATAAATATTGGGTTTTAACAAATCAAATTGACACAAATAAAGTAAGTGATAACCTAACCCGTAGGAGAATACCCTATGAATCCCATTTATTGTAGATTATAACAGAGATAGAATCATTGGGATTTTACCTTAAACAAGTCTATGAAAATACGTACAACTTAATCATGAGAAAAATTGTTTATATGAGAAGTTCAAGCTCATCAAGATCACGACCCAAACCATGTAAGCTGAACCACCCCATCAAAGTCTCAATATCGCTCACCTTACTCTTAAGGAATTATTTGGTTTATTAAAGGGATATGTATGAAGACCTTAAAAATATGAATATGTATATTGTATTTCATTAAAATAATAATTATATTTACATATTATTGTTAGATTATAGATGATTTAAATTTTGATAAAATAAAACACAAATTGTATTTTTTGATAATATTAAATTTCAATTTAGGAGATTATTTTGATGAATTAATGTGTTCTTTATATAAATAATATTTTTATATGATATTATTATTAAATAAATTTTTTAAATATAAATGATCAAATAATTTTTATAAACTCAAATGTAGTTTTTATAAGGGTTTGAAAACTGTTATTATAAAAAAAACCTAGAATTTATCAATAAATATTGATTCTATTTTAAAAGATAAATTGAACATATTTATAAATTTATTTTGTTAAATTAAATATTATTTTTGTAATTAGAACATTTTAATTATCCAATAGTTAATTTTTCATATTTTTCTGAGACATTCGAATTTTTGGTTAAAAATTAATACGGTATAAATATATTGTGTGTATAATGACAACATAATGATGAAGAAATGATGTAATAAATACTATAAATATAATCCAAGGCCAAATAATTATTTCAATTTAAAAATAATTTTATTTTAAGTTTATTTTCTAATTTTTATAATTCATTTATGAATCCTTCAAAACCTATATTATATTTTAAGGTTTTAAAATCATTTCTTTAAAGACATGACTCACTTACACATTAGTAAAAGAAATATTTTTATAATTTGGAATTTTCTATATAAAATAATTAAAATGACCCTTCCTTAGAAAAAACCATCGGAATAAACCTAGGAAATGTTTTTGGTTTTGGCTAATTTATTATATAGTTTCGAAAATATAAGTTTGAGAAATTATAAATAATTCCATAATCATTTCCTATATAAAACCAACCAATATCCTATTTATATTCATTAATAAACCTTATAGTACGTCCTTAATCTACCATACCCTCTCTAAAGTCCTCCCATGGTTCTCCCAAGCTTTCAAGATGCCCCTCCCAAGCATTTTCAATCACCCTCTCATGTTAAGGGATCATTTCCTTCTCATCTTTATTAAAGAAACTTCATTACCTTATGCCTTTTTATAACCATTTTGTAATGTTGGTATATGTTATACAATAACCCCTTACTACACCTATTATACCTAAATGATTATATAACCCTTTCAATCTCATTAATCCCTTCTATTAATATTTATATTCCCCCGTTAAGATGTCGAAATTTCACCACGATTTTCAGTGCCAAAACACTCATGAAGTGAGTACCCATACCCATTTCATATCAGTGGTGATCACATTTATGAAATTATAATTATTTTATTTGGTAGATAAAAGTGTTTATTCCATGTTAATTCATCGTGGAATTAAATGTGATGATAAATGATTCCATCTTTTATGATCTGTGGGGCACACTTATGAATGTAAATGAAATAAAAGTGACTGGTACACCCATAATTATAAAGCGCTTAACTAATTTGGAAATTTTTTAGTCTCATGAGACACAATTAAAGTGATTATGGTGGGAAAATAATGCATCATTGGAATTTTTACTTCATGATATATTGGATGTTATCCTTGACTTATGTCTGTGATAACTTATTTTATGTTTTTTCCACATGTCATATTTCAACTTTATGAATATCATGCTATATCTTGCCTCATTATTCATGTTTATGATTCTAACTCCTTTTATGCCTCATTGATATTATTATTATCTAACATGTATTAATTTCTTCATGTTATTCCATGTTTATCCCCTTACTGGGCTTTATATCTCACCCCTTTCTTATGTATGTCCCCAGGTTATCTCATGAAGTTTTTAGTATAATTGAATAATATGATAAATTAATGGAACTTTTCAATAATTTTGTTGTATCCCATGTTTTATGTTGTTATATAATGTACCTAATTCAAGTGGATGTGTCTCTAGAACATATGTACATAGGGGTAATACCCGAAAACACCACATTGAGCTAGAATTGACTGGACTTTGGTGAAAAAAATGGGTATTGTTGCATACCTAGTTTGACACTCTCGTGGGATATGCTTTGGAAAATTAAAAAGCTCATTGCGAACCACTATTAAGGGAAAAATTACTATAACAGTATATGTTAGGAAATAAATCACAATTAATATAGATTAAATACTAGAAATTCACAATTTAAGAAATAAACATCATTTATAATTTATCCCTTTAATGTCATTGGATTCTCGATTTTTTATTTAAAATTTTAAAAATACTCATCCTTAATTTACCCTTTATTATAGGAAATAACCGAAAATAAGAGTCTTGTAAACAACCAATGAGAAGGGAAATGTGATGAATGGAAAAACAAGATTCCCAACCCAACGGGAGAAATAATAGTGAACTATGTGACTAAAATATCTTGGCTAGATTAGGTTCAGAATAGAAACATAGATCAAGAGGATCACAAAATCCCCCCCCCCCTTGATGGTGGTTGTCATACCCTCTCATTCTTCCAATCCGGTTCGCTTTGCTTCTGGCGACAGTTACTAGTCCTCTCATACTCATATGGGGCATGCTCTATGTGAACTGGGCCACTTCATGGTCTTCAATGGCCCGAAGGCCCAGTGTCCCGAAGGCCTTTGATTGCCCAAAGGCCCTGAGACCCGTAGGCCCAAACCGGTGGCCTGAAATCCCAAATCATGTGAATAGTCTGGCTGCTACAGTACCGAACAGTGCCTGCTATAGTACCACCAGAAGTTCTCCTCCAACTGGTTTTGAACCTGGGTCTCTTGGATGCCAAGCAGGAGCCCTTACCACTCGGGTACGGGCTCGTTGGCAGTTCACATAGGCATGGGAAAATGAGTTTTATCACAAAGGATTTCCTATTATTATGGATCTTCAAAATTTATATGTTTTTTATAAAGTTATTAAAAAATTATATGATGGATTTTATTTTCATGATATGCCATTTTTTCTAATTATCACTTATTTTAAATATTTTCTACACTCATATGTCACGTTCACATGTTTTAGGTTTATTAAGATGTATTTTGAGCCATGATACATATTTTATTTTAATTTAATGATATTTTGTCTATCTATTATGTTTTGTTATTATAATTTTTCGTCTTATGATTTTTTTTCATCATATATTTATTCACTTCCTCATGTTCTCCATCATGTTTATAATCTGATACATTATGATATGTTTCCCTTTATGAGCATATAAGTTCACCAAATTCTTATGTTCCTATACTCAAGGTTATTAAGATGATTATATCATGTGATATATCTGTAAAAGGGTCTATATAAGTGATATTATGGAGTAAAGTTTTCAGGTTTTGTAAAATAAGATGTTTATTTAGCTAATCTCTAAGATAATAAACCTTTCGATCCTTGGGTTGTAAAAATATTTGTGATATGTACTATCTAAATCGTAAAATTAATGTATTATTTAAGTTATTTTATTCTTAGGTCAATTTAATGCATTATTATTATCTAAAATATTAAAAATAATAAATTTCAATTCCCCATTAAATCATTTATTTATTTTATCATAAAAAGAAATAGTGTGCACCTTCATATTATTAAAAACATTTTCTTAATTAAACTATAGGAAACCCAATAATGTTTCTTGTTAAGTAATCTAATAAACTTTAAATTAAAATAATATACTCTTATTTAAATATATTTTATATATATTTATGAACCACACTAATAATAATGTTTCAAAGAATTCAACAATTTTTCCTTTTAAAAAAGAGTATATCATACCATACTCAAATGTTCCTATCATTTTTCTAAATAGTATTTTAATTAAATTTGACTTTATTTAGATTTTTGTTTGAAACCATAGTTTATTACAAGTGAAAAAGTAAATACGAAGACGTGTTAGAGTCAAATATTTTTTCATATCATTCTTTTTTAATCACTGTGGTCAACACATTTCGCTTCTTAATCAATGGATAACATTATTTCCATCAAAATATTATTTTTTATAGGTTTAAAATTTTACATATTAAATATCATGAAAATATATTTTGAATATGTTTTATATAAAATAAATATATATTAATTGTTTTGGATCACCAAAAAAATCAAGATGAAATTTAACCCCTAAATCAAAGATATTATTAATTCACTACACATCAAATTTGAAAATATATAGAAATCCTCATCTCAAGATACTATAAATAGTTTAAACCAACTCATTCAATAAAATTTTAAAATAACATTTTATGTAAACATTTTGGTCAATGATACCCCAATTAAAATTGAAATTTATCAAAAAAATATCCAATTTTAGGATTCTAGAATCTTGATTTTTTTAATTCCATAAAGTGATTTATTTAATCTATGTAATTTATCAACATCCAAAATAAAACCAACTTTTTTATCAATTCTAACTTCTTCATTAAGATCACTATTGGTAAATTGCGTCTTCAAATATATTAGATTTACTTTGAATATTATTTCTTCTATTATATATAGAAATAATATCATATATTCTGATATTTTTGTTAATCATGGGTCTCATTAAAATAAATTCATTTCATTTATTCATTCACTTAATAAAAAATATTATTATTTGTATAACTACTTAAATGTGTCATTCATATTCTTCCTAGAAACTCATTTGGTACCCATCACTTTATTTAATTTATATATATTTATAATATCCCATTTATTATTTTATTCAATAAAACAAATTAACTCATGTCTTTCATTTATTAGATATTTATATCATATTACCCTTATAAATGCCTTGGGATCAACATATCTAAGTTGGTAAATTTTTATTATTGATCTCATCCTTTTTGTATGAGTTGTAGAATAATTTTCTTCTATAATGTTTCATTCATCAACTTCATTCCTCATTTCCCCTTTTTTTAGATACAAGATTCATAGAAGTGTTTTATGAATCAGTACATGTCTTTTGAATATTTCATTGATCCCAATGATTATAAACTAATGTTTCAAAAATATCACTATTATATTCAACATATACAGTGACTTCTCTGTACTTATACTTAGATTTTTGAATCTTAATCTATTTCATGTAAAAAAATTAACATTATGAATCCTTTTTTTAATAATTCACATGTCTTACTATTATTATATTAACCTATAAACATCATTTCATAAACTTTACTTCCTTGATTAACATAAACATTTTTTATTCATGATGAAATAATTAATACCAAATTAGCTAAAATATATAAGTATTTTATTTATTTTATAACATAGCATAAAAGATGTCAACTTTCCATAAAGATATAACAATCCCCTATTTAGAACATGTACTATGCTAAGAATTGTTTCTTAATCCCACATTTACAATCCCCATGAATTAAAAAAGGTTATCTTCATATTATTAATTATATGAATCCCTATTTTATCCAATCCATTATTTATAAGTGTCCACATCATAGAGACCTTTTTCAATTTTACATATTTCGAGAGATGGATCTTAAATTTACGTAAAGTGTTTTTTATTACATTATATGACCCTAATGAATTTTTCTTCTTCCGATATAATTTTTCATCCATTATTATATATATATATAAATATATATATAGTAATTACATAAACTATTTCATTTGTTTAATATGAATTTTTCATCCCCTATTTTTCAATTCATATATATTTTTCCATATGATTCATTGAAACACACACACATATGTAAAATAATTCAAAAAATTAGCATCATTTTTCATTTGTGGAATATAATTATTTATTATAAGAATACATTCAACAAAAAAACTATGTATTTTTTATCTATCTCTTATCAAATTATAAAAATCCATTGTTTCTTTTTATATTATAAATACTTGTGTATTATTCGGATTTATGTGCCCAATTTTTTTATATCAAATATTACTTATAAATTTTCAAATAAAACCTGTATTATTTATTATAAATTTGATATAAATTTATACAATTATTCGTACTATTGAGAATAAGTTTTCTATTTTTGTTATTCATGTCATAGTGGTTTCTTCAAAAATGAATGTGATTCCCACAATTAATATTTTTTCTAACACCCATGTTATTATTCATAAATCCTCCAAAAAAGAATATATTCATTTATAATGTCCATTGGTACATTATTTTCCTTCATAATCCCTTTAATATTCAATTTAATGTCATTCCCAAACATTATAGCTCCATCAATCTTATTTTCCATGTTCTTTAATAAGAATATATTTTTTATAATGCGGAATAAGAAACCACTATGAAGGACTTGAAAATCATTTTTCAAAGGTTTTCAAGGATTCATATACCTAATTAGATATTAACATTTTATTCATACTATTTGATGTTTATTAATTTTTTCTATCATATAATTTTACTTTTATTTATATGGAACATAATATTCTTGTTTTTATAAAATTATTTATTTTTTTACAAATATATTTATTCTATTTACTATAACTCTTTTCCTTCTACATCAAGGACAATTTTTTACTTAAAATAACTTTTTCAGAAATTTATTAGGAGATCACCGTATTTGTGACCAAACTTTCCACATTAGTATAATTTACCAGAGCATAATTTTTTAACAATAGTGAAAATTTATTTAGGTAATTAACAAAATTTTATAACATTCCTAAGATTCTCATGATGGAACCATATCATAACATTAGATTTTTTGAATCTCATTCCATATATTTTCACTGATCTATAACTATTTGGTATCATTTGGGATTGTTGTACTTAAGAAATTTCTCCATCTATGTAAAATCCAAAAAAAAAAATTTATAGTGTAAGTGTTTTGTTAAAGTCTCAAACATTTTTAACATTTCTTATTAGCCGCCTCAAATTTATATTCTGTAAAATATTTAATGAAAAAACTTGGAAAGATCATATTCTATTAATTATAACTAACATTATTTTAGTTAAATATTTTATTAATTAACATAGCTTAATACTTGAACTCTTAAAATTTATTTTTTTATCTTTTATATTGGAAATGAGATATTTTATAACCTTATATTTTTCTTTAAATGATTCATAATTATTTTATATATTACCATATATTTTAAACAATCTATTAATATTTGAAAAATATTATTTAACCTTTTAAATATCAATCACTAATTGTAAATATCCTCCGATGAAAATTATATTCTTTATATAGATAAAAAACATCCTTTTATGTTGATGCATAATTTGAAACATACTCCTTTTCTAGGACTTGTTATAACTTATAAACCAATGATTTTTATAATATATATTTATATTAATCTACTATACCAATTTATAATCCATCAGTTTCCTCCAATTTATTAGAAATATAATTTCTACTTTGTAATTATATCTTTTCATTAACTACTTTCTTCCAAATAATTTATTAGTCAACTTTCAAAAACTTATCCAAGTTTTCTATTACTATTACTATACCTCTAATATTCATAGAAATAATAACTATCAAATATTTTTTCACATATATAAAACAAGAAATATTTATCATTTTTGTAATTTTTAACTTTCCACAACTAAATCTATTTATTAAGAATGCTAGTGATTCAAAATAACATAAACTTTAGGATTAATGTTATTAGGAGGCCTTCTTAGAATTCTCTCGACAATTTCTATATTTTAATTTTATCTCTTACTCTAATTATTAATCCAATAAACAAAATAATATTATTGAATAAATCTTAAACTATGTACCAAGATTTCATTTTAATATCATCAAATATATTTCTCAAGACTTTATATTTTTCTTTTTTTTCATTATTATATTCATGAAAATATTTTATTATAATAATTATATTTCTTTGTAAATTTTATAATACATTAATTTCATGTAACTTTTAAATGTGGGTGCACCAAAGAAATAATAGGTAGTCTTAGAATCACTATTTGAATTCCTTCAATTAATATTTAGTGAGAGAATTTATAATATTATTAAATTAATTAATTCCCTGAATTGCATACATGTATACTTAATTCCCAAGTGATCTCAAGTATGATTTCATTCTAGTTCAATATAAATGAAAATTGTAACAAATAGTAACTTTCTCACCTATATTTTTCATTGAAAATTACATTATCAAGGTTGAAATTCAACAAAAAAACTGAAAATAATTTATGAAAAATACATAAAATAGTAATAAAAACAACCACTTAGCTTTGATATAATTTTTTTATTAAAAATGAATTCCCAAAAAAGTTAATTTGTTAGAAAGGGAGTGAACCAGGTATAAAAATATTTTTTTAATTAAACCTTAAAAATAATTTGGATCTTTTGTTTTTCTTTTAATGAGAAACATCATGACATATTTTAATATTTGGGGTATATAGAAAATATTAAATCAAATAATGGAAAACCAAGTGAACATTGTTCACCTTTTGTATTAAGGATAATTCAAAGTGTGTTAAAATAAATTTATACACACCAATATCATTAGTAACTCATTGTTACATATTGAAATATCACCTATGGCTTACTACTAATATTAAAAAATCATTAAAAAATACTAAATTAAGAAAAATTCTTGAATGCATTATTAATTTCATTACTTTAATGTTATTAAAATAACCCAATTACAAACTAAAATAAAATATCACTATTATAATAAATGTCCAAAGGAAACATAATTCCAACATCTCATTTACTTGTAGAGTTTTTTTAAGTTAGAGAAAACTTCCACTTTAGAGAGAACTCGAAACAAAGTTTGGTATCTTTACCACTAAAATTTTTATCTCTAATTTCCATCACACAATAATTTCATTGATATAATGATATATAAAAATTAATTATGATAACTTTTATGTTGTTTATACATGTATACCAAATTTTTTATTAATTATCTCTCATCAAAAAAATGAATGAATGTACCTCAGACTAACCCACCTCTAGTTTCATAGAATAACCCATTAATTTTTCTTATAAATATTTTAATATTCTTTCAATTATTCTTGAATTTGGGTATAAAAATGATATCAAAATTTATCATTATATTTTTTTTAAGAATCCAAAATGTCATATGTTTAAATACTTAATGAAAACCAATTATAAATGAATTTTTTAACCTATTGTAAGTCCTTACCTACCTATATGGTATGTTATGACTCTATTCACCCTTTAATACTTTAAGGAAATAATAATTTTTTGAATTCATTTCAATTGAAATACATAAGAAAAAATCTAAATATAATATTATATATCCCACTAATATGATATAAATAAATTTATTGAATTAGTCTGAATACTATGGAAATTAAATCATAAATAAAATATGTATTTCATAATATAAAAATTATTTTATTCATATATTGTAAATAATAAAAATATTTTTAATTTCATTATCATAGAATACATCACAAGATAAACCTATAAAAACACATTTTCATGAAACCTTAAAATATAAAATTGATCAAGTGTAATTTTTACAGGTCACAATCATAAACTATCATATCTACTATATGTAAAAATTTATTTAGGACACTAGTAATTTTTACACCTATATGTTTATATTGGATGTTATGATCTACCCATCCCATACAATATGACCATACTTCCTAAAATTTTAACATTATGGTTTATAGATCATTTCATTGAAAAAAACCTACACAAGAATATACAAATTTAAAAAATATGAGACACTAAAATTATTAAAGTTGACACTAAATTTTTATAACTCCAAGGATATTATCACATAAGTAATATACTATTACCAAACTACTCAAATAATACGATTTTTACTTTTTATTTATAATAATACCATTCAAATTTCAAGGAACCAAGAGATTGTAAACCAGGACTCATCCTATCATTAAATATAAAATTAATCTTTAAACCCACTATCAAAATATCATATGTTGTAAAAAATAAAAACTCAATTTTAATTTATTTTTAATAATATAAAAGCTTTACCCACTGAATTAAAAAATTAATTATGATTATATTAGATTAAAAACCATATTTACAATCAATATAATCCCAAACTAAACTTAGTATCAATAAATATTCCACAAAACTATTATAATTTTTTATTTGATTCAACTGATAACAGTTTTTGACCAAAATAAAATTGTCTTGTGGGAAAAAATCGAATAAAATGAATTGAGAAAAATGAATCCTACACGTTAAAAAATTATTATTGGGAGAGTTATCATTTTTGTGAGAGAATAATAAACATAATATCTTATTTATTATTAAAATAAACAATAATATTATTTACCCAAATTTTATTTATTTATTATAGATGGAAAAAAACATAAACATGATTTTTTCCCTAAAATTTGTTCTTAAAAAAGATAAATTTAATTAATTTTATATTATTAATTTAATTTAATGATTATTTCAAAATAAGAGTAGATAAATTATATTCTTGAGAAAACTTTTCTGAAATAAGCATCTAGTCCTAATCCATCCTAGATGATAAGGATGGTTTTATAAATCTTAAATGGTACTCAATTTATAATTATGCTCTCATGAATAACTCTATAAATTAGAGATCTTATAAGACACAAAAATCAATGAATTTATTTAAAATTATTGATATAATAAAGTGTCTATACTAAAAGTAGATAAGGAATGATAAATATATGGTATTGAAGAAATTGTTACAATTTAAAAAAATTCAGGATACTTCAATATATTTATATTTAATTAAGATAATTAAGTATATAGATGACTTAGAGTGGTTGGGAATTACACTCATACTTTATCATGATTCATATTTTATTCAATAATATTTGGTTGATATATATATAGTTCATTGTTAACTATAATATAAATGTATTTAACAACTTTTTAAATAATATAATAAATATATTGAGGTTAATTGTGAAGTATCTAAAAGGATGAGATTGAATCATCTTCTTTATTATGTAAGGAGAAAATGTAGATAAAATATTCTTATTAATAATAAAAACAATATTTTTAGAAAGTCTAACAAAACTCTTTCTTTATTAAAACTAAAAGTGGTGTTTCAATAGAAAACAAATATTTCCACTACAATAAGTCTAGACACTAGTATATAATTTAAATTCAATTCCTAAATGAAACTAAGAATAAATAATATCAATCTACACAATTTATTTTATTTATAAAGATCAATATTTTTAATTTGGATTCATGGATATTAAATACCTTATTTTCATTACTCACACAACACACCCAATTTAGGTATATAATTAAATGATTAGAGTTTATTTAATTTTAATGAAAATATTGAAGTTTAGAGTTTTCTGGTAAAAACTAAATTTAAATAAACAGTTACATACATATGAATATGACCATTATTATCCACCATTTTCATGAAATCAACAATAATGGCTAATAAAATATGTTAATAATTCTATTTTTTTAATCTCCACCACATGAAATTTTTCATATAGAATACCTATATTTGGGTATTTTTTTCCAGATAAATAATTATTTTATAGATATATGTGAGGTTATGTATGGTGTAACTAGTTTATATAATATTATTTAATTAATGTAATTATTTATAATTTTAATGATGATGATAATAATATTTGGTGTTTTTTAAGGGGAGTACTATATTTCTCACCTCCTCCCCTAATCTAAAAGTAACTAACGGGATAATACCTTTTTCTATACTCATTATACCTTTAATATTCTCCCATTGCATAGTTTTTTGGGATCCAAGAGTATAGTAATTCTATCTTATTCTTCCTCCTCCTCCTCCTCTTATTTCTTATTTTTCTTGCCTCTCTCACAAGGTAGTGAGTTAGAGACTTTATAATGGGTATGATTGTATATAAATTGGTGTTTTATTTAGGAATGTAATATAAATAGTCATTGAGTCTGATTCTTAATGGATTGATATGTTATTAATTAATAAAATTATCAATCAAATTCACTATTTCATGTTAAGGTAAGTGGTTATAATTTTTTCTCATTTTTTTATTTAATAATTATTTCATGGAATTTGGAAAGTTTTTATCACATCATATTAATTTTAAGGGGTTTTTAGTATTTTATAAATATGTTTTGGGTTTGACTTTTTTCTTGGGATTATTTTGGACAACCTCTCACTTTTCTATTGATAATTTTAAGGAAAACATGGTCTCGTGAATTATCAAAAGCCTTTAAATTTCATTACATAGATGGTTTAGATTTATTTTATGGCTAGGTGTAATATTTATGTCTTACATAGATAATTAATTAGGATATTTATGTAAAGGCCGAAAAATTTCAAAGAATTTATTTTTCTTAAATACTTTGGAATTTTACGAGTCTACAGTTTCTGACAGCACCTGATTCCAAGGCCCGGTGTGCTCAGAATCAATTTCGGAAGTTTTGTTTGTGTACGTTCAATAAAGGTACGTGCGAGCTTTTCTATCTTTTAAACTGGTGCTTGGAATTGAAATTTGAGGGCACCGATGAACTCATAGAGACAGTGTTCGTCTAAGGGGACATTTTCCGCAGTTGCATTTGCTCGGGAGGAGAAGTTAATTTTTAGAGATTCTTTAAAAAAAATTATGTGTACATAATTTTTATTTGATAGAAGTCAATTCCTCCAAAGAGGAGTTGGAGGTGGGGCCAACACGCCACATAACCTCCCATGGGAGGATAATGGTGGGGGGCCACACGATCCCTAACCCCTTCAACTCCACTCTTTAACTCCCTTTAACCCCTCTCTTAACTCTCCTCCTCTCCACATTAATTATAACTCTCCACCTTCATCCATTAATTTCCAAAAATCCCTTTAATAAATTAATTGATCCACAATTAATTAATTTATTTAAGTGTTTGAATTTTGAAAAATTCATGTTGAGAATAAAATAATAGCCCAAGCTATTTTTTTTGGTTTGGATTTTTTTGTGTCGGGGAGGCTCTAGAGAGAGTTAGAGGAATATTATTTCTCTCTCGATGAAGAACGGTGATGACCACGAAGAACGAAGGCCACTTCGATGAAGAATGCCGATTCCACTGAAGAACACCAACATGTCTTCCTTCCTCTTCCTCCGCGTCAAGGGAGAAGACACCGCTCGCGAGGAACGTCTTCTACGACAACGACTCTTCCTCCAACTTTAACAGGGCGACACTGTTCTCCGCGACACCGTCTTACACGAAGCCCGACTACCGCGATGCTCATCTTCCGTAGATCGTTGACGAACAAACCTCAATTAAGAGGTTGGGGAATATTGTATAATTTTATATATGTGTTTTATACCCTCGATCATGGGCGTTTATTTGATGAGTGATTGTTTAAACCAATAACGCGGTGGGTATCGGCTAACGAACAAGTCCAGACCCACCACCAACTTGTTCGTGATGTGCAATTTGTTGGGCGATGGGTGAACAGAAGGACAATGACATTTTGAGTCCGTCGCAGGTTAGAGTAAAACCCGAGAGGGCCGTAGGTGCAGACGGAAGTCAAAACAGACCACCAGAACGACTCTAGTGGCCCGCGGAATATCACGACGGCACCGGCCGACCTCCAGGAGGCAGCGTCACCCTAGCACGCCGCTGTCGGAACACCCTCGCAGCACTGGCTGCGGCGCTGGTGGAGCGGAACCCGTGCCGCATGGGTTCCGGGGAGGCTGGGCATCGCCAGCCTGGCGCCGCCGTTACAAATAACCGGGGGAGCCCCCCACCCCACCCCCCCCCCCAGCTCGACCAGCCTGGCCGAACTGCGGCCAGCCACCGGGCTGGACCGTTTGCACGCGGGCCAGGATGCACCCTACCAGGCTAGAACCAGACCCGGGTCGGGTCGACCAAGTTCGAGCTGCCCAGGGTGGGTTGAGCAGGGTCGGACCGAGCCCAGACCCCCCTTTTATGAACATTTTTGGTTAATTGCCCATAACTTCAGTTAAGAACCTCCGATAGATGCACCGTTTGTTGCATAAGATTCCTCGTATCGAGATAGTTGTTTTGGAATATTACACTCATGGTTTTGGTGATGTTTGTGTATGGTTAGGTTAGATCGAACATGAAACCAACTGGGCCCTCGGAGTGGAAACGCTTATAACATAAGGACCGGACGTCCGATTGATGTGTCGTCAACTACGTTGGATTCCTTTTGATGAGACGATTCTTTTGGAATACTCCACATGAGGTTTGGGCGCAATTGGAGTATATTTGGGTTGGTTTTAGCCTAAAAACCAACCGGGTCCCTGGAACGGAAAAACAAATAACTCTCAGACCGGACGTCCATTTGACGAACCGTCGGCGGAGTTGGTAATTTGGATGAGAAACGGTCCCTTCGAGTATACCCCCATTGGATTTTGGGGTACAATTGAGATACGGTCAGACTGGTTCGTACACGAAACCAACCAGGCCCCCGGGACAAAAAGGCTAATAACTCACACACCGGACGTCCGATTGACGCGACGTCTGTTGCGTTGAGACCCCTATGACATGGCGTACCATTGAGATACTTCTTCGTGGGACATGGTGACACTTGGAGAATATACTAGTAGCTCGTGGTGTGAATCCTCCTGTAGATGAGAATAAGGAGTACAGAGACCAAGTAGCTGGCTGAGACCTGATGACTGCTTGTCCGATTCATTTCGGAGTGACTTCACTAGCCCAGTGGGGAGCACTACTGTGTGAGGTGGAAGACCCATGGTGGAGGAGAGCTACTATGTGAGTCGGAAAACCCACGTTACTCGACAGGAGGAGTACCTCTGTAGGCTATCAGGGGGATAGCTACTGTGTGAGGCGGCAGACCCATGGTGGGGTGCCCTACTATGTGAGGCAGGAGACCCGCGATACTCGACAGGAGGAGTACCTCTATAGTCTAAGGTTGGCGAGTAGCACCTCGGAGTGGCGACAGGAATACGGTGCTCGACATAGGACGAGTTCTCCAGTAGTTGTGGTTTCAGTATCATGAATTAAATCCTAGTTTGAGCTGAGTCAATGACCTTTGTGTTTTCCTCATGATTGAGATGTGTTACTTAATAACTTAGGTATATGTATGGGCATATACCTAAGTAATGGTTATCCGTTGAAATCATACTTTGTGGTTATCCTTGTTGGTTTTTGTCAGACCTTGAGGTTCTCGGGGTCTCTACTGAGTATCATTATACTCACCCCTTCACGGGTTATGCCTGCACCTCGTTGTGTTGCATGCAGATGACAGACAGTGCTGACCGAGGCAGAGTATACGAGGACTGCATGGTACCCGGAGGTAGACCTCACAACGAGTCGAGACGGACAAACGTGGAGCACTGTAGAGGCCATCTGTACCTACCCTTCAGGTACGAACCCCGACGGATGATCTAGGAGATAATTTCACCATCCAGATATTTGTCACTTTTAGTTGTACTTTCTTTCAATTGTATTTGTACTTTATAGTTGGGCTTGTATTCTGGCCCCTTTACTTTCAGTGCACATGATAGACAACTTTTACATAGTGTTTTCTTCCTCTTGTACTCTAGTTTTGTGTGTTACATTTTATAAAGGCAATTCCTTCCATGTTTTTAGGGAATTACGCCTTTGGTGTCAGTCGCCAGCCCCTGGCCTATGGAAGGCGGGCTTGGGGTAGTCACGATGCGGGCCCCGGGGGACGGGTCGTGACAATTTATCACGTATACATGAATTAAAATAAAAAATATCATCTTAGAAATTATTTATTATTCAAAAAAATATATTTAATTAAATTTTCATAGTCATTTAGGTTATGAAAAAGGAATTGGATAATTATTTAATTAATTGAAAAATATAAAATAAATAATTTTCATGATAGAATAATTTAATCCATGTATTCTTATCAATTTTTAAAATCTATATGATCACATAAATAAATAAATAAATAAATAAAAGGTAAATAAATATGAAATGATCATGGGTTATCATTTATTATCTGATTTATTGAGTTTTTAAAAATGACCTGTACTCTTGGGAGAAACTCTTTAAGCACGAGGAAAATCAATGTTTTGTTTCCTTCATTCTCTTATGATGCTTTTCTCATGGATTAACTCCATCTCAGGTCTTGAATTGTATCAATTGAGTGGGAATTATATCTTTTATAATATTAATCACTTGAAAATGAGTTGTACTATGCGTGAGGGGTTTTTTAAAATAAATTTTTAACACACAAGTCCGTTCAATATAAAAGAAAGTAGAATAATATGAAAATCGTATAATTTAATTTAATAATAGTTATAACAAGATATTTTAAACCATTACAAAATAAAATTTAAATAAAATTAAATCCAAACATATATGGGTTCATATAGCTCACGGTTATTCACTAATATCATTAAGTGATCACAAGGCAATTATACACTATTGTTTGGGTGTTTTTACAATGTGTTGTATTAACAATTTTATTTTTAGGCTCATATGTGTTTATAACAAGATAAATATATCAATATTAGTGAATATAATCAATAATAATATATTAAAATTATAAGAATAATAAAATATTTCTTCAATATATATGTAAACTACATGAAAGTTAGTACATAAATTTTTTATTATCTGAAATGATATTAATATTTCAACATTGATGCTTTATTTCTTTTAATCATAAATTTACAACACTTATCTAAAATTCAACTTCAAAACTCATTTATTCTCTAAAATTTTCATAATCTCATTTTTTCATTGAAATGATGACTTTATTTATAACACGTGAATAAAAAAACTTTACAAAAATGGAAATAATTGAGAAATTTATGAAATCTTAATTTTTATTCATCATTTCCCAACCATTATTCAAGTTCTCATGAATATATCATTTATATTTAATTTTTATTTTATGGTTTAATTGGTAACCAAATTTATTTATCAATATTCATTAACTTTAGTAATTCAAACATAAATTTCAACTATATTTTAATTTGATTTTCATCTATATTTACTACATTAATTTTATTCTTCTTCTATTATAAATGCTTTATTTTGAAATAAAAAATTGACCCATTAAAATAATATATATATATATATATGTATTAAAAATTGAATTCAATATATATATATATATATATATTCACAATTACTATTATCAAAATATATAAAATTATTGGTTATAAACATTGATGATATCAACTAAATATTACAAAACAACATGGTATCTATATAAAACAAAAACTAAATTTTTGAAATTTTATAACTAAAAATGAATGATTTTTAGTTGGATATCTAGTTATTAGTCAGTCCCTTGGGTTGTTTCACAATTTATGGATCTACTGATGAGTACCCTCTAGTTGAATAATTAGTACCCAATTCAATTTTCATAAAGGAGACACCATTTATTCAAACACCTTCACTTAAGTCCTGAATAACTATAAAATTTTATCAAATATAATGATCATACTTTTAATGATAGTTGTGTTCACTTTATAACTAGTGGAAAATAAAAATAATAGAAAATGACCAAGAATATATGATAAATGTGTTTAAAGATCTACCTTGGATACTTTGAATTTATTCTATAATGTAATGAAAATTTAATGACGTTATCAATATTATAATATATTTTTTCCTTCCATATAAATCCATCATGTTATCATGACCTTCCAAATGAATATATAAAAACACAAGAAATAAATAGAACATGAATGAGATATTGGATCATCTATATCAATTTTTAATAAATCATTGGTGAAACCTTTTATAATTAGATCTTCCTCACCACCGTGGACTAATAATGTTGTGAACTTACCTAGGATTTCATCCACATGGAACATGACTTGATTCTAAATATGGACCGAAGGTTATTATAGATCCCCACAGGTTGGGAACTGGTTCTTGGGTGTCACAAGAATCCATTTAGGAATGATTTTACCCAAATTAGAGATAAAAGAGAGAAGAACATCAACTAGGATTTTGGTTTGGACCATCCTTTCATTGGATGTCTATGAAAAAAAATACAATAAACCAAAAATAAATGAACATTTGAAACAATTCATAACCAGAAACACTAATCCAACCCATTTTATTGAATACAAAACGTCATCCATAAATGAACAACACATCATGGAATCATCAAATACAATATAAACAATTAAAAACAACTATAATATGACCTTCTAGATAATAAATCACTAACAATAAAAATAAAAAAACTTCAACAAAATTAAGACAAGCCCAAAACTATATCTTTGAAACCTTTGGTTTCTCACCACCACACAAATCACACCACATCATCCCCAAGGAACAAAACATGAATTAATCTGAAACCTAGAACCTAAAATATATAGAAGTGAGAAAAATATCCATGTATGTCTCTAATTTACGAGACTATGAAATTCCTTTCATAAGGAAATTAAAAAATTCTTGTTTGAAAATTTAACTAGAATGTATTCATTCAAACATAATAAGGTGAAATAAATTTAAAAGTCTATAAAAGACTCCCAAAACACATCACTTTGTGTTATTAAACTAAAAACACATGCTTCGAAACCATTTCCACCTACAAAATACAATTTATAACCACACAATCATTATCATTTCTCAAAAACAAATCACTAATTTTATTTAAATGAAAATTATCACTTCATAAACATTTAATTAGTCAAAACATTCATTAAATGAGAAAATTAATTTTAAAATCCACTTTAAGACCCCACAGAAGAGTCTTTATTTCAAAATAGGTTTCCCATACTTCTTTTAAAACAATTTTTCATAGAAAATGACCAAAACACAAACAGTTAAATTATTAAAAATAAGGAACTGCAATGTCACAATAATATTACAAATTAATGAAATATGTGTGTACCACAACAATATAAGAACTTGAAATGATAAAATCTAGCACTATATCAAAACCCCTAAAGTTATCCGCCAACCAAGAAATTGGATTTTCTTGGGCTCTACCCTAGGATCCCAAACATGAGTTGTATCTAATTTTATTAATTTCTCTCAAGGAATAACTTCCAATATATACAACATCCAAATCAAAATCCTACCCACTAGCCTATACTAGCCTCATTTAAAATGAAACACCCTTCATAGCCCTAGTTCCTAACATAACTAGAGGGATACTATAATAATGTATACTAGCTAGTTTAATATAATAATATACGTCCAAAATAGTACATGGGTTCCCATGACTAATAATGAAATGAGGTAAGTGAACATGAAATATAATATTAACACACAAGGAAAAAAAATAACTATTCCTCACCCTAGAAAAATCATAGTGAAAATCCCCATATATATCATACATAGAGGGAATAAACAAGTGCATTTCCATACAAGGGGAGAAATAAACATCTTATAATGATATAAAAACCACACAAGTGGTAAAAAACTCAAGGTTAAATAAAAACGGGTCTTACACAACAAATCATTCAAAACCAAAGTTCTAACTGGGAATTTACTATAAAACATGTATTAGAATTCCATGCCCTTTTTCATTTTATAAAACAAAACATTATAAATTTCATTGAAATTGATGTCAATCTCACACAGCATTTAACACATTTCAAATAAACCCTTAAAATCACTGTCCCACCTCTTTGAATTCCAAAATAAGGCCAAAGACAATCCATTTATATCAATTACATTTAATAGAGACATGAAAGAAATTTCACAATTGGTAAACACACTCATTTCAAACTAACATTTTAAATTCATTAGTGAACCCCTTTTTAAAATAATATTGAGGTCAACACCTAACTTTAAAAAAAATTCACATTAAAAAATAATTTTCACTCATTGAAAACCAAAACCAGATCAAAATCCAACAAACACCATTTAAACCATTTCAAAAAATCCTCACAGACATTTCATATGCTCATAGAACATAAAAACATTCTATTTAAAACAAGAAAAAATGTAATTCCAAATAGAACTACTTTATTCCATGATTAAAACACATTTATATTGTTTCAAATCATAACATGGATAATATATATATTCACACTTTCAATGAAATATAATTTATAAATCACCAAAACACTTTCAATTCAAAAATGAAACAATTTCATTTAAGCATATACTTGGAAGAAGAAGGAACCAAGATGAAATGTGTTTCCTCTGATGAAGACCACCCTAAAAAACAATGCCTCTATTACAAGTCATAATTGACCAAAACCCTAGTTCAGAACTATCCTAAATATATTAATAATCTTATAAAGGGAACTAGGGTTTTAGGATAAATAAGAAAACTAGGAAAGAATTAATGGAGAGGATTAGAGGATATAGTGGAAAATATTTACCTTATAACCTCTAGAAAATCACAAATGAAGGACCAGGAATCAAAGGGGATAGTGTCTAGAGGACATACGTGGTCTTCCAAGAGTAAAATAATGCATGTAAAGGAATAAATGGGTGAGACCCCTGATAATTAAATGAGGGAATTTTAGTCAAATCACTTTTTAAGTAATTTTAGGTAGGTCACACAGTTTGGTAACATGATTTTACAAACTGTGGGCCAATCGTGCATAGGCCACTACCTACACATGACGACCCACATAATTTTTGGGTTTCTCCACATGGTTTTTTTAAACCATTTGGAAGCTTTTAAATATATCATTGTACTTGAGATAGCCCCCTCTATATGTGAACCTCATGATTTCCCCAAACAATGTAGGTAACCCATGCAGCACACATAAAATCTACCAAAAATTTCAAAATTTTATACCAAAAACAACTAGAAATCATAAACACCAAAAAAGGTAATACAAATAAAATTAAACACTATAGTGATATGTGTGTTTCAAAATTATCCCCACCATGCAACTTCTTAACTCTAGAAAGTCCATGGTTGAAAAATGAGTCCATGAGAGAACAAAAGATCCCAAAATGACCTAACCAAAGGGTACCTATCAACACAAAGAGACTTCGAGGCCAAATAACTAAGATCCTAAAAAGAGATCGAATCGATCATCTATAAAATTTGAGAATATCTTCCAACTCAACCAAAACACAAACCTAAAACAAGAAGTACTAATAAGAATGGGGGGACTAACATGGTCTCCCCACAATTTATAATTCCTCTATCATGGATGTATAAAAGAAAAATAATGAGATACTCATCTAAGAAGCAACCAATAAATAATGATAGAAATTAAATCTCATGCTGAAATAGAATCCAAATAGAAATTAAGAATAAAAACAAAAATATAACACAAAATAAATGAAATGAGATCTCACCTAAAGCCACAACACACACAGATAACCTAGGGTCATAAACCAAATCACCCTCACATAGTGGATACCAGACAGACCAAGCCAAACACTAGCTAGTCTACAAACTCAACTATTGGATCACCCACCCCATTTCTCCAATCATACACCCAAGGCCTTTCTCATGTCCAACTAATGAGAACATAAAAATATTAACACAAAAAGTAGGAATAAGCCACTAATCTCATAAAAAATTAAACCATGCTATGAAGGGTATCAAAACAATACTTACAACCAAACATAAAATAGAAAGGGAAACTAGAATAAAAATATCAGTTCCATCCCCATGGTATATTCCATAATGAATATGACCAGATATAAAAGGAAATTAAAATCTATCAAATAAAAAATCCAAAAAAGGAATTGTTCACTAGATCCCTAAAAAACAACAATCAAAACTCTAAAATATAAATCCAAATTATAACCAAGAAACTAAAGGTCCTAAGAGAACCCATCCTTAAAGTACTAAACTTGAGACCTATTCTAAAAACCCAACACGCAAAATTCTAAATATGAACCAAATGGAGTAAAACTCTAGGATTTTTAATACAAGAGGGATTAAAATTTCTTAGATCCCTATAGTGGAAGAACATGAGAGATATTTTCATCCCATGAGAATAATATTTTCATCTATCCTTGAATTATTCAACTTTTTCTCCTCACTTATTGGGTTAGCCTCATCCCCAATTAATTTATCCTAGGAATTATTCGCCACTAGTTTTCTAGAATGGTCATATTCTACCTGAAGGGCCTCATTGAATATATTGTAAAAATATTTTATGAAAATCACATGTATAGTTAGACAATAATCTGAGAAAAAACAAACTATGAAGAAATAATCATTCTCAGAGTCATTAAAACTAGCCTCGTAGGGAAGAATACCATATCTATGTAGTGATCGAAATACTGCTATAGTGACCACACACTATGATAAATGACCAAAAGTTCAAGCACTCTCTCTACTTTCAAAGAATTAGGAAAGAACCACTAGATAAAAACCATTCTAAAAACCTCTAAATACATTCATATATGTCAGTGAGAAGGGACCATAGACTCTCACCAAACTCAATTAGATCTAAAAAACAAGCTTGTGAAATATCTCACCCATGAAGATTCAGGTGTTCCACGAGAATTTAGGATCACCACAATCCATTCTAACTAACTCACTACTTCCATTGAACCTAGATCACCACTAAAAGAATGAAAATACTAATTTAAGAATTCAAAGATGAGGTTAGAGAGAAAATAAAGTTCAATATCCACCACTCCACTCAAAGCCTGCATAGATACTAGAGTTGAAGAGACACATTGGACCACTCTGGGAAGAATAATATAAATAACACGAGACATGAACTTTATCAATTAAGGTTTTAAACCTTAAATAAAATTACCCCTAAAACACTAGGGATCGAAACCAAAACATAAATCACTAAAACTAGTCACCTCACATCCACACAAAGAAAATAATAATTTCTTTTAAAATTTAGTCTTTTACAAATGAATTTTGAAATAAAAACTCTACCAAGGAATATGTTTGAAAAACATTACAACCCTTTCTTTGAAAACAACTCAACCTTGGTGGAACGCACATAATAAAAACAAGGAATGTTTCAAAATTTCTTTCAAAATTTTCACTGCATTTCAATAAGATCAATGCATCTAATGAATGATCATTAAATCTCACTTTCTATTTTTAAACACCTACAAAATTTGTTTCATGACAAAATATTAAATCACAATTAATATTCCATTTTTAAAATCACTCACTTATAGGAATACCCAAATAAAAAAATTTTAAGCCTCACCCTTTTAAAAATTTCCCATACATTCTAATGGTAATAACCATCTTATAAAAAATATCATAAAAACCGAGGGAATTGTTTTTTTTCAATAACTCATGGGAAAAAAGTATAAATTAAAATTTTAAGATATACATTATTATTTCAAAACAATGACTTATAATATTCCAAAACCAAATATCAACACAAACCTTAAAACATGTTTTAAAAGAACCACATCCCAAATAACATAAAAACACACCTTAATCTACCTCCAACTTGTGAGATTCACTTTTGGAGAAACACATAAATGAGGGGATTCAAAATTACCAAACTGAGGAAGAAGTAGGGATGGGCTAGATTTGGTTTCATGGGTTTGGAAACCATGATCCAAATGTGAAATAGGATATCTGAAGAGGGTAGATATAAGAAACATGTGCACCTTATGGTTTCCCAATCCATGTGAGCTAACTGTGCTACTGAATTTCTCCTCCACATTCACCCCAAAATCAAGAAATGACACCCAAAGTCACTTAACGTCTGAATGGAGACTCAGTAATTATCAATAAACATAAAAATAGATTATAATAACTAAAAAAACTTTAATTGAAATTTTTGAAACTCAACTTCCCCTGGAATATTGAAGCTTCGGTTGAGAAAGAGCTAGCTAGACTCTCTTTGGCCTTACCTCTCAATCCTGAACAACCTTATTCTATTTTCTACCAGGATATACCAAAAAAATAGAGTTTTTATCAAGAAACTTATACACCCACCAAAGAACTATCATAGATCTGATACTATTTTATAGCGAACCAACCCGAGAAAAAATCTACTTGGTACCTATCCTGACTCACCACCACCAAACTATACACACATCAACCCCAAGGAAAATAGCCTAAATCCATCTAGAAAACAAAAAACTATATTATATAGTCATGATCTAAACATACCATTAATTCTCCAACAACATAGACAATGAAATTCATTTCAAAAGGCAGTTCATAGATTATATTTTTAACATTTAAATAGATAGTGGTCTTTCAAGTATAATTAGGTAAAAAACTAACTAGACCAAAAAAACTACCCATAATTTTCCACATAGTTTTCTTAAACTGAATAAAAATGGTTTAAAAGCATTTACCCTATCCAAATATATAAATTCCTAAACCAAGTTTCCCAGAGCTAGTTCCATATTTCCTTACATTTTCATGATTACAAGAAAGTCATTTTCTAAAGGAACGAATTAGTTTAGTATTTTTTTAGAACCATACACATAAATAAGTTTAACATTAAAACGTCAAATGAAATACAATATGGTAATTCCTTCAAAAACATCCATAACTCCTAGGTTACCCTAGAAGGTCATTCATAATTTACTTATTAACATCTATGAAAAATAAAAAATAAAAACAGATGATCTTAAATGCCCAGTAAGGCTAAGAAATACTATATAAGATATCATAAACAAGAATGTTAGGCATGGTGAATAACTAAAAACACATACCATTAAAAATAAACTTGAACAAAATATAGTATGAATAAGGGATGAATAAATAATTCCATAATGAAGCATAATCATGGGTATTCTACTAGTCGAATAAACTCAAGGACTATAAATTTTCATAGTGAAGGAAATTCATAATGAAGTACATTCTAAAATATATCTTTAAGACCTCAGCCAAGACATCTGAAAATAATTAAGGTCTCACCCAAAACCATATTTGAAAATGGGAAAGGCCTCGACCAAGTCCATATCAGTTTTGTCTCATGAGACCTACCAATGTATTTGGGGGATATAAATACCCCCACCCATCACTTACTAAGTACAATTAAATCCTCATATAAACGGTTGTAAACATTAATAACATATACAATCATATTGAAACAAACATATGAAATATAAATTACTTTCTCCAAACATAAACACTAACCACTAAGTGTAATATGATGAATGGATTCAAGATATAACATACATAGTCAAAATAATTATAAACCATTAAAAAAATATGGTTGACTCAATCATAAAATATTGTTCCCAATTATACATAATAATCAACAATAGTGTTGAAACAAATGAAAATACTCTTATAAAATCATCGAGTGATTATTGAAATAAATACTCTTTTACTTTTCAAAGAAGAGATATTTTTGGAAGAAAATTTGTATAAAACCAGAAGTGAAATAATATAATTTTTCCATAACAAAATTATTTATTTTAGAAAAATAATTCTGACTAAAAATATATTATAGTGTGTACATGAACATAGGTATAAATACAAGAAGTTCCCTTGAACCAGGCTTGTATTTGGGGATGATTTTTTGGAAGATCCTTTTTAAAACATGTAATTACCCATAAAACAAAGAAGGATTATAGATGGTATACATATATAGACCATTAAAACAAAATTTATGAGGACTAAATAAGAATAAATAATAATTTCATTAAGGTATGTAGAGAATAAGAGTAACCCAAATGAAAATGGAGGTTGGGGTAGAAAATCCTTACCTTATGTATGAATGTATTCTGTACATGACCTTAATATCCAGGATAATAATATTAGATAGAACATTAGTGATAATCATTTAGATTATTTTGGCGATATTTTGATTGTAACAAACTTGTTTGTCATGTGAAATAGTATTATTTATTTATAATCATTCCAAAACATTGAATAAGTTAAAATAAATATATTGTGATTTGGTTCAACCACAAAAATTGTTTCATGAACATCCATGTAAATTCTAATAGTAATTGAAAACCAGTCATCCTTGAATGTGATAAATTAACACATCTCGGATAGTGTTTTCATCTTTTGTATAAAACGATGGGAAAGGAGAGATGATGATGAATTATTACATTAGCATAAGAAATTCCAGTATATTTAAGGTTATAGATTTTTCATACCATTTGTATGAGGGTATTTGTGGAAAAAAATAATATAAAGGAACTTGAAAGAAAAAGAGGTTGAGAAATCCCTTACAAAAATTCTACAGCCTAACGACGTCTCTTAAAAATTAATAAAATATTTTTATGAGAGAAAAATGAATCACTCATAATTTTTAAATAATATGGACAGTAAGGGGGATATGTAATAACATATACCAACATAATCCAATAGAAATTAAAAACTAATAAAATAAAAGAAGTGCTTTAAATAGAGAAAGGTGGTAGATTCCCTTACCTTGTAAAGTAACTCCTAAAACATGAAGGTTGTGAATTTGGGGGTTTGAAGAAACCATCAGAGGACTCATAGAGAGTTAAAATTAAAAATATTCAAAGATGATGAATTTGGAGTGAAATTAATGGAATAAATGTGTGGGTATTATAGCTAAAGTGAGGGGATTTTTTTATTAATTTCTGAAGACACCTCAGCAGTGGTATATAAAAAACCATGGGCTTGACCATGGTATTTTCCCATGTTATTGGTCACTTGGTATATATAAAATCATATTTTAATGTACACAAGTCGACCAAAATTTTATATTAATTATTACATCATTATAATGTCATTAAACATACAGAAAACACAAAATTGTATTTTTAATATTCACAAAAAACAAAAGTATTTAATAAAATTCTATTAAATCTTTCATTACCTAATATCAACGTTCTGAATTCAAAAAATGAAATTTATTTTATAATAATAATTATTTGAATATGAAAATTTAAAATTTTAATAAAACCATAGTTGGTTATAATATTTTAAATCTCTCTAAAATGTAAACATTTTACCCAAAAAACCAATTTATCAAATTCTTCTTATTTTTATGAAAAAATAAAACTCAAAATAGAAATGATGGAACAAAAATTTTATTTATACATTTTTAGGCGATGTTACTATTCCATTGGTCATATTACTATTTATATGGGTAAGTTACTATTCATAAAGGTAAGTTAATATTCACCAAAAATTAATGTTGGCCCTATTAGAAACTAAATATCTTACTGATCGCAACTGTGTATGTAAATTTTTTGAAATTCAAATCACTATAGTGAAAAAATTATATCTAATAGATCGGTTATTTCTATCTTCTATAATTAACAGTGTTTGTTTCCAAAAAACTCAATGTTTCATAAATTCTATATTAAATTTATTTGTAAATCTTTAGGGTGTTACATTATCCCCCCTTACAAAACATTTTGTCATAGAAATTACTATAATGTTACCTCATAATAAGATTTGTGTAGTTCTTCATCATAATATCCTTTGGATCCCATGTCGACTATTTAATTTTATGATTTTTTCAAAGTAAATTTTCCAACAGAGTTGTCCAATTCCTCAATACCTGTTCTTTAGTGTCCATAAATCGGATAGGCTCTTCACAGTAAGAAAAGCCAGGATCAAATTAAATACCTTCAGAAGTGAGGACATGCATTGGGTATGGCTTTTAATTTATGAATAATGAGACATTGAACACATTTTTTACCATATAAATTCTAGGTGTCACTTCCAAATGATAAGATACAGCTATAATTCTCTCCAATATTTCAAAATAATCTATATACTCAGGGACCGGTTTCCCTTTCTTTTTGAAATATTATAATTCCCTTCCAAGGAGATACTTTCAGGTAAATGTTATCTCCCTCTTGAAATTCAAAATACTTCATTTGATTATAATCATATTTATCCTTCTATCATTGAGCTTCTTTGATATGGTTTTGAATATTTTTTACCTTCACAGTTGTTTCCTCCACAAGCTCTAGGCCCACAAATATCCTTTCACCAAATTTATCCCAAAATTTTGGGGTAGGAAATATCTTTCCATTCAATTTATCATATGGTACTATTTTAATTTTGGAATAGAAACTATTATTGTAGGAAAACTCCACCAAGATTAAACATTGATCCCACATACTTTGAATGTCGAGCGAGGATGAGCTCAACTTGTCTTTTAAGGTTTGGGTAATCCTTTCTGAATTCCCTTTAGTTTGGGGGTGATAAAAAGTATTCAAACAGAGATTAGTATCCAAATATTTTTGAAGACTTTTCCATAATTTTGATGTGAATCATGGATCATGATCCGACACAATTGAGAGAGGTTCTCCATGAAGTCTTAAACTCCATTTATATAGAGTCGTGCAAGATGATATAGTGAAAAATCCTCCCATATAGTGAGGAAATGTGTAGATTATGTAATTCTATCAACAATTACCCATATTGAATCTTAATTTCTTGGATTTTTGGGTAATCCAGTAAAAAAATCCATGGTGATGTCATCCCAATTCCATGTAAGAATATGTAGAGGTCACATGACTCCTCTAGGATGTTGTTGTTCAGCCTTCATTTGTTGATAGAATAAACATCTTGATACATAATCATCAATTTCCAACTTCAGGTTGTTGCACCTGAAATGTTACGTAAAATCTCTATATATTTTAAGGCTATTAGGGTATATAGAGAAATTCATGAAATGGGCATAATCCATTAACTTCCTTTTCAACTCGGGTATAAAGGGAAGACATATCCACTTCCAAAATTTCAAATTTCCATCTTCACACACGAAGTCATCCAAATTCCCATCATTCACATCTTTAATCTTATTTTTAAGATTATAATCATCAGATTTAAATTTTTTAACTCCTTACAATAAATATGGTTGGGAAACCAATTGAAAATATAATGATGTTTCACCTTCCCTGATAATTTTCATATCCATATTTACTAGATCCAATAATACAGGATCCCTTTCAATCCTCATTTTTTTAAACTACATGATCCTATCTAATCAATGCATCAGCTAACTTATATTCCTATTCTTGGTGGTAGTGTTTAAAACATCCATAATCCTTGAGTAACTTGAGTCGTAACATTTTCCTCATATTGAGTTATTTTTATGAGAAGATGCATTTCATGATATTGAGATTAGTATATATCTCAAATCTTTCACCATAGAGATAATGTCTCCATATATTCCGAGAAAATATTACCACTACTAACTCAAGATCATGAGTTGGGTAGTTATATTCATGAATTTTTGACTTCCTTTATTCATAGGCAATAACTCTATCTTTCTCCATTAGGACACAACCAAGTTCTTTCTTCGATGTATCACTATCGATCACAAATCCCCCATTCCCCAATAGTTGGTCAAGGATCATATAATTCACTAATATCCTCTTCAATTATTCAAAACATTAATCACATTCGTTTTTCCAGACAAACTTAACCCCTTTAGAAGTATGGTTGGTTAACGAGCTGAATAATCGGGCAAAGTATTGAACAAAATTCCAATAATAACCAGCAAAACCAATAAAACTACATACCATGGTTATGTTTGTTGGGGTGAGACAGAATTCACACTTACTAAACTTTCCATATAACACGTTTCTTTTAAGAGTCCTCCAAATAATGTGCAAGGTATTCTCAGGTTCATAATAGATTTTGGAGTATACCAAGAAATCATCAAAAAATACAACCAAAAATTAACCAAGATATTCCTTGAAAACTCTATTCATTAGATACCTAAAAATAGAGGGTGCATTAGTCATTCCAAAATACATTAATCTAAACTCATAATGCCTATACCTGGTTCAAAATGCTACATTTGGAATATTTTCCATCCTCAAATTCAACTTATGATATCCAGATCGAAGGTCAATCTTTAAAAAATATTCGGATCCATGAAGTAGATCAAATAAATAATCAATGTGAGGTAGGGGATACTTTTACATTATTGTAATAGCATTTATCTCCCTGTAGTCAATGCACAACCTCAATGAACTCTCTTTCTTATTAATAAAAATAATAGGGTCTCTACTAGAGAAACACAAGGGAGAATAAATCCTTCACCACTCAATTCCTCTAGTTGTTTCTTCAGTTATACTAATTCCACAGTTTCCATTCTATAAGAAGTCTTTGATATAGGACTTGAAAAGGGAATTAAATCAATAGATAACTTATCTTCCTGCTCTAGAGGGTATCCAAGTAAATCCATTGAAAAAAATCAATATATTCTTTCACAATAGGTACTTCCTAAATTTAAAGATTTCTTTCCTCACCCACTAAAATTTTATTCTCATCGTCACCAAGAATTTGATTATGTAGAGCTACTAGGGGTGAATCTAGATAAGAATCATTTGATGAAATTTATTCTCTAAAGATAATGGATTCTATACCTTCCTCACAAATTATGATTTACTTATTCTTGCTATATATTTTCACATCATATATTGAAAGAAAATCCATTCCAAGGATTATTTCAATGTTTACCATAAGTATGACAATAAAATCAGCATATAAAAATATTTATATTCTATAATGCAGACTGCCTATCACATATTTTTAACAATGAGAATTCTCTTGTGGGATTTGACTGACAACACCCTTGTTAATGATAATTTAAAATATATAATTTAAAAAAACAATATGAAGATAGAAATGAATTTAATGATCTAGAATAAAATAAATCATTATCCAAGTTTGAGGAAACGATTATAGTACCTATAATAGCATCATTATGAACTTCAACTTCAATAGTTATGATAGAATAAGATTGTCCTTTTTCCCTTGGCCTTTTCTAAGGAACGTTTCCTTGATGCTTTTTACAATAATTAAAATTATGTCCCATATCCATACAATTATATCATTGAACATTGAAAACTTATTTCACTTGAAATCACCAGCATGATGGAATTTCTATTCACACTAGTAGTACACTCCTTTTCCTTTTAATCAAGCACCCGATTGTCTCCTTCCACAAGTATTGTATGTTGGAAGATTCACCATTTTATTCTTCCCTTTATCCATTCTATCCTATTTCACCCTCTTTTTATCTTGTTTTCTCTTAAACTCCTAAGACATAGAGAATTATTTATCTATCTTGATAGCTATTGAAAAAATGTCTTTATATGATGAGAAACTTTGGGAGACTAGTTACCTTCAGAGGAATGGTTTTAAACCATAAAATAATTGAACAATATTTCTCATTGGATTTTGTATATAGTTTTCATTTTGACTTTATATCCTTGTAAAGTTTTCTTCATACTTTTCAACATTTTCATCCCCTTTTTGTCTGAGACTCAAGAACTTCCTCTCTATATCTGATCATTGTTCATGAGGAAACTATTTCTTTATGAATATTTCCTCTAAATACCTCCATTCTTTATTTTTAATCTCTTCATCATCATTTTTTTTTGAATTAGTGACCACTATTGATGAGAATCACCAAATAAATGAATAACTTCCATGATAACCATCTCTCTTTTGTTACATCTCAAAGAAAGAAATATCTTTTCTGAAGAACTAATCCACTGATTTGCTACAAGTGGGTTTGTAGTCTAGCTGAATGAAGGAGGAAGTTGTTTCACAAAGAAGTCTAACATAGCTCTTCAACATTGTGGATATGAATTCTCAAAATGGGTAAGGTTATTGTTAATAACCTGATTCAACTATCCCCGTATAGTTATAAGTTTCTCATCACCAGCCACATCACCAGAGCCTATATCAATATCTTTCATCAGATGGGAATCCCAACAAGGGATATGCATGTTCAGGAAGTTTTCATCCCTTCCACTAGGCACCATTTATAAATAATGGGATACACTATATTTGGTTATGAATCATAATATATAATATCAAATTATAAAAATACTTAGCCTAAATTGAAATCCTATTGATAGTTAATCTCATTATCATAAACATGATTTATTTATGGAAAAATTGACATTTAATTCTTTCATAATGGTTTGTAAATAAATTGTGAATGAACCAAAGCATATCCCCTTTGAGTGTCAAACTAGGTGCGCAGTAAGGCCCATTATCATGTACTAGGATACCCCGGGCCAGGCCGGAAATGCATTGTTGGAGTTGTTACTCTTAGGTACATCTCTTCCAATACTACGCCCACTTGTAGTATCCAAACATGGATATATTTTCTAAAAGTATCTACATAATCTATTCCTTACCAAAATTTCAGGATGTTCATGTAAGTTTATCCTCACAGAATATCTTATGGTTTTTTCTTTTATCTAGGTTTTCTATATCTAGTTTCCATGTTTTCTACAAAACATCTTATGATACCAACTATAAAGACCAGACCCAAGTTTCCTAAAGCCGGTGCCTTATTTCATTACATTGGCATGATTACAAGAAATTCATATCCCTAAGGAATTAATTAGTTTAGTAGTTTTGGAAGACTAGATACATACATAAGTTCATCATGACAACTTGAAATGAAATACAATACGGAAATTCCTTTCAAAACAACCACAACCCCTATGTTACCCCTGCAGGACATTCATAATTTACTTTATGACATCCTTTGAAAATAAAACACAAGAAATGGGTGATATCAGATGCTTATCAAGGGTAATAAATATAGAGGAAGATATCATTAACATAAACATTAGGTATGGTGAAAACTAAAAACACATGCCTTTAAAAACGAACTTGAAGAAAATATGGTAGGAATAAGGGATAAATAAATAATACCACAATAAATCATAATAATGGCTATTCTACTAGTATAATAACCTCATGGAATATCAATTTTCAAAATGAGGTAAATGAATAATTCCATAAATTTTGAAATATACCATGAAGTCCTTAACCAAGATATCTAAAAATGATTAAGGCCTCGGCCAAAACCATATCTAAAAATGGTCAAGGCCTTGGCCAAGTCCATATCTGTTATATCTCATGAGTCCTATCGATGCATAGAGGGGCTATATCAGGCCCAATCATAACCTACTAAGTTCAATTAAATCCTCATGTGAACGAGGATAAACATAAATAACATATACATTCATATTTAAACTAACATATGAAAGGTAATTAACATTCCCCAAACATATACACTAACCATTCTGGGTAATATAATGAATGGTTTCAAGATGGAACATCCATAGTAAAACAAATCATAAACCATTTAATATAATATGGTAGATTATTTCCTAATATATTAGCCCTAATTATACATAATAGTCAATAAGGGTGTTGAAACCAATGAAAATACTCTTATAAAATCATCGAGTAATTCTTGAATTAAATGCAATTTTACTTTTCAAAGAAGATCTATTTTAGAAAAAAATATTTTGTAAAACCATAAGTGAAATAATATAGTTTTTTCATAACAAAATTGTTGATTTTCTTAAAATAAATTGTCCCAAAATAGATTATATAGTGTACTTGAACATAGGTAAGAATTTGAGAGGTTTCCTTGAATCGGTCTTGTATTCAAAGAAGAATTTTTGGAAGATCCTTTTACAAGATGCAACTCCCCATAAAATAAAAAAGGATTCTTGTTGGTATACATATATATAAAATTAAAACAGAATTTATTGGGATTATATATGAATAAATAATAATTTCATTAAATTATGTATAGAATAAGTGTAACCTGAATGAAAATAGAGGTTAGGGTAGAAAATCCTTAACTTATGTCAGAATGTATTCTACACTTGACAATAATGTCATGGATAATAAAATTAGATCCATTAATTAACTAATTAATAACCTTATATACATATATTTGATTCATTATGGTTTTATTACGTTCATTTATGTCCTTAATGATACATTATATGATTTAATTTTGTCGTTCTGGAGTGTTCATTTCTTTGACTTCATGATCGGTTCGCTTGATTATAAGTAATAAAGTTCATGTGGAATGGATAAAATACTCCAGAATTGAACTTATATATCATTAATAAAAATATGGAAGTTTAAATGGTTATATATATCACATGGTTACGCGGTATGAGGATGATTTATTTGGAAGACCATTAGCAATAATCATTTAAAATATTTTGGTGATATTTCAATTGTTAGAAACTAGTTTGTTGTATGAATAACTATTATGTACATATACTAGTTATAGAACATTTAATAAGATAAAATTAATATATTATGATCTGGTTCAACCATAAAAATGGTTTAATGATCATCCATGAAGGCTATAATATAAATTGAAAACCAGTAGTCCTTGAATGTGATAAATTAACAAATCATAGAAAATGTTTCCCTTTTTCGTATAAAAGGAGGTGAAATGAGTGATTATGATGAATTATTCTATTACCATAACAAAATTAAATTATATTTAAGGTAAATGATTTATAATACCTATTTTATGGAGGGATTTTAAGAGAGAGAAAAAAGAAATGAACTTTAAGTAGAAAAGAAAAATTGAGAAATCCCTTAAAAAAAATTGACAGCCTAACAATGTCACTTAAAAAATCATAAGGTATGTTAATGAGAGAAAAAGGTGTCTCTTGTAATTTTTATATAATATGGAAATTAAGGGGGATATGGATTGACATATCCCAATATAATAAAATGAAAATTAAAAAGGAATTAAATAAAAGACTTGAAGTTTGGAACCTTGGGGGATTGAGGAAACCTTAGGAGGACTCCTAGAGAGGTAAATCTACCAAATATTTGAGGATTATAAATTTGGAATGAATGGAATGGAATAGATGGGTGGGTATTTACATATAAAGTGAGGGAATTTTTTTTAATTTCCGAAGACACCTCAGCAGTGGTATATGAAAAACCATGGGATTTTTCATGGTATTTTCCTTTGGAATTGTCCAATTGGGACACCTCATATCATATATTAATGTACAAAATTAGACCGTATTTTTTTATTAATTATTACATCATTATGATTTCATTTAACATATCGAAAACTCAAAACTGTATTTTTACTATTCACAAAAAATAAGTATTTTATAACATTCTCATTAATTCAGTGTAACCTAATATCGACATTCTGAATTCAAAAATAAAATTTATTTTATCATAAAAATTATCTATATATGAAAATTTTAACTTTTATCTATGAAAATAATTATTTACTAAAAATAATAACGAACATAAAATTCATAGTAAAATTTTCTGTACTTAAAAAAAATATTTTATCCTTTGTAATTAAAGAAGAGTGTTTTTATAATACTATTTAATTATAATAAAAAATAATAAAACATTATTTTGATATAATAATTTGAATATCTCTTGAATGTAAAATTTTTAATCGAAAAATCAATTTATCAAATTCATCATATTTTTAAGAAAAAACTAAACTCAAAATAGAAATGATGGAACAACAATTTTATTTATAATTTCTGAGATGAAGTTACTATTCCACCAGTCATATTAATATTCATAAGGGTAAGTTAATATTCATAAGGGTTAGTAACTATTCACCCAAAATATAATTTGATCCTATCAGATTCTAAATATTTTAGTGATTGCAACTGTGTATGTCAGTTTTTTGAAATTCAAATCACAAAACCGAAAAAAATATATCTAACAACTAGGTTATAACTATCAAATATAAATAAAAATGTGTTTTTTACAGAGACTAAATGTTTCATTCATTCTATATTAAATTTATTTTTAAATCCACAGGGTGTTACATAATCCATTTCAAAACTAACCACCCATTATCATTTTGAAAAAACAAACCAATTGTTTTCTTCAAATAAAATCTATCACTTTAAATACATCTAACCAGCCTAAGTCTTATTTAAATAATAATTACTATTTTCAAATACACTTTAGAAACCCACACATGAGTCAATATTTCATAAAAAATCATATATATTCAAAAACCATTTTCCAAAGGAAATGATCCAAACACACCCATGTTAATAATAACAAATTAGAAACCATGATGTCACAACTATATAATAAAATGAACGATAGATACAGGTTACACAATAATATAAGTAGGGGAAATGATACATTCAAGTACAAGATAATAAATCATAATGTCAAAGACCAACCAAGCAATCAAATGTCTCATGGGATCTAACCTAGGATCCCTAATTTGATACTTGTATAACTTTATCAATTTATTTCAAGGGAAAATTGTTAGTATATGTTACATCCAAATGAAAAACCATCCAACTAGCCCACAATAGCATCATTGAAAATGTCACACTTCTCATTGACATAGTTCCTAGTATGATAAGAGGGAAACTAGAAACCTATGTTTTAACTAGTTTAATAGAGGAATAAACCTTCCACTTAGTACCTAAGAACCTATGACCAATAAAGAAGTGGGTAAAATGAACATGAAGTCCATTGTTAAAAAACATGGAATTAAAAATAAATCTACCTTTCCCCTAACACACCTGTAATGAATATCCCCATATATATCATATATCTATGGAATAAAAAATTATATTCCCACACAATGAGAATAACACACATCTTATATTGAAATAAAAACCACACAATGCCTAAACAAGTCATGGAGAAATCAAGGGGGTTCCTACACAACCAATCATTTAAAACCAAAGTTCAAACTAGGAATTTACAATAAAAAATTGCTTTGATTGCGAAGCCCTTTTCACATTTCATAAACACCATTTTAGGTATTTCTTGGAAATAAATTAATATATAAGGAACCATATAAAACATTTCAAATCCACCCTTGTAATCATTGGTCTACTTCTTTGAAATCTAAAATAATTCCATAGGCAATACATCTTCATAAAATACTTTGAAAAGTGCCATTAAATAATTTTCATAATGGGTTAACAACACTCTCATTTCAAACCAACATTTTGAATTCATTAAATAACCCATTTTTAAAATCACTTCGATGTTAAAAACTCACTGTAAAACAATTTCCACATTAAAACGTATTTTTTACTCATTTAAAACCAAAACGAGATCAAAACCCAACAAAAACTATTTTAACCATTTCAAAATACCTCATATGAATTTCAGATATGTTTTTTACATAAAGAAATTTCATTTTAAATATGAAAAAATGAATTCAAAAGTGAAATCATTTATTACATGATTAAAACACATTTAAATGATTTCAAATCATCATATGGATATCACATATATTTATACTTTTAATGAAAATAAATTTATAAATCCTTTGAATGCATTGAATTAAAAAATGAATCAATTTAATAGGAACACATACTTGGATGAAGCAGAAAACAAGACGAATTTTTTTTCCTTTAATGAAGACCACCCAAAAAAGAAATAAAGCGTCTTTTATAATAAACAAGAGACCAAAACACAGGGTTAGAATAATTCCCAACTCAATACCTAGATTATATACTGAACTAGGGTTTCATGAGGAAGTGGAAACCAAGGGAACAAGAAGGGGATAGTAGTAGAAGACAATGTGGGAATGATTTACCTCGGAATCAATTTAAAATCACTAAAGAATGAATAAGAATAAAAGGGGGAGGAGGTTGGATCTCATCTTGGTATTATTAAAGATAACGATGTGTATGGGTGAGGAAATGGGTGAAATACTTCTAAATTTTATGTGCTAAGTTTGGTCATATAACTTTTTGTGTTATTCTAGGTAGGCCTCACATTATGGTCATGTTTTTTTTCATACTATTAACCAACTTTGTGTGTTCCACTTCCTAGGCCATGAACACCCACACAGTTTCTAGGTTTCTTGAAATAGTTTAAAAATTGTGTGGATGTCATGAAAAATAGTTATTTCATAGGGACAACCCCCTATACACAATCACTACACAGTTAACCCTAACCACGCGGTTAAATCAATGAACACCCATAAAACCACAAAAATTTCAAAATTCAGGACCAAAACCTCCCACGACTCAAAAAAACGAAGTTAAGATAAAATAAAGAAAATTCAGCACAATAGAGTCATATGAGTGTTGTAGATACTACATTATTAGTTCGTTTTAAGTACCTTAAGAAGTTTTTTTTAAATGGGTCTAACTAGGGTAATAAGGTATATAATCATTATGATAAAATCATAAAATAAATTTTATCATGTATACATACATGATATATCCTACTGCTAAAGCATAATCAATTTTATTCATGAATTCTTGTTTCAACCTAGAGGGTTTGAGTTGTATTATTTAATAATAATTGGTGAAAATCATAGGGTTCGGTTAATTGATAATTTGAGAGTGTTATTTAAACCAAATATTCTGATTTGGATATATTTACAAAAAAGGATATAAATCAATGGAGTTTGAGAGGTTGTGTGGAGGATGAGTATAAAGACAGACATAGCGATAACTAGATTAATATTTCTAAGGAGATGCAATAATCAAAACAAAGACAATATGATATAAGACAATTGAAAAGTGTTTTTAAAATAATTATGGAGTGGTAGGTATGTGAGAAGATAGTAGTGATATGCATATTCATGGATAAAAATAAATATAATTTTCTATACATGGAAATGATACTTGAGGAATGACTGTTAACATTAACATACATAGAATTGGAGAATGAGGATGAGCATAAAATACAAGAGTGTAAGTATTGAAGTCAATACAGTAACTATAGGGGGGAATTTCAAAAGTTAAGCAGACATAAAATGGATAGACAATAAAAGGGATAAGAGATTAGTTTTCATGAAGAGTTCATATTCACTATCTGGATTTGATGGTGGTCATAATCGGTATCATGGTATATTTTTTAGCATAGAGTTAGAATATTTTTGATCATGCATAGAGGAATTCAAAGATTGACAAAAGGATATTTTTAGGAATGACACTAAACCACACCAAAATGGGTGTGTTCACAACATAATTTTTGTGAATAATTAAAATACAAGATATATAATAATTAGTATTGAAAATTATTCCACAATAATAGGAATAGAAAATCTTAAGTGGAGGTTTCATCATAATAAAGATCACTTTAAAGTACCAGGTATCTCTAGAAGCTTTCTTTTATTGGATCCCATAAAAATAATTAATGTCACACTAAAACAACGAGATGAATTTTGATTGATGATAAGATCCTAATATAACATATATTCTTTTCGTTGGGAGAATGAATTAATTGTGGGAGTTAAAGACATGATTTTTTTGGTTCATATGTTCTTGGTGATGAATGAAGGATTTCACCATGAATAATTTGTTCATTCCACAAAATATTTTTACATATAAATATAGTGAAAGATATACCCAATGATTATTATAACTCAAATTTGAATCATTATAATATTTTTTGAAGACCATGTGATAGAATTATGTCACACTTAGATATGATATTCCACACACAAATTTTTCTAAATTTTATATATTATAAATATTTAGTTATAATTCATATTGGGTAAATAAGGTTAGAGATTTGGGAAGTTAAATTATTTTTTATTTATGAAATTGACCACGCTAATTCATGTGAGACACCTAACATGATCTTGGAATATAATATGGATTAGAATGAATCTTATTTTATGAATAAATGGCTTGGAATTTATATTTTATATAGGAATTTCCTTTGAAGGTTTAAAAATAAGAGAGTGATATTATTATCTTTGGTTTTACATGGAGGATACTATAATATAGGAGATGAATTATCTGTTACATCTAGATTCTAAGGGAGGATTATAGAGATGGGTTTCTAATAACCAAATTTAGCATAGTATAGAATTAAATTCAATGTATAAAAGGTAATTTGAGTGTGTAATTATTCTTTATTGGGGGTGTTAACATTATTTTTTGTTGATGTGAAGAAAAATGGATTGACTATTTCATTGTAGATTTATTCTCATTCAAATTTGGGAAAGAAAAGAGTATCATAGGTTGAGTTAAAAGTTGTATCAAAATTTGAAGTTCTGATACACAATTATTTTGTTTCATATAGTAAACATGAATATACCTTCCTGTATATAAACCTATAAATACTTACCTTAATAATTTCATAATGAAGGAAGGTATGGGTGTAACCCTTGGGAGGTAGTGGTTCATCCCTAAACCTTTTATAAAGTCATTTTACCTTGATATTGGATGACCATGACCGAAATATGTATCCACTAAAATAGTGATCTGATAGTTTATTTTGGTAAAATAAAACATAAACGTGACTATGTTACTAGTATTTATCCTATCCTAGGTTTTCCAAATAACAAGATATGTATTCATCAACTTTAAATTTAAAAATGTTTGTTTGATTTTTTTAGAACTAAATCAAGGGTGAGATAGATGGATTGAGTTATTTCTAATGACGGAACAATATCCAAAAATGTGTGAGTCTTGATGTTTAATAGAAAATAAAATGTTTTAAATTAGATATCACCATAATTAACACACCTTTTATAGGTTCTTGGGGGATTACATCATAACATGGTGGTCCCAGAAAGTAATATTAGAGCCCATAGGATTTTATTTAGTCTTTAATATTCTATATATTTTTTATATTTTTTCTATATATGGAATCAATATTGAGGCCACTTGTAATTAATGTAACTAAACATGATAGATATAAATTATATATTCTTTTATTTATATAAGCTTTTAGTGAAAATATTATAAAATTCAAATATCATGATGATTTTTTGATAGGGAATAATGAATGAGTTCGTGATTTAGAGAAAAAAATGGTATCTATTAGAGGAATATCTAGTGAGGTATTCAAGAAGATCATTTATTATGATAGTGAATTTGATATATTGAATACTTTGGAAGATTTTTTTAAATCCATGAAATATAAGTATGTTTTAATATCTACCTCAATATTTTAAAACAAATCAATTTTTGATAATTTATCTAGAGGTAAAATCCGAGAAAATTACTAAATTTTAAAAGGAAAAAAAGAGGAGTAATGATAAGAAGAATTCCAATATAAATAAAATACTCATTAAAGTAAATGTGATTGGTTATGTTAATAAATAAAATTATTACATTATTGTGGAATATTTTTTAAAATTTTGGAATTTAGATTCCCACATGGAGATTGAAGTGGATACTCATTCCATGGAACAATGGGAAATGATTTCTTATCATCAATTTGGAGAATTAATTTTCCGTTATCAAAGATATATCCAAACCTAGTGTGATATGGTGGATCAATTGGAGATTATCCATGAGGTTTAATATATGTTTTTGGAACATTTGGATTTAGAGAAAAAGAGATTAAAGAAAGAAGATATGGATATGGGAGATTTAGTAACAAGGATGGGAAAAAATATGAAATGGAAAATTGATCTACATGGATAACTTGAACATTAATTTGGAGAAAAATGGATAAATAAAATGATATTAAATTGAATCTTATACTAGTCACATCATATCTTGTTGAGATAATAAAAAAATAAATCATGTTCAATTTTAGAGAATATGGTTGACCAATTAAATGAGAAGAATTTGAATATTATGGTTATTAAATTGTGGTTGAAATCCAAAAATAGTAAGTTATATATTTAGCCTATGGATTCTTCAACAAATGGATAATATTTTTTTATAGATATGGAATTGATAAGAAAATGAATGCTTCCTACAAAATTTAAGATTAGTGGTTTTCAACAAACGGATAAAATGACCTCTTACTTCAATAGAGTTATTGGGAACACTATGTACATGTTCTTGAAAGATAAAGAGTCCCACTATATAGGAATAAATGATTAAAATTTCAACAAAGTAAAGAATACATAATGTGTGAATTTATTATGAAATATTTTTTCTATAAAAATAATGGATATATTCGATAAATTTGATTACCATTACACAAGATTCAATACATTTTCAAAGTATTTTAAGTGGTTGATGAATTTTTTTGATATTTGTTGAGTAATCTTAAGATAATTTCCAATAATATTTAAGTAGATTATAGGTATTCAGAGTTCATATATAAAAATAAATTTGGTTTTTGTCTTTTTACTTAATATCATGGGGTTATAAAAAAAATTAAAAATAGAATATGTAACATTAACTTATGAATATGTAATATCTTTTAGAGTAAAACTTGAAAAAGAATAGAGATACAAAAAAATATCTCAGTCTATACTGTGGTTTGTGAAATTAACTCAAAACATATTTAAGATTAATCGTGTGATATGTAACAATATCTCTAATATTCAAATTCATATGTAAGATTAACATGGGGATATAGTGGATATATAAGATCTACAATGATGTAGTCTATGATATTAGATATTTTATTATTTGAGAAATGATTCTGCAGGTGAATAAATCTAATATTTGTAATTTGTGTATGATTAACCTGTTTCCTTGGAAATTAATTTTTAAAGATTACATGGAATGAATTATGTAAATTGGTTAAAATCATGTATAATTGTAGATATAACATTAAATTCTATAAATATTATTTAGTAATATTATTTATCTACAAAAGTTTATTTAAATTTTTATTAAGGTTGATTATCAAGGAAAATTTCATGGAGATATCATGACCAGTTACTCATATACTAAATAATGAAAATATTTTTGGGTTGTATAGTATGTGGTGATTTTATACAGATAATGAAGAGCATCTATTGGTAATATTATTGGCGAAATATTCTCTATAATGTTCTAAATCCCAATATATGTATATCTAAGGTTTGAAAAGAAAAGAAAAGAAAGAGGCATGCATGAGATATGAGAGTTTTTTATATAATAACAACAGATATACAACCTAAAGAGATTTTTTATATAGATAGGGAGGAAGAAGAACATATATGTCTAGTATAGTTCATCATTCTTTAAGAATACTTTTATTTTTATTTATTTATAACAAATTTTTTCTTTTTTGGACAAGTTGGTGCCAACATTGTATCAAGTTCAATGATATACCCATTAAGGAGACTTAATCTTGATAATAATATAGATTTTGTGTGTTTCTGAAAAAAACCATACATAAAAGATTTAATAACTCATATTTGGGGATAATCCCAATAAAATATAATTCTCTACTCATCAAATTTATGTAAAAAGTTAGTTGGGAGATTATTGTTGAGTAAGAAGGTGAAATATGGTGTTTGAAAAGTAAAAGGTTTTCAGCACAAATTCACCCACTCTTAGTTTTGATCATTCATTCTAGTGATCCTAATTGTACCTATCTCCCTCTCATGGTATTTTCATGATCATAAACACTTCTTATGTATCTAATTTTATCATGTGATTGAATTTTAGACTCTTTAGTTTCAATTCAATCCATGTATTTAATGTCCATACTGAATATCTTAAAGTCAATTCAAGGATTGTCTATTGGTCTTGTTGATGGAATGGTATATCAATATTTAATTTTACTAGTAATCACATTTGTATTAGAAGATCAATTGAAGGACTTAGAATATAGCATGGGAGGCCCTTTGGAAGGAGGATGTATGCAAGCTGCACTAACTAGACCATGCTGGGAACCGACATGTTTGTGCCATGGTGGTAGGGCTCCTGGTGTACAGAAGACCCACCAATGGATCCCCATTGTATTGCTAGTGTTGAAAAGGTAGAAGCACCTCCAGATCTAAGAGTTTCACTAGCTACCCAGTGAATTCTTGTATAAGGGATTCTAGTGGCTTTGGGACTTCTTGTCAAAGATGGAATTTAAAGTAGTTAAAAGGATATAATGGTGGTATTATTCAATTTACTTACCCCTGGTGATTTCTAGAGTCTTCCTTCCCATTTTTGAGCCTATAAAAGGATTCCATTGGCATATTGGAGTGTACACTTGATTCCAAAAAATGATATTCATTCGAATATTTTCTAAATCTCAAGAAATCTTCAAATCCTTCCAAATATACATTCCTTTTTTTAAGTCTTTCAAGGGAATTCACCCTTTCTCTCAAATTTCTCATCGTAATTTGAAATCATATTTACAAGGGACTTGTCTTTGGATTTGTAATGGGTTATCCAAAATCAAAACTCTCTCTTCTAATAACCTTCTTCAACAGGTTCTCACTACTCAAAAGTGAGGGATGGTTACTTTGGCTATCGAAGATGCTCAATTAGGTTCTCATAAAAAAATTTATGGGGAATGAGTTTCTTTATCATCAAAATTGTCAGGGAATTTATAATATTGAACTCTAAACATGAGGTATAGAGATGTAGGGGCTCACATTGAACTATTATTTAACACCCTATGAAATTGTGTTTTATCTTAGTTTTTTTTACTCATTTAATTATTCAACATCGATACACCTAATTACATAAATTTTTTGCACTCATTTCCTCTGTTCTTACATGATTAATATACATTGATATTAACATAATAATATTTATTGAATTTTAAAATTAATTACTTTATCTATTTATGAATTTATCTTTTTAATATTTTTAAAATTTTAATTTACCTTTTACATTAACATATAATTTTTAAAATGAAAATTCTCTCTTCTCCTTTTCCATATAAACCAACCAATAATTGGAATAAAATGAGACTTTTTCTTATTAAAAATTACCATTATTTTAAAAATTTGTGTTTTAATTATTTTTCATATTTTTTCCTTATTGAGTTTCAAAGTATTATTTTTTATATGATGAAATATAATTATTATTTGTGTGATCCTATTTCTGATTCCCTATATTATTCATATTGGAAAATTTTAATTCAACCTTTAGAGGTAGTATTAGTTATACTATTTTAAAAATTTCATGCATAAGTATATTCCTACTAAAGTACCTGAAGATAAGTGTACCCATGGTAATTCTAAAAACAATGAACATAATTGAAAATTATGAATTCCATATATTATGGTCTCAATCTAAATTATTTTAATTGGGAATTTTTATTTAATAATGAAATATGAAATATGTAAATTATTATAAGTCTCACATGAAATAATGAAAAAAGTTAATGATACTCTACAAGATATGTTTATAAACAATTAAAAATATTTTCTTTTCATCCTAATGAATCGGTCTCTTGTATGTTTACTTGATTTATTGAAATTTTCAATTGTTCAAAGTCTCTTGGTGATGATTCCTCTATAGAATCCCTTATATAAAATACACTCCCGGTGATTCGAAGTAATTTCACACCCAAAATAACTATCATAAATGAAGTGAATAATGTTATGAAAATGAATTCTGATAACTAATCATACCTTTAATGATATATGAAATTATAATTTAGATTAAATATTATAAGGAATTTAATGAAACTAAATATGTAAAGAAAAAACTTCCTTAAAATTTACCAATGATGATTCATTTTAAGGTGAAGTTATAAAAATTTATCAAATTTCCAAAGACATGAATTATTTCTTCAAAAAGAAGAAAAACTTCAATATAACCCAGAAGTTAAGTCAAAAGGTGGATTCAGAAGTGAATATCTATGAATATGAGAAAAAATGTCACATAAATATAGAATACTCCACCTGTAAAAAGAAGATAAAAGAGAAGAGACAATGTAACAAAGCTATGAAATGTATAATATAGAGTGCAAGTGATTAATCAGTGGACTCAAAACCCTCAACCAATTCAAGTGAATCAATCCTTGAGTTCATAATGGATCACATTAATGAAGACATTGAGGTTAGTACCCTTCTTATTATTTCTCCCTCTTTCTCTTCTTCCCCTAATTCTTATCTCTCAAGTTCGTATTTCTTCTCATCAAGTCACCTTAATTATAGACACCTAAAATATGATCGTGATCAACTCATAAATTATTTTCATCAACTTTTATAATTATATAAATAACTTGATAATAAATAAAATAAATATCTTAATAGAAAATATAATCTTCAAAAAGATAAGGATCTTCTCTAAAATTAAAATGAGTAATTGTACATAAAATTCAATAATAAACTAGATTTTAATAATCCCAAATATATCATCAAAGACCTGAAAAGTTTTCTATAAAAATTTAATTTAGGTGAAACTAATCTAAGTAAAATTTAAGTCTCTCAATGACATAAAAAATAGTGAGTTTTTCTTGAATTTAATATCATATAAGCATCTCATAAATTCCATCAAAAAACTAATTTTATAAAAGGATGATTTAAAGATATATTTTTCAATTATTTTAGAAGAAAAAATCATTTAATTTATAAATGTGATTATAAGAATGAATGATATGGGAGACTGAAATCAATTCACCATTTTTCCAATATTTCCTAACGAATATAATCATAAACCCGTTAAATTGATTTTTCATTATTTAACAAGCTGAAAAAAATCTAGAATTTATTTATGAAAAATGAACTTCATTTGAATTAAAAAGTTTTTCTTATGCTTCTTTTGGATTATTTCAACTAGATAAGAAAATTACAAGTGGTACATTTTATCTTTATTGAAAATTCCTCATCTCATGAAGTAATAAGATATAAAACCCAATTGATCACTCCATAGATGAAGTGAAATACATAGTCATCTAGATTTTTTTCTCCCAAATAATATGGATAAAATATATTCTCCTAGAATTTTAGAATATATTTGATCATATCCTTATCAAGTGTGATAAAACCAGTGATATTAACATCTCTAAAGATCTTATAAAATACACTCACACTAAACACATTGACCTTATACACAAACTATTAAATATTTATTCCAAAAAGTTGATATCTTATTAAAATTCCCCTTGGTTTTGAAAGTTTACAATTTATTAATATTGAGTTTGGAATAGTTTACTTGGGATTTACTTTATTTGACTATGGATAACATTAGCAATCGTTTTAATATTTTTAAACCATGCCTTATTAATTAATTAATTTTTTACTTTTAGTTGTAATACCTTTATCTCAACAATGTATTAATTTGAGGGGGGTTTATCTCTTTTATAATACTAAAATTTTCATTAAGATATAACTTTTTATTTATAATCTATTTTCAATTTTTTTTCCTATTTTGAAAATTTCGAAAAGCTATTTTCTAAATATAAGTATATTTTATAACATTATCAATGTTTTTTAAACTAAATTTGATTATTAATTTAAATATGTTTTTAAATTTTTTTAATAACATATGTTTAAAAATATGTATATTGTATTTTTATTTTTCATGAAAATGACAGTTTTTATATCTCTTACAGCAAGATTAATTGTGAGTGAAATTCTTTTATATGTACTTGTCTCTCTAACCAATGTTCTTTAGATGTATTTGAAAAATAATCAACAAAAGGATGATTTAAATATAGGTTTTATCATTCAATGTAACTTGTTAAAGATTTATCAATGATGGAAAAATAAATCTTCATGGTAATGACCTTCTTGGCATCAGTATAGAACTATTAAAAAATTCTCTAAATTTTCTATTATTTTTCTTCTTTCCTTTATCTGTATCATTTCTTCATTTTTTTATCCTCCATCGTAAATATTTTTTTCCTATTAAAAACTAGTTTTCCCAATATATATCTCTATCCTATTAAGGGGGAGTTTCGATGTAAAAAGGTGATTTAAAATTAATTTTTTTTCAAATCACATTTTCTCAATTTGACTCTTTTCAAATCTTTTTTAAATATTTTTTTTGTATTATGAGTATGTTCCCCAAAAGGTTTTCTTATGTGTCTCTAGAACCTCTTGTTTTTTTATTTTTGAAAATCACAAAGGGGTAGAAGTTTAAATTTAGGGGGAGAATTTTAGTTTTATATAAATTAAGGAGAGTTTTTAAATAGGGATAATTTCATGAAAATCAGTTAACTGGTGATCATAAAAACTCTATTTTGTACCTAAGTTTTTCATTTGATTAAATTTTATACTCTTTAATTTGACTCCAAGTAATGTATTTGATGGTCCCAATTAAGATCTTAAAGTCAATTCAAATACTAAATGTCATCCTTGTTTAAGGAATGATCTAGTATTATTTCTTCTCTAATGACCATGGAATAATGTTAGAAGATAGTTTTAAGGAATTATAATGAAGAAACAGAGGATCCTATGGAAGTAGGGGATGTAGAGGCTACCCATGATAGATGGTGTTGAGCATCGGCTACCCTATTACATGGTTTTAGGCCTCCTAATGTGTAATAAACCCACAGGTCTACCTATGGTGAAGTGAATGTTCCCTTATCTCTATAAGTGACACTTAATATTTGGTAGAGGAGCACCAACTCTTTAGTGGTGGATTTCAAACATTGCATACCTCAAAGAGATACTTGGTGGAGACTAACAGGTATCTAGTGGAATCATAACTATAGGTCCAATAATATAATCCATGTGTTCAAAAAGTACATAATGGTGGTCATCTTTGGATTCATTACTCAGGGTGATTTCTAAAATCTTAATATAAATTTTGGAGCTAATAAATAGAGTTCCTTGGTATATTTGATGGTACACTTGATTTTCAATAACACTATCTAATCAAATCGATGCTGAATCACTAGAAATATCAAAATCATCTCAAAGATCAATTATCTTTTCACAATATCTTAAATGATCTTACCCTTTCTCTCAAATTTCCCATCCCAACTTGTAATAATCCAAAAGAGAAATTTTTTAGGAGATTTTTAATGATTTTTCCAAAGAAAAACCTATCTCTTATCATCAATTTTTTAAATAGGCTCTCACTTAACACAAGTGAGGGTGGTTTCTTGTCTACCGATGAATCTCAGAAGGATTATCATAAAATACAACTGTTACAGATGTTTTTTTAATCACTTCCAAGATCAGGTCAATTATAATATTGACCTATTAACTCAAGGTGTGGATATGTAGGCTCTCACATTGATATATTGTCAAACACATTATCAAATTATGTTTCCTATTTCTTTAAGTTAATGAATTTTTTCATTCAACATCAATATGAATAATTGAATAAATTCTATACACTCATATTTATTAAGCTTTCTCTCTTGATATAATTTGATATTATCTTTCTAATACATATCTAATTGATTAATTAATAAATTTATTGATTTATATTTTTATATTTTAAATATTGTTAAAATTTTAATTTATATTTTACATTAACATTAAATTTTTAAAGGGAAACTCAATATCCCCCCTCTTTCCACACACAATGAACTAAAATCCTAGAACCAATTTCAAGGGGCATGAATGAACTAAATGTACAATAATTTATTACGTTGAAGAAAATATTCACTGGGATAAATGAAAAATAATGATTTAATAAAATTTAACGTTCATTATGAATCCCATAATATGTTTATTCTATAAAATAATATAGAAATCATAGAATAAAATATAGAGAAAAAAAATAAATATTCACCTACTTCATAGAAAGAGGATAGACACTCTAAAAGCGGATTACCAAGGATAAATAAATATGAGGTTATTGTGGTGGATATTGAAGAAGATGATAAAAAACATATTTATATGGTTTCATAAATACCCCAACTAAGTAATAGAAAAAGACTAGTACAAGATCCATCTTATGGTAGTGGAATAGAGGTGAAGAATGTAATGATGATGAGTCAATGTTAAAAACATGTATAAATGCTATAAGTATCATAATGGATATGAGTTCCAATCCAAATAAGATGGTGTAAAAAAATTAAAATACACTGTGATATATATAAAAGTGGTGTTACACAAAGAAAAACCACTAGGAAGTCTTGGAAATAAATTTTGAGTCAAGGGTTAGTTTATCATGACCAACCACATTTCTACAATTGATGATGCTTAAGAAGAAATCTTCTCCCCATGAATTTAATTTTTATAACCATTATTGGATTGGTAGAGGTTTAAGGAAGATATACAATCCATATAGTTAATACATAGAAATATACCTATGGTATCAAGCAATTATTTGAGTTATCAAGTTGTGTTAAAGAAATTAAAACTGGTCTCAAAGCCCAATATAGAATTTTTATGAGTAATCTTACTAAATCTAAAATTACAAGTGGTTATAATGATTTTATTTGCTATTGATCTTAGTCTAGTGATATTGTAGTGTCAAAACCTCTTCTGAATAATAAAGTGGTTTCATTTAAAATTTTATAGAAAACAATTGTTATCAATCTATATCTAGTGGTTTCAAACCCTAAAATAAAAATAAAGTCATCTTTATAGAGAAAGTATAATGGTTATAGATATATTCATGTTTTTAATTAATTTTAAAAAACAAAATGGTATCATTTGATATTTTTGGACACTAAAGGCTACTGAAAATAGACTACCGCGATGTATATTATAATTAGTGACATATATAGAGGAATTTAGGGAGATTTTGTGCTAAATATCCAAAATATGGTTAGCCATATATGGAGAAAATAGAGGCCTAATTAAAGATAAGAAACTATTTCATTAATTGTTATTATGTGGTATTGTAATGACTATTTTTTCATATAAGACATTGTAATATTTCTATAAATATTTTTGAATCTAGGGAATGTCAGTTTGAAATTATTGGTCCATGAGAGCCATGGTGTGGTGATATTAAAAATAGTAATAATTTTATATAACATGTGCACATTTTTTATGGAAATGTGGATTACATCTTTGAAAGATAATTTTATAAGAAATCAGAAACTATAATTTTTTTTAGAATATGGAATTTTCTATAGGTATGGTATAATAATTTTTTGTGTTGGGTTCTTGATTGGAGGTGATCATTTACATGGTATTAAATGATGGAGTCTTATTAATTAATTAAATTTAATTAATAATACGAACTCACCCTAATTTTGTTTCCACACTGGGTCTCCCACAATGGAGAACAAATTGAGGGATAGAGAGAAGGTTTCACCAGACTCCATCCTTGATTAGTGATTGACACTGGATCGTGGTGTAATAGCTCGTGGGCATCAAATTGTACACATATATTTTGTGTTTCCAATCAGGTATGTAGATTTTGGAGCTTTACATATCAATCCTCATATATTATGTTATTAAATTTTTAATGACCTTTTAGGGATGTTTGAGATCCCTTGGGGGTTGATCTATGGGAATTTAGTATAAATCAGGGGTTTTGGAAGGATCACAATGATATTTGGTCTAGAAATATTGATCACATGGAATGTGGTGATAGATCACTCACCATGTGTTCTTCCTATTCATGGAAGATGACATTTGGAAACTAAAAGTCATGTGTTGGAGGTACACGTCCTGTAGTGAGGCTTTTTCGGGTGGTTTAGGACATGGTATAGACTTCCATGTAAGGGGAAAAGGTTTTGTGGAAGTACACAAATAGACTATATGTGTACTTGGGCTGAAGGAATTGGATAGATACACATGCATATGTTGTTGTACATTAGTATTGGACACTGTACATAAGAATGGAAAGGACATGAGATTTGGCTCGGCCAAGAGGTATATTCTAAGTACTATATATACACTCAATGTAGGGATAGATGGGAATCCAAGATGTGTGTAGGTGTGGTCACCCTCATGTGATCAGGTGATATTACATGTCATGTAACCACATGTACAAGACTTGTAATTTATTACACACTGAGTACAGTGAGGGGAAACAACCAGGGTACATACAAGAGTGACATGCCATGTACCCAAGGAGAACACGCCATGTAATCTCGTTAGTTAATTATCCCTTGAACATGTCCATATTCAGGACTCTGATAGTGTCCCACGAGGAGCCTATCCTTAGTTGTTTTCCAGATAGTATGTGATGGGGACCATGGTTATCACATGAGAGATGAAATGTAAGGTGATGTTTGTGGGATGATTCTATTATTATTGTATAGATTACTATCAGTTGGGTATTTCCCATTGGTCTATACCTCTCAGGGAACTGTGCAACATTATGTACTAATTATCAAATTTTGATCCCCTCTATGGTACTTGTTCATATAGAGTTTTTGTATCCCTTAGATAATCCTGAGATGTGATCCTTTTTGGCATCATCTTCCCTAGGTTGGGTTTTAGGTATCGATATAACCCAAATATAAGGTCATTGATCTCCTACCTAGTAGTTTATTCCATATGGGGTTAGTGCAATCCCCTAGTGGTTTTGGGTGTGGTATCAGCAAGACCAAAATCTAGGGTCATTGATCTTCATGTTCACTCTCACTTATGTTTCTTGTACCATCCCGCTATGGGTTAAGTTGACTGTTTTGTATTAGTTGACCTATTTTTGTTTGGGTGTTTGGGAAAAAATTACTCATAATTTTTATAATCACCCATGAATAGACTCTTTCCATACATTTCATGTCTTATAAAAATGAATGGTCTCACGATAGAGTCTAAAGAGGATCAGGATAGGCAGATCATAGTGATCTATAATGACCAAGGTGTGTACCGATGATATCATTTGATAATAGTCCCCTACTTCTAAGTAGGTAAGAGTCTTATATAGTTTTTATGGGACTATGTTTTAACTTTAATGTTATATAGTCCTTCAACTATACTTTGATTTTGGGATTTAAATATATGCACACATTTGTTATCAATTGTATTATTGTATTTTCACTATTTCATGGATATGGAAGTGTGTGTGTGTGTGTACAAGTAGGGTAGGATTAGGCCACCAATGTGTGTGATATTTCTACTTAGAACTAGTCCTTAGCCCCTTACCTATTAGAGGTAGGCTTGTGGTAGCCACAATCATCTTATCTTAGGCTAGTATTTCTTTAATTGGTTCATTTGTGATAGAGTTTTATCAGAGAGGGTTCTATTTGGGACCAGAGTGTTGTGATTTTCTATCAATGAGGTTCGGTTTTGGATTTATGGAAATTGTGTTAAAGTGTCTCGAGTTTTTATTTTAGACCAGGTTCTCTAGTGTTGGTGTGGCATCCGATGTATCCATTCATTTGGACTCTGAAAACCTTTTATTGAATTGACACATATAGGAACCAGTTGTAGGGAAAATATGGTACACACATTATATAATAATGCGTTATAGTACCCATGTCTTTCTTAATCCATTTCCCTATATATACTCTTTAACCATGGTACATCTTGAATATTTTAAGATGCATCCAGGATGACAACCATCTAGGATTCAATAGCGGGATCGTGATGATGATCTTCCTAGTGATGAGGCTTCAATAATGGTTCCTACACTAGAGGTGGTCTCTCCATGTTGTTTTCTAGTCATTCTGCCACCCATTGAGAAGAATGTTTCCCTATTAGTACCAGCTATATGTTTTCATAGGATAATCACACTCCATGAGTTTTATTGGCATATACCTCCTAGATTTCTGGGTGATAAAACCCAACATGTTTCTAATGATTTAATCAAGGATGGAACATGCGTTTTATGCCCTATGAGGAAAGATTGATATCATATGGTGGTCCTAGAAGAATGTCTTCTCTTGGGATATGTAGAGAAATAGTGGAATCTTGTCACCCAAAAACATGATAAGATGACTCTTACATATAAAAAGATTTATAAGATATCTCGGGAAGAGTTTAAGCCATATAAATTGTAAAATTTGTGTATTTAGAAACTTTTATAGCTTCAATAGGGTAGTATGATCATGGAATAATATTTATGGAGGTTTACCGAACTTTTTGAATACTCATTAAATATGGGTCATGATATTTTTTTTATAATTGAAAAAATTTGAGAAGGGATCACACTGAGATTTCTGGCCTACGTTGATATTAATTTAAATTCCCACTGATCTTTGAGTGCTCTAGCGAGCCTCGGTCGAAGATATATTTTTGGCTGAGCAGACGTTGGCTGTTGGTGCCGATAATGAGTGCACAAGATCAAAGACCATTCTAGATATTAGAATGTGTTAGGATCAGGGGTGTGGTCATTATAGACATTTAAATTGATGATCATAGGGAAGAGGGTATCTGTTTCAATTCTATCATGTCAATTCTATTCAGTCGCCAGAGAGGAGGTGCTACTCTTGCAGTGGTTGGGGACATCTCATATGGTCTTTTCCCACCTATCATGACCTTGATATAGAGATGGTAAATAGACCACCCAAATATATAGAGTGTAAATAGGAAGTACTTCTATATGATGAAGGATGTGGTAGAGGAATGGGGAGAGAATTAGGATGTGTCATATAGTTTAAACTATAGCCACCACCACCCCAAGGTAGTTTTTTCTTGGCTCAGGGTGCTTGTAGATAGTGGAGAGGAAATATTTACGACATAGAGTCCTATGAACTAGAGGATCTGGGTATAATTATAGGTATGATCTATGTACTTTATAATTTTACAATGGTATTGATATACATAACTATAAGCTACTCTTTACTTTCCACTTCTTATTAAAGTCTTTTCCAAGGTGATGTAGGGCATCATTAGATCCCTATGATGGTGATTTTTGACATGTATCAAAACTCCAAGAACATGGGAGTCTTCCCCCACTGAGACATGTTCATGGAAAGTGACAGAAGAAAATATAGAAAATTCAGTGATTCCCAATGTATATAGTATTAAGGTGTGGTAGATGAGTTCATTGGACTTGTGTGTTCGACGTAGTTTGGTGTACTGAGGTGTTAGAGTAGGCCATAGTTGTGTGGAATAAGAGGTAAAGGTAAAGGATGAGATTTATTTAGAATGAGATTCTATCTTGTATTCTCAAGATTTTTTCAAGGTATGACATGTGAATTCACCACCCCAACTCTAGTTTTTCTATAGATTCATGGACAACTTTTACATGAGTGTATGCCTTATTTGACGCCTAGTTATACTAGTAGAGTCTTTTAGCTTGATTATTATGTTAGGGGGCTCCATCAAAGATTGTGTGAGTTAATTAACTCTTAATATTTGTGTGACCCAAAACTATAGGTGGGACATAGAGCCTCAAATATAATCTTTACATAGTGATATAAAGAACTGAGGATTGTTTTCTTAGTATAGATTGGTTACCTAACAGCCGTGATCGTATGTTGCTGCCAGGGGGTCTGGAAGTGTTACGATCTTATGGGATGTATTTTTCCTCCTTTTATGAGGATTGATACAATGAAAACTATGATGATATAATATATGAGGGGATATATTCTACTTATTATTAGTTATTTAGTATGACCCCTGGAGTAGTGGATGTTTTCATACCTAATACTACTATAATGGTGGAAAAGTGTGAGGATGTCTTCCAAAGGACATGTCAAGTACACCTCCCCACAAATGGTTAGAATCCTGTATATACTAAAACCTAGGGACTACCCAGATATTTTTTCCATAATATTGGTCGACTCCTACTATGCTTCGGAAGAAGGAGGTGCAAAGGTTTATAAAGGAAGGGGTTTTTAAGCCCCTTTTGTTCACATGGGAATCCCTATGTTTTTACCTTTAAGGTGGAAGTGATACTTGATAACCAGTTATTTCTCCCATTTTTGTATTGGTTCATGGTAGTAATCTTCTTTTACACCCTAATTTTATCGGCATCATAGTTGCACACGAGACACTTGATGTTGGTTTTAGTCTTTCTCTGTGTGTACCAATTTCATGGGGATCTCATGTAGAGTTAGTTACAAATTTAAAAGGCCCACTTCATATGATATATATTATTGGAAATGACATTTATTGTGGTACCTTTATATATTTAGTTCATTCAATCTTTTGAGCCACCCCAAGGCATGGTCATAGTAGCAGATGCTCACAACCATGTTTTTTATCGACCATTGTTGAGTAGGGTAATAGGGAAGTGGATACCATTGAAATTGGAAAAGTGAGTGATGTAGTTGGAGTGTATCTATAATTTATATTTCATACCCATCTAACATTTTAATGAGTTTAGGAGGCACAGAATGGGAATGTTGTATGTGACACCTTGTGTGACCAGATATCCACTAGAAATTGTCTTAATGATTTTTCTTAATGTAGGAAGTCTGTTATCATTCAATGGATTATTGATAACACTATTAATTATATTATATGAGGTTCAAAAGAGATTTTATTTCCTTATTAATACACATAGGAGAGGGTTGGATGTGTTGAATTCTCTTTGTAGGGTTTAGTTTCCAAGGATGTGGTGTCTTGTTGCTGATCTCTTAATGTCTCACCTGTCTGTAGGTGGAGACCGAGATGCTCAGGATTATAGAGGTAATGTATTAGAGATTTTGACTTTCATTATTGGGATTACATGATTATAAATAGTTCATAAAACTATTTGGGTTGTCATATACTGTCTCACCAGGTAGTCCCACATCTTAACCACTATATTGCATAACTTAGTGAATATTTTGGGATGCTTGTACATGAATTAGTTTATCATGCATCATGGTATTACCTTGAAGATTGTTTTAGACTATGATGTTCAAATCACGTAATGATTATGAAGAGTATTCAAGAATATTTTGGGGATCATTTTTTGGTGAGCTCAGTGTTTTTTTCCTAGATGGATGTCTTGTAAAGGAGACTGTTCAGGATCTAGAGAACATGCTTCGAGTTTACATGTTGTACTAGGGCTATTGTTGGGATGTTTATCTAACAATGGTGGAGTTTTTATATCATGGAATTTTCCACTAGACCATCAGTGTAACACCATTTGAGGCCATTTTTGGGAGACTATGTGGGTCACCTCTGTACTAGTCAGGGCTAGTGGGAGATAACATTGTTAGCCTAGAGTAGGTGTTACTGATGGAATTTGATGTCACAGTTCATCCATGGGAAGATGATGACTGGTGGGAGATGTCAGGTGTTCTTTTTGTATCCATGAAGGGGGCCATTGTATTTCTATGAGGGGATGTAGTGTTCTATAATATATATCATTGTTGATGGTTATGGAGATTTAGTTAAGACGGTAGGCTACCTCCGAGGTTTGTAAACTCTTTCCCCAATTTCTCCATGGGTTATGGAGGTGGTGTAACACTGGACCCCATTATAATAATTAAATGGGGTTCTTTGTTCTTTACTCTTGTCATAGTAGAGGATACATGTGCATGACTCATCTCATTATTTAAACTCAGATATGTTAGTTGTTGGGTGTGGAGTTTCCTTTTCAAGTTACCCAGTGGAATTTTATATTTGACTAGAGAAGGAGATTTGTGGGAAGTGGTTCCCCTAGGTGTGTGTTTATTGATAGAATGAGGACCTTATGGATAGATCCTTGGTATAGGAAACCTAATTGATAGCTCAGATTTCTACTTTATGAGTAGGTTTTTACTTTTATATATGAAAACCACTGAAGGTGCAGAGAGTGTAATGACACTTTTTTTTCATGTAATACATTAGAATATTTCTAAAAATATTTCCAAAGATAGGATTCATCAGTATGAAATTCTAGAGCAATGAGAACCATTGTGATATGATACTAAAAAATTAAATATTTTATATCAAGTGTGTGTATTTTTCTATAAATTTTCAACAATTCCTTATTTAAGTCTCAGATCATAAATATTAGACCACATTTATTTTTAGACTATGGGGTTTAACCTAGACATGACATAATGTTTATTGGTGTCAGGTGCCTGGTTGGAGGCAACCATTGGTGGGGTGAAAATGATGGAGGTTTATTAAATAAATAAATTTAATTTATAAACCTAACCACTCCTCCCTTTGGGTTTCCACACTCAGAAAATGAGGAGAGGGAGGTCTCCCATGGTGATGAATGCACTAAGGGAGAGATATGAGGTTTTATGAGTCTCCCAAGGTGTTGTTTTAAGGTATTAGGTCTCTATTATGTTTATTAGAGACCCCATAGGGGTCAATATATGAGAATTAGGTGGAAATAGAGGGGTTTTATAGGTTAAAAAAATTTGGTACAAAAATATTGATCACACTATTTGTAGTTTTTGAGTACATGCCATGTGTTTTTCTTGTTAGGGGAAGATGATATTTGGAAGATATATTCTTTGTACTATGGGTATATACTGTGTAGTGAGGTTTGGATGGGTGGAAGAGGACATTTTAGAACATTCCATGTATGGGGATATGGTCGTGTTGAAGTACATAGTGAGACCATAGGTGTACACAAGCTAGAGGACACTACCAGATATACTGGAGTAGGCCATTGTAAATAGGCATGAGCCATTATACATGGGACTGACTAAAGACACATGGTTTGGACGGGCCAAGTGGAACACGCCTTTTACTATATGTATATTCCATGTAGGGAAACGTGGAAATCTATCCCATGTGTGGGTGAAGACATTCCTAGGGGATCAAGAAAGGTTACACAACATGTAGCCACATGTACATAACATATACTTTCTTAAACCAAGATTTCCACGAGGGGGTAGTGTACCCTATGAGGACACACCATATACTCCCCTTGGGGAATTATACCTTGTGAATCTCCATCATCAGGAATTTGATGGGGCCCCATGAGTATCATATCCTTCGTGTCTCTCCAGAGTTCAATATTTAGTCCAAAGTGTTCCTTAGAAATCTTTGGTGTGATCCCCTATTTGAGTATTGAGATCCACTGGGTTACAGCATGTTTTTCCTCATGTAAATATCCAAATATCATGTTCTCTCTGATGGATACCATCAGGTATGGTGGCTATGCACCATCAAATTATTGATACTTGATGAGTGAGACCTATTAGATGAGTTCCATCAGGGATGGTAGGGATCTTGGAGTTAGTACTCCTTGAAGAGAGATACATTCTGTTCCTCAGGTAGAATCCTTTGGCTAGCTATGTGGTTGATACTTATAAGATACTTAGAGTCTATGATGAGTATATCAGGTTCATTCTATTAATATTTTGGATTATATATAATATCCTAATTGGTATACCTCATAATGATGACATGACTAGTCTTGTATAGCCTAGCTATAGAGATGGTGATTCATGTTCTCTCTCACTTGGGTTTTCTATACCCTATAGTTATTGGTTGATTTGACTGTTTCAATTCAGTTGTTCTATTTTACTTTTTGGTTATTTGGGAAATCTACTGGGTATTGTTATATTCACCAATGGATAGGCTCTACCCACACATGACATGTCTTTTGTAGATGACGGGCCTTTGGATGGAGTATTAGGATGACAAGGATCATGCATAACATTATGAGATTGAAAGACTGTGGTGTATATTGGTGGTTGTATTTGAAAGAATCCCCATCCTTCAAAGTAGGTTGGAATGATATGAAATTTTTGTGGGCTTATATTTCCCCCTTTATGTTCTCTATTACTACAAATGCACTCTTATTATGGTATATATATGTATGCATGCATTTGGTATCAGTTGTATTATTATCTTTTCACTGTTTCATGGAGAGGAATGTGTGCGTGTATAAGAATTATAGTATAAGTCCTACCATGTGTGTGATATTCCTACTCATCATTGGTCTCTATCCCCTGACCAATTTGTGGTAGGCTTGGGGTAGTCACACTCAGCTTATCGTTAGTTAGGTGGGCCCTAGTGGGTCGGGTCGTGATAGTTATAACTCACACACTTTGCAATTTACTGAATATTTACTTTTTTTGTGTAAGTTTTATTATGATCAAAGGGAAAATATTGAATAATTTGAAAGTTCAGATTGTATACATTTATTAAAGTAAATGTGTGAAATGAAAATAATTTTAGTTAGTTACCTAAAATCTTTTTTCCTACATCAATTTTAAACACAATAAGCCTAGAATAATTGATGATGACAATTTGTAAAGTTATAAGTTAAATTATTGAAGATATTTGAGAGATAAGGTATTGTTTTAAGTGTTTTTAATATTGAGAGTAAAATTTGAAATTTTTTTCAAGAAATTGGTATTAGAAAAATTTGAATATGTCCTTAGTGTTAAATCAATACTTAAGATGATTTTTAACTGTTTGATAGAGAACAATGGTTTGGATTGAAATATAGTGGTTGAATTATCTAAAGGATATTAAGATTTTATATGAAAAGGGAGAGTTATAACTCTCTAAATAAAGATTTTTGTTTAATTTTTTGAATTAAATCATAGTTTTTTAGCAATGGGAGAGAAGAATGAAAAATATAGTGGGAAATTATTTTATTTTTGAAGTATGTTCTAAAGGGGATATGGTACTCAAAATATTTATTTATTATATATATATATTATTTTTCCTTGAAAGAGTGCAAGTATGGAAAGTTCAGAGAGGAGAAGAGTTGTTGAAGATACCCATGTGCATTCCATTGGGAAAAAAAGGTAAATGAAAAAAAAATAGAGTGAACAAGGCATTTTTATTTTATTGAAAAAGTTTTTAATGATAAATATGCACAAAAAATACACATATTTATCATAAAAAAGGTGTTGTATTGTAATGATGGATTTATGGGATTATTGTAAAAAATCCAAATGGGGTGAATATTGAAACTTGGAAGATATATGTTGGAATTATTGTAAATAAATAGTACTAGTAAAGGTGCATGTATTTTTAATAGTGAGATAATGTTGTTGAAACCAAATGTTTTGAGTTATTATAATTAATAATAATGGTTGACCATCAATGGAGACAAAATGTCTTGTCTTGTGAAGATCCCATGTGGATTAGTGAATATAGATTTTTATTTATTATCAATAAGAATATATGAAGGCAATTTAATATATTCAAATGATTGGGTATTTTGGATATTCATAATATGGAAATATTTTATGTTCCCTATGTTTGAAGAGCTATTGAATAATAGAGTTTTTCCTATTAGTTTTTTCTATTTAAAGATTCTTGATATTCTTTTATCTGATAAAAAATAAGTTATAAAGATGGGGATAATCTTATATATAAATCATACTTAACATATAAAGACTACATATGTGATATTAATCATTTAATAAATAAATAAGTATTGACGGAAAGTGGCTGGTAATGTTTACTTTAGTTTTGGTAGTTTGGAAGGATGTTTATTAAATCAACTTGATAGATGTTATCAACAAATTTAATAGCTAGTTGAGATCTTAGAGACATTTGAAATGTCTTGTGTTTTAGTGTAAGTTAACAAGTTTTCTTAAGAATAAGGATACAAGAGTTTTATAATGATTTATGGTTAGATATTTAATATGATTTAAGAATAAATGTTTTGAGATTTAAAACATTTCCAAAACAATTAGCCATCAATTTAGCCTAGTACCAAGGGTATTAGCTGGGATCAAAAGATATTGTTATAGTGTCCACGAGGTGATGGAGGTGATTATAAGTGGGGTTCCACAGAAGCATAACCCAAAGTGTGGGGTGGTGGAAATTAAGAACCACTAATTGCAGTGACATTGTAGACCTTGGGAGTAGGGTGACTCCATAGGATTTGTACTACCTCTAGTGTAGAACTCTTGTGTATTAATTATCATGAATATCGTATGATTAAATTATATGGGATTCAATGTTAAGTTGTAGTTAATAGATTAAAAAACCCTCTGTGAACAGATTAGTATGAATATGTATGATTCATCTTATTCGTTATCTTAATGTGATTTGGGTTTTCATGTCACCTCTCCATTTTAGATAAGATCAATCCTTAAAAAACTTAGTTGATCACCATGTGAGATCCTGAATATTTAGGTTGCATCTACAATAATGATCAACTCATGATTCTATAAAGATAAGGAGGATTTATATGATGGATTATTTAGAATTTTACATTGAAAGAAATATTTTATTCTCTAAATGAAATTAGGAATGATAATTATCTAAAAGTTTATTATAACTTCTTGGGACACCACCTTTCTATAGGTTTGATGAAAAACATCACAGTGGTGGAATTAACACTATGTTTCTATCTGATTTTGAAGTTTCCTCACTTTGAAATATGATCAGAGTGTTTGATTGTGGCAGTATATTCTTTATATGATTGATCATGTACTTATTAAAGGATACCAGTGTGTTCAAACATCTATAAAAGGAACATTCATGTGAGTTTCTATGTTTAATAGATATTTCACTGATATTAATGGCTAGGATGCATTGATACTAAAAATATTAGCAGAGGAAGCGACCATATATGAATTTTAAGGTTGAATCCAGGTGAAGTAAGTCAGTGGAATTAATCCATAAATTTCCCTAAATAGTCATTTGAAAAATAACGATATGAAAACCAAAAAATAGATATCTGGAAGAGAGAGAAAGAATATATGTGTTTATGTATGGCTTATTTGGAACTATTTCTATGTGATATATATTTTCATTTATACATGGTTATTGAAGGAAACTCATACACAATAATAATGAATGAATAAAGATAATATTTTATACTATGATGTTATGAAAATATCATGCATCAAACAAAAATTTTATGATGAATAGATCAACACACTCTAGTTTTAGTGATTGTTTTTTATAAATCCATGTTGTTTTGTATAATATCATGAAGAAACAATGCACTAACTATGCATGAATTAACTATATAATTGTAATTATATAAAAAAGAGTGAGCACAATCCATGAAATAATTAAGTTTTCTTTAAAATGATTCCTAAAATATATAGCTTCACATGGCATATTTGGATATTCTAAAATGGTGTAAAAAATTGAGATAAATTTTCATATAGTGAAGAACAATGTACAATAATTTTCATAAAGAAAATTATTAGAGTTACATTTGTATGAATCAAGCATTGTGAAGAAGAATTGTGATAAGAAATGCATGTAGTTCTTTACATTTTAATGGAGTTAGTACAATTAACAAATTTTTTTAAAAATCATGGTATACTATTACATTTACAATGAATATTGATTGTATATTGATATAATTTCATACTTGAGGTTGTCGAGTTTTTTTAAATACAACTATTCTATTTGATAAAAGTTTGAATAACCATATGTTATTGGGTTTGGTAGAGAGTGGGAATGACCAATGTAATATTTAAGAGTGGTTATGTTACATATGTTGATGTGCTTGAAGAATTTATTTTGTGAAGAATAAGAAGGTAAATCATATAATTATATAGTGAGTTTATTTAGTGATTAAATCATCCTAATATCCTAAAGAGTAATGGTTCAACTTTCATTCAGTGTTGTTGATTACAGTCAATAGTAGTCAAATAACTACAGGTAAGGTGAGAAATGCCAATAGTTCTGATTTAGAAGAATATTCATTTATGTATATTGGATGGAGAATAATTCCAATATTAACATTGAATCAGGTGGTAGGAGTTGTTGAATATTTTTTTAAAGACTCATTGAAATGAGCCTTTTAAGACCCACTAAGATCCATTACAAATAACTATTCACTAGTGTAATATAGTGAATAATTTGAATGTGGATGATACCTTCCTATGGGAATGGAATGAAACCTTTCCAACCATTATGTATTCTTTTTAGCACTTATAAAAACTTAAAATTTGAATAGTGATATAATTTGTTCCTTGAACTCAACCCAAACACATAAAGGTCGAAGTCACCCACCTTAAGGTGAACCATATAATGTCACCATGTTTTATAATTAATTTACCTTCAATATTTCATGTGGTGTGATTTTTTTTTGAAAATAGATTATATCCCTTCATCCAAAAAGATTCATAGGTTTGAAAATTTAAGGAGTAAATAATAAAAAGAAAAGGATTTGGAAATACTGTTATACAATGATTCACACCCCCATCTCATAGTAACTCAATGATCCACCACATATTAGTGTAAATATGAACATGGTTATGATTAATAAAATATATAATGGAAGACTCAAAAAATAACCCAAAGGTGATATCATATAAGTCTATGTACTAAGGAGTACGTTGCTATAATAACATATATTGTATGTGAAATGTTACTAACAATGTAGTGAAGCATGGATAAAGATGAAATTGGTTTTATATAAATGGAAACCATGATTGGATAAGTACCATTGTCATTTAAATACATTTAATTGGTTCATGAGAATGAGAATGGGAGTTGTTTTTAGAATCATTGAAATAACAACAATAACTATATAGTGTATTTGTAAAGGGAAGGTGGTCTGACATGGATAAACCCTGGAAGAGAGAAGATTTTTTGTCTTCATAAATATTGAATATTCAATATTTAAATTTGATAGAGTTTATTATTGAAAAAATTTATCTATTCTATCTTAACATGGAATTGAAAGAGGTGTGAGAATACATGGAGAAATTTGGAGAAGTTTTGAAGAAGATTTTGGTGAAGAACACGAAACCACTCCACAATGGGTGTATCCATTCCATAATTGTTGTGTATGAGTAAAATATAATCTAAATAAGAATAAGTATTAAATAATAAAAATATAATAATATACATTATAACATATAAGTATAGGATAAATTTTAATAAATGTCCCACGCAAATATCTTGTACATCTAGAATGTAGTTTGATTGAATACAACAATAATTGGTAGCTTCACACAACAACATAATGACAAGGTTTTTTTAAGATAAAGTCATTCCATAATAGAGATCGTTATAAGATGATTTGGAAGATTTCCCTATAAGAGTTTTTGGCCATGAATTTTTTGTTCTTCTTTTGTTGGTGGTGAATAAAGGATTAAATCATGAATAATGAGGTCACTATAAAATGGATGTTTAAATATATTTATTTAGAATGATAAGGAAAATGATTTTCATAATTTTAATTTGAATGAAATATTAAGTATGAGAATAATATATGATATAATTATGTCATACCACAAGGGGAGAAGTCTCATCGTGATTTAAGAGAGGGTGATAGCCAATATGAGAGGAACTCACTAATACACGTAGATTGAAAAGTGGATCATGAATATGGAGTTTAATTGATCAAATTTATCTTAGTGAAGAATAATAATTAATGCAAAAAAGGTAATTCTTGTGTAGTATAATTCTTCATTTAGATATGATATTACTACTATATGGGTTATGTGAGGAATAATGTATTGAATCTTTCTATGAGGATTTTTTCTCATCTAACTTTAGATAAAAGGTGCACAGTGAAAGTGGAGGCCAATATTTCATCAAAATATAAATTTTTATTCATGGTGATTAAGTTTATTATAATGAACTTTAATAGGGCTTCAAGTTTATAAAATGAGGAAAAATTCCCTGAAGTAGTTCTTAGAGGGGGAGATTAGGGAGTAACCCTTAGAAAGTAGCAAACCAGTCCCAAACCTTTTATAGTTGAAGTTCACCTTGGTGTGTGGTTACCTTAATCAAAATAAATATCCATTAAAATAGTTCTTTGATAGTTTATTTTGGTACATAATATCATCACCATTTGTGATATTCTTAGACATAACCCAATGAACCTTGACCAAGTAAAAATCCCTATGTTTACACACATTATATTTTTGAATTTTTGTTTGATATATAGTCAGATATAAATCAAGGGTGAGATAAATTTAATGATTTATGTACAATAAGATAAAAATATCACATGACATAAGAGGGTTAATGTTTAATAGTGAAGAAATATTTTTGAGTTTTACAACACCTTGATCCCCCACTATTGTTCCGAAAGGCATACATTTTAAACTTCTAATACCAAAAGATTATTTTTATATTTATAATAGATAACTAATCCTCTGTAAGAAAAATTTTACATAATATTTGCAAATTTCCTTTATCATAAATTATCATGAAATAAATCATTAGTATAGTACATATATAATTATATAGACCAAGGAAGAAAAACCTATTTTACTTATTTATATAGAACATCATACCTGGTAAGTGGTACATTTATCCCATGCATTTTATTCAAAAATATTTACCCAACCAAGCCTTTATAAGATTTGAAATAATGATTTAAATCCTGTTAAATATTATTTTATTATATATGACACTGGAAAGATTTTTTTTGGTTACTAATCCATATTCATACAAAATATTATTCTTTATTCATGATGAAACCAAACTCTTTGATGGTGTAGTTGAATCATGTATTTTAATTATGAGCTTCTTTAAATGTTCTAAAATTTAATTTTGTAACTTTTATACCTCATAATCACCATTTAGATTTTATATTTTGTAATATAATATCATATAATCTTTTTTTAATGAATTATATTGGAATCTACTTGATAGATCTCAATACTATAAAATTAAATTATCAAAATAAAAAACCTAATAAATTTTATTATGATTATTGGTTAAAATATTTTTCTAAATTCAATTTTAGGAATTTATTTACATCATTTTTTATATAATATGGGATTTATAGATATACAATCTACCATACATGAATATTCTTATCCAGAAGTTTATTATGGGTTTTCTTTTATGGTTGTTATGTGAGTGGTAATGGACTTCATGGTTTCTCACTTTTCCTCAAAAGTGTTTTGATAATAAAAAAGTTATTTTTCGATCATCCTAAAAATCCATTTACTAGATATTGATTGAACCCCTTATCATGGATCAACTGAATATTGATATTTTTATTTTTCATGAACTCTATCTCTGAAATCATGTCCTTTAAACATTTATAAGAATAAAAAAAATCACTAGAATATTTATCTCAAGAATTATTATCCTTTAAAAATGTTACTCAACCATTATCATCTACTATAAATCTAGATTCTAGTATATCATGATGAATCCTTTTAATTATTTGAGGTTCTTATGTAATATGATTCATTTTAATTTCCAAAAAATTTGTAAAATTGGATAATATTCTATATCAACATTACCTATTGTTTATTAGATTTGTAATTTATAAAATTCAATTTTCCAGCTATAAGTACGTTAATAAATAAATTATTTTTTTTGAAAAATATGAATATAATACAAAAATTAATTTTGATCATAAAGTTGATAAAAATAATATATGTTTATTTCTCTGGTTTTCCCAAATAATACTAACTTATAAAATTTAAGGACAAATATATAAAACAAATGTTTAATATATGCATCATGTGATACCTACAATGTCACTAGAATGTATTTATTTTGAATATTATTTATTTCTATGAGTTTTATAGAGTATATTTTAAATATTTGAAATTATATAAACTTTTCTTTAATGAAATTAAATATGAATGGATAGAGGGAATGTGAAAATTGACCCTTAAATACATAACAATAATTCAAGTCAGAAATGTATGGATTTTTTTGTGGTCACAATGATCATGCATTCGGGTCGTGCATTTTTATAAAAAATTATATTATAAAATATTTAATAAATGTTCTAGATTATTATTATTTTTGAATTAAATAGGTCTATAGGTTAAATTAAGTTTCACAAGCTAATGTATCCCAACTCCCCCTTACTTTATAGGTGATTTCCTCTGGTTCTTGGTGATGTATCCCTAAGATTTTGAGGTTAGTTCCCCATATTGTATCTTTTCCCACCCTTTATTTCTAATTCTTTTTTTTTTCAGGAACTAAATTTATATTAAGGCAACATGTATGGCTATTTGTGGCCTAAATATTACTGATTTTGATATTTAATTTGTGTGTAAGTCCACACTATCATATATCTCTATCTATATGAAGAAATCATGTCAGTTTCATGTGTTTACAGTAGGTGATTCAATCCCTTTCCATTAATTTCTAAATATTAAAATTATTATGGGTTATCTAAATTTTTTTCATCATTATAGACTTTACTTTCAAGAATTATTTTCAGCTATTGAGAGTATTTATTTTTTTATTTGAAAAATATATGTGTTTTTATGAAACCCCTTGTGTAATATAAATACTTTCTGTTTTTATTGATTTTAAATATAGTAAAATGTTCATTGAATACCTAATGTGTTCTTTCATGATAAATTATTATTATCAAAATACTAAGAATATACAATTTGGATTTTTCTATGGAATAGAGTGCTAATTATTGATAAGAAAGGGGTTTTTTTGTTAAAATGGTTTTAGAGGGTTACATGTGTAACTTTATGATTTATGTATTGATTTATATTAGTTATGGTTTGATATCTCATATAGGACTAAGGTGACAGAGCTATATAATTATTATGATAGTACTTACTAATAAAGATTTTATTCTGATTAGCATTATTCATCCTGATTTTTCTCAAATTAATGATTACCTATAGTTTTGAACATTCTATAACTAATGGGTGTACACGGTCAATATTTAATTAATAAAGTTAGGTTTTTTTTCAAATTGATACTATTAGGATGGATCCATTATTCTAGGAAAGGGTATGATTTATCTTTAGATCTTAAAAAAATAATATGCAATTTATTTTTTTTTCATTAAAATGTATTTATATGTGCATATAAAATTTGAAACCCATTTCAATGGTTTTTAAATTTGCATGAAACGTTTTCATTTAATGTTGAAACCAAAGGGAATATAATTTTATTTTTCAAAAATTTTATTTATAAAATTTTCAATATTTTATTTCTTTTTTCAATTTCATATAAGGATTTTCTTTTAAAGGAGTTGTATGGAATCACTGGAGGTGTCAAACTATTAATTTCTCATGAAACTTATATAATAATTTTGATTGTATATATACTTTATTTTACTTTATATGGGTAAATTTAATATGTATACATCATTTGGTGGTGTAATTTAGTTTCCTAGAAGGAGTGACATAGAGTGGGATACAAGGGAGGTGACAATGGGTCACTTGAATTTAGTGTTCTTTTTTATTTCGTAGGTAATTTTTGGATTCTTATAGATCATAACTTGTAAAGGGACATATCATCCATCCTCTTCCCTTTTTGGATTATTCTTTTACTCTAGTATATATTGTACAAACCATTATTACATTTTATAAGTAATTCTATATTTTAATGTTTACATTTGATATTTTTTTCATAATCTATAAAGCACCTATTGTGTCACAATATAGTTGATATTTTTTGGTTTTATGAGTTTGAGGGTTGTTTTTTGTTTCTATGGAGTTTCCACTCAAAACATGAAAATTTTGTGTTTTTTATGTTATGTATGGTTTTGATGCATGGTATAAAGGAAACAATAGGACTATCCCATCTGAATTGTTTTTTTAGTTACTTTTGTTCTGGTTATTGTTGTTCAACATGAGTGGCATGTAATTTAGTACAAACCATGCTAGTCTTGTGAGAAACCATGTGTGACTTCTGGTGTGTCAATCCTATATCCTATGATTTCATAAACTATGTGATAAGGGTGTTAATTGTATCTTTAGTTTGGAAGTTCCATTTTTTATAATTGGAGCATTTTTTCACATTTCTTGACATTTAATGGAAAAATGTGTGAGTTGTTTTTGTCTATACAAAGGCTTGTTCTTGTTTTTGAAAACCATACAGACAAACCATGTGGCCTACCCAAACTCATTAAAAGTGGAAATTACAACTTTTGCTCTCCTTGATTTTAATTCCCCAACAATCCATTTCTCCACCCTCTTAATCAAATAGACTAGGAACAACCCCTTTGGGTGTCTCATACTTCCTCCATTCATTTTTGTTATATTACACCTTTGATTCAAGTGTATTCTTCCATGGTATGTCCCTATAAAACTCCAACTATCTTATATGTTTCATTTCTATTGATTTTTAGTTCCCCCCATGAACCCAAATAATTAGTCAGGATAATATTAGGGTTGGGGTTTTTTGAATCATAGGGATATTTTTGTGTAGAGTTTGTAGATGTAACACCTTTTCTTGTGGGTGTATTCTTCATCATAGGTGACCAGTTCTCGCATGATCATCATTGAATTGGGGTAGGGGTTTCTTTGTGGACTCTTTGTATTTTATTCTTTTGAGTGTTTATTGTTTGAAACAATTTCCTTATTAATGTTATTTCAGTGTGCATTACCTATGGGGGGAAAATTTGTTTTAAAAATTAATTTTAAACCATGACATGTGATGAGATAAAATTTCAAGAGTTTGTAAAAAAATACTAATTGGAACATAAATAACGGTTTTGGTTTTAAAAGAAGTGGTGGTAACCAACTTTATGTTTTTAAAAAAAATTCTTGAATTAAAATGGATTGCAACCTAATAGTTTATGTTTCTTGAATGTGTATAAAATTTTTAACGTGGGTTGCATGATATTGTTGTAAGGGGTGAATTATCCCTAGTAAGGTATTTGAATCATTTTTAAAACCCTGTTCCCTTTTTATATAAAAGGTTTGAGGTGTTTAAATTTTTTGATATTTACAAATAAGTTTATTGATTTATAAAGTGTTAATTATCCCATGTGGATTATATTTTGAAACTAATTTGGGATCTGAATACATTTAATATTAATTTAAAAGGGGAATAATGAATTCTCATTTGAGTTTTAAAAGTGAATTGATAAAATTGGTCCACATAGTATATTTTCATGACTTTTTAATTTATAAAATGTATTAGAAATACAATTTTGTTTTGAAAATATAATACCATTTATAATTTTATAAAAAATTAGTTTTCATAAAAGGTGTGATACCCTCTTAATCCAATTTGATTCTTGTATGTATTTTTGTCTTGTGATCCCTTGAGAGGATGTTTATTTAATAAATGTTTATATTTTATTTTGTTTGGATGTATATGGGAATACTTATTGTGGCTATAGTAGGTGATGTGTGAGTTATTTTTAAATTTTTTATCCTTGAGTTATGTAATGTTTGATTACAATCACCTCTATTTTGAATCTTCATGGGATTTCAAGGTAGATATTATATGATGTGTGTGTAGGAAAACCCTAGTGAGACAAGACAACGAGTCAACAAGGGAGAATTTCCTAGCTAATTAGATATTGTTAGACCAAAATGAGTAATAGTCCCTTAAGATATCAATTTGATTTTATTTCATCAAATGGGTGAAGGTGTCACAAGAACATTACTTTTGGTTATCCCATGGATGATGTAATTATAAGGATAAGATCATCCTTGATCCCATGGATGATTTTTTTCTTGTTAAATTATCTTTATGTAGTTTGATGGGACCTCTGGAGGTTTTCATAGGTTTAGTAGTGTCGTACTAAGAACATTGTCTCCAGTTTAGGTCTTTTGTTGCTAAAGACCAGTGACGATTCATGTGAAACTAAGATCCTTTTTAGAATCATTTAGGGTATTTATCATTGTTCTTATATTGTATCCCATGTTGTTTATATTATTTTTTGGCACATATACTCTTGGAGTTTGTTTCTCCTTATTATATGAATTTACATAGTGGTGTATGATTTTGTGCTTTCTTCCTTGTTTGTGTGGTTTTATTTTCAAGTGTATTGAAAAGTGATTTTTAAAGGATTTTAAAGAATGAAAAAGGAAAACATATTTTTAAATTTTTTCCAAATAGTTTTAATAATTATTTTGAAAATTATTCTCAAATGATAAAAGTTAGTATAGATTTTTCATTAAAATCCATGTATTTGTTAGTTTTGAAACCAAATATTTAGGCAGTCGTGCCTAGTTTTATTGAAATTTTTGGTTTTAAAAAATATTTTATAAAACAATATGATATTTTAAAACGTATTTGAGTTTATAAATTTTAAATTAAAAATGTTGTTATTCTAAAAAATATTTAAATTGGGACTTTAAAAAAGTGATTTGGACAAGAGGTATTGGCCGGGGAAAAATGTTTTCTAGGTTATTATTTTAATTAAATTAAAATCATAGAAAAATATTTTTTAAAAAAATTGATGTTCCATTTCATACATTGTAAAATTTTATGTAAAGTTATTATATTTATATTTTATTTTAAACTATCATTGTTAGGATATAATATGACAGTTAATACAATGATTCAATGGAATTTGGTTTCCTATTGTGATTTTAACTCACACCTATATTTTATAAGTTTATATTATTTTTTGGATCTTTTCACTTTTATTGGATATTTTTTTATGGATGTATGGTTTGATGGTGACAATGGGTTATGTAGTGGATCAGTGGAGTTATTATAGGTATTTACTTTCAATTGAATTTTTTATCCCATTTAACCTATTTTATTTTATACTCTAACTTATGTGTATTTGTTTCCACTATATGTTTATTTATATATCAGTTATATATTATCTGGATGTTGAGATTTTTTATCTCTAATTTCATGTTTATTGATTTTATATCAACATCTTATTTATTATTTATGAGCAAGGAAAAAATCATTCCCATGGTTCATTCTGTGATGCTGAGAAATAATTTTCCAACCCATGGGGATCATGAATTCCCTTCGGGTTGTGTGGAGGGTGGTGTTAGATTGAACCCTAGTCTAGTTCGTTTAAAAGTGGTATCATTTCCCAATAATCAAAATGGGACCTAGGTTTTGAAACAACCTATTTTTATTTTTGGTTTTTGAAGATTAGAGATAAGGTTTTCAAGACTCAGTAGGTAGTTTTATGGGGAGTGTCAGGATCTCTTCTTTGCCCTAATCCTTGAGTTTCCGTGGGGAGTTAGAATTTTTCCATTGATTATGGTTTTTAATTTGATGGAGTTTTTGGATTATGGTTTGATTTCTATTCCAGTGGAATTTTAATCCTTAATGGAATGGTTGGGATACCTTAGGGGATTATGATTGATGTTGATATAGAGGCACAAAATGGGATTGAAACATGAAGTTGGCTTGTAGGTCCTAAAACCATATAGAAACCAAATTTTTAATGTTGATATGTTGTAGGGACCAATAAATTATTGTAATTTGTATGTAAACCATATGTAAAAGTTAGGCATGGTCCACATATTGGTTTGTTATTCTATTTAAACTGATTGAACATTTTATTTTCTAGTTTGTTTTGGGGAAATTGAATAAGAGTCATCACCAGTCTTGTGATATTTCTTTAATCAATGGATTAAATTTTGATTAATTATTTTGTTTCAACTTTTCTATAAAGTTTGTATGTGTGATGTGAAATTTTTTTGTGTGGGTAAAAAATGGATTTCATGAGAATTTTTTTTCAGTTTTAAAGCAATCCCATAGAGCTTGTTTTTAAATAGAGCTTATGTTCATGATTTTTTTAGAAAAAGTTAATTCCTTTTGAAATTTTAGAAAAAAAAATTATATATGATTAATTTTTCTAAGCAATTACACATGGTTTTTAAAAAGTTTAGGCTTTCTATTTTTATATTGACTTGTATTTTCCAAATTGGAATCCTACCCTTATTGAGTGTATTTCAGAAGGGTAAGTGATTCAAAAATTATTTAATAAGGAGTTTGTTTTATTTATAACAAAACCTAGAACAATGTTTTAGTTTTAAAATAAGTTGTATTTGTTTTGAAATAATTATTCGAAACATTTTAAATTAACAGATTCTTGAGTGGTCTTATGGAATTGGCATTATAAAATAGTATATGTTTGGTTTTAGAGGAAAGAAGGCCCAATTTTAATGGTACCATGGTTTTCAAAATGGTATTTTGTAAAGGCCATGATTTTTTTAGTAAATCTTTTTATTTTTTACCTGTTGGGTGATTTTGGATATCTTGGTATTATTTAAATTGCATAAACATGTAATGTTAATTGTCCTATTTTCTTTGATGTAATTATCCTTGAATGTTATAATATTGAAATAGAGTGTTTATCTTAGGGTTTCATCCTATATCTAATGTTAATAGTAATCATTAATTGAATAGCGAGGAGTGTGTGGTTTCCTTTTTGTAGTAATTTTCTTTGGATTTATATATAGGAATGATTATTTATAATCTCCATTGGTGATCGTGTGGTATCAGTTGTTTAGACCCATGATCCTTAGTTCGATGGTTTCATCAGTGAGGATCGGATTTTCTTTGAGAATATTGTGTAATCTTGGGTAGAATGTTTTCTTATTCAATATTGGAAGTATCTATAGTTTTTTGGATGAGTGACCATAATTCAGTGTATCCATAAAGTGTTTGGTTTCATATCTTTTGGAAGATGGTCCATTTTTTTGATTTATTCTTATTGAGTTTAGAATAGTATTTACTTGGGGAAGCCTTATCCCAGGGGTTTTTGGGTTCTTCTTTAGTTTCCTTTTATGGGAAGTGTTTTTTAAGAATTATTCAAGCATTATTTCTTGATTTTTGTTGTTTTCATTGTGTGGTGTATACTATGGGAATTTTTTGTTGCTAATACAAACATGGGAAGAATCTTAGGTTCATACATGGTTACATGGTGATGTAGATTTGTTTTTTATAGATTGTGGATTCCACTGGGCATTAATTTTTTTTAGAATCACCATAGGATAATATTCAATAGAATTGAGATCTAAAAACCCTTAACTATTGGATCTGAAACTTAGGATAGAGCCCTAATATTTCTTATTAATTAATGTTTTTCCATTGTTTCGATCCTTATTTGGATTCCTTGGATTGATAATTTGGTTAGATTGTCATTTGGAATATTTCTTGGTGTGGTTCTCTCCTTGTTATTTTAAATGGTTTTCTTGATGTTGGCTTCAAATTTTGGGGTTTATTATAAGTCTACATTTAATATTTTGTAAACATTTTTGTTTGGTGACATTCTTTGGATCATTTAGTATGAGGTTTTTAGTAGTTGCACCATTTTAGATTAACTATAAAATGTGGGGAGACCGATCTTCAATATCCATCTCTTAAGAGCCTTTATTTGATCCATTGATGATCATATTTTGAGTAATTAAATCACTTGATCAAGGATTCTAGTTTTCCTTGAGACATTCTTTAGAAATAATTCCCATTTTAAATCTACTTGGACCTGAGACTGTTTGGAGTAAAATTGTAATGTTCAGTAGATTTTTGACACCCATCATGTCATTATAGAGATCATATTTTATGTTTTAATGATTTTGAGGGTTGTTTTAAATTTCTATGATGTTTTTATCTTAAAACATAGAAATTTGGAGTTTTTCTTAATGTGAATTGTTTGCACACACATTTTACTGAAAACCGTAAAGTTATACCTTCTCATCTGTTTTTCAGTTCATTTTGTTCTATGAAAGGTTTGTCAGAATGGGTGGTTCATGGTAAAGTACAAAACTTTTGAGTCATAGGAGAGACCATGCAGGACTTATGGTGGGTCTATCCTATATAAATCAGCTTGTTTGTGGTTTTTAAAACTATGTGACAAGTATTTCAATTATCTCTTAATTTTTATAATTCCATTTTTTAGGGTTGGAGAATGGTTTTTAGAACTGTATAACATCTAAGGGTAAATATTGAAAGTTTTCATTAGCAATTCTGAGGCTGACACATGGTTAGAACACATATTTTAAAACTATACAGTATGTCAGGTTCATTAAAACTGAAAATTTTATGTTTTTCCTCTTAGATTTTAAGTCCCTAGTCCTCCATTTCTTCTCCCACTCACTCTAAGAGACTAGGTGCACCCCCTTTGGGTGTCTCCTCCTTCCACCTTCAATTTTTGTGATCTTCCACCTTTTATTTAGGTATATTCATCCATGATAATTCCATTTAACCATTCCCTATCTTATATTATTCATTTATTTTGATCTCTAGATCAAATTATGAACCCTAATAATAATGTGGGATGATTTTAGGGTTGGTATTATTTAAAATATTGTGGATTTTTTCATATATAAATTGTAAAGGGAAGAGATTCACTTTTGTGAGTGTTCTCCATCATAAGGAAACAACTTCTAACATGATTATTTTCTATCTGATATAGATATTTCTTTTCCATCACTTTATATTACATGAATTTGAGTGATTTTCTTAAATGTTTCATTATTAATGGTATACCGATAGGTAGGGATCATGAGGGGACAATTTGTTTTAGAAGGTTATTTGAAACCTTTTCATGGGATGTGATTCCATTACATAAGTTTGTGGAAATACTTAATTGGGTCATGAAGAATTATTTTTTTTAAAAAATAATTGTTTAGAGTCATATTAATGTTTTAAAAAGTTTTCTAGAATAAAAATGGATTTCAACCTAAGAGTTAATGTATCTTAATTTTTTTTAAATGATTAATATCTGTTTCATGCTTTTTTTAAAAGGGTGACTTGGACCTTTTGAGTTATTTGAAACCTTTTTATAACCTTGCTCATTTTTTAACAATGGTTTGAGGTTTATTTATATTTTGAGATTTCCAGATGTGTTTTTTATTTAAAAATGATTTATTATCCCAGGTGGATTAAATTTTGAATCTAGTTGTGGATTTGAACATTTTGAAAGGTAATTTTAAAGGGATGAGTGAGTTCCTATTTGATTTTCAAAAATGTTTTTATAAATTTTTTATCAAGTATAAATTGATATGGTTTTTATAAATGATAAAATGGATTGAAATTCCAATCATGTTTTAGAAAGAGAGGGATCATCAGGTAATTTGTGAAAAATGTGTTTTCATGAATAGTGTGAAACCCTCTTAGTCATATTTGATTCTTGTATGAAATTGTAAATTATGACCCCATGAGGGGATGTTTTGTTAGATGAATTTTTATATTTTATTTATATTGGATGTATATGGTATTCTTATTGTAAGTGTAGGAGGTTATGTGTGAGTTATTTTAAAATGTTTACCCTTGAGTTAAGGAATATTTGAGTACACTCACATACATTTTGACTATTAATTGGATTCCAAGGTAGATAGTATGTAAAATATGTGGGGGTAAACCCTAGTGAGATAGTGGGTCAACAATGTAGTGTTTTTTGGATACATCAAGATAGTTATATTAGAAGGATTTATAGGCCCATGTTCTAAAAATTTATTTTTATATGATATCAATGGTGATGGAATCAAAGGGAATTAATTTTTTGATAGCAGTGATAGATTTTTTCTATGGAAAACACCATCCTTGATTCCATAGATGAATGAGTTCCAAGGAAATTTTCTTTAGTTAGTTTGATGGGACTTTTGGGTGGTGTGGAAAGGTTCAACAGTGTCATCATAGTTTCCTTGTCGCTAGTTCATCTAATTTTATTCCTAGAGCCTTGTGATAATTCCCATGAAACTAAGATCATTTTTTGGATAATTTAGGGTATTTTTTATTATTAATTGATTTAATCCAAAGTTATATATATTATTATTTAGAACATATGTTTTCTCATTTGTTTTGACATAGTGGTGTGTAACTGTGCTCTTTATTCATTATTTGTATGGATTTATTTTAAGGTGTTTTGAAAAGGGATTTTGGAAGGTTTCTAAAGAAGGAAAAAAGGAAAGTGTGATTTTAAAGTGTTTTAAGACTATTTTTACAATGAGTTTGAAAAGTGTTCTAAAATGAGAAAAGTGAGAATGGTTGGTAGTTTAAACACCACGTGTGTGAGAGTTTTGAAAATGGGGTTTTAGTTTTTCATGACTCATTTTATGGAAATGGTTAGTTTTTAAACTTGTTTTAGAAAAACATATGATAGTAAAAACCTCTTTGAGTTTTGAAATGTGTATTTAAAAAAAGGGTGTTTATAGACTGATTTTAAAGTGGTAATTTAAAAAATTGAATTGGATAAGAGGTATTGGTAGGGAAAAAATTTTCCAAGTTATTATTTTCATTTAATTAAAATCCATGAAAAATAATTTTAACATGTTTTTTATGTGTCTTTACATTATTTGTAAAAATTTATAGATAATGTATATTTTTATATTAAATTTCAAACTAGAATTGTTAGGATGTAATATAAATGTGATTTATTTGATTCAGCAAGTTGTGGTGACCTACTAGGATTTTATTTCATGCCTATTTTTATATTTTTAGGTTTTTATAGGTTGATTCACATTCTTAGATCTTTTGAGATGAATGTATAGTTGGATGGTGAACGTGGGTCATTTGGTGGCTCATTATAGATAGTCTAGGGATTTACTTTCAGTTGATTTTTCTTATCCTTTTTTCATTTCATTTTATACTCTAGATTATGTGTATCGATTACCACTATACTTTTATTCATATATCAAATATTTTCTATTTAGATGTTGAGATATGTTTATCTCAAGTTTCATTTTTATAAATTTTATTTAAACATATTATTTATTATTTATATATGGGGGTGGAATCATTACCATGGATTGTTCTTTGATTCCCATGCACTAGTTTCGTTATTGTAGAGATATGGAATGCCATTTGGGATATGTGGTTAACCAGGTTGAGAGACGGGTCAAATTTCACCCTATCCAATTCGTTACAAGATATTTATAGATAATTACATTATTTCCAATGACTATGATTTTTAATTCTGTGATATGTTAAGATCACACGTAGGGTGATAAACATCGAGATGGGGTGAATCAGTGTTTATAAACCCCTTCTTTAAAATACAATGTCCCTATTTCTTCTTTGACACACTGTTATAAAAAATTAACTATGATGTGAAAAAATAATAAATCAAATCATGTTTTTTAACAAGGGTCACCTCTTAAATGGATGACTGCATCCAAGATGTCATGGGGATTTAATCCCATGCAAACAAAAACCTTCTCTTTTAATTAATAATCTATTATAGGAAAGGAAATTGCCTTGAACGTACTACAAGTTCTAGCTTCTAATAGTAATATTTTTACACTAATAGAAAAACTAATCACTCCTGAAGAACAATCATTTGACTAAGTTGGATCCTCCAAATGGGATAAACATATGTTATATCTTCTTCCTCTTCCTCTTTTATTATCAATATTATATTTCTATTCTCAAAAGGATTTTTATAATTCTTTTTGAACATATATAATATTGTCAAACTATATTTCATCGTTTCAATTCATTAATTATTATATCTCATGCCATGTGAGAATATTTCCATATTTGAATATGGAAACTCTTACTTGAAAAATGGTAAAAAAATTAATTGATAATTTTCATTCAAATCTCAATAAAACATTTTCATTAAAACTTCCATGAAATGTGTGATATAATGATATTCAATAACACCAAAAATCACTTCCACATAATTTGTGATCATTAGTTTTTTCCCACACTAGAATGAAAATTGTAATGCACTGAACCTCATAGTTCAACTCCTCAATTCATGGAATGAATCTTATGAAATTCATCTATACATCCAAACCTTTACCATTTTTTTCACTTAAAATGATTTTTCTTAAGAGTGAGAGGACTCTTATAAAAATATCAACCATCCTTGTGGAAATATAAATATCTGTTAATAAAATATCATAAGTATCTTCCCGTTTCTAAAATTCAGATAAAAATATAATTGTAAGGATATATGACTCTTACAAAAGGTCTAAATGACTATTTTAGAGTTCGATAATCCTTATGGAATCCAAAAGTGACTCACAAAGAGTTTGAAAGACTCTTATAGAATTCATGATAATCATTATGAAATGTCAAAATGCATCCTAGAAATTTATATTGACTGATAAAAAACATTATGCCTTTTCCAATTCTTCATTCCCATGTTTAAATGACTTCAACAAAGAATCTGAATGACTATTATAAAATTTTTATGCCTTTTTCCAAATATTGAATCTAGAAATGAAATGATTCTTATGAAAAGACTACATATAAAATTTTATTCATAATATAGACACAAAAAATTAAAAAAAAATATTTATCCAACCCTTTTGAATGAAATTTCATCAACCTCATCCCCATCATTGGGTATTAACAACAAATACATCATCATCCTTAATTAGATTGAATAATATTCCCCTTTAGATTTGTTATCAACACCACAACTATATATATTTATTTATTTTTAACATTTTATTTAAATATTTCTCCCACGTAATCTATGAGAATCACAAGAAATAGGAATCACTTTTCTCCCCCTTAAATAAAAATAAATAAATAAAGAATAAGAAGGATAATTTATCAACTTATCCAAGTAAATGAGTCATAAACCAATAAAATATTATTATACATGAGATATATCAGTGTTTAAAGAGAGAATAAATTTCCCATACATCAAATCATCAATTTATAAATTCAATAAGAAATACTTACTCATATAAATATCTTTAAAATATTAAACATATTTTCTTATGTATTTTTCATGCATACACTAAAAAGGAATATTATATCAGATAAAAATCAGAAGGTCAAGACTTTTCGCATACATATCACATATCTTCTTCATATTAATATTTAAACATAATTTAATAGAGGACTATCATCAAATAATAACATACCCAATGTTGGGTTGTGGGATGGGCTCCCATTTGCATCCTCTTCTTCTCAGAGTACTCAGTTTGGAGTGATGTTGTGATAATATTAGATATTTATTCCTTAGATGTAACATGTTTTAGTTTTAAAATTATTTCATCCACCTTTTACATCAGAAAGTGATATTTAATATCAAGGTTTTTAGATATTTAAATCTTTATAGGATTCTTGGAAAGATTTATAACATTCTAGTCATCACACTCAATCACTAGTGGGTATCCATCTTCGACATTAAAATCATCAAGCTATTTAATTTTCTAAATAATTTGAAAATATTCTTACGATGAATCCAAATATTTATATTATATGGATATTAAATTAAATGATATTTTCTTCACTGAGTGTTATGAAATTCATCTCACTCTAATAAATAATGTTTCTCATCATATGGACTTTTTATCATCAATTTCACCATCCCAATATGCATCTAAAATCCCATTTTGATCCAATTAACCATCCATTTTATACATCATTACATAATAAAATATATTTTAAACGTGTCTCAACTATCTATTTTATATTAAAATTTTGATTTTTGTTATTCGATTTATACCAAGAAAAGAATAATAACTCTATGGACATTTTTTGTTCTTGATGAAATTAATTATATGATAATTATAATTAATTTTCTAAATTCCCTTTCATTCATATATTTCCCTCCAACATTGTTTCTTAGTTATTTACATACTAGAATAAGTGTGGAAACCCCTATAAATTCTTTTATTCTATATATTTTCAATTTCTCTCTAATATAATTTTATTTCAAGGTGAATATGTGAACAACATAATGAGTTATTTTCAAACCCATAAATAATTTCATTACTTCAAATAATGACATCCAAAAATTATTTTTCATCTTCTTAGAAAATTTATCACACAACTTCTCTTATTTTATAGAAAAAATAAGACCACCAGCATACATTATCGTAAAGGCTAAGGTGTTATCGGTTTTATTCACATATAAATTTCAATCATCCTACCCTATACAAAATTATATTCTCATTTTACAACATGAATTATGAAGCTCTTAGAGATTTTTTAAATCCATACAGATCCTTTTTTTAGTATACACACATTTCTACCCTCAAATTATATAATATAACCATTAGGTTGTTCCATGTAATAAAGCTTCCTTTTTTTGATAGTTTCTTCTCTGCTAATAGAAGAAAATGTTTCATCAATGTAAATACCTTTAATATTTGAATATTCCTTGTATACAAGCCTTTCCTTTTCCTATAATCTTATACTCTCTCATCCATCATATTTCTAAAAACCCATTTCTACTTAATTAAATTTTTATCCATGGACCTTGGAAGAAGATCCCATATTTAATTCATTTATATTTTAACTAAATATTCATTTATATATTGAATATATTCTTTGTACTCAAAATATTCTTTAATAGTTTGAGGTTTAGTCTGTGAAAAAAACTAGTTTGACTTAATTCCATGATACTTTTACTAATTTTCACCCTTTAATTATGATCTGGAATAATATCTTCAATATCAATATGTCCTCTTAGTATGAAATGTACTCCTTTGGATTTATAATTCTCATCATCATTAATGGAGTTATTAAAATCTGTATCATTTCACTGAGATTACATATTATCTAAATCTTCTATAAAAATTTTAAAACTGAAAAAATCATCCTTATAATTTATAATTACTAAGTTATTTATTTTGATAATTTTTTTAAAGAACTATTACATCATCACTATCTACAATCCTCTCAGATCAATTATTACAACATCTACGTGAGATTTTAAATTATGTATATCCAAGGAATGTTCCTCCCTCTTCTTTCAAATCAAACTTACTATAAGAACCCACACATTCATTTCAGGTATGTTTTTCTTTTTCTAGAGTTTTTGGGAAAAGAGGAGTTTCTGGAAATTATCTAAGTACAAGCCGTGTACTTTTTCAGTACACGTCGTGTACTTCCTTTCTGTAGGAGGCCATGTGATGGCCGTGTAGTAGTCACACACATGGTCGTGTGGAAGTGACCAAGTGGCCGCTTAAAGCGGAGTATGGAAATGGTGAGTGCACGCCATATACTTCAAAAGTACACATATTATATTTTGTTTTTTCATTAAACGCACTAGGTTCACGTCTGACAGACAGAACCGACTCCTTCTAGGTTTGGTTCGTTTCAGAGCACCGAGCAGCCAAAGATCTTCAATGAGCCCTCGAGCCTCCATCCATCCTTTGAATCAAATACTTTCGGTTGTGTTAGAATCACTTCGGTGAGTTCTCCCTTCTCATAGAGCATCGTTTTCCAATTCCTCCTATTTTCTAAGTTATCGTGGGGTGAATGTTTTATACATTTTTGTAGATAATCAATGTTCTAAGAAGATTCAAGCTTCGGGGTTAACATATAGAAATCTCCTAACCCCGAGGTAGGTGGTTTGTGCCTTTCCGTTCGAAGTCTTTGAGTATTATTTGAAAATTCCACCAATACCCTTGCACGAGGTATTTTGTGTTTATCGTTTTACCCCCATTGATTCCTTGCATGCTAGTATGCTTGTTTGGAGGTAATTTGGATATGAATTAGTTTTATTTCTATGCTTTGGATGTGTTCTGCCCTTGCATGCTCTATTTATGACCATTTGGTCCTATTTAGCCTTGGGCTACTTTACCTGTTTTCCATGCCTATTATTGTAGGATGGAGAGTTTGTATTCTACTTTTCTTTTTATACTGTAGACTGTTTATCCAAGTAGTAATGTAGGTTTACATGGCCATTTTACACTACTATTCTCGTTGACCTACATAGGGCCATGAGAACCTAGTGTAGTAGGCTATAAGGGGAATTGACTGGGTGAGCTTCCTCAGAGAGTCTTTGATCACTTTTGTATATAAGGCGGATTGACCAATTGAACATCCTCAAAGATCCTAGAACCACATGGGGATATAAGGGGAATTGACCAAGTGAGCTTCCTCAGAGAGTCCTTGATTGCTTTAGACTATAAGTGTATTAACCGTGTGAGCTTCCTCAAAGAGTATATGTTTTATTCCTGAACTGTTTAGACTATAAGAGGGGATTGATAGCGAGTGCTTCCTCCAGAAGTCTATGAACGAACTAAGTTGTAAGGTTAATTGACCAGGTGATATTCCTCAGAGAGTCCTTGACCTTGGGGCTATAAGAGGAATTGACTTTGTGAGCTTCCTCAGAGAGTTCCTGAAAACCTTAGACTATAAGGGGAATTGACTGTGAGTGCTTCCTTAGAGGATCTTCATGTACTGAACCAGAGAGGATAGGCTATGTTCAATTTATAGAGGGTTATTGTGCTTGATTGATTTTTTGAATTGTGGAACTGTTTACTACTAAGCACTTTCTTTTTTACTACATTCTGTACTTTTACCTGCCAAATATTCATTGACTATTAAGCACAGATCTTTAGGTGGTTTCCTACTAGGATTTAGTCTCACAACCTGTTGGGGCATGCTTTTTGGCCCAAAAAGATTATATTGATATAGTTATAGATAAGGTCAAGCGCCCTTCTACTTCAGGTACTTGATTTGCTGTGGAGCTAGAGAGAATGGGGCCAAGCTACAACTTGCGATGGTGAGGAGTTTATCTTCTTTATTTTTCACTTTGGTTTAGTACTTTTCTATTCCAACATTGTGACTTCTTTGGCTGTTTTCCTAGACATATGTATCATGCATCATTTTATATATGTTCTCCAGTTTATCCTTCAGTTTTCTACTGTTACTGTTGTATGTCATTATTACTGCTTCTTATCTTGTATGTATTTATTTAATTTCACTATGTACTTTTCCAATGAGGGCATAATTTCCCCACTATCACACCCAAGGCCCTCACTGCTAGTAGGCAGCCTCTGGTGTTCGTAAAAATGCGCTTGAGACCTTGTGACTAACCAGGTATGGGGTACCTCTGGTTGGATTCTGGAACAGGGACATTATAAAGTGGTATCAGAGGATTATTTTCTCTTGATTTACTATTTGGAGCCTTATCTAGGGATAGGAAGGAATGGGTACTTGGTGATAAGCTGTGCCCGGGAGTAGCTAACCCGTCTACAGGGAAAATCCAATCTACCTCGTTTAATTGCAATTTTTCTGGTATTTCAATTATTACATTTGATTCGATTTCACCTTGAGTGATTCACATGAATTTTGCTATTACCGTTGATGTTATTGTTGTTCTATTTATGTCGCAACCCGATGAGATGAGGGTATGCCATATCATGCATCATATAGGCACTTGCTATAAATCATAGGTCATGAATTCTTTACATGCCATCTAGGATGCATTAGTGATTGAATGTTGTTGTGATATATGAGGTATAAAATATGCATGTTGTTTTTATAGTTGTTATGATAGAAATACCTGATGTTTGATAGGGTTTTGTTTTGTGTAAAGGTTTTTCTTGAATGGACTCCAAAATTTGGTTCTTGAGGTGTTATGGGCCCTCATGAACCAGAATTTGGTGGATCATTGCTTTGTTTTCCATGTTATAACATGTATAAGATACTAGACATTGATTCATGGGGTGTATGGACCCTCACAGATTGTAATATGGCACTTTTAGTTTTAGTTTTAGCGTTTTATGGGTTCCAGAGTTGTTTTGAGGATTACTATCTGGAAAAACCCAAAATACACACCATATAGTTTTGACTACATGTCATGTGTTCTTCTATTCGATAAGAAATAGTTTTTCTTAAGTAAATGCTGTGTAATTTATGTATACACCGTTTAGTCTCTAACCGTGTCATAGGACGTGTAGGCAGAGACACGGGATGGAGGAAGTCTGGTAGGAACACATCGTGTACTGATCAAACATGCCGTGTAGTGTTGACCCATTGTCTTCCCGTGTAACCAACAACATGGAAGGATAAGACCTTAAGCTATACATGTTGTGTCCACGTTGAACACGCCATGTAGTCTGACCTAGGTAATTGGCCGTTTCATAAGAAAAACGGGTCGGTGTTATCCTTCTTGTACACGTCATGTCCGTCTGGAACACGCCATGTAGTGTCAGCCGTGTTGTCGGTCATGTATCTAACCAAATGGTCAGTTGGGAATTCTTAGTACACACCATCTCCATATGGAACACGCCGTGTAGTGTAACCTAGGTACACATTCCATTTCACTAACAACACGGGCCAGGTGAAGCTTGTTGAGTACACGTCGTGCCCGTCTGGAACATGCCGTGTAGTTTTGACTTAGGATATTTGTGTGTCTTAACCATGTAGAAGGACTTGGGCAGGGAATGATGATTCAGGTACATGTCGTGTGTTAATAGAACACGCCTGGTGTTTGGGGTGTTACACGACTAGTATAAGAAGGGGTACACGCCCATGTAAATGGATTTAGGGAACATGCTGTGTAAGAAATGTACACACCGTGTAGTTATGTTTTGTAAAACTTGAATGCTTTATTTATCATTTTCCCTTCTTAGACTCCTTGTTTTTAGTCATTGACATTCTTGATCTAAGTTGTGCTTGACCTTATAGAGTCATGCCCCCGAGACATCCTCTATTTGTGCGCCATTTGTCATATGGTGATCAGACACCGGACATTTCTGATTAGGGACTACCTACATATCCTCTCGTTGTGCCATCTTGGGCACCATCCATTGTACCTGACATGGGTGCTAATGCAAAGTTCAGGGAGGGCTTTCTAAAGATGATTCGAACCTTTCAGGGATTGACACCTCCTACCCCGTCGATGGCTGATTTGACGCGGGTCTTCCAGCAGAAGCATCCTCCTACTTTCTCGGGGGATGGAGGACCTCAGGCTGCTGAGTCATGCCTAGAACCCACATTGAAAATTTATGGGGATCTAGAGATAAATCTAGAGAAGAGGGTGAAGCTCGTGACCTACATGATCTGAGACTCCTCCAAAAGGTGGTGGGATGTTATCTCTCAGGTGTGCTGCCAGTAGAATATGGCTTGGGAAGTTTCGGTGCATCTTCTACGATTACTTCTATCTGGATACCTTGAGGGTCAATCGAGCCCGAGATTTCATGAGTCTAGAGCAGGGTACTCTTTCTGTTATGGAGTATTCCTCTCACTTCATAGAGCTGCAGCATTTCAAGCCTATTCCAGGAGGTGATGAGTTTTTCCTTGTACGGAAGTTTGAGGATGGTCTGAGGCATGACATCCGATCAAAGGTGAACATCTTTAGGTTGACTTATATATCTTCTATCGTCCACCAAGTGCTGATCACAAAGTGCAATCTGAGGGATTCTGGAGCTGTGAGCCAGGACGGTTTAGCATCCAGAGTTCGTGTTCTACCAATGGATAGCAGGAAATGCCGCAGCGAGCTTTCACGAGGAGATCAGAGCAGGCGGGATGCATCTTCTGGTAGCCAGGTGGTGTGCTACCAGTGTGGGAGAAGCGGGAATACGAGGCCACATTGCCCAAAAGACCCTCTAGAGTGACGATCTTGTGTCAATATGGGTCATATTTAGTGATTTTTTCAGTTCATCTCACCAGAAGCTGGTGATAGGGTTTCTTATATGACTTCGTGTTTAGGAGCAGCGCCACCAGTTTCCCACCAGTATGCGAACTGGAGTTTTTCCGGCCTTTCAGGACAAGGTGGAGGTTGTGGCCAGGGTAGTCAGTCTACAGTTCTTTAGTGACATCAGGGAGGACCATCTCAGAGTTGTTAGTCATGGTCACAGGGCCACGGTACAGGCCTGACTTTTGCAGTGGAGCAGACCCAGTAGGAGCAGGATCCTGGACATTCTACCATTTGAGGTACGATCATAGTAGCCTTAGTTCTAGCTTTTGATATTTTGGATACAGGGGCTTCCCATAGCTTTATATCTGTTTCTTTATTAGTGAACCTTGGGCTCTACATCTTTTCTTCTACAGATATCTTGATACTAGACACTTCGTTGGGGACTAGAACGGCTATTGTACATTAGTATAGAGAGATCCCTCTACTGGTTGGTAGATGTCACTTTCAGTGGGACCTCTATGTCCTAGAGATGATAGGCTATGATGTCATTCTCAGAATGGACTGGCTAGTTCCCTTCCAGGCTGTCGTTAATTTTTATCGTCGTACGGTGAGTTTCGTATCACCAGATGGTGGATCCTTTCTTCATAGGGGAAAATGGGATATCCAGGAAAGCAGAGTGGGTCCAGAGCATCATGGGTTGGGAGGAGTTACAGCCCAGATTCCTAGTCTATATTTGGATGACCAGGGGACTTCATAGTTAGACTTTCCTCCAATGGTGGATCGTTTTAGAGACGTCTTTCCAGAGGACTTTCTAGTTTTTCCTCTGGAGCGTGAGGTATACTTCTTGATTGAGCTTGTTCCAGGAGCAGCACCGGAATCTATTCCTCCTTATAGGCTGGCTACACTAGAGTTGTAGGAGCTCAGGAAATAGTTCGAGGATTTGTAGGCCAAGGGTTTCATCTGACCCAGCACTTCTCTTTGGGGTTCGCATGTCCTGTTTGCAAAGAAGGAAGATGGTACCCTTAGGCTTTGTGTGGATTATCGGAAGCTGAACCATTTGACGGTCAAGAACCGTTATCCCCTGCCTAGGATTGATGATCTCTTTGATCAACTTTGAGGATCTAGGGTGTTATCGAAGATTTAATTGAGGTTCGGTTATCATTTGATGTGCATTAGACCATCTAATATAGCTCTCACAGCCTTCTGGAGCAGGTATGGTCTATTCAAGTATATGGTTATGCCATTCGGTATCACGAACTCACCTGCAGTTTTCAAGGCACTTATGAACCGAGTGTTCTATCCATACTTGGATTCCTTCGTGGTCTTTTTTTAGACGATATCTTGGTGTACTCTCACACTCGACACGACCATGCTACCCATATTGATATTGTTTTGAGTACACTAAGGGAGCATCGGTTATATGATAAGATCTCAATGTGACACTTTTGGATGGATCTGATTTACTTCCTAGTTCATGTTATCTCAGAGGCAGGAGTATCGGTAGACCTAGAGAAAGTGAGAGTTATAGTTTCCTGGGAGCATCTGAAGAATGTCTTTGAGGTGCGGAGTTTTTTAGGGATGGCTGGATACTACAGATGTTTCATACATAACTTTTCAGGCTTGGTAGCACCGATGACAGGTCTGACTAAGAAGGGTGCGAAGTTCTTATGGTCAGATTCTTGTGAAACATCCTTTCAAGAGATGAAAGGTAGGTTGACTTTAGCACCGATACAATTCTTTTCAAATATAGGAAAGATCTATACTGTTAACTATTATGCATTAGGTATCACGTTGGGATCTGTGCTTATGCAGGGTGATGGAGTCGTTGCGGACGGGTCCCGGTAGTTTAGGCCACATGAGAGGAACTACCCGATGCACGATCTAGATTTGGAAACTGTTGTTCATGCCTTACATTGTTGGAGACATTATCTTCTGGTAGAGCATTTTTTGGTTTTCACCGACCACAAAATTCTCAACTACATCTTCACTCAACATGATATAAATTTGAGATAGCGTAGGTGGTTTGAATACCTACAGTCCTCTGACATTGAGCTTGCCTATACACCTGGGAAAGGCAATTTGGTGGATGATGCATTGAGCAGGAGGACTTAGATATAGGTAGTTTAGGAGGCCAATAGTGAGTGGAAGCTTATGGATCTGTTCTCTGAGATGCATTTGGAGGTACACAACAGACAAGGGCATACTTTGCTATCTTTTGTAGCTATTACCTCCACTCTTCTTGATCGAGTTTGAATGAGGAAGATATCAGATACTGAAGGCCAAATCCTAAGGGAAGGTGTGTTAGGAGATGACCCTATTACAGGATGAACCATAGGAAATGATGAGATCCTGCGTTTCCAGGGTCAAGTATGGGTGCCAGTAGATATACATGAAAAGCTGATATAGGACATTCATTCCTCAGTTTCGAAAGTTCATCCTGGTGTCACCAAGATGTATCGTGATATACACAGTCGGTATTGGATGCCAAGTATGAAGAGGGACGTTGCTGGTTTTGTAATGAGATGTTCCACTTGTTAGTAGGTGAAGACGGAGCATCAGCGACCAGTAAGGATTTTTCAGCAGTCACCCATTCCCGAGTGGAAGTGGAATGACGTCGCGATGGACTTTGTGAAAAGTTTTTTGAGGTCTCCTCGAGGGAATGAATCAGTTTGGGTTGTCATTAACAAACTCACAAAGGTCACTCACTTATTTTCGATCCAGGATACTTTCACTATTGATGAGCTGGGACGGTTGTACATCCTATAGATTATACATCTTCATGGAGTTCCACACTCCATTGTTTCAGACAGGGATTCACGTTTTACTTCTCGGGTCTGGCAGGGGCTTCAGAAGGCTTTGGGTATATAAGTACTTTTGAGTACATCTTACCACCCCCAGATAGATTGCGAGTATGATCGTATGATTCAGGTGCTTGAGGATATGCTCTGAGCATGCATCCTAGATTTTGGGGGTTCTTGGGAGAAGCATATACCTCTTGTGGAGTTTTCCTACAAAAATAGTTTTCAAGAGACTATTCAGATGGCACCTTTTGAGGCGTTGTACGGTTGGCCATGCCAATCACCCTTATGTTGGCTGGAGGCAAGAGAGGCAGCTTTGCTGGGACCTCGTCTTGTTCAGGAGACCACAGAGCAGATAGATTTGATTCTAAAGAGGATGGATACTGCACAGTATCGATAGAAGTCTTATGCTGATCAGCGGAGATGACATCTAGAGTTCGAGGTCGGAGATCAGGTTTTCTTTCATGTCACACTGAGGTTGGGAAACAAGAGGATTAGAAGATAGGGTAAGCTTTCACTGAGGTACTTCAGGTCGTTTGAGGTGTAGGAGAGAGTTGGGCTGGTTGCCTATCGGTTGTAGTTACCTCAGAGATACCAGACTATACACTACGTCTTCCATGTTCCTCAACTTAGACGTTACTTTTCAGACCCGTCTCATGTTTTACCACCTAAGGAGGTTGAGTTGGAAGTGGATGCATCCTTTGAAGAGAATCCTATCCAGATTTTGGATCGCAGTACAAAGGTTCTCTATGGCCGGTTTGTTCTTCTGGTACAAGTGCTATGGAAGCACGGGCGGGTGTAGGACGATACTTGGGAGAGGGAGGCCAATGTAAGAGCACAGTAGCCGGAACTGTTCGGGGTTTCTTCTTCTATTCTGCGCTAGGGAAATTTAGGGATGAATTTCTTTAAGGGGGAAAGTTTGTAAGAACCCGGACCTTCTTTTTAGATATGTTTTTCTTTTTCTGGAGTTTTTGAGAAAATAGAAGTTTCTGGAAATTTTCTAAGTACACTCCATGTACTTTATGAGTACACCCCGTGTACTTCCTTGCCGTAGGAGGCCGTGTGCTGGCTGTGTAGTATCCACACACACGGCCATGTGGGAGTGACCTGGAGGCCGCTTAAAGTGGATTACAGAAACCACGAGTACATGCTGTGTTTTTTTTCATTAAACGCACGGGGGTCACGTCTGACGGACAGAACCGAATCCTTCTAGGTCTGGTTCATCCAAGAGCACCAAGCAACTATAGATCTTCGATGATCCCCGGAGCCTCCTCCCGTCCTCCGAATCAAACACTGTCGGTTGAGTTGGAATCGTATATGTGAGTTCTCCCTTATCCTAGAGCATCGTTTTCCAATTCCTCATATTTTCTATGTTATCGTGGGTTGAACGTTTTAGTCATTTTTGTAGATATTAAACTTTCTAAGGAGATTCAAACTTTTAGATTCACATATAGAGAACTCCTAACCCTGAGGTAGGTGTTTTTTGCATTTTGGTTCGAATTCTTTGAGTATTATGTGCAAATTCTACCAATACCTTTGAACGGGGTATTGCTTGTTTACCGTTTTACCCCTGTTGATTCCTGCCAAGCTTGTATGCTTGTGTAGAGGTAATTTGGATATGAATTGGGTTGATTGTTATGTTTTGGATATGTTCTGCCCTTGCATGCTCTGTTTACGACCGTTAGGTCCTATTTAGCCTTGGGACGCTTTACCTGTTTTCCATTCCTGTTGTTGTAGGATGGAGAGTTTGTATTTTGACAGGCTTGTTATGCTGTAGGCTATTTATCCAAGTAGTTCTGTAGATTTACTTGGCCATTTTACATTGTTATGCCCGTTGACCTACATAGGGCCATGAGAACCTGGTGTAGTAGACTATAAGGGTAATTGACCGGGTGAGCTTCTTTAGAGATTATTTGAAAACATTTGGCTATAAGGGGGATTGACCAAACAAGTATCCTCAGAAAGACTAGAACCACTTGGGTCAATAAGGGGAATTGACCAAGTGAGCTTCCTCAGAGAGTCGTTGATTGCTATAGACTATAAGGGGATTGACCACGTGAGCTTCCTCTGAGATTCTTTGTTTTATTCCTGAACTGTTTAGACTATAAGGGGAATTAACGGTGAGTTCTTCCTCAAAGAGTCTATGAACGACCTGAGCTGTTAGGGGAATTGACCAAGTGAGCTTCCTCAGAGAGTCCTTGACCTAGGGTCTATAAGAGGAATTGACTGCGTGAGATTCCTCAGAGAGTTTCTGACTACATTAGACTATAAATGGAATTGACTGTGAGTGCTTCCTCGGAGAGTATTCATGTACTGAACCAGAGAGGATAGGCTGTGTAAACTTCAAAAAAGGGTTATTGTGCTTGATTTATTGTTTGACTTGTGGAACTATTTACTGCTGAGCACTTTCCAATTTACTATTTTCGGTACTTTTACCTGCCATATATTCATTGACTATTAGGCATAGGTCTTTGGGTGGTTACCTACTGGGATTTATTCTCACACCTTGTTTGGGCCATGCTTTTGTTCCCAAACAGATTATATTATTGCAGGTATAGATAAGGGCAGGCGCCCTTCTACTTTAGGTACATGATTTTCTATGGAGCTGGAGAGCATGGGACCAAACTATGGCTTGCGATGATGGGAAGTTTATGTGATTTATTTTCTAATTTGGTTTAGTAGTGTTGTATGCCAGAATTCTGACTTGTTTGATGTTTTCCAAGACGTATGTATCATGCATCATTTTATATATGTTCTCCAGTTTATCCTTCAGTTTTCTGTTGTTACTGTTGTATGTCATTATTACTGCTTCCTCTCTTGTATGTATTTATTTACTTCTGCTATATACTCTGCCAATGAGGGCATAGTTTCCTTACTATCACACCCAAGGGCCTCTCTACTAGTCAGAAGACACTGGCATTTGGGGAAATGTGCTTGAGGCCATGTGACCAATCGTGTACGGGGCGCCTCTGGGTGGCTTCTGGAACCTGGACATTACACTTACCGCCATTCTTAACCTTTAATTTAAGGAAACATGGTGTCCTACAACACCCAATGTATTTTAAATTATCCTTTTTCTTGAACCAATTTTCATTGGTAGTCGTGCATTAGTTTGGCCTAATAATATGTCTGTTTTAAATGATTCTAGTAGTGGTCATATGTGGTATCCATTAATATATTGACGTGTTTTTCCCTACCAGAAATATTATTTCCATGTCTACTATAATTTTGTTCTTCCATTCGGCCAAACCATTCTAATAAGGATTATATACATCATTCAACTCATTCCCAATGCCACATTTATCAATATATTTCTAGAAATGTTTTTTTAATACTTAGTACCATTTTTAGATATTAATGTTTTCAAATATATTTCTATTTGTTCACAATAATTATTCAAAAACTATTGCCTTTTTACAAGTCTCTATATTTGTGAAACGTTACCACAATGTATTTCATTCTTATTAAATATTAAATTAAAGTGATTAAGTGCCTTTATAAACTTGTTTAATTATTTTTAATTAGTCAAAAAATATTAAATTAGATCAATTATAAAGGTCTTGTAGTTTGAATGCCACATCTTTTTGTGACTTTTTTTTTCTATTTTACCTTTCAAACATGTTTTAAAATAGTATGTGTTTATTCATTCAAAAGTAGGATATTTATTACAACATAAAAATTTATTAACTAATTCATACTCTCTTGGGTAGGATTCCCAAGAATTATATACCATAATATATTCCCATCTTACAAGCTCATGTAACAGTTTTGTTATCTTCTCCAACTTGAAACAAATTATCTTGTGTTCTCAAAACTTTTGTTAGGATTACTCCATATTTTAATATCTTGATTAAAAAACCATTATTTCTAAATATAACTTCATTTTACATACCAAAAATCTATTAAACACTTAGAAGATTAAGATTTAGACCATCTAAAAATAATATATTGTCAGGTATCATCTAATTTTTTCCAATATTGGCGATTCCAAAACCTTTTATCTTAAGTTACGTTTCATTAAATAAGGTTAAATATCATCCTTTATATCTTTAAATATCTTTCAATTTTTTTAAATCACCAATCACATTAGAATAAAAAACACTATCCTTAATCCAAAGTTTCTCATATTTACAATATTTAAGATAAATTTTGACCACATTAGCATGATTCTTGTTTAGAATTTACTTATAATCATTTCAAAATATTAGAAAAATATTTCAATTACCTTGTATTAATGTAACACATTAATTTTTGGCAATTCCTTCTTGATCACACCTTCAAAAAAACTATTGAAAACTCCTAAAACTATTCTTTACTTAAAATTTATTCACGGGATATTGAATATTTTGAAAAAATTTCATTTTTGGTTCCTAACTCCCCCTTTATTGGTAATACCTTATCTGTATTGGTATAAACATGTTATACCAGTAATTATAATATTTGTATCCAAAGACACCAAAACTATACCAATAACCTTGAAATGTCATTCTTTGATAAAATATCTATCATTTTATACGTTGTTGTATAAACATATTCTATTGATTCTGGGGAGTTTATTTAACTAAATCCTTATATGGGAATATTACTTGGATTTTTTATACTAGTATAGAAAAGTATTCTAAATTTTTCTCATTCTGTAATTAAGAAGATCTTACTTTCTATTTACACTTTTTTTTACCTAGATTAAAATTTAACACTCGAATCTTCTATAAGTATGGTTTTCCTTTGATATGCATCTTCAGTATACTTTATATTTTCATATATTACATATGGTGTAGAACAAAATAATTTATTCAAGTTTCTTAGAACATTATCTTATTGTAGTTACCTAATTAATGAACTATTGAATTTATATTTTTGTTTATCCATTTCACCAATATCTGTTTTCAATCTATCATCTTACTTATTTAATCAGGACCACTCTTTTTTGTTGAGTTTTTATTTAGATGTTAATTTTCTTTTCTAAGTCTTCTGATCTCCTTCAAGAACATTTTAATATATGTTTTCATAGTATATTTCTTTTTTATATATCCTTCATATGCAATATACTAACTATCGAATTTTGATTCATAATTTGATGAATCAAATTTTTATTTCTCTTGTTCCATGATATCTCACTAAGAATTATATATGGGTACTTTATCATCATCAAACTTTCAACACTATCTGATATTCCTTCTTCATTTGATTCAAAATTATTTATAGATAATTTTGGTGAAATTTTCTTCTTCCCCATTGAATGAATTTTATTCAAAGATTCTCTCTTCCTGGTGACACTCCATAAAACTAATTCTTCTTCAAATTGACCATTTATTTTCAAGGTATAATTAGTAGATAAGTAGATAACTTTTCCATAATAAAATAATTTAAATAAAACATTACTTGTATAATTAATTTTCCCCCAAGAAAAGTATCTTGACAATAGAGAGAATATTTTCTCAAAATCTTCAACACTTTTATTTTCATCAATGTAACACTTCTCATATTTGATCTTCTTGTATTTCAAGCCTTTTTATGAAATTTATTAATAATTATTTACTTTTCCTTTGATGGAATCACCTTTTCTTATTTCATAATTGATATGATGATATAAATTTCATCAATGGTAAAATAATCAAGATATATATCATCAATAGATAATATTTCTAGTACGAAACTTTTCAAGAAGAATCCTTAAAATTTTATAAAAAATTGTGGAACCTTAAAGATTCTCAATATTATGTCTGATAGTACATACAATCAAATTAATTTTGATAAAATATTCATTAAATATTTAATCTTCTTACATTTTGATATCTTCCAATGAAAATAAATTATTTTTTAATTTGGATTCTCTCATAATTTTATTTCCTTTATATATATAATGAATGTTTTCCAAATAAAATTTGTTTTCCTACAGCTTTTAAATTTTTTAAGTTATATTTCAAATGAAGAGGATAATAAATCATTTATTTTCTTCACATCACTTTTAGTATTCATTTTTATCCATTAGAGACCATGTGGAAGTCTCACCTCACACTGCTAAACCTTTTTTGATAAAATCTAAAATATGAATATGGTACCATTTTCTCTTTCCAAATATGAAATCATTTTCCATAAAATATATGAATCACTTTTATATTTATAGAGTTATGGATATCCATGTAAAAATATTAGGTAGGAAATAAAGAGTGAACTCGGGCTCTCAGGATAATTATTAGGATCACATGAAGGGTGATAAACATTGAGATGGTGTGAATTAGTGTTTTAAATACTCTTTTTTTAAATCAAATCGAACTAGTTCTTATTTAATTCACTCCCCACTAAAATTATCAATGATGTGAGAAAGAATAAATATATAAATTTTATTTATTAATAATGTTTTACAACTAAAATAATGATTAAATGCACATTGGGTTGTGATTTTTATCCAATGCACACATAACTCTTATAATATTATCAAGAAGCCTCTATAGGAAAGAGAATGAACTTTAACCTATTATAAAGATTTTCATCAACCATTTATAATTTTTCACTAATAAAATATAATTATCCCTCTTAAAGAAATATCAAAAATGTAATATACATCCTCTATATGGGATAAATAGATTTTATTTCATCTTTCTCTTCCTTTTTTGTGTGCAATATTATTCCATTTAAATTATTAAATAGAAGATCAGAATTATTCTCTAAAAAATACAGCAATGTCAATCTATATTTCTTTCTTTAATTTCTTGACTTATTATATTCCAATTCATGTGAATATATTTCCATATTCCAAAATGAAAAATATTTCATAAAACATATTTGAATATTTCATTCATAATTTTCATTCAAATATGTGTCAAAAATTTCCATTAAAACTTCCAAAAAATTAAGTAGATTACATGGTATTCCAATTGATGCGACTCATTTAAACAAAATAAATTGAAGTTAATTATACCGATTTTATTTAATTTCTAATTTTAACAAAACCTTAATGTACATCTCATCACTTCACTGCAAGAGAGAAAATTTATTTTTCTTCAAATCACATTAGTCATGGATTGATATACCTCTTCATGGTTATGACTATTCCTTTAGAAATTATTTATAAATATCAAAACGAATCACGTATTAATCACAAGACTATGATGTTTTGAACAATTTAGAACAACACACCATTGTCTGATTTAATCCTCCATAACTCCCTTCATCCTCTAGGTTTTACCACACTACATAAATCCTTAATCAAGAGAAAAAATGGCTCATATGTTATTCTTGTATACTTCCCTGCCTTTACCATTTTTGAATTCAAGTAATACTTCATAATAGTGATATGAAACTTACAACAAATCCATCCATATTTATGGAAATATCAATGACCCTTATTAAAATATCATTGGTCTCTTACCTTTTCCAAAAAATTATTCAACAATCTCATCGTAATGATAAATGACTAATAGAAGGTCAGAATGACTCTTAAAATTATGATGATCATTACAGAATATTAAAACGATTATTATAGAGTTTTAAATAATCTTACTATATTCAAGATCATCCTTATGGAATGTAAAATAACTTCTATGGAGTCTGATTGACTCATACTGAAACATCATTCCATTTCCAATTCTTCATTACAAAACTGAGATGACTTCTGAAAATAATCTGAATAAATCTTATGGATTAATTATTACATTTCAAAATAATAAATTATCGAGATCAAGATTATTCTTAATAAAATATCACTAAAACAATTTTCTTTATAATCTAGTTATAAGGAATTGAAAGCAATTCGAGCAGCCTCAACCTCATCAAAATGTATTGAATAAAATATAACATCATCCATAAGTTTGTTAAAATGTTTTAGATTAAATATATATTTTTAGTTGAGCATGGTATGTCCAACATATAGATATTCATATAAAATTTTTGGTTGAAATTTAATTATTTATTGCATTGATTTTTATGAGGTTGAAATCATTCCTAAAGGATGGTGGTCGATCCCCTTGCCACATGTTCATACCTATAGTAATTGGTATTGAAATTTAGGTTTTTTAGTATACTATGTGGGGTACCATGACAAGATTATCTAGAATGGTAGAATATTAAATGGTATTATATTCCTCTTTGATTATGTGATTTAGGGAATTTATATTTGACATTAGATAGGACTATCAGAATACAGGGGGTAGATTATGAAGGGGTTATTAACCAATACTCTTAGTAATGATACTTGAGTAGCCATGGGTTTTTGGTAAATTATATTTTAGTTTTTAGTTTTTTAATAATGTTTAAGATATTTTGATTTAAATAATTTATATTTAATTAATATTAAACTCCTGTATTTTTAATAAATAATTTAGGCTTTTGAAAGAAAAGAAGGTTAAATTCATTGTTTCACAGTAATGGTTCATAGGCTACAAACCATCCAACTTAATAAAAGGTATCTATGATGTTTTTCATGGTTAGACACATAGTTGAAATACCATGCATCCTCAATCATGATTTTTTTTAAAAATATTTTTCTTGTTTTCTCCTTCTATAATTTTATATTACATAAATTGTTATTTATTACTCATTTAACATGGTTTAATAAGATTTTTATGATGTGTAAATCTATTTGGTTATGTTATAATTGATTTTACATTTTATAATTAAGTTTTATTTTTTATTCATTATATAACCATGCCTCCAAAAATATCATATAAGAATTATAGAAAATAATCCATGGATAAATTTTAATAGGAAATCCCCTTGTTGACCTAAATCCAACTGAGTCAAATAATTTCTTTATCCTGAATTTGGGTGGAGAATGGAGTAGGATCCATGTCAGTCTCTGGATTATTCTCAATAGTTTTATAATAAGAACCTACTATTATTTATAGAAACCAGGGACCTTATGAGGCTAAGGAATAGCTAGAAAAAATTGAACAAATATTTTATTTCATATAGAAAGGTGAGGCTCTCAAGGTGAATTTTCCCATGTATATATTGGAAGGCCTAAAAAATATCAGGAGTCATTTTTTGAAATCAATGTTGTAATAAGATCTCACCTAGAATAGTTTCAAGGATATATTTAATCAATAGTTTTATCCTATGGATTTTAACATGTCTTCGTCTAGGGAATTCTTAAAAATTCAACTAAATAATTATTCAAGATAAAATATTTCACCAGTTTTTTAGAAATCAAATAGTTAGAAAACAAGATGGTAAATAATGAAAACCTAAAGTCTAGTGATTTGAATAGGTCTTATGAAATAAGGTCATATCAAAAATTACTATCTTATACTAGATCACATACTTTGATATATTTAATAAGGCATTAATAGCTAATATGAATATTATAAGGATGATAGATATGATATCTTCATCCATTACTGATAGTGGAAGTGAAATTACATCCTCTAGTTATAAGATGAATCATGAGGAAGTTATAAGGGAAGTTTGGGGATGTTCTAAGTAAAAATATCACATTGTTTCCTTAAATTCGTCCCTAAATAAACCATTATTCTTTTATTAGTTCACAAATAAATTATATACAAGGATTTATTATCATGAATACCCAAAGATGTGTAATTTGTGTGGATATATGTAACACTAGAAAAAAAATTAATATTCCTCTTATGTATGGTACTAGTATAGTTGGTTTTACTACATTCAAAGTTTTACAGATGTAGGTTCATTACTTTAAAATAGAAATGTTATATTCTCAGATATTTATGGGATAGGGTGAACCTTTGTGGGAATAAGGTTACATTTAGAGAGGATACCAAGCTAATGTGAGGTCACTTGATCAGTCCAAATCTAGGTGATTCTATACTATAGATAATTCACCAATAAAATCAGAAGTTAGGCCAGGTAAAATTTCAAGTATTGTGATTGTCATTTCATCTATAGTTCTCACATTATTTGATATTGGTTTCTTGTGTTGATTAATATCATATCAAGTGATTGATCAGTTGATTTCATAAATTGATTTTATGCATTATACCATATAGAACACTACTCCCTTAAAAATGAATTAGCAATCGAGGTTTAAAATCCATTTTTATCATGTAGAAATATCCAATGTTTAATTTTTATAATAAATTTTTATCTTTGGTCTATATCTATTTGATATTATCCTCAATAATATTTTAGAAAATAATAAGGAAGAAAGGTTGAAAATCAATTCTTATCATATGGAAATCCCATTTTCTATCACAAGGTTGTGTTTCTATCTCCTAATGGGAACACATATGTTTTCCTATGTGAGTGGAATCTCATATCAAGGATAGTTGGTATAATTATTTGGGATATTAAGACCATATTTTCTTTAGTTATCTAATTTAATTATGGATGGTAGAGAGGAATATATATATATTTAACATCATACAGTAGAGTATAATTACCTGGAGGTATTTTTTGATAATTTATCTTAATTTACATTTTAGATTGAAGTGTTATTATTGATTTATTTTCCTCTAAATATGAGTCTAATTTTTTTAACCAAAAATTAAATGGATCGCATATAGTTTAATGAGTTTAAAATCAATTTTAGTTCATGAGTATATGGGTTTGAATCATCTGAGTATATCACCATAATAAACTATAGTTCTCTTTAAAAATAAGTATAATGGGAGTCTTTTCCTTTTTATCAATTACTATATTCTCAACTAGGTAAACATTAAGAATAATTACCCATTGCCTCATATTGGTGACCACTTTGATTAGATTAGTGGTTCAAGGTGGTTTTATTATATTGAAATCGAGTAAAAATATCTCCAATATTTAGTGAATGAGTTTGATATTCCCAACACTACATTCAAAAGAAGATATGGAAATTATGAATATTTTGAATGGGGATTTGGGATTATGAATGCCTCTTCAATTTTCATAATTTTGTTGACCCATATCGTCTATATATACCTTAACATATTTATTTTAGTGTTTTTGGAAGTAATATTTCTTTACAATAATTCAAGATATGATCACGAGCATCGTCCTAAATTTTTTTAATAACATTAAAATTAAATTTTTTGTATAATAATTTATCTACATGCCAATTTTGGATTTTGGAACGAAAATTATTGACTGATTTAGTATCCGAGAAAGTCTTATCATTTGATCCCATGAAAGTTGAGGCTATTATTTCTGGGTAGAACCCTAATAATATCTTTGAAATTTGAGTATTCTTGAGTTTTTAGTGTATTATAAGTGATTTATTTTAGTATTATCAAAGATAGCTTCACCTTTTACTAAATTTACAAGTAGAAAGAATTTTTCATAATGAATTTTAAAATATATTTACTTTAGCTATTATATTTATTCTTCACCATCCTTTGGAACGTCACGCCATATATTAAGACACCTCATGTATGGGTTTGGGTTATATTCTTATGTATAATGATCTTTTGGTTTTATATGTTACTTTCCAATTGTGTTTTACTAGAAGGAATTGTCCCACTCATTACCATGAATTGGTAGTGGTGATGCCTTGATTGAATTTTTAAAGATGTTATTTATTTATGGATAAATTTATGGTTTTCAAATATTATAAGAGTGTGAAATATATATTCTCTGAAATGGATATGAATCTCAATAAAATGTGATGAGTATAATATTTAAATACATTTTATTTTCATCAATATTATCACTATGGTTAATGTAACGTGATTTCTAGTGCTTCTAGCAAGAAGTTACTAGTGAAAATAGTAAATAAATATCAAGAGGAATATAATTTAATGAGATTCTTCTCTTAAATTTCATTTTATATAAATAATGGTGATGATTGTATGTTCTTTTCCAGTGTAAAATTGACACCTCCCATGGTTGATCAAATTTTATAGGAACATGGCATGCAATTTTTAATGTTGATAGATAATGAAATTTTTAAATAGTGGGGAGACCAATGGTGTTTAGTCTCAGTATTTTGGTAGAATCCCTGATTTTAAGAAGATTCTGATGGTTCCACTTTCTTCAATGTAAGTGGTTACGAAAATTATCCATAAAGATGGTTGGGATATTTACTCAGGTGATAAAAATATATATTATGATGTCAAACATTGATATCGGTGGCCTTGGATAATCCTTATAGTAGTTGAGTAAGTGTCTTATTATCTCACTTTCTAAAATGTAAAGATTTATCATCAAAATACTATGATTATATTTTATCTACTTCACGTTCCTACTCTGAAATTGGATAAGGTATCCATGGACATCAATGTTAGATTGTCTTAATCTCATAATGGAAACATGTTATATGGGTGATTATATATTGACTGACTAAATCATCTAGTTTCCTTCTCATTAAAGAGATAAAGAAGTTAGAGGATACTGGGAAGCTTACAAGATATTATTAAGTTTCATGTACTTCCCACTCTGATCATTGTTGAACTAGATTTCCATATTTTATCTCATCTTTAAATGATTTTCAAGTAGTGGTGGGAACATAATTAAAGAATAGAATAGAATTTCACCCATAGATAGCCAAAAATAGTAACCTATTTATATTTTTGAAGATATTATTTATTCTTATGTTATAGTATTAATATGTTCATTGTGAAACTATTTATCACTGAATGATTTTTAAATAATATTAGTTATCATTATTCATTCAAAATGGATTTGTTTGAGGCTTTTAATGTCGATACATATATTTCCCTTTTATATAGGGAGGTAGTGAGTGATAATTTATTATCATAACCATGTACTTATAATGGGATAATTATAAAATCTAGATGATTCAAACAAATATTGGTGTCAGATCAAAATATCCAAATTTCATATGTGGATTGACATTATTGACCTTTGGAATTTTGGAACAATTATTTATTGCTTCAAAAAATTTCTCCTTGATTAATATACCAAAGAATAGTGAATCAAGGTGAACTTGCACTGAGATATATCTTTTTGTTTATAATTGTGAAGTGAAATAATAAAGTGTCATATCAAATGAATTTTCCTCCTTAGATGACATCATTACAAAACTTTTTATATATATCCTAGTGGAAGAAATTTAACCTTGATCACTTGTATATAGTTTATTATAAATATTCTTCATTTGAACAATATTATTCCTTTATAAAGAAAATTATTTGCATTATTAACTATTAGGATAAGGTGTTTTGAGGAAAATAAATCACTTTTTTCTATTTTCTATAGAAGAAAAGAAAGAATAGCCAAGAAAGATAGGATCTTGAATTGATGATGAGGGGTAAATGGCCTCATATTTACTTGATTGATGAATGATGATGTATTTTTTCAGGATAGAAAGTAGAATAGTGGGGATAATCATAAAACTAATAATGTTACAAATATTTATTTATTTTATTTACTTTTTATTTCTTTGAGTATTAAGAAGTTTATACTAAATAATGTGAAAATATGGATTCTTTTTAAATTCATGATCAACATGCATGGATGTAAAGACCATGTAAGTTGAACATAAAATACATAAAAATAATTCAACTGGTAAATGTATGGTATTTTACACAGTCTTGATGAATATTTAGTCGGTCCATGAATTTCTATAGAAAATGTTCATTTTAAAATTTTTATGTGAGGTTTAGGGTAGTTCTTTTTAATATGGATTTTAGGGTTTCATTGGTCATCCTAAAAGGGCCCCTATCCAACATTTACCCCCTCCATTTACTCCAAAAGTTATTTTTTTATGTTATTAGTTATTCATCTTTAATATTTCATGGTTAAATAATCGTATCCCTTCTTTCTTCCTACTTTTATTTTCTTTTCTTGTTTCTATATCCCCTAACCAACTATGGGTCTTAAATTTATTTTTAAGGATGGCCTAAATATTGGGGTTTTTAATGTTTATAGTGCAAAAGTTTAATTTTAAATCTCAATATACATCAATTTTATGTAATCCTAGAAATTTTTTCATATTTAAGGTCTGTGATTCTATAACTTTCTGTTATTTTTAAAAATTTCCCATTAATGGGAGTTATTTAAGTAAAATTTCATCATTTAGATAATTTTTTATTAATTATTTTGGATAATGATAGTATTTATCTTCATTTATGAGTAATATATGTGTTTTGATGAAATAAATTTTTTAATATATAGTAAAACTAATTCTGAATATGGGTAAATGTTTATTAGATACCTGATGTGTTTTTTATGATGCAACGTGATTATTTCCCCATTATTCATAATGTTACTTTTTTATGTTCTGTGATAATAAGTTTTGAAAACTTATTTCTACGTAGGATAATTCTATAATAAAAGTAGGATTTGTTATATTCAATTATTTATATATTTTATGGTGTTCCAGAGGTTTAAAGGGGTGTGAGATGGGCAAGGGTCTTTTTTGGAAGATGAGTCACATGAAGCGGGAGTAGTTTTATAGTAAAACCCCCCTATAGGGGTGGTGGAAGTCCATAAAACTTCTTGTGGAGATTAAAAAGTCCTATACACATTCCATCATAACTCTGGTAGGGATCCACTAGAGTTATTGTAGTGACCTATTGGAATTTTTTTAATAATATAGATATAATTTTTGAAATTAAAACCTAAAAATAAATTCATTTTACCACCACATTGATATTTTCCCCGTAATTAATTATCTTAGGCTCTCCCTCATTCCTTCCCATTCCACTCAACTTCTACAAGGGAATATAACTTCTAACCATAATCCATGAATCTAATATTGCTTGGGAGAGATAATTCTTGTTAAGTTAAGTATTTTAATCACTTCTAAATACCTTATTCTCTATATTCACCAGAATAGTTAATTGAATCTCATTATTCATACCCTAAATATTCTTGAATATTTAAAATTCCTAAATGTACTTCTAGTTTTGTGGCTATAAGAAGGGTAGATTCAGTGGTATTAAGGTATTTTCATGGATTTGTTTTTTAATTTTATATTTCTTGTTAAAATTAGACCAATCACTATTTCCCTTTAGGTTTTATGTTGATCTTAAAATTCACATAGTGGATCAATCTTCTCTTAAGGTGCCTAAATAAATACTCCATAAGTTAATTAATAGAAATACCCATTTATCTTCTCTTACTCATAATGATTTGTCCTACCCATGGTATGGGGATGATTTAACATAATTAAAAATCAAGAGTTTAAACTAATAAATTATTTTTATTAAATATTTTACGAAAAAAGGTTATTGTTTTGAATTTTATAGTTATAAATAGTTTTCAATTATGTAATCTTATAATTTGGGTATATGATTTTCATTATATGTTTTATTTGTAATACTAGTTTTATAAATTATAATACCTGAAATATTTTATATTATTATTATCATCCACATATAATTATTAAAATTAAATTCTTAATAATATGTATATCCACGCTTGCTTAATATAACTTGGATGATGTTCAACTAATATTTTGAAAATTATGAACTTATAATATGTGTATATATACTATTCTATATAAAAATGATATGTTACCCTCTTTATGGCATACATTTTGAAAAATCAGTATAGGAATTAGGCCATGAATTGTTATATAATTTGATGGTTGGGATGTGCTCATAATGAACTAACATGTTATAACCATTCCCATATTCCCTGGGATGGGTTGCCTGGTTTCTCTTAATATCATTGCCTTTTTTTACAATTGAACATGTCTCAAAGACCCTAGCTTATTCCAAACATATACCCATGTGTTTGGGTGAATATGAGTATATGTGTGAGCTATTACAGGTTCTAGTAATACCTTCTATATGGGATGTCCTTGGGATATCATCTTAGATCTTGAGTTGTGCCTCGAAGCTATTAGGTAGGTATAGACCCTCCTATTGTAAGGTGTTAATTTAAAATGATTTTTATTATGTTATACTAAAAGTTATGGTATGTTATTTATATTTATATGTTCTAATAGATTTATATTTTTGTTTTCATATATCCTATATTACAACTGGTGGTTAGGTGTTGGATAGTGGTAGCTTATTAAGTAGTCATACTCAGTCTCTACACGGTCCACTGCTAGGAAGCATAAAAACTCTTTTATTCATCATCCTGGTAAGGTAAAGACACCCAAATATGGGGGAATAATTGTATGGGGAGCATTAAGGATGAGGATATTTCTTTTTGGTACTTGATGGATGAACTAGAAGATGGAAAACCGGTTATCCTTAGTACTTTTTAGTGAGTATTCACACTAGGGAGAACTTTTTCATGTTCTTAGGCCTTATTTGGTCACACAACATTATATATATGGGTTTTAATATAATTTTCCTTACTTTGTGTTTAGTTGGTCACTATTGAACCCTTTGGGATGTATGTTACTTGTTCAGGTCATATTGTTTATTCTATCCTTGTTATACACTCATACCCACTTCCATTGATGATTGATTATATGTGTGACTAATCGAGACTAAGATAGGACATACCACCAATTGTAACATGTATTAGTGGTTTTTTATGATATATAAATGGGTATAATTCCTCCCACAAGAGTAATACTTGACTCCCATAATTTATGAAAGCCTTTAGGGAAAAGGAGGTGCACCTAAGGTATTTTAATGATGTGTCTTGGGTACTATTTTGGTAGTCAGGTCAACAATGTTAAAAAGTGGTATCAACGAACACTAAAGGATCTTAAGTATGATAATTTAGAGTATAAAAAATATTTAAACCATTGGTACTTAGGAATTTACCCATAAATATTTATATATAGAAAAATTATAGTGAAAATATGAGTTTCCTTTGGTAGTTCAAGATCAATCTTTCATTTCTACATTGTGTGTTTTAGGTTCTCAAGTTTCATGAATCATAATAGATGTCGATGGTTAGAAATTATTGGGATATCATTCCATTAAGTCTCCTTGCATTTCATTGTTATTGTAAATGATTGGATACTAATGTTAACTTAAACATTAATAATAAATAAAGAGTGTTTTCTCATATATTTATTAGTAACAATTAGTTAAATATGTGTTAAAACAATTACATTTATAAATGAATTTTATAAATTGATGATATATATATTATTTTATGATATACTCAAATCATGCATTGATTTACGTATAAATGACTCTTTAAACATGTGAAATTGTTAAAAAATAGTTTACAAAAGGATTTTCAATTAAAATTGTTTTGGTAAATGATTGTAAGGGAGAGATGAATTGGGTTATGCTGGGCCTATATAGTATAGTTAATCCTTTGGGTTTCTCTTTTGGGAATAAAGTATTGAAATTATTTTATATTTTTTTTAGATAATTCCATCAATATTACTGTTTCTCGTCAAGAAAGGAAAGCTAGATGAAAAGGTACCGCTATCTCGACCTGTGGTTGGTCCTTAAATCATGGAGGGGTTGGTCCACATTCTTCAGTTACTGATTAAAGATCTTTGTAGGAGTCAACAACTTATAATGTCATGAAGAATTTTTAGTTTCACCATATTATAATTTTTTTGCGTGATTTACCTACTATGAAGACTGAGAAATGTGTTATTCATCTCCAATGTGTCTTCAAAAGCATTGAAACAACCAAAATAATACACCAAGTACCTCTATCCACCATCATGCTTGAAGGGTTAACTCATATATAGTAATACGTAATTCTCAAAGATTATAAATAAGAGAGACTCACCAGGGTAGGGTTTCAAGTGATTTTTTTGTATAATTTTACTGACATACCCTACTTAAGGTGTAGGTGGATATGTTTATGAACATATATAAAGGATTAATGTTCTTCATGGAATATGTCAAAAACATTACATTCCTTATCCACTTTGTATCATATGTGATAAAAGATGATGAATCTAAGGAAATGAGTTTTGAAATGGGTCTCAATGAGCCTATATAAACCTATGATTCACTCTTTATTCAAAAAAACATTTTTAAAAGTGGTCAATAAATTCAACCTAACAAAGAAAAGTTCTAAAAGAGTATTGGGAATCGGTGTTACACTCCCTGATCTAACCCTATGAGATATCTCTTCTAGCTATCTTAAGTGATGGTGAGAGTAAGAAATTAAAGGTGGTTCTCATTAGGGAATCAAGGGGGGTGGTAAACCTTTTTCACATTAATAAAAAAGATAATTTGTGTGTTTTCATTAGTGTTGGTATCCAAGACATATTAAACCTAGTTATTCCTTTGTGGAAAAGAAGTATCACTCTTGAGGTTAGTATGATCTTATTCAAAGGTTCTTCTAATGATCCAAATGAAATATTATTGGGGGATCACCTCAACACACTCTCACATCCTATAAATAGTCAATTGTATAGTCTACTGGTAGAATTTGACCATTTTCAAGATGATCTGGTTTTGGTGACTGATGTGATAGTCAATTATAATTAGCTACAGTGTAACCTTATGTGTAGGGATTCATATCTCAAGGCTATTATTAGGAGGTAGGAAGTATGTAAGTTGTATAGAAACATATATCTAATATTTGACATGATACTTTTGTTGACGGAGGTAATTTACATGTATCTTTCATTTTATATTGTTATCTATTTTATACATGTGATTTACATTATTTTATTAATAATAAATTATCTTTGCTTCTTGAGATGAACATGGAAGAGTTATCTTCATATATAAACCTCAATACCCCTTTGTAAAAAAATGATAGAGCTCATTAGTAAGTGTCTATCTAGTATACTAGAAGTTATACCATTTGGAAATCATTGGGATCACATGGACCTTTATATATACAACTTTTAATTCATTTTAGGGATGGATGGGCTAAACTTGGTTCCATGCCTACATTGTATCTTACACTAAGAGAGTGACTTTTTTATATCCTTCCTATATTCAATACACACTCTATGGAGAGTGAGTTTCTCAAGCTGATAAAGTGGGTCATGATTAAGGATAGATAGTAGCAATAACTATGAGGACAACATGTCTTATTCTTGAATTAGTTGAATCTAAAGAGTGGCTAGACTTATCTCATATGGTGTAATTACACATTGATGTGTTCCCCATTAAATTTTTATGAATTCATCCTAAGCAGGAAGTGAACTTTAGTATTAATTTAATTCATGGAATTGAACCAGAAATTATTCCTTTGTTTCATATTAATATAATAAAACTAAAATAATTAAGACTCATTTAAGGATCGTAAAGCTAAAATATTTATTCTAATGAGCACATATATTTGGGGTGATCTAGTTCTATTTTATAATAATGTTGATTGAGGTATACACTTATGACTGGTACATCAAAAATTGAATCAATCCATGATTAAAAAATTCTACCCTCTATCAAGAGTTGATGATCTCTTCAAAAATTTGAATGGGGAAAGGTGGTTCTCTAAGATCGACCTACCATCAAGTAGCCATTAGATTTGAGTTAGTACATAGGATATTCTAAATCTAATATAGAAAGTTTTTTAATATCTAATAATTCATTTTTCTTAAAAATGATCCTCATATATTCATGGATTTAATGAATATTATTTTCATCAAATGTTAGACACTTTTTTAGTGTTTTTATCGATTATATCATTGTTTATTTATGGTGTCTTGATTAACATGGTTGAAAAATTTGTATCATTTTTAATACATTGAATAAACATTAGATTTATTCCAAGTTATTGAAATGTTACTTTCAAATTATATTGGTTAAATTCATCATAAATTTCATATATGATGTTGGTAGTTATATATATCCTAATAAAGTAGATTTAGGGATTTCCTAGAATGTCCCAATGAATGATTTCATGGTTTGGAGTTTTCTGGGGCTTGAGAGTTATTATCACCACATTATTTGGTACTTCTCCAAAAAATATACTCTAATGAAGGATTTTAATAGGAAAGAAAAAACATTTATTTGGAAAACCAAAATTGAGAGAACTTTTCAAGATTTTGATAATCAGATAACCTCAACTCCTATACTTATTATACTTAGTCAGATGATAGATTTGTCGTGTATTGTGATTACTAATTATTGGTCCTTATATGTGTTCTAATACAGGATCTATGGGTAGTACAATATGGTTCCATAAATCATTATTTTCATTAATTTAACTATTAGACCCATGATCTATAATTGTATAATGTTGTACGTTCATTGATGTGTTAGTGGAACTACGCATATGAAGAAATTTGTGTGGTGTATATGTACTAAAAGTGTTTAAATAGATCTTTTCTCATTAATAAATGAATCTCATGAAATTATATTGGTTAGAATACCTCAAATTAATATATTTCTACATACACTATTCTCCTCTTAAGGGGAATGATTTTTTTGGATGCTCTTATCCAAAAGGTTCACCCTCAAAAGGTGTTGAAAGCTAAGGATGAGTGGAGGTTGATGTATCTCATAGAAAAACATTATATGGACGTGGGAAATGAATGTATAGGAATACATATATTCCATATCTCTTTCACATATTCTCACATATATCCTTTCAAGGACTCATAGATATCAAATCTAGATTATATCATTGTTTTATAGATACTTGGTGATGGCGATATCCTTGATGAATGGTTCCAAGATCTATCATTTTCTATCTATTTCTATGGAAGACTAGTTGTACTAATAGCTATGATGGAAAGTGTGATAAAAGAACATTATACTTATTTATGGGTTATTCACCATAATATAATGAAGATATTTAATGATGTTTATCTCTATTTTTGGTGGAGTGGTATATAAAAATATATCATATGGTGTTTTCATATATTCCTTACCCATAAATAGGTGAAATAATGACGCCAAAGGACATCAGGAATGCTTTATCCACTTCCACTGTTGAAATAGAAGTTGGAAGAAATCACCATAGACCTTGTGACTAATCTTCCAAGAACCTCATGCTTCCAAGACATGGAATAGGTGATAAAATATATTATAACCATGATGACCCACTTTCTATAAATTAAGGGGGCATATTTCATTGATGATATTAGGAAAATATATATCAGATAGATTATAAAGATTCACGGTGTACTGTATATTTTTATTTATGATGTGGTTATCAGACTCATATTTGTGTTTTGGTAAGGCCTTAAATTGCTGATGGGTTCATAGGTAAGGATGAGTATATTTATTTCACCCATAGATTGATGGTTAATTTAAGCAAACATTCCATATTCTACAAGATATTATTTTATAATACATTCTTAATTTTAGTTTCTTGTGCAGTAATCAACTCTCTCTGGTGGAATTCTCGTACAATAACCAAAATAATTATTCTATTCATATGGTGACCATTGAGTATTTTTATAGGAAACCATATTTTTCTCTTGTGTACTAGATATAGATAATAGGATCCACATTGATTGGACATATAATTATCAAGGAGATGATCCAATAGATAAATTTTTACCTAGTGTCATTTAATCTCAAAAATGTCACCAAAATTCATTTAAAACTCATTAAAACAGCCCTTGGAATTCCAAATTGGTGATCATGTCGTTATTTATGTCTCAAAGAGATTAGGTCACCAATTAATGTGTAAATATGGGATGATAACTGTTTAGTATTTCGAGACATTTTAGATACTATATTTAATTAAATTAGTGCCTTATCAATTTACTATACCCCTTAAATTTATCACCATACATAAATTTGTCTAGTGTTCTTGCTAAGGAATTTTTTTCCTCGCCCTTCACATAAGATTTAGTGTGATGACATCGAGTTTGAGAGAGATTTGTCCAATATAATGAATATTTTATTAATTTTTGACTAATTTCAGAAGGTTCTATGAGGTAATTTAATTCCCTTGGTTTTCGTTAAGTGGAAGTATGGAAAACTTCAAGAGAAAAACTGGGAGTGATATTCCTAGGTGATATTTCAATGGTCGAGATTATTCCATCAAGAAGCTTCTTAATGCTTCTTGGGGACAGGAACCCTAATGGTGGGAAAGTTATAAATACCCTAACTCATACGTGTGAGAATTATCTTAAAATTGGGATTTTTTATTCAATTAAAGCTGTATTTTTCAAGGGTTTTGAAACTTGATAGGTATGAGAGGGGTTTTATGTATTTTTGGAAAATTGGGTTAGATGAAGGGGCTCTAGTTTTTGTAGAAATCCCACATGAAGTTTTTTTGAAGTCCACTATACATCCCATGTATATGGAAGATACCTTTTACTATGCCAATAAAACTTTGGTGGGGTTCAATAAAATTTGTGGTAGAGACCCAATGGAATTTTTTTAATGACATAAAATGTATTTTTTGAAATTAAAACCTAAAAAATAAACTCATATAACCACCAACTTGAGATTTTTTCCCATCATTCATGCCAATAGAACTTTTATCATGCCCTCCCTTTCCTCGCAACCTCTACATGGGAAAGTAACTTCTGAACTTGATCTGCGAATCATATATTGGTTTAAGGAGCTCACTCTTGGTAAGGTATGGGGTTAACTCGCTTCTAAATAATTATCCTATCTCTTCTTCAAAATAGTGAGTTAAATAAACTAATTCATAACTTATGGGTTCTTGGATCATTCTAATTCATTAATTTATTATGTTTTTGTGGCTATGGAAGGTTATAATCAGTGATCTTATGGTATTGCATTAGTTTTCATTCCTGATTTCATATTTCATGTAAAAATCAGACTAAAGACTTTTATTATTTTATTTTTGGTAGATACTAAAATCCAAGTGGTGGCTTGATATTCAATTTTGGAACCTAATGAACTTATATTTATGTTAATTGGTAGGATTAACCCTTCATACTCTACAAATCATATAGATATATCATGTAAATGGTCAGATGTTGAGTGAACCTGATTAAAAATCATGATTTTAAACTAATAAATTATTTTTTATTAAATATTGTATCGATAAATGGTATTTTTATTCCTTTATTAGTTAAATCGATATCTCCATTATTCCATGTTTTTATTTGGGTAAATTATTTCCATTATATATTTTCTAGGAAACCCAATTTCTAAAATTGAAATTCACGAATCATGTTTGTAATGATTTCATATCATTTTTTGTTGTTGACTATAAATGATACAAGTTCATGCTTAGTGACATTATTGTCCACGATTTATTAACATATCATGAATTATTTTCATGTACCATATAGAATGTATTGAACTTGTAAAGTGTGTATATATGCTTTGTTATATAATATTGGGTAGGTACCCTTTTTTGGAAAGGGAATCCCCAGGTGTGGCATCTTGAAACCCTCCTCACAAGGGAACACCCCTCCTCATGAAGAGATCACTTTAGAGAGAGCACCAGATAAGTAGGAGTTATTGATAGTCAATATGGCAGAGCATCCTAGAGGGTAAAAACACAGGTGGTTCTGGGTCGACATTAAAATCTATCATTATAGGTGGGTACCCTCTTCATGGAATAAAACTTTCACAATTGTGATGGGTGTAAAGACCAAAATTATTATATTAGATGATGGTTGGAATAGAATTTCAATACCTGAACATGTTATGCCCATTCCCCTTTTCTATAAGATGGTCAAAAATACTTAATTGAATTGAAAGACCTAATTTTTTTACATTGGAATATGTTACTAAGACCCAAACTTAGTTTCACACATCTACCCATATGTGTGGGTGAATATGAGTACATATGTAATATATTTTAGATTCTAGTAATGTATCCCATAGGAGATATCCTTGGTATACCTTCTCAAATCTCAAATTGAGGTTCAAAAAAGGTAGGAGGGTAGGGACCCTCCTCTTATTGGGAGTTATTTTTAATTCCCAATATTATGTCAGACTCTAAGTTATGTTATGTGTATGTTGTTTATTAATTCCTAAATATTTATATTGTTTCTGGAATACACTCTAGCATAAAATAAGTCGTTAAGGGAGTCTTGGAAACTATCTACTAAGTTATCATACTCATGCACTTTATGGAACCCAATCAGGACGTGTAAAAACACATTTATTTGTAATTTCGTTTATAGAATGGATCCCAAACATAAAGTCAAATTGAAAATGGATCATGTAGGTTAAGGAGACTATTTCTTAGTGATTGATGGGTAATTTTATAGATTTAATATGGTCTATAATTATTTATTTTTATAGATTATTCACACTAGGGAGCACTATTTTCAGCTCTTAGGTATCATTTTTCTAGCACACTTTTTAACAAATGGGTTTTTCATATATTGTGTATAGTTGGTCACTTTTGAACGATTTGTGATGTGTGATGCATTTTCATGTCATATTTTATATTCCCACCTTATCATACACTCATACACACTTCCCTTTATGATTAGTGGTATGCCTAACTAATCAAGACATACATATAAATTTCCTCCAATTAGTACATACTTTCTTTAATTATTAATTTATTTAAAGGGGTTAAACCATTTCCCAAAAGTGTAATACTTGACCCATGTTGCTTATGTCATCCACTAGAGACTAGGAGGTGTACCTCTGGTATTTTGATGATTTGAAATGAATTTCATTCTTGATTTGGTGAAGATATGGTACAAAAGAGTTAATTATTGATAAACAAGAGGTTGATTCTTTTGGATTGTGTTTGAGGATAGGAGTTATTTTATTGCTAATGCATTGATTTATAATAAGTATAGTTTAATGTATCATGTAGGCTCTAGTTTTCAATGCTATGAAATTATTATGATAGTTATTACTAGTTAAAATTATACAATTTTTAGCAATATTTGTTATGATTTTTATTTGGCTAACAGATAGTTGTGGTAATGATGTCACTTTAACTAAAATAGGCACCCGATGGGGATTCAATCAAGCAAGTGTATTTTAAAGTTTTCATCCCAACTAGTAAGATGGATTTATCATTCATGGATAGGTTATGAGTAACCTTTATCACCTAGTATATTACTCTATCAGGTATTTATTTTTCATTGACATGTATTTATATATTAATGTAAATTTTTAAAATCCATCTCAAAGGTTTTAAAATTGGTTTTAAACTCTTTCATTTAAAGTTTGAACCAATATGAACTTATCTCTATCTTAAAAATATTTTTTTTATAAAGGTTTGGTTGTTTTTTTTCAATTTCATTCAAACTAGATTGAGAGGATTTGTGTTTTAAAGGAATTTATTATAATTATTGAAGTTATCCTACTAGGTGTCACGCTCATACCCTAAATACATACTTTTATTTTTCATTAGATTTTTCTTAAATGAATAAATTGATGGGAACTGGTATCCTTCCTTTGATTCCATACCTCCATTTCTTAGCTAGAGTGATATTGATGGTGATGCTTAGAAGGTGACTATGAGTCACATGGTGATAATGTTCCTTTTTTATCATGGGTGTTTTTTTATATACTTTTTGAAGAGATTTATTATTTACATCTTCCCTTATTGGTCTACATTTATACTTTGAGATATTTTGTAAAAACCATTAACACATTTTTTAGAAATTACATATTAGGATGTTTACATTTTATTTATGTTTTATAAAATAATCAAGGATATTTATGCTATTTCAATTAATTATGCCATGTTTGGTTTGGTTTCATATTAAATTTATATTTTTTTCGGATCATGGAAATTATAGCATATAGAAACTTCACACTTGATTTTCTAACATAAATCCAAGTGTACATTTCATTGGTGTTTATGGGGGTTAAATCATTCCCAAAATATAGTGGTTGATAACCACAAAACATTTACTAGCATTTGGAAATTGAGAATCCACTTTAGACCATGTGGAATATCAATTCAGTTATTAAGACAAGAAAATATATATTGGTATTTTATACTTCAGATCACCAGGTCTTCATAAAAGAGATGTTGGGATATTTTTTAACCCATTTCTAAAATGGAATATTTTAATAAATATTAGATTAAATATTATTTATCATGAAATAAAGTATTTTCAAAATATAACCAGTGAAGCAAATAGAAATGTTTGAATAACTCATCACTAATCAAACGATGTCAACCTGTGCTTAATTCCATTTGTAGGATGCACCATTCCATTGAGGAATTCCTAGAGGTGTGAGTTGTGTTATAATTTATAACTATTTTAATAGATCAATAAACTCATGGTTTAATTATTTTGAACCTATATATGGTTTAAATTCATTAATACTTTTATGAAAATAAATTCATACTTCATTTTTTTAATATTCTAAAATTTTCATCAGTTATAAAATTTTATATCATTAAAAAAGTAGGAGTAATTATTAAAGTAATCAATAAATTATATAAGGAATTAATAATCTTCACTCTAATATATATCCGTTTATATTTATATATATATAATATATAATAATCTTAATATGTCATTAGTCCTTCCTAATTTTCTCAAAAAATAGTTTTTTGGTCATCTTTCCTAATAAATGTGACTCATATGTATAAAATGATTCAAAATAAATTGATTCCAATAATATATCCTTATGTAATATTTAGATTTATATTTTATTTATATAACCAAGAAGAAAATCTTGGAGGTTAGTGCTGTTTAAATCATTGAAAATGAATTTTTTATTTTTTATGGTAGTGATTTGATTTTTAAGATATGTAATGAAAAAAATGTTAATCAATCATACAGATCCATAGAATATATCATTAAAATAAAATTAACATAATTAGTTCTTAACATTTTATATCAATGTTAAACCTGTAGTAATGGTTCATTGGGTAATGATCATAAATATTAAGAAAATATAGGTGAGAATTACCGAAAAAAATTAATTTATTTTAATTAATTTTATTATATTTAATAAATGGTAGAAAATGAACTAAAATAATGGTTAACGCACACTCATATGAATTATTTTAAGGACTTAGTTATATTGAGTATAAATTATAGTAGTAATGTTCATATCCCTTTATATTACACATAAACATGAATTCAACACTTTCAATTATCATGATTTTTTAAATAAACTAAATAAAATAATAATAATTTCTCTATAGGATCTATAAAGGTAGGTAACATCAAAATTTTAAATAATTTTGGGTTTTTATCATATATAATTCCTCAATTATTATTTTTTGAGATTTATTTAAATTTAATTTTCTAATGAATGAAATGATTTTGGTGTCAAGTTGTGTTTGTACAATGATTCACCATATATTTTATTTCTTCTATTTTTTATTTTATGTGTTTTATAAACACATCCTTAAGTCCTTTATCATTATAAATATTTTTTTTGGTCATTATATTAAAATATTATAAAATAAGTAATTTCACTACATTTGATATTTCCATTATAGATTAAGAGGTTTCATATTTAATGAACACTCGTTTTCAAAGTCATAGAAGCTATCCCCCGATCAATATTTTTGGTATAGATCAATTTAAAAACCTAAATTATATTTATTTTATTTTTATTGGAATTATAAAATAGAGCCATTTATTTCCATTTTAAATACATATTCTAAAAAATGACATTTAAAATCTTAATATTGAAATTAATAGAAGCCAAAATTTATCAACAATCTAACAAATAGATTAGTTTTTTATTAACATATAGAGTTTTAAAAACCCAAATAATGCCCATTTTTTAGGATGGAAATTAATATTATGTTTTACAAACATTTTAGTTTAGTTAATGTTAATTAAATTCTAGAAGCATATAATATATTATAGTCCAAGTTATGATTCAATAATTAGTATTTCTAGAGACACTTTCATAACTATATACAAATAATTTTTTTATAAATTCATATTTTCATATATAAAAAATATTATTTATACCTACTCAAAGTATAAATACTGGAAACATGCTGTAAAAATGTTCCTTAGATTATTTCTACCCTTTTATAAAGTTCCAAAATTCTAGTGACCATTTTATTGAGGATACATGATATAATCAAGATAATTTCATTTATAATTTAATAATGAAAATTTTAATTCCTTATTAAAATATTTTGTTTTCAGTTTTTATCTTTTTCATTTATTTTAGGTTTATCAATACACTCTCTTGATCAAAATAATATGTTTTTGGATACTTCTTCATTGATGATTTTTACTCTAATTCTTCAGTTCTTGATTGAATTTAACAAAATTGATTTTTTGTATTGTATTGGCTAATCAATTCAACAATGACAAGATAATTAACATTATATTCCATCCTGTGATAGTATTTAGCCATATGTTTCAATCCTAGATCACCTTCAATAGGCTATAGACTATTCCCAAGCAACAAGATAGAATATCACATAAATGGGATACCTTAGCCTATAAACCTATATACAAACACACATCTCCAAGATAAGTTATGTAATAGTGAAAACCCGTGTATATATAAATCAATTATAGTACAATATACCTGAAATAATGATAAATATCTCAACAATGAAAGATAAAACAAAACGAATAAAATTAGAAGATGCATAAAGTCTAACTTCCAAAGATAAATGAAAACCACAAACAAATGAAATAAGTGAACTTCACATCATGTCAACACCAAAATAAAAATCACTATTAACAAACATCTCTAAGATCATATAAAGAATAACTCTATAAGCTACATGAGATCTACGTCCTCTAAGAATATGATTAAATTGTGTGTTTTCTACACAGACACAACATGTGTGGGAATGAATTCCATGTAGGGGTGAGCGTAAATATACATGTGATTATTCCCTAAAAACATAATAAAAAAAACAAAAAATTAACACATTAAAATATACCTATATAAAATTAATAGTGAAATTTCAATAGGGTCGGATAGGTTATTATTACTGGATAGAGACTTAGGTGACTTAGAAAATCCTTGGAAATAGAGTAGGTAGCAAAGAATCCCCTTCTGTCCCTCTTTCACTGAAGGATGAGGGACTCATATTGGACCCTTCATATCATTTACACCTTTGGATCCTAGACTTCAAATGTTTATCCCCTTTACTAACCTGGTTCATATCCCATTCTTTTCAGTAAATAAGTTATGCTTTAAAGTCCCCTCATATGATGATAGCATTATTAATCTTATGATATCCCCCCTAGATTTCACAAATGATTCTACAGTCTTGAACCCATATTTGGTGGGCCCATTTGGCTAACATATTCCATTATCCAAATATTTTTATAGGTATGTGTTTGATTCCTGGCATTTTCAAGACTGGTATATCATAGGGATTCTATATTATCAACATATTTCAATACGATTCATGGCTAATAATGACCCGATATCATCTTAGTCCAATGTTATTCTTATCTTTAATGGTTTTTTATTCTACTTATTCCAATGGTATTTTTATTTTCATTTTAAAATCAATAATAAAACCTATAAAAGTTAGATATTCATCCCCATCATACCTATTCTATTTCAAAATTTTGTGATCCTTACAATGAGTGAAAATATGGCATGTCAATCCATATCTGTATTTAGTCAAACTCATTCATTTTTCCATCACATATATCATTATATTTGTGTCCAATAAAATTTTCCAAAGGATATAAATGATTTTATTTTCATTGAGGTTAAAGGGGGTATCATTGAATGCAACAATTTACTTCAAATCTTATGTACACTTAGGTTCTCCATGTAAGTGTTTGGTTCAGGCTCTACCCAATTATTCTCATGCATCTAGTAAGTTAGTAAAAGAAGTTTACATTGGAGTGGGGTATCTTTGAAACCTCAACCCATCCAAAAGAGTTTAGTATCAACTTGTATTTGGTTATATCCTATGGGATATTTCAAAATCCTTGGATCCTATAGTATGGATTACTTCATTAGGGAGGAACGTGGTGAGTAAAAAACATCCTAAATTAATAATATCAGGCATTTTTTCAAGTCTATAGAGAGACTAAAGAGACTGTATGTCTATTGTGAAGGTATTGAATTATACTTCTATAGAATCTATGAATGGATTTATTTTACATGTTGAACCAACTAATTGTCCTCAAAAAGTTCTGAATATAGAGAATGCCTCTTATGCAGATGTTTTGACTATAATTCCTCATATAGTTGAAATATATGATATGGTGGATATAGGGAGAGATTCTTATACACCTATAGTTATTATTCTAGTGTAGGGATTTGTTTCTAGAAGTGGTTCCCCTATATATGGGTGGTAGATTATATTAATATCACAAGGTTAGGGGTTTTTATTATGAAAAAAGTTAGATCTTATTTGTTAGAGAGGATAAAAGAGCCCCTTGAGTATCAGTTCTAGATTTTCAGTTGCACTACTACAAAGTCTCAAGTTCAATAGGGACTAATCCATAGAAAGTAACGTTGTTGTTAAATCAAAAAAACATTTCAAAAAAATTGGGATGAGGTATTTTGGTCAATAATTATAATAATGGATTGCAATATGCAGTTACAAAGTTAAAGGGGGAGATAACTCAAGGCAAATCCCCTAAATTTTACCCTATATAAGATTTTCATAGTAAAATAATAACACTAAAGATAGTAAGTTAAGGAATATAAATAATCACCCGTATATTTTATTGAACATGGTGAAGGAAGTCTTCATAGAATTTAATTTTGGTAAAGTACAATGAATAAAGAAAATGGTTTTGATTCAGGGGTATGTTATTAATAAAGGGGAAAATTCTAGGTAATATATAGATTACTCCAATATTTTTAAGTTTATGGTGTCCAAATTTGTAGGTAAGGTTTCTATATAAAAAATTTTAGGACACTATTCCAGTAAAGATAACAAAGAGATGATCAATGCCATAAATTAACTCCATCCAATGGTATTTATCAATGCTAGTATAAAGACTAAAGTCCCTGACCCTAGGGAGGCTCAATCCACTCAAGAACATCTTTGGTTGCCAACATGCTTCTATTTGGGAAATCAAACACTGATTAAATTCAGAGGGAGAAAATCTATTGATAAGGAAGATAAATTCATACTTGAAACTTCCTTTATATTCTTTTCATTTCAAGTAGGGGATGGTTGAAGAGTAGCTTACAATTTTAGATTCATATGTGGATGTCCTAAAAATTTATAAAAGAGAGATTTAAATCAATACAAATAATTTTCAATCAACATGGATTAATACCCAAGAACTCATATTGACCCATGGTGTCATTGAAAAGTAGATAATTATGGAAGAGTATCTCATTACATGGGATAATATAGAATGATTCTTTTAGGATACAATTAAATTCAAGTTGGAAAGGGTGTAATTATCCATTCATGGTATTTACATAGGGTTCATGTGACTAATATTTTTATATTTTCAAAGGATGGTTTGAAGTTTAATTTTTTAGTCTAATTTCATGTTTATGGCTATAATTGTTTTGGGTTCCCACTAAACCCCATAAAGAGGATTTCTTGAAAAGTAAACAATACATACATTTAGAGTTTAAATAGGTTATCTATCATCTTCAATCAACTATATAAAAGTCTAGAATTGAAAGGAACCTAAAATAACAATATTACTACTATACCCTATGAATCTAAACTACCTTTATTCTATCACATAAACATAATCCAACAGTAGAAATTTAAGTGAGGTAACCACACTTCATTGAAGGGTGTATGTTAGTCAAGGGATTACCAACCCCTATAGAGGTCCCACGCCTCATCATGTGCAGTGTACATTAGTCAAGGGGGTACTTACTAAATAATTGGAGGAATTTTTCCCCATTAATAGGAATTAACTACTTTTCAAGATATACATAGGATCAACACCCTAGATATAGTATTCTTCCAGGGGGATTTCAACCCCATATATTCTCTAATCATTCTATCACACATGTCTTTGTCTCTATAAATTTAATGAAAATATAACTTCTCAAGAACCTCAAAAATAAGCCACAAATTATAAATAGATACAAACCATCAAGTTTTCTGTTGAAAATTTCCCATAATGAAGTACCCATTTGTCTAAAACTGGCACCCGAGTGACTAAATATGAAGAATACTCTAAACTTCACAGCACATGACATGTACTTATTATTAAATGATGTATAATCCTCACCTAGTATTCTATAATTTAATTCCACTATCCTATATATGTAAATTCAATATAAACTGAATATTTAGTGACATAAAATGAATATAGAACCTTTTGAAAACATAGGGTTGTACTGTCAGTAGTGTTTTTTCCATGTATCATAGAAAACAACCTATATATATAGTACATAACATATAGAATCATGAGATCTCATCTACATGTACTATAAATACATTTTAGATATATCTCCACATATGAATAACATGTATTGTGAAATACATATTTTTTAGGACCACATATATACTTGATGTGTACAACTTGTACATGTCGAGATACTCATCCAAATATACATGATGTGTGTGAAAGGCCACATAATGTGTGGGACCTAAAAGTTGAATTGGAATTTAATTAGTAAATTTATATGAACATGGTCAAGGAATAAAGTGACTATAACCATAAGTCAAATGAAATGATATTTATAATACCACATATTCCCTAGCAATGTTTCTCGAATCTCGAATCACACATGGTGTTTGACCCATAAGACTACATATAGTGTAGTTAGGTTTTAAAAATCTAGTACATGAATAGATTCATATTTCATGCTATGATCACTACTGCATCAATCATCTTTAGTCATTCCTTTAGTGTCACCCACCCACAAGGCCTCCATCACACCACGAAAATTACTCTACTATCATTCTTCACTAGTTTGATCACTGCCAGTCCGTTTCTCAAAGATAATCAAAACCCACTCTTATTGAAAATCTATTTAATTTACATTTACACATTTATACATTACCATTCATCGACTAATTAATGATGGTTTATTTTTAAATTTGTGATTTTACTAATATATCGATGAAAGGAGATATTAAGCAGAACAAGGGTGGTTGATAGAAAGGTATGACCACCCAAAATCAAATTTCCCAAAGTGTTTAATAAATAATAAGAAAATTTTTTGGGACCACTTTTTGTATGAATTTTTATTTTTTGTCAACATTTAAAAATACTAGTCAAAATGAAGGAGTGATGATACATGGATAATTGGGAAATTCTTCATGGTGAAAAATAAGATGATTTTTTCACTATTCCTAAGATCTAAATACATGTATCAAAGGTGATAAATTGTCTACAACATTGAAGTGTCATCTATTTAAGGATGAATAGACATGTCTTAAATTTTTATTCCAAAAAGAAAAAAAGAAACGAAGTGGCATTGGCTTGTCATTTGAAGGTGGTAGCCATGCTTGAGCTTTATGTTCTAAGGTGGCCATGAAATTTACACTAGTTAATTATTTTTTATGTGGTTAATAAAAAAATTGGGAAGCTAACCAACCCACATAGATATCCTTGAAAAAGGGTACATGTGGGAATCTATGTCAACCCCACCAAAAGGAATCCCGCTAGGAAAGCTAGCTGCTTGCATGAGCATCCATGTGTAGGCCCGCGGGAGTGAATGGGGAAAGGAATGTGCAGAAATTGGGCCAAAGCCCATGAAGAGGGTGGGAGCAGAGTGCGCTCACATAGAACATGGTACAGAGTTGTTCCGTGGAGGGAGGAGGATTAATCTGGCCAGTCATTGGATCAGGTTGATACTTAATTGTGGCCAATCTGCGTCGTAGTTTCGATGTGGGACACACAAATGCATCTACTATACACAGTTCAAAAAACATGGTAGTGATCCTCACCACCCATAACATCCACATCCCATTTTCTAATCTCCTCCATCCATCTCATCTGTGCCACACGCATTTGAACTAGGGTCATCTAGTCACCCCGCGTCATCGTCTTCATCCTCCAACACCCAATTCCACCATTGCATTATGGTTATATGAGAATCACGAAATCATGCATGAAATTTCATTTTCAGGCATGAAATGAAATGGTGAATTTTGAACAAGGTTGAGGCAAACATAGTTGCTGAGCCAATGTGGAACTGAGCATGAGTTTAAAAAAATATTCATGAAACCTCACATCCATGCACAGGATCATAAGGGAGCTCATTTTGAAAAACTAAATTGCTACAATATCCATCATATCATTACACATGGTTTGAAAATATTAAAGCTGAAGATAATGGTTATTCAAAGAGAGGATCCTGACCGATTCAAATAAAGGATTTGAATGGAATATCTAATGGTATTTAAACACGGTGAAGGATATGATCTTCACCAATAAAAGGAGAAGGCCCAAGGCTGAGAATAAGTTGTTGCTCCCGTGTTCCCAAGTGCTCTCATTTCTAAAAACCAAGCATCTCATCAAGATTCTATTTCAAAAAGGGAAAACAAATATCTATAATCATTCTAGATATGTGAAGAGATGATCTCATAGGCCTTCGAAAAGTGATTTTCACTCTCAATTGTGCATCACGAAGAACCATGCTCTACAAAGAAAAGGGGAATCACACCGCGTCTCCCTTGCCTTTATGATGAACTGAGATCTACAAAACCTATCTAGTTTACAAAGATCCTCAGGAATATGCAAGGAAGAGATTGAGTCTCACACTCCCACTACACTACGCAAAGCACCACACACAATGTGCAGGGAATACTTGTGATCTTCTAGGATACACTTATGAACCTCCTTCAAGAAGATGAAGACCCATGAGCCTCTCAATTTCACGAATATATGGTAAGAAAACCCTCATGTTTGCACAAAGATATTATACTCTGTGAAGGTGTCCTTTTGGGTGAAGAGAGGGATTTCATGGAAATGGGAAGTAAATACATGCATGTATGGATGTATATTTTTTGAAGTAACTCGAGGCAGTGTGTGTGTGTTCCAACGATATTTACCCAATCGAATTTGGTTTCATGAAAAGAATGTAAGGATAAAAAAAATCTGAAGTGTGTGTGTGCAATGGTTTATAACCATTATGGTTTTCACACAAGAGAGAAGAATACAAAGAAAGGTAGATACATGCATGTAATTTCTATTTGAATATATCAAAGGTCGTATGTGTGTGCACATGTGAATGAAGAATGAAGAATTAGTGAAGAAGATATACATGATTGCATGCATATGTAAAAAGGTGCAAATCATTCAACCAAATATTAACTCTACCATGAATAATAGAAGTGAAGAAGAAGGCGGAGAGTTTTCCCAACTAAATACTGATTATTATTCAGGGCAGTTGTGATTATAATGATTCCTAGTATGTTTATCCTCATTTCATGAATAATCACAAAGGTTTTTCTGATTATAGATGATAAAAGTAAGGAGTTTTAGTGCATTTAGTTATTTCTCTAAAATAAGAAGAAATAAGAATAAGTTCTAGTTCAGTTGGTTGGTGAACTGAAGAAAAAGAACGAAAGAATAAGTAGTGTATTTGGATTTGCACTAAGAAAAAGAGAGAATAATAAAGGAGAGTTTATTTCCCACTGATTTTCACTCTGATTTGTAGTATTTATCACAAGAGGATTCCTAATGACACGTTTCTTTAGTCTTTTTGGATCCAACATTGCTCTAAATTTATTCTTTATAACCAACATCGCAAAGACATTAACCATATTTTTCTTTCTTGTGTTACTACTACTACTCTGTGGAATTATGTGCAGGATCTTTTTGACTGTAGATGGTTACTTAATGACTCAATCAAATCTTGACATCAACATGGTGTGGATATTGAAACCTCTTAGTAAATCAAAATCCTTTTCATAACTATTTTTGATGAACTTCTTCATGTACTCTGGTATAATAAGAATGTTATTATTCATAAAAACTACTCACTTAGCTTCTATGCAGGTCGGATGCAGATCCTCATTTCCATTCAGAAATCTTCTTTGATTAAAAAGGGCTTTTTTAACAATAGAGTGAATGAATTTGGGATTCTGTGTTGGCTTGGGGTTAATGGTATTTATCCTAAACCTAGATGCACTTTTGAAGTGTTTGGGAAAGCTACACTCCCAGAATGGATTAAAGTAAATATTGATGGTGCTTCTAATAGAAACCCAGGACCTTCGGGTTGTGGTGCTATTTTTAAAAACTACTCCAAGAAGATTCTTGGATGTTTCTATCGAACTTGTGGAATCTCCTCAGCTCTGAAGGTTGAAATGATGAGTGTGATCTATGTTATCTCCTTCACCAAGCAACATGGTTCGAACAAGATCTGGATTGAAGGTGACTCGACTACCATTGTTCAAGATAGTTGGAATGGAGTGATGCACCCCATGTGGCCTCTTATAACACGTTGTATGGATTTTCTTCATTTTCTCATGGATTTCAACTACATTATTATGCATGCCTTTTGTGAACCGAGCGTGGTGGTGGATCATCTTTCAAATATAGGATTCAACCATGTCCCCACTTGGTTGGATGACCTCCCTATTGATTTACTATGCCTTTATTAGAGAGATTGTAAAAGAATCATGTCTTTTAGACTCAAGTAATTCCTTTTTCAAAAAATAACTTTTGTTCTTTGTTCTTTGACCAAGGAACCAACTTTTTACAATAGACCAAAAGCATAACCTGCCTTATAAAGAAGGAATAAAACATTCTTCATTGGAAGTATAATGAACCATAAAGGAAGCTAAAATATGAACTAAGTCATCACCAGTTCAATAAGAGTATTATTTCTCTTCCTCCTTCAAAGTGTAGGGACTCACACTAGGAAGGATTTTTTTCCCCCTACAAATTATAGGTACCCACACTGGACAGATGATTCTTTCCCTAGCCAAACCACTATAATTGTTACTACATTATAGTGGATAATACATGCATTGTCCATTCCTATGAATGGAAAGGATCTAGATACTCTTATTGATTATTAAACCTTGTAAATATATCATGTTCATATTTTTACATCTTTATATTAGTTAATATGATAGGGAAAATAGAATAAGAGAATCAAGATCCTAATAGGTCAGGAGGTACGTGGATAAAAAGATGGAATTGGTTTAAAAAGTCTCCATCACGGATTCACTGCCCTCTCAGTGTTAGGTATATCCCAAACTTGTCCTCTCAATTGGTATCAGATCCACACACACCTCTATTGGATTCTCTATTGTGAATTTATTCTATTTTAAAGATTTGTGTTTCAATTATGATTTTTCAAAGAAAAACCTTCCTACCAAAAGTGATCAGGAGGTATGTGTTAGTACATTTTAAAATTATTCTCATGATGAAAATACTAGCACAAGTGGTGATGATCAATCTACACCCTCTCAAGAATTATCGGTTGATAAATTAAGAATGACTCTGCTTTGAATTAAATCAGAAATTTTATCCCTTATTTATAGTGTATTTCAATGTATGCAAGAAGATATCACCTAGTTGAAAGAAGAAAATTTTGTTTTGGAGAAGGGATTTTACGAAAAAATTGTTGAATGTATAAATCTCCCTGTATAGGTTGGAGCCTTTGAAGAAACCAAGAGGGAACTTGAAATGAGTTTCTAAAAATGGCTCAAAGATGTTGAAGATAATGATAGAGTCAATGAGACTATGAAGATAATATTCATGTACTTGAGGATGAGCTGAAGAAGAGAACTATAGACAAGAGTTTATATTTGGAAGAAACTTCCATTAATATCAAAGAACATGACTCTTTGTTACAAAACAAAGTGAAGCTTCATAATGATGATAATGAAGGACTGAAAAAAATATTGTGAAGAGAAGATGATTAAGATTGATAAACATAAATTCATCCTCAATATGAAATGTCTAGAATTGGAATCTCAGTTGACCAATCCTGAGAAGACGCATATTGAGTCTTCACAAAAGAAGGAAACTGTTACTGATGGTACTCTATGTTCATTGGAGGATTTTAAGGTCTAAGGACCTCCAACATGTGATAATAAGAACATGAATTCACTCAATGATCTATAACAAGTAGCTGAGAAAGAATGTGTACCATCCATACAATCTTGTACTCATGTTTCTAAATTTGATTCCACAAAAAGTTCAGGTTGGAAGAAAAATTATAAACAAGTATGGATTAGGAAATGTGGTCAGATACCTACCACCATGGATAGGGTGGATAAGAGGAAGAAGTTCGAATATTATTCCACATAGAGATCACAACAAATCAAGAAGAAGGCTCATCAACCTTATTTAGAAGATATCAATAAGACAAGAATCGTTGTTCAATGTTAGTTCTCAATAGATTTGGGCATTGTGCATTGGATTGTTGGTACAATCATTTAAATGAAAAAACACAGAGAATGCCTATATAATGGGGGGAAATATAGAGAGTATAAAGAAACAACCACAGATCAAGAAGCATATGTATACTAAAAATATATTTTGAAATTATTTACAACAATAGTGATGTATGAAACAGATGTTCTCATAAGGTTGGTACATGTTCATATTAAAATTGATCCAAAGGAGACAAGAAAAGAAGATCGAAAAATCTAGATAGTAATGAATAATAATTCTTGTGAAGAAAACAGAATAATATTGTAAAAAAATTCTATCAATAAGATTCCAAGAAGTAAAGGTGAGAAGTCCTTGGATTCTAAATCCAAGAAGTTGAAGGGTGGTTCATCCAAGAGAACTACTGAGATGGATGACACTCAAAAGATACCATGGGAAAGATACAAACTTGATGCCTTATAATATTTCAAAATAATGAAGGCAATTGAAAATACACAGGTCAAATCTAGTAAAAAATTCAAAGAAAATATTTCACATGAACATAAAAAGGTTCTGTGTGTGAGGTGAAATGATGGTGGTTATACTGTAATAAATTGAATTGCATTTTTTAAAGCTTAAGAATAATTTTTTAAGAATATGAAATTTTCACCATGAGATTCTAGTGCTTTGAAAGCTATTAAAGAAAGAATGCTCACACACAAAGAGATGAAAGAAGTGATCCACAAAACCAAAATCAGAATTGAAGAACAAATGTGAAAGTGTGAATAATGGAGAGTCTTGGTTGAGAAAATCATATAAACCTTATTGTTCACATTGATGAAGCAAGGAGGATCCACCTTATTCCCTTAAATAATTGTGTATTTAATTTATTCTTATAATATAAGGAATTGAAGGTGAAGAATGATCTCAGAGGGAGAACTTGATATTCAGTGATGATGAGTGTTCCCTTGAGGGGAAGACACATGAAGAATCTTCCAAAATTATTGTTTCAATTAGTATTAACTTCAGTTAGTATCAAAATCAATTATTCTGAAGATTGTTTCAAGATTACGTCGTTGGAAAATTTATGTCATTCCTTAATCTCTCATCCTTGGATACTCAAAATAAATATCATCTTATAAAGGTGGAGTAACTAAATTACTCAGTGACATAAGAAGAATGGAAGTACCCCAGGGTCACTCATCCTGCCTATTTCACTTGAATGTTTTTTATCTATTTGATGAAGTGAGTATTTCATATCACATTTTTTAATCCTAATCCTAGAATGAAAGTGGAAATGCCTTGAAGACAACTATATGAGTTATCATCTCAAGAGGTGTCATGATCAGTTGATAATGGATAGCCTTGTTGTCTAAATCAAAATCTCTTGTTTTTTACACTGGGAATTTCTCAAGAAGACTTAGATTTAAATTATTGATGGAACATTTCTTATGTATGAACTGATACCCTCTCTACCATGAACTTTTTATTTCTTGTAAATAAGGGGGAGAGAAGTGAAATAATTTTTTTTGGGGGAGAGAAAGAAGTCAACAAGAGAGAGAAGATTCTCATTTTGATATTGAAACATTCATTTGAGAAAGAAATTTGATCTATTTCCATCAAATAAAAATGGAGATATTATTGGGACCACATTGTGTATGAATTTTTATTTGTTATCAAAAGTAGTAAATACTAGTCAAATTGAAGGAGTGATGATACATAGAGAATTGGGAAATATTTTATAGTGAAAAATCAGGCAATTGCTTCACTATTCCTAAGTTCTAAATACATGTATCAAAGGAGATACATAGCTTACAAAATTTAATTGTCATCCATTTAAGTATGATTGAAGATCTTTGGAATTCTTATTCTAAAAAGTGAAAAATAAAAGAAGTGGAATGGGATTGGCATTTCAAGGTGGTGGACAATCATGAGCGTTATGTTCTAAGGTGTCCATGAAATTTTACACTAGGTAAGTATTTTTTATGTGGTTACTCAAAAAATGTATTTTTTATGTGGTTACTCAAAAAATTTGGCGGCTAACTAACCCACCTGTATAGCCTCGACCAAGGGTAAATATGGGATTATAGGTCAACCACACCCAAGGAAATCCCTCTAGGTAAGCCATCCACAAGCATGAGGGGTTGTGTGTAGGCCTGTAGGAGTGCATGGGGCAAGGCCCATGTAGAGATTGGGAGAAATCCCATGAAGAGGGTGGGAGAAGAGTACACCCATGGAGAACATGGTATGAGGTGGTACTATAGAGGGAGGAGGACTAATATGGATAGTCATTGGAGTGGGTTTCTACTTAAACTATGGCCTCTATACATCTCAGTTTCAATGTGGGACAAAATAATGTGGTTAATTTTCATAGTTTAAAATACACAGAAGTGATCCTCACTGTCCATAGCATCTGTGTCCCATGATCCAATCTTCATCTTCCATCTCATCTGCACCACACACATTTGAACCAAGGTTATCTGATCCCCCATGCCATTGTCTTCTTCCTCCCGCATCTAATGCTGCCACTGCTACTCATCAGAGATGAATACCAAACCTCCATCGAGCTTCCGGCCAACATGATGATCCTATCCACAACATTATGGTTGTATGAGAGTCAATAAATCTTGTATGCAATTGCATTTTCATGCATGCAACAAAATGGTGAAGTTCGATGAAATCAAAGGAAAATAGAGTTTCTAAGGCCACATGGATTTGTGAGTGAACTTAAAATGAGATTCATGTAATGTCGCATGCATGTACCAGATCAAGAGGGTGCTCATTTGAAAAACGAAATAGTTTTGATATTTGGTATATCGTCACACACGATTTGAAAATCTTAAAACCAAAGATCTTAGTTATTCAAAGAGAGGATCTTTTCCAATTAAAAGAGGGGATTTGAATATAATATCTCATGGGATTTAAACACAGTGAATACAATGATCTTGACCTAAAAAGGATAAGCCACGAGGATGAGAATAATTTGTTTCTCCCTTGTTCCCGAGAGCTCTCATTTCCCAAAACAGAGCACCTCCTTGGGATTTCGTTTCGCAAAGGGCAACCAAATATACGCAAGACTTCTAGCTCTATGATGATAAGATCTTGTAGGCCTTTGACATGTGCATTGAACTCTCAATTTTTCTTTGTGAAGAACCATGATCCACAAGGAAAATGGGTAGTTCACCACATCTCCCTTGCCTTTTTGATGAACTAAGATCCACAAAAACCTTATCGTTCTTGAAGATCTTCATATATCAACAAGGTAGTTCTTGAGTCACACTCTCCCACTACACTTCTCCAAGCACTACACATCCTGTTCATGGATGACCCGTGCTCAGCGAGGATACACTTGTGCACATCCTACATGAATACAAAGACATGTGAGTTTATTGTTTCCATGAATAAAAGGTAAGTGCATCCTATTTTTTCTAATAATATACTATACTATGTGCAGGTGTCGTTTTTGCGGAAGACAGAGATTGCATGGAGATGGGAATTACATACATGCATGTAAACATCTACATTCTTTGAAGGAACTTGAGGTAATGTGTGTGTGCCAAGGGGATTTACCCACTCAGATTTGGTTTCATGAAAAGAATGTAAGGAGAAAGAAATTGGAAGTTTGTGTGTGTGTGTACAATTTTTATAACCATTATGGTTTTCAAAAAAGATATAAGAAGACAAAGAAAGGTAGATACATGCATGCACTTGTTATTTGAATATATCCAAGGTCGTATGTGTGTGAACATGTAAAGAAAGAAGTAAGTATTAGAGAATAGGCTATACATGCATACATGCATATGTAAAAATGTGAAACTCATTCAAGAATATATTAACTTCACCAAGAATAAGAGAAGATAAGAAGAGGAGGGAGAGTTTTCCCAACTTTAAAATGATTATTATTCAAGGAAGTTATGATTTTGATGATTCCCAGTAAGTTGGTCCTCATTACTTGAATAATCACAAAGGTTTTTATGATTCTAGCTAAGAAAAGGAAGGATTTTTAGTGCATTCAGTTATTTCACTAAAATAATAAGAAAGAAGAAGAAGTTATAATGAATTTGGTTAGTGCACTAATGAAAAAGAAATAAATAAGAAGTAGTGCAGATGGTTTTGTTCTAAGAAGAACAGAGAAGAATAAAAGAGAGTTTCTTTCCCACTACTTTGCAAGTAACCAAGGGAATAGAACTAAATAAGACCAAGATCATAACCAGCCTTATCAATAAGTAATAATATTGTCTTCAGTGGAAGTATAATAAACCAGAAAGTAAGTTGCAAGTTGAACTAGGTCACCACCTGTTCCGGAAGAGGGTGGTTTACCTTCCCTCTCCAAAGTGTAAGGACTCACACTAGGAAGGATTGTTTAATTCCCACCTAAAAATTTTAGGGACCCACACTGACCATAGGATTGTTTCCCTATCCAACCCACTATAAGAGTTACTACATTATTGTAAAGAATCCATGCACTAGTCATTCCCATGGATGGGAAGGATGTAGCTTCTCTTATTGAGTAGTGAACCTTGTAAAAATATTGCCCACATATTTTTACTAATTTTTAGAATTTCATATGATAGGTAAAATATAATAAGATAATCAAGATCCTAATAGGCCAAGAGGTACAGAGATAAAAAGTTGGAATTGGTTAAAAAATTCCCCAACACTGATTCACCCCCTCTTGGTGTAAGGTATATCCCAAACTAGTCCACTCAAAAGGAAAGGGTTAAAATAATTATTAAGGATTATTTATTTCCAAAATTGACATTTAGCATCATTATTCTTCACTAAATTATCTTAATTCCATGAAATATAAATATTTAAAAAAAATGGTATTATTTTTTATCCTGTAATGTAAAGAATTGAATGCTATAAACAATAAAACCATTAGTAGAATAAAAATATAATATGACATGGACATTCAACAATTATGTAAAGAAATATAAATAATTAGTTTAAATGTTAATATCGTGTTATAAATAAATGAAAATTAAATATTCAAGTATACATGATATAAAAATAATTAAATTATAGTATAAAATTCTTCATTTTTCAAAGATAATTTCTGATTAATGATTCCAAGTCATTTGATTATTATTCATGATAAATTAAACCAAAATTATCTCAATATATTGAAACCATGAGATTTATTGATTAATATATTCAATATAGGGAGATATTCAAATAACAGAAATAAAAAGAAAATAATCAATAAGAAAGACTTACCTTCTTGGTATTTTTTTATCACTTCATAAATCATTACATGTTTCTCAATCATCATTGTTACCATAATGAAGAATGAGACTCTGACATGAAAATAAAGAATGAGATATCTCTATAGCTTTGTCACTATTATTATCCCAATACATTCTAAAAATATACAATATATTATTTGTAGGAAAAATCTAGGTCATAGGCGCCAATGATTGGGTATTTAATTAAATATTAAAAATACTCAGCCCAATGTCCATGGCCCACAAAATAAAATTATTCCAATACTCAGAAAAAACCCCATTTTGGGAAAAATATGTTATATAAATTTCTATATAGGAATCCATTTAATAGTTTTAAAAAAATCACATGTTCGTGTCTAAAAAAATTATATTATATATATTTCAAAATTCTAAGATGAAAAAAATGTATCGGCTCTGTGAACGCCATTATAAATATTTTTTAAAATATTTTTAGGAATTATTACAAAAAATACAAGTGGCTACATCCTCCCCACCTTAAAATATTTTCATTCATAAAAGAAAAACTCATGAAAGGTGTAGAGGTTTATAATCTTTATTTCATTCTCTCATTTCTCATAATTTCTCTTGGATATTTTTTACTATCATAAGATATTAACTAATTGACTCACTCTTGCATGATGGATTTTCTCTTATCATTCCATGATATCCTCCATGTATTGTACAAAAGTAGTTTCATCCTCAATGTCCATCTCACCCCAGTCAATAATGTGTGAGGAATCATACACTTATCACATCAGCTAAGACATACAGAAAATTTCATGAACTTGGTCCATCCTCAGGGGTAATTACATGTGGAAAATGTTATAACTTATCCTACTTATAATCTATAACAGTTAAGTGAATCTTAGGGATGGATTAATACCTCGACAAAACCACCTCAATCCATATGGTGGTGAGACTTTTAGGGACACATGGTCTCCCTCCTAGAAGTCCAAAGATCTCATTTTTGTATCTACATTGGTCTTTTATGTGTTCTTGTGTTCTCTAATATTCTTCTATATCACATGTACCTTCTATATAGAAAATGTATCTCAATCTCCATAAAAATTACTCACCAATATCTATCTACAAATTGGTGACCTATCAGATCTCTCTTATAGGGAATCAAAAGTTTTCTTTCCAATAATAGAGAGGTAGTAACTGTTATATTAAAACTCTATGACATATAGGTGATAAAGAAAATGCATTCCAGAATCTAGAATGTAGGATCATAATATATACTCAAGAACTTGTATAATCCTCCCGGCCTTAGAGTCTATATGGGGTGGAATATAATTCTCAAATTCTTCGGGGTACTGAAATCCTAATGAAATCTCCTCAATAATCTGGATGTGAATTATATGTCATGGTCAAAAACTATAAATGAGGGTTCCTTATGAAATTGCCCAATTTCATCTGTGTACTTTCATCCCAAACTGTCTACCAAACACTAATCTTCAAGGGGAAGAAAATGTGACCACTTTTTTAGTCACTCAAAAATCCCCTGGATATTCTCATAACCCTTTACCTATTATGAAAGTCTAACCATGAAATCTGTAGAAATATTAACCAATTTAGACTCTATAATATCAAGGTGTTGGCTCAAACCTATAATAACCTTGTTCTTAGACTTCAAAAACTAATAGGTTATGCACTTAGAAATGAACTCTACAACACCCAACTTTATTCTAGGATACAAAAAATATCACTTAATATCATGTTATATCTTCATCATGATGGTATATACCCCTAAAGGGATGTTTGAAACTCCCTAAATATATCATCATGCATCGATACAGGAATAATCATCCTCACTTGGAAGAGGACTAGATGCTCTCCACCTTCATAGAATCGATCAGGCACATCTATATAGAATATATGGTCATATAGAATCTCACCCTAAACATATCCAAGTTAGGCCTCCATAACCTAGTGAAATAGTGTGGTGGAAAAAACAATCAACTATAATAAGAATAATCAACATTCACCATAAAATAAAAAAATCAAGGAGGATAACTACTCAGAAACCTCCTCTATCATTTGAATATGAGACTTAATACCTATGGAATCTACCACCATGTTTGCCTTATTCGAAGTATATAATATATCAAAATCATAGTAATATGGGAACTACATTCATCACATCTACCTCAAGTTGAGATTGATCTATGAAGATATATAATATATTCTTATATGATCTATAAATAACATAAATCCCTCCCCAAGAAGATAAAGTCTCAACATATTTAAATCAAACACTATTACTGACTGCTTTAAGTCATGGGTCATGTAATTCTTTTTACATGGTAGAAATATCTGGATTCATAATTAATCATATATCTACCCTCCATCAGAACACAACTAAACATAGAATTTGAAGCAATGTAGTAAACCTCACACACCACTTCTTCCTTGGGTAATCATAGAACTAGAGAAATAGTCAATCTATTTTTAAAATCATCAAAATATATATAGACAATCTTTGAACAAAAAATGGTTTCCCCTTTTAGGTAAGTGCATTCAAATGGGTTTCAATATGGGATAATTTTTTAAAGAATATCTACTAATACCCCACCTACACAAGTAAAATATGTAATTAAAATTCCATCTTGGGTGGCCCTTAATTCATCACAAACTTAACCTTAATGAGATTAAAAATATGTTATCCCTTAAAGAGTACATCCCTAGGAAAATGAACTTGTGTAATCCAAAACTTTCACTTCAATATCATAATATATGGATAATTCTCACAATGTAAGTCCCAAAAAATCCAAAAAATATCTACATGATTCTACTAAAACTATGAATAAATAAGGATTTCATCTATGAAAAACATTGTGGACTTTTATAAGTATGACTAGAAGATTCAGTTCATGAGTCCTAAAGACACTATAGGGGTGTTTATCTCGTTGAACAACATCATGAAAATCTCATAGTAAACATAGATAGGCATAAATAGGGTCTATGGAATATACTTATCATGAAACAAAAGAGAGTAATAACTAGACATAATATCAATTTTAAGAACCATTTTTTCCCATTAATTTGTTTGAAGAGGTTACTTATTCATAGAAAGGGGTATTTTCTATTGTATATTACTTGATTCAAGATTAAATAGTCAATAAAAAGCATTAGGCTCTCATTTAACTTCTTATAGTGGAGAATATGATATTCCTAGGGCTACACATTCGTTCTAGTAATTCCTTTCACCAAAATATCTTCAATTTGAACCTTCATTTTCGAGAGCGCAATTGGGGCCATCCAATAAGCTGGTGATGATATCATGCAGTATATGGGTGGAAATTAACACCAAAATCAACCTATAAGTGAGGGGTAAACCCTATGAATTTTTTTGGGACAATATCTATATGCTCTTATTCCACTGTATGTAACTTCCCCTCTATAGATTTGGGGGAACGTAGTTCTATGCATTCCAATTGAGGTTAATTTTCATTAATCCTTTGATGTTTTTCATTGCTCATCTTCTATGACGGTCCCATTAACAAGTGAAGATATATATTGATAATTTTTATAGATAAAATTTAACCCGATGTTACTAACATTTTATCTAGTTCTGTAATATAGATATCCAGTACATGCCAAAAATAACATCATATGGACTCATCTTTACCACTATGTGTTCCTGAGAACATATTAATCAATCAATAGTAATCTCCCAAAGATGAAACATAAGAGTTAGAGGGTAATCATATCTATTTGAATTATATAGATAAATTGATCAATATAGGGATTCAACTATAATTCATATCTCAAAAAAAATTATATTATAAAGAATTACTTACTCACACTGATATTGATGAGTACAAGTTCCAAAGTATATAAGTAAAAAATTATACCTTAAATAATGTCAGATGCCACCTAATCAAATCCTTATATCACCTGAATCTAACCACTTCACATAATTATTTTACCTTGTATCTATCATAGTCAAATTTTAGGTGGTGGTGAAATAAGTGGATCCAATTACCATCGAACCTTCTCTACCACTACACTAATAACTCATCTTTCATAACTACCTCAAAGAGGATGACCTTTTTACATTAGGTAGTTTTCTGGTGTTTGAACTAGATCTGTTGGGGAGGTCCACACGCTATGTTTAATTAACAATCCTCTATTTCTATCCTTTTTGGGAAAACATGATCCTTTTTTCCTATTTTACCACGAGAATAACAATTTTTATCTTCTAGTTGGGTGAATCCAACTTGTGATCCTTCAACTACCTTCCTTTGAGCTCAAGATCATAAATTTGTCTCTATTTGATCGGGTGATCCTATTACCTATCACTAGATAAATACTACTAATAACCCTAATCCCAAAAATATTCACCCAACACTAGCACCTAGATAATAATATTTTAAAAAAATTTCGATCATGAAAAAATTGTCCAAAACTCCAGTATAGGTGGTAACTCACAAGGGTACAGTCCCGGATCAAATCACTAAATAAGGCCTCACTCAAACTTCTCAGATCAGTGATAATTATCATATATCATATCCTAAAACTATATTATAATGGTCATAAACCTCATTGTATAGAAAGACACCACCACACAACCCTATTATAGGTCTAACATCTCATTGAAATCTACCATCCTCAGCATCGCTGGACAATACTCCTCTATGAAAAATTTCTTGAACTGTAACCATTGTATTGTTTCATCCAAATGAGTTTGTGTGATAAATGACCACCAGTATCCTACTATGTCATTAAAAATACTTATACAAAGAACCCCCATATAGTCTATGGTTTTTTAAAATAAATAAAAAAAATAAGAAATAGAGACCAATAAGTTCTCTTATTCTTGAGGATCAATCTCACCCTAAAACCTAGATGAATTATCTATCTTAAAATAAGCAATTATAATAATCCTACAATTATTATCTTCCTACTATATAGAGACTACTATATATTCTAAGGGTGGATTTCAACTTTGACGAACTAGTATGGGATCCACCCTATGCTCCATCGATGGGGGAAACCACACTATCAGGTCCCTAAATTGAAGCCTCTTCACTCAACTAGTTAGTGACTAGAGGATAAATCACAAGAATTTTATCAACACTACCCTACCTCTAAAACTAAGATAGGTGTATATAGGGTGGAATATTACTTTTTGATAAGATAAACCCATAGACACTAAATCATATCTTGATGTGATGACTCAAAAATAAAATGAATAAAAACATATCTAACATGTTATATAATGCATGTACAGTCCCATTAAACATTTAAATCGATTACCAATATGTATATGTCTATTAATATGTTAATAGATTCATGGTGAAAGGTTATGTTGTACACCCTCAAGAAACATGGGGTTCCCTAGTCTGTTAATTATACTATATACTCAATAGCACCATTTCCTTAAATAACTAAAACCATCCCTAAAAATATCACTAACTACAAACTCTATATTTAAGAATCAAACTACTATAATACCATCCTGACATGACCCAACCCATTAGAAACCCTCATAGGCTAGAAGTGAGTTGATTGCACCACCATAATCCCACCTCTAATAGGCCAGGGGCTGGTAATAAGCACCAAGATGGCATATCACACATATGGGTGTCCTTGGAATATAAATTTGTATACAAGAACACATATTAAGGATGAGGTGTTTAACTATTAAAACCCATGCATATATAAATATACTATACAATAACATACATGTGATAATGAAATATATCTCATAAATGAAACATACATCAAAATCCAGAAAACAAGGAAAGGTATAAAGTCCAACATCCTCAGATAAATACCAACCTTCAAAAAATTAAATAGGTTCAATCAACACCATTTCAATACCAATGTGAACACCACCAGAAAAAAACACTATGTATCTCTTTTAAAAACTAGCTCTACCAGATCCATCATCATTATATCTTCGGAGACACCACAAAACTATAATTTTTTTGGAACAAACACAACAGTTGTGCAAATTAAGACCATTTGGGGGTGAGTATAAATACACCCAATAGGAAACCCTGAAAACAAAATAGGAAAATAAGATATAAAGTTGGGTTAAAAGAATAATCCAACATGGGAATTAAGGTAATAGGTTACTAGGGTTTATTTGTCCATCTATCGACACAACTCATCTCCATCGAATTATTGAAATCAAAGTAACACAGAATACATAGATCACTATAGAACCACAAGCACTTGAACTTCCTTATAGTTTTCACTTCCACATCATCCCTCAATATCATCAAAACTAGGTAAACCATGCCTCACTAAAGCGAGTATCTCAATCGAGGAAGCGCATATCCCAATAGAGGACCTGCACCTCGTCATGTGTATTTTTTATCAGTCAAGTGGGTTACATACCCCAAAAGTGGAAGACTTGTTCCCCATCACTATAGGGTGGTTACCTACTAAAATAGATATGTAAAGGACCTAAATATTGTAGAAAATATCCTTCCTAACGGGTTTATAGCCCTGTATCTTTTTTAATCATCCACTCTCACATGCCATCGAATCTTAAAAGTATAAGGAACTCTAACAACTCAATTGTTTTTAAAATAATCAACATATGTCAAGGAGATATGGATTTTATTGTTTTATGTAGAAAAATGATCATATTACACTACTTATAATTCCAAAATGAAAACCTATGTGAGAAAATATAAAGAAACGGCTACCACATACATACTATATACTTAAAAGTACACAATGTATAAGCCTCAACTAATAGTTTCACATGTACCACTACCATAAAATCCATGTGAATCGAATATATATGATATGAAAACTGAGGTACACAGTGTGTAAAACCTATAAAAAACATGGTCATGTACTTTCGGTAGTTTCTTTATCAGGTATCACAGTACATGACAAGTACTCAAAGTACACGACATTCAAAATCATGTATGATAGTCTTCATGTACCCTAGATACATTTCGAGTAATATCACTAGTTGTAAATGAAATGTATAATGAAATGCATGGAAAGTGATAACATGTGACAACTTCATGTGTATAGATAATAAAGGTCATGTTTCTTCTTCCGATATACATTTCATGCACGAAGGGCCACATGATGTGTGGGTATGATGAGTTGACCAAGCATGTACTCAGTAGACACTTAGCACTGAGTCCAAAAACACATGGTTTATAACATCAAATTTCTTGATGTGTTATATTAATAAGATTTTTAAACCTCTAGAACAATACCTCGTGGGATATATAGTGTGTGACTCAGAGGACTACACACAGTAAAATTAGGTTTTCCATCTCCAATACATGTAATAATTCACATTTTTTCGTGACCATCACCATTATTTTTCCCTCCAGTCATGCCTCTGGTGTTTCTTAACCCTGATATCCTCATAGCCTCCATCACACCCCAACCAAGAAATACAATTTTTATGTCACTTCTTTGATCACCATCGCTCTGTTTCTCTAACAAATTCTTAACCTGCTCTTTCCAAAAATACATTACTTGTTTCTTCCCTCTCTACATATGCCCCTTCGACTACTGTTTTCCCATCGTTGAGCTAAACATATTAGAGTGAACCAATACGTTAATTAATAGAGAAAAAAATTAAAAGAACTATGGTCGGTGGAAATTCTCAACCAGCCAAAATCGATATTTCTTATGAACTTAATGAAGAACGAGGAAATGATGGAGTCAAAACAAATATTAAGGATTATTTTCCCGTCATTTAATGTTAAATATCATCACTAATCACATCAAGATAAAAAATCTCTAAAATGTCAGTATTGAAAATAAATGCATTAATTCTCAAATAGTAACTCAAAGAATTGATTGATATAAACAAAAAAAATAGTTAGTTGAATAAAAATATAATTTCACATGGACAATAAAAAATTAAATAAATCAATATAATAAATCATTTTCCTTGTTAATACCATACTATAATTAAAGGGTTACCAAATATTCACCTATAAAGAATATAAAAATATATAATTGTAGGATAAAATTTATAATATTTAAATGATAATCCATGAATAATAATGAATAATTATTTAATAATTAGTCCAAATAAATTCAACCAAAGTCATCGAAATATTTTTATTCCATGAAAAATCTTGATGAATTTATTCAAGAAAGGGATAGATTTTAAGAGAAAGTAGAATGAGGCATGAATTGCGAATAAATTTTTACCTTTTTGGTGCTTTATTGAAGCATCATTGATCACAAAATAATTCTTGATCATTGTTGTCACCATAATAAAGAATGATCCTCCAACGCGTGAATAATAAGAGGGATATCATTCTCTAGGGTTATCACTATATATAGTCAACCCTTCATTAAAATATATAATATAATATTTATAAGAAAAAACCAAGATCATAAGTTCTAAATACAATGTTTTTAACTAAAACCCAAAAATTCTTGGTCCATGTTCTGAGGCTCATACAAGAAAATTTTACCAATCCTAGGTAAATACCTCCATTTTGGACAAAACTAAAAAAAGGGACTATGTTTAAGAATTATTAATAATCCACACAGGTTTAGATAAAAATAATATATTTTTTATTTTTTATATTTTTCGAAACCCTACAACGTAAAAATAAATAAACTGACTTTACGACCACTTTTATACATATTATTAAAAATATTCAAATGCATTATTATATAAATAAGTAAAGCTAAAAAAGGTAAAATACTCATGAAATTTCATATATAAGTCATGATATCATGCATAAATACTGTTAATTTAAACAATAAGTTAATTTATTTATGTGTTTCCTTGATGATTTCAAATCATAAAATTAAATATTAATTAAATGACACTTTTTAGTTCCTAGTAAGTAAATATTATGTAACCAGTTATATCAATGGCGGTATTATATTATGACATGAACTATTATTCTAGGTTTAGGTGGTATAAATCAATTATTAAAATATCTGACCTGATATCTTCTAAAGTAATGAAGGATAATTTGGATAGGAAATCTCTAGGATTGATCACATTTTATTATCTCATTTGAGATTAATTTTCTCTATTTCTCAAATTTTTTTGTTCTCTATTTCTTGTTCCTAATTTCTTCATATTCCCCTCTCCATCCAATTTTCTACAAGTTTAATTCTTTTCTGTAGTAAAGATTTAGTTCTCTATTGAGAGATAACATATAGTTCATATAATACCATAAAAATATTAGATAAATAATTAATAAATTTTATGCATAATGAAAATGTGGTCAACCAAATCATTTTATCTTATCTTTTAAAAGAAACCCCATATTTTTTAAATCTAAATCCAAACAATCATTTCCAAATTCCAATCCCACTATAGTACATTTTATTCAAATCTACTAGGTTATTTGACCGAATTATTTACTAATCAGTTTTATTAATAAGTATCTACCTTATTTAGTTGACATCAAACTTATTCAATTCATATATAACCTCTTAATTTTTATAGTCCCATTCAAATTAAAATAAATACCTTATTTTAATTTATGGTATAAAATTTTAATAAATACCTGAAATTACTTATTATGTTTACCTTGCTGAAATAAATAAATATCCCATTATATGCATTACACTTTTTATATAATTCATAATTTTTTGGGTAGTCTAAATATGTATTTTAATACATCTCATATATTCATTTTAAAATTACTATTCACTCTCTTATTCATACTAAATCATATATTACGTTTTTTATATTTATTAATATAAGTGAAGAAATATCATGTTTACCTTTATAAGATTTATCTTCTAATCCATAACATACCTGACAAGATTTCATTATTCCATGTTCTAAAATAGTATATAATAAAAGTTACACTATGAAAGTTATCATGTATAAAATTTAAATTTATTGAGAAATAATCAATTATTTCTATACACTTTAGAAATATTATCATATTTAATGATTAATTTAATATTATCAAAGTGGGGAAACATGACATAAAATTTCAAAAACAATTCATCTCATAATTGAGGCATATCTCTATATGAAATCTTACATAGGTTAATTTTAATAATTTATCATTACTCAATGTAATCGAAATGATAATTGAAATAATATAATTTGATACATATATGTTATATTTTATAGGTAATTCCCATTATGTATATCATATCAACTAATAAAACCAAATAAACAAATGATAAAGAAATACCATTTAATAAATACAATATACAATATATTCCTTAAAACAATTTTCTTATAATTGAACTATTACCATAAAGTGACACATATCCTACTAAAAATATGAAAAATATATTCTTAAGGTCATTGGTGGGAATGATTCTATTCAGAACCAAAAAAATAGTAGGCTCAAAATGACCTTGGTCCAAAAAAACTATTAAGTAGAGGATAAAATAGATAACACTCAACCTCCCTCCATCTCCCTTATGTCACTATTCTAGCAGTTGACTACCCCCCCCCCCCACCATCACGTTGTCTACCCCACCTATCTTACCTTTTACCGACACAGTTATCCACCACTCCCCTAGGTACCACCTTCTTATTTTTTTATCTCTCCCTCACCTCTCCCCTTAGACCTAGGTCACATGCATTTCTCCCCCACCACTTGTTCCTTATACCACATAACTATACTCTTCTCCACTTTTGGTTGTATGTATCAATGAATACCCTAGAAAATTTTAAGGTTGTATACTTCTCAATTCTCTACACTTTGATATGTGTCCTTTATGCTACCTGACTCTTCCATTCATATGAATAATATCTGTGTTACACCTATCACTACGGGACAAACAACCTTTTGCGACAGGTTATTTGCGACGAGATAATATCCCGTCGCAAATAGTCCAATCCAGAGATTATTTGCGACGGCGGAGTCGTCCCGTCACAAATACTTTGTTATTTGCAACGGGTTTTGGTGGCCTGTCGCAAAAAGTAATGCGTGGTTTGGCACGGATTGCACACCAAACCACGAGAGGCTAATTTCCGATGGGAGGAATATTCCCGTCGCAAATAGTTCGTCGATCAGAGGTATTTGCGACGGGGCCCGCCGCAAATACCCGACAGCGGTAAATGGTTTTTTTGGGGACGGGAAGGTTATTTGCGACGGGAAATTCCCCCGTTACAAATGGTTCATCACTCAGAGGTTATTTGCGACGGGTCCCATCGAAAATACCCAGCAACGGTAAATGAGTTTTTGCGACGATTTGATGCCCCGTCGCAAAACGTGTGTCGGCAGGTAACTTTTGTGACGGGCCCCATCGCAAATACCCTTTTAACCACCGACAACAATTAATGCGAGCAGAGGTATTTGCGACGGGCCCCATCGCAAAAGGTACATTTTGCGACGGGAATACCGTCGCAAAAGGTCTCGTCGCAGCTAATCTAACCTATATATACCCCCATCCGTTTTTTCAAATCCTCCTCTCAATTCTCACTTTCTCTCTGTCTCTCAACCCTATTTTCAGAGCGAGAATTTGTTCGATTTAATTTTTTTTAACGAAAATTTTTTGAAGGCATCTACATCAATAGAAGATCAAGTTTAAAGGTATTAATATTTTATTTAATTTAATATTTTTTCATTTTTTTATGTTAATTTTAATTATTTTTTATTGGTTTTAATTTAATTGGATTTAAATTGTTTTGCTAATAGTAGTTATTTGTAATAATAAATTGAAAGTATTAGTACTATTTTTTAATAAATACGAATAATTAATAAATTAGAATAATTATAAATAAATAGGTATAATTAGCAATAAATTGGAATAATTTGTAATAATTAAAAATATATAATAATAATTAGGAATAAATTGTAATAAATAGTAATAAATAGGAAAAAATAATAGTAAACATGAATAAATATTAATAAATAGAAATAATTAGGAATAATTAGTAATAAATAGAAATAATTAGTAACAAATAGATATAATTAGTAATAATTAGTAATAAATAGGAAAAAATAGTAATAAATAGGAATAATTAGTAATAAATAGGAATAATTAGTAATAAATAGGAATAATAAGTGATAAATAGGAATAATTAGTAATAAATAGGAACAATTAATAATAAATAGGAATAATTAATAATAAATAAAAATAATTAATAATAAATAGGAATAATTACTAATAAATAGGAATAATTACGAATAAATAAGAATAAATAGGAATAAATAGGAATAATTAGTAATAAATAAGAATAAATACTAATAAATAGAATTAATAGGAATAATTAGCAATAAATAGGAATAATTAGCAATAAATATGAATAATGAGCAATAAATAGGAATAATTAGCAATAAGTAGGAATAATTAGCAATAAATAGGAATAATTAGCAATAAATAGGAATAATGAGCAATAAATAGGAATAATTATCAATAAGTAGGAATAATTAGCAATAAATAGTAATAATGAGCAATAAATATGAAAAATTTGCAATAAATAGGAATAATTATCAATATATAAGAATAATTAGCAATAAATAGAAATAATTAGCAATAAATATGAATAATTAGCAATTAATAAGAACAATTAGAAATAAATAGGAATAATTACCAATAAATAGGAATAATTAGCAATAAATATGAATAAATAGGAATAATTAGTAATAAATAGTAATAATTACGAATAAATAAGAATAAATAGTAATAAATAGAAATAATTAATAATAATTAGGAATAATTAGTAACAATTAATAATAATTAGTAATAATTAAGAATAATTAGGAATAATTAGGAATAATTAGAAATAAATATTTATAATTAGCAATAAATAAGAATAATTAGAAATAAATATGAATAATTAGAAATAAATAGTAATAATTAGAAATAAATAGTAACAAATAGAAATAAATAGTAACAATTAGAATTAATTAGTAATAAATAGGAATAAATTATAATAAATAGGAATAAATTATAATAAATACTAATATATAGGAATAATTGGAAATAATTAGTAATAAATAAGAATAATTAGAAATTAATAGTAATAAATAGGAATAATTAGTAATAATTAGGAATAAATAGTAACAAATAAGAATAATTAATAATAAATATGAAAAATTAGTAATTATTGGGAACAAATATTTATAATTAGCAATAAATAGGAATAATTAGTAATTATTAGAAAAAATTAGAAATAATTAAGAACAAATATTTATAATTAACAATAAATAAGAATAATTATAAATAAATAGGTATAATTAGCAATAAATAGGAATAATTTGTACTAATTAGAATTAAATAGTAATAATTAGAAATATATAGTTACACATTGAAATAAATAGTAACAGATAGAAATAATTTGTAATAAATAGGAATAAATAATAATAAATACTAATAAATAAGAATAATTAGTAATAAATAAGAATAATTAGAAATAAATAGGAATAATTTGGAATAATTAGTAATAAATAGGAATAAATAGTAATAAATAGTAATAAATTATGATAATTAGGAATAATTAGTAATAAATAGGAATAATTAGTAATAAGTAGGAACAATTAATAATAAATAGGAATAATTAATAATAAATAGGAATAATTACGAATAAATAAGAATAATTAATAATAAATACTAATAAATAGGAATAAATAATAGTAAATACTAATAAATAGGAATAATTAGTAATAAATATTAATAATTACTAATAAATAGAAATAATTATCAATAAATAGGAATCATTAGCAATAAATATGAATAATTAGCAATAAATAGGAATAATTAGCAATAAATAGGAATAATTAGAAATAAATATGAATAATTAGAAATAAATAGGAATAATTAGTAATAAATAGGAATAATTATGAATAAATGGGAATAAATAGTAATAAATAGAAATAACTAATAATAATGAGGAATAATTAGTAATAATTAAGAATAATTTGGAATAATTAGGAATAATTAGGAATAATTAGGAATAAATATTTATAATTAGAAATAAATAGGAATAAATAGGAATAAATATTTATAATTAGCAATAAATAGAAATAAATAGAAATAATTAGTAATAAATAGGAATAAATAAAAATAAAAACTAATAAATAGTAATAATTAGGAATAATTAATAATAAATAAGAATAAATAGAAATAAATAGTAATAAATAGTATAACTAGTAATAATTTCTAATAATTAGTAATAATTACAAATAATTAGGAATAATTATTTATAATTAGCAATAAATATTTATAATTAGCAATAAATATTTATAATTAGCAATAAATAGGAATAATTCGGAATAAAAAAAATAATTAGGAATAAATAAAAATAATTAGCAATAAATAGTAATAATTAGAAATAAATAGTAATAAATAGAAATAATTAGTAATAAAGAGGGATAAATAATAATAAATAGGAATAAATAAAAATAAATAGGAATAATTAGTAATAAATTAGAATAATTAGAAATAAATAGTAATGATTTGTAATAATTAGTAATAATTAGGAATAATTATGAATAATTAGGATTAAATAAGAATAATTTGAAATAAATAGGAATAATTAGGAATAATTAGAAATAAATCGGAATAATTAGTAATAAATAGGAATAAATAGTAAAAAATACAAATATTAATAAATATTAATAAATAGTAATAAATACAAATAATTAATAATAAATAGGAATAAATAGAAATAAATAGGAATAAATAGAAATAATTAGGATTCAATAGCAATAATTAAGATCAATTATTAAGTAATTAGGATTAATTAGTAGTAAATAGTGATAATTTGAAATAAATAGTAATAATTAGAAATAATTAGTGATAATTAGTGATAAATAAGAATAATAGCTGCTAAATATGAATAATTAGTAATAAATAGAAATAATTAGTAATAAATAGTAATAAATAGGAATAAATGGGAATTAATAGGAATAAATTCTAATAACTTGTAATAACTTGGCACAATTTCCATTAGATTGACGGTACTCATTTTTCTCGATGACTCTTCTCCTTTCAACTTTCACCGACTCAAAAACATTATGAAAAGTATGCTTCTATGTATGCATATCCAATCTCTTATGCACAAGTTTGATTATGAATTCCTAAGACCACATTTTTTATAATGTGTTCCGGTGGTGATAGTTGCAAGAAGATTATTCATCGATGAAAAGGGGTGCTCTTTTGTCTGACGGCTCATTTACTTGCATCTTTGTCACACTAAAATCCGAATGAAGAAACTTCATGGAGGTATGATTATATATTCTCGTATGCACATGAATGAATAAGCGTACCTCCGAGCAGATTCTTCATTATGATTTCAGTGTGAGAAAGATGCAATTAAAAGAGTCGCCAGACAAAAGAGTAGCCATCAATCCACTGGAAATTGTGTCACTTAAATTTAATGGTAATAATTAAGAAGTAGTGGTATTTATTTATCTTCTTTTTTTAGATAGTGTTTTTAAAATTTCAAATTATTCAAAAACAGTGATGATTTATATTTTGTAGAAAAATATGGAATAAGGAAATCGACATCAGTCATTATTAAATGATTGTTCTTGGATAAATCAGCGTAGAAATCCAAATGGTTCTGGTTTAAATCCTGTATATATTGTGGGTGTTGAAGATTTCTTATCATTTGCATCATCAAAACCAGAATATGTTTCAGAAGGAATAATTAAGTGTCCTTGTAAAAAAATGTTCTCTGAGAACGTTTGACACATTTAAAATGGTTGGGGGACATCTCTTGCGGTTTGGTTTTCAACCAGATTATGTTATTTGGTATCAACACAGTAAACATATTTCTAGAGAAGATATTAATAACTTGATTCTAGATCCATCAACATTTCCAAATTTAGTACATGATGTTGCAGGTCCATCTGTTCAACAAAGTGAAACTCAAGATGATAGTGGTTTAACTCCTGAGTTGGAACCATTTGAATTTTATGAGTTATTGAGGTCTAATGAGGATGCATTATATCTAGGTTGCAAGATAAGTAAATTAGAAGCGGTTTCAAAATTTATAGCTATTAAATCATATAATGCAATGTCAAACAACTAATTTGATCAGATATTTTTTTTTGGTTAAAACACTATTACCTAAAGGAAATGTGTTACCTACAAATTACTATGAGAGTAAGAGGCTGGTTCGTAATTTGGGCCTTAGTTATCGGAAGATTCATGCTTGTCCAAATGATTTCATCTTATATTATGGTGAAAATGATTCATTGGATATTTGTCCCACATGTTGACAATCGAGGTATAAAGAAGCTCAACTTGGGATGTAGGGATCGATTCCAGTAAAACAGTTGAAATATTTCCCCTTACACCCAGGTTGTAGCATTTATTTATTTGTCAGAACACAACAGCAATGATGTCATGGAACAAAACCAAGATTTCAACTAATAAAAGCTTGAATCATCCATCTGATGGTGATTCATGGAAACATTGTTACCGTATACATCTGTATTTTTTTAGAAGGCCGAAACGTGTGATTGGGTCTTTCTAATGACGGTTTTTGTCTGTTTGGTTCTTATGGTAGTCAGTATTCATGTTGTTCTGTCTTTATTACTCCGTACAATTTACCTCCATAGATGTTGATGAAGGATCCCTATATCTTTTTGACTCTATTAATCCCAGTACATCCAAAAAAGAATATTGATGTTTATTTGAAGCCATTGATTGATGAGTTAAATTCATTATGGAGTGATTGTTTTAGTACATGTGATGTTGCTGCGAAACAAAATTTCATATTAAAAGTTTCATTGATGTGGAAGATTAGTGACTTTATGGCATATGGCATGTTATCTGGTTGGAGTACACATAGTCTGAAATCATGTCCTTACTGTATGAAAGACAACAAAGCCTTAATACTTGTCAATGGAAAAAAGCCTTTACATTATGACTGTCTCTACAGATTTCTTCCAACCGATCATCCTTTTCGAAGGAACAAATCTCATTATTGAAAAGGTAAAATTGAAAGGGATGAACCTCCAAATAAGATCTTAGGTACATAGTTAAAATTAGTTGTATTTTCATTACCTCCTATCACATTTGGACCAATAGTAAACCAACATAAAATTGATGGCTTTGGGAAAGAATATAATTGGATAAAACGAATCATTTATTGGTATCTTATATATTGGTATGATTTTTTGGTTTGCCATATGTTGGATTTCAAGCATATTGAGAAAAACTGTTTTGATAATTTATTTCATATAGTTTTGGATACACTAGGTAAGACCAAAGATATTGTAAAGGCACGATGTGATCTTGCCCAAATTTTCAGGCGACCAAAACTTGAACTATTTGAAAATGTTAGATCACAGAGGTTAATAATGCCAAAAGAAGCTTATACACTATCCAAAAAAAATCGCTTAATATTTTGTCATTAGATTGCAGATTTGAGACTTCCAGATGGTTGTGCTTCCAATTTGGGCAGATGTGTGAAGAATGGTTATATTACTGGATTAAAATTTCATGATTTTCGTGATATAATGGAAAGACTTATGCTAATTAAATTCAGATGTTTGTTGAATTCAATGATTTGGGATTCGATAATAGACATATCATGTTTTTTTTCGAGACATTTGTGCAACGACAACAAACTATGATTCCCTAAGAAAACTGGAAAAATATGTTGCTGTAATTATTTGTAAACTAGAAAAAATATTTTCGTCGGATTTCTTTGAATAAATGAAACATATGATATTACATTTTCCACATGATGATAAATATGGTGGTCCTGTATTGTTTCGATGGATGTACCCATTCAAGATATGCATGTAGAAATTGAAGAAAAAAGTACATAACAAAGCATCAGTTGAAGGGTCAATTTCTGAAGCTTATTTGCCAGGGGAAATTTCTTTTTTATATTCTCATTATTTTTATTCTCAATATCCCTCAAAACACAATCCCATGAGACGAAATGAGGGAAATGTTAATGAAGAAATGGAAAATCAATTATCAGTTTTTAATCATACAAATCTTGGTTTCAGTGGAGTTCATGAATGGTGGATTTCAGATGATGAACATCACAGAGCTCATACATATGTTCTGCTCAACTGTGAAGAAATGACATCAATTATGTTGTTATTTCTTCTATCACTTGTTCTATAATTTATGTTGAACAATGTAAACTTATTTTATCTGTAGGTTATATGATAATCATATCAAGAAACAACTTCCACAAATTACAGCAGCTTCTCTTGAAGAACACAGACAAAGAAAATTTCTCAATGGTTTTAAAAACTGATAACATAAATTATTAATGGTTTAATATCAATTCTGTTTATTATTTATCATGTTGATAATTGTTTTAAAAAATTTTAGGTGTCTCAACATACTGATAAAATTGATAATTGACTGTGTATATTGAGTAACCAACCATCCAAAATAGTTAAATCTTATAATTCATATGTGGTGAATGGTTTTCTATTTCATACACATGCATATGGGGAATCAAAAAAACAATGAACATTGGAGTTTTCTTGAGAATATTGCATCACATAGAAAATGAAGTTGACTTTTATGGCATTCTGGATGAAATTATTAAGCTGTGTTATCTATGACAGAATTAAATAACAATGTTTAAATGTTGGTGGTTGGATACTGAGAGAGTCTTTCATGTTCATCAGACTCATGGAATCATCGATATTAAATATAAAATTCCTCTTGTAGTAAATGAACCATTTTTACTAGCTCAACAGGCACATCAGATTTATTATGCACAGTAATATACTACTTCAAGAGACTTGAGTGATTGGTGGAGCATAATAAAAATGAAATATCAGGATAATCAGTTTACTCAAACTGAATGTGGTTCCACTGAAGTGAAAGGAATTGGTATTTTTCAAGAGACCGCTCAAAATCCATCTTTCTCACAAAGAGACATGAATATAGATGATGACACCCCACAATTAAGGATCGATGATGATGAAGATGTTAATGATGTCACAAATGAATTATAAATGACAAGAGATGAAGAAACTGAAACTTATATGGATATTGATGATGCTGAGGAGGAAGACGAAGACATTGACATAGACAGCTATGAAGATGAGGATGAAGATGGACATTGACACATTTAAATGTTGGTTATAATCATAACTAATATATATCTATATATAATATTTATTTTCAATTATCTACTAACAATATTCATTTTGTGTTTCAGATGGATGCTGATATATTTCACGAGTTGCAGGACGTGGGACTACCTTTGGATGAGGGGGATTTTGGATCATCTGACCCTCAGGATAATAGTGATTCAGAGGGTATGTGGAGGGGGAATGATCTTGCACGACTGATTATTCCTGACCCTATTCCCGAGCATCGTCTATGTCTTGGCTTCAATCCATGCACACAGAGGTATGGTAACCTGTATATTTTAGTTAAATTTCATTAATTTATTTATATATATACTAATTGTTTGATCATTTATTCTTTTTTCACAGTTTTGTGCATGTAGCTATTGGACAGGGGAGCGCTATCTTGCGCAATTATTTTTCTTAGCCATGGATCACATGGGAATAGATTCCTATTGATGTGTGGTGTGACATGTTCGATCACTGGCTGGTACGTAAATAAAGAATATTTATTTTCAATTTTTTTATTAATAACTTTATATTATAAATTATTTGTAGGGTTTATGGTATCCCATCGATGATAGCATATGTGACGCTATCCACGCGGAAAGGCAGTTGTCTTTGTCTGACTGTTTCCATAAGTTTTTGCAAAATTTGAGAAGAATAGCCATTAAGAAAGCAGGAGTGACAGAATTTTATGAGTCGTGTAAAGCCCACCGATCAGAGTACATTTCATCTCATGTTTGGGATGGATTATGTTTACACTAGTTGGGTGGTGGATTTAAAAGGAGATATTCAATGGGATGATATAATTTGAGGAGACTGGAGGTGACACATCGAGCTAGTAGTCATACCTTCAATATGCATAGAGAGAATCTGGAAAATATATTGTTTAAATATTTTATATAACTTTAAATATAAATAGTTTATTTTATATTTATGTAGGCAGTCAAGAATCCCGATATTACGGAGTTCGACGTTTATCAGAGGATGTACAGTGATCAAGCCACTGGAGAGATTAGAGGTGATCACCAGAATCAGATAGTGGTTATTATTATTTTTTTCTATTTTTTATTAAATTCATATAATATTTTTACCATTTTAATTTAAAATTGGAATTGAAGGAGTCATATGGGGCTACGACCACCCAAACACAGACTGAGAGTCAGGATGAGACGACTGAGCAGACAAGTGCCCACCATTTCGATGCGGCGACATGGTTCCAGGAGAATCAGTATTGCTTTGAGAAGGGTCGATTAGTTGGTATCGGCTCTCATTTGACTCATGGTACTTATTATGGTACTGCTGTGATTTCGGCGTCCTGCTCGAGAGGAGCTCTTGGAGAGACATCATATTCTTCCTCACAATATCAGGAGTAGTTGCGAACTCAAGCTGAGCTTATAGAGAGTTTGCAGAAGCATAATGATGAGATGTGTCGGTGGCAGCAGCAGCACGAGGAGGAGATGCTTCGATTGGAGCAACAGCGGCAACGGCGGTAGTGGCAATAGCTGTAGGATCAAATATGTAAACATTAGATACTCAAATACAAGAGGGGGGTTATGAATTGTATAATTTAAAAAATTCCTTTGGAACTTTAAATGATGATTATGATTAACATGGTTAAACAAGGTAATTCACAAAACCTCCAGTTCTACACACTTTCTTGATTTAGGAAAAATTATTCTGAGAAAGAAATTCCAGAAAATATGGTTCCATAAATGAAACTTAATGACAATTCAAAATGATGAATATTCTACCTTAAAGCGTATAGATTCTAACTAAATCAGAGTACAAGTATAAAGAAGTATAATATAATTTTACTTTCCCTAACAATACAAATGCAGTGGAAAACTTGTAACAAAACAAGTAACAAGTAGTAAATATTTTAACCCAAAAAGAAGGGTATACAACAACCTTGGATAAAGGTCCCTTGATTTATAATTTCAAGAAAGTATTTCTTACCTAGACTAGGGTAAGCCCTCGATACGAAGATCAGAGTCTATCTTGCTATCCCCGCAAGCCCTCAACTTCAAGGTAGTCGGAACCTCTACCTTCCTCGGCAAGGAAGCCCTCAACTTAAAGGTAGTCAGCACCTCTGTATTTCTATCCTCGAAATCGCTCGATTGTACATAATAACAATTGGAGTCACACAAAGAAAATCTGAACCAGGAGTTCAGTACACACTAAGAATAAGAGTATCTCTCTCTAGAAATCACTTCAAGTCAAATGTTATCCAGAAGTCATGACTTCAAATGAGCTCCTATTTATAGTCATGGCTTCAATGGTTGGATCCCTCCTCAAACGTTCATATTTTTCTTTGAATTTTAGAGGGACCTATACATGTGTCACTTAAACAATGGTTAGTGAGTAATTGAAAGCACGACATCATTTTATAACAAAACAAGTGTAAGAATAACTAAAATCCAATATTCGAAATATAAGTAAATGAAAGTTCGGAGTCTAACTAAAATTTAATTATGAATCTATAATAAGAGAATATTTAGATTATGTTTTTTAGGAATTCAAAACCTAAATTCTATAGAATTCCGGAGTCTGAATTTCAAGGAAATTAGGAATCTAGATTCACAAGAATTCGGAACCTGGACTTACAATGTTCAGAGTCAGAGTTCATGAGAATTCGGAGTCATATTTTGTAGGAGTTTGGAGTCTGTATTCAGAGAACTCCGACTCAGAACTCAGAAAGTTCGTAACCAGAATTCGTACTCAAAATTCAGAGTCAGAACTCAGAAAGTTCGTAACCAGAATTCGTATTAAGAATTCAGATTCCGAACTTAGAATGTTCATAACCAGAATATGTAATCAGAAATCAGAGTCAGAACTTATAAGATTTCATAACCAGAATTCTTAATCAGAATTCGGAGTCAGAAATCAGAAGAGTGTGTATCCATAATTTGTAATCATAATTCGGAATCAGAACTCATAAGAGTTGGTATCCAGAATTCGTAATCAGAATTCGGGTCCTAAAATAAAATGCTTCATATCTAGGTAATAATAGGATTCCAAGATTTTGGTTTCAATATGAATTTTACACTTATAAAAATTATGATATGAACAATGAAAAAATGAAAAGGATAAATTTCCTTGGGGAAGAAAATTTTCCTCATAGAAGTAAAACATAGGGTAAAAAGAAATTTGCCTTGAGATAAGGTGTTTGTGATTTTCAAAACAAGAAGGAATGATAAAGTCATAAGGAAACCTTATTGGCTTAAAAATATCTCCCAAGTATGAAGGAATGGAAATTTCATAAGGAAAACCTTATTGACTCAACAATCTACCCCTTTTTGGAAAACACAAACATCTTTACGAAAAAGATTATAAGGAATTAGAAAAAAATTTCTAGACTTCGAAAATAAAACTTATCTCCCTTTATACATGGACAATGGTGAAGACTACTAACTCCCCCTTAGACTTTGGAACTATATGGATGATATTCTATATTTTTGGAAAGAAATTTTTTATTTGAATATGGAAATCATCGTAATGAGAACTCCCCCTTAGGGATATTTCTTATTTTACATACAATTATTTTTCCATTCTACCCCTTTGTGATTTTCAAAAAGATTTTGAGGGAATGGAAAAAATGGTACCTAAAATATTAGTACAAGCATCCAAACAAAAACAAAAAACCAAAATTTCATTAAAATATGAAGAATTTGTACAAGGAAAAACAGATACAATAAAAAGATCAGATTTGGATCTATTTTGCTTCTTTTTCCTTGGGTATCAGTTCTTCACAATAGTTTTCAGATAATTTAGCTCTCTATGATCCTCCTCTACTTGATTCTCTAAGGATTTGATCTTATGATCTTGAGCCTTTAGAGCCTCTGTCTGAGCTTTTAGCAAGTCATCTTTCTTTATTAACTTTTCTTGAATATCGGTCTGGAGATCCCTTTTGGTTTTCCAACTTTGGACAACATAATTCAACTTCCCATTCAGATATTTGACATCATCAATCTGAGTATTTTGTTCAAGATTTAGCTTTTACTCAAAGATATATGTTAGATCCTTGATTTTGGTGTCTTCAGTATCAGAAGCTTCCTTGAAATCATCTTGAAATTGATCAAGCTCTCTCAAATCTTCAACAATCTTCTTCGACCAGCTGGTCATTTTCTTGCAAGATTTTATGTGAGCTTCATATTTAATAAGGAAATACTTATGTTCGGCCTCAATCGTTACACACATATCCATCACAATAGATACAGAGTCTGATTTCTAATTCATGCTATGCTGTAGAATCTGGAATCTAGAGTCAATTTTGGGAAAGATCGGAATGGTGTCCACTAGCTTCTTCAGGGACTGAATGAAAAATCTTGTCCAAGAGAAGATGACTCTGAGTCTGACACTCTTCTAGGTTGTGGTTCTTCATATATCTCGACAAGATTCCTATTAGAGAATCTTCCAGTATCCTTCTTCCTTATAATTGCTTTGGTTGGGGTATCGACAACCACTTTTTTACCCTTACTGATTTTCGGAACAACTTCTTCATTCGGAGACTCATAATCACTTCCAGACAACTGAACAATCTTATTTTCATCAATTTTTTCTTTTTCAGATCTTGCCTCAATGTCCTTAGGATGAATGATTACATGATTATAGATTTCTTCCTTAGACAATTTGTTCACTTCCTCTTTAGCCTTCTTATCCACTCCAAGAGTAGCAAGTTTTGAAGATCTGGCTTGAGAAGTCCAGATTGATAATTTTTCAGAAGAAATTTATTTCTCATGAAATTTTTCTACTTGATTTTTCAGATCAGCTATATCTTCAGTTCTTTGAGATTATTTTACTTCTTCTACAACTTCCTTTTCTTCAACACCTTTCTCTAGTACTTTTTCTGGAGTCATGAACTTCTTCATCAGTGTCTCAGGTAATGGTTCTACCAAGAAAGTTTTTGGTATGGGAATGTTCTTGGATGAAACTTTAGTTTCCTTCAAAATAGATTGCACAATATCTACCTTTGACATCTTCTTTTTAAGCTTCTTCTCTTTGGATTTCTTCTCAAGCTCTTCAGCAGCTTTCTCTTTCAATGCTTTGGCCTCTGCGGGGTCTAGGCCAAACTGTGGATCCCCTTCCTTCCGATTCTTTTTATCCTCCCTCCATTTTTCTACTACCTCATCAGGATAGGCTTTCTGTTTCTTGGGATTTGGAGGTGCGGATTCGGTTTCTTTGTCCATAAGAGTTTTATCTGTTTCTTCCACTTCTTTTAGTTTCCTCTTTTTTCAGCTTTCTTCGATGGTTCAGTCTCTTCTGCATTTTTCGGAATGTCTTCTACTTCATCATCTGGAAGATCATAAAACTCACCTGACTCCTTAGAGAAGCCATCTTTCATCCTCTTGAGGTATCATCACTGATTAGCATTACTTTGCAATTCCTAGGATTGGAACTGCAAGGGATTCTGAAAGATTCAAGGCACCGAACTATAAATTTGGAGAGTAGGGCAGGATACATAATTATCTATGCTCTCATATTCCCATTTTTGATATTCTCTATCGTAATGAGAATATGGTTAATTAGAATTATTTTCCTTAGATTTACCAAAAAATATAAGATATACATATCACTTTTCTTAGGAGTGTCCTTGTCACCCTTTCTCAATAAGATAAGGCCCAGAACCCATAACTCTTGGATCTAATTGTTGGTAAAAAGGTGAGAAATTTTTGCAGTCTTGACATCTGTAAGTCCAAGACATTCACTACTGGAAATTGGACCTATACCCACGGTTTTTCAGAAAACCGTGGCTATAGATCCCCCCTATACCCACGGTTTTCCAGAACCGTGGGTATAGGTATTGTATGGGAACCTATACCCACGGTTTTGGCAAACCGTGGGTATAGGTACCCTATACCCACGGTTTGGACCAAACCGTGGGTATAGTTTTTTTGGTGAAGACCTATACCCACGGTTTTTCCAAAACCGTGGGTATAGGCATTGCTTTGGAAACCTATACCTACGGTTTTTAAAAACCGTGGGTATAAGGGGTATTTTTTTCAAAGACCTATACCCACGGTTTTCAAAACCGTGGGTATAGGTTTCCCGCGTTATTGTGGGTGGAGGGAATGGAAAAAAAATTGCGCGGGACGAAATAAATTTTACGTGGGAACAATGTTGTAAATAATTTAATTACACATATACTGGTATTAATGAACATAAATTCGCTAGGTGTGTTGGTTTAGTTAGTCGTTCAGTTCTAGAAGGTGCGGTGTTCGAAACTCGGCAGGATATAATTTTAAATATTTCAACAATATTAATATAAGTATAACACTGTATATTTAAATTAACAAAAACGGTCTAGCTTAGTTGGTTCGCCGCGGTCTTTCCTTCCCGGTCCCGTGTTCGAAACCCGGCAGGATATAATTTTAAATATTTCAACAATATTAATATAAGTATAAGACTGTATATTTAAATTAACAAAATCAGTCTAGCTTAGTTGGTTCGCCGCGGTCTTTCCCTCCCGGTCCCGTGTTCGAAATCCGGCAGGATATAATTTTAATTATTTCAACAATATTAATATAAGTATAACACTATATATTCAAATTAACAAAATCGGTCTAGCTTAGTTGGTTCGCCGCGGTCTTTCCCTCCCGGTCCCGTGTTCGAAACCCGGCGTTTCCCTATTTTTAATAACCGCATCATTATTAATATATTAATACAGAATAATCATTATATACATATAAGTATAATAGCTCGGTTGGTCCGCTGGTTAGTTTCTGCGCGTATTTGTTCTTCATGGCGCGGGTTCAAAACCTGCTGAGCTTTTTTTTTGAATATAAATTTTTCCCACGGTTTTCAAACCGTGGGAAAACCCCATGCCACGCTGTACAGCAGCGGTTTCATGTGTGAACCACCTATACCCACGGTTCTACCAAACCGTGGGTATAGGTCAAGACCCCTATCCCGACGCCATTCCAGCCCACGGTTCCCAAAACCGTGGGTATAGCCTATACCCACGGTTTTGGGGGCTATACCCACGGTTTTGAACCGTGGGTATAGGTCGTTTTTCCAGTAGTGATTGCATAGCCTTAACTTTTATAAAACTCCCTTGAAGATCTGGCAGCTTGTGGGAACATGATTCTACCTCTCCTTCATAAGATAACCCTACAAAGCTAGCAGCCTTGGCATATGAAAGTGCATATGTTTCTCCATAACTCTTGAAGGAAAATTTTTCTCTTCCATCTTCCTTGAAAAAAAACTGATTCATAAAATTCAATGAGTAGATTAGGATACACAATATCCTGAGCTCCTGTCTTTGATATGGATACATTATCTCATCCATTTATCTTGATATTCTTTGAAATAATAGAGTAATACTTATTGAAGAAGTTCGGATGCCCCAATATCTCCATGTAAATCTGCCACTCCAAAAGTTTCTTGAAAGAAGACGTATCTTGAGAAGAGATTTTAGCATACATTCAGACTAGAGAAAACCTTGAAAATTTATAATGGGATTTTGAAGTGGGCCAGAACTTCGACACGCAAAATCTTTGAAAACCAATGTGGGACAACCATTGGGGGTCCCCTTTTTATTGGTGTTGAAGCGACGGTTGAACTTCCCTTCTGAATCCAATGACTGAGAATTCTTCAAATAAGATCTCACGGTTGAAAAGATAGCCGTAATGAAAATTTGGTATGATCCAATATTTTGAGGTTTTTAAAGGAAGCGATCCAGATTTAAGGAAAGTAGAATCTGAGAAATTTTCAAAAACAAAAGAAACTAACAGCAAGTAAAAGGTTATTATGAAAACTCGAGAAAGAATCAGACCTTTAATATTGTTAGGAGAATTATTCATACTGGGGAAAATTCTTCTTAAAGGGCTTTAGATTCCAAAAAAACCTTGAGTACAAAAAATAATTGAGTACACAGATCTTTATTACGAAAATTTTCATTACAAAAATCTACATTACGAAAATCTCAAGTACGAAAAACTCATTACGAAAATTTCAAGTATGAAAAATTCATTACGAAAATTTCAAGTATGAAAAATTCATTACAAAAATTTCAAGTACAAAAAAATCATTACGAAAATTTCAAGTACGAAAAATTCATTACAAAAATTTCAAGTATGAAAAATTCATTATGAAAAATATGAAAAAATTCATTAAGAAAAATATGAAAAACTTCATTACAAAAAATATGAAAAACTTCATTATGAAAAATATAAAAAATATCATTATGAAAAATATGAAAAAATTCATTACGAAAAATATGAAAACCTTCATTGTGAAAAATATGAAAAACTTTATTATTAAAAATATGAAAAACTTTATTACGAAAAATATGAAAAACATCATTGCAAAAAATATAAAAAATCATCAAACAAATTGAATCCCCCTATGAAAATTATTTTTTTACAATAAAGAGATTGGTTCAACAGAAATTTATTGAGGAGGATTACCTTACGGTTATCATTCCTAACTTCTATTTAATGTATTCAAATCTAATGGAGGGTAAAGATTTTGGGAAAATATCAGCAAGTTGATCTTACGTTCTGATAAATTGAAGAATGATATCTCCTTTTTGTGTGTGATCCCTAAGAAAGTGATGCCTAATATCTATGTGTTTTGCATGATATTGATATGCAGGGTTTTTATTAAGGGCAATGGCACTTGTATTGTCACACAAAATTTGTGTTTTGGTAAATCTAATTCCATAGTCTGTGAGTGTGTGTTGCATCCACAACACTTGAGCATAACAACATCCAGTTTCTACATATCCAACTTCAACAGCGGAAAGTGATACTGAGTGTTGCTTCTTACAATACCAAGAAACTAATGAATCTCCTAAGAATTGACAAGTTCTAGATGTGCTACTTCTATCCATTCTACATCCACCAAAGTAATCATCCGAAAAACGTTTTAAAATAAAATCATTTCCAGAAGTATAAAAGAGTCCTAAATCCATGGTTCCTTTTAAGTAGTGAAAAATTATTTTCACTGCCTTTAAATGGGATTCCTTGGGATTCGTTTGATATCTTGCACATAAGCTTACTGAAAACATTAAGTCTGGATGACTAGATGTTAAGTAAATTAAACTTCCTATCATACCTCTAAAAGTTGTTTGATCTACTCGTTTCCCAGCTTCATCAAGATCAAGTGTGTTTGAGGTACCAATGGGAGTACTAATACTTTTAGTGTTGTCATATCCATACTTTTTAAGAAGATATTTAATATACTTATGTTGGAATATATAGATTCCTTCTGGTTTTTGAGAGATTTTAAAACCAAGAAAAAATGTTAACTCACTAATCATACTCATTTCAAACTCATATTTCATTAGATTTGTAAAGGAATCAGATAAAGATTGCTGAGTTGAACCAAATATAATGTCATCAACATATATTTGAACAACCAAAAAAAATTTCTTATCTTTCTTTATAAAAAGGGTTAGATCAGCATTTCCTTTAACATAGTTATTTTGAATCAAAAATATTTTAAGTCTATCATACCAAGCTTGAGGGGCTTGTTTAAGTCCATATAGAGCTTTGGTAAGTCTAAAAACATGATCAGGATATTTTGTATCTTCAAAGCCATGAGGTTGTTCAACTAAAACTTCCTCTTGAACATAACAATTAAGGAAAGCACATTTCACATCCATTTGAAAAATTTTGAAATTTAAGAATGCTGCAAAGGAAAGTAAAATACGAATAGATTCAAGTCTAGCTACTGGAGCATAGGTTTCTTCATAGTCTATTGCATATTGTTGATTATAGCCTTTAGCAACTAATCTAGATTTATTTATTACAATGATTCCATTTTTATCACACTTATTTCTAAAGACCCATTTTACTCTAATAACAAAAGTTTCCTTAGGTATTTCAACTAAGGTCCAGACTTTATTCATTTAAAATTCATTTAGTTCATCTTACATGACATTAATCCAATTATCATCACCTAAAAGTTGATTTACATCACCAATGATACTATCACTAGGATGATTCTTTTGAAACAACTGATTTGGGTTTTGTAAAACCTATTCATCAACATAGGGTAGAAAATCTTATGGGGTAAATGTTTTAAAAGTATATTCTTGGACATTTTCCTTATTAGAGGGATCTTATAACACAGGTTGATAATCAGTTTTTGAAAACACATCCAAAGATGTAGGTTGGGGTTTTTTAAAAACAAAAGGATCAGTTTCATCAAATTTTACATGCACTGTCTCTTCAACAGTACAAGTGTTTTTATTTAAAACTTTATATGCCTTAGAAGTTGTGAAGTAGCCTAAGAAAATTCCTTCATTAGATTTTGGTGAGAATTTCTATAGATTATCTTTATTATTCAGAATAAATACCTAGCAACCAAAAACCTTAAAGTATGAAAGTCTAGGTTTTCTATCATTTCATAACTCATAAAGAGTTTTATTAAGAAAAGGTCCAATCAAAACTCGATTTATAGTATAATAAGAAGTACTCACATCTTGAGCCCAAATGTATTTAGCTACAGAAAATTCACTCAACATGGTTCTTGTTATCTCCTAAAGAATTATATTTTTTCTTTAAACAACTCCATTCTGTTGAGGTGTTCTGGGTGCTGAGAAGTTATGAGTAATGCCTTTTCAACTACAAAAAGTTTCAAAATCAGAATTTTGAAATTCTCCTCCATGATCACTACAAATAGTTTTCAATGGAAGGATTTTCTAATTTTTAACTTGGGATCTAAAACTTTTGAAATATGAGAAGGATTCATACTTCTTTGCTAGAAAATAGACCCATGTAAATCTAGTGTAATCATCAACCAAGATAAATACATAGTACTTGCCTCCAATTCTTCCAGTTTTTGTTGGACCAAAAAGATCCATATGCACAAGTTGTAATGCATCAGTAGTTGAGACTTCACAAACTGATTTAAAACTTGATTTATGTTGCTTTCCATATTGACAAGTGTTATAAACTTTTGAAGAATCAAATCTAAGCTCCGGTAGATCCTTAACTAACCTTTTCTTAGAGAGTTTCCATAAGTTCCTAAGGTTATAGTGACCTAACATTCTATTCCATAACCAAGAATGATCTTACATTGTACTAAGGAAAGGTAAGTCTTGGCTCCTAAGGTCTTATAAGTTTAGTGTGTAGACATTCTCTTGCCTATGGGTAGAAAGAATAAACTCTTCCTTGGAATTGTGTACTAAGCACTTGTCATTCCTAAAATTCATAAGGTAACATTCATCTCATAATTGACTTATACTAATGAGGTTATGCTTAAGACCCTTAACAAATAAAACATTTGAAATCAAAGTTTTTCCAAGAAGAAGGACGTTACCTATACCAATAATTTCTCCCTGAGCATTATCTCCCAATGTTAATTTTCAACCTTTCATATTGATAACCATTTCAAGGAAGTTTTGGTTACCATTCATATGCCGGGAAAATCCACTATCCATGTACCATGTAATGTTGTTGGTACCTTCTCTATTTTATTAAAAACAAAAGAGTTAGACTTTCAGATTATAAACTTTGTTGGATCTGAAATTTTGGAAAGCAAAATTTTAGGCGCCCACATCTTTTTAGAAAAGTAGGCTTTATGAAATCCTAAGGACTGGTTTTGTTTAGAGAGCAATTCTTTGCCCAATTTCCACCGCACTGACACTTAGTATAGAATGAATCACTTTGAGGAACAAATTAATTATTACTAAAAATTGGTTTAGAACTAGTATAACCAAAACCAGAACTATTCCTTAGAGGTCGGATTTGAGAATACATTTTATCAAAATTTTTGTTACCTAAGCAAAATTTTGACAAACACTTTCTCAAGGAAAAAATTTCAGATTTGAGTTTGATAACCAAGTTCTTGTCTTCAAAAAAATTATTTTGAACTAGAGCTAGGCTCGAAAACATTTTTCTTAGAAATTACATTTTCAAGATATTTAAAAAGTTTATTCTTCTTAGAATTTAAATCCTCGAGATTTTATAAAATACTTTCAAAATCAACATTTTTCTTGTCAAGATCTTCAGAAAAATCTGATATTTCCTTAGTAAGAATAGTATTCCTAGAATTTTCCTTATCAAGTTTTTTCATGAGTTTTTAATTCTCAATATCAAGAATTTTGGAAAACCTAGACACTTATTCATAGGGAGGTAAAGTATTATCTTCATTAGAAGAAGATTCTTCATTCGAAGAGTTATAATATTTATTATTACTATAATTTTCATTTAAAGAAACATTGGCCATTGATTTAGTATTGTGTCCCTTAGCCATCAAGAAATAATTTTCAATAGGTAGTCTTGCTATTAGACCAAGATTCTTCAGTCCAGAAGATTCAGAATTTGAAGATTCATCTGAAGAGTCACCACCACTGGCACTCTAGGTTTCATTAGATTTTAAGACTTTCTTAGCTTTAGCCTTGTAATACTTCTTTATGTTTCTCTCTGAATGACTTTCCTTTATTTCTTTTCTCTTAAGAATAGGACAATCAGGTCTTATGTGTCCAGATCTCTTGTATTCATAACATGTGTCTTATGAATCTTTCTTATCTTTCCTTTCCTTTTTCTTATATCTGTATTGAAAGTTCCTCTATCTAGCTATCTTGTTCATCCTTCGAGCAAGATTTTCTAATTCATTTTCTGTGGATTCAGTTCCACTAGATTCTGAATGGATAACAACTTTCTTAGATTTGGATCTAGTAACTCTCTCAGGAGTCTTAGCATTCATATGGTTTGAAGTTGTAGTAAAAGCAACACTACCATTCCCATTCTTCTTCTTTACATTATCAGTATCTCTCTTCATTCTAGTCTCATGTTGAAGAAGTCTTCCAAACAGTTCATCAAGATTAATTTGAGTAACCTTTCTATTCTCATCAATAGCAGTCCTTTTGGATTCTCATTAATTTGGAATGATGTCTATGATCTTATCAATAAGAGCTTCATCATCTAATCCTTTCTCACCCAAGGATTGTAAACTATTCACAATAGTCATGAATCTTTGTTGCACCTTACATATGGGTTCTCTATAAGGAATGAAAAAACCATGATATTCAGCTCTGAACATGGATCTTCTAGTTTCAATAACTTTGTAAGTTCTAAAGTGAGAAACTACAAGTTTCTTCCAAATACAATTTGCTGCTTCACATGATGAAATTTGGATATGTATGTTTCTAGTCATGGAACAAAAAAAAGTATTGTGTACCTTATAATTCAGCTGATATTCATGCTTTTCCTGATTGGTAAATATACTAAATTCTTTGTCATGAATTTTATATCCTCCAGTAAGCATAAAAAAATTATCAAAACCATTATAGATAATGAATTTCTTCATGATATCTCTCCAATATTCGTAATCATTTCCATCAATGATAAGTGGTCTAGTTGGATTTATATTGTCTATGGAACCAGCATTCATTCCTTCCATATTAAAGAAGAATCATTCCACACAAACTTGTTAATAGAAAAATTTCAGATTCAAGGAAATTATTTCTAAGAAAAGAAAGTATAGAACAATGAAAACTTGATCAAAAAAACATATATGTGAGTAAAAGTATTTCAGAGACCTGTTTTGATACCAATTGTAGGATTGGTTCAGAATATGAGGTTGCCAACCTCTGATACCAATTGTTGGATCGAATATGTAAAGATGAGATGCTCAAATACAAGAGGGGGTTGAATTGTATATTTTAAAAAATTCCTTTATAACTTTTAAATATGATTGTGTTTAATAACGTTAAAAAAGGTATCTCACAAAACCTCTTATTCTACACACTTGATTGATTCAGGAAAAATGATTTCGAGAATGAAATTCCGAAAAATATGGTTCCAGAAATGAAACTTAATGAAAGTTTACAATGATGAAGATTATACCTTAAAGCGTATAGAATATAACTAAATCAGAGTACATGTATAAGGAAGTATAAGACAATTATAATTTCCTTAACAATACAAATGCATCGGAAAACTTGTAACAAAACAAGTAACAAGTAGTAAATCTTTTAACCCAAAGAGAAGGGTATCCAACAACCTTGGTTAAAGGTCCCTTGATTTACACTTTCAAGATATTCTGTCTTACCCACACTAGGGTAAGCCCTCGATACAAATATTGGAGTCTATCTTGCTATCCTCGTAAGCCCTCAACTTCAAGGTAGTTGGAACCTCTGTCTTCTTCAGTAAGGAAGCCCTCAACTTCAAGGTAGTTTTCACCTCTGTCTTCCTATCCTCAAAAGACCTTGATTGTACACAGCAACAATTGGAGTCACGCAAAGAAAATCTGAACCATGAGTTTAGTACACACTAAGCATGAGAGTATCTCTCTATAGAAATCTCTTCCGGTAAAATGTTTTCCAAAAGTCCTGAGCTCTTTCAAATAAGCTCCTATTTATTGGTACGACTTCAATGGTCGGATCCCTCCTCCAACGGTCATATTTTTCCTTGAATTTTGGAGAGACCTGTACACATGTCACTCAAACAACGGTTAGTGAGTAACTAAAAGCACAACATTGTTTTATAACAGAACAAGTGTAAGCATAACTAAAATACAATATTCAGAATGTAAGTAAATGTAAGTTTGGAGTATAACTAAAATTGAATTCAGAGTCTATAATACAAGGATATTTGGATTCTGTTTTTTAGGAATTTGGAACCTGAATTATATATAATTCTGGAGTCTAAATTTCAAGGAAATTCAAAATCTAGATTCACAAGAATTCAGAACTAGAACATACAAAGTTCAAAGTCAGAGTTCATGATAATTCAGAGTCAGAACTCATAGGAGTTCAGAGTCTGTATTCATAGAACATGGAGTCAGAACTAAGAATGTTCGTAACCAGAATTCGTATTCATAATTCAGAGTCAGAATTCAGAAAGTTTGTAACTAGAATTCATATTAAGAATTTGGAGTCAGAACTCAGAAAGTGCGTAACCAGAATTCGTAATCAGAATTCAAATTCAAAACTTATAAGAGTTCATAACCAGAATTCGTAATCAGAATTCATAGTCAGAACTCAGAAGAGTTCGTATCCAGAATTCGTAATCAGAATTCGGAATCAAAACTTGGAAGAGTTCATATCCAGAATTCGTAATCAGAATTTGGATCCTAAAACAGAATGCTTCATATCAAGGTAATAATAGGATTCTGATGTTTTGGTTTCAATCTGGATTTTACACTTAGAAAAATTATGATATGAACAATGAAAACATGATAAGGATAAATTTCCTTGGGGAAGAAAATTTTCCTTATAGAAGTAAAACATGGGGTAAAAAGAAATTTTCCTTGAGATAAGGTGTTTGTGATTTTCAAAACAAGAAGGAATGATAAAGTCTTAAGGAAACCTTATTGGCTTAAAAATATCCCCCAAGAATGAAGGAATTGAAATGTCATATGGAAAACCTTATTGACTCAAAAACAGTAGCATCACTATCAGAAGGAGTACATGTGGCACCTGACTCGTAGTTTAAGGATTGAGTTTCCTCCAATATCTCCTCTACCTCCTCCACCTCCTCCAGTAAACGACCCCCCAGTGATTTATTTTTTATGTTAAAAACATTTGAATTCAAGATTTGTAGTAATCTAAAATTTTTACAGTTTCTGTCTTTTATATTGGTTTAAATATTGCATAATTTAATTTTTTTTTATTTTTTATACTTTATTATTTATTATTAGTATTATATTTTTGAATATTTGTTTATTTTACTAATAATAATATTATTATATATTTTTTATATATTTTTTTTGTAAATATTGAGAATTTTAATAATTTTTTATTTTTTTTATTTTAATAATATTAATATTAATTTCTTATTAATCATAATTTTATTAAATATACTTTTTTAGTAATATATTTTTTAATGTCTGTTTATTTTACTAATAATAATATTTTTTATTTCTTTATTATCTTAATAATAATAATATAATTTTTTCATTGATCATAATTTTATTATTATTTTTTATTATGATTAGTATTGGTGACGGGACCTGGTCGCAAATAATCTAAATGTAATTTTTCATAAATAGTATTTGCGATGGGGCAGCGTGTTCGTCGCAAATACTATTGGTGGCGGACCCATCGCAAAATGTTTATATATATATAATGTATATAATCGGATGGTTATTTGTGATGAGAAATGTTCCATTTGAAAATATTATTTGCGACAAACCTGTCGAAAAAAGTTGATAGATATATAATGTATATAATCGGAGGCTAATTTGTGACGGAAAAAATTCCCGTCGCAAATACCATTTTTTGTGACAGGCCCATCACAAATAAATGTATGTGCGACACCGTTTTCTACAACATGCTATTTTCGATGGGCCCCCATCGCTAAAGCCTATTTGAGATGGGATCCCGTCACAAATGTATATAATTCTAGTAGTATATCTTCCTTAAGAGTATTTGGAATTTACATCCTCTCTGAAGAAAATGATGGTACATTGAAGGCCTTGGGTTTTTCTATTGATTTATGTTACTCAATAATGAAAATATTCTTCTTTATACATCCATTTTCAAATATTTTATATTTGATAGAAAACTAATGTGTTCTCATTTTTTAAATTATGAATTTATTTTAAAAAATAATTCACTTTATCTAAATTTTGGCTTTTATATATAATGTTTTATTTATATGGTGCCTAATTTTCACTATAAGGGTGATTTTTTATTCTTGTTCTTTAAAATAATATTTTACCATAATAGTATCCAACTCCTTTTATATTATAATTATTTAGGTTGGTGTGATATTTTATTTTACGTGCTTTGATTTTAATTTTTTTTACTACGTTTTTTAATCAAGAGAAAGATAACTTCCTTTTTAATTATTATTTTTAATTATAAAAAAGTTATAGAATTATGTATCTATTCAATGAATTTATTTTTTTAAAATTATTTTACTTTCAAAGAAAATAAATTATACAATTTTAGACTTTATACAAAAACAAGTTCTAGAAGGTAAGAACTGTGTTTATAATAATAATTTAAAAGGTTTGGTTTACACTAATATAAAAGTATATATTGAAATTTTGGATTTATTTATTGTCATAATATGTATATTATTATTCTAAAGAGGAAACTTTTCATGACTAGTCTTAGTAAATAATATTTTTTGCGATGAATCTAGTTTTTATCAATATAAATGTGATATATTTTGAAGGAAAAACATTAAAAAAAATTAAATTATTTTATTTGGTAATAAAAAAATTTGTATTAGATGGTTGATATTGTAATTTAACATGTTTCATAATTCTCTAGTGTCATGGAGAGTTACTATTAAACCAACACATGGACCAACAAAACCTATCGATAATAATGATTTCAACCTAAAAATATTAATATGAACATATTTTTTATTCATACAATAATTTTTTCAATTTCTAAAATTTATTTGATAAACTTGTAGTCCTCAGTTCTTAATAATTGACCTATTACCCAAATGATCCAATTATAATATTGTATAATATATTTATATTAAAATTTTATATATAGATATAGGGGGTCATATTTTATATCAAATTTCAATAAATATTTTGGAAACAATTTTTTTTAGATGTTTAATAGATTAGAATTATGTCAAACCTAAATAATTATTATTTGTATCAGACCCAGTTGTAGGCCTATAGAAAAAAAATAAATGAATACTACTTTGAAAATCTTATTAAATGGAAAATTAAATTGATATATATATATATATATATTTAAAGTTATAATCTAACAATTCCACCACCTGAATAATTTTAATAATTTGTGTATAATGATCAAGGTAAACACCCATTATAGAAGCAATTTTTCCCATCTGTAAGTCTGTAATAATATAAGAATTTTATCAGTGGGTCAATATTGTCAATTAAAAATAGTTTCGTCAGAAATGAAAAAATAATACAAGAATTATGACACCCATCAATATAATGATTAATAATATCACTCCCCCTTGGATTTAATCAATTTCATGAAATCATATTTATATGGTTTCTTTATTAAAAAACTTATAAGACAAAATCAAATGGAAAACATTATAAAGGAAAAATGATTACAACATTCCCAACTACCCATTGTAAAATTATGACGTTTTTTCAAAAATAGACCATGGTTCAGAATCCCTATTCCTATTAATAATATCATGTGCCACCAATAATTAAAATATTACAGATATAATTTCCATTAATTTTTATTCAATAATTTTCTAATAGAAAAAAAATAAAGTGACATAATTATTATAAAAAACATTCCTAGTTTTCAATTCCAAATAAATAACTTTATTTAGCTAATTATAACCACTTAAAAATCATATTTTTTAATGGAACATGATATTTTACATTGGAATTATTACTTATATTTATATTATTTGTTTTACAAGATATTTTATTTAAAATAATAGTATCCTACCATGTTTTAAGAAAGATTTTTATATATTTATAATATAATTATATAATTTTTTCTTTAAAATAATTACATTAAATGGTTCCTTAACAACAATTTTGTTTTATTTAACATCACGAAACAGCATCATTCAGACCATCCTAGAGAAGAAAATAAGATATATTAGTGTTCATCAAATCCCACCTCTAATAAGCCACAGGTTGGTGGGAAAAAATACGGATATTTTAAAAAATATAGTGGGAATTATCCTTTTTATAGAAAACATTATATCACTAATAAAATAATATCTAACACACAAAAAAACATCTAGAAATACCATGAAACCAAAATATAACATGATATATTCATGCATGATATGTCACATAATTTTATAAATAAAATAAACAAAATATGAATAAAACATTCATCCTAGTAGTCTCCAACATACTTGAAAAAAATGGTCCTCAATGTAGATTCCATAAATTCTAGTAACAACACACACAATGATAGAATCACCTCACACCTCCTATGATATGATATTTCAAGTCTAAAACTAGATGATAAATTTAATGGTTGATAACCTATGCTCAATAGGATCCTCCTTTAGAATCCTCAAGTGTCAATGTGCATGAAGAATATCAATAACTCTATAAATGAAACATAATAACAATATAATCCAACAAAGATCTAGGAAAGTCCATAATTATCCACTAATCCCCACAAAAAGATGTTATGAATAACTAAATCATAATATAATAACAATAACATGAAAAACTAGATGTGTGTATGTTGAAAAAAAAGTCTGTTAAAACCTACTCCACAATGAAATTGTTGCCATGATTTATAATATATTACATCTTAAGGATCCAATCCATTTTTTACCAAGTCATTTTACATAATTAAAACAACCATAAATATCATTATATCAAAAGGGATTACAATATCCCACAAGAGAAATCTGGATATAGAAAGTGTTCAACCATCTAATAAAACATGAATATTAGATTACACCTAGAATCAAATACAACCTGGATATTAGAACTTTCTTGATTCAACTTCTACGGTGGTTGTGTAGCGAATGGTTAATATAAAAATATTTTATCACTAACATAAAAAACAAAAGGACATACTTATATCATTAAATAACTTGGGTATATTAGTTCATCAATTCCACTAAAACTTGAATCCCATACAAACAATCATGAAAATATAAAGAAGTTAACTATATCATAGATGCATTTTACATAGCATGGAAAATAAAGGTTGGTAAAATATTTTAATAACTCTTTAATTGACTATTAACTTCCTTATAAATCAATATCTCACAAAATATGATTTTCAAATGACTATATTATATTACAACCTCTAATCTTTGGAATAGAACATTCGACCATCTTTTTATGAATACGACATCCAATTTTCATCAAGAATAAAATATATGATCACCTATTCATTTAATAATTATTCCATTCAAACACTATAAAATACAAAGATAAATCATACAAATTATTAAATAAATCATTTATACTTCAATTAAATGATTTCAAAACCATATATCTTTATATAAAAAGAATCAACCAAATAATCCTAACTAGAAAATAATATTTAACCATTCATTAAAAACCAAAATAACATAATAAATCTATAATAACAATAATGAAATAATATTTTTGTGTTTTCTACATTAAAAGAGTCTTCATAATTTCATATATCTTTATTTTCCACTGCTGAATCCCACATATCAATGTTTATATATCTCAGGCTTACTCGCACCCAAATCTTATCTAAGAAAAATATATCTAAAGATTCATATGGTCCTAAATTTAATTCCTTAATAAAATTCCATGAATTAGTGAGATATAAATAGATAAATGAGGAGAATAAATCAAACAATTACATATAATGTGAATATATGGATTTCATGCCTTCAAACTCATGTATGGTTTTCTCAAACCATGAAAAATCAGTCATTAAATGATTAAAAACCATAAAAATATCTAAAAATTTAATTAATGTATTTCCAAATATTTAAATATGATTACTGAGTCTTTGTTGGGGGTTTCAAAGTATAAAATTCAAATCCTAAAACTTTATTATGTGACATTCTTACTTAATTATGTTTTTAACCATGTAAAATTCATTATCATGAAAACATACTTGCATGGTTAGTTGGAATAGTTAGTTCAATGTACTTTTAACTATGAAACCTCTCTATCATAAAAATATATTTTCATGGTTAGTTTGAATAGTTTTCTAACAATTATTCTAATAATGAAACACATATATGTTCGGTTAGCATCATCCACAATCCATGATCCAAACTCAGTTTACTTTATAAAACGCCCCAAACATCAATTTCCAAACCAAATTCAACCAAAACTCCAAGGATCAACTTTATAATATCCATGATACCTTTTTAATTTATTAAATCACTTTAATTACTCTTCAATACTATAAAAATAATTCCTAAACCCCAAAATCTAATAACTCTTTGTTTCTTTTCTCCCATGATTTTGGTAAATTTTATTCACTGCAATTTTTCATATTAATGTTTTTATACAAATATTTTCACGAAAATAAATTAAATGCATTAAAAAAATTTATTTAATATTTTTCACTAAAATGATCACATGAATTTATAGTAACAACATCTATTAGTTGTAATTCATAATTTTATTGAATAAAATATTAAAATATAATTGCACAATTTAACGGATTTATATTTTAAATTATATTAATTTCAATCAATTCGTTTTCATAAAAAATACAATTTATTAGTCATTGAGAGGGATATTGAAAAATACTAAGACATCTTGTACAGAGAAAAAATTTTGGTAAATGTTAATCTTTTTTTTTCTAGATAGGTAATAATTCTAGATTCAATACTTAATATTGAATTGAGCCTTAAAAATTAAATCATTTAAAATACCAAGAGAATTAGTATTTTCAAATACACAATTAATAAAAATTTTACAAGTTAATAGTATTTTATTATATTTTAGCATCAAAACTATTTATATGTTGTTTACATCACTTTGAGGGTAATTTATATATAAAAATATTTTTTTATCATTTTTAAAATAATTATATCCTCTATAAGAAATACTATTTATTATTATTCTTTTATTCTGAGTAATAAATCAGACACACATATGCAATGTTTCAACATCATTAGCTATTATTTATCAAAAAAAATTATATCATAATAAATAAAATTATTTCCAATCAATAACGTGAGATTTAGTTACATAGGTAATTTAAATATTATGTGATCTTTTTATATTATAAAAATTATTTATCACATGAAGCTTAATTTATTATTGATTTTTCTTCATGAATCAAAATATCATGTAGTGTTAATATTAAATATTAGTGTATTATAATAGATATACAAAAACATGTCTCTTTATTAATATAATACTGAATCATAAATTGAGTTCTAGGAGAATATTCTATTTGAAGACAATGATAATGAATTAATATTAATTATTCATAATGTTAATAATATAAAAAAAGGTTTTTAACATATAAAATTAAATGATTATATTGTATCATCCACTACTAGAGATGAAGTTGATCCATTGATAATTGATTTATGATTTTTCAATAAAAAAATTAACTTTATCCTAATAATTATTATAATATTTACCTATAGTGATATTGTATTTAATTAATATATAATAAATATTAACAAAATATTTTGGTATGTTATTGGTATAAACAATAATCTTTTCATTGATATTTGGTTAGATTTGTATTATAATCAATTATAAAAATATCATGTTTACCCCAACAATTATTTATAATATTCACATATTCTTCCAATAATTGAATTGAAAGATTACATTGAAGAAACTCTAAATTTATATGAAGGGGCCATTTTTTTTAAAATATCACAAAATTATATAAATGATAGTTTCATAAAAAAAAATCATAAATTCACAATTTTATTTGAAATAATAACTTTGTTATTATCATCATCATCATTATGTTATGTTAGAAAACTTATAAAATTTTAATATTAGTAATTAAATAATTAAATAAGTAGAAATTTACAAATCTAATTGATCATTGATTTTTTCATGTGATAATTTAAAAGGTAAAATAATTTCTTGCACAATGTTACTTGATTTAAAATAATAATCTTACTTTCATCAAAATTTGAGGAAAATAAAAAAAAATATTTAATATAGTTTTATTAAGAAAAATTTATAAAGGTGAAATGTATCCTATAAAAAAATAAAAAAATAAAAAAAAATTAGTTCTTTAATAGAAACACATGAATAATTAATCAAAAATATATTTCATGTCTATTTGTAAAAATTAAATACAATTTATTTAAAAAACACACTGTGTTTCAAAATAAAATCAACAAGAAGTATTTTTATCTTATTATGATATAAAAGTAATAATTCATGAAACTTTCAAAGGTACGAATATTCTAAAAATAAAACAAAAATTTAAATAAATAATAATTCAAACAATAACTAATCCATGAATGAAGAAAATTAAAATTAAAACTAAAAAACTCATAGTATTTACATATCAATTCCAAATTTAAATTTTCATGGTCAAAACATTGAAATGGAAAATATTTTATAGGAGAGGGCTTGAGATAAAAAATTACAAACCTATTTAATCAAAGTTTTCAGAGCCCCCTCCCTCTAAATATTCCATAATGAAGGAAGCAATATAATGATCCCTCGATCCTATCACAAGTAAAATGGGTGTTGTTGATAATCACCAAGGGTTTAAATATCTCAAACAGGGGAGAAATTAACCTCTATAAGTAAAATTATATTAGGATATAGGATAAAAAACACTAAAAAACCCTATAACTACTATAAAAGTTACCCCAAAACCATTCCACAATTTGTGAATTAAATAAAATGACACAAATAAAAGTATCCAAAGTAAATACCAGAGGATAATACCTATAGCAGAAAATCAATGGTAGCTACAAAAACCAAGAAATTAATGCCCAGATTAGTCCCCAAAATACTCCTGGATACCTAAAAAATATATTTTATAATTAGTGTGATCATACAAGTATACTCGGTAGGATCATACCCATGGTATCAAGTGAAAATGTGAAAATAGTATGCTAATGTGCCAGTAAAAAAATAGTAGAACCAACAAACACCAATACATGTCAGCTAACCAAACCCAGCCTCACAATGTATCACTAACCAAATCCTGCATCCAATGTATTTATATAGCATTGAGATCGCAATAATGAAATGTTCCATGCTACCACTTCTCCACTAATTTCCCACTCTTATGCCCCAACATCAAACGTAATTTTCTCCCATATCTACCATACAGGTCACATCACAACCACATCATATCACATCTCAACCTAAGACACTTTCCCAATCTCTAATGTGGCTCAGTATGTATACCTACTTATCCCACCCTCATATGGTCTAGTATCAAGTGATAGCATCAGACATCACCATAACATGTCTCACCTGAAGACACCTGGGAAATCACAACTCATCATATAACCTTGGAAGTAGGGTATCATGAACATTAAGGAAATCAACCTCATGACCTCATCCTACCATGTATCACCCCCAAAAAATATCACATCACATCATTGCCTTATCACGTCACATCTCACCCGCCAACACCTGGGCTATCACTGCACATCTTGCTCAAAGATTCTGAGGCCATCACTACTGAAGGAAGAGCAGGGAATAGGGGTACCCATCCTTACATATCACCACCATCAAGGATTTTGGGGAAAACACTTGAAACACAGAACCTCTGAGCCTTGGTAATGTTATCCAACTATGGTGGGGAATATATAGAGATAACATAAAATACATGATATAAACAGACATCATGTAATACCAAACTTATGGGTTCACAGTAACTTCTCTAGAATGAACCAAAACACCCCCACTTCACTAAAGATCAACTGCCACAACTGTCACTACCACTACATGAAACACACCACACAACCCCAATGTAACAACCTTGAACCATGTATCCCAGATCTAGTGTATTAATTTTTTACATTGGAATGGTTAAAATATTCAAATCCCAAAGTAATGAATAGTTTAGAAGTTTTGAAAAAATATATTATATACATGATATCCATTTTACATTATGAATATGAAATAAAACATAATATATACTAAAATCTCAGAAACTGTATCCCTGAAAATTCATCTTAATGTGTCTTCTTCCTAACATGGGGAAATAAAATAAAATAAGGGTGATCTAAGAGGCTCTGTAGGAACCCATGACAGGTGGGGTAATGATATGTAAACATGTCATAACTAGTGGATTGGAAGGGGGTCTTCTCTACCTTATCATTATGGTAGTTGTAGTTCTATCAGTTGCGGTGGTCTAGGTACTGGATGAGGCTCTTCTATAAAAGATAACTCATATTAGAAGAATAATTTTTCTTAGGGGGCTCAGAATACATCATAGGGAAGAGGGGAAGGAGAATTTCATTCCATTTATCCTATACTGATAGATATTAAGGCTAGTCCTTCAATAGTTAGTGGTACTATTATTTTAGCTTCTACACTATCTAGTATTTAATTTGATAATGGTGACTACCATTATTTTATATATGCACAACTTGTGATCGGGTTGGGTCTAGTCATGGAGTTTGTGAGCAGGGTTATGACAGTCGATACACCTTTGGGAGTATGGTCGAGAGACATAATTTTGTGTCGGTGGTGTTATCTCGAGGTTGGGATGTATCATTTTCTATGGGATCTCTACATACTAGATATGTAACTCTTTGAAATAATTTTGGTTATAGAATCGATAATAGCGTACTGATCCCACGTTGATCGTTACCGTAAGAGAGTGACCTTTACTTTCGAAGGTTGAAAATTATATACACCATGGAGAATGGGATATCAAATTGGTTCATGCAGGGCCAGTTCGTTAGAAACTCGGAGAGATCACTGCCCAAGTTTCTAGTCTGTTTTTGGATGATGGGGGTGTAAGGAGTGATGTCTTCCGACCTGTAGTGGATAGGTTCTAGGATGTGTTTCCAAAGGAATTCCCAGGGCTTCTTCCTAAGAAAGATGTGGAATTTACAATTGAGATAATTCCTGAATTTAAGATAGTTTCTATTACACTTCACATAATGGAATTAATAGAGCTTCAAGATATCAAGTCATAGAGAGAATATTTGTGACTTCTTCCTTCTGATATACCCTCGACTGCTTTTAGAAGAAGGTATGGCCTATATGAGTTATCCATGATGTAATTCAGGATAATTAATTCACTACAAATGTTTATAGCGTCGATAAAGTGAATATTCCACCCAAATTTGGATCAATTTGTGGTAGTATTTCTAGATTACATCTTGGTGTGCTCCATGACTCACGACAATTGTGCCCAACACCTTGATATTTTCATGAGTAAACTGAGTGTTAATCGACTATATAAAAAGATATATTAGTGTCAGTTTTGGATTGATCATGTACTTTCCTTATGATACATCATCTCAGACGAAGGTTTTTTGGTGGACCCAGAGAAGGTGCATGTAGTTGTTTGTTGGGAGCAACCCAAGAATGTTTTTAATATCTACAGTTTTCTGGGACTCGTAGGATATTATTGGAGGATCATCCTAGAATTTTCCCACATAGCAGCACCACTTTCAAGATTCACCAAGAAGGGATTAAATTTTTAGCGGTAGGGGGAATGTGAGAATACATTCAAGTAGTTGAAGAAGAATTTGACTAACACCCCAATCCCTATCTTACCAGATTCTGGGGAGGAGTATAAAGTGTTTTATGATACATCAGGGATTGGTTTTAGAGTAGTTTTTATGTATGGGGATCAATTTTTAGTTTATTTATTATATAATTTGAGGATACGTGAATGTAATTTCCCTATTCACAACCTTGAATTAGGAATAGTAGTTTATGCATTGAATTGTTGGTGGAATTATCTATTGGGTGAAAAGTTTACTGTGTATACTGATCAAAAGAGAATGAAGTTTATCTTTTCCCAATAATATTTGAATCTCTGATAGTGGAGGGGATTGTGTAAATTCATTCTTTTTATTTTGATCTAGAATATATGACTAGGAAGGTAAATAGTTTTGTTGATTCTCTAAGCAGGAAAAATCAGACTCCTGTAGTCCAAGAGTCTTGTTCTGAGTGAAAGATGATGACTTTATTGGCTGAGATACATGTTGTGATTTAGGAGGGTCAGGAAAATATGACTCTTGTATCAGTTTTATTGGATTCTAAACATTTGATCTGGATTAGGGAGGAGGCCGTATGGTGATCCATAATGATTGTCCTAGAGAGAAATTCTTGATGGTGGGGAGTCACTTTCCGATTGGACTATAGATTAGGACAAGAACATTTATGTCAAGATTCGGGTTATTGTGCCTATGGGTATGTGGGATGAGATGATGGATGGATATCATGCCTTGACATAGGCGTTACATCTAGGTTTGACCAAAATTTGTAATTATGCAAATCATCAATATTGGTTCTTAAACATGAAAAGGGAGATAACAGGTTTCATGACATGATGCAACACCTGTCAACAGGTGAAGGATGATAATCAATGATATGGCGGCTTAATATAGGTATTTCCCATTCCATAATGGAATTGGGATGACATTGCCATGAACTTTAGGTTGGGTCTCCAAAGTATTACAAGGAATAATTATTCTATTTGGGTGATAGTAGATCGATTGAGGAAAGTAATGCATTTCATTCATGTACATGAGACATTCTTAGAGGATTAGTTGGGATACATTTATGTTTGAGAGATAGTCCATCTACATGGGTGCAATGGGGTATATTTTCAAGCCATTGATCGTGTTTTACATTACTCGTCTAGTAGTGATTATATAAGGATCTTGGTAAATTGGTTTTATTGTGTATGACATTCCACCCACAAAAAAATGGGAAGTCAGAACATACTATACAAGTGCCTGAGCATATGTTATGGGCGTGTATTCCAAACTTTAGTGGGTATTAGGAGAATTACATATATAAGGACTCAGCCATAAACATTACTTAATCTTAAGTTAAGTCTATAATTTGACTATATTTAACATTAAGGATCTTTTTGTGTTTAGATCTTGAGAATTATGCCATAACTCATATATAAAAACTCAAATAATACAAAATGGATACTTCTACTCCTATCCATTTTTTTCATAATTCAATAACATTTAAAATGAAACATGGCTTCATTTCATGTTTAATCATCATAAATTTTCCCCGATCCCATCATTGACTATGTTCTTCATTAAAACCTATGAAAAACTTTTCGACAACATGAGATGAGCATAAAAAGCTCAGTAAGGGATACAAAAAGAAATAAAACTATTAATCTTGAAAAAACATGAAAACCATGAATAATTTATCATAATTCAATACTTTTCATCTTAATGAAGTAGTTAATACTCAGCACTAAATATAATCTCATTTATTACCCTTTTTGGTAACCAAAAGATTACCAAAAACCCATAGAATGCAACTTATAACATATAAAGGTATCTTGGGAAATAATCATAATTAAATGGAATAACCGTATGATATATTTCCACAGGTATCACTAAATGGAATGGCCATATGTCCAACATCCATACCCAATGCAATGGAGGTTATAACATAGCCACCCATCCTTGGTTTATCACAGAATTACCCATATTTGGTTTATCATGTAACCACTCATCTTTGGTTTATAACGTAACAATCCATCAAATTTCCAAGTGTCATTATATAATCATAACATATAAAATATTTTAATTTTCAAATTTTCACTCATAAAATTTCATTTCAAATAACACAAAATCATTTCAAGATATTGAAATAGTTAATCCATTTCCAAATCCATTTAAAACACTTAATAAAGGTACATTTGAATCAAAGTTTCTCATACCACTTTGAAAATTTTGAAAAAAAAATTAACATTTTAAAAAATTCAAGACAATATAAATAAATTCATAAAATCCATTTTGAAAACATGGGATTGAAATAGAATGATTTATAAAAATAATCCTTAAAACAATCAAAATGATGTTTTAGTTAAATATCCCCTTGCCACATGAGAAACACTTGAATAAAAATCATTAAGGAATAACATTAAACAAAACTTTAAATATCATCAGAATATATTAACTCATGATATAATAAGTATGAAGGTTTGTATATTCACATTATAGGATAATAAAGGTTCATAAAATTAATATATTCCTCAATTAAAGTAGATTGACACGAAATCCCTTACAAATATTGTATCATTAGATTAAAGATAAACCAATGACATGATTGTGTGGGAAAAACATAAATACACTCAATATAAGTGGATATTTTGTTAAAAAACAATCATAGAACATTCACACATATTCTTGAAAAATAAAAACCAATTAAATTTATATTTAACTCAATCAATGGAGATTTAGTTAAGATTCCCCTTACCTTGAGTCTGACTTGTCTCGTACATTCTTTATTTTCCTCATAATTGGGTAACTTCTTTTGGTTTATACCAAAAGGCTTTCATGGGAGGATTTTTGCCCTAAAAGAAGATTCTAAAATGATGTGAGGGATATTAGTAAGAGTTTTGGGAAGAGTTTGGTAGAATAAAAAGGCTTTAGAAGTGTGAGTAACCGAGAGGAATGGGTGCATTTTTTATAAGAGAGGGGAGGGGAACCCTTGGAATTATTAAAAGTATTAAATTAATATAGAATCAATTTCATTTCCAAATTTTCAAAAACTCATTTATTTATAATATAATATAAGTATAGATCAAAATAATTTCATCCAATAATTTTTAAACATGTATTTATTTTGTTTTAAACCTAATATTTTCGGTTTAAACTTAATTATTCTCTTTCAATCTTAATTGTGGTAACAACATTCTAATTATTAAGATTCTATTAATTTTACTTATATCAGTTAAATTTCTCATAAGTGGACACTAAATGAAATTTTAAACCTTATCATAGTTACTTTGAGATTTTAAAATATTTTCAATATTTTAAAATAATTTAATAAATTATTATTTTAATAAAATATCAATTATGTCAATTTTTACACTATTCATTTCATTGAATTTAAATAAAATAAAATTAGTAATATAACATACAAAATCATTTAATAGTCTTATAACATGTCATATTCACCAAGAAAAATGCGGATGACATAAATTATTTCATATAATATTTATTTTAATATTTATAATATCATTTATTTGATATTTCTCTTTATTAAATAATTATTGTATCATTGTTGTGTCTATAGTTATGGTAGTTATTTAATATCTAAAAATTAAAAATAAATTAATATGAGGAATATAATTTCATTATATTTCCGGATACTATTTATATTCATTATTTCATCATGTTCATCACGACATTAAAATTATTATACAAATAATAGATAAGAGGGTGACATGTTGTCACTTTCTTTTGTTTTAATAATAATTATATCACTTTCATGGAAAAAAATATATTAAATGTATAAATTTTGATTATTAGTTATTTAGGTTAGACTTTTATCCATCCAATAAAATTTTTTTAGGTCTTAGGGTAATAGTTTTCTTTATCATATTGTTTTTTACCTTAATTTACATGATTTACCTTTAATTGTGTTAAATAAAAATTACCAAAGTTACTATTCAAAAAGTACCAAAAAAATAAAAGTAACATATTAACATAATTTGGACCCACTTATTCCGAATATGGAATCAATTTTTAAAAAAATCAAAACATAGAAGTTGCAATTGTAAATTTAAAATGAATTCCTCGTTTCAAAATGAGAAAATTGGTTTTTTAAAAATAAAAACCATCAAAAGATTGATGTTCATTTATATCTAATTTCAATGTAAAATTACATCCAAAGAACAAAATTTCATTAAACTATAAAAACATAATCTAATTATACTTTAAAATTAATTAAAAGGATAACCATACTATATAAATAAATCAGTTGAAAAAAGCAGTTTTAAATTAAAATGCCGTATTTTTCACTATTTATTAAAAAATTAATATTATCAAAAAATACCAAAAATTAAACCAAATTAAATTTTGAGGTTTTTATAAAAAATAAAAAAGTTTATTATGTCAAATAGAACATATAATAGAGGTAAAAACTAGATTTAAAAAGGATTTACCATCAAAAGGTGGTAAAACTATATTTTTTTGGATAAATACTTCTTTTATCCGAAAAAAATTGAATTTGCTATTATATCATATATATAAAATATATAAGTTTAATTTTAAACATTAACTTGAATAAATAAAATATATTATTTATTGAATAAAAATACATTCAATGTGATATGATTTTATAAACATAATTATTCTCATTTAAATAGGTTTTCATTAAAATGCATCCTTTATATTCAATTTGTTTTTATTTACATTTCTAATAAAATTGGTAACCAATGAATCATTTTCTAATAATTTTCAAACCATATTTTTGTAATTTAGTTCATATTATTCATTCCCACCATTCCAACTTCTAGGTAATAATGGTAACATTTAAATAATAATATTTAGTTGTTTGTTTAAGTTCGATGTAGCGTATCATGTACACTATTGAACAAGTGTTTATTTATTGAAACTTGGTATGTTTCAACCGAGCACTTTTGGATTTTACCTATAACAATAGTTGTTAGGAAAATTTTCATATGGCACCATATGAGGCTCTTTAGAGTAGGCTATGCATATCACCATTATTTTGGAATGAGGCAGGTGATTCATAGTTGTTGGGAGAAAGTCTCAGACAAAATATGTTTAAGAAGGATATGTTGATTCAGAAGAATATGGTTATGGATCATAATATACAAAATTAGTATACTGAAAGACATTGAAAACCGCTAGATTTTATAGTGGGTGATCGTGTTTTCCTATGGGTGTAACCAAGATTGGGTCACCATAGGATTCAAAGATAGGGAAAGTTGGGGCCTAGGTTTGTTGGACCATTTGAGATTTTGGACATAATTGGACTGGTGGAATACTCATTGGCTCTTCCATGGAGGTACAATGCTAATCGTGATTTTTTTCATGTGTCTCAAATTCAACAATATCACCCCAACCCTTATCATGTGATCAATATGGATGATTTTGAGCTTGAGATCGATGCGTCCTTTGAGGAGAATCTGACACGTGTGTTGGATCACAGTGAGAAGGTGTTGCAATGAAGAACTATTCTGATAGTTTTTATATTTCGTAAACATGGTAATGTTTAGGTGGAAACTTGGGAGAGAGAAGAGGACATAAAGGATCAGTGGCCTGATCATTTTAACTTGGAATAATAGATATGACTGGGATCACAGCTCAAAGATGAGATATTATAAGGTGGGGAGATTGTAAGATCTTGATATTTTTTTTAGAGATTTCTCAAAAAAATTACAGGTAATATTTTAACCCTGTTGTGAGTGTATCTTTTTTGGGTTTTACTATGGGGAGTTTTGGGTTGAAATTGAAGAATTTTAGAAGGAAGAGGGGTAGTGAATGGTTAGTGCACGGTTTTCCCAAATCATGTGCCCATGATAGAAAAACATGTGAACCCAAAATAGAGTGTTTTCATGGTTGTCACATGGATTTTAAAACAATGAACCCTCCTATTAGTAACCATGAGACTGATTTGAAGGAGACACACGGTTAGGGAAAATAGTGTATCCTATATAGGGAACTGTGCCTGTAGAAATTTAAACCCCAAAAAAATTAAAATAAAATATTTAAACCCATGGTATTATTCTCTAATAACCTCCACTCAAACCAAAACTGATTATTATGAATTTTAGAGTCTCTCAGATGAGTTCACATATTTACAACCTCCATTATTAATGAATCTAAGATCTAATTGATGGATCTATACCTCTCTCGATACGTATTTTATTCCCGATTAGATTTATCTCTCAACCATATACAATACCTAATAAAAACGGGATAGTTTTTATATATTGTTTATGGTTTTAGATCTAGATTTCATGGATCTAGATAATTTTTATCTTGGATCATGGTTTTGATTCTAGATCTGGTTCTTTTTCTTGATCTCAATCATTCTGCTTCAATTAAGGATTTTTATTGGTGAGAATTCATCATTTATCTTGAGATAGGTCGTATATTATTCAATTACATAAGTATTTATTTAATTATGTGTCTGTAATTGTGAAAATTTCAATTTCCATGATTGTTAAATTTCTTCTTCAATTTAATTAGAATATATTGAATTTCCATGTGGCAATTTAATGGGTCGAAATTTGGGAAATTGTAAATTTGTTAAATTGAATTAATTAACTAGTTAATTAATTAATGGAATGATGTGAATTTTGAAATTATGGGATATTGGAATTGTGTAATTTTTCAATTTATGGGATTGTGTAGTTGATTAATTGATCGACTAAATTATTAATTAACAGGAATTAAGGTATGTTTGGCTTAACCTTGAAGGGATAATGACTTATAAGATTAAAGGGTGATAAATGGTTTAATTGTGATGTTTTTATATTATTCCTTTTGATTTAAAGTGATGAATCTTGATTATTTTGATAATTGAAATGGTATACCATGATGTGCAATTTTCAAATACCCACATGGTTCTAGACATGGAATTCAAGACCCAAAATGAATTCATGAGATAATGAGTGACCACTTTTTTAATGTGTGTGATAATGAGTGTGGGACATAGACTACTACTTCAAAATACCACTTCTGTGATTGATTGATGAATGGTTTGTGGGACTCCGAGTGATGCTTCAAATACTCATGCGGTTCTATCCATGGAATTCTAGACCAAAATTTTTTCCATTAGACTATGGTTAAAATTAGACATGTTATGAATTATAATTAAATTGATAATATATGGTCATGGATAATAAATTATAAATAAAAATGTGATATGGTTCAGACTCTGGAATAGGACGAAGCAGGTATTGGTGGGATGGGTGTCTTTGTAAACCTGGTAAAATAATGATGTTAATTATAGAATAATAATATGTGATAACTATTTACTTTATGAACTATATTTTATTATTTATATAACTTCATACACTATTATTGACTGGATATTGTTTTATAGACCATTGGAGGTGGCCTACTAATTTTTACTCACACCCTACTCAGGTTTTCTAATAAATACCAAAAATAGACTTCATGAGTGTTGTATAGGATAAAGGAAAGGGCCCTATATTAGATGGATTAGTTGGGATGGAGGATGGATGAGGTAACTAAACTTGGTATCAGAACCTGCTTAGGGGGGTTTTTAGTTTCTTTATTTTGGGTTTACATTTTAAACTTATTTGGAATTACATATCTACTATTTAGTTGTGGATATTTTTTTTAGTATTGTTTCATCATATGATACTGGTTTGTTCTGGTAATTGTATTATCCTAATTTTCAATTATTGTCTATTACTTATCATTATTTATTTTTGTTTTTATGATACTTTATATAGTGTGTATAGTATCTCCATGATTGATATTATACCCTTTCTGCTAGTTTGAAACCTCTAGTGTATGGAAAGGCAATCTTGGGGTCACATAACAGACCGACTCGAGGCACTAGTGTGTGGAACCCGTGTTGGGATGTTACAAATCCCATCAATACTTCTGAATCAACGTATCAAAAACCACATTCCTATTTCCTAATGTGTAAGAGATCTCAAATTCATAATAGTAAAGAAACTCCATCCACCACTCCTAGTGAAGATTCAAATCTCACTATAAGAATACATATTTTAGGATCTTTTGGTCTATGAAAACCAAAAATTGTTTGCTGATGATCCATCATCACAACAAATTTAGTGCAAACACAACTAACACAAACTCTAGATCATGGGTGACATAGTTACACTCATTGGGACATAAATACCAATACCCATAAGATATCACCACTCTCAACTACATTGACATGAATACCCGTCCCAAATAGGATGCATCATGGAAAACCTCAAACAATACACCCTACTTATAAAAATGAATTTCCTTAGTACTAACCATATTCTCATTTGGTTAACTGAACACTCCCTATCATTTATCACACCACACAGAATCTTATACCTTCTTTGTGAACACCGTTAGTGGGGCTATAACACAAGATAAATCATGCACAGACCTCTGTTAATAACATGTGAGACCTAGGAAATTATAAACCTATACCACATTCTTGGGTGTTTCAAAATTAAAAACTACCTTAATATTTTAGAGGTATACTACCACATACATCTAAGACACTGATTTTCAAAGGAAACATGCCTCTTGCATCTGGAACTCACACCTAGAAAACTTACAATAGAGATGGTGGTGTTGAAATAATTACAACATATCTCTGAGATGACCACAATACTCCTCATATTACCTCAAGTAGAACAAGAAATTATCAATGAATATGATGAATAACTAGTCTAGAAATTCATAAAACATGGACTTTATGTGTCCCATGAATACAGTTGGTGTGTTTGTAACACCAAACAACATGACCATGAACTCAAAGTTCCCATGCTTTCTTTTGGAGGTTGGTTTTAGGATATCTAAATCCTTCACCATTAACTAGTTATATCTAGACTATAGATTAATTTTTGAAAACAAAATATGTCCTCTCATATGGCTGAAAAGATCTACTATCCTCGAAAAAGGGTAATGGTTATTGACCACCACTTGATTCAACCCCTAATAGTCTATACACAACATTGGGATATTGTACACATTCTTGGAGAATAACATAGGATCACCCAATGGCGACATGTTGGGTAAGATGAAACCCCTCTCCTTTAAAAAAATCCATATATGAACTCAACTCCTGAAACTCTGTAGGAACCATTCAACAGGGGTACATTGAAATTAAAGACAATACTAGATAGAAATCATTCTCAAAATTGACATCACATAGAGGGTGTAGGGTCATAACATCCTCTAAGAAAACATAAAAGAACTCCCCCACAACTCTAGGAACATCCCCAACCTGAGTTTCCACTAATATATTTTCCAAATGATAAAAAAGAGTCTCAACTTTCCTACCACCCATCTGATATCCTCACTTTCCAATGAACACCACTTGCTAACCCTCCATCTCATAAAATTAAAATATTCTTCAGAAGTAGTCAATGACTACCCACACAATACACATTCAATACATTTAGAGGATAATATTGTACGGTTGAATAAGTAACAAGAAGTCCCTCACTAACTGGTGTCCCCCCATCACCATCATACACCCCTGGAATACATCAAAAATAGTAGTCTAAACTCAAAATGAACTAGATAACACTAAGGGAACAGAAATTATCTCCATGTCTGGTAAAAGATCATGAACCAAAGTAGGATAAAAAAGGAGTGTGAGGATCCTGAATCAATAAAATTACTCACAGGGGTAGATGATAAGCTAATCGTACCACGAATAACTCTCGGATTTTTTGGCACTCTTACCTCCAATGGGTGCATCTTAACACTCCCAACTCCTCTAGCTCCCTTATTTCACCCACCATAACCACACACTACACTAGGTTCATATATTTCTGGATAATCACGATACTAAAATCTACTGATGCCACATAACCTCAGCTACTAAATAAGTGTGTTTTGTCCCTATAGATGAAAATTCATTAGAGGAAACTATTGCTATTGTTGAAATGGGACCTGAACACCTACATAATACTAACCTCCCTAGGTAGTCAGGCACTAATCCTAAGGAGGAATATATCCTCCAAAAACATAACATGAAAATGGGAATCCTCTTATAGGGTCTCAAGATCCACCTGACCGTGAAGAATGGAAAGGGTTATGTTGCGGTCGGTTCCCTACTAATTTAATCCTTGACTACCTAAACACCCATGACCCACTTTCTAAAACTATGCCCTTCCAGAAGCCCTATTGGACACTCTCTTTCAGATCAAAAACCAATGGAACTATCCACTTGAAAAATTATACCTTTTTTCACATCAAAATATATAAGTAGTGTAAATGGGGTGACCATATAATTAATAACTTTGTGCAAAGCATTATCTTGACACCATGCTCTCAACTCCTCTTCTGAAAAAAAACATTTCAATCAAAGTTTGAAAGGTCCTTGAACCAAATCACATGCTCCAATATAATCAATAACCCCTAATAAAGGGATATGAGCTTCTACCTCTTGGATAAACTCATCATTGATGATCAGAATTATTAATAGAATTCCATATGAATGTTTTTCACAACACATCTACCTCCTTACAGTTATCAAGAAAAAGCATCCACCACTGATGAGTTTCTCCCTACAACTAACTAAATCCCAATGACGCAAAAAACTCAGACCATGCCTGAAATAGACCAAAAACGATCTCGATGTCCTCCAACAAGTGCTTTGTCTCCATATCTGAGAATCTACCCTCATTCTTTCCCAAAATATTTAATTTGAGGGAACATTGATTTATATACCAAACCTAATCCTCCTTTTTTGGATTGACTCTCTGATGATCAATCAGATCGGTATGTTAAACCTCAACATTGTAAGCTACTTCCTGACAATGGATAGGATTCATTCTTGAAACACAAAGAGAATATCTTTAGCCTGGTATTATGAAAATTTTATAAAATCTCATTTAATTAATTCATTTTATTCGATTAACATTTCATAACCACTCAGTTAAAACATTAACACAATCAATAATGATGCACGTACCTCTCCTAGGTCACTACGCTTCAAACAGGTCAACCTCTCTTGGTCATTCAATAAGCTTATATTTAATGCACCATATTATGTAGGGGGACCTTAAATCTCATGTCGTAGGTGGGATCCTTGGATTATGTCATGTGGTAAGATCAATTGGAACTATTTCTCTTCCAACCCATGAATTAATAAATATTCCAAACTCTAATACCCATAAAATATATTATCCATCACCTTTGATGCCAATTTTTCATGACCCCTCCCTCTAAATATACCTAAAATGAAGAAAAATAGATAATGACCTATGGGTCCCACCTCTAGTAGGCCCTGTGTTGGTGATAAAAACCGAGGGTATAAAACTATCACACAAGGGATTCATTACCATTTATAAATAAAATAGGACTAGGATATTGGATAAAAAACACCAAACAACCATAACACACATATATAAAACTAAACCCAACACATTCTTACAATGCATGAATAAAGTAAACTAATACAAATAAAAGTCTCAAAAGTAAATACAAAATTACAGCCCTATATTAGTGACTCAATGGAAGCTCCATAACCTAAGGTATTAATGCCCATCCTGGAGCCCAAATTCCTCTTGGAAACTGAAAAATGGTTTATATACATAGGGTGATCATTAAAGTATACTCAGTAGGATCATACCCAAGGTCTCAAGTGAACTTGTGAATAGATCTTACAAATGCACTAGTGAACAAATTGTAGAACCAACAAGCACCTATACAGGTCAGCTAAACAAACACGGCCTCACCATGGATCACTCAGAAAATCATTCATCCTTTATAGTAATATACAATCAAGATCACAAAAAATCAAGCTGCCTCACTGCTGCTTCCCCCAATTATTTTCTTCTCTCACACACCAATGCCAAATGTATTATACTCCCATCCCTTCAAAACATGTCACATCACAACCACATCACATAATATATCACCCAAAGACACCATGTCCATCTCTGATGTGGGTAGGGACACATCCCTACCTACCCAACCCTCACAAGGTCTAACATATTGTATAATCATCAGAATTCACCACACCATGTCTCACCCAAAAGAACTTACACCATCACATCTCATTCCACCATATAACCAGGGATGTAGGGTATCATAGACATGAAGGACATTAACCTATTGACCACCACCTTCCATTCATGATCCCCACTGCATAGCACATCACATCACATCTTTCCCAAAAACACATGGGTCGTTACTGCATATCTTTTATGAAGACTCCTCATCCATTACTGGTAAAGGAATAGTGGGGAAGAGAGGGTAGCCATCCATCTGTATCACCACCATCTTGGATGTTGGAAAAAACTCTTGGAACATAGAACCTATGGGTGTGGGTAAGGATATTTAACTCAAGTAGGTTTCATATAGAAATAACCTATAATACATCATATATATGTATATAATACACAATACCCACCCTATGGGTTCACAAAAATTGCTCTAGAACACCCCCACAACACCTCCATTACACCACACATAAACTTCCAAAACAGCCCCCACCACTACATACAACACACCACACAACCCCAACAAAAAAATGAGGCATATGTTCAATCCATCTTTTATAAGTTCACCAATTTCTAGATATAATAAATTCTAACAAATTTCATTTACAAAGACACTTTATTGATATTTAAACATCTCGTTCAATTATCTAATTCACTTAATCCATTTATCACACAAATGGATTCCACCCCATTCATATTTCATTTCATTAGCAACAACATTTCTTCCATTACCAACAAGGAAACTAACATATCCTCTCTACACAACAACTCACCCATCTAACATCAACCATTATCATCACATCATGCCAACCAAACCATCACAACCACCACACACCACTACAACCACCACGAAAAATCCACTATGAATGACACAACATCACCACACATCACATCACTGTGCACCACAACCACTACACATCACAACCTCATCACACAATTACTCTAGATAGCACAACATTACTACATAAAATCATAATCACACATCTTTTCACAACGCGTCCATTCCAACCAATAACTATATCATAGCCCCACATACCATATAGCCCATATAGTCACCTCCATCACCGCAAAATATCCCAAAGCATGCAGGGAAACACAATAAGAGAATGCACACACAACAACACACATCTCAAATTCCATGTTTATTCAAGTGATGTTATCACATTAATTCTTTACATAGAATGTGTTTATCACAAAAACTAGGTTTTCTTGTTTAGTCAATTTATTATCCAAATATATGTTCATTATCCTCTTATTCAAGGTGGGATCACACACAAATATAGAAAGGGTCTTAGTACATGTCATATATAGCTAAAAAAACACTCCCAACATCAGTTATTTTTAGTACTGGCTCGAAGAATGCATAATATTATCCAAAACATAAATTGAAGTAGTAAAGCATGTGATATCTTCCACATACCCATCAATTTAAGTTATGCCAATTATTAACTTATCATGTTTACCCATGCTATCCACCCAATGAGAAACAAAACCATTTAATCCACTCACATAGAATGTAAATATGTAAGAATGAGGATCCCCTACCACAAATAATTTTCTCAGTCTCACTGTACACCATAAGGAAAGAAAGAAACGGCCAGCAACCCAAAACTGTACAAGGGAATGACAGATCAACTAACACCACATCAAAGGGATGTCAAAAACATCTCCCAAACACACACCCCAAATGGGAAAACATCACCAAAATATATCCCATGAAGAATAAATAATAAAAATAGTGGTAAAATGAGAGAATAACTCACTGTCGATCACCAATGACCAACCACTGAAACCCAAGGATCAAGACCAAAGGAGGGAAGTAAGAAGATCTCTAAAAAATATATAGGGTTTTTCCAAAACTGAGAGGACACATTTGAATAATTATAGGTTTTATCCAAAAATCAAACCTACAAAATGGTTATAAATTTCCAAATTTATGATGTCAATTACAATTTTATGTCCTAAATTTTTCAGGCCCATATAACTTATGTTGTAAAATAACTTTTTAGGTTATTAACACCTTTTTCTCAAAAACATGGTTCTTTAGGTGGGAATTAACTTACACTATAAGTTAAACTTTTATAGTGTAAATAAATTTTATGCTCTGCATATCATCCACACATAAGTCATAAACTCCAGACCACACAAGCTATAAAACACTAGCTTACATCATACACCTTTCTTTTATGGAATAAAAATCCTGTTATAGTTCTATTGTAGCTCCAACCTACACTGAACCTCCTCTAGCCTCCTCTGATCACTCTCTAATCACAAAGCCAGCATTGTAATGATTTGGGAAGGCATGGACCATTACAAATGTGATAACATGTTGATAACATGTTGATAAATTAGGAAATAAAAGGGAGTGATATTTTGGGATACAATCATAAGTATTTCACCACCCAAATATTTTTTAATAATAATGTATAAAAATAAATATTAATACTCATAATATAGGATAATTAGGCCATCTATAACCTTATAATTAATCTATAATTTAATTGGTGGGTCAATATTCCCATCTATAAATGGTTACATCATAATTGAGAAATTTATATGGGAATTGTGGCATCCATCAAAATAATAATATTTATTATTAATGTTTGAAAAATTAAAGTTTGAATGAATTGGTATAATTTTATTTATTAAATGATTTTTCCTTATTAAAAAAATATTTATATCTATTTCTGAAAAAATAATTACTCACATGTGTAAGGAAAAGAATTAAATCCTTTAACACATAAACCTAGATCTATGATGTGGATTAATGGCCATAGAATTCATTAAGGGAGATAATTAATTTCCCTTTTAAAACAAAATGAATGTGTTAATTCCTATTCCCCTATAAGGGGTTGATCCCCCCTTCCCTCATTTTTTTACAACTCATACTACTTCTCCCTCCCCTCTCATGATTTTCCCTCCCTATTTCTAGAAAGTTTCCTTTAAGAAGGTAAATGATGAAGCCCATAGTGATGTGAAATATGATTGTTCTTAAAGAGGTATTTAATTAATTATTTTAAAATTTATAGATTATTTCTAAATTATATATTTTAATTATTAATTTTTTTAAATATATTATAATTTTATATGGGATATTTATTATTTTAATAAAATTTCATTAAAATGTTTTTATGGTGGATTAAAATATGTAATAATGTAGGTATTAACAAATAATCTAATCATTAAAAATTATTAATAAAAATGTAATTGATAATATATTAGTAGTATTATATATTATTAATAATTACTAATAATTAGTATTAATGATAAATAATAATTTTTAATAACTATAATATAATTATTCAAAAATTACTAAATAATTATAAAATAATAAATTGATTAAAAAATATTTAATTATTAATTATTAATTATTTTAATATTTAATAGAGTGTTGACTATAAATAATAATCTAATTAATATTCAATTATAGTTAATTCTTTAATTTAAAAAAATATTTATAAATTAATAATTAATAAATTATAATTAATAATTTAATTAAACATTAAATAATTTTTAATTGATAATATTAAGTTATAAAGCTAAATAATAATAGAATATTGACACTATAGAAATTCATTTTTTGTTAAGAACTATTTGAGATGAATTTCCATCAAAAGTGCATTTTTACGATGGAAAACCATCACAAATTGTCTATTGAGGTTAATTTCATTGAAAATATTTCAATTTTCAATAGAAATATGCCATCCTAAATAGTCATAAAATATGGTAAATAATTAAATTGAAAATAAAACTCAATTATTATAAAATTAAAAATAAAATATAGGATGAAAATATCATATAAAATACCTCATAAAATGTCACTAAGAGGGTGGGAGATCAAGTCTGGAAGGGTTAGGAAATTGGGTCCATATGGTGGGGAAAAATTCATCCCTAAACCACGTGTAAACAACAACATATACTACAACATCTCTTCATGACGATGATCTCGTTGTCATCGCTGCTCTTCCTGCTCATTGGTCAATCCGTGTATGACCTCATCATAATATCAAAGCCTCTCCTTGTACTCCAAAGTACAAAATGATGATGAAAATGATACACCTTTTTATTTGTATGATGGAAGATCTTCATTTCCAAAAAAAAATAGTTAGGTTTGACCATGAACCGATACCGATCACCTCGCATTTTTTGAAGGCCACTCCTCATCATATTCACCCTCTGTCTCGGCATGACTCTCACTTGTGTGAGAAACCACTATCTTGTATCTCTCCTACAAACCATATTAATATAAATGATGAAGTTAAAAAAATATTATTATAATTGAAAAAACTAGAAAAAATACAAACCACAATATGTTATTGTCTCTCACCAATAATATGTCTAGTACTATAACTGTACAACTTCTTGTACACATCAAACTTGGTAATGTGTGGATAAAATACATAATGCATAAATTTATCAAGTAAATTTAGTATTAAATATAAATATAAATATATAAAATTATTACATAAAATTATTTTCCATAAGATGATGATGTATACTGAAAGTAAGAATCCCTGCTCTTTGTGTGATATCCTGCCTCCCCCAGTTTTGTCAAACATAATTGGGTATCCTTTGGAAAGTTCCACCAATCTTGTTTTGGAATAACCCCTCCCAAGACTGAGCAGGAATATAATTGAGTGGATGTTTCCTACAAGTCTCATCAAATATTGTAGCAGATGCTCTCTGTATATCTCTCCGCTTAAGACTACATAAAAATGACAGAAACGATCATGCACGCATGTTTCTCAAGCCTCCCAAGTAGAGAGTCTCATGATCTCATCAATATGAGACCATAAACCCTAAAAATATTTATGAATATACTCAACTATAAATTTAATAAATATAAATTAAAATATATGCTTTTTACATACCAATTAATGATTGAATATATAGTGTTATAGCTCCTCAGAAACCTAATCCCATGAAACCCATGGCACTAAAAAATAGTTTCAATAAATATCACTACCCTAAACAACCACTATATATTAAAAACAAAAAAAATAGGAATTATTAGTTGTAAAAATAATAAATCAATTAAATTAATTAGAAACTAAATAAGAATCTTATTTTACCTTACTTCCTCTAATGAGGATCAAATTCAAGATATGGACATCGCTCTAGAATGATATTTGGAATCATCTATCATGAAGTCCCCCTACACCTCCATGTAGGTGTCATTTTGTTAACACCTATTGATGTCAAATTAAGATGATCGTCACCAGGTAATATATCATAATCCAAAGAATAAATAAATTCATTATAATTTTGAGTCATCTGAAACATATATATAAATTTTTAAAAAATTTCTATTCTAAAAAATATAATCTATTTAAAAATTATTAAACCCTTTTTAATATATCTGGATATAAATGTGTATCTTGTAAATAATTATTAATACTAATTTCAAATATAAAAAACTAATAAAAATTTATTATAATTAAATAATACATCATTCATATTTTTTCTCTTCATCTTCATCTTAAATTTAGGTTTCATTACTGTTAATATCTTCACATTCCTGCTCGTCATCATTGACTTCTATATTATACTCAATTTCATCATCTCTTGTAATATAAAAGTCATTGGTCTCATCATTAACATTATAAATTCCATTACCCTTAACTAAGGGGTCTCATAATTAATATATGTATCTATTTAATGAAGAGATATATTTATAGATGTTTTTAATAAAAATTCAAGACCTTGTACTTCAACGAAACCACTTTCATGTTCCATAAAATTATTATCATGCGATTTCATTTTTATTACACACCTCCAATCAATTAAATCTCTCAAATAAGATTAGTAATTTTCATTATAAAATTGATGTGATTGATATGCTAACATAAATGGATCATTTTTTGAAACAACACTCTCTATATTTAATATTAATGATTCCATGTTGTGGTTGAACACACAACCCGTGATTAGTATAAAACCAATGGACACCATTATATAATTTTGACCAAGATAATACAACACAATTATTTAATCCAACATGCCCCAAAAGTCAACCTTTCATTTATATAATGATATCCATTTTATAAACACCACTTTTCATGGATTTAGTTTACTCTCCATATACGAGTGTATGAAATCAAAATCCATTAACCACATAAGAATTGTAAGACTTTATCAATTTGGATAGCGGATTAATCAATGAAGATAATTAGATATCAAATTTATCTACATTTTCTGATACCTAAATTAATAAAATAGTGACTAATTATATATAAAATAACAAATTTAATTCTTATATATGTTTTATATTTGAGAAAATATATATCTGAAATCCAGCAGTCATGATGAACATGAAAAAAAAGTTCAAGATAATTAAATATCGATAATCATTTATATTTGGAATCATAATCATTCCCCCATTGTAACCCATTATATTTTTTAAGGATTTTCATACTGAAAATAATAAGATCAAAAACATGAAATTTCCTCCACCAAGTATGATTCAACAATTGGCCTTGAAACAGATTCTTTATTACGTACCTTCTTCTTCAATTTTTGAATTCATCAGCCAAATGAGAATATCTATTAGAATTTTACTTTCCCTCCACATTTATCTTAATTAGAAAAATTATATATTAAATGTTCCATTTATTCAAATAAGGTTTATGGAAACATGTTTATCAAATTTACATAAAATTAGAGAAGCATCGTTTTGTGGTGTATCCAGTCCATCATAATTTATTACCGCTACACAAATACCTTATAAGAAATATGATATTTTAGTCATCACATCCTAGATCAAATAATTAATTATACATTTGAGGGTAACATATAGTAATATTTCTTTTATGATGTGACAATAATGGATTTTTAACCTAGTAATATGATAATTTTTGACGCAACATGAAAAATTAGGGGCATAGATATCCGATAAATATAAATCCATAATCTATCGATAAATTAATAAATGAATTTCGTTATAAAGTGCATAAGTTCTCTGTGGATTCATTAAATTTTGGGATCATTCATTTTCAAATAACTCATGTTCAGGACACCTAAAATTTTTTCAATATCTAACCATTCCTGGTAATATTTGAGGCCTTTCTAAGTGTATCCAACAAAGTATTAAATATGTTATAATAATTTTTATTTTCAATATTTATTACATATATCATATGATGAATCAAAAAATTAGACCAATAAGGAAACTCTCAAAAAATACTTTGTTTTATTAAATTGTGATCCCTCCCAAACCCAAATATTTTTTTTGATTTAGAGTTCGCCCAAAAGTAATGGGTGGTGATAAAGAGAAATGTATTTACCCTATATACTTGAGAGAACTGTTGGAGGTTTCTCTCTTTAAAATATATATTTTTAAAATTATTTCAACTGTATCGAAATGGGAGATCTTTATAAGAAATATCTGATGAAATTAGGAAAAAAACATGGCTTTCATTCAATAACTAGCCCAAATAGGTTATTGTCAACCATGCAATATTTGAAAGATTTTCAACCATGTTCATTCCATCTAGAAAACATAATATATACAATAAAGTCATTGATTTTCTAAATTACAGCCTCTCTAAGTATAAAATTTTTATCTGCAACTACACCGTGTATATATAAATTATCATTCCATAATAAAATTGACACTTTGGTTAGTGGATTAAAATAAACATCAATATTCTTTTTCAAATGTCTTGGAATTAACTATTCCAAAAGTATATAATATTATTCAATCAGAATAAATGGCGGTAAGTTTTATAAAATTTTGAAAATAGTCCAACAAGAATATTAACTTCTATAAGCATCAAATGGTTAGGAACCATCAATAGAAAGACTTGATTGTATGTTTTTAGGTTTTAAAGAAAAATTTATATGTACATGGTCAAAGTGTTTCCATGAATCCCCTTAAAATATATGATTTAATCTTTTATCAATAAAAAAATGGATTTATTCCATTTCACCAACACAACTAGGTGGTTAGGTATAAATAGACATTTCAATCGAGCTGTAATTGGATAATACCTCAATTGTTCAACATGAATAAATTTGGGTTTTTTATATAATAAATCTTGCTATATTTATTGTCCACATGTATTAAAATAAACCAATTATTAATATTCATAATAATATAATATGCATTCATTTGAAAATAAGTGAATATTATGATAACCATGAAAAAAAAATTAACCAAATTTCTACACTAATATAAATTCGTAGGAAATGTATTACCTTCCAGAAAGAAAGATTTAACCAAAGATAATATTTTATCAAAGTAGTGATTAAACATTCCAAAATCATATTTTATAGCTATCAATTGCATAACAGCATCAAATTTTATTATCCAACATTAACGATATAAATTTTCCTATGAATATTTTGATAAATCATCAAAACCAAATTATTTGGTTTCAGGATTTGAATTATCATTTTGAGTTTCAATTTTGAAAGATGGGCCAGTGGCATCATGTACTAAATTTTGAAATTGTGATGGTTCTTGAACTATTTTTTTTATTACAATCTAAATTTTTTTCTCCATGTTGATACCAAAAGATATAATCACTCTGAAATGAAAAATAGAAAACATTAATCACAATATTATCAAATGTTGTATATATTTTTAGATCACACTTATTGAACAGACACTTTTTTCCTTCTAAAAGAACTCTGATTTTGACATTGAAAATGATTTAAATATTTTCACACCCTCGATGTAGAAAATGTTTATACAAAAACAATTTGTATTTTTTCATTGATTTATCCAATCTTGATTTCATAATAGAAAATGTTATATATTTTCTAGGTCTATAATTATCTTAAAGAACTATAAATGATTATTTATTTAATTATAAAAATTTATACAAATAATAATTAATTTATACTAACTTTCCTTAATATATAATAATTTAAATTAACTTATACTTTTTTAAACTAACTTTTTTTATTAATTTTACTAATTAAGGGTATATTTTTATAATTTATACTAAATTTTATTTATTTATACCCATTTTACTATTTTTTATTAATTTATTTCAAGTTATTATAAATTATATAAATTTACATAAAAAATTTGGGATAATTTATAATAATAGATGATGAAATTATTATAATTAATATTAATCTATATTAATTTATAATCACCTATACTAATATTTTTTTAATTATAAGACTTATACTAATTTTCAACAATATTTATTAATATTTATTAATTTATACTAATTTTTTAAATTTAAAATAAGTTTTATTAAATATTTTTGTGATGGGTCCATCGTAAAAATAATTTCCGCAAAAACTATTAGATACAGATTCGAAAATACATCGCAAATGGTTTTTTCTTCTCAAAGCATGGGTAGTCGCGCTAATCAACTTTTGCGATATACAGGGTAGTCTATCACAAAATGTCATTGAAAAAATGATGATAGGATTTCTTATCAATCATAAAAAAAGTTATTCCACAAGACTATTTGGGAAAAAATCTTAATCTATCGCAAATCTATTGCACAAAATAACTTTTTCTCACTAATAGTTTAATAATTTAATACTTAAATAATGATTAAAAATTAAAGTAGAAATTAATTATTAAATAATTAATAATTAATAATAATTAATTATAAAAGTTAAATATTATATAATAAAAATTTAATAAATAAATAAATAATAATTGAAAATAAGAATGTATTTAATTAAACAATTAGTAATTAGTAGTAATGGATACTTTAATTAAATCATAATTATTTATTAAATAATATAAAATACAATAATTAATGAAAAAATCAATCATTAATTGGTAATAAATAATGATTAAGAAAATTAATAATTAACAACGGTAATTTAATTAGTAATTTTGAATAATTAACCATTAAATATCATTAACAGTTGATTTAGGAATTGATTAATTAATAATTAGTATTTAATAAAATAATTAACAATTAATTAATAATTTTTATATCATATTTGTAATAATTATTTTTAATCAGTAATTATTATTATTAATTAAAAATAATTAATAATTTAATTTTGTACTAGTTAATAAATAATTAATAGTTGTAGTTTATTCTTATCAATGTCATAAAATTTTTAGATTATGAATATCGATATGATTTAATATAAAGTCTTTAAAATATTTATTAACAATGTCTTATCATACGTATAACAAGTTACATGCTAGGTATGACATAATATTTACTTTAATTCAACAAAAATTGGATTTATATTTAGGTTATAAATTTAAAAAATGGTAAGATATGATTTAAAATTTTTAGTTCAAGAATTGTTTTAGAATCAAGATTACTCTTAATTATTGATTAGTGATACTTTGGGTCAAGTTACACTAACCTAAGGACATTAGTTCTATCAAAAAGGTGAATTGGTGGATAACTATTTTGCGATATTTTTTCTTGGGTCAAATTTTGGTTTCAGGTGATTCAAAACCATCATATTAATGAGTTTCGCATACCTTAGGCATAATATGCATTTGGATATGTGTAATGTAAATAAATTTTATTTTTGAGTAAGAAAATAAATCTTTAGTTGTATAACATGTTATACATTAATATGTTTATAATGTATTAATTTGGTTTAATATATTAGATAAAATAAATAAATAACATGAAGTAATCATACATATAGAGAATTTATAAAATAATATAATTAGATCAAACAAATATTCATTCTCCATGAATTTACCATAACTAAAACTAATCATATTATAATAAAATGTTAGATGATATTGATTGATATAATGGAAGAGATATTGTTACATTGATAAAAATGATATATCTATTACCATATAAAATCCTTTCGTGATGAACATGGAGTTTCTTATATTAGATAACCAATAAGAATAGTTAATATTAGATATCATTTCATAATTTCCAATATTTTTAAAATAATTCATGATCTGTTACACTTAACAACTAATAAAAAATACCATCAATTAGTTATATACATCGACAACATAGAGAGATATTATGACATCAAAAATCCCGATTAATTGATGATGAGGATTATTTATAGGTATCAACATCATTTAACCAACAGTCATACAAAGGGTTAATTTAATTGGTTATGTATATCTCCATTATTAAGAGACAACATACTATTATTGAACAATGTAATTATTTGAGACTAATTTAAAATTTTAATTACAAATATTATGATATCTTTATATATCTTATAAAGGGATACATCCTATAAGACACTCCATATCTGATACATAATCAGTTTTTTGATGATGGAATATCAGATAATAGAATAAGAGGTGAATAAATTAATGTGGAAAAACAAGAAGTTGGTTGGAATTTAATTTTTGGAATGAGGGAAAACATAATTTTTATCATATGATGTTATTTACAACATAATCAGAAAACATTTCACTATTTTTAGGATTTGATTCAGATGTTATCGCACCATTTAGTGAAATCCATTAAGTTATATAAGATACATATGGGTTTAACGGGAAAATAAATGTATATTAGAAGGTATTTTTAAAGTATATATATAATAAAAGTTGAATGTGAATAAATATCATACATAGAGACATTACAGTTACATAGTGGATTAGTGAAAACAAGTAAAATGCATAATATGGTGTGATATAAATAGAGATAAATGAATTATATTCTTGAGATTTAGACAAGATATAAATTTTAGATGTTGGAAAATTTATATGTTTTATGTGCCTCATACTTGCATCAAAACCAGTATTTCATGGAATCATATGGCATTGGATGTTAAATTTGTCTCAAATTTTTTTAGATTATAATGATTTTTTTGATGAGTTTTTGGAACTCATACATGATAGAATATTATAAATTTTATCATATAATATTTCATATAGTAAGTGTTTAATGGGAAAATATAAGGAAATTGTGAATACCTATGGTGATTAGGATTACTCATATCAAGAGGTAACAAAACTAACATCTATATTTTTTTATGAAAATTAATTTGTGTACCACATTTTCATGATACAACGTGTCTTAAAAAATAACTAAAAACATGTGTTTTTAAAAAATTATTATTTGAGTTTAATTATAAATACTCTCTTAACGCATTTAAAAAAATTGTAAATTGCATTTTCTTTTATTTTTAAATTATTATTGTTTAAATTATTAATAATTAAATATATTTTTTGATTTTTGTTCTTCCATGTAGTAAAACATATAAAAAAATTGGGTTTATATTTTCAATATAATATTGATGTCCAATTCATAAAATGGTTATGTAATTTTATAAATAATAGAAAATGGAATTAATTCATCTTTTCAACTAATTATTCCATTTTTGAATTTATTTGGACACAATTCTACATTTAATAAAAAAAATCCATATGATATATATAAGTTATGTATAAATAAAGGGGAGATAATTCCAACTTTGTAAGAGTATATATTTATACCATGAAGTTACATCCAATTAAACACCCATTTCTAGCTTGTGTATGATTAAATGATCTAGTAGTTCCATCACATAAAAATAAATGTAATAGAGGCCTATTGTGGAAGATTAAAATGGGCTCACATCATATTAAATTTGGGATTATATTGGATACATCATAAGTCATGGTTTGATTCAAATGTAAGATTAAATCACACAAGAAACCATATACCTAAGAATAATCAATGGGAAATTTTGCTCACATAATATTTAAGCAACTATAAATTAGCTTGCATGGGATTAAGTGGGACAGGAAGATCATTTTACGATATTAAAGTTTTTTTGTTGGATATTAATACACCGTGTAATTTAACAATTATTCAAAAAATATATGTCCTATGTATAAAGCTTAATATCCAATCAAAGAAAGAAAGATCAAAGAAATATTGGTACTTTTTCAAAAGAAAAAGTGGAGTCCAAGTCATTCATGGTCGTATGGAGTTTTGATGATGTTGAAAGATTATTGACAATAGAGGTCAAATATTCATAAATCCAAGGATTTAGAGATATTGTTTTTAAGATAACATTGATCAAAGAAATATTGGGTGCATGTGATTAAGGCCAAGTGATTCTAGTGATTGATCTGAAAATGGAATTCATGTGATCTGGATCCATTCCAATGGCAAATAAACTCTAGTTTGGATAATTACAGAACAAGAACCGTGATGAAGATCCATTTGTTCATAGAATTCTTCTAGTTTTTATGTTCTATTTCTTTTTATTTTTCTATATTGTCACCATGGTAGTTTTAATCATTCTATGTTGTAAACTTATTCTCCTACATTCTTTTTTCTTTCTATTGAGTGAAAATATATTTTTTATTCTAAATATCTCGGAAAAAATAAATCAATGTATCTTTTTAGTGTTTTGGGTTGATATTGTTTGTTGAAAAAGTAGGTTAATAGGGTTGGTTATGGAGTTCCAACGTTATTGTTGACTAATTATGTTGATGAACCTTCAAGAAATAGGTATGTAAGCTCTGGAAGGTGTAAAAATAATTATGTGTATAATGTATCATTGTTTCCTAGTGCTTGAAAATTATTGGGGGTCTAAAATTTAGAGGATATCACAAGTTTAATGATAGTTGGATTTCTAGTACAACCTCATAAGAATATAAAAAAGGAATGTAATTAAATAAATTTTGGTGTTTCAAACAAAATCTGGGGTTTTTTAAGTGATTGAAGATTCATGAAATACTTTTTTTCAAAATATGGATGATTTTTTGTGGAAATACGGTAATTTATGCGATTTTTAGAATTTTTTCGAATTGAAAGTGTCCCTAAAAGTTTTTCATATATAGGTATTTTTTAAAAAAATAATTAAAAGTTTAAAATAAAGTAATTAAGGAGCTTTAATGTTTCATAAAGGGGAGGAAATGTCGATAAATTGGTGACTACCCCCTATTTGAAGAGTGGAAGCCTTAGCAAAAATCCTAAGTCTCTGAATTCGTGAATGTGTTACATGAAGATTTTCATAAGATAATTAGTTTTTTGAAGAATGGTAGTTTCATAAAAGATATGTAAGCTTCATGAAATTTGTTAGTTTCATGAATATTTTTAGTATTTTCAATGTTTTGGGTTTTGTAAAAGAAAATTTTTTTATAAGAATTGATATGTTTCACGAAATTTTTGGAAAAGGGTTTTGAAAAGGTTAATTTTATAGGAACCAGAGTATATTTCATAGTAATTTCGTTGTAAGGAGGTAATCCTTAAGTGGATGAAATTTTTGATTCATGATACACAAAAATTAGGTGTGAAAAATATTGATTCAAGTAATCAATGGGAGAATATTCTCAAGCAGAAGTGATCACACCTGAATTGAGAGATATGTGAGCTTTTAAATTGTGAATGGTAGTGAAACACAAGGGACATCGATTCCACCCTGAACATTATAATTTCAAATAACTTTAATGGATGTGGTATATAGTCACATTTTCAATATATGGTCCTTGGATATAGTCTTGTGTGGGTTGAAAAAGTAAAATTGTTGTGTCTCATGCATTCATTAATTTCTAATCATACTTCTCTATGGGAATGGTAAAGAAATGTGATTTTCATAATGAATAAATAAGATTTTAAGGGTTAGTTGTCTTACAATTTTCATATCTTGATTCATCCCCCCCCCACTCCAGATATTTTACCTAGTAGAGTTAACATAATCACATGATGTTTTCTCCCCCGATAACTATTTTCAAGAAACATATTATTTATTATTTTTTTATTCTTTCTATATCCCTAGGTTTTGAATATATTTTTATGTATTTTTTGCGATTATTTTTAATTTTTTAATTTGTATTATCCTGTGTATTATTGGATTTTTTCCCTTTCATGTCACTTTCTTCTCCTCTTCATATTGTGAATTAAAACCTCCCTTAATGGAGGTATAACCCACACTTTTAATCCAAGGGAGAAAATTAATTATGGTATTAATATTGAAATATTATTTTATTGCTTCCCCTTACCAACAATTCAAAGTTTTCATTTGAAAATTTAAGTTATAAGGAGATAGCCCACAATTTCCCATTTATTTATTGCTTCTTATTTATTCTAAACACTTCACTTCCCTTATTTTATGGTTTTCATAAACAAGCTAAATCATAAATGGAGAGTGGTCATGGATTTTAATTAAGAAAACAATAAGTATCTCAGATATTTATAGGAAAAATACATCTCAAAGATGGGATATTTCTCAGTGATGAGTTTTTTTATATAATAAAGTTAGTTGAGTGATGTGAGACAACTATCACTCAACTAAATTATATTATTTGGTCACAATAATTAATTTTAGTATCATGATAAACAATTTCTAGTGAATATTGTCCTGTTTAAATTTGTTCCTGCTAATTTAACTTTTTTTCATTTCAACCTTCTAATGCATAACCTTTATTTTTCATTTTTTTGATTGGAATATAATTTTCCCACAATATTTCTACTTACCATTGAATATATAAAAACCCAAAAAATAAAAAAATAAAAAATAAAAAATACAGTAATATAAATAATTCATCATGATAGACCATTAATCCTCCCATGATAATAGTCCTCGAGGTCATATCCATGTGATATACCTCATTTGTTTATATGTATGTAAATTTCATCAATGACCCTTAAATAAGGTCACCCAATGATCACTTTTTTGTGATGTTTTGGGGGATAAATCTTTTTTCACTTTGTCTCTATTATATTTTTATAAAAACCATATAATAATCACACACAAAAACAAAATAAACTATTTTACATGTTACATCTATTTAAAACTTTTTGAATTATACTTTGGCGTGACACTATTATTTTACTTCTTTGATGGGTAGTGAGTTTTAGAGTCATAAACTATGGTAGTATGTATTTGTTTTCTACAATAGACACACTACATAGTACTGTGAACATAATTGATCATGGAACCCCTTATAGTAACTAGAAAAACAAAATTTTATTGGGGTATAATTCAAAAATAGATTTCCACTGGAGAAAACACTTATAAGATTAATTGGAAAGAATGATCAAAATTAGGATCAACATCAGAGGTTACAAGACAGATTTAGTAGTCAAAACAAAAGATTTATAAATAAAATGAATTGAAAAAACAGGAAATGTTTGAATAATATTTTGGAACAACAATCAATTCATTTAAAAAGAAAGTGAAATAAAAATTAATTGAAAGTAAGACTGAGATTGAAATTAAAGAGTAAATAGAGGAAATTAATGAAAAAGAACCCTTTAGAGAGGGTAGAAACAATTATAAATTGTGGAAGTTATATTAACTAGTGGAATAGAAAAACTTTTATTAGGATAAAAAATAATAATTTTAAAGTCTAAATGAGAAGAAGATATATAGTTTAGGACTTTTGATGTTGAAAATTCTATTCTTCAACCTCTTTCTATTTATTTTTCATAGGCACTTCAACAATAAAAAAAATATTCAAGATGATGCATATAATGGGGATGATTCAAATATAAAATATTTTTATTCTCATTTTTTTGGACATCAATTATAAACACATTTCTCTTGATAAAATTTTTCAGAATAAAAACATTATTATCTTTATTTAGAGAGTAATTTGAGATAAATTCAGAGAAATTTCATTTTGAATAAAGTCTCAATAACCCACTACAAAAATTGGATAGTATTTTAGAAGTAACACATATAAAAAAATATTTCAGATGATATTATTAAGGGTAAAAATTCAAAACTATACTTTTTTAATAAATATTTTTCATAAAATGAATTGTTTATTAATCCCCTTATTTCATAATCCTTGAAACAATACCACTGTATCAGGTTGAGGAGTATTTTGAAGTAGAAAATCTCATAAAATTATTATAAAAGGTTGAGGAGAGAGAATCAAAACATGAAGACCAATTTATTCTACCCTTTGAGTCAAATTAATAGGGTGAAAAAGAGACTCCAAACATTGAGTAACTATATGATCATCATATTGAAGATCGATAAACTTATAAGAACTACTATTAATACTCAAGGGTTATCATTTTCACTAAAGAAGATTCTAAAGTAGAGGATCTACTTCTAATTCTACCCCTATCTTGAAATCCTACGCTTGGTTTCATTTTTAAGGAATTGATGTTCTGAGGATAAAAATTTAGAAAAGAACTAGGGTGTAAGCCTTTCCATAGACTCATATAATACATTACCAGTGGCACATAGGATTTTCTGAGCCAACTCATATGAATTTGTCTATATGTATGATTTTTTAGTTCGCTAAAATATATAAAAGGCATGAGTTTCACCCCATGTGTGAAACAATTTTAGAAGTCCCATAAGACATTTATAGCCAGCACAAGTAATTTCTTAGATTCGTGTATGGATTTCACCTCATGTAATACTTTGTCACAAGATGTATAGGAATTTAGAGTTTTCCATTTTTTCATCCTTATAAGACTTTATCCTACACTTTAAGACTTTATTTAAATAATTATATTTTAAAGATTCTCCCATATAACTTCTACCCAATCATATAACATAGAAATCAGCCAAATTTTATGCCACATGGAATTAAAACTAAAAATTACCAAAATAGAAATGGGTCACCCTAAAATAAAAATTCATTTTTTCTAGTTTGTACATATCAAGAAGAACTCTTCCCAAACCTCCTTACTAAATTCATCTAGCTGAATAAGATGGTAGTGATTGTAGAAAAATATTAAGAAAAAAAATATTAAAAATGATCCCAATTGAATTAATCAACACACTTGGTAGGGACACATGTAACCCTCTATATAAATTTGAAGACAACTACTCACTGTATTGAATACAAAGAATATGGAGAAGAAGAAGATGCTACTGACAAATATTTTTCCCCACCCTATTTTGTATCTAGATTATATTTGATACCATATTCATTTTACTAAGCTTGATTTATCATCATATTTTTTGTATTTCCAACATTTTTAATATAATTTAATTATCTTCATTTGTTTGTGTGCTCTTGTCACATATTCCATTAATTTGATTTTCATAATTGTGGTTCTCAATACCTCATCTATGACGAGGGGCTAACATTATGATCACCCACCATATAGAAACCAGTATATCTAGATTTCTTACACTTGGATATATATTTTTGATTTTATTCTGGGATTTTGGGTGACATAGTGGTATAGGGGAATGATGTTACCTCGAGATTTTCCTTCCCTCATTTCCATTTAAATGGATAATATATTGTCTTCTGCTACTATTCATATTACTGATGCATTATAGGATCAATTGTTTAAAATTTATATGAACTCAATGATTTAATTCATTTAAAATAGAATTGGGTAAATCACTTGGGAAATTTTATTGATTGTGATGTTACTTCACATAATTTATTTGGTAAGAATTTGTGTATATTGTTGGAGCACATAGATAGTAGGCAAGAGAATGTGAGTTTTATGAAAATAAAGGATCACTAATATAGAATCAAGAGGTGTATCCTTTGATACATTCCATTATGTCTACATTTTCACTTTATTCATTATTTTCATAAATAAAACCTCATTTCCCACTTTATTTCATAAAATAGAAAAAAAAACCAAAAACAATAACATGTGAAAGTATAGTGAATCATCAGGCCTAGATACTTGAGATATAAACATGTTCTTAGCTTACTATTACATATGGGATTTTTAAATTCTACCATGACACCCCCATAATAATGGATCCTTCAAACTTGGTGATATTTTTGAGGATATAGGTAGAGTATTTTTTTATTTTTTGAAAAACAATATATGGTTTTCTACTTTTATTTGTTTTATCTATCTATTATTCTTATAATTTTCTTTATTTATTAATTTTTATTATTTATTAGTTTGAGTAAATATAAATTATCCCATTACTCTCATAATATATTTTTATTTTGATTACCTATTAGAATATGATGATAATATTAAATTGATGGTCAAATATCTTATTGATGAAATCCACACTATCCAATAATTCTTTCAATAAGTGTAGGAGGAAAAGGATGAAGAAATACCAAGCATGTATGAACTCATGTACTTAGTTAATCAAGCCACAACAAACTTTCAAAAAATTATGGTAAAATTTTCAGGATAATACTAGCGGTGGTAGAAGAAGTATAACCTTGAGTAAACCCCTGATAATCTCAATTGTGAAGGTGAAATATATACTTGAAGATTCTTCCCTCCTAAAAATTTCTAAGATAATTCAAGAGGAACTCATAGAACAAAAAATAATTCCATATAAAACATTATAGGGAGATAAATAAACCTTGAACACTCTTTTTTATATATTTTCTAAAATTTATTTGAAAACTAATCCTCTTTTTTTGAATAAATAGATTTTGTATTATTTGAGTTTTCATATAAAGAATAATAAAATGAGATATTATAAATTGACAAAAACTAATGGTTCTACTAATCTCTCTAGAAATAACCAGTATAGAGGCCTTCATTAAAGATAAATAAATCATTTTTTATCTATTCAATAGAGTGTAACATTATTTATATTCTATTTTCACTGATTCTTCACTACTTGAATGGAATTATAACTCTGTGTCTACTAAGAATTAATGTCTGGATGAGCTATCCATAGTCCTGGATAGTGAAGAAAAATAACAAGAGCCCACCATTCAAGAAAGAATTATGCTATAATTTAAAAAAGTGACTCCATTTTTGGAGAAGAGGATCTCAATTAATATTTATTTGATAATCTACTGAAATATTTCCAAGAAGAGTTAGAAGAAGATGCTATAAGAGAGGTGGATAAATTGGAATAAGATGAATAATGGGAAGGAAAAACCATAAACTTGTTATTAAAAGGAAAATACAATGATATGTATTGTAAATTATGAAATCACTAGTGTAGTTTACCTTTGAAGATACCCCAAAACAACACCAAGAAGACTGTACATAAGGAGGAATATAAGAGGAGGAGGTCACATACATTATTCTTCCAACCCCACCTTTCAATTTTTATCATGATGTCAATGGGATTGACATGAAGAAATAAATTAAAGGGGGTACAATAAAATTATAAAGAATTAAATAAAATTGTATGAAATAGGATTTTGGGGATAAAATAATACCAACCACATCCCTTATCAGACTTTGGATGACTTCAGGTTGCCCAGTAGTAGACGGTTAAAATACATCCCCTCTTTAGAGGGATAACCTAAGACTCTCTCTATTATCACTTTATTTTTCCATATTATTTTACTTGAATAGATTTATTATGTTTAATTATTTTTTATATAGGTTTTTAAGGGGACAATAAGAAGTGGAATGTATGGAAATTATGTTTGTAAAAAAGTATTTTCCAAATAACTAGGTTGTCTCTATCTTTTATATTTGTTCTTTTATGATAATTATATATGTTTTTCCAATATTTTATGGAAATTGATAAATAATTGTAGATGAGTGAATTAAAACCTATTTAGGATTAGATTAGAGTTGTCTTAGAAGTTTTTTAGGACCTATGTTTAGACTCTACTTTAAATTTCCTCATGTTATTTTGTTATCTATTTTATATTTTCAATGTGTTTTTTCATTAGGAAATTTAGTTTCAATTATATATGATTCCAAAAGACTCGAGTGTACCAAATTCCTAATAAAGGTCATAGTTCATGGAAAATACCTTTCTAAAATTTACTTATATTTTGGTCCACCTTGTCATTAAACCCTTTTTAATCATTAAAAAATGGAATAACTATTATTTAATCCATATTAAAGGTTATAAGTATACTACCCACCCATCTATTATGTGAAGTTTTTGCTAAATTGTTAGTACATTTTTAGGAGAGGGTATCTTAATGGGAATTATAGGGATAAACCAAATATTTTAAGTCGAATGAAAGGGAACAAAATTTTATTGGGCAGTGTGTACCCAATACATAATCCATCATTATTACAAACAGGTTTCCTTATTTTCTTTAAAGAAAAAAAATTATATAAAAATAGATGATGATTTGTAAAAATATAAGTAATTGGGAATAGAGGGTGTTTGTTCATTGATTGGTCACTCCTTGGATGTGACCCCCATAAAAATTAAAAAAATAGGAGTGTGAGTTGGAAGAGATACATCATATAATGGATTTATTGATTTATATTCATTATTTTAAACTTGTTGAATTTTATCATTATTTTTACTTAAGATATTAAAAACAGTTCTTCTTCCTCAAACTTTTAAATATTTAATCATGCCAATAATTGGACCATAGAACAACCTATTGGAAGTCCATTTAATAAGATAACTAGATTTAGCTGATATAGAACTTAGGACCTAGGAAAACCAATAGTAGATCACATGATCTATGGAAATGATCAAAACTCCATTTTCATATATTCCTATAGTAAAGAGGAAATATTCATAAGTGATTTATTTCATATAGGTACTTGGATGGGAAATAATGGTTAAAAATTTAATTGAAATGAAGTGGGAAGTGTCTTATACTCATAGAGGAAGAAGAATATTTTTAATAAAGAATAAATCATTTATTTATTTTGTTAAGGCTTGTGTATTTAAATCGAGGCAGGATAAAAATATTTTTTTATTAGTTAAATGTATTACCAAGGAGTGAAATGCTATAAGTGTATAGGAGTGAAGAGATCCAACAATTTAAAATTTTAATTCTATTTCTCAATGGGAAATATCCTCATAGTTGATATAAAACTATGGAATTAATAAAAATTTTAATACATTAAAGAATATAGGGTTTAATATTTAAATGGATTCAATATTGAGTTTTAATTATTTTATTCATTTTGAAATTAATTGGAAATCCAAACATTGATTTTGTGAATTCTAAGTATAAACTATTAAAATTATTATAATTATTTTTATATTTTTTATTCATTTTCATTTTAATTTCTGACCAACATTACACTATGTTTAATTTGTCACTAAAATTTTAGCAAATAAGAAGTGTGTAATAATTTCATCAAACTCACATAATACTTTCCTAGTAGTATATATGAATTTATAAATTAGTTTATAAGAATTTATTAGTGTTTTGTTTAAGAATTTTCCAAAATACAGGAAAGGTATGAGTTTCAGCATGTGTTTATACAATAGGATTTTTATTTTTTTCAATGATTTTTTCATGAGGGGTTACCATCGCTAAAATTAATTAGTTACAGGATTCCATCGAAAAATACCCATCATATTAATTGACCTCATAAATATACTTATTTATGATAGGATATCACCAAAAAATAATTACTCATGGTGTTCTATGATTCCTACCACAAATAAGATATGAATTTTTAAAAAAAAATCGTGATGGTCTGTTTCAAAAAAAAATTAATTACAATGGACTATGAGTCTCATCACTAATAAGTTTAATGTTTTCTTAATAAAGCAATTGTTATGTATTTTTTAATCCATTGCAATTCCTTAAATAATTAAAAAAATTAAAAAAATTTAAAATTAAAATTTAAAAAAACTGTAAAAGATTAAATATAATAAAAATATGCATAACATTATTATAATATTTCACACACAATATTTTTATCAAACCAAAATATATAAAAGTCATAAAATAATTGAGTATCAACTAGTATCAGGGGGAGTATCACATAAACGGTCAAGGGGAGGAAACTTCATGCCACCTTCACATGAAATTTGTTGCATATTTATAGCATCTACTCTTCTCTTTGAAACTGATACTTATTCTCTTCCTCCCACTCTCTCTGTATCCAGTGTATCATTTCATCCTAAGCTCACAACCTCTCTTTATATTGTTCATTAGAACACAGTGATGACTCTACACAATCTCCCTTCAATCTAACAGATGACATCATAGAAGTTCCCTAATAACTTGTAAGTTTCACTTGTGAACAAATAACAATCACCCAAACTATTTGGACACCACGCATAGTTGCTTGTATTTAATCCCACTCATCAAAATCAGACTCGCAAGTGGAATCCGATTTACTCTTAGTTTTTCACTATCATGAATGAGAATTCACATCCTCATAAATTCCCTTAAAATATAATTATAATTTAAATAACAATAAAATTAATATCAGTAATTTTTTAAAAAATATATTAACTATGTTCTATCACTGTCTATCACTGACAGGTTTTCCTACACAAGGATATATGCTCATCTCATTTTAAATTTCAAACTTTGTAATATTGTGGTCAATTAATACATGGATAATATGACAATAATTTTACATTTAAAGTAAATATACATTATTAAATAACATTTTTTACCATATTTCTTCAATGTATACCAAATTTACAACTCTCAACTCTATGTGTGGCCTCCCGAATCCCCTAGTTCAAAATATCAAATGATGAACTCCCCCTTAAAGCCTATCATGTTTAGTAGGAGAAAAATATATCATATACCTAAGATGTTATATATTTTGTTCAATGAGATAAGAAAGACTAGTCAAAATAGAAATATAAACACTATCCATGGATCTATTTCTTAGGTTGTGTAAAAACTAATGAAAACCTTTACGTATGAAAATCTCTCAGGATTTCTGAAAAGGAGTTCAGATGTCATCATTGATCAAAGACCACAAAATCAATAAGATAATTTAAAAAAATTACAAATTAATTAAATTTAAAATAAAATATATTATTAATTAACATACAATCTAGTAGACCAACATCTAATGTTGAATAGCAGTGGTAACCTGATACCATGACACTAACGGCACAAAAAATAATTTCTTAGAATCACACTAGTCTTCCCAATAGATAAATTCAAAGAACTATGAAAAAAACAAATAATCATAATATTATTACTAAAATTAATACAAAAACATAATATAAAATTAATGAATTAAAAATTTGAAAATACCTCTATAAACAAGGATCAAAAATCAAGAAATTGATGTCTTTATAGAATATGGTCTAGAATCACCAATCTAGTAAGGTCAAACCCCCTCTAGATAGGAAGTGCTATAATAGCATCCTATAGGTTAGTTTAATTGGGCTCATCATGGGGTACATCAACATGAATGAGAGAATTAAATAGATCATCGATAGCATCTCTGGTAATCTAAAACAAATAATCATACCTTTAAATAATTATTAAAACATATATAAAACATAAAAAACTAATAAATACATTAATATAATAATATTACCTATAAATAATTGTTAATAAATATATCCAATACAGAAAAAATAATAAATATGAGAATATAATAATATTACCTATAAATAATTGTTAGCATAGATATAAAATATAAAAAACTAATAAATTCCATGCAAAATATAACATTATTACATTTAAATAAATGTTAATATAAATATAAAATATAAAAAAAATACTAGCATCAGTAAGGGAACAAAATAAATCTTTGGTAATATCTCTATCCATCTAAAAAAATCTTACCTATAAATAATTATAAATACATATATAAAATATAAAAAACTAATAAATAACTGAATATAATATATTATTAATCATATTTATCTTCACCATCATCGATTACAATTTATTCATTTTCATCTTTATAATCATCAAATTCCATATGTATTTCATTTTCATAATCCCATATTACTTAATCAATATTATCAATTTCATCATCCCTTAATAGGGGGGTTCATCAGCGATACTTATATCTCATCTGGTAAGAGATATATTTGGGGATGTTTCTTAAAAAAATTGAATATATTGTACTTCAATGAAATCATTTTAAATTTCAAGTAAATAATTTTCATGAGATTTCATTTTTATTACACTCCACTAGACATTTAAATCTCTTGAAACAGTACTGTAATTTGAATGATAAACAAGATGTGATTTATGTTCCATCAGAAATGGTTCATCTGAGGCAAGAAGATAGTTATATTTAATTTCAATTACTCCAAGTTGTGGATAAACTTTCATCCCTCAATCAGTATCAGACAAATAGAATTTAAACATTGTTACATAATTTGTTCGTAGATAACATAACTCAATTATTTCATCTATCATACCATAAAATTCAACTTCACTTTAATTATGATGTGATCTTTTAAAAAGAACCACTATTCATTTATTTCTTTGATTCACTATTTATTTTTTTATAAAATCAAAATCAACTAACCACATACCCATTATAAGATTTTACCTATTTTAATGGAGGGTTTTTGAGCACATATAATTGACTATCAATTTTACTTTCAGGTTTTGTTACCTGAAAAAAATAAAAATTATTAATAGTAGATAACATCACAAAATTGATATAATTTTCAATCATAAACAACTTAACATTCCTATATTTTAAAAAAAAATATGCAAAATTCTATTGGTGACATTCTTCAGGAGTAGTAGGGGTAATTTGAATAAATTGATTTTTGATATAGTAACTATATATCCTAGAAAACAACTAAGGTGAATAAATTTATCTGTTATAAAATTTAAAAAACTAGTATTTACTACAAAAATCATGTAATTTATTCACAATTGAATAGAACATGTGTTTGAGCTCTGTACAGTTCCTCATCTGAAATCCATTATTCTTGATCACCACCAAAACCAAGAACGTCATGATTAGAACAGTTAATTTATGGTATGTGACATCATCATCATTTTCATCATTATGAACCTTTAAATTATTTTTTGAAATATATTTATATTGAAAATAATAAGATCATAAATTTATACCTTCCTCCTGTAAGTACACTTCTTCAATTTACACTTCAATTGATGCTTTATGATGTACTTTATTCATTAATTTTTACATACATATCTCAAATGGGTACTTCCATCTAATTGTACCATACTACCATGTTTAGATTTATAAAAAAAATTAAATATTAAATTTTTCATCGATTCAAAGAAGGGGGAAGAGAATATTTAACCAAATTTACATAAAAATAAAACATTATATTTTTATAGCATATTCAATAAATAATAATCTAATGTTTCTGCACAAATATATCATAGAAAATATGATATTTCCACCAACCCATCCCAAATTTAAGAATTCAATAACCGTTTAAGACTAATAGGTAATATTATTTCCATTATAACCTAATAATCGTTACTTTTTAACCCAATAATATGTCCATTTCTGATGCAATGAGACAAATTATAAACATAAATACCTATTAACCTCAAATATTTATACCATTCACAGAATAATAAATTAATTTCTTTATATAGTTCATAGGATTATTTTTGATTCATTAAATTGTGTAATTTTTCATCTCCAGGTAATTCAAGTTCAAGACACATGCACATTTGGGGAATATTTAATTATTCCTTTATATTATCTTTGGTCTTACTAGATGTGTCCAACATGTTATAGAATATGTTATCAAAAAAATTTATTCTCTATATAAATTACCTATAACATAAGACAAACCTACAAATTAGACCAATATAGAAATTCTCCAAAAATACTCTACTTTATCCAATTATGATCTCTCCAAAAACTATATATTTTTTATTCATTTATAGTTGGTCCAAAACTAATATGAGGTAATGAAGAGATGATATATTTTAATTAAAAACCTAAGAGAACTAGTAGAGGTTCATCTCTTTCAATTTTACCTTCAAAATAACAAGTCTTTCTTATATTTAAAATCATAAACACTTTGTTCTTAGTCATATAGTATAAAGAGGGTTGTTGCTGCACCGCGAGAGCGATGGCGCCCAGCTAACCCTACGGTGATGTTGCCCGACTCGACCCCTCCTCCCATGGGGGGGAGGGGTCCCAGCCTTCTGCTCTGGTTCATGAAGCTACGCATTTGGGAGATCATGATACCTTTCGTTCCTCGCCGGATGCGGGTTTTTCCCCCTGAAATCCAGGAGGCTCCGAAAGATCCTAGCTGCGTTTCAGGTCAGCCGATAGTTCCGGTTTCTGTTAGAGAATTCACTCATGTGTCTGCACTGCTTTCCTCAGCTCTGATTGTGCGTTTTGCGTGGTGATGACCTCTGGTGGAACAATTTTCCAAGGTCGTCAATGAGGATTGGGGCTTGGAAAATTATGCGCAGGTAGGTATTATGGGTCTGCGTCAATTTCTTATTATGTTTGCTGATGAAGAAGATTTGGGAAGGGCTTGGTCGAGAAAGAGGAAATCTTTCTCCGGACTCCCTTTCCATTTGCTCCACTGGTCGTTTGATGTCCACATGAACAGTGACCCTCCCTTTACGGAGATTTGGATTCAGTTGCCTGGCCTTCCTCTCCCGTTTCAGAATCTTGGGTTGTTGAGATCAATTGGTAATTCTATAGGTCGATTTGTGTGTAGTGATCGAAGAACTGCATCCTTATCGCATCCCATGTCGGAAAAAAATTTCTTGAAATGGATCTTTCAAGAATTCCACCGGAGCTAGTATGGATTGTTGTTGAGGAGGAGTATAGGTATGCACAACCGATTGTGTATGAATCCTGGACTGACTTCTGTTCTTATTATCGCAGACTGGGTCATATTGAACATGGTTGTAGAAGAAGATCTGGGGGTGGTCAACCCTCTGTAGTCACAGATGTGTCCACTGATGTATCTCTGAGGGGCGGTGTGATCACCACTGATGCTGGACACGGTGGTGTCCAGGCCACTCTTGTAGGCCAGCCTCATGCTGATTTGGACCTGCCTAAGTCAAGAGAGGTCACTGTCTCAATGGGGTCGGGGGTGTCTCAGGAGAAGGTTGGTTTGGATAAGGGCAAAAAGAAGGCACCTTTTTCTGAGGATGTTGTAGCTTTTCCTTCAGATTTTTCTATGTTGTGCAGGAGGGAAAATAGACACTCAAAGGTGTTGAACCTTGATGCTATGTTCGAGTTTATGGGAAGGGGTCTTGAGATACCACACAACCCCGGAGAGTCGGTGAGCACAGTTCAAAACCCTACAATCAATTTTTTGAAGAGTGTGGATAATGGAGGAGGATGGGGGGCCAACTGGTCCATAGAGGATGGTGCGGGAGGCAAATGGTTGGAAGAAGGTCTGGGTAATGTTGGCAGTGCAGAACAGACTTTTCAGGAGGGGATAGGGGAGGACGAAACTGGTGTTATGCAAGAGGATGTATTGGAAATTCCCTTCCTAACCAGTATTGGGGAAGTTGGGGGCTCGAGCCTGGCCATCCAAGTAGGGGGAGCAGTTTCTTCAACTAGAACTCCGGTCTCCTTGAGAAACAGATTTTCTAGTCTTGTTGAGGTAGAGTATAAAGAGGAGTCTCATGAAGAACCTTTGGAGGTCAGTAAAGGCTACTCTGAATGAGATCAAGTTCTGAATAGCAATAGGAGTGACAGGAGGAGGAGGGGTAAGAAGGACTACTCCTCTCAGACACCTCCTATGAGAACACGGTCAGCAAAAAGGGCAGTGACAGGGGAGCTGGACAGTGGGGTTGGGAGCCAGATAATTCCATCTGGTAAGTCTGACCCATCCTTGGACTTGATATTGTCCTCAGACGAGGAGGTGAAAGAGTAGGTTCTATTTCTCAATGCATCGGAGGAGGATGCAGCCATGATTATGGGGCGGACCCTTGACGTGAATCTCAATGATGAGCAATATAAATGGGTGGACAAACAAGATATGATTCTAGTTGGCAGCTTCAACAAGGGGGTGATCAAACTAGAGGAGTATATCCAGGTATGGAACAAGATGACTTCGGCACTTGAAGATCTGTTAAGGGAGGATCCACACTATCAGGTATCCATCTTATAATGGAAGTTATTTAGGGATATTGGCTCTGGAAGAATCAAATTGTTTGTCAATGATTCTGCCATATCTGTTGATGTGTGTAGGAAAGTCTGAGGGCCAGATCGGCTCTGATGGCCTGCAGTACACCTCCTTCCACTTTGTAGGCCATTCAGGACTTGGATGTCTTAGAGGGAGGGCTTTGCCTTCGGGAGGGACCATGCTTGCATGGGATCGCCGAGTGGTCCTGCATTGGGGTTGGCGGTTGTTATCTTTACCTGGTCAAGTCCTTTCTGGTTTTCTTCTTGGTTTTATTTTTGGTGTATGTTGAACCTTTTGGTTTCTCACTTTTCCCACAAAAGTGTTTTTTAATAAAAAAAAATAAGTTTCAGTCAGTCAGTCATATAGTATAAACATGATTTTAGACCACGTGTGCTCTATCTAGGTAAAAAATCATACACCGGAAAGTTGTTGATTTTCCACATTAACTCAACCATCGGTGTAAAAATATGATATGCAACTACATCATATATAGTTACACTGTCATTCCATAATGAAATTAACTCATCAATTAGTGTATTCAAATAAAAATTGATAGTATTATTTAGATATCCTATAATTAATAGAATGATATATATATATTTATGGTTCCTTCATCAACATCTAAGGAGGTAAGTTGTATGGAGTTATGAAAATAGTCCACAAAGAATATTGACTATTGTAATCACCAAATGAAAAAAACCACTAGAATAAATACTCAACTATATGTTATAAGGGTCCAGAGAAAATTAAGGATTTATCTGATCAAATTGTTTCCCTGAATTACAATCACATAGATTATTTAAAATTTTAATGATAGAAATATTTGATTTCTATCATATCATTGATAAAAGTGTGGTTTGAGAGATAAATATATGTTATAAATGGGGTGAAACTGGAAAATACGTCAAGAGTTTCATAGGAAATCTAGACATTCCTTTGTGTGCCTCTTTGTACCTAAATTCTCTACATGTTGGAAAATTAACTAACAACTCATAATCACTATAATATAAGATGCATTCATTTGAACATGCATGGATCTTATGATAACTAAGACCCAAATTATGGACCAATTTCTTACTTTCATAGAAACATATAGGTAATATATTCATATTATGAAACCAATATTTAACCAAAGAAAATATTTTATTCAAATAACTATTTTTCAATGAAAAATATGATATTATAACATTAAATTTTTTTAATAACCTTAAAATTTTTTAATAACTTCAGGTTTTTTTATCTATCATCCCATATATAAGGCATTGTCAACAGATTTCAAATAATTATAAAATTTAGATGGTTTTGACTTAGGATTTTCATTATCATTCTGAGTTGTTGTTTCCTGAATATATTGGCCAGCAGCCACGTGTACTATATTTTGAAATGATTGGTCAATAACCAAAAAATTAATATTTTATACTGAATTTCATTCACCATGTTAACACCAAAAAATATAATCTTTTAAAACACCAAAATTTACAACATTGTCAAATGTTTTAAATATACAAATATTGTATTTCTTACATTGAAATTTAATTATTCAATTATAATTTTTTTGAGTTTGACAATGAAAATGATATAAATGTTTTAACACCCTCAATATAGATCAAATTTATACTAGATCTATTAGGATTTTTATAATGATTTATCCAATAAATACCACATAACAGAAATGGGTTCCTACTTCATGAGTCCATAGTTATATAAAAACAAGAAACATAAGAATAATTATTAGTCATCGTGACTAATTACAAATTATTATTATATTTTAATTATGGATAATTATTTCTACTTATCACGAATTATTAATAATTTATACTAATTATTAAAATATTTTTTAATTTTTACTTACTGATACAATTATTTTTTAACACCCCAAACTGCCACGGTACGCATCTCTTTGAATAATACAATAGCTTGCGATGTACGCAACTTCGAGTTGTAGCACACCACGACTAATCAAACTAGCTGTTATAAATAGTAATACCCACTTTTTGAAACTTTATAAATTTTATTTTTCAAAATGGACTTCATTTTTTGATTCTGAATATCAAAATTACCTTTGGGTGAATTTTAGGTATTTTTCTGAAAACATTCAATTTTTTATGAATAGTGAAAAACATTGTGTTATTGTTTAAAACCAACTTTTTTATTTAAATAATTATACATTTTATTTAAATTAATTTTAAGTCAAAATAGATACATAATGATTATATTATTTTAATGTAATTCATTGATTTCATTTTATAATAAAATTAGTTATATAATATTTTATTGAACTTTTTACCATCTTTTACTCCCCACCAAGGCACATTAGCAAATTTGTATAAAACGTAATTTTACAACTTCTATTAATTTAGTTTCAAAAATATGAGAGACACGGTTGATATGATTAAGTAAAATGTGGTTCAATAATATGAAAAGAATTTTTGTGAATAGTAACTTTTGACTTTTATTTACCACGGTTAAAAGTAAATAGGGTAATTAAAGGTTAGAATGATATTATAATTACCCTAACACCTATCCTAATTCAACTGAATAAGTTTTTTTCGACCAAAATAATCCTTAGGAATAAAATATGATCCCTTTGTTCCACTTGGATTAGATTAAGACATTGATTATTATTTTATTTAAAGAATAGTTAAAACTGTTAAATTCAAATTTTCATAACTAAATTAATTTTAATACGGGGTTACACATAAGATAAAATAGACTATAAATATTCATTAGAAATATGAAATTATTTCATACATAATAGTATTTTATTTATAATTTTTTGACATTAAATAAGTAAATTTATTTATTACACAATGATGATGCAGTAATTACATTATTAATGAAAGATTAAAATAATTGATATTATAAATATCCAAATAAATGTAAGTTGAGACTTTTAATGAATTCCATGAATTTTATAGGTTAATATGACATTTTAGGGTTTATTAAATGAATGTTTTTCAGATTAGTCAAGTTGTTTGGACTTTAACAAAAATAAAATACTAAATAGTGCCAAAATTGACATAAATGGGTTTTTAAAACAAATACTATATTATTAAGTAATATAATACTATTAAAAATATACGGTACAACCAAAGGACTTATATAATAATAGATATTTAATTAAAAAACCACTCGGGGTTCTCTTGGAATTTTATATTATGCTTATTATCCATATAATATAAAAATACATGAAGACATGGTAAACGTTAAACTATTTAACCAAGAGTTAAATCAAAGAGATAAGGTAAATATGGTGACCTAAACCAGTCTAAACCCTATTGATTGAGAGGTTTTAGACCCATCCCCACCTTATCCTTCAAATAAATCCTTTTGGAACCATTATAAACCGAATATGATTTTATAATAAAATAATATTTCAAGCTTTTTGTAAAGTGACCATCACCTCTCTTATAAAACGATACTTCCCCTTCTCTCAAAATCACACCTCCAAAGCCATTTTTCTCAGCCAGACCCTACTCAAATATCCTCTTGAATAAACTTAAATAGACCTATAGGAATTACTTTTATCATAAATCAAACCTATGAATCCCTTTTGATAAACTCAAAAGGAAACACCCGAAGAAGAGGTAATAATTTCACAACCTCTTTCTAAGTTATTTTCTTCTTCCACTTCCTATTTATTTGTTTTTCTTTACATACCAAAATAATAACTTCAATAACTTCTACATAATTTAATTTTATTATAAATATGGTAAAACCATATTAATTATTCTATCCATACTATGAATTAAAATTCATCATGCGTGTGTACGTACGGCTTACCGTCTCCACGTCGTGGTGTAGTTTGTTATTCAAACACTTCCTTATTCGGATGGGTATAATAATGAGTATAAATTATATAAATAATAAATATAACATGTTAATTATTTTTTATAAATTATATACCATCCAATTACATACAATTCTATCATCAATAGAATGGTATTGTTGCTCGGGCGTACATACGGATTACCATCTCCATGAACGCGATGAGATTCATTCCCCATCGTAACCATTCAAGAATAAATACCATTTTATGATTAAAAATAAGGTTTAATAACTTAATATCATTATTTATAGGAATCAATTACATCTTATCCATGACAAACATGACTTACATAAACAAACATATAAAGAAAAACGATTCAGTTAACACCCGAAACGATGATACTATTGAAATATTATTAACAAAGAAATATTAGAAGATCATATATGATATCATATTTATATATGTGGTTATTGTATAATTTAATAATTTTTATTTAACTATTATACAAAATGTTAACATACCCTCTACCAAAGAAAAGTAAAAGGTAAGGGTTAATTCTACAATCTCTTCATTATCCGAGTTTGTTTATACGTGAGTATCTACTGGGACCTCTTTATCATCCACAACCGTGTTTATTAAAAATGTATTTCAAAACATTTTTAGTATTTCCTAGACTATGGTTTAAAGTCATTTATACCCTTGTTTGAATTTTTATAATATTTTTACAAAGGAATATTTCCGTTATTTTCCAAACAAGGTCCTTTACGACCTTTTTAACAAAATTAAGGAAAGAATGTTTTTTTACATTATATGGCGGGTGCAGCTATTTTTCGCCATTATAACACCTTCAAATATTCCCTTACAATATTATAAGAATATTTTCAAAATAAATTTTTTCTTTTTTAATTATTTTACTTTTATATCATTTCAAAATATAAAGAGGTATTTCATTCAAATAGTTTTCATTTCATCTATGTCAACATCCTTTGATGGATTTTAAACTTGTTTGAAGTTGATTTATTATGATAAAAATATTCCATATTGTATTGAAGGTTTGGTGATATGTTTGACTGTGGATGTGTTATTTTTATACCATTCATGGTTTATGGATATATTATTGAAATTTTTTCTGCAATTTTTAATATGAATGTTTATGTTATGTTTAAACCTTTTCATATGGGGAATGAATTAGAATTATTAAGTGATGGGTGGAGCCCGATATATCTCCTCGATGCATAGGTAGGTCTCATGAGAAAAACTATTGTCTTGTCACAAATCTTTGAGAAAATCTTATTTGTAGTCTTGGCATGAGGCCTTGACTATGTGGTTATATTGTCCATCATTATGAATTCCATCATTATAAAATTGGCTATTGATATTGTATTTGATTATTTGACTAGTAGAAAATCCATTTGAATAAGTAAATGGAGTTATTTTGATTTATATTTCCCATATTATGCTGACTTTGAAGCTTAAAAGGATTTTATTTTAGTCTTATACATTTCCATAAATGTTTATTCTTATTTATAAAAGTTTCCAGAGGATTTACCTGGACACCCTCTAGAACAAGAAATTGAGTTTTCCATTGATTTAATTCCTATTTTAAGGCCCATATCGAAGACACCTTATTTAATGGCCATAGTGGAATTAGTGGAACTAAAGAAACTACTAGAGTAATTGAGTAATAAGGTATTTATTCACCCTAGTGTTTCTCCATGGGGAGCCCCTGTTCTTTTTGTTAAGAAGATAGATGTATATATGAGGTTGTGCATTGACTACATAGATATAAATGCGATAACAATAAAGAACAAGTATCCCCTACCTCGCATTGATGATTTATCCAACCAACTAATGGAGTTAAATATTTTTCAAAGATTATCCTTTGATCTGGATATCATCAATTGTGTGTGAAAAATGAATACATTCTAAAAACAACATTTCGAACCATGTACGAGCATTACGAGTTTACAGTAATTTCTTTCGGACTGATTAATTCTCCCTCTGTCTTCATGGATCTAATGAATAGATTTTTCAAGGAATATATTGATGAATTTTTAGTGGTATTTATTGATGATATCTTGGTAAACTCAAAAAGCTATGAAGATCATGAAAATCACTTGCGCACTATTTCGAAAACCCTCAGAACAAATGAATTATAAGGGATGTTTATCATGTGTGAATTTTGGCTTCAAGAGATTTATTTTCTTGACCATATTTTCTCTAAGGATGGAATATCTATCGATCCTTCAAAGACCAAGGCAATCCAAGAATGGCCATCACCGACGAGTATAACTGAGGTATGCAGTTTTATTGGTTTAGTAGGTTATTATCAACATTTCCTCTAGAATATTTCCCGATTGGATAACCCATTAACCAAGATTACATGAAAAGGGGTTAAATTTTTTTAGGAAAAAAGAGTGTGAAGAACATTTTGAAGAACTAAAGATAAGACTAGTCAAGGCTCCTATCTTGACTCTACCATCGGGGAATGATGGGTTTTTTATTTATAGTGATGCTTCATTAAAAGTAAATCGTTGAGTCCTTATGTAGAATGAGAGATTTATTTCATATGTATCATGACATCTAAAAATTAATGAATAGAATTATCCCCCTAATGATCTTGGGTTATCAGTTGTAATCTTTGCTTTGAAGATATAGAGACACTATCTCTATGGTGAGAAATGAGGGATATATACTGATCACAAGAGTTTAAAGTATATTTTCTCAAAAAAAATAACTCTACATGAGGCACAGACGATGGCTTGAATGACTCAAGAATTATGACTTCACTAAACACTACCACCCGGGGAAGGAAAATAAGGTGGCAGATGCTTTGACAAGAAAGGATCATGGAGTTTTCAATAATATGAGAGTTGAAAATGATCTTATATTCATAGATCTAGTAAATATGGATACAGGAATAATCATTGAAGGGGAAACATCAATACTTTTTCAAAAAGTAGCTAAACCATCTTTACTAGAAAGGATAAAAAGTTCTCAGACTGATGATGAGGAGTTTCAAAAGAAAATTAAAGTTGTGAATGATGGGAGATTGATCGACTTCGTATATGAAGATAGAATTTTGAAATTTGGGAAGAGACTTGGTGTTCCAAACAAAATTGATCTAAAAAGGGAATTATTGGATAATTCTCATAGCTCTAATATCTTTATACACCCTGGTAGCACTAAGATGTATAGAGATTTGAAGGAAACTTTTTGTTGGGACAACATGAAGAGGGAGATTGCGGATTATGTGTCAAGATGTGTGGTTTGTCAATTGGTGAGGGCAGGAAGAAATAATACAAGATAATTCATGAAACCTCATCTCATACCTTAGTGTAAATGATATGATATTACAATATACTTTTTCATGGGACTACCAAAGACTCCTAGAAGTAACAATGCAATATGGGTCATTTTTTATCGTCTTACCAAGTCAGCACATTTTCTTTCTATAAGAGAATATTTAACACTTGAACATTTTTAAAAAATATATATTAATAAAGATGTAAGACTTCATGGAGTACCCCTATTAATTTTTTTGATTATGATCCCCGTTTAACATCAAGATTTTGGAAATGTCTTCAGAAGGCCTTGGATACTGAACTTGGTTTGAGCACTGCCTACCACCCTCAAACTGATGGAAAATAAGAACGGATGATTCAATCCTTAGAAGACATGTTGAGATCTTTCTCACTTGACTTTCAAGGTATGTGGGATCAGTATTTACCTATGGTATAATTTTATTATAATAATAGATTCCATTCAAGTATTCAGATTGTTCCATATGAAGCATTATAAGGAAAGAGATGTTGCACACCAACTTTTTGGGATGATGTTGGTGAAAGAAAACTCGTTGTCCTAGAACATGTTGAGGAAACAATGGAAAAGGTGAAGATAATCCAAACCCACATCAAAGAAGCTCAATGTAGGAAAAGGAGATATACCGATAAAGAAAGGAAGGATTTTGAATTTCAAGTAGGTGATCATGTTATCTTGAATGTATCTCCATGGAAGGGTGTTATACATTTAGGTAAGAAGGGTAAATTGAGTCCCAGGTACATTGGACCTTTCGATATTCTACAATGAATTGGAGTTGTATCTTATCGTTTGGAAATGCCGCCAATTCTCTCCAAAGTTCATGATGTGTTCTATGTATCACTATTGAGAAAATACATGCCTGGCCCATTGCATGTAATCACCTAGGAGGAAATTGAACTGGAACTTGATCTATCTTATTGTGAACAACCTGTTAAGATTCTTGATATAAGATAACAAGTGTTGAGAAACCGTACGATTCGTCAGGTAAAAGTTCTATGGAGAAATCATAAGATGGAAGAGGCAACGTGGGAACCTGAGAAACTTATGATGAAGAAACACCAGAATATATTTGTACATTAGTATTCTTGAAATTTTGAGGATGAAATTATTTGAAGGAGGGAATAATTTGACACGCCAATCTTCCACGGTATGCTTCTCTTTGAATAATACAACAGCTTGCGTTGTACGTAACTTTGAGTTCTAGCACACCACGACCAATCAAACTAGTTGTTATGAATAGTAATTCCCACGTTGTGAATCTTTACAAATTTAATTTTTTAAAATGTACTTCATTTTTGGATTTTTAATATCAAATTTAACTTAGGGAGATTTTTGGGTATTTTTCTGAAAAAATTCAATTTTTGATGAATAGTGAAAAACACATCGTTGTTGTTTAAAACTAATTTTTTTTAAATAATTATTTATTTTTATTAAAAAAAATTTTAAGTCAAAATAGATACATAATACCTATATAAGTTTAATATAATTCATTGGAGTCATTTTGTAAAAAAATTAATATATAAAATTTTATTGAACTTTTTACCGTCTTTTACCCACCTTCTAGGGACGTTAGCAAATTTGCATAAAAAGTAATTTTACCACTTCTGTGAATTGAATTTCAAAAATTTGAGAGACATGGTTGATATCAGTAAGTAAAATGTGATTTAATAAGATGAAAATAATTGTTGGTGAATAGTAACTTTTGACTTTTATTTACCACGGTTAAAAGTAAATATGGTAATTAAAGGTAAAAATGATAGTATAATTACCCTAAAATGTGTCCTAATTTTAATGGATAAGTTTTTTTCGACCAAAATCAACCTTAAAAATAAAATATGATCCTTTTGATCCACTTGGATTAAATTGGGACATTTAGTATTATTTTATTTAAAGAATAGTTAAAAGTGTTAAATTAAAATTTTCATAACTAATTTTTTTTAATATTGGTGGAAACATAAGATAAATTCGACTATAAATATTAATTATAAAGATAAAAATATTTCCTACATAAAAGAATTTTATTTATAATTTTTAGATGTTAAATAATTAAATTTATTTACGACACAATGATGATGCGGTAATTACCTTATTAATGAATGATTAAAATAATTCTTATTATAAGTATCCAAATAAATGTAAATAGAGAGTTTTGAGGGATTAAATGAATTTTATAGGTTAATATAACATGTCAGGGTTGATTAAATTAATTTTTTTAGAAGAAATAATGTATTTAAGACTTTAACAAAAATCAAATACTAAATAGTGTCAAAATTGACATAAATGAGTTTTTAAAACAAATACTATATTATTAAATGATATAATAGTCTTAAAAATCTATGGTTTGGCCAAAGGACTTATATAATAATATATATGTCATTAATTAACCACATGGGGTTCTCTTGTCATTTTATTGTAATTTTATTAACTATATAATATAAAAATATAAAGAGACGTGATAAATGTTAAACTATTTAACCAAGAGTTAAATCTATAAGATAAAGCTAATATGGTGACCTAAAACTATATAAAACCTATTGGTTGAGACGTTTTAGACCCATACCCACCTTATCTTTGATATAACTCCTTTTGGATCCATTATAAAAGGAATATGATTGTATAATAAATAATATTTCAAGCTTTTCTGAAAGTGACCCTCACCTCTCTTATAAAAGGGTACTTCCACTTCTCTCAAAATCACTCCTCCAAATCCATTTGTCTTGGAAAAACCCTACTCAAATATCCTCCCAACTACCCTCACTTCTACCTAGAGTCCTTACTTTGATAAAAAATCCAACATAAGAATCCCTTTTGATCAACTCAATAGGAAACACCCGAAGAAGAGGTAATAATTTCACTACCCCTTTCTAAGTTCTTTTCTTCTTCCACTTCCTCTTTATTTGTTTTTTTTTCTTTCCAAAATAATAACTTTAGTACCATCTACATACTTTTATGTTATTATAAATATGATACAACCATATTTACTATTATATCCATCCTTTGAATGACAATTCATCATACGTGCGTACGTACGGCTTACCGTCTCCATATCGTGGGGTAGTTCGTTATTCAAACACTTTATTATTTGGATGGGTATAATAACGAGTATAACAGATGTAAATAATAAATATAACATTTTGATTATTCTTTATATCTGATATACCATCCAATTACATACAATTCAACCATCAACATAATGTTATTTTTTCTCGTGCGAACGTATGGATCATCGTCTCCACGAACACGATGAGATATATTCCCCATCGTAACCATTCAAGAATAAATATCATTTTATGATTAAAAAAATAATGTTTAAAAACATTATATAATTATGGATATGAATCAAATACATCTTATCCATAATAAACATGACTTACATAACAAAACATATAATGGAAAATTAATCAGTTAACACCTGAAACGATGATACTACAGGAATATTATTAAAAATATATATAATAAGATCATATATGATATCACATTTATGTATGTGGTTCTTGTATAATTTTATAACAATTATTTAACTATTATACATGATTTTAATGTACCCTAGACCTAGGGAAAGTACAAGGTAAGGGTTAATTCTACAATATCTTCATTATTTGAGTTTGTTTATACATTAGTATCAACAGGGACCTCTTTATCATTAACATCCTTGTTTTTTGAAAATGTATTTCAAAACATTTTTACTATTTCCAAGACTATGTGTTAAAGTCATTTATAAACTTTTTGACTTTTTATAATATGTTTATAAAGTAATTTTTCCATCCTTTTCCAAACAAGGCCCTTTACGACATTTTCGAAAAAATTAAGGAAAAAATGTTTTTTAAATTATGCGGCGGGTGCGGCTATATTACGCTATTATAACACATTCAAATCTTACCTTAAAAGATTATAAAGATATTTTCAAAATAAATTCTTTCTTTTATAATTATTTGACTTTTAAATTATTTCAAAATAGAAAGAGATATTTATTTCAGATAGTTTTTATTTCATTTATGTCAATGTCTTTTGATGAATTTTAAACTTGTTTGAAGTCGATTTATTATGATACAAATATTCCATATTTTATTGAAGGTTTTGTGATATTATTTACTGTGGATATTTTATTTTTATACCATTCATGGTTTATGGATAAAGTATTGGCATTTTGTATTTTAGTTTTAATATGAATTTTTTGTTATGTTTAAACCTTTTCATATGAGGAATGCATTGGACTTATTAAGTCTCAAGTGGAGCCTCTTATATATCCTTGATGCATCAGTAGGTATTATGAGAAAAACTAGTGTCTTAGAACAAGTCCTTGACAAAATATTATTTTTAATCTTGGAATGAGGCCTTGAATATGTTGTTATGATGTCTAGAATTATGCATTCCATCATTATGAAATTGGCTATTGATATTTTATGTGATTATTCAACTAGTAGAAAATCCATGTGAATAAGTAAATGGAATTATTTTGATTTATATTTTCCATATTATTCTGAAGTTTATGTTTAAAAGGATTTTTTTAGTCTTATACATTTACTTAAAAGCTTATCCTTATTTATTAAAGTTTTCGCTATATTGTTATTCTTACTGAGCAACTGATCTCACCCCTTTCTATGTTTTATTTTTCCTAGGATGTGAAGAAGTATTTTATAATTAACCTGTAGGGATAGGATAAGGGATATAAGTGTGTTCAAAGGGGACAAAATTCTATTGTTTTTTTATTTCATGATGTAATGTAAAACTTATGTATGTATCTTGTACTTCCAAGGCTATTAAACTAATCGGTCTTTCGAGACTTGATCTCTTGGGATCATGCCAACGTTTTGTAATAATGAACCGACTCTAGTTAACTGGGTTTGGGGCATTACATATTTGTTTATTAATACTAATTATTTACAAATTATAACATAATTTTTAATAAATATTTCTAATTTTTAATAATTATTAGTATTTTATATATTTTTTTACTATTGATTACAAACTGTCATAATTTACTAATATTTACAAATTATTAACAATATTTTGTAATTAACACTAACATTTTCTAATTATTTATAATTTTGCCCAATTATTTATTAATTATTACAAATTATTTAATGATTGTTACAAATAATTTTAATTGCTACTACATTTTTAATAATTATTGATAAATTTTAATATTTTTAAGTATTTTAATATCTTTCTAAAAGGTGTTCAAAAATTTATAAAAATTATTAATAATTATGTTTTTAATAAATATTACTTATTTTTAATAGCTATTGTTTCTTTCATTAAAATAATTTTTATATCATTTTTATAAAAAAAATGTTTTCCTTATAAAAAAACGTTTTTCCCAAACATTTTATTTAAATTGACTTTATCATCATTTTTATAAAACACTCACTTCTTATTTATTTCATACGTTATATATATATATATATTACATTATTTCTTAATCAAATATATATATATATATATATCAAATATATATATATATATATATATCAAATATATATATATATATATATCAAATATATTTTACCCATTTTCAAACAAATATACACATCAAATCTATATATACATACATACATACATATATATATATATATAAAAACCCTTACATGTTTTTTAAACATTTATATATATATATATATATATATATATATATATTCACATGTTAATATATATATATCCAAACATTTACCAAAATATATTAACTTTTTTAAATAAATGAAAACAAATCATAATATAACAATCAAACATGGTTTAAAATCATGAACATAACCCAGGCATTATCATAATTCATTAAAAATTATATCACCATAAGTATGCTTTCAAAATAATCAGGATAAACCATATGATTTGAAGATTTCTTTAAAAAAATTCAACAATATTCACAATTTTAGAATTAAATACTTCATTTTAACATGATTTATACTACAATTTTTATTTCTTTTGTATTTATTTTCAAAAGGATTCAATTTTATTTTTTCCCTTCACAAAATACTATATTAAATTATATTGATAATTAGTTATCATTTTTTAAATACACCACTACTATTACTCAGACTTTAAAATTATATGGCATCATTATTTCATAAATTAAATTTCAACATATATTCTATGAAATACAAATAATTGACCAATTCAATAGATTTATATAAACTTTTTTTTAAAATTTTCATAAATATCAAACACCCCTATAAATAATTTCCATAATAATCATATTTTTAATAGTAACATAAAATAATAATTTCCAAATTCTTTTAATGCTTCTAAAAATACAACTTCCACATTATGGTATTTCTATTAATATACCCCACATATATAATATTAACTTAAAAATTAATATTTTAATAATCAAACCTCAACCTACATTAATGCATCCAGAATTAAATCCATAATGATTCCATTCAATATGATTTTCATGTCTGGAAAAATTATATATATATATATATATATATATATTATTTAAAAAGGTAATCCCATGAAGTGGCCTTTTCGAACTCTCCACACCTAGGAACCCATCCTTCCCACAAAGAGGTCATCCGAAGAAGCCTCAGCTGGGAAGGAGTCATTGCCAGCCGAGATGACAGAGCATCGCATGAGGTAACACCTCGATTGACAATGGTTCGACATAGAAATCTTTCATCTAGGTGAAGTGCGCTCATTCTTCCCACCTGGTGAGACACCGTGTAACCTAGCAAGATGAGTGGTACATGGGAGGTAGAAATTCTGCCAAGAGAGGGCTCCCTGGAATCGAACCCCAGACCTCACTAAATAATTATATATATATAAACACACACACACACATTACAAAAAATTATATATATCTGTATATGGGTCTAAAAAATATTCAATGTTTATATAAATATATAAGTGTGTGTTTAAAATGTTTCTTTTTTTATATATATATATAACTCACAATATTTTTCAATCATATATATATATATATGATTAGATTAAATATATATATATATATATAATTATATATATACTTCAATTAGATTGGATGTTTATATGATAATGCTTATTAGAAGTCAGGGGGTAGCTAGATACTTCAAAATCAACCAAGAAAACACCGTAATAGAAAAATATCTTAAATATAAAGGTTTAACATTGGGAAAAATACCTCAAATCAATCAGAATCAACCTTTTTAGAGAAAAAACACATTCTATTCAATGGTGGACACCCAAATAGGGAAGAATAAACGTATAGTTACCCTAAATACCAAATAAACCATAAAAAACAGGTAATTTTTTTGACCTAGGTTTCTACCAAACCATTTCTACATGGAGGGGAGGGAAAATTTCAAAATAGATGAATGAGGGTAGAAGAGGATTATGTACGTGGGGGGTTCAGATCTCAATAGAAAAAAATGGGTGTGATAGAAAAATTATGGGGTTGATTTCTTTGAAAAGTGTGCATCGGGTTTTCTACATAAAGGAGGAAAAATTTATCAAGGAAGATATAGGATAAAAGAAAAGGGTTATGTGGTTATTTAATTAATGTTTTTAATGAGGTTATAGCTATGGACTGTTGGGAAATAATGGTGTTGTTGGAAATACCTTTTGTGAAAAATCATGTTAGCCATCACACAAAATTAATTTTGTAGAAATATTTTGTGATAGATCATGTTATAAGTCAAAAAAATAATTTCACAAAAACATTTTCTTCCAAGTAACATTTTCGGTTTCTATTACCTATTAAAAATATTTTTTTTCCAACAGATATTAATATCCACCTCAAAAGGTTCTTATTCTTGATTATTTTTCATGACTTCCTACCCAAAATAAATAACTCATCAATAATTTCTACTATTCTAGTAGTGTAATATATATTTCTAAAATCTTTCAATACTTTCATAGAAAAAAAATGTGACTTCTCAACTTCTATATGACATTCAAACTACGTAAAACTTTTTCTTGAGTTGCATATGACATTAGAGTTTCTAATCCTTTTTAGACCCATAATACTTCAATAGAACTAAAATAATTTCAATCCGCTCTCATATGAAATTTTCCAAAGTGTATGACTTTGGAATTATAAAATTTTTAGGCCATGTTAAATAAAAAATAAAAAAATCTAAAACATAAAAAAGCTTCACCAAAAATAAAATTCCATTTATCAAGATTTACAATGTTCGGAAAAACTAATCCCAAGACTCAATGAGGAATTCATCCATCCAAATAATAACATGGTGATAATGAAAATAATATTGAGAAAAGGGAATATTTGAGATTATCCCAAGAAAAGAAATCAACACCCTAAACCAAGACACATAGAACTCATCTAGCTGAATAATTAGCCCACTGCTTATTTCACTTAAAACCATGAGGAAGAGGAAGAAGATATTATCTAAAAATATTTTTCCTTCCACATTTTATATGGATATGAAATTTATTATATTATATACCTTGGTCTTTATCCTTCTCTTTATTTATCATAAAAAAATGTATTTTCTAAATTTTTAATATAATTTCATTATTTTCATCTATTTGTGTGCACATCTTCCCAATTTCATTATATTTTTATAACTATGATTATCAAAATCTAATATATAAAGATAAGATGACATGAGGATCACCCATGAGATAAAAACCAATGAAGATCAAGTACATGCATCTATATTTTTATTTTTTATTTTATTCTAGGCATTTGGGTGATAATTTGGTAGAGGTGAATGATGGTACCTTGAGATTTTCCTTCTACCATTTTATTTTATATTTCTAAAATATTCTCTTATCCCACTATTCAGATTTGGAATCATTGGTTTTAATGGTGGATAGACTCATAGTTGTGATCCATTAAAGGGAATTATTAGTAGATCACTTGGTAAATTTTATTAAGTTCGGTTTTTCTTCTCATAACTTATGCAGTGAGGGTGTGTGTATTCAGTTTAAAAAAAATATAGAGTGGGATATAGAATATAATTTATGAGATAATGAAAATCAATAAGGATGAATTCAAGGGTTCCACCATTTTTACATTCAATTAAATATTCACTTTCATTTTCATTCATATTTGTGTGTATCAAAACTTATTTATCACATTGTTTTAAACCATATAAAAACAAACTAAAAAATTATAAGTTCAAGAATAGTGGATCTCTAGTCCTAGCTCCTTAGAGAAAAACCTATGGTCTGCTTATTTTTGTGCATAGAATTTATAATTTTATTTTGACAACCCTTCACAATTATACTATTATCACAAACCATTTACTTTACATACATTTCATGTTTTTCTAAGGATATGAGTCACTGAGAAGTCTTTAAGTGTACACATTGAAAGGTATCACTTTATTGGTGAATTATAAGGGTGGTGTCTCCAATTTTTAGGAACATCTAATTAACGAATTGTGATTCTATCCGTCATTTCATCATTCATTTTCATTATATTCTCTTGAAAAAACTAAAAATATATTAAAAACATAAAAAAAATTACATTCTTAAGAAAAAAAGAAGTGAAGAAAACAAATATAGAGAATAAGAATAAAATTCTTTATTATGATTAATTTTTTACTCATATACCATAATCAAAGGATAAATGAGATTATCATGGGTTACTTCTATAAAAGAGATTTTTATTAAGGACAATTTTAGTGATAATTATTGGAAAATCATGAAAGGTATAAAATATTAGAATTTACATATTCTTTACATTTTATTTTAATTTCATACCCATTATACCTTATGGAACATTAAAACCTAGGAAAAATAATCTTGATTAATGAAATTACACTATCTCAATTTTTTAGAAGTGGTAGTTTCATCAATCATATGGTTTAACATACATTTTATCTATATGTGTATAATTTTTCACATTAATTACACTTAAGAGAAGAGTTTCAAAGATTTCATGTGAGGTAGTTTGTAAATTCATAAGAGATGGAAAATTTAAGTAGGATAAATTTGACTACATAAGAGGATAATAAGAGGGGGATTGGTCTAATAAAGGAAACATGCCTTATTTATTTGAAAATGGATAGGGGTTCTCTCAATTTTTATTTGTAGTGTGAATTTTGGATGAGGTATTATAGTTGACTCAGGAGTGAAAATATTTAGTGTAGGGGAGTCATAATATGTGTTTTTTATAGAAAATTTTATTTGAATTTAATTATAAATAATTCCTTAATTTATTTAAAAACCTTGGTAAATCACATTTTATTTTTTTATTTTTTATTGTTTCTTTATTAAAAAAATAAAAAAAATGAATTCCATTATAGTAAAACACATGAAAAAAATTTGGATTATATTTTTAATATAATTTTGATCTTAAATTATTAAAATTCTAGTATAATTTCATAATTAATTAGAAAGGTATTTAATCGTGGTTTGAATTAATTATTTTATTTTAGAATTTATTTGGACACAATTCACTAGTTAAAATGTTTTTTGGATGATATTCAAGTGATATATGTGTGTACATGGAAATTCATTCAACTTCAGTAAGAGTAAATTCATGTAACTTATATTCACATCAGATTAAACTCAACTGGATAGATTTCATGTGATTAAATGGCTCAGATGAGTTGTTTTGTAAAAATAAATGTGATGGATGGAAGCTAAAGAAGAATAAAAGGGGATCATATCAAATTAATTAGAGGATTTTCTTGGTTGTGTTAGATTGGAATTCATGGTTTGATACCTACATAATATTAAAGTACCTCAAAATCCAACTTTATAAGGATAATAAAAAGGGAATATTGCTCATGTGAGATTAAAACAATTGGAAATTTGCTTGTATGGTATTAAATGGTATAGAAATATTGTTTCATGAGATCAAAGCGGTGATTATTTAGATTAATCTTTTATTGTATATAAGAATAATTGGTAAAATATGTGACTTGTTTATGGATATTGATTTCCAATCAAATAAATAAATTTCAATGGTAGATCCATATCCAATTGAAAGAATAAGGGGAGTCCAAGTGATATGTGGATAGTGGTTATTTCTATGAGGTTGAAAAATTAATGAAAATAGTGGCTGAGTATTTAAAAATCTATGAATTTCGAGAAGGTATTTCTACTCTGACATTGATTAAATCAAGATCCGGTGAGTGTGGTTGAAGCTGAGTGATTCTAATGATTGATCTTAAAATTGAATTCATGATATCCAAATTTGATCAAATGTTGAAGTCATTATAGTTTTACTAAATAAATAATAGGAACCTTCTTTAATACTTTTATTTTCAAGATACTTATAATGTAATGGTTCTAAATTTTGAAAAATATTATTTATTACAAATCTTTAAAACATGGTTCCACTTGCATGCATATAAAATTCTCTATGAAATGACACATCCAATTGTTATACCTCACATGACCCTTGTATTCAAGTTTGAGCCACAAATCTAAAGCAATGGATCCCACGAGCTGAGGCCATTCAATGGAGGAAACTAAATATCAATTTATTTTTAGACAAAATCTATGTAGAATAAAATAGTGATTTTAGGGGAATATTTATCTTGGAATTTTATTTTAAATGTTCCTTAAATTCTATAGGGGATCAGGCGATGGGTTTATATTTATGGGGATGGGTATCTTGATTTTAATCATTCTACTCTAATAAGGGAGAGCCTGAGTTCTAATAAAACTTTCTAATATATTAAAATAAAAATTAATTCTCTTCATATTATTCTTCCTATTATTCTTTCTTTTACATTACTATGCTAAAACCATGATGATTGTAGGTATTTTTTGTTATGCAATTATTCTCATGTATGTTTCCTATTTTTGTTTCGTGTTAAAGTATAGTGTTTTTAAATTCTCATGTTGTTTTATTCCCATATTAACTATTCTCTGGAAACATATTCCTTGTACGAGTTGTATTATTTCCCTCTTCTTAAGTTATGATCACCTTATTTGGGGATTTTTGTGTTTATTTTATCTTTACTATTATTATTTATTCTATTATATATATTTGAATTCATCCTCTCTCATGTCTCATTAATCACATCTTCAGATTTTGAACTCAAAATTCATTTAATGTAGGACTAAACCATAATTTTGGGTTGAGGGATTACTCTAAAGTACAGTATTGAGTTTTATATATTGTTTCATTTATTTCATTTCCCATCAATTATGTTTTCTGTTGAAAGCATAAGGTGTGAGTAAATGGCCAATATTTTCTTATTTTTTGGATGTTTCATCTTATTTCTAATTGATCTACTTCTTTTCTTTTTGTTTTTTAGCTTAATGGAGTGAATTACAAATGGAGTGGTGGAATTGAGTTTCACAAAGACATTAGAAGGTCTATGTGATACTTATTGGATGATATCACTCAATGTTGGGAGACATCTTAGTGAAGAGTGGTTAATTTTATATAGGATGAAGTTAGTTGAGTGATGTGAGAGATCACTCACTCAGTTGAATTATCATTCATGGGAATAATCATCAATTTTATAATGCTGATAATTAATTTTTCATGAAACCCCTCTCATTCAGATTTGTTCTTGAAAATTGATCTTTCTTGCATTCCATCCTTCAACTACTTCACCATGATTTTTTTTCTTATTTCAAATAAAAAATTCTTTTTTTGTTTCTCCTTTCCTTTCGAAAAATTATAAACCTAAAATAATTAAATAATATATTAATATATAAATATAATAAAAAATAATACTACACAATGATATATAATTATACCTTCTTTGAGAATGATACCCATGGTTAGCTATCAATGCTACACCTCGGGTATTTATAAATTTTTAAAGTTAACCAATGACCCTTTAAAAAGGTTATCGAGTGATCAATAAAATTTTTGATTGGTTATTAGTTATATTTTACATGTTTGTTTGTGAATTAAAGCCTTAAATTTATATCATCCATCTCAAGTAACAATTTATATAGATCAATGTTATATTTTTATATAGAAAATATATTATCTCAATTTTGATTACTTCCACTCACAATGGTAATCATTATCATGATCCACCTGTACTTTTAATTTTCAAGAAGAAGAGATATGATTTATGGATTTAGTTACATCCCACACCATCCTTTATTTCATGAAAATCCTAAGAGCATGTTTGATATCAAATAGTCATCATCTGGCCAATGATGAAATTAATAATGATATTATAACATGGTGAATTATAAATGTATATCATTGGTACTAAATTATATTCATCACTAATAATGTTTGTAATACTTTTCAAGATAAATCTATGAATAAGTTTATCATTAATATGGGTAAATGACCATATTTTGATTATTTATATTGATAAAATGAGAAATATCATCTTAATAATCATGTTATACTTTTTTGGTTGTATTGTAGCCTACAAAACAAATTAAATAAGATTTGAGGTGTGTTTGGAAAGAACCCATAGGGATGGTGGAATTTTATGACACCTGATGTGGCTGACACATTTTTCATTTATAAAGGAGCATTAATGAGGCTATATAATTGGATCATGTCCCTTATCTTCATATATATATATAAGATTGATTATGTGTTTGATGTTAGTAATGATCATCAGTTTTAGGAAAAGTTCATAGAATCTATCGTCTCATCATTATGTCGTTAATCACTTTATAATGAAGGCCCTAACACCCCTTTGAGTGTACACTCTTCCACTGATTATGAACCAAAATATAAGGGTCGTTCACCCCCCCCCATAAGATGTAATAGATATCATTTATTGCTTCATGGTCTTCATTAATAACACTACGCAGTATATGGGGGGCCACTAGTTTTTCATTCCAGGTATGATCTATTTTCATTGTTTTTCATTCATATTTGAATTTTATCTAATAAAGGGTGCATTTGACATATGTTTGGGTTTTATATCATCTTCTAGGACCATTGGATGATCATTATATATCTATAAATGGAATCATATACATATTACTCTTTAGGTTAGTTTGTGTGTTTCACTAGTTTTCAAAGAATATGTGATGTGCATCACTACTGGTTTGGTTTTGTTCCACAGTACATTATGTGATAATGTATTGGTTGATGTTTCTACTTCATCTATGGAATTGTGTTAAGGTGTTAACGTGGTTGGTAGGGTAAATCTTAGAAAGTGTTATTTGATAACACTACTTGTGTTGTGAGTAGTAGAAATAGATCATAATCTTTTATTCCTAGAGTTACATTAAGTGTCGATGTGGTTTCATAATGGGATTGATATTACATTGTGATAGAATGTAATATCAAGCACGACATGCAGAGGTAGAATTATTATGTCAATATCAGCATTTATATTTCAATTGTGGCATGTACTGTGGGTGATCAAGTGCATGTCAATCATGGATTACAACATGCATGAACACGCACTACATACAGAAGAAACACAATAATGGTATCTGTGAAAACTATTTAAAGTAGATGTAGTGCTAACTTAGGCGGTTCATATAACAAGAGTGTAATGAAATGCTTACAAGGATGAATAGTTCCCACTGAACTCATCCAACATAAAACTTCTCTTTGAGGGGGGCTCTTTCATTAGCCTATCGCTTTCATATGTTCTTGATAAATAAATTAATAAATAAATAAATTTATTAATTAATTGAATAAAATAATTTATAAATTTTTTATAAATAATGGAAAATATATTTTAAAATATTTATAATATTTATATAAAAAATTATAAATTAATTAACAATAAAATATTTATGTTTAATTGATTACATGTTTTTGAAATAATTATTAAAAATATTGCATTAATATTAAAGATTTCATATTAAGAATATCATCTTCAAATTTAAATAGATTATTAAATTTTTTTAAATCATTTTAAATGGAATTTTACCTTTTACCAATTTATATTGTGTGCCCTGTAATCTTGAAATAAGGTGTTTATTTAGAAATCGTGGGGGTGATTTATGGATAATTCATAAATTGCATAAATATATCCAAAATACAATGAAATATATATTTAAATTATGACTTATTTATAAATAATTAATTGAAAAAAAATAAAATTTCTCATATTAAGATATTATATAGACAGTATCAAAAGTGTGTTGCCAATAGATTTTTTTATCATTTAAATAATGTTATCTGGATCTTGTGACTAGATTAAAAAATATAAATTATATTATAAACTATTTATAAATCCTAAAAATATCATATATTTACAGTGAAATGTTGTGTAATTAATAATATGAAATATATCATATTGAAAGTGGATATAATGTGTTGATATCCTAGATTATAAATTATTGATAATATTTAACTTAATTATAAAATTATTATAGTAAGATTTCATTTATGAGGAGTTTATAGATGTTTATCTCATGTTTAAATTCATTAATTTTTAATTTATTTAATAGTTATTATCTACTTTATTCATTTATATAAACTTCTTAGAGAATATTAATAATATGTATGCATTCATATGTGATAAATTTTTTCTAGAAGAAAGAGCCTTTCATTATATTCTAAGTGATACCCCTTAAGATTTAGTTTTCATCTACCTTGAAATTGATTAGCTATTTGGGTTATGATCTTAATTGTAGTTGTTGAATATAGTTTCTACATATTAGGTATTAGATATATCATTATTTAATTCTCTCTTGAGTAAAGTCTCCCCATGTAGAGGGGCTTGGGGCCAGACTACCCACTGGCCTAGAAGATTATGTCATGTTCTAGAAAGGTGAGGGGTTGGCTATTTGTCTCTCCAATCTTAATCATGTGGAGATTTTCAATCTCTTATACCAATATACTTTTACATCAAGATTTTATGTACCTTGTTCATAACATAAATTCAAATATATAGGAATGCACATGGATTCTATTTTTGGGTAAGTAACAAAAAATTTTGGGTTGTGTAAATAGTTAAAAATTAATATTATGAAAAACCAATAATTTTGTGAATGAAATAGGTATTGTAAAACTAAATTATTTGAACCATGCATACAAAAAAGAATAAAACATGAGATGATAAATATTTAAAATGATGAACTTAATATACATATGATATAAATTAATTTGGTGAGTTTTAAAAAAACATAAATATAAATTGGGAGATTCCGTCCAAATTGGCACTTTTCAAGACCCCAATCATCCAACAGTGTAGGTTCTACCAATGTAGGGTTCCTCTAGATTATCTTGTGTCATGAAAGGAAGTAATATGTGACTCTAGATCATCCTTGGGTAGATTCTTCCAGACCAGCGTACCACTGAATCATCTTTTGCTATCATGTTAATAGAATTTTCTTTGGGTGACACTTAGTTGGGAAACTATAAGAGTTAGGATACTAAAACAATTTTTTTATTTATATTTCTATATGATAGACTTGGGAAAATAATTTTATACTCAATTATCCAAGAAACATAATGGTTATGATTATGATGAATAACTATGTTGTGAGAGGAAATCTAAAGTTGATTAATTACGTAGTGAAATATAGGTCTTAGATCCCTATATAGATATGATTTTTAGAGTTGTCATTTTTAGTGGGATTAATTTAATTAAAATTTCCTGGTGAAAAGTTGTAAAACATGATATTCATTTGATTAAAATCTTAATGTTGAAAAAATACATCAACATCACCATCAGACGTAACTCTAAGATTAACCCTTGAGAATGAGAAGATTAATGTAAGAACCTCCAAAGAATAATAGTTTAACAAAATATCTAAAGTAAAATATATTCTATATTTTAGATCAAAACTATACTAAGTGACCAAACTGTTTAATATGTTCAACAAGTGAATATAATTTTTTTATGGGAATCATATAACGATTATCTTATGTTTTAAACAGTATTATATGAAAAATGACTTAATTAATTTTAATATCTTCTTATATAATCAGTTAGATTGAAAATACTAATGTAATACAAAATTATTATTTAATTCATGTTCTAGTTAAATAAATTATCATGGTGTATTTTATTTAAATTCCTTGATAATGTAGATGAATTGAAGAAAATTTTACCCAATATTCTCAAACATTGAGAATATATAAACATGGCTTGCACTGTTTAGGTTCTAAATCTATATAGAAAAGTATATTTGGGTGAACAATCAAACCATAAAAATAAAAGTAAATTGGATAGTCTGATAATGTTTCTTCTAACAGAAAATTTCATTGAAACTTGTATTTATTAGGAAAGGATATTCATGGTTCCATTGGATATAATTGATTGTGATACTTGAAAGAGTTTTTGAAATCCCATGGAATGTTCATGTTAGGTATTAGTGTTAGAAAAAAATTTATAAAGGGTATGAGTTTACTAATATATATTTTATAAGAGTTTTAAATATAAAAATTATCAAAAAAATGGAAGAGTTGATATAGAATTTATTTTAATTCCAATGATGAAGAAAATGGCTCCTACATCAAGGATTTGAATGTAGTAGGATTTAAAAACATCAAAAGGATCTCTAAAATATGTGTCTGTTTATCTCATTTCTATATATGATAAAAGGTGTTGTTTACAAACAAAGAGTTGTTATGAATAATATAGGATGATTAATTGTATACAAATGGTTAAAGATTCATTATATTATATAACATGTTTTGAGAATAAGATAAGGATAAAAGTATTTTAACTATGATAAAGTGTTTATATATATATTTTTTACAATATTATGGAATATTTTCTCACTAAAATTCATCAATGGGATATTTTATGGAATTATATTATTTTTTTGAAAAGTCCCCAAACACATATATTACCATATATAATGTTGAAACAACAGTTTATTTGTTAGGTATTAATACTAAAAATAAATAAGAGTTATTTCCTTAAAAAATTAGTTTCTGTATCTTGGCATGAAATTATAAAATGAATATAGTTCTTAATAGGACATTGGTATTATTTTTGAACGTAGATAATTTTAAAGTTATCAAAAGATTATACCATTCTAAATTTAATGTGATTTTTTCTAAATATCATAAAGAGATTAAGATATTAACGGTAAGTAAAACATAATGGTTTCATTTAATTAACATGTTAATGTGGGTTTTAGTATTTCCTATAGGATTACACAAGTTAAACTTAATACCACTTTAATATAAAATAATCTTAGGCTATGCTTGTAAAAAATAATGTAAATAGTTAAATTATATCAAGTAATATGTTTTATGGAATAGAGTTCCAAGTATGGTGATGTTGAGTTTAGAAAGAGGTATAGGTATACAAAGGAAGTTAAAATTTTATTTTGATATGAAAAATAGTTTGAATATGTTCAAATAGTTAAACATTTGGTATATGATTCTTATTTCATGATATTGTTTAAATTAACTAATTTCTTAGATTTTTATCATTAAAGTTTTTAGTGGGATATTTTTATCAGGTGGTCACATAGAGATGTGGTGGGGATTATATATTAATTTAATGAGTTAAAACCCTAAAAATATAAAAAATAATAAATTTGATTGGGTATTCTATCATATATGATATGATAAACATGCACTTTTGTATGGTTTTTGATAAATATTATTAAAGAGTTTAATAATATAAAATGTATCTTGTTATATGAATGGAAATATCCACATTATCATTATTTAAAATTGGAAACATATTTTCATGAAGTGAAATGATAAGTATCCCCTCAAAGTATGACATTTGGTTTTATTTAATGAATAATCATCATGGAGTGCTTTGGGTTGTGAAAATATGTTAAGGTTAACATGAATAAAATCTTGTACTATTTAAAAAGGGTTGTATACAAGATATAAAGAATAGATTCAAGTGCTAATAAAGAGAAACTTATTACTTGGATTGACCAACCAATTATATCTCGTGGAATTTCATATAGTCATCGATATACATAGGGGTGTATGCTTGTTATCAAGAACTTTTACAAAAGTTTTGTGAGATACATATCATGAAAACATCTATATTTTGACACCTTCATTATAAAATCCATTCTTTATAATAGCCTTGGACCTGTACTCCTGGATCCTATGCTAAAATCCATAATTATAAATTTTTGGATATGATTCTGATAATTTAGACCCAAATTGTCCCATCCAAACCATTCAACATCATAGGGAAAACATGAATCACTTAAATAATAAAGGTTCTTTTAGATTTATAGTTTTACAGAATTAGGACAACTATTATATAACCAATACAAATGTCACCAAATGAACATTTCTCCCATTTAACACAAAATTTCTTATTTCACATTAGGTCATAAGCATCATCCTTGTGATGTACTTTATAGACATAAATCATTCAACATTATTATTTATAACCTAGGGAAAAGTAAGCATGCTAAGGGTGATCCCAAATCCTCAGTAAGGTCAAACATAAGAGTGAACAATTGAATCGATGAGTATAGGAGTGCGTAAGGGTATGATGGAATAATCAAAGTGTATGGGAAAATAATAATGGAACTCATACCCATCGATACATGGATCATTAAATAAGAAAAAATATAAAAGGAAAGCACCAATAAATTCAATAATCATGAGTCATGTGATATCGATCTTGATAAAATGAAATATCATAAACCCATACCAAGAATAGATAAAACATATTGGTATCTTAGAACATCATCTCATTGAACCCTTATAGAACCCTTTTAAATTAGAATAACCATATGACCAAATTCTAATATAATTATCTGAAGAATATAGTCATTACCCAGTTCATTGGAGCACTATCTGGGTGCACCCATAATATAAGATATAATGGGATCATGTGGTTCTATCTGGGTGATCCCATAACTTATAATTTCAAAGAACCTCCAAATGAATTAAATTCATAGAGTCATCACACTACTACAAAAACGAGCAAGGGAAGTGACACCTTATATCAGCGCTAAGAAAAAACCACTGATAAAGAAGCCCTGTATCAGTGCAAAAATCTTTGAAACATGATTAAACCATTGAAAAGAAATGGGTTTCATGTCACTATCTTTGAAACATTATTAAACCATTGAAAATAAATGGGTTTCATAACAATATCTTTGAAACATGGTTAAAACATGGAAAAGAAATGGGTTCCATAATAATCTCTTTGAAGCAACGTTAACATGTGGAAAAGAAACAAGTTCCGTAACAATCTCTTTGAAACAATTTAATCCATCCTGAGAAGGAATGTTGCTGGTATAATTACAAAATATCCCAATTTCATCCTACATAAAAAATAATGGATTTTAACATTGATGGATGGAAATAACTTTAAAATATCATTAAAAACATTTCGAAGAAAATAATATTTTCATTTTGAAAATAAATTTTTAAGACATAAAACATATTGAAAATCCATTTTTGAAATAACCTATGAAACATATAAATAAATATTTAAAAATAATTTAAAAAATTTATTTTTTAAAATATAATTTCAACACACAAGAACACTTTTTAAAACATTTTTTAAAATATTTTCAAAAAACATGATTTTGAAAGAACATAAATTTCTAACGGAAGAGAAAGAAGATGTTGGATTTTCATAAAAACACAATCTCAAACATTAAGTACCAAAAATAGTTAAATGGTACAATTAATTTAGAATATCATGAATTAATAGAGTATAAGATAATTGATAACAATATTTGAATATTAGATACTTAATCATACAAAATATGATAAACAATGAGATTCTAACAAAAGACTCTTACTCATTAGTAAATTTGAATCACAATACCCATGAAAGAATATCATTAAATGAAACTTATATTATCATGAAAATAATAATAATAATCATATAACATGTTAAAGGGTAAGTACATACACCTTATAAAATAATATAGGAATATAACATAATAAACGTCTCAAAGAAGGCAAATTGAGACAAAAATATCTTACCGCTATGGTAACTTTGAAACCGTAAACCTCAAGAAATATATAAACTAAAATGGATATTTCAATACCCTTAAATTAAATTATAATAATCATATATTATATTCATGTGAATTATATACATCACATAATAAAAATATGTGGTTAATATGGCATATATCTTACAGAAATAAAAGTAACATGAGAGAAACCATTATAATGACTTCATTTTATCTTGCTTATTATTTATCTTCCTGAATAATAAAATTATGGAAATTATTTACTTTATATTTAAAATTATCAAAATTTATTATTAAATTTATTTCACTTATAAAAAATTTATATATAATTTCTTAATCAATTAAGTTTATGTCGGATATTTTGACCATATTCGGCTTGTGTGTTAAAAACAACTTAGGTAGGCTAACTATGGTAAAAGTGTTATTATTTAAACATACATAGAATAATAATCATAAAATATATCTTATATTTATACATCACTTATAATTTTAAAACTGATCATGAAAGGTGGTTATGAAAAATGAACCAATGTTACAATCATGGAGATGGTAGGCCATATGTACACATGAGTAACGTTTCCATTTTTCAATGATAAATATGAAAAAAGGTAAGTAATAATTTTTATTTATTTAATTATAACTAGTAAACAACCCATTAATTTTCATAGCATGATAATTTAATTAAAAACTTTCATAAACATGCTCAAAAATATAATGATGATCTATGAAATTTGTGTCACTCGTTGAGAGAGAGTGAAGAAATTGAAAGAAGAAATAAAGTGAGTGGACTACTCGTGACACATGGAAATGAAGTGAAGACCGGTGGTGACACATGTACATGGAATTATTTTATATAACTGCAGATGTGAATTTATTCTCACATGTGTAAATAAATTAAATTATTATATACATGTGTCCTTATGTAAATATAATTTTATACGCGATATAAAAATCACTTATAGCTAAGCATGTAGTGATCCATAGATATCACAAATTTCATGCCCCATAAATACATGTTCACATATCACTCCAAACAATGTAAATTCCACCCTCAAGTAAAAAACTAAAAAATATATTTCAAATGAATTCATAAAAATTCAAAAGAATGAAATAATTGTTTCTCATTTTTTTTGTATCCCTAATTTTATCCCAACTACAGAAAAAATAGTACCAACTTAAAATGATTGTTACAATTTGTGAGACCACCCTACTATTTTCTCTAATACAGTAACATATTTACTCAATACAATTTTATTTACCATCTCCAATAATTCCATATATCCATGGTGAAAACATAATTTAAGTCTCACAAAGAAATGAAGAAACGATGTAAGGCCATATAAAATAGTGAGTTGACTTTCTAAAAAAAACCTTTATGGATATTCTGGACATGTTGAATTGCTCAACAAACCATCATGGATATTCAGGAAAGATGTAAGCTTGAAACAGAAATTGGTGAATTGATGAAGGATGGACATTTTATAGAGAAAGTATATAATTTTTTATTTTAAAACACCTAGTAAATTTCATAAAATCATCATATGTTACAATCCCTAATCATAATTCCTGGAACTCTCATAGGACCTCACTCCCAATTGGAAAACGAGCACGCTCAGCAGATGCCATTGTGTAATTGAAAACACCTAGTAAATTTTTTAAAATCATCATATGTTACAATCCCTAATCATAATTCCTATAACTCTCACTTGACATCACTCCCAACTGGAAACCGAGCACGCTCAGTTTATGCAGCCTCATCCTCGCCTCTCTACCGAAGGTGTTGGTGATGCCTCTCCACTGCCAGTAAGTTGAATAATTATTTATTTTTTGTGCTTTTTTTGAAAACTTATTTCTATGTGGATTGTTGTGAGATATATTCCCTATATTATCATGATTTATCTAAACTATATAAGAACAAAACCAAATTTATTAGAACGTGAAAAAAATGTATGAGTCTAGAAATCATGAGAAGCATGAAATAATAAGTTAATTAGAGAATAATAATGGAATGAACATTGAAAAAATAGTAACTCCTCTTTGGAAAAATCCTCTAAGAACTGATTCAACATATTCTTCTAAATCAAGAACTCTTTGATGATGAAGATTCACTTTTGATATATTTCTTATTCACATGAGATGAAACAATTATTCAAAATATATAAAAAATGTTGGATTTGTCAGATGTTCACATGATTTTAAAATTTATCCTCTATATAATGCAATCAAGGGGTGTAGTGTTGGAATTAATTCTTCCATATATAAAAATATTTGTGATTGAACATGCAACTGGAATAATATCTCAGTATTATTCTTAACATGCACTCAACTCCCTGAAATAGATGATTCAATCCAGGGTTTCAACTTACCTATTAGTTCATCAACTTTCAAATTTAGTAGAATTGCTTTCTGTTGGGATTATTGATGAAGTCTATGAGATTAGTTGGTTTCATAAATCCCATCAATATGAAATTTAAAAGTATACAGTAAGTTAATACATAAAAAACCACAATAGCTATAATCATAAAAAAGGGGGTATGGGAAAGTAAAAATTAAGTAGCTTAAAATAGATTTGAATGAGCACATATTTGTTTTCAGTTTATTGTTTTCAAAGTTTTTCAATAAATTTTAGTTAAAGGTTTAAATACATCACTAAAATCGAAAGAAAAAGGTTCAATAAAGCACAACTAGTAGTAGTTTCTGAAAAAAATGAATGTTCAAGTGCAGGTTTCTCAAGAGCATGCACGCAGCACTTTTCAGTCCATTATTTTTATGGATTGTTACAAGCTGAGTTCCCTCTATTATTTTGATTTTTCTAAGATATGGAAGAACACAACCAAATTGATTAAAATTAAAAAAAATGGTTGAGGCATGAAATCATGAGAATCTTCAAATTTTAAGTTAATTGGAGAATAATAAAGCAATGAACCTTGAAAAACTGGTACCTTCTCTTTGGGAAAATCCTCCAAGTGTTAATTCAGCATATTCTGATAAAGAAAGCACTCCATGCTGATGATGATTCAATTTTTTAGATTTATTATTCACAAATTATGAATGAGTTATTAAAAATACTGCAACAATGATAAATATTTTAGATGTTCACATGCATTTAATATTTATCCTTTCTATAATGCTATCAATGGATACAATGTTGGTATACATTCTTCCATAACTAATAAGCTTTCTACTGGAACATGAAACTAGAATATTGTTCTAGGAGTATTCTTAACATGCTCTCAACTCCCTGAAATAGATGAATCAATCAAGGGTTTCAACTTACCAATTAGCTCGTAAGCTTTCAACTTATGAATACTTGCTCTGTGATGGGGTTTTTGATGAATTCTGTGAGACTAGTATGTAGTATAAATCTCATAAATATAAAATATAAATGTATACAGTTAATGTATACATAAAAAAATTACAACCCTCATAATCTTGAAAAAGGGGGTATGTGAAAGTATAAGAATAAGTGGCTTAAAACAGATTTGAAGGTGCACATGTTTATTTTCAGTTCAGTGTTTTCAAAGGTTTTCAATAAATTTCAGTTAAGGGTTTCAACACATAACTAAAACAGTAACAAAAAGGTTCAAGAAAGTCCAACCTGTAGAAGTTTTTGAAATAAATTAATGTTCACATGCATGTTTTTCAAGACCATGCACACAGCACCTAACAGCTATAAAAAGATTCAATTTCAGTAAATTATATATATTTTTTAATGAAATACTAATCATACAACACATTAAATAAACAAAATTTATCTGAGAACATTGAGTTTTTAAAACATAAAAAACATAATAGTTCAGAAAAATGGTAGAATATATCTACAAATGGATAGTCTTTTTAGCTATTGTTTTTATCTTGCATTAATCTAGCGTAAAATATTTTTGAATCTCCTCTAATATCGAAGTGGATCCACTAAAATAACCTTTGAATTATCTTTTAGTGAAACCTTATTGATCAAAATCATATTTTGTCACTATAAATAATATGTTATCAGTGATAGCTCACACTAAAAGAAGATAAATAATATAGAAAGAACCACCTACATATGAACTCAGTGAAGGCAAGGAGAATGTTGTGGGGTATGATGTGCCTGATATATAGTCAAATAGGTCTTTACCAAGAAATAAGATGGTGGATTTGATAATTGACTAACTTGTATCGGTCGTAGAAGGAATTTCTTCTAGGGGATGGAATCAACAGATTCATGTAAAACATTATGTGGAAAAATTAAAACACAATCTAACCATAAAGTATGAGCTGATTCATGTAAAAAATTCTAAAATTCAAATCGGTATTCATCAAGAAATAAGATGGTGAATTCAAAATCTATCCAAATAAAATTAAATTCAAGGTATGGGATCATAGGTACTGCATTTTAAATTTTAGAATCTTCAACTAAATCCAAAGTAAACCTAAAAAATTTATTAGAATAAACACATTATTGTAATGTTCAATATACTCAAAAATTAAATGTACATGGACTAAATATATAGGTGATTTTCAATATGTTTGACATATATCATGAAACCATTATCATACCAAGAAATATCAATGTAGAATATTAAAGTTGTAAGGTGGTGGAGTACTCGCACCAATGTGCATGAAAACTCTGATTCTTCTATGACATATGACCATGGAGAAGCTCCTCCATCAGAGTGGTAGCCAGCGATGGTCGATAAATCTGGGGCAGTGTTGTCTATTAATGTTCATAAGTGTCATCCTTGAACTTTAATAACTATAAATCATGTATGGAATGTCTAATGAAAAGAAAATTATGAATAATATAATACAATATGAAAATTAAGAGACAAACATGTTTAATTAATAAAACTTCTAAAAATAACTTTACTTAGTTCACTTACATGTTGCATATGAGGTTAATGTTGATGCATTCTATGTTCCATGCATGCTTAACCTATGTGATTTCTGATAACATGAAAGTAAATTGTAAATAAAAACAATTTAAAATTAAGGGAACAATAATAGATGGTACACTGGAGGAACAAAATTTAGTTTAGATAATATATTTAAAATTAGGGGAACATTAATAGATATAATAGAAATGCATACCTGTTTAACATTATTATAAAATAGATCTCATATCAAAAAACTTTTTCATGTGCTCTTATGGATGAAAATAATTCCTTCTAAACTTTATCCTTTTCAAAGACAAGGTATATGAAAATCTACGATATGCATTCATTAGAATTACTATATTATAGATTCAAAGAATAAAAGTTATCCCATTTAGGAAAAAGTTTATGCATTGAAACAAATGGAAAACATGAAAGAAACATGTTACAGGAAAAAATAATTATAAGTAATCACCAGGAACACTACATAATAATGCAAGTGCATTTTAAACACAAATTAAGTGAACTAATAAAAACATCACATGGTCCACCCATATACTAAAAATGTAAAAACTTAAAAAAACTAAGAGACTTTAATTTATAAAAAATAGAGAGGGGTTGAAAGATATCTTTGAGCAAAAAATGATCATATAGTATAGAACTATTCATATCAACAACAACTAAAACATTTGGAGATGAAAACACAAGAAAACATAGTTTTTCATCATAAAAAATATCTTTTCTTGGATCTAAACTATCCAAATATAAAGAGAGAGAAAACTGATTGGAAAAATAGACGCATCCAAAACACCTGAACATCATCACAAGACCCAAATTTAACAAAATTTCAAAAACTATGAATAAAAAATCAAAAAAGGAAAGCAAAATCATTTTGTACATAAAATAAAATTCATTTTAAAAATGGAATTACTCATATGACTTATTCATGTGCTCTAATTTTGAAAATATGAAAAAATAGGCACTAATAGTAGAAGTAAAATAAATATGATTGAAAATAATTGAACCTTATAGGGTGAAGATATAATCGAACATTTAGTTTTTATCACTGTTGCAACCAAATTATTTGTATCTTTGTAGATCTTCATTATTATTCCGAAGGAACGGACATTGGAAAGCCAGCTATCTCCACCCAAATAGGCACTATAGGCGAATCTCACCCAAAAACTCAGGATGGGCACCATTATTACATAGTGATGAGAAATTTGTTGATCAAGTAGGCATTCCTTATTCAACAATGAAAAAACTGATAGAAACTCTATGAAATATATTGATTTAAAAAAAACCTTATTCAATATAGTCATTATTAGTTTCCTCGGTTAGAAGGATCTGACCATAGAAAAATGAAAATCAAACATTAAGTAAAAAACCTCATATTCATTGAAAGCCACCTCCAGAAACCCTTCTAAGTGGAATAAATGGTCGAAATGGATTGGGGATGCCATATTGTATTTGGTAAAATCCCATAAATAAGGTGGAAGAGTTGGATGTGTGTATGGAGGCTAAGGGTGAGGAGTACACCAAGGCAAAAAAAGAGATGTAGGCGGAGAAGGCGAAGGTGTAGGGGGAGGTGTAGACCGAGGTGGATGAGGACTTGTAGGTTGAGAAGGAGAATGTAGAGGTGGAGGTGTAGACTGAGGAGTAGAAATAGAACACGAAACAGAGGATATTTAAGAGGAAGTGGATCTGAAGGTGGTGGAGGAGGTGGATCTGGAGGTAGATCCAAAGGTGGTCGAGGAGGTGGTACTGGTGGTGACAAATTAGAGATATTGGTTAAAATTAGAGTCAGGATTTTGAGGTAATCAGAAAAAACAGAGATAAAGAACTATTGAAAAGTGAGACGAGATTGTAGCGTGAGGGAGATGAGATTTTAGTGTGAGGGAGACATGAATTCATACCTTAAGGAGAAACACCCACTGGTAGAGGATGAGGTAGCGACATAGTGATGTGTGGCAAAGGTGGAGGTGGGGAGGTGGTGAGGCGGGGATTTGTGGCTGAGGTAGGTATTAGTGGAAGAGGTATGGTGAGGTGACATGGTGGATGTGGAGGTGGAAATTGTGATTCGGTGAGGCAAGGATGCATTGCGGAGGTAGGGATGCATAATAGAGGTGGGGATGCGTGGTAGCAAGGCGTCGAGGTGGAGAAAGAGGTGGAAATGGTGAGGTGGAGAAGGGGGAAGGAATCAAGTAGGATGGGATGAGGTGTTTGTGGGGATAATATTGGTTTTGGGGAGGAGATTCGGGTGTGGGGAGAGGAATCGGGGAGAGGGTATAGCGGGGAGGGAGAGTAGAATTATAGGGGAGGCGGCCACATATGTGATAAATAACATGATGGTGACACGTTTAAGGCTAGAGGAATACCTTTAGTATATTTAATGAATTATATAATAAATACCATTATTGGTAATTATATATACTTAAATATATTGTTCTTGTGATATAAATGGAATCACATCACTTCGAGGATGTGGCAGGCGGCACGTCCACGAACGACAACGTCACTTTTTTAGCGTGTGAAATGGTAATAATAAAATGATATATTATATTTCAAGAAACATAATAATGTCATTAATAACATAATTATTTCATTTATATAATATATATTCATTATTATTGCCCTTATTACCTTCCATGTAACACGTTTCTGAAAAACATTTAACATCGCTTCGTAAGGTGGTTTTCTGCCATACACGTGAGTGATTTTAACATATCCCTTATGGAATGGAATTTAAAATTGTGTTTCTTTTATAATTAATCCATAATAATTAATTTAATTTATTAATATAAAACACTTTTTGGTTTATGAAAACCATTTCTTATAAAAACAGTTCATTTATATTCAATTAGTTTTTATTTAAATTTCTAATTAATTGGTAACCAAATAATTCACTATATATAAATGTGTGAAAAATATTTTCATAATATACTTAATCATGTACATAACCATCATTCCAATGTTTAGGTGAAAACTATCATGTTAAATAATAATATTAAAAGTATATTATTTTTTGGTAAAACTTGGTCTTGCGTGTAATGAAAGCTTTAAAGAAACTCATTGTTACATATATTGTAAGTTAAAATAAATTTTTCATACACTTTATGATATCAAATATAAATATATTCTTTTAAAAACATTGTGTGATAGATCCGCCCTTAATAAATTCCATCCTTGTAATTTGAAATTTATCTTGAAAATATAAGTATAGACATTTAAAAAGTTATTATTGTAAAACCATGTCGTAAAAGGGTTAATAAATCATCCTCTTAGTAATAGGGAAAAGGACATGTGAAGGTTATCTGGAATAAACAATAACTAGGTTTCCAACTATGAATCATAGTGAATAATGGAGAAAAATGTAAATTATTATAGAGCTTGATTGAGGCCATTGATCCCAAATAAGTTAATGATAAATTAAAAGATAAGGTACCAAGAACTATAAATCTATGATGATCAAAAATACCATTGATTAATAAAAATTTAAGTTACTAGGATAACATTTTTTTACTATATTTTTCCTAGAGTTAAGGAATTATCTCAACATCTAGACTAACAAAATTTGTAAATATACTTACTTGATGAGAATAATTTCGTCCTTTAATCAATTTATACCACAATATTATCTTTTACTCTAATGAAGAGTATTCAAGATAAAATTTTCAAACCTAAAACAATAAAAATATTAAATACCACATAACCATAAATGGGATATTAGGATATTCCTCCTTCCTTTAGACATTAACCAATAACAAAATGGTTAGAACATGGTAAGATAATTCCAAAAATTAATAAACCCTCATATGATACATTAATCATCAAAATTAAATAGTTATACCCAAAGTTAAAACTAAATCATTCTATAAATAAAAATCCTTATAATTATTCAAACATTTACTGACTATTTTTGAAATCGAAGGATTAAAATTATTTGATCATATATTCTTTCTAGATAAGTCAACTATTCTTCCTCAAATAAAATCACATATGTTTTCGAAATAAACATAATCATTACTAGAAAAAATTTCATACTAACTAGGACATCACGTAGGACAGTGGTAGGTGTCAAAACATTATCATCCTTCATTCATGGATTCAAGTAGTGCCGAATTTCCAAATGTGATGGTTTTTCACCCAATATATGGGTTTTCCTTTTCTTCTTCAAACATGAAATCTAATTCCTCCATAAATAACACATCATATTGATCTTAGGGGTTGAATATACCTCTATCAAAAAAATATCTCCAAAAATCTCATTAATAACCTCAAAACTTTTACTAATTAAAACCTAAAAGGGGTGAATAAAAATTTTAATTTATGATCATCCTTAATCTTATAGACATATAATGGTATTTCGAAATTTTAAGATAACCTCACATTAAAACATCCTAATATATAAAGTTATCTAAATCGACCTTCGATACCATCTATAAGAGCCCCATACCCACACTCCTAGATCCTATTCTGAAATCTACAACTTTACATTTCCAACTATGATGCTGATATTTGTGACCAAAATTTTTCGATCCAAACCATAGAAAATCAAAATAAAAACCTGGACCACTTACATGCTCAAGGACCTTTTAGGTTTAGAGTTTTAAATAATGAGGAAAACTCTTATATAAACAACACCCAATTCATAAAATGAACATATATCATGTCTAACCAAAACTTTAGGATTTCACATTAGGTCATAAACAACATCTTTGTGAATTCTTTTATATATATAAATCATTCAACCTCATTCTTTATAATCTATGGAAAAAAGAAACACAATAAGGGGAGGTCTAATTATCAATGAGGGTAAACAAAAACATTAGAAATTTAATGTCATCGATGAGTATTGGAGTCCATAAGGGTATGATGAAATAATAAAATTTCATGATAAAATAATAAAGGAACTCATACCCATCAACACATAGATCATAAAATACGAAAAAATGTAAAAGGAAAGAGTCTTCATTATCAATAATCATGAGCCATGTGATATCAATCTTCATCAAATGAAATATCATAAACTCATAGAAATCATAGATAAAACATATTGGTATCTTGGAACATTATCTCATAGAACCCTTATAGAACCCTTACAGAACCCTTAAAATTTGGAATTACTATACGGAAACCTTCTAACATAATTCTCCATGGACTATAATTCCAATTCATTGGATTGTTATATGGATTTACCAATATATAAGATATAATAGCCTCACCTAGTGCTATCTGGGTAGACCAATCATTTATAATGTCCAAGAACCACTATATAAATAAAATAAATAGGGATTTCATCATAAAACTCATAGAAACAATAATTATTCCTTTATTCTGTGACCAATCCATGGAAAATAAATGGGTTTCATGTAAATATATTTGAAACATGATAGTCCAATTCAAAATAAAACGGATCCATAAGAATCCTATTAAAACACGGTTAACCTATGGAAAAGAAAAGAGTCCCATAACAATCTCTTTGAAATATGGTTAACCCATGGAAAAAAATAGGTTTTGTAACAATCTCTTTAAAACAATATTAATCCAACCTCAGAAGGAATAAGAAAGGTATTATTAAAAAAATATCCCCATTGGATAATAAGTACCGAAAAGGGTTTTTTATGTTGACAAATGGAAATACCAATAAAAATATTTTGAAAAAAATACCAATTTCATTTTGAAATCACTTTTTAAAGAGAAAAACCTTTTGAAAAACCTTTTTTTAAATAACCTTAATATCTTATTACGAAATATTTTAGAAATAATTTAAAACCTTTCTTGAGTAAAATATACTTTTTTATTTTAAAAACACTTTTTAAAAAAATTGTAAACATTTTTAGAAAACATGGCTTTAAAAGAACAAAGATTTATGACTGAAGACATTGATGGAGTTAGATTTTATTAAAAAATATTTATTATACATTTTAAGTAAAAAATTGGTAAAATGATAAAATTACTTGAAAATATCATGAATAACTAGAAGATAATATAATTCATTATAATATTTCATTATCATATACATAAGAATACAAAATCCAAAAAATGATGAGATTGTAATAAAAGTCTCTTACCACTTTAATAAAATTAAATCGTAATAATCATAAAAGAATATAATTAAATGAAATGTTAAATATCATAAAAAAAATTAGATTCATGATATAAAATTTAAAATAGTGAGTATATACACCTTATAAAATAATATTGCCGTATAACATAACAAACGTCTCAAAGAATGAAAAATTAAGACAAAAATATCTTAATGCTTTGGTAACTTTGAAACTGTAAACCCTATGAAATAGAGATGATAAAATAGATATTTAAATCTAGAAAAATTTAAGTATAATAATAATAAAATACATTCACTGTAATTATATATTCCACACATAAAAAATAAGTGTTGAATATGTAATATATCTCATATAAATAAAAGTGATATGAGAAAAACACTTACCATGAGTCTGATATGTTATTCTTATTTTTAAAATTCCTGAATAATATACTTATTTTAATTATTTACTTGATTTGTAAACATTTACAGGTTTATTATTAATTTTATTTCACTTATAAAAAAGATATATATAATTACTTAATCTATTAAGTTTAAGTTGAATGTTCTGACCATATCCAACTTATGTGTTAAAAACTTCTTAGGTAGGATAACTATAGAAAAATATGTAATTATTTAAAAATATATAGAATAATAATTATTAAATAATTATTATATTTATTCATAAATTATAATTTTAAAACCAATCATGAAATATTGTTATGAAAATGAACGAACGTTGCGATCATGAATACGGTGGTTCGTACGTACGCATGAGTATTGATTCCAATTTTCAATGATCGTTATAGAAAGAAGATAAGTAATATGTTATCCTTAAAAATTATCATTATATTATAAATAACATTATAGTTAGTTGTATATACTTATCTATATCATTCTTTTGGTGTAAAATAATTCATATCACTTTGAGAAAGTGGTAGTCCACACATCCACAAACGACGTTATCACTTTTTTAGTGTGTGAAATGGTAAGAAGAAAATGAAATATTATATTTCATGAAATATAATTATGTCAAGAATATAATAATTATTTAATTTATATAATATATGGTCATTATATTTTCCATTATCACCTTCCATGTAACACGTTATTGTAAACCTCTTCACATCACTTCGTAAGGCGCTAGTCCGTCATACACAGGAGCGATGTTATCATATCCCTTACGGAATAAAATATAAACATGGTGTATATCATATAATTAATACATATGTATAATTATTTCATAAATATTATGAATATCATATATAAATATTATTTCCATCATTATTAATTGTATAGAGAATAAAGAGGCAAGTTTAATGAATCTAGTGTTTGTTATAATTTGATCATTTTCAAATTGATGCTAGTCCCATGTTTAACTGAATATATTATTCCATGTTTAAATATAATTTTTTAATTAATATGAATAATGTTAATTATTTTTGATGTAAATAATTAATTTCATTTCAATAAATTGGAATTCCATAATGTTTTTGAAACTGGAATGTATGCTTAGAAGCACATTTAAATTAATAGTTCAATTAATTTAGTAGCTTGTCAAAACCTGATGACATAGGTATCCCAAAGTTATAAACTATGAATAATATATTGGTTAATTCAATGAGGAATATAAAATTGTTGTTTTTTAAAGATAAATGCTTGGGCTAGAGGTTTATGTCCTTTTGAGAAGGTCGAGATCCTTATGTTGGATCCATGCCAGCTCGTCATTGTATGAAGGATTGATGGATTATTTTAGGACCCATATTTCCTTGCTGTCTGTGATTGATTATTTCTTACTTCATTGTGATGATATTTGTATTTTAAATTCACTATGTGATGATTTTATTAGCTTGGTATGTCTAATACTAGGATGGTTAATGTGATGTGGGTGGGGAGGCCCAGTTGATGTGGCAACAGTTGATGCCTGGGAAGGAGAGATGCATCGGGAAATGCATGTGGGTTTTAGGGATAACACCAAAGATGATATAACAGGTTGAATATAAGATTACCATTTAAAGTTATATGCAGATATGGGATTCTCACATATGAATCTTTTTAATGTCTAATGGACAGGTTTCTTGTTTTATCTTAATTATTTTCCCCACTGTATGAGACAGCTAGATGTGTTTGGTTTTATAATTCCTCTTAGTGGTATATTAAGATGATTTTCCTAAATTAAATAGTTTATGGAATGATTATAATTATTATTAAATAATTCTTAACCCATAGGGTTAGTGTTTATTGAATTAAAATGATTAAATGATGTAAATATGGATAAACGTGGACTCAATTTGGATTATGCCTAGAGGGCATGGAATTTACACTGAGAATTAATGTAATATAATGTGGAATAATGTTAATGATTAATTTAAGGGATAATAAATTAATTAACTAAATTAAATGATAGAAATAAACGAATTAATTTAGTGTTTCTGTTTTAAATGATTGTGTGCTTCTATGATATCTGGTCTTAGTAGTGGCAACAAGGATTCCAAGAAATGTTAGCTGCAGTTGAGTCTTATACTAGGTTATAACCATAGTGTGGTTGGGAGATATATTATATCCAATTTGTTTTATTTTACATGCTACCTCATCCCTATTGGTTAGGGTTACTGGCACCCAATGGACTCTAGGAGGGTGTTTTTTCCCAATATCTTGGTGGGAGGATGGAAAGCTGACTACCCCCTCTAGCACGCTCTCTTCTTTTAGTTGTTACTTGCGATGGTATGAACATAAATTAGTTTCTCTATATATGTGTGTAGAAATTGTGATGGATTTAATTAATTTCATACACATGTATCTCAGGATGTAGTATCCAAATTATGATTATCGGTATGATGTGTCTAAGTTGTGATGACTTGAGGTACTTACTCAGTGTATGGGTTGTAATAGTTTGAGGTATAACACAAAATCTATGATACACATCATACTAGATATGGTAGCTCATTAAAACTAATTTTTTACTACACATAGATATGTAGAAGTAATGATGTGATGATTTGTTGCACAAGGTTCAAGTTTTTATGCCTTTCCTAGGTGTCTTCTGGCTGGCTTATTTTGGAGAGTGATGTCTCAAGATATTAATCATTGGGGTAGAGTAGAAAAAATGGGGAAGTGGGAGTTGTGTACCCTTAATGTTTCATTATTATATTATATTATATCTTGTATATGATACTTTTAATTGTTATTCATGGTGAGCCTAGGAACATGGAATACCTGTTTAGGTGATGGGTTAGTTTCACAATTATATACAGTGATTTATCAAGATTTATTTATCTTTTTCACAAGAGGATCTGGGGAGGATCCAACTAGGTATACTATTATGATCACAATATGAATATATATACTATTTTTCAGTTCATCCATATTTGGTTGGATATCAGACTAGATATTACAAGCTCATGTTTTTTAGGGGGATGTTTGAACTTTGTGGTTTCTATCATCTTTACCTTTTGGTACTTGTAGTTTCTTTTTTTTTCAGTACTATATGGAATTTTATATTTGAACAAGAGATTTCTTTGTATATATATGTTTTAGTAGGTGTTTATTATTTCATTTTTCTTATCCATCTCTATTATGCATGGTCTCTTAGGTGGTAATGCATACCATATGTATTCTTATTATACCTTCGGTCTAGTTCCCAATCCAGGGCCTAATTGAGACGAGACTCAGGCGGTCACCATTTCCATTCACTCATTTCTTACCTAGAATTTGTACAATTTAGGGGTAGGGAATCATGAAAGAGTGGTATAAGAGGTTTATGTTGAGGGATAGGGTGGAGTTTGGAGTTATGCATAGGTTATATTACATGGTTTGGTAAAGAAACAGTTTATTTATGTTTTTTGAGTGATTTAAACATGGGTGATCGACTGATAAATGTGTATTTAGGTCTATATATGATCTAATAAATATACCTTTAGGTTTACTAATCCTACTAAATGAAGTTATACAGGTTGTAGGGTAGATTCCTTGTAAAGGATCATGCATCATTATTCCTTGTTCTTCTGTTTGTAATGGGTTTACCTTATGATCGGTTAAAACCTTAAGAATATTGTAAAATAATTAATTAATTTTACGTATTCCATATTATAGATTTAGGATCTCTATTATTTTTTCTTTTGTAGGTATAGATTCAGGTGTATTTCCTCACCAGGTTCACACAAAATATGTTCAGAAAGATGTTCTAGTAGATCTACATAGAGTGGAAGTCGATGATGATGACCTTTAGTGGAGGTCACTCTAAGAGTTTAAGGAACAATATTTTCAGAAGTATGAAGGATCCATTTTATAATCAGTCACAAAAGATTGGTTGGGGGAGGTTGAGGTAGCTATTAGTTCAATATGTGATCAAAAGTAGCACTGGGTTTCAATGGCCGTGAAGATGCTACATGGATTAGTGGGGCTATGGGGTTTCTTATTCCTTAGGAATTGTGAGGAGTCACCAATCTCATGGAATAAGTTCTAAGACTAATTCTAAGTAGATTTCAATTATCTAACTATGAAGGTCGCTAGGTGATTCTCACCCTTTGAAAGGGAGTTATAGTTTGATAGGGTTCAATATCTATTTATAGACCCGTATATGATATGATTCATACTTGTTTCTAGATTAGGAGGCTAGGGAGTGGAATTTCAAGTAGTCTTTACATCTAGAGATCCTATGTCAGTTCACCATGTTTATGCTGAAGATGTATCTTGAGGCGTTTCCAAGAGAAGAGGTTATTGAGAGAATGTTGATTGAATCTGATATTCATGATAGGGGAGTTTTCATAATTCCTCATGAATCATAGTTGTGGTATAAAATTCATATTTTTTGAATATAAGAGTTTCTATTCAGTTGTGGGTAGGTCCCAACCATCATCAAATCGTTTCTCTAGGTGGGGATGATCTTAGAACTATTACAAGGGATGAAACATGTGTTTTTATTATGTAGTTTGAAGTAATCTTTGTCAAGAGTGCTCAACATTATAGAAAAGTCAGCATATGCCACATGTTTTGATTTATGTTCCTCTATTGAGATTATTTCATTCAAGGTAGCAACAGTAGGATGTTCATTTTTGGGATTTGTAGAGTGGAGATAGGGTAAGAAGGGAACATCCCTAAGATTCTCTTAATACTCATAGAGTATATTCTGTCCATGGATTTGGTTATCACTAGGGTCATAGAGGTCGTGGAGCTGGTCGTGGTCAGCTTCATGCTTTAGCATTTTTAGTGTTGGGTGATCACGACACTGTTTGATGTACCCTTTTATTTTTTTTCTACATGTGTTCATGTTTTTTCTATTAACGATATACACAATCGATTATATCACCTACCCTTTTCCATGATTTAGGACTTGAGGTGGAGATTCTTCCAGTTCCCTTGGAGTTTATTATGCTGGTTAGAGGTCAAACTAACTTGTATAAAGTATGTAGTGACTATGATATTTGTATGGGAAACACCGCTCTTGGGGATAATTACTACGTTTATGGATACATACATATGAAATTATCCTTAGTATAGAATTGTTTTATTTGGTGTAAAATACCATGGATTTATTCAAATGGAATTTTGTGTTATATGATGATAATGGAGATCCAACAGTGTTTGTTTGTGAGAGACACCCTCGGATGGGTCGGAGAAATGTTTCACCCTTGTCATCATTGATGGTTGAGATGATGTAGAGTTTTTCATAAGTTTAGTTATAAGTGTTTCACTGGGTTGTAGAATAGTACCATGATGTCTTTCCAGAGGAGGTTGTAAGGTTACCCCTCGGTAGGGGATCAATTTTAGGATAGAGCTACAACTGGGCATGACACATATCTCAAGGCCTCTATATAGAATGATACCTTCTATGTTATGAGATATGTAAGTATAGCTTGATGATCTATTACAGTGGGGTGGGGGGTTTCAAACAAGTTTGTCACCATGGTGTTCACCACTTCTGTTCATGATGAAGGTTGATGGTTGTTTGCGGATTTGTATCGATTATCATCACTTGAAATAAGTGAATCTGAAGAACTTCTATCCTCTTACATGGACTGGTGATTTAATTGATTAGCTAAAGCGGTTAATTTGGTTCTCGAAGATCGATCCGTGGTCAGGATATCATCAAATGTAGGTGAAGTATGAGGATATTTAACATACTATCTTATGTTATCTTCAACATAATTATGAGTTCGTTGTGATGTCATTTGGTGTGATGAATGCTCCAACCATGTTCATATGGTTGATGAATGTATTATTTTGAGAGATCCTGGATGTAGCACCTGAGATTTTATGAGAAATATTTTGTTTTTATGTTATATACATCCCCAAAAGAATATTTCACTACACACAACACTAACTTGGCTTGTGTTACACGCAAGAGAACCTTCTTCCATAGCTTGCGTTGTATGCAATACCAAGTTTCGCTAAACAACGATATGTTATTAAAATGTTATATAAACTAGCCGATATGAATAGTAATACCCAATTTTTGAAATTTTATCTTTCAAAATGGATTTCATTTTTGGATTCGGAATATCGAAATTATCCTAGGGTGAATTTTTTATATTTTTCTGAAAACTTTCAATTTTTGATGAATAGTGAAAACACTGGGTTACTATTGAAAACCCGACTTTTTATTTAAATAATTATTTTTCTTATTTAAATTTATTTTAGGTCAAAATTGATACATAATACCTATATAAGTTCAATGTAATTCATTGGAGTCATTTTATAATAATTTTAGACATATAAAAATTTTACTGAACTATTCACCGTCTTTTACCCACCTCCTAGGAGAATTTGAAAATTTACATAAAACTTAATTTTACTGCTTTTGTGAGTGGAATTTAGAAAATCTGAGAGACACGGTTAATGTCAAGGAGTAAAATGTGGTTCAACAAGATCAAAATATTTTTTTGGTGAATAGTAACTTTTTACTTTTTTTACCACGGTTAAAAGTAAATAGGGTAATTAAGGATAAAAATGATATTATTATTACCCTAACACATGTCCTAATTCTGTTGGATAAGTGTAATTCTACCAAAAACAACCTTAGGAATAAAATATGACCATTTAGGTCCACTTGGATTATATTAGGACACTTATTATTATTTTATTTAAAGAAGAATTAAAAGAGGTAAAATCAAAGTTTAATAAATAAAAAAAATTTAATATAGAGTTATACATTAGATAACTTCAACTATATATATTCATTATAAAGCTAAAGATATTTGCTATATAATGGTATTTTATTTATATTTTTTAGACATTAAATAATTTAATTTATTTATGACACAAGAATGATGTTGTAATTACCTTATTAATGAATTATTAACATAATTGATGTTATAAATAACCAAATAAATGTAATTTTAGAATTTTTATAAATTAAACTAATTTTATAGGTGAATATTAAATGTAATTATTTATTTAATTAACTTTTTTCGAACTAATCATGCTGTTATGATTTTCACAAAAATCAATTACCAAATAGTGTCATAATTGACATAAAATAGTTTTTAAAAAAAATATTATATTATTAATTGTTATTTTATTCCTAAAAATATAAGGTTCGTCCAAATGACTTATATAAGGTTATATATATTAATAATGAACCACTTGGGGTTCGTTTTTCTTGTTATAGTAAGTTTATTAACCATAGAGTGTAAGAAAACAAAAAGACACAGTAAAAGTTAAATTATTTAACTTAGAGTTAAATCTAAATGATAAGGTTAAAATACTAACATAACCTTGTCTAAAACCTATTGGTTGTGAGTATTTCGACCCATCCCCACCTTATCTAATAAATAAATCAATTTTGATCTATTAAAAACCGAATATGACTTTATTATAAAATAATATTTTATGTTTTTTCAAAGGTGCCCCTCTCCTCCTTTATAAAAGGGAACCTCCTCCCTCTCCTCCTCACAAAATTTCGATCCTTAAAGATTGGACGACCCCTACCCATTTGTCTTCTAAACTTCCCTAGAAACATAATATAGGTCCTGGTCTTCTTCAAAGTCCAATTGTAGTGCCCTAAGAGGAGGTTTCAAAGAGGTGTGTCGAAGAAGAGGTAGTATCAGTTACCGATTCTTTCAAATTTATTTCTTCTTCTAATTCCTCTTATTTAGTAGTTTAATTATGAAGTAATAACATCAGTATCACTCACATACTGATATTTTATTATAAATAAGAAACAACCATGTTTCACCTTCTATCCATCCTACGGAAAACGAAATCACCGCACGTGCGTACGTACAGAATACTGTCTCCACGCCGTGGTGTAATTTGTTTTCCACCACCACCTTACTTGGATGGGTATAATGGTGTAAAGAATAACAAATAATGATTATTGTAAAGTGATATTGATTCTGAAATAATATACATACACTTTAATACAATTCCACGATCATGGGAATGATATCATCGCTCGTGCGTACGTACATCCTACCGTCTCCACGATGCGATGCGACTCGTTCTCCATGATCTTCATTGAATAATGATTATATAAATGAATTTAATGAATAAATATGATATATATTACACTAATACCATTATGGAAATGAGTTATCTATAACCTAAAAAAAAGAATAAGAATTTATTCGACAAAACATGCATAAGAACATAAAGCAATGAACACCTGAATAACAAGTAGCAATAAAATATTATTAATAAGAAGATAAGAATATGACCATATATGATATCATAACAATGAATATGATTATATAATAAGTCAATGAAATTATTTAAATCATTATACAGGAGGTTCGGATACGTACGAAGAAAATCGAACCTAAGGTAAGGGAAAATCTCACAATCTCAATTTTTATCCGAGATTTCATATACTTCGGTATTTACTGGGGAATATTTATCATCCACATCCATGATTTCTCAATATTTAATATTATTTTTATCCTCCTACAATTGTTTAAATCCAATTTTACCTATTGGTTAGTTTTTAGTAAAAGATATGAAAGGAATATTTTTTTGTTTTTAGTACGAGGTACTTTTTGACTTTTTCGGCCAAAGTACGAGAAGAATGTTTTTTAACTTATATGGCATGAATGGATTTTTGTGATTTCATATATATATAATACCTATATAAGTTCAATTTAATTCATTGGGTTACTATTTAACAACCAACTTTTTATTTAAATAATTATTTATTTTATTTCTATTTATTTTAGGTCAAAATTGATACATAATACCTATATAAGTTCAATTTAATTCATTGGAGTCATTTTATAATAATTTTAGATATATAAAAATTTTATTGAACTTTTCACCGTCTTTTATCCACCTCCTAGGAGAATTTAAAAATTTACATAAAACTTAATTTTACCACTTCTGTGAGTGGAATTTGGAAAATCCGAGAGATACGGTTAATGTCAAGGAATAAAATGTGGTTCAATAAGATAAAAATATTTTTTGGTGAATAGTAACTTTTAACTTTTTTTACCACGGTTAAAAGTAAATAGGTTAATTAAGGGTAAAAATGATATTATTATTACCCTAACACATGTCCTAATTCTATTGGATAAGTGTAATTCGACCAAAAACAACCTTAGGAATAAAATATGACCATTTAGGTCCACTTGGATTAGATTAGGACACTTATTATTATTTTATTTAAAGAATAATTAAAAGAGTTAAAATCCAAGTTTAATAACTAAAACATTTTTAATATAGGGTTATAAATTAGATAAATTCAACTATAAATATTAATTAGAGAGCTAAAAATATTTCCTACATAATGGTATTTTATTTTTAATTTTTAGACATTAAATAAGTTAATTTTTTTATGACACAATGATGATCCATTAATTACCTTATTAATGAAATATTAACATAATTGATGTTATAAATACCCAAATAAATGTAATTTGAGACTTTTTATAAATTACACTAATTTTATAGGTTAATATGAAATGTAATTATTGATTTAATTAACTTTTTTCGAACTAATCATGCTGTTATAATTTTCAAAAAAAATCAATTACAAAATAGTGTCATAATTTACAAAAAATAGTTTTTAAAACAAATATTATATTATTAATTGTTATTTTATTCCTAAAAATATAAGGATCAGCCAAATGACTTATATAAGGATATATATTAATAATTAACCACTTGGGGTTCGTTTGGCTTGTTATAGTAAGTTTATTAACCATATAGTGTAAGAAAACAAAAAGACAGAGTAAAAGTTAAAAGTTTATTAACCATAAGTTTATTAACCATATAGTGTATGAAAACAATAATAATGGTTTCATTATGAGATGGGTGGGACCTATATCTCCCTCCAATGCATTGGTTAATGATATATATCTCATGAGATAGACATGGCTGGAACGGCAAGTTAATCTGGTTCAGTGACACGGGATTGGAACTAGGAGTGGACTCAGTTCAGTAATGGACTTTGTCCGCTATGATAGTCTTGGCAATGAGTCTTGACTAATATGAAATTATTTTCTATAATTATGTGTCTATGCCACAAAGTTTCATGTTTTAATTTATGATTATTGGGATTACATTTCATTACTATGATTTATCCCATGTTATGATATTATGATCTCTTTTGTAGGTTAAGATATTCAAAATGTTATGTTCTTATGAATATGATATGATTGATATTTCTTTTGTTTACCCTTACTGATCATTTGAGATCATCCTTTTGTATGTTTTCTTTTCCCCAGGTCTGGAAGAAGGGTATTAAGTTGGATATGCCAAAAAGGGACTCTAAATATGATGAAATAAGCGGGAGACAATGTAGATGATTTATGAGCCAGTTGTTTATGTTTCCCAGTTTCTAAAGACATTATACCTATACGGTCCTACCATGGTTTTGTTATATGTGGTAACAAGTATTCTTCAATTATGGATTAATAACCATGTATGTAAAGTATGGGTCGTTAAAGTTGGTATCAGAGAAAAGGTATAGTCAACCTTTGGAAACTTGGATGTGAAAGCCTTAGTAAGAACCCTAAGGTTATGTCTAAGAATAGACCATAATCTTAGTATTTTATAAATGGCCATGAACAACCTATGATAAGACCTAAACTATGAAATTTTATTCTTGATTATGTGGTTTTCCTGTTATGATTAGTGTTTCTCACACTATGCTTCTTTGTTTTAGTCAATGGCTGGAACTTGAAGGAACCGTGTTAATGCTGAATGCGACGAGCAATGCAATGATTGTCCCCCTGAGCAACCAAACGTTATGGGAGATGGAATGAAAAATCTTTTAGTCATTCTCCCACAACTTTCTCAAGCTATGAATCATGAAAGACTTCCAAACGAGCAAAGGAAGGAGCAACATTCTGTTGAATCTTTCATGAGGCAGTGTCCACCTTCATTCAGCAGGTCTTCTGGTCCATTAGTGGATGAACAATGGATCAGTACCACTGAAAAAGATATTTTTAGTTCTACAATTTTCTGAACATGAAAAATTCATCTTAGCAGTGTATCGTTTGGAAGGTGATTCTGATCAATGGTGGAATCTTATCAATAATATGAGGCAAAGAGACGAAATTGAGTCCATGGAATGGGACGAGTTCAAAAAATTAATTTTCAATAAGTACTTCCCTCGTATTCTTAGAAAAAATATGGATAAGGAGTTTCTTGAACTAAAGGAAAAGGATGATGAATCGGTTGGTACCTATTAAGCAAATTTTACAAGACTTTAAAGGTACGATTCCAGAAATATTATCCAACCTGAGAGTAAAATCGATCGATTCTTTAGTGGCTTAAAACCAAGTCTTCGATGGGAGTTATCCATAAGGGACTTCAATAGCTATGAGGAAATTGTTCGATGTGCTCTCATGGTTGAGATGGAGATTGGAGTAACCCATTAATCATATGGGTATGATAAGAAGAGGAAAATGGAATTCAAAGGAAAATCTAAAGACCACACTAAAAAGAAGATGAGTTTTCCCTTATGCTCAAAGTGTGGAAAGAAACATGGATGGAATTTTCTTAAAGGGACAAGTAAATGTTTTAAGTGTGGAAAAGAAGGTCATCGGGCAGTTCAATGTCGAAATAATGGGAAGAAGATGTCTAATTATGCGAACAAAGAAAGGGATACACAGAATGCACGTCCTACACTTCAGTGTTTCAAGTGCAAGTAAATGGGGCATTATGCCAATCAATGCCCTAATCCAAGGATTGTTGATGATGATCGACGTCAAAAAACTCTTAAGGCTAAATACAAAGGAAAGTCACATGCAATTTCTGTCGGCGATGTGGAGTATGATAATGAAGTGGTGAAAGGTACACTTACCATCCACTCTAATGTATAAATTTTTTTATTTGATTCTGGATCAACCCACTCTTTAATTTCTGAAGAATTTTCTAAGGGTATCTCCATATTACCTCACCAGTTAGATCTTTAGTTAGTTGTGACAACCCCTAATGGCACAACAGTCGCATAAAAAGTTTACAATTCTTCTCCGATTGAAGTTTTTGGGAAAGTGATTCCTGCAAATCTTGTGATCCTTCCTATAGTGGAATTTGATGTGATTCTTGGCATGGATTGGCTTTCTTTTTATGGAGATCATATCAATTTCCAAATAAGGGAAGTCACATTTCATATTCCAGATCAATCTATGATCGTCTATCGATGAAAGGATGAACATAAACTTCCAGTGGAAATTTCTTCCATCTTATGGGTCTTGATTCCACTAAATAAAGGTTATTTATCCCAAATGGTTGGATAGAAACTCATGATTAAGAATACACCCATTGTACGGGAGTTTGATGATGTCTTTCTGGAGGAATTTCAAGGTCTTCCACCAAATCGTGAAGTTGAGTTTTCAATAGAACTCATACTGGGTGTTATGCCCATTTCAAAGACACCCTATAGAATGGCCCCAATTGTGTTGTAGGAATTGAAGAAGCAACTCTAAGAGAATCTTCATAAGGGATTCATACGCCCTAGTACATCACCTTAGGGAGCACCTATTTTGTTTGTTACGAAGAAAAATGCATCAATGAGACTCTACATTGATTATCGAGAACTTAACAAGATCACTATCAAGAACAAATATCCTCTCCCATGCATTGATGGCTTATTTGACCAACTACGCGGAGCTCAATAATTTTCCAAGATTGATATTCATTTAGGTTATAATCAATTAAGGGTCAAAAAGGAGGATATACCAAAGACACCTTTCCGTAAAAGGTATGGACACTATGAATTTATAGTGATGCTATTTGGTCTTACTAATGCCCATGTTATCTTCATGGATCTAATGAATATAGTCTTTAGAGACTATCTTGATCAGTTTGTGGTAGTCTTTATCGACCATATTCTTTTCTATTCAAAGAGCATGGAAGAACATGAATATCACTTGAGAATTGTATTAAAGACCCAAAGAAAGGAAAAGATTTATTCCAAATTTACCAAGTGTAAATTTTGGCATCAAAAAGTTTCGTTTTTGGGTAACATAATCTCAAAAGAGGGGATATCTGTGGATCCAGAAAACATAGAGGTTATCGAAAGATGGTCGAGACCAACAACAGTAACTGAGATCCAAAGTTTTCTTGGTTTGGCTGGATATTATTGATTTTTTGTGAAATATTTTTCACGATTATAGAATCCACTCACCAGGTTGACTCGAAAAGGAGTTAAGTTCATTTGGATGGAGGAGTGTGAAGAGAATTTCAAGGAGTTAAAAAGAAGGTTATCCAGTGCACTTGTGCTCACACTGCCTTGTAGTGGAGAAAGGTTTTTTATCTAAAGTGATGCATCCAAGAAGGGATTGGGGTGTTTTCTCATGCAAAATGATATGGTGATAGCTTATGCCTCACGACTGTTGAAAATACATGAGAAAAATTACCCAAATCATGATTTGGAGTTAGCCGTGGTAATCTTTGCATTAAAGATTTGGAGGCATTACCTTTATGGTGAAAGGTGTGATATTTATACTGATCATAAAAGTTTAAAGTATATTTTAACACAAAAGGAGATGAATATGCACCAAAGAAGATGGTCGGAGTTGATTAAAGTCTATGACTGCTCAATTCATTATCACCCTGGGAAAGCAGACAAGGTGGCAGATGCATTAAGTCGACAAGGCCATGCTAGATTATCCATGATGAGGATCACAAAATATCGAATATTTATGGATTTACAAATGATGGATCTTAGAATTATAATGGAAAGGGTAAAATCTTATCTTTCTTAAATGAATTTTCAACCATCTATACATATGAAGATTAAAGAGGCACAAAAATAAGATGTAGAGTTACAAAAGAAGGTGAGAAATGTTCCTAAATTCAACCTTGATTTTGATGGGATAATAAGGTTATGAATCAGGTTTGTGTTCCTCCCATCCCAGAATTAAAGAAGGAGCTTCTGGATGAGGCTCATAGTTCTTCATTCTCTATTCATCTTGGAAGCATGAAGATGTATAGGGACCTGAATGAGTACTTTTGGTGGGATGGCATGAAAAGAGATGTTGATGAATATGTCTCTGGATGCTTGGTTTGTCAGCAAGTTAAAGGTGAGAGGCAGAAGACTAAGGGGATGTTAAAACCATTACCCATACCTGAATGGAAATGGGAAAACATCACCATGGACTTTGTCACAGGAATTCCAAAAACATCCAAAGGCAATAATTCTATCTGGGTAATAGTTGATCATCTTATGAAGTCGGCACACTTCATTGCTATTAGAGAAGATTTTTCTCTTGATCAGTTTGCCAGGATATATGTAAAGGAAGTGGTAAGATTTCATGGAGTACCACTTTCCATTATATCTGATCGGGATCCGAGGTTTACCTCAATGTTTTGGTGAAGTCTTCAGCATACTCTTGATACAGAGTTGAGTTTCAGCACTGCTTATCATCCTCAGAAAAACGGTCAGTCTAAGAGGAAAATTCAAACTCTAGAAGACATGTTGAGAGCTTGCTCTATGGATTTCAAAGGTGGTTGGGATCAACACCTACCTTTGGTGGAATTTTATTATAATAATAGCTTTCACTCCAGTATTCATATGTCTCCTTATGAAACTCTCTATGGAATGAAATGTGGGACTCCAACTTGCTGGGATGAATTTGGGGAAAGAAAGCTATTAGGACCTGATCATGTTGATGAGATGGTAGAAAAGTTCAGATCTATTCAAAAACACATAAGAGCAGCTCAGAGTCGACAAAAAATTTATGCCGACAACCGAAGAAAAGACCTAGAGTTTGAAGTGGGTGATAAAGTGTTTTTACAAATATCTCCTTGGAAGAGAGCAATGATATTAAGAAAGAAGGGAAAGCTGAGCCCTAGGTATATCAGTCCATTTGAAATACTGGATCGTGTTGGGAAGGTAGCTTACCGATTGGAACTTCCACGGAATCTCTCTCAAGTTCACGATGTGTTCCATGTATCACTCCTGAGAAAGTACATACCTGATCGTTCACATGTACTCAGCTCAGAAGCTGTACTGCTGGAGCAAGATTTTTCCTATAAAGAACAGACGATAGTGATTCTTGATCTTAGGGAAAAAGTCCTACGAAACAAGACCACTCACTTGGTGAAAGTTTTATGGAGGAACCACCAATTATAAGAAGCTACATGGGAGCTTTAGGATATGATGAGGGAGAGGTATCCTCATCTGTTTGTTACAAAGTGACGAATTTCGAGGGAGAAATTCATTTTAAGGGGGGTAGAATGTAACACCCGATATTTTATTAGAAATATTTTGTTTTTATGTTATATACATCACCAAAGGAAGATTTCACTACACACAACACTGTCTTGGCTTGTGTTACATACAAGAGCAACCTTCCTCGATAGCTTGCGTTGTACGGAATACTGAGTTTCGCTAAACAACAATATGTTATTAAAATATTATATAAACTAACTGTTATGAATAGTAATACCCACTTTTTGAAATTTTATCTTTCAAAATGGATTTCATTTTTGGATTTGGAATATTGAAATTATCCTAGGGTGAATTTTTGGTATATTTCTGAAAACTTTCAATTTTTGATGAATAGTGAAAAAACTGGGTTACTATTTAAAAACCAACTTTTTATTTAAATAATTATTTATTTTATTTAGATTTATTTTAGGACAAAATTGATACATAATACCAATATAAGTTCAATTTAATTCATTTGAGTCATTTTATAATAATTTTAGATATATAAAAATTTTATTGAACTTTTCACCGTCTTTTACCCACCTCCTAGGAGAATTTGAAAATTTACATAAAACTTAATTTTACCACCTCTCTGAGTGGAATTTTGAAAATCTGAGAGATATGGTTAATTTCAAGGAATAAAATGTGGTTCAAAAAGATAAAAATAATTTTTGGTGAATAGTAACTTTTAACTTTTTTTACCACGGTTAAAAATAAATAGGGTAATTAAGGGTAAAAATGATATTATTATTACCCTAACACATGTCCCTATTCTATTGGATAAGTGTAATTGGACCAAAAACAACCTTAGGAATAAAATATTACCACTTAGGTCCACTTAGATTAGATTAGGACACTTATTATTATTTTATTTAAAGAAGATATAAAAGAGATAAAATCAATGTTTAATAACTAAAACATTTTTAATATAGGGTTATACATTAGATAAATTCAACTATAAATATTCATTAGAAAGATATAAATATTTCCTACATAATGGTATTTTATTTATAATTTTTAGACATTAAATATGTTAATTTATTTGTGACACAATGATGATCCATTAATTACCATATTAATGAAATATTAACATAATTGATGTTATAAATACCCAAATAAATGAAATTTGATACTTTTTATAAACTAAACTAATTTTATATGTTAATATGAAATGTAATTATTGATTTAATTAACTTTTTTTGTACTAATCATGCTGTTATGATTTTCACAAAAATCAATTACAAAATAGTGTCATAATTGACAAAAAATAGTTTTTAAAACAAATATTATATTATTAATTGTTATTTTATTCCTAAAAATCTAAGGATCATCCAAATGACTTATATACGGTTATATATATTAGTAATTAACCACTTTGGGTTCGTTTGGATTGTTATAGTATGTATATTAACCATATAGTGTAAGAAAAAAAAAGACAGAGTAAAAGTTAAATTGTTTAACTTAGAGTTAAATCTAAATGATAAGGTTAAAATACTAACCTAACCTTGTCTAAACCCTATTGGTTGAGATGATTTTGACCCATACCCACCTTATATTCTAAATAAATCAATTTGGATCTATTAAAAACCGAATATGACTTTATTATAAGATAATATTTTACATTTTTCTAAAGGTGCACCTCTCCTCCCTTATAAATGGGCACATCCTCCCTCTCCTCCTCACACAATTTTGAGCCTTAAAGCTCGGCCAAACCCTGACCATTTACCTTATAAACTTCCCTAGAAACATACTAGATATAATGGTCTTCTTAAAAGTTCAATTTTAGTGCCCTAATAGGAGGTTTCAAAGAGGCATGTCGAAGAAGAGGTAATATCCGTTACCGATTCTTTAAAATTTATTTCTTCGTATACTTCCCCTTCTTTAGTTTTTTCATTATGAAGTAATAACATAAGTATCACTCACATACTAATATTTTATTATAAATATGAAACAACCCTATTTCACCTTCTATCCATCCTACGGAAAATGAAATCACCGCGCGTGCGTACCTACGAAATACAGTCTCCACGCCGTGGTGTAATCTGTTTCCCACCCCCACCTTACTTGGATGGGTATAATGGTGTAAAGAATAACTATTTATGATTTTTGTAAATTGATATTTATTCTGAAATAATATACATACACTTCAATACAATTCCACGATCATGAAAAAGATATCATCGCTCGTGCGTACGTACGGCCTACCGTCTCCACGATGCGATGCGACCCGTTCTAAATGATTTTCATTGAATAATGATTATATAAATTAATTGAATGAATAAATATGATATATATTACACTAATACTATTCTGTAAATGTGTTATCTATAACCTAAAAAGAAGAATAAGAATTTATTTGACAAAACATGCATAAGAACATAAAGCAAAGAACACCCGAATAACAAGTAGCAATGAAATATTACTAATAAGAAGATAATAATATGACCATATATGATATCATAATAATTAATATGATTCTGTAATAAGTCAATGACATTATCTAAATCATTATACAGGAGTTTTTGATATGTACGAAGAAAATCAGACCTAAGGTAAGGGAAAATCTCGCAATCTCAATTTTTATCCGAGATTGCTTATACTTCGGTATTTACTGGGGCATATTTATCATCCACATCCATGTTTTCTCAATATGTAATATTATTTATATCCTCTTAAAATTGTTTAAATCCAATTTTACCCATTGGTTAGTTTTTAGTAATAGATATGAAAGGAATCTTTAGTCGTTTTTATTACGAGGTACTTTTTGACTTTTTCGACCAAATTATGAGAAGAAAGTTTTTTTTAACTTATAAGGAATGAATGGATTTTTATGATTTCATAGAAAATTATATCCATGAATCTTCCTTTACAATTTTTCAAGTTTATTTTTAATCAACTTCTTTTAGTTAAAAATTGTATAACATGTTAATAAAGGAAAAATGTTTTTGAATTAGAAAGGATATTTTCCTCTAGAATGGAGTTCAAGTGTTTTATCAAAATTATTTTCCATCTAAGATAATATAGGGTTCTATTTATATCCCTATAATTACATTGATTTCATTATGTTATGATGGAACTATTTTTATGGATTATGTTATGATGGCATGATGTTTATGAATCCCATTTTTATTACATGTGTTATGCTATGATGTATGATTTATGATTTTGTGGCACACATAATAATGGTTTCATTATGAGATGGGTGGGACCTATATCTCCCTCCAACGCATTGGGTAATGATTTATATCTCATGAGATAGACATGGCTGGAACAGAAAGTTAATCCAGTTCAGTGACCCGGGATTGGAACTAGGAGTGAACTCGGTTCAGTAATGGACTTTGTCCGCTATGATAGTCTTGGAAATGATTCTTGACTAATATGAAATGATTTTCTATGATTATGTGTGTATGCCACAATGTTTCATGTTTTAAGTTATGATTATTGGGATTACATTTCATTACTATGATTTATCCCATGTTATGATATTATGATCTCTTTTGCAGGTTAATATATTCAAAATGTTATGTTCTTATTAATATGATATGATTGATATTTCTTTTGTTTACCCTTACTGAGCATTTGAGATCACCCTTTTGTATGTTTTCTTTTCCCCAGGTCAGGAAGAAGGGTATTAAGTAGGATATACCAAAAAGGGACTCTAAATATGATGAAATAAGCAGGAGACAATGTAGATGATTTATGAACCAGTTGTTTATGTTTCCCAGTTTCTAAAGACTCTATACTTATACGATCCTACCATGGTTTTGTTAAATGTTGTAATAAGTATGATTAAATTATGAATTAATAACCATGTATGTAAAGTATGGGTCGTTAAACTGGATAAGATTGTGGTGTTATTAATTGGTAAAATCGTTGTATACTTCGCATATAAGGAGTATCATGCGAAGCATATTTGTGCCATTTTGGGGGTTCTTTATCATGAGAAGTTGTTTAGGAAGTCATAAAAGTGTGATTTCTAGTCTCGTGAACTCCATTTCTTAGGGAATGTACTATCCTGATAGAGATTAGTTGTGGAACCTTCAAAAATAGAAGCAGTTATGTCTTGGGCATCCCCTAAGATAGTGGTATAGGTGTGAAGTTTTCTTGGTCTTACAGAATATTACACGAGGTTCAAATATGATTTCTCTTGGTTTTTGAATCCCCTGATATCTTTTACTATAAAGGATCAAGCATTCTTGAGGATTGGATGGTGTCAAAAAAACTTTTTATTACATGAAGGAGAAATATTTTAGCACCACAGTCCCTTGTTTTCTAGTAGAAGGATTTGAGTGTGAGGTTTTCTATGGTGATTTAAGTCTTGGATTTGGATATTTTCTGATGCAGTAGAGATTGGTTGTTTCTTAAGGGACTCAAAAGTTACATCTCTGTGATCATAACTTTTCCACACATAATCTTCAGTTGGGGTAAGTTTTGTTTTATTTAAAGTTGTGGCGACATTACCTCATAAGATAGAATTTTGTGGTTTGTACCGACCATAAGAAATTAAGGTTTTTCTTATCCCAGTTTGAATTGAACTTATATTAATTTTAGTGGATGGAATTATTATAGTATTGATGTTTTTATGTTCCCATATAGGGAGTTGTTATGGCTAATGAGCTAAGCCAGAAATCATGTAGTGATGCCATATGTGGATCTAGAGATCCCTAGAGAGTGATGGATGATCTCTAAGTGATACATCAAGATATGGGAGAGTTTGGAGGTAGACGTTTTCTTTTACAGATGACAGTTCATCTATATTTGGTTTAGGAGGTGGAGGAGTCCCATATGGTGGATTCTGAGGTGGAGGTATGTATATACCGAGTTGTTTTTTAGGATTTCAATGAAGACTGGTCTAAAGATGGACGACATTGGGTTTTGTTTAAGGGAATTAATTTTTTCCCTTCGATGATTCATGAGATGGTTCTCCATTATTTACATAGATCACCTTTAGTTGTACATCCTAGCATTAAAAAGATATATCGATCCTTGATAGATTAGTTTTGGTGGCCTCATTTGAAGTGTGTTGTTGTAGAGTTTTTTATCAACGTTTGGTCTACCAAAAGGTAATGTTTAAGAACCATTTTTCTATAGATTTCTCCGTCCATTAGATTTTACCCATTGGAAATGCGAGGAAATATCGATTCACTTCATTACGAGTTTACCACATTCTCAATGAGGTTATGATTTTATATGGGTTATAATAGATATTTTGATGAAATTATCCCACTTTTTAGTGATCAATGAGTTGATCTGAATAGTGGGTTTTTCACATCAGTATTTAGAGGAGGTGGTGGGACTTCTCAATGTCCTTGGGATGATAATATCGGGTCATGATCTTCATTTTACCTCTAGGTTTGGGATAGGTCTCCATCATGATTTTGGATATTAGTTATGCCTTAGAAGAACTTTTTATCAACAAATGGATGGTCAAAGAGTGTAGAATATCAAGACTCTTAAAGAAATATTTCACTCTTATATCCTAAATTTTAGAGGTTCATAGATGAGTAAATTTCCCATGGTTGAGTTTTCTTACAATAATAGTTTCCACTCTACTATTGGTATAACACCATTTTAATCTTTGTATGGTTGATCTTTCTATTCCCCATTGTTTTGTACAAGGTTAAGAGAGTCAGTAATTATCAGTCCAGAACTAGTATAGAATATTATTAATATGGTTAAAATAATTAATGAATTGAATTAGGTTGAATAGGATCATCAACAATCATATATTGATCATAGGAGGAGATCTATGGAGTTTGACGTTGAAGATTACGTATTTTTTAAGGTGACTCCTCATTATGGGAAGAAACTTTTAGGTCATGGGAGTAATATTTCTCCCTGGTTTGTTAGGTATTTTGAGGTGTGGGCTTGCATTAGAGATATGGTGTATTGGGTAGCACTTCCCCAATAAATAATCACAACATATGGTGTTTTCCACATGTTACATATTCTTTTTTATCTTTATGAAAAATATCATGTCATCGATTAGGGTGATATAGATATTGAAGATGGTGTGACCTTTGAGGAGTGGCCATTTGAGATCCAAGACTACCAAGAGAAGGTGTTGTTTAGGCATGTCATTCACTTGGTTCGTGTCTTATGGTGTCATATTGGTGTGGAGGATAGTACCTAATAATTTGAGTCGCAAATGCGCACTTCATACCAAAAGTTTTTTAATGTTTCTCACTTACCTTATAACATGTTCTCATGTGGTTGTCGACTATTTTGGTTTATAATATGGTTTCCTATTTTTTTTCTTGTTGGTAGTTTTTCTCTCATTTGATAGGTATCTCCTTTGGGAGAGCGTTTGGGATAAGGTTGTTTCTATTTCATGGTTTTACATTTTCTTCCTCTAATGAGTTGGTTGATCTCCTATAATGATGATATCCTTTATAGGTATCTTTCATGGTGTCTACTTGAATGACCCATTTTAGTTTTCTATTCGAGTTTGGTTTTATATTCTTGAGGATGAGAATTTTTTGAGAGGTATCTGATGTAAGGGAATATATCCATCGAGTTTGAACCATTGCGTGTTTTTAAAGCCTATGGTGATCAGAGGAGGCATAGATTGGGTCTGGAGGTGTTTGGATGATAAAATATAAAAGTAAGAAGTACTTCATGTTGAGAATGTTTAGTTCATGGATTGGGTGAGGGTTTGATTTAAGGTCAGTAGAATCGAACATGTGGAGAGATTTTCTACATGAGAAATTGGTTACATAAAAAATTGGGTATATGAATTGACTATGTGGGGCCACTAGCTACATGGAGAAATAAGCTATGTGGATGTACCAGTTGTATGAATTAGCTACATGGATTGGCTACATGATAAATTGGTTATTTGAGTGATCACCTATGTGAAGCGACTACATGGGGAATTTGGATGCATGGTTAATTCATCTATATGGGGAATTTGGCTATGTGGGGCTTTTGGGTACATAGGTAATTCAGATACATTGTACTTTTGGCTACATCAAATCTTTCACCATTATATTTCTACTAGTTTCATGAATACAGCCATATAGGAATTTTGGAAATGTGAATTAAGGCCATTAAATGTATGAATCGTTAAACATAATTATACCAATTATTTTCTTAGTTAGTTGAGTTTGTAAACTTATCCTTATATATCGATTTAATGAGATCCAATAATAGTTAGAATTAACTATTTTATGATCTTAAATTTTTGATCATCCTATATCCTTTGAATTAAAAATGAATTTCATATCCTTCATCCCTTCCTGGATGTGTTATCTTAATACTATAGGTTCTATAACCCTTCTTGTGGAGTTGTGTAAACCTTTAGTTGGTGGTTCGAGTTCTCAAGTGGTGTCCCATCTTGCGCATGCCCCCTGTTTTTGGTGTAGTGAGTCGTGTGGAGATTCTTTCTTCTAGGTTTGGGATTAGTTATTTCTCCTATTTATTTACATACAATCATAAAGTTATCATGGTTCATTCCTTTTTATGGAAATATAATTAACCTGATAATTATTTAAAGATATTAATAAATAATTAGATATAGTGATTGCATATTGTTTCTTTCTACTACGATAATGATTTACCTATTTATTTTCTAGAGAGTGTAAAATCTATGTTATGATTGTTATCATGTCTTGTAATACTATGTATTAGCATGTTGTTCTTGATAGAAATTGCTAAATAGAAAAAATCCGTAATTAATTGATAAATAATTGGATGGAGAATAAAGAAACATGTTTAATGAATAAAGTGTTATTTGTAATTTGATAATGTTCAAATTGATGTTGATTTCAGGTTTAATTGAATATTTTATTCCATGTGTTGATTGAATTTGTTAAATAATGTGAATCGAGTTAATTTTTGTTGAGGAAAATAATTAAAGGCATGTTAATAAATTGTAATTCCATAAAGTTGTTGAAGTTATAACACTTTCTTGGAAGTGGGTTTAAATTAATTATTTAATTAATTTAGTATCTTGTTATAGATTGATGTATTATGTTTCCTGGATCTAGAACCTACGAATAATGAATTTTTTAATTAAATAAGGAATAAAAACTGGATTTTTGATAAAGATAAATTCTAGTTCTTGAGTTGTTCTTCGTCTTGAGAAGTCTTCAAGGTTTATGTTGGATCCATGAGAGCTTGTTTATGTGTGAAGGATGGATGGATTTCTTTGGGGCATATATTTTCCTATTAGTTATGATTGTTTTTTTTGCTACATTTTGATGAGATCTAGATTTGAGCTTCACTATACGATGATGTTATGAGCCTGGTATGGACGAGTCAGGGATGGCTGATGTGATATAGGCGGGGAGGCCTGAATGATGTGGCAATAGTTGACACCTATGATGGACAGATGCATCGGGATACATATGTGGGTGTCAAGGATGTCACTAGAGATGATGGAATGAGTTAAATGTGAGATTATCCATTGATGTGATGTTGAGATTTGGGATTCTTGCTTATTAATTTTTTTAATGGATGATGGTAAGGATTCTTGTTTTATCTGCATTCCTTTCCCCACACCTTGAGGCAGCTAGATGTGTTTGGCTTCATGTTTCCTCTTGGTGGTATCTTATCATGGTTTTACTAGAGATATTGGTTTAATAAATGATTCTAATAAATAAAAAATAATTCTTAACCCATATTGTAGGTATTGATGGAATTCAAAATCTAGAAAGATGTTAATCCTGATAAACCATGGAATCTATTTAGATTATTCCAAGAGGAAATGAAATTTACTCTAATGATTAATGTAATGTAATTTGAAATAATTTTAATGGTTAGTTTAATGTATCATAAATTAATTAATTAAAGGAAATGATAAAAATAAAATATGTAATTTAATGATACTCTTTTAAATTCTTTTGCGCTTATAGGATATCTGATCTTACCAGTGGTAGTTGGGAGGCTGAGTGTTGTTGGCACCAGTTGATTCAAAGACTAGGTTATTCCCATAGTGTGGTTGTGATCTATATTATATAATCTATGTTTTATGGTTTCATATTCTTCCCCACACATGTCAGTTTGGGTGACCGGCACCCAATGGACTATGGGAGGGGTTTTTCTCCAACACCCTGATTTGAGGATGGATGGTTTACTACCTCCTCTGAACCTTCTCTCTTCTCTTGGTAGTTACTTGTGATGGTATCCATGGTAGTTAGTATCCCCATATATTTTTATATAGGTCTTTGATAGATTTTCATTATTTCATATATATGTGTATCTCTAGATTTAGTATCTGAAGGATTATTATAGGTATGACGTGTATAAGCTATAAAGGATTGAGGAACATACTCAGTGTATGGGTTGTGATGGATTGAGGTTGAATAATTGATTTATGATACATGTTATATGGGTTTTTTTGAATCCTAGAAACTACTTGGTTACTAAAAAGGGATATGTGGATGGGATAATGTAAAGATCTGATGCATAGGGTGTAGGTTGTGATGCCTTGTCCATATGTATTCAGGCTATATTATTTTTGAGAGATATGGGTTAGGATGTGTAAAGTTGGGGCAGAGTGGAAAACCAGTGGAGAAGTATGATCGGGGTACCCTTTGGGTTTCATTATTATATTATATTCTATATTTTAGTTAATAATTGGTGAGAGTGATCCATTTTTAGGCTAGGAACATAGTATACATGTTTAGGTGATGAGCTTGTTTCACTATTTTACATGGTTCTTCAGCATACTTTATTTATCTTTTGCATGAGAGGCTCTGAGGAGGATCCTACTGAGTATACTTTTATGCTCACCCAATGTATATGTAAACTATTTTTAGGTTATTCGAAGAAGGTTGGAGATCGGTCTGGATATTACTAACGTGTTATTTTGAAGGATTTATTTAAGATTTATGGTTGTGGTTGTATTTTACATTTGGTACTTTTAATTTCCTTCTCAATTGTTTCAGGATTGTATGGAATTTCATGTCTTCACGTGGGATTTCTGTATATATATATGTGTGAGAAGGTTTTTATTGGTGAATTCAAAAAATATCTCTCTATATATCTCTCTTTTCCCCAAGTTATCTTAGTGGGTGATGCCTCCCATATGTATACTTATTATACCCATAGTGCTAGGAACCATTCTAGAGCCAATTGGAAAAGGAACTCGGGAAATCACTATCACTAATCTCTCATTGTCGGCCCAAGAGGGGTACATTTTGGGGGAGGGGTCATCACATTATATCATTCCCCTCAAAATGTTAGAATTAAAATATACTAGAAATATAATTCTATAATATATTGAAAAAATACATCTAAGTAATAAGTGTTCTATATATTCATCATTTATCAAATACTGATAAGAGTAAAAAAAGTGATCTTTATCCCAAACTCACAAAAGTTTTCATTTTTTGATATTATTTTCTTTCAAATCATAAATAAGAGATTCACATGAGCGAGTAGAATAATGGAATTTTAAAAAACATTCATCCATCTTCATAGATCCCCTTGTCCACTACACTTAAGTTTGTACAAGATCATAAAGATTGGCTCCCCCAAGAGATAAGGTTTCTATAATTCAACATCCCTATCAAAAAGACTAATATCTTATCATTTTAAGAATTATATGTTCAGTGATAAAAACTATCATGTAAAAAAATAAAATCAGGTATAGAAAACTTATTATGTGAATTCGGGATCACAAAATTCTCTTCAATAAGATAGTATAGCCACCTTATATTCTAGACATTCAAAGTAATATATCTATAAAAACACCCCATTTTCTACATTATAAGTTTATATAATTCATCCCTTTATGTAAGATAAACAAACTAAATCATATAATTCTTGTTTTCTATACACAACCTATTAGTCAATATTCCCCCCTTAAAAATTCAGTAATGTCATAATAATCGCTATGAATATGCCAAATGTGATTATAAATCAATGGTGAATTGAAAGAAAAAATAGTTTTATACTAGTACCACCTATATCAGGTGTCTTAGTACATTTATTCTTAGAAAATATTAGAAATTTTCTCATGAACACATTTGTTCTATAAAAAGTTTTTGATTTCAGTTTCTAGCCTATTAATAAGTGATTTAGGTTATTTGTAGATATTAAAATCATAGAAAACTGGGAAATTATAACTAAATTAATTAGTAAGTTCCTAATTTCCTAATATAAAGACTTTCCCTTATAATTGGGTAGTTGTAACACCCTAGACTCACACTCCCTGATCCAATTATCATAGACACGTGCATTGCATACTCACTTTAATACTGGTTGTAAATTCCTAGATATAACCATCCATAATTTCAAAATCAAGAAATATTATTGTATCTCTTAATATTTAGGATATTTTCTAGAAAAGATCTTGAGATAATAATTACATATTATAAACTAAAACACCCACGTTCTTTGTATCAAGGAGAAATTTTTTCTACTATATATGAAACTATATAATCCATAATAAATATTCAATATATCCCATTGATTTTTTAACTTGTTTTATCATTTTAAAAATATCACATGTAAAAATTTTCATATAACCTAGGGAAATAGAAACATAAGAGTGGGGAGATTAAACACTCAATAAGTTAAAAAATAAAACTAAAGTATTCATGAGAAAACATTGCATAAATATTTTGGTAAGATAATGTAAACAACATGAAGTCATAATCAAAATGAAACAAGAAGCACACTATATCTATGAAAATAAACAAAAACATTTATATAAATAATACTTATCTCATATTTATAGAATTCATAATTTTGAAATCAAAAATATATTGTTAAGGCCTTATGTCAAGACACTTTATTTTTTATTGAGACCATAGTCAAGACATCTTACTAAATTGGAAAGGAATACCCAGAATAACCAAACATGTTTTTTTCATGAGACATGATGATGCATCAAGGGTAAATATAATTTTAGGCCCCACACATCACTAGATTATGTCTGATGTATTCACCATAAATTTTAACAAGACTTTTCATACCATTGCCTAATGAATCTCTCACTGAACAAAACATAGTTATAAATATAATGATTAATTTGAAAAAACAATACATTACCATCCTATATCGGTATTTGATGATAATTAAGAATGTTAATACTTTTATCTATGTCAATAAAATGGATAACATGATTATAACCTATTTGGAGGAAAAAGTTGGATGCATACACAATACACATTCAACCTGTCAATAATCATCCATTTGGAATAACAACATAAAAAATTCTAATACTTATCCCCATGTTAATAGAATAATAATATTTCAACATGACCATCATACAATTTTATTTTTAAAAAAATTATGTTCACACCATATATAGAAATGACTATATAGAAAATTCAATACTTGAGTAACATGATCTTATGCCATATAGGGAAAGAAGGTGGATGGTTACCAAATAACATCACTTAAAAAGTGATAAATATTTTTCAAAGATTTTATGTGCTAGGAATTTATATCCCTAAAAAAATAGTGAATATCACCTAATATAATAAAATGGTATAATATACTAAACTGTTTTAAAATAAGTTCAAGGTAATGATCATTACTCAATGAATGAAAATTGAGTTACCAAAAACTCTTAATATTGGGTAAACAAGATAATCAATAACCACATGAATAAGGGAACATGATTTGTATAGTAAATATCTTGAAATAAAATTATTATGATAAAAATATATCCACGGTTAGTGAATATACAATATAAAGAAAACATGGTGTACAAAAAGTATTATGTCCTAAATAATTTGAATTGAGACTGAGAAAACTATTACATATTAGAATGTTTTAAATCAAATAACATTGATGTATAGGGATTAAAATTGAAATTAATAGCCCATGATTAAAAGATAATTCAGGATACTTTTTCTAAAATAGGTAGTATAGACACCACAAAAATGAAATTAGGGGCATAATACCAAACATGTCTCAAAGAGAAGAATTTGAGATGAAAAACTCTTACATCTTATCCTGGCTTCCAAGTAGGTAATTTAACCTCCTATATCACAAAAATTATCTGTCTTAATTATTTAATTAATAAACTTAATCATATCTATTTTCATATATACTCTTCAAAAAATTTCATTCTTTACAATAATTCTTCCAATTTTTCACATCTGGTGTTTATAGTCTTGAATGTTTTTACTAGATTCATAATAGAAGTGTTTATATTCATTATTATTCAAAATTTTATCATTACTTATTCACTAAGGTTACTTATAGGGATGATTTATAATTATTTAAGATGTTAAAAAATCTTTTCATGATTGTATTATCCTTTATCCTTTAAGATGAAAATCATTAGAAGCCTATTTCGGTGACTCTTAACAATCAAAGGGTGTTTTCTTGATTGATGACTTAAATATTGATATAAAATACAAAAAACCAAAAAATAATTATTTACACATTTATATAATATTATACCAGTAAGTATGCTCCCATTTTTATTCTTGATATAAATTTATAGTAATATTCAATTAGGTGGTTAAACAGACCCAAACATGAACACACCCTCAATTAATGTATGATTGTGAGGTGGTTTGTTGTAATATTATTATAAAAAAAGTAAAATGAATATATTTAGTGAATATTATTATGATTTATCATATCTTTAAGGAAGTATAATAAGAATTAATGGATATGAAAATATTATACAATTTGAATAATATGTTATCCTCTTAGTGTGCTTATTTTAAATAATTAAATTTATTATGATTGTCTGTTAATAAAATCATTAATACATTTTCTGAATTTTCATTCCATAACCTTGAAGATATCTTAAGAAACATATTTATCATTTAATATCATCCTTATATATATCCTTGTAAGGTAGTTAAAGAAAACAAAACATGTTGTGTAATGGATTCGCTAGTCCACACAATGCACAAACAAGAAATTTGTTTTCTTAATGGATAGGGTATATGAATAAAAAAAGATGATACACTTAATATAATAATATTATATTATATAATTATATTAATATCATTATATTAGTAGGTTTACAAAAAATTCTGAATAATATAATTGATAAGAAAAACTAAGTAGTTTATAATACTCACATCGGGGATTTGATTTTTCCATGGAAGTCTCCATAGATATGAAGGACTTATGCTATATAATGGTGAAAAAAGATTTTTAATGTGGGATAAGGTTATAAGAGTGGAGAAATGGTATATTTTAAATGAGAAATTTTAATGATATGTTATCCTTGAAGTGGTGATGATGTTACTCTTTTATAAGTGAAGGTAAGGGTAGTTTCAGGAGTAGAACATACATTTAAAATAATGTAAGGTTGATATTCGAGTGAAAATTAAAAAAATTTACAAAAAGGAGATAAAAATTGGTGTTGGTCAGAACACACCTCAACTACTCATTTTTTAGACAACTTTTAGTGTTTTAAGTATTTTTGTATTAACTTTTTGTCTTTTACCCTAATTTACACTTACATTGGTAATTAATTTCTAACATTTGTAATTAATTTTTTAATGAGAAAGGTTAACATTTAATATTTTACCTAATTTGATACATATAATTTCAAATTTGAAAAATATTTTATCAAATAAAATTTCCAAATGACTGAAATTTAATTTTTAAATAAACCCACTTAATTGCATAAAAACAATTTTTAGGGAAATAATGTTTTTATGATTTAAATTTATATAAGGTAAAATTATCATAGATAATAATTTTAATGACATAAATTGATTTATAAAAAAAATAATGGTTTTACAGATTTAATAGAAATCCAAAATTAAATCACTCTTAAAAATACTTGATTCAAAGAAAAGACCAAAAGTAGATTTTTATTAATATGACATTTTAATTATTTCTGAAAACATTGTACAAAAAATATATAAACTAAAATAATATATTAAAATCCATATTTTTTCAATAAATTAATATTTTGTTACTTAAATAGTTTTATAAACTTCTAGTTCATTCTTATATAATAATAAATTTATTCAAAATACATGTTTTGTGAAAACCTTATTTTTTAACTAAAAACAAAAATTTTAGAAAAAACTCAGAAAATCATGCTAAATCACTTTTGATAGGATTAATTTAAAAATTAATTTCCTTTATATTAATTTAAAATTCCAAACAAATTAATTTTATTTTAAAAAAAAACATAAAACATAAGGAAAAACTATTTTCTAGAAAATGAAATTTTCAAATGTTAGCTGCTATTATTCTTATTTCATATCATTTACCAAGTAAATTAGTGATAAAAATTATTAATATAAAACATAATTTGTAATTAATTATATTTTTATTTAAATAGAATGTTCTTCACATAAAATGATATTTTTTAGATAAATACTTTTCTAAACAATAAATGATCTAGTTTGTCATTTTATGTAAACTTATTAAATTTCATTCATATTAAAAGTAGTATTTATTTTCTATATACATATTATTAATAAAGTGGTTAATACTATTAAATAATTTTTATTTAATTATATTTTATGATATATATCCCTGTAAATAAGTTTGATTTCATTGATAGTATATTTTACACACAACAATGAGTATAAAAGATACACATTATACTCTTAAAATATCATTATCTGATATGATAGTTATTTACTAGATTTTAGATTACAGGGTATGAATTTGGATAAATAAATTCTGAAAAAAATATTTTTTTTAAATATGTATAAAATAAATTCATTTCTTATAAAATAATTATAAATGAAAATAAAAGTGTTTGAAGGTAAATAGAGATGTTTTTCTGAAAAATAGTTTTTATGCACACTTATTGTAAAATGAATTAATGTAAATTTTAAAAAAATATTTAATAAAAATAATATTAATTTTTATATAAGAATACCAAAATGAGAACATAGTGAAATTTTCAGATTTTTTTGAAAAGATTGATTTTATAGTGAATAATGAAAAATTTTCTTCTTATTGAAAACATTATTTTTATTTCTAGATTTAAATATATTAATTTTTTTAATTGTTTCAATGTATTATTTGTTCATTTAAAATTATTAATAATCAAATTCAGTTAATTTAAATTAAAATTGTGCTTTATTTTTGTAAAAAACATTTTACACTTAAGAAGACATATTTTCTGGAGAACAACTTTTCATCATGTCTTACTAGTTAAATTGAAAATCATATTTTTTTCACTTATATGAATTGAATTTGAAAAAATTTATTAAATATTTTTAGTTATAAAATTTAATATAAATTAATATGTTTAACATATGTTTTTCATTATGAATAGTAACCATAGTAAATATTTATCACATCAATAAATGTAAAACTTGCAAAATGAGTTCAAACTATTGGGATATGCCTTTAAAATTTCTATAAAACATTAATTTATCTTATTGGATGAGTTTATTTTAACCATTATCATACTATTTTCTAAAATATTTCCACTTGGTGCCATTTTTCTTTGATTATGACCTTTATATTATTTTAAGAATAGAATAATTACAAAATGTCACTCTCTTGACTTTAATATCTCTAATATTTTTTCTTATGGATAAAAAGAGGTTGTGTTCAATTATAAATGTTTATTTGAAATATGAAATAATTTTTTTATCATGTTAATTTATTTATAATTTTTATTGATTGATTAATTACCTTAAATGATTATGAAATATCAACGATGTTTTTATTCAAGTAATAGAAACATAAAATAAATGATTTTAGGAATATTCAAAGTAATTCGATTTGAGTGAATTATTATATTAAATTAATTTTATAGATAAATATTACATAATAGTGATTTTTAAAACTATATATTCAAATTAAATTTTTGTTTTTATGTCATTAAAGTAAAATTAAATGGATAGTTCCCAACTTGTCATCAATGATATTTTATAATAAATAATATTTTATTAAATTATTTAAAATCCATAAAAATTCTATATTTGTAAAATTTAATGGGATATTGTTTAAAATATAAAAAATGGTCCACTAATGGGTCAATTTTATTATATAGTAACATTCTTGTCACATAAAGAGTAAAAAACTTGGATATCGTGGTAATTATCAAAAGAGGTAACGGGGGTTAAAAGAGAGAGATAAGTATGAAAAAATCTCCTAAACTTGTTCAAATTTTATTGGATGAGATTTTTTTACTAATACTCATCCTATATCCTAAATATATCAATTTTTATACTTTTACATGAAAATTAATTAATATTATTTTAATAATTTAAGTAATTCCAAGAGTGCCCCTCCCCTCACTTATAAAAGGGAGCCTCCTTTCCTATCCGCTTCACAATATTTGAGCACTCTCCACACCCAATACCTACCATAACAGCTTTTTTTGTTATGTCACTCGATAATAGAGCTTATTATATTTCCAAAATACCATCCTTTCAACGATTAAGGTGTAATCCAAAGAAGTTTTCTCAATGAAAACGTATAACTCTTAACCGAGTACTTTTAATTTTATTCCTTGTTTTACCTACTCTAAATATATAGTTGACATTATAGAATAATAAATTCATTATCTTAAATATTTTAAATTTTTATTATGATAATTTAACACCCTTTATCTTCCCCCTTTCTGTCATTTGATAAAAGAAATCATCATCATTGTGTGCATGTAGACCGCCTCCTCCACAAAGTGATGTGATTCGTTTTTCATCACCACTTAACATCAATGGTTATAGTTATTAAATTTATAAATATATGTGATATATATTATATTATTATGGTTATTTAATGATTAATTGTTATTTAACATTCTTTTGTTCCATCCATCGATAAATGGAAACATCACTTGTGTATAGGTACGGACTACCATCTCCATGAAGTGATGTAATTCATTTTTCATCGCTGATTTTCATGAAGAGTAATAAAATTGTATATAATATTAATTATGAAATTCATAAAATTATTAACATTTTGTATACTATGGAACCATTATCCAAGTATAAGGATTGGGACTACTGAACTAAAACATGCATGAGAAATGAAGCACTTGTCACCCGAAAAAAATGATTTTTAATAAAGAATTATAGATAAATGGGTGATAATATGTTATAAGTAAATCATGTATAATATTATATATATGAGTATGGTTTTAGTAATATATTTATAATAAATCTTTATTTATTATATAGGAGGTTTTAACACGTAAAAATTTTCACAAGACTTTACGGAAGGGATTTATATTTCAATCTCATTTTAATTGTGATTATTTATGCTTGAATTTAGAATGAGAAAATTATATTATAATTACCTAATAAACCACTTTAATTTTTCTTATCCTGTATTTTTTTATATATTTTTTTGTTTTAGTACCATTTCCCTCTCTTTGGTACTCTAAATGGTTTATAAAATGTTTTTAAGAAAATCCAACCTTATTTATCCTCTTTCTGTTAGAAATCCTTTTTCTTATATATCCATGTTTTATAAAATAATTTCAAGAATGTTTTTAACTATTATTAAATGAGTGTTTAATTTAATTTTTACCTATATTTTTATTTATATGAAAATGTTTAAATTTAATCTTTATGTCATTTTCTAATAATTTTTACCAAAAATGTTAATAAAATATTTTTTTAATGTTCACAGTGTGAAAAGAATTTACCACCATTATTAACAAAAAATGTTTTGAATATTACTTTACAATACTCCATGTTTATATTCAAAGAAATTATTTTCCTTAATATTCTCTAAATATTTATATTTTCAATAAGTTATTTAAAATGAAAAGGTTATTTTCCTCAAGAAATAATTCAATGATATTTTAAAGGGATAATCATTTATGATAACATATTTTGATATTAATTATGAATTACTAGTGATATAATTCAATGATAACATCCTTATTATTTCTCTAAATGGTTTATTATTATGGTCATTATATTTTTATGAACCCTGTTTATTTTTCATGGGTTATCTTATGATGTGATGATGTAATTTTAATGAAACCCATTTCCTATTAGTAGGTAATGTAATGATGATATGATGAATTTTTTATGATATTGTGGAAAATATACGTATAGTTTTCATTAGGAGATAGATTTTATTAGAATTATACATCCCTCAAATATATTGGCTGAAACTTTATATCTCATGAGATAAGTATGGGAAATAAGTTGACATTCTCAATCCACTATAATAGACAATTTGTGATTATTGATCCACTATAGGAAATAGGTGTTGTGGAAAGATAGGTTAGGACATGGGTAGTAGGTTTTGTTCTCTGATCCTCTATGATTTGATGGCCTTGATAGTTAAACTAGATATTTGAAATTATTTCTATGCCAACGATGGTACCACGCCTTTATGACATGTTATTATGATTATGATTTATACTAATGTTTCAAGATCTATTAATGAAGATTTATTAATCTTACGGTTCATATATTTCAAATACTAATGTTTTATGTCATGACTCATGATTTTCATCCATGAAAAATTGTGTATGAACATTGTAAGTTATGATCATGATCTCATACCATTATTTTAATATTATGCTTTCATGTGATCATCGATTGATATCTCCAATGTTTACCATTAATAAGCATTTGAGACCACCCTTTCTTATGTTTCCTTTCCCAAGGTTATGATTAAAGGATTTAAGTAGGGTATGTTAATAATGGTACAAAGTGAGAATAAATTTATCAAAGAAGATTAATAATGTACCAAAATAATATGTTTATATATCTAGTCTCCATAGACACTAAACATTTTTTGTTATAGCATGGATCATAATGTTATATATTGAAAAGTCATCTAAAATTTTGTAATATTTATATATGAAAATCTTGGAACACCTAAGTTGGTATCATAGAAGGGTTTAGTAAATATTTGTAGATTCGTATGAGAGATATTTGGTGAAAACCCAAAGCAAAATCTTAAATATATGATGGTATCCAAATTTTTTGGTATGATGGAGATTATGTGGTGTTCTAAGAAATACATCCTTGTTTAGATACAAAAAAGTGGATGTGGTTTTGTAACCAATGAAACTAGGGGTAATAACACTAAAAATAGTTAGTTGAGTATATCTCAGTAATCATTCTAGTGTATGGGGAATGTGACCTTACTGCGCACCTGGTTTGAAACACTTGAGTGATATTCTTAGGTTAACTTACATTTTCTTATGAACCATTATGAATGATTTAAAAATATCATGAACATGATTGTAATAGATAAAACCTAATATTTCATAGATTGAAATTAATTTTTCATGTTTTAGACATCCTATGATTGATTTTTCATGATTCTATAACCTTTTAGAATGATGTTTTTTGCTAAGGATAAGCATTTTGGTTTTAGAAATGGAAGTAAGATAGAATTATGGAGTTGACACTTCTTGAATTTGATTCGATACCCATGCCTCTATTCCAACAGTTTTCTAGAATAGTTGGTATAGAGTCAAATCTAATAGATTATACCAACTATTTGTAAAAAAATTTATATAGAGTAGCCTATGAAAAATATTTTTAAAAATTCATTGGTATATAGATGATACACAAGGCGCACATCCTCCCCTCATACCCTCCCCATATAAGATCCATAGTCCCCTATACCCTAAGCAACAAACTCCCCTCTATTCTCCCCCAAAGATCTCCCCTAAATCATTCTTTTTATTCAATTATTCTTCAACATCAAATTAGTGAGTTTCAAATCCATCATCTCTTCTACCGAGCCTCATTTTCAATTTTATCTATGTATCAAAACCTAATTTAGTTACTATTAAGTCATGATTCTTCCATATTCATTTAATAAATTTTCATTTAGATTATTATTTTTATATTATTTCTTAATAAATGTGATTTTAGTTTATATATGTGTGTGTGTTTTTTAATTTAGTTATTCATTACTTTTATATAAATTTCATATAATTTTTTTGTGTATAATATATATTAATTGATTATGTAATTAATTATTTTAGTAATATGTTTGTTTTCTTAATATTTTAGGGGGTTATGAAATTATTCATTTAATTGCTTTATTTTCATAATTTTATTATCAAAATTTATGTAAGATTTATTTTAATCTAACAGTGTTTATTAATTATTGCATATTTCATGTATTATAATTTTTTTGGTCATTACTAGTATGCATAAATTATATCATATGTCATATCTTATTATTTTTTTGGATACCTACTAGTATACTTTGATGAATTTCATTTTAAAATTAGTATTTGGATTATTTTAGTAGAAATTATCTACAGACATATGATACTAAATCTTTTCCTGATGCTATTATGAATGCTTCCTTGATAAAAACATATGTATCAAAGACAAGAGTTTTAATGATGTATTATACATTGTTTTATTCTTCAGTAAATGTTTTCCATGATAATGATATATGTATTTAATTAGATTTATGTTATATTCAAAACAAGGAAGTTGTTTTAAAAACAATTATTTCATAAAGGCATATGTATTTAATTGGATTATATAATATTTTTTTCTCATTCCATATATTATAATTTTTTTATTCATTACCCTTATGCATCAATAATATAATATATCATTTCTCTTATCCTTTTTTTAGCTATATACTAGTTTTTTGTTGAAATTTAAATTAAAATTAGTATTTGGATTATCTTATTGGAAATTTTATACAGAGCTATGATAGAAATTTATGTATTTATGGTATTATGAATGTTTCCCTGATAGAAAATATATATATCAAAGATAATATTGTTCATGCTGTGTGGTAAATTGTCATGTGTTTAATAAATGAGGATAAAATGGCTAGGTTGGAAAAGTGGGGAGAAATGATTTAAGTCTTAAACAATCTTGGATGTAATATAAAGTTACTAATGTGTGTCATATATATTAGGTAATTATTAAATTAATTAGTATAGTATTTTTTTTGAATTTATTAATGGGTTGAAAAATTATTCATTTCAGTGTTTTATTTTAATATTTTAATGATCATAATTTTTGTATAGTTAATTTCAATTTAGTATAGTGTGATATGTATGGATATAAATTTTTCTAATAAATAAAAGTTATTTAAATTGTCACTCACTATATCTAAATTATCTAATATTATGTACTTATTTTTTTTATTTCGTGTATTCAAATTAACATTGATTGTAATAAATTTTTTAATTTGTTTTACTATGTTTTTATCAATATAACTTTATCCATTAATATAATGAAAAGAAGATGAATATATCATAATATTCAGATCTCAACATATTTTCAAAAGAATTTTTGGATTTTATTTATATTTTTTTATTTAACAATGCTTCAAATGGAGGTCTTATACATTGTTCGAGTTATAATTGTGTTTAAATTCCTTGTTTATGTCAGTAAAAAGTTAGCTTCATATAAAAAAATTATATTTCAAACAAACTATTACATTTGGTATCATAAGGAACATATGATACAATCTTATATTATTCATGAATGAAATGAAAGGAGTGGTATAGAGAATTTGATATTTGATCGGTTTCCAATTGTCCATCGTCATGAGAAAGATAGTATTCTAATGAAAGAAGATAATGATATCAATGCACAACAGTAAAATACTAAGAATGATGATTTTGAGAGAGTTAAAAAAATTAATGGATGATGTTAGGACTACTGTATATTGGGAATGTACTAAAATGATAAAATTAGAACATTTAATTCCACTATATCATGGAAAAACCATGTATGGAATTATTAATACTTATATTGACTACATTCTTACCTTTTTAAATAATTACTCCCTCATAGTGTAGATATTTCACCAAATCATTATATGGAATCCAAGTTAATTAACCACCTAGGATTTCCTACCAATAAAATTCATGCATTCTTGAAATAATACAGCTTATTATATAAGGAAAAAAAGACCAAAATGACTATACATAAATGGTAGATCTCAATGGAATCCAAATTAGGATGAAACACCATCTCATGTGCCACATAAAGTCATGTGGCACTTTCTATTGATTCATATTCTTAAAAGTCTATTAATGTATGCTGAAACATCAACAATATATGTGATGGAATGATTATGATATAATTAAAGATATTGATGAGTTATTTTATCCTGAATATGGATTATAATGGTATTTATTTTATTCATAACATACTATTTTTTTCATTAAAGGTGTACAATGTTATATTAGGTTTGTCATGTGATAGTTTTTATCTGTTTGGTCCAATGTTTAATCATCACATCAGAAGGCCTTTTTTATTCATATTTATAATCTTACTGCATGGATGTGTATGAAAAATAATTAAATTTCTTGAGTATACTAATATCTAGACATTAAGACCCTGGAAATGATATAGATGTCTAATTTCAAAATTTAGTAAAAGTGTTTATGTTACTTTGGGATGAGGGTGTGTTACATTTTATGCTTCTATAAAAAAGTTTTTTAGATGTGTGTTACGCTTCTATGGAATATAAATGATTTCCCTGATTATGTAATTATGTTCTGTTTGATCATGAAGGAAAAAATATCATATCCTATTTTTATGAATAATACATTATTTAGAAAACCTAAATAACAAATTAGTTGTAGTTTCATGGGGCATCAAATATTCTTGTTAATGGATCATATATACAAGAATAATTCTAAATTTTTTCGTAATATTGTTCAAACAAAAAATCCACCTTAATAAATTTCATTAATAGATTTGATTTATTAATTAAAAAATGTTAATGTTTCATTAGGGAAAGGTCGGATGAAATCTAAAAAGAAGAAGATTGTTTTCATTGAATCCACTTACAGTTGGAAAAAGGAAAGTATTTTTTGAGTTGATATATTTGTCAGCAAATATGTTACATCATTGTTTATATATTATAAAAAATGAGAAAAATATGTGTGAAATGATTATTTTTCATTCTTTTAAAAATCAAGGGGAAGACCAAAGGTTAGTTGTGATCTCGGCATGACTTGTTGGATTGGGGTATTAGACCATAACAGCATCATGTGTGTATCAGTGAAAATAAATAGAAAGTTCCATATGCTTCTCATGGGATGATATATTTAAAGAATAATTAATATATGGAAGTATTGGATAATATCAAGGTTCATTATGGATATTCAATAAACATATCTAAATGATTCAATATAAGAGAGTTAAAACTAAAATCCAAAAAAACTCATGACTGTTACATCCTTCTTCATAAATTGATTCCAATGGAAATCAATCATTTACTATACAATAATTTAAGGGTGAAGGTGATTCCATTTTTCCATTTTTATAGATAAATTTTTCCTAAAAGGCTATCCAAGTATTTCTTGATAAAAATATGGTAAGATGATCTATTAATTTAGTGTTAGTCAGATAAAAATTTTCCTCTATCATTTTTCATTGGCATAAGAAATCTATTTATCCATATTACAACTGAAACACTTAGTAGGGGACCATTTTCTTTTTGTTATATGTATTTTACTTAATTAAATAAGTGCATAATGAATTCTTATTTCTGGAATAAGAATCATCGGTAATGTTTTGTTTTGAGAGGTTACCAAGATCAAGAATGTTTGGATTTTTTCAATGTATTTTTATGATGTGATTATAAGATTTAACATACCAAAAATAAGTTAAGATGAGTAGTATGGTGAAATTGAGACCTTATTTCCTTGTTTTTCCCAAACAAGATGAATTCTTGGGTTATATACATTAGAAATAATGACCCTTGAATAGCGGGATATGTCACATCACATGGTCTTGTTTAACTGTGGTTTGTTTGATAACTATATCAAGTATATAATTTTAATAGGTATATGTTATATCATACTAAATAATTTCACATATACATTAAACTTCTATTATGATTTTATGTAGGTAACACAAATAAATTATATATAGAGTTCATCATTCTTTTCCTTTGATAAGTGGGGATACTTTTCATCGAAAAGAGTTTCCTAATTGGTTGAATTCAAAGGTACGAACATAAAATTAATAAATTTAAAATATATATATAAATATTAATTATATAATTTATATATATTTCAGGTATTGATTTTACCTATTGGTTCTATCTCTTAAGAATAAAGAACATTGGATTTTGGTCCCAATTAATTGGTTCGTGAATGCAAATTTTTAATAATAAATGGGAATAAATTTGTTACAACTGGTTGACTAGTAGGAATGATAAAAAACAAGATGGTTTTATGTTAAATGAAATAATGTATTGTTTTTTTAGTGCATCATATAGTAGGCATAAAATGAAAATGTATCATATTATGATTTTTTTGATAAAACATTGTTATTGTATTACTACTTTCATGGTCAATTCATAATGTTGAAATGAAAATAGATTTATTAAATGACAGGACATGGTACATTTATTAATTATTATGGATTTAGAGTTTTTTAAATGAATCAATTCCTCGATACCAAAGAACCATATATTTTGGAATCAATGGAAAAAAAGTTTTATAAGTGAAAAAATATTTGAGACCTAATTATGGTGTCATTATTAAAGTAATACCAAGAATTATTTTTAATGATTATGTGGATGAAATTTACACTCTTGATTCCTAAATTGGTGTTGACCGAAATATTTTATTTGAGGACTCAAATTGTCCAATTATCATAATTGATGTCGAACATAAAGTAGTAATGGGTAAAATATAGATGTAGCCATATATGATTTTAGTTCATTTAGTATATCTTTATGTGGTATTATTAGATTGGTATTATATTAATTACATTAATTTTGATTCAGTTTGGAATGGTAAAACTTTTTATGTTATTTCGTTTCATTTAATTAGATTTATTTAAATTAGAAAAATTAGGTTTAAAATTCTTTTTAAAAACAAGTATAGATTCGAATTGAATTATAGTTTCTAAAAAATATTTCTAAATAAAAATATTTAATCCAGTGTTTTAAAAATAGTTTAAAACAATTTCAAAAATGTTTAAACTATGTTTTTAAAATTATTTTAAACTAGTTGTATATAATATGATTCTATGATATTGGTAATGTCTTGTTTGACTTATAATATTTATGTGTAATGTTTACAAACTATTTTTAAAAAATATAAATTTAATTATTATTCATATTATGAATAAAATTGAATAATTTAAAAGTAATATATTTTTTGATAAATATCAATGACTACACAACCTACGGATGCCTCCTCTAGTTCCCTTAGTGAGTATAATAATTATAATTTTTTTCTTCTGCATTACATTTAATTTAATGTTCTTATCCTTTATCAAATTTATTTTAGGGACATTCATTTGAATCATATTTTACCTATACTCATCTTACTACAAGGTGTTATAAACATGTCCAATTTAGTGGTGTTGATACTAGTGTTACATAGAGAACTCATTATACCCATTCACACCTAGTATTTCCAACAGACATACCATCTACCATACTTTTTCTTCCTCTACTTGATCTTCTAGTGATGTCCTCACCTATGCCTCTATCATCGTGTTTTATAGGCAATACTTCTCATATAACATTTTTTTATCCTATAATTTATCCTCATCCATTTTATCCTTATATTACCATGTCTATGATGCCTCTATTTCCTACTCCTATTCGTCCAACATCTGATGATTGTGCACCTTCAACTACTACTTTATAGCATGTAGATGATATATATAATGCATTAGAATAGGTGGATACTTTATAAGATATTGATCTAGAACAGCCTATAGTTCTATCAGAGCCTAAATATCATCTTGTATTAGGTTTATGTTTATAAGTGTGTTAAATTTTATCAAATTAATTTTTTTCAATTGTAATGAGTATTAATTCTATATTTTTTCTTTTATCTTATTCAATTTGTTCTTCTAATAGGTGACATGGGTGTACACTTATGCATGAAGCCTGTAACCTTCACACATGAATCATGGTTGATTACAATGAAGATTCCCAAATGATAGGTAAATATTCTAGAAAAAATAGAAGTTTCATGGAAACTTTAGACAACTATAGTGATATCATTCAAGTTTAATAAGTGTCATATAGGCATATAAGTAATTAAATCAACGAGAATTCATTAGATGAGATATGGGTAAGAACATTTTTTAAATTGAAATATATATTATAATTTTATTTATATGAATTTACATGTTTTTAATAGTGTTGATTTAACTATCCCAACCATCATGCTATGAAGGTGGAATGGTTGATGGAACATGAAGAATTTTGGTGATCATATGAACATGACTTATATGTTGGTTGGAAAATTATAGTTATAACTGAGTTAAAAGGTGTAACAATCTTCAATAAATTACGAGTAACCCAATACTAAGAAATTATCATTTATTAGAAGATTCATTAGTTTAAGGAATTATTCAACTTTAATGGTTTGTATTAAAAATTTATTTAATATTATTTGTATTGATTTTTTGTTTTTAGGATTCATTAGAAAGAAAGAAAAAACAACAATGGTGATGTGAATTAAATGAACACTTTAGGGAATACTACATAACATGATCATTATAGACACCATGTACCTTTTATGACCAATTGATTATTATTAGGCAGTAACACAAATGAACAAAACCAAATATTTAACAAAATAGAAGTTAATCAAATAAAATATAATAAAATCAAAACATACATAACCAACTAAACTATTTTTTCATAATATAATAATACCCACTAAAACCAAATAGATTCAATCCTAATCACACTAAATAAACCTTATATAATCAAAATTGAACCAATTATATCCAATGAAACCCACCCTAAAATGAATTGGACCAAACCAAACCAAATAGACTAAAAAAATATTGAACCAAAAAAAATAAAGATTAATAAATCGAAATTTAATAAAACCAAACCAGAGAAGAACAAATCTATGATCCATTAACTGATATAAAAATACTCACTTAAACTAAAGGGATCAAGTTTACCTGACTGAAATGTCACTAAACTATGTCAAACCAATCCAACAAAAACTAGCATACAAAAAAAGAATCAAACTAACTAAAACTATATTTATGTGAATTAAATAAAAGTGAAATAAAGTAATCTATATCGAATAGAACTAAAACAATCAAAAATTAGTTTAATTGAATAACTACAAATGGAATGAAAGGTAAATGAACTAAATTATACTGAGAAGGAGGAATAAAATACACATTGGATAGATTTGAACAATACTAAACAAGATGAAACTATATGAAAAATAACTTGCAAAAACAAAAAAAACTATATAAATCTAACTCGATTATGATCAAAATAAATGAAATTGATTCAAATTTAATTGAAAAAAAGTTAATTTAAGGGAACACAAAAAACACATACAAAACTAGACCAAATAAAACCAAATAAAATCTGGTTGAATTTAATTAAGATGAAAGAAAACAATCTAGAATGGCATATATTGAACCAAACTGGTTAGATTTCAATAATACTAAATTCATATAGATATAAAAGTTTGAAATAATCATAATAAAAGTTTCTTTAAAACTAATTATTTCAAACATAGTAATATTGACACAAAATGTATGAGAATTATTAAAACTAAATTTAATATCTAATCCAAACTCACTCAATACCAAATTTAGTAAAACTAATCAAAATATACCTCAACCAAATTAATCAATGTTCTTTAAAATTTAATTGAATTTTTTTTTGTTTTGATCATTCCAATATTAGTTAGAATGAGTTAATTTTTTGATCAATTTTATATTATTTAATAATGTAGTAAAATAGTAATCAATTTTGTTTTTAAAAAGAAGCATTGATCATCAAAGTTCATGTGCCTCGAGAAAAATTGTTTCTCTAAAGTTGGATTAAAAAGGATGGAAGTAATGTAAATGAGAAAACACAAGAAATAATTATAGGTCTTAATATATTTATTTAAAAATTTATATACCTATTTCATAATTAAATATCATAGTTATATTTTCAATAGTGTCCTATAGAGGCCCTTGATGATAAATAAGACAAAAACTTCAGACTATATGATAATCTGTGAAAGGTATTAAGTGAGTATCACTAAGGGAGAGTCTTATGATGATGCAGGAAAAACATCATCTATGTTAGGTATTGTCCATAATCAAGTGTTTCTCAAATATCTTGAAGAAATTAGATGAAAAATTCTCATATAGAAGCACTTGAGGACAATAAATAGACATACAGGAGTATGAAATAGGTAAAATGGTCACAAAGGAGTTATTTAAATCTATGAAAACTTTGTGAACATCAATTTAATAAGAGGCTTATATAGTTGTTGATACATGTATGTCTACAATTTACTCTTTATATAAAGAACGACGTAGTGGTAATAATATTCCTAGTGGAAATAAATGTAATGAAAATATAAATGATGAAGATGATACTGAAGACAACGATGTTGGTAAGGATGTCTGTGTTGTGGGTAATAATTATGATGATAGTGGTGGTGTTGAGGGAGATATTGATCCCCTCTATTTTTGAGTTGACAATAATGTTACAATTGTGTGTATGGTGTTTAATGAATAAAACTAATCAATTATGTGGATTGTATATATATGTTATTGTATTTTGAATGGTCTAAAAACTATTGATATAGTTATCAGTTTCTTAAATATTAAATATTCAATATATATAATACATGATATGTGTAATATGATATGTATTTTATTTAAAGGTAGTGGTATTGATTATGAGGAGATATTGGATGGTATTTTGGTTCTCACTGTTTAGGATAAACTATACCAACATTTTTTCATAATCGTCAGTATACATCTATACCAATGGTTTACACTAAATAGTTGGTATTCAAAATATCTCATAGGTTATACCAACGGTTTTAATGAAAACCATTGGTATGGACTCTATACCAATGTATAATTACACTGTGGTTTATAAAATCATTAGAATACCCTAAACTAATGGTTCTATAGACTAAAATAATAGTTTAAAACCATTGGTATTGGTTACTTTTCTAGTAGTGTGAGGTTGTGATAGTCACACTCAAATATTGAAGTATATTATTGGATCATCATCTAATGAATTCCATTATAACGTAAAAATTATTTGGGTATGTTCATTCATATACTGAAGGATTAGATGTTGAGTTAGTGGTGAAATATCTTTATGGTATAATGATCACATCTCAATTTTATAGTACCTCTCCGATTGAATTTTGTAGGAATGTGCTTTCTTCAAATAATTTGATTATTCCAGTAGATGAATTTTATATGATTTTAGGCATGGATTATATTTTTTTACATATATCCCATATCAATTTCCTAGGAAGGGAAGTTACATTTCATATTCTGAATAAACCTATGATTGTTTATTGCTGTGAGGATGGATACGAACTTACAATGGATATTAATTCTATCTTTTGGGTATTAATTCCTATCCATGAAGGGTATAGATCATATATTATTGAGTATAAACTCAAAATTTAGGATATAAATATTGTAAGGTGGTTTTTCATGTCTTTCTGGAAGAATTTCCTAGTCTTATTTCAAATCATGAAGCTTAGTTTTCAATAAAACTCATACCTGGTGTTACACCTGTTTCAAAGGATCCTTATAGAATATCCCTAATTTAGTTGCAAGAATTAAATAATTAACTTAAAGAGATTCTTGAAAAGTGATTCATATTCCTTGGAGAATTTCCATGTGTTGAACATGTTCTTTTAGTTAAGAATAAATATGGTTTAATGTGCCTTTGCAATGATTATCAGGAACATAACAAGATCTATATCGAGAATAATTATCCTCTACCCTATATCGACAATTTTTTTGATCAATTATGTGGATATTAAAACTTTTACATGATTAACTTTTATTCTATATAACATCAATTGAGAGTTTAGGAGGATATACCCAATACAACCACCCATAAGAGGTATGGTCATTACGAATTTATAGTAATTCCATTTGGATATACCAATGATCCTAATATCTTCTGGTATTTAATGAATATACTATTTAGATATTACCTTGATCAATTGGTGGTATAATTTATATATAATATTCTTATATATTTCAAGAGTAAGCAGGAGAATGAAGATCGCATCAGAATTAAAATAAAGACCCTAAGGAAGGAGAATCTGCATGAAAAATTTACCAAGTGTGAATTTTAGCTTTAAAATGTTTCATTATTGGGTCATATAATCTCAAGTGAGGGTATTTCATTAGATCATTAAAAGATATAAATTATTTAGAAATGGATTAAACTATCCACAATAACTAAAATATGTATTTTTATTGGGTTATATGGACACTACTGAAGTTTTGTGAAATATTTCTCATGACTATCTAGTACACTCACCAAGTTGACTTAAAAGGGGGGTAAGTACTTGTTGATAGATGAATGAAAACAAAATTTCAAGGTGATGAAGTGAGGATTTCTTAGTCCACCTATTATTAAATTACCTTTTAGTGGTTCAGGGTTTATGATATATAGTTATGCATCAAAGAAGGGACTGGGATGTTTCCTCTTCAAAAATGATATGGTGATATGATATTCTTTAATCTAATTGAAAATTCCTGAGAAAAATTAATCGAATCACAATTTAGAGCTAGCGGTGGTAATTTTTACGCTGATGATATGGATTCATTATATTTATGGTGAAAGGTGTGATATATATATATATATATATGTATATATATCATAAAATATTGAATTATATAGTCACACTAAAAGGGTTTAAAATATGTCATAAAATATTACTTGAATTAATTAAAGATTATGATTGCTCAAAACTTTACCACCCTGGGAAGATGAACAAGGAGGTTGACGCTCTGATTGGGAAGGTTTATTCTTGTTTTCCCATTATAAGTATTTAAAAAGATCTAATACATATGGATTTTTAGAAAATGGAACTTGAAATCTTGAGTCAATGTGGATGATCATATCTTTATCATATCAATATTTAACCATCTATACATGTGATGATTAAAGTGTCGTGGAAGGAAGATGTGGAACTACAGAATAATGTGAAGAGTGTTCCAAATTTCAACCATGATTGTGATGGAATGATAAGTTCCAAAAACCAAGTATGTGTGCCATCAATACCATACTTTAATAAAGATTTATTGGATGAATCTTATTGTTCATCATTCACTATTCATCCTATAAGTAAGAATATGTTTAGAGATATGAAAGAGTAATTCTAGTGAGACTACGTGAAAGGAGATATTACAAAGAATTTATCTCGAGGCCTAATATTTCATAAAGTTAAGGATATGATATGAAATTCTATGGGGATTTTACAACCATTACACATACTAGAATGAAAATGGGAAAACATTACCATAGATTTTGTCATTAGAATTTCCAAAACATATAAAGGCCAAAATAATATTTGGGTTGCTTTCAATCACCTTATAAATTCCATACACTTCATTTCCATCAGAGAAAATTTCTATATTAATCAACTTTCCAAAATGTACATTATGTGGTAAGTTTTCATGTAGTACCACATACTATTATATTTGACAGAGATCCTAGGTTTATATCAAAGTTCGGGATAAGTATTTAGTAATATCTGGATTAAAAGTTGTATTTCAATACTACATATCAACCTTAAATAAATGGTCAGTCTGAGAGAACCATTCAAACCATATATGATATGTTTATATCTTTTTCTATATATTTCAAAGTTGGTTGGTATCAACACCTTCCTCTAGTAAAGTTTTCTTAAAATAATAGCTTTAAATTGAGCATTTAGATGGATCATTGTGAATCCCTCTTTGGAAATAAGTGTAGAAATATAATGTGATGCGTTGAACTTGTATAAATAAATATATAAGGTATTCCTAAGAATATATCCTTGAAATAAGGTTTTGATATTTTTAAATAAGTTAAATTTTATCCATATATATATTGGTCCCTTTAAGATTCTTGATCGCAATAGAATGGTAGCTTATCGTTTTTCACTTCCACCAAATCTCTCTCAAGTTCACGATGTGTTCCATATATCTCTCCTAAGGAAGTATATTCATGATCCTTATATAAGGCCCCAGCCTTAAATATTACTTGATATTGAATTAAATGAATAATTCACATAGAGGATCTTTTTAGGTTTAGAGTTTTAGAGAATTAGGACATAAGTATTACATCTCAAAAGATTACAAAGTATACACTTCTACTAAGTTTCCATAAAATAAAAACTCTTAAAAAGAAACATGTCTAGTTCCATGTTTTAGATAGCATGTATTTTCTTGATCCCATCCTTGACCCTATTCATCTTTAAGTCCTATGTAAAACATTTCAAAAACTTGGGATGAGCATAAAATGCCCAGTAAAGGATACACAAAGAAGGAAAACTGTTAGTTTTTCAAAACAACAAGTAAACCAAGAATACTTTATCAAAGTAATACTTTTCACTTTTATGAAGTAGTAAAAAACTCTTCACTCAATGAAATATAATTACTTACCCTTTTTTAACCAAAACATTACTATAAAACCCATATAAAGAACACATAACATATAAAGGTAACTTGGGATATAAACATACTTAAATGTAATAACCATACGGTCGACTTTCACACATATCACTTAATGGAATAGCCATACGGCCAACTTCCATACCCAATTCATTGGAGGTTATAACGTAACCACCCGTCCTGGTATTCACGGCACCACCCATCATATGGTTTATCACGTAACCACCCGTCAAATGACCAAGTACCATTATAAAATCATAATACATAAAACAAATATAATGGAAATAAAACATTTCCACATTTCGATCACAATATATCACTAAAATATATTGACATAAAAAATCCATTATAAAAACCATTTTCAATACCAAAGTACCTAAAACATTATATGGTATTTATTTACTTTTAAAAACATTATGGCTTGTTGCGGAAGCCAAAGTCCAAATAATACTCGCGGCGGCGGAAAAGGTCGTTGTCACCGTGTAGGTTAAAAGAAAGATTCCTTTTTGTCGTTTTGTTAAAAGATTCGTAGAAAAAGATTCCTTTTGTATAAAATTAAAACTAAAAGGGTTTTATACACCGTATAAAAGAAAGTTTTGTATTAGAACAAAATATGCCTCAATTAAAGGAGATTTAGACAAAGTCTCTTACAAAGACGGTATCCTTGGATTAAGGATAAATCAATTACATAATTATGTGTGACAAACGAATACACCAAATATAAGTGGATATTAAGTTTAAAATAATCATAGGTCATTCACACATATTCATATAATGACATATTCAAGGAGTACAAGTTTATCCCAAAGAATCAAAATTGGGTTAAGAAGTTCCCTTGCAAAAATTCGACAGCCTAACGGCGTCACTTCAAAATTGAAAGAAAAAGTTGATGAGAGATAAAAAGGGTATCTCATCACTTGAACATAAAATTTACATCAATAAGGATATATAAGAACATATCCCAAAATTAAAATATGTAAATTAAAATACCCAACAAAAGAAGTCTTTTAAAAAGAGGAAGGTTAAAGGTCCCCTTACTGACTTGGGTATCTTTCGAAACATACACCCCACGAAAGAAGGACAATACAGAATTGATGTAAATACTCATAAATGAAAGTATATTACACAAAGATTAGAATAATGGTAAGTTCATATACCACTCAAAGGAAATGGTGGCAAATGTAGCATAAATCTCACGGGAATAAAAGCGACATGAAAAAATCCCTTACGAAAACTCGGCAGCCTAACGGTGCCACTTAAAACATCCAAAAATGGATTGATGAGATCAAATAGGGTCTCTCATCATATTAACATAAAATGTACAGAAAGAGGAATATAAAATAACATCCCCCAACATATAAAATAAGATCTTAAAAGAAGTGACATAGAGGATAGTACTTAAAAAAGAAAGAGAGAGGTTGGATCTCTTACGAAAATTTGGCAGCTGAACGACGCCACTCACAACTTCCAAAATGGATTGATGAGAGAAAATAGGGTCTATCATCATATGAACATAAAAATTACAGTAATAGTAATATAAAATAACATCTCAATCATAAGAAATATGAGCTTAAAATGAATGACATAAAAGAGTGTACTTAAAAAGAAAGAGAGGGGTAGGATCCCGTACCTCAAGTCCGACTTGCCTTGATCATTTCTTTATATTTCTGAATAATAAACTTTGGTCAATTTATAATTGCTTAAAGTTATCATTTAGTTATTATTATTCAGTTCATGTTACATATTATAGTGTTATAATAATTGGTTAATAATGTGAGTTCATATCAAACATTTTTGTCGATTTCGGTACATGAGTAAAAATTGAACTTGTTGGAAAAGAATTTTCCATGTAGTTATAAGTACATCATCTCCAGAATAGTATTAATGATTTAAATATCATATATATCCAGTATATATTCATTTTATACTATTATATAACATTTTGTGATAATAAAAATTAAATGCACCGTTTATGGAGAGGGTAGGCCGTACGTACGCATGAACGCTACTTTCATTTTTTTGTCATATTAATGGAATTAAAACTAAATGAGAGATATATATTATAATTACAGAATGATATCCATAATTTAGATGTAATTTATGACATATATATCCATTATATATATTTACTTATAATAGTACATAACATTTGGAGATAAGAAATGAAATGTACCGTTCATTGAGACGGTATGTCGTACGTACGCATGAACGCTACTTTCATTTCTTTGGCACATTAATGGAATTAAAACTAGATGAGAGATATATATATATTATAATTTCAGTATAATATATATGTTAAATATATCACATAATTTCATCAATTTCATTCTTTATAAATTCCATGTATTGCATGAACGAGTCACATCACTTGAGGGGGCGGTAGTCCACACTTCCTCAAATGAAATTATCGTATTTTCACAACATTCAAAGCATAAAGGTATGTATTAAATATAAAATACAGAAGCATAGAGAAGAAATAAATATAATATATATCATAAATAAATATAGTTTCATCATAATGGCCACCATGAGAGGTGGTATAAGAAGATAGAACAATCATCGTTTCGTGAGGCAATAATTCGTCATCCACGGAAACAGTATGTTCTTTAACCATTAGATGGAGGTGTGTGTTAGTGTATCTAGAATCCTCCTCATAAAAAAATCCTAGTAATATACTGGTTTTGTTAAAAAATAAATAAATAAAAAGAGTTTATAGGGTTGGAGAAGCAAAATAAAACAAAAGAACACTGGGGAAGACATTACCTTTAAATCAAGTAACTCTTTTTGATTTGAGCTCAAAGGATTCCTTGGAAAGATTCTGCCCAAATTGAGGCTTTTTTAAGTAATAGAGGGATGTGGAGATACAAAATGAGTAGAGTTTTTCCTAGCCAATGGCTTGAGAGGTGTGGGTAAGGAGGTAGAGGTGGGGGCCTTTTATAAGATAAGAGGAGGGGCACTGTTGGAAAGTTATAAAATATTACTTTATTATAAAATTCTTTTCGGATTTTAAAGGTCCCAAAAGGATATATTTTGAATAAAAGGTGATAGGAGTTATAAATCCACCCATCCTATAGGTTTTTTACAATTTTAGGTCTTATATTTTACATTAACTTTTCATTTTATTTAAATTGTTAAATAATAAGGTAATCGCTGCATCATCATGGTGTCATAAATAATTTAATTTATTTAGTGTCTAAAAATTATAAAAAAAATATAATGATGTAGGAAATCTTTTTATATTTCTAATGAATATTTATAGTAAAAATATGACTTATATAACCCCATGTAAAAATTGTTTTAGTAAAACAATACATGTTTGTGACATTTTTATTTTAACGTTAAATAAAAAGTTATTAATGTCACTTTCCTACCAAAGTGGCTCCATGGGGTTCCCAAGTTGACCCATGGATTTCCTTGGTCGGCCATGACTCATACAATAAGGGTAGGACATGTGTCAAGGTCATTTCATATAATTATAACATTCTCTTTAGCTTAAATTACACTAATTACCTTTAATCGCGATGAAAACTTAAAAGTTACTATTCACAAAAAATTATTTTAATCCCATTGAAACACATTTTACATCCTAATGACAACCATGTATGTCAGATTTTTGAAATTCAAATAAAAAAAGTGGTGAAGTTTCATTTAAACGAAAAATCAGTTTTTAAACTAACACTTAGTGGTTTCATTATTCATGAAAAATTGAAGTTTTTCAGAAATATACCAAAAATTCACCCTAAGCTATTTTTGATATTCCGAATTCAAAAATTATGTCTATATTACACAATTAAAAACAGATAAGTTTCATTAATTAATTTAATAATTAATTCCCGTTGTCAAAACGAATAGCGTGTTTTTAAGAAACAATATCTATTAAAAGATTGACACTAGTTTAAGTCCAATTTCAAAGTGAAATTAATTACAATGACCGCCATTGGATTAAATGGTAAAAATATATTCTAATTTCACTTTAAAACCAATTCAAAATATAATCTAATCATATAAATAAATTATATTAAAAATAGGTTTTGAATTAAAATACAACATTTTTCACTATTCATTAAAAATGAACTTTATCGGAAAAATACCAAAAATTTACACAAAGTAAATTTTGATGTCCCGATTCTAAATAAGAATTTTTTTTGTCAAGTATAACACATGAAATTGTCAAAAGTGGATTTAAAAGAGGTTCGACATCAAAAGGCGGTTAATCGGCCTTTTACAGAATATTAGAATGTTTACCCTTAAAATTGGATTCATTCACATTTTTAATCCTCTAACATTTATTGTAAAAAGTAAAAGTATTTGAAAAAAATATATAATAATTTTTTAGTTATTTCTATTCATTCCTGTCATTACAACGTCTAGGTGTTAACTACCATTTAGAATAAAATTATTTTATTATTAGAGTGCAAAATAAGATTTCAAAGAAACTCATTGTTGCGTATTGGGTAAGCCATCGAGCATAGTGTTCCCTTTAAATTAATATTAACATTTTATTCACAAATAGGGATAAATATAAAAATTTCATATTCTTTATTTACCTGGGGTGTTACATCCTTCCACCCATTTGGGAATTGCGTCCTCGCAATTTTAAAATTGGGCTCGGAAACTTCATTGAAAGTCCCACATCGGAACAAGAGTCAGTAAAACTATCACTTTAAAAGAATGGGAGAGAAGTACCAAGGTCACCCGAGTTAACCCATACTAGGATTCCAAGTATGAAAATATGGATATGGAGGAAAAAACAAAGGGTCATTTTCTAACGGAGTGTGATAGAAAACATGTTTAGGAGAAAGTTAACCACCAGAAAATCACAAACTGAGGATGGGTTAAACGGTATTTGATTCCCCAGTAGGAAAATTTAACATAAAACATTTTTGTTTTTAAGTTACTTTTCATTGAGGAATTTATTTATGATCGTAACTAAAACATAATGAAACATACTTACTTGTAATTTTGACTTTCAACTTTTACTATATTTTTTACACAAACTCATATTTCTCCAAAAGACGAGATTTTTGGATGACTTGTTCACATTAGGAGAGTTATAATAAACTTCTAGAGAATCTCCTAATCTACAAAAGAGAACTATATATTTCCCATGTCTTTAAAAAAAACAAAACCAAAATTGTTAGTACGAGATCAGATAATCCAAAAAGGATAATCCTTTCTAAAAAGAAAATCTATTCTTAATCTCCAAAATTTGTCCAAAAAAACCCAAAGTTCAATGAAGACCATTCGATAAACAATTGTCCATAAAATTATTCAAAGTAAAAAAAACTAAGATTGAGACCCAAATATTTGAAGGATTTAATCACATAGTTTTCCAAGGTAAAAATTAACATTTCTCTTCAAATATCATTAGTTTCTCTTAAAGTCTCATATTGAAAAGTAATTAACCTAATCACATATCCTCCATGATAGGTTAATCATTTCCATAGATAACCCAAAATAAAATTACTCTTGATTCCTAAAATCATCTAAGTAAAAATAATTATTCAAACTAACCCAGGACTTCAAGTAGTCTAGTGGTAGGCGATAAATACTAGTCGCACTTTGGTTGTGGGTTCGATTCCTGCAGCTTTGTCTGATGCAAAGGGTTTTCACATGGTCTGTGTGTTGTCCTTTTTCCAAAACTACATAATTCTTAAAACATTCCCCAAAATGAGATAAAATCTTAAAAATAACCATAACATAATTTAACCTCAAGTTTAACTCATGACTTTAATTTTCCATCATAACATATAGTAACCCATAATTACCTCAAAAGTAAGGATCATATAAACCCTAATGGTTACCTTTATAATTATTACCTAAAATTCCACATCGATCGGTCATCTGGTACATGATGCATTAGAGAACTTACCAAGGTTCAAGTGGTTTATCATGACTCCTTGATAGTTGGTTTAGAACAATCACGAGTTTCCTCATTGAATTCCCCATTTCATCCAGTCTCTTAATCAGAGAACCACCATAGTTTCCTTCAAACCCATTGTCACTTTGGTGCCTACTAGATCCATCCATTTACTAAAACGAGAAATGCCAGTGTGAGTATATCAACAAAATTATCATGTACTAATGGGGAAGATAAACACTAAGATATACTTACTCATTCACTTTATCTAAAAACTATGACTCTTTCTGAAATCCTATCCATTATGGTAATGTCACTTATGCTTAGAGAATACCCTAACCTCTTAAGTTATCTAAACTGACCTCTGATACCAACTATAAGGCCCCAACCTTAAAAATTACTTAATATTAAATTAAATGAATAATTCACATAGAGGATCTTTTCAGGTTTAGAGTTTTAGAGAATTAGGACATAACTATTACATCTCAAAAGATTACAAAGTATACACTTCTACTAAGTTTCCATAAAATAAAAACTCTTAAAAAGAAACATGTCTAGTTCCATGTTTTAGATAGCATGTCTTTCCTTGATCCCATCCTTGACCCTATTCATCTTTAATTCCTCTAGAAAATATTTCAAAAACGTGGGATGAGCATAAAAATCCCAGTAAAGGATACACAAAGAAGGAAAACTATTAGTTTTTCAAAAACAATAAGTAAACCAAGAATACTTTATCAAAGTAATACTTTTCACTTTTATGAAGTAGTAAAAAACTCTTCACTGAATGAAAGATCATTACATACACTTTTTTAACAAAAATATTACAATAAAACCCATATAAAGAACACATAACATATAAAATTATCTTGGGACATAAACATACTTAAATGGAATAACCATATAGTCGACTTCCACACATATCACTTAATGGAATAGCCATAAGGCCAACTTCCATACCCAATGCATTGGAGGTTATAACGTAACCACCCATCCTGGTATTCCCGGCACCACCCATCATATGGTTTATCACGTAACCACCCGTAAAATGTCCAAGTACCATTATAAAATCATAATACATAAAAGAAATATAATGGAAAGAAAACATTTCCACATTTTGATCACAATATATCACTAAAATATATTGACATAATAAATCCATTATAAAAACCATTTTCAATACCAAAATACCTAAAAGATTATATGTTATTTATTTACTTTTAAAAACATTACGGCTTGTTGAGGAAGCCAAAGTCAAAATAACACTCGCGGTGGCGGAAAAGGTCTTTGTCACCACGTACATTAAAAGAAACATTCCTTTTTGTCTTTTTGTAAAACGCTTCGTATAAAAAGATTAATTTTGTATAAAATTAAAATTCAAAGGGGTTTATACACCGAATAAAATAATGTCTTGTATTAGAACAAAATATTCCTCAATAAAAGGAGATTGAGACAAAGTCCCTTACAAAGACGGTATCCTTGGATTAAGGATAAATCAATTACATAATTATGTGTGACAAAAGAATAAACCAAATATAAGTGGATATTAAGTTTAAAACAATTAGAGTTCATTCACACATATTCATATAATGACATATTAAAGGAGTACAAGTTTATCCCAAAGAATCAAAATTGGGTTAAGAAGCTCCCTTGCAAAAATTCGACAGCCTAACGGCGTCACTTCAAAATTCAAAAAAAAAGTTGATGAGAGATAAAAAGGGTATCTCATCACTTGGACATAAAATTTACATCAATAAGGATATATAAGAACATATCCCAACATTAAAATATGTAAATTAAAAGACCCAACAAAAGAAGTATTTTAAAAAGAGGAGGGTGAAACGTTCCCTTACCGACTTGGGTATCTTTGGAAACATACACCCCATGAAAAAAGGACAATACAACATTGATGTAAATACTCATAAATGAAATTATATTACAAAAAGAGTAGAATAATAGTCAGTACATATACCACTCAAAGTAAATGGTGGAAAATGTAGCATAAATATCACAGGAATAAAAGTGAGATAAAAAAATCCATTACGAAAACTCGACAGCCTAACGACGCCACTTAAAACTTCCAAAAATGGATTGATGAGGTCAAATAGGGTCTATCATCATATTAACATAAAATTTATAGCAATAGGAATATAAAATAACATCCCCGAACATAACAAAGAGTATCTTAAAAGAAGTGACATAAAGGAGAGTACTTAAAAATAAAGAGAGAGGTTGGATCTCTTACGAAAATTCGGCAGCATAACGGCGCCACTCAAAACTTCCAAAATGGATTGATGAGAGAAAATCGGGTCTCTAATCATATGAACATAAAAATTACAGTAATAGTAATATAAAAGAACATCCTAATCATAAGAAATATGTGCTTAAAAGTAATGACATAAAATAGTGTACTTAAAAAGAAAGAGAGGGGTAGGATCCCTTACCTCAAGTCCGACTTGCCTTGTTCGTTTCTTTATATTCTGGAATAATAAACATTGGTCAATTTATAATTGCGTAAGGACCTACTTTAAATATTATTATTCAGTTCATGTTACATATTATAGTGTTATAATAATTGGTTAATAATGTGAGTTCATATCAAACGTTTTTATCGATGTTCGGTACATGAGTAAAAATTGAACTTGTTGGAAAAGGATTTTCCATGTAGTTATAAGTACATCATCTTAAGAATAGTATTAATGATTTAAATATCATATATATCCAGTATATATTCATTTTATACTAATACATAACATTTGGAGATAATAAAAATGAAATGCACCGTTCATGGAGACGGTAGGCCGTACGTACGCATGAATGCTACTTTCATTTTTTGTCATATTAATGGAATTAAAACTAAATGAGAGATATATATATTATAATTATAGAATTATATCCATCACTTAGATGTAATATATTACATATATATCCATTATATATATGTACTTATAATAGTACATAACATTTGAAGATAATAAATGAAATGTACCGTTCATAGAGATAGTAATCCGTACGTACGCATGAACGCTACTTTCATTTCTTTGGCACATTAATGGAGTTAAAACTATATGAGATATATATATATATATATATATATATATATATTATAATTCCAGTATAATATATATGTTATATATATCACATAAGTTCATCAATTTCATTCTTTATACATTCCATGTATTGCCTGAATGAGTCACATCACTTTAGGGGGCGGTAGTCCACACTTCCTCAAATGAAATTATCGCATTTGCACAATATGCAAAGCATAAAGGTATGTATTAAATATAAAATACAGAAGAATAGAGAGGAAATAAATATAATATATATCATAAATAAATATAGTCACATCATAATGGCCACCATGAGAGTTGGTATGAGAAGATAGAACAATCATCGTTTCGTGAGGCAGTAATTCCCCATCCACGGAAAAAGTATGTTCTTTAACCATTAGATGGAGGTTTGAGTTAGTGTAGCTCAAATACTCCTCATAACAACAGTCTAGTATATTTAAGATACTAGTGTTGTTACAAAAGAAATAAATAAAAAGAGTTTGCGGGGTTGGAGAAGAAAAATAAAACAAAAGAACACTAGGGAAGACATTACCTTTAAATCGGGTAACTCTTTTTGATTTGAGCTCAAAGGCTTCATTGGAAAGGATTCTGCCCAAAGTGAGTCTTTTGGAGTAATATACGGATGTGGAAGACAAAATGAGCAGAGTTTGGCCAATCCAATGTCTTGAGAGGTGTGGGTAAAGAGGTAGAGGTGGGGGCCTTTTACAAGAGAAGAGGAGGGGCACTCTTGGACAGTTATAAAATATTACTTTATTATAAAATTCTTTTCGGATTTTGAAGGTCCAAAAAGGATATATTTAGAGTATGAGGTGATAAGAGTTCTAAATACACTAATTAAATAGGTTTTTGACAAGTTTAGGTCTTCTATTTTACATTATCTTTTTATTTTATTTAAATCGTTTAATAATGAGGTAATCGATGTATCATCATGGTGTCATAAATAATTTAATTTATTTAGTGTCTAAAAATTATAAAAAAACTATCCTGATGTAGGAAATTTTTTTATATTTCTAATGAATATTTATAGTCAAAAATATTACTTGTATTACCCCATGTAAAAATTGTTTTAGTAAAACAATACATGTTTGTGACATTTTTATCTTAACTTTAAATAAAAATTTATTAATGTAATTTTCCTACCAAAGTTGCTCCATGGGGTCACCAAGTTGACCCATGGATTGTCTTGGTCGGCCATGACTCATCCAATAAGGGTAGGACATTTTTCAAGGTCATTTCTTATTATTATAACATTATCTTTACCTTAAATTACACTAATTAACTTTAATCGCGATTAAAAACTTAAAAGTTATTATTCACCAAAAAATTATTTTAATCCCATTGAACCACATTTTACATCCTAATGACAACCATGTATGTCGGATTTTTGAAATTCAAATCACAGAAGTGGTAAAGTTTCATTTAAACGAAAAATCTGGTTTTAAACTACCACTTAGTGGTTTCACTATTCATCAAAAATTGAAGTTTTTCAGAAAAATACCAAAAAATCACCCTAAGCTATTTTTGATATTCCAAATTCAAAAATTATGTCTATTTTACAAAAATTCAAAACATATAAGTTTCACTAATTAATTTAATAATTGATTCCCGCTGTCAAAACAAATAGCGTGTTTTTAAGAAATGATATCTATTAAAAGATTGACACTAGTTTAAGTCCAATTTCAAAGTGAAATTAATTCTATTGACCACCATTGGATTAAATGGTAATAATATATTCTAATTTTACTTTAAAACCAACTCAAAAGATAATCAAATCATATTAATAAATTATATTAAAAAGAGGTTTTGAATTAAAATACAACATTTTTCACTATTCATTAAAAAATGAACTTTATCGGAAAAATACCAAAAATTTACACAAAGTAAATTTTGATGTCTCGATTCTAAAGAAGAATTTTATTTTGACAATTATAACACATTAAATTGTCAAAAAGTGGATTTAAAAGAGGTTCTCCATCAAAAGGCGGTTAATCGGCCTTTTAAAGGATATTAGAATGTTTATGCTTAAAATTGGATTCACTCGCATTTTTAATTCTCTAACATTTATTGTAAAAAGTAAAAATATTTGACAAACATATATAATCATTTTGTAGTTAGTTCTGTTCATTCTGGTCATTACAACGGCTTAACTTCCATTTAAAATAAAATTATTTTATTATTAGAGTGCAACGTAAGATTTCAAAGAAACTCGTTGTTGCGTATTGGTTAAGCCATCGAGCATAGCGTTCCCTTTAAATTAATATTAACATTTTATTCACAAATAGGGATAAATATAAAAATTTCATATTCTTTATTTACCTGGGGTGTTACACCTTCACAAGTAATCAACTCATAGATATTACCATTGAAGAAATATATCTCTTGCTAGGAATAAATAATGTAGATTTTGGATCATAGATAAAAAGTTTTATGAAATAAAACCACTCAACTGGTTAAATATTTGTGGTGAAAACATAAATTAGAGGAATCTTTGTGGGAACATGAGGATGTGATGAGGTATAAGTTTCCAAAGTTGTTTATATAATATTGGTGGAATTTAAAGAATGAAATTTTTATAAGGGGGTAGAAATTAACACCCTAGGATTTTATTATATAGTTCCCTATAAATAAATTTTATTTCTTTGATAGTATGTTTTACCCACAATATTAATTTTTAACGAACCGCATTATAAATTCATTGTTATGTACATTTATTTTAAAATGATTTTTTTCAATTTTAAAAATTCTATTTGATAAAAAGGATATAATATTTGAAATATTAATATAAAAATAATCTTAGGTTGAATTTTTTTCATTTTTCTGAAAAAGTTGGTTTTATATTGATTAGTGAAAATTAATATTTTTTATTAAAAACGGTCTTTTTGTTTCAATCATTTAAAAAGATTAATTTTATTTTAAAATGGTTTTAAATTAAAATTAGTTATTTTATACTCTTAATAATCCAATTATGTTCATTATAATCAATATTATTTTTTATTTTGGTAAAAAAATATTATACTTAATAAGATATTTTTTATGGGAAATCCCTTTTCACGTTTTAATATTTTAATTTTAAATTAAATTCTACCAATTTTGTGAATTTTATTTTTTAAAATGGATTCCATATTTGGAATCACAATAATTAACATAAATTAATATGGTAAACTTAATTTTTTTTCCATTATGAATAGTAACTATAGTAAATATATGTCACCTCAGTAAGGGTAAAATGGGTAAAACATGGTTAAAAATTTGGGATATGACTTTAAAATTTCTATAATACTTTCCTTTATCCTATTGGATGATTATATTTTCATCATTGCTGTCCAGGTTTCAAATATATGGCCACTTGGTGTAATTTTTCTTTGATTATGACCACTATATTATTTTAAGGAAAGATTAAATAAAAAATTTCACTTTCTTAACTTTAATATCTCTAATAATTTTTCGTAAGGATAAAAGGAGGCTATTGTTGGGTGGAGAAGTGATGGCAAGAGGGGGGGTGAATTGCCTTTTAAAAAATAATTAACAATTTAAAATCAAAGTTAAAGGTGCAGCGGAAATAAAAGAGGCAAGACACAAAACTTGATAACGGAGTTCGGCTTAAACCAAAGCCTACGTCTCCGCTCCCAACTCAACCATTGAGAGATTTACTACCGCTTGCTTTTTAATGGTTTTAGCAAGAAACCCACTAGACTTTAAGGTAGTCTAGAACCTATTACAGCTTGCTTTTAATGGTTAAGCAAGAACCCACTAGCCTTCTTACAGGTGAAGGCTAGCTCACCTATGACTCAAGCCTTTTAAAGGGAAGGCTTGACTAACCTCTTCACACCTTGAAGGTGGTGTGAAAACCCAAATGAAAGGGAGATGAGAGAAAGAGGGGTTTGTAGGCACAAACCCAAATTGATGCTCAAAATAAGTAAAACAAGAAAAACCATAATGTAGAGAAGCCTTGGGCGCCAAAGGATTGATGGAGTTGATGAAGAGCACTCCAAAGCTTCTATGGTGGTGCTCCTTGGATGTGGAAATGTGTTGGATCAATTGGGGTTTCCTTGGAGGAATGCGCCGGAGGTTCGCCAAATGATCAAAAATGTTCCCGTGGGCTTCCGTTCGTTACTGGGGCTTCCTTGTCCTTTATTTATAGAGGGGGAACCCTCAAATGGCCTTTGGGGGTCTTCAGAGCCGTTGGAGAGGCCTTCGGAGCCGTTGGGAGGCAAGTGGACAAGTCTGGTCAAAGCCCAACGGCTAGTTTGACTGGCTCCACCGGTTGGCCGGTGCTTGGCCACCGGTTGGCCGGTGCTTTGAAAAAGGGAGAGGGCTCGGGCTCAGGCACCACCGGCTGGCCGGTGAGGAGGCCACCGGTTGGCCGGTGCTGAGGCAGTAGCTGACCCATTCTGTCTGGGTTCCACCGGCTGGCCAGTGGTGGGACACCAGTTGGCCGGTGGTCTGGACAGAAGGATGCCTTCTGTCCAGGCTACATCGGCTGGCCGGTGGTCATCCACTGGTTGGCCGGTGGACTGAAAATCAGTCCACTTTTGGCTTCTTGCTTTCTTGGCCCAATTCCTTGGCAACCTAAAATCATGCCTATCATCCAAAAACACTTAAAACAATATTAGATAAATAAGAGAGTGATTGTGATCATGAAAATTAAACCATGAGGGGTACGAGAGGTACAACAATCTCCCCCTATTTTGATGATCACAATCACCAAAACAAGCAATGTAAAAGATTGAAATGAGAGGCATGCTTTAAAAGATAAATTGAAAAGTAAAGCAAAGCATGAGAGAAATATTTCTCCCCCAATCAACCAAGAATTTCTCCCCCTTTGTGATTATCAAAATAGCACGGGGCATAAAACTTGATTGAGGGAAACGTTGAAAAACGAGATAGAGATTTTAAACCAATTGAAATTTTTGAAATTTGAATTGAAAGTTTTGAATTGAAAATTTTGAATTGAGAATTTTGAATTGAAAGTTTTGAATCGAAAATTTTGAATTGAGAATTTTGAATTGAATGTTTTGAATCGAAAATTTTGAATTGAGAATTTTGAATTGAAAGTTTTGAATCAAAATTTTTAAATTGAGAATTTTGAATTGAAAGTTTTGAATCGAAAATTTTGAATTGAGAATTTTGAATTGAAAGTTTTGAATCGAAAATTTCGAATTGAGAATTTTGAATTGAAATCAAAAAGGCTTAAACGGTCCTAACTCCCCTAAATAAAAACAACAAATAATTTGATGTTACTTGTAGAATATTCTAATTTTATTTTCAAATAAAATTCTTTCTTTTAAAATTGTCTGTCATTTTAAGAAAATAAAACATTTCAATGAAGAAAGAATATTTTCCTCAAGAATATTTTTTCAAGTGTTCCCTCAAAATTATTTTTCCATTTAAGATAAAATTATTTGATATTACATATGTTTTACTGGAGATATGATTCAATGATACCATTCTTATTCTTTCAAATAATTGTTTATTTTTATGATGGAATTATATTTATGAAACCCATTTCTTTTCCACCAGTTATGTAATGACTGAATGATGATTATGAAACCCATTTCATTCCATGGGTTCTAATATGATGAAGGGTTTATGTTCTTGTGTAATAGATATATATGGTTTTATTTATATGAAAAATGAGACCTATATCTCCCTCTAATACATTCGTTTAATATTAATATCTCATGAGATAGATAGGATTAGAATGGGAAGTGAACTTCATTCACTGATATAGGGCTGGAATGGGAGTAAAATCGGTTTAATACTATATGAATGTAATGGAAATAAAATCGTTTTGCTAACACATGGCTAGAATGGAGAGTGAACTTGGTTCAATAAATTAAATTTTCCGCTATGATGGTCTTCTCAATGAACCTTGACTAATATGGGAATGATTTTCAATGGTTATGTGTATGCCATAATTCCACATCTTATACTCTTATAGAATTTGTTTTTTATTCTTTGTGAACATATATGATTTATTCCATGATATTATATCATGAAACTTGATATATAGGATGTTAGTTTCAATTTTTTGTTTATGAACTTATGATTTATGATTATGTTATGATTGATATCTCCTTTGTTTACCCTTATTGCGCATCTGGTATTACCCTTTTCATATGTTTCTTTTCCTAAGGTTATAAAGAAAGGTATTAGGTAGGAATACAAAAGAGGAATATCTTTGTGGGAAACATTGAAGATATTTCCACAAACTACAAGTTTGGGTTCCATTTTTCCAAAGGCACTAAAATAATACAGTCTTTGGGTATGTGTTTTATTAATGTATGAAATATTCCGAAAAAATGATGTAATGTCTATGTACATTAATCTTGGGTCATTATAATCATCTTCCAAATTTATTTTAAAATTGTAGAAAGTTATACTACCTTCACCACTTTTATTTATCATAAAAATTATCTCATCAGTCTTCTGATGTGAAGGACTGCTCACCAAGAATCCAACTCTTCCACATCTCTTTTCCAACATAGCATAATTACTCCATTCTATGTCCAAAGATTTCCAACTTAAACTTCATTCTTCTTTAAAACACATTTAATTTTCATTACATTTAGAACCAATCCCCAAAAAAATATAACATTAATCCATGGTCACTTCATTGATCAATTTAATTTATTATGCATAAAATTCCCAATACTTAAGAAAAATAGTTCTTTGAAAAAAATAACATATATTGAAAATTAAATAATTTTAACCACCTCATATAAAATTTAATTAGTCATCTTAAAACTATTTAATAAATTTTTTTCCAACAAATTTATTAGTGATGGTTAGATTAATATATATCTATACATGTTTCAGTGGAGTAAGAAATCCATTTTATTAACATTTTTAATAAGATGTATTATAATTATATATGAAGTAATGATTTTAAATCCCTTGATTTATTATATAAAGTGTATTATAACTTGGTAAATGGAAATAAATGAGATAATAAACATTTATTCTTGAATTGTCTACCTATCATTATTAAGATGAAATAATTAAAGGAAAGAAGGATCAAGGGTTGATTGATAATTTTCAATGGTCAAATGTCTTGTATGATTTCAATTGATCGATTCTTTTTCTATATCTTAGAATTAATCATATATGATATTTGTCCACTGACAAGTGATGGTCACATAAACTTTCTCACTCCTTTAAATCTCCACTTAGGTTATCAATGAAATACCACCTAACCCACCACATACCATGTACAGAAATGAATAAAATCAAATCCTCCCACTTTTTGGACTCCCACCTTGAAATATTATATAAACCATCCTATAATTACGATCTTTTTGTTGTGGGAATCTAAGATCTTTAGAAATTTAGTTCTCATAACAGATTCCTTTTCATGTTCCTTGAGTAATTAAAGGCTTACTTTGATTGTTGAAATTGTAATTTTTGTCTCAACAAGAGTGTTTGTAAGGTTATCCATTTGGGCCTTCTCATGGTCACACTAATCAAGGATCCCCTTGTAGGGATAATACTATTATTGCTACTTTTTTTAGTGTTATTCAATAAACTAGTAAATTTTTTCTGGTGTTTCACCAAATCCTAGGCCGAGAACATTTAGATTTAAAGAGAAAAATTTCATCCTCATCAGTTGAATATCTATTATTGAATTTTTTTTCTTGAGAATCCTCCCCTCTCTCTTCTAAACATGAACCTATGTTTCTTGAACTACTTTGAGCATTATCAGTCCCATACTGGGTATCGATGATCATTTTAGATTAATTCATATGATAACACATACCACCAGTGGAGTAATTCTTTTCTTATATTCAATTACCCATTTCATTCAAAGAATATTTAAATTATTTGAAATAATAAAATGTTGGGTTCCCCTTATTAGAATTTTATAGAACTTTCACCTTTTATTATGAATATATTATGTGTATTCATTTTTTCTCTATAAAATAAAAATTTTATAGACCTAATATGATGGATATGAATTTTAAATGGATGCACTCTAATCATATGAAAAAAGAGTATGTAGATAGAATTCAAGAGTTCATTAAGTTTTCAAAAGAGAATGCATGTGAACCTTCTCAAATCCTTTGTATGTGTTTATATTATTGGAATTAAAGACAAATTAGTCTAGAAGAGTGAAGAACATTTTATTTATCACAAAATAGATCAAAACTATAAATGTTAAAGAAAACATGAGGAAAAAATAAATGTGAACATCGGTTGGGATGATACTATGGTTTATTGATAATTTGATATGAATAATGATGTGAATGATGATGGATATCACATGAAAGAAATGATAATGTAAATTGAAGATGACCTTCATGATTGTCCAATGTTGGTTGAGAAGTTAAATAGTTTTTCTAAGAGACCACAATATACAGGTTGTACTAAATACACAACATTATCAGCTGTATTGAAGCTAAATAATTTGAAAGATGGTAATGGATGGAGAGACGCCAGCTTTACAAAATTACGTGGTCACTTTAGTGATATGATACCAAAAGAAAATGAACTTCCTTTTCAAACATAAAACACTAAATTAATGATACATTCAATGGTCATAATCTCTAGAAAATAGATTCTTGTACAAATGATTACATATTTTTTATAAAGGACCATAAATCACTCATAAAATTCCCTAAGTGTGGTGTAGATCGATACAAGAAATATGAATCGATTACTTTGAAATATGTATATCACTTTACTATCATTCTATTGATTATAATACTATATAGATGTTAGGAAACTGTGAGATAATTGACATGGAATGTAGATACAAGAATTAAATATTAGAAACTAAATCATCTAGAAAACTATTCTAAGTTGAAGAAATTGATTATGAGTATCGTAAAATTGAAAATCAGATAAGAAACTTATGTCTTACATTATCTACATATGAAATAAATCCTTTTGGTGTATAGAGTACTACTCACAGTACATGGCTAGTCATTCTGGTAAATTATAACTTTCCTACTTGGTTTTTCCTGAAGTGAAAATACATTATGTTGTCTCTTCTTATATCTATACCAAAACAACTCGGTAATGATATTGATTTCTATTTGGATTCACTAATCAAATATCTAAAATTTATTTTGGATGTAGTTTTTATAATGTATGATAATCATATAAGTGAAGAATTCACACTGAGGGTCTTTTTCTACCAGATAATAAATAACTTTCCTACTTATAGAAATTAGTAGGGATATAGCATTAAATTAATATTAGGGTTTCCTGTTTTTGAAGAGGGAACACACTCAGTTTGGTTGAAACATTCCTCAAAGACTATGTTTTTAGGACATCAGAAATTTTAACCTTGATGAAAAAAATACTAATCCCGGAAGACAACATTCGATGGGGATACCAAACATAGTACAAAACCATATACACAAATTGGTGATAAAATATTCGATAAAGTTAAATATATTTACACTATTTTGAGTAAACCATTTTAGAAAAATCTTATGAAATTAAGTTGGAAAAAATAACAATTTTATTTGAATTTTCCTATTGGAATTTCTTGTACGTCATACACTTTCTTGATGTCATGGATGTAGAAAAAAATGAATTTGATAGTGTTATTGGAACATTACTAAATGTTCCAAGAAAAACAGATGATGGATCCAAGGCTAAGGTGGACATTATTAACATGAGGATAAGTAAAGGTTTGGCACCAGTGAAGGGTTAAGGGTAGACTTTTTTTCCTTCAGTAGCTTACAGTCCATCCAGACCGGAAAATTTTCAATTATTATTTTTTCTTAATGGTATAAAAGTTTCATAGAGGTATTAATAAAATATTCAGAATGTCATTTTAATGAATAATTTTAATTTATAGGGACTAAAATCATATGGATTTCACATTTTAAAGAAATATTTGATGCTCATTTCTCTACGTTGCATTCTATCGAAAAATGTATGACATATTTTATCCAAACTCTACTTATCTTTTAAAGCCATATATAGTAAACTTATAGACCCATAAAAGTCTCCAATAATGAATAAGGATATTTTATTCATATTATGTGAATTAGATATTTTCTTCCCACCATCATGATTTTATATAATGGTCCACTTTATGGTTTACTTGGGTCGAGAGGTTCAACTATGTGTTCATTCCATTAAATGTGGATGTACCCCCATTGAATAGTATATGAAGATTTTGATAGGGTATGTCAAGAATCAAATATATCCAAAAGATTTTTTTGTAGAATGATATATTATTAAAGAAGTTGTTGAATTTTTTACCAATTACCTATTAGATTTTGATATAATCCTTCTCCCAAAGTCTCACCATAGCTAACATATTATGGGAGAAGGTATTTTTTAAAGATATGTTGTTACAATTACCATCATAGATTAGGAGAAAGTGCACCAATACATTTTAAATAATAGTTAAGATGTTGAACCTTATGTTGAAGCCCACAACGCAATTCTCATACATTTTAATCCATAAAGGGTTCATTTATGGATATCAAATACACATAATAAAGAGTTTATATTATGACTATAAGATCATATTTATTTGGTGTTATCGGAAAATATGAATTCAATTGTTAAATAACTTCGATAACTAGCTTGGAGACCAAATGAAAATTTCATATCTTACACTAATTTTGTAATCAATAGTTATATACACTATAAAAAATAACATGATTAATACAGTACGATGGAAAAAATGGAGTTATTATTGTGGAGGAAGTGATCCATATATTTGGTTTCAAGGATAAAAATCCAATTTATGAAAATATGTCATATTTTGGAATTATCAAACAGATATGTGAGTTGGATTATAAAAATTTTCAAGTGCCTATTTTCCAATGAAAATGGGTTGAAAATAGGAGTGTAATGAAAGTTGAGAAAATTGTCTTTGTGAAGGTGAATTTCAGCATGGAAGGGGAAAAGGATAGGCAGTTCATAATAACATCACAAGAACTTCATGTATTTTATGTCTCAAATACAGTAAAAAATAATTGGTTGATTGTCCTATTAGGGAATAAAATAACAGTAGGGTTATATCAAAATTCAATCAAGGATGAACCTTTCATTGGCATATCACTATCAGTTCATGATTTTCCCAATGTAGAAAACTTTTTGTATGTTAAATGGGACCACAAAGATTGGATTTGGATTCTCGATAGAGGATCCAAATCCATTCAACCTCTAAAAAATAAAGAGAGTTCAATGAGCTGGTTAAAGTGTTTTTTAATATACTATGATTTTAATAATTATATTATGTGTTCTCTACTATATTAAAATAATCTAATTTAAATGTTTGACTACTCATGAAGAAAATGTCTTTTATACATGATGATGTTTCCAATATTGGGGAAGAATAGGTATTTGATGATGAAACTGTAGAATTATTAGGGGATCAATATCATGATAATGAAAAAAGTAAGGAAGTATAATCACATTATTGATAAAAAAATATCAAGGAAAAATGTGAGGGTATAAAACTTGAGGTTGGATGGAATTGATGTGGACAACCAGTAGACCCCAACAAGTCAATTTCCATTAGTTATGTATTGGTCACAATAAGGATGAATGTTTCCATTGATATAGAATCAGGGAGCCATGTCCATCCCATGATGATGGAACCCTTTCTGACAATATAAAGGAAACGTTATGATAACCTTTCTCTACATTACATAAAAATTATTTAATGAAACACTAATTTAATTATTATTATTATTATTTGTAAAGTTCATTTATTTTAGACATTTTTTGTAAGAAACGTGACTTAATGGCTATTCAAAAATCCCATAGAGGATTCCCGACTCTTCTTACCAAGTTGCATCTCAGGGATGTTGAGGAGAGAGTAAAGTCTCACCCACTAATTACCTATGTGCACATTATAAAGCTAGAAACATGGAATGATTTCATCAGTTTTCATGATGATAAATCATTTTCTGTGAATTTTAGTCTAAAATATAATATTTTACATTATTTACATTATCTAATGTGATTAATAATTGTTAATTTATGAAATAGAAACATAGTGGTGAAAATAAATAATGTGCATTAAAACCAATGAACACCTCTAGAAAATCAAGGATAGGGTGTGATTCACTAGAGAATAAGTTGGTATATATTTTAAATTACCAATAAAAGTTTTATATGATATGAAAAAATATATGTTCCTTTTTTATATAAATATTGATAAATAAAAATACAAAGCCACTTCCATCTCACATCATGTACTATAGAAGGAGGCTTGCGTAAATAAAAAATGTAAAATACTTGATGAAAACACAAAATAAGTATGGGAAACATGTGTAAGTATGACATAATAGTAATTCATTATTCTTTATAACATTATTACATAAAAATATTCATTTATTTTTCTCTAGTTTTCATATGGTTTAGACACAAGAATCGGTAGCGACAGTACCAGAATAAAAAACCACTTTCAGTAGATTTTAAGTGGTTGGAAAAATATGATCGTGTTAGAGGTGTGGGTTTGGGTGTGTCTCCTCAAACATATTTTGAGAATACAAAACGATAAGAAGATACACACAAGATGAAGAAAGGATTATGGGTACAAATAAATGATTTTATAGATATTATTTTCTAGAATTGTTCTGTAGACCAATATACGAGAAATAAATAAAGCAAACTGGTGGTGGAACAAATATCATAAAATGAACAAACAAATGACCCTACAATCTTTTCAGATAGTCATTTCCCTCAATCGCTTACCTTACCCAAGGTTTCCAATTTTTTCATTACTCTTTATCTTAAATGTGAATGAAACAACTTCAAATGACTATATATTACTAAAATTATTAAAGTTGATGTTTTATATTATTTTTATCTATCAACACCCGCACACCACCTTGTTGTAAGGGTGATATTGTATAATATACTAGGATATATGCTACACAAAAAATAACTCCCAAAATATCGCATTAGAGTGGGGATTAAGATATCTCAAGATATGAACACTAAGTTGTCTGTTCAACTTGATGATCCAAATATTACAGTGGTCAATGATGCTATGGTAAATTTAATATAATATTCATCTAATATTATAAAGATACATGAGGTATATACTTAACAAATTTTTTCAAATGAAAAACCTATAATAGTTTATGAAAAAGGTTTGATGTGAGGTATGGTATTACATAAGGATAAAACGATGAGGAAACAGAAGGTCGATCAAGAAAGTCTAGTAAATCAACCAAGAAAACAAAAATAAATTATTAGAGTACCTTCTCACCACCAATTACACTATAGAATATATTTACATTACAATATCATGCCGAAACCACATACAAATATGGAGATATTTCCTACATTCCATATGAATATGAAAGATTTGGAACTTTAATTACACATGTGGTTGGTCTCATGAGTATAAATCAGATTCTAAAGTTTTAATGGTTGGGAGTCTCAATTATGAATATATATATATATAAGGTACATTTTAATAATATGTATGTCCAAAAAATGTTCTAATATGTTCATTAAAGTTAATAACTATTGATATTTCCTACAGGTGTTTTTATTACTATTATATAAATGGAAAATCATGTTAAGAATTATTTTGATTCCATAATAATTCTAAAATTTCTATTCAATAAAATTTTAAATATTTTAAAGAAATTGATAAGAAAAAAGATGCGCTAAATGTCAAATTTTGAAGAAAATAACCGAAAAATGCCCTTTTTGATGCCTACAATATAGGGTTAAAATTGTATAGTCTAATCATATAAAATATATTATAATTATTTTAATTACAAATTTTTTAGGAAGCACTGGGTGTTGATCTCTATCAATCGGGATACCCCAAATATTTATTTTTTAAATCTGATGCATGGATTTCAAAAAATCATCCACACATGATGTGTATTGTGAATTTGTAATGCACTAAAATCAATATTTTATAAATAAAAATAGAATTGTATGTTTTGGTCTGTGTTTTAAAAATAATTTTGTTATGATTTTATGATCGCTAAATATAGGATAAATCCTGGTATGAATTCAATGATTAAATATACAAAGCCCATCTATTACTTAAAATGGAAACAAATTAGGGTATATATTGAAATATTTAAATATGAAAACAAATTTCAAAATAATTTACATATTTGTTTCAATGTTTCTATAGTGTCTGGAACAAGATAATAGAAATGAATTTGGATATTATTTTTGAAAATTTAGGAAATATTACATAAACCATGGAAAGAAAAGAATCCCCAAAAGGATAATTTCTAGTGGTAATTAAAATTTTGTTAAAGATATTTATTAATCATTTTTTTATATATTTTCTCATCACTACCTATAAAGACCCATAATTTTTGTAGATTTTTTTTAAATAGTTGGAAATTTTATGATTCCGCGAAATTTGACGGTGCGCGATTTCGAGGCCCGGTGTGCCTGGAATCAATTTCTGAAGTTTTGTTCAGGTACGTTCAGTAAACATAAGAGTGGGTTTTTATAACTTTTGAACCGATGCTCGGAATTGAAATCTGAGGGCACCGTTGAACTCGCAGCGTCAGTTTACTCTTAATAAGACTTTCACCATGATGGCAGTTGGTTGAGATTAAAAGTTAGTTTTTGGGTTTTTAGTGAAATAATTAAATAAAAATAAAGTTGTGTAGCTTTATTTTTATTTTGTTGGTTAAAGCCTCCATATGGAAGTTGGAGGCGGGGAGCACCACACTTTAACCTTTCATGAGAGGTTATGGTGGTGGGTCCCACCTAAACCTAACCTTCTCTTCATGTTAATTAAGGTGGGGACTACCCAGGTTTTAAACCCCCCTTGAAACTCCCCATTAATAGGGAGAAACCCACAAATCTTCCATTAAGTGTAGGGGAGCCTCTTCAACTCCCCTAACACTTAATGTGTTGAATCCTTCTCAATTAATTAGTCTACCCATTTTGAGTTTTGTGCCAACAATTAAATAATATATTAACTTATTCTATTATTTTGGTTGGCATTTGTATTTTGGTGGAACTTTGGAGAAGAGAGAGATCTTAGGGGGAAAATCTCACACCAACAAAGTATGAAGAATGCCGGTGAGGATCGTCTTCGGCTTCCTTCCTCGGAACCTTCTTCGATGTAGGACGAGTTCGTCTACAACGAATTGATGCATGCATTCTCGCGCCAACTTCGACGATCAATGAAAAAAGGTACGGGTTCAAACTTTGTTTTTGTTTCTCATTTTTTTTTCGTCGAGGATTATTATTCGAAGCCACATGCTATCACTCTAACACAGAGGGTGCAGTCCGAACGAACACGGCCCGACCCCCTCCGTATTTCTTTGTGGATTTTGACACTAATCGCGGCATGATTCTAGGTTGAGTGATTTTCATCAATGATGGTCTTAGATTGAACTCAACGTCCTGAGTCGTGTGGGCAACTTTCAGATCAAGAATCGGGCCACTGGAACTCGTGTGGTGACCCGAGAAACTTTTGACGGTGGTCGGAACTGGTGAACGCCACCGAAGATGAAGGGAATGGTGGTCTGCACTCCGGCCAGCCGCGTGGATGGTGCCGGCGCAACCACGACACCAGAGGAGTGGGTCGTGGCTGAAGGGCCAGGGCGGTGCAGCGGCGGCCGGCCGCAAGAAGAACCGACGGCATGGGCCGCCGGTTTAGCGAGGAAGGTGTGATGCATTGCATTCTGCACGACAGAAGAACAGGCTGTGGCCTTGGCCGCAGTGGCATGGTACGCTCAACCGGATCTGCTAGTCACCAGAGTAGGCAAGGCACAGGAGGTGGTTGGCTTCTCGGCCAGCTGGGAGGAGCAGGACCCGCTGCGTGGGTCTCGCGTGACACGGATTGGCGCCACATGGTGCCAATTTTGAACCCCCCCCCCCCTCGAACGGCTTTTCCGTTTTGGATTCCAGGGGGCGCGACCTCCCCCATACACGCGGCTAGGGCGGACCCCATGGGCCGACAGCCGTGGGCCGCGCACGGACCGAGCTTATCGAGGGCCGGACCCCGCGCGGGTCGGGCCGCCCTCGCGGTATTGGCTTCCCCCACGGGCCGGGCCAGACCCGTGGACTGGATCAGATTTGCGGACCAGGTTAGACCCCAGTCCAGTCCCAGGTCGGTCGGGTCGGGCCGGTTCGGTCCGACCGGGTCGGACCGGACCCGGACCCGCTGGACATGCTTCCACTCTTTTGCCCATAACCTGAGCTACGGGCGTCTGATAGATGAACCTTCTGTGTCGACAGAAACCTTGGATAGAGACGGTTCTTTTTGTATACCCCACTTGAGGTTTGGACCCAGTTGGTGTACGTCTGGGTTGGATCGAACGTAAATCCAACCGGGCCCTCAGAATGAATATGCCAATAACTCTCAAACTGGGCATCTGATTGACGTACCGTCTATCACGTTGGGTTCCTTTTGTCTAGATGGATCTTTTGGATAAATCAACTTGGGACTTAGTGTCAGTAGATTTCTAGGCACTTGTCTTGATTAGTGGACCCTCCCAGAATCAATCATGCTTTGTGCGGAACACTGTGGTTGGTTGTGCTCTGACTACTGTTCACGGATCCTGTGTGGGTTCGACAGCTCTGACTGCTATTCCTAGATCCTGTGTGGGTTCCATAGCTCTGACTACTATTCCTGTACCTTGTGTGGGTTCGACTGCTCTGACTACTTTTCTTGGATCATGTGTGGGTTCGACAGCACTGACCACTATTCCTAGATCCTACGTGGGTTCGACAGCTTTGACTACTATTCCTGGATCCTACGTGGGTTCGACAGAATATATTATTTAGTGGATACATCTAATCATCTCTAACTCTCTTCATAAGTTGTATACCAATGTGAGATGAATCATTAACTTTGTTTTTTCTTCATGATTGAGATGGATTACTTGATAACTTAGGTATATGTATGGGCATATACCGAAGTGGGGTTATCTATTGATTTCATACTTTGTGGTTTGTCCTTGTTGGATTTTGTGAGGCCTTAAGGGTCTCAGGGTTCCTTCTGAGTATCGTTATACTCACCCCTATACGTGCTATGCTTTCACCTCGTTGTGTTGGATTCAGACGACGGACAACGCTGACCGAGGCTGAGAGTACGAGGACTGGATGGTACCCGAAGGTGGACCTTGAGGCGTGTCGGTACATGGAGGAGATGGACTGACGTAGAGTGATAAGGAGTGGATATGTACCTACCTTTCAGGTAGGAACCTCGGAGGACAACTGAGTGGCTGTTTTTCCTATTTCCTCAGTTATACTTGTACCTTCAGTTTCTTGTACTTTCCAGTTGGGCTTATATTCTGGCCCCTTTTTACTTACTGTAATCACTTGTCAATTATTCAGTTTCCTTGTGATAGTATCTATTGTGTGTGTTTACAGGTTATAAAGGCAATACCTTCCCATTTAGGGAATTACTCCTTTGGTGCTAGTCGCCAGCCCCTGGCCTATGGAAGACCGAATTGGGGTAGTCACGGCAAGAGACCTGGGGGACGGGTCATGGAAAATTGGTATCAGAGGAGTCAGTTCTACCGTAGAACTTAGGACTCTGATATTTTCTTTGAAGAAATAGTGTTAAGTGTAGTGAGTTTTTTTTTCAGTTCAGGGAGTCCAGAGTTGGTGTGGAGGCCGACGTATCCATACACCAGGACCCTGACTTCTGATTTATGACTCATTACACGAAAACACTGATTGTATGTTTGTTTTCAAGATTATTATTTGCAAATTCTTTGAGTCATCTCACCAGGTATAACTTTTTGACCATGGTGCACCTGTTTCTTTTCAGGATGGCCCCACGCAGACAGCCAGCCAGGGTTCCAGGTTTTGTATGAGATGGCAACCCAACGAGCGACGAGGCCTCGGTGTAAGGACCTATTACAGCAGAGGCACCATAGGTACCACTCCCTGTTGGTCCATCGATCCCACCATCCCCAGTAGCAGAGAGTGCACGACGCCTAAGCTCGTTGCATCAGTTCCAGTGCCAGAGGCCGCCCAGGTTCAGGGGGGAGATGGACCTACAGGAAGCTAAGGATTGGCTGGAGGATGTGGTGAGAGTCTTCATATTGGTAGGGACACTAGCTGAACTTATGGTGATCCTTTTCACGAGTCTCCATCAGGAAGTAGCAGGAAGATGGTGGAGCATTATGCTCTAGGTGCATGACGAGGTGACACTACTATAGGCAGACTTCGGGAGACTGTTTCGAGCGGAGTTTGTCCCAGCCACCCTACATGTAGTGCGGATACAGGAGCTGCTTCATCTGCAGTAGGGAAGCATGACGGTGTCACAGTACACAGTGAGGTTAACTAAACTCTTGCGCTACTCCACAGATATGGTTTGGGACCCATTCTTCCGGGCCCAGACCTTCAAGCAGGGGATTAGGTGAGAGATCATGGCTTCGATGATCTCCCTTAGCATCCTGACGCAAGTGGGGGTGTTGGAGAAAGCCCTATTTGTGGAGAGTTTCCTTGCTGAGAAGTCACCAGCAGCAAGACCTGCCACCGGGCGTCACATAACGGAGTATTATACAGCTGGCAGAAGACAGATGTCGAAGATATCCAAGAGGACCAGACCATCCGGTGGACGACCTCAGGACACGGGTTTAGTTATGTGAGGCACATGAGACAGAGCCAGTCATACGAGGAACAGGCAGTGTTTCACATGCAGTGGTCAGGTTCACATGGCTCGTGACTATCCAACCCTCCATTCAAATGATCAGCAGACAGTTGAGGGACCTCCCAGGCAGAGGCAGATATTCGATCGAGTTGATTCGTAGGGCACAGGCGGACGTGGTAGAAGAGATGGTCGAGTAGCTGGAGGTGGGAGCTGTTTCCAGGTGTTACTGCCACCACCAACAGGAGGTCCCCCCTGACCGCAGGGAGTAGGTGGACCAGGGAGATCTTCGCTCTAGGCAGTTGAGTCATACGATCATCGTGTTCCGGAGATGATTTGAGGTACAGTCTATGTCTATTCTACCTTAGCTGCAGTTCTTATAGACACAGGTGTCAGTCACTCTTTCATTTCCACCGCCCTCGTTTGGATCTCTGAGATTCCGACGGAGTCGTTTGATCGATCCTTACAGATAGATACTTCTACAGGATAAGATTCGACGATTACGCACTAGTGCCGACAGTGTTAGCTTACTCTAGGCGGCGAGAGCTTCGGCTGGGATCTCCTAGTAGCGGTGTCGAGGCCTTAGGACGTCATCTTGGGTATGGACTGGTTATCTACAGTCCATGCTCAGATTGAATGTATTAGGCACAAAGTGTGGTGTGTCCACACAGATGGGACCAGGTTCACCTTCAACGGTGAGAAGGGATCCTTTGCAGCGCAGGATGGAATTACCTGGAGGAGAGTACAGCCGATCACTCATCAGTTGGCTTGCCTTACCCTCGGAGCAGTTTATGTGGAGAGTCTAACATATCCAGTAGTGGTGGACTAGTATGCAGATGTTTTCCCTGATGATGTCTCAAGTCTGCCTCCTCGCAGAGAGGTGAATTTCTACATTGACCTGTACCGCGGGATGACACTGATATCTACACCAATGTATTGGATGGATCTTGCGGAGCTTCGCGAGCTACGGGTACAACTAGAGGACTTGTAGGGGAAGGGATCCATCCAACTTAGTGTTTCTCCCTCGGTAGCCCCAATTTCGTTTTCCAAGAAGGCAGATGGGAGCTTGAGGCTTTGTGTCGACTACCATCGCCTGAACCTAGTGACCATGAAGAACAACTACCCACTCCCAAGGATTAATGACCTCTTTGATCAGCTGAAGGGATCACAGTATTTCTCGAAGATAGAACTTATATCAGGCTATCACTAACTCATAGTTTGAGATGAGGATGGGCAGAATATAGCTTTCAGATGTCGATACGGCCACTACAAGTTCTTGGTTATGCCATTCAGCGTAACCAACACTCCAGAAGTGTTCATGGGACTCATGAAAAGGATTTTCCAGCCATACCTCAATCGCTTTTTCATAGTCTTCATCAACGACATTCTGATCTACTCGACTACTGAGGAGGAGCATACCTACCATTTTTAAGTAGTATTGGACACACTCTGAGAGCACCATCCTTATGTTAAGCTCTCGAAGTGCCAGTTTTGGAACCATGAGGTTCACTTTTTGGGACATGCCATCTTAGTGGATGGAGTTGCAGTAGATCCACCAAATATTGAGGTGGTACTTGCTTAGTAGCCACCGAGGAGTATGACGGACGTGCGGAGTTTCCTGGGTTTGGCTGGTTATTATCAAAGGTTCGTACCAGACTCCTCTAGAGTTGCAGCACCACTATCATCCTTGACGAAGAAAGGGAAACCCTTCGTGTGTTCGGAGAGATGCCAGGAGAGCTTTCAGAAGATGAGGTAGTGGCTGACTAGTGCCCCCCATCTTGAGTATTCCAGAGGAAGGTTTTGGGTACGTAGTCTAAGGCGACACATCAGGGACCGGACTCGAATGTTTCTTGATGCAGGAGGAGCAGTGATCGTTTATGGTTCACGACAATTGAGACAGAATGAGCAGAACTACGCTACCCATGACTTGGAGTTATTAGTAGTGGTATTCGCCTTGAAGATGTGGCGACACTATGTGATGGGTGATCATTTTACTGTGTACTCTGATCACAAGAGTCTCTGGTATATCTTCTCTAAGAAGGACCTGAACCTGAGACAACGACATTGGATTGAGTTCCTCCAGGACTATGATTTCGAGATAATCTATACTAATGGGAAGGGGAACATTTTTGCAGATGCCCTCAGTGGGAGAACAGGTATACAACTACTAGGTGAGGCGACAGGGCAGCTAGCTTCTTTACATATATCCTTTGTGGACAGAGATAGAGAAGACTTTATCTAGTCGCTGAAAGTCACTCTCCCACTTCTTCAGCGAGTCAGGGAGGCGCAGCGTGGGGATGCTGACTGCGAGACACGACGTACTCAGATATCCACAGCGCATGCACCTGATGGATTTTCTGAATGTGGGAAGCATGTAATCCTATTCAGAGGACGTACTGTGGTGCCAATGTCACTTCAGGAGGAAGTGTTGAGAGAGTTCCACACATCACCTCTGGCGGTACATCTAGGAGTGGTGAAGATGTACCAAGATCTATGACGATAGCACAGGTGTTTGGGAATGAAGAAAGCATTAGCAGAGTTTGTCTCTCGATGCCTCACTTGTCAACAAGTGAAGGCGGAGCATCAGGTACCTGCAGGAATGGTTCAGCCTTTTGAGGTCCCAGAGTGGAAGTGGAATGGGATATCCATGGATTTTATGATTGGGCTTCCACGTATATCCAGAGGTCATGACTCGATCTAGCTGATCGTCGATCGACTCGCCAAGTTGGACCACTTCCTACTGATTAGAGAGCAGGGTTCAGTAGAGAGCTTGGGACGCCTCTATGTGCAGGATACTATGCGGCTACATGGAGTACCTTCTTCTTTTGTCTCTGATCATGATGCACAGTTTACTTCTCGGCTATGTAGGGGGTTGCAGGAGGCTTTTGGGACGAAGCTTCGTAAGAGCACCGCCTTCCATCCTCAAACGGATGGTGAGACTGAGCGGACGATTCAGAACCTCGAGGAAATGATCCTTTCTTGTGTCCTAGACTTCGGTCGTAGTTGGGAGGATCACTTACCTTTAGTGGAGTTTCATAGAATAACATCTATCACTCCACCATAGGGATGGCACCTTTTGAGGTGTTATATGGGCGACCTTGCAGATCACCCTTGTGATAGACTAACCCTGGGGTGTCAGTACTGGTGGGACCAGAGAAGGTACGAGCTACCACAGAGAAGGTGCGGATCATCCAGGAGAAGATCAAGACTTCACAGAGTAGGTAGAAGTCATATACTGACAGAAGACGGTGACATCTAGAGTTCGAGGATGGCGACCACATCTTTCTACGGGTCTCACCTCGATGAGGTCTATAGAGATTTGGTTGAGGCAGCAAGTTATCTCTGAGATTCATCGGACCTTTCCAGGTCCTCAGTAGAGTTGGCGAGGTTTCTTATCACTTAGCTCTTCCACCTCAGTTGCACCGGGTGCACGACATCTTCCACGTATCCTAGCTGAGGAGATATGTGCATGACCCTTCTCGCATCATAGACCATGGAAAGATAAACGTCGATGATGGGGCAACTTTCACGGAGGTTCCAGTAGAGATTGAGTATTTAAAGGATCGATTCCTTCAGGGACGGTCGATAGCTCTGGTGCGTGTTCGCTGCCAGCATGGGAACCTCCAGGAGAGCACATGGGAGTGGGAGGCTCAGATGTGTGCTTAGTACCCCTACTTGTTCCCTTAGTTCGAGTTGTAGATTATGGGTATGTAAAGCCGTGAGGTGGGGAGAATGTAAAGACCTAGGATTTCTGTGGATTTTTTTTAAAATACATGGGAATTTTAAGAGTCCGCGAAATTTAACAGTGCGTGATTTCGAGTCCCGGTGTACCCGAAATCAATTTCTTAATCTTTTTTCGAGAACGTTCAGTCAACGTACGAGCGGTTTTTTATAACTTATGAACCGGTTCTCAAAATTGAAATCTGAGGGCATCTTTGAACTCGCAGTGCCAGTTTATGCTTAAGAAGACTTTCACCTCAATGGAAGTTGGTTGAGATTAAAAGTTAGTTTTTGAGTTTTTAGTGAAAGAATTAAATAAAAATAAAGTTTTGTAGCTTTATTTTTATTTTGTTGGTTAAAGCCTCCATGTGGAAGTTGGAGGTGGGGAGCATCACACCTTAACCTCCCATGAGAGGTTATAGTGGTGAGGCCCACTCGAACCTAACCTTCTCTTCAAGTTAATTGAGGTGGGGACCACCTGGGTTTTAAACCCCCCTCAAAACTCTCCATTAATGGGGGCAAACCCTCAATTATTCCATTAAGTGTAGGGGAGCCTCTTCAACTCCCCTAACACTTAATTTACTGAATCCTTCTCAATTAATTAATCCACACATTTTTAATTTTGTGCCAACAATTAAATAATAGATTAACTTAATCTATTATTTAAGTTGTCATTTGTCTTTTGGTGGAACTTTGGAGAAGAGAGAGATTTTAGAGAGAAAATCTCTCACCAACAAAGAACGAAGAATGCCAGCAAGGATCATCTTCGAATTCCTTCCTCGGAACCTTCTTCGACGTAGGACGTGTTCATTTACAATGAATCGACGTCCGCCTTCCCGCGCCAACGTCAACGATCAATGAACAAAGGTAGGTGTTTTAACACTGTTTTTGTTTCTCATTATTCGTTTTCTGTAGAGGATTATTATTCAAAGTCGCATGCAATCACTCTAACACGGACGGTGCGGGCCGAACAAACACAGCCCGACCCCTCTTCCTTTCTTTGTGGATTTTGACGCAAATCGCGGCATGAGTCCGGTTTGAGTGATTTTCTTAAAAGATGGTTGCGGATTGAAGGTGACAAGCCAAGTAGTCTGCAGAAACGTTCGGATCAGGAAACAGGCCACCAGAACTCGTCCGACGACCTGCGGAAGTTTCACTGGGGGTCGGAACTGGCGAACGTCACCGGCGATGAAGGGAAGGGCAGCCGGCACTCCGGTCAGCCGCGTGGATGGTGGTGACGCAACAGCGCTTTCAGAGGAGTAGGCCACGGCCGATGGGCCATGGTGGTGCAGCGGCGGCCAGTGCAAGTTTGGTCGCGAGAAGAAACGGCGGCATGGGTTGTCGGGTTGTTGGGGAAGGCACGGCGCAGCACGTGCTGCACGGTGGAAGAACAGGTCATGGCCTTGGTCGCGGCTGTGTGAGACAGTTATTTTGGTATACCCCACTCGAGGTTTGGACATAGTTGGGGTATGGTAGGGTTGGATCAAACGGAAATCCAACCGGGCCCTCAGAACAAAAATGCCAATAACTCTCAAACTGGGCATCTGATTGACGTATCGTCTATCGCATTGGGTTCCTTTTGGCTAGACGGATCTTTTGGATACATAAACTTGGGACTTCATGGAAGTTGATGTTTAGACATTTGGATTGAGGAGTGGACCCTCCCAGAATCAAGAATGCTTTGTGCGGAACCCTATGGTTGGCTGCATTCTGACTAGTGTTCCTAGATCCTGTGTGGGTTCGACAGCTCTGACTACAATTCCTGGATCCTGTGTGGGTTCGACAACTCTGAATACTATTCCTGAATCCTGTGTGGGTTCGACAGCTCTGACTACTGTTCCTGGAACCTGTGTGGGTTCAACAGCTCTAACTACTGTTCCTGGATACTCTATGGGTTTGACAGCTCTGACTACTGTTCCTGGATCTTATGTGGGTTCGACAGAATAGATGATTTAGTGGCTACATCTAATCATCTCTAACTCTCTTCATAATTTGTATACCTATGTGATATGAGTCAGTAACATTGAGTTTTCCTCATTATTGAGATGGATTACTAGATAACTTAGGTATATGTATGGGAATATACCTAAGTGGGGTTATCGATTGATTTCATACTTTGTGGTTTGTCCTTGTTGGATTTTGTGAGACCATGAGGGTCTCGGGGTTCTAAATGAGTATCGTTATACTCCCCCCTACATGGTCTATGCCCACACCTCATTGTGTTGGATGCAGACGATGGATAGTGCTGACCGAGGCTGAGAGTACCAGGGGACGAGTTGTGACACTACAAATATTTTTTACAACCTTCATACTAAAAATAGAAAGTAAATTTTTTTAAAGATTATTAAGCATTATACATGGCGTAGAAATGTTTTCTGACATCAAATTTAAGTTATTAGCTGGTATGATTATAATCTAGTATGGGATTTGACATTAGAAATATATTTGGAGTGTGAGGAATTAGTATCATGATGATTTTATATTATTTTTTATCTCTTTATAAAGGATAATTATAATGCGGGAAATCAATTTATTTAGAAACAAATGAGCAGAATCTCGGGTATAAAAATGTATACAATCATCATGAAGAGGTGACTTCCTACTAATTATTTAGTTAATTTTATCATCACTTTATCTAATTTTTTGTTAATTTCTTTCTCATTTTTATCTGATACTTATTTTGTAAAATTTACACATTAGTTCAAAATAGAAGTCACATGATCAAAACTAAGAAAATGAGCTTGGATTATTTTTATAATTTTTTTCAATGATCAATAAGTTATTTGTGACATGTATGAATTTATGGTACCTCAATATGACACCTCATGTGGTTGATATGACTCAAAGTACATGTTTTCAATAAAAAAAATTTATTTTAGTTCAAAACACACATCAAATAGTCAAAACTGAGAAAATAAGATTGGATTGTTATCAAACTTTTGTAAAACGATCTATATTTCATTTTTCACGTGTAGGAATTGGCCACATGTTAATATGACACTCAATGTGGTCAGAATGAATCAAAATACATGTTTTTAATATAAAAAAGTTTCATTTTAGTTTAAAACATAAATCAAATAGTCAAAATTGAGGAAATGAGATCGGATTGTACACATATATCATGAAGATGTGACTTCTTACATCTTATTTAGTTGATTTTCTTATCATTTTATCCACTTTTTTTATTCAATTTTATTATCATTTTATCTGATACTTATTCTGTTAATTTTCATAGATATCATAAATAAATGACTTCTTCAAAAGGGATGATTCACTCTTGTACTATGATCATGAACTCAACAAGGATAATTCACTCATTATGATACAATTTTATTTTTATTAACCAATGAATTTGACATTCAAGTTATCAAAAAGTAATATTATTAAATAACCTAAAATTTTGAATGCGTTGTAGGATAAAAAGACATAGAGGAATAAACCATACATCAATATGATAGACGGTGCACCAAGTATGAATCAAATTGTGTGGTTTCTGTTTAAAATTGACATTTTATAAATGTATTGTTTTATATTTATGTTTAATTTATTTCTTTATATTATTATTAAACTAAGAATTATTTTCTTATAAAGGTGGATTATTTTTCTCAAGTTGGAGTTGTTTGTCCGTAGATGCTCATGCTTATGAGATATTAAACTTCAGGGATGAAATTGAGATAATATAAATAAAGAAACGGGTCAAGAATGTATACAAAAGTCATGGAAAGGTGAATTCCTACTACTTATTTAGTTAATTTTTTCATCATTTTATCTACTAATTTTAAGTTATTTTCCTTTTTTTCACATATATTTTGGGAAGTCCTATTTTTATTTCAACTATTTTCAACATTCTAGAAAAGAGAGACCATGTTCCTTTTGGAACAAAGGTAAAACCTCATGCTTCCTAAAATGTGAAATGTTTCAAGAAGAATGAGGTTTCATCTTCCATAGAAATGGAACATGTTATATCTTTTCTATATTATTTCATGTAGTTGAAAGAAAAAAACACATCACCTACTTAATAATTCACAACATAATATGATACATAGTGTTCTTAGTATGACTCAAACAGTAAGTTTTATTTTATAATTTATATTTTTTGTTCAAAAAACACATCACATACTCAAAACTAATCAAACACATTCATATTTTTTTAATACTTTATTATAATGATTTATAAATCATTTTTGATATTAATGAATCATCATCACGTCAATATAAAACATAGTGTGGCCAGACTCTAAGTGTGTATATTCATTTTAAATTGACATTAATTTTTGTAAAAAGGACAAGTGACATACACAAAAATCAAGAAAAATCATTTGGATTGTTTTGATACTTTAGTAAAATGATAAATATGTTGTTTTTAATGTGTAGGATTCATCTTCACCTAAATCTGATGCATAATGTGGCTGATATAACTTAAAATTTCTGTTATCAGTTCAAAATTTACATTTTAGTTCAAAAAGTGTGTCACTCACTGAAAACTAAGAAAAACACTCTCATATTATCATGATAATTTAGGAAAATGATTCATATGTTATTTATGACATGTATGAATTAGTTTCATATCAAACTAACACATGATGTGACCAGTATGGATCAAAGTGCCTATTTTTAGTTTAAAATGACATTTTAGTAAAAACACAACTGACATACTCAAAACTGAGAAAACACATTCATATTATTTTGATAATTTTGAAAAATTACCCATAATTAATTTTTAACATGAAAGAATAATTTTCACCTCTATTTGAGGCATGGTGTGACTAGTATGACTCCAAGTGTTAATTTTTATATAAAATTGACATTAATTTTCATAAAAAAGATAAGTGACGTACTCAAAACTAATAAAATGCATTATTATTGTTTTGATACTTGAGGAAAATGATCCATCAGTCATTATTTACATATAAGAATCATCCTCACCTCAATCTGATACATGTTGTTCCTGGTATGACTCAAAGTGTCTATTGTAAGTTTAAAATTAACATTTTAGTGTATCACTCACTAAAAACTAAGAAAACACACTTCTATTTCCTTGATAATTTCTGAAAATAATTCATAACACATTTTTATGTGTAAGAATAAATCTCACATCAAAATGAAACACGATGTGACCGATATGACTCAAAGTGTGTGTTTCAAGTTCAAAATGATATTTTAGTATAAAGAGTAAGTTACATACTAAAAATACAAAAAAAAATCCATTTTAATGTAAAGAAAATTTATAAAAAAATATCCATAAGTTATTTTTTATGTGTATGGGTCATCCATGCCTCATTCCAACACATGGTGTGATCGATATGAATCCAAGTGTGTCTTCTTATTTAAAATTGACAGTAATTTTAGTAAAAAAGACAAGTGAAATACTCAAAACCAATAAAACACGTTTATATTATTTTGAAACTTTATAAAAATGATTCATAAGACATTTTTTATATGTAGGAATCAATCTCAACTCAGTTCGATATGCATTGTTCCTAATATGAATCAAAGTGTATATTATCAGTTTAAAATTGACATTTTAGTTCAACAAGTGTGTTACTCATTGAAACCCCAAAAAATGTGCTCAGATTGTCTTGATAATTTATTGAAATGATTTTTAAGTCGTTTTTTATGTTTATTAATCAAACTCACATCAAACTGACACACTCTGTGACCGGTATCACTCAAAGTGATTGTTTCTAGTTTAAAATAAAATTTTAGTAAAAAAACAAAAGTGTCATACTCAAAACCAATAAAACATATTCGTATTTTTTATACTTTATGAAAATGATATTTAAGTCATTTTTTACTTGAATTAATTAACCACACCTTAATATGACTCACGGTGTGACCGGTGTGACTCCAAGTGTTTCTTTTTTTTAATTGACAATTATTTTAGTAAAAAAGATTAGTGACATGCTCAAAACTGATAAAACGCATTAATATTGTTTTTAAATTTTATAAAAATTATCTATAACACATTGTTTATATATAGTAATTATCTACACTTCAATTTGATAAAAGGTGTTCTGGGTATGACTCAAAGAGTCCCTTATCAGTTTAAAATTGACATTTTAGTTAAAAATAAGTGTCACTCACTGAAAACTGAGTAAATGAACTTTAATTTTCTTTATAATTTATAAAAAATATTCATCAGTCATTTGTGAAATTTTGGTATTAGTCTCACATAAAATACAGACATGATATGGCTGGTATGACTCAAAGTGTATATTTCTAGTATTAAATGACATTTTAGTAAAAAAACACATGTGGAATACTGAAAAAAAAAATGCATTTTAATTGTTTTCATACTTTAAAAAATGATCCATAAGTCATTTTTAACATATAATAATTACCCTCACCTTAATATGATGCACGTTGTGACAGTTATGGCTCCAAGTATGTCTTTTTATTCAAAATTTACATTAATTTTAGTAAAAAAGACAAGTGAGCACTAAAAACTAAGAAAATGAATTCATATTGTTTTTATACTTTAGTAAAAAGATCAATATCTAATTTTTTATGTGTAGTAATTATCTTCACCTCAATTGGATACATGGTGCACCAGGTATGGCTCAAATTAATCGTTATCACTTTAAAATTGATGTTTTAGTTCAAAAAGTGTGTCACTCACTGAAACCTAACAAAACACATTGTAATTATCTTGATAATTTAGTAAAATGATTCATAGGTAATTTTAGACATTTAGAAATTTAACTCACATAAATATGATGCATGATGTAGGAAATATTACTCGAAGTGTGTGTTTTCAATAAATAATTGTCATTTTTCTTTAAAACTTGCATCACATCACTAAACCAAATAAACGAGATCATATTGTTTTCTTATAATTTTATCTCTCTTACTTAATTAATTTCCTTATCATTTTTATCTTATAATTATTTAGTTAATTTTTAGAGAAATAATTCTTGAAGATAAACATGAAATGGCGTGACGTGCAAGAATCAACCGCAACTCAATTCTATACACGGTGTTCCTTGTATGACTCAAAGTATGTGTTTTTATTTTAAATTTGACACTTTGTGTTTTATTTATTTATTTATAGTATTACTAACATAATAATTTTCTTCTTATATAATTTCATTCTTTTTCTCAAGATGTAGTGGTCTATTCGGCAATAGCATGACCAAGGGTCGGGGCCAAAGAAAAAGAAACATAATTGTTTTTGAATGTTTGCCATAATTTTTAATTACTCATGTAGTTGTCAAAACCAAGGTTTTAAATGTATATAATATAGTTTTTTTATTGTATTTGTGTTGTAAATTTTATTTCATTAAAATTATATATTTTAGCTGGTATTTTTATTTTTTTCTTTTATTTTTTCTGTTGTAGTGTGCTGTAATTTTAGCAGCACGCTACAGTAGTATACGCCTTTATCAACACCATCAATAGTGCTAATAAAGGGGGACCTTTATCAGTGCTAAAGAAAAAAGTTGATAAAGGTACCTTTTATCATAACTTTTCATGGCACTGATAAAGTGTTCCTTTATCAGTGCTTTTCTAGCACTAATAAAATCTTAGTTCTTTTAATCGCACTCTCTAGTAATCAGCACTTTTTTTTGAGCTGACAATGTCCATTTTTAGAACTGTTAAAGACCATATTTGTAGTAGTTAATTGAGGTGAAAAATAATATGATAAGACTAAAACATAACACTAACACTTGACATTATCCTATTTTAAGAGTTTATTTCATCCATTTATATATAACCATCAAATATGGCCACTTAGTGCCATATTTCTATGAATTTTACTTTTATAATATTTATGTAAAAGATAAAGACAAAAATAACACTTTCTTGCTATTAATAACTTTGATATTTTGTGACATGGATATAAACAAATTATGTTTGATTCTAAAGATTCATTTCCAATATAAATTATTTTTTTTCATGGTAATTTATTTCTAATTTTTATTAATGAAATAATTACCTTAAATTCTTACACAACGCTGACATGGTATCTATTAAATTAATATAAAAATAAAATAAAAGATTTAAAAAATATTAAAAGTAATATTAATTTAATTACTAATTATGTTCCATTGATTTTAAAGATATATACAACATGTTAGTTATTTTTGAAATTATTCTCATCAAAATTCATTTTTTTCATGTTGTTTTCAAAGCCAAATTAATTAAATAGTTCAAAAAATGACATTGATGTCATTTTATAAGAAATAATATTTTATTAAATGGTTTATAATTCATAAAATTCCAATATTTTTCCAATTGATTTAGATGTGGTTTAAAATATTAACTATGTTCCATTTATTATTCAATTTTCCTTTTATAGTAATTATCTTTACCCAGAAAGCGTAAAAAATATTGTTACAACGATAATCGTCAAAAAATGGTTAACATTGGTTAAAACCAAAAGATAAGGGTAGATCCATTGTCTAAAATTGTCCAAATTTTTTTTATGAGATAATTTTTACTCAAATCCATCCTATATTTTAATTATATCATTTTGGAGCCTTTTTTCCATTAAAATTTTTTTATATTAATTTAATTTTTTAAGAAATTTTAGGAGTGTCCCTCCCCTCTCTTATAAAAGGGAACCTCCTCTCTTATTTTATTCACAGTTAATAAGAATTATATTTTAGACAATACCAACCAAAATCCATTTATAAAATTCATCTCCATATTCTATAGGCCTTTTTTTGGTACTAATATAAACCTTAGAGGGTTTAAGATGCAATGAAAAGGAAGTTGTTTGAAGAAGAGGTGTTGTATTTAACCGAATGTTGTAGTTTTATATCTTATTCAATATACTTAAAATATTATTCAAACATTATGATATAATAAAATAAATGTCTCCAATATTCCAATTTTTTATTATATTAATTTAATAACCTACAACCATCTCCACTTCCATCAAATGGGAAACGAAACCATCATTCATGTGTACAAGAGACTACCACCTCACGAACTAATATAATTTGTTTCCATCATCGCCTCTCATGGATATTTATGATGATGGGTTTAATTTATATATATGATATCTATGTAATATTTATGATTATATAAAATTAATATATCATATATTTTCTGACCTTTCCATTCATTGAAAGATGGTAATATAGTTCGTGTGTACATGTGGAAAACCACCCCCACAAAGCGATGTGATTCATTTTTTATTAACTCATCACATGGATGGTATATACAATTATATTTAAATAAATAATAGTATATTTATGATATAATTATAATTTTTTAAATAAAAAATAATACTTACTTTCTTTCCATTGTGATCATTAAAAAATGGAAATGTTACTCCTTTGTACGTACGGTCTATCGTCGCCTTGATTGTAACGTAGTTGATTTTTCATAACCATATTTTTTTGGTTGGTCTTAAAAATAAAATTTACATATTAATATAATAATTATTTATTTATTATTATTCTGGATATGTTGTGATAATGACCACTTTAACCAAAGTCAACCTACCAATCTTATTTTGGACATATGAGTCGGATATCGTCAAAACATCTGATGTAAACTTAATTAATTAAGTAATTGTATATAATATGGTATTAAGTGACACATTACTTTAAAATACTTGTTTAAAATATCTATTTTCTAAATATATCTATTTCATGTCCATATTATTTAAATTATTTTATATTATAAATTAATCATAAAAAAAATTTATGTCACTTATGACTTTATTTAAAATGTTTTAAAAAATAATATTTATACATATTTTATATGGAAAATTTTTAATTTCTTTAAAAAATACAAAAGGAATGTTTTATTTTAATTTAAGTGATCCCTCTATAAGGTTCTTATATTTATTTAAATAAAAAATCTGATTCCCATTTTTTCTTATTATATACAAAAATTTTATAAAATTTAATGGAAATTTACATACCTAGAAATTTTTTTATGGGTGTAAGGGATCTGTCAAAACCAATATTTTCTTTGGGTTATGTCCATTATCTCTCTAACTCATTTTCTATCTCTCTTTAAATTTAGGTAATGATTCTATATTATTTATATATATCTCTCAAATATATAACTAGCTTATTATCTATTCCTTTTATGGGTTAATACATTCCTTATGATCATTTCTCAAATTCCTTCTTTAAGAAACAAATTTTGATTATAATATGAGGCAAGATTTTACAACCCATTTCTTTACTTAGGTAATTATAAGGTTTATTCCTTATGATTGATTTCATTTTTTATATAACACATAATCATGAACATGTTATTACTAGTGCACTCAAATATCACTACAATTCATTGAGTAAATCTTTTGTCTCACGAGACATTATGTATGGGATTTGAGAGTAAACCCAATCTACTATGTGAATCTATCCACCATGTGATGTTATCTTGGCAGTTATCCTTGACTTATGATTAAGTTATGTTTTATGTTTCTTCCACATTTCCTTTGTTTTCTTGCTCTTATGAGACCATGTTCTTTATGCTATTCTCCCATGTGATTTCTCATGATTTTATTATTATAGGAAAGTATATGCTAGTTTCCAAGAGTTAAATGTATAACCTTTTTGAAAAAAAATCATACGTTTTTCATGATAACAATGTAACCTTTATGAGTTTATTTTTCCATTAAACTTTATTAGGATATGTTTCAAGAAAAATAATTGGGTATATTATTTTATCTCTTGGGTAATAACATGTTTATTTTGAGCCCAATGTTTAATTTTAAAAAATATAAATCTTGTATAAGTATTCAAGAACATACAAGTTTCTTTGTTTCTTTTTATATGATCCTTACTGAGATTTATTTCATTATATCAGTTTTAAAATGTTTTACATAGGGTTTTAAGTATTATTAGGGAAAGGGAAGAGGTCACGATAAAATTTTTTAAGATATGTTATAAAAAGAAAACATGATATAACATAAAAGTTTTGTTTTGTGGTAAAATGGATACTGAGCGGAAGTTTCTATCTTGTGATGTAATATTTATTTATGTATGTGTGATGGCATATTCTATAAAACTATACAAAATAAAGATCCTAAAATGTAAAAAATGAATTCTTGAAATAAAACTTAAGATTACATAATTTTTAAGAATCATTCCTTACATTTAGTACCATTTTTCTATCATTGGTACTCTAAATGATTCCAAAAATATTTTTAAGAAAACTAAACATTATTTATCCTCTTTAAGTTAGATATAATTTTCTTTCCATATCCATGTTTTATAAAAAAAATCAATAATGTTTTTAAATTTTCTTATATTATTTTTTAAGTTATTTTTACCCATGTTTAACTTTATATGAAAAAGTTTCAAAGGAATAATTTTATCATTTTCCAAAGGAGATACTTTTGACTTTTTACTAAAAATGATACTAGAATATTTGTTTTAGCATACAACATATTAAAAGAATTTATTTCCATCATAAACGATCAATGTTTTAAAGATTTATTTACAATCATCCATGGTTATTTTCAAAGAAATTGTCTTCCTTAGTATTTTAAAAAAAAATTGGATTTTAAATAAGTGATTTCAAAATGAAAAGGGTATCTTCCTCAAGAAACATTTTAGTGATATTTTAAATGAATTTTCATCTATGATAATATCCTTTGATGTAAATTATATTTTATAAGGTATGTGATCCAATGATACCATCCTTATTATTTCCCGAGATGGTTTATGATTATGATTATGAAATTTTTATGAAACCCATTTATTTTCCATAGGTTATGTTAGGATTAAATAATGAAATATTTATAAAACCCTTTTTCTTTCTATAGGTTATGTTATGATAATATGATGAATGTTTTATAATCTTATGGAACATATATATATATGGTTTTCATAATGTTATGGGTGGGACTGGAATTATATATCCCTCCAATACTTTGGGTAAAGCCTTATATCTCATTAGATAATTATGAGAAAAAAAGTTAATGTACTTGATCCACTATGAAAAATATGTATGGATTTCAGACCCACCATGGGAAATATGTATTGTTTTCTAATCCGTTATGATATGATAAATTTGTGTTGATTACTAGTCCACTATGATTTGATGGTCTCGGTAGTTAACCTTAACATATGAAATGGTTTTTATGCCTATCATGGTGAAACACTTTTATATAATTTTTTTATACTTATGATTTAAATTTGTGGTTCATGATTAATTAATTATGAATTATCACTCTCACAATTCGGGCCTTTCAAATACTATAGTTTAATACTTTTTCAGACCATGTTGGATGAAGGTGGTGTTCAAATGATGAAAGATGTTTGTAATGATTTTTTCTAATTTTTTTATCCAAAAAAGAAATCACCATACTTTTTATTTTTTGGTGATCAGATGATTAGAATGAAAAATATGATAGTAATCATAATATCAGATTTAGTTTTGACAAGAAATTTCTTCAGTTTCAGTTTTATTTTCTAGGGAAGGATTGTGGTTGAAATTGTCTTTCGAACTTACACTTGGTCTGGAAAAAATTTTCAATCGGTATGAGTAAAAGTATTAGAGTCTGAATGTCTCCATACTAAATTTAATGGTGCATTACTGAATTTTAAGTTCTAATATATCATATGTTTTTGGGAAAAAGTTTATGAAATGCTTATTAAGGAAAGGGGGATAAAATGGGCTTCCAATATGTTTGAGGATTGGATATAAAGATAGAAGATTTTGAAAGGACAGAAAGTAATATGAACTTTCCAATATAATTTGGTCATAGTTCATTAGTGTGAGATCACCAGATAATAAAATTATTTGAAGGCTGGGAAGTTTTTTTAAAATTTTTAGAATATGAAGAATCTGGTTTTCATTCAAAGTTATAATACTAAGATATAAATACTTAGAGAAAGAAGTTGGTGAATAGTTGAATTTTTTATACCATAATCATAAAAGGAAAGAATTTGTTTCTAATACCGATCTGTCGAATGTAGTGTGCAACTAATCCATTAGAATCAAGAATTTTTGTAGACACAAATAATAAAGTGGAGTTTTTTGGGACTAATTCATGTAATAAAGTCAGAGACCGATCAACTGGATAGTGATCAACAAAATAGTCAACCATTTTCACCGGGCGTAATTATTTGTCAATTCGGTCAAGAGAAAAAGAAAAAATTATTGTTTGTTTCTCAAGTGGGTAAAGACTCATCAGATTGGAATTGATACCAATAAATCGCAATGATTCAGATACCAATCCGTTAAATGTAGAATCATCGATCTAAGGATTTTAATAAAATGAGAAAAACCTCAAAGTCATTTTGTATGTGTTTTCAAGGAGATGTTTAAGGCCAAATAATTATTTAAGGGGGTTTTGAATGATTCAAAAGTTTCAAATATGTTTATGGTATAATGTTTTCAAAATTTTATGTTTCACAATTGGTACAAAGAATCATAATGATAATTTATTTGATTTTATTTCAAGTGATACAGAGAAATGTAATGGGAATTATTTTCTCTTATATATATTTCCATCGTAATAAAGAAAATCAAAATGACATGTGTATTGTACTGAAGATGGTTAAAAAGTTCAAATAAGGATGAAGTTTTGAGAAGTTTTGGGAAGGTTCAAGAAGAATCTACAAAGTGAATAGAAGAACTGAAATAGTCAAACATTAGTTCCAAATGAATTTTAAATTCGAAGAGTTGGAAATGTTGTTGAGTGGGGAAATGAAAGTAAGTTCTCACCATTCCCACTTTTTGTGCACCTATGAAAGGAAGGAAGTACATTGTACTTTCTGATGGATTAGAACATTGTGCATGTCTAGAATAAGAGGGAGAAGTTCTGAATTTTTAGTGAGAAGAAGACTCCAGATAGAGTTTACCTGATAATGTTTTTCAAATATAACAATGTAAGTGTTCAGATTTTCTTAGATCGGATTGGTTTATTAGACTGATAATCTTCCAGGCATAGAAAGAGTTTACCTGAAAAAAAAAATCAGATAGAAGAAGGTAAGTGGTTAGATTTTCTCAGATCATACGGGGTCATCAGGAAAATTCAGAAGACTGACAGTTTCCATTCTAAGAAGGAATCAGTTCAAAATTGTTTCTTTAGTATTCTGGTAGAGTTATATTTCCTTATGCTGTAATAAAATTGAGCAATCAATTTGAAGAAAAAAATTGTGCAATCAAACTTCGTGTTTTTATGAAGTTTTTTTCTACCTATTGTTGGGTAGGAAAGTGAAGAATTTTATTTTTAAGGTTTTCTATTGTAATTTGATAATGTATTATAGTAACTTATTTTGAACCAACTGGTGAAGGTTTTATTACTTATTTCACAAACTTAAATTACATCATTTTTTCTAAGATAAGCACATGCACTGTTACATTGATCATAGAGCTACAAAAGTGAAAGTTTATATCCTACTTGTTTGTATTCACAAAAAAATTATTTTCTAGTGGAATTTTCAGTATTTGATTGTTTTCTAACCATGCCACAGATGTATATAATTTTATTAGGTAGTGATCCTTGTAAATTATTATATACTTGTGGTTGTGTGATTATTTTATCTTCATAAAATTGATAAATGTTTAGTAGGAGGTGAAGATGGTTTCGAAAGAAATGGAAAATTAAAATAAAATGATATCATTGATTCACTCCCACCTCCTCTTAGTGATACATTAATCCTGGCTAAGGAATATCAATTAGTATCAGAGGGAAGGTTCCCTTCATTAACACTTTGCTAAAGTTTTTGAAGAAAATTTGTTATGGAGAATTTTAATTATGTGAAAAGTAAGTTGATTCTGTATTTTGAAGGAAAGAACTATCATATATGGAAATATAGAATGTTTCCTTATCTTATTTATCTTGGATATGATGTTTTGTAAGAAGATACATATGGATTTCTTCATATTGATGAAAGAAATTTCTCACATCTGCGGATATGAAGAATCTTGATAATGATGGAAGTTCTAATAATGCTTTACTCTCATCATTATCTGAAAGTGATTTTCTAAGAGTTAAGGGAGTTTCTACTATGAAAGGTATCTAGTAAAATTCAAAGAACATTTATGAAGGCAATGGAAACATGAATAAAGAAAAGTTACAAATCTAGAGGTTGGATTGTGAAGATTTGAAAATGGGTGAGTATGAATCTTTTGGTGAATTATTTACAAGGGTGAATGATATTTTTATCACCATAAGATGTCTTGGTTAGAATCAAGAATACTCAAGTGTTGTTGAAAATATCTTGAGAATTCTTACAAATAATTTTGATGAAAAAGTTTCATATTTAAAAGATAGAGATCCAGATACTCTATCTCTAGATGATATTTTTAGTACTCTCATTACTTATGTAATTATAAGGGAGAATATTATTAAAGTAAAAAAACAAAAGTTGATCAAGAAATGTTCATCGAGGCTACCAAGTAAGAAAAGTATAAGAAGGTTATTTAAGAAGAATAAATTTCTCACCCTGAATATAAAAATTAGGTATGTAACAATATTAAAGAATTTCTATCCTCATTTTTTAAAAATGTGAAAAGATGTACAGGAAAGTATAAAGGAAAACTTCCCTTGAAATTTTTTGAATGTGGTGTCGTTGGGAACTTTTATGCTAATTTTCCTCAAATAAATAATGAATAATATGGTGATGAAGATAAAATAAGGTCAAGAATATATGGTAAGAAACATTGTGATAAGTCTAAATACATTTCAAATAGAAAGGATAAAAATTTCCCCAAATCCAAAAGAATAATATTTTCTTCTAAATATGGAGAAGATTAATACAGTAAATTTAATTATGAATAGTTTTCTAAAAAATTTAGATAAATTACTTACATTCAAATAGTTAATCATAAAGAGTTTAGAAGTAGTAGTTATAAATAATAAGATACAATTCTTTAATTTCATCTAAATTGATAATTGAAAGAAATGTCTAAGAAATATTCTAAGATATGAAAAAAAAATCAAGAGGGTGAAGAAAACAATTCATGAAACAATAATTCAATAATGTCCTCCTAAAGATAAAGTTAATTTACATAAATAATCTAATTTTCTGAAGAAGTCACTTGAGAAATAAAAGAATTGGAATGAACATATTGATGTTAATTTGAATGAAAAATAAGAATATTTGTAACCTTTCCAACAAAAACTCTCAAAATCTGATTAGAGATTTACAAGTTTCAATAACTCTATCTATGAAGTTGGTGAAAGTTCTGGAATGGGTGAACCTAATAAGGATCAAAAGTTACCTTCAAAGTTTGAGAATAAAAGTGAAATTTTTTATATGCATAAAAAATCTCTGAATTTCATATATGTTTCCAAAAAAACAAAGTGGAGAATTCATAATTTTATAAAACTTGTATGTCTAAAAAATTTTCTACTACTTATGGTTCTGATAAGGATGGAAATAAATTTGATTTGAAAAATAATATTTCAGGTGATAACACAAAGGTTGGTGTTCAACAAACATATGATAAAAAGATAAGAAGTTTGATGAGAAACATGTTCAAAATTCCATATAGTTTGGAATTTATAGAATAAATTATTCTTTTTATGGATATTATATGAATTATGGTGGATTTAGGAATACAATAAACTTGTATTGGTTTAATTAACAACATTAAAACTATTTAATGAGTTATAAAAGGAAAAGCTCAAGGGTGAGTTAATCCTATCAAAAGAAAAATCTGAGAAAGATGTGTTTAAAGTTGAAAATAGATTACAACCTTTGGAAACTTATTTGGAAGGTTTTGAACAACCTACACATATTGAAAAAGGATATCTTGTTTTGTTACTAGAAAAAAAATAAGTTTATATCATTTCTCAAAATCTAGAAGTGAAGAAAGAAAAAGGGAAAGAGAAATCTATTATTGTAGAAACCACTATCAAAGTTACAAAAAGAGGATAAAATTGGATATTGGGTAGTGGGTATTCTTCTCATATTACAAGAAACATAAAATTGTTGAAGAATGTAAAAGAATTTAAATAAAGAACAATGACATTTGGCAATGATGAATCCCACAGAATCAAAGGTGTTGGATCCGCCATTATTGGGGAAGAAAAGTTTAAATCCAAGAAATATTTTTTGATGATGGTATGAAACACAACCTATTAAGTTTTCACAAATTTGTGATGATGTTAATAAATTTGTTTTCAAAAAAGTTCATTTTTCTGTGAAAATAGAGGGATATGGAAAAGTTGTTACCAGAGTAAAACCTACCAAAGGAAACCTATTTCAAGTTAGTGATGTATAAAACTCATGAAACTTAATCCTGATATAAGAAAATGAGCTATGGAATAAAATATTGGGACATATCTTTTCGATAAACATGATTAAGATATCAAAGAGATATAGTTTCCATGGTCTTCCTGATATGTCAAGAAGAATATATTGTTCTTATACTTTTTTAGAAAGGGAAGATTACAAACTCTATGCACAAGAAAGTCAATATTCGTTCAACATGACCCCTAGAAATTATCCATTATGATATTTGTGGGACAAATATAAAACAATAAAATCATGAAGATAATTACCCCATTTTTTTATTTATGATTTTACTCTCATTGCATGTTTTATGTATTTGAAACATAAGTTAGATGCTTTGAGATGTTTAAAAGTTTTAGAAGAAAATATAAGAAGGAATGTGTGTATTTTATGAATCATTTGAGAACTGGTAATGGTGGTGAGTACAAGAATAAATATTTTTAAATTTATCTTGAAAAACATGAAACTCATCATGAGTTCAGTACACCAAACACACCATTACAAAATGGCGTTTCTAAAAGAAATAATAGAATCTGAGTTGAAATAGGTAGTATTATACTACTTGAACATGGTTATCCTCATTAAATTTGGAGGCAATCTATGATAATAGCTATTTATATTCAAAATAGATGTTTCTATAGGACAAGTTATAATATGACTCTATATGAAATGTTTTATGACTAAAATCCATGTTTGAAACACTTAAGAGCTTTTGAGAGTCCCTGCATCATAAAGAACAATGGTGAGAAACATGGAATGTTTGATCAGAGAGGTGGATATGGAATATTTCATGGATATTCTTTAGATGGAAGAGGATATAGATTTATCAAAAATGATATAGGATGATTTTTTGATTCTATTGATGGGAAATTTATTGAGAAACGTGAGAAAGATGTTTCACAAACACAAGTATATGAGGGATATGAAAAGTATAAATTATATAATAAGGATCCAAAAAATTTTGATCCTATATAAGAAGAATAATTAGACTCATTTGTTTCTATTTATGAGTAATAATCTCCAATATATCATCCTAGGAAGAGGAAGAAAGTGTAATCTCAAAACAAAATTGGTGATCAATATCAAAAGATTCAAACAAGAAAAACATCACAATTTTTTACGCACACTTCTTTGTATTCAAAAGTTGAGATGAAATATATTATAGAAGATTTTGAGCATCTGGAATGGATTCAATCTAAGAATGAAAAATTTGATCATATTGAGAAGAAAGATACTTCGAATCTCATACCTAAACAAAATAAAAAAAAAATATTGGTACAAAGTGGGTGTTCCGAAACAAGTTGAATTAATATGGTAAAGTGATAAGAAAAAAAAGAGAGGTTAGAATAAAAATTTTATTCATAGATTAAAGTCATTCAATTTGATGAGACTTTTTCTCCAATGAAAATTTTAGAAATAATTTGAATATTTCTTACTATTACTGCAAAATGAAGTTACAAAAATTTTCAAATGGATGTGAAGTCAACGTTTCTAAATGGAGAATTTGATGAGGAACTGTATACTGAACAATCTTATGGGTTTATTATTGGGAAGGATAAAATCTATGTGTTTAAGTTGGAGAAATCCATGTATGGTATGAAGCAAGATCTGAGAGCTTTGTATTCTAAATTGGATACCATTTTAAGTAATTTGAACATCAAGAAAGGAAGGGTTGATAGTAATATGTACATCAAAGAAAGCAGGGACATTTCATTATTTATAATTGTATATGTTGATGACTTTATCTTTGCTAAGAATGATGAAAAAACCTGTGAAATATTTTTTAAAATATGAAAAATTTGTCCAATATGTCCTTATTTGGAGAAATGAAATACATTCTGGGGTTACACATCTCACAAAATTAGAAACACAAATCTATTTCTCCATAAAATTATGAAAACTAACTTCATAAGAATATTGAAATAGAAATTTCGAAACATGTTTCGACACCAATTTCAGTGGGAACCAACTTGACTAAATCTGAAGAAGGAAAAGAAGTTGGCTCTAAAGAGTTTCGAAAAATGATTAAAATTTTGTTGTATTTGACTGCCTCAACACCAGACATTGTTTTTTTTAACTTATACATAAGATTCCAATTTATTCTAAAAAAACACATCTATTGGATGTAAAAATAATTCTTAGATATGTCAATGGTATAATAGATTTCATAATCAGATCTTACATCTCAAAAAGAATTGACTTTTTTGGGTATTCAAATAATTATTGGGTAGAAAGTATTGATGATAGAAGATCCACATTGGGTGGATTTTTATTTCTGGGGAAAAGTTGTGTAAATTGGCATTCTAAGAAACAAAATTCATCAATTATCAGCATGGATAAAGCTGATTATGTTTCTGACACTCAATCTTCCTCCCATCTTCTGTGGTTGAAGACTCAGTCGGAAGACTTACATGTTGAAGTAATGTTACCCTTGATCTTGGTTTGTGATAATCAGAGTGCCATAAAAATTACAAGAAACCCAGTAAAAAATTCTCATTAAAAGCATATTGATATCAAATATAATTTCATCAAATATCATGTGGATAATAATGAATTGATGTTGGAATATGTTCCTTAATCAAAAAAATTTGCTGACATATTCACAAAACCTTTTTTGAAGGAAGATTTTTTCAAGATGAGGTTGAACATGGGAATCCAAACTCTTTCTCTATAAGGTTAAGGTATGTCTTTCTATCCCCTATGTCATTTTTTCTTTGGATAGTGTTTTCAATGGGGATAATTCTTTCATAAATATAGCTATTGATATATCCTAAACCTTTTGAGGAAGCATGTATATAGGGGGAGTTGGTAATCTTGGAATAATGAATTTAAGTTTGTGAACAATTCTAATAGTTTTTTAGAGTGTTGGTAGGAAACATTTGTTTATAGGTAAGTGGAAGAATTAAAGAAATAACTGAAGGAAGATGTGAAGGAAAGTTGTAATGTTTTAGAAGTTTCATGTGTCACTAGTTTTGGATAGGATGGTTTTTTGTCAGTTATTATTGTTTACTAGAATGATTTTTCTAATTTAATCTTAGAATTATAGAAAAGTAATACATTTCTTGAGGTTACAAATTAGGAAGAACTTTATGAGAGATGGTTAAGAATGTACATAAATAATATGTTTATATATATAACATACAAATACACTAAACCTTTATAAATTTTACATGGATCTTAATTTTATGTATTTAATATTCATCTAAAATGATGTAACATTTAGGTATGAAAATCTTGGGTTTCTTTAGAATGGTAGGGATATTTCTACGCAGAATAGAGATAATCTTAATATGCAAGATGTTGATTGAATCATGTTGGTGAGGACTTGCTAGTATCTGATTAAATTTATTGAAGGAATGCATAAGTTTTTAGATCTTAAGTTATTTATGAGGCTTTGTTATTTTTTACCTCAAATTACATGGTTGATGTTCATTTTTTGGGGAAGTGGAAATTTCAACCTTGGACTTATCTACTAAAAACGTTTTTTTGGTTTCTGAGGTAAGGATTGTTTGTTTCTAGATGCTACATTCAATTTGGATCACATGGTAACTCTATAATTTTCACCATTGTCTTTAGTTCTCTAATTTGTAGTTGACTTGTGCATATTCCATGCATTCATTCTCCAAGGGTGATCTTGCGATGCATAGTTTTTTGGGGGAATGCACTACCAATTCTTTTGGAGGAAATATTTCCATGTTGGAACAACTTATTTAGGAGTTAACATGAGCTCTATTATAGATTATTGATGATCAAGTTGCAATTTTATGATCTAATAAGACATGTTACTGTTGATAGATACCCTATTGGATTATCCTATGTTTTTTTCATGTATTTTTTCATTTAATTCTAGACTAGTGTGAGAACTTTACAGCTCATGTGGTCACTGAACCTCTATATCATGACCCCCTCCCACTAAATGTACCCCTCCTTGGTCAACAATGAATAAAGGGAGATAATAACCCACGATCCCCACTACTCGTAGTCCCTATGTTGGAAACCGACACTGAGGGTATAAAAAAATCTCAATATGGTAGGAATTACCCTATATAATATATGTAGGATCGAGATATAGGATATCAACGATTGATCAAATCCATGACCTAATAAAAAAGGAAACAAAATCCATCACATGATTTATGTATAAGTAAAAAAAATACAGATAAAAAACTCTAAATAAATACTAAAAAAGAAAGTCTAAGTTAGTGACATAGTAACAATTCAAGGGTACCAGCTAGAAATGTATATAATAGTCCATGTAGTCCTCATAGAAACTTCAAAATAGGTTTCATATACATTGGGTGAGCATACAATTATACTCATTAGGAAAACCAAAGTCTCTCATTCGTGTGTGAAAAGAGTATTCTAATCCACTAGTGAGAAAAAAGTAGAACCAACTGTAACTAATAGGTTAACTAACCAAACCCCTACGTAACCATGGAATTATAACCAAATCATGTTGGATCGAATATGTAGATGTATATGTATATTAGAAGGAACAATACAAGAGGGGGGTGAATTGTAGGTTTAAAAAAATTTGTTTTTAAACACTTAAGAAATTAGTTTAAATGATCTTAAACTAATACAATTCACAAAAAAATAAAACAACCACAATTGTATTGAATATAAAGGTATGATATGATGTAATACTATAAGAAAAGTAAAGAAATTGTATTCAAGATGAATAAAATAATCAGAGTAATACAATAGTGAAGGATTCTACCATAAAGTGTATAGAATCAATCGATACAATATGTAACAGTATGAATGTAATTGAAACAATTACAAATGAATATGGAATAAAGAAATGTAAACAATACAATTCCCTTTCTTAAAACAAACAGCAGCAGAAATGTAAAAGTATTACAATTATTTTGACCCAAAGAGAAGGGTTATCCTTTCACCCAGGATAAGAGGTCTATATTACCACCACCTTGGTAAGCCCTCGATATGATGATTGGTACGTCTGTCTTGTTATACCTGCAAGCCCTCGATACGATGATTGGTATGTCTGTCTTGCTATCCCCGCAAGCCCTCGATACGATGATCAGTACGTCTGTCTTGCTATCCCCACAAGCCCTTGATTTTGTAGGTAATTAGAACCTCTATCTTTCAATCACTTGAAATCCCTATATATGATGATTAGTCGCACAAAGTAGATCAAAGAACTTAATGAAATACAAAAACTAAGAATGAATCGTTCACGTTTTGTAGTTTCAATGCTTTCGCACGAAGCAGGAGAGAAGTCACAACGTCTCTCTCTAGAACTTGATAGAAGCATAGAATGATCAAAGTCTCTCAGTTTTTCAGCTATTTCAATAAGCTTAAAATGACCCCCTATTTATAGGCCTCTGGTTCCAACGGTCGCATTTCCTCCAACGGTCATATTTCTCCGGAAAACTTGGAGGGACTTGGACACCTGGCATTATAACGGTCATATTGAAACAGAAAACATGACATCATTTTGGTTAGTTTGTAACTAACTCCATGACATAGTTTTGGTTAAAACAAAAGATATATGAGGATGATAAACATGAGTACAATTGACATGTTCAGTACGATTTTCATGATCAGTACAATTGATAGTCAGTACGATTGACAGAGTCAGTACGATTGATAGAGTCAGTATGTTTGACAGAGTCAGTACGATTGACAGAGTCAGTACATTTGACAGAGTCAGTACGATTGACAGATTCAGTACAATTAATAGAGTCAGTACGATTGACATACTCAGTACAATAATTTTAATCAGTATGATAAATAAAGTAAATAAAATAAACATGGTCATAATAGATTTGTGATTTCCAAAATAAGCCATAAAAGTCAAAAGAGAACTTTTGACTCAATAAATCACACATCCAATATAATAACATAATATGAATCATATTGACAAAGGTTACCCTACACCGCCATCCCACTAATTTTCTTCTCTCACACCCCGACATCATGTGTCCTGGATCTCCCATCTATTCCATATAACATATCCCACACCACCACCCCACAACATGGTTACATCGCATCTCACCTACAGACACCTAGTCCATCACAACACATCAACCCCCCCCCCCCCCCGCCCCATAGCATGGACACATCATATATCACCTAAAACACATGTTCCAACACATCACATCACAACCACATATCCAGAGTAGCAGGGTATCAAGAACATGAAGGACATCAACCTCATTCTCACCTATTACCATGCACAAACCGCACCATAATACATCTCATCGCATCTTGCTGAAATACACCTTGAAAACACATCACATCATATCTCTATAGTGAACTTTTTGACTTCTGGCCATCACATCTTGTGAACATCAGTATCTCATAGAAGAGAGAGTGAAAATTAATGGGTAGCCATACATCCACCCTCATCACCGGGATGTTGGGAAAAGTACACCCCATATAAATATATGGTTTTCGACACATGGTTCTCGACATGGGTGGGGTGTGTATAGAAATAAAATAGAATATATATTTATATATATATATTTGTGTGTGTGTGTGTGTTGTTGTTGTACACAATCCCAAACTATGGGTTCACCACTAAAGCACTAACCAACTCTCAACATCTCCACTTTTCCTTCCACCACTAAATGCATAACACCACCACAAAAATAAAATCTACATTCCAAAAATCAAATTTCTTATTTCATATTCTTTATAAAATTAATCCATTTTATATATTTCAAATTACCAAAAAAATCAATTTAAAACATATAATTCATTTCATTATTTCCAACCCATAACTTCACATTAAACATTTATCAATTTTAAACTACATATCCCCCTTAAATTCAATCATTAACCATTTCCATCCCATTCACCAAATAATTATGATACTACCCAGGCATCTAGAATAATGCAACCCCACACAAGAAAACCAAACATCCCAATCGCCCATATGAACAAGCCCACACATCGCCACTATTTCACAGCCACAACCACAGTCCACATAAAATTCCTATCACAACTTCCCAACATCACATTTTCACATTACCACTCCACATAATTTCCACATAGAAACGCCTCATCCTCAAATGATAAAACTACACATCATAGAATTCACATTCCAAAATAACTTAAACATGACCATATAACATTTTCCAGATTTATCAAGGGGTTGTACACTACATCTAATTCATTATTTATGGAAATTAAAACACAAGACATATATCCAAATGAAACCAATTTATTTTCCATGTATAATTTTTTAACCATTTATTCAAGATGATTACAAAACAATAACACTTTAGGGTCTTCAAAACACTTATAAATTATCACAAAAAAGGGTTACCAATAGTCATGATCTTCAGTAGAATAACAAGCTTGGATAATTTATCAATATCAAAATATCAAAAAGATATAAAATAATATGAATAAACCCCCCATAAATTAAATTAAAATGATAAATTTATCTTTATTAGGGTGGATTCAATCATCTTCTTGAGAGATAATAAGAGTAAACCCATCATTTATGATACACAAATTGAGAAATGAGGGATCCCCTACCTCGAACAGATCTTTTTAATTTGTTGCACAACTTTGGAATAATAATGAAGCCACCACCAAACACCATAATGAGGGAGAAAACCTATAATAGACTAGAACACATTAACCCACAACACCTCTTATCAAAACCACATCAGAACCAGTTATTTACCTTGAAGGATCCACTCCTAGGTGAAGAAATAGAGTAAAAATAGAAAAAGGGAGAGAGGGATGCACCTAGAAAAACATTCATCTCTATCTGAGATAATGGACCTCATAACTCCATACTGCCAAAAAACCTCATTTACACGCCTCCTTTCCGAAACATTCATGTTACATAGCTTCTTCATCACTAATAAGTGGTATGATTTCATCAACTAATCGAAAATTACATATATATAATCAAAAACTCCTTGATATCATGATAACACCAGGAAAAATACATTAATATGTTGTCCCATTTCCACTCAGGGACATCCAAAGACTCTAATAAACCACCAGAAACATGATGCTCATCCTTTACCTATTGTAAAACCAAACATCAATCCAAAAACTATTCCACTGCACATTTCATCTCGGGCCACAAAAATTATATCCTGAAGCCATAGTACATCTTGTAAACTCATGGGTGCATCACCAAATGAGATATATGAAACTCACAAAGGAAACCCTCATGAATCACTAATGAAACAACCTTCCTCCCCTTAAACAAAACCCGGTTCTAACCTTCCTCTGACCATCCTTCCTGGTCATCATCATGGTCAAAAAGATTATGAATCACCTCTATCTCTGAGTCTCCCCATTGAGACTCCTCCACCTACTACATCTGAGAATATTTCACCATCATATGAAATAAGAAAACTCCACCATAAACCACCCTTGAATCCAATTGTAGTGAGGAAATATCCTCTATCTCTTTCTAAACATCTCTAGACTCCTGACTAACATCCTTTCACAACTCAATTCTCAAAGTTTCACCCAAGAAATTTCCCTTTATTGAGGTATAGAAGATAACAAAAACATAATCCTGAAGAAACTTCATCCACCTCAACTACTAATGATTCATATAATCCTGAAAAAAAAAAGTATACCTCAAGCTATTCTGATTAGTAAAGACCATAAATCACTCCCCAATGAGGAAATTACACCACAAATTTAGTCAAAAATCAACACCACTAACTCCATATCACGGGTGGCATAGTTACACTCATGGGGACACAACTTATTAGAACCATAAGAGATCATTTCTCCCTACTGCATTAAGATGCATCTCGAGCCTGGATGGGAAGTGTCATAGAACACCTCAAACATCACCCCCTCTACTGATTACTAGAGCACTAAAGAACAGAACAAATTCCCCTTCAGGTAGTCAAATGCTTCCGGAAAATTATTATCTTAGGTAATATATCGGTCTTTCCTAGTAAAATCTATCACTGGGGCTTCACTCCATGATAAATCAAACATGAACCATTGATAATATCCCATGAGAATGTGGAAATTATAGACCTTTACCACATTCTTTGGTGCTTCCCAATAAAACATTCTTCAATCTTTGATAGTTCTGTAGCCACACCCTTCTGAGACACCACATATCCAATAAAGTGAACCACTCATGTAAATAACTCACACTTGGAGAACTTTCCATAGAGCTAGTGGCATCGAAGAACCTGAATGAAAACTATAACAAGATCAGTATGATCCTCTTCTGAATTCAAGGGGATTAATATTTCATTGATGAGCATGACTAAAAATTAGTCTATGAGTTTATAGAACACTTAGTTCATGAGCCTCATCAAAAAATCTGGAGCGTATGTGACACTGAATGACATGACCACGAACTTGAAGTGACCATACCTGTATCTGAAGGAAGTATTTGGGATATCACTTTCCTTCACCCTCAAATGGTGATGTCCATACTGCAGATCAATCTAAGAAAATCAATTCACCATTATCTACTATTCAAAAATATTTTTTATCCTCATGATATGGTAAATCTTCTTAACTTCCACCTGATGTATCCTCTGGTAATCTATACACAACCTCAAACCACCATTCTCATTCTTGAAGAACAACATTGGGCCACTCCATGGAGACCCATTGGTCCAGATGAAAGCCTTATACATTTGATCATCTACTTGAATACTAAAATCATGTAACTCTGAAGGTTTCACTTAGGAAGGATCAATCAAAATCAGAGAATCATTAGGCTACATGTCTATCCCAAACTCAACATCACATTTAGGGGGTAGCATCACAAATAACTTGAGAAAAACATCTATAAAATCTCTTAAAACCATGAGAGCCTCCTCTATCTCATCTTCCACTGATTCAATAGAAGACTCATTCAATAATGAAATAAGTGTCTCCACACATCTATAACCCACATAAAACTCTGCACACTAAAAAAAACCACACATTGTCCATACACATCCAATAGCATGACTCACCTTCAAAATTAGTTGACAACAACATGCACAAAATACAACCACTTTATGCAAAAAATGATATCTTATGGAAAAATATGAAGCAATAAAAGACCCACATGGGACTGGATCATCCCCATTCTTATTCTACATCCCTCAGAACACATCAAACAAGCTACTCGATCCCACTGATTAGAGTAGTCAACACCCGGGGAATGAGAAGCCTCTCTATGTATAATCCCAAAGCACAAACTAGATTGGGTGTAACAAAGGAGTGTGAATCTCATAAATCAAAGAAAATAAAAATTAGGGTAGATGAAAAAATGATCATACCTTGAATGATCCATGGCCCCTCTAGCACTACCACCTCTACTAAATACAACTAACCATTATCATATCATCTCCCTCTCTGCTAAAATCCACTTACATGACCACACTTGGATTAAGGTCCCTAAACATGAGGAACATACTGAGGTCATACTCTACCTGCTATGTCCCCTCTCGATGGAGTATAATATTTCTACCTCTACTGTTGAAATGGCCTTGATGGAAACTACTTCTAAGGCTAGCACTGAACCTAACTCCATTCACCAAACTAATCACAAAGGAATATTGGCCACTGGTCCTAGTGATGTCCACAAACTTTGCAAAAAAAATATACTAGCCTAAGGACCCTAGGAAAATCATGGAATTCACTAGCCCAAGAAGTCCATAAAGGAATTTGCTGATGTCAACTCCCCACGAGTCAACCCCTCAAAGGATCTGGTGATTGATACATTCCACCAACAACTATTCCCCTTGATGAATCATATTTTCTACCCCATCATGGAAAACCTCCCCATAATTGAATTTTTTCCAATCACCTCCACCTTCTTCTAAACCTCCAGATGCATTGACAAAGTGAAAGGAGTGACGACATGTGGGATAAAAGGATGGATTTCCCTCTCAAGATGTCTGGAATGGGACTCCTTGAATAGAAATAGATATGGGTAAAATGATATAGATCCTTGAACTCAATCCCCAGCTCACACACAAACATACTCCCATACTGAAGAGAGAGAAGCTCGTACCTCTTCATTGACATCATGGTTGATTAAAGTAACTCTTCTTAGAACTCTTTTTGAAATTCATCCCATGATACATCTGCCTCCATCCACTCACCCATAAATAGAATCCACCATTAATGCACAGCTCCTCACATTTTAATAACTTCCAAAGGTACCCAGTACCCCACTAGGGATCAGATAAAATTGAATTCAATCTCATATCCTCTATCTATCCCTCTATCTTCATATCTGAAACACTTCCCTGATACTTCCCCAAATACTACCACTAAAAATTCCAAAATGACCTCTATCAAGCCTCATCATTCTCTATTGAATTGACCCTATGGTGATCAACCATATAAGTATGCTAAACCTCTATAACCAAAACCACTCATATATGATGTCAAGGAGCCGTAAAAGAAAGGAAAGTAAGGATTTCCTAAGCCTGATAGTATTTTAATATTATTTTAATTCATTTGATCATTCATAAACACTTCCCCCCCAATTAAAAAAATAACTAAAGTCAATCATGATTTATGTACCTCTCCTAGGTTTGTACCATGAAAATGGATCAACCACAATTGGTCGTTCAAAAAGCTCAGAGCATGTGAACTAGATCACAGGGGTCCCTAAAATCCAATATCCAAGCTAGTCTCCCAAGCCTCTGTCATACACCAAGGTCAACTGGAATTATTTCAAATGTACCCATATTGGTCCTTCAATGGATAAAGTTACATAATAAACCCGAATTCCCTCCTACAATAATCCTTGGGTTACCGAGCAACACCAAGGGTACAAAAAAAATTCAATATGGGAGGAATTTCCCTCTATAATATATGTTGGATCATGAGATATGATAGTAGTGATAAATAAACACTATGACATAATGAAAATAAAAACTAAAACCATCACATAATATATATTTTAACACCCCAAGCTTTCATGGTACTCTTATCTTTGAATAATGAAATAGCTTGTGATGTACACATCTTTGAGTTCTAGCACACCATGACCAATCAAACTAGTCTTTTAAAAAGTAGTTATGAATAGTAATACCCACTTTTTGAAATTTTATAAATTTTATTTTTCAAAATAGACTTCATTTTGAGATTGGAATATCAAAATTATCTTAGGGTGATTTTTTGGTATTTTTCTAAAAACTTTCAATTTTTGATGAATAGTAAAAAACACTGCATTATTGATTAAAATTAAATTTTTATTTAAATAGTTATTATTTTTTTCAAAATAGATACATAATACCTATATTAATGTAATTTATTGGAGTCATATTATAATAATATTAGATATATAAAATTTTATTAAACTATTTAATGTGTTTTATCAACCTTCTAGGCACATTTCAAAATTTGCATAAAAAGTAATTTTACTGCTTCTGTGAATTAAATTTAAAAAATCTGATAGAAAAAGTTTTCATCAGTAAGTAAAATGTGGTTCAATAGGATGAAAATAATTTTTGGTGGATATTAACACTTTAATTTTTTTACCACGGTTAAAAGTAAATCGGATAATTAAAGGTAAAAATTATATTATAATTACCCCAACACATGTCCTAATTCTATTGGATGAGTTTATTTTGACCAAAATAAACCTTATTACAAAAATAGGATCCTTTTTGATCCACTTGGATTAGATTAGGACATTCATTATATTTTATTTAAAGAAGAGATAAAAGTGTTAAATTATAAAAAATAAACCATTTTTAATATAAGGTTATACATAAGATAAATTCTACTATAAATATTCATTTGAAAGATAAAAATATTTCCTAAATCATATTATTTTATTTATAATTTTTATACATAAAATAATTAAATTTATTTTTGACACAATGATGGTGCAGTAATTACCTTATTAATAAAATATTAAAATAATTGATATTATAAATATTAAAATAAATGTAAATTGAAACATCTGATGTTATACAAGAAATTTATAGGTGAATATGACATGATAGAGTTTATTAAATGTATTTTTCTATAAGTAATCAAGTTTTTATGACTTTCACAAAAACCAAATACTAAATAGTGTCAAAATTGACATAAATGAGTTTTTAAAACAAATACTATGATATAATATTCCTAAAAATCAAAGCTTCATCCAAAAAAAATTAAATAATGTTATATATGTCATTAATGAACCAATTTAAGTTATATTGGAATTTTATAGTAATTTTATTAACCATATAGTATCAGAATACAAGAAGACGTGGTAAGAGTTAAATTATTTAACTAAGAGTTAAATCAAAAAGATAACATTATTATGGTGACCTAAACTTGTCTAAAACCTTTTGGTTGATAGTATTTCGGCCCATACCCATATTATTCTAGAAATAAATCCATTTTGTGCTATGAGAAACCGAAAATGGTTTTTATAATAAATTAATATTTCAAGATCTTCGTAAAGTGTCCCTCACCTCTCTTATAAAAGGGTACTTCCATTCTCTAAAATTCACACCTTCAATAAAATTTGGCTTAGAAAAACCCTTCTCAAATTTCCTCCAAAATACACTCACTTAAACCTAGAGGCCTTACTTTGATCATAAATCGAATCTAAATATCCCTTTTCTTCAAATCAAAAGGAAGCACCCAAAGATGAGGTAATTATTCCATCACCTCATTCAAAGTTCTTTTCTTCTTCCACTTCCTATTTCTTTGTTTTTTCCATAACAAAACAATAATTATAGTACCTTATACATAATGGTATGTTATTATAAACATGGTACAACCATATTCATTATTATATCCATCATATGAATGAAAATGTCACCATATGTGCGTACGTACGGCTTATCGTCTCCATGTCATGGTGTAGTTTGTTATTCAACACTTCATTATTTTTATGGATATAATAATAAGTATAATTGATGTAAATAATAAATATAAAATGTTAATGATTTTTTATATATAATATATCATCCAATTACATACTATTTAACCATCAATAGAATGATATTGTCGCTCGTACCTACGTACGGCTTACTGTCTCCACGATACGATGAGATTTCATTCTCCATCATAACCATTCAAGAATAACATTCCATTGATGATTAAAAAATAATTCTTAAGAAATTAATATCATTATGTATATGTATCAAATACATCCTATCCATAAAAAACATGACTTAAATAACAAAACATATAGAGGAAAGCAAATTAGTTAACACCCAAAATAATGATACTACTGAAATATTATTAAAGAAATATTAGAGGATCGTATTTGATATCATATTTAAGTATGTGGTTATTGTATAATTTAACAAAAATGATATAACCATTATAAATGAGGTTAAAGTACCCTATACTATGGAAAATTACAAGGTAATGGTTGATTTTACAATCTTTTTATTATCCGAGGTTGTTTACACGTAAGTAGCTATGGGGACTTTTTTATCATATACATCCATGTTTCTTACAAATGTATTTCAAAACATTTTGACTATTTCCTAGACTATGGGTTAAAGTCATTTATACCCTTTTTTAAATTTTTATAAAAAAATTGAAAGGAATCTTTTTGTCATTTTCTAAACAACTTCCTTTAAGTCCTTTTCAACAAAATTAAGAAAATAATTTTTTTTTAACTTATAAAGAGGGTGCAGCTATTTGCCACCATTATAACACCTTCTAAGCTTCCCTTAAAATATTATATGAATATTTTCAAAATAAATTTTTTCTTTTATAATTATTTGACTTTTAAATTAATTGAAATTACAAATAGATATTTCTCTCAAATATTTTTTGGATTGATTTCATCTATGTCAACATCTATTGATGGATTTTATGTTTAATTGATGTTGATTTATTATGATACAATATTACATATTGTATTGAAATTTTTATAATATATTTGAATATGGATGTGCTATTTTTATGTCATTCACAATTTATGGTTATAGTATTAACATTTCATATGTTAATTTAATATGAATGTTTATGTTATGTTTCACCCTTCTCATATAAGGAATACATTATACTTAGTAAGTGACAGGTGGTGCCAGATATAGCCCCTCGATGCATTGGTAGGTATCATGAGAAAAACTAGTGTCTCGGCATAAGGCCATGAAAAAATTTATATTTAGGGGTTTGGCATGAGGCCTTTACTTTTTGGTTAAGATGTTCGACATTATACATTCCATCATTCTGAGATTAGATATTAATATTAAATGTGATTATATGACTAGTAGAATATCCATGTAAATAAGTAAATGGAATTATTTGATTTATATTTTCAATATTATGCTGAAATTTATGTTTAAAGGGCTTGTGTTTTAGTCATATACGTTGCCTTAAATGTTTATTCTTATTTATGATAGTTTCCGCTATATTGTTATCCTTAATGAGCATCTAAGCTCACCCCTTTCTTATGTTTTATTTTTCCCAGGATGTGAAGAAGTATATTATGACTGACCTGCAGGGATAGGGTAAGGAATATGAGTGTGTTCAATGGATACACAATGTTGTTGTTTTCATTTCATAATGTAATGTGAAACTTATGTATGTATCTAGTACTTCCAAGGATACTAAACTGATCAGTCTTTCGGGACTTGATTTATTGTGATCATTCCAATGTTATGTAATAATGCACTGACTCTAGTTAAATGGGGTTGGGGCATTACATATATATAAGTAAAAACATATATAGATAAAAGTATCCAAATAAACTCCCAAAAAATGGCCAAGCGAGCGACACAACAAAAGTCTATGTGTCTGAGCTAGTAATGTCCATAACAGTCCACTTAATCCTATTGGAAGCTTGAAAATAAGTTTTATATACATAGGGTGATCATACAAGTATACTCGGTAGGAAAACCAAAGTCTCCCATGCACATGTGAAAAGAGTATATTAATCCACCTGTGAGAAAATAACAAGACCAGCATAACCTAACATGTCATCTAACCAAAACCCAACCACACCAAACCACAATCACCATATCATGCATCCAATATAATAACATAATATGAGTCATATCGATTGAGGGAACCCCGCACCACTTTCCCCCTGATTTTTCACTCTCACACCCCAACGTCGTATGTCCTAGAACACCCATCTCTACCGTATAACATATCAAATTCCACCACCCCACAACACAGTCACAAAACATATCTTATGTAGTCACATGGACCATCACATCACATCACCGCCCCATAGTAAGGTCACATCACATCTCTACCGAAAACACCTAGTTCAACACATCACATCCCAGCCACATATCCAGAGTAGTAAGGCATCATGAACATGAAGTACATCAACCTTATTCCCACCTCCTACAATGCATGAACACCACTATAAGTCATCTCATAACATCTCACCTAAGACACCTAGGAAAACACATCACATCATATCTTAATAGTGTACTTTTGACTTCTAGGTATCAAATCCCATACACATCGATGTCACTTGTAAGAGAGAGTAGGAAAGAATGGGTATCCAGTCATCCATCCTCATCACCAAGATGTTGGTAAAAACACCCCCATATAAATATACGGATGTTGTCACAAGGTTCTTAATGTGGTTGGGTGCATATAGAAATCACAAGTAATATACATATATATATATATCCACACATAAGCCTGACTTATGGGTTCACCACCAAATCACTAACGAACTCACAATATACCCAATTTTTCTGCCACTATTAAATACATAACAACACACCACAAAAACACAAGACACTTTCCAAAACTCACATTTCTCATTTCATCTTATTTCTTAACTAAATCCATTTTTCAAATTTCACATTACCAATAAATTCCAATTTAAAATATCCAATTAATTTCATTATTTCCATACCATTACTTCACATTAAACATTTACCATTTTTAAACCACAACCCCCCCCCCTTTAATTTATTAATTATCCATTTCCATCCCATTTACCAAATAATTATGACACTACCTGGGAATATGGAATAATGCAACACCACACAATAAAATCAAAGAGCCCAACTGCCAATTATAATAAACCCATACATCACAACCATTTCGCAGCCATGACAACTATCAACATCACATTCCCATAACAACTGCACATTACCACCCCACAACGCGACCACACCACAACACACCATCCCAACATGATACAACCACACAACACAGTATCACAAGATAAAACACCTTTTGTATCACCACATAACATTTTCCAAATTTACCAAGTGGTTATGCATTAATTTTACTTCTTTATTTTAGGTGAATTCTCACACAATACATATATCCAAGGGAAACCAATTTAGTAGCTGAGTATATGTTATTACTTATTTATTCAATGTGGTGTCACAACAACCATACATTTTGGGATTCACAAAAAATATAAATTCAGTACAAATAAAGACTACCAACAACCATGATTTTCAGCATCACAATAAGCATGGATAATTTCTCAATATCACAATTTCAAAAAGCTATAAAATCATATGAATCAAACCCCCTCCACTTTAAATTCAATTAAAACTACTAATTTATCTTTATTAAGATATATTAAACCATATTCCTAAGAGATAAAAAGAGTAAACTCATCCCACATGATACACAAAGTGATAAATGAGGGATTCCCTACCACAATTGGAAATTTTTGATATGTTGTGCAACTTTGGAACAAGAACCATGCCACCTATAAACAGGAAAATAAGAGAGATTACCTCTACCATAATATAACATATCAACCCACAAAACCTATTATCAAAACAACATATAAAACATTGATTTATCTTGGAAACACCACTCGTTGGTGAATAAACAGAGGAAAACTGGAAAAAGGGAGGGTGGGACTTTCCTAGACCACTAAAAATCAATCCTCAAGGTCTACGGTCAAAATCCATAAAAATGGGGCTAAAATTTCTCCTTGGGATGCACTTGAATCACTCGAGAAATGATATAAATAAAGGATAAGTTACTAGATTCAAGCGGGTTTTAGAATTTATAGGTGGTTGGTAAAACAAAATACTATAGCAAATCCCCTAGGACCATGTCACAAAATGTATGAAAATGAAGGAGTCCATGGTGTATTCAAGAGGACCACACTATAGCCTGGCTAGTCAAGGTTCCCTCTGAAAAACATGCCTACCCGTATGGGGTAGATCCTCTTAAAAGGGAAGGAGGACCATAGCGCAACCAAAGACACTATTATGTTGGCCCCTAATAAACAAAAATCAGTTGCATCATATCCTCATCTCCATGACACGATTATACATAAAAAGTTTATAGACAAAAAATCCTCCAGATCCTCATCATATGCCACAACTACTCCTCTATATTGTATTCATCACCTACTAAGATGGGGCTACATTGTAGCCCAATCTAGATGGTGTAGCTACCTCTAAATTGGAAGTAGCACCAAAAAAACCTCTTACTACTCACCATTATGATATAGCCTCAGTATCTATTCCGCAGCCCTTCCAAAATAGGTAGTGGCTCCTCCATTATCCTTTGAAACACCTCCAAATACCTCATAATTCCCCCACCCCAAAAACACCCAGGTCTCTAGAATACCTAGAAAATAATGGGATAGAAGGTCTCCTCCATTACACTCACTTTTTCTTTAATAGATTTTGGGGAACATAGATTGGTTTACCACCTCATGATTCATTGTATTTTTGATTAATAATTAAGGAATTTTAAAATAATTGTACCATCATTATTACCATTAGTATTATCATTATAACATATTATTATTAATAATTGAATTATTAATTATTTATAAAAACATTATTACATTTATTAACATTATTATTATTATTATTGTATATATGTTTCTGTGTTTGTTATTTTTTTAAATCAAATACACAATGAATTAAATTCATTATCTCATTAAACTTTTTTGATGTTTTTTAAAAAACATTAAGGACATTAACACATTTTAAGACCCATATTAGTATTTAAGTTTAGTATAATCTAATTTAAATACATTTTCTCTAAAACTTTTTAAAAAAATTTGAATTACCTATAGGGTCAAAATTGAAAATTAATTCAAGTTAAAAAACATTGAAGTTATAAATTTGGGTTTTTAGTCATTTTTTGTAAAAAACGGGTATAATGATTATAGATGGAATAATTCATTTATAATTAAATTAGTACATAAAAGTTACACAATAATTAAAATATGTATTGTAAAATAGTTAATTTAAGAAAATGAATATGAAATTATGAAAATTGTATGACACATCATGTTGGAATAATAAAAGCGCATAAGATTTGTATCTCTCTTCCTATTTGTCTCACTTTGTATTTCCCAACTCTAGTTATTTTATAATACCTCAAAAAATGACTATTGAAAAAAAATTAAAATCTTATACTTAATGGATAGATAAATACCAACAATTTTACTATGTTTCATTTCATTGAATACTTTCTCAGTTTCTATTAGGAATGATGCATGCAGCGCTGTGTCTTTGCATTTGAACTCCACTACTTATAGAATTGTTATTGAATAATTTATCTCTTAATTTATTTTATATGAATAAATTTAGAATAATATCAACTCAACTATAATTATTGGTTTAGAGTTACCAGTGTAAATTTCCCTTGAGTATTTCACTAAGATTAATTTCAAATACCAATTGTTAACATATCTGTAGTGTCAATGTTGGGAGAATATATCTAGATAATTTTTGTATTGAAGATATTGGGATTGAATTATTGCATTATCCCTTTATCTATATATCAAAATTGGTTTGAATTGTACTAATTTCATCACACCATTTAGATCAAAAGATACCTTGGTTTAATCAAAGTGAGATAACTCTAGGTGGGGGGTACCTGTTCATATTTTAAAAAATTAAAAATCCTACTATTAAAAGTGTGTCTACCTCATTAATACTCACCACCAGATGGGTCCCACAAAAAAATCTTTATTTTGTTTATAAATAAAAATTATAACAATACCCCACTTTTATTTAGAAAATTAACTCACCAAATCAAAATTGAATAATTATAAATAATAAAGGTATATTTTTATTTAAACCATTACTGAGTATCAATATCTCAAAGTATTATCATATTTACAAGTTTTCAAAACATTAAACTTGTTAATACTGAAGATAAATAAAATATATCATATATAAACTGATATTTACATCCAACATCTCATTCTGTATCATTTTTATAACCATGTTCTTATATCCTTTTCATGAACACCCTATGGAGTAAACCCATAAATTCTATAAGAAGAGGCACCGCTTATAAGTTCACATAGGAAAAATATTACAACATGTTTTCATTATTATAACACATAAATCATTGAGTCTTAATATTATTTTAAGAGTTTATAACTCAACCTCTAGCCATAACTGATGATATTAACACCAAGTAGTTGGATTTATAATTTTCAATATCAACAATCAGCTTTATAACTTGTTTTTACCCATTAAGAACTTTGATTAGGATCAACCTAAAAAAGTGTTGGTTTTACATTTCAAAAATGATTTATTCTATGGGATTTAACCTTATATATTTATTAGCTTTATGAATAATCTCTCTCAACTGAGATTTTTTAAACATATCCTCATAATTTTTACATGATCTCACATAGATAATTTAACAGTATCATCTTGTAAAAATTATCTCACATAATATTGTCTAAAACTTATATCTCTATATTTTTTATTGTTTATGCAACTATATAATTTTGATAAAGTTTCTTCACCATCACAAATGATATAGATATGAGGTATCATACTAGGCCACAATCTAAAATCCAATAATAGATTCCTAATCTATTCAGTCTTCTTTCCATATGTCTCTGAGGAAATAAAATCTGACTCCCTAATCAAATGTGAAATAAATGTGTGTTTCCTTCCCTCTAAAGAAACTTCAAAACCTCTAAGAGTAAAAAACAATCCATATAGGTATTTTTAATTACCAATACTGGTAATAAAACTCACATAATTGAATCCTTCTAATACTTCAAGATAATCATTTAAGTATAATCTTAAATATTTTGTGTTTCTTAAGTATCCAAATATTTTAGTTATATATATCTAACTATCCACACCATGATTACTTGTATATCTACTCATTTTACATACAAAAAAATATATATCAGGTATAGTAAAATACATTTCATACATCAATGAACCAATTTCATTAGCATAATCATGTTGTGCTATGGAACTACCGGTATTCATAAACAGTTTAACACTAGAATAAAATGTAGTATTAGAATATATGAAAACAAGGTGATCAAATTTACTTTTTCTATGTAATGATACTGACTAAACTAATAACCCTTATTATTTTTTCTAACTTTAAAACCTAGAATAGTATCGACGATTGAAATATCATTCATTTTTAACATAGAGGGTAAATAATTCTTTTTCTCATTTATACCAATCATATTGGTTCCAAAAATTAACATATCATCTACATATAAACTCACAATAACTCTATATACATCTGTAAAAGTTGAATAAGCACATTTATCCATATTGTTATGAGTAAATCCATTAGATAAAATAACAAAATTAAATATCTCAGGTTAGTAATTCAAATATTGTTTAAGGACATAATGATATTTAAGTAGTTTACGTACTTTATTTTCATTACCTTTTAAAAAAACCTTTAGGTTATTCTAGATAAATCTCTTTATTTAAGTATCTATTTAAAAAGGTAGTTTTAAAATCTAATTTACAGGCATACAAATTATTAATTGAAACTAATGAAAATAAAATTCTTATCAGAGTAATCCAAGCTACGGGAGCATAAGTATCAAAATAACCAATATCTTCTTTTTTGAAATCTTTGGCTGCCAATCTAGATTTAAAATCTAGAATGTTACCATTGGAATTATAATTATTTCTAAAACCCCATTTACAACCAATAGGTTTTGAACCTCTTGTTAAATCCATAATGACCCAAGTATTATTCCCTATAATGGAATCCATTTCATCATTAATTTGTTCTTTTGAAAAACCATCATCACTAGACATCATAACTTATTTATATGTCTTTGGGTTATCTCCTATATAAAAAACCATAGCATACTTATTCATAATATGATTATTTTAATCTCCCTTAACAAGGAAAACTATAGAATCAGGAGAAATAAAATCTGGATTCTGATGTTTCTCCTTCAAAATTCTTGTACTCCATTAAGGTTTAACTCAACAATTTTCATTATTTGAACTAAATGGATTATAAGAGATAGGGTATGAGGAATAATCACCTCTGAATCAACTTTATATATTTTATTTTCAAAAAAATCTACTTCTCTTGATTCAACAATGACACTAGCTTCAAAATCCATAACCCTATATGGTTTTCTATTTTCTTAATATCCAAAAAACATACCTTTAATTTCTCTGGACCAATTTTAGTACCTTTAGGATCGAGAAAAATATAGTAATCTAAACACCACCACACTTTAAAATATAAAATATTAGGTCTTGTACCTTTCCAAATTTCATAAGGGGATAACATAGTTTTCCTAGAAACAATCTTATTATGAATATGATAAGCATACAATAAGGCTATTCTCAATAAATTTAATGGTAACTTAGATTTATTAATCATTAAATTTACCATTCTATTAAAGTATAAATTTTTACATTCATAAAGTCAATTTTTTTATGGTGTGTAAGGAGCATTACTTTGATGAATTATATTTTTTTATTCATAGAAATCATTAAACTCATTCATAAATTATTCACGGCCACCATATGAGGGTAATATTTTAATCTTTTTATTTAATTAGTTCTTAACTTCATCTTTATACTTCTTAAACATATTAAAGGTTTCATCCTTTATTCTAAGAAGATACATATCTAAATATCTATTACAGTCATCAACAAAAGTAATAAAATACCTTTTTAATCCATGAGTTAATAAACCATTTAATTTAAAATATAATATTTTACTAATTGTAATATAATGGGATTTATTTCAACACTTTCAAAAAGTTTACATAACTGCTTTAGATTATACGCATGTTTCATACCAATTAAATTCATTTCCAAAGTTAATTAAGTTAAACGTCTTCCTTGATTTTAATGAATTAAAATTAACATATGGGAAATAAACATGCCATAAATTAGATGACTTAATCAAGTAAGACGAATATTTAATCGTATTATTAATGGACAGTTGATACATGCTATCATTTGAGTACCCCTTCCCCTACAAACATTCATCCCATCGATAATATAATCTTGTTGGATTTGAATTTAAACAGGAATCCCATCTTATAAAGATCGATATAGACTAAATTCTTTCAAATTTAAAGTACATGCAACAAATTATAAAGATTCAACATCTTCCCATAAGTAAAGTCTAGTTCCACAATTCCTTGATCAGTGAAATTAATGCATTTATTATCTACAAGGTGTACTTTCTTTGTGATATTACTATCATCAAATGTTGTGAACATTGAATGATCCTTTCACACATGTCTCTTTTCTCTAGAATCAATCCACCATCTCATATTCATCAAATTAATATTAAATTAAGATATCATTTCAACTATATTCTCTTTAGTTTTCATATTTTCTACAAGTTTTTAAACATTCTTTCGATAGTAACATTCCCTTGAAATATTCCTTGGTCTTCCATAGAAAAATCATTCTCATTTATTCTTTGAAAGATTTCATTTCTTCTTGAATTTTTTAATTTTCTTCTTAACATGTGAATAAGAGTTCTATGGTGTCTTTCCTTAAATTATATTTTCCTTTGTAACAAATTTCTAAGACATACTCATGTCTCTCAACGTGGATTATTATTCAATGTGAAGAATATTTTAAAATTATTCTATGGAAATATCCTCACTCTTCTTAATAAGTTATTTACAAAAGTATTTCTACATAGGTGGAAATTTATCAACATTTACAAGATTGGAAATTTTATAGTATATTAATCTTAAGATAAAGAAGTTTTTTTTTCAATAACTTGGATATAAAAACTTTCTATAACACTGGATTGTTATTAACCATCATGATGTTAATATAATTTTCAATAATAAACTTATTGGTACCATATTACTTGGATTTTTAGTTCAATTTAGGTGCATTCTATATCTCTCGATCAGACTTTATTTGGTGGAAATAGTCATAAAGATAATTTGATGATGTGTTGATGTGTTGAGAATATTTCCTTAACAGAAAACCTGATTGTCTTTGTATTTCCTCCAAATTGCCCAAATATTCTCGACTTGAGCTATATCAATAGTTTTTCTATTAGTATTTTGAGTAGGCTCATCTGTAATGAGAGGAATGTATGGTTCTAGTATGTAAAAAATCTTTAACATTATAAGAAGAAACTTTAATTCCTCCAATCACTATGATAACTTATTTCCATCAAAACGTTCAAGCTCAACTATGTATTGGTTCATCGCTTTAATGGATTAAAAATCCATATGATAGGTTCTACCTCATTTTAAACCCTTTTGATTATGATAAAATAGGTATGCAGATAGAGAAGATAGATCAAATCTTGATGCGTGAATAAAATACATTGTCTAAAATCTTTTGATCCACACCCACTTGTTTGCATAGTATTCTCAATGTAAATTTTCCTCAAGGATTTTACCATGATTTTAGTAATTATGAACAATAATTTTAAATAATACTACATCATTGATGTTGGGAGAATGTATCTGGAGAATTTTTAGAATAAAGAGATTGTGATTGAAAAATATCATCACCATTTTATTTACAGATCAAAATCAATGTGGATAGTATTTATTTGATCTCACTATTTCAATCAAAAGATTCCTTAGTTTTATCAAAGTGATACAAATAAAGTTGGGGGAACCAATTTATATTTTGAAAAATCAAAATCAAATAATTAACACTAATCACATTATTAGTAATTTTTAAAAAAATATTTCGTTTATATATATATATATAAATAAAACATTTTAATAGGAATATAGTTTTTTTAAAACACCTACAAAGAATTTTGGAAAATATATTCTTAATGAAAATCCCAATTCCCAAGGCCCCTTTTTATAAGGGGGTAGTTTTGAGAATTTTTATTTTGTTCCCATGGTAGGATTCTATAACTGTTTCCACTTCACTAATCCTCACCACCAAATAGGTCCCACCAAAAAAATATTTATTTATTTTATGGATACAATTTATAAAAGATCTGACCAAGGTGGTGTGGGTGGTGTAGGGGAAGGTGGTGAGGGTGGATATAGTCATGGTGGGTGGGAGGACTAAGAGTATGGTGTGGATGGAGTGGGTCGGTGATGGCGGTGGTGACAGTGATAGTGAGGAGACCCCATGGAGGACACTGTGTGTGGTCACTGAGAAACCTCCTCTTAGATCTAGGTTAGGCCAAGTTTTGATAGGGAATAAAAGGTCATGGTTTGGATTCTATTGATCATGGAACAACTGCCCTTCCAAATTCCTTAGTAGTGTCCTAATTTTTTAATAATTTTAACATTCAAAAATGATCAAATGATAAAAGAAGAACCTCCAAAAAATTGGGGAGTACAAAACAAAAGGTAGACCCACCGACTTATATATATATGGTGCCTCCGGATCATCTAGTTTTAGTGACCTTTGAGGAATTTGGAAGTCCATACATCCATTGTTCCCACGACATATCTGTAACATCCTAGGTAAATAAAGAATATAAAATTTTAATATTTATCCAAAAATTTTAATTAAATATTAATTTTACTTTAAAGTGGATTCTATGTTCGATAGCATACTCGATACGCAACAACGGGTTTCTTTGAAATCTTATGTTGCACACAATGCTGAGTCATACTGAAAAATAATAATATAATATTATTTTAAATGGTTGTTAACACCTAGTCGTTGTATTGAAGGGAATTTACAGAACTAACTAAAATATGAATATATATGTTTGTAGAATGTTTTTACATTTATCCAATAAATTTTAGAGGCTTAAAATAAGAAAGAATATGATTTTAAGCATAAATACTCTAATATTCATTAAATGGTCAATTTTCCGCCTTTTAGTGGAGAAAACTCTTTAAATATAGTTTTTTTCACTTTTATATGTTCTATTTTAAAAAATAAAATTATTCTTTATAATCGGGACATCAAAATTTACTTTGGTTAAATTTTTGGTATTTTTCTGGTAAAATTCATTTTTTAATAAATAGTGAAAAATGATGTATTTTAATTCAAAACTACCTTTTAATATAATTTATTTATAAGGTTAAATTATCTTTATAATTGGTTTTAAAGTGTAATTATATTATTTTTTTACTATTTTATCCAATTTTTGTCATTTTAAGTAATTTAACTTTGAAATTTGACATAAATAAGTGTCAATCTTTTGATAGTTATTATTTCTTAAAAACAAGATTTTTGTTTTGACAGTAGATATTAATTTTAAATTAATTTCTGTCACTTCTATGTTATGATTTTGGAAAACATGGATTCCATATTTGGAATCATAAGGTCCAAATTGTGTAAATAGATAACTTTTTTTATACATTATGAATATTTACTTCAGTAAATATTTTATTTACCATGGTTAAAAGGTAAATCTGGTAAATAAGGGTAAAAAAATAATATTATAACAATATTAAATTACCCTAACATGTGTCCTAATCATATTATTTGATACATTTCCGACCATTGGAATTATTGGGTTGATTTGGGGACCCCATGGAGCCACATGGGAGTGATAATGACACTTTATATTAATTAATTTAACATAAAAAAATGGCTTAAACATATATCTTTTATTAAATAAATTCTTACATGGGGTTATATAAGTTATCTCTTTGACTATAAATATTAATTTTAAATATAAAAATATTTCCTACATCATGATATTTTTTTTATAATTTTTAGACATCAAATAAATAAAAATATTTATGACACAATAATGATGTAGTGTTTACCTCATTAATAATAGATTTAAATAAATAAGATTATAAAGATTAAAAAAATATCAAAAACTTTTCAAATAATTATTGTATGATTTCATTTAAAACATAATCCATCTTATATTCAATCTTAATAAGTTTTCGACCTTTAGAAACTGAAAATCATTATATAATAAAATAATATTTTTAAACATTCCTAAAGAGCCCCTCCTCACCCCCTTATAAAAATCCTTCACTTATAACCCATTCCTCACACTTATCAAGCCCCTTGGATCGTCCAAACTCTACCCAATTAAGTTCCCTACATCCCTATCATCCTCTTAGAGGCCTTACCCTAGGCATAAGGCAATTCAACTAAACCATTTGGTTCAAACCAAAGGGAGATACCCAATTTAAAGTTAATGTATTCTCTTAAGTTCTTTTGTTTTATTTTACTTCTCCAACCCCCTAAACTCTTTTTATTCCTTTATTTTATAAAAAAACCAGTATACTCAACACACTATGTTGTTTTTATGAGATTTATTAGAATTACACTTACACAAACCTCCATCTAATGGTTAAAGAACATATTGTTTCTATGGATGGCGAATTACTACCTCATGAAATGATGATTGTTCAAATATCTCCAATCGCCTCTCATAGTGTCCATTATGATGGAACTGTATTTATATGTGATATATATTATATTTTTCTTGTATCTTTACTTCTGTAATTTTTATTTATATCATACCTTTATGGTTTCCATAATGGGTCAATACAATAATTTCATTTGAGGAAGTGCGGACTATCACCCCCTCAAAGTGATATGACTCATTAATGTCATACGTGGAACGTTTAAAGGATGGAGTTAATGAAATTATATATGATATTATAATAGAATTATAATGTAACTTTTTATCATTATTTTTTTATTCCATTAAATATGAAATAGAAATTAAATTAGCATTCATGCATACGTACGACTTACCGTCTCCATGAACGGAGTATTTCATTTCTTATCTCAAAATGTTATGTACTGTTATAAATACATATATATACTAGATATATATATTATATATATGATATCTAAATCATGAATATCATTCTATATATAATTGAAAATCTACCACATGGACAATTTATAATTATAACAAGTTCATTTTTAACTCATGTTCCGAACATCAACAAAATGTCCGATATAAACTCAAATTATTAACTAATTGTTATAGAAAGGTAATAATTGATACAAAGGGAATAATAAAATTGAAAAAGGTTCTTAATCAAGTATAAATTAACTTTATTTTATTATTCATGATATTAAAGAACAATCGAGTCAAGTCGGACATGAGATACGGGGTTTCTTATCTCACTTTTAATTTCATGAGATTCCTATTGTTTTCCACTTATTTATTGAATGTGGTGTATTGTGTGCTGGCATTTGATATATATTATAATAATTATCTTTATATTCATGGTATCCTGTGATTAATTTTGTGTTTATTAACTTTTATTCATACGACTCAATTAATTACAATGTGCTAAGGGGTTTTCATCTCACTTTTTATTCTCGTGAGATTAATGCTATATTTCCACTATTTCCTTCTGTGTGGTGTATGTACTACCCATGATTTTATTATTTGTGTAATATAATTAAATTTATGGGTATTTACATCTTTATTTTATGATCTTTCTTTCATGGGGTGTATGTTTCGTAATTTACCAAATCACTAAGGGAACCTTTCACCCTCCTCTTTTTAAAAGACTTATTTTTGTTATGTCTTTTAATTTCAACTTTCTTATGTTGAGATATGTTATTATATATCCTTATTGTTATAAATTTTGTGTCCAAGTGATGATAGAACCTTTTATCTCTTGTCAAATCATTTTATTAATTCTAAAGTGATGTCTTTAGGCTGTCAAATTTTTGTAAGGGAACTTCTTAACCCAATTTAAATTCTTTGGGTTAAACTTCTGCTTCTTGATTATGTTGTTCTGTGAATATGTGTGAATAACCTATGATTTTTTTACACTTAATATCCACTTATATTGGGTGTATTTATATTTTTCACACATTTTAATGTCATTGATTTATCCTTAATCTAAGGATACTGTCTTTATAAGGGATTTCATCTCAATTTATATTCCATTGAGACTTCATTGTTGTTATGAACCAATTCACTTTTATATGGTGTATATACTGTCCATTGGAATATTATATCATGAATACCTTTATTCTCATGATATTATAAGGTTTTTATTAAATGTTATTCCTCAATTATTTTTATTCATGAATCTCTCATTTGTTTAAGAACTCCTTAAATAAAATATTGTTTTTAAAGATTTATTCTTATAAATATTTCTCATTAATGTCCATATTTTAAAAAAATTGTTTTTAAGGATTTATTTATATAGAAATTAATGTTTTAAAATGTTAATTCCTTTAAAAGTTTCAAAGTTGTATGGGACACTTTGACTCAAAAATAGTTTTATTAAATGTATTAAATGGTTTTTGAAAATGGTTTGATAAAGCATTGATTATGTTAATATCTTGAAATGATATATTGTGATTTCAATGTTATATTTACTTTATTCTTGTTTTATGTGTTATGAATATGTTATGTTTATTGGGAATTGCTTACATATACGGGTGGTTCTATGATAAACCTAGGGCGGGTGAGCCCAAGATAGCTCTCCAATGCATTGGGTAACGTGAAGGAGGTGAACGTTAATGTTTCTCCTAAGAGATTTAGGGAATATTCTGTGATGGGTATTCCAACATAACTCCATACATAGATGTGATAGCTACAATGTAAGTATGATAAGGATGTCATAAGTTACCTTTATTATTTATTTATTTTTTTATAAAATTGGTGACATGAGTTGGTTTCCCAATTCATGTCACCTATGGAATTTATTAAAATAAAAAAGATCAGTACAACCATGAGGTGTAAATGACATACACCAGCAGTAATTCAATGGGTTACATGAAATATTCAATCCAAAACAAAAAAACCAGTTCTTGAGGTTAGCCTTGAGAAGTCACCATTCAATTGTTGCAAAGCTGTAACTTCGAAAATGCAGACCATCCAAAAAAGTCATCATGCTGTCCAATTGAAGAAAATAGGTCAATCCGAGACTGTCTCCCCTGCAGTCAGCATCATCACCATGCGGACCAAATGGAAATATGAAAGAGAAACCATCTTGCGGCCAAAGTATCCCTACTATAGCCATCCAAAATACAGAAGGTAATCTAAAAAAATCAAGAAATCTTAATCTGAAGTCCAGCCTTTGAAGCATAATAGAAATCTTCAAAATCAACCAGTTTTCAGGAAAGAACCAGCTATAGATTCAGAAAAACCAGACAAACTGTCAAGAAATCAGCAGGGAGAACCTCATTTTCAATCATTCAACTTCAGTCAGAGAAACAGCAGCAGCAGGTCAGAACCGAATGAATCCAATCCTCCAATCCCAGACTTTAGTTACACCATAGTAGCAGGAAACCAACAGACCGAGTCTAGAAAGTCTCAAGCAAAGTCATCTCAAAAAACAGAACCCAACAGAGGAAGGCTTTCCACACCAAAAGATCCATCAGAGAAGAAAAAAAATCCAGCTGCTCAACTAGAGCAGAATATAGCCTTGCATCCATAAATCAAAGCAAAAGAGGCCAGGCTCGGGTGATCAGAGACTGGAGCACGAGCAGACCAAAAACCAAACATAGATAATAGCAGAAGTCCAGAACAACCAAAAAGGAGCAGAACATCTAGGTTCTGTACAGTAATAGCTCAAAGCCATCCAAGAAATAGAATTCAAATAGCAGAACTACCAACATAATCTTTCCAAAGTAGCCAAGAGTAGGAAAACCAATCTTCAGAAATCTGGAACTTCAACATCCCTTGCAGAATCAAAACTTGTCCAAGCATAGATGAGTCAAATAGCACACCATTTGAGCAATTTCACAACCAAACAGGAGCAAGGAAAGTTCAGCAGTAAAAATCTAAGACTTCAATCAAACAGATTCCAGTGAATCACCAAGCTCAGTCAAATTAAATCCAAACAAGGATTGGGCGAACCGTACTGAACAAGAACAAGTAAGCAATATCATCCAACATGAGACCAGAGCCTCGATTTAGGAAGAGGAACCTGTATCAGAGCATTCAGAATAATCCGGCAAAGGTTCCAGAGGGACTGGTTGAGGAGGCACTACAAATTCAGGTCTTCTAGCAGCAAATGATCTAGTGATAACAGTTCTTTCGTAATTGGTATTTCCTCTATATTTTTTAATTTTCTTTGAAGATGGGGTGATGAAACCATCCGAATCCACGATGACTTTTTTACCTTTACGATCATTTGGATGAAGAAACTCCCCCACCTTGGGTTGGAGAGGTTCATCTGAATGTGTTTTAGAGTTTTCACACACCTCATTCTCAATAGCTTCCTGAGTACTATCTTGCACTTTCACTTCCTCAAGCTGAGGCAGGGAAATGTGAGGGGTAGGCTCTTTCACCAACACAGATGTACTAGCAACCTCTTTGTTTTTAGACTGAGACTCATCCACTTTGTTAATAATAGTCAGTTCATCCATGAAAATAGGAGGGGGGCAGTGACTTCAAGAATAGAGTTAACATAATCAGATATTAGATTATTCTCAACCTGAAAATTATTCATTTCGGAATTCAAGCCAGATTCTGCCAAATTCTTGCTATAGCCAGAAGAACCAGCAATATCCTTATGACTTTGCATCCCTTTTTCAACCCAAACTTTTTTCCTGATTTTAGAGCTAGCAGGGTCCTTTTCACAATTTTTCGTTGTGCGTCCAAGTCTAAAGCAACTAAGACAGTAATCAGGCAATCTTTCGTAGAGAACCTCTTGTGTAAAACCAAAATCACCATTCTGAATCCAATTTTTTGAAATGTTTTCCACGGTACTTAAAGATGAATAGGTTCAAGGATGGGATCAAGGAAAAGTCATGTTGTCTAAAACTTGGAACTAGACATGTTTTTTATTAATATTTTTTATTTTATAAAAAATGGATACTGAGTAGTATTGTCTACATGAAATTTTCAAGTTTATATGTAATAGTTATGGCCTAATTCTCTAAAACTATAAACCTGAAAATATTCTCAATGTGAATTATTCATTTAATTCAATATTATTTAATGTTTTAGGGTCGGGTCCTTACAATATCTCCTTTAGCAATCCTCAGTGTGGCTGTCACCTTTAGAAATTAAAAAAAAATTACCGCAAAAAATTAAACATCCACTAACTTAAGGAATTATCTACCAATATTCAGTAAAAAGACTTCCTAAATCTCATAACATGATAATAACCTCCTTTTGGAATACAAAAGGAAAACACTATCTTTTTCACTACTTCAAAGAACTGAAGATCTTCCAGAACCACTCCTTTTACTTGATTGAATTCAAACAAATAAAGTTTTCTTCACATATTCCAAACAATTATAGCATTATAAATAATTATAAAACATTAATACTGGTAAATTTTATGATTTTAGAATGATTAAATTTGGGATAAGAACAAATAACAACACTGTTATTATGAAACTAGAACAAAACAATCAAAATTTTATATTAAATATATGATATTTAACAGTGCTAAAAAATTCCTTAATTAGCACTGAAGAAATACTGATGTCATAAGAACATTTAAAAGATGACAGATTTCATCAGTACTAAAAATATCACTAATAAAAGATTCATTCATCGGTGATAAAAAATTGATCAAGGGGGGCTTTTATCGGTGCTAGTTTAGCACCGACAAAGGGGATCGTTTATCGGTTCTTTTGCTAGAATTGATAAATGGTAAACTTTATTAGCATATTCTTGGAACTAATAAAGTGACCTTTTATTAATTTTATTTGTAGCACTGATAAAAGCCATGTTTCATTAGTGTGCTTCTAAAATTAGATAACACTTGAGAAACAAATACAAATTTTAATTTTAATTAAATTTACTACAAAAATACATGAAAAAACAATATATTACAAATATTTAAAAAATTTGTTTTAACAACTACATTTGTACATATAATTTATCCAAAAAAATAACAAATTAAAAAACATTAATGTTTCATTATCTTTAGACATCGACCCTCTCTCAAAAGAGCTTGAACATGATACATGTTGCAAAAAAAACAACCCCAACTCAAGAAAAAGAGTATACCTATATAAGAAAATAGTTTGTATGTAAGTAATACTATAAATAAAAAATTAAACATAAATATAAAAAATGCATTACTAAAATGTCACAATTAAACTAAAAATGTAAACTTCGACTCATATCGGGCACACCGCATGTCGGATTAATGTTTGTTGGATTCCTACACACCAAAAATAATTTATGAATAATTCTCCTAAAGTATCAAGATAATTTGAGCTCATTTTCTCAATTTTAAGTATGCAATGAGTGTTTTGAACTTAAATAATAATTTTAAATAAAAACATGTGCTTTGACTCATATCATCAACACCGTGTGCTAGATTGACATGTGGTTTATTCTTATACATCACAAATGATTTACAAATCATTTTAATTAAATATTAAGACAACCCATGTTTTTTTCTAGGTTTTTAGGGAGTATCAAACATTTTTAACTAATTTTGTTTAAACTAAAAACACATACTTTGAGTCATACTGATCACACCATGTGTCAGATTTATGTTTAGATGATTTCTACATATCCAAAATGACATGTGGATCATTTTCCTAAAGTATAAATACAATTAGAATGTCTTTATCTGTTTTTAATGAGTGGAGCATGTTTTTAATTAAAATGTCATTTTTAAAATGAAGACATGCATTTTGAGTTATACCGATCACACTGTGTGTCAAATTGATCTAAAACTAACTCCCACACATCACATGTGACTTATGGATCATTTTCCTGAAGTTTAAAAAATTATAAATGCATTTTAATTATTTTAAGTATGTCAAATGTATTTTGAGCTAAAATGACAATTTTAAATAAAAACATACACTTTGAGTCATACCCGTCACACCATGTATCAGATTGATGTGTGGTTGGTTCCTATGTGTCAAAAATAATTTATGGGTAATTTTTCAAAAGTATTAAGATAATACAAGTTCATTTTCTCAATTTTGAGTATGTGACATGTGTTTTGAACTAAAATGTTTGTTTAAAATAAAAATTCACTTTGTTTCATACTAACCACATTGTATATCAAATTGATGTTTGGTTGATTATTACATATCAAAAACAAATTATGGATCATTTTACTAAGGTTTCATGACAATCCAAGAGTTTTTTCTTAGTTTTCAATGAGTGAAACATATTTTTAAGTAAAATGTCTTATTTAAAACTAAAAACATGCACTTTGAGTTGTATTGGTCACACTGTGTGTCATATTGGAATGTGACTGATTCATAAACATAAAAAATTACTTATAGGTTTTTCTCAAAATCATCAAGACAATATTAGTGTCTTTTCTCAGTTTTTAGTGAGTGGTACATGTTTTTAAATAAAATGACATTTTTAAACTAAAAACACACACTTTGAGCCATACCTGTCACACCGTGTGCCATAATTAAGTAAGACTGGACCTACATGTCACAAATAACCTAAGTATAATTTTATTAAATTATTAAGACCATATGAGTGTGTTTTCTAATTTTTTAGTGAGTGACATGGATTTTAATTAAAGTATCATTTTTAAACTAAAAACACACATTTTGAGTTATATCAGTCATACTGTGTAACAGATTAAAGTGAGGATGACAATTATATTTCAAAAATAAATTTTGGATAATTTTCCTAAAGTATAAAAACAATATATATGTTTTTCTTAGTTTTGAGTATGTTATATTTCTCTTGAACATAAAATGTAAATTTTAAATAAACGCACACCCTTTGAGTCATATTGGCCACACCCTATGTTGGATTGACATTTGGTTGATTCTTACTTATCAAAAATGACATATATATAATTTTTCTAAGGTATCAAGACAATATGAGTGCATTTTCTTAGTTTTTAGTACAAGATGTTTGTTTTGATCTAAAATGTCAATTTTAAATAAAAACAAGCAGTATGAGTCATACCAACCACACTGTGTGTTGGATTGATATGTAGTCGATTATTACACATAAAAATGGCTAGAGAATATTTTTATGAAATTATAAAGATAATCAAAGTGTGTTTTCTCAGTTCCCAATGAGTAACACGCATTTTTAACAAAAATTTAGTTTTTAAACTAAAAACATTCGCTTTGAATCATACCAATCACACCATGTGCCAAATTTATGTGCGACTAGTTTTTACACGTTAAAAATGACCTATAGATTATTTTCCAAAATTATCAAGACAATTTGAGTGTGTTTTATTTATTTTTTGTGAGTAACACATGTTTTTAACTAAAATGTTATTCTAAAACTAAAAACATGCACTTTAATTCAAACCAATCACACCATGTGTCAAATTGACATGTGGTTGATTATTACATGTCAAAAATGATTTATTCATCCTTTTCTAAAATTATTAATACAAACCAAGTATTTTTTTTCTTGGTTTTTAGGGAGTGATACATGTTCTAATAAAAATATCACTTTCATGTTGAAAACATGTACTTTGATTCATACCAGTCACACTATATATCAGATTGATGTGCAGTTGATTCAAATACATCATAAATGACTTATGAATCATTATACTAAATTAAAAGAAAATATGAGTGTGTTTTCTTGGTTTTTAGTGAGTGAAACACATTTTTAACTAAAATGTCATTTTAAACTGAAAATATTCACTTTAAGCCAAATTGATCATGTCTTGTGTTGGATTGAGGTACGGATGATTCCTACATGTCATAAATGACTTATAGATTATTATACTAAATTATTAAAATAATAAAAATGTGTTTTACTAGTTAGGAGTATGTCATGTTTCTTTTGAACTAACGTGTCAATTTTAAATAAAAACACATATTTTGATCCATACGCGCCCCATTGTGTGTCGGATTGACGTTCGATTGATTCTTGTATATAAAAAATGATTTATGGATCATTTTCCTAAAGTATAAATAAAATATGAGTGTATTTTATCAATTTTTAGTATGTGATTCATGTTTGGAACTGAAATTTAAATTTTAAATAAAAACACACACTTTGAGTCATACCAGCCACACCATGTGTCAGATTGAGGTGAGGCTAATTACTATATATAAAAATGACTTATGGGTCATTTTACTAAAGTATCAATATAATATGAGTGTTTTTTATTACATGTAATCTTAACTAAAAGGTCAATTTAAATTTAAAACACACACTTTGAGTAATTCCCAAATTGAAAAAACACACTACTGAACATAAAAAAGATCAAATAAAGAAAAAATAGATCTATAAAGGGAACAAATAGTAAAAAAAATTATCATCCTTGATAAATATTTTTTTGATAATTTATTTATTTTTCATCGTATTTTACTCTTTATTGACCATAAAATGGTTTAAGAAAAAAAATATTGATGAAATAATTTCATCATGATCTCTAAGAAAATTAAATTAATAATTAATAGAGAAAAGTTATGAAGAAATTTACCAAAAAAGTATATGAAATGATGATAAAATTAACGAAATAAATATCATGAAGTCACCTATTGATGATGTTTGAACAAATTATGACACCATGTATTCTACCCATTCATTTTTAAATAAATATATTTCCTACTTCGAATATGTGGATGTCAATAGTCTTAGTAGTATTGGGAAAATATAAATCAAAAAACAATAAATATTTTAAATGAAATTGTAATTATAATCATAAATACATCTTTGGGGATGCTAGTTTTTTATTTAATATAATATCCTTTATAAATTATTAAACTTAATAACAACAATATTTTCCATTAGTTTATTCCATACACTACATAAACATTGACAAAAATAAGTAAAATTTTTTATAATTTTTTTATAGTGAAATATTATTATATATATACCCAAATACTTATCGACTTGTAGAATTTTATAGGCTTCTTGTGCTCATGGACTATCCACATGCCACGATTTTGAGGGTATTTAAAAACTTTCCTATTAAAAAACCATTAAAATGTAATAAAAAATGTATAACATGAAGTTTATTTGTAAAATATCGCATGTAATATATTATAAATTGATAAACATCATCACCTGTGGTCGACTTGTGGGGTATCCATGCATTAAATCAAAAAAAAAATTTAATATACAATTTGATTTCAATGAGAAACCAATGCTCCATAAAAAATAAAAAGGAACAGGTAATTAAATGAATAAAAATATATTCGATATGATTAAATTATAGAGTTTTACCCCAGCATTATAAGTATTAAGAATATTATGTCATCATTATGTTTGTTTTAAACATTATTGACAGTTTTTACACTTACAAAATATTAGTCTTCTTTAAAAGATATTTTTTTATAGAAGTGATGTGAGAACTAATGAGTCCAAATTTTTGTTCATAGGGTTTTTCATAAAAATAGTATTGATTTATATGCATTAAAAAATATTAATAGTATTAAACTATAATAAATATAGTATATTGATTATTCGAAAAACAAATTATGTAAAAACTGCTCATGTGTACATTGAAAATTGATACTCCTAGTCATTCATGCTTGATAATTTCACCTAAGATCTTAAGACAAATAATTTAGGTAATGTAATATCCATAAATTTTTTCTTCAAAATCAATGATGATCGTATCACCATATTTGAACTTTATATCTACAAAATCCTTTTATATTAGTAAATTTGGAAGTAGAATTGGCAGGATAAAGGTTCTTTATGAAGGTATTTTTGATCGATTGGTTGATACTTTATATTATTTTGATTCAGCCTTCAATTTCTCCTTCCCTTTATCCATCTAGAATAACATTATTTAGTTGAGGCATTTTTTATTAATTAATAAAGTTTTTTCCTAACAAATTGATTTTAAAGGAATAACTCCTTATTGATATGTATTTATACAAGATAAAACATCCGTGCTACAAAAGTTCCAATAGAAAGTTCATCCATGTGAACATCTAGATCATTAAGGGAGACATGAATCTCAGTTCTCAGCTCATGAGATATGTGAATCCACAATATCACATGACATTTTGTAAGTTGTTTCTTGAGTAGAATATCTCCTTGGATATTGTGCACTATACCCCTTAAAACAAGGTGATAGGTATGTGATGATAGAAATAAATCACAATCATTTTTACCCAATATAATATTAGAACAGGAAAGGTATCAGTGCCTTAATGATTCACATTTCACTGAAAAGTTTATGTTAAAATCTAATACCTTTGGTATGGTACACCTTTTAGGGGAATGGTTCTCCTTAAATCTAGGGGTCTCTATATAGTGGTTCTTGTTGTACGGTTTCTTCTCTTTGATTCCTTATAATAACATTCTCTAATAACTCATAATTCTCGTCAATTTTTTCTTCTATACAAGTTATTTATGTCTTTATATCCTCAATTTTCTTATATTTATCCCCTTTTACATTTCTTTTTCTCAAAATATGTCTAGGGTGACACTTCAAAACATGCACCTCTAATGCAGCCAAATTGTTCTAGCTTCTTCAAGGACACTAAAAGTAACATTCATCTAGCATAGTCAATGATGATTCTCATGTCAAAATGGATAAAAAAAATATAGGAAAAAACTCATCATTATTTTGTAATAATGATTTAAACTATAAAAAATTATTATATCATACCCACACATTCTTCCCATACTTTTTATGTTTTTTCATCTATTAGTATTCCATATTTATTTACACAATCCTCCTTCCATAGAACATGATGTGGTGTAGAAGTTGATTTGGATCATGATTCATCAATATATATATAAAAAAGGAATATAATTTTGTTTTTGTTTCATTCTACATAAAATTATTACTATATATTTAAAATACATACCATCTTTTCAACTGAAGAATACCCCATCCTTGCTTTATGGTAGGGGTTTGTTGGTTTTGATTCATGCTACATATTTCCAGAACTCTGTTGTTGTTTAATAAATTAAAAAATATCAATCAAAGTGATGAATATAAGTATTTTCAAGTAATTTATTAGAAATCATAATGTAATTGAAAAGATCACACCTCACAATGACCAATAAATGCATTTTGTGTTTCTTATTTTATCATGTGTGATTACATCTATGGGGGGTGTAAGTTCACATTCTCTCTAGTATCTCTAAGATGGTGCTTCATAAGAACTGTCTAAAATCCTTTATGATCCTTTCTAGGGACCATTAATAAAAAATTTATTTTTCATTCATCTAGTATAAATGCACTTTTCAAGGGATAATGAATAGTAAATAAATATTTAATTATTTTATTGTTTTAGTAAAATAAATAATGTATTTCATAATGTAACTCTAATCTCTTCCCAAATTAGGGCATTTATGGGAACGACATTGTAAAATGAATCTACATCAATCAACACATGAATTCGAGTGGTGAACCCAATGAAACTAATGAAAATTGAATTTTTTTGGGTTAATAGGCTAGCCATGTGCATCCCATCCAACCTCAAATTTGATTCCCCTTTTTCTCTCCATACTAAATTTTATTACACTATTATTATATGATGCTTCTATTTTTTATTGGGAATATTTTTTTCACCTACTACCATTTCCTTAGCTTCAAAATCATCAATATATTGTTCCATGGGATTATTACCATTGACATATGGAGAAACATGTTGTTCCTCTACATTGGGAGAATTAGCATGTTCAGAAACCTATTATTCCTTAAGATTGGGTGCATCAATATGTATAGAAGCCATTATCTGTAGAATTGGTTAAACATTTAATTTATATGATGTAAATTAAGTAGTCAAAAGATAATTATATGAGGTAACGTGATTATATTAAAAATATATATATAACCTGGATATTGAACTCTCTCTCTCTTTTCTTTAATGGTTGAAGGGATTTGATCCATTTATCGAGTATCCAAATCCCATAATTATGGTCTCCTCTAATATATAAGATACCTTCTATATTAGTATTTCCTTAAAATGATTATGACATACCAATAAAAGAGTTAACTATAGTTGAATTGACATATGAACCTTAAGTGGTTTTGGACCATAAAATAATAATTTACGACTTTCTATTTATAGGATTCATGATATAAAATACTTTTACCATCTGTGATTCCATTATTAATTTTTCATCCTTGTACCCCTCCTTAATAAAAACAACTTTCATGAATCTCAATTCATCAATTTTAACTACACGCCTATTATCAAATCACTTCCATTAAAAATTTAACACTTGGAATATTGTATAATACAAATCCCATATTTTTTCAATGATTACAAAGTATGAAATATTCACATAAATTGTATTTTTATCCTTGGTACCAGATACATGGATTACTTCAACCACAACTTTAACTCCACTATTTTTCATGGTAATACATTCATCTTGTTCCTTTGTATAGAATTTATAACCATTCATCAAAATTGATCTGAAATTGAATTTAGATTTTTAGATGACTTCTTAAAAATATGGTCACAAAACAATCTTAAAAAATTTTGATTATGTGTATATAATATCGATATTTTAGTCCTTGATGGATTCAAATACTTAATAATTACTTTGTGGGTTTAAACATATGAATCAACCATTAAAGTTTTTTGTAAAATGTAAAGGAGAGCCTAATCTCACAGTATAGTAGTATTTGCGACAACATATATTCCAGAATTTCGTTTACCCAAAAGTATCTTGGTGTGATGAGATTTTTTTAGAAAAATTATTACCATATTGGACAGGTAGTCAGTGTAGAATTAAAAGGCTTCCTCAACAATATATCACTCTACAATAAAACTTTCTTACTAACTTTGATTTTTGAAATACCCTGCAAAAATATTCATATACCATTTAATGGTGTATATCCATCTATAATGTGAAATACCATAAAGCCATGTATATCTAACCAATTGAACCATCAATTAAACCATCACATCAAATAATGATGGTGGGAATAACATCTCTAATTCACATAATATGACAGTAATTTCCTTTTCCTCTATTATAAATTTCACTGGGTCTATAACTTTACTACATATAGATTTGAAAAAAAACAAAGATTCGTTAATATATGATGCAAATTCTTGGGTAAAATGAAATTTAAAATTTCAAGAATTATAAAATACATAAAAACATGATATTAATATGATTTCACACCCTTTAACTTTAAATAATTAATTGACATGATATTATTGATATTTTATGAATACTCTTCTAGAACCTTTACATCATTCATGAACTTGAAAAACTAATATCTCTCTTTTCTGGAAAGATTTGAAGAAGTTTGAGGAAGAAAAGTATATCTCTCTCCCTTCACTAGCACCAACTCTCCCTGTATCCCCATGTCAATCAGGTCTAACCTGGCCTTAATGTCACACTTTGATTTTCAGGTTCATTTAGTAACGTTCCAATTACATAATCACATATATTTTTTCTACATGCATGACATCAAGAAAATTTTTGGCGTACAAACAATTCCAATATAGTAATTCAAAGAAATTATCTCTTTTTTCAACTGATTTCCATAAGGTTTTTTAAATAAGTTTTACTAAAATAGGTTTCTATATCCTTAACTTTATAAAACAATTTATCATCTATTAGTGGAGATAGTGATGTACCATCTTCTAAATTTCGTTCAAATGATATCATCAAAGATTATTGTTTATGCCATCGGGGTAGAAATCTGTGATATCCTAGAAACACTATCTTCAAATAATGTTTCAACCTAAATAATTGTGTATGTTGTTCATAAATGGGATGCCCTATAGTTTCTTTAATGAAATATCCTGAAAATTTTCCATAAATAGAAAATTCATTTATCAACCAATACAACATGGATCTTAATGTAAAATCTTCATTTCTATAACATTCATACAACATAACACTTAAATCCCATATTAATTTTAAATCTTTGATCAATGGATCCAAATAAACATCAATATCATTACCTAGTTTTTTTGGACCGAATATAAGCAGAGACAATATAATGTATTTTCACTTCATGTATAACCATGGTGGAATGTTTTAATTTATCCATATAAACAGCCATGTATTAATAGTTCTATTTTATAAACAAAAACATGTAGATAGCACAATATGAAGTTTTCTCAACTCTTTTCCAAATTCAGGATACTCTTGATCAATTTTCTTCTACCAAATAGAGTCTACTAGGTGATGATGATTCCCATATTGATTTCTTATATCAATGTTCCATATAAATTTCCCTATAGTCTCATCACTTCCATATAGATTCCTAAACCTTAGAATGATTGGAAAGTAACATAAAACCGATAAAGGATTAGATTTAACTTTTTTGTATCGATACATGCGACACTTTGGGAAATTTTAAGTGATTCATAGTCCTTGTGAAACATTATACATTCATTTAGACAATTATTTATTCTTTTAGAGATCATAACCATTGATCATAGAATTTTTTAGTGTAATATGTTTAGGATGAAGCTTATTATCTTCTAGTAGAATAACATTCTAGAGAGCAATTAGTTCAATAAAGTTGGTGTTGTTCCATCCACTACCACAAAACAGGGCAAGGGAAGCAATACCCTTTATCAATGCTAAATAGAAAGCGATGATAAAGAGTTGGGCCTTTATCTATGCTAGAAAAAAGTGTTGGTAAAGGTAACCTTTATCTGGGAAAAAACAAGCACTGATAAAGGTGTACCCTTTATCAGTACTTTTTTTGGAACTGATAAAGAGTACATTTATCAACACTATTATTAGCGCTGATAAAAGTTTTTATTATTAATTTATATAAAATTATTATATTTATATTCAAAAATAATTTTTATTTGTATACATTAAATAAAAAAAATTATATTTAATAAATAAATATATATTTATCCTATATATCATTTTAAATAAATATATATGAATATAAATTATTAAAATTATACTTTTATAAAATAAGTATTTATCAGCACTATAATTTTATCACTAATAAATAGGTACTTTATGAGTGCTTTTTTAATGCTGATAAAGGTCTACCTTTATCAGCGCTGATAAATGTTCCAATGGTTTTTATAAAAGAACCCTAACAGGACCCTCCTCTCTTGCACCTGATCAAGCTTTTGTGGAAGTTGAACTCGACCCCTCCTCCATCGCGATCCCTCCTCCTCCTCCTCCTCTGTTGTCGCCACTGCCTTTTCCTCCTCCTCCACCATGACCTTCCTCATCCTCTACCATCGCTACCTCCGTCACTGTTGCCTCCACCGCTACTGCCTCTGCCGCCACTGCCTCTGTCGCCACTGCCTCTACCACAATCCCTCCTACTTGGCAACCCTTCATGGTTTATAATGACATATTTTTTCTTGGTTTACTGGTTTTCATTGAATGAAGAATCAACCATCTTGTTTATATGTATGTTCCATGTGATATAATAATGCTGATTTCTAGGAGTTTTTTTATCCTTATTATAGAATAGGTTAAGTACCAATAGTATAGAAAAATTCCCAAGTGTCCTTCAAAGCATGAAAATATTTTAAAATTTCAAATTCAAAATAATATAAAGGTTTTTAAATGCGAGTTTTACACCTATTGATTTCTAAATAATGTGTTTGGTGTGTTTAATGTTCTTGAAGTGTCCTAAAGGCGTTGTTAGATTTTAAAAGGGTTTATTAACCCATATGAGTTATATTATAAACATTGTGATAGAATTTCACTATTAAATATGTTATTATTTTGGATTTTTTGATCCCATTTGGTTTTATAAGATTATATTCAAAATATTGGTCTTAAGAGTTGATTTGAAAGATATTTTAAATCATTTTATTTGGATTCTCACCCTTAAAATGTTTTCTTGTTCATTTGGGACATTATGAGAAATGGTTTTTTATATAATCTTTATGATCAATTTATTCCCATTTTTGTTTTGTTCTAAATAATGGGTGGTTCTCTAAACATGTAGTGTTCTTTTGATAGAGAAACGTGATGTTTCTTTCTAGAGAATTTGAGGTTGGGTGATCATTTATTTATAAATGTATTCAATTTGTATGATTCTTGATGCGTTGAATTTATTGATTTCTAACCACCATTTTTGATGTCTTGGGACTCTTAAGAGACTAGGTATTGATCTGAATATGTGTAAACCATTGTATTGGATGTCTATAATATTTGGAGGGTGTCCCACTAGACTGAGTGAGATAATAGATTAGAGAGTGATCATTTGATCATGGAAGGTAAGGAGATATAGTCTTATGTCCCATGGTATTTGTGCTCTCCTAAGATATTTATCCCGTGACCATTCGATTGGGGGATGCCTTGGTGGGTACTAGTGATGGAATAACCAGTGGGTAGGTTGTTGTGTGAGATATATCAAGAATTATTTTAAATCTTATATCATGTTGGTTACGTGGTTTGTATTTATTATCCCACAGAAAATATTTATCATGGCTATATGAAATTGTGACATCTCCCTTAGAACCCTTATAGGTTCAGTACATGGAGTGGGGTTGATTATGTTGTTAGTGGAAATGATAATTTGGAATCATTATGACCTTAAGGATGGGTAAACCCACACATGGGGTGGTGTAGGTTGGTAACTAAATAAGAATAAAGAGATTTCTTGTTGATATATTGTTACCTATAGGTCTTGGTATCATCATGATATATTTTTTAACTATAGGATATGCTAATGATGGATACGTTTGTTGAGGCTTCTTAGGATGTGTCATGTATGGGTTCTTTTGTAATAGCCTCTTGCTCGATGCTAGGTATCAATCGTTGGCTAGCAAAGATCTAGGATGAGGCTTATCTTCAATGCTTGTTCATTATATCTTAATCATTATTACATATCTATGATGAGGGTGAGGCCTAGAGACCTTGGGATTTTAATGTAGAGATACTCCACAAAGGTGAACATTCTTTAATTTTTTTTAAATTTTATGTTTGTCTATACATCATGGGATATATGCGGTTTTCCATGAGACATAAATTATTTTAGTGGTTCAGATTGTGTTGAAGGTTAGATTAGTTATTCTTCATTAGTTCCTCCTTTATGTATGTGAGTTTTTTCATGGGACCTGTCTTATGTTAATGGTTTGGATCGTGTGGGAGGTTGGATATTTTATTCCCTCCATACTGTTTTGGGGGGGTGGATGTTATTCCATGAGACATATAGTCACATCAAAATTCATGATCAATATTTAATGGTTCTTCCAAGGGGATGAGTGTTGCAGTGTATACCTTGTGTTAATTCAACAATGTGACATCATAGGGTGTACAATGCAATAGACCTTTAGGCTACACCATAATGTGCCCTATTCTTGAAATGAAAAGAGATTTATTTAGTCTTTTTAATGAGGTTCCCCTATTCCTTATTTGCCACTCGACCCCATCACCCAAACCCCTCTTCCCCATAATTTTCCCCTCTCATAATTCACTCTTTAGGATCCCTAATGGTCATTTCATAGTGGACAGCCCGCCCCCTTGGATAGCCCACCCCCCCTCCCACACACCCCTATACCCCCCACACCCCACCCCACTTGGGCAGCCCACCCACCCCATCCCCCTCTGTACAACCCACACCCCCTCCCCCACACCCCTGCAACCCCTACCCCCCCTCCCCACAGACAGGCCACCCCCGCTTCCCCTTTGAACCTTTTATGTTTTACTGTATTTTTTCTATTTTATCATCGAGAACCCCTTCGTGCTACACCACCCTCCCCTTCCTCTCCTCTTGGGTGGTTCTCCCTCACCCAGTGTATGTTTCAACTTTCATCACTTATATTAGAGAGCCTAGGATAATTTTTACCTCTCTTAATCCTTTTATATATTAGTGTCTCCCTCCCCCCAAATCTTATAATTAAATGGACATGGGTCAATTACAATTGGAAATGTAATGATATGACCAAAGCTGGTATCATAACCAACAACTGACCTGAATTTCCACTAACCTAAGGATTCCTCACTACTATTGGTTAACTACCGCTTAGCATACCATCTAATTTGAACTTCTAATCCAGCGTCCCCATGATGCTCTCATCTGACACCATCTCTATGATATCATCATTCAGTCACCACTTTTTCTTCTCTTCCTATACTAATTTACTAGGTAAATGGGTACAGGAAGAGAAGGAAAAGTAAATGATGAATGATGATATCATAGAGATGGTGTCGGATGAGACCTTCATGTGGATGCCAGACCAGATGTTCAGATCAGATTCTATGGTAATTGGTAGTTAACCAATAGTATTAAAGTGCACAAAGAATCATTTGTTTTGTTATTGCATTATATCTGGAAAAAAGAAACCATTTGGAAAGATGTAAAGTTAAAGTTATGATATAATATGTCTATTTTAATGAAAAATTATATAATGAAATTTGGAATTGATTTTCATTATTCCTTGCAGGGTTCGTTTATTTTAGAATATTTCTGTCCATGTGACATGCCTTTGCAAGAAGAGAAATGACGTTGTGTCTGCTCAATCACTGAGGTAATGGGAAATCTATTTCACTAATGACTCAATATTTCATAGCTATATGATAACTCTTATGTTTTTTCTCTAATTCACAAAAGACTCTTCATGTGATCATGTCACATAAGCTTCTTTATATTATTACTTCATGTATACCGATCGTGTGATATGATCACATGATCACATCACATAATCAATTAAGTTAATTCACTTGAACCATGATTCGCCTATTCTTGTCTTATTTACATGATAAAATAAAGATTCAAGGGTTGTGTAATCATATAAATCTCCCAGGTTCATTTAATCACGTGATCCTATTATGGTCATGTGATCACATAACCTTGAACATATCATGAACTTAATATAATATTTCTAATTAGTCATGTTCCCCTTTCTTACTCAAGTATATTTTTTAACCTAAAATCCTCCATTCTCATAATTAATTGAAGTTTTATCTTTCTTATGATACAAATGAATTCAATAATTGAAGCTAATAAGGATACAGTTCATTGGACTACAATGGTCGATAGTGTGGAAGTCGACCAATACATAGTCATTCAGTCCACTCATGAGCATCTTAAAATCTTGATGGGAACTGATATCTTGGATTTTCAATTTTCTAATTAGTTTCCCTTATATATGGGTGGGGTGTCTAGGAGGGAGGGGTGTCCAGGAGTGGGTGGGTCCAGGAGGGGAGGGAGGTTTCCCAGAGGGAGGGGGTGTCCAGGAGGGAGGGGTCTCCAAGTGGGAGGATGGGGGGTGTTCGTGAGGGAGGGGGTGTCCAAGGGGTGTCCAGGAGTGGGGGTTTTCAAAAGGGAGGGGGTTCCCAGGATTGGGGTGTCCAGGAGGGGCGGGATGGGGTGTGTCTAGAAGGGATGGGGTGTCCTAGAGGGAGGGGTTTTCTAGGTTGATATCCATTCAATTCCATTCAATATTGATAATATACAATGGGTAGATCACTTCTAGAGTAGCCTGAAGTGGGTCCGTAGTGGGGGGAGTCTAGGTGGGGCGGGGGGGGGGGGATGTCCAGGGGTGGGAAGGGGGTTGTCCAGGGGGTGGGAAGGGGGCTATCCAGGGAAGGGGATGGGGGTTGTAGGGGGAGGGGGTTGTCCAGGGGGAGGGGGGTTAAAGGTGGATTGGGGGTGCTGTCTAGGGGTAGGGAGGGGGTTGTCTAGGGGGGGTTGTCTCGGGGAGGGGAGGGAGGGGGTCTAGCTAATCACACTAAATAACTAGAAGGTAGGGGTGTCCAAGGGGGAGGGGTGTCCAGGTGGAAGGGTGGGTGGGGTTTCCGAGAAGGAGGTGGTGTCTAGGAGGGAGGGGTTGTCCAGTAGTGGGGGGGTCCAGGAGTGTGGGGTGTCCAGGAGGGGTGGGGGGCTATCGAGGGGGTGGGAAGGGGGCTATCCAGGGGGTGGGAAGGGGGTTGTTCAGGGAAAGGGAGGGGGGGAGGGGGAGGGAGGGGGGTTGTCCCGGAGGAGGGAGGAGGCTACAGGTGGAGTGGTGGGTGGGGGTGTCTAGGAAGAAGGGGGTGTCCAGGTGGGAGGGGGTGTCCAGGAGTGGTGGGTGTCTAGGAGTGGGGGGTGTCCAGGAGGGGAGGGGCTATCTAGGGGGTGGGAAGGGGGATATACAGAGGGTGGGAAGGGGGTTGTATAGGGAAAGGGAGGGGGAGGGAGGGGGAGGGAGGTTGTTGTCCATGAGGAGTGAGGGGGGCTGCATGTGGAGTGGGGGGCTATCCATGGGTAGGGTGGGTGGGTGGGGGTGTCCAGGAAGGAGCGGTGTCTAGGATTGGGGGTGTCCAGGAGTGGGGGGTGTCCAGGAGGGGAGGGGGGCTGTCCAGGGGGTGGGAAGGGGGGTGTTTGGGGAAAGGGAGGGGGCTGTAGGGGGAGGGGGGTTATCCAAGATGAGGGAGGGGGATCAAGTAGAGTGGGGGTTGTCTAGGGGTAGGGAGGGGGCTATCCAGGGGGCTGTCTTGGGGAGGGGAGGGAGGGGGTCTGGATAATCACACTAAAGAACTAGGAGATCAAGAGCAAAGTGAACTGGTATGATCATGGCCTATCTAATTGTGTATTTTCTCATCAGGACCTCTCTAAAACTGAGAAATACATTCCTTCCATACCTTCAACGGGACCTTAGATATTGTATGGGGTCCTTAGAGAGGCATAAGTGGTCAGGGTCCAAGCAGGGTTGGACCTGATGTATGATGTGAATGCGCTAGAACTCATTCCATTTGACCTGACATGCGAGAGTACACTCTTATAGGCTCATAATATATCTAACTATTAGGTTTATAACCTATCTAGGATGGTTGTATCACTAGGAAAATGTTATAATTTCTTCTAAAATTGAATACTCCTATGAAATTGAATACACCATCATGTATGTGTCATATTTTATAACCTGTGGAGATTCCTCCCTTTTTTATTGTCAATAAATGAATCCTTTTGAATTCCATGTTATTGACATTTCTTCCTCTTTTTTTCTCATCCATGTAATCTTAACAAAACAATATTTATAATTCAATGAATCATGTTGAGCCTCTTCTAAAAAATTAATTCAATCCAAGGAAATATGGACATGCAAAGGTTGTGACAGGTAACAATTGAAAATTTATTAATGTATTCTTTTATATTAATGTTTAATTTATTTCATTATTATTTTACTAACATAATATTTGTTTTATTATATACGTGAATTTTTTTTTCAAAGTTCGAATTATTTTTTTGTAAACTAATACCATGGACGACAATTTTTGAGAGGGGATCACTGATGAAAAAAGGGTGAAACATTAATGTTTTTAACCATTTGTTAGATAATTTTAATTGTAACTATATTAAAAATTGTTTGAAATTTATATAGTAGTGCCTTTTTTTGTATTCATGATTTCAAGTAAAGGAATATATCATTGTTTGGGAAACTCTTATGCATGCTGTTTTGTTCTTTTATGCTTTGTTTGTGTGTATGTGTTGTTTGTGTTGTGTGTGTAGGTGTTGTCTAAAGTGTGCAAGTGTTGTGCAGGTGATGGGTTTTCTTAGGCAACTTGGCCTTTATCATCTGTAATTATGCGCTGATAAATGTTTAATATATCAGCTCCCAAAATAGTACTGATAATGGGGGTCTTTATCAGTGCTATTTTGAGCGTTGATATATTAAACATTTATCAGTGCTCAAAATAGTGCTGATAAAGTTGGCACTTTATCAGCGCTATTTAGAGTGCTGTTAAAGGGGACCCCCCTTTATCTTATCCACGATTAACAGAACTTTTCTAATACTATTAAAGGCCATTTTCAGTTCTCTTAAAAGTCATATTTGTAGTAGTGATATGTTTCCAGTTTTTATATTATATAACATTAATACGGCAGATGATGTTGTATATTTAGTTCATCCAACACACAATGTAATCTCTTTATAACTCTTTAACTTATGAAATAGTTTTGTAAAATCATGAAGTTCTTCTTCAACTATCATTTTCATTTCCTCAATATGATCTTTATTTTCATTCACACTTGTAATAATATCCTCAATATAGTCTTTATCATTTTTCACACTTGTAATCATATAAGATTATCTATAAAAATATTTGTTATCCCTATCACTAGCTACATTCAGTTCTTTACTGATTTTATTACAACATTTATAAATTTGTTCTATTCCAAGATAGATCAGGTATTCTTCCAACTCCACTATACTAATTAGTCTTGAATAAAAATAATATAAACATGGAAATATTATTTGAGAAGGGTTATATGCGTGATATTTTAGAAACTTGATAAACTCTTTCATCTCATACTCATACTCTTTTCTCATATGATATTCATTAATCAGTTTTTTATCCATATCCATCCTATTTGAATCAGTAACATTCATATTTAACAAAATAAATAAATACATGAAAGTTATGAGCTTATAACACTAAACATATATTATTTAAATATACACACATATAGTCATAATATTTGATATAAATTTTCAATGCCTCAACAACTTGGTAGAATATATAAAGGTCAAGAATAATATGAATTTAAAGTATTATAACAATTACTTTATTATTACAAGCAGTTACATTTCATAAACCATTCTTTTTTTAAATGGATTCATCGTGGGAGTTAATTCACTCCCTATGACTATCAATATTCATAAGAAACCTAAAAATTTCTACAACTATATAAGCATTTAGGTCTATATAACATGATTTCACTTTCGAAACATACATCAAAACAAATTAATTACTTTTCACAATGAATCTATAGTGTTTGAAACAAAGTAATCACATCGATTATGGTTATTAAATTTATAAATTTATGAAAGATTCCATATTTTAATTCTTAATTTGGTAATAATGAAAATAAAAAATTTAATGTGGAATGAGATTTTGAAAACAATAAAGATTTCAAGTAGATTGGGAATAATAAATGCTTCGACCAAAATAATACAAATTTTCAAATTTCAAAACTATGAAGAGGATTTATTTAATCACAAAAATAATTTTAATCATTTTGTTAATATAAAATAATATCTATGTTTTTAATTTAATTTCATTTTAAAAAATCTATTTATTTATTTATTTATAAATATTTAAATTTCAAGATATTTAAGTTTTTTTCAATACCATTGTATAATAATCCTATAATCTTTATGACCTTGCATGTGTTACTACTATATCATTATATCTGCATTGTTTTCAAGGATTTCCCAATGTGTGATCATCATTAGAATCTATTATAATATTTTGAGTTAATATAAAGATAAAAAATCATATATTCATTGATATTTTCTTTAATCGTGGGGGATATATAAATGTATTTTAATATTATATATCGAAACCCATAGTAGGATTAATTTATCAATATTGTGGTTATCTTCAATCAATACAGATCTTCCCAATTCATCTCATGGATCATAGATTAGAAAATAACTTATTAATTTACATGTTAACATATAAGTTTAAAATAAAATTATTAAATTCACCATGTCATGTTTATATTTTATTTTATTTCAAATCATGATTCTAGAAACACTATGATGAAAAATCCATTTGACAAATACATTATTCTATTTTATATACCACAATCCATATTTTTATTTTCTAATGACACTTTTAAAGGGTAAGTGTGAACCAAAGACCCATCCAACCAGTAATAAGACTAACCAAGTAAACCACATAACCAACCCGTTGTAAGAGTACCACACACTGCAAAATCCAAAATTTAGAAGACCACAAAAGGTTTTAAAGTTTCAAAATTCAAAATTCAAAATAAATCTCGGACAGCGAGCCCACCCACGTCACACACATACACCTTCAGACACGTCTATTCTAAAAACCATCATCATCATTGTTGGAGCTGCACCATACCTCACCATCACTGATTGATCATTGTCTCCATCTACCTCATGTAGACGCCCACTCAAACTCACCTCCCAAAGAACCTTGAAGACCATCACGCAGCTCCACCTTAGAGAGAATGGTGGAAGCCTAGCTCTACAAAAGATAAAAAATGGGATTTTGCAGGATGAGACGGTGGTAAAATCATCTCCAACCGAGAGACCTCGAACCAGGGAACACGATAACTAGAAAAATACCTGAACAAATCTGACCTTGGAATCGACCACCCTGAGCAGCCACACTGATGCGACCATCATCACCATCCCCAAGCCACAGAATGATGGAGAAATCCAAATGAAATCCAATGAAACCCACCAAAAACATGAGACGAAACTCTCAAATCTTGGAAGAACACATCTATAAAAACTAGAGCCATCGAAGAATCCAAATCAAGGAAGATCCTATCCAAACGCCATCCTATCGACGCTCACCTTTTCCCCTACCATCTACATCGAAACAAAAGATCCTCCCTATGTTGAAACCACAATGCCAACACTCCAATGTCGAACCAGTAACAGAATATCAAAATCCCCCAATAGAATAAAATCCCAAAATACTGATATCAAGGATGAAATTATGGGATTGGAACCCTAGTAGGAAATAGGGAAAAAGCCTTAAAATAAAAGATATGTGAGGGGATGAAACCCTGGAAAGGGATCGGGGGAAGAAACTCCAAATGAAGAAGATCAGAAACGCAAAGAGGATCCTCAATCTCCAAAAGCATCCTAAAACCCCGGTGTACACTCAACTATAGATCCAACCTAGAAAATAGCGGTGGAACTCGATCCTAGAACTCTGTAAGGCACTTGAGAAAGGCTTTCATGGTGTCGGGGGAGGAGAAATAGAGAGACGAGACCAAGAACCACCGAAAGAGAAAAATAAGAGGACCTGGATAAAGTGAAGCCTAGCATAAAGAGTTGAGAGAATATAGGACTAGGGAGAGCGGAGCAGAAACCAATGCCACTGGGGAGAGAGGGAACCCTAGGAGGAGGAGGAAGCCAAAATGAGATGAGAGACCGAGGGAGTCTTGGAGAGTGGGGTTTCATTTATATTTTCTATAAAAACATTTTCTAGATCATCAACAGGTTTCTCTAGATGTTACCATTTTTTATAGGGTAAATTTTCATTTCCTCCTAAAAAATATTTAATAATAGTGTTCTAAACTTTTTTATCATAATTATTTTAGGGATATCTTGACATTATATTTTATAAATTACTATCACTATGGAGCATCAAACATCCTTTAACCATTTTATTAATGGATTTCCCAATATGTTCATTGAAGTTTATATATCTATAATGCACCCTTTCTTGTCTAATTAATTCATACAGCATAACTTATTCCCCTTGTCTTAAATTCAACTTCATATATTTGCATTCTTGCATAAAAATACATGATATAAAAAATAAAATACTCACGATCATATTTTTATATTCAAAATTGTATGGATATAATATTCTCAGTTGAGAATCATAATCAACATTGAAACACAAAAAAAATATAATTTTATATTAAATTTTTATTAAGAAAATGAAATTTGAAAAGAAAATATTCAGAAAAAATTTTAATTACATGAAAATGAGAAAGATAATATGAACTCAAAAAAATCATGTGAAACACATGAAAGATCTACTGAGATTCCTTGAAAACAATTTTGGAATTTCATACCTTCGGTTTTGAGGTTCGATCTGTCCAGAGTAATCGAATTCAGCTGCAGTAGAGATTTAGCTCTATGAGATATTGAATGCAATGTGAGGAGGAAGCAATATGCTACAGTTCTTTTTAAAGGGGTGGAGGGTTTTATTAGCACTAAATTAAAATCATTGATAAGAGTATGTCTTATCAACACTAAAAACATAACCGTTGAAAAATACCACTTTTTTCTATGCTTTCTTAGCATTGATAAATCATCACTTTTATCAATGCTAAAAAACACTCATAAAAGTGGTATTTCTCAACGCTTAACCTAACATAGACAAAAATGTAAAAAATGAAAAAACGAATAAATAAATAATATTAATTACATAAATATTAAAATTATTAAAAATGAATTGTACTAACTATTTAAATTTTAAAAATTTTAAAAATGGAATTTCAATAAATTAATTATGTAAACTACAATCATATTGAAAATATTAAAAATTAATAAATAAATATTAAAAATGAATAAATTTTGAAAATATTAAAAATTAATAAATATTAAAATTTAATAAGTAATATTGAATGAATGAGTATTAAAATTGGAAAAATAAATTTGAATAAATTACAAAAATATTTTTAAAAAAAATTTGAATTGATTAAATTAATTACATAAATTACAAACACATACAAATGAATAAAAATGAATAAATAAATAATATTAATTATATAAATTAAAAAAATTAAAAATGATTTATAATAACAATTTAAATAAAAAAATATTAAAAAATGAATTTGAAAAAACTAATTACATAAATTTCAAGAAAATTAAAGATATTAAAACTTAATAAACGAAAATGAATAAATATTGTTTGTATAAATTACAAACATATTAAAAATATTAAAAGAAGTACATAAATATGTATAAATAAACTCTGAAAATGATTGAATTCCAAAAAAATATAAATTTTAGTAAATTTTAAAAATGAATAATTAATATTAAATGAAAGCATATTAAAAACGAATAAATAAAACATAATAGATTCTAAAAACTATTTAAAAAATCAATTCGTAAGATTAATTGCATGAGTTGTAGACACATACAAAAATGAAGAAAAATGAGTAAATAAATAAAATAAATTATGTAAATAACAAAATTATTAAAAATGAATTATATGAACCATTTAAATTACAAAAAATATTAGTAAAATGCATTTAAAAAATTAATTATATGCATTTAAATCATTTTAAAATATTAAAACTTAATAAATAAAATTGAATAAATATTAATCATATAAATTATAAACATATTGAAAATATTAAAACTTATTAAATAATTATATATAAATAAATATTAAAAAATAAATAAATTTCAAAAATATTAAAAATTAATAAATATTAAAAATGAATAAATAATATTAAATGAATGAATCTTAAAATAAATAAATAAAATTGAATAAAATATCAAAATATTTTAAAAAGGTTAATTCATGACATTAATTACATGATTTACAAACACATGAAAAATGAATAAAAATTAATAAATTGATAATATAAATTATATAAATAAAAAACTAATAAAAATGAATTATATTGACTATACAAAAAATATTACAATTAAAATGAATTTATAGAATTCAATTATATAAATTTAAAAAATATTTAAATATTAAAACTTAATAAATACAAAATTAATAATATTAAGAATATAAATTACAAACATATTAAAAATATTAAAATTTAGAAAATAATATGTAAAATTTCTAAAAAATGAATAAATTAAAAAAAATATTAAAAATTAATAAATATCAAATATGAAAAAAAATGAAATAATATTAAAAATTAATATAAAAATTTGAATAAATTAAAAAATATATTTTAAAAAAGTGAATTCATAACATTAAATGCATGAATGGCAAGGACATAAAAAATGAATAAAAATGAATTAAATAATAATGTTATTATTGTCAATTATTGATGTATGTATTGTATTGATTGTATATAAAAAATATAATTATTTATTGGCCTTTACATACAATTACATACACGTGCATGCACGTACGTACACATACATATACATACCTACACAAACTCACGCATGGGAATACACATACACATACATATAATTACATATACTTGCATGCACATACATACACATACATATGTATACATACATATACTATATAAACATACATACACATACACATATGCACATACATACGCAAAGACTTACATATACACACACATACACATACACATACACATAAACATATAGACACACACACACACATGCACAGACACAGACACGCACACATACACATAAAAATATACATACAAACATGTATATGCATATATATACATATGTACACATACCTGCACATACACGTACACATATACACATACACATACACATACACATACACACATACGCATAGACACACATATGTACACATATAGACATACACATATAGATACACATATACACATACACGTACACACATACACATACACATACACATACACATACACATACACATACACATACACATACACATACACATACACATACACATACACATACACATACACATACACATACACATACACATACACAGACACATACACATACACATACACATACACATACACATACACATGCATATACATATACATACACATACATGTATGTATACACATACACATACATACAATTACATCCATGTGCACGCACATACATACACCTACTACAAAAACATACATATACATACATACACATGCATGTGCATCAACATACACACACACACATATATGCACATACACGTACACGTACACATACACATACACGCACACACATATGCATACACACACATACATACACATACACGTATGTATACTCATATACATACAAACAGTCACATACACGTGCATGCATATACATACATATACATATGCATACATACACATACTATATAAACATACATACACATGCATGTACATCCACATACACACACACACATACACACACAAATATGCACACACACATACACACATATACGCATACATGTACACGCATAAACATACACATACACAACACACACACACACACACAACACAACACATGTATACACATACAACATATATATACATGAAGATGTATATGTACACAAACATCCACATATATACAAAATCATATATATACATACAAATACATGTATGTATATTTTAAATTATTTTATATGAATATAAATATATAAATTCAAATATGAATCACATTTTTAAATAAATATATTCATTAATATATTTATATAATTGTTTAAATAAAATATTAATATATCATATTTATATTAATTATATATATATATTGTAATTAATGTATATAAATATACTATTAAATATTTTTATTAATTAATATGAATTTGTTAATTTTTTATATATAGAATTATGAAAGTAATATTGATACTAATTTTTTATTATAATTTATATAAATAATATTTATATATTATATTTACACATATATACTTTCTGTGTGTGGGGGAATTAAATTATTCACTGTTACCTTTATCAGCGATAAAAAAAGTGCTAATAAAAGTCCGCTTTTATTATTCATTTTGTTTAGTGCTGATAAAAGTTTGTGATGCATATCGAGTATCCTATAGTAGTGATTACTTACACCAAATATTGAAAATAGATAACAACTAACAAATATACATGTAGATAATAATCATAAATATAGTTGAAAAAAAAGTAATAGGTATGAATAAGGTTCTAAAAAAGTGATTAAGATATTTATTTTTGTTATATAAGCAGTTAGAGCACATTAGGATAAGTGAGAATAAATTTAAGTATTATTTGTCCCAAATTTCAATTCTTTGAGACATGATTATCTTATACACCATGTTTTATATTTTATGGAGTACTCACTGCCCCTTCAAAATTTTATATCATTACTCTCTCAATTATTAATGGTGTTTAATTTTCTATTTGAAAGTATAATCTTTAAAGGATTTTCATTGAGATGTTACCCAAGCCATCATAATTTCCAAAAATCTTAAATTTTAGAAAGTAAAGTGTGTGTTGTTTTCCTAGAAATTACATCCCTTTCTAGATACTAGAAAGTATATGCATCTATGACACAGATGCACTTAGGGGTAATAACCCTGAAAACGGATAATTGAGTATTAACTCAATCGTCACTTAGTATACGATGAGTGAACCTAAGACTGCACACCAAGAGAGACACTCCTGGGGGATATGCTTTATTTAATTCACACAATAATTTCAAACTTTAATAAAATATTTTTCTATCATTGCTTTGGTCTCATACCATTGAAAACTTCTGAATTTAATTATTATCTTTTATTGATAACACAAAACACTGATGCAAACTGTCTAGGGTAATGGCATATGTCTTACTTGTTTAGGTATGATGTCTTGGAACAAGGAATCGATGGTATGTTTATGTTTTTAGACATTATTAATTCCATAGGTATAATATCATTAATTATTATCCATGTTTTAATTTATTTTCAAGGATATAGTATTCCCTCCATTTAAAATGATTATTGAATTATTTTGATCATTTATTTCTATTATACTATTTATTCCATGTTTATTCTATAATATATTTTTTTGTATGCTTCTTCTTACTGAGAATTTGATCCCACCCTTATTTTTATTTCCTTTCCCCATGAAATATAGAAGAAAATTGTGTGTAATTTTAAAGTATTAACTAGAAAATATAATAACGATCTAATAGATTTTTTATTCTATATTTTATGTTAACAAGTGTAATGTGAAAAATATGTAAGTATCTAGTCTTCTAAAACAACTATACTGTTGGATCCTTTAGAAACTCTTGTATTCTATTTCAATAATGTAATATTACTACCGGCTATAGGTTTTCGGAGTCTGGGTTGTTATAGTTGGTATCATATTAAGTTTAGTAGAAACCTTGGGGACTATATTTAGATTAACCTAGTTAGATATCACAATTTTTTTTGAAAAATTTTAAGATTTTAAGAAATTTTTTCCTAAAAACTCTAATTAGAAATGTATTTTAAAATTCAATATCATGTGCCAATTACAAATATGTTATTTTTTAGAGATGGTGGATAACATAATGAATGCTAACTGTATTAACACTCATAGTAAATGTAGGGACATTCATCCTGAGAAAGTCATGGATGCTAGTGTTGCATATGATTAGATCATAACCATATTTGGGTGGTTGACCTAGGTTATGAAAAATAATCTCACCCACATAGAGAAACCTATTGATCCACAATGTGGTGAAACTATGTAGGACCACTTCAAAAAACAAAAACCTCCACCATTCAATGGAACTACCAATCCATTGGTATCCAAGCAATGGATCAAGTCACTAGAATATATATTTCTCACTTTAAGAAGTAGTGAAATGGAAAAGGTTTTCATAATGGTATATCATCTGAAGGGATATATAGATCAATAGTGGTCACTAATTTAGAACACTAAAGAGGAAGTAAAGATAATGTGCATGGAATAAAGAAATTATAAGAAGATATTCTATGAAAAATATTTTCCTCATGATAAAAGGGATGAAATGGAGAGTAAATTCCTCAATCACAAAAAAAAAGATGAGGAAAATATTATTTATTATGAGGATAACTTTACATGGTTAAATAGAAATTATAAGGAATATGTACATTGATCTGAAAGCAAGATTGAAAATTTATTTTAGGGGATAAATCCAAGACTTTGAAGGTAATTATTCTCTCATACATTTTCAGAAAATGAGGATATAATCTCAATTAACATTAATTGAAATAAGGAGTTCTCTAATACTTATGTAGTTAGATGAAATTTGGGGAAGAATATTTTTGTTGAGAACTATGGAAAGAAGAGTATGTCAAAAGGGAAGAAAGGAAGAGTGGGATTTCGCATATATACCAAATTTGGAAATAAATACTTGGGGTATTTATTGAAGGTAATGTGAGTTTATTTCAAATTCAGATAAGAAGTATATCACTCTCATGAATTCAAAGGTAAGGTAAAATTTTCATAAGTTCAATGTTTTAAATTTAAGGAGATAGGGAACCATGAAAACCAATCCACCAAATATAAATTGAATCTACCATGAAAAATGTTGAGGGAGAAATACTAAGATTATGTGGACACTAAAACTGAGGTTGAAGTACCAAATGGTGTGATAGCACATACATTGATCCTAAAATAAAGTTAGTGAATTATTTATTTGATTCTGAATCTATGTACTCCTTTATTTCATGCATGTTTTCAAATAATATTGAATTAATCCCTAATACTCTGAGAAATGAGTTGTCGGTTAAGACACCTAATTGGATTCTTATTGCAATGAATATTTACTAAAGTCTCTATTAAGATGCATAAATATTACCAAGTGACAAACTTGATTATTATACCTATGTTTTATTTTGAATTAATACTTGGTATGGATTGAATCAATATGTATAATGAAAGAATTTATTACTAAGATAAGGAGATTACTATTTTTTAAGGGGACATAGAGTCCCCTATTTTGAAGGGAGATACTTCACCACCCAGGTCCTTTATAGACCCACCTCTAGTATCTCACCTTAAAGAAATTATGGGAGAAGAGAAAGATAAGACACTATATATGGATGGGAAGGAAATCCTAAGTATTTAGGATATTCCTATTATATAAAAATAAATTCATGCACATCCAGGGGAATTGCCCAGCCATCTACCTAAGCAGGAAGTTATTTTTTACATTAAACTCATTCCAGATGTGAGACCCATATCTAAAATACTACATAGAATGTCACTAGTGGAGTTGGTAGAGTTATAAAAATAATTATAGAAGTCATGTGATAAGGGATTTATACATCCTATTGTTTCACCGTAGGGATCCCTTGTTTTATTTATGAAAAATAAAGATGGGTGTAATGGCACGAACCTCTCCAGCCCATTCCTTTGTCAAAAAGAATGTCAAGAAGTGTTCCGAAGGGTAAAATGGACTTTTTCCACACTTTCCATAATTTTGAAACTACATGCCGTGTAGTTTGAGTACACGCCATGTACCCCCTTCCCAGGTATACCCCGTGTGGATGGCCGTGTCTTTTCCACATTAAGAAAATGGGTACACACCGTGTGTCCAGTACTACACGTCGTGTAGTCCCTCCCCGCGTACGCGTTATCGTGTGTTGACCAGTCGTCAGCCGTGTGCCGTGTGAAGGCCGTGTCCTTGCCGTGTGCAATAAATGAGTACACTCCGTGTGTCCAATCTACACGTCGTGTAGTCCTTCCCCACGTATGCGTTACCTTCAAACCGTTTTTTGACCAGTCAACGGCCACGGAGCCACGTCGGAGGTCGCGTGGAGACCGTGTGAAAACGGCCGAGTACACGCCGTGTACCATAAGTACACGCCCTGTACTTTTTATTTTAACGCCTATAAAAGGAGGGGTCCCCTCCTCCTTTCAACTCACACCTCTCCTCCCCTCTCCTCTGAGCAGATCTCTCTTAAGAGACTCGAAGTCTCTTTCTTCCATAAATTTTTCGTCCGAGCTCCGATTTACGATCTGTCAGCGGCCACGGGATCGTAACAACGAGACGGAACTTCCGAGATTGGATCCTTTGTCTTTCCTTTGGCTCTTCCTTTCCACCCAAGGAGGTTTTTCCGGGACACAGACGAACGACTTCTAAAGTTGATCTAGAGGAGCGTTGCGATCTAGAACCTGTTGAGTTAGGGATCTTACCTTCATCTCTCTAGTTTGTGCATCATGCGGGGTGGGTGTTCGCTTGTTTACGTGAAACAATTTTGAACCGGTTTAATAAAGATAATAACCGGCTTATATAATTGGGTTGGGAAGTTTGTGATTGTTGTTACTTTATATCCTATGATATTATGTTGTGAAATGAATAGGCTTATTCCTACTGAAAATAACGGTCGTTAGGGGCCTTTGCTTGAGCAATTAAATGTTTCCTTATCTTCTAGACCGATTTGTGAATGGAAACTTCATGGAATGTGTAAATTAGTTAATCATGTAAAGTTGGCTATTTAAGTGAAAACCTGGAACCCTTGTGTGATCACCCCGGTTGAACCAAAATGGAATAATGAACATGTGGGTGTCGGATTGGTTACGTGGCATGTGATGGGGGTGTTTCGTGGGTTTTTGTGGATCGGGGGAGCAGTGGGGCTGCGGTTGACTTGGTTGTGGGTTGGTGTGAATGCTATAATGGTGATGGGCATCGGGGCTGCAATAAATGGTATTAAAGGGATAATGATGTTCGGTGTGGTGTGGCTATGGTGGTTGGCAGCGGTGCTGCAAGGATGGGTTTGTTTTTGAACGGACTATGGGTTGTGTATAATAAATAAAAGTTGAAGAGTTAATGAAAAGTGGGGCTTGGTAATGAAATAGAAATAATAATCAATGGGTTGGTTAGTTAATAAGAAGGGACTTTCCGTGTTGCTGTGTTTTCCTAACTTGCTCTGTGGATGGAAGGGATATGCTTATGAACGATCATTGTGGTTGGTCGTGGATAGTTGTCCAGTAGTTAAGGAACTAAATAAACTAATTCTATTGAAACGTGAAAACCTTAATGGGGTTGGGGTTGTTTGTTGTATTCATGCTTCGTGGTAGCAGTGCCGAGGCACGTGCTCAGTTTCTCTTTTTAGAATTCATAGGTTGGGATGAGTGGTTGCTATATATATATATATGTGTATCTTTTGTGTTTTATCGCACCGCACCCATGTTGAGCACTTAGTGTCGAACACTCCCATTTCATGGGAGAGGGTGTTTTCCCATAGTTACTAGCTCCTTCCTGCTCCTTCTCCCCTAGGATGTGATGGCTTGAGGCGACCTTACACCCCAAGACTCTTCGGTTAGGTTTCGATTGGGGTGATTAGGCCCAAGACTCTTCGGGCAGGCTTATAGGCTGTGATGGCTTGAGGCGACCTTAAACCTAAGACTCTTCAGGTAGGTTTCGATTTCAGGCCCAGGTGTCTTCGGGCGAGAGTTCTGTTACTATTACTGTTCCCAAGAATCTTCAGGATGAGGCCCATGTGTCTTCGGGCAGGGATGTGGTTGTGGTTGTGAGGCCCAGGTGTGTGCAGGTGGGATACGTGGTAGTGAGGCCCAGGTGTGTATGGTCGTGATGTGTGGTTGTCAGGCCCAGGTGTGTGCGGGCGGGGAGAGTGTGACAGAGTCAGGACGTTCAGCTAACTAATGGGAAATTGTGCTGGGTACCCAATTCTCTTGTTCTTATACTACTACTACCTGCTGTGATTGTGTTTTGGTGAGTGTGGATGGTGAGATTGGGTGGATAGTTTTCCTTGTTAGGTTTCTTCTGTTGTTCTCACAGGACATTAGGATGTCTCCCCACTTGTGCACGAGTGCTTTAGGTTTCCCTACTAAGTATACTTGTATGCACACCCTACGTTTAATTTTAGGTTTCCAGGAGGACTACCAGGGCCGAGCGGGACCCTACTAGTTGGGCAGTTGGAGTTGTTGCAATTTCTGTTCTCTTGTTTTCTTTGGTATTGTACTTTTGAGCTTCCTTGTACTTATACCTTGTTATAAAATTGTTTAAACATGAATGTGGTCTTGGTTTGGGTTTATTCATATACACTTGTTCTTTTCTTTTTTTGGTGGTTGACTTGTCCTATTTCCCGATCCTAAATAATAAAAAGGGTAATGCCCCCCATATTTGTGAAAACTCATACCCTTGGTGTTAGTCGCCAACCTGGGGCCTACTGGAGGTAGGACTCGGGGGTCATTATCTCCCATTCTCCATTGCCATCTCAGGAGGGGCATCTTTTGTGGGAGGGTTTCATGACAGAATGGTATCAGAGCTGATGGTTGAGAGATAGGATGGATTCTGGAGTTAGGCACAGTGAAGATTTCATGGGATGGTAGGGAAATAGTGTTAGTTAACCTTGGTGTGTGACATAGGCCAGGGAAGACCGGATAGGACACGGGATTTTAGGGCCCCCCGTGATCCGATGCAAGGACTCTGAGTCTATCGAACGACCAAGTGAGACTACATTGATTGCAGGGTAGAGACCCTAGGGAAGGTACATGCATCATCATGACTGTGGTTTACTTGATTTGGGTGTTCTGGGAAAGAAATTGAAAAAAAATGATAATTAAAACTTTGAGAAAATTCCTTACTACTTGGGCTTAGGTGATCCTTGTTTACCGTACAGCTATGGCACCTCGACGTCATCCCCGGGTGGCTCAGACGACCGTGGCCCAGTAGATCTAGGTGGTCGATCAGTTGAGGATTGACCGAGAGGAGGAAGATAGCCAGTGGCAGAAGACTCTCTGTTCCTTCCAGTGGCAGACCCTCAAGAAGTACGAGGGTAGTACTTCAGATACAGAGAAGGAGGGGTGGATTGAGGAGCTAGGGATTGCTTTTACCTTGATTCGTGCTCCGAGGGAGTACTGGGTTCCCCTAGCAGTCAGTCATCTGAGAGGTGTGGTGCGATAGTGGTGGACGCTCTACCTCGGAGAAAGGATAGAGGCAGAGGTTCTGTGGGCTGAATTTTTGAAGGAATTTCGAGAGGAATTCCTTTCTTCCATGATCAAGGTGGAGAAGCGGCAGGAGTTACTCTCCCTTCAGTAGGGGAGTATGTCAGTATGAGAGCTGGGGATCAAGTTCAAGGATCTCATGCGCTTTGCTTTGGATCTCTTTCCGGATGAGGAGTCTCGGGCGAGACGTTTGGAGGAGGTGCTTTGTCCTTTGCTCCAGTATGTTGTCACCCCCTTCACCCTTCCGACATACTTGGCGGTGCAGAAGAAGGCAGAGGTTGTAGAGAGGATGCACGAGCTGGGACGTGCACCGCGTGAGGTGTTCTAGCCAGGTTTGTCAAAGGGGAAGGCAGTCAGCAGTAGGTCTCCTGCAAGAGGACCTTCCAGGTTCAGGCTAGTGGAGAGCAGGCCCCAGCAGTTCCAGTTCAGATCTTCAGGTCCTCGTCCCTTTTCCACGAGCCCGGGACCGAGGTGTTTTTCTTGTGGAGGTTTCGGGCACGTTCAGAGTCGGGGTCCGACCCAAGCTCAGTACGGTGGAGGTGGGAAGGTTCAACGCCCACCTCAGCAGCACCAGTTGCCAGTGAGGCCCTTCCAGCAGTAGCAGGACCATGCTTCTCCGAGGGCAGACTTTACAGGAGGAGGCCGACCTCAGGGTGCTCCTCAGGGACCTCGACCAGGGCGTGGTCGGGGAAGTGGATGACATCAGAGAGGCAGAGGAGCTGGGCGTGGAAAGTTGCACGTAGTAGAGTTGGCAGCTCCAGCAGTACCAGAGGTGGTGTGAGGTACGATTTGTTTGTTCAGCACTCTTGTTTCTACTTTGTTTGATTTGGGAGCTTTGCACTCCTTTATTGCACCTAGTCTAGCCCATTTTTTGGGATTAGACGTAGAGAGACTTTTCGTACCACTGGTACTGAGTACACTAGTTGGAGGCCAGACTAGCGTATCTTTTGTTTTTCGGTAATTTGGGCTGATGTTGGGACCACATCGATCTAGTGGGGACCTTCTTCTGTTACAGATGCATCCATATGATGTCATCCTAGGCATCGACTGGTTGTTTTCTGTTAGTTCCGTTATCGACTACTTCTGAAGAAGAGTCTTGTTCTCTAACGTAGATGGGCAGCGCGTATCTTTTGTTGGCGAGAGGAGCTATCAGGCAGGAATCCGGTGTGTGGAGCCTCTCCTTTCCTTGTTGGGCGGGCTATCAGTGGTTCCAGCCGATACAGAGATGATGGATGTCCCAGAGGTTTTTGGGGAGTTCCTTTATGTTTTTCCTCAGGAGGTTGTGACTCTACCCCCCCCCCCCCCCCAACGTGACGTTGAGTTAGGGATAGACTTACAACCTAGTGCCCGTCCGATTTCGATGGCCCCTTATCAGATGGCACCTTCGGAGTTGCGGGAGTTGCGGATTCAGATTGACGATCTGATAGAGAAGGGTTTTGTTCGGCCCAGTGTGTCACCATGGGGTGCTCCGGTTTTGTTCTTGAAGAAGGCAGATGGTGGTCTCAGGCTATGCATAGACTACCGAAGGCTGAACCAGGTAACTGTCAAGAACCATTACCCCCTTCCAAGGATAGATGATCTATTTGACCAGCTAAGTGGAGCAGGTTGGTTTTCTAAGATTGATCTATAATCGGGATATCATCAGCTGAGGTTGAAGGACAGTGACATCTCGAAGATAGCTTTCAGGTGCAGGTATGGGCACTTCGAGTTTGTAGTGATGCCATTTGGAGTTACGAATGCACCGGCTGTGTTCATGGGACTTATGAACTTTCTCTTCCGAGAGTTTCTGGACTGGTTCATCGTTGTGTTTATCAATGACATCCTGATCTACTCAAGATCAGAGGAGGATCACGTTGAGCATCTCAGGGCAGTCTTGGAATTCCTTCGACACCACCAACTTTATGGGAAATTGTCAAAGTGTAAGTTCTTGACACAAGAAGTACACTTCCTTGGGAATGTGGTGTCTCAGCATGGAGTATCGGTGGACCCGTCAAAGGTGGAGGCAGTTGTTTCTTGGGCAGCACCCAAGAGCGTGGCAGAAGTTCGTAGTTTCCTGGGGTTAGCAGGTTACTATCGGAGGTTTGTTTCATACTTCTCTCGAGTTGATGCTCCATTGACAGCATTGACTAGGAAGAATCCGGTCTTCCTATGGAGCGATCAGTGCCAGAAATCTTTCGACTACCTGAAGGAGAAGTTGGTTAGTGCTCCTGTTCTTAGGTTGCCAAAGGAAGGGTCGTTGTATGAAGTGTTTTGTGATGCTTCTGGCCTTGGTCTGGGGTGCGTGCTGATGCATAAGAAGGGCGTGATTTGTTATGGGTCTAGGCAGTTGCGCCCTCACGAGTGTAACTATGCCACCCATGACCTAGAGCTTGCAGCAGTAGTGTTTTCATTGAAGTTTTGGCGACATTACCTCTTTGGGGAGCACTTTGTGGTCTTCTCAAATCACAAGAGTCGGCGTTATATCTTCTCCCAGCGTGACCTGAACATACGGCAGTAGAGATGGGTCGAGTTTCTCCAAGACTATGACTTCGAAATCTCATACACTGAAGGTACGGGAAACGTTGTGGCTGATGCCCTGAGCAGGAAGTCACATAAGGAAGTGGTTCGGGAATCCGCTGATGCCTGGAAGGCGATGGGAGAGTTGGTTGACCTACACTTAGATGTAAGGGAAGAAGGTGTTAGAGGCTGTTTGTTCCAGATGATGGTGCAATCCTCCTTGTCACAGCAGGTGGAAGAGTCTCAGTGGTGGGACTCCGAGCCAGAGGTGATGTGGGATCGTGTCGATCAGGGGAATGCTCCAGAGGGATGGTCAGAGGAAAACCGACATCGGATGCTTTTCCAGGGAAGGTTGTTTGTTCCGAAGGCAATGCGTGAGTGAGTTCTCCATGAGTTCCATAGCTCAGCCTTGGCAGTACATCCAGGAGTTTCAAAAATGTACCGAGGCCTAAAGGATCAGTTTTGGTGGCCTGGGGTGAAATGGGCAGTGGCGAAGTTTGTGGCTAAGTGCCTAGTGTGTCAGCAAGTGAAGGCTGAACACCGTGTTCCCGGTGGTTTGTTGCATCCTTTAGATTTCCCCGAGTGGAAGTGGGATTACATCTCAATTGACTTCGTCACAGGACTACTCAGAGCTCATGGTGGTTATGATGCTATCTGGGTAGTGGTGGATCGTCTGATGAAATCGGCTCACTTCTTAGCAATCAAGGAGTCGGGCCCAGTGAGTACCTTAGCTCAGAGGTACGTAGATGAGGTAGTGCATTTGCATGGAGTTCCGAGGACTATCATCTCAGACCGGGATACTCGGTTTACCTCACGAGTCTAGAGGGGGCTACAGAATGCTTTTGGCACCCAGCTACGCCTTAGTACTGCTTTCCACCCCCAGACCGACGGGCAGACAGAGCGGACTATCCAGACGTTAGAGGACATGCTGCGAGCATGTATTCTGGATTTCAGAGGATCATGGGTACCACACTTTCCTTTAGTAGAGTTTTCCTACAACAACATCTTCCACTCTACTATTGGTATGGTACCATTTGAGGCTTTGTATGGAAGGCCATATCGTTCACCCATTTGCTGGGAAAAGGTTGGTGAGACAGGTGCTCTTGGGCCAGAGGTAGTGCAGAGAACCATGGATAAAGTCTAGATTGTACGTGAGAGGATGAAGGCGGCTCAGGACTGACAGAAGTCTTATGCTGATCGTCAGAGGAGTCCCTTGGAGTTCGAGGTGGGAGACCTTGTGTTCTTCAAGGTTTCCCCTCGATGGGGGAAGCATAGGTTTGGGAAAGGGAGCAAGCTCTCACCTAGGTTCATCGGACCTTTTGAGGTGTTGAGGCGAGTCGGAGAGGTGGCATATCAGCTGGACCTGCCACCTCAGTTGGAGAAAGTCCAGGACGTCTTCCATGTCTCCCAGCTTCGTCGGTACTTATACGATGACTCTCACGTTATCGACTGGGGAGAGTTGGATATGGGAGACGAAGAAACCTTCGAGGAATGACCAGTCAGAATCGAGGATCGTAAAGAGAAGGTGCTCCGTGGATGAACCTTTCCCTTGGTTTGTGTGTTGTGTAGGCATGGAGGCCTCGAGGAGAGCACTTGGGATCGGGAGACCTAGATGCACGCTCAGTACACGGAGTTGTTTTGACTTGTGTTTTCCCTTGTTCTTCTGAGCTTTGTGTTGATGTTGTACTTTGTACCTTTGATATATGAAATTCTTGGCTTGTCAGTTGTGAGACCTTTTGTTTCCTTGTTCCCTGGTAATGTGTAACATGTCCGGATGTGTGGGAAGTGGGAAGACCCAATCCTTAATCGAGACGCATTAATGAGGATGCAATTAAACCTGTGCAGGCGAGTCAGTGCCGCCTAAAGCGGATAATATCTCGACATAGGAGAAGGAATTCCTAACACATATGATTAGAGTTGTTGGTTGGGTTCTTGTTATAACGAGAACCCTAAGAGGTATCTTGTTGGGTTCCACTGGGTTGGTTTTTGAATTCTTGGGGATGAGAATGTTTTAAGAGGTATCTGATGTAATGTCCCGGACCTCTCCGGCCCATTCCTTTTTCAAAAAGAAGGTCAAGAAGTGTTCTGGAGGGTAAAATGGACTTTTTCCACACTTTCCAGAATTTCGAAACTACACGCCGTGTAGTTTGAGTACACATCGTGTACCCCCTTCCCAGGTATACCCCTTTTGCATGGCCGTGTCTTTTTCGCGTGAAGAAAATGGGTACACACCGTGTGTCCAGTATTACATGCCATGTAGTCCCTCCCCGCGTATGTGTTACCATGTGTTGACCAATCGTCAGTTGTGTGCCGTGTGAAGGCCGTGTCCTTGTCGTGTGCAATAAATGAGTACACGCCGTGTGTCCAATCTACACGTCGTGTATTCCTTCCCCGCGTATGCGTTACCTTCAAACCGTGTGTTGAACAGTCAACGGCCGCGGAGCCGTGTTGGAGGCCGCGTGGAGACCGTGTGAAAACGGCCGAGTACACGCCGTGTACTTTTGCTTTTCACGCCTATAAAAGGATGGGTCCCCTCCTCTTTCAACTTACACCTCTCCTCCCCTCTCCTCTGAGCAGAGCTCTCTTAAGAGACTCGAAGGCTCTTTCTTCCATAACTTTTTCGTCCGAGCTCCGATTTAGGATCCGTCAGCAGCCACGGGATCATAACGATGAGCCGGAACTTCCGAGCTTGGATCTGTTGTCTTTACTTCAGCTCTTCCTTTCCACCCAAGGAGGTTTTTTCGAGACACAGACGAATGACTTCTAAAGTTGATCCAGAGGAGTGGTGCGATCTAGAACCTGTTGAGGTAGGGATCTTACCTTCGTCTCTGTAGTTTGTGCATCATGTGGGGTGGGTGTTCTCTTATTTACATGAAACACTTTTGAACCTGTTTAATAAAGATAATAACTGGCTTATATACTGGGGTTGGGAAGTTTGTGATTGTTGTTACTTTATATCTTGTGATATTATGTTGTGAAATGAATAGGCTTATGCCTACTGAAAATAACGGTCGTTGGGGGCCTTTGCTTCCGCAATTAAATGTTGCCCTATCTTCTAGACCGTTTTGTGAATGGAAACTTCATGGAATGTTGAAATTGGTTAATCATGTAAAGTTGGTTGTTTAAATAAAAATCTGAAACCCTTGTGTGATCACCCTGGTTGAACCAAAATGGAATAATGAACATGTGGGTGTTGGCTTGGTTACGTGGCATGTGATGGGGGTGTTTTGTGGGTTGTTGTGGATCGGGGGAGCAGCGGGGCTGTGGTTGACTTGGTTTTGGGTTGTTGTGAATTCTATAATGGTGATGGGCAGTGGGGCTACAATAAATGGTATTAAAGGGATAATGATGTTCGGTGTGGTGTGGTTATGGTGGTTGGCAGCAGGGCTGCAAGGATGGGTTTGTTTGTGAATGGACTATGGGTTGGGTATAATAAATAAAAGTGGAAGATTTAATGAATAGTGGGTCTTGGTAATGAAACGGAAATAATAATCAATGGTTTGGTTGGTTAATAAGAAGGGACTTTCCATGTTGCTGTGTTTTCCTAAATTGCTTTGTGGATGGAAGGGATATGCTTACGAACGATCGTTGTGGTTGGTTGTGGATAGTTGCCCAGTAGTTAAGGAACTAAATAAACTAATTCTGCTGAAACGTGAAAACCTTAATGGGGTTGGGGTTGTTTGTTGTATGCATGCTTCATAGTAGCAGTGCCGAGGCACGTGCTCAGTTTCTCTTTTTAGAAGCCATAGGTTGGGCTGAGTGGTTGCTATATATATATATATCTGTATCTTTTGTGTTTTATCGCACTGCACCCATGTTGAGAACTTAGTGTCGAACACTCCCATTTCATGGGAGAGGGTGTTTTCCCATAGTTACTAGCTTTTTTCTGCTCCTTCTCCCCTAGGCTGTGATGGCTTGAGGTGACCTTACACCCAAGACTCTTCGGGTAGGTTTCGATTGGGGTGATTAGGCCCAAGACTCTTCGAGCAGGCTTATAGGTTGTGATGTCTTGAGGCGACCTTACACCTAAGACTCTTCAGGTAGGTTTCAATTTTAGGCCCAGGTGTCTTCGGGCGAGGGTTCTGTTACTATTACTGTTCCCAAGAATCTTCGGAATGAGGCCCAGGTGTCTTCGGGCGGGGATGTGGTTGTGGTTGTGAGACCAGGGTGTGTGCGGGCGGGATACGTGGTAGTGAGGCCCAGGTGTGTGCGGGCGGGATGTGTGGTTGTGAGGCCCATGTGTGTGTGGGCGGGGAGAGTGTGACAGCATCAGGACATTCAGCTAACTAATGGGAAATGGTGCGGGGTACCCAATGCTCTTGTTCTTATACTACTACTACCTGTTGTGATTGTGTTTTGGTGAGTGTGGCTGGTGAGATTGGGTGGATAGTTTTCCTTGTTAGGTTTCTTTTGTTGTTCTCACAGGACATTAGGATGTCTCCCCACTTGTGCACGAGAGCTTTAGGTTTCCCTACTGAGTATACTTGTATGCTCACCCTATGTTTACTTTCTGGTTTCCAGGAGGACTACCAGGGTCGTGCGGGACCCTACTAGTCGGGCAGTTGGAGTTGTTGCAGTTGTTGTTCTCTTGTTTTCTTTGGTATTGTACTTTTGAGCTTCCTTGTACTTGTACCTTGTTATAAAATTGTTTAAACATGCATGTGGGATTGGTTTGGGTTTATTCATATACACTTGTTCTTTTCTTTTTTTAGTGGTTGACTTGTCCTATTTCCCGATCATAAATAATAAAAAGGGTAATGCCTCCCATATTTGTGAAAACTCATACCCTTGGTGCTTGTCGCCAACCCGGGGCCTACTGGAGGCGGGACTCAGGGGTCATTATCTCCCTTTCACCATTTCCAGCTCAGGAGGGGCATCTTTGGTGGGAGGGGGTCGTGACAATGGGTCTATGATTTTTTGGATCAATTAAAAGGAGATAAATTCCATTACTATAAATATTAACAACCCCTTACTACTCATTTATGAATCATTAGATCAACTTTAAAAAGAACAATAATTTTCAAAGATTAATCTTCACTCTGCGTTATCAGTATTTAGGGTAATGAATGAGAATATACCAGAGATGGTATTTTATATGAGATATAGACATTATGAGTTTACAGTAATTCCCTTTAAATTGACTAATACACATTCTATTTTTATGGATCTAATGGATAGAGTATTCAAGGAATATCTTGATAACTTCATAATGGTGTTATTTAATGATATCTTGATCTAATCCAAAAGCTATTAAGAGCATGATACCCAACTACGAATAATTCTTAAGGCCCTTAAAGAGAAGTAATTTTAAGGGAAATTTAATAAGTGTGAATTTTTGCTCCATGAAGTTTCTTTTATTGGATATATTATCTACATGTATATAATATCTATTGTTACATCAAAAAAGGTTGTAAAATAATAGCCTATACGAATGAATATAACTGATATATGCAGTTTCCTTATCTTAGTAGGTTAATTTTTGTGGTTTGTTCAAAAAAAATCCCGATTATACAACTTTTTAACCAAGTTTACATGTAAAGGGTTTAAATTAATATGGTATAGTGAATGTGAAGAAATTTTAAAATATGTGAATAAGAGATTGTTTAATGTACAGATTTTGAATTTACCATTAGAAAATGAGGAATTTTTAATATATAGTGATACATTAAAGAAAGAAATGGGTTGTTTTCTTATGTAGAATTATATATTGGTTGCTTATATTAGTTCAATTACATCCACCACTACAGAACACAATGCGAGGAATAAAATCACAATAAATAGCAGGCTCAGGGACTTTACCCCACTACCTTTCCCTCACCCCCCCCCCCCCCACCAACCCTTAACACCCCACCACCAATGGTGGGGAAATATTGGTTGTTTATATATCAATTAAATTGAAGATTCATGAATAGAAATATCCAACTTATGACCATGAGTTGGTGGAAGTAATATTTTCCACGAAGATATGGCGACACTATCTCTATGAAGAAAGACACGATATATATACTAACCATAAAAGTTTGAAGTATATTTTATCTCAAAATTATCTCAACATGAGGTAAATAAGATGTTTGGATCTACTTAAAGACTATTATTTCTTGATACACCGCCACCTTCGGAAGGAAAACGAGGTGGATGATGCATTGAGTAATATGGACCACAATGTTCTAACCATGATGAGGATTAATAAGGGTCCTATATTCAGAGATCTAGTAAAGACGGATATGGTAATTTTTAGACAATGGGATCCATCGTTACTTTTCTAAGAAATTATTAAAACATATTTACTAAAAAAGATAAAAATATCATAATAGGATGATAAAGATATAAAAAGGATGATTAAAGTAGTGGATAATGGGAAATTTTCATTTTCATCTATAAATATGGATTGTTGAATTTTGGAAAGAGGTTATTTGTTTTATACATTCCTAAACTTGACTGGGGGATATTATATAAAGCACATAGCTATAATTTATTTACACACCCTAGTATCACAAATATGTATAGTGATTTAAGAAAAAATTCTAGTGGGATGGTATGAAGCGTTAAATTTCAGATTATGTGTCTAGATTCTTAATATTATATTTGGTAAAGGATTAAAGGAAACACCCTAAGGGTATCATGAAACCTCTTCCTATACCTATATAGAAATGGGATAATATTACAATGGATTTTATCATTGGACTTCAAAAAAATACAAGAAAGAATGGTGTTATATGGGTCATCATTGATTGCCTTACCAAGTTTTCACCTTTCTTAGCAGTAAGGGAAGACCTACCCCTTGTGAAACATTATTGGCTCTATATATATGGTATCATGATACTTTAGAAACCTCAATTAATTGTATATAATCATGACCCTCAGTTCACATAAAAATTATAGATGATTATTTAAATGGATCTCGACACTGAGGCACATTTAAACACCTATGGTCATACCCAAACTGATGGGAAGATACAAAGGAATATCGAGACACTAAAATACATCATGATATCATGTTCTATTGACTTACAAGGATGATGGTAATAGTATCTACCTCTGGTTTAATTTTCATACTGTAATAATTTCCCTTTGATCATCTATATGGAACTGTATGAGAAATTGTATGGGAAGAGATATCATACTCAAACTTATTGGGAATAATTTTGAGAGAGAAAGTTATGAGGCTGAGAAATTATAGTGGAAACAAGTTTGAAAGTATGGACTAGCCAAGATTATATCAAAGTATCTCAAAACAGACACAAGAGATATGCTTATAATTTAAGGAAAGACTTGTAATTCCAAGTGAGGAATCATGTATTCTTAAAGGTGTATCCATGGAAAGGATTTGTAATATTTTGTAAGAAGTGGAATTTTATCCATATGTATATTGGGACTTTTAAAATTCTATAGAGAATTGGATTTGTATCTTACAAATTGTTTATGCCACCCAAACTTCCTAAAGTTCATGGAACCTTCCATGTTTCATTATTGAGTATATACATGTTGGATCCAATACATATACTCATATATGAAGAAATAGAGTTAGACTCTAACTTTTCTTATAATTAAGAGCCTATCTAAGTTCTTTATACTAGATGGAAAGTGTTACAGAATAAAATAACTTGGTAGGTGAAAGTCATATAAAGAAATCAAAAATTTGAGGAGGAAACATTGGAGATTGAAGAATATATGAGGAATGAATACCCAAAATTGTTTGGTAGATTAAATTTAATCAATTTCTAGGATGTAATTATTTGGGGGGTGTAATACCTAGGACCCTACTATACCTGGTAAACGATGCATCCCAAAACTATTATATAGTGCACATTCTAAATAGCCTTTATTAATAAAATTATTTAAAAGACAAATTATTATTTCAATTTTATAAAATTAACTTCATTTCTTAGATTTGGAATATCAATATTATTTTAAGTTAAATTATTGTTATTTTTTTGAATTGAATGATTTTTAGGTGAATGGTGAAAAATACAGTTTTTACCAAAACTGTGAATTGTATGAATTTATAAGAAATACCTAGAAGTTAATAAAACCATTAAATTGGTAAAATGTGTATTTAAGATGTAAAAATATACATTTTTAAAACACTATTCTTAATTTAGAAAACCTATGATTAAAAATATATGGACTTAAGTAATATTCTCCAATAAAAACCATTTTTAGTCTTTTCATTTAATTAAATATTATTTTGGTAAAATTTGGTTTTGTATCTATTTTAGAGCCACATAAATTTTATAATAAACAAATTTATATCATTAAAATCAAATACATTGATAATTTTACCCTACACATAAAAATAAATTTTTCTAAAAATAGGTTTTTACGTATTACATGTGCTAATGTTAAAATTGATTATTCTTAAAAAAAGGCATGACACATTCTTGGTGATGCAGGTAGGATGATATAGGCAAGAAACTTCACTAGGCCTTCAGGATAGTTAATGGGACTTTGGGACATGTAACGGGCTCATTCCCACTAGGGCTACGGGTCATGTATTATATAAATAAGGCTTGATGGGGGGGATATCCACTTAGTGGGGACTATGGATAACCTTTAAAACATGCGTGTGAGGTGTTTTTGTGTGTTTTTAAATGTAATTTCACCCTTAAACACCTAATATATATAATGGGTCTCTCATCACCCATTCAATATCAATCAAAAAATCCAGTTTCCTATTGAAACTCTATCCTTCTTATTTACCATAGAATAATTTGTCCCCCTATTATGATTCTGTTCAAAAGATTTTATCCTAATACTTCCCTTTCTAAAGAGCCCTATAAGGAAAATCCTAGTTCCTCAACATGAGTACTAAATTTCCCTAAGTACTTTTTTTCTATATTACTTTTCTAAATCAATTTTACATATTCCTATATAATAAAATAATTATTTTTTTGTATATATAATGTTATTATTCAAATTTAATAACTATTAAATACCTTTTTCAACACCCCAAAAAATTATTTTAAAAGAATAATAATCCTGATATCTTACCTAACATGCAATAATTAGCTTTAAAGGGATTGAGATATATTATAAAAATATTCATATTTAAATGTGACTATTATAACCTCACTGTTGAATTGGTGGGTATAAATATGAGTAACATTATTTTAAAGTGTATTTATAATCTTTCTCAATACAAATATATCGATGAATTCTTAGGAAACAAGCCCTCCATTTTTAGTGAAGTTGTTTTATATTTAAAAAATGATTTTATAGTATTTTTTTAATGGAAATCATAATTAATTTCTGAAACTTTTAGACATTTTATTTTATAAAATGAAAATTCTTTTTGAAATAATCATATCAAAATTAAATTGGGGAGAATTTTTGGAGTTTTTTTCAAATGATTGATTTTTTAGGGAATAGTGAAAAATGATAATTTTTCAAATACTCTCATGTATTTTCATTAAATAAAGTATTTTAAAAGTCCCGTTATATTTTATATTTATTATTAAATTTACTTAAGACCCATTTTATTTAAAATAATCTAATTAATTCAATTTTAATTAGTAATATTAAATATTTTGATATAAATTAATTTTTATTCTTAAAATATAATTTTTTTATAAAACTATTTTTTATTTCGTTTTATGTGTTTATATAAAAATTGAATACTACCAATTCTGAATATTTAATATTGAAAAATTGAGACCATATTTGAAATCAAAGGGTTAAAATATGGTAAAAAGGACCATTTTATTTTTTGTCATTATGAATAGTAATCATAGAAAATATTTTTCCATCTGTAAGGGTAAAATGGGTATAATGGAGTCAAAACTATGAGATAAGATCTCAAAATCAATCCAAAACTTGAAATTATTTCATTTTATTGGATAAATTTTACATCTATAAAAAATTTGAATATACGAAATTTTTGTTCCATTTTACCATGACAATGACATTTATATTATTTTAAGTAAAAAAATTCCAAAATGTAAATCTATTTCTTTTAATTTCGTTTATATGTTTTCATAGCTATACTAATATGTTACGAATGAATATAAAGTTTATTTTGATCATGATTAATTTATTTTCAAGATTTTTATTTATTTTTATTTTTTAATAATGGTATAATTACCTTAAAATCTTATATGACACTAATGCATTATTTATACAAGCAGTAGAAAAATCAAAGTAAATGATTTTAAAAACATCAAAAGTAATATATAATGAATTAATTATGGTTTAACATGAATTTTATGGTTAATAATAATGTATAATTTATGGTTAAATAGTTTATATTCTAATCCTTTTGTTATTTTGATGTATTTAATGTCGAATTAAATGAATAGTGTTAAAAATGATATTAATGATATTTTATTAAAATTAATATTTTATTAAACTATTTAAAAAGAATAAAAAAAATTCAATTGGAAAATTAGGATGATAAATGTGAAAAAAAAATCAATAATTTTTCATTTATGAGCCAATTTTAACCTTAAATGTAAAATTGTAACCCTTTAGGATTAAAAAAGTTGTTAGCATGATTGAGGCTAAAAATGGTTAATAAAGAGGCGAAACCAAAATATAAGGGTTAAAATAAAATAAAAACTTTATTAAAAATCATTGATTAGTTTTATTTAGACCTTAACCATATCACCTATGAATATTAGTCATTCTCGATCCATTTTTCCAAGAAATTTACTTAATAATTTTTAAAACATTGAAAAATTATAGTTGTGTTACTCACCTCAATTATAAAAGGACACCTCCTCTCCTCACTTATTAACACCTTTTAAGAGAATTATCTCAACCCAAACCTACCAAAATTACTCCCTAACATCCTTATACATTTTTTCTTATTCCAAAAAGATAAACCCAATATTCCTTAAGAAGATATCCAAAAGAGGTTTCTCTAAGAGAAGATAGTCGTCTTAACCAAGCTCTTTATTGTTTACTTTTTATTTTAATACATTAAATTATGTATTAAAAATTCCAGTATAATAAAATAAATTTCTAAGATATATTTATATATTATTATTTTGATGTAATAATATTTATCCATATTCTTCTCCAACCAATGGGAAACAAAATTATCGCTCGTGTGTGTGACGGACTACCGCCTCGCGAATTGATGTAATTTTTTTCCATCATTGCCTCACATGGATAGTTGCAATTATAGAACTAATAAATATTTATTATACTTGTGAAATAATATTTATTATATAAATTTAATATAAAATCTAATTCCTTAACCTTTTACACATTGAAAAGTCATAATGTTTCTTGTGCATACGTACAACTTACCGTCTCCACAAAGAGATGTGATTAATTTTCCATGACCACCATTAAAGAAAGGTTATAAAAATATATCTAATGAATAAATATAATATTTATAACATTAATATAATTATTTATATGATAAAAATATAACCTATTCATGAGAACCGTAACATCCGCAATGAAACATATATGAGAAAACTATGCAGTTGACACTCAAATCAACGATAATAATGAAATATTATTGATGAAAGGGTGAAAATATGTTATAAGTGGATAATATATGATATTATAAATATTAATATGGTTCTCTTTTAAATTAATAACAAGTTTAAAACCATTATATAAGAGGTTAAATCATGTTTAAAAAAGTTGAAGTCTGAGGTAAGGGTTTTTCTAACTCAATTTCCATTCATTAGGTTATACTTCAACTTCATTGGAAATCCTATTCCATACTTATGTGTGAAATGATAATTTATTTTATTATATTTTATTTACACTTTTTTTTATTATATTTATATTTTTTATATATAATCACTTTATTGATTAACTTTTACTTCATTGATGTGATCTTTATAAAGGATTTCATCTTGATTTTCACTCCATTGATACGTATTTGGTATTATGCACCTATTTAATTTTACATAGTTTATATACTTACCATTAAATATATTTGACATGAATATATATTTATTCATGATTGTTAAAGTTTCAATTCAATTTTACACTATTAAGGGGTTGTAATATAAAAGTCACCAAGAGGTAAGAATTTATTTAACAATCTCATTATTCTTGGATTGATTATATTTTTGTTAAAGTAATATTATAATATATCATTCATAAACATAATATATATTCTTTTCCTATATATATTTAAGGATATTCCATGTTTTCTTCCAAATTTTCCTCTCTTTGTAACTTGAATCAATCAAATAAATGTTTAAAATAAAAGTTGATATTATTTTATCCGGTATATTTATCTTCAATGTCTATATTTTTCAAAAATTGTTTTAAAAAGGTCCTTTTTATTTATTTAAATGATTTATTAAGAAAAATTAAAGTTATCCTTGATTTTTTACAGGGTTTTAAATGAATCTTTTAGTGTTTTGTAAAACACTACTAGAAAATAAGGCTATTGCCACAGTTTTAAACTGTGGCTATAGGTTATCGCCATAGTTTACTCAACTATGGCAGGTATTAGCGTGGGTATAGGCATGTAGCCATGGTTCAAACCATGGCTATAGGGCTCTAGCCACGGTTTTAAAACAGTGGCAGAGGAAAAAATCACGCATCATCTATAGCCACGGTTCCCAACTGTGGCTATAATCCTTCACATTTCCTAAAAAACAGCACCGTTCATACGGTGCTGGCCCCTTGCACCCCCAAAACACCCATGACCCCTTGCACCCCCCCCCCCCCCCACCCCAAAAAACCCCCCTTACACACCCCTTGCACCCCCTCTCCCCTTGAACACACCCCCATTCACACCTGAACCACCCCTATTGGACAACCCCACTACACCCCCTCCCTCCTGGACAACCTCCCACCCCTAATGGACACCTCTTGGACAGACCCCCCTCCCCCCTAGATAGAAACCCTCTAGACAACATCCCCCTACCCCCTGAACAGACCCCCCTCCTAGACAACCCCCCACCCTCTTGGACACCCCCAAAACATACCCCCCCTCCCCCTATATAGACACCCCCCCTAGATAGGAGCCCCCTAGAAAAACACCCCCCATGCACAGCCCTCCTTGAACCCCCCCCCCCACACACACACACCCATTTCCCCCCAGCACACCCCCTGGTCCCCTTGCACACACACCATTACACCCCCCTTGCACACCTTCACACCCCTTGCCCCCCTATTGGACCCCCCATGCACCACCCCTACTAGACACCCCCCCTACACCCCCATGCACACCCATGCCCCCTTTTACCCACACACCCCTACACCCCCCACCCCCCACCCCCTTGCACCCCCTCCCTCCCACCCCCTGTACAAACACCCCCTGAACAGAGCCCACCCCCCTAAACAAACACCCACGTGGGCCGCACCCCCCCCCCTCCCCACACCCCCACCCACCTCCATGGACACCCCCACCCCACCTATTGGACAGACACCCCCCTAGATAGCACCCCCACCCCCTGGACAGCAGCCCCCCACCCCCAGGAAAAACACCACCTAGGATAGTAGCCCTCCCCCCATCCCCTGGATAGACACACCCTGGATAGGATAGACACCCCCTGGATAGACACCCCCTGGATAGCAGCCCCCCCCCCACAGCCCCCCTTGCACCCCTTGTCCCCTTGCACACACACCCCTTGCACACACCCCTATACACCCCTACTAGACACCCCTTGAACCACCCCTCATGGACACCCCTTACACCACCCCAGCTATAAAACCCATTCCCCACCCCTACTGGACACCCCCCCCCCCCCCCGCACACTCATTCCCCATGCAAATCCCCCTTTCAACCCCCCTGCACACCCATGTCCCCTAGCACGCACACCCTTTCACACCCCCCTACACACACCCCTTGCACCACCCCTTTCACCACCCATGTTGGACCCCCTTGCACCACCCCTACTGAACACTCCCACTACACCCACCCACCCCCCCTACACCCCACTGGATAGACCCCCTCCCCCTGGAAAGACACCCCCCCCCCCCCCCCCGCACAAAGGGTTAGACCTTAGCCTCATTGAGTGGCTTTTCTTGGTGGAGTCTTTATCTTCCTTATTCTTATACTTTATCCTCCATTCTTCTATCATATTATGTAATTCATGTACATAGTAATTACTGCATATAAATATATCAATTGTTTCTCAGTATCTATCTTTTGGATACTTATAATATTATTCTTTCATTGAGAGGTTTTAGATATAGAGGGAGAATATTGATTGAATAATGATAACTCAAGTCATTTCTAAACCTATGGATAACTTAATAGATTCAGTACCTCATCTATATAGTGTTGGAGGAGAATTAATAGTGTCATAATGGCCACAATAGTTGGAGTAGTTATCTACTCACACAACAGATGAAATCAACACAAAAACAATCCATACAAAAATGGTGTCTAGTGTGTGGTTACACTTGATTGGAAAAATAGAGGAAAGTTTATTGAACTGAAAAACACAAGAAATGATGAAGTTATTGATGGAAGAGTTAATTATGCATAGAATGCCTTGGGTTTGATATTTCTTTTTTGAATTGAAAAAGAATGGCCCTACCAGTATTCACTTCAAAGTAGTGTCGATTAAGAGATTTGGAGGTGTGGTGGTGGAATAATTAGAGGCTATGAATACTCAAACAAAATAAGAACTTAAAACTACTGAGGAAACTTAAACTGTGGGTGCTATGGGGAATTTAGATCCTATAAAAATGCATTGAAAGGAGTACAAAGAGGTTCTTAAACTAGAAAATGATCCTTTTGAACTGACTAATCGCCAAAATCTATATATTTCTTTGACACTGCAGTCCGAGATGAAAAATGGGGAGCAATAGTAGATGAATATAGCTACATCAATGTCGTTTACTACTATTTTTTCTTTTAATCATGCACATATTGGATTATTTATATGTGTTGCGGGGTACAAAAGGATTTTATTTCAAGTATGACATTGCAACAGGATCCTATGGAGTTTCCATTCCAATGACCAACATATGAATTTATGAAACATATTTGGTTGAAGAGAAAACCTATGGAAAACCTATGTGTATATAAATATCTCAATGTGTCCAACACACTGCCCACCCCTACCCTCCCCCGCCCTCGCCCACCCCCCTTCCCACCCTTTGCACCCCCTGCACACAACCATCACACCCCCTCCCCTGCCCCTAGCACACCCCCTGTCCCATGACCCTACCCTACACACCCTCCATGCCCAACCCCCTGCCCACCGCCACCCCCCTTTCCCACCCCACACCCCCTACCCACCCCATGAACTCCATGTTCCTCCCTCCACATTTCATTCCACTTCAACCACTTAATGCAAGGCAAATAATAACAAAACACTTAGAGACATGTCACTTAATACAATCATAACTATTCATTTTATTCTAACAAGATCCTCTCAATTTAAACACTCAAGGGATGGCTTTCCTCCATGAAAATAATTCTATCCAAATCATGTTATTCACTTAGTGGTGACTTGGTCATTACAGCACTTGCCTACTTGGTAAATTCCATCTTTAAAGTCTAATAGAACATAAAGGTTGTTTTGGTTCAAAATATTATCTTAATAAAAAGAGGGAACCCTCCCTCTACCCTTGAAAAAGAACCCAGCACACCAGTGAAGGACTTATAACCTAAGTGGAAGGTTCTCTACAAGTTTTTTCAAACTAGGATATCCAAAAGAGTATGAGAGATGGATAAAGTCCTTTTTCAGAATATTTATGTGTTATATATTCTGAAAAATAATATGACGTTCAACCTACCAAGGTAAATGATTTGTTTCATGGATCACTGGTACAAAAGGAAAGATAATCTGAATTATTATCCTTACGGTAGGCTGATCTCACTTGTTTTAATGAATATGGGTGTTGATTTGAATGAGGGAAAGGCAGTGAGATTCCATAAGAGTAATACCCTATCTGTTATTCTTTTAAAGACCATTGGGTACTTCTAAGATACAAACTAAAATTCCTTGAAGCTAGTTAGTTGGGAAGGAGTGGCTCAAAATTGAATTATTTATCCTTACAGATTCAGTCCCTCTAGTTTGATATGTTCACACCATTCTTTATGGAAGATTTCAATATGAATATTATGGGTGAGTTCCATGATACCAAAGAATATGTAAGGAATGTTTGGAATTAATAGATCCTTAAATTAAGTAGTTTTCTTTTATGATTAATTTAATGGGAAGTTTAATGAAATAATAAATGTCTCTAAGGATGATCAATGTATGGTTTTTAGATCTCTTGTTCTAGTATCTAGAAACAAATATCATTCATTAACCTCTTTAAACAATTTCTATAAATAAGTTCAAGGGATATATTCATATTCTTCTTTGAAAAATCTAGTGGTTATTAGAAAACCGTTTTTTAAAATAATAAATCAATTATGGAAACAAGTTTCTAAGATAATTAGGAAATTATAGAATTCAAATTAAAGGTTTAAGAAGAGGTAACCTACCTCAACCTCAAGACGCGTTGCTTTTGATGAAGACAACTCAAATATTCTTTTTTTCTGCTTGCACGCATATGCAAATTCACATATATATAAGGACACCTTGCCCCTATGCACATATTTTCAGGGCCAAATATGCACAAGGGGTCCTTAGATATATGTTTATACTTTCATATACCCCTTTACACTTACACATGTATGCATTTTTCATATCTATATATAATCACACCTAGCCCCAATATGTATATTCATACTGTCATGAGTGAATATATATAAAGTGGGAACTTATATATGTATATTCCTACCTATGAATAAAAATGTAAGCCTTCATCAACATCGACTTGAATCCACCTCAACGAAATCTAAAACACACTACAAAAATATAAGGAACCCAAAAATCCAAAAATCCCTAATTAAAATTAGTTCAAATAATAAAAATAGAATAAACCTTACCCAACTATGATGTTCAACTCACAGTCTTCGATGGTGGTGGATAGAACCTACCTCATCATAAGAAACCACCTATAAGAAAATAGTAGGAAAAGAAATGAGATATAACAACTTCTTATATATATGTGATCAGTGTGTCAATTGTACATGATAAATGATACATGAATCCATAACCAACAATGAAAAAATAATATTCAGATTTATATGTACATCCTAATACTAAATAACATAATCATTAATAAATCTCTTTATTTTTCAAACATCACTTCAATTGCCTATTCAAAAAACAAAAATCACCAAAATATGGGAATAAAGGTACACTTCCATCAGCACTTAATAGTGATAAATAAAAATTAGGCATTATTCTTAACCTTGAAAATCCATTCCTTGAATGTATAAAATACCCAAAACTCTTCATGACTATATCCTTATTAATTTTCAATATTGAGACCTCATTTTTTAGCATGTTCTTCTTCTGGAATTCACCTTTATTATTAGTTTATATAGGTTTATTAATTTTATAAAGTAGATAATTTTCCTTCCTTTATTCTTACTCAATCCACTTGGATTTTTCAAACCAGTTTTCTAATATGATTAGACAATCTTTTGGTGAATGATCTTCCTTCTTCTTGATTGTATATTCCATCATTATAGATACTATTTCCTAACATGCGAAAATTGGTTCCTTCCTTTTATCTTTCAAAAATTATTATTGTTATGGAATCTATGTCATAAATTCTTAACAATTTGGACTATTTGTTTTCCCTTCCACGCACACTTTCAACGACCTTTAGAGTACCCTTTTTAGGCTCCATTTCAGACTCCACACTAGAATTGTCAAGCACTAGCCCACTAAAATATCAAATATTGATACTTAACCCAACACATTGATCTGAATGACATATTAGAAATACATAAGCTCTAAATAGCTTATTTAACAATATAAACTCCTCATAATTAATTTAACGCACTGGCTATACCAACCACTATATCTAAATAGTTAATTTTTGTGTGGTTTTGGAACCAAATATTGTTCATCCAACATCCATCTCTTGACACTAAATTCATCCATTTATTGTCTAAGTTCATACATTTCACAACTATGATAATGATCACCATCCCTTGATAAGTATTTCACTCAAAAAATATGAGAATTAATCTCCCCACTATTGTATTTTCTATACCATCATCAATCCTACATACACATGTCTAGTGCCTCATATCACATTATGATCACTATAGAAGATCCTAGCCCAACAATCTCAACAAAATTTTTCCATTTAAAAACTATCATATTTCAAACACACATTTTATCAAACAAAAATAATACATTAAAAGATATTAGATAGAGAAATCCAAATTATAGGAAAAAAACATTAGGAATACCTCAAAAATTATGGTACTAAAAGCCCCTTCACTTAGGATGGCTTGTCCCAATAGAATAATCTCTATAGAAACCCACATCTCAAATCATGCATGAAACCTATTTTTTCCATCCCAGTACTAAGGAAATGCATTCGCATTCTTGATACATGATAAATATACTAGGGTTCATTTATTTTTCTAATATTGGTCTGAGATATTACTCATTAAATTTACTTTGTCACCCTCATACTGAGGCTCACCAACCAACATTCATTCCTACCCAGTTTCCATCCTTCTCCATGCACCTTCCTATGAAATGGATGTATCTACATAGATAGATCAATCTTTCTTGAATATCTCCTAGTAGGTGTCCAGATAAAAGGAAGCTACTCATACCCATAATGAGTACATAAGACCATTTAAAAATAGAATTATTTTATGAATAAATTTTATTTGAAGGATGGAACGAAATTAATAAAATTTTCAAATTTAGTGGCATAATCCATTAATTATTCCCATAATAATATAGCTCCATGAATTCCAAAAACATGCTCTTATTTTGTAAATATATCATAGCCTCTCATAGAATAGGGAATAAAACTCGATCCATAGAACCACCTCATTCTTTTTTTTATGATCAAATGTATTTATCCATTCTGATTCATCTCCTTTGAATTTAGAAACATCTAGTTTCACCCATATATCCTCAAGAGTTCCAATCCTTTCAAATAGTAAATAAATGTTCTTCAATATATTCTAAACATCCTATGATCCCATACCACTACTGGAAATTAGAAACTGCTACTCCTAGAACTCCTGGATAACTTAGAAAACCATTGATTTTCATTTTCGAAGGCCTTGGTCAATGGATCAAAGCAGTTGTAACAAAATATGATGGAAACAACCACTTGATCAAATTTCCCCTGAGAAAACAATTCCATCCAAATTAGATGATTTTTTGTTGAATTTTGACTCAACATCATTTGTTAATAACAAAATTAATAATTAGAAATCCATCACTCCACAATCCTAAGCATGTATTATTACCACAAAATCATGAAACTACCTTTAATCCTTACTTAAAAACAAAATATCATTTCCAAAACACCAAACCATAAGGTTTATCATAATAATCTAAGGGTTACTATTCTACACATCAAGCATAACAACAAAACCCCACACACTCACCCCTGATAATAAGAAATCGTCCACCCCCAAAACAGATCTAACAAAAAACTTCCTTATAAAAGTACACAATCAAATCACCCAAAAATCACAAAAATTCCCTATATCAAGAGTTTTACATCAAGATATCAAGAAAAATACCAATAAGATCCACCAACTTTAGGGATTACCACCAAGAAAAACCCCCAAAGACAAATCCAAACCACACCCAACACATATCCATCATACTCCAAACTACTAGAAATATAATATCCTAACAAACCAAATAAAGTTTTTAATCTACAATATTAACATGATTAAGATATCATAAATCAAACAAAAACATGTGAAACCCACTGTTTTAGATTCTATTAATTAATTCATCATCAATAGGTTATTCTATAATACACCAATTCATATATTATTGAGGTTTTAATTAATAAAAACCACTTTCAAATTAATTTTCCAAAAACATGACCACAAATATTAATTTCTAAAACACACTTTCCTTTTTTAAAACCATTTTTCTTAGAGAAGTAGTCATGAACATGTAGAAAAATCCCTATATTTCAAGTATGATTCACGAACTCGGATTCTATTTCCACACCATTCCAAGAGTCAAACAAAAAATAACAGTCTCAACCAAAAAATAATACTTGAATAAATATCTCAATGATAACAGTGTAAATCTATAATGGAAAACTACACCCTTTGTGAATTGGGTTTCCACCGTATAGGTGTTCTTGATGCATAAAACCAGTGTACATCCTAATATCCAACCAATTCAAAATTTATCTACTAAATCCCCTAAATATTAAAACAACCAAAAAATGTTTTGATAACATTTTCTAAATCCTTGGCATAGTCTTGTCCAAACTGTGGTCATATCTAAGATGTTATAATACCTCTGGTGTACCTCCTTGTATGGAAGAATATTTCAACAATTGATGAGATTACTTAATCAGCATGGTAATATTGTAATATCAGTATCATCACACATAAAATAATGTATAAATAACTAAATAAACATAAAAAATTATAGTAAGTTCAAGGAATTACAATTATGGTAATCCAATAATAATAAAAATACATATTTAATTCATAAACAAAATGGACCCATATCAAAACATGCATACAAACATAAAGAGGACCACAAACTAGGTTTATCAAATAAAAAATAGACAAAATAAAAAATAAATAGTGGAGATATAACCAAGAAAACCAAGTCCCTCCCTCGTCTAGTCTCCCAATACTCATCCATCACCTCTGACCAGGTCTCCTGTATGGAATGTTACCCAAAATAAAATCATAAACTCTACACCCACACCAAGGTTCCCATACAGGGTATAATAAATACATATCAGTATGTAACTTTCAATTGGTTTCCTTATATATATCATAATATTTCATATGATCATGCATGAAAAATAAAAAACAGTACCAACAATATATAAGAAATCACATCTCGACATCAACTGATAACTATGCCACCCTAACACCCAAACTCACCTAGTTTCAATAACACAAATGTATTTAGTTTTTCATCCATCATTTGATATTGTAAACCACTTTAAATCCCATAAAAATATAAATTAAAACCATTGGATAAAATACACATGAATGAAATTTGAGGGGTAAAACCCCTAAATACCTTCGGTGGGTAATAAGGAGGTATAAAAGGAGAAAAAGGAGGATGATACCTAGGAGGTGGGGTATCCATTTCATAGGCACGCCAAAGGAGGAGCTAGGGCATCTATCTCAGGGAAGCGTCGGTGGGGTGGCAGCGTTGGGTGGCCGCATTGGGGGAGGACGTTGTGGTGAGGAGGCCACCGTGAACAGCGTAAGAGTGGTCGACAGTTTAGATAGGATGGTTATAGTGAGAGAGGTCAAGAACATCGTGAGATAGGGTGTTGATTGGAAGCGTCGGTAGGAGGGCACCACGATGAGAGATGTAAACGGTTCAGGGAGGAAGTTTGTGTATTGGGTGAGGAGGAGAGGACAGCCCGATGCATATCGAAAAAAAATAAACGCAGATGTTTAGCCACGAATGTTTAATTAAATCATGGATATAAACAACCTATATCCACAGACCTATAAAACCGTGGCTATGGGTCTGTGGCAATAGCTTAAATTTCTAGTATTGAAAGGTTCATTTTCTTCCTTATAAAAATTCAAAAGGAATGTTTCTTTTTAATTTATACAGTGTTAACAGACTTTCCTATTATCATAACTATTTTATGATATTTTTCTTCTTTTATAAGTTTATTTTATGAATAAAAATATTTATTGACAACTTTTCTTAATGTTTAACTTCCATTTTCTTTTATTCTATAAATGACATGAATTTATCATAAAACCTATATTTCTGATGAATTAATGGTCATCTTTTATCTTTTATGAAATATTTTATCATTAAATTTCTCTTGAAAATTTCACTTTATTGTGATCATATTTATTTGGACATTACATTTCTCTTAAATATTTATATTCTTTGTATCATGGATATGCTTATTTCCTAAATCATATACCATTTCTACTTATAGTGTTTTACTGTGAAAGTTATTTGATTGAATGTGGAAATATTTATATTCCATATCCTTTAATCAATATGGATATTTTTTGATAAGGAATATTGTTTAAGAATTAAATTTATCATTTAATATAAAAAAATTCATTGGAAATATAGTGATAGATGGTGATCAGAATTATATATCCCATCGATGCATCGATAGGTCTCCTAAGACAAACCAATTTTTTGGATTTATTAAATGGGTTTTTAGTGTATACTTACCCATATTTTAAATTTTCTTAGTGCAAGGTCGTGGTAGTAAAGATATCATGAGGTATGAGATCATGAATTAACATTATGAATTTACTTCATTGAGAATTTAGTAATAATTATACATAAGATTATTTCATTTATATTATCAATAGATTCATTTCTTACTCATGTTATTTATTAAATGTCATGTGTTTTCAGTTATTTACCTTTCCATATTGATTATACTTTATTTACTCATAATAGTTTCCACTATACGTAACCCTTACTGATAATTTGATCTCACCCTTATTTTTCTTCCTTCCCCCAGGATATGAAGAGGGAATCATTGAATGAGTTAAATGATGTATAATATTTACTTTCAATATATTTTTATATATTATTTCCAGTGAAAAAATGGGAATCATATTTGTATCTGGTTCTACAAGACTACTAAACCGATCGATCCTTGGTAATATGATCCCTTGTATATTATACTAATTTAATATAAGTATATACTGACTCTGGGTTACTAGAGTTGTGGGTTTTACATTTTTTATCACAGTAAATTTATTAAAAACCTTAGGAACTTGATTTAGGAGAATATATATTAGTGAATAAAACCCTATGACAGAATTTTAGGATAAGTATAAGTATAAGATAACATCTTAAAGCTTTGGTAAGGTATATATTATGTGTTTTTTCTAGAAATGCATCCTTTTTTTGATACTATAAGGGGACATGGTTTGGGTACATGATGTATATAGAAGATTTTTTTAAATATTATGAGTGTGATCAAAATAAAAATTTATATGTTTTCAAACTACATTAACTAAAAATGTGTAGTAAAATTGAAGTATGGGGTTGAACCCAAATAGTGCAGGGAACATGAAATAAAAACTCTGAATCAAAGTTAAATTCATCCCAATTTAAATTTATTTTATTTAAACAAAAATTAGAAATTAAAATTTATATATAAATATAGGAAATGGAAGAAGATATGTAAATTGGATTCCAGGGGTGGTTTCTCTAAAAAAAATTGCACTAACTAAAATAGTGTAGTAAACTGGAAGTACAAGGTCGAACCCACAGAGAGTGAGGAAGTAATAATGAAAACTATAGATAAAAGTTCAATTCATCCGAATTTCAATTCATTATATTTAAAAAAATTAAATAATTAAAATGCAGACAGAAATATAGGAAAGGAAGAATAAGGGTAAACCTGATTTCATGGGTGATTTTGCTAAAAAGAGATCCTAAATGTACTTTTAAAATTATAATACTAATTGGTTTTGAAATAAATCATTTATATTAATATAATAAATGTTAAATACATATTAATGTACCCTAGAATGAAAATTATTCATGTCTAGATGAACTAAAATTCTAATATGCTTTAGGATCAAATTGAAAAAGAAGAAGAATAATAATCAAATCCATTGGTCGCAAATTAATTACCTTTACCATGTTGGGTTTCATCTGCTACCAGACACACTTTTTCCATTATTTAGTAACATATATGAGTATAATGAGTTGTAATATAATAAAAATTTAATATAATAATTGTGAAAGTTAATAAATAAATAGAGAAATTATCTACACACCCATTTCAACGGATTCCACTATCCCTTAATAATTTAGCTGATCATCATTGGGTAATCGCCAGTGATGAATAAAACATAAAACAATAGGAGATATTAAGTGAAATAGAATAGAGGGAATATAATATAATTAAACAATAATTCATTCAATATTTACATAAATATATAAAATAGAAAAGCAATAAAGAAAAAACCTTTTTATGAAGAACTCTCGGTCAAAACCCTAGCGGAAGCCCTATGATGGTAAAACCTCAACGCCTCCACTTGATATCTTGAAAGAAACCCTAATTTATAAGACAATATATATTTCTATGGATTCCATGAGTTAAATATGGTGTTAAATGGTGGTCCCTATGTTGAAATATATGTTTCCCGTCGAAGGATACATAAAAAACACCTTTTTTTTGTCAGCCCAACTTTTTCATATCGTGTAACTTTTACACGATGTGTAATGTACGGGCCTCGAAATATTTATGACATGTTATGATTAAAATACATGTCATTTTTCATGTTGTGGAATATTTACAAGATGTGTAATTCATGGGGTTGAACTCCCAGTTGTTCCCTTCACTTTATGCCTTGAATTTCTTTACACGCCTTGTAACTTTTTCACATTGTGTAATATTTACATGATGTGTAATGTAAATCTCCAGTATTAGAAGAATTTTTTTCTCTGTTTCTTTAGTTTAGATCTTTGTAACATCATGTGATCATCTAACATCGTGTAACGTGTTCTTCCATTGAAAAAATTGATCTTTTTTACTCCTTTTAGATCTTTGCTCCATCTTTATTTTCTAGTTTTGCATCACAGCTTCTTGAAATGTCACGATTTCCTTAAGTGTTCCAAATGTATATCCTTCCATAAGAACATAGAATACAATAAAATCAAGCACACATATCATGTTAAATCAATTAATATTAAATGAAAATTCATATAAAAAACATGGAAATAATCATATAAAATAGTGATATTAGTACATATGCATTTGGGAGTTATAACCCTAAAAAGAGTTGGTCAAATATATCTCAACCATCATTCTAGTGCACAGTGAGTGTTCCCTTACTACACACCTGGTTTGACACTCCCTGGGTATATTCTTTGGTTAACTTATATTTTAATTATGAACTACTATAAAGGATTTTAATAGATGATGGCCATGAATGGGGTAGTTTAAATCTAAGGTTTCATGGATGGAAAAGAAGGTGTATTGGTTTAGACATCCTATAAATAATTATTATGATTATGTGGTTTTTTACTAGGATTATTTTTTCTCACAATAGGATTTTTAGTTTCATTAAATGGTTGAAATTAGAAGGAACCATGTTAATACTAATTTTGACGGACCATAGAATGATTTTCCTTATGAGAGACCAAATGAAACAGGAGTTGGAAAGTGAAACCTTGTAATTATTCCTAATTAGATATCTCATTATATGATTAAAATCTCAACTTGGATGATTTTCTAGACACACATAATATGATAAAAATAGAGTTTTATAAAGACCTTGGTGGGAAGAAGATTTTATTTCATATATGTCAAATGTGTAGGAAAATCACTTAAGTAAATATCTCAGTGGAATGATAATATGTTTTATATATGGAAAATAAGGGCATATAGAAAGTAATTTTTAAGGAAAAATTAATTTTTTAATAGTGGTATATGAATTTCATCCTAAGATATCATTTATTGTTCAATGTCTTATGCGTGAGGAAACTGGGCATTATTCGAGTCAATGCACTAATCCAATGTTTAACTCCTAGACTAAGGGAATATGCTATAAAAATCATTAAAGTGAAAGGATTGAATTTTTTATGTATTTGGATATGAAAATTATGTTGTAGAAGTATTATACTAATGGTATTATCATTTTAAAAATCATCGAACATATAAGTAATTTTTTTAGTAGTTTTTCTTGAATATTTGCATGAAAGTGTTGAATGGTACATATAAAATAGAAAAGTGATTTATAATGAAGTTTACTAAATTTCTGGATTTATGGAATATATTTTATAGTCTGTGTTTTTATTTTATGAATAATTATATAGTAAATTTTTTGATGAACATATGTATTCATTATGTTTTTATGGTGATTTAAGTTATTAGAATTTTTTAGGAGAATATATGATCAATGTATTCACATGTTTGATTATGAGATACTTCTAATTTCTTGGGGATAAATGTTATAGTTGATCATGAAAAAAAATGTGATCAAATAATTCAAATTTTTTGGGTTTTTAATTTGGTTAAACATATTTTGGGGTGATTCTTAAGGTCAACCATTTATAGAATATATTAAGTTAAACATTGGGTGTTGTTGTTTCATTTTTATAGATTAATTTATTATATTGGACAACTTCTAATAACCATCAAATTTTGGTAAATATTTAGAGATAAAAGGAATGATTTTTCATTATTTTATAGATCTTATGATCCCTTAAAAGATAATTATAGTGCTTTAATCATGAAAAATTCATCTTCAATATTCATTTCTTAGAATAATAGATGAAGTGTAAATTCATCAAAGTAAAACCAAAGGATGAAATCATGACAAGGAAATTGAAAGAAATCAAGTGAGTATATTTTTTTATATTATCTATCTTCATAGTAAAATAATCCCCTAAATTTAAGAAAAGGATCTTGAATAAAAATATTATCCTTTTATATTATTTTCTAGTGAATTTATGTTCTTTTCACCCCTCACTGATTTGTGTTTTTATCACCATTAAATTTTTCATGATCATGTTCTTTGTCACTCTCTATTAGATCTTATATAGAAGTTGTATCATACATGTCTATATTTTAACTTCCCACTAATGTTATCCATATCTTAAAACCCAATCATGTGTTATTTTTATTAACTTTTATCCTTCCCACTTCCTTATTTTAAAATAATTTTTATTATCCCTCGGTATTATGTGGGTTTTAAATAAAGGTACTTTCAAATATTGGACCTTTGATGACCAAGAAAAATTGTGAGGGTTTAATTTATTTAATGGGTGAGAATGTAAAACCCCAAAAATTTATTCTAAAATAAAATTAAGCTCAATAGATTTATTAACATACAACACAAAGCTTTGAGCGAATTGAGATATATTATAAAAATATTATTATTTAAATATGTTGATTATAACCTAGCAATTGAATTAGAGGGTATGAATTTTTGTAACTGAATTATGAAATATGTGTATAATGGTCCCACTAAAATCAGATGTATTTATTGATTCTTAGGAAATAATTAATCAATTTTTATGGAAGCCATTTTTTGTTTAAAAAAATCATCTTCATCAAAAATGATTTTATTTCATTTTATGCATGGAAATTATAATTAATTTTTTCCAATTTTAGATCTTTTATTTTATAAAATGGAAATATTTTTTTAAATCATCATATCAAAATTAACTTAGGTTTAAATTTTTGGTTTTCTCTAAAATGATCCATTCTTCTGTAAATAGTGAAAAGTACCGATTTTTCAAACACTCTCATTTATTATAATTAAATCAAGTAATTTAAAAGTCTCATACTGTTTTGGATTTTGTATTAAAGTTAAATATAATCCATTTTGTTTGTAATAATATAATTAATTCCATTTTAATCATAAATATTCATGATATGATATTAGTTAATATTTATTTTTAAAAATGCATTTTAAACAAAATTATTTTTCATTGCGTTTTACGCATTTATAATAAAATTGATTTCTAAGACTTCTAGAGATTTAATATTTATAAAATTTATACCATATTTTAAATTAGTAGGTTCAAATTTGGTAAAAAGGTCCCTTTATAGTTATTATGTATAGTAACTATGGAAAATATTTGTCACCTCAATAGGGGTAAAATGGGTAAAATGTAGTTAAAACTATGAGAAGCGGTCTCAAAATCAACCCAAAACTTGTACTTATTTTATTTTATGATGTAAATTAGACCATAAACATACCAAATTCTAATATATGCCATTTTTGTTCTATTTTCCTTTGATAATGACATTTTTATTATTTTAAGTAAAGAAAATTCTGAAATGTCACTCTCTTGCTTTTAATTTCATCTACATGTTCACATAAGGATAATAATATGTTATTAATGAATATAAAATTTTATTTTGAACATTATTAATTTATATTAATTATTTTAATTTATTTTTAATTTTTAGTAATTTCAAAATTACCTTAAAATCTTATATGATGCTGACACATTACTTATACAATGTAAAGACCCATAAATTTCACGGAAATTTTTTTCTTAAATTATTTGGAATTTTACAAGTACACAGTTTCTGAAGGCACATGATTCTGAGGCCCGGTGTGCCCGGAATAATTTTATGAAGTTTATCTCAAGTACGTTCAGTGAAAAAATGAGCAGGTTTTTCTATCTTTTGAACCGGTGCTCGGATTTGAAATCTGAGGGCACTGAAAAACTCGCAGCTCCATTAATTGGTTAAGGGGACCTTTACTGCGGTTTCATTTTAAGCGGGTTGAGAATTATTATTTTGGTCAATTCGTTTAAAATAAATAAAATTGGTGGAGCACAATTTTATTTTAAGGGTGGTGGTTATTTCCTCCCAAGTGTGGATATTTGTGAGGTGGGGCCCACACGAGCCCCAACCTTTAACTCCCCATTAATTCCCTGTTTTTTCCTTTGACAACTCCCCATTAATGGTGGAGCCTTCCCACCTCCCTCTTCCCACTAAATATGCCAAATCTTTAATTTAATGTCAGCGTTAAATTAATTGGAACTACTTCAAAATTAATAAGAATTGCATGACAATTCTACTAATTGGAGAGCCTCTTATTTCCTTTTGGCATTGGCAAATCACTTTGGGAAATAGGCTCTGGAGAATTAAAAAAGGGAGGCGATCCTTCAACGACGAAGAACGTCGTTCTTCGACGAAGAACACCCCCGGCGAAGAATGCGAAGAACTAATTCCTTGGATGCACCTCGATGTCAAGGAGCCTACGTCGCCTACTTCAAAGACCCTTCCTCCATCATTGACGGAATGACACCGTTCTTCCGCGACGCCCGTCTACCGCGACGCTCATCTACCGCGACGCTCGTCTTACGCGGATCGACGGTGTACGACAACAACTTCAAGGTAGGGGGAATTTTCTATATTTCATATACGTGTTTTATTATCTCGAACATGGCGTTTAAATTGTTGGGTGTTGATTTGAACCACTAACGCAGTGGGTATGGACTAACGAACAAGTCCGGACCCACTCCTGTTTTGTTCTTGATGCGCAGGATGTTTGGCAACGACGAAACGGGACCACAACGGCAATTTGGGTCCTTCGCATTAGAGTTCGGATCCCGAGACGTCTGTAGGCACAGAGGGAAGAAAAAACAGACCACCAGAATGACTTCGGTGGCCCGAGGAAGACCCCGGAGCCGCGTGTCGCCCGCTCGGTGGCACCGGCGGCCGGAGGCGGGGGCCGACACCAGCCGGCCGTCTGGAGGCAGCGGCGCCCTGGCGCGTCGCCGGCAGAAGCCCACCGCGGCATCGGTTGCGGCGGCGAGGGAAGGATCCCGCAGACACGTAGGATCCGGGGAGTCCAACGGCGCCATCCTGGCACTGCGTTCGCAAAACAGGTGGTTGCGCCCCCCTGCTCGGCCAGCTGGCTAAGCCAGCACACCCCCCACCCCCCGGCCGGGTCGGGGCGGGTCATGCAAACCGGGCCACGGCCAGCAGGGCAGGGCCGCTCCCAGCCGGGCCAGACCCAGACCCGGGTCGTGTCGACCCGGTTCGGGCCAACCCAGGGTGGGTGGGGTCGGGTCGGACCGGGCCCAGACCCCCCCATTTCGGACCATCTTTCGGTCTTTTGCTTATAACTTAAGGTACGAACATCTGATATATGCACTGTCAGTTGCGTAGGAATCCTTGGATCGATACAGTCGTTTTGGTATACTACACTTGAGGTTTTGGAAAAGTTTGGGTACTTCTGGGTTAGTTCGAACCCGAAACCAACCGGGCCCTTAGAGCGGAAACGCTTATAACATAAGGATCGGACGTCCAATTGACGTGCCATAAAATATGTTGAATTATTTTTGAAGAGATAGTTCTTTTGGAATACTCTACTTGAGGTTTGGACGCAGCTGGAGTATGGTCGGGTTGGTTTTAACTTCAAAACCAATCGGGCCCCTGGAACGGAAAAGCCAATAACTCTCACACAGAGCGTCCGATTGATGCACCGTCTGTAGCATTTGGTTTATTTTGACGAGACGGAACTTTGAGATACATCAATTCTAGACTTAATGATAGTTGATGTATCGACCCACCTTGCTCAAGGAGTGGACCCTCCCAGAATCGAGCGTGATGTATGTGGGAACCCTAGAGCTGGCTGCAACTGCATCGACTCATGTACTAGAATCCTTCGTGGGTTCGACAGGGACGACTACCGTACAGGAATCCTTCATTGGTTTGATGGTGATGACTACTGTTCTTGTATCCTGTGTGGGTCCAATAGTATTGACCTCAGTACTTGTATCCTGTGTGGGTCTGGCAGAGTAGCTGGTCTTGTATCCTTTGTGGGTCCGACAGCTTAGCTGGACTTGTATCCTATGTGGGTCTGATAGCTTAGATGAATCAGTGACTACATCTGATCATCTCTATCACTACACGAAAGATGTATACATGTGTGAGATGAGTCTTGACTTTCAATCATTATCATCGATGTGATTGACTTCTTTCCTGAGTGGACTAGGTTGTACTTGGGCTTAGGAGCTGGAGCCAAACTGTGATTGATAACTTAGGTATATGTATGGGCACATACCTAAGTAGAGTTGCTTGATACTTCATGACTATATCTTTCCTTTTTGGTTTATCCTTTGTGGATTCTGGGAGACCTTCGGGGGTCTCGGGGTCCCTACTGAGTATCGTATACTCACCCCGTCACGAGCTATGCCCGAACTACGTTGTGTTGGGTGCAGACGACTGACAACACTGATCGTGGAAGAGTCTCATGGAGCTCCACGGTACCCGGAGGTGGAACACCTAGTGGGGCGTGCACGGAGTAGACGGTCGGACCCGAGGTGCCGAGGAGACCATATGTACCCACCCTTCAGGTGGGATTTCGGGAGGAGGAATCGGTGGTTCCTGCTTTGCTTTACTGCTGTTGTACTTTCCCTTTTCAGTTGGGTTTGTATACTGGCCCATTTACTTTTCCGCACTTACTTTTTTAATGAGTTTTACTTAGTGCTTACTTCACTTGCGTACTGTCACGACCCGACCCTACCCGGGCTCGAGCCGCAACTACCCCAAGCCTGCCTCCATAGGCCAGGGTCTGGCGACTAGCGCCGAAGACACAATAACTCAGGGAGGCCTTTGCCTAAGCACCTGTACACACACACGCAGTAAACTCAATGCAACAGTGCAGAGTAAAAGTAAAGACAAGCAAAGAAAAGGAAAGGGAAACTGCTATATAAATACCATAAAGTGCATCGACCTCTACAAGTACAAAGTACAAACTGAAAAGAAAAGGGGAAAAACACGCGCCCAACCAAAAACTGCCACAACCCGGCAATAGGTAAACAAAAGAAACTGTTGATGGGTCTCCCACCTGAAACCCGGCCACGACCACTGCACGCGGTCCAAGCTCCCAAGCTCCTACGCTCCACTGAAGTCACGCTCCACTTGTCCGTCGTCTGCAAGGACACACCAAGTGCGGGCAAAGCCCAAGCATGGGTGAGTATAAAAATACTCAGTAGGATACCCTGAAGGCTCTAGGGAGCAACACAAGAGGTACCGAAGGGTGAGCAGTAGAGAGAACAAGGAATAGAAAGGAGTACCACCAAGAGTGCAGTAAAGAGTAACAGCTCAACCCAACAAGAGGAAAGAAGGTAGACTCATCCAGACACAAGGAACTGGAAACAGTGAGAAGATAAACTTCTCGTCGAGTCTTCGCTACCTATAGTAGGAGAGTAGACTCGTCCAACCGTGATAAGATAGACACGGAAAGCACGTGGCATACCCCGAGCGTCTTTGCCTCTCCTGGAAGGAGAGTATCCAAACCCAAGAAGTGGGTGCCGGAAACAAGGTATATACATATGTATGCTCTGTTAAGAAGCAAGAACAAACTCGTAAGGGGATCTCCGTCCCATAGCTCAGCCCAAGAAGGAGTAGCCAACAGTCCCAGAAGTAACACCATCAATGCCCAGCATCCCGCATGTCTGCCCCGAACCGCAAGCCAAGGGGCTCAATCACCACACCTCGACACTATCCGCTTTGGGCGGCACTGACTTGCCCGCACGGTTTTAGGTCGTATCACAAGGATGCGTCTCGGTGGGGGAAAGCACTCCTCGTACTTGAGAGTTCTGGGGGAACGTCAACCACAACTCGTCACTGCCCCGCAGTTGAGAAATCTGTTCAAAGTCGACGGGCGACCCCCTGCCCAGCCCCACTGGAGGATCCCTGGAAGTTAACGGATTCCCACTATAGGGAGACCCGGAAAGTCGACGGGTGCCTCACTGCTCAGTCCCGTAATAGGGTAGTCCACTGGAGGGCAACCCGGCTAAAGTCGGCGACGGGACCACTGCCCAGCCCAGCTAGAGGTAACCCGGCATCGGGGACCACTGCCCAGCCCAGCTGGAGGTAAGCCCAGCATCGGGGACCACTGCCCAGCCCAGCTGGAGGTAAGCCCGACATCGAGGACCACTGCTCAACCCAGCTGGAGGTAAGCCCGGCATCGGGGACCACTGCCCAGCCCCGCTGGAGGTAAGCCCGGAACTACTATGGCCATCTCTGCTGGATGGTACTGCTCGGTAAACACCACTGTACTGTCCATCCCTGCTGGATGGTAACCCACTGGCGATCCATGCTCGATACAACCTTAGCCCTGCTGGAAACAACCTCAGCCCTGCTGGAAAAAAAAACCTCAACCCTGCTGGAACAACCTCCTGGGTAGAGGATCGGTGCCCACGTAAAGTGTTGGTCACACCGAAACCACAAGCTCTACCAGGGAACACAGAGCAACGAGAGAAACTCCCCAGGCCTCACAAGGCGATCACGCTCCAATCCGCTGAGTCACTGTCGAAGCGGACTGAGACACCTCTTCCCAAAAAGTGGGGAAAACGCCCATGCTGCACGAACACCCGTAGTCGCAGACAGTGTCGCAGTCCGGTGAAAGGGCACAGTACTGAAACCCCTCACAGCCAAAGAAGCAGAGGAACCAAACCATCTCTGCCGGCCAAACCATCGAGCACAAGACTTGGGGGAGACCGCTTAACCCTGCTGGTCAGACAAAAGAGCACCAGGCCAGGGGAAACTCCACCTTGCTGGTGAAACAAACGAGCACAGAGGGACCCTCTACGTCGCGAGAGGTCAAGTACGCAAAGAAGATCACGGCACGCAAGTGGGGCCCACATGACGTGTGGCCCCAAGTCAACCCCAACTGAGCGCACAACCTCCTCAAGTACAAACAACCACACGTACCTCCAAGCGCTCCCGTATACTCCCGGAGTATACATCATTCCAGCCCAAATGCTATCGTGCACACGGCACCCAGCATCAACGCGAAGGCGTGACATAACAACTCCACTCAAAGGACCAAGCACGACCAACCACATCTCATGAACCATTTGCATCACTCTCCCAAGAGTGCGCGATCACACGCCAAGTGTCCTCTACAACAAGGTAGGGTGAAACACCACTAGAGCACCTTCCACATTCCACATTCAACAAGATCGTGCAAGAGGCTCCGCACAACCAAACGGATTGCACCGTTGTAATCCTCGTGGAAAAACATGCGAGATCGACTACTTACTCGCCTCAAACGGATATCCAACGAAAAAGTCACCAACACCGCCTCACGCCCGAATGGCATCCCGTGATCCCAAGCCTCGGCCCCGAAAACAGTCGGGCGCATCGCACCATTGCGATCCCCTCGGGAAAACACGTCAAAAGCACTACTCACTTGAGTGCAACGGATATCCGGAGAAAAAGGTGCATCCCGGCGCACCGCACACGAGCGGTGCCACGTGAGACCCGCATCCCGGTCCCGAAACACAACGAACGGATCGCACCATTGCGATCCTCTCGAAAAAGTACACAAAATGGACTATTCACTTGTCCAAAACGGTCGCCCGGTGATAAAGCTAGAAATCACCGTCAACTCCCGAAACGGCCCTCGCGGGGCCCGCACCATCGTGCGGAATTACTGCGGGCAGACTGCGCCAACGCGTTGCCCTCGGAAAAACACCCAACATTGACTACTTGCATGCCCCGAACGGACGTCCGAGGAAAAAGTCGCTACTAGCTGCACGCAGCTCAAAAGACGGGTCACGGGGCCCGCGCCTCATATTCGGCTTCAACGCCCGGAACCACCCTAGAAACCTCCGCCTCGATGCCAGGGTTCCAACTCCGCTGACAGTGCTTAAATCGATCATCGGACGCATCCGCGCCGTCCAAACCAGAACCCCCGAGATGACGTCAATTCACTTAAAAACGTGTTGCGCCTCCGAGCCCCACCTCGTTTCGGGAATTAAAAATTCCCAAAACCATCTCAAAATATTCATCGTAATTTAAGGAGCACGTCACCGCAGACGGCGCCCAAATTCAACACCCGGTTTATGACTTATAAAAAAACAATAATAATAAAATTATTATTATTATTATTTTAACTTATATTTCACTTTTAATTTCCCCCTTTTTTTTAAACCCGCGGCACCCTCTTTTTTTCTTTCTGTTTTTTTTTCAGACCGGCCATCGGCCGGTCTTCTTCTCCTGACAGGACCCGCAGCATGCGGGTCCTTGATGGCCAGCCGGGGTCCGTAGACCCCGGTCCTCCCTTGCCTCCACCGGCCGGCCTTCCGCGCCGCCTGCACGGGATGCCCACGAACCAGCGCTCCGCTGGCCTTCTCCGCGGCATCCCCTACTGACCCAGCACCGGCCTCCGCTGAAGGGAGGTGCTCCGCCGCTCGACCGCCAGCCTCCTCCTCGCCGCGGCCAGCCACGGTCCCTGCTCGCTCGGAAGCCACCACCGCTAGCCCGGCCTCCGCCGCTGCTCTGCCACGCCCGACTCGCCGGACCGCCACGCTAGACGGCCGGAGCACCCAAAACCGGCCAGAAAACCTCAAAACCCGCTGTTTTCGGCGGACGACCGCGAGTGCGTCGGGACTCGGATTTTAGAACCGAAACAAGCGATGAGAAGAGCAAAAACTCTATTAGGCATTCATGGGATGTGATCGAAGTTTTGGAAAAGAATAAACAGTGCAAGACGATCTCCAAGTAGGTAAGGGAATAAAAAAATGCAAACACAACATCCTACCTTGCTGGGCGCTGCCCGGAGCTTCGTCGGCGATCCGCACCTCACCGGAGCTTCCTTGCTGGAGGGGAGGAGGAGAGGAGGAGATCCTTCTTGGTTGAGCTCTTCTGCCAGGGGGAAGAGGAAGGAGAGGGGTGGGGGTGGGGTTTAAAAAGAAATTAATTAAATTTTTAATTAATTTAACCCCCAATTTATCCCGCGCCCGAAACACTCGACGGGGTCGAGGTTAAGCCTCCCCTAGGGTGAACACCACCTCCCGAGCACAACAGTGGTCTCGGAATTTTAATCCGAGACCCCGTTCAAAAGTTATAAAATTTAACGTCTGAAGCCGCTAAATTACGAAAACGCCCCTGGAGCCACTTTTCACAAACAGCCCGCGCCCGCAAAACTTATACCCCTCCAAGGGTAAACGGTACATTACGAACACAACGGTTCCCTCGGTTTCCCAATCCGAGCCACCGTTTAATAGATATTAGTGTTTCCCCATTAAACGAATTAATTAATTAATTAATTAATTCGTTTAACGTTCCAGAAGCGGGCGAGGGGTCCAAACATCCCGCGCTGACAAGTTTTATGTCGCTCCTAGGGTAAATACCCCATTACGGACCCATCCGTACACTCGGATCCCTGATCCGGAACTCCGTTTAGGAGTTATCCTATTTATTTAGCGTTTCCAGTGTGAACGCACTGAAAATTTAATTCTGGCCACTCCGGGGCTCGGAATCGCACGCCGTCTGAAGGCGCTGCTCTGGAATATCATCAAGAATATTCCAAAGTCTTTCATAGCAAAACCCAGGTTCTTACATCATTCCATCCTTCAAGCATTTCATCCTCGAAAATCAAAACTAGGGAGCAGCACAGGGTACTAAGCCCACACCTGGCTTCCTCATACCCAGAAGAACCCACGCACCGCTCTGCGTCACTGCGCACAGACCAAAGGATTGATTTGTTCACGCTAGGTCGGCCCATGCCGACGTCGTGCACCCACTCCAGACTTTGGGGTTATGGCAAGGCGGTAGGGTACCTCGCCATCCCTTTGCACGGTCTCAAACGGCCCGAAGGCCCTCGGGGGTAGGTCACCTCCCCGGCCAAACCTCTACGTCGCATTCCGCGACTGGAATCACTGCCCGCACCTGAAACAAGGCCCGGTGATTCCCTCCTTCAGAATATCCATATGGTGAAACACCCAAGGATATCTGGTCACGCTAGGCTCCACCGCCGATGCTCTCTTACACGGTCAAAAGGCGAAGGATTCAACATCATCGACTAAAGGAAAAGGTCTCATGCCTTTTTCCTTACCAACTCAGGGTTACACCCGACGCCCTGCGTCACCCTGGTAACACCTCAAACAAGGAGCAGGGAGAAAATCATTTCACACGTAGAGCCTAACAATTCTACTACAAGAAGTAGAAGGGTCGCAAGGGGTACCTCTCACCATCCCGTGCTCTGCGGGATCGTAGACATCCAAAGCTCGCGGCTACCCGCGGTCCCAACCGTCAACTCCCGGAGCCTGACGTGGACTGCCTAGTGGTGATGGGGAGATCTCGTAACGTCGTCCCCCACCACCATCTCCTCCCGCTCCTCTACTAGCACCACCTCTCTGGGTACTACTCCGATCACGGCGCTGCCTCTGCTGTGGTGGTGCGCCTGCTGCCTACCCGAATCTCTCAGTAACTCGGGGCGGGCAGTCTCGTGCCAAGTGACCTCGCCCATCACAAGCATAGCACCGACTCTCTGGGCTGCCCTGGTGCCCTCCGGCGCCACTGTGGTGTAAGACCACGGCCCGGGATCCACTCACGGAAGGGCATCCTCGGCTGAGGCCCTGCGCCTTTTCACCACAGTGGTATACGACCACGTCTCCGAAACTGGTAGTGGGAAGGCCACCTGCATCGAGGCTCTGTCCTCCAGTGCCTGCTAGCTATGGCAGACGTCTCGGCTCCGTCGCGCCCACTGCCACTACTAACCGCAAAACATGACAGGAAGCCCTCTGCCACCAGCGTATGCTCTAGCACCCCGGCATATGTGGAAATGCCCAAGGGTACTATGACAGCACGAATCTCTTAGCGGAGACCCTGCTCAAACTTCCGCACTCAGAGGTTGTCGTCATGGACCAAGTCCAGGTAAAAGCGTGCACGGTCTGCAAAACTAGTCGCGTACTCGGCCATCGTCATCCCTCCTTGTTGAAACTGCAGGAGCTCCTGAATCCGAACGGAGCGCAAGCAGGAGGGGAAAAACTCCTCACGGAGCAACAACTGAAAGTCGTCCAATGAAAACGACGACTCGTCAAGAAACTGAGCCACCGGACTCCACCAACGCCAAGCTGCTCCACGAAAAAAAAAGGGTGGCTGCCAAAGCCACTCTCTGATCTGTCGGCATCTGCACAAGCCTGAAAAGGCGAAACACTACCTCGATCCAAACCTCTTCTGCCTGAGGGACTGGTTCCCCACTGAACCTCAGCAGTCTCTGCCGCTGGAACTCACAGAGCGCGCTCAACCTGCGCTCAAACTCAGCCTACTCTGCTGAAACTACCTGCTGCTCAACAGGTGGGAGTGCTACTACCGGCCCACCCGGAGAAAGGGGCTCGCATTATGGGTCCTGGACTTTGGCCTCGTAGCTCATAGGGTCGTCTTCACGAACCAAAGCTGGTATCTGGGCTGGCTGTCTTCGCGGAGACATCCTGATTATCATCAAGGAGTTCCGCGGTCAAATGATCATATATGTATATACCGATAACAACGATGGGGAGCTGACTCAAGAAGGACAGTCAAGACTCGGTCCTATGTGATGCACAAAAAAAATTTCCCTGCAACAAGTGTCTCAGCATGCCGAGTCGACAAGCGGGTTATCAAGGTCCTGGTCAATGGATACGTCGGCCGCCGCACCATCACTGGACTCCCTGGCCTGAGAGCTGCTCTCGAGACACGTTAACACTGTTGAACTAAATCCCAACCAGTTCCTTTTATTTTAGGGGTGTCCTAATAGCGTCCCAAGGAACGAACCAGCTCTGATACCACTTTGTCATGACCCGACCCTACCCGGGCTCGAGCCGCAACTACCCCAAGCCCGCCTCCATAGGACAGGGGCTAGTGACTAGCGCCGAAGGCACAATAACTCGGGGAGGCCTTTGCCTAAGCACATGTACACACACACGCAGCAAACTCAATGCAACAGTGTAGAGTAAAAGTAAAGACAAGCAAAGAAAAGGAAAGGGAAACTACTATATAAACACCACAAAGTGCATCGACCTCTACAAGTACAAAGTACAAACTGAAAAGAAAAGGGGCAAAACACGCGCCCAACCAAAAAGTTCTAGAACCCGGCAACACGTAAACAAAAGAAACTGCTGACGGGTCTCCCACCTGGAACCTGGCCACGACCACCGCACGCGGTCTAAGCTCCCAAGCTCCTACACTCCACTGAAGTCACGCTCCACCTGTCCATCGTCTGCATGGCCACACCAAGTGCGGGCAAAGCCCAAGCAGGGGTGAGTATAAAAATACTCAGTAGGATACCTCGAAAGCTCGAGGGAGAAACACAAGAGGTACCGAAGGGTGAGCAGTAGAGCAAACAAGGAATAGAAAAGAGTACCACCAAGAGTGGAGTAAAGAGTAACAGCTCAACCCAACAAGAGGAAAGAAGGTAGACTCATCCAGACACAAGGAGCTGGAAACGGTGAGAAGATAAACTTCTCGTTGAGTCTTCGCTACCTATAGTAGGAGAGTAGACTCGTCCAACCGTGAGAAACTAGACACGGAAAGAACGTGGCATACCCCGCGTGTCTTCGCCTCTCCTGGAAGGAGAGTAGCCAAACCCAAGAAGTGGGTGCCGGAAACAAGGTATATACATATGTATGCTCTGTCAAGAAGCCCGAAAAAACTCATAAGGGGATCTCTGTCCCATAGCTCAGCCCAAGAAGGAGTAGCCAATAGTCTCATAAGTAACACCATCAATGCCCAGCATCCCGCACGCCTGCCCCGAACCGCAATCCAAGGGGCTCAATCACCACACCTCGACACTATCCGCTTTGGGCGGCACTGACTCGCCCTCACGGTTTTAGGTCACGTCACAAGGACGCGTCTCGGTGGGGGAAAGCACTCCTCGTACTTGAGAGTTCTGGGGGAACGTCAACCACAACTCGTCACTGCCCCGCAGTCGAGAAATCTGCTCAAAGTCGACAGGTGACCCCCTGCCCAGCCCCGCTGGAGGATCCCTGGAAGTCAACAGATTCCCACTACAAGGAGACCCGGAAATTTGACGGGTGCCTCACTGCCCAGTCTCGTAACAGGGTAATCCACTGGAGGGCGACCCGGCTAAAGTCGGCGACGGGACCACTGCCCAGCCCAGCTAGAGGTAACCCGACATCGGGGACCACTGCCCAGCCCAGCTGGAGGTAAGCCCAGCATCGGGGACCACTGGCCAGCCCAGCTGGAGGTAAGCCTGGCATCGGGGACCACTGCCCAGCCCAGCTGGAGGTAAGCCCGGCATCGGGGACCACTGCCCAGCCCCGCTGGAGGTAAGCCCGGAACTGCTCTGGCCATCCCTGCTGGATGGTATTGCTCGGTAAACACCACTATATTGGCCATCCCTGCTGGATGGTAACTCACTGGCGAGCCCTGCTCGATACAACCTCATCCCTGCTGGAAAACAACCTCAGCCCTGCTGGAAAAAAAACCTCAGCCCTACTGGAACAACCTCCTGGGTAGAGGATCGGTGCCCGCGTAAAGTGTTGGTCACACCGAAACCACAAGCTCTACCATGGAACACAGAGCAATGGGAGAAACTCCCCAGGCCTCACAAGGCGATCATGCTCCAATCCGCTGAGTCACTGTCGAAGCGGACCGAGACACCTCTTCCCAAAAAGTGGGGAAAATGCCCACGCTGCACGAACACCCGTAGTCGAAGATGGTGTCGCAGTTTGGTGAAAGGGCACAGTACTGAAACCCCTCACAGCCAAAGAAGTAGAGGAACCAAACCATCTCTGCTGGCCAAACCATCCAGCACAAGACCAGGGGGAGACCGCTCAACCCTGCTTGTCAGACAAAAGAGCACCAGGCCAGGGGAAACTCCACCCTGCTGTTCAAACAAACGAGCGCAGAGGGACCCTCTACGTCGCGAGAGGTCAAGTACGCAAAGCAGATCACGGAACGCACGTGGGGCCCACACGACGTGTGGCCCCAAGTTAACCCCAACTGAGCGCACAACCTCCTCAGGTACAAACAACCACACGTACCTCCAAGCGCTCCCGTATACTCCCGGAGTATACCTCATTCCAGCCCAAAGGCTATCGTGCACACGACACCCAACGTCAATGCGAAGGCGTGACGTAACAACTCCACTCAAAGGCCCAAGCACGGCCAACCACATCTCGTGAACCATTTTTATCACTCTCCCAAGAGTGCGCGATCACACGTCAAGGGTCCGCTACAACAAGGTAGGGTGAACCACCACTGGAGCACATTCCACATTCCACATTCAACAAGATCGTGCAAGAGGCTTCGCACAACCAAACGGATTGCACCATTGTAATCCTCGTGGAAAAACACGCGAGATCGACTACTTACTCGCCTCAAACGGATATCCGACGAAAAAGTCACCAACACCGCCTCACGCACGAACGGCGTCCCGTGATCCCGAGACTCGGCCCCGAAAACAGTCGGGCGCATCACACCATTGCGATCCCCTCGGGAAAACACGTCAAAAGCACTACTCACTTGAGTGCAACGGATATCCAGAGAGAAAGGTGCATCCTGGTGCACAGCACACGAGCGGTGCCACGTGGGACCCGCATCCCGGTCCTGAAACTCAACGAATGGATCGCACCGTTGCGATCCTCTCGAAAAAGTACACGAAATGGACTATTCACTTGTCCAAAACGGTCGCCCGGTGATAAAGCTGGAAATCACGGTCAACTCCCGAAACGGCCCTCGCGGGGCCTGCACCATCGTGCAGAATTACAGCGGGCAGACTGTGCCAATGCGTTTCCCTCGGAAAAACACCCAACATCGACTGCTCGCACTCCCCGAACGGACGTCCGAGGAAAAAGTCGCTACTAGCTGCACGCAGCTCAAAAGACGGGTCGTGGGGCCCGCGCCTCATCTTCGGCTTCAACGCCCGGAACCACCCTGGAAACCTCCACCTCGATGCCAGGGTTCCAACGCCGCTGACGGCGCTTAAATCAGTCGTCGGACGCGTCTGCGCCGTACAAAACCAGAACCCCCGAGATGACGTCAATTCACTTAAAGATGTGTTGCGCCTCCGAGGCCCGCCTCGTTTCGGGAATTAAAAATTCCCCAAAACAATCTCAAAATATTCGTCGTAATTTAAGGAACACGTCACCGCAGACGGTGCCCAAATTCGACACCCGGTTTATGACTTATAAAAAAAACAATAATAATAAAATTATTATTGTTATTATTTTAACTTATATTTCACTTTTAATTTCACCCTTTTTTTTAAACCCGCGGCACCCTCTTTTTTTCTTTCTGTTTTTTTTTTTCCAGACCGGCCATCGGCCGGTCTTCTTCTCCCGACAGGACCCGCAGCGTGCGGGTCCTTGATGGCCAGCCGAGGTCCGTAGACCCCGGTCCCCCTTGCCTCCACCGGTCGGCACAGCCGGCCGGCCTTCCGCGCCACCTGCACGGGACGCCCACGAACCAGCGCTCCGCTGGCCTTCTCCGCGGCATCCCCTACTGACCCAGCACCGGCCTCCGCTGAAGGGAGGTGCTCCACCACGCTCGCGCCAACCGCCGCCACTCGACCGCCATCCTCCTCCTCGTCGCGGCCAGTCACCACCGCTGGCCCGGCCTCCGCCGCTGCTCCGCCACGCCCGACTCGCCGGACCGCCGCGCTAGACGGCCGGAGCACCCAAAACCGGCCAGAAAGCCTCAAAAACCGTTGTTTTCGGCGGACGGCCGCGAGTGCGTCGAGACTCAGATTTTAGAACCGAAACAAGCGATGAGAAGATCAAAAACTCTATTAGGCATTCATGGGCTGTGATCGAAGTTTTGGAAAAGAATCAATAGTGCAAAACGAGCTCCAAGTAGGTACGGGAATAGAAAAATGCAAACGCAACATCCTACCTTGCTGGGCGCTGCCCGGAGCTTCATCGGCGATCCGCACCTCTCCGGAGCTTCCTCGCCGGAGGGGAGGAGGAGAGGAGGAGCTCCTTCTTGGTTGAGCTCTTCTTCCAGGGGGAAGAGGAAGGAGAGGGGTGGGGGTGGGGTTTAAAAATAAATTAATTAAATTTTTAATTAATTTAACCCCCAATTTATCCCGCGCCCGAAACACTCGACGGGGTCGAGGTTAAGCCTCCCCTAGGGTGAACACCACCTCTTGAGCACAATGGCGGTCACGGAATTTTAATTCGAGACCCCGTTCAAAAGTTATAAAATTTAACATCCGAAGCTGCTAAATTACAAAAACGCCCCTGGAGCCACTTTTCACAAACGGCCCGTGCCCGCAAAACTTATACCCCTCCTAGGGTAAACGGCACATTCCGAACACAACGGTGCCCTTGGTTTCCCAATCTGAGCCACCGTTTAAGAGATACTAGTGTTTCGCCATTAAATGAATGAATGAATTAATTAATTAATTAATCCGTTTAACGTTCCAGAAGCGGGCGAGGGGTCCAAACATCCCGCGCCGACAATTTTTATGTCGCTCCTAGGGTAAATACCCCATTCCAGACCCATCCGTACACTCGGATCCCTAATCCGGAACTCCGTTTAGGAGTTATCCCATTTATTTAGCGTTTCCAGTGTGAACGCACTGAAAATTTAATTCCGGCCACTCCGGGGCTCGGAATCGCACGCCGTCTGAAGGCGCTGCTCTGGAATATCATTAGAATATTCCAAAGTCTTTCGTAGAAAAACCCGGGTTCTTACACGTACTCTGTGGTTTTGTTTACTTATATAAAGTCAATGACTTCCCTTTTTATCAGGATTTATGCCTTTGGTGCTAGTCGCCAGCCCCTGGCCTATGGAAGGCGAGCTTGGAGTAGTCACGGCACAGGCCCCGAGGACAGGTTGTGACATACAAGCAATAGAAAATTCAAATTAAATGATTTTAAAAACATCAAAATTTATATGTTTTGGATGAGTAATGGTTCCACGTGGATCTTATGTTTAATAATAATGTATAATTTACAGTTAAATATTTTATATTCAGATTCATTTTTTATCTTGATGTCTTTAAAATCAAATTAATTGAATAGTATAATATATGGTATTAATGATATTTTATGAAAAATAATATTTTATTAAATTGTTTAAAAACATAAAATCTTACAATAAGATGATTTAAATAATAAATAATCTAAATTTTCATCCCATGGCTATTTATGGGCCAATTATAAACTTATAAGTAAAATTATAACCCTTTACTATTGAAAAAGTTGTTACTGCAACTTAGTTTCAAAATGGTTAACGGAAGGGTTAAACCAAAAGAAAAGGGTTAAAATGGCCTAAACACTTGATTAAACCAAATTTTTTTATTTAATTTTTACCTTAACCTTATCAACTATGAATATGAATCATTTTTAGACATTTTTTCAAGAATATTACTTAATAATACTTTAAAACTTTGAAAAATTACAAGTGTTCCACTCACCTCAATTATAAAAGGACACCTCCTCCCCTCACTTATTCACACATCTTGAGCCAATTATCTTAACCAAAAACTTATAAAATATCTACCATAAAGCATTATACATGTTCTATAGGTATTTTTATTCCCAAAAGACCAACCCTGTAGTCCTAACAAGAGGTCCAAAGAATGTTTCTCTAAGAGAAAGTAATCATCTTAACAAATATCTTTCTTTTTTACTTATGTTAACACCTTTAATTATGTCATAAAAGTTAAAATATAATAACACAAGTATCTAAAATATAATTATATTTTATTATTTTTATTTCATAATATTTATCCATCTACTTCTCCATCAAATAGGAAACAAAACCATTGATCATGTGTATAGCAGACTACCGTCTCATGAATCAATGTAATTTATTTTCATTACAGCCTCACAAGGATAGTCATAATGATGAAAATAATAAATATATATTAAAATTTTGACATGATATTTATTATTAAAATTTAATATATCATCTATTTACTTTCTATTTCACCCATTAAAAAATGATAACACCACTCGTGTGTATGTACAACTAACCATCTCCAAGAAGTGATATGATTAATTTTCCATGACCACCATTCATGATTGATTATAAAAATGGATCTAATAAATAAATATAATGTTTATGAAATTAATATAATTATAGATATGATGAAAATATAACTTATTAACCAGAACTGGAATATCTACAATTAAACATATATGAGAAAACTAAACAATTAACACCTGAAACAATGATAATAATGAAATATTGTTGAAGAATGAGTGATAAGATATTATATATAGATCATATATGATATTATAAATATGAATATTATTATGTTATAGATTAATAATAAGTATAAAACCATTGTACCATAAATTAATTCAGGTTCAATAAAGTGAAAGAGTGAGGTAAGGGGTTTCTTAACTAAATTTTCATTCATTGGGTTATAATTCCACTTAATTGACTATGTTATGACATTATTAAGTGTAAAATTACCTTTTATTTGATTATATTTTATTTCCACTTGTTTTATTGTATTTTCATTTTTTACATATAATCACTTCATTGATTAATTCTCACTTCAATGATATGATCTTTGTAAGGTATTTTGTTTCAATTTACACTACATTGATACATATTTGGTATTATGCACCTATTTACTTTTATGTGGTGTATATAATACCCATTTAATTTATTTAACATAAATATATATATTTATTCATGATTATAAAAGTTTCAATTCAATTTTATGCTATCAAGGGGTTATGAATTAAAATTTCCTAAAGAGGAAAGAATTTATTTTGCAATCTCATTTTATGGGATTGCTTATATTTTTCATTAAAGTAATATTATAATATTTACTACATAAAATTAATCTATTCTTATCCTCTATATATTTAATTATTTTCTATGTTTTCTTCCAACTTTTTCTCTCTTTGAAAATTGAATCAATAAAAGAATTTTTTTTAAAGAAAATCTGTTCTTATTTCTCTTTTTAATCAGGTGTATTTTCTTCCATATCCATATTTTTGAAAATTGTTTTACAAAAGTTATTTTTATTTACTAAAATAATTTATTTTTGACATTTTAAGTTATCCTTTAATTTTTTCAATGTTTGAAAGGAATAATTCTGATGTTTTTGTAATGGTTCATTTTTTACTTCCATTACACAAAGTCAAAAGGAATGTTTATTTTTAATGTATACAGTGTTAATGGACTTTCCCACCTCCATACCTATTTTATGATATTTATATACTTTTAAATTTTTTAATTTTTTTTTAAAAATTAATATCTTTAATAAAAAATTGTTTTAATATTCCACTTCTATTTTATTTTATTCTCTAAAAGATATGAATTTATTATAAAACTAATATTTTTGACGAAATGATGGTCATATTTTATCTCATATTAATTTTTTGGACATTAAATTTATTTTGAAACATTCAATTTCTTATGATCATATTTATTTTTAAATTATATTTCTATTAAATATACATATTATTTGAATCATGGATATACTTATTTCCTAAACCATATACCATTTCTACATATAGTGTTTTAATATGAAAGTTATTTTATTAACTATAAAAATATTAATATTTCGTATCCTTTAATCAATACAGATATTTTTTTATAAGTCATAACATTTATAAATTAAATAGATCGTTAAATAAACGAGGAATGCTTTGGAAATGCAATGATGGGTGGATTCAGGATTATATAGCCCCTCTATGCATCGGTGGGTCTCATGAGACTAACTAGTTGACTATCCTTATTAAATTATTTTTTGGTGTATATCTACCCATATTTTACACTTTCCTGGTGAAAGGCCTTGGTGGTAAAGATATCATGATATATGAGATCATGACATCCAAAAATATGCACTTCTTTCATTGATAATTCAATATTATAATCCATATTGATATAATACAAGGATACATTTCATAGTAAAGTTATTGATTAAATGGAATGTGATTCTAGTTATTTACCTTGTCATGTTTATCATTCCTTATTTACTCAAGATATTTTTCAGTGTACGTAACCCTAAATGAGCATTTAATATAACCCCTATTTTTTCCTTTCCCTAGGATATGAAGAATTAATATTTAAATTAGTTCAAGGATGAATAATGTTTACTTTCACTATGGTTTTATATTTTATTTCCAATGTAAAATGGAAGCATATTTGTATTTAGTTCTTAAAGAATAATAAACAGAATTATCCTTGGTGATGTGATCCCATGTATCTTATTCCAATGTGATAAATTTGAAACTAAATCTTGGTTACTTAAGTTGGGTTTGTTTCACCTTTCCCCTTTCCCCTTTCCCCATATGAAAAACAAAAAACAACATTCATGTGTGTGTTCATACTACCACATCTAAAAATCATTATGGTTTTCCCTTAACCACATTACACAGATGTTACTAATGTGGAATTTAATATTAAACTCATTAGTAAATATACCAAAGTTCTTTTGTTGAAAATCACTAAAACAAACTCATATTTAATTTCATCTTTAAGAATCACAACCAAAACTCCCATATAATGAAATTATAACATTATCAATAATTATAAACATCACTTACATTACATTTTGTGATTAATTGATGATTAACTTTGGGAGAATAATTAATAACAACACCACTATTATGAAACTAATTCAAAATGATCAAGATTAATCACATCCGAAATTGAAATTAGATAATAACTAACTAATATATATGTCAAGAATAATTATAAATTAAGTTTAAAATGGTTATATATATGAATAAGGTTTTGAAAAAGGTATTTAAGATAGTTATTTTTTTATACAAGAAGTTGGACTATTTTCATCTAAGTGGGGATAAAGTTAAGGATTCTTTATCTCAAATTTCAATTCCTTAAGATGTGATTATGTTATACACTATGTTTTCTATTGTATGTTTTACTCAGTACCCCTTTGATATTTTATATCATTATTCTCTCATTATTCATGGTATTTAATATTCTATTTGAAATTATATCATTCCAGTGATTTTTATTGAGATGTTACCTAAGTTATATTAATGCCCAGAAATTATAAATTTTGGAAAGTAAAGACTGTGTGGTTTTTTTAGAAATTAAATCCCTGTATAAATACTAGAAAGTGGATGTGGATGTGGAAGTATTTTTCAAGGGTTAATCACCCTAAAAAGGATTATTGAGTATCAACTTAATCTTCACTCGGTGCACAATGAGAGGGCCTAAAACTACACTCCTAATTAGTCTCTCACAAGGGATATGCTTTTAACAATTCACATGATTTTTATAAACCTTAATAAATAATTTTTATACCATTTATTTAGTCTCATACCATTGAAAACTGCTGAAATTAATTATTATATTCTATTGATAACACAATACTCTAAAAGTACCATTTCCACCATCTTATATTTTTTTCTTTGTAAAGGATACTTCCTATTACATTGAAAATACCCCATAGTTTCTATGATGACTTTCAGGATATTCTTCTATATAGACACATTATTCCATTGAATAGGGAAATAAATGTTTTTTATATTTCCATCACATGGATAACCATTTTTCTATTTTTCCATTATTAAGTAATAAATTCCTTAGGTAGTTTTATGTAATGTATTGTTAACACATATGATGAATGAATTAGACTTAATTAGCGATGGTTAGTTACCATTATAGATTTCCCCTCAATGCATTAGTAGGTCTCATGAGACATACTATTTAGGCTATTTTCATATTACTTACCCATTTATGTATGATGTCTTCACACAAGGCCTTGACAATACGTTTATGTTATCCGACATTATGAATTCCATTAGTATGAGATCAGTAACCATTATACTTGATTTTATTTATTATCATGGATGTATTATTCCCTAATTTTCATTTTATTATGGCATTATTTTGATCATTTACTTCTGTATTACTATTTATTCCATGCTTATACTATGATATCTTTTATTGTACACTACTCTTTAATGAGAATATAAGCTCCCCCTTATTTTGTTTTCCTTCCCCCTCGAAAACCTAGAAGAGAACTATGTGTAATTTTCAAGGATCTTATATAAGATATAATAATGTTATCATGGAGTTTCTATGATTTATGTTATGTTCTCAAGTGTAATGTGAAAAATATATAAGTATATAGTGTAATGAACCATCCCAGATACCCTATTACCTTGGTACCCAAGAGATCTCTAACATGGCCTAAATGATATTCCTGATCCCCACGGGTTGGTGACAAGCACCTGGAATCACATAATAAACACAAGGTAATTATTTTTCCACATAAATGTAGAATATAAAATATACAATTTATTAGGCTCAACACTCCAAAGGGAGAAAGTACTAGAATCAAACAAATAAAACAATACTCAAATAATACATCATTAAAAGACACAACATATACCAAGATAATTCTCAAAAATAAACCCATATAATGAGTGGAACATATCTTCATAAGTCACCTCCATCACTCTAGGTACCAATGTTCAAGAACATCCACCACCTCCAAGTGGTAGTTTTCCTTTTCTTGGACTTGGAAAAAGAAAATCTAAAAATGCCTGAAGGAAAAGGTGGGGTGTGATCTATAAATCTCAATAGGTTCTCAATAAGTATTACATCATAAATTACATAAAAATTAAACCAAAAAATATTTCAATTTAACTAAAATAAGGAATGTCATGGCATTTATATATTTTCCACAAAACATAATTTCAATTCAAAAGATGGAAGATGTATCAAAACAGGCTTAATTGAAAATTTTATATAAAAAATTTATATAAATAAGTTACAATGAATAAAAAATTCCATAAATCAATGGAATGTAATAATCAAATCAATTATATCATATAACTATGTATTTATCGCTATGGTACATTAGGTTCTGGTAATAGGATCATCACAAAACTTAATCAGTGATCTCAGATCGATGTGTACACACATCCAATGACTCAAGCTCTCAGGACTCAACTCCCCATTGGAGAAAAAGTCATACCATGGTATGTTTATGTAAGTTTTTTCATCATCAATCTAATTCTATATGGTCATATCTTAGAATTATTATCCTAATTACCCACTAAATACCCAGGCTTATGTGTGCTTTAGTCAGTCAATCAAATCAATCATAGGAAAATTGATAACTTCAAGTCATATAAAAATACAATTGCATACTTTTAGTTTTCAACACATATTTCTCATTTTAAAAACAAATCATAGGTTTTCATCAATTCATGACTTTTCAAATCATCTTTCATTTAAATCCATTATTCTTAAATCAGGGAAAACTATTTTACCAAATTATTTCTATTACAAAAAATCTTTTCTCAAATAATTCCATCTCTCAAAACCACCCAAAATAGGGTTTTATTTCACAAAAACATTCATTTGAAATCATATATAAAATCCACTTTAATTCAAAGAAAATTAAATAATTTTTAAATTAACTTTGAATAAATCTGGAAAACAAGGTTTCAATTGTGTGTAGGAAACATTACGGAACTTCTTACCTTTAATCACGTGATCAAACCAACTCAACACCTGCAATGGTATCCACCAATAAAGAATGAAGGTATTGGAGATCAAGTAATCCTATACTAGAATCAATGTCCATCAAAATAGAGATTATATCTATCAATATCATGATGATCTATCACTCTCTAAGGATGATACAATATGAGATTAGAAGAAACCATTTGATATGAAATTTACTCACTGGAAGGGGATCTGATGAAATCATCAGTGCTTTGATCTAAGTTGAATTGAGTTTATATGAGTAAAAATGCCTCTTGGGAGCCTAAAATAGATAAATTTTTAATGATATTTAATCAGGAGAAAATTAAATACACAATGGGGCTCAAAACATTTAATTCTGTAAAAGCACAGACCACTCCACAAGCCCTCATGGCCATGGAACATAAATAACAAAAATAGTCAAACCATGATGAAGCCTCCTATGACCACACCAAAGCTACCCCCAGTCAAATGACCTCCTAGATTTTCTTCACCAGTGGTAAATCCATAGCACAACACAAGAACCATCTAATAACTATGTTCAAATAGAAAGTTTCACTAAAATGAACCATCCAGGGCTCTATAGCACAGCTGGCCCTCCATAGTGTAACTATGCTGAAATTGGCAGTATCCATGAAAACTATCCTCAAGATCTCCAACACAACATCCTGATAGGCTATATCACAACTTGTACTCTTCATGTTGTAACCCATACACCACAGTGAAAATCCCTACTAAAACATTTATATCTATAATCCATTAACTCAAACAAACATACATCACTAAACTTTAGGCCATTTTCCTCAACAAACTCTCTCTATCCTAAAAAGACCTAAAATGTAACCAACAAAAAAGGTAAACAAAACAAGAGTCAATAAATACAAGAAATAAAGTAATGGTATGTTACATCTCTCCTAAAAAGAATACTAAGTTATTGGATCCTTCAGAAACTCCTTTATTCTGTACAAATAATGTAATATTACTAACGGATTTAAGTTTCTAGAGTATGGTTTTTTACATTCCATCTCAACAAGATGTTTTTTAGGATCATATTTAATTATCTAATGAAGAAATAAGAATTTTCATTGAGTAAATAAAGGAAAACATGGAACCTATATCTCTGGCTAATCCTACTGAGAAGAAGGTTGGTTAAATTTATACCTCCCAAGATGAGGATCATGTTGAGAGAGATTTTAAACTCAAAAATGCTAAGTAAGACTATGCTCAGATTCTAAAAGAGGACATTTATTGGTTTAAAACCCTAAATCCCATTTTTTTCAATAAAAATAAAGTTATATTTATCTTAGGTTATTATTTGGGTATTTTAGATTGTATTATTTGAAATTTTGTAGAAGACCTTAAGATGGATCCCTCTATAGGATTATTTAATCTGTAATGGTTATAATGAAATTTGGTTTTTGATCTTTTTAGGTTCATGGAGATTCTATCTATTTTATTTCTAATTTGTGTGATGTTTGGTATATTTTTCAGTAACCTTCTGGTTGTTGATTTTATCCGTATGATGTTTCATAAAGGATTCATTACAATGATTGGAAAATAGATCTATAAACAAAATATATTTTTTCTTAAAATGCATCATGTTGATTGAAGCATACTATTGAGGACTCATTGGTATCTTCTTAAATTTATTAAAGTCGTGCATAGGTTCTATGGGATTCATTGATTTGTGTGTAGTTGTTCTTATTTACCTCAATTACCGTAGTTGAGGTTCATTTTCTGGTTTAATGTAAATTATAAGCTTTGACTTATGTGATAATAAATTTTGGGTGGATGTAAAGGTATGGATGTATTGTTTTTAAAGGTTTTTTCCAATTTCGTTCATATTGTAACTAGGTTTTCCTCAAGTATCTTTGGTTCTCTTATTTTATATTCATATGTGTTTATGAAACACCTTCATGCTCTAAGGGTGATCTTGTGGTGCTGAGTTTTATTGGGCAATATGCTATTGATCTGTTTGGGGGAAAGATTTAAATGATAGTACAACTTACTGAGGAGTGAATAAGAGTGTTGTTACAGACTATTGATGACTAATCTTCAAATTTATGGTTTAATAAAACATACTACTCGTGACAGATACCCTTCCATATTATCCTGAGTTTTTTTCTTATACATATCTTCACTTAATACCCAAATGGTGAAAACATTTTACACCTCATGTAATCACTAAACCTCTCTTTTTCTATAATAAAGAACATGGGTTGGTTTACCAACTCATGTTTCAGGATACTTTCAATTAATAATTTTGATATTTTAAAATAAATATTCTATCAATATTATCATTGGTATTATCATTATAAATTATTATTAGTAATATTATTTAAATTATTAATTATTCATAAAAACATTATTATTATAACTATTGTATGTGTGTACATGTCTTTTATATTTTTCATGAAATGCACAATAAATTAAATACATTAGCCCATTAAACTTTTTTCATTTTTTTAATAGAACATTAAAGACATTAAAAGATTCCATGACCCATATTAGTATTTAATTTTAGGATAATAATATTTAAATATATTTTAACTAAAACTTATTTAAAAAATAAAAAAAATGACATAGAGGGTCAAAACTGAAAATTTGTTCCACTTGATGAACTTTGAAGTTATAAATTTTAAAGGATGTACTGCATGAGGCATTTATCATTCAACCGTGAGGATCCACTTGGATTAATTTTCGTTCGCAAAATCCAAAACCAAACAACGATAATAGATGAAAATGAACAAAAACTCATTTCATTAAATTAGTATGAAACATGTTCATATAGAATTCCAATAATAAGGAATGTTAAAATATTTATAGTAGTACTGAACATCACTGGACATGAAAATTATAATAAATGGTCTAGAAATAATTCTCCTGAAAATAGAAATTATTATATACATAACAATTCAAATTCATAGAATCAAAAATTTGAGTATAAACCTTGAATCATATAAATATATAGAAATAAAATAAGATTAAGCACATAACTAGTCTAAGATATTATGAAATACCAAAAGGTAGAAACATGAAATGATAAAAATAATCAAAATGAAATATGTTTATAATAGCAAATTCAAACCCATATTTGCAAAATAATAGCACAGATTCAAGATTCCTAAATAAATAATTTTATAAAACAAATATATTCAAAACTATATTTTAATAAAATCCAAGAATTATGTGAATGTCCAGCTATTACAAGTCGAATAAAACTAAACTAGAAAGTAGTAAAAGGACACAAGGAATTATGTGCTTCAGCCAATTGGCCTATATTCACAGGGTAGGATCATCAAGATTTTTCACTAAGAAATAGGAAAATAAGTACAAGAAATGATAGATATGAGAAAAAAATAAGTATAATTCATAAAAAATGAAAAAAATAAACAGATATAATATTTCAAAAAAAATGACAAAGAAAAATTGAAATGGTACCAAGAACCCCTTACCAGGGCTTGGCCAAACCATTGTTGATGAAGATTCTCATTGCAAGGATTTAAAGTCATCATTGAGTGTTATGGTTATTCTCTGCTGTCCAAGTTCATAACTATCAAAGATCACAATCCATGAGCCACCAAGGTTTCATATCAACTCTAGGATTTGAGGGTGATCTCCATAAACCATCCATCACTCAGCTTCTCCTCCAGCAAGCTAAGAACCAGGGTTTCTGAACCTCTTCCTTCTCACCAATATCTCTCTCTCTCTCTCTCTTGGTGTATTCAAGAAGACTATAAATAAATCCATTGATATCTCTAAATATAATTCTCATTAAATCTATAATAACTAGGGTAGAAATACCCATGAGAACTGAGAGGTTGTTGCAACAGCTTAGCAGCAATCAAGAAATGGATGGTTGTAAATATTTGCACCCAAACAACCCAATAAAAAGAAAAACAAAACCCAAGTAAAGGTCAATTAAAATAATATGTAAAGGTCAAACCATCACCCACATAAGGGTATATCACCCATTGTGTAAAGGTAGAACACTCGCTACGTATGGGTATGTAAGAACCCAGATCTTCTTTTCAGGTACGCCTTTCCTTTTTCTGGAGTTTTTCAGAAAATAGAGTTTCTGGAAATTTTCGAAGTACACGGCTTGTAATTTATGAGTACACGCCGTGTACTCTTTTCCTGCTCGAAGCCGTGTGTTGGCCATGTCCGGGCTACACACACGATGTGTAGGGATGGTGTGGAGGACGATTTTAGCAGAGTATGGAAAAACCTAGTACACACCGTGTACTTTATTTTTTTTATTAAACGGACCGGGGTCGCGCATGATGCACATAAAGGTCTTATTCTAGGTTATGTTCATCCGAGAGCGCTGAGGATCCACGAATATTCAATGATCCCCCACCTCTCCATCCGTTCTCCGATTTGAGCACCGTTGATTGCGTTGAAATCACAACGGTGAGTCCTCCCTTCTTCTTGAGCCCTATTTTCTGATTCCTCCTCTTTCTCAAGTTATCGTGGTTTATGTGTTTTGGACGTTTTCTCAGATCTATGACGTTCTAAGGATAATATGTCATTTTTTTCGCAAATATAGATCTCTTAGGATCGAGGTAGGTGGTTTGTTCCTTTATGTATAAATTCTTTGAATATTTTGTGCAAATTCCACCAATACCCTTGAATGGGGTATTGCGTGTTCCCGTTTTACCCTTTTTGTTTTCCTGCTTTGCTTGATTGCTTGAGGAGAGGTAATTACTTGTGAATAGGGTAGTTTTTATGTACTCTGGATGTTTTTCCATGCTTATTATACTTGTTTGGTGTTTTTCCAGTTGCCATTCCTAGTAGTAGGATAGTGGAACTGTTATACTGTTATTCTGTTGAGCCTTAGAATGATAGACAAGTAGTTCTTGAGGTTTACTTGGACGATAAATGCTTGCTATGCATTTTTATTTACACAGATCTGTGAGAACCTAGTGTAGTGGACCATAGGGAGAATGGACGTACTGGCTTCTCTAGAGTGTCTTTAATTACGATGTGATACCACAGAGGGAATTGACGTTGAGTGCTTCCTCAGAGAGTCTTTAGTTTCTCAACGCGGGCCACAGGGGGAATTGACGTTGAGTGCTTCCCCAGAGAGCCTTTAGTACGATACGAGACTATAGGGGGAATTGACGGTGAGTGCTTCCCTAGATAGTCTATTCTTTAGCTTAACCAGAAGGGTGAGACTGTGTGTGCCTCCCAGAGAGTTTCTAGTGCTTATAGGTTGAACCTTAGGGGTTAGACTGTGAGAACTACCCAGAGGTTACCTTTTTGTTCTACTTGCTTGAGTAGCTGTTTCTTGGTTGTAGAATGTATGCTAAAATCTATGGATTGTTACTGTTTTGCATTATCTTGTTACCTACTTATTGTTTACTACTTACTGTACTTTACCAACCATATATTCACTGACTGTTAGGCACAGATTTTTGGGAGGATTTCTATTGAGACTTTATCTCACACCCTATTTGGGTCATGCTTTTGGGCCCAAACAGATTATATTGTTGCAGGTATATATAAGGGAAAGCACCCTTCTACTTCAGGTTCTTGATTTCACTAGAGCTGGAGAGCATGGGACCGAGCTGAGGCTTGCGATGCTGAGGAGTTTCTCAAATTTTTTTCTTTTGCACTTTGGTTTAGTATTATATTCATCATTGTGACTTGTTTGGATATTTTTCTAGACAAATATGTATCATGCATTATTTACATATATTTCAGCTCCAGTTGTTTATTTATCAGTCTTCCATTTTTTACTCTTCTATGGATGTCTAATGTTTCCGATGTTTTTATTTGTTTTCTCTACCGCCGTGTACTCTGCCAATGAGGGCATAGTTTCCCCACTATCGCACCCAAGGCCCTCACTGCTAGTCGGCAGCCTCTGGCATTGGGGGAAATGCGCTTGAGGCCATGTGACCAACCGGGTACGAGGTGCCTCTGGGTGGCTTCCGGAACTGAGACGTTACAGGGTACATCACTAGCTATATAAGGGTAGACTAAACCACTTGTAAAGGTAAGATCACCAGCGGTCTACCCATGTAAGGGTAAACCTTGACTCACATAAGGGTAACACACCCAATATACATACCATGTAAGGGTCAATAAGATCTCATGTAAGGGTATGCCACACATCACTGTGGCTATGTAAGGGTATAACAACCCCATGTAAGGGTTAACCTGGTCTACATAAAGGTTAGGGGGCCTCTATATAAGGGTAAGGCCACAGATTCAAAGAACACATAAGGGTCATGACACACCTATGTACGGGTAAAAAAAGATACCAATATTCACATAAAGGTAATGAGGGACTCGTGTAAGGGTAAAACCAAAGATATAGAGTTTATATAAGGGTAAAACTAATGTTATATAAGCATAATATAAAGACCAAATGAGGATGAAATTAAGGTAAACAAGCATATTAAATCAACATTTAATTAACAACATAGAAAAGGGGAAACCACAATTAAATAATCTTTACATTATAAATTAAATGTATAAGGGGTTTCATATAAAACATTATCACACATATCCAACTTTAAAATTAAAACCCTAAACCACATAATGATTTGGAACTACCTAACATATCATTGTCAATCCGAGAACATCCTAAATAAGAAATACCTGTAGGGTATGATCCAAATAATCACCCCACTATATATCAATGTGACATATCATTCCTAAAATTTAATAATATTCTAAAACTTCTAAACATACTCAGAATTTAACCTTCAAACACAAACAGAGCACATTCCTACACTTAACCAAGTAACTCTATGATATGATGCCAATGAGGAATTCTAGACCAAAAAATCACATGCAAAAATAGTTCCATGGAAAAGATCATCGGTGCCTATAGAACATAAATAAATAGAGTATTACCATCCCCAAAAAAACAAATTGAAAAACAAAACATCCCATAAGTTCACAAAGAATGCAACTCAATAATAATACATATCAGAGAAAATAGTATAAAAGAATGCAATAGAGAGAGAAAGCATAGAACAAGAAACAGTTGAAATATTTTCCACCTAAACCCATAAAAATAAAAAATATTGAAGCAGATATCACTTCCAGCTTTAGGTTGATACACTTCCAGCTTTAGCAAAGTCATTTTACTCTTCAAAAATAAATTTTCTTAAAAATGTTTATTATTGTTTTTATGGTAAAAAATCATAATTAATTTATGGAAATTTTAGAAATTGTATTTAATAAAAATAAGATATTTTTTAAAATAATTATATCAAAATTTATCTTAAGATGGATTTTTGGTATTTTTCTTAAAAGATTGATTTTCCAGTGAATAGTGAAAATACTATTTTTTATTGAAAAATGTATTTTTGGTTCAAGAATTTACAAAGTTATATTTTGTTTTCAAATGTTTTAAGAGTAAAATTAGTTCTATTATATTTTAATAATACAATTGAGTTCATTTTAATCAGTTTTATGGTTGAATTTTGTATAAAAACATTTTTATACTTAAAAATCCATTTTTCTAAAAAAATATTTTTTGTTACATTTTGCGTTATAATATTAAATTAATTTATGTCACATATAGAAATTGAATATTGAAAAATGAATTTTTATTTGTAATTAGGAGTTGTAAATTTTTAAAATTGGCCCTTTTTATTTTTTATCATTGTGAATAGTAACCACGGTGAATAATTATCACCACAATAAGGATAAATCGGTAAATTAAGGTTTAAAATAATATGATAAGGACTAAATAATGACCCTAACACATTAATTTATCTTATTTTATGAGTTTAGTTAGGACATGTCCATATAAGTTTTGAAAATATGGAAACTTGGTGTCATATTTATTTGATTTTGACTTTTATAATATTTAAGTAAATAATAAAGTAAAAAATGTCACTTTCTTGCTTTTAATATCCATAATATTTTTTTGTAGGGATAAAAATAACTTCTGTTCATTTATAAATTGTTTATTTTAAAAATAAATGATTTTTTTATCATGGTAATTTATTTCTAATTTTTAGCGATGAAATAATTACCTTAAATTCTTATGCAGTGCCAACATAGTATTTATTCAATTAGTAGAAAAGTAAAATAAATTGTTCTAAAAATATTAAAAGTGATAATATTTGAATTAATTATGTAACACCCCAAAACTTATTTCTCATGTAATATTAATATGGTGGTATTATTTTGTTTAATTTACATGTTACCCAAATAAAACATGAAAACTAAATACTAGGATTTTTATTTAAATAAGACACTAAAGTGTTTACAATACACTGTGACCAAAGGAAAACCATACTAACCAAAAATATATCTTAAAAGACCTATTAGAATTACACGGAGACCACCAAAAATAAAAAAAAAATCCAAGAAGATAATGTGGGTCTTTTGGATTCATCACAATGAACATTAGAATGGCCAGAGCCACTGCAACAACACTAAGCATCAGTGGAATGATGTGCACCATCCTCTTCAATTGTCTTGAACTTGGGACACCCAAATGTATGGTTTTATACAGCATCAGCTCAACCTTTTCCTTGGGTAACCTTTGAATTCTAATAGCTACAATTATATCCATTGATCTTTTTGGTGGTTTAATCAAAAATATCTAATATAGTTTTTCAAAACATTTAAGTTATGAAAATATAATATAACCACCTATTATGAACTTTAAAAGGAAAATGATTTAATATTTTGAGCTACACTTAGTGTGATTTTAAAATGAGATGAGGATTTTAAACACCTTTCAAATATCTCAAATATCTTTTAAATATGTTCATTATTAATTCTTAAACAAGGATTTAACTGAACTATGTTTTTGATTTCTATAATACTAGTATAAAGTTTTCATATGGATGTTTAAAATTTAAAATTATAACTTTGAGTTTTAAAACATTAATTCATATAAAACTAAGGTAATTTTTGTTTTGAAAAATACCTATTTATATTTAAGGAAACATGGTACTAAAGTTTAACAAAAAAATAAACCCCATTAGGGCAAGCCCTCTAGCAGGGCCGAGGGAGGTAGCACGCGCTAGGCGGCCGAGCCTAGCCCTCAGCCTCAGCACAGGCTAGCCTATGATCTTGTTTGCACACGGTGCGTGCTAGGAATAGCGAGTGGGGGAATAGCTACCTCGAAGAGCACACGGGATCATGCGCAAGAGAACTAGAGGCACCACCGAGCGGGGCGGCACGACCGCATGGGTGGGCGCAAAAGCGCACTTGCAGAACCCGGTATGGGGCGATACCGAGAGGGGGGGATAGAGTAGTCTGGCATAAGGCCAAGAGATACAAGATTATAAAGAGGCCTCAAGATTCCCTTCGATTTGATGTGGTATGAGAAAAATTGACCATGATTGAATTCATGATGGTGGATCACGTTGTGCCCGATCTAAGCCGTCTATTTCGATCCGGCGCTCGATCATCAGCAGCCAAGGAATCCCCCACATTTTTTATGTGCAATTCGATCTGACATGAATATAATCTTGGTCGTCTGATATTTTTAAAACACAACATCGAATCTGATCAATCTGATCTCGATGGATCAAATCATGACAGTCCATCTCTTTTAAAAAGTATGCGTTGCACCGAAGCTGTCAGATCAAGTCACAATCTGATTTGGACTGTCTGTTCCTTTTTAAAATCACCACATCATCGTGGTCATCTGATCTACTCCCCCTTTAATCTTCATTGTCCATTTTTTTCTGGGTTTCCTCCCATTTTGTCTTCTACTTCTTCACCTGCCTCAGACCAGTAACCCCTACTTCTCTTTTTTCTTGTTTTTTGACACCCGAGATTCCTCCCATTACCATTTGAGGCCCCTCCTTTCATGTCTTTTCCACAAGCCCAACACCCCAGTCTTATTTTAAACTATTTGGGTATCAAATTCCTTGTAATTGAATTTAAAATATTCTATATATTTTATGTATAATATAGTTTATAAACAAATTGTTTCACTCCAATAATCACTCGGCTATTCTTCTTCCTCCAACGCCTCCTTCAAGATCCTTTGAGCTTTTCATGAGCCCCTCCTCCTCCTCAAACCAAGGTTAGGGAATTTATGTTTCCTTTTCCTTGTTGTTTGAGAGTATATACATATATATTTATAATCATAAAAATATATATATAACCCTATGGTTTGGTTAAAAACTTCTCTTATATCGGTCCTAAGTCTTCTGAAATTTGAGTTCAAGAATTATTATGAACATAAGGGTTTATATTATAAATACAAAACTTATTTAGGTACTTTATATATATGAAATTATTTGTATATTTAGTTTATGAATATATAAAAATATACATGTCTGATCATATGGTTTTGGGTAAACCTCTTTTATACCTGGTTTTAAGACTTTTAAACATTAGGTTTCAAACTTAAGATGAGTTTCAAAACATAAGGAATTATGTGTTGTACAAAACTTTTATATTTATACACGGTTGCATATAATTATATAATTTCTAAGTCTCACCTTATGGACCAGATTTAATCCTTTTAACATTAAACTCCAATAGTTAGTTTATGTTTTTGACAAACTTGTAAGTGGAAATTAATTTTTGTGTAAGACACATATGTATACCCGGTTATGTATATAAGTTGTAAATGTTCACATAAACATATATGTAAGTCATTTTATAAATAAATCTTTTAAGATTTATATTATGTTTTTTTAGGGACTCTTGCCAATTAATGTGACTAATATATTAAAGTCATATGGGTGTCAATGGATTTTTTTTAAACCCTTTAATACATAATGTATATTCGCATATGTGAATATATGTATATGCAAATAAAATTTGATTCTCAATTTTACTTAGAATTTTCCAAGGATTACTAAGAAAGAATTAAACATTTCTTTTCAAAATAGGTTTAGTCTTTTGTTTAAAACACTACTATTTATATACACCCTGTTGTATGAACAATTTACAAAACATGAAACCCTAATTTTGGATATTCCAAATATTATACTTATGATGTGTTTAGTAATTCTGGAGAGTTCATGAGTATAATATTTGGGGTTTTCAACTTTTGTATTCATATGTATGAATTAATTATTTTTATATTAAATGGTGTTAGTTTTGGTTGAATCTCATACTTTCCATTTTTAACATTATTTATACCATTGTGATGTGTTATACCAAAGCATATTAGTAATCAATGTATGAGCATATATCAGTTTAATACCCCACCTCAAATATTTGCTTTATATTTTAATTGATTATGTATCCAGGTGAAATTATAATATGTATTGATTAAAAAAGTCTTAGTATTTTAGGGTTATCATTTTATATAAAAAAACTTGTATTTCTTTTAGTGCATTAGTTGTCATCACATAGTCCATAATTTGTTTATCACACTCACCAATCAATGACATATCCATCCAGTTGATAGTTCTGTAATTAATACTTATATGCCTAATTCACTATATATATGTAAATGCTAATGAATGTAATTAAAACTCTTATGACCTTTTAGGTAACTATGAATTTAATTATACAAAGTGGTATGAGACACCTTGAATAATATGAAATGTGAAATCAAATATTCAAAGTGGTATGGGACATTTTGAATATACAACCCTATTTGGAATATGAGGAATGTAATAGACTCAATATAATGGGTTGGGGACCGGTTAATGAAAGCCCCTCGGTGCATAGATAGTTCTCATGAGACAATCAGGTCATGGCACAGTCCATTGACATTTTATCTCTTTACACGAGGTCTTGACAGGGTCTGATATTATACGTTCCCAAATTATGTTTATAATAATAAATTAACCAAGTGGATATTTGACTATTAGAATATCCATGGTTAAGAGCCAGTACTTATGAGTATCAGAAGAAGTAAATGCTTATGGCATGAAGTTTAATTTACACTCGGTGATTTATTAGCCAGTGTATATTTCATAGTAGAAAAGAAGGAAATTAAAGTTATTACCTTTATGCGCAACTCTGATTGAAAATTATTTTTTTATTAAATCATAACCCCCTTTTAAGGGATGAAGGGAAACCCAACATGAATTCAAAGACAAAATACATTAAACTATGCTCCAAAGGATTAAAATCCATAAAACCAAATCAAATCAACAAAGTCATCCCCTCCCCAGTATAAATCAATCATTCTAGCTTCCACCTTTTCATCGCTACTCGGCTAGCCGTCCCGTTCGAAGATGCACGGGCCTGGTACCGATGGAAAAAGACATACCCTCTCAAAATTCTGAATCCAAATAGCCATGATCTTATGGAAACTCTCATCTCTTACATCCTCTGGAGTAGCCCCTGATGCGAATATGGAAGCATAGACCCTAGTACCTCTGACCGTGCATCATAATACACCACCCAACCAGAATCAAATAGAATCAACCAGAATCGCACAGCATAATACACCACCTAGCTGGAATCAATTAGATTCGAATAGAAGATTCATTCCAAAATGAAACATCACAGTAATAACCGGTTTAAATCCAATGAAAAATTAAAGAGAAAAACCATCACTATCCACCGATGAAAATTCCACCAACAACCTGGATGCTGGACGGATCCCAAGATCCCCGCTGCCTCTATGAGACCAATGCAGGGAATTGATGTGACAGTGAAACCCCAAAATTATAGATCGAAAACATCACAACCTCAAAAACTAACCTTGAGCCATGAAGAACACGAAACGCCATAGCGGAAGAATCGTAAACTCGTCGCCACCATCTAACCTCGCCTAGAGACCACAGCGGACCATCCCACGCATTCCCCTTCCGACGGCGAAATTGCAACCTCAGTCCAAAGAACCCAACCACATGAGCATCACCGTGCCGCCAAAGAAATCCCTGGCCATCGAAGAGGGCGGGATGGGAGTCAGACAAGCAAAAGGTGAGAGACGTCAAAACAAATGTGAAGGAGGATGATTTAGCCAAAAGGATGCCAAGAAGGATCACCAATAGGAGAAGCTAAAGCCGATCCATAGAGAGGAATAAGGGCAGCAATGGGGGAAAACCTAGTGGAGCGCTTTCCCTTACGGGCCCATTTTATGCGCAACTCTGATTATGTATTACTCTTAGTTATTAAACTTGTACTTGCATATTCATAATTCATACTTATTTAGAATGTCTTTTACATATTACTTTGAATGAGAATGCTTATAATTGAATCATGTTCCCATGTAATTCTGTTGGTATGATTTTAACTGTGCACTTTTATTTATTAGACAATTGTTATGATATGTTACATGTGTTACCGAATTTCCTAAGAAAAATGTTTTATGGACAGTTTTAAAAGAATTTTTTAAAATGTTATATTATTATATTATTTTATTTTAAAACACCTTATTGGGCATTCATATTCTCACCCTATGTTTTTGAAATAATTTTTATCAGGTATTAGTTTTAGAAAAAGAAGCATGTCAGAAGTAGCTAGTTTCCCAGAACCTCAACCAGATCAATCCTCTTTAGGGGACATGATGTTTAAAAATATCATTGCATGTTTTGTTAAAAATTACACATCATGATTCAAGGCACCAGCTCCGGGTATTATGGGGTCAGGATGTCATAGTTGGTATTAGAGGATTCAGTTTAGATAACTCTGAAAAACCAGAACGGGACAAAGAAAAATTTACTTAAGCATTGCTAAGTATAATGTTTTCTTAATTTTCAAATGGCTGATGAATCACCCTTTTTCCCTTATAACAAGAATATTAGAAACCATAGTGGCCATGGAATGTTTATAAGGATATAAAACTTTTAAAAACCTTCGTTTATCATGTCAGTATCTCTATCGTCTTTCCAATTCTAATCTCATACTCCAACTTCATTGAGGATATGGCTTTGATTACTTTCTAATGATACATTCCCAACTTCTCTTTTATGTGAGTAAAGGAAGGTATCATGAAGGTCTATTCTGATATTTTACCTTGGCTGACAACTTCTTTTCACTAATGAACTTCCAGGAAGCTGCATAAGAGGGTGACCTCCGAGCAGCATACCTATGTCAAATCATAACCTATGTTCTTCAAGGTTAGGTCATGGATTTTGAAATCCTCTAGGGAAAATATACCCATTTACATTATAGACAGCAAGTTCAAGCAGACATCTCCCAACTCCATACCCTCCATGATTTCCTTTGTTGGAACTTTAGATTCCCACACCTTATTAATCTGGACTGCCCATGCTGCATCTGGACCCAGGAGATTGAAGATTTTGGAACCACTTTGGGAATCTGTTTGACTGAGAATTGGGAAAATCGCCAACACTGGTGAATCCGGTGAAGTTCCATCTTGGAGGATGTTAGGAAACCCGTACTCATGTTTTTGAGAAAGTAGTTATGTAATAACTTGGGTTTATGAACTTTTTATAACTGAAAAATGTTATGTGTTTTGTTACTATAACATGATTTTACAAGTAAATTCTCTTTTTTGTTATGTTTATGTATCGTCTAAATAAACATACCTTTTGAAATTTCAGATAGAATTTATGAGCTCACCAACCACGCTTCTATCACTTCCTACTGAACTACTAGAGATCATAATTTTCAAAACATTCTCTGAGGAATAACTTCCCTTTCCAAACCTGTTAAGAACATACAGACATCTTTACAGCATATCAAAAAGTCCAGACATTCTTCATTTCTGCCAACAGAATGCCTATATCTACCACTGTATATTCAATGCTCAACTCACTGAGTATAAACAAAGGGTAAAGTTCCATGAAGGTCTTCTACTATGCTTCACTCTATCCCGAAACATCACATCTAGGGTAAGGTTTCAAGAGGCTGCTTTGGAGGGGAGCCTTCGTGGAGCCTACATGCACCAAATCATGAAATTTAGTTTATATGACCACATCTATGACCTTGAAATCCTCAAACAAGAGACAGTCTGATGAGTCCTTAGAGAGTTTGTCCATTCAGACATCTCTAAACTCTCTACCAATCGAGCCTCCCTCTGGAAGCTTGAGTGTACACTGCATGAGTATAACCCATACTGTATGAGGTTTTTTTGGGCTAGAGAAGCAGAAGAATTGAACACCAACTTTGGTATTCAACTGGCCACACATGAGTATCCTCCATGATGGAAGATATGGTGAAGAAAGTTAGAGAGTTTCCTTTAGCATGGTTGTATGAAATTAATTTCGAGGATGTGATTCTTTGTAGGGGGGAATAATATAATGCCCCAAAACTTATTTCTAATGTAATAGTAATATTGTAGTTTTATTTTGTTTAATTTACATGTTACCCAAACAAAACTTCCAAAATAAATACTAGGATTTTATTTAAATAAAACACCAAAGTTTTTACAATACACCATGACCAAAGGAAAACCATACTAAACAAAAATACCTATTAAAAGACCTATTATAATCACATGGAGATCACCAAATATAACAAAAACCCCATAAGATAACATGGGTCTTTCGGATTCGTCACAACGGACATTAGAATGGCCAGAGCCATTACAACAGCACTAAGCATAAGTGGAATGTTGTGCACCATCCTCTTAAATTGTCATGAATTTGGGGCACCCTAATGTATGGTTTTATAAGGCATCAAAAATATCTAATTTATTTTTTAAAAAAATTTAAGTTATGAAAATATAATATAACCTCTTATTGTGAACTTTAAAAGGAAAATTATTTAATATTTTGAGCTATGAATGGTTTGATTTTAAAATGAGATGATGATTTCAAACACCTTTCAAATATCTCAAATATCTTGCAAATATTTTTATTCTTAATTCTTAAACAAGGTTTTAACTGAACTATGTTTTTGATTTCTATAATACTAGTATAAAGTTTTCATAAGGATGTATAAAATTTCAAATTATAACTTTGTGTTTTAAAACTTTAATTCTTATGAAACTAAGGGAATTTTTGTTTTGAAGAGAACTCATTTATATATAAGGAAACTTAGTACTGTAGTTTAACAAAAAAATAAACCCCACTAGGGAGAACACTCTAGCCGGGCCGAGGGAGGCAGCACGTGCTAGGTGGCCGATCCTAGCCCTCAGCCTCAGCACAGTCCGGCCTGTGGGCTTGTGTTCACGCAGTGCGTGCTAGTTCTAGAGAGCGGGGGGCATAGCTACCCCGAAGGGTGCACAGGAGAATGTGCAAGAGAACCAAAGGCACCATTGTGTGGGGAGGCATGACGGCATGCATGGGCGCAGGAGCCCACCCATAGAACCCAGTACGGGGCAGTACCGGGAGGGTGGGAAGAAGTAATATGGCGTAAGGCCGAGAGATTTGGACTTATAAAGAGGCCACAAGAGTCCCTCTTATTCGACGTGGGATGAGAACAATTGTCTAGGATTGAATCCAGTCCGTTGGATCGTGTCGCGTGCGATCTGGGCAGTCTGTTTCAATCCGGTGCTTGTTCTTCAGTAGTCGCGGAATCCCCCACATTTTTTATGCGCCTACCAATCTGACATGAATCTAATCTCAGTAATCTGAGATTTTTAAAACACCACGTTGAATCAAAGCCATCCAATCCTGATGGATCTAATCGTGACCATCCATCTCTTTTAAAAACTTCACGTTGCACTAAAGACATCAGATCAAGTCACGATCTGATCTGGACCGTCTGTTCCTTTTTCAAATCATCACATCACAGTGGTCGACCGATCTACTCCCCCTTTAATCTCCACGGTCCATTTTTTTCTGGGTTTCCTCCCGCATTGTCTTCTTCTTCTCCGCATGTTCCGGACAAATAACCACTACTTATTCTTTCTATTGTATTTCCACACCCGAGATTAATCCCATCACCATCTAAGGCCCCTCCTTTCACGCATATTCCACAAGACTGACACCTCAGTCTTATTTGAAACCATTTGGGTCTCAAATTCCTTGAAAGTGACTTTAAAATATTATATATATTTTATGTATAATATGGTTTATAAACAAACCATTGCACTCCAAGAATCTCTCAGCTATTCTCCTTCCTATAGCGCCTCCTTCAAGATCCTCTAAGATTTTCCCAAGCCCCACCTCCCTCTCAAACCAAGGAAAGAGAATTTATGTTGCCTTTCCTTTGTTGATTGAGAGTATATACATATATATATGTATACTCATAAAAATATATATAACCCTATGTTTCAGTTAGAATCTTCTCTTTTACCCGTCCTAAGTATTCTAGAATTTTAGTTCAAGAAGTATTATGAACATAATGGCTTATATTATACAAAAAAAACTTATTTATGTACATTATATATATGTGGTTATTTGTATATTTGGTTTATGAATATATAAATATATACATTTATGATCATACATTTTTGGTTAAACCTCTTTTATACCTGATTTTATGACTTTTAAACATTAAGTTTCAAGCTTAAGTAGAGTTTTAAAACTAAGTAATTTTGTGTTAAACAAAACTTTTATATATATACATGGTTGCATATAATTATATAATTTGTAAGTCTCAACATCTGAACCATATTTAAGCCTTTTAACATTGAACTCCAATGGTTAGTTTATTTTTTTGATAAACTTATAAGTGGCAATTAATTTTGGTGTAAGACCCATATATTTACCCAGTTATATATATAAGTTGTATATATTCACATAAATATATATGTAATTCATTTTTTAAATAAATCTTTTAAGATATATATTATGTTTTTAGGGACTCTTGCTAATTAATGTGACTAATATATTAAAGTCATATGGGTGTCAATGGATTTTTGGTTTAAACCCTTTAATACATAATGTATATTCGCATATGTGAATATATGTATATGAAAATAAACTTTTATTCTCAAGTTTACTTATAATTTTCCAAGGATTACTAAGAAATAAAAAAAAACATTTTTTTTCAAAATATGCTTAGTTTTTTGTTTAAAACACTATTCTTTATATACACCCTATTGTTTGAACAATTTTCACAACATGAAACCCTAATTGTGGATATTCTAAATATTATACTTATGATGTGATTAGTAAATTTAGAGAGTTGATGAGAATAATATTTGGGGTTCTAAAACTTTTATATTCATTTGTATGAATTACTTATTTTTATATTAAAAGGTATTAGTTTTGGATGAATCTCAAACTTTCCATGTTTAGCATTATGTATACCATTGAGATGTGTTATACTAAATCATCAGTAATAAATGTATGAGAATCTATCAATTTAATACCCCACATCAAATATTTGATTTATATTTTAATTAATTATGCATCCAGGTGAAGTTCCTATATGTATTGATTAATAAAGTCTTAGAATTTTTGGGCTATCATTTTATGTAACAAAACTTGTATTTCTTTTAGTGTATTAGTTGTCATCACATATTTCATAATCTGCTCATTGTACTCACCAGTCAATGACATAGCCATGCAGTTGATAGTTCTATAATTAATACTTATATGCCTGATTCTCGATATATATGTAAATGCTAATGATTGTAATTAAAACACTTATGACCTTTTATAGAATTATGAATTAAATTATACAAAGTGGTAGGGGGAACCTTGAATAATATGAAATGTGAAATTAAATATTCAAATTGGTATGGGACATTTTGAATATACGACCCTATTTAGCATATGAGGAATGTGATAGACTCGGTATAACGGGTTGGGGACCAATTAAGGAAATCCCCTCGGTGCATCGATAGTTCTCATGAGACAACCAGGTCATGGCACGAGGCCATTGACATTTTAGGTCTTGACATGAGGTCTTGAAAGGGTCTGATATTATACATTCCATCATTATGTTTATGATAATTAATTAACCAAGCAGATATTCGACTAGTAGAATATCCATGGTTAAGAAATAGTACTTATGAGAATAAGAAGAAGTAAATACTTATGGCATGATGTTTATTTTACAATCAGTGGTTTATTAGCCAGTGTATATTTCACAATATCAAAGAATGAAATTGAAGTTATTACCTTTATGTGAAACTCTGATTAGGTATTACTCTTATTTATTACACTTTTACTTACATATTCATAAGTCATACTTATTTAGAAAGTCTTTTACTTATTACTCTAAATGAGCATGCTTATAATTGAATCATGTTCCCTTATAATTCTGTTGGTATGCTTTTAATTGTTCACTTTTATTTATTTGAGAATTGTTATGATATGTTAAATGTGTTACAACATTTCTTAAAAAAATGTTTTATGGAAAGTTTTAAAAGAATGTTTTCAAATGTTATATTAGTATATTATGTTATTTTAAAACCCCTTACTGGGCATTCGTATGCTCACCCTATATTTTTGAAATAATTTTTTTAGGTATCAGTTTTAGAAGAAGAAGCATGTCAGAAGTAGCAGGTTTCCCAGAACCTGAAACGAATCGATCCTCTATAGGGGACATGATGTGTAAAAATATCAGTGCATGTTTTGTAAAAAAATTACACATCATATTTCAAGGAATCGGCTTTGTGTATTATGGGGTCGGTCTGTCACAGTTGGTATCAGAGGATTCGATTTAGATAACTCTGGAAAAACAGAACTGAACAAAGAAAAATTTACTTAAGAATTGCTAAGTATGATGTCTTCTTAATTTTCAGATGGCTAACGAATCACACTTTCTGTCCTTTCCAACAAAAATATTAGAAACCATAGTGGACAAGGCATGTTTAGAAGGATATGAAACTTTTGAAAACCTTCATTTATCATTTCAACATCTTTATCATGTGTCCAATTCTCCTTGTGTACTCCAACTTCATCGAGGATCTGGATTTGATTACTTTCTAATGATGCATGCCCAACTTCTCTTTTATGCACGTAAGGGAAGGTATCATGAAGGTCTATTCTGATACTTCACCTTTGCCGACAACTTCTTATCACTAATGAACTTCTAGGAAGCTCCACAAGAGTGTTACCTCCAGGTAGCATACCTCCATAAAATCCTAATCTATGGTCTTCGAGGTCAGGTCATGGACTTTGAAATCCTCGAGGAAGAATCTACCCATTTACATTATAAAGAGAAAATTCAACCAGACGTCGCCCAACTCCATACCTTCCATGCTTTCCTTTTTTGGAACTTTAGATTCCCACACCTAATTAATCCAGACTTCCCATGCTGCATCTGAACCCAGGAGATTGAAGAGTTTGGAACCACTTTTGGAATCCTTTTGACTGGGAATTGGGGAAATCGCCAACATCGGTGAATCCGATGAAGTGACATCTTGGATGATGTTAGGAAACCCATATTCATGTTATTGAGCAAGTAGTTATGTAATACCTTGGGTTTATGAACATTTTATAACTGAAAAATATTATGTTTTTTGTTACTATAACAAGATTTTACAAATATAGTCACTTTTTTGTTGTTATGTTTATGTATTGGTTGAATAAACATACCTCTTGAAATTTTAGATAGAATACATGAGCTCACCAACCACTCTTCTATCACTTATTACCAAACTTCTAGAGATTATAATTGTCAAGACATGCTCTGAGGAATACCTTCCCTTCACAAACCTGGGAATAACATGTAGACATCTTTACGGTATATCAAGCAGTCCACACATTCTCTATTCCTCCCAAGGGAATGCCTATATCTACCACTGTATAGCCAATGCTCAACTCTCTGAGTATAGATGAAGGGGAAAGTATTATGAAGGTATTTTCATATGCTTCACCCTATCTTGAAACTTAACAAGCAGGGTAAGGTTTCAAGATGCTACTTTAGAGAGAATCCTTCGTGCAGCCTATATACATGAAATCATGAGCTTTAGTTTATATGACCATGTCTATGACCTTGACATCCTCAGACAAGATATGGTCTGATGGGTCCTTAGAGAGTTTTTCCATTCAAACATCTATGAACTCTCTACCATTCGATCCTCCCTCTGGAAACCCGAGTGTACACTGCATGAGTTTAACCCATAAAGTCTAAGGTGTGTTTGGGCCAAAGAAATAGAAGAATTAAACACCAAATTTGGTATTCAAATGGCCACACCTGAGGAACCTCCATGATGGAGGATGTGGTGAAGAACTTTAGAGAGTTTCTATTATCATGGTTGTATGAAATGAATTGCGAGAACGCAATTCTTTGTAAGGGGAATAATGTAATTCCCTAAAACTTATTTCTAATGTAATAGTAATATTGTGGTTTTATTTTTTTTAATTTACATTTTACTCAAACAAAACATGCAAACTAAATACCAAGTTATTTATTTAAATAAAACACCTAAGTGTTTACAATTCACCATGACAAAAGGAAAACCATACAAACCAAAAATACCTATTAAAATACCCATTATAATTACAAGGAGACCACCCAAAATAAAATAAAAAAAACCCAAGAAGATAATATGGATCTTTCGGATTCATCACAGCAAACATTAGAATGTCCAGAACCACTATAATAGCACTAAGCATCATTGTAATTATGTGCACCATCCTCTTTAATTGCCTTGAATTTGGGACACCCAAATGTACGGTTTTATAAGGCATCAACTTGACTGTTTCCTTGGGTGACCGTTGAATTATAAAGGCTATAATTATATTCGTTGGTCTTTTCGGTGGTTTAATAAAAAATATCTAATTTAGTTTATTAAAACATTTAAGTTATGAAAATATAATATAACCTCTTATTATGATCTTTAAAAGGATAATAATTTAATATTTTTATCTACACTTAGTGTGATTTTAAAATGAGATGAGGATTTCAAACACCTTTCAAATATCTCAAATATCTTGTAAATATTTTCATTCTTAATGCTTAAACAAGGTTTAAACTAAACTATTTTTTATTTCTATAATACTAGTATAAAGTTTTCATATGGATATATAAAATTTCAAATTATAAATTTGTGTTTTAAAACTTTAATTATTATAAAACTAAGGGAGTTTTTTTTTTTTGAAAAGAGCATATTTATATGTAAGGAAACTTAGTAATAAAGTTTAACAAAAATAAATAAACCCCACTAGGGACAACCCTCTAGCTAGGCCAATGGAGGCAGCAAGTACTGGGTAGCCGAGACTTGCCCTCAGCCTCATCACAAGTCGGCCTATGGTCTTGTGTGAATGCGATGCATGCTAGGTCTAGAGAGCGGGGGGAATAGCTACCCTGAAGGTCACACAGGAGCACGTGCAAGGGAACCAGAGGCACCACCATGCAGGGCAGCACGGTAGTGTGGGTGGGCGTAGGAGCATGCCTGTAGAGCCCAGTACGGGTCAGTAACAGGAGGGGGGAAGGAGTAATCTGGCATAAGGCCGAGAGATTCGGGATTAAAAGGAGGCTGCAAGATTCCTTCTGATTAGATGTGGGATGAGAAAAATTTTTCATGATCAAATACAGGCCGTTAGATCACGCCGCGTGCGATCTAGGCCATTTTTTCGATCTAGTGCTCAATCCTCAACAGCCACAGAATCCCCCACATTTTTTATGGCCTGCTCGATCCGATACGGATCTAATATTAGCCATCCGAGATTTTTAAAACACCACGTCAAATTTGAGCCATCTGATCCTAATGGATCTAATCGCGATTGTCTATCTCTTTTAAAAACTCAACGTTGCACTGAAGTCATCGGATCAAGTCACGATCTGATGTGGGTCGTCTGTTCCGTTTTAAAATCACCACATCACTATGGTCGTCCGATCTACTCCCCCTTTAATATCCACCGTCCATTTTTTTCCATTTTTCCTCTCGTATTGTCTTCTTCTTCTCCACCTGCACCAGACCAGTAACCCATACTTCTCCTTTCTCTTGTTTTTCCACACTAGAGATTCCTACCATCACCATCTAAGGCCCCACCTTTCACGTATTTTCCACAAGACCGACACCCTGGTCTTATTTTAAACTGTTTTGGTATCGGATTCATTGAAAGTGAGTTTAAAATATTCTATATATTTTATGTATAATATAGTTTATAAACAAACCATTACACCCCAATAATCCCTCAGTTATTATCCTTCCTCCAACGCCTCCTTCAAGATCCTTCGAGCTTTTCCTGAGCCCCTCCTCCTCCTCAAACCAAGGTAAGGGAATTTATGTTGCCTTGTCTTTTTTGTTTGAGAGTATATACATATATATGTATACTCATAAAAATATATATATATATATATATATATATAACCCTATGGTTCAGTTAAAATATTCTCTTATACCGGTCCTAAGTCTTCTGGAATTTGAGTTCAAGAAGTATTATGAACATAAGGGTTTATATTATACATAAAAAACTTATTTATGAACTTTATATATATGTGGTTATTTGTATATTTGGTTTATGAATATATAAATATATACATGTGTGATCATACGGTTTTGGGTAAACCTCTTTTATACCAGATTTTAATACTTTTAAACATTATCTTTCAAGCTTAAGATGAGTTTGAAAACTTAAGTAATTATGTGTTGTACAAAACTTTTATATATATGCATGGTTGCATATAATTATATAATTTGTAAGTCTCGCCTTCTGGACCAGATTTAAGACTTTTAACATTGAACTCCAATGGTTAGTTTATGTTTTTGATAAACTTGTAAGTGGAAATTAATTTTGGTGTAATACCCATATGTATAGCCGGTTATGTATATAAGTTGTATATTTTCACAAAAACAAATATTTAAGTCATTTTGAAAATAAATATTTTAAAATTTATATATGTTTTTTTAGGGACTCTTGCCAATTAACGTGACTAATATGTTAAAGTCATATGGGTGTCAATGGATTTTTGGTTTAAACCCTTTAATACATAATGTTTATTCCCATATGTGAATATATGTATATGCAAATAAACTTTGATTCTAAATTTTTCTTAGAACCTTCCAAGGATTACTAAGAAAGATTAAAACATGTGTTTTCAAAATATGTTTAGTTTTTGTTTAAAACGCTACTCTTAATCTACACCCTATTGTATGAACAATTTACACAACATGAAACTCGAATTGTGGATATTCCAAATATTATACTTATGATGTGATTAGTAATTGTATAGATTTCATGAGTATAATATTTGGGGGTTTTCAACTTTTATATTCATATGTATGAATTAATTATTTTTATATTCAATGGTGTTAGTTTTGGTTGAATCTCACACTTTCCATTTTTAGCATTATGTATACCATTGTGATGTGTTATACCAAATCATATCAACAATAAATGTATGAGAATCTTTCATTTTAATACCCCACCAGAAATATTTTCTTTATCTTTTAATTGATTATGCATCTAGGGGAAATTCCAATATATATTGATTAATAAAGTCTTAGAATTTTAGGGTTACTATTTTATGTAACAAAACTTATATTTCTTTTAGTGCATTAGTTTTCATAACATATGCCATAATCTGCTTATCATACTCACCATTCAATGACATAGCCATGTAGTTGATAGTTCTGTCATTAATACTTATATGCCTGATTACATATATATATGTAAATTCTAATGAATGTAATTAAAACTATTATGACCTTTTATGGAATTATGAATTAAATTATTCAAACTGGTATGGGACACCTTGAATAATATGAAATGTGAAATTAAATATTCAAAGTGGTATGGGGAATTTTGAATATACGACCCTATTTGGCATATGAGGAATGTAATAAACTCCGTATAATGGGTTGCGGACCGGTTAATTAAATCCCCCCAGTGCATTGATATTTCTCATGAGACAATTTGGTCATGGCACAGGACCATTGACATTTTAGGTTTTGACACGAGGTCTTGACAGGGTTTGATATTATATGTTCCCTCATTTTGTTTATGATAATTAATTAACCAAGTGGATATTATACTAGTAGAATATCCATGGTTAAGATCCAGTACTTATGAGTATCAGAAGAATTAAATACTTATGGCTTGACATTTATTTTACACTCAGTGACTTATTATCCAATGTATATTTCACAGTAGCACAGAATAAAATTGAATTTATTACCTTTATGCGCAACTTTGATTATGCATTACTCTTAGTTATTAAGATTTTACTTGCATATTCATAAGTCATACTTATTTAGAATGTCTTTTTCTTATTACTCTGAATGAGCATGCTTATAATTGAATCATGTTCCTTTGTAATTTTTTTGGTATACTTTTAAATTTTTACATTTATTTCTTAGAAAATTGTTATGATATGTTACATGTGTTATAACATTTCTTAATGAAAATGTTTTATGTAAAGTTTTAAAAGAATGTTTTCAAATGTTATATTAGTATATTATGTTATATTAAAACCCCTTACTGGGCATTTGTATGCTCACCCTACATTTTTTAAATAATTTTTTTCAGGTATCAGTTTTAGCAGAAGAAGCATGTCATAAGTAACTGGTTTCCCAGAACATGAACTGAATCGATCCTCTGTAGGGGACATGATGTGTAAAAATATCAGTGCATGTTTTGTTAAAAATTACACTTCATGTTTCAAGGCACCGGCTCCGGTTATTCTGGGGTTGGGCTATCACAAATTATTTTGTTCTAGAAAAATTTAATATAAATATAACATTTTATGGATGTTTTAAAGGGTAGTATTTGAATTCATTTGATGTCATGTTTTTCTCAATTTCAAATTAAATTAATATTTCCATAAATGACATTAATGATATTTTATAATAAAAAATATTTTACTAAATGATTTAAAATTCCTAAAATAAAATATTTTTCTAAATTATTTTGATATGGTTTAAAATAAAATCATTATCCATTTATGGTCCAATTTTAATTTTATAGTAACTATCTTGAACCATAAAGAGTAACAAACATTATTATTGCAGTAATCGTCAAAAGGGTTAATATATGGTTAAAATAAAAAGTTAAGGGTGAAAAAATCACCTAAACATGTACAATTTTAATTTTCTGAGATTATTTTCACTCATAATCATCTTAAATTTTAATTATATCAATTGAAATTCATTTTATTATGAAGATAAATTTATATTAATTTAATACTTTATAAAATTCCAAGAATTCCCCTCCCTTCATTATAAAACGACACCCCTGTCATATTTTTTTCACACTTAAAGAACCATTTTTTCCAATAACTACCAAAATATCTTCCTAACATCCATTAACACATTCTATAGGTCTTATTTTGGATATAATATAAACCTTAGAGAGTTAAAGATGTAAATAAAAGGAGGTTGTCTGAAGAAGAGCTGTAACTTTTAACCAAATGTTTTAGTATTATTTATTCTTATACCTTATTCAAATATTCTTAAAATATGATTAAATAATAAAAAAAAAATTATATACTTAGATGTTTTAATGTTAATGTAATACCATATATCCATCTCCTCTTCTATAAAATGGGAAACAAAACTATCATCTGTGTGTATGCCAGACTACGTCCTCGTAAACTGATGTAATTTGTTTTCCATCTCCGCCTATCAAAATAGGTTATAATAATAGATTTAATATTAATATATTATAATAATTAAATATTTATCATTATTAAAATATAATATATCATATACTTCCTTACCTTTCCATCCATAGAAAAATGATTATGTCGTTCATTTGTATGTGTAGACTACACCTCCATAAAGCGAAGTGATCTGTTTTCCATAACCACATCACATGAAAGATATATGTGAATTTATTTAAAGAAATAATATTTAATTTATGATATAATTATAATTTGAAAAATATAATATAATACTTACCATCTTTCCATCATGATAGTTGAAAAAAGGAAATGTTACTCGTGTGTATGTATAACTTACCATCTTCATGATTATAACGTTGTTCATTTTTCATAACCATATTTAATGGTTGGTTTTAAAATTATAATTGATTTATAAAAATAATAATTATTTCATGATTATTATTTTGGATATGATGTAATAATGATGTCTTTTACCATAGTCAACCTAATTAAGTCTTTTTGGACATATGAACTGAATATCGTCACAACTTCCAATGTGAACTTAATTGATTAAGTAAATAAATATAACATGATAATAAATAAAATAAAAGGATTAATAAACTTGAAAATGGTTCTTAATCAAGTAAATAATTAACATAAGTATATTATTCAGAAAGATAAAGAATGTACGTGATGATTCGGACCTAAGGTAAGGGATCTCGTCTCAATTTTCTTTCATTAAGGCATATTTTAATGTTATGAACAATGTTATGAACCAATTTATTTTATATGGTATATATAATAACATTTTATATGTTATATCATGAATAATTCATATTTTATAGTATTTTAACTTTCAGTTCAAAGTATTTCATCCAAGGGGATTTGACTTTAAAGTTACCAAGTGGAAAGTGGTGTCTTAACTCAATTTTCATTCATTGGGTTATACTTTAACTTCATTAACTATGTTATGCCATGATTATGTGTGAAATGAACATTTATTGTATTATATTATATTTAATTTTTTTTTGTATTTAAATTTTTTACACATAATCACTTCATTGATTAATTCTCACTTTAATGAAATGATCTTTATAATGGTTTCTCATCTCATTTTACTCCTTTGAGACACATGCCATATTTCCCAATTGTTTATTTTGTGTCATGTATATAATGAACCTTTTATATTTTATATCATGGATTTATTTATATTCATTATATTAAAATTTTCATTCAAATATATTTATTTCATGGTGTTTATGATTTAAAATATTCCACAATGGTAAGGGTTTATTTCATAATCTCATCATTACTTAGGATTGTTTATGTCTGGGTCTCAACTGGGAAAATTATTTGATTATTCCACCTTAAAATAAATAAATTTTCTTATCTGATAGTTATTTATAGAAATTAAAAGTTTTAATTTTAATTTTACTATCTTTAAGTACTCAATAGATTTAAATAATGTTTTTAAGGCAAACTAACATTATTTATCTATTCGGTTGAAAATCCAATTCTTCCATGTCCATTCTTATCATTTTACAAATGAGGTACTTTTTGAAAAATTCCAAAATTTTGAAAGGAATATATATTTTAATGTATTCATCATGAACTAAATTTCACATTATCAAGACCACTCAATGATTTTAATCTTACTTTACAAGTTTTCATAGTTCTTTTTAAAGAAATTATTTTCTTAATATTATGGAAATTTTTAGTTTTTAAAATTATTTTTCAAAGTTAAAAGGGTATTTTCCTCAAGAATGTTTTTAATTATGTTTATATGGTATTTATTTTAATTGATAATAATATCCATTTGTTTTAATTAAATTCTATTAGGGATATGTTAATGATACCATCCTTATTCTATCTTTGAATGGTTTATGATCAGTTTGATTATGGAAATATTAACATTTTGTATGCTAGTTTTCTGATAAATATGTTTATGTTGATTATGTATTTAGTTTTTATTTGTACCTTTAATATGATTAATGAATTGGAGTTATTAAGTGATGATCGGGCCCTATTTATCCCCTTGATGCATCAGTAGGTCTCATGAGACAGACTAGTTTGGGCATTTGGCTTAGCCATTGCCCATTTATATAAGTAGTCCTAGCATAAGGCATTGACAGTATGTTTAATATGTTAGAAAATATTAATTCTATCACTATGAGATTAGTTATTTATGTCCATGTGATTATTCAGATAGTTATCTAATATAAGATTCAATTTCATGTGATTAGTTATATGACAATAGTTGATTCATAATTTAATCCTTCTATGTTATTCTTTATGCTCAAGTTGTTGATTAAAAGGAATGTGTTTTCTATTATTTACCTTTACATGTTGATTATGTATTATTTATTATATGATGAATTTTGTTTTACATAAATCTTACTGTACATATAAGCTCATCCTTATTTTTTTCTCTTCCCTAGGATTTTAGGAAGTGTACTACGAATGATATAAAAAGAAATTATACAGTGAATAATGGTGTTCACACAATTCTCAGTCGCATGTATATTATAGAGGATGGTCTCAGCCTCTTCGATCTAGACTTATGATGGTGTCAACTTGATTGCACTTGTCTATGGTATTCTCCTGGTTTGGGGTAGGGTTTCAGTGGGTTTGGTCAGGCCTCTTCTGGTTGGGCCCATTTTGTTTGTTTGCATTGGATTTACCATACTCATACAAGATGTTGGATAGGCTTTGAACACACAATGATCATGGTGCACAGTTTTGTATGAATGTTTGCATGGGATCACTCATAGTTTTATTAGCTAGTGATAGGTTCATTCCCTCACACATTCATGGGGGTGGAGCACACACTGGTGCGGCATAGGAGGGGCTCTGGATACAGGTTGACCATGGCACATAGATATGCTTGCATGCATGTATGGATAAAATCACCTCATCCTCAGTTGGCGGTATTTTCCTCTCATGTCAAGGTTCCCACTCAACCATAAAGTGATATTTTGAAAAAAAAACAGTCAATAATGTTGTTTTAAAATAAAATATTGTGTTATATTTTATGTTTTCAAATGTGATGTGAGGATTAAGTATGAATCTAGTTTATCAAGACTACTAAACTATCTTGTACTTCAAGATGGGATTTCTTGTATCTTATACTGATATAATTAAGTAATCTCTATATCTAAGATAATGGATTTGGGGTCTTTAAATTTTTTACCATAGGAATTTTATTTAAAACCTTGGGAACTAGATTTAAGAAAACATAGATTATATAACATGACCATATCACTACAAAAAAATGAACATTGTAGAACGGGTTATTTTTGACTTTATAAGGGGTTATAACCCCTTCTGAAGACATTAGCATCAATTATGAGGAACCGCCACTAATGTTCCCGCCTACCATTAGTAGAGGCGGTTTTGAGGAAGTGCTGGTAAATTCGTGATGAATTCAGTGGTCGTTACATTAAAAAGGGTTTAAACCCCCTCTAATGTTGTCCAAAATTTACCAAAAATGGTTTTCATTAGTAGAGATTATAACCTAAACCACCTCTAATAGAGGGGTTAGGGGCGGTTCAAACCACCCCTAATTGTGATTGCATTAGGGGCGGTTGTGTGAAAACTGCCCTTAATGCATCTTTAAAAAAATCCCCAAGTGGTCGTGCGTGTCACCCACCTATCCACTGTTGTCCTCTCCTGTCTCCATTGTGCATATATCCTCTTGTGTTATCCCCTGGTCACCTGTGTGTCTATCCGTGTGCGTCTGTCTCTGACCGAGAGCCTCCTACGCGTATGTCCCCCCCCCATGGTCTCGGTCTCCTGTGAGTCCTCTGGTGTGTCTGTGACCCCGGTCTCATGATTCCTCTTGTGCGTCTGTCAGCCCGGTCTCGGTCTCAAGACCTCCTGTGTGTGTCTGACGGTCCTCATGTGCATCTTGTCACCTCGGTCTCGGTGTCTTTCCCATGTGTCCCTTAGTATCGGTATCCTATGTGTCCTGCGGTGTCTGTCCCCCGGTCTCAGTCTCTCGGTCTCTCCTTTGCATGTCCCGCTGTGTCTCTCGGTCTCCTGTGCATGTCCCGATTGTCTGCCCCATACCCCAGTCTCCATGTGTGTATCTTGGTCTAGCCCCTCCATCAGTCTCCCCTGTGCATGTCCGTGTCTAGGTAAATTCAGACGGCTACTAAAATTTTTATCAATGGGGGATTCGAAACGTGTATCACCAAGTTATGACTCTTGTGCCTAAACCACTAGCTGAAATCCCTTTTTCATTATAAATTATATATATTATTCTATTTCTATATATTGATAAGTTTATTAAAATATAAATTATTTGCAAAATATATTTAAATACAAAAAATAAGGTTATTAAAATATGCATATATATTAATAAATATATATATATTAACAAATTTACACATATAATTTATATATTATTGTATTTATATATATTAATAAGTTTATTAAAATAAACATTATTAAAACAATATATTTAAATACATATAATAAGTTTATTAAAATAAGCATATATATTAATAAACACACACACATATATATATATTAACATATTTACATATATAATTTATATATTATTGTATTTATATATATTAATAAGTTTATTAAGATTAACATTATTTTCACAATATATTTAAATAAATAACATGTATTTATATTTATATAAATATATATATGTATATGTATATGTATATATATATATATATATATTTTCTACACACCTCTATATATTATATATTTACATATATTTAAATAAAATTATGTATGTATGTATTTATAAATAAATTTATATCAAACACACACAAACGCAAATGTGTATTTATATATTTGTTTGTAATTGTTTATATTTATTTAAATACACGTATATTATATATATATATATATATTTATATTTATATTTATATTTATATTTATATTTATATTTATATTTTACCCAAATATATTATACAAACATATATATATATAATATTTATACATACATAATTAATATATATATATATATATATATTACATATTTATTTGAATATAATATATTATACATTTTATAAATACATTCATATATGTATACAATAAATACTATATATATTATGAATTTTTTTAAGAAAATTGTAGGGGTTCACAACCCCTCTAATCTCTTAAATTAGAGGGGGTTGTGAAACCCCTCTAATGTAAGACATTAGTGGGGGTTCAAGAGGGGGTTTTGAACCCCCACAAATGTCTTACATTAGAGGGGGTTGTGAACCCCCACTATTTTCTTAAAAAAAACAAATTTCATAGAACACACACACACACACACACATATATAACACCTCTAATACACACACACACACACACACACACACACACACACACAGACACATATATATGTATGTCTGTATGTATGTATGTATGTATGTATGTATGTATGTATGTATGTATGTATGTATGTATGTATGTATGTATGTATGTATGTATGTATGTATAACACCTCTAATACACACACACACACACACACACACACACACACACACAGACACATATATATGTATGTCTGTATGTATGTATGTATGTATGTATGTATGTATGTATGTATGTATGTATGTATGTATGTATGTATGTATGTATGTATGTATGTATGTATGTATGTATGTATGTATGTATGTATGTATGTATGTATGTATGTATGTATGTATGTATGTATGTATGTATGTATGTATGTATGTATGTATGTATGTATGTATGTATGTATGTATGTATGTATGTATGTATGTATGTATGTATGTATGTATGTATGTATGTATGTATGTATGTATGTATGTATGTATGTATGTATGTATGTATGTATGGATGGATGTATGTATGTATGTATATGGATGAATGTATGCATACATGCATCCATGCATAGTACCTCTAACCGAATATATAGTGTCTGTAACTAAATATATAGCGCCACTAATTATTAAAGTAGCGACAGTTTTAACATAACCATCTGTAAAATCCAACCACATATTAAAAAATGATAAAAAATTTAGAGGGGGTTGTGCAGAACCCCCTCTAATGTTACAAAAAATGAATTTAGAGGGGGTTGTGCAGAACCCCCTCTAAATAACCCCCTCTAATGTGCTGTTTTTTTTGTAGTGTATGAATGGATTTGAGGATAAGTCTAAGTATAGGATAACATCATAAAGTTTTGGTAAGGTAGATATTATGTAGTTTTCATAAAAATACACCCTTGTCTATATAATACAAGTGGAAATGGTTTTGGAACAAATGAATCTAGGGGTAATAACCCTTAAAAGTGTTGGTCGAGTATATCTCGACCATCATTCTAGTGCATGGTGCATGTTCCCTTACTGTGTATCTGGTTTGTCACTCCAAACGGATATTCTTGGGTTAATTCACATTTTCTTTATGAACCATTGTGAATTATTTGAATTGATGATGATAGTAAATGACCTTGGTTAAGTCTAAGGTGTATTATATTGAAAAGAAGGTGTCATGATCTATACATCCTATAAATTATTTTCATGATTATGTGGTTCTCCACTATGATTATTTTTTCTCATACTATGATTTTTTGTTTTTTTTCAATGGATGAAACCAGGAGAATTCATGTTCTCACTTAGTGTGATGGAAAATGTAGTGATTATGAGAAACCAAATTGGAAGATGATAGAAGTGAAAGATATTTTGATCATTCCTTATCAGATATCATGATATATGACTAACAACCTACACCTTAACCAACTCTTGGACTCACTAAATAATAGAAGGATGAAGTTTGTTGAGAGCTCAGGTGGTGGATACCATAGAGTAAAGAAATCTAAATTTCTTTCATGTCAGAACTATGGAAAGAGACACAACATAGAATGTATCAAAGGAACAATAAAATGTTTTATGTGTGTAAAATAAGGTAATAGATCAAAATATCACCGAGGAAAAATTAATATTTTGATGGAGGTATATGAAATTCATCCCAAGGTATTATTTATAGTTAAATATATTCTTTGTGGGGAATATGGGAATTATCCATGTCAATGCCCTAATCCAAGGGTTAACTCCTATAGAAAGTACATATGTTATGATAATCATTAAAGTATAAGGACTGAAGTGTTTATATATTTGGATTTTCGAATTATGTCATAGAAGTGTTATATCAATGATATTATGGATATAATAATCATGATAAATATAAGGATTATTCTATAATATATTTTCATTAAGTTTTTAAAAACATACATTGAAATCTCTTGATAACCAACAAAATTTATTTAGTGCTAATGTGATAATATTTAGTTGGGATAAAGAGATGATTGAAAATGATGAAGTAAATGGGATAGTATTAGTGACCTTTAAACTGGTTAGTTATTTTATGAAAAGTGATTTAGGTCATATTTGATGAATTTTATTTCATTTTTGGTTTAATTGAAATAGACTATGATTTTATTTAAGGAATAAGGATTATTTTATTTTTTGGAAGAATGTATGTTTTCATATGAGGCTAACTTAAGAGTTATGGATATCATCATGGGTTTATAATTTTAATGTTGGTCATAAGTTCAAAATCATAGATACGCCTTTTAGGCTTTAAGTGGTGGAATTTTTAGGTGATTTGAAACTTTTACTAGATTTTAGAAATAATACACTGTTAAAGTTTAAATAACCCTTTGTGTTAGTATATTGTTTTATGTTAAGTTAATTATGTTCTATTGAATAGTGGGATATAGATAATCTTGATAGATATTAAGTTATTTAATATCAAGGGGATATTTTCAAATATATTTATGGTCATGATAAGGGTTACCTTTTAAGTTATTATCTAAATTTGATTCATGACATTTTGGTGTGAAGTTCACTACATTATAAGATTATATAGTGATTTATAATGATGATTAATGATATTTTTTGGGATGTGTGTTAAAAGGTATGAGATCACCTTTGCCATTAAAACATTATATAATGTTGAGGCTATTAGGGTTAATTGAGAAGTAGGGTTATTTATTTTTGGAATAATATAAGTTTAACCTTTAGTTTTATTATGAAACTTTTGAAGTAAAATGTATTATTTATTTCTATGAAGGTTTATACATTTTGGATATTATCTCACCTTATGGTAACCGTTTCTATTTTGGTTAATATTTAAAGAAAATAGGAATAGATTTTTATTATTTTGTGGAAAATATAATCCATTATAAGTTGGTTTTAGTTCTTCAGGCATGAAAAAATCATCTTGAATACCCATCGTTTGGGGTAAAAGATGGTATTGTGGTGGAAATTGATTAAAGGATGAAATTATACTTATCATGTAAGTATATTTCCTTATATTTTCACTATACGTGGGAAATTAATTCTTAAAATCTATTAAAATTATCTTGAAACAAAAATATTGTGCTATTATATTCATTCTTAATGAATTTATAATCTTTTTACGCATTATAGATTTATGGTTTTGCGTTCATTAACTTTCTCATGATCATTCAATTTCTTGTAATCAATGTTCTTTGTCAATATCTATCATTATTAGGAAATTTATTTTTCATCCATGTCCATATATTGTATTCCCACAAATGTAATCCTATTTTTAAATCAAATTATTTTTTATTCTAGATGACCTTCTTATTTCCCTTTACCTCTTTTAAAATGAAGTTTTATTAACCTTTATTATCATCTGGGATTTTAGAAAAATTATTTTCAAATTTAAAACCCTTAATTACTTAGATTAAGTTAAAATTGAGAGAAAATAATTTATTAAATCGGTGATAATTTAACACCCTGAAATTTTAAAATAAAACTATGTTTCATAGTTTATACGGCACGCAACACCGATCCTAAATGAACGACAAAATATTATTATTTAAATATTATAGTTATAACCTAAATATTGAATTGGAATATATGAATAATATTAACCGTATTATGAAAAAATATATTAAGGTACAACTCCACACAAATTTATAGATTAATTATTTGAAAATAAGCACTCATTTTTTAGAAAAGTTATTTTATTCTTCAAAATATGTTTTCTTCAAAAATATTATTTTATAGTTTTTTGTGAGTGAATATTATAATTAATTTTTGTAACTTATATATATTTTATTTAATTAAAATAATATCATTTTTTAAATCATAATATAAAAATTATCTTAGAGTAAATTTTTAAAAAAGTTTTTGAAAAGCTTGATTTTCCAATTAATAGTGAAAAATACTGATTTTATTGAAAATTATATTTTTGTTTGAAGAAATTAAAAAGTTACATTTTATTTTAATAAAATTAAAAGTAAAATTAGTTCTATTATATTATAAATAATTTAATTTATTTCATTTCAATCAATTTTATGGTTTAATTTGGTATAAAAACATTTTTATACTTAAAAGACATTTTCTTGGAAAATAGTTTTTCTTTGAGTTTTTCATTTTAGTCATAAATTAATTTCTACCACTTATAGAAATTAAATATTTAAAAATAGATTAAATATTTTTAATTATTCGATACAAATTTGTTAAAGATTTCTCTTTTATTTTTTCATTTTGAATAATAACCATAGTAAGTAATTCTAACTGTGGTAAGGGTAAATCGGGTAATTATGGTTAAAAATAATATAATAAGGACTAAAAAATGACCATAACACTATAATTTATCCTATTTTAGGAGTTTATTTCATAAATTTATATCAAATTTTGTAAAATATGGAAAATTGGTTCCATATTTCTTTGATTTTGACTTTTATAATATTTAATAAAAGATAAAGTCAAAAATTTCACTTTCTTGCTTTTAATATCTATAATTTTTTGTGATAGGGATAAAAACAACTTATGTTCGTATTAAAATGGTTATTTTGAATATAAATGATTTATTTTTATCATGGTAATTTATTTATAATTTTTAGTGATGAAATAATTACCATAAATCCATAAGCAACACCGACACCATATATATTAAATTAATAAAAAAATAAAATAAAAGATTCTAAAAATAATAAAAGAAATATAATTTAAATGAATTATTATATTCAAAAAAATTAGACAAATGTAACATGTTATTTATGTTTTATAGGATTTTATTTGGATTCATTTACTATCATACTGTTTTCAAAGTCAAACTAAATAAATAGTCCCAAAAATCACATTAATGATATTTTATAATAAATAATATTTTATTAAATGATTTAAAATTCCAAAAAGTATTATATTCAGTAAATTGATTTAGATATGGTTTAAAGTATCAATCATTTCCCATTTATATGTCCTCTATCCTTTTATAGTAATTATCTTGTTCTCTAAAGAGTAAAAAACTTTCTTATCATAGTAATCATCAAAATGGTTAACTGAGGGTTAAAACAAAAAAGATATGGATGAAAACATAACCTAAATGTGTCGAATATTTATTTTATTGAATTATTTCAACTAATAATATTCTTATATTGTAATTATATCTATTTTTATCCATTTTAAAATTGAAATTAATTTATATTAATTTAATACTTTATAAAATTCCAAGAATGCCCCTCCCCTCATTTTAAAAGGACACCTCCTATCCTATTTTCTTCACACTTCAAGAACCATTTGGTTAGAAAAATACCTAACCAAATCCCTTCCTAATATCCCTTACCACATTATAAAAGTCTTAGTTTTGGATATAATGTCATCCTTATGGAGATTAAGTTGTAAAGCAAAGGAAGTTGTGTGAAGAAGAGGTATTGATTTTAACCAAATATTTTAGTTTTATTTATTATTCTACATATTTAAAAAATTATTTAAATAGTATGAAATAAAAACATAATTATATTCAATATACTAATATTTTTTTATGTTAATTATATACCCTATATTCATCTCCTCTTCCATCAAATGGGAAATGAAATCGTCATTCATGTGTATGGTGGACTACCTCCTTATGAACTGATATAATTTATTTTCCATCACCTCCTCTCATGGGTGGTTATAATGATGGTTTTTTTTATTTTTTTGAAAATTTTTAGGTTCAATCCATCTTTATTGAACATAAAAAAAACCTTCTGAATACTAGTAAAAGAGTGAAGCTATTGCATGAAAGAGGCAATGATTCTCAAAAGGATCATGACCTGAAAGCCCTAACATGGACCCGAATTTCCAAAGGGAAGATAAAATCAATCAAAGAATCATAAAGAATCTTATTTACCACTATAAAAAAATTAAATATTAAGACTAGGTAATGAAGATGTGTCTCCCCCTTCCAATAAGTTGTGTCATTCTGGTCTAACGCAGTGCGGAAGATCACCCCTCAACCCACACGAATATATATAAGTTTATTTAAAGAAATAATATGGTAATTATGATATAATTATAATTCATTAAAGATAAAATAATAATTACCTTCTTTCCATCATGATCATTGAAAAATGAAAATGTTACTCATGTACGCATACAACTTATTGTCTTCATGATTGTAACGTAGATCATTTTTCATAACCATATTTCATGGTTTGTTTTAAAAGAATAATTTATATATAAAAATGATTATTATATAATGATTATTATTCCAGATATGGTTGATCAATGACCACTTTTACCATAGTCAACCTATCAAATCCATTTTGGACTTATAAAATGGATATCGTCCAAACATCCAATATGAACTTAATTGATTAAGATACAACACCATAATAAATAAAATAAAAGGAATAATAAACTTGAAAATGATTCTTAAGAAATTAAATAATTGATATAATTTTATTATTCAGGAATATAAAGAATTTAAGTGATGAGTCGAACCTGAGGTAAAATATTCCACCTCAATTTCCTTTCATTGAGGCACATTTTAATGTTATGCAACAATTTATTTTATATTGTATATATACTTTAATTTTAAATTTTATATCATGAATAATTCATATTTAATTGTATTTAAAGTTTAAATTCAAATTATTTCATACAAGTGGATTTCAATTGAAAATTACCAAGTGCTAAGGGGTTTCTTAACTCAATTTCCATTCATTGGGTTATACTACTACTTCATTAACTATGTTATTCCATGATTACGTGTTAAATGAAAAGTAATTATATTATATTTTAATTCCACTTGTTTTTTATTTACATTTGTTACACATAATCACTTCATTTATTAATTATCACTTCAATGATAGGATATCTGTCAGGGTTTCTCATCTCAATTTTACTCCTCTAGGACATATGTCATATTCACCACTTGTTTCCTTTGCGTGGAATATATACTGACCCTTTGATATATTGTATCATTAATCTATTTATATTCACGGTATTTAAAGTTTCATTCAAATTTATTTCATTCATGGGGGTTATGATTCAAAAATTACCACAATAATAAGGTTTTATTTCATAATCTCATCATTATTCAAGATTTTTTATGTTTAAGTATTTTTTGGGGTAATTATTTGATATTTCCACCTTTAACCCGATATATTTTATTGTCCTGTGTTTATTTCTATAAATTAACATTTTTTTATTTCATTTTACTCCCTTTAAGTACTCAAGAGATCGAAATAATGTTTTTAAGGAAAAATCACTTTATTTCTCTCTTCAGTTGGAAATCCTTTTTTTCTATGTCCATATTTTCTTTAAAAAAAATCAAGATTTTTTTTACTATTATCATAGTATTTTTTTAAAGTCATTTTTACACAAGTTTCACTTTCTATAAAAATGTTTCAAATGAGCATTTTTTTTGTTTTCCAAATGAGTTACTTGTTGTATTATTCTGAAAATGTAAAAGGAATATTTGTTTTCATGTATTGTTCATGAATGGAATTTCCCACCTCCATGATTGATCCATGATTTGAATATTTCTTAAAAAGTTTTCATGGTTCTTTTTATCGATTTTTTTTTCTAAAATTATGGAAATTTTTATTTATAAAGATTTATTTTCAAATTGAAAATGGTATTTTCTTCAAGAATGTTTTTAATGGTATTTTTATGATATTTATATTATTTAATGATAATAAACCATACTTATACCCTAATGGAGATATGTTGTAACGATTCCATCCTTATTCGTTTATGATCATTTTAACTAGGTAAATATTAACATTTTGCATGATAGTTTTCCAATAATAATATTTACATTGATTATACATTGAAATATTTATTCACCCCTTACATATGATGAATTTATTGTACATAGTAAGTGATATAATGGGACCTAATATCCCTTTGATTCATCAGAAGATCATATGAGACAAACTAGTTTGTATATTTGGTTGAGGCCTTACTCGTTTATGTAATATATCCTAACAATAGGATTTAAAGTTATATTTAAGATGTATAATATTATGAATTATATAATTATGAGATTATTTATTGATATAAATGTGATTATTTTAATATTTATCCATGGGTAAGTTTCAAGTTCATGTGACTAGTTATATAGAATTATTTGATTCATCATTTATTCTTGTCATGTTATTCTTTGTTCAAAATTTATTAATGAAATAGAAATTGTTTTCTATTATTTACATTACCATATTGATTATGTCTTATTTATTATATGTAAAATTTTGTTGTACATAACCCTTATCAAGCATCTGATCTTTCCCTTATTTTAGTTCCTTTACCTAGGATACCAGAAAATATACTATGAATGATATTCAAGGAAATGATAGAGATAATAATGGTGTTCTAAAAGAAAATATTGTGTAATATTTTATATTTTCAAATATAATGTGAGACTTAAGTATGAATCTAGTTCAAAAATACTACTAAATTATTTGATTATTTATGATGTGATCGCTCATATCTTATGCCAATATGATAAAGTAACCATTGGGTCTGGGCTGCTAAAGCTGATATCTTTACATAGGAAATCTCTAAAATGTGAGAACAAAGGAAGGAGACTACCTAAAGACCAAGGGAAAAGAACATATCTCAATCTATCATCCTAACAACACAAAATTCCTTACACTAGGAAACCAAAATAAATCCAATAAAAGTCTAAAACTGAAATGACTTAAAAATTTATCAATGGAATTTCCCTTATTATAATTATGTCATGTAGTATAAAGCACAATCATCATATAGATAAACCAACAAAACATTATTCTTATAAATGAATAATGATAAATTAATCAAAAAATAAACCTATAATAAATCCAAATATTACAATGGAATAATAAATAGAAAATAATAGAATAAGAATAGGAAAATTTGGATCTACTTGATCCACCAAAATGACTGCACTCATGAACAAAGCTGTAGAAATAAAACATAATGTGATTAACAAAAAAATCATTTTGAAGATGAATAATATATATATATAAACATGAGAAAAAGTATAAGTTAATGAATAATGAATGGAATAAGAGGTATTTATAAGAAGTAGGAAACCATTATGATCGTTATAAATCTAACCGTCGAAATAGTAACATGACCGTTGGAATAGTTATTTGAGCATTAGAAATAGTAATCTAACTGTTAGAATAGTAACCACTCCTAAGAAAATTTAAAATAATATTTATCTATCTTATAAAATGAAAATATGATATATTTGTATCAAGGAACAAGTAAAAAAATGTTTTAAAAATAATAGATTAATTGTTTGAATTTTTATAAAACAAATATGTTTTAATCGCACTTTTATAATAAATATAATGATTTAAAATAACTATTATTAAAATAAAATGGATTTGTGAATTAATATGAATTTTCATTTTAATTATAATATAATTTTATGAGACCATAAATAATTTTTAAAGGGTCATAAAATCGATTAAAATATTAAAAATTGATATTTTTCAAATAAATCATGATTTTATTTAAAAATTAAATTTCTCATGTTTAGAAAATTATTTTCATAAGATGGATTCCCTTTTTTAAATCTACATATAAAAAAATTGTTCGGGTGAATTTTTTATATTTTTCTAAAATAATGGAATTTTTAATGAATGGTGAAATACGATAATTTACAGTATTTAACATTTTAAACCAAATACATGAATTTATGAGTCACGAACGATGTAATAAAAATTATTTTGAACTTTCATACAATATTCACTATATATAGTCATAAGAATCAATACTATTGATATTCTTGAGCCAAAATTATAAATTATTGAATATAATAATCAAAAACACCCCTCTCCTCCCCTTATAAATATCACCCTGCACCACCCCTTCTTCTCACACATTCTAAGATTTGGAGCTTTCTAATATTATGAAAAATTATATTCTCAATCATTTTCTCCAAATTCTAGTGTTTTTGTTCTCACCAAAAGACTAATTCCATGTGCCTTAAGGATGTTCTCAAGCAGACGGCATTCAAGAGGTAAAATTCTCCATCGAACTCTTTTAAATTATTTAATTATTATACCTCATCCTCACCCCTATCCAAAGTGACATGATAACTATAGTATCATATATATACTAGAATATAATTTTTTTTAATGTAATATCCATCATCAAATCCTTTATCTCCTCCTTTTATTTTAAAAATGAAAACACCATCCGTAATATGTCAGTTCACCTCCTTCGTGGATGATGAGTTTTCATTTTCCATTACTGCCTACATTTTTGTTCATAAAAACAATTATTATGGTAAAATAATATTTTAATATGTATATTATAACGTATCCCATTAACTTGAACTAATATATAGACATAATATTGAATAAAATGATACTAGTTCATGATGGTCATAAAAACCGCCAAAATAAACTAAACATTTTTCATTAACATTTTATTAAATGAATCATCCTTTTTTTAGAAAACAAATGATATATGGGGCCATTTAAACTTTTGGAAGTGAATAAATAACATATAATTTTACTTCTAGAAAATTATTTCAATTTGATAATGTAAGATCCTGACCTTTTCTAGAGATCTATCGAGCTTGTTTTCAAGTAATCTTTTTCCTTTTTTTAGTATATATTGTTTGGGTTTTATCTTGTGAATTTTTTTACAGAAATTAAAAAAATTTGGAAGGAAGTGGGGTAGTGCATGGTTCTTTCATGGTTTTCCCAAACAGTGCGTCCATGCCATAAAACCGTGTGAACCCAAACATAGGGGATTCGCAAGGCTAGCACATGGTTTTTCAAAAAAAATCCCTTCTAGTATGAAAATGTAAAACTCCCTTAGAGGAGGTTCACGGTTAGGTGCACCGTTAGGGGAAACCATGTTCCCCAAGTAGGAAACTGTTTACGTGGAATTTTGAACCCCTAAAAAATATATTAAAAATTCCTAGACCACCAGAATTCACCTTAAGTCTACCCTAAACGTTTTATATCATTTTTGGAGATTCCCGGATGGATTCCAAGTCCTTTTTACCTCTATTCTTGATGATTTGGAGCCCAAATTAAAGATTTTTACCTCTCTTAGTAAGAGATTCTCATCTCATGTAGTTTCCTTTCTCTCTCATATCTCTATCCAGATAAAAAGAGGATGTTTTTTCTCTAAAGTTGATGGTTCTAGATCTAGGTTTGATAGATCATGATTCTTTTGATCTTGGATCTAGATATTGTTCTTCATAATGATCTTGGTCAATCCGATTCAATTGGGGTTTTCCATGGGTGATCATTCATTATCAATCTCAAGGTTGGTGGTCCAAATTCAATTCTCATAGTCTTCAATTCCAATTACATGTATGTATTATGGAATTTCAATTGGAACGTTTGATAATTGAATTTTGAATTGAATAAATTAATTCATAAATTAATTTATAAAATATTGGAATTGATTAATTTGGTTTCCATGTGAATATGAGATGAGTTGAACTTGGGAAAATTGATTCAGGTAATTTTAATTATAAAATTGGTGAATTGGATTAATTAATTAGTTATTTGATTAATGGAATGTTGTGATTATGGAATTTATGGGAAATTGGGATTGTGGAATTGTTCAATTAATGTGATTATGAATTAATTTTCAATGTATATTATGAGATATTTGACTCGACCTTAATGAGTTAATGGGATTTATGATTTAAATATTGAAAAATGGTTTAATGATGAATTGTTCATATTATTCTATATGATTAGAGATTTGAACCATTATTTTTTTATAATTGAAATGGTATAGCATGTTTTAAAATGATAATTAAATGGTTAATGTTTATTAGTATTGACTATTGTGATATATGTGGTATATGTGTGATTGATTGATATACAAGCATAGGACAAGGACTGGGGCTTCGAATGCCCATATGTGGTTATTATTGTGTGGTACAGGGAATGAGGCTCTGAATACCCATATGTGTTAATAAGTGTGATATAGGGACTGAGGCTCCAAATATCCATATGTGATTATTATTGTGTGGGATAGGTATTGAGTCTATAAATACCCATATGTGTTAATAAGTGTGGGATAAGGACTAAGGCTCTAAATACCCATTTGAGATAGTGAGTGTGGGTCCGGGAATAAGGCTCCAAATACCCATATGACTTTGAGGTGTGAGACAAGGATAGAGCCTCTAAATTCATATGGGTTGTTAAACACAATATTCTACACCCATGATATTGGCATTAGACTATATTTACAAATGTATGTGATGTGAAATAGAATTAAATGGATAATGAAAGCCCATGTGTTATAATGAATTTTGAATTCCCTGTGTGATATCATTCAGACATCAGCAAGGGCCGAAGCAAGTATTAATAGTGTGGGTGTCCCTAGGAACCCAGGGGTTTATCTGGTTAAATTAAAGAATAATTTAAATTTGATAATTGTTTACTTATGTATTTTTATTTATTCTTTATACAACTTCATACACTGTTATTGACAGGATGTTGTTTTAAACATCGTTGGTGCTGGTCTTCTGAGTTGTACTCACACCCTACTTAGGATGCCTGATCTATACTTGAATAGGATTTATGTTTGCGGGATGGGATAAGGTAAATAGTCCTATATTAATTATATAATTTGGTTGTTCTTATTTACTTCTGTTGTTATAATACTTTGATAAAGAGGGTATAGTCTACCCAAGATCGATATTAGACCCTCACTGCTAGTCGGTAGCCTTTGGTGTATGGGGAGGTGCACCTGAGGTCATGTGAATGATCAGCTTGGGGCACCGGTGTATGTAACCCAGGTCAAGATGTTATATACAAGAACTTCCATAATTATGCACAAGTGAACTGATCATGAAACCATGAAATAAATGCTCCTAAATAATAAAATTAAACTTTATAACTCATAAAAATGGCCATAAATAAATTTAATAAAATTATAATGAATAAAATATATGTGGAATACGTTCTGAATTAAATTATTAATCAATATTATTTTATTATAAATTTCATTAAGTAAAAGTATAGAACACATTTGGACATAAGGTAAGGGATCTCTTTGGGTCTCTATATTACCTTTGGGTTACACTTTCTCCATCATTTCCTCTATTTACCTCTTCATTATTCTTACATACTTCTCATAAATTCTATTTATATGTTCCAAACACTTGTATCTAGCTCAATTCATCTTTCTTTATGGGGAAATACATGTTTTAAAATTTCCCTTCACAATTCCTATCGATAAGAAAATCTGATCAAAGGGAACTTCTCAGTTTCTTATCCATTTTCATGTACACTCTATATAATGTTTTAATCCACCCATATTTTCTAAAATCACTCATTTTATCATGAAAAACTATTTTAGTTCATTTGTGATTTTACAGAAATAATTATTCCTTTATCCTATTTTAAAACTATTTATTCAATTCCCCAAAATCGCGGTAAAGTGGCACATTTCTAAAATTACCTAACCACCAATTTTCATGTTTCCAAAACATTTGGAAATAATTATTCGTGATATATTATTATTTTTCATTTATTAATGTCCAAGAATGATTAAATCCCTTCCTTCATTGATACCATTAGGATATATCCTTTTGTTATGCCTTATGACATGATTACAAAACCCATTTATTTCCATGGGTAACCCTTATGTTTATTCATTATGTTTGATTATTTATGTGGAACACATATTCATGTACATGTTATGATGTGTGTACCCAGATAGCACTCCAATGCATTTGGTGATGTTTAGTCTCATGAGACTTTATATATGGGATTAGGGAGTAAACCTAATCGATTATGAGACTCTATCAACCATGTGATATAGTATTGGAAGTTATCCTTGACTAATGTTAATATCATGTTATATACCACCACATTTCTTTATTTATATGATCATATGATTTCATGTTCTATATGTTATGCCTCCATATGTGTATTCATGATTCATGCCTTTAATGTTATCTTGTTATGTATTCTGACTCATTATTTATACTTTGTTTCCTTGTTTATTCCCTTTCTAGGCCTTCCAGAACATCCATTTTTTATGTGTATTCCCTAGGTTATCTTATGCATATGTGAGAGTTCAATAAAGTTAGGATCTCATTATGGAGATTAATAAAAGTTGTTTTATTCTTTTTTTCATGTTTTCTAATTATGTAACTAGTATTCTAAAGACAATATACTATTCAATCCTTGTTTTGTATTTAATGGATAATTATTCTTAAAATCATATAACAATATTTATAAAAGGATGGGGTCTCTAAAGTTGCTATTATAAAATGATCTAGTTATTTCTGGGGATTAGGAATATAAAAATTAAATGAGAACCCTAGGGATAATTATACCACCATGGATAACCTACATTGAGTCCCAGGGAATCATATATTAGGATATACTTTTCATTTATAAGTTTATCCTTATATGTTCATAGTTATATTATTATAGGCTCATTAGCTAAGTATTCAATCTTGGAAATAGAATAATTCGTACTAACAACCAATCCGATAGGAAATGTGATTATTTCCCTAATGAGATGTCAAACCTGATGGGAATAGGAGATCAAAACTTTATAACAGTACTGGAATAAATGGATCAAGTTATGAATAATAACTTGAATCATGTGGAACACCCTCTTTCTCCAGTGAAAGAGAAAGTTTCAATCAAATTCTTTTTACAAAAAAGGCCTCCTATATTTATTGAATATTCCAATCCCCTCATCATGGTACAATGGATTAACTATAATGAGAATATATTTTATGTCCTCGAGTTCTTAGAAGGAAATAAATTCATGTAGGTGATCTATAATTTTGATGGGGAAGCTGTTCAGTAGTGGAAACTGATAAAGAACATGATGACTAAAAAGAAAATTGATTGCATGGAATGGGAAGGATTCAAGAAAATATTTTTCAATAAATATTTTCCCTGAACTCTTCATCTTAAGATGGACAGGGAGTTCCTCATACTAAAGAAAAAGAAATATGAGTATATTGGGGTGTACTAGGAAACCTTTACAAGGCTTTCATGATATGCCTTTAGATTTTTCATGAATACTTAAATCAAGGTATATCGCTTCATTAGTGAATTAAAGTTGATTCTAAGAAAATCATTGGTGATTTGATACATTGGTGGCAATGAGGATATCGTTCATTATTACCTTAAGGTTGAGATGAATATTGGTGACTCTCAGTGGTCCCATGGACCTAGGGAGAAAAGGATGAAAATTGAGTTTAATATGGGATGATCAAAAAATAAATCCCATAAAGGAAAGAAAATCTATAATTCCATGTGTCAAAAAGTATGGGAAAAAGTATATTGGGAATTGTCTAAAAGGAATCATAAGATTCTTAAAATATATAAAACAGGGTCATTAGGATAATCATTATTTTAGTTATATGAATAATCCCACTAATGTGGAAAAACGAAGTAAGGTTTGTATAAATAGACATCATATAGTATAGTTTTTTAACTACAAAAAAAATGGGCAATATGCAAGCTAATGCCCTAATCTAGGGGTTGTCAGAGACAATCAACAACAACAACCACCAAGACTGCAAGGAAGGGAATATGTTATCACTACTATGGAGGTGGATCCAAACAATTATGTGGTGATAGGTACACTGGTTATTCACTCAAGAATAGTGAATGTGCAATTTGATTTTGGTTCTACACATTCTTTCTTATCTTTCAAGTTGAGTAGAACTATTCAAACACCACCTCAAAATATAGAGGTTGAGTTATCCATGAGGATAACAAGTGGGGTAATTATTTCATCCAAAGTATATAACTCCACCCTGGTCAATGTTTTTTGTAATATCCCTCCCCTCCTCATTGGATTGAGTTGAGCTGTAATTGTTACTAGGCCTTAGGTGACATCCCCAAGATGCCAAAGGCTGGAAATAAATTCTAAGGGATTCAATACAATTGGGGGATGATTTTACCATTGAAAGTAAAACAACCACAACCAGACATACCATCACCAAACCACTATATGATACATGATAATAATTTAAGACAACTCAACGTATAACAAATCAAACCATCCATAATAGATTACCAAACGGAAACCAGGATCAACATAAACTACAAAGCGGAAGACCAAACAAACAAAACTCAAAGACTCCAAATACATAAATCTACAGCTCCAAACATGATCCATGATCTAACTTTACAACACATCCAATATATCAAGATGCACCACTAATTAAATTTGATACTTCCCCTTTACCTATGTGTAGATAAAAAATATTTACAAAATCATTAAAGTTCTAAAGTATGGGTGAGTAATGAAACTCGGTAGATTTCCCCCAAATGACTCCCTACTCATGCCACAAGTATAGAACAAGTTAGTATATTCATATAAAATGATTTAAAACATTTAAATAAAGAAACCAAATCAGTTTCCAAATAAAGAAACCAAACAACTCTTTAAACCATTTCGCATTCCTTTTTGGCATACCTAATATGTGATTCACACACACACATATGCATGCTTTAGTGATAGTTACATACTCATTATTATTTTCTCATCCATCCACTGATTCTTCAAAAAGTTTCCAATCTCCTTATGCCCCAATGACACACACCCCTTATCCAGGTTCGTGTCCCTTTGTACCCCAATGGTACACGCCCTTTATTCAGGATCATGTTGAAATCATGAAATCACGCAAACCCATGTATGCCAAGACAATTAAAATACAATCATTTCAATCCATTTCAATACAAAATAATTTTTATTGAAAATACTTCCACAAAACCTTTATCCATTAATCAAAAAAAAATCCATATTTTAAAATTATCATTTTTTAATTCATAAAAAATCACTTTTCATAACAACCAATTCCCACAAATCCACAAACCATGACTAAAGAAGGTTTCTACCAAACTTTTCACATCAAATACACAATAAATTTCATACAATTCAATTAAATTAAAAATAATACTTCAAGATAATAGTAGTCAAGAGTGAAGCTACCGACCTTGGAAATTAGGGAGAAAACAAATAATGACATAAATTCTTCAACAAATCCTAGTTGAATCTTAAAAAACCCACCTTAAATCTCTTTACCTAACATCAACATGGCCAAATATCATCATTATTGGAATAAAATTTCATATATATATCCCCAACAGACTAGATATTTGAATCCAAAATAGGTAATATAAGTAAATATAAGGAAAAACACCTAAAATGAGTACTTTTCAAGGGAATCGGGCTAAAACACACCAGGATATTCCAATATATTTTTCCTGGATTGAAGGGGAAAGTTTTTAAAACCTTTGGGAGTAATAAAAAATGAGTTAGAGTCAAAAAAATAGTGTAAAATGATGGGATTTAGGGTAAAATAGGGTTATATTCACTTTTTTAGGATCTAACTTTTAACTATGCATTGTTGGGTTTCACGGGTAAGAAAACCATGTACCAACTTTGTGTTATCCCCTACCATTAAATACCCCCATAATTGTTAGCTCTCATAGTTATAAAAATTGTGCACCAACTATGTTTTTTTTTCGTTGTTCTACTTTTTATGATTACTCCTAGGTGGCCACTTGGTTTGTAAAAAATATGCGCCTAACTATGAGCCTACCCATAAGCCCTTGTTTCAATTTATATAGTTTCCTATAGGTGTTTCACTGTTTCTACTAACCTTTATCAAATTTTAAACATCTATAAAAACCCTAAAAAACTTTTCAAAAGTCTTTTAAACCCTCTAAAACTTAAAAAAAAACACTTTACATACTTAAAATACATAAATAAAGTGTTAATTACTTGAAACCAAGGGTGTTATATTAGTGTAATGAGCCTACTATAAAATATCATCATACTTCCTTTAGTGGATTTTGATGTTATATTGAGTATGCATTGGCTATCTTTATACAAATCCAAAATCAATTTTCGAGAGAGGGAGTTCAATATTCACATCTCATGGAATCCTCCAATTATGTACAAGTGTAAGGAGGAGGGTAAATCTCCTTAAAAATAATCATCTCAATTTTGGATATTATTGTATTATAAGAAATCATATCTAGCTTAAATGATTAAGAAAAATGAGAGGACCATTCTCAAAGACATGACCATTGTGAGGGACTACACGGATTTGTTCCCCAAATAAATTCATGGTCTTCCTCTTGACTGGGAGGTTGATTTCTCAATGGAACTTATATATGGATTTCTTCCTATATAAAATACTCCTTACAGACTATCCACCACTGAGTTAGAATAACTAAGGAAGTAGTTATAAGATAATCTAGAAAAGGGTTTCATACACCTGAGTGCTTCACCATGGGGTGTACTAGTCCTCTTCATCAAGAATAATAATATATCAATGCACCTCTACATTGATTATCATGACCACAAAAAAATCATGATAAAGAAAAAGTATCTCCTTCCATGGATAGATTACAAGTTTAATCAACAATGTGGGTCCATGTATTTCACTAAGGTGGACCTTAAGTTAGTATATCACTAGTTAAAGGTGAATAAGGAAGATATTCCCATGGATGCCTTTCAAACTAGGTATTGAAACTATGAGTTCATAATGATTCCCTTTAGAAACACTAATGCTCTATAAATATTCATAGACTTAATGAATATTGTATTTAGAGATTACCATGCAAAAAATTTGGTAGTCTTTATTTATGATATTTTGATATAATCCAAGAGTAAGGAGGAGCATGAGGAGTATTTGATTATTATGATAAATACTTTACATAAGAGAGAAACTATATGAAAATTATAGTAAATATGAGTTCTGAATGGAGGAAGTATCATTATTGGGTCATGTAATCACCAGAAAATATATATCAATGGACCCTTATAAAAAAAATACAATCAAAGATTTGCCTAGATGAACATTTTTAATGGATATCCATAGTTTCCTTGGTCTATTTGGGTATTAATGATGATTTTTGAGGAACTTATTATGATTGTCAAATCCACTAATTAAATTGACTAAGAAGGGAGTAATGTTTTTCTGGACTAGTTAATGTGATATTGCTATAAAGAGTGTGAAAATAGGATTATCACTACACCATTACTTACATTGCTGATAAGTGGGTAAGTCTATGTGGTATACAATGATGCTTCAAATAAAGGTTTAGGTTGCGTATTGATGCTAAAATATAATGTGATAGACTATCCCTCAATGTAGTTGAAAGTTCATGAGAAAAACTATCCCATGCATGATCTGAAGTTGGTCGTTGTGGTCTTTGCATTGAAAATGTGGTGGCATTATCTTAATGGGTAGAATTGAGAGATATATATTAATCACAAGATCCTCAAATATATATTCACTAATAAGGGGATTAATATTTTCAAATGAATATGGTTAGATATCATCAAGGATTATGACTAATCAATCCACTACTATGAAAGTAAAGAAAATAAAGTGGCAGATGCACTAATTAGAAAGGATCATTAAATGTTATTAGTGATGAGAATTCAAAAGGATACAATCTTCTTATAATTTAAAAGGATGGACATGGGAATCAAAAATAATAGAACATCATTATTAATTTCTCAAATGATTACTCAACCATCCATTTTAGAGAAGATAAATGATGATCAAAGAGATGATATGGAAGTTCAAAAGAAGGTGGAAGCTATTAGAAATAGGAAATCCTCACAGTTAAAAATTGATTAGGAAGGAGTCATAATATATGGGTCATGACTATGTGTACCATCAAATCCTAATATTAAAAAAAAATTGAATGATGTGCATAGCTTGACCTTCTCCATCCACCTAGGAAGCACATTGATGTATCGAGATCTTCAAGAGCACTATTGGTGGGACAATATAAAGAAATAGATCACTAAATATACATCAAAGTATCTAGTATGTCAGGAAGTAAAGTCTGAAGTGAAAGATTCTAAGGGGATAATGAAACCATTACCCATACTTATATGGAAATGGGAAAACATCACTATGGAATTTTTCACTGGAATTATGAAGAAATCCAGAGAAAATAATTAAAATGGGTTTTTATTGATCATATTACAAAGATTTCACACTTTATCACAATTATAGAGGACTTCTCAATTGATCAACTTGCATCTATATACATCATATAAGTGGTGAGTCTTCATGGATTACCATTATCAATTATATCTGATCAATATCCAGAATTTACCTCCATGTTCTGGAAGAGTCACCAACATTCTCGAAACACTAAGCTAAACTTCAGTATGACTTATCATCCTAAAACTAATGGAAAATCCGATCGTAATATTCATACATTATAAGATATGTTGAGATCATGCTCAATGAACTTAAAGGTAGGATGTGACCAACATCTTCCTCTGGTCGAATTCTATTATATCAATAGTTTCCACAAAAACATGAAAATGGATCCATATGAATACCTTTATGGGAAGAGATGTGAAACAACTCCATGATGGGATGAATTCAGTGAACATAAGCTTTGGGATCTAAAATTATTGAGGTAATAATAGAAAAGGTGAAAGTCATTCAGCAGCACATTAGGGTAGCCCTGAATCGACAGAAGAGCTATGAAAATAATCATCATCAGGACTTAGATTTTGATGTTAGAGACATGTTATTCCACTGCATGTATCCATAGAAGAGAACCATGAGATTTGGGAATAAGGGAAATCTAAATCCCAAGTATATTGTCCCCTTTGATATTCTAGATCACATTGGAGCTACGGAGTATCGACTAGCACTTTCACCATCCATGTCTCAAGTACAGGATATATTCCACTTATCCCTCTTGAGGAAGTATATATCATATATATCACATGTACTAAATTTATAGGTGGTATAGTTGTAAAATTATATATCTTATGAGAATTAGTCGGTGAAGATCTTGGACCATATAGATAAAGTTCTACGCAATAAGACTATTCACCTGGTCAAAGTACTATGATGGAACCATAAATATGAAGAGGAAACATAGGAATGAGAGGAATCAATGAAGGAGAAGTACCCTCACCTGTTTTCACCTTACTTTGTAAAACAAAATTTCAAGGTAAAGTTTTTATAAGGGGGGAAGAATGTAATGACTTGTAATTTTATCAATGGACTTTCCCTTCTTATAATTCTGTCGAGTAGTATAAAGAAAAAACATCACATAGATAAACCAAAAAACAAAATTCTTATAAATTAATAATGATACATTAGTCAGAAAATATACCTATTAAAATTATATATATTATAGTGTTATAATAAATAGAAAATAATAGAATAAGAATAAGATAATTTGGATCTTCTCGATCCACCAGAATGACTACACTCACAAACAAAGCTGTAGAAATAAAACAAAATGTTAATAATAAAAAATTCATTTTGAAGATGAATATATATATAAACTTGAGACAAAGTAGAATTTAATGAATGGTTAATGGAATAAGAGGTATCTATAGGAAGTGGGAAACCAATATGACCGTTATAAATCTGTCTGTTGGAATAGTAACATAACCATTGGAATAGTAATCTAGCCGTTAGGAATTGTAATATGGCCATTAGAATAGTAACCTCACCTATGGAAATGTAAAGTAATATTTAGGTATCTTATAAAATTAAAATATGATATATTTATATCAAGGTACAAGTAAATAAATGTTTTAAAAATAATAAATTAACTGTTTGTATTTTTATAAAACATAAATGTTGTAATCAAACTTTTATAATAAATATAATAATTTAAAATAACTTTTATTTATATATAACAAGTTTATAAATTAATATTATGTTTTTTTAATGATAATATAATTTTATGAGATCATAAATAATTTTTCAAAGGGTCATAAAATCGATTTTAATATTAAAATCATTATTTTTTGAATAAAAAATGATTTTATTTAAAAATTAAATTTCTAATATTTAGAAAATTATTTCCATAAAATGTATTCCATTTTTGAAATCTACATGTCAAAAAATGGTTAGGGCGAATTTTTTGGATTTTTCTAAAATAGTTGATTTTTTGTGAATAGTGAAATACAACAATTTACACTATTTAACATTTTAAGACAAATTCATGAATTTATGAGCCATGAATGATGTAAGAAACCATTAATATGAACTAATATGAAATAATTAATGTATATAGTCACAATTTTCAATAATATTAATAGTTTTGAGCCAAAATAATAAATTATTGAATATAATAAAAAAAACACTTCTCTTCTTCCTTTATAAATACTACCCCTCACCAACTCTTCTCCTCACACCTTATAATCGTTGGATATTTCTAATATTCTTCCCAATTCCTTTCCCAATACTCTTACCTACATCCTAATGTCTCTAGTATCACCAAAATAACAATTCCAAGTTTATTAAGGAGGCTCTCAATGAGGCGACATTCAAGAGATAAAATCCTATATCTTTCTCTTTTAAATTATTTATTTCTTCTTCCTCATAATCACCCCCACTATCCAAAGAGACATTATAACTACACTATCATATATATACTATAATTTTATTATTTTAATGGAAAATACATAATCAAATCCCTTCTATACTCTTTTTATTGTAGAAATTAAAACATCATCTGTAATATGTTGGTTTGTTGCCTTCATGCATGATGCATTTTCATTCTCCATTACCACCTTAGAGGTAGGTCATAAAACCATTATTATGGTTAAATAAGATTTTAATTGGTATATTATAACTTATTTCATATTCTATAACTAATATATGTATATATATATATATATGTATTTATGTATATATAATTTTAAATAAAATGATACTAGTTTGTAATGGTCGTAAAAACCTCCAAAATAAACTAAACATTTGTCATTAATGTTTTAGAAAATGAATCATCCTCATTTCAGAAAAAAATGATATATGGGACCATTTAAACTCTAGTAAGTTCATTAATACCATATAATTTCACTTCTATAAAATTATTCCATTTTGAAAATAACTTTCATAATTATACACAAGTGAACTGATCTTGAAACCATAAAATGAATGCTCTTGGAACTACGAAATTGGACTTCATAACTCATAAAAATTTACATAAATGAACTTAATAAAATTATATTAAATAAAATATAAGTGGAATATGGTCTTAATTAATTCATTAATGAATATAATTTGATTATATTTAATATTAAGTACAAGTGCAGAACACATTCAGACATAAGGTAAGGGATCTCTCCAAGCCTCCATATTACCTTTGGGTTACACTTCCTCTCTCCATACCTCAATTTAACTCTTCATTAATCCTAAATAATTCTACCATATTCTGTGTGTATGTTCCACACATATTTATCTAGCTCAATTCATCATTATTTATGGGTAAATATATGTTTTAAAAGGTTCCCATCACAATTCCAATCGATACGAAAATCCGATTAAAGGGAACTTCTCGATTTCTTATCCATTTTTAAGTACACTCCATATAATGTTTTAATTCACCAATTCTTTCTAAAATAACTCATTTTATCTTTAAAACCCATTTTAGTTCATTTTTGGTTTTACAGAAATAATTATTTCTTTATCCACTTTAAAGGCGCTTTATTCATTTCCCCAAAATCGTACTCAAGTGACACATTTTTGAAATTACCTAACCACTATTTTTCATGTTTTCAATAAATTTGGACATAATAATTCATCATATATTCTTATTTTTTCTTTATTAAAATCCAAGAATGAATAAATCCCTTCTTTCATGGATACCATTATGACATCCCCTTTGGTTATGCCTTGTGATGTGATTACAAAACCCATTTCTTTCCATGGGTAACCCTTGTGTTTATTCCTTATATTTGATTCTTTATGTGGAACACATATGCATATACATGTTATGATGGGTGAACTTATATATCACTCTAATGCATTGGGTGATGTTTATTCTTATGAGATGTTATGTATGGGGTTAGGGAGTAAACCTAATACATTATAGGACTCTGTCCACCATGTGATATAGTCTTGTAAGTTAGCATTAACTCATGTTTATATCATGTTACGTGTTGTCACATTCCTTTATTTACTTGATTATATGATTCGATGTTCTATATTTTATGCCTCTACATGTTTTTTTATGAGCCATGACATTTATGGTATCATGTTTTTTCTTCTGAATCGTGCTTTATACTTAATTTCCATGTTTTTTTGCTTACTAGGTTTTTTAGCTCATCCCTTTTCCCTATGTATTTCCTAGGTTATCTTATGTTGTTGTAAGAGTTCAAAGAATTTAGAATATAATTATAGAGATTAATAAAAGTTTTTATTATTTTTTAATGTTTTATAATTATGAACCTATTATTCCAAATACACTAGAATATTTTATCCTTTGTTTTTATTTAATTATGAACCTATTATAGAGATTAATAAAAGTTTTTTTATTATTTTTTAATGTTTTATAATTATGAACCTATTATTCCAAATACACTAGAATATTCTATCCTTTGTTTTTATTTAATTGATAATTGTGCTTAAAATCATGTAATAATATGTGTAAAAGGATGGGGTCACTTTACAAATAAAAAAACCAATAGGCTTAATGGCTATTCAAGAAAAAAAATAAGATCACTACACCCACAAACTACCCAATACCAAACACTAAACTTGAAATAGGAGCATACCTAAAGCCAACAGCCCTATGGGATGCATTAGAACACACTAGAGATAACATGAGGTCAACTTCCAAGAAAATGGAAAAGACTATAGATACAAGATCCTTCTAAAACATCTCATCACTAACTAAAAACCTCTATCATAGGCTAACCTCACACAAAACCCTTTCTACCCCAAAATCATAGACACACATTATAAATTCCTACCAAAAGAAATCTATAAGTCTCAAACAATAAAATAAACATGAGAAATGGTAAGAAAACAAAAATCAATAACAGTTTATAAAATTACAACCAAATGGAGAAAATGACTTAGTTGAATGAACATCAAATCATGCTAAAACATAAAACCCACTAACAAATCATTTAAAGTAATGAAAAAATAAATTTTAAATTTTCAAGAACCAAAATTAATCCCAATTACCCTCTGATGCTACTTTTTTGTGGGTTTCACTACCTGAGAAGGTCCACATTAACCCATCAGGATCCAATTGGGTTAATTTTGGTTCACAAAATCTAAAACTAAACAACTATAATAGATGAAAATGAACAAAAACTCATTTCATTAAAAATATCATGAAACATGTTCATATAAAATTCCAATAATAAGGAATGTCAAAATGTTCATAGAATTATTGAACAACAACACTGGACATGGCAGTTACAATAAATGGTCTTGTAAGAATTCTCATGAAAACAGAAATTATTTTGTACATAACAATTTAGATTCATAGAATCCCAAAAATTAGAATAAAATAGGAATTATATAGATATCTAGAACCAAAATAGGCTCAAGTACATAACTAATCTAAGCCTTTAAGAAATACTAAAAGGTAGTAGTATACAATGAAAAAATGGTAAAAAAATTATAACAGAAAACTCAAAACCAAATTTTCAAAACAAGATCATAGATTCAAGATGCTCAAACAACTAATTTTGTATACATATTTGAATAAAATACATGAAGAAGGTGAATTTATATATAATATATGATAAATAAAACTAATCCAGAAAGTAATAAAAGGACACAAGGAATTATGTGATTCGGTCAATTGGCCTATGTGAACAGGGTAGGATCATCAAGAGTTTCCACTAAGAAATGGGAAAAGGAGTACCTAAAATAGAAGATACATGAAAAAATAAAGTACAAGACATGCATGATAAAACAAAATTTAGTAGATACAAGATTTCAAAGAAATTGACAATGAAAAACTCAAATAGGACTAAGAGCCCTTTACTGAGGCTCGATCAAACCTTTGTTAAAGAAAAATCTCATTGTAAGGATTTGAAATTATTAATGTTGAGTGTCAAGGTTTTTATTTTATGTCCAAGTTTTTCAGCATCCAAGATTATACACCATGATCCACCAAGGGGTAGAAATAACTCTAATATCCAAGGGTGGGTTCCTTGAACCAGTTATCACTCATCTTCTGCTCCAAAGAGAGAAGAACCAGGGTCGTCGAACCTCTTCCTTCTCACCACACTCTCTCTCTCTATCTCTCTATATCTCTCTCTCTATCTCTCTTAGTATTGTCGAGATAATTCTAAAAAAATCCATCAATCTATCCAAATTCAATTACCATTCAATCTAGAATAACTTGGGTATAAATACCATGAGATATGAGTAGTTGTTGAAATGGATTAACAGTAATTGAGAAATTAAAGTCTGAAAAACCTGGAGCACTAAAAACATGATAAACACAAAAAACCCCACTTAAAGGCCAATTAAAATGATGTATAAAGGTCAAACCAAACCCATGTAAGGTTAGATCTCCCACTGCATGAGGGTATATCACCCACTATATAAGGGTAAACTACAGAAAATAAGGTCCTTAACAAAGATAAAATGTGGCTTTGTCAGTGAAAAAAGGAACTGACTACCTAAGTGCCACTAAAAGCATCAAGCCACTATCAACACTTTCATTTTACCATTGATAAAGCTACCCTTTATCAACACTTTTTATAGCACTGATAAAGGATTCCTTTATCAATTATTTCTCTAGAACTAATAAAGGTATAATTTATTAGCACTTTATCTAGTGTTGTTAGGGTATGATTTATAAGATATTTCTCTATCACTGATAAAGGGGGGACTTTATCAGTGATTTCTCAAGCACTAATAAAGGTCATATCAACTAATACATAGTTAAAACCCTATATCATCCATGAAATATCCCTATAAAAACAAAACATAATTAGAATAAAAAAATAGGGATAGTAATATACATAAAATTAGTTTGGAATAAAAATATCACATTGCACCATAATTTCAATTAAAAATTTGCATAGAAAGTATTTACATTGATTTCATATTTACAATTAATGAAAAAAATATAACCCATATAAGAAATAAAAACTAGAATACTCTTTTCTATGATCAACCTATAAATAAAATATTGTCCCTAAAATAAAACCAATTTTTATTTTAGTAATAGAAAATAAAAAAATAAACAAATTATAATTTTAATGTATTATAATACACATAAGATAAATTATATTGTTACTTATTGTATATATTAATTATATTGTCAATTAAACAAGAATTAGATTGGTGTGTGGTCAATTCCTACACAGAAAAAATGAATTACAAATCATTTTTCTAAAGTTTGAAAACAATCTGATCTCTTTTTCTTAGTTTTGGCTATGTGACGCACATTTTTAACTAAAATGGAACTTTTATATTGAAAACATGAACTTTGAGTCACACAGGTCACATCATGTTTCATATTAATGTGATATCAATTCCTACTCATCACAAATGAATTATGGAGTGTTTTCCTAAAGTTTGAAAACAATATGATATCTTCTTCTTGTTTTTGGCTAGTGATGCGCATTTTAAACTAAAATGACACTTTTAAAAACATGCACATTGAGTCATATCATCCATTTCGTGTGTTGGAATGATGTGTAGTCGATTAATATACATCAAAAAAATTATGGATCATTTTCCTAAAATTTGAAAACAATTCGAGATCATTTTCTCAGTTTTGATTATGTGACATGTGTTTTGAACTAAAATATCAATTTAAAACTAAAAACATATAATTTGAGTCATACCAGGAACATCGTGTATCAGATTTTAGTGTGGTGAATTCCTACAAGTCACAAATGAATTATGGATCATTTTCCTAAAGTATCAAAATAATTTAACTGTGTTTTCTCAGTTTTGAGTATATCATGTGTGTTTTGAACTAAAATATCAATTTTAAAATAAAAACATATGATTCAGGTCATATTGGGAACACCATTTATCGAATTGAGGTGTGATTGATTACTACACATAAAAAATGACATAAGGATCATTTTCCTAAAGTTTAAAAACAATATAATCTTGTTTGATTGGTCTTGACAATATGACGCGCGTTTTAAACTAAAATGGAATTTCTATGTTGAAAAAACACACTTCAAGTGATACCTTCCATATCATCTATTGTATTAGTGTGCGGTGGATTCCTACATTTCAAAAATTAATTATTTATCATTATCCTAAATTTTGAAGGCAATATGAAGACATTTCCTCATTTTTAGATATGTGATGCGTGTTTTAAATTAAAATGGAACTTTTATATTTAAAACATGAACTTCGAGTCATACTGTATACATCGTGTATTAGATTAATGTGTGGTAGATTATTACATATCAAAATGAATTATGGATCATTTTCCTAAATTTTGAAAATAATCAGATCTTTTTTTCTAATTTTTGGAAAGTGACGTGTATTTTAAACTAAAATGACACTTTTATATTAAAAACATGTACTTTGATTCATACAAACCACATATTGTGTCATAATAATATACGATCAATTTGTACATGTCACAAATTAATTATAGATCATCTTCCTAAATTTTGAAAACAATACGAGCTATTTTTATTGGTTTTGATTATGTAACATGTGTTTTGAACTAATGTGTAAATTTTAAACTAAAAACATATACTTTGAGTCATACTAGGAACATCATGTATTGGATTGAGTTTTGGTCAATTTATATAAGTCAAAAATAAATCCTAGATTGTTTTCCCAATTTATCGAAACAATTTTAATGTGTTTTCTCAGTTTTGAGTATGTCACATGTGTTTTGAACTAAAATATCAATTTTAAACTAAAAACATACACTTTGAGTCATATAGGGAAAATTGTGTATCATACAGAGGTGAGATTGATTCATACATGTCATAAATGACTTATGGATAATTTAACTAAAATTTGAAAATAATCCAAGATCATTTTCTTAGTTCTGGCTATGTGATGAACATTTTAAACTAAAATGGAATTTCTATCTTATAAACACACAATTTTATTTATACCTTCCACATAGTCTGTTGGATTTACATGCGGTTGATTACTATATGTCAAAAAGGAGTTGTATATTTTTTTTCCTAAAGTTTAAAAACAATCTGATATCGTTCTCCTAGTTTTGGATATGTGACATGTGTTTTAAACTATAATGGAACTTTTATATTGAAAACATACACTTCAAGTCATACCGGTCACGTCATGTTTTGTATTGATGTGCGGTCAATTCCTAAACTTAAAAAATTAATTGTGGTGTGATTTTTAAATTTTTAAAACAATCTGAGCCTGTTTTCATTCTTTTGTCAAGTGAAATGTGTTTTAAAAAAATGAAACTTTTATATTAAAAACACACACTTCGATTCATACCATTCGCATTTTGTGTCATATTGACATGAGGTTGATTCATACATATCGCAAATGAATTATAGATCATTTCCGAAAGTTTGAAAACAACACGAGATCTCTTTCCTGGTTTTGAGTATTTGGCATGTGTTTTGAACTAAAGAGTCAATTTTAAAATAAAAACATATACTTCAAGTCATATTAGGCACACCATGTATGATATTGAGGTTCGGTTTATTCCTATATATCACAAATTAATTATGGATCACTTTCCTAAAATATCAAAATAATTTGAATGTGTTTGCTTAGTTTGAGTATTTCGTGTGTGTTTTGAATTGAAATTTCAATTTTAAACTAATAACATGCACTTAAAATCATATTGGGTACACCGTGTATCAGATTGGGATAAGGTTAATTCCTATATCTCACAAATTACGCGTGTGTTGTTTTTTAGAAGTTTTAAAACAATAGGAGCTTGTTTTCTGAGTTTTTTCTATGTGATGCATGTTTTAAACTAAAATGACACTCTATATTAAAAAAATACACTTCAAGTAATAACTACCACATCATATTTTATATTAACATGTGGTCAATTCCTACATGTTAAAAATGAATAGTAGATTATTTTCCTAAATTCTAAGATAAACTAATCTTGTTTGATCGGTTATTTTCTATGTGATGTGTGGTCAATTCAATAATTATATTTGAAAAAATTAAATAAATAATAAGTAGAAAGTCACATTTTCATGATGTTTGTATACATTCTTGACTCATTTCCATATTTCCATTATCTTAGTTTCAACCTCAAAGTCCAATCTCTCATGAGCACAAGCAGCTTCATACATGTTACTAGATCTTCCAGAATCCCTGGAGCGTAACACTCCATTATACTTCTCATTGATATATAAGTTGAAAATAATATATAATCATTACAATACTAATGATTCAAATATAAAATGTTTCTCTAAGGTCATATTTATTACTATATCTCAAATATGATATTTAATCACATAAATTTTATATCGGTAGACATTCTGACACCATGTACTCTTCCCACTCATCTCTAAACAAATTTACTTATTATTTTGAGTACATAGATTGTTAGAAATATTGGTAGTAGTAATAAAATATTGACAAACAAATGATTAAGAAATATTTTTAATGAAATTTTAATTAACTTTGAAAATTACATGTTTGGGGATGCTAGTATTTTATTGGTATATGATATCTTGCATAAATTTTCAAATGTAATATCTGAAATTGTGGTCGTTATTTTCCTTTGAACACTACAGAAACATTGACCAAAATAAGTAATTGTTTTGAAATATTTTTTGATAGTTAAATCTTATTATATATACCTTAATCTATTTACATTTTAATAAATCCATAATCTTATTATTTTCATTAACAAACCACATACTTTGATTTATCATATATTAATAGATCTCCCTATCGTGAAAAAATTCTCATTAAATCACAAACTTAAACATATAATTCAATGTTTATCTATAAAATTTTGGTTATAGTGCATTAAAAATTCACAATAGTCATTATGTGTGGTTGGTTTTATGGAAATCCATTCATTGGATCCAAAAAATAAACATTAGGGGTAACCAAATTCATTATAATGAGAATTCAGTGCTTCCTAAAAAACAAAAAAAAATAGGTAATGAAAAAAAGAAAAATATATTTTATATGGTTAGATTGTAGAGTTTTACCCCTGTATTTTAGTCATAAAGAAGAGTCTTTCATCTACTATTTTATTATCAAATTCCTCACTTAGTTCCATATTTTTTATTTTCAATTTCATTCAATTCCAAAGAAAGTTCACGCGTAGAAATGATACAGTGATTAATGAGTCCAAATCATGCTTCTCAGGGTTTTATCTTTATATAGTAGTAATATATAAACCTATAGAAAATATTAATAGTAATTATATTTAATGAAAATATTGGATAACTGTTTTGATAGTTAGGTTATGAAAATGTACCTCATGTATGTATTCACAAATGAGACTCCCATCCATTCAAACTTTATGATCTCATTTATACTCTCCAGACCAACCGTGTTTGTAATGACATCTCAAAATATTTCTTCTTTATATAGAATGTAGGAAAAATTTCCATCTTTAAATTTTGTGTCAGTATGAACTTGTAATATTAATAAATGTGGCATTGGAACTAGTGGGGAGAAGGTAATCCTGGAAGGAACTTTTGATTTCTTGGTAGATTCACTAGATTATATTGATCAAACCTTTTGTTTTCCAATAGTTTTATCCATAAATAATATCATACCTCATTTCAGACCTTTTTTTATCAACTATTAAAGGTTTATCCTTGGAAAAAAATTCTAAAGACATAACTTATGTTTCTTTATAAGATTATAAAATCATGCTACAAAATTTCCAATAAAATTATCTATTACAGTTACATCCAAATCATCAAGAGAGATAGGGAACTTAGTGCTCGGCTCATGAGATACTTCAATCCCCACTCTTATGTGATCTTTTGGTAGTTTTTTTAGAATTTCTATTTGGATATTATACATTATACCCCTTTAAATAAGGTGATGCATAGGTGTTGATAGATATAAATCACATACAACTTCACCTTGTATAATTTTTGTAATATAAAGTTATCAGAAGTTTTTTTATTAAAATTTAGGAGAAATATTAATCACAAAATTTATTACCTCAAGTAAGGTAAGTGGTTGAAGGGAATGGATATACTAAAATCTAGTGGGGTTATCTGGCTCTTCATATACTAATCTTTGTTCCACTATCAGTTCTATTTGATCTTTTCACAAATATTAGTCCATCAGACTAGACCAAATAATAATATCATTCAAAGAATCTATTTATTCCTACAGTCCTTTTATCATATCATATGTATCTCCTTACAGATTTATCTTCTCAAAATTTGTTCTAGGTGGAACTCCAAAACCTACACCTCTAATGCGGCCATATTGCTCTAGACACTTCAAAGCTTTTGAAGGTAGTTTTTATTCAGGTATAGTCCATTCTTATTATTTTGTATAAACCATATAAAAACATACAAACATAAATAGTTATTTTTTCAATATTGTTATAAAACATAACAAGTATAACAAATTAATATTATGTCTTACTTACACATGATTCTCATACTTCTTGTGTGGTTTCAGGAACTAGTTAACCCTCTTAATTTATTTGGGCCTCCATCCATATCATGTAATGTGGGATGAAAGTGGATTCATATTTTTATTCATTAATCTATATATAAATAAAGGAACATATGTTGCTTTATGTCACATAAAAATTTTATTGTAGATATAAAGTAAATATCATTTTATCTTCAAGTGAAGCATACCCCATCCTTATTTTATGATAGGCGTATATTGGTTTTTCTTCATGTTGTTTATTTTCATCACCCTTTTACTATTTTATAAATGAAAATTTTTTAATTAAAGTGAATAAAATAAATAATTTCAAAAAAAAATATTATCGACTACATCTCCCCTAAAATGATTTCTCATCATGACGACTAATGAAATCTTTTTATGTATCCTATTTTATAATGTGTAAATATATAATTGGTGGGTGGGGTTTAACTTTCCCTTAGAATATTCCTGATATTATTCTTTGTAAGAAGTCTTTGGAGGCCTCAATGAGCTTTTCCAATGACCATTAAGACATATTTCTTATGAAAATCATCTAAAATAAACGAAATCTGTAAGGGATAATGAAAAATAAATAAATATTTCATTATATATTTTTCTAGTAAAATAAAGTACATCAAAACATTACCTTAATATCTTTCCAAATTGTTTCCTTCAATACAGGATGGACATGGTTCCATGTATCTATATCAATTGAATCTTTCATTATCCTTACAACCCCAACATAACTAATGAACATTGACTTTTTTGGGATAATAGGTTGGCCTCATTGACTCTAGACGGCCTCAAATTTGATACCCTTGCTTCATTCCTTGATTATTTTATTTAAAAAAGTGATGTTACATAATTGTTGATTTTTTTCATCAATATGTTGTTGACCTTGTAATAATTCTATAATTTCAACATCAATCGTCTATTCTTCCTAGAGATTAGTAACATCATCAAGTTTAAAATTCATTATCTGCATGAGTATTCGTACATTTAATTTATATTACACAAATGAAATAGAGAAAACATAATATTATGAGTAAAATCATAGTGTATTAGAAAACACTTTTACCTTCTCATTGAACTCTCTTTCTTTCATTAAAGGTTAAAGGGGTTTTGGATCCTCTATAGAGTATCTAAATCCCCTTTTTGTGGTCCCCTATAACATACAAGGAATTTTGGATATTGGGACCACCTTGAAATGATAATGATCTCTTAATGAAAGGGTCATCCTCAATTAAATTTTCATCTAAACTTATAGTTGTTTTAGATACGAATAGGATAATTAACTAATTATTGTTTGTTGGATCTGAGACATAAAATACCAACATTGATTGTGATTCCATTATGAATGACTTGTCCTTATACCCTTCCACACTAAAATTCACCTTCAAGATGGCCAATTCATCAACTTTCTCTACACTCCTATTGTCAACCCATTTGCAATGGAAAATCGACACTTGAAATGTTGTATAATCCCACTCGTATATCCATTCAATGATACTAAAATATGACATATTACTATAAATTGGATTTTTATCCTTAAAACTGGATATATGAAATGCTTCCTCCACAATAATAGTGTAAGATATAACATTTACATTTGGTCCCCAAGAAATCCATCGATGTTTCTTGACAATTGAATTCAAATTTTCAGATAACTCCACATAAATATGATCTCAGAACCATCCTATAAACTATTGATTATATGTATTTGATATCCACACTTCATCCCTTGATGTATTCAAATGTCTAAGAATTACTTTTTGGTATTCAATGTATAGAGAAATCTATGCACTATTATTTAAAATGTAAATATGAGATTACTCATGGTCGATGATGATAATTATAACAACAAATATTCCAGAAATCCCTTTACCCATAAGGTGTATGTTGTGATGAGGCTTTGGGAGACTAGTGCTATCAACATCTAATAGGTAATTGGTAAAAAATTTAATAGTTTCTTTAACAATATATCCTTTTTAAATACAACCTTATGTCCAACTTCTATTATTGATGTACCCTTTCAACAATACAAAAAGATTTTGAAAGGGTACATCAATAATAGAAGTTGGACATAAGGTTGTATTTAAATAATGATGTTGATAAGAACATTTATAATTCACATAATATGACTAAAATATCCTTATTCATGATTAGAAACTTCTCGAGGTCTATAACTTTGTTGTATATGGAATTTAAAAAGAAGTAGATTCTAGTTAATGTATGTCATACATTTTTTAGGTATAATGTAATGTAAAGTGATGGGAATCAAATCATACATCCAAACATGATAGTAATGTGATTTTAGACCCTGTAACTTCAAATTAGTCATTGACATGACATTATTGATATTTTATGAATACCTCTATAGAGATTTTTAACCATTAAACAAATTGAAAATTTTCAATTTTTCTTATCTAGATAGAGTGAAATCTATTGGAGGAAGAAAATTCCACCTTACACCCTTCACCAATGCCAAATCTTCCCTTATCCTCATGTCAATCATGTCCAACCTAGCCTTGATGTCATCTTTTTTTTGTCAAGAACATTTGGTAATATGGAAATAACACTATCAAATACATTCTTTTCTACCTGCATGACATCAAGAAAATGTCTAAAATACAAAAAATTATAGTATGATAATTCAAATAAAATTGATATCTTTTTCCAAATTTATTTCATAAGGTTTTTTAAAATTGTTTTTGTGAAAACGGTGTCAATATATTTTACTTTATCGAATATTTTATCACATGTTAGTGGAGATAGAGTTGAACCTTATTTTGTATTCCCACAAAATGTTATCATATCATATTGGTATTTATTCTTTGGAGGAAAAAATTTATTATGTCCTAAAAACATGGTCTATTAGGAATGTTTCAACCAAAATGAGTGTGTGCATTATTCACAAATGGGACACCCCAACATTCCTTTAATGCTATAACTTGAAATTTTTACATAAATAGGAAAGTCATTTATTTTCCCATGAAACATGGCTCTCAATGTGAATTATTCAATTCTATGAGAATCATACAATGTAACATATGTATCCAATGTCAATTTCATATCATTGATCAATGGATCCAATGAGACATCAATGTCATTATGAGGTTGTTTTGGTCTAAATATAAGTAGAGGCAACAAAATGTATTTGTGCCTCATGCATAACCATGGTGGAAAGTTATAATTTATCAAAATAATTATACTTGTATTTTGAGTAATATTCTATACACCAAAAGGATATATTCCATCATTAGATAAAAGAAAATAGATGTTTATTGACTCATTTCCAAATTTAGGATTCTCATAATCAATTTTCTTACACTAGGAATAGTATATTAGGTGATGTAGTTTCCCATATTAAATTATTTTGTTTGTGAACCATGTTAATTTTATAGTGGTTTCTTGATATCTATATAGTCCTCGAAATTTAGAAATGATAATAAATTACCATATATATTCCAAAGGGATTGATTCATATTTCTTGTACTGATTCACCCCATGCTTAGGGAATTTTCTGAGTGATTCATGGTCCTTGTGAAAAAATATGTAATCATTTAGATAGAATTTTTTTTTCATATATCATGCTCTTTGAATGTAGAATTAATTTAGAATAATTTGTTTGATAAGGAAACTCAATTTATTCTAGTAGAATATCATTTAGAAAACTAAGTACTTCTATAAAGCTGGTGTCACTCCATCCACTGCCAGGTTTCAAAATTATAAAACTTCAATATAGATAACAATGTTATATATTTAGTACAATTGGTATACAATGGTCTCCTAGAACAACTATTTAAATTCTCAAACAAATTTGGACAATCATTAAGGTCGTCTTCAATTGTCATTGGCATTTATTCCATATGATCTTTTTCATTATTTACACTGGTATTCATGTCAAATGATTCATAAATCGCAGTATCATCCCAATCAATGTATACATTTATTTTCTCCCCATTTATAGTTTGGCATTAATAGTACTTGTCTATTCTGTAAGAAATCAATTATTCTTCCAACTCTTCAGAACTAATTTTTCTTGAATGACAACAACATAAACAAGGACAAAGGGTTTATGAAGGTTTGTGTGCATGATCCATTGTAAATTTAATGATTTATTTGACTCCATTATTATAATCTTTTATCATATGATCAGCACTCATCTATTTTCCATTCATATCCATCCTATTAGGTTCATAAAATATTAATTTTGTAAAAAAAATACACATATGGTATTCATAATCTAGGGAGAAAGTTATAGATCTTATAATAAAGAGAACCCAACATTTTAATGTTACTTGTGATGATTCCAAACAAGTTATCATTTTTAAAAAGGGTGAAATGAAAAAAAAACTTGGGGTAAACTTGTGGTTGTTAGTCCATTTTCTTGATTTGATTTTTTTTGGACAAAAAAGTGATAATTCTAGGAAGATTTCTGTTACTTTTCTAGGTGGGAGTCTAAAAAATGAGGAGTTTATTTTTATTCAATTATTTACTTGGTACATGGTGGTTTAGGTGGTGTTTTAGTGATAGGGTTCTTAGGAACCGGAGCTAATGATCTGTTATTAGAATATGAAACAATCAACTTTAACAGAAGTTAAGGAAGTGTCCCAATGGGATTAGCATAAAGCCTCATCTCAAACTAATGATTGGAGTATAAGACCAACTACCTAGGATCACATGAAATAAAAACTCAACCTCAATGGAACCAATAAATTGAATCAAATCTTAAAAAATATTAGAGTGGAAACTGGGATTGAGTTTTAAACAGGACAGAATAAGATATAGATGTTTTGAATGGGATTGGTAGGGGAAATCAACTACTATGAGTGAAAATTTACAAAACTGGGGCACTACTAAAAAAACTAGAGAATTAACCTACTTAATAATGATATGAAACTTGATATTGTATAATCACACTTTTTATATCATTCTTATAAGAATTATTTTTTTAACTGAACATATGGTTAGCAGTTTTAGTGGAAAATACATACCATAGATGTTCATGGAAATTCAAATATTAAAAGGATTGGTGTTATTTTGCCTATTAATGGAAGAAAATGGGAATAATAGTTTGATTTTAATCCATGAAATCAGGAAGGATACCTAGAACTGGGATTCTTCTTCCTCGTGTTTGAAGTTCAATCCAATCCCTCACTCTAAAATTACCTCTAGATGTAGAAGGAGTGGGAATGTTTAGGTGACTGACACTTGTCAGTGGCCAAATGTCACATATGACAAGCATTATTCATCCAAACTTTCACACTCCTTCCATATACTAAGGTGAACCAAGTGACATCCAAGTAGTGTGTGATGGTGGTGTCACATTAGATATGTGGAAGGGAGGTGATACACATCGAGGAAAGTATTGTAAGAACCCAGACCTTCTTTTTAGGTATGTTTTTCCTTTTCTGGTCGTTTTTGGGGAAAATAGGGTTTTCTGAAAATTTTCTAAGTACATGCCATGTACTTTATGAGTACATGCCATGTACTATGTTACTGTTGGTATCTGGGTGTAGGCCGTGTAGCAGCCATGCACACGGCCATGTGGGGTGACCTAGAAGCCGCCTAAGCAGAGTACGGAAAAGGAGAGTATACGTTGTGCACTTTAAAAGTACACGTTGTGTACTTTTTTTTCATTAAACGCACCGGGGTCATGTATAATTGACAGAAACACCCCCTTCTTCGATCGTCTTATCCAGGAGTTCCATACGACCGCGGATCTTCGATGAACCCACGAGCGATCATTCGTCCTCCAAATGGAACATCGTCAGTTGTGTTGGAATCACATCGGCGAGTTCTCTCTTCTCCTAGAGATTCATCTTCTGTTTTCTCCTCTTTTGTGAGTTATTGTGGGTTTAACATTTTATATGTTTTCTTAGACCTACAGCGTTCTAAGGTGATTCAATCCTCAAGGTTCAAGTATATTGATCTCCCAACACTGAGGCAGGTGGTTTGTGTCTTTCTGTTGAAAGTATTTGAGTATTATGGGAAAATTTTCCCAATACCCATGAACGGGGTATTGCAAATTTACCTTTTTAGCCCTATTGTTTGTCTTCTATTCTTTTATGCTTGAGTAGATGGTATTTTTTTGTGAATAGGGTGAGTTCTTATGCTTTGGATGTGTTTCTCATGCATGTTTTGCTTGTTTTGAACTTTGGGTATAGTTTGCCTGTTAGGATACTGTTTACTTTGCCATGCCTAGTATTATAGGATGGTGTGACTATTGTTCTATTATGTTGTTATGTTGTAGAATTCTATCCAAGTAGTTCTTGAGTTTTACCTTGGCCGACATGCGTTTATATACTTTCTTGACTTACACAGGGCCGTGAGAACCTGGTGTATAGACCATAGGGAGAATGGACGTTGAAGGCTTCTCCAGAGTGTCTTTATAGCTATACAATGCGAGACCATATGGGGAATTGACGTTGAGTTCTTCCTTAGAGTGTCTGTAGTTCTGCGATGTGAGCCACAGGGGGAATTGACGTTGAGTGCTTTCCCAGAGCGCCTTTAGTATCGATACGAGACTATAGGGGGAATTGATGGTGAGTGCTTCTTTAGAGAGTCTATACTTTAGATAAACTAGAGGGGTGAGACCGTGTGTTCTTCCCAGAGGGTTGCTTGTACTTGTTTGGTTGAACTAGAGGGGTTAGGCTGTGAGTACTCCCCATAGGGTTACATGTTTGTGTTTATCTATTTTTATTTGCTATTGCTTGATATTTGAAAGTGTAGACTCTTTAATTATGATTACTTCCTTGTTTACTGCTCCTTGTACTTTTACCTGTCATATATTCACTAATGGTTGGGCACAGATCTTGTGGTGGTTTCCTACTAGGATTTAGTCTCACACCCTGTTTGGGCAATGCTTTTGGGCCCAAACAGATTATATCATTGCACACATAGATAAGGGAAAGTTCCCTTCTACTTCAGGTACTTGATTTGTTGTGGAGATGGAGAGAATGGGACCAAGCTGTGGCGTGTGATGCTAAGGAGTTTATCTGATTCTTTTTCACTTTGGTTTAGTACTTTTGTATTCCAGCATTGTGACTTGTTTGCCTGTTTTCCTAGACATATGTATCATGCATCATTTTATATATTTTCTCTAGTTTATACCTTCAGTTTCCTATTGCTACTTCTATAGGTCATTATTATCACTTCCGCTATTGTATATCTATTTACTTCTATTGTTTACTCTGTCAATGAGGGGATAGATTCCCCACTATCACACCCAAGGCCCTCGCTGCTAGTCGGTGGCCTCTAGCATTTGGGGAAATGTGCTTGAGGTCGTGTGACCAACCGGGTACGGGGAGCCTCTAGGTGGCATCTGGAACTGGGACCTTACAAAGTGGTATCAAAGGAAGGTTTCAATCCTCCGACCTATGGGTTATGGGCCCACATGGATAGGAACTTGGTGGATCATTGACTTGTTTACCTTTTTAAAGCATGTATAAGATTCCATGCTTTGATCCGTGGGGAGTATAGGCCCCCATGGATCGGAATTTGGTACCTTCAATGTTCGTTCTAGTGTTTTTCTGGGTTCTGGAGTAGTTTCTGAGGCTTATTGTCTGGAAAAACCTAGAATAGATGCCGTGTAGTTTTGACTACACACCATTTATTCTTCTGTTTGGGAAGAAATAGTTTTTCTTAATTACATACCATGTACTTTATTTACACATCGGGAAGTCTCTAACCTTGTCATAGGTCGTGTGGGCAGAGAAATGGGATAGGGAATTCCTTGCAGGAACACACCGTGTCCTATTTGAACACATCGTGTAGTGTTGACCCTATGTTCACCCGTGTAACTAACAACACGGACGGATAAACCTTAAGTTATACACGCTGTGTTCGGTTTGAACACGTCATTTAGTCTGACCCAGGTAGTCGACCATGTCACTAACAACACAGGTCGATGTTATCCTTTCACGCACACGTCGTGTCCTCCTTGAACACGCCATGTAGAGTGACCCGTGTGTCAGGTTGTGTCACAAACAACACGGGCCAGGTGAAGCTTTTCTAGTACACATTGTGTCTACTGTGAACACACTGTGTAGTCTTGTCTTGGGAGAACCGTGTGGCTTAACCGTGTAGAAGGACTTGGGTAGAGAAATAGGATTCAGGTACACGTCGTGTGTTAAGACAACATGTTGTGTGTGTGGGGTGATACACGACCAGTCTTGGCAGAGGTACACACCCATGTGAAAGACTTAAGGGAATATGCTATGTAGGTTTTATACACGCCGTGTAGTCATGTTTTTTAAAACTTGAATGTTTTATTCCTCTTGCTCCCTTCTTACACTTATATGTCTCAGTCCCTATTAATCCTGATCTAAGGTGTGAATTTGACCTTGTAGAGTCGTGCCACCAAGATGTCCTCCAGTTGTTCGATAGTTATAGGGTAGTGATTAGATGCTAGATACGGCTGATCATGGACTTCCCACAGATCCTCATGTTGTTCTAGTCTTGGAACCAGCATTTATACCTATTACCGATGCTGATGCAAAGTTTAGTGAAGGCTTCATAAGGATGATGTAGACTTTTCAGGGAGCACCACCTCCTGCCCCGTCGATAGAAAATTTGATGTGGGTTTTCCAGCAGCAGTATCCTCCCACTTTCTCAAGGGAAGGAGGACCTTAGACTACAGAGTCATTGCTAGAAGCCATGATGACGATCTTTAATCATCTGAAGATGCCTCCAGAGAGGAGGGTTAAGCTCTCTACTTACATGCTTCGATATTCCACCAAGAGATGGTGGGGTGTGATCTCATAGGTGGGTCAGCAGCAGGTTATGGTTTTAGAGGAGTTCCAACGCATCTTTTATGACTACTTATATCTGGAGACCCTGAGGGATAACTGAGCGCGAGAGTTTATGAGCCTGGAGCAGGGTACCCTATCGGTTATGGAGTATTCCTCTCGTTTCACCGAGCTTCAGTATTTCACACCCTTCCTATGAGAATATGGGTTATTCCTGGAAAGGAAGTTTGAGGATGGCCACATACAGGACATCCACTCTCAGGTGAATATCTTCAGGTTGACTTCCATCACTACCATCGTCAACCTGGCACTGATCATGGAGCCGAATCTGAGGGAATCTGGGGTTTTGAGCCAGGGTGGCTCGACATCCAGAGTTAGTGCATCGCCAGCTGATGGACGGAAGCACCATAGGGAGACTGCATGGGGAGATCTGAGTAGGCGGGATGCATCTTCTGGTAGCCAGGTGGTGTGGTACCAGTGCGGGAGAAGCGGTCATACGATGACGCAATGCCATAGATACCTAGTGGAGTGCCGATCATGTGGAAAGATGGGTCACCTTAAGTGATTCTGTCAGATCTTCTCACCAGTAGCTGGTGACAGGGGTTCTTCTATGACTCTGCGTTCGGGAGCAGCATCGCCAGTTTCTCACCAGTCCGGGAACTGGAGTTATTCCGGCCATTCAAGCTGAGGTGGAGGTTGCGACCATGGTGGTCAGTAACCAAGATACCAGCGACAGTAGAGTGAATCAGCTCAGAGTGGTCAGGCAGGGTCATAGGGTCGTGAATCTGGACAAACATTTTCAGTGGAGCAGACCCATCAGGAGCAGGATCCCGGCCCCTCCACGGTTCGAGGTATGATCCTAGTTGCCTCAGTTTTATCTTCATCTCTTTTCGATACAGAGGCTTCCAATAGCTTTATATTTGTTGCTATTGTGGAGATCCTTGGGCTATGCGTCTTTTCTTCTGTTGATATATTGATTCTAGACACTCTGTTGTGGATTAGAACGGCTAGTGTACATTAGTGCAGGGAGTTCCCTCTAGAGGTTGGTGGGTGTCACTTCTTATGGGATCTCTATGTCCTAGAGATGACAGGCTATGATTTCATTCTCATAATGGACTAGCTAGTTCCCTTCCAGGCAGTCCTCGACTGTTATCACTGCAGGGTGAGTTTAATATCACCAGAGGGTGGATCTTTTCTTCATAAGGGTGAGTGGGATGTCCAGGAAAGTAGAGCGGGTCTAGAGCATCATGGGTTAGGAGGAGTTACAGGCCAGATTTCAAGTCTATATCAGGATGACCAGGGGACTTCAAAGATGGACTTTCCTTCAGTGGTGGATCACTTTATGGATGTCTTTATAGAGTACTTTTCAAGTTATCCTCTGGAGCGAGAGGTGGAATTTTTGATTGATCTTGTTCTAGGAGTTGAACCGGTGTCCATTCCTCCTTATAGGATGGCTACACCAGAGTTGCAGGAGCTCAAGAAGCTGTTGGAGGAGTTGTAGGCAAAGGGTTTCATCTGACTCATTACTTCTCTTTGGGGTTCGCCTGTTCTATTTGCGAAGAAGGCAGATGGAACCCTCAGGATTTGTGTGGATTATCAGAAGTTGAACCAGTTGATGGTCAAGAACCGATATCCCTTGTCGATTGATGATCTCTTTGATCATATTTGAGGATCCCGGGTGTTCTCGAAGATTGACTTGAGATCCGTTTATCATCAATTGAATGTTATACCATTTGATATACCTCTCACAGCTTTCTAGAGTCGATATGGTCTATACAAGAATATGGTTATGTCGTTCGGTCTCATGAACGCGCCTGCAGTTTTCATGGCACTGATTAACCGAGTGTTCCATCCGTACTTGGATTCCTTCATGGTTATCTTCGTGGATGATATCTTGGTGTACTCTCACACTCAAAATCACCATGACACACATCTTGAGATCATTCTGAGTACACTGAGAGAGTATCAATTATATGCTAAGCTTTCAAAATGAAACTTTTTGAGGGATCAGATTAACTTCTTGGGTCATGTTATCTCAGAGATAGGAGTATCAGTCGACCCATAGAAAGTGAGAGCAGTAGTTTCCTGGGATCATAGGAAGAACGTCTTTGAGTTACGGAGTTTTCTAGGGCTAGATGGATACTATAGATGCTTCATATAGGACTTTTCACGCTTATCAGCACCGCTGACGAGTTTGACTAAGAAGGGTGCAAAGTTATTGTGGTCAGATTCTTGTGAGTCAGCCTTTAAGGAGTTGAAAGGGAGGTTGAATTCAGCACCCATACTAGTATTTCCAGAACCAGGAAAGAGTTATACTGTTTATTGTGATGCTTCAGGTATCGGGCTAGGAGTTGTGCTTATGCAGGGAGATGGAGTCGTTGCGTATGGGTCTCGACAGTTGAGGCCACATGAGAGGAACTACCCAACGCATGATCTAGAGTTGGAAGCTGTTGTTCATGCCTTACACTGTTGGAGAAATTATCTTTTAGTATATAATTTTTTGGTTTTCACCGACCACAATAGTCTCAAGTACATCTTCACTAGGCGTGATCTGAATTTGAGGCAGTGAAGGTGGGTTGAGTACCTTCAGTTCTTCAACTTTGAGCTCGACTACATGCTTGGGAAAGGCAACATAGTGGATGATGCATTGAGAAGGAGGAATCAGATACAGGTAGTTCAGGAGGCTAGTAGTGAGTGGTAGCTTATGGCTCTTTTCTCTGAGGATGCATTTGGAGGTGCATGATCGAGTGCGAATGAGGCAGCTATCAGATTCTGAAGGCCTAGTTATATGGGAAATTTTTTCAGGAGAGGTCCCTATTCTTGTATGGACCATAGGTGGTGATGATATATTGTGTTTTCAGGGACGTGTATGGGTTCCAGAAGACATACGTGAGGAGATGATGCAGGAATTTCATTCCTCAGTTTGGGCAGTTCATCCTGGTGTCACCAAGATGTATCGTGATCTACACCATTAGTATTGGTGGCCAGGTATGAAGAGTGATGTTGCAGGTTTTGTCATGAGGTGTTCCACCTGTCAGCAGGTGAAGGCGGAGCATCAGTGACCAGAAGGTATTTTTTAGTAGTTACCCATTCTCGAGTCGAAGTGGAACGACGTCGCGATGGATTTCATAACAGGGTTTCTGAGTTCACCTCGAGGGAACGATGAAGTTTGGGTTTTAATTTACAGACTTACGAAGGTCGCACACTTCTTTTAGATCAAGAATACCTTCAGTTTAGATGAGCTGGGATGGCTGTACATCCATGAGATTGTACGTCTACATGGAGTTCCACACTCAATCATTTCATACAGGGATGCACGTTTTACTTCTTAGGTCTGTAAAGGGCTACAGAAAGCTTTGGGTACACAGGTGCTTTTGAGTACATCCTACCACCCTCAGAAAGATGGCCAGTCCAAACGTATGATTCAGATGCTTGAGGACATACTCCGAGCATGCATCCTAGATTTTGGATGTTCTTAGGAGAAACATATACCTCTTTTTGATTTTTCCTATAACAATAGTTTCTAAGAAACTATTCAGATGACACCTTATGAGGCTTTGTATGGTAGGCCATGCAGATCACCCTTACGTTGGCTGGAGGCAGGAGGGCAGCTTTGCTGGGACCTCATCTTGTTTAGGAGACCACAGAGCAGATAGAGTGTATTCGGAAGAGAATGGTTACTGCATAGTATCGTTAGAATTCTTATGCTAATCAGCAGAGACGACCTCTAGAGTTTGAGTTCTGGGATCATGTTTTCTTGCGTGTCACACCGATGTTGGGACACAAGAGGATCAGGAGACAGGGTAAGCTTTCACCGAGGTACGTAAGGCCGTTTGAGGTATTGGAGAGAGTTGGGTCGGTTGCCTATCAGTTGCAGTTACCTCAGAGGTACCGGGCTACGCACGACGTCTTCCACGTTTCTCAGCTTCGATGTTACTTTTCAAACCCATCACAGGTTTTCCAACCCGAGGAGGTTGAGTTGGAAGTGGACGCATCTTTCGAGGATCATCCTACCCGGATTTTCAATCATAGTACGAAGGTTCTCCATGGCCGGTCTATTTCTCTGGTACGAGTGCTATGTCAGCACGGGAAAGTACAGGATGAGACTTCAGAGAGGGAGGCAGATGTACGAGTATAGTGTCTAGAGTTGTTCAGGGTTTCTTCTTCTACGCCACACTAGGGAAATTTAGGGAAGAATTTCTTTAAGGGGGAAAGTTTTTAAGAACCCGGACCTTCTTTTCTGGTATGTTTTTCCTTTTCTGGTCGTTTTTGGGAAAAAGAGGGTTTTTTGAAAATTTTCTAAATACACACCGTGTACTTTATGAGTACACTCCATGTACTCAGTTACCGCTGGTAGCTGGGTGCTGGCCATGTAGCGACCATGCACATGGCCATGTGGGGTGACCTAGAAGCCACCTAAAGCAGAGTATGGAAAAGGTAAGTACACGCTGTGTAATTCAAAAGTACACATCGTGTACTTTCTTTTTTTCATTAAACACATCGGGGTTGCATCTAATCGACAAAAACACCCCCTTCTTCATTCGTCTCGTCCAGGAGCGTCGTACGGCTGTAGATCTTCAACGAACCCTCGAGCGATCGTCCATCCTCCAAATCAAACATTTTTGGTTGCGTTGGAATCACATTGGTGAGTTCTCTCTTCTCCTAGAGCTTCATCTTTTGTTTTCCCCTCTTTCATGAGTTATCTTAGGTTGAACTTTTTATAAGTTTTCTTAGATCTATGGAATTCTAAGGCGATTCAAGCCTTGAGGTTCAAGTATATTGATCTCCCAACACTGAGGTAGGTGGTTTGTGCCTTTCTGTTGAAGGTCTTACAGTATTATGTGAAAATTTTCCCAATACCTATGAATAGGGTATTTCGCGTTTACCATTTTAGCCTTATTGTTTGTTTGTTATGCTTGTATGATTGAGTAGATGGTATTTGTTTGTGAATAGGGTGAATTATTGTGCTTTGTATGTCTTTCCCATGCATATTTTTCTTGTTTTGACCTTTGGGTCTAGTTTTCCTATTATGATATTGTTTACTTTCCCATGTCTGGTGTTGTAGGAGGGTGTGATTGTTGTTTTGTTATGTTGTTATGATATAAAATGTTAGCCAAGTAGTTCTTGAGGTTTACCTTGGCCGACACGCGATTCTATACTTGCTTGACTTACACAGGGCCGTGAGAACCTGGTGTATAGGCCATAGGGAGAATAGATGTTGAGGGCTTCTCCAGAGTGACTTTATAATTATACAATGCAAGACCATAGGGGGAATTGACATTGAGTGCTTCCTCAGAGGGTCTGTAGTTCCATGACGTGGTTCACAGGGGGAATTGACGTTGATTGCTTCCCCAGAGTGCCTTTAGTACCGATACGAGACTATGGGGGGGAATTGATGGTGAGTGCTTCCTCAGAGAGTCTATACTTTAGCTGAACTAGAGGGGTGAGACCGTATGTACTTCCCAGAGGGTTGCTTGTACATGTTTGGTTGAACCAGAGGGGTTAGGTTGTGAGTAATCCCCATAGGTTTACCTGTTTTTGTTTATCTATTTTGATTAGTTGTTGCTTGATATTTGAAACTCTAGATTATTTACTGCTGAGTAGTTCCTTGTTTACTGCTCCCTGTACTTTTACCTTCCATATATTCACTGACTATTGGGCATAGATCTTGTAGTGGTTGCCTACTAGGATTTAGTCTCATACCCTGTTTGGGTCATGCTTTTGGGTCCAAACAGATTATATTGTTGCAGGTATAGATAAGGGAAAGTGCCCATCTACTTCAGGTACTTGATTTGTTGTGGATATGGAGAGCATGGGACCAAGTTATGGCTTGCGATGCTGAGGAGTTTATCTGCTTTATTTTGAACTTTGGTTTAGTATAGTTTTATTACAGCGTTGTGACTTGTTTGGCTGTTTTCCTAGACATATGTATCATGCATCATTTTATATATGTTCTCCAGTTTATACCTTCAGTTTTCTGCTGCTACTGTTGTATGTCATTATTACCGCTTCCGCTATTGTATATCTGTTTACTTCCGTTGTGTACTCTGCCAATGAGGGCATAGTTTCCCCCCTATCACACCCAAGGCCCTCGCTGCTAGTCGGAAACCTCTGGAATTCGGGGAAATGCGGTTGAGGACGTGTGACCAACCCGGTACGGGGCACCTCTGGGTGGCTTCCAGAACCGGGACATTACAAGTATCACAAGGATAAAGACACTTATAAAGGAGAACATGTCATGTCAACTAAATATATACATTTTTAAAAAAATTATATACATCAATATAAATCAAATTCCATGGAAATATAAAAAAACCTAATAATAAAATATTCACAAATGGAATTCCTATAAATTAGTAAAAAATAAGGCCTCCAAATATTTTTTAGGCATGGGGTATTTTTTAAAAATGATTTAAATTATTAAATAATTCAATATACACTTTGTAAGAACCCATTTTTCACTCAGGTATGGATCCTTTAATTTTTGTTCTAAATCTTTAATTTGGACCTAATATAGATGCCTAATGAGTTAGTAAAGGTTCTGAGGGTGTCCAAGTCTTGTTCAGATCCCGGAACCCATCTTTTTGGAGAAAACAGACTCGGTTCATTGTTTAGAGTAAATCATGTGGGATTTCTGCACAGTTTTTCAAACTGTGTGGATGGTGTTTTTTTAGACAGTGGCACCTCGCATGGTTGGCGCACTCCCATGCATCCAAACCATGTGAACTCCCCTTTTCCCATGTAACTGTGCATGGATGGCGCACGTTTAGATCAAACCATGCGGATAAAGACTTTTCAGGAAGAACCAACTCACACGGTTTGCGCACAGTTTGAAAAACTGTGCAGACAAACCGTACGTAGGCTAAAAACCTGTGTAAAATGTCCAAAACGCCCTTAATGATCTATTAATCCTCCTCCTTCCTTCTAATCAGATAACCAGTGTTATTTTCCTCCATTTTCACCCATTTGGATATTTTTTAAGTTCAAATCTAGGGATCAAGAGATCTCCTTCATCTGGAATCTGATCGAGCTTATGTTCATCATGTGGGATGTACAATGGTAAGTACTCAAGTCCTATTTAGTCGTTTTTCTTCTCTTTCACTCTTGACCTAGCTATTTCCATGTGAGTGATTTTCACCTTTTCTTAGATCAACTCTGATCTGAGTAAAATAAAGGGATGATACTGAAGGAGAAGTCTTGTACAACCCTAAGGTGGGTGGTCTATAACTCATCCCTAAAGTTCGTTGCTTTTGGAATGTTTGTTTGGGGTCCACTAATTTTGTTGGAAATTGTTACTTAATTTAGCATGCCATGATTATATTGGTTAGAATTGTATGGTTATTATCTTTCCAATTATGTGATTAGTTGTTAGTGGTTACACCCACAACTCAATCCGCCTCAGGTTGAAGGTTATGCCATAATTGGGTTTTTAGTGATTCAGCATATTTGAGCCATTGTTCGAGTGTTCCTTTTCTTGAACTTTCTAGAGGTGAGACTTCTTATCATAAATGACTTGTTATTACTGAAAATTGCATAATGGCATGTACCATGTATGCTCACCACTTGACCCACCTAAGGTAAGTGCTTCCAAATGGTTGTTAAAAGTGAAATGTGAAATGTGAAATGTGAAATACCAAGTATAATAAGTAAATAACTTGGACATAATAAAAAGATATTGAATAAAGTTTAAATGCATGTATCACCTCTTTCCATGTTGATGGAAGGTAGCAGAGTGAACCTCAATAATTGAATAATCCTTGATGGATAAATAAGACTTGATCAAATGGTTTCAACACTACTTGGCATATCCATGCTAATGGAAGACAAGTATTGGACCAATAAATAAATGGTTTCAACTCCACTTGAACTATCCACACAAATGGAAGGAAAGACTTGAATCAAATTAATTATTACATGATTAAAATATCAAATAGAAATGGATTGAATTGAGCTCACCTTGGATTCTGAGAGGATAATACCTTGGGTCCCAGGAACCCCATTCTGATTCAAGGATACGGTTTTCTTAGGTTGATACCCACCTAGACTCTAGTTTTTTTCTATTCCTTGGATGACTTGTATTCTACCATTGGGTCCCTTTCATTATTATAGGATACCTCGGATACACTCCTTGAATCCATCATTTACTAGTATGTTCCATGGTGAAAGCCCATAGGGCCCTGTCTTTTCTTAGACCCATTTTACCTTGGTCGATCACCTGGGACTCGGTAGGCATCTTATTATGGAATGCCTTGGATTACACTCCTTGGATTACACTCTTACCAATTATATAGAATCATTTACTAATGGGTTATAGTTTTGTGAGATTTACGTTACCTTGGTTATTACCCTGGAACTCCCTCACTGGATATCTTGTCAGGTTGCCTTGTTATGTCTTGGGACATTCACTATTTATACTATCATGAGGTGATTCCAGTGCTGGTTGTGCCTCACATGACCTATTAACATTAAATGGTAATTAGTTAATTAATGAACTGGTCACATGTTCAGACACCAGCCAAGGGCTGAAGCAGGTACTTGGGTATTTAGTTACATTTTACTATTTTATTTACTTTATATATGTTTACCTACACGCTGCTAAATTTCACTACACAGGCTGGATGTTATAGACATTGTTGGTGGTCTCCCACTGAGATTTATCTCACACCCTCTTCAGGAACCGTTTGATACTTGGAGTAGATTACATGGTTGCAGGTATTGATAAAGGTAATCATACAGCTTCCAACACTTGATTGCATGCTGATATGATGGATCTTGGTAGCAGATGACCGAGTAGGATCTCGGGATGCTTGGAGTAGCCATTGTTTTCTTTTACCTTGTGGAACATTTATGTCTGTTGTCTTGTATCCATGATTTCTAGTTTTCTAGTGACATGACATTACATCATCATTGTTCCATTTGATACGGTTATTGCTATTATTATTCATCTATTTCATCGGTTTGCTTCTAATACATATTTATATTTCTTCTATTGTTTATTATTCCATTATATCCCTTCTGTTGTGCTACACTCTTCTAATGAGGGCATAGTCTACCCATAGACACACCTTAGGACCTCGCTGCTAGTTGGTGGCCTCTGAAGTTCGGGAAGATGTGCTTGAGGCCATGTGGCCCACCGGGCTTGAGGCACCCATTAAGTGGCATTCGGGTCCGGTTCATCACACACTTCTTATGAAATTAATCAACTTGATTTTAAAAAAATAATCTTTATCTTATTTAAAGGTGTACACTACATAAATTGAAAAACTTCCAATTTAAAACTATTTTTTATAAGAAATATTTAAGAAACCCACTCAATTTTTTAAGGAAAAAAATAAAAAAACCAATTTATATGAAACACAGTCCAGTTTAACTTCAAAGGATAAATTCAGTGAAAATTTAACCACATTAAACTCTCAGAAAAAAAATTATTGATTATCAGTTTTCATTTTAAATTCAGCACAACCTTATTTCAAAAAATGCACATGTTCTCCTAATGAAACATTAATAAATCAATTGAAATTATTCAACTAAACAAATTTAAAAAATAACAGCATGACCATTTATAAATCTTGAATGTATTTACACTTTTATAAAATCTACTAGAAAACTCAAATAATTAAAGGTCTATGAACATCCTTATTAGATAGATCAAAAACATGTACAATAATGGATTCAAACACAATTTAGCCTCATTTTAGAATTAAATTCATTAAACATGAAGTTGAGGGAGAGGGTGAAGCAACAATGGCTTGAGGTGAGGGATATTGGGTGTAGAATTAGGGTGATCGAGGTAAAATTGGTTGCATAAGACGTTCAAATCCATTGGGAAAATTAAAAACACCCAAAAAAGAACTAAAAATGCCAAAATAATGAAAGTGAATGAACAAGTCATGCACCATGGGTTGTGAAAGTGTCGATCATCCAAGGAGTTGGAGGGAGAGCGGTGGTGAAGTTTCAATTCCATGAGAGATGGAACGGCACGAGCAATGGGGTCCTTTGTTAGGGTTTTATTTAAAATATAGTACAGTTTTTATCAGTACTTTTTAAAAAGCACTGATAAAGACCCATATTTATCAACATTAAAATAGAAGCACTCAAAAAGACCCATATTTATCAGCTCTAATAACTAGCATGGTAAAGAGTGGTTTTATCAGTGCTAAAATAGAAAGTGCTGAAAAAACCATGAACGATTTCTGTGTTGTGCATCCCACATCGAAGTTGCATACATCAGAGCACTTCTATATAAGTTAAACGAATCCATTGACTTTTAATGTGCAAGTAGCATGGGGTCCACTATTTTAGCCACAGTGAACGCACATTTGGGCTCACAAGTCATGCTGACTCGCATATGCGCATGCCCATACGCTTTATCTGAGCCATATTCTAGCCCATTGACACACCTTATGGGTGCTAGCACCCACCCTTTTTCCTCCATGCAACCTGTCAAGTATAATTGACTCTGACGTGGCTGATCTCCTGGTCCCATGTGTGTTAAAGGTTGTTCATTGGTGTGTTCTATTGGATGACCAATTTTTCATATATATGCTTAAATAAATTATAACTTAATTTTTTACTTAAGAAAAAAAATACTGAATATAAATACAACATTTCCTTAATATAAGTTATATTATTATTATCAAATTAACCATGCCATATAACTTATCATCAAATACTAATATTTATCTTGAAACAAGATAAATTAATTAATATCATATCGTATTCATAACACCTCTTAAGTGAAAATTATAATTTAATAAATATTTTAAATTGATTCATATCTTATTTCTTGAAAATAATAAGTTATTTAAATATAACAGTATTAAAAACATAGGATTTTGAAAACTATAAATTTTCATGTCAAAATAACAGTACTTCTAAATGATCAATAATCACTTGTATTTTTTATTAAAATGACTTGTTATTTATGAGATAACTTAAAAAAATATTTATTAAGTCATATCCTTTCAAAATATTGAGTTAAAATGTATTTCAACTTGTTTAAATAATAAAATTTATTTAAAGAATATAATATATATAAATTAATATATTTTCATCAACATATTCTGTAATTAAAAAAATACTAATTTTTGGAAAATAAAATAATTTCATTTTTATAATTTGAATATTAATTTATAATCAAAACTTATTTTGATTAAATAAAATCATTTAGTTTCATAAAAAAATTATACAAAATAATATTAAATGAATGAATGTTAAAAAGGAGTGAAATTTAATAATTAAAAACTAAGTATATTGCAAAAAATATTACAAAAAATGAACAAGTGTTATTAATTATATAGATGATTAAAAAAATTAAAAATGAATATGTTAAAATGAAAATCAATAGATATTAATTATATAAATTACAATCATATTAAAAACATTAAATGTTAATGAATAAACATGTATAAATAAATATTAAAAATGCATAAAATTACAAAAATATTAAATAATGAAGAATTAAAAATGAATAAATTAAAAAGATATCAAAAAAATAAGATTATTAATGAATAAATAATATTAAAAATGAATAAATTAGAAAAAAAATATTAAAAAGTGATAAATAGTATATATTGAAAAAAAATATAAAAAGTAAAAAAAAAATACCAATTAGAAGCATAATATATATTAAATATATTATGTTAATTAATATTATTATAAAAAGAATATTAAAAATGTATAAATTAAAGAAATATTATGTGTGTATTTGTTCTATACAAAAATGCATTAATTACGTATATGTATGTGTGAAATTAATAGAACACATGTTTGATATATGATAAATTGAAAAAACAAATGACATTTAATTAAATTTCAATTGCTCGATACAATTAGTCAACATTTTTTCATTAATATTAATTTTTAATTCTAAAAAAATTTCTCTAAATATATGACTTATGTAATGTAAATATACATATTTTTTATTATATAAATAATATTTAAGAAAATACTATATATATTGATATATATATATATATGTGAATATATTTTATATTAAAAATAACAAATATATTATTGAATAACTATGTATAAAAAATTAAAAATGAATAAATGACAAAAATATTAAACAAATAAATATTTAAAATCTATAAATAATTAAAAAAATTAAAAAAAACACTTAACATTATTAATTAATTAATAATATTAAATGAATTAATTTTAAAAATGAGTGACATTTAATTAAAAGATGAATAAATTGAAAAAATATTATAAAAATGAACAATAGATTAATTGTATACATTTAAAATAAAAAAAATGAATATATGTTTAAATGAAAATGAATATATATTAATTATATGTAAATTACAACTATATTAAAAACATTCAATTTGAATCAATAAATATAAATAAATATTAAAAATTAATAAAATTAAACAAATATTAAACAAATAAAAATTAAAAATGAACAGATTAAAAAATATTAAAAAATTTAAATTAAATAATTATTAATAAAAATGAATAAAATATATATATATATATATTAATTAAAATAGTAATGAATTGTATATATTAAATATAAATATAGAAAATGAATAAAATGTAATAATTAAAAACTTATTATAGTAAATATTAAATATTAATAAATAAAAAATAAAAAATGATAATATTAACCATTTATAATATTTGTGTATACTTGTTTCAATAAAATTGAATTAATTTCATATATGTATATGTGTGAAATTTAAAAAACAAATGACATTGAAAAAAAAAATGTATTAATTAGTAAATATTTTCTAATCAATATTATATATTTTTAATTAAATTAATAAACCTTCTTTCAATAAATATATGAAATATAAATTTTATGATTTTTAATAAATATTTTGTCTTATATAAATAATAGGTAATAAAATTATCTATATATATATTATTTTATATGATATTTTTAACTAAATATCTTATATAACAAGTGAAAATGTTTATTTAGTCATATATAAATCATATTTAATAAAATATGTTATATTTTTATCAATATAAATATATTTATATATTAATATATGATTTTTAATAATATATTTTTTTAATGGAATGTACTCTTTATCAATGTTAAATAAAAGTGTTGATAAATGGTGACTTTTATCTGTGCTAAAACAAAGTGATGATAAAGAATGGTCTTTATCACTACTTAAAAAAAGGAGAAAGTTTATCCTTTATCAACATTTTTTTAATTGCTGATAAATACCAATATTTAATGTTACTTTTTTTAGTGTTGATAAAGTATGTTTTTATCAATGCTTTTATCTAGCGGTGATAATGGGTACTGTCACACCCGGGTTTTTCTCTTCATGTCTTGGTTTTGATACGGTTCATTGGAAATCCTGATACTTTTCTTGGGTTTTGGGTCAGATTAATTTTTAATTTTTAACTTTTATATATGAATAATCATCCTACCATTGGTACCACATAGTTTTTTTGGGAGTTTTGGAAAAAATGGTGGTTACTTCATGATTTGGGCCAATCGTGAGCCCATTTCCAAATTTAAAAACCAAATTTGTTTCTTTTGTAAATCCTTCATTTCTAAACATTTTTTACTCATTCCACTTCCCACTTTTCCACCAATAACATATTAAAACTACCATATCCTTTTGTACCCATTATAAATTTATAATCATGGTGAATTTGGGTTATTTATTCAGGTATTGGGCCAGCCTGAGGGCACACTTACTGTTTTAAAAAAATAATTTTTTTATTTATATATAATTCATTTTTTTATAATTTTTGATGATTTTACCTCCCACTCAAGTCCAAGATCTCTAGTTGCACCCCCATGTTCTATTTTATCTCTTTGGAGCTCATATTTGTCTCGGATTAGGGAAATGATTCTTAATGGTTCGTAAATCGTCCAGATTTTCCAAAGGTATTTTGTCTCATTAATAAATCATTAAATTCGTTCTCTTTTTGACAAAAATATTCTTCCCCTACTTCTTACATATCTTAGGAGAATCTCCAAGGAGTTTCAAGTCATTACCTTTCCTATAAGGGTGCAGATATAAGGGAAGGTGAAGAGTTTTCTGGTCTCCAAGTTGAGATTCCTTCTCATTTCTCCTCCCTCTTCTTCCTCCTTTCATTATTTCTTGGTTTTATATTCTCCTCTAGTAATTATAGACCTAGGGTTTTGTTATCCAATAATTTTTTATGGGTTTTTTGTTCTTTTGGGGCTGTTCATCATAGGTTTAGGGTTTATAAACCCTCGGATGGTGATATCGGGTGTGTGTTTCCATTACGCTAAGGATTTGAGGTAGGATATCCCTTGCACATGCCTTTATCATTTAAGTTTCATCATTTTATTATTTTTCTCTCCTGATATATATGTTTATTATTGTTTTTTAGCATTTGGATAATTTTCTTGGTGTGAAAAATGGTTTTTAATCGTTGTTTTATGAAAGGTTGTGTTGTTTTGTCATAAAAGTGCACACCAAGTGTTTGTTTAAATGTTTCATTATCTTTCACACCTGGTTTGTGAGTTTTAGAACCTATTTTATGGTATTTTGAACATTTTCCAGTATCTTGAATAAAATATGGCATGTTATTTGTGTTTTATTCCTTGTCAAGTGCTTAAAATAAATTTTTTTGTTTAAAAGTGCATGTCATGTGTTTGGTAAATTGCCAAGTTGGATTTTATGTGTTAAGTATGATTTAAAAATTATTTTTTTGGATTTATAAATGAATTAGAAGAATTCAAAAGGTTATTTTTGGGTCCTTATATGGCTTTCCAATGTGTATTTGGTTTTACAAAAAATGGGTTTTGGTTTACAACATGTTTTGGCCCGAGTTGCCGGAAAATGGCCAATTTCACATCCTTATGAAAATGGTTGTATTTTGAATATGTAACCTAAGTGTTTTAATGAATTTATGAAAGTGTTTTTCTGAAGTAAATTGTGTTTATACACCTCCTTAATAAAATTTAAATTCATACCTTTTTCAAATGTTAGTTTTGAGAAAGGCTTAAAGGCCTGTTTGGCATTTTTTCTTGTAGAAATGGTTTCCATGTGTATTTAATGTTCTATCTTTTGGGGCCATTTTATGGTCCATGAAATTGATTTATTAATTGTTTTTGGGGCTTCCAAATCTAGGTTAATATGGTATTTATGTGTTTTTTTCCTTAAAAGATCATTTTTTAATGGATTTTATGTGTAAGGCCTCGTTATACTTCTTGAAATTGTTTTATGAAAATTTAAGTGGTTTATTGATCCGTGAAAGAAATGTGAGACTTGTGTGTGGCATGTTTGATGTGTGTATTATTTGTAAATGTATTATTTATGAGAAAATATTATTTTATATATTTTTAAGTTTTTTGAGCACAAAAAGGGAAAACCCTGGTATCTATGTGGGAGGACATGTACTAGTATGTCAGTGATCCGGAGGGGTTTTGTCCTTGTTTCACGTAGCAAGTTTGACAATGACAACACAAACTAAAGTATGATGATGATGTTGTTGGGTACCACTAGGTTATATATTATTCTTCTACTAGTGGCTCGTGTTTATGATAATGGATATTCTTTATGTTTACTTTTACACTGAGATACAAGGTACCTGGGGCCCACAACGAACTAGTGCCTAGGGGTGTTCCTGAGACTTGTGCTTATTGGCTATTTTGTACTCACTGTCAGCATATGGTGTGCTTAGTTGGTAAATTAAGCAGCATGTGTGTTTTATTTAAAATTTTACCTTCTTTAAATTATCCCTCTTGAAAACTATTTTCATTTTTAAGTTTCACCTCTTTGAAAAAATATTACTAGAATTTTTTTTATAAAACATGCAAATTTTTGTCTGATAATTATTATAGCATGAAACCTCATCTTAAAAACATAATTTTATATCTTTTATTTAAAACTATAAATTTATGTTCTTTTATTTTGATGAAAGTGCATTGGGAATAGAATATCGGGCTAACCTACTGAGTTTTAATACTCACACCTATAGTCTTCTCCTATTTTTAACACTTTTTCAGGTTTCAGCTTGAGTTTGATCACATTTGGTGAAGTGTGATCATTGTGTGGGAGAGTGACCAGAGGGGTCACATAGAGTTTTTTATTTTTCAGGTTTTTTCAGTTGAGTTTTTGTTTAGTTGTACTTTCGGTTTCTTATACAAGTAATGTTTAGTTCAATTTTTTTATGTAAATATATTTTGGGTTGTCTATTTATTTCTGCTGTTTGTTTGATTTTTTATATTTGGGTGAAATTGTTCCCTTTTGTACTCTATTGATGCCCTCGGTTTTTGTCACCATCCCGGGAGGATCGGGAATGCCTCTCGGGACTTGTTGCGAGCTAGCCTGGGTGACAGGTTCGGGGTTGACTCGGGCTGGTTTGTGAAAAAATGGTATCAAAGGTGTTTGGTTCTTAGCAGACCTTTATTTTTAGAGTGACCTTGTTATTTAGTGTATGTAAAGGTAGATGGAGTAGGACTATTGGTACTTGAGGCGTAAGTTCGGGAAGAGCATCGAGAACTCTTACTCGTTCTGATCCTCAGGTTTCCACGGGAAGTCTGGTTTTATTAGTGTCCTTTGTTCTTGTTGATTGTTTGGTGTTGGAATATGATTAGGGGAGTCTGACTAATGGCCTCTATGAGCTCATAGGGCCTAGAAATCCATGTGGGGTTGAGGCATAGTCCTAATAAGTCCCTCTGTGTTGGTTTTGTGTTTGACATATGGCCACTAACCATATGGTCAAGTCACCCACCAACACTAGTTCCCTTTTGTGGGTCTCTTGGACCTTTCTTAAATTATGAGTTTTTGTTTTGAAAATCCTTGTGTGAGAATTTCAGAAATGGGTTTTAGAGGAAAGATTGGATTTTCAAAAGAGGAAAAAGGGGTTTTCAAAAATTAAATATAAGAATGGTTTTGGAAGTTTGTTTTTTTGTGAAACAAATTTTTTTAGGAGGAAGTGGAAATGATTTAATGGGATTGGATTATCCCTAATCTAAACTTTTGGTTTGTTGGAATAAAATGTTTTGAAAGTGTAAATCATTTTAAGGTGATTCTGAATAATTGTTTTAAATGGGGTGTTTTGGGATGTTGAAAAGTGTTTGAATCTGATGAATTGGTTTTTGAAATTGGTTTTGAGTAGTTGGTGTTTTCCTAGAAAGGGTATTGGTCTCAATTTCTATAGGATTATGAAAAGATACCTTGCTGAATTTTAGAAAATGGGAAGGGGTTGTTTGGAGTAGATTGGTTTTTTTGAAAGTTGCAAAAATGTAAAGGGGTAGCTTTTTAAGAAAATGTTTCTTGATGAAGTGTGGTTTGTTTTGTGAAATCTGAAAAGGTTTCTGACTTGGTGGTTAGTGTTCCTTTGAAAGGTACATTATTTTTTGAATGATGTTATTTTGTTTTAGCCTTTGGTGTTTTCATGGGTGCTCACATGAATGGTTTTATTGATATCTAGAAGGATGTCCTATATGGATTGGTGGTTGGGTGCCTGGGGTAGCATAGAAATGTGAGTGTGAGTGAGACTTGATGAAACACCATTGGTGAATGTGGAAATCCACCATGTTAGATTGTTTTTTAAAGTGTTTTGAGCTGAAACATTGGGGAATTTGTTTATAAACCGATGGTTATGTGGCTAGTTTTTTCTATGTCTTAGAGGATTTTTTTATTCAGTATGATTACTTGTGATCTGGAAGTCATAATCTTATTGTTTTGTGAGGTGGGATATTGTTGGTGTCTCGGTTTTGGAGTAATGTTCCGTGGGTTTCTAAAGATGTGTTGGATATTGTGATGTGGCCATGGATAGTTCTTTGTTGGAAAACCTTCCTATTGATCAACCTAACGATTCATTTCAAATGTTAAATCCACCTATTCGGATGATGCCTCGGCCCGTTTGTTGGAATAGAAAGCTGTTTGGGATTGATTTAAAGTGCTTCCAAGTCATGATAATTTTTTTGGACATAGCAGTTGTGTTCGGTGATGTTGATGTGTTTCATCACATTCCTTGTCCATTCTGCTCCTCATTCAGAGTGAGATATAATTTTGATATGTATCTATGAGTTTCTATTTAGATGAATTTGTGTTGTTGAGAATGTGAGTTTTTTTTAGTGGTGTGATCCTTAGCACCTGACTGCGGTGCAACAGATGCTTCAAGAATCAGGGCACCAGCCATAGGCCTTGGAGTGAAGCTTTTCACATAGTTAGGAAATTGCTAGTGGTTTGGAGTGCTCGACTAGGATCCTGCCTCCACCATTTTGGTAAGTTAGTTTCTATTTTTGTTCCTCATCACCGTGAATTTACTCTTGTAATAATGAGCATAGTGGACTTAACCCTCACACAGTGTCTATAGTTATGCCTTCATGGATGTGGGTTTCTGATCAATGTCCCTGTGTGGACCACCTATGTAAATCGGGTGTGGTATTGGTTTTACCTATTCATATGTGGAGAGTGTTGGGTAGTTCCTTTATTTATTTTGTGGTTTTAGTGTCCTAATTATTGGGTCCCCATCCCTCCCCTCCCCAAGTTGTGGAGGTCTGGATCCGTGCAGAAAGTGTTGGCCCAGTTCTTGTCCCCTCCATTCGTATAGGGCCCCAGCCTTAAACCTTACTTAATATTGAATTAAATGAATAATTTACATTGAGGCTCTTTTCAGGTTTACAGTTTTAGAGAATTAGAACATAACTATTACATCTCAAAAGATTACAAAGTAGACACTTCTACTAAGTTTCCATAATAAAAAAAACTCTCAAAAAGAAACATGTCTAGTTCCATGTTTTATATAGCATGACATTCCCTTGATCCCATCCTTGACCTTATTCCACATTAAGTACTGTGAAAAACATTTCAAAAAAAACTTGGGGTGAGCATAAAAAGCTCAGTAAGGGATACACAAAGAATGAAAACAGTTACTTTTTCAAACATCAAGTAAACCATGTATACTCTATCAAAGTAATACCTTCACCTTCATGAAGTAGTAAAAACTCTTCAATGAATAAAGTATAATTACCTACCTTTTTGTAACCAAAGGATTACCATAAAACCCATATAAAGAACACATAACATATACAAAGGTAACTTGGGACATAAACATACTTAAGTGGAATAACCATACGGTCGACTTCCACACATATCACTTAATGGAATAGCCATACGGCCAATTTCCATACATACCTAATGGAATAGCCATACGGCCGACTTCCATACCCAATGCATTGGAGGTTATTACATAACCACCCATCCTGGTATTCACGGCACCACCCGTCATATGGTTTATCACGTAACCACCCGTCAAATGTCCAAGTACCAATATAAAATCATAAAACATAAAACCAATATAAAGGAATGATAACATTTCCACATTTCAATCACAATATATCATAATATAATCCTTTATCAAAACCATTTTCAATACCAAAATACATAAAATAGTATATGGTATTTATTTTATTTTAAAAACATTACGGCTTGTTGAGGAAGCCAAAGACCAAATAATACTCGCGGAGGTGGAAAAGGTCATTGTCACCGCGTACGTTAAAAAAACATTCCTTTTTGTCGTTTAGTAAAACGCTTCGTAGAAAAAGATTCCTTATGTATAAAAGTAAAAGTCAAAGGGGTTTATACACCATATAAAATAAAGGTGTGTATAAAATGAAATATGCCTCAATGAAAGGAGATTGAGACGAAGTCCCTTACCTCGGGTCCGACTTGACTCGATCGTTCTTTAACGTCCTGAATAATAAACTTGAGTTAATTTCTACTTGATTAAGAACCTTTTTAAAGTAAATTATTCCTTTTATATCACTTATTGCCATGTTATAAACATTATGTAACCATTTAAGTTAATAATGTTTGTTTTGTCGATATCTGGTTCTTAAGTCGAAAGTGGACTTCTTACAATTACATGTTGTTCATGTGGTCAAAGGTTCTTTATATCCAGAATGACATTCCTGATTTGGATATCATATATATCATATATATCCAGCATATACATGTATTTATAATATTACATAATCATTTATAGGTAATAAATGAAATGCACCGTTCATGGAGATGGTAAGCCGTACGTACGCATGAACGCTACTTTCATTTCTTTGTCCTATTAATGGGATTAAAACTAAATGAGAGGTATGTATATTTTAATTCCAGAATTATATTCATAATTTAGATATATCATTCATTATATATATCCATTATATACATGTACTTTTAATAGTACATTACATTTGGGGATAAGAAATTAAATGCACCGTTCATGGAGATGGTAAGCCGGACGTACGCATGAACGCTACTTTCATTTCTATCTCATACTTTAATGGAAATAAATAATAATGATATAGAGGTATATTATAATTCCAGTATAACATCATATATAATAACTTTAAATCCATCCTTTACACGTCCCACATATGGCATTAACAAATCACATCACTTTGAGGGGGCGGTAGTCCGCACTTCCTTAAATGAAGATATCGTGTTTACCCATAATGGAAACCATAAAGGTATGCCCAAAAATAAAAATACAGAAGCTTAAGGAAAACATTAACTTATTATATATCATATATAAATATAGTGTCATCTTAATGTCCACCTTTGAAGGTGTTAAAAGAATGTTGAACAATCATCGTTTCGGGAGGCAGAAATTCTCCATCCACGGAAACAGTATGTTCTTTAACCATTAGATGTAGGTGTGTGTAGGTGTAGCTCTAATACTTATTATAAAAACATCCTAGTATACTTAGGATACTGTAGTTGTTACAAAAGAAAATAATAAAAAGAGTTTAGGTGGTTGGAGAAGCAAAATAAAACAAAAGGACTCAAAAGAAGACATTACCTTAAAATCGGGTAACTCCCCTTGGTTTGAGCTCAAAGGCTTCCTTGGGAAGACTTCTGCCCAAATTGAGGCTTAAAGGAGTAAGAGATGGGTGTGGAGAGCCAAAATGGGTAGGTTTTGTCCGACCCAAAGGCTTTGGGAGTGTGGGTAAGGAGGTAGAGGTGGGGGCCTTTTATAAGAGGAGAGGAGGGGCACTCTTGAAAGTAAAGAAAAGTCACTTTATTTTAAAATGGTATTCGGATTTAAGAGGTCCCACATTGATTTATTTCGAGTATAAGGTGATAAGGGTTCTAAATCCACTCATCCAATTGGTTTTGGACATGTGTAGGTCTTAGATATTACATTATCTTTCCATTTTATTTAAATCGTTAAATAATGAGGTCATCGCTGCATCGTCATGATGTCATAAATAATTTAGTTTATTTAATGTCTAAAAATTATAAAAAAAATACTATGATGTAGGAAATCTTTTTATATTTCCAATTACTATTTATATTCAAATATATGACTTGTATAACCCCATGTAAAAAATTGTTTTAGTAAAACATCTCATGTGTGTGTCATTTTTACTTTAACATTAAATAAAAAGTTATTTATGTCATTTCCCAACCAAAGTGGCTTCATGGGGTCCCCAATTTGACCCATGGCTTGTCTTGGTCGGTCATGACACATCCAATAAGGGTAGAAAATGTGTCAAGCTTATCTAATATTATTAAAACATTATTTTTACCTTAAACTACACTAATTACCTCTAATCGCGATTAAAAACTTAATAAGTTACTATTCACCAAAAAATTATTTTAATCTCATTGAACCACATTTTACTTCTTAATGAAAACCATGTATGTCGGATTTTTTAAAATTCAAAACACAGAAGTGGTAAAATTTCATTTAAACGAAAAATCAGTTTTTATAAGTACCACTTAGTGGTTTCACTATTCATCAAAAATTGAAGTTTTTCAGAAAAATACCAAAAATTCACCCTAAGCTATATTTGATATTCCGAATTCAAAAATGAAGTCCATTTTACAAAATTCACAACATATAAGTTGAATTAATTAATTTAATAATTAATTCCCGCTGTCAGAGCAAATAGCGTGTTTTTATGAAACAATAAGTATCAAAAGATTGACACTAGTTTAAATCCGATTTCAAAGTGAAATTAATTCCAACGACCACTATTGGATTTAATGGTAAATATATTTTCTAATCTCACTTTAAAACCAATTCAAATGATAATCTAATAATATAAATAAATTAGATTAAAAGGAGGTTTTGAATTAAAATACAACATTTGACACTGTTCATTAAAAAAAATGAACTTTATCGGAAAGATACCAAAAATTTACACAAAGTAAATTTTGATGTCCTGGTTATAAAGAAGAGTTATATTTGGTCCAATAGAATTTATAAGATTGATCAAAACTATATTTAATGACGGTTCTCCGTCAAAAGGTGATAAGTGAACCCTTAGTGAAAATTAGGGTATAAATGCCTAAAATTGAATTCTTTCCGTATTTTAAGCCTTTATCTTTTATTGGATAAATGTAAAAACATTTAAAAACATATATAATCATATTTTAGTTATTTCTATCCATTCCCTCCAGTACAACGGCTACGTTTTAACTAACATTTAAAATAATATTATTTTATTACTAGTGTGCAACGTAAGTTTTCAAAGAAACTCATCGTTGCGTATCGAGTACGATATCGAACGTAGAAACCCCTTTTTTAATTAAAATTAATATTTAATTCATAAATATTAATAAATATGAAAATTATTTATTCCTTATTTACCTGGGATGTTACATCCTTCCCCCCTTTTGGGAATTGCGTCCTCGCAATTTTATTCACTTATCAAAATAAGTTGGGGTATTTATCCCTCATAGCATTTTCAGATTCCCACGTTGCCTCTTCAATCACATGGTTTTTTCACAAAACCTTTACCTGATGAATCACCTTATTCCGTAACACCTGCTCCCTGTGGTCAAGAATCTGGACTGGTTGTTCTTCATAAGATAGGTTATCTTCCAGCTGAACTACCTCTGGACTCAAAACATGAGATGGATCTGGCATATACTTCCTCAACATCGAAACATGAAAAACATTGTGTACCTGAGATAAAATCGGAGCTAAAGCCACTCGGTAAGCAACTGATCCAACTTTCTCCAGAATTTCATATGGTCCAATGAACCTTGGACTCAGCTTTCCTTTCTTACCAAATCTCATCACACTTTTCCAAGGAGAAACCTTGAGAAAAACATGATCACCTACCTCGAAAGATAGATCCTTCCTCTGGTTATCTGCATAACTCTTCTGCCTGCTCTGAGAAGTTCTCATGTGCTTCTGAATCAACTGAACTTTTTTTTCCATATCTTCTACCAATTCTGGTCCCATCAGCTTCCTTTCACCCACTTCATCCCAAAATGCTGGAGTTCGACACCGCTTCCCATATAATGCATCAAATGGTGCCATCTGTATACTGGAATGAAAATTGTTATTATAAGAAAACTCAACCAAAGAAAGATGTTGGTCTCAACTTCCCTGATAATCCATCGAACAAGCTCGTAGAATATCCTCCAAGGTCTGAATTGTTCGTTCTGACTGCCCATTTGATTGAGGATGAAAAGCTGTACTAAAATTTAATTCAGTACCCAACGACTTCTGAAGGCATTTCCAAAAGTTAGAAGTAAACTTGGGATCATGGTCAGATACAATGGAGAGAGGAACTCCATGTAACCTGACTATCTCTTTAAGATACAAACGGGAAAGTTGATCTAGGGAAAAAGTATCTTGTATAGCAAGGAAATGAGCAGATTTAGTCAAGCGATCAACAATAACCCAGATTGCATTATTACCTCGAGATGTCCTCGGTAATCCCACAACAAAGTCCATGGATATGTTTTCCCATTTCCACTCTGGCACTGGTAAAGGCTGAAGCATCCCTTTAGGTAACTTCCGCTCTTCTTTAACCTGCTGACAAGTCAAACACTTCACAGTAAAATCAGCAATATCTCTTTTCATTCCATCCCACCAGTAATACTCCCGCAGATCTCTGTACATCTTAGTACTGCCAGGATGAACTGAAAACGGGGAACTATGAGCCTCACATAACAACTCATTATTCAACTGTGAATCACAAGGCGCACATAATCTCTTCCCAAACCTCAAAACACAATCATTATCAATGTTGAATTCAGGAAACTTACCTTTCTGAACCAGCTCTACCTTTTTCTGCAACTCGCTGTCTTGCTTCTGTGCTTGCTTGATTCTGTCTGATAGAGAAGATTTCACTGATACCTGAAACAAAACAGAAGGACTTCCTGCACCAACAACTTCTATGCCAAATTTCATCAAATCAAAAACCAAAGTATCTCGTTCCAAACGTATCATGGTTAATGAAGCATTACTTTTTCGACTCAAAGTATCGGCCACTTTATTTGCTTTTCCCGGATGGTAGTGAATTGTACAATCATAATCCTTGATTAATTCCAGCCATCTCCTCTGTCTCATGTTCAATTATTTATGAGTTAATATATACTTTAAACTTTTGTGATCAATATATATTTCACACATTACTCCATACAAATGATGCCTCCAAAATTTTAAAGCAAATACAACAACAGCTAATTCCAAATCATGTGTAGGTTAATTTACCTCATGAGTTTTCAATTGACGTGAAGTATAAGCAATTACCTGATCATTCTGCATAAGGACATAGACAATTCCCTTCAATGAAGCATCACTGTATATAACAAACTCACCATTCCTGGAAGGAAGTGCCAAAATAGGAGCATTCACCAATCTTATTTTCAACTCCTAAAAATAATCATCACATTCTTTTTTCCAGATGAACCTAACACCCTTACGAGTTAGCTTAGTCATTGGACTAGATAACCGTGAAAAATTTCAACAAACCTTCGGTAGTAACCTGCCAAACCAAGAAAACTACGGATCTCGGTTACATTTGTGGGTCTTGGCCATTCTTCAACAACTTTTGTTTTAGTAGGATCAACAGTTATGCCATCTTTTGAAATAATGTGACCCAGGAAAGAAATTTTTTGTAACCAAAACTCACACTTGCTGAATTTTCCATATAGTTTCTTTTCTTTTAAGGTTTTCAAGATAACCCTTAAATGACTTTCATGCTCCTCTTTACTTTTAGAAAACACCAAAATATCATCGATGAAAACAACTAGAAACTTATCCAAGAACTCATGGAAAATTCTATTCATAAGGTCCATGAATACAGCAGGTGCATTGGTTAACCCAAAAGGCATAACTACAAATTCATAATGGCCATATCTAGTATGAAACACAGTCTTTGGAACGTCTGATTCTTTTACTTTCAACTGATGGTACCCCAACCTCAAGTCAATCTTCGAAAAATACTGAGCTCCCTGGAGCTAATCAAACAAATCATCGATATGAGGCAATGGATACTTGTTCTTAACAGTAATATTATTCAAGGCTCTATAATCAATGAAAAGTCTCATTGATCCATATTTCTTTTTAACAAACAAGATAGAAGAACCCCATGGTGATGTTCTAGGTTGAATGAAACCTTTATCTAATAACTCTTGTAATTTTTTCTTTAACTCTAAAAGTTAAACTTGAGCCATTCGATAAGGGGGTTTTGAAATTGGCTTAGAATCAGGAACTAAGTCAACAGTAAATTCAACTTCTCGATCATGAATAATACCAGGAAACTCATCAGGAAAAACATCAAGATACTCATTTACCACTGGTACATCATTAATCTGAACAGTTCCTTTATTTTCAACAATATGTGCAAGGTAACATTCATTTCCATATTTTACTAGTTTCTCAACTTCCTGATATGTTATCAAAATATAGGGTTCATTCTTGTACACAAACTAAAAATCTTTCTGAAAAGAAACCATTTTAGCTCTGCAGTCAATCTTAGCATGATAAAAAGAAAGCCAATCCATGCCCAAAATAACATCAAACTCTACTAGAGGCAAAACAATAAGGTTTTCTGGTAGATTCTTTCCACATACAAGGATAGGAAGGTTCTTATAATTCCTTTTTGTCTCAACGTTCCCTCCGGGTGTTTTTACCATAAGTTCAGGGTTCATATCTTGGGATGGAATTTCCAATTTACTAGAAAACTTCTCAGAAATGAAAGAGTGTGTAGAACCTGAATCAAACAACACATTGGCATAATCTGAACAAACAAATAGTGTACCTGATACCACTTCATTCGATGGCCCAACATCTGCTGAATTTGCTGCAAAGGATTTCACCACCCCTTTCTACTTGTAGTCTGGCTACATTCTCCCAGTTGAGTTCTTCGTTGGACACTCGTTTTCATAATGACCCATTTCATTACACTTAAAACATCTTACCGTTGGCTTTTCATTTCCTGCTTTATCATCTTCCTTACAGCTACGAGCAATATGACCAGACTTTCCACACCGAAATCACTTACCAGACTTGGATAAACATTCTCCAGGATGCATTTTACCACACTTCTCACAGGATGGATATTTGGTATTCTTACCTCCTTGCTTATTTGATGAATTCTTCCCCTTTGCCTACCAACTAGACCTCTTATTTTGTTGTTTGTCATAGAACACCTGATCATCGGAAAACTCCATTTCCACCTTCTCCGCACATCGAACAAGTTTTTCATAACTTTTGAACTCACGAGAAGCTAAAGCCCTTCGATACTTTGGCTTTAACCCTGAGTAAAAATGGTTTATTTTACTATCAAGATCTCGTATAAAGTTTGGAGCATACCTTGCCAATCGAGTGAACTTTGCTTCATAAGCAGCCACTGAATCATCCTCCTGCCTCAATTCTAGGAACTGTTTTTCCATCCTAAGACGAACCACCTTAAGAAAATATTTCTCAAGAAACATACCTTTGAATTTGTCCCAGTGAAGATCCTCAAACTCATCACTATCCCTGATATTTTTCACCATCGACCACCACTGATCAGCTTCACCTTCAAAACGGTAAACAGCAAGACTAACCTTTTGATGTTTTGAACACCCCATGACATCAAAAATCTTCTCCAGTGCTTTAATCCACCCTTCATCTTGCACAGGGTCAGATGATCCTCTGAATGATGGGGGATGTTGCCTCATGAAATGTTCCACCACTGAAATGTTCCTCTGCGGTTGATCTAGCTAATCTCATGCATGGATACCACCACCATTTATATCCTGAGTCAACTGTGCCATCACTGTAACAAACTGTTCAGTTCCGATTCCGACCATCTCAGGTTGCTGATTTGGAAGGTTGTCTTCCTCCTGATGTCGTCCCAACATAGCTGCTTTGTTTCCTCTGCGGAAAACCATTCTGAACACAGAAATATCTTAGGCGAAGCAACATGGTAATTTGTAAATGCTATATCATTTCAATCATATCATAAATTAACTTATAATTTAACAATTTTCTAACTCCTAAAGTTGTCTAAACCGACCTCTGATACCAACTATAAGGCCCCGACCTTAAACCTTACTTAATATTGAATTAAATGAATAATTCACATTGCGGATCTTTTCAGGTTTACAGTTTTAGAGAATTAGAACATAACTATTACATCTCAAAAGATTACAAAGTAGACACTTCTACTAAGTTTCCATAATAAAAAAAACTCTCAAAAAGAAAAATGGCTAGTTCCATGTTTTATATAGCATGACATTCCCTTAATCCCATCCTTGACCTTATTCCACATTAAGTCCTGTGAAAAACATTTCAAAAAAAACTTGGGGTGAGCATAAAAAGCTCAGTAAGGGATACACAAAGAATGAAAACTGTTACTTTTTCAAACATCAAGTAAACCATGTATACTCTATCAAAGTAATACCTTCACCTTCATGAAGTAGTAAAAACTCTTCACTGAATAAAGTATCATTACCTACCTTTTGTAACCAAAGTATTACCATAAAACCCATATAAAGAACACATAACATATACAAAGGTTACTTGGGACATAAACATACTTAAGTGGAATAACCATACGGTCGACTTCCACACATATCACTTAATGGAATAGCCATACGGCCAATTTCCATACATACCTAATGGAATAGCCATACGGCCGCCTTCCATACCCAATGCATTGGAGGTTATAACGTAACCACCCATCCTGGTATTCACGGCACCACCCGTCATATGGTTTATCACGTAACCACCCATCAAATGTCCAAGTACCAATATAAAATCATAAAAGATAAAACCAATATAAAGGAATGATAACATTTCCACATTTCAATCACAATATATCATAATAGAATCCTTTATCAAAAACATTTTCAATACCAAAATACATAAAAGAGTATATGGTATTTATTTTATTTTAAAAACATTATGGCTTGTTTAGGAAGCCAAAGACCAAATAATACTCACGGCGATGGAAAAGGTCGTTGTCACTGCGTACGTTAAAAAAACATTCCTTTTTTTCGTTTAGTAAAACGCTTCGTAGAAAAAGATTATTTTTGTATAAAAGTAAAAGTCAAAGGGTTTTATACACCGTATAAAAGAAATTTGTGTATAAAATGAAATATGCCTCAATGAAAGGATATTGAGACTAAGTCCCTTACCTCAGGTCCGACTTGACTCGATCGTTCTTTAACGTCCTGAATAATAAACTTGAGTTAATTTCTACTTGATTAAGAACCTTTTTAAAGTTCATTATTCCTTTTATATCACTTATTTCCATGTTATAAACATTATGTAACCATTTAAGTTAATAATGTTTGTTTTTTCGATATTTGGTTCTTAAGTCGAAAGTGGACTTCTTACAATTACATTTTGTTCGTGTGGTCAAAGGTTTTTTATATCCAGAATGACATTCCTGATTTGGATATAATATATATCATATATATCCAGCATATAAATGTATTTATAATATTACATAATCATTTATAGGTAAGAAATAAAATGCATCGTTCATGGAGACGGTAAGTCGTACGTACGCATGAACGCTAATTACATTTTTTGTCATATTAATGGAATTAAAACTAAATGAGAGGTATGTATATTTTAATTCCATAATTATATTAATCATTTAGATATATCATTCATTATATATATCCATTATATACATGTACTTTTAATAGTACATTACATTTGGGGATAAGAAATGAAATGCACCGTTCATGGAGACGGTAAGCCATACGTACGCATGAACGCTACTTTCATTTCTATCTCATACTTTAATGAAAAGAAATAATAATGATATAGAGGTATATTATAATTATAGTATAAAATCATATATAATAACTTTAAATCCATCCTTTACACGTCCCACATATGGCATTAAAGAATCACATCACTTTGAGGGGGCGGTAGTCCGCACTTCCTTAAATGAAGATATCGTGTTTACCCGTAATGGAAACCATAAAGGTATGCCCAAAAAGAAAAATACAGAAGCTTAAGGAAAACATAAACATATTATATATCATATATAAATATAGTGTAATCTTAATGGCCACCTTTGAAGGTGTTAAAAGAATGTTGAACAATCATCGTTTCGGGAGGCAGAAATTCGCCATCCACGGAAACAGTATGTTCTTTAACCATTAGATGTAGGTGTGTGTAAGTGTAGCTAGAATCATTCTTATAACAACATCCTAGTATATTTAGGATACTGGATTTGTTACAAAAGAAAAGAATAAAAAGATTTTAGGGGGTTGGAGAAGCAAAATAAAACAAAAGGACTCAAAAAAAGACATTACCTTAAAATCGGGTAACTCCCCTTGGTTTGAGCTCAAAGGCTTCCTTGGGAAGACTTCTGCCCAAATTGAGGCTTCAAGGAGTAAGAGAGGGATGTGGAGAGCTAAAATGGGCAGGTTTTGGCCGAGCCAAAGGCTTTGGGAGTGTGGGTAAGGAGGTAGAGGTGGGGGCCTTTTATAAGAGGAGAGGAGGGGCACTCTTGGAAAGTAAAGAAAAGTCATTTTATTTTAAAATGGTATTCGGATTTAAGAGGTCCCACATTGATGTATTTCTAGGATAAGGTGATAAGGGTTCGAAATCCACTCATCCAATAGGTTTTGGACATGTTTAGGTCTTAGATATTACATTATCTTTCCATTTTATTTAAATCGTTAAATAATGAGGTCATCGCTGCATCATCATGATGTCATAAATAATTTAGTTTATTTAATGTCTAAAAATTCTAGAAAAAATACTATGATGTAGGAAATCTATTTATCTTTCTAATGACTATTTATAGTCAAAAATCTTACTTGTATAACCCCATGTAAAAAAAATTTTTAGTAAAACATCTCATGTGTGTGTCATTTTTACTTTAACATTAAATAAAAAGTTATTTATGTCATTTCCCAACAAAAGTGGCTCCATGGGGTCCCCAAGTTGACCCATGGCTTTTCTTGGTCGGTCATGACACATCCAATAAGGGTAGGACATGTGTCAAGCTCATCTCATATTATTAAAACATTATTTTTACATTAAAATACACTAATTACCTCTAATCGCGATTAAAAACTTAATAAGTTACTATTCACCAAAAAATTATTTTAATCTCATTGAACCACATTTTACTTCTTAATGACAACCATGTATGTCGGATTTTTGAAATTCAAAACACAGAAGTGGTAAATTTTTATTTAAACGAAAAATCAGTTTTTATAAGTACCACTTAGTGGTTTCACTATTCATCAAAAATTGAAGTTTTTCAGAAAAATACCAAAAATTCACCCTAATCTATATTTGATATTCCAAATTCAAAAATTAAGTACATTTTACAAAATTCACAACATATAAGTTGCATTAATTAATTTAATAATTAATTCCCGCTGTCAGAGCAAATAGCGTGTTTTTATGAAACAATAAGTATCAAAAGATTGACACTAGTTTAAGTCTGATTTCAAAGAGAAATTAATTCCAACAACCACTATTGGATTTAATGGTAAAAATATTTTCTAATTTTACTTTAAAATCAATTAAAATTATAATCTAATCATATAAATAAATTAGATTAAAAAGAGGTTTTGAATTAAAATACAACATTTTACACTATTCATTAAAAAAATGAACTTTATCGGAAAGATACCAAAAATTTACACAAAGTAAATTTTGATGTCCCGATTCTAAAGAAGAGTTATATTTGGTCCAATAGAATTTATAATATTGATCAAAACTATATTTAATGACGGTTCTCCGTCAAAAGGTGATAAGTGAACCCTTAGTGAAAATTAGGGTATAAATGCCTGAAATTGAATTCTTTCTGTATTTTAAGCCTTTATCTTTTATTGGATAAATTTAAAAACATTTAAAAACATATATAATCATATTTTAGTTATTTCTATCCATTCCCTCCAGTACAACAGCTACGTGTTAACTAACATTTAAAATAATATTATTTTATTACTAATGTGCAACGTAAGTTTTCAAAGAAACTCATCGTTGCATATCGAGTACGCTATCAAACATAGAAACCCCTTTTTAATTAAAATTAATATTTAATTCGTAAATATTAATAAATATGAAAATTCTTTATTCCTTATTTACTTGGGATGTTACAATTCTAGAGTGGGTGGTTTAGATGTTCTTGTTCTCTAATGGCCCGAAGGCCTTCATTTTTTATTGATTTTGATAATCGACCTTTAAAGGGGTGATTTAGAACCCTTACAAGGCCCATAGGTGTAAGTATTAAATGTCCCATAGGCCTTAGAGGAATTCATTGCCCGTGGGCTTCAAACATTACATACAACCCATACTAACTACTTGGAACTGCTCCTCCCCAGCATCTTCATCGTGAAATCAGCTCTCCACCTTTGCATGGTTGTTTGGATAGGCTTTCCTATGCATGCACAAGCTTGTCCTGATGGCAGGTGTCATACCCTCTCATTCTTGCAATCCATTTAGCTTCTGCACTGGTGAAATCTCCTTGCTCATCCTCTATCTGAAGCTTGTTCCTTGTAGGTTTTCTGGTTTTCATCTGCACTTAAAGTGGCTTAAAGGCCTTGAGGTGGCCTGAAGGCCTTACTGACCCAATGGCCTGGGTGGCCCAAAGGCTTTAAAGGACTCAGGGACCAAATTGGTGGCCCAAAGGTCCAAATGGGGGAATATTCCTGGCTGCTACAGTGCCAAAAATTGCCTGCTACAGTTCCCACTATAGTACTGCACAGTTCTTGCTATAGTACTACTACAGTGCCTGCTACAGTCCTTCTATAGTAACCCGGAAATTAGCCTCCTTCTGGATTTGATCCCAGGTCGTCTGGATGCACTTAAGGAGTCCTAACCAACTGGGTTGAGGCTCATATTCTATAATTTCTTATTGTAACCCTCTTAACTTGGGTTTTTTGGTTGTTGTGGGAGAGTTTTGGTGGTCCTGTGCGGGTGGGCCCCAATTCTAGTTCATGTTGAATTCTTTTTTGTTCATTTCTAGTTGGTCTTTAATGGTGGGGAGACCCACTACAGGTCTTGAAGATCTTTCCTTTAAGGATTTGTCAGATGATAGTTGTGATTTAATGGTGGGGAGTCGGTTCCAGCCTCCCCCCCCCAAGTCATTGGATTTCATGAGTGAACTTTGGTTTGGGTGATCATTGGGTTTATTAGGAGAATGCCCAACAATCTGGTTCTTGGCTTGGTTGTGGAGGTGGAAGCTTGATCATTTCATTGATTCGCAGGAAGTGGTTGTGAGTTGGTGTTTTGTTTGGGGAAGAGGATTAAGTTTTGTTGATGGTAAATGATATTTCCTTGGATTTAAAGGTTGGATCATATTGATAAGGAATCCTAAGGTTTTGTTATATCATCTGTAAAGTGTTATGGATTTCTAGGGGAAAAAAGTTTCCATGGTGGGAAGAATTGGCACACCCGTTTTTTTTTCTTTTCATGTCTTGGTTTTGATCTGATTCATTGTAAATACCAATACTTTTCTTGGGATTTGGGTGAGATTAATTTTGATTTTTGAACTTCCATATATGTCTAATCATCCTAGCATTGTTTCCCCATATATTTTTTGGGAGTTTTGGAGAAAAGGGTGGTTACTTCATGATTTGGGCTAACCGTGAGCCCATTTCCATATTTAAAAACCAACTTTGTTTCTTTTATAAATCCTTCATTTGTCAACATTTTTCACTAATTCCACTTCCCTATTGGCCTAAACAGACATATTCATACTAAAATATCCTTATTTAACCCTTTAAAATTCATTACCATGGTAAATTTAGGTTATTTATTCAGTTATTGGTCCAGCCCGAGGGACCATTTCCAGTTTTAAAAAAATAAATTTTTTCTTTTATATATTATTCATTTTTTTATAATTTTTGGTAATTTTACATCCCACTCGAGTCCAATATACCTATTCTCACCCCCCATGTTCCATGTTATCTCTTTGTAGCTCATCTTTGTCTCGGATTAGGGCAATGATTCTCAATGGTTCTAAAATCATCCATATTTTCCAAAGGTATTTTGCCTCATTCATAAATCATTAAATTAATTATATTTTTGCCAAAAATATTCTTACCCTAGTTATTCCAGATCTTAGGAGCCTCTCTAAGGATTTTCAAGTCATTCCCTTTCCTCTAAGGATGCATATCTAAGTAAAGATGAAGAGTTTTCTAGTTTCCAAGGTTAGATTCATTCTCATTTCTCCTCCCTCTTCTTCCTCCTTTCATTATTTCTTGGTTTTATATTCTCCTATAGTCATGATAGAACTAGGGTTCTATTATATCATGATTTTTTAGGGGAGTTTTGTTTGTTTCAGGCTGTTCATCATAGGTTTAGGGTTTATAAACCCTAGGATGGTGATATCGGGTGTGTGTTTCCATTACACCAAGGATTTGAGGTAGGATATCCCTTACACATGCATTTATCATTTAAGTTTCATCATTTTATTATTTTTATCACCTTGATATATATGTTTATTATTGTTTTTCATCCTTTGGATAATTTTCTTGGTGTGAAAAACAGTTTTTTAAGCATTGTTTTGTGAAAGGTATTGTTGTTTTGTCATAAAAGTGCACACCAAGTGTTTGTTTAAATGTTCTGTTATCTTTTACACCTAGTTTGTGAGTTTTAGAACCTGGTTTATGGTATTTTGAACAAGTTCCATTATCTTGAATAAAATATGGCATGAAATTGGTGTTTTATTCTTTTCAAGTACTTAAAATAATTTTTTTTCTTTAAAAGTGCACGTCATGTGTTCGGTAAATTGCCCGGTTGGATTTTATGATTTAAGTGTGATTTAAAAATTATTTTTTTGGATTTATAAATGAATTGGAATAATTAAAAATGTTATTTCTTGTTCCTTATATGTATTTCCAATGTGTATTTGGTTTTACAAATAAATGGGTTTTGGTTTACAACATGTTTTGGCCCGAGATGCCGGAAAATGGATCATTTCACATCCTTATGAAAATGATTGTGTTTTGAATATGTAACCTGGGTGTTTTAAAGGATTTATGAAAGTTTTTTTCTGCTGTAAATGGTGTGTATACACCTTATTAATAAAATTTAATCACATAACTTTTTCAAATTTTAGTTTTGAGAGAGGCTTAAAGGCCTTTTTGGCATTTTTTCTTGTAAAAATGGTTTCCATGTGTATTTCATGTTCTATCTTTTAGGGCCATTTTATGGTCTTTGAAATTGATTTATTAATTGTTTTTGGGGATTCAAAATCTCTATTTATATGGTATTTATGGGTTTTGGGCCTTAAAATATCATTTTTTAATGGATTTTATGTGCAATACCTCGTTATATTTCTTGAAATTGTTTTATGAAATTTTAGGTGGTTTATTGATCCGTGAAAGAAATGTGAGACATGTGTGTGGCCTGTTTGATGTGTTTATCATTTTTAAATGGAATATTCATGATAAAATGGTATTTTATAGATGTGTAACTTGTTTGAGCACAAAAAGGGAAAACCCAGGTATCTAGGTGGCCGAACGTATACTAGTATGCTAGTGATTCGAAGGGGTTTGGTCCCTGTTTCACGTAGCAAGTTTGACGATGACAACACTAACTAAACTATGATGATGATGATGTTTGAGAACACTAGGTTATGGATGATTCTCCTACTATTGGCTCATGTACATGAGAATGGATATTCTTTATGGTTACTTTTACACCGAGATACGAGGAACCTGGGCCCACAACAAACTATTGCCTAGGGGTGTTCATGAGACTTATGTTCATTGGCTATTTTGTACTCACCGTCGGCATACGGTGTACTTAGTTGGTAAATTCAGAAGCGTGTGTGTTTTATTTAAAATTTTTCCTTCTTTAAAGCATCCCTCTTGAAAACTATTTTCATTTTGAAGTTGCACCACTTTGAAAAATTATTACTAGCATTCTTCTATATAAAACATGCAAATTTTTTCTGATAATTATTATAGCATGGAACCTCATTTAAAAAACATAATTTTATATCTTATATTTAAAAATTGAAATTGTTGTTTATTTTATTTTAAAGAAAGTGCATTGAGAATAGAATATCGGGCTAACCTACTGAGTTTTAATACTCACGCCTATAGTCTTCATCTGTTTTTATCCCTTGTGTAGGTTTCAGCTTGAGTTCAATCACCTTGGGTGATGTGTGATCATTGTGTTGGAGAGTGAACAGCGGGGTCACATGGAGTTAGTTGGTTTTTAGGTTTTTTCGGTTGTGTTGTTGTTTTAGTTTTACTTTTGGTTTCTTGTATAAGTAATGTTCAGTTTAATTTTTTATATAAATGTATTTTGGGATTTTCATTTCTTTCCATTATTTGTTTGATTGTTTATATTTGGGTGAAATTATTTTTTTGTGTACTCTGTTGATGCCCTCGGTGCTTGTCTCCATTATAGGAGGATCGAGAACGCCTCTTGGGACTTGTTGTGGGCTGGCTTGGGTGACTAGTTCAGGTTCGACTCAAGCTGGTTCATGACAGGTACCACTATTTATTACGCATTTTATAGTAGTGGTAAACTGACCCTTGCATAAAGGTAAGACTTCCAGCGCCCTGCCTGCCTAAGGATAAACCATGGTTCATGTCACACTACTAAAAATATGGCTTTTATTAGCCCTAGAAAAGGCCATTAACAGTGCTAAAAAAACACTGTTAATCGAGGAGAAGATAAAGGGGGTCCCTTTTATCAGTGCTCAGAAAAGCACTGATAAAGGCCCCTTTTATAAGAGCTAAAAAAAGTGCTGATAAAAAGGACTTTTATCAGAGTTTTTTTTAGCGCTGATAAAAGTCAGAAAAATTTAAAAAAATTAAAAAAGAATATATAATATGGGGGGAGATTTTAACAGTGCTTGACCCCCCCATCAGCACTAGGGGGACCCCCTCCCACTCTCCCACGCGCTGCCCTTGCCTGCGCATCCTCCACATGCCCATGCGCCCCTCCCTGCTTCCACCAGAACTCAAACCTGAGACCTCCCCCCTTGCGCGCCTGCATCTTTTCCACTAAGCTATTTTATTTTTTTCTCTATTTAATGATATATCTATTTATTTATATATATATATAGTTATATTTATTCGTATATTAATATAGATTCATATTAATATAAATATATTTAGTTATATTAATACATATATATTTATTCATATATTAATATTTATTTATTTATTCGTATATTAATATATATTTATATTTATTTATATATATTTATATTTATATTTATTTATATATATATATAGTTATATTTATTTGTATATTAATATAGATTCATATAAATATAAATATATTTAGTTATATTAATACATATATATATTTATTCATATATTAATATATATATATTTATTTATTTATTTATTCGTATATTAATATTTATTTATATTTATTTATTTATATTTATATAGTTATATTTATTCGTGTATTAATATAGATTCAAATTAATATAAATATATTTAGTTATATTAATACAAATATATTTATTCATATATTAGTATATATATATATTTATTCATATATTAATTTATATTTATAAGATTATTTTTAAATACATTTATAAAATATTTTTTTTATCTGTATATTTATTTTATATTAATATATATTTATAAGATTGATTTTAAATACATTTATAAAATATGTTTTTAAGTGTGTTTATAAATAAATAAATACATACATACATACATATATACAATACAGACACACACACACAGAGATACATATATATATATATATATGAATAAATACATATATATTTGTATTTGAAAAGCCATGGAATGTTAAAATGACCATAACTTCTAATCCAGAAGTCTGTTTCAACTTCACAACTAGTCAAATCGTAGAAAATAAAACAATATTTGGTATGATATGTGGTACAGGATTAGAGGACATCCAGATCAGAAGTTATACCTATTTTAATGTTAAAAAATCGAGGTATCCTGATTAAAAACTCAGTTTTGGAGGCCTTATAGGCCTTTTTGGGCCTCGAAAAATGTGAAAGAAGGTTCCCTTCATTCACTAGCACGTAGAGCCCATCACAAGTTCGATTTGATATGTAGTAGATCTCAAACTGTAGCACCCCGAACACTTCATGGTATGTTTCTCTTAAATACATTCTAGTTATAGCATATATTTCATTAATCACTAAGCCTATATGGAACAAAACATGGTTACTTATAAGAGATATCCATAACCTAGTCATTAAACTTAAATTTTCCAACTCTGTGATTTGAATTTTAAAAATCTGATATACACGGTTGTGTTCAATATGATATTTAGAGTCTGATAGAATTAACTTAATTTTCGGTGAATAGTAACCAACCCTAATGAATAGTAACCTGCCCTTATGGATAGTAACTTACCCTTATGAATAGTAATATGAATTTTATGAATGGTATCCATACCCTTGAGTGTATAAGTGAATTTAGGCACCTTAAAAATGAAGATAAATATTTTAAGTGTTTATATTTTTTGATTAAATAATGATTTTAATTAAATATTTAATTAATAATATTTAGGAAATTATTTTTTAAAAATGGACTTCATTTTTGGATTCTACACATCAAAAAATGGTTAGGGTGAAATTTTGGTATTTTTCTGAAATACTTAATTTTTTATCAATAGTAAAATCCAATAATTCAAAATAAATGCCAAATAATGGATTAATTTAGTCATTGATGATGATATGCTGATTTAAGCCCAATTTATTCGGATTCAAATGATAAAATTACTATTATTGGTCATGGACGACTCATTATTCCTTGTCTTATGGAGAAATAATAAATTAATGAATTTTATATTAAGAAAACTCCTCTCTTCTCCACTATAAAACCCACATTCACTCCCTCTTCTCTTCACTCCTCTAAAGCCTTGTGACTTGCCAATATTCTACCCAAATCTCTCCCCAAGATCCTCCCCCACATCCAAAATCTTCTATCCTCTTCAAAATACCAAAAACTACCCCCTTAAGAGGTTCTCAAAGGAGGAAGTCTCAAGAGGTAAATTCCTCTTTCCAATTCCTTCATTTCTTTTAAGTTCTTTTCTTTTTGTTTCTTTCCTCACCTCCCTTCACCCAAATAGTATAATAACTCCAATAACATACATGTACTGGATTTTTTTATGTTAATGGGATATTTCATTATCTTCTCTCCTTTCCACACCCTTTATTTGAAAGAAATGAAAGCATCGTTTGAGATGCGCTAATTTAGCACATTCAAGGACAACGGTTTACCAATTTCTATTATAATCTTTAATTTTGGTCATGAAACCATTTGTGTTATGGTTGAACCAGATTATTAAATATTTAATATATCCTATTTTTAGATCTGTAATCCTTTTGTACAAATGTTATTAAGTTATAAAGCAAAACATGTTCATTGTAATCAAACCCACCGATTAACCAAAACGGTTGTCACTATGGTTATATATATAATAATTCGACTTCACTCTAAGTAACCAAATTAAATTTAAAACCATCTAATCTCCTAGATGTTCACTAATAGCATATAACTTCATTTATGTACAACCACATCCATCTTTCATATTTATCTGAACTTGAATATAAGTGAACCGGTCATTTAAAACCAAGTAAACAAACAAGCCCCAACAATGAAATTAAACCTTATAACTAATCAAAAGGGAATTTAATGAACTAAAAAGGGTTATAATAAATCATTTAAATATATAAGAGGTTATGGACTTATGAATTAATAAGACTAATTTTTTTATTCATGTCTTAAATAACAAGTCAAGAACACCTTCAAGCATAAGGTAAGGGATCCTCTCTCTCACTTTTGTTCAAGAATCTCTCTGATGTTGTGCTCATTTATTTTAATACCTAATGACGATGTATGTTTTTTTCACCTCCCCCATACTGCCCTTATGACATATAAATAATGGGATACCCCTTTACCCCTCATTAAGCCCTCGCAAGAACACTCCTTACCATGCCGAAATGTTTGTAAGGGATTTCTCATCTCACTTTCATTTCTGTGAGATTTTCATTGTTCGACACTTATTTCTTGTATGTGGTATATGTGTACTTACATTTGATATATAATAACATGATTCTCTTTATATTCATGTTATTAAATGATTCATTTGAGGGTTATTACGTTCTGATCATATGATTCGACAGATTACAGTGCGGTAAGAGACTTTGTCTCAACTACTATTTTGTTGTGACTAACTTTGTGTGGTGCACCTAATAATCCTTATGTGGTGTACCTACTTCCCATTTGAGATCACTTTTCATTTGAAATTATATATATATTAAATATCCATAATCTCATATCATGTATATTTTTTTTTCTTAACCGTATACCATTTTACATACGGTGTTTATTCGGAAAGTTATTTAAATTATGGAAATATTGATGAATCTGTATACTCTACTCTATACAGATATTGAAAAGGCATTTTGATATTATATTTAATAAATGTATAAAGAATTATTTGGACATTTAGTGGAAGGTGGGACCCAATATAGCCCCTCTATGCATCGGTAGGTCTCATGAGAAAAATCAGTTGGCGACAAACCTTTTGAGTTTGTTTCCAAAAATCAGACGGGTTTCTACCCATAGAACTAAACTGTTTTTACAATATTATGGTTTCATGTGCCAGATACATGATGTCCAAATAATATTCATTCTCTTTATTCATTATCATTTATTATTATCCCTGAGGTTTTCTCTATAAAAAAATCTATGGATGCAGTTTCATTCTCAGTTTATTAATGGCATGAGTTTTTCATTTATTCACCATTCCATATTGATTATGTCATATTGATTATGATTCAATTATTATAGTATTCATGCTTCCACTATTAGTAACCCTTACTGAGCATTTGAGCTCAACCCTTTCATTTTTTACTTTCAACAGGTGACAAAGAGGAGATCATTTATTGAGTTCTTGTGGATGTAGTTTTTAGTTTTCATTTTGTATTGTATTTTGTAAACTTTTCCAATGTAATTTGAGTAACATCTATGTATATAGGTTCTTAAATACTACTAAAATGATCGTTCCTTCAGTATTTCCCTTCCTTATAACCATGCCAATATAACAAGTAGTGCACCATCTCCAGTCTAGAGAGGTTGGGGTGTTACAGTTGGTATCAGAGAAAGTTTAGTAGAAAACATAGAAATTAGATTTAGAAACCATAGATTAGGGAAGATTCCCTATGATAAGTTTTTGAGGATAAACATACAAGAACGTCCTAATATTTTGGAAAGGAATAGATTATGTGGATATTTCAAGAAATACATCCATGTCTGGATACGGGCAGGTAGAGGCGGCTCTAGCACAGATGTTTCTAGGGGTAAAACCCGAAAACACCGCTTTGAGCTAGACTTGAATGGGAACTCGTAAACAACAATGGGCCTTACTACACTCTTGGTTACGAAACTCCCAGGGGATATGCTTAGGATAATTCATATTTTCTTTATAAGCCTTTATGAAGGATTGAAATGTGAATTATTCCTCAAGGAAACCATTTTTCTGATTATGGGATTAGCCATGAGTAGGATCTTAAACTATACTAAGTATTTTGTTAAGATTATACATTATGATTCATACCCTAATCTAGTGTGTTCCATTATTTAGAAATGGCATCTAATGGAAGAAGTGTAATCAATACTCATGGAAAATGTAGGGATCTCCCCACTGAGCAAGTCAACACAGTCAATGTTGGAGCAGATGAGATCATGAACATATTGGGAAAACTTACTTAGGTTGTGAGGAATAACCATTCCACACCTGTGTTGGACCATTTCATGTGGCAGAAGCCCCCATCTTTTAGCGGGACTACTAATCCAGTGGTTGCTGAGCAATGGATCAAGTCCCTTGAAAAGATATTCATGGCATTAAGATGCAATGAAAATGAAAAGGTAGTACTGGCAATATATTGTCTCAAGGGAGACACTGATCAATGGTGGTCCTTGATTCAGAATACCACAGAGGAAGAAGAAATAGAAGATATGGAATGGAGGAATTTTAAGGAAATACTATTTGAAAAATATTTCCCTCGTGAGCAATGAACTGAAATGAAGATGAAATTCCTTGGCTTAAATCAAAGGGAATAAGATAGTGTGGTATAGTATGATGCTACCTTCAAAAGGCTAGCCAGGTATGTCGTAGATTATGTACGTAACTCGGCAGACAATATTGATCATTTCTTTGAAGGTCTTAAGCCAAGTCTTCAAAGGGCATTGGCTTCTCAAACATTTTCATCATATGATGAAATTGTATCAAGTGCAATCAAAACAGAGAAGGAATTTGCTAGATCAAATTTTTTCAAAGGAAACAAAGATAAGAAGCGGTAATCTGATAACCAAGGAAAAGGATAAGCACCAAAGAAGAACAAGGGAACAAAGCTATTCCCATTATGTGAGAACTGTAGAAAGAATCATCTCAGGAAATTTCTTATTACATGTCAAGATGTCTAGTTTTCCAACAAGTGAAATCAGAGAGACAACATCCCAAAGGAGTGATGAAGCCTCTACCTATTCCTATGTGGAAGTGGGATAGCATTACAATGGATTTTGTCACCGTACTATCGAGGACACCTCGAAGGATGCAATATGGGTAATTATTGATCGTCTTGCAAAATCCACACATTTCCTTCCTATAAGAGAGGATTTTCTACTTGAGTGCTTGGCAGGACTTTATATTAATGAAGTTGTAAGACTTCATGGTGCACCTCTATCGATTGTATCTGATCAAGATCCCTAGTTTACATCAAAATTATGGAAAAGTATCTAGAAAGCTTTGAATACTGAGCTTTGTATGAGTACCGCTTATCACCCCCATACTGATGGATAGTCTAAAAGGACTATTCAAACTTTAGAATACATGTTGAGGTCATGCTGTCTTGACTTCCAAGGTATGTGGGATCAATACTTGCCTTTGGTGTAATTTTCCTAAAACAATTTTTTCCATTCTAGTATTCAAATGGCTCCATATGAAGCATTATATGGAAAATGATTTCGAACTCCAACTTGTTGGGATGAAGTCGGTGATAGGAAACTTATAGGCCCAGAACTTATTGAAGAGACAATAGAAAAGGTGAAGAAAATACAAGACCATATTAAAGAATCCCAAAGTAGGCAGAAGAGTTTTGTTGACAACTGGAGAAAGGACTCAGAATTCCAAGTGGTAGATCATGTATTTCTGAAAGTATCTCCATGGAAGGGTGTCATAAGGTTCGATAAGAAATGGAAACTGAGCCCCAGCTACATCAGACCATTTGAAATTCTGGAAAGAATTAGAGCTGTATCTTATCGTTTAGCAATGTCGTAAAATATCTCTAGAGTTCAGATGTGTTCCTCATTTCATTGTTAAAGAAATACATGTCAGACCCAACGCATGTACTGAAATATGAAGAAATTGAACAGGAACCTGATTTTTCATATTTTCAAAAGCCTATCGTGATTCTTGACACAAGGGAGTGGGTATGGAGAAATTGGAAAACTAATCTAGTAAAGGTTCTTTGGAGAAACCAGAATATGGAGGAAGCAACATGGGAACCAGAGGATGTTATGAAAAATAATCACCTATATCTTTTTGGTTAGTTTCATATATATAATTTTGAGGATGAAATTTCCGAAGGAGGGAATAATGTAGCACCCCCAAACACTTTATGGTACGTTTATCTTAAATACATTCTAGTTATAGCCTATATCTCATGAATCACTGAGCCTATATGGAAAAAAACATGGTTACTTATAGGAGATATCCATAACCTAGACATTAAACTTAAATTTTCCAACTCTGTGATTTGAATTTTAAAAATATGACATACACGGTTATGTTCAAGATGATATTTAGAGTCTAATAGAATTAACTTAATTTTTGGTGTATAGTAACATACACTTATGAATAGTAACCTGTCTTTTTGAATAGTAACTTACCCTTATGAATAGTAATCTGACTTTTATGCATGGTATCCATACCCTTGAGTGTATAAGTGAATTTAGGCACCTTAAAAATGAAGATGAATATTTTAAGTGTTTATATTTTTCGATTAAATAATGATTTTAATAAAATATTTAATTAATCATATTTAAGAAATTATTTTCGAAAAATAGACTTCATTTTTGGATTCTACATATCTAAAAATGGTTAGAGTGAATTTTTTGTATTTTTTCTGAAATACTTGAATTTTTTATGAATAGTAAAATCCAATAATTCACAATAAATGCCAAATAATGGATTAATTGAGTCATTGAGGATGATCTACTGATGTAAGACCAATTGATTCGGATTCACATGAAAAAATTACTATTCTTGGTCACGGAAGACTCACTATTCTTTTTCTTATGGATAAATAATAAATTAATTAATTTTATATTCAGAAAACTCCTCCCTCCTCCACTATAAAACCCCCCTTCACTCCCTCTTCTCTTCACTCCTCTAAAGCCTTGTGCCTTGACAATATTCTACCCAAATATCTTCCCAAGATCCTCCCCCATGTACAAAAGATCCTATACTCTTCAAAATACCAAAACCTCACCCCTTAAGAGGTTCTCAAAGGAGGAAGTCTCAAGAGGTAAATTCCTCTTTCCAATTCCTTCATTTCTTTTAAGTTCTTTTCTTTTTGTTTCTTTCCTCACCTCCCTTCACCCAAATAGTATGATAACTCCAATAAAATACATTTACTGGAATTTTTTTATGCTAATGGGATATTTCATTATCTTCTCTCCTTTCCACACCCTTTATTTGAAAGAAATGAAAGCACCATTTGAGATGTGTTAATTTAGCACATTCAAGGACAACGGTTTATCAATTTCTATTATAATATTTAATTATTTTCATGAATCCATTTGTGTTATGGTTGAATAATATTATTATATATGTAATATATCCTATTTTTATCTTTGTAATATTTTTTTACAAATGGAATTAAGTTATAAAACAAAACATGTTCATTGTAATCAAACCCACTGATTAACCAAAACGGTTGTCACTAAGGTTATATATATAATAATTCAACTTCACTATAAGTAACAAAATTAAATTTAAAACCATTTAATATCTTGTATGTTCAATAGTATCATATAAATTTATTTCTGTACAACCACATCCATTTTTCATATTTATCCGAACTTGAATATAAGTGAACCGATCATTTAAAACCAAGTAAACAAACGAGCCCCAACAATGAAATTAAACCTTATAACTAATAAAAAAGGAATTTAATGAACTAAAAAGGGTTATAATAAATAATTTACATATATAAGAGGTTATGGACTTATTAATTAATAATCCTAATTTGTTTATTCAGGTCTTAAATAACAAGTCAAGAACACCTTCAAGCATAAGGTAAGGGATCCTCTCTCTCACTTTTGTTCAAGAATCCCCCCTATGTTGTGCTCTTTTATTTTAATACCTAATAATGGGGTATGTTTTTTTAAACTCCCTCATACTAACATTATGACATATAAATAATTGTATAACCCTTTACCTCTCATTAAGCCCTCGTAGGAACACTCGTTACCATGCTGAAATGTTTGTAAGAGGTTTTTCATCTCACTTTCATTTCTGTGAGATTTTCATTGTTCGCCGCTTATTTCTTGTATGTGGTATATGTGTACTGACATTTGATATATAATAACATGATTATCTTTATATTAATGTTATTCAATGATTCATTTGAGGGTTATTAAGTTCTGTTCATATGATTCGACCGATTATATTGTGGTAAGAGACTTTGTCTCAACAACTATTTTGTTGTGACTAACTTTGTGTGGTGCACCTAATAATCCTTTTGTGGTGTACCTACTGCTCATTTGAGATCACTTTTCATTTGAAATTATTTTTATATTAAATATCCATAATATTATATCATGGATATTTTTGTTGTCTAAACCGTATACCATTTTATGTACGGTGTTTATTTGGAAAGTTATTTTAATTATGGAAATATTGATGAATTTGTATACTCTACTCTATACGAATATAGAAAAGGCATTTTGATCTTGTATTGACTAAATGTATAAATAATTATTTGTACATTCAGTGGTAGGTGGGGCCCACTATATCCCCTCAATGCATTGGTAGGTCTCATGAGACAAATCAGTTGGCGACAAACCCTTCAAGTTTGTTTCCAAAAATCAGACGGGTTTCTACCCATAGTACTAAAACGTTTTTACGATATTATGGTTTCATGTGCCAGATACATGATGTCCAAATAATATTCATTCTCTTTATTCATTATCAGTTATTACTATCCATGAGGTTTTCACTATGACAAAATATACGGATGCAGTTTCATTCTCAGTTTATTAATGGCCAGGGTTTTTCATTTATTCACCATGCCATATTGATTATGTGAGATTGATTATGATTCACTTATTATAGTATTCATGCTTCCACTATTAGTAACAATTAATGAGCATTTGATCTCACCCCTTTCATTGTTTACTTTCAACAGGTGAAAAAGAGGAGATCATTTATTGAGTTCTTGTGGATGCAGTTTTTAGTTTTCATTATGTATTGTATTTTGTAAACTTTTCCAATGTAATTTGAGTAACATATATGTATATAGTTTCTTAAAGACTACTAAACTGATCGTTCCTTCAATATTTTCATTCTTTATAACCATGTCAATATAACAAGTAGTGCACCAGCTCCAGTCTAGACGGGTCGGGGTGTTACACAAACGGACACCCAGATCAAAAGTTATGGTCGTTTGAAGTTTGAGTTACATTTTCAACTTATTTTAGATATTTTTTTGATTTTTTTGATTTTTTGTGTCTTCAAATTGTTATTAAATGATTATTAATCAATGATAATTAGAACATTATTAATTAATAATAGTTTAAAAATATTTTAAATCCATTTTCACTAAATTTATTATATATTAAATATAATAGTCTATTTATAATTATCTAAAACATATTTAAAAAATATATATTATATTTATATCAATATAAATATAATTATATAACAATATATTATTTTTCATGATTTTTTTTTAAATATAAACGTTATGAGCGCTAGGAAAAAGCGCTGATAAAGCCCCCCCTTTATCAGTGCTACAAAAAAATCACTGATAAAGGGGTCCTCTTTAACAACACTAAAAAAAGTGTTGATAAAGGGTGGTGCTGCAGAAACCCTACTTTGTGGTAGTGTAAGGGTAACGCACCAAATACACATGCCATGTAATGATCATTTCGAACTCACGTAAGGGTAGCACACACATCAACATTACAATGTGAGGGTACCTCAACCCCTCATAAGGGTATACCTAAGCTACATGAAGGTCAGTGGACCTCTCTGTAATGGTATGAAAACTCGTTCAAAACACACATAAGATCCATGGGACACCCACGTAATGGTAAACCATAGATACAAGATACACATAAAGGTAATAATGGACTCATGTAAGGGTATAAAACCAACAAAATCAACACTACAAAAACTAGATGATGATATAACAAATACAAAAAAAACATATTAAATCTACATTTAATTAACAAAAAAAATGAAACCATAATCAATAATAAATAATAACTATAAAGGCAATTAGATACATATGAATTTCGATTTTCAGTAATTTTTTGTAACAAAAATTAGGTACAGTGATTATAGATGTGATAATTTATTTAAAATTAAATCAATACTTAAAAGTTACATAATCATGACAACATGGATTGGAAAACAAATTATTTTAATAAAACAATTAAAAAGGAAAATGAAATGATGACAGAAGCATGACACATCAGTTTGGAAGAAGAAAAGAACATAATCTTTGTATCTATATTCCCATTTGTCTCACTTTGTCTTCCCCAACTCTCACTATTTTATGATACCTCGGAACAAACTTACTATCGAATAAATTTCAAATCCATTCGGGTATATTGTGTTTCATTTGATAAAATACTTTCTCAGTTTCTATTTGGAATGATACATGCAGTGCTGTATTTTTTCTTCTGCACTCCAATTCTTATGCCATTCTAATCCCCTAATTTATCTCTTTCTTATTTAATGCAAAGAAACAGAGAAGAAGATCAATGCCATTACCTCCAGCTTCCATGGATTCTGAAACCCCTCCATTCGCAGCAGCGGCAGCTTCTTCAACAGACTGATCGCTCTTGCCGCAGATAACTGTTGCAGTGGCGCCATCGCATATAACATATCGGATTCTATTGCCAGTTCATCCACAGCTAAGGAGAAATACCTCATCACCAGCCAAAACCACAGGGAGGCGGAGTGCCAGCACCAGAAAAAAAGGATCAACGACCACCTAAACACCCTCTTCACCCTCATCCCACCACAGTTAAAGTGAGTTCTATTTATTTATTTGGTTTCTTATTGTTGGTTAGAGGGAATCTCCTGATTCATAGAGAATCATCAGAAGCACAAGGAGTCTCTTCTATAGGTGGTGGTGTGGCGTGTGAGGGAGATGAAGTAAGAGGTGTCAGAAATTGTGGTTGTGCGTGGAGATGGAGACAAATGCATATAAGGCATAGTTTCCATGGAAAATTGGGAATTCCTAGATGAGTATGATGAATTGGTGTGCTGATAGGAAGTTTTAAATGGCACCGAGTGTGGGGTGGGGGTGATGGTGAAGGCCAGTCTCTACTACGAGGACCGAGTGGGGCTGGTGGGTGATCTCACTAGGGCAGTGTGGGTGGTGCATGAGGTGTGGGTGAAGTTGGTGAGGTAGTAGATGGTAATGGTGGGAGGTACAACTAATAGTGTAGTGTGGGTGTAGGACTAGGAGTGTTTAAGGGTTTAGAGTGTGAATTCTTAATAAAATTGGCTAAAAGAGGAGGTGGTTTTGAAAATATTTTTAAAATTAAATGACTTAATTTAAAAAGTTTAATAGTTGAAAAAAATGGTGGTGTTTTAGAATTATGAGAGAATGAGGTTATTACAAGTAAACTACACAACTTTTATAGTTCATTATTCTAAAAATTTCACATAGTTTAATGAAATTCTTTGGTTGAGGGTTATTAAGATCTTGATTCCCCTCTTTCCACATAAAACGATGCACAAAGAATCACCCCTTGACACAATAATCATGTTGTTATGGTTTCAACCTCAAGCATGGACTGAGTGATACCAAGTCATACTGAAATATCATGTATGTGTGATAGAAATAGGACTCCTGCATTGTCTAATCATAACAACCCAAGATTCTAACTTTAAATCTCAACCCAATCAGTGTTGAGATAAAAAGTGTTTCACTTAATTATACCAAATAAATGAATTCATTAGAGAATCATGTTAAGATAAGACATAATTTATATATTTAAGACACATATAACAAAAAAACAGTAAAAGAAAAAGTTACATAACTCCCTCCCAGGTGTGTGTAGCTCCCTCGAAATGACCGTCCTCCGTTTAGCACATCGTCGAGAGGAGGAGGAGGCTCGGTTGGAAATTCGCCTTCATCCTTGATCCAGCTATGAATATAGGGGCCCCCATGACTTATTGGATTAGGATAGGAATCCTTTGGGTCTCCAAAATGGTAGAGTTTCACTCTTGGTTCTAACTTAAAAATGGGTTGCCCAAGGTATCATTTTATAGGAAAATTGGAAAGTGGTTTTGAGCCCCCAATATTTTGAAAAAACCACATGGACCATGGTTTTCAAACTCTATAAAGTCTTATCTCACTTTTTATAAAATTAAAAAGTTTTATCCCCTCCTCTTGAATATCTCCACCAAAAATTTCTCATCATTTTTACAATTATAACTCGAGATATCGATAGAATACTGAACACCATTTTGGCTTTGTGCAGATTCAATTCTCTAGATAGATCGGTTCGGATGGGCCTCCTAGTGGATGAATTGGGATTTATTTCCTTCATAATAGTTGTATCCCACTAAATTTTGGATCCACTCAAAAAACTCTATCCCAATTGGATACACTTTTTAGTAGAAGTGTGCATTTGAGTGCACTTGTATTCTTGGAATCACGAATAGTTTGGCCCATTTTTATTCCACTTCCTATTGGGCCCTCCAAATCACCTCCACCTATAATGTAATTATCAAAACAAGTAAAATTTTCCATTTTAACAGTGATAAACTCAAAATAAATTAATCAAACATGAAGTAAAATTTGTTATTAATTTGGAATTTATGATACAAAATCAGTTTAACATAGTGGTAAAAGGGTGAAAATGAGACAGTGAATTGCGGTGCGATCACACACCCACACCTAAAAATTTTCACTCCTGGGAAAATTCACATTTCAAAAAATTATGCATAGATATATTCCCAACTTCATGAATATTTAACATTGAAAATTTAATTCCTGATAGCAATGTGATCAAAGAAAAAATCATTCTAAGGATTTATTCTCAGTGTTTGTGGAAAAAGGTGTCTCATAAATTGTATCAAAACAAAATTCAATGAGATGGATGATAAAAATTTGAGAAAATAATTCAAAGGTAGAAAATGTCACTAAATCTCCATGTGTGTGTGATAACCTTTTCATGATATTCCTTCAAATTTCTATCTAGTACATATAAGTTATTTCAAAATTTTTCTTAAATGGTTCTATCCACCAAACCCGCCCTATATCCTTTGCAATAAAATTTCAAAACCCACTCACTTAAGCATTACAAGAAGTCAAACCATGATATCCCAACCTATATATACCCATATATTGTACATTTCATCACTCCCATCATTTATTATTGTTTTTTTTTTCAAAATGTGAACTTAGTATAAATCTCACATCCATCATTCAAAACTTGTTTGATCTTTTAATGACACTAATTGTAATAGTTATAACAATATAAAAGGTCGATGAATAGTGGTTTTTGACCTTCCTAATACACAACCCAAAAAAAATATTTTTAATTTTAATTTTGAGTGCGTATAGTAGTTGTATAACAGGTACACACGCATAGGTTAATATGGTATAATAATGAAAAAGATCATATAAGGAAAAACCTATAGAAAAATCATTTTATAAATTTGATAAATATTAACCTAACTTATATTCACCTTATATTGAGTAGGAAAAATTCATACATCATGGTTGGGTGAAAATATGTGTGGATATATTAAGTGACACAATTTTCCCATAAAATAGTCACACAAAGGGTACCATTCTTCTCAAATGAATCAAGATGATACAACCATTTATATCATCAACAAGAAACCAATTAACTAGAAAAAATCACACCTAGATGTTAAATTAATGCCAAAACACACATTCTGTTAGGTAATTTTTTTTGTTAAAACAACAGGAAATAGAGAAATTCCTCATGCATTTTCAATAAGATCCATAATTAAGTGGGCATAATTTTTCATGATTAATTGGTCATCATTTATGAATATTATGAAATAAAAGTGGGGGAAGGGAGAAACTAACAATACTATTCATAAAGCATAAAAGATAAAAATAATAGACAATTAAAATTCCTAACTAGACCAGGAATGTACCCATCCCCCACACCTAGAGTATACAGTGTCCTAACTATAATAAAAGTGAATGTGGGAAGGAAGGATAAAACATGGTTGGTTTCATTCAAAGTTTTCTTCTTGAACTTGGAGTTCCTCCATTTGGGACTCCATAATGGCTTCGTGAAAGTGCTTTAGACGCTTCCCATTGACAGTGAAGGTTTGTTTTGTTTCTTAATTTGTAACTAAAAGCACACCAAATGGATAAATATTAGTAATGGTGTATGGACAAAACCAGCGGGAATGAATCTTACCTGGATGCAACTTCATACTATCATTGTAAAATTGGACCTTTTTTCCAATGTGGAATTTATTATGAAGGATGAGATGGCCGTGGGTAGACTTGGTTCGCTCCTTATAAATCTTAGAGTTCTCATATGAATCTATTCTCATTTCCTCCATCTCTGAATCTATAAATTACTCTAAGAACCTAAACCATAATGATTATAATTGCATTTTTTTAAGGGATTAGTAGGCCCAGTGCTCTATCTTAATAGGGAGATGAAAACTATTTCCAAACACAAGCTGATAGGGTGACATTCCAAAAGGAGTTTTGAAAGAAGTACAGTAATCCCATAATGAATCATCGAGTCTAATACTCCAATATTTTCTATTAGGTTGAACCATTTTTTTCAAGAATCTATTTTAACTCTCTATTAGACACCTCAACTTGACCATTGGTTTGTGAGTGATATGCAGTAGACACTCTATGCCTGACCTCATACCGATGAAAAAGTGATTACATTTTTTGGTTGTAGAAATGATAACCCTAATCATTGATGATAAACCTAGGTAATCCAAATCATGTGAAGAATGGTTCGTGTGTTTGTATAGACTATCACTGACTAAATCAACACACTAGGAAGGAACATTTCCCATTATCATTCATTAACCAGATTCTAGAGAGGCTAGTGGGGAAGTCACACTACTGTTTCTTTGATAAGTATTCTAAATACTTTTTGATTCATATTTCCCACAAGGATTAGGAAAATACAACCTTCACTTCCCCTTTAGAAAATTTTCCAATAAGAGGATTCCATTTGGTATATTCAATGCTCCGTTTAATTTCTATTAATGCATGGTTAGTATTTTTTCAGATTACCTGGAGAATTTCATGGAAGTTTTCATGGGTGATTTTACTATTTATGGATCCTATTTTGATGAATTTTTTAGTGGTCTTGGTTTTTTCCTATGTCAATGTATTGAAAATAATGTCATATTAAATTATGATAAATTATATTTCATAGTGAGAAAAGGTATAGTACTTGGCCATGTCATTTATAGTGATGGTATCCAAGTCGATAAATCAAAAGTGGATGTCATTTTTCCTACCATTCCCAAAAAAATGTGTGTTATGTGTATTCATTATTAGGTTATGTTGTATTTTACCATAATTTCATTCATGACTTTTGTAAGATTTCAATACCCCTCTTCTAATTATTACAAAAAAAATGAATTTTTTTCGATAAAGAATGTGAGGAATCTTTTAATAAATTGAAATGGAGTCTCACATCACTGAAGGTTCTGGGCGCAGCGAAAGTACGGTTGGTCCAAAACCCAACTTTAATTTTTACCATGATAAATGATTATTCCGGAATCAATACGATGATGAACTCCAATCTCCATGGAATATAATCAAAGATTTAGATAAAGAAGGAAGAGTCCCGAAACCTTTAGAGAGGATCTTTCAGATCATGTTTATAATTAATTTAATTAATTTCATAAATAAAAGAATACCTGGATCTTCGGTATTTTCTTCATTGATGATGTCGATCATTCGAAATGACCCTTCCTGATTATCTTGTTACACTTGTGAGGATCCAAACTATAATCCCTCTAGCAGTGATCCACACATGCTCAGATCTACACCACTCGTTCTCCAAGTGCTAGTGTGGCAAAGAGTGTGTCTTGTGTCGGTTATTCTTGATCATTTGTTCTTCGGCCTTGAATAAGGTCTCTCGTTCTTGAGAGGGGGGGAAGAGGATTCGAGAGAGAAATTTTTTAGCTCAACAATTCTCAATTCACCAAGCATACGGTATGTTCTCTATGGCACAAAAGACATACTTGTCTATTTATATGCATGAAACTTTAGTTACAATATTTAATTGAAAAACAAAAATTAAATACATTCATGAACTTAGAGAAAATCCATGCTCATAATAATAATACCATGTCATTATTTATGGTGTGCCAACTTGCGCAAAATGGAATTATGAATAAAATTTTACGTCAAAAAATAATAGCAGTGTCATTATTATTTTAACTTGTGCCAACTAATAATTATTTACAATCTTACAGATATTTATTTTACTACTGGACCAGCCTTGTTCTGCTCGAACTCCACTTCCATTTATTGAATAGTTGAATAAATAAATAAATAATTTATTCTCTTAAAGAAATAATTTATTTACAAACTATTAAATAAATATTTTTTAAATGTTTAATAAAATAAATAAATATATTTAATTTAATTTATGCGATCATTTTAACTTGAATAAAATTATTCTATGGTCTTGAGAATAATATTTATTTCATTAATTAAATTCAAATATAATTTAATTAAGACCACCAAAAATACTTAGTGTGTGACCCTCTAGGATTATTTCTCATTGGCATTAGGCGGGTTTGCCTAAAGTCCAAGAGTACTATCTAGCAACGGGTTAAGGCACCCAAGAGAAAGAACATAAAGTCACAACAACGACATCCACATACAAACGCTCACTGTTTAATATAATCCCTTTGTATAAATATCTCATCAAGTAGGTTTCATGATAGTGTCATCAACCTTTATACTTGATACGTCATTCTTTGATTACCTAAAATAAACTCATCGTTACACCATGGCCATGGAATTTCATATGACGGTTATATTTCAATAAAAGGGCCAAGATATCAACTTCCATAAATTCAAGGTACAAATTCTTCCTCAACTTATCCATTAATATCATGTCACTCGTGACACACCCAACGTACCCTACTTCCCGCCAACTGTCTGCGTGACGGTTTTCATCAATAAATCAAAGTATGTGAGTCGTGACGTGTATTAATGATAATCTTAAATTCTAAGGATCATTACACATGCTTGTATATAGAAATATTTGATGACACCAAAACATGCAGAATTCCTACTGGCGGGTCTATTCTCATAATCTTCTGTCTTAGAGATTACCAAGTGAGAACTTCATGAGAGGAAGTCTCATATGCTTATGAGTACTAACACCTGACAGTATGCATGCTTTGTGTCACTTCATAGTATGTCATCCAACTGTAGAACTATATTTAAGAATATTGTTATAGAATTTCAAAGTTCTCATCATAGCGGGGAACTTCCATGACCTTATCAATGCAACAAATACTCTAGGAAATTATTACATCATATCCATGCGGAACAATGAACAATATGTAATAAGATGATTAATATTTAAATACATTAAATATCCATGTAATCAAAGTATAACCAGTTGGTTCTAGGACACCAACTCTTACAAACTCCCACTTGGACTAGAGCCAAATGCCTATGACTTTCAGTCGACTAGACCTCACATGGTGATCATGTTTCGGTTGAGTCAAGGCTTTAGTCAAGGGGTCTGCCGCATTGTCTTCTGTAGAAATACTGCTCACTGTAACTTCACCTCTCTGAGAAAAATCCCTCAAGATATGATACTTCTGAAGTATGTGCTTCATCCAATGATGTGACCTTGGCTCTTTTGCGAGAGCCACCGCTGTAGTATTATCACAGTACAGTGTGATGGGATATTTACTTCTAGGTATCAAATATAGCTCCTGGATGAATCTTTTCATCCAAATTTCTTCTTTAGTTTCCAAAAAAGCTACGATATACTCAGAATCTGCTATAGAATTTGCAACCACACTCTTCTTTGAGCTCTTCCAGCTCACTGCACCTCCATTCAAAGTGAATATGTATCTCGTTTACAACTTGATGTCATCTTGATCAGTTTGGAAACTGGCATCTGTGTATCCTGTGATAACTAGTTCCTAATATCCTCCATAAACCAAAAACATATCCTTAGTATGCCTTAGATACTTTAGGATAGTCTTGACTACCATCCAATGGTGTTCACCTGGTTAAAATTGATATCTTCCAACCGCACTTAATGAATAGGTGACATCTAGCCTAGTACATAACATGGCATACATGACTGAACCAATCGCTAATGTGTATAGATTCATTTCCATTATCATTCTTTCCTCATGTGTCTGAGGACACATTTTCTTGGAAAGATGAATGTCATGTTACACTGGCTATAATTCCCTCTTGGATTGTTTTATACTGAATCTCTTTAGTATATTATCAATGTATGTACTTTGACTTAGGCCCAAAAATCTCTTGGATCTGTCACAATGAATCTTGATCCCAAGAATATATTCTGCCTCACCCAAGTCCTTCATGGAGAAGCATTGATTCAACCATTCCTTAACAGACTGTAAGATTGGTATCTCTCTTCCAGTAAGTAATATTTCATCAATATATACTATTCGAAAAATGACTGCATTCCCACTGAACCTTTTGTAGACACAAGGATCATATTCATTCTTGATAAAACCAAATTTTTTTATGGCTTCATCAAAATGAATTTTTCATGACCTGGATGGTTGCTTTAATCCATAAATGGATTTCTGCAACTTGCATACATTATTGGCATCCTTTAGAGTCACAAAACCTTCAGGTTATGTCATGTATACATCTTCCTGAAGGTTACTATTAAGGAAGGCTATTTTTACATCCATTTTCCAAATCTCATAGTCATGGTAAGTCAAAATGGAAAAGAGAATTCTGATGGATTTCCGTATTGCAACTGGTGAAAATGTTTCATCGTAGTCAATTCCTTGACGTTGTTTAAACCCTTTTACAATCAGTCGTGCCTTATAGGTACTTACTTGTCCTTCCATGTCCAGTTTATTCTTAAATACCCATTTGCAACCAACAGGCTTTACATCAACTGGAGGATCTACCAAAATTCAGACTTGGTTTTGATACATGGAATCTATTTCAAATTCATGGCTTCTTTCCACTTGGAAATGTTTGTTCCACTTACTACTTCCTTGTATATTAGAGGATCATTATTATCAACTAATAATGAGTCACCATCCTCGGTAACTAGAAAATAATACCATTCCAGTTCTCTAACTTCTCTTGTACTCCTACGTAGTAGTTGTGTCTATGGAACAGATTCTTCTTCCATGGGGATTTGTGGAATTTTTTCCTGTACCAACTCTTGTGTACCTTGATCCTCAACTTCATTGAAGTCTATCTTGCTCCCACTATCACTTTTGAAGATGTTATCCCTCTCAATGAATATGGTATGTCTTTCCACTATAACATTTTTGTCTGAGGGGTTGTATAGTTAATATCCCCTTGTTTCCTTGGGGTATCCTATAAAGGTACACTTTGTGCCTTGGGGTGCGAGTTTGTTACTTGAAGAGGCCTTAATAAATTCTTTGCTACCCCACACATTTAAATTCGATAACATGGCTTTTCTTACACTCTAGAACTCGTATAGATTACCATTTATCGATTTAGTTGGAACTTAGTTTAGTATGTGTTCTATTGTTTGAAATGCATATCCTCAAAAGGATAATGGAACACTTACATTACTCATCATTGATCTCACCATGTCCAACATGGTGTGGTTCCTCCTTTCGCTCACACCATTCCACTAGGGCATGTATGGAAGAGTGAGTTGGGATAAGATCCCTAACTCTTGTAAGTAATAAATGAAGTCTTGATTAAGACATTATCCACCTCGATCTGAGTAGAGTTTCTTAATCTTCTTACCAAGATGGTTCTCAACTTCATTCTTGTATTCTTTGAACTTATCAAAAGAATCCTACTTGTACCTCATTAAGTAGATATATCCATATCTACTAAAATCATCAGTAAAAGTTATGAAGTATACATACCTTCCCCATGCATCAGCTAGAAATTATCTACACACATTAGTATGAACCAATTCAAGAAGTTTTTAGCCCTTTCACCTTTCCCACTAAATGGGGATTTGGTCATTTTTCCTTGTAAATATCCACAACATACGCCAAGTGGTTTTAGTTCGAAAGAATCTAAATATTCATCATGATGTAAATTTTTCAAGCATTTATCGTTTACATGACCTAGCTGGTGATGCCAAAGTTGGGTGTGGTATGAGTCATATGAAGTATCTTTGTTATCGATTGCCATTACTTGGTTTGTGTAATCCAACATGTAAATACCGTTGTATAAATGTGCCCTAACAAAACAAATTCTATCTTTTTAAAAGAAGCAACATTCATTTAAAAACATGAAAACAAATCCATATGTATCTAATCTGGATATAGAAATAATGTTTTTAGTAATAAAAGGCACATAATAACAACCCTTTAATACCAAGATCATCCCAGTTGGAAACTTGAGGTGGTATTCCCCAACAACTACAACAGCAAGTATGGCTCCGTTGGATACTCGTAGATTTACCTCCCCTCGGCCAATCTTCCTGAATCTACTTGGTTCCTGTATTTGGATACATATGTGAGAACCACAAGCTGTATCTAATACCCAGTTTTTAGAAACAGATATATTGCATTCGATAACAAACTCACCTGAAGCTTCCTCTTGCTTCTTAGTCTGGGTGTTGTTCTTCTTCCATTGGCCCTTCTTGCCACATGTGAAACAAACAACCTCCTTTTTATTTGCCTCCCCTTTGATCTTTCTGTTCTTGGAAGTCTATGAAGAAGCTTTAGGCTTAAATCTCTTCACCTTCCCTTTCCTCTTATTCACCATAAGGACAAAAGGATTTTCATGCTTTATATCTTTTTCCACTTGATGAATGAGGATAAGAAGATCAGATAGAGACTTCTCAATGTTGTTCATATTGAAATTGACAACAAAGTTGGAGAATCTAGAAGGGATTGATGTGAGAATGAGATCAGTTCTCAGTTCTTTGAGGAGTTTAAACCCTAGAACCTCTAGGCGCTCAATGTAGCCAATGAGCCTGACTACATAAGGTCCAATTAGGAAACCTTCTCCAATCTTACACTGAAAGAGTGCCTTAGAGATCTCAAAACCTTCCTATCTTGCTCTCTCCTGGTAAAGGCCATGGAGGTTCTCAAGCATTCTATAAGTATCCATGTTTTCATGAGACTTCATGATATCACTAGACATTGATGATAACATCAAACATTTAACACCGACCACATAGTTCATATGTCTCTCATAGACTAGGAAATTCTCATCACTTGCCTCTTTGGAAGGCAGATCAGTTAATGCTGACTCTAGTACGTAAGACTTCCGTTCATGGAGTAGGATAACCTGAAGGCATCTAAACCATTCCTGGAAGTTACTACCAGTGAGGATGTTTTCTTTATCCAGAATTGATTGTAGGGATAGTGTGATTCGCGAGCTTTTCATTTTTATTCTACGATTAAAAGAGCAGATCATTAGTACTTTCTTTATTACATTTTATGAGAAATAATAAATTTTTATTAAGTCTCTCACTATTTTATCAATTCCCAATGGCCCTCACCATTGAACTCATAATGTCCAATTTCCATGACATTCTAGTTGCAAGGATACATATTCCCCTTCGCATAACCCCAACAAGGGTTGGTCAAGCTATTAGAAGGTATTTAGGTAGGAAGGTCTTTTCCAACTGTGGACTTGTAGCTCCTTGATCTGTTGAGTGGACTCCCCAATCCTGAAATCATTACTTTTAGATTTCCTCAAATCTTACTTCCAATATTACACCAAGTCTAGCAAGGGATACTCCTCTTGATGTAATATGGTTAAGTCAACCCGAAACCTTTCATAAGGGATTCCTGTATAAAATTAAGTGTCCCAACAAGGGTTTGTCAAACATATAGTTTTATTGAGTTTTTCCCTTAATCAAGTAATGGAAGGCTTCGTCTGACATAATATTTTATTGGAGGTATTTTTATCTCTTATGCGTGAATTTTTTATTATCACTATCACATGCTTGTTAATATTAAGTAGAACTTACTTGAGTTATTAACCATGTCTTGATAATATTTATCCATAAGTCTGGTTTATTTTAGTTCCATATTACATGCTTGTTTAATTCATTAATTATGTGATCGTGAAAACACATCCATAATGATAAACCACGCAACTGAAAGAAATAAAATAAATGGCATGATCATGAGATTTTCTAATGGTTAGTTTATCTAGAGGTTGATAAACTAACCCTGACCTAGGGGAGAAATATCTTGAACCTTTTGGGTTCTTTTTTATATATTTCCACCTGTCCACCTTTGTATCTCCTGGGATTGGTTTTTCCTCAGCTCCATCTTGAACTGCCTCCACTAGCTTGGGAGTTCCATCCATTACATATGCCTTTTTTTAAACTCACATGCAAGTGAAGGGTAAAAAAATGGGTTTTACATAAAAAACCTTGGGCATGCAGGCCATACATATTAATGAGGAGAAGGCTCCCATGCCAAAAAAATTAATTTAAATAAATAAATTAAATTAAACCATCCACATACAAAGGTCTTGGTCTAGCTCATGATCATCTATACCAAAAATGATATTTACACATAAATAAAACTGGCATTCAATTTTTTAATCATTCTTGTTTAAGATAAATCCCATGAAAATAAATTAATTATCATCTTTAATTAATCAATCCTTTTATCTTAAACCCTTTTCTGAATTTCCTTGAGAATCTCATCCATTGTAATTTTAAACAAATAAATTCATTTAAAATTATCTTTGTACGTAACTTGTACCTTGGAGGAAACCTAGTGAATTCCCATTCATAACTACTCATTGAGTAGAAATGAACATTATGCAGAAAATCTCATGATCATTCCCTTTACTTTATTTTATTTCTATCAGTTGCATGGTTTATCATTATGGATGTGTTTTCACGATCATATAATTAATGAATTAAACAATCATGCAATATGGAACTAAAATAAACCAGACTTATGCGTAAATATTATCAAGGCATGGTTAATAACTTAAGTAAGTTCCACTTAATATTAACAAGAATGTGATAATGATAATAATAAATTTACACATAAGAGATAAAAATCCCTCAAATAAAATATTAAGTCAGACCAAGGTTTTCGCTACTTTATTAAGGGAAAAACTCAATAAAACTATGTGGTTGACCAACCCTTTTTGGGACACTTACTTTTATATAGGAAGCCCTTATGAAAGGTTTCGGGTTGAATTAACCATATTACATCAAGAGGAGTATCCCTTGCTATACTTGGTGTAATATTGGAGGTAAGAGTTGAGGAAATCCAAAGTCATGATTTCAGGATTGGGGAGTCCACTCAACAGATCAAGGAGCTGCAAGCCCACAGTTGGAAAAGATTGGCCTGCCTAAATACCTTATAACAGCTTGATCAACCCTTGTTAGGGTTATGAGAATGGGAATATGGATCCTTTCAACTAGAATTTCATAGCAACTGGACATTCCGAGTTCACTGGTGAGGGCCATCGGGACTTGATAAAATAGTGGGAGACTTAATAAAATTTATTATTTCTTATAAAATGTAATCAAGAAATTAATAATTATCTTCTATTTTAATTGTAAAATAAAAATTAAAAGCTCATCAACCACACTATCCCTGCAATCAATTTTAGATAAAGACAACATTCTCACTGGCAGTAACTTCCAGGAATGGTTTATACACCTTCGGGTTATCCTATGCCATGAACTAAAGTATTATGTACTGGTGACAGTATTACTTGATCTACCTACCAAAGAGGTGAGTGATGAATATTTCCTGGTCTATGAGAAACATATGAATGACATGGTCAATGTTCAATGTTTGATGTTATCATCAATGTCTAGTGAGCTCATGAAGTCTCATGAAAATATGGATGCTTATATCATTCTTGATAACCTCCATGGTCTTTACCAAGAGAGAGAAATATAGGAAAGGTTTGATATATCTAAGGCACTCTTTCATAGTAAGATTTGAGAAGGCACCCCATCTGGGACTCATGTAGTCAAGCTCATTGGCTATATTGAGATCCTGGAGGTTATGGAGTTTAAACTCCCCGAAGAACTGGGAATCGATCTCATTCTCGCATCACTCCCTCAGATCTTCTCTAACTTTGTTGTTAATTTCAATATGAACAACATTGAGAAGTATCTATCTGATCTTCTTATCCTAATTCTCTAAGTAGACAATGATATGAAGTATGAAAAGCCTTCTGTCCTTATGGTGAATAAGAGGAAAGGGAAGGAGAAGTGATTTAAGCCCAAAGCTTCTTCACGGCCTTCCAAGAAAAGAAATATCAAAGGGGAGGCAAGGGAACATGAGGCTATTTGTTTCACATATGGAAAAAAGGTCCACTGGAAGAAGAACTGAACCTGGCCTAAGAAGCAAGGGGAAGCTTTATGATTGTTTTTTATCAAATTCAATATATCTATTTTTACAAATTGGGTATTAGATATAGCTTGTGGTGCTCAAAATGTATCCAAATATAGGAACCAGGTAGATTCAGGAAGATTGAATGAGGGAAGATAGATCTACGAGAAGCCAACAGATCCAGACTTGTTGTTGTAGTTGTAGGGGACTACCACCTCACGTTGCCAACTGGGATGATCTTGGTATTAAAGTGTTGTTATAATGTGTCTTCTATTACTAAAAACATTATTTATGTATCCAGATTAGATACAAATGTATTTGTTTTCAAGTTTGGAAATGAATGTTTCTTCTTTTACAAAGAATCATTTGTTTTGGTAGGGCACATTTATACAACAGTCTTTACATGTTGTATTACAAAAACCAAGTAATAGAAATCGATAACAAAGATACTTCACATGACTCATACCACACCCAACTTTGGCATCACCTACTAGGTCATGTAAACGAGAAACGCTTGACAAATTTTCATCAAGAAGGATATTTAGATTCTTTCGAACTAAAACCACTTGGCATATTTCATGTATATTTACAAGGAAAAATGACCAAAGCCCCATTTAATGGGAAAGGTGAAAGGGATAAATAACTTCTTGAATTAGTTCATACCGATGTGTTTGGACCATTTCCAGTTGAAGCAAGGGGAGGGTACTCATGCTTCAAAACTTTTACTGATGATTTTAGTAGATATGGATATATCTACTTAATGAGGTATGAGTAGGATTATTTTGATAAATTCAAAGAATAAAATAATGAAGTTGAGAACCAACTTGGTAATAAGATTAAGAAACTCTACCCAGACCGAGGTGGAGAATATCTTAATCATGACTTTGTTGATTACTTACGGGAATTTTGGATCCTATCCCAACTCACTCCTCCATACATGCCCCAGTGGAATGGTTTGAGTGAAAAGAGGAACTGCACCTTGTTGGACATGGTGAGATCAATAATAAGTCATGTGAGTCTTCCATTATCCTTTTAGGGATATGTGTTACAAACTGCTGCACACATATTAAACCAAGTGCCAACTAAATCAATAAATGGTATTCCATATGAGTTCTGGAGTGGAAAGAAATCTATATTGTTGAATTTACATGTATGGGGAAGCGATGCATTTTTTAAGGCCTCTTTAGGTAAAAAACTTGCACCCTGATGCACAAATTGTACCTTTATAGGATACCCCAAGGAAACAAGGGGATATTACCTATACAACCCCTCAGGAAAAAAAAATTATAGTGGCAAGACATGCCATATTCCTTGTGAGTGAGCACATCTCCAAAAGAGATAGTGGGAGCGAGATAGACTTCGATAAAGTTGAGGATCAAGGTACACAAGAGTTGGTACAGGAACATATTCCACAAATCCCCATGGAAGAAAGAATTATTCCAGAGACATAAGAGTTGTGTAGAAATAAAAGAGAGGTTATAGAATTGGAATGGTATGGTTTTCTAGTTACCGAGGATGGTGACTCACTATTAGTTGAAAATAATGATCCTCTAACCTACAAGGAAGCAGTAAGTGGAACAGATGTTTCCAAGTGGCAAGAATCCATGAATTCTGAAATGGATTCCATGTACCAAAACCAAGTCTATATTTTGGTAGATCCCCAAATTGATGTAAAACCCATTGGTTGAAAATGGGTATTCAGGAAGAAACTAGACATGGAAGGACAAGTCAGTACCTATAAGGCACAACTGGTTGCAAAAGTGTTCAAACAGCGTCAAGTCATTGACTATGACAAAACCTTTTCACTAGTTTCAATGTTGAAATCCATCATAATTCTATTGTCCATTATCACTTAACATGAATATGAGATTTTTCAAATGGATTGCAAAACATCTTTCCTTAATGGGAACCTTCAGGAAGATGTCTACATGACACACCCTGAAGGGTTTATGATTCCAAAGGATGCCGATAAGGTATGCAAGTTGCACAAATCTATTTATAGATTAAATAAAGTATCTATGTCATGTAACATTCATTTTGATGAAGCCATAACAAAATTTGATTTTATAAATAATGAATGTGAGCCTTGTATCTACAAATGGTTTAGTGAGAGTGCATTCATTTTCCTAATAGTATATGTTGATGACATATTACTTATGGGAAACAAGATACCAGTATTATAGTCTATTAAGTCATAGTTGAATCAATAATTCTCCATGAAGGACTTGGGTGAGGCATCATATATTCTTGGGATCAAGATCCATCGTGATAGATCTAAGAGATTGTTGGGCCTAATCCAAAGTACATACATTGATAAGATACTGAAGAGATTCAGTATGGAACAATCCAAGAGTGGATTGTTTCCAGCATCACATGGAATTCATCTTTCCAAGAAAATGTGTCCTCAGAAACATGAGGAAAGAAAGATAATGACAAGGAGTCCATATGAATTAGCAATTAGGTCGGTCATGTATGTCATGTTATGTACTAGGATGGATCTCTCTTATGCATTGAGTGTGGTAGGTAGATATCAAGCTGACCCAGGTGACCACCATTGGATGGTAGTCAAGACTATCCTAAAGTATCTGAGGAATACTCATGATATGTTCCTGGTTTATGGAAGAGATGAGGAACTAGTCATCAGAGGATATGCAGATGCTAGTTTCCAAACTGATCAAGATGACATGAAGTCACAAATAGGATACATATTCACTTTGAATAGAGATGCAGTGAGCTGGAAGATCTCAAAGTAGAGTGTGGTCATAGATTCTATAGTAGAGTCTGAGTATATTGCAGTTTCTGAGGTAGCTAAAGAATCAGTTTGAATGCGAAGCTTCGTCTAGGATCTAGATGTTATACCTAGCAGTAAAGATCCCATCACGCTGTATTGTGATAATACTATAGTGTTGGATCTCACTAAAGATCCAAGGTCACATCAGCGTACAAAGAACATACTTCGGAAGTATCATCTCTTGAGGGATCTTTCTCAGGGAGGTGAAGTTGTAGTGAGCAGTATTTCCACAAAAGACAATGTGGAGGACCCCTTGAATAAAGCCTTGACTGAGTAGAAACATGATCACCATGTGAGGTCTAGCGGACAGAAAATCATAGGAAGTTGGCTTTAGTCCAAGTGGGAGTTTGTAAGATTTGGTGTCCTAGAACCAACTGGTTGTACATCGATTACATGGATATTTAATGTATTTAAATATTAAACATATTATTACATATTGTTCATTGTTATGCATGACTATGATGTAATAATGTCCTAAATTATTTATTGCATTGATAAGGTCATGGAAGTTCCCCGCTATGATGAGAACCTTGAAATGCTATAACAATGTTCTTAAATATAGTTCTACGATTGGATAAAATACTATGATGGGACACATAGCATGCAGACCATCAGGTGTGAGTACTCGTAAGCAGATGATACTTCCTCTCAGGAAGATCGCACTTAGTAACCTTTAAGATAAAAGATTATGAGAACAAACTCGCCAGTAGGAATTCTGCATGTTTTTGTTTCATCAAACACATGAGGAAAGAATGATAATGGAAAGGACTCCATACACATTAGCGATTGGGTCAGTCATTTATGACATGATATGTACTAGGATGGATGACGCCTATGCATTAAGTGCGGTAGGAATATATCAAGCTGACCCAGGTGACTGCCATTGGATGGAATTCAAGACTATCCTAAAGTATCTGAGGCATACTAAGGATATGTTCCTGGTTTATGGAGGAGATGAGGAACTAGTTATTAGAGGATATGCAGATGCTAGTTTCCAGACTGATCAAGATGACATGAAGTTGCAAACGAGATACATATTCACTTTTAATGGAGGTGCAGTGAGCTGGAAGAGCTAAAAGAAGAGTGTGGTCATAGATTCTACAGAAGATTCTGAGTATATCATAGCTTCTGAGGAAAATAAAGAATATATTTTGATGTGAATCTTCATCCAAGAGCTGGATTTGATACCTAGCAGTAAATATCTCATCACACTATACTGTGATAATATTACAGCAGTGGATCTCACAAAAGAGCTAAGGTCACATCAGCGGACGAAACACATACTTCAGAAGTATCTTATATTGATGGATTTTTCTCATAGAGGTGAAGTTGAATTGAATTTTATTTCTACGGAATACAACACGATGGACCCCTTGACTAAATCCTTGACTCAGCAGAAAAATGATCACCATGGGAGGTCTAGCAGACTGAAAGTCGTAGGCAGTTGTCTCTAGTTCAAGTGGGAGTTTGTAAGAGTTGGTGTCTTATAAACAAGTGGTTATACTTTGATTACATGGATATTTAATATGTTTAAATATAAAACATATTATTACATATTTTTCATTGTTATGCATGACTATGATGTAAAAATGTCCTAGACTATTTTTTGCATTGATAAGGTCATGGAAGTTCTCTGCTATGATGAGAACCTTGAAATGATATAACAATATTCTTAAATATAGTAATACGGTTGGATGACATACTATGAAGTGCCACATAGCATTCAGACTGTTAGGTGCGAGTACTCATAAGCAGATGAGACTTCCTCTCATGAAGTTCTCACTTGGTAATCTCCAAGATAGGAGATTATGAGAACAGACCCGCCAGTAGGAATTCTGCATGTTTCAGAGTCATCGGATATTTCTATCTAAAAGTATGTGTAATAATCTTTAGACTTTAATATTATCATAAATACGTGTCATGACTCACATGCTTTGATTTACTGAAGAAAACCGTCATGCAGACAGTTGGCGGGAAGTAGGGTACGTTGGGTGCGTCTTGAGTGACATGATATTAATGGATAAGTCAAGGAAGGATTTGTCCCTTCCATTTATGGAAGTTGATATCTCAGCCCTTTGATTGAACTAGAACCTTCATCCAAAATTCCATGGCCATGGTGTAACGACGAGTTTATTTTAGGTAGTCAAAAAATGACATATCAAGCATAAAAGTTGATGACACTATCATGAAACCTTCTTAATGAGATATTGCGACAGAGGAATTATATTACACAGTGATTGTTCCTATGTGGATGTCTTTGTTTCAACTTTAAGTTCTTTCTCTTGGGTGCCTTGACCCGTTGTTAGACAGTACTCTTGGACTTTAGGCAAACTCGCCTAATGCTAACAAGAAAGAATCCTAGAGGGTCACACACTAAGTGTTTCTGGTGGTCTCGGTTAAATTCTATTTTAATTTAATTAATAAATATTATTATCAAGACAATGGAATAATTTTATTTAAGTTAAAATGATCACATAAATTAAATAAATATTTATTCACCAGATCGTGGGTAAAATATATTTATCTATTTTATTGATCATTTAATAAATATTTATTTACTAGTTTTTAAATAAAATATTTATTTAAGAGAATAATGTATTTATTTATTTATTCAAGTGTTCAATAAATGGAAGTGTATTTCGATACGATGAAGGCTGGTCCGGTAGTAAAATATTTATTTGCAAGATGATAAATAATTATTTAACCAGTTGGAACAAATTAAAATAACGCTGCTATTATTTTGTGACGTGGAATTTTATTTATAATTCTATTTTGCGCAAGTTGGCACATCATAAATAATGATGTGGTATTATTATTAATAGAATGAGTTTTTTCTAAGGTTATGAATGTATTTAATAGTTGTTACATAATTAAATATTGTAACCGAAGCCCCATGTCAATAAATAGACACATATGTCTATTGTGCCACGTACTGAACCGCACACCCAGTGAATTGAGAATTGTTGAGCTAAACAATTTCTCTCTCGAATCCTCTTCCCTCCCCTCTTAAGAACGAGATATGTTCTTCAAGGACAAAGAACAAGCGATCAAGAACTACCAACCCAAGACACTTACTTCACCACGCTAGCACCTGAAGAATGAGCGGTGTCGATCGAAGGCCATTGGAGCACGTGTGGATCACTGCTAGAGGTATTCTAGTTTGGATCCTTGAAAGCACACCAAGATAATCTGGAAGGTTCATTCCAGATGATCAACATCATCAATGAATAAAATACCAAAGATCTAGGTATTATTTTCTTTATAAAATTAATTAAATTAATTATAAACATGATGTAAAAGATCCTCTCTAAAGGTTTCGGGCCTCTTCTTTCTTTATCTAAATATTTGATTCTATTCCATCGAGACTGGACTTCATTGTCGTATTGATCCTGGAATAATCATTAATCATGGTAAAAATCAAATTTGGGTGACGGACCAACCACCCTTCCACTACGCCCAAAACCTTCAATTTGGGATGTGTAAGAATCATCTTCACCTCAATCTGAGGCACAGTGTGACTGGTATGACTCCAAGTGCATCTTTTTTAATTAAAATTTACATCAATTTTAGTAAAAAGGTAAACTGACCAACTCAAAATAAATAAAACACATTCAGATTGTTTTGATACTTTAGTAAAATGATCCATGAGTCATTTGAGACATGTAGGAATCATCCACAACTCAATCTGATGCACGGTGTCACCGGTATGACTACATATGCACCTTTTTATTTAAAACTGGCATCAATTTTAGAAAAAAGAACAAGTGTCGTACTGAAAACTAAGAAAACTCATTTTTATTGTTTTGATACTTTAGAAAAATGATCCATGAGTCATTTGGGATGTTTAGGAATCATTTCATCCTAAATATGATGCATGGTGTGACCGGTATGACTCCAAGTGCTTCTTTTTATTTAAAATTTACATCAATTTTAGTAAAAAAAGAAATGACCTACTCAAAACTGATGAAACACATTTATATTTTTTTGATATATAGGTAAAATAATCCATCAATCATTTTAGATTTGTAGGAATCATCCCCACCTCAATCTGACGTATGGTGTGATCGGTATGACTCAAATTGCGTCTTTTTATTTAAAATTGACTTCAATTTTAGTAAAAAGGACAACTAACATACTCAAAACTGAGAAAATGAATTCCTATTTTTTATGATTTTAGAAGATGATCCATAATTCATTTTTGATGTGTAGGAATCAATATAACCTCAATTCGACACATGGTGTGATCAGTGTGACTCCAAGTGTGTCTTTTTATTATAAATTAACATTAATTTTAGAAAAAGGAACAAGTGACGTAATGAAAATCAAGAAAACGCATTTGGATACTTTTTATGATTTAGTTAAACATTCCATGAGTCATTTTTGACATGTAGGAATCACCCTCACCACAATCCAACACACAGTGTGACCGGTATGACTCAAAGTGCCCGTTATTAATTTTAATATTGACATTTTAGTTCAAAACTTATATCACTCACTCAAAACAAAGAAACTGTTCTCAGATTTTATTGATGATTTAGGAAATAAAATCATAAGTTATTTTTGACAAGTAAGAAATAGTCTCAAATTAAACCGACACATGATGTGACCTGTATGACTCAAAGTGTGTGTTTCCAGTTTGAAATGACATTTTAGTAGAAAACACAAGTGACATACTAAATATAAAAAAAACGCATTCAGATTTTTTTGATACTTTAGGAAAATGATACTTTAGAAATTTGTGATGTATAAAAATAATCCAAACCTCAATCCCACACACAGTGTGACCGGTATAACTCTAAATGTGTCTTTATTTAAAATTTACATTAATTTCTTTAAAAAGAAAAGGTGACATTCTCAAAACCAAGAAAATTCATTCAAATTGTTTTGATACTTTAGTAAAAAAATCCATACCACATTTGTGACATGTTAGAATCAACTTCACCTCAATACAATGAAAGTTGTGACTATTATAACTCAAAGTGTGTCTTTTTATTTAAATTTTACATTTTTTTAATGTATTAATTCATATTAATATTTAATTTATTTCTTTATAAAATTACTTACATGATATTTGTTTTCTTATATAGGTGGACTATTTTTATCAGGTTGAATTGATTTTTTCGACAATGAATACCATGGGAGGACATTTTTAAGATGGGATCACTGGTTCCAAAGACAAACATTAATGTTTTAAATTCTTTGTGGATAGTAATTGTAAATATAATTATACAAAACATTGTTTGAAATGTATATCATAGTGTTTTTTCTTTTTTTTTGTATTCGTGTTGTAAAATTTATTTCAATTAAATTATATATTTTGTGTACAAGTTATAGGAGGTTGTTGTAGTGTGTTGTTATACAAACCGCACATTACAAGATTTGCAGCCTTTATCAGCGCTATTTCTAACACTGATAAAGGGCACCATTTATCAGCACTATTAAATGAAAAAATAAGGTGGGACCTTTATCAGTGATAGAAATAGCACTGATAAATGGGACCCCCCTTTAACAACGCTGATATTAACAACACTTTTTTATCATTGTTAAGAGAATTTGTGTGTGCTTTTAAAGGGAATATTTTTAGTGGTGTAAGAGGTGCTACTGAAATTAGGTGATATCCCCTAGAAACCAAATGATAACAATAAATTTCAAGATCTTACACGATCATTAGGGGACTATTTTCCCTTAAACATAAATAACCTATATGAGACAACAATATAAACAAAACCATGATACGAAATGAGACATGAGATCATACCCAACAACTCAAAAACCAAGACAGATGGTTATATCAAATTAGCTCTAGAAAGGAAGGTACAATATCTCCAAAAAAATACAACCTAACACACTGACACCGCTGTGGCATCACTCTAAATATCCAACCCAAATATCTTCAAGTTCCACCCACCATCTCCAAGCCCATAACATCTTGATGATCCTCTAGAGAAATAGGACATCTTCCCCTTATATATTTCATGAAAAGCAGCATCTGCATATGCACAAAAATGCATATGCAGGGGTGATTATACAACCCCATAGGTATGTAATGTCCTAGTTCAGAGTCCACTCAACTGGTGTCCCAACCTAGCTTTCCATAAGATCTTAGATGTGCGTCCTCGTATTCTAGAGGTTGTCGAATGGTAGTGAGGGTCTAAGATGATACTATGAGGAAACCATTCCCTCATATCAAAGTTCACAATAATAGTAAAATAATCAAGAATCATTCACACTAGAGTACACAAAAATAGTAAATAAACTGAACATGCTATAACAAAATAAAATGCAATATACAATTCTAACGGTCATGTTATACACATCAATTGGTTTCCCACTCAGCTGACCATATATACCAGATAAATAGATAGAGAATAAATGTATAAGTATTCTCTGTCAATTCCAAGAAATACCAAATATCCAATCTAAAAAACCCTATCGAGTTACCCCAGACTGATTATAAGACTCCACACAAGTGGCTCTGCCCAATCATGTTATCTTGAGATTCTTCCCTAGCCACTATGCCATGTGCTCAACCTGAAATCAGACATATGGTATATACACACACTGAGGTGCATGTATTAGGGGTAATAAATGAACATCAGTAGGCCACCCCCAATGGTGAACATATAAAATGTTTTCATAATTGCATGTTCATGCAATATTCCCAGCCTAACTGAGAAATAACTCAAATAAAAATATATAATAAAAACCATTATCGATACTTGGGTTTGTGACCACAGTCAACAATACCTTCTTTAGCCAGTGCCATAGTGTCTTTAATCACATCATGGTATCACACCGACCATGTAATCACTGAATCCTAAGGTGTAACCCAAAAATCCCTAATTCTTATGCTCAAATAGTCAACAATTCATCATGAACAACTCCAAAACCAAATCCCATGCATCCTAGGAATCTCTCTAAACTCCAATATAATAAATGGCTTGAAGCTGATTATTGAGTGTCTCAGACAATCACTGAATCAGAATACCCCCCAAATCACCTTGCGAAACAATTGGATTCCAGGCATCCTCGGAATCCTGATCAAGAATATATAATATCATCAGGCTCAACTAGACGGATCCTTAGTATGACCTAGGCATCTCATCATCATAAATACAATAAAAATAATAATCATCATCATCATCATCATCGTCATCATCGTCATCATCGTCATCATCGTCATCATCATAAACCCTAAGCCTACACAGCTAGACCCAAGATAGGTTAGATATCTTAGGGACCCATGGCATCAAGGGCATCCCATATAGACCTGAGGTCGAATCCCAACGTCTTGAGCATTCTTCAAATCACTCAATATCCAGATCCCTAGATACACACCAAGCATCCACGGAGACGTCATCATGTCCAAGCTATATCACATCAATATCACATGATTCCCAAAGGCGAATCCTAGGAAACACCTCTGGGAATTCATAAAGTGCCATCGTCACATTATACCCATAGGTCATTTTTCAAGAAGTAAATCTAGTTGCCCATAGCTACATCAAAATAAATAGTTGAATCCATATATATATATATATGATGATGAAGGATATCTTAATTCCTAAAACCATCGCCAATTTCAATGGCCCCTCGGGCTCACATATTCAGTATGAGTTATAAGGTGACACTTGTTATCATCTCTACCTAAGATCATAATACAAAATAATTGACTTTTACCAACAAAAATATAGTGATAGATTATACATTTTTTGGTAAAAAAGATTAATTGAAATATATATCAAGTCTTGTTAGTATTATTATTAGATACCGGATTTTATTTTTACCATCAAATATATCCATTGATATTAATTATTTAACACCAACAAATATTTTACTAATATTTAAATATGTTTTTTTTTATATCAATACCAAAAAAAATTTACTAAAAAATAAATATATTATTATTAATTATTATTATCAATAAATATTTTACCATTAGAAAAACATGTTCCAATAAATTATCCAAAAACAATAAATCTTTTACCATTTATTTAATATGTGTTTATTAATTATTTATTGCTCACCTATATATTTATTCGATAAAAACACATGTTTAAATATTTAATTATAATATTAATAAATTAAAAATTCTTTATGAAATCAATATATGTAATATAATATTATTGATAAATGATTCAACAACAATATCAATTCAAAATTTATGAATTCAAAAAAATCTAATTTGTATGAATTATATGTAATTTTTAAAAAAAATAAATATTTTTCTATAATATGAATATGAAACTTTTCTTATTCAGGATGGGATTTTCCATCACTACAGTTTTTAATTCATGCACAATGTGATGAAGCTTTATCCCTCTGAATATTTTCTATTATCATTTTTCTATTCACATGATAATGAAATCATTCCCTAATTGAGAATATTCTCATATTTAGTGTTTTCCCACAAATTTATTGGTTTCTAAAGTTGAGGGTGAATATTTCATTCTTTATTCATCACTAAGATGGATAAATATATGATGAATCATATGAGGAGGCTAACTATGAAGTGTTAGAATATGAGTTGGAGTGATAGGAAGATGGATGTTTCGTCCTCACTTTTCATAGATCCATTATTGTCCCTAATTGTCTATCAAGATATCTACTTTTTGTGTTGTTGGATCATTTGGTGTATTATTTTTCGATTTGAGTTACTTTGTGATAAAAAATTTAGTTACTATTATATGTAATTATTGATTACATTAATTAATTTGATCATAGTGAAAACATCCCACACCTCAAATCAATAGACATTTACACTATCACTGACAAACTCTACCGGTAAGTTAAATCTTGGTTTTTTATTACACATATTTTAGGCATATTAGTGGTTCATAAAGTAAAAAATATGTAGTGTTCTTAGGTTATAAATTCTACTAATTTTATAATTTATAGGTTTTGAGATAGAGAATAAGAAATAATAGAGTTAATGGTTGTTTTTACTGCTTTGGCCTATAAATTCATAGAGGTTGCATTCCCAAGGGTTGTATATTTTTCTAATTCCATTACTATGAGTGATTGGAATGAGTTTCAACATGCTTTACATATGGTTTATTTAGGTAATTGGATTGAATAATTTATATTTGTAAATTACCTAAAATATTTAACCAACATTATTTTTTAATTTAGGTATGAATTAGATGCTTCCATCATGTATACATTAATATGTATTTTTTTAAATTCATTAGAGTGACTAGTGCCTACTTGAGATTTTTAGAGTGAAAATTTATATAATATTTGTGTTAATGAATGAGGAATATCTTTCTACTATTAAATAATTCCCCATCCTTGATGTAGTTTTATTATTATTATTTTGATTGGTTGTTTTTTAACACATGTGAGTTATCGTGGTTTGTTATGGGAGAGTATCCTTCTTCCTCTAATTCTAATATTGAGAACTTGAACAACCCTATAATGGATGACAAAGTTACCTTATCCAAGGGTATCTACTCCCCTCAACATAGGTGGACTACTGTGATTTGATCGACCTTAACAAACTTTCATGTGATTAAAATATTTGTGCTCTATGTGGTAAATCCTAGTGCCATGTGAGATTCAATGTACATATAACATAAGAATAAACAACAAACAACAAGTATAACATGTAAGAAAAAAATTGTGATGCATCCCACATTAGGTGAAGATTAATCTCGTGTTAAGTGTAAACTATACTCACATTAGGTGACACCTGCTCTCATGATAGATTAAAACTCCTAAATTAGAATAATAAAGTCTCATGTCAAGTGTGAATAAATGCTCCATGCAAGGTTAAATCTAAAAAAATGATAATTCCCATGTATGAATGAAACAAAACTCACATAAGAGTCATAGGGACCTCATATAAGAGTTAGGGGGACCTCACATAAGGATCAGAGGGACCTCACCTAATCTTAACCAATAAGAGAAAAACAAACAATGTAAAACTAGAATAAAGGAACATGACTAACTAGATTAAGAACATGTACAACAAGTAAATAAAAATAGGACTCCCACAAGCAATAGTTTTCATTTTTGAAGCAAACATGCATGCTAAATTCAATAAATATCCACCGTTTATAAAAGAAACCATGTTAAATTTCCTTGAACCCAATGTTATTCATGTGGAACCATGTTTGGAATATCTAAAAAATTTCTAAATTTAGACAAATCCACAACCTTAGTCAAACTATCTACTAGGATTTCATTGGTGTGTATCTAATTGACATGCATTTTTTTCACTTTTAATAACCCATCTAATGAAATAAAATCTAATATTTATATACTTATACCTACCATGGCATAATATGTTATTAGAAAAATTAAGGTAGATTAAGGATCATGATAAACTATAATCACATAATCATATAAACAAAGTTCAAAAATCAAACCCTTAATCCAAATAACTTCTTTGATATCCTCTGTCAATTCCATGTAATTGGCCTCAATGGTTGAAAGTTCCACCACCCATTCCATATTTCATTTCTATAAAATGTGTTCCCCATGTGTAATGAAAAAAAACATTCAATGAATTTCTAGTTTCAATATTATATATATAATTAGAGTTTAAAAAACAAGTCACTACATCACAAGAGTACATATTACTAACATAAGAAATTAAAAGATATTTATTGGAAGAAATTTATTTTGATAAGAACTTAAGGGAATGTGAGTGTGGATTACTCAAATTTCCTATAAATCTATACAATGTACACATAGAGAAGGATACATCCTTTCTAGTATAGATCATACCATATATTATACTACCCACTATATTAATATATGGAATATTACCCATATAATCAATATCACCAGTAGTGGTTGGAGACTAAGATAGTGACAATTTAAAATTATGATCAAGAGGAATACCAATAGGTTTCAAAGAATCAAAAAAATGCATTTTATGTACTTTAAACACATAATCATGTTGAGACAAATAAAGAGGCCTTTGTTTTCTACCCCTTACAATTTTTATACCCAAAATATTCTTAGCATTGGATAAATTTTTCATCTCAGAAACTAATTTGAGTCACATTTTAACATCGATGATCAATTTAATATCACTACATATAAGTAGAATTTCATCAACATATAAAAGAAAATAAATCATTAATATTTTAATAGATTAAAAATACACACATTCATCAAGCATACTGCTATTAAAATTTTTCCACAACATGAGTGAATCAAACTTTATATACCACTTTATATAAAACTATTTTAAATCATAAAAGTATTTATTTAATAAACAAGCTTAGTTAGACTTGAATTCATGATAAAAACCATCGGGAGGCTTCATGTGTAGTTTCTCATCAAGATCACCATGTAAAAAAACTGTTTTAACAACAAGTTGTTTAAAATATAGATCAAAATGAGTAAAAAAGAAAGTAAAAGTCTAATAGAAGAATGATTAAGTATATGAGAATTTTTTTAGGGTAATCTATACCTTCTATTTGAAGGAAAACCTTGGCCACTAATTTGTCCTTATATTTAATTTTACTCTCTATAGTTTTAACTTCATTACTTTTAACAACCTTTTTATAGACTATAACCTTAGAAATAGGTGTCTTGTTAATAATAGATCAGGTATGGGTTTTTAAGGGATTTCATCTCATTATCCATGGAAACAATCCACTATTTGAAATTACTATCATTAACAACATGATTGTAAATCTAGAGATCCACGCTGTCAAGATCATGGAAAACATAGAATGAAAAGGAATCCATATAAGTATAGTTAAATCTAGAAGAAGGTATAATATATCTTCTCTATCTATCCCTATTGAGATAGTAATTATTAATATCATTAGGAGGAACAGAATAAAAACCACTAACAAAATAAAAATTATAAACAAGTTAAAGTTGGGGATCAGGTGGAGGAGTCTCTATAGGAGACTCGGATTTAGTGGGAGGTTCAACCTCAACATCCCTCTTTTTGGGTGTGTTACCAATGTTACAAATGGGATGTTTTTATATAGGAATATAAGACTCATGGAATGCTACATCTCATTCAATAACACATTTTTTGAAGTTAAGTTTTTTTAACCAAAGCTTATAACCATTCACACCCTCATGAATGTTAATGAAAATACACCTAACATCCCTAGTCTTATGCTTATAAATTTTGATACAAGTGTAGGAAGTGTATCTAAACACTCTTGTATGTTCATAGGATGGGGTATGGTTTCTCCATAATTCTTCTGGAGTATTAAATTCATTGGAAGATGGTGGAAACCTATTAATAAGGTATACTACCATAGTGTAAATCTTGGACTAAAAGGATTTGGGAAAGCTCTAGAATGATAGTATATTGTAAACCCACTCAAGGATAGTATGGTTCATGTGTTCATCCAAACCATTGTGTTGTGGAGTATAACTCGCAATATAGTTCCTAGTAATACCCTCCACCCCAAAAATTGTAAAAATTAGATCAATGGGTATTCAAGACCATTACCTGTCCTCCTAGACTTAAAATTTCTCCCAGATTGTTTTTCTATAGAGTAATTCCAAGTATTTAACACATCAAATACATAAAAATTATTTCTTAAAATAAAAATCTATATATTCCTTAAAAATCATCAATAAGTTTCACAAAATATGATCCTCCACCATGTAAGGTATTATTGGAAGGTCCCCACAAGTCAGAGTGTACATAACCAAGTGGTAAGCTACCCTTAAAGATGGATTTATGAATGATGACTCTTTTAGAATTATTAAACACATAGTCTTCATAGAACAATAAATTACTCGGTTTAACTTGGTTAAAAAGACTCTTTTTACTCAACTCCTCTAAACACTGAGCACTCACATTACCCAACCTCCTATGCCAAAGAATGGTGTTGTCACTGTTAGTGACATAAGTGCTACCAAGATTCCTAGAATGAGTATTTACCTTCAAGACATAAAATATATTAATTAAGGATCCCTTAATGACTGTATGATAATCCTTATATATATTTGGGAAAACAAATCTAGATCTGAAGGTAAATACATTATGATCAAAAAAACTAAATGAAATGGTATTCCTACGTAAATCAAGAACCCGTCTCACATAAAACATGGTGATAATAGAATAATCATCAAGTTCTGATAGAATATAACCTCTACCCTGAACTAATACCTCTTTTTGTTACCCAACACAACCTCTCCTTTATCTTCCTCAACCAAATTAGAAAAAAAATCATATTAGGTCACATATGAAAAGAGTAATCTGAATCTAAAACCCACTCATCTATAAGTTTTTCATTTGACACTGTCAATACCTAAACACTATAATAGCTTATATAAAAAAGTAATCAATGATATTCAGATTCTTTTGGATGCTCACCAGACTTCAATTTATGTCATTTAGTTCTAACATGTCCAGGTTTACTACAATGATAATAGGTAACCTCTATAGACTTAGAATTAGAACGATCATCCCTAGATTTTCTATGATGCTTTACAGCTTTCTTCCCTTTACCATTATTCTTTCTTTGAAACTTAGATCGACCCATAACAGTTAAACCCCCATCCTCAAAATTAATCTTATTCTTACCACATAATTTATATAAATTCCTATAAAGAAAAGGAGTCTCTTCCATTCATCATAATATCAATGAGATTATCATACAAAATTATCCAAAGAGATTAATAATATTATGTCTTGGTCTTTATCCTTAACATTAACATTAATATTATCCAAATATAGTATAATTTCATTAAACTCTTCAATATGTGTCTGAATTGGTGTTATGAGATGCATCTTGATGTTATATAGTTTATGTTTTTTTATATGGACAACCTAATAATGAATTTTTCAAACATTTTTTTTCATTACACTACTTAAAATTGGACTGATACCAATGGTTTGGAAAAACCGTTGGTATAGCTTTAATAAAATGACCCTATACCAACGGTTTGACTAAAAATATTGGTATGGATTCTATTTAATGACCCTATACCAACTGATTTTCCAAAACCATTGGTATAGGTCCAAAAATTTAAAATACCTATACCAATGGTTTGGAAAACTGTTGGTATAGGTATTTTTATTTTTAATGAATTATTTTATCAAATAACATTGAATAAATAATTAATTAATTTGATTATAAATATACGTATACATATTTATCATATTATGTTTCAAAAAAACATTGTATCTTGTGGTTAGATAGTTGAGATATAAATCATAGGTTTAGTGATCAAAACCAACCGAGGTTTTTCTTTTTAATTACCTATACCAACGATTTGGAAACAGTTGGTATAGCCCACCAATACTAGTGGTTTCCCATAACCACTAGTATAGGTCTATACTAACTCCAGATAAGACAATACCCACCCAAATCATTGTTATAGCCTATATCAATGGTTTTGGGACCTATATCAATGGTTCTAAGTCGTTGGTATATGATTATTTTCCAATAGTGTTAAATGGTGGTTTTTCAATTTTTCTTATGGAAGAAAGTGGGAAACATCATTTTAATGAACCAACTCAGGTGATTCCAGAACCGAACACCTGATCCAGCCAGTGGAAAGTCCTGAAGGGTGTTCCCGATCCCCATGGGTTGGCGACAAGCACCTGGGCATCAAGAACTACCTTTGGGAATGATTTTTTCCACAATAAACCAAATAATAAATAGATGAAATATATAAAAGAAATTCAACATTCCAATACTAAGTAAAATAGTGGAAGTTGAATATTATAAGTAAAAATAGGTTCCAAACCAAAAATAGGTAAACCAAAGTAGCTAAGGCCAATAAGAACCCATATATATGTGATATGAAGTCCAACATCCCACCATATCACCACCAAAATCCCACACCCTGTTAACATAGATACCCACCAACTCCATGAGGCCCCTTTCATTTACCCATGTCAGATAAAATAAGATCTACACACACCCAAAGGTATGTGCAGGGTGTGAGAAAAACATGCTCAGTATGATCCCACCAAGTGTTCCATAAGTAGTCTTTAATAAAACAAACCAATTATGATAATTTAAATAAATAAATTGCATGAAATATAGATTTACAAAATTTTCAATAAAACACAGAAATCCACCTTTCTTAGAATAATTTATAAAGTATGCATAAATAAAATATTTTCAAATCATTTACAAATAAAACATTTCTCAAAGCATTTATAAATAAACCACTTTCTAAAAGGATCACCAATGAAACTAGTCCTAGGGTAGATTAGGTTCAGGTTAGCTAGAATCCTCACACCTCAGTGATCAAATGTCTAAGTGCACATATATCCTTGGAACATGGGACTAGGTATGAGTTAAACACCCTGATAAGTGAACCCCTTATCATAATAAAGTTTTGTTAGAGTTGTATCATAATTTTATGCTAGGTATCCATAAACCATCCTAGCGTGCTTGTCCCAAATATATCCCCATATTACATTCCTCGAGTTTCCATGTGCTATAACCCACACTTAGAGGATTTAGAATTTTCAAAGATCCCATACTTAGAGGCTTTCAATTTCACAAGCATCCCACTCTTTGACACTCTCTGTTTCATAGTTCAAATCATTCCAGGGAATATCACACATCCATAATAAAACTACCAAAATTCATGATAAAACATGTTTTGAAAAACATTTTACATCATCAATACCAAAGGGTATATCCATTTTACAAAATAAGTCAAAAACATCACATTTTAATAATCATAGATCATGCCATTAAACAATTTAGAAAACCAATTTAAAATAAGAAAGAAATCATGATTTATAAAAACACAAGATTTTCATTAAACAACCTACCTCAAACAATTGGTATAACCAATAACTAAAAGGGATCCATACACCAAGATTAATTAAGTATTCTAATATGTAAATAATATCCCTAAATCGTGTAAACCCAATCAATGTTTTCACTAATTTTCTTATATTTGAAAGCCTAGTTTTGTGGTGACCTTCACATTTCTTTTTCCATATTATTGAGAAGATATATTGTTAACCCTATTTAAAATGTGGTATTTTCAACAAAAGTAATTTTAAATATCAATTAATTGATTATCGAGATCAATTTTAAATTATGAGGATGCAATTTAATTAAGGTGGGGAGAATGTAACACCTCGAAATTCTAAAGTAAGAACATTTTATTTGATAGCATGTATAACAAGCAACACCAAGCACGTAAGGGAATATAATATCCATATAATTTATAGTATATTTTATATTTTAAATATATTAAATCTATTCTATATATTGAAATTCATGCAACACTGGGTTATCTTGCGTTACACACAAGAACGATTTTGTTTGGTAGTTTGCGTTACACGCAAGACTGGGTTTTACCAAACAACAATATGTTATTAATATATTATTATTTAATAAAATAAGCTACAACCTAGACATTAAATTTATAAATATTAATATTATTAACTAATTTATGAAAATATATGGTTGAATTCATTGGTTATAAATTAATTATAAATGAATATAAGAACCAATTGAATATAAAGGGAATGTTTTTATAAGAAACTATCTTTATGCTCACAAAGGTGTTTTATCCTAATAAATTAAATTAATTATAATTATTGAGTGATATTAATGAAATATATATATTATACATTCAATTAAATATTTTTTATATTCATCCAATAGATTTTATAGGCATAAGATAAGAATAAATCTAGTTTTACGATTAAAATTTGTATTTTTCTAAAGAGTCAATTTTATCATCTTTTAATGGTGCACCTACATTAAATCTGCATTTTGAAACTTTTAAAAATTTTATAAGTAAAAAAAATCATTTTTGAAATCATATAATCAAAATTAGGTTAATTTTAATTTTTGATATTTTTCTGAGAAGTTTCATTTTTTGATGAATAATGAAAAATACTGAATTTTAATTCAAAACTGCTTTTTAATCTAATTTATTTATAATGTTAAATTGAATTTTTGATTGGTTTTAAATATTAATTATATAAATTTTACATATATTGAAACGCACGGCCGATTGTCGCCTATCGACCGGTCAAAGTTCCGGTGCTCTGCTAATGTGTATAGCAGCACTCGGGTCGAATCCTCGGCGATGGTACTTCGTAATAGTCGATTGTTTTTAGTTGATTGTATTTTGATTAGGGGGGTTTGTTTGCAGATCTTAATTGAAATGTTTAATGAATGATATTTAATTTAACAAGTTGATGAAGATTTGGGTGAGTTCATCATTAGGTTAGTTAAGCTTTTAATATCCTTGAGCTTTGCTTTATATTGCATTTAAATTAACACCCATGTCACAAGATGATGTTGATTATAATTCTTAAGTGTTAAGGCTTTAAACCAAGCCTTAACTTAACTTAAGGTTATAATCTCAATCATATCTTATTTATGGTGGTGTATTTATGGTTCCAATAATCCATGGAAACCACATGTTAAACAAAACAAGTCATTAATCCATGACATGTTAAGTCCAACATACACAATGTTAATTCAAAGAATATTCATCGAGCAGAAGCTCTCAATCACTTAACATACCTAAATTATAACTCACCCCAATGATAGATTTACTCAGAAATTTGGGTGATTAATAATATGGTTAAAATTATTATGATTATAAATTAAAAGATAAGAAAAAGAAAGGGATAAGAAAAGAGTGGTACGTCGACACACACACACGAACAATGATGATAATTAAAAAATGAACTTTAGATTGAATGAGGAAGCTAAATAAGGGAAGGGTATTGAACTGAATTTAAACTATTTTAAGAACATTAATATTAAAATACAGAAGGTGGATGAGAATAAGAGATATTGAAGAAGTAACTTGCATTAAAACAGAATTACAAAGAAAGAGAATTACAAGATTACAAAAATGAAGAACACAAAAGTAAGTGAAAACAAAGAGAGGAGGAAAGGTCTCTCAAGTGAAAACTTGAGTATGGCAGGTCCTCCCAAGCCTTTTTCAAAGCTTTTGTCGTGCCAATATGATCTCCTCTCTTCTGAAATGCCAACCCCTCTCAAAGAGAGAAGGGGGGAGTATTTATAGCCCAAGGAGTGGACTGTTTGCATTCCCAATCTGTTCCTCCACTTGCATCGCCAATTTGGAAATTCCGAAATCCGAATAATCAAATATATACTTCTCCAAAGTTGTAGACAATAATGTTGTCCGACTACTCTCAAAATTTGGAGTCATTTGGACGTAAGTATAAAAAGTTATGGCCGGTTGAATAAACAAACTTAAACTGTCCATTTCAATCCAGTCTTTTTGAAGTCCATAATGTGAAAGGGTTTTTGAATATTAAGATGCCTTCAAATACGAATGGTTTCTTCAACAAAGTCGTCCTTCTATATCTCCTCTTTCACACTGAAAAATATCAGCTCTCTTGGATGCTTACATCAGGAGATATGTCATGCATACTAAACTGATTTTAATTCTCGGCCAGAATGGTGGGCTGGACTTCAAAGATTTATTTGGGCCCCTTGTACTTGGATTTGGGCCTTGAAAATTTTATCCAAGATGCAATGTAGTGTCCACCTAATTATGGTGGAGAGTAATTGTTTTTGGATTTCTTTATTGATCCCAGTAAATCAATCTTCAAGGCTGGTCCAGTTTGTTCACAGATTCTTTGGTCTTGTTTGTGAGGACCATATGACCCTTCAAATGGAAGAATTGGATCATGGTTCCTTATAATGAAATGTTTTATATTGAAAGGAGAATCCTAAAAAACAATAACCACACAATTTGGATCAGTATAGTGATAGTTATAATTAAAACATTAAACTGACTCAATTTGACTACTTCTAAAAATGCTCAAATATTATACTTAATATTAAAACATTAATATTTCACACAAATTATGCACATTTCATATAAAATAAGTAAAGGGGGAATATAATAAGTCATGAAAATATTAATAACATCAACTCCCCCACACTTAGATTTGCGCGTGTCCTCATGTACAACAAATATAAAAACATGACAATATCATTTTCACTCACCAACAAATATTAAAATTTTGTTTTCTCCAATCAGGGGAGGTTTAGAATATTTCACTCATCCATATTGAATTCCATCAAAAATTTGGTTCACAATAATGCATCAAAAAAAATTCATTTTTTCATGTTCAAGGTTTGAATTAGAAAATGTAGGCACTCAAAACTTACTCCTCTCAAGATGATAAAAATGTATTTTAGGAGGTTCACTCATTCACCAACAAAAAGTGAAAATCAAGAGTTTTTAAGAGCTCTCAGCTTCCATTCCCAAATCTAATGTGTACAAGAATCAAGAGGTCTTTTAAGGGGTTTTTCAGTGGCTATGGGACGGTAGGTATATAATTTCCAAAGGAAAAGAGGGGTTAAAAACACCAACATGGAAAAATCAATGCACATTTTTTTTGAAATTTGATTTGAAAGGAAATAGAAACACACATTTACAAGGGCATGAATATGTGATGAATGAAAAGTGAGGGAGATAGAAAATGGAATAGGGTGAGATGATGGAATATGTACAACATGGAAGACTTCCAATAATGACACAATACAAGATGATTCAAGTGTTCTTTTTTTTCTCTTTTTGCTCTTTTTTTTCGAAAGTTGTGCTTGAAACAAGTCTCACAGTCATCTCTCAACCCATGTTTGATCTTCTCATGGAACTAATTTTAGTAGTTATAACACGATCAAAGGTTGATGATGAATGATTTTTGACCCACCCAAGACACAACCCATTCCATTTTTTTATTTTTATTTTTTTTCATTTTTTTTAATATAATTTTTTTTTCATTTTTTTTGAACACTTTTCAATGACTTTTGTACAAATGACAATTACACATATACACCCTAAAGGTCACAGAATTACAATCTCTCCCCCAAAATTGAATGTATGCTTTCCCTCAAGCATATGATGACACATTGGAAATCAATGAAAGTACGCCCAAAAATGAAGTCCATTCCCCCCACACATAAATTTCAATAAATTGTACAATGAAAATCCATGAAGATTTTGGGTGGGACAAGGTATTAGGCTTGTAATGTGGCTATCAAAAGAAAGGTTTTCATAGGCTCAAAGGGGCTTTCAAAAGTAGGATCAATATAAGGGTAACGGGAGGCTATTTGGCTATTCTGAGTCTCATGTGGCTTAGAAAATGCCTCTATCATATTAATGCACACAAAAGATGGAAATTCAGCTCGAAGGTCCACAAAATCAAGACTCAAAATCAGTGGTGAAGACACACAATGAAAAATATGGCCATTGATGACCTTGGCATGAAGGCTAATGTTATTCCTCACGGTAGGGGAGAATCATTTTCCACCAAAAATTGTTCATTCAAAATGTTTGTTATTGACACAAAATTGTTTACCCAAGTTTGAGATAAAAATTCAATATATTTGAGTTTAAAAAAAGCCTTTTGACTCCCCAAAATGTTTGGACAGAATTTCAATATTGGATGATGAGTAATTATGACACCCCTTTTGTTTTGTTAATTTTCATTTTTTTTAATTAATTTTTTTTAAATTTTTTTATTTTTAATGACACATCCACACAAAAGAGAAAATAAAAAAAAAGTTGTGGAAGAATGTTGTAAAAAAATGAGAGGGAGAGAGGAAGAAGAAGAAATAGAGAGAAGAAGAGAGGGAAGATAGATTGAGGAGAGAGAGAGTTAAAGGGAAAGAGGTGCCCCCTGTTTTGGATTTGGTGGGTTGCCATCTCCATCTAGTGGTGGGTCGGCTAGAGAATTTGGGGATTCGGTGGAAGTCGAGGTGGTTCCAGGACAGTGGGAAGTTACCTGAAAAATAAAATTCATTATTCACCTAATGAAAATCTAAAAAGAAATTGAAATTTCATAAAATTAAAAGAAAACATGGGTTGCCTCCCAAGAAGCGCTGCATTTATTTGTCTACAGCTGGACAATTGCAGTGGACTACCCATAGTCTGACGATGGCCATCGTATTTTCTCAACTCCAGTGTGCTTCCAGAAAAACTTTTTCTTTAGGAGGCCTGATGATTCATTGGATAATTTCTTCCCATCCTTGTTGGTGTGCTTGCAATTCAATGGGGGTGGAAAGAGAATATGACTATCCTCCCTTTGGTCTTCAATGTGAGGAATGATTTTATCCACAAAGTGATGATTTTCTATTCTTGGAAATTCAGGAAGATGTCTCAATTCTGATGGTTCATTTATGTAAGGTTCGGATAACACAAAAGTAGAGTATGAGATCCCAATTGTTTTTGACTCATTTATTTCATCACTTACCGATGTAGAGTAATGAGGATTAGTGGAGTCATAAGACTGAATAAAATTTTCAATATCCTTTACTTCAATGTTGTTCGCCAAAGAATGGTCAATTTCAACCTCACCGGTGATCACTTTATTAATTAGGGTACAAATATCACAAACATCACTACCATCAGAACAATATAAACACATTGGTTCAAGGTTCACTTCACATATAACAGAATTTTCAGAATCATGGATAGGAAATGATGAATGTGGGATAATCTGATCTGAATCAACAAAAGAGCATTCTAGTTCATTTTTCTCAATACCATCCATGTTGGAGCATTGGAGGTCAGAGGTGAGATGAGATTCCAAAGAGTTTTCAAGATCCTTTAGATCAATGGAGTTTTCATTTGTAATGTCAACATCAATTTCACCATTAATCGCTTGGTTAATGAGGATACAATATTCACAAACTCCTCTATTAGTAGAACAGGAAGAACATGATGGATTAGGATTCAACACACTCTCGGAGGGAGTTTCAGAAACATGGATTGAGAATGCAGAGTGATCCTCAGATGGGTATCGCATGGCTTGGAAAATGTTGAACTTGACCAGTTGGTCACCGAATTCCATGGATAAGATGCCAGCATGGACATCAATTTTGGTTTTAGATGTCATAAGGAATGGTCTTCCTAGAATTAGGGGAGATCGAGAAGAGTTCGTCTCACCTTCCATGTCAAGGACATAGAAATCAGCTGGGAAGATAAGATCATTGACCCGAACAAGAACATCCTCAATTATCCCCTCAGGACTGGCAGTGCTTCGATTGGCTAATTGAATGACAACACCCGTTGGGTGCAAGGGACCTAGACCAAGGTTGGAGAAAATGGATTTGGGCATGACATTTATTGAGGCTCCAAGGTCTATGAGTGCATCATCAAAGTTGGAACTCCCTATTTGACATGGAACCGTGAAGGTCCCTGGATCTTTGCACTTCATGGGAATGGACTGTTGGGTTGAAACATTTTCAATGTTCCTAAGTTTCCTCTTATGGGTGCACAATTCCTTAAGAAACTTTGCATACTTAGGGATTTGTTTGATGTCATCTAAGAGGGGGATGTTCACTTCAACACGTCTAAACATGTCAAGCATTTCAGGATCAGGTTCAAAGGAATTCTTAGGCTTGGAGATGGCTTGAGGAAAAGGAATTGGGTTCCTTAGAGGAATGGAAGGAGGTGAAGGAGTGGATTCAAGTTCCTTTTCCAGCTTTTTGTTCTTTTCATTTTCTAGATCAACATCGAAAGGGGAGGTAGAGCAATCAGCATGGGGCATTGCAATTTGCTTTCCCGATCTAAGTGAAATTGCACTTACATTACCCTTAGGGTTGGGTAATGGTTGAGCTGGGAGTTGGGATGAATTGGATGGTTGTTGCTGGCTCAGGTGGGATGCAAGTTGACCTATTTGGGTTTCAATGTTCTTGAGGCTAGAACGGTGAAGGAAGAAAGATCCTCTACAGCACTTTCCCATGGTTGTTTAGAAGAAGAGGCTTGTCCCAAATTGGGTTGGCCTTGATTTTGGTTCTTAGGAAAGCGATTGTATTGGGTGGGGAATTGGGAAGGCTCGTTAGGATAGTGGAATCTAGGAGGAGGATTGTTCCTTTGGGGTTGAGGAACAAAAGGATAAGGTTGATGGATGTTACCACCACTTTGACCATATTGGAACTGGTTTGGATTTTGATGAGGGAACTGAGGAGGATGATAAATGGCATTACCATACCTCAGAGGTGGGTTAAAGGTAGAAGAGAAGGGCTCAGAGTGGGGTTGGTTGAAGTTTCTAACAAACTGACCTGATTGTTGAGGGTTGAAGTTTTGCTGAGCATATGCCGCATTGAGCTCCATTGGACTAGATGAATCAGATGGATCATCTTGAAGTTGTGGACATGTGTCAGTCAGATGAGATGGAGAGTTGCAGATTCCACAATTCTTGATAGGTCCAGGGAATAGTGACTGTGGAGAAGATGAGGTTGGGTCTTTGGTAGCCACCGCTAGTTGACGCACAAGACCTGTAAGTTCACTCATCCACTCAGTCATCTTGTTGGGCTCTATGGATTGATTCTCTTGGGCTTGTTTCACTTGAGCATGTGCTCGAGTATGGAATTGCTGCGTGTTTGCAGCCATGTTGCTTATGAGTTCTCGTGCAGCTGCAGGAGTTTTGTCAACAAGAGCACCGCCACTTGCGGCATCAATGAGAGTTCTCTCCATAGCCAATAACCCCTCATAGAAGTATTGGATCAGGAGTTGGTCAGGGATTTGATGGTGTGGACAAGTTGCCACAAGCTTTTTGAACCTCTCCCAATACTCATGGAGTGATTCATTAGGGAATTGACGGATGCCGCTTATTTTCTTTCGGATAGAAGCTGTTCGGGAAGCGGGAAAGAACTTCTCAAGGAAAAGTCTCTTCATGTCAACCCATGAGTTTATGGAACCAGGTGGGAGGTAGTAGAGCCAAGACTTGGAAGAATCCGCTAGGGAAAAGGGTAAAGCTCTAAGCTTGATTTGTTCTTCAGAAACCCCTTGAGGCTTCATGGTAGAGCATACTGCTTGGAACTCTTTAAGGTGAAGATGTGGATCCTCACCGGCAAGCCCGTGAAAATGAGGTAGAAGATGAATCAAACCCGACTTGAGTTCGAAGTCAGATTCAATGTTTGGATATTGAATACCAAAAGGTTGGTAATTCATATCAGGGGAAGCGAGTTCTTTCAATGTTTGTTCCCTAGGATTGGCCATATCTAATTCAATTGGTAGGGAAATGATTGGTTCTTGGGTGATTTGGTTATCCCTAATGGTCCTCCTAATTCGACGAAGAGTTCTATCAATTTCAGGGTCAAACAAATCCGAGGGATTGTTTGGAAGGCTACGGGGCATTCAGAGAGATTTTGGAAGAAAGAGGAATATGGGTTTTTCTTTGTATTTTTTTCAGTTTATGATTTTTAAGAGGAAGACGGGTTTTTCTTTGTGTTTTTTTTTCAATTTTTTTTTAAATATTGTTTTTTTTAGGTTTTTTTTTACAATAACCAGAAACTAATGACTACTTAAAGCACCATCCCCGGCAACGGCGCCATTTGAAACGCACGGCCGATTGTCGCCTATCGACCGGTCAAAGTTCCGGTGCTCTGCTAATGTGTATAGCAGCACTCGGGTCGAATCTTCGGCGATGGTACTTCGTAATAGTCGATTGTTTTTAGTTGATTGTATTTTGATTAGGGGGGTTTGTTTGCAGAGCTTAATTGAAATGTTTAATGAATGATGTTTAATTTAACAAGTTGATGAAGATTGGGGTGAGTTCATCATTAGGTTAGTTAAGCTTTTTATATCCTTGAGCTTTGCTTTATATTGCATTTAAATTAACACCCATGTCACAAGATGATGTTGATTATAATTCTTTAGTGTTAAGGCTTTAAACCAAGCCTTAACTTAACTTAAGGTTATAATCTCAATAAGATCTTATTTATGGTGGTGTATTTATGGTTCCAATAATCCATGGAAACCACATGTTAAACAAAACAAGTCATTAATCCATGACATGTTAAGTCCAACATACACAATGTTAATTCAAAGAATATTCATCGAGCAGAAGCTCTCAATCACTTAACATACCTAAATTATAACTCACCCCAATGATAGATTTACTCAGACATTTGGGTGATTAATAATATGGTTAAAATTATTATGATTATAAATTAAAAGATAAGAAAAAGAAAGGGATAAGAAAAGAGTAGTACGTCGACACACACACACGAACAATGATGATAATTAAAAAATGACCTTTAGATTGAATGAGGAAGATAAATAAGGGAAGGGTATTGAACTAAATTTAAACTATTTTAAGAAAATTAATATTAAAATACAGAAGGTGAATGAGAATAAGAGATATTGAAGAAGTAACTTTCATTAAAACAGAATTACAAAGAAAGAGAATTACAAGATTACAAAAATGAAGAACACAAAAGTAAGTGAAAACAAAGAGAGGAGGAAAGGTCTCTCAAGTGAAAACTTGAGTATGGAAGGTCCTCCCAAGCCTTTGGCAAAGCTTTGGTCGTTCCAATATGATATCCTCTCTTCTGAAATGCCAACCCCTCTCAAGGAGAGAAGGGGAGAGTATTTATAGCCCAAGGAGTGGACTGTTTGCATTCTCAATCTGTCCCTCCACTTGCATCGCCAATTTAGAAATTCAGACATCCGAATAATCAAATATATCCTTCTCCAAAGTTGTAGACAATAATGTTGTCCTACTACTCTCAACATTTGGAGTCATTTGGACGTAAGAATAAAAAGTTATGTCCGGTTTAATAAACAAACTTAAACTGTCAATTTCAATCCAGTCTTTTTGAAGTCCATAATGTAAAAGGGTTTTTGAATATTAATATGCCTTAAAATACGAATGGTTTCTTCAACAAAGGCGGCCGTATATATCTCCTCTTTTACACTACAAAATCTCAGCTCTCTTGGATTCTTACATCAGGAGATATGTCATGAATACTAAACTGATTTTAATTCTCGGCCAGAATGGTGGGCTGGAATTCAAAGATTTATTTGGGCCCCTTGTACTTGGATTTGGGCCTTGAAATTTTTATCCAAGATGCAATGTAGTGTCACCCAAATTATGGTGGAGAGTTAATGTTTTTGGACTTCTGTATTGATCCCAGTAAATCAATCTTCAAGGCTGGTCCAGTTTGTTCACAGATTCTTTGGTCTTGTTTGTGAGGACCATATGACCCTTCAAATGGCAGAATTGGATCATGGTTCCTTATAATTAAATGTTTTATATTGAAAGGAGAATCCTACAAAATAAGAACCACACAATTTGGATCAGTATAGTGATAGTTATAATTAAAACATTAAACTGACTCAATTTGACTACTTCTAAAAATGCTCAAATATTATACTTAATATTAAAACATTAATATTTCACACAAATTATGCACATTTCATATAAAATAAGTAAAGGGGGAATATAATAAGTCATGAAAATATTAATAACATCAACTCCCCCACACTTATATTTGCGCGTGTCCTCATGTGCAACAAATATAAAAACATGACAAAATCATTTTCACTCACCAACAAATATTAAAATTTTGTTTTCTCCAATCAGGGGAGGTTTAGAATATTTCACTCATCCATATTGAATTCCATCAAAAATTTGGTTCACAATAATTCATCAAAAACAATTCATTTTTTCATGTTCAAGGTTTGAATTAGAAAATGTAGGCACTCAAAACTTACTCCTCTCAAGATGATAAAAATGTATTTTAGGAGGTTCACTCATTCACCAACAAAAAGTGAAAATCAAGAGTTTGTAAGAGCTCTCAGCTTCCATTCCCAAATATAATGTGTACAAGAATCAAGAGGTCTTTTAAGGGGTTTTTCAGTGGCTATGGGACGGTAGGTATATAATGTCCAAAGGAAAAGAGGGGTTAAAAACACCAACATGGAAAAATCAATGCACATTTTTTTTTTGAAATTTGATTTGAAAGGAAATAGAAACACACATTTACAAGGGCATGAATATGTGATGAATGAAAAGTGAGGGAGATAGAAAATGGAATAGGGTGAGATGATGGAATATGTACAACATGGAAGACTTCCAATAATGACACAATACAAGATGATTCAAGTGTTCTTTTTTTTTCTCTTTTTGCTCTTTTTTTTCGAAAGTTGTGCTTGAAACAAGTCTCACAGTCATCTCCCAACCCATGTTTGATCTTCTCATGGAACTAATTTTAGTAGTTATAACACGATCAAAGGTTGATGATGAATGATTTTTGACCCACCTAAGACACAACCCATTACATTTTTTTTATTTTTATTTTTTTTCATTTTTTTTAATATACTTTTTTTTCATTTTTTTTTGAACACTTTTCAATGACTTTTGTACAAATGACAATTACACATATACACCCTAAAGGTCACAGAATTACAACCTCTCCCCCACACTTGAATGGATGCTTTCCCTCAAGCATATGATGACACATTGGAAATCAATGAAAGTACGCCCAAAAATGAAGTCCATTTCCCCCACACATAAATTTCAATAAATTGTACAATGAAAATCCATGAAGAAGTTGGGTGGGACAAGGTACTAGGCTTATAATGTGGCTATCAAAAGAAAGGTTTTCATAGGCTCAAAGGGGATTTCAAAAGTAGGATCAATGTAGGGGTAACGGGAGGCTATTTGGCTATTCTGAGTCTCATGTGGCTTAGAAAATGCCTCTATCATATTAATGCACACAAAAGATGGAAATTCAGCTCAAAGGTCCACAAACTCAAGACTCATAATCAGTGGTGAAGACACACAATGAAAAAGATGGCCATTGATGACCTTGGCATGAAGGCTAATGTTATTCCTCACGGTAGGGGAGAATCATTTTCCACCAAAAAATGTTCATTCAAAATGTTTGTTATTGACACAAAATTGTTTACCCAAGTTTGAGATAAAAATTCAATATATTTGAGTTTAAAACAATCCTTTTGACTCCCCAAAATGGTTGGACAGAATTTCAATATTGGATTATGAGTAATTATGACACCCCTTTTGTTTTGTTAATTTTCATTTTTTTTAATTAATTTTTTTTAAATTTTTTTATTTTTAATGACACATCCACACAAAAGAGAAAATAGAAAAAAAAGTTGTGGAAGAATGTTGTAAAAAAAATGAGAGGGAGAGAGGAAGAAGAAGAAATAGAGAGAAGAAGAGAGGGAAGATAGATTGAGGAGAGAGAGAGTTAAAGGGAAAGAGGTGCCCCCTGGTTTGGATTTGGTGGGTTGCCATCTCCATCTAGTGGTGGGTCGGCTAGAGAATTTGGGGATTCGGTGGAAGTCGAGGTGGTCCCAGGACAGTGGGAAGTTACCTGAAAAATAAAATTCATTATTCACCTAATGAAAATCTAAAAAGAAATTGAAATTTCATAAAATTAAAATAAAACATGGGTTACCTCCCAAGAAGCGCTGCATTTATTTGTCTACAGCTGGACAATTGCAGTGGACTACCCATAGTCTGACGGTGGCCATCGTATTTTCTCAACTCCAGTGTGCTTCTAGAAAAACTTTTTCTTTGGGAGGCCTGATGATTCATTGGATAATTTCTTCCCATCCTTGTTGGTGTGCTTGCAATTCAATGGGGGTGGAAAGAGAATATGACTATCCTCCCTTTGGTCTTCAATGTGAGGAATGATTTTATCCACAAAGTGATGATTTTCTATTCTTGGAAATTCAGGAAGATGTCTCAATTCTGATGGTTCATTTATGTAAGGTTCGGATAACACAAAAGTAGAGTATGAGATCCCAATTGTTTTTGACTCATTTATTTCATCACTTACCGATGTAGAGTAATGAGGATTAGTGGAGTCATAAGACTGAATAAAATTTTCAATATCCTTTACTTCAATGTTGTTCGCCAAAGAATGGTCAATTTCAACCTCACCAGTGATCACTTTATTAATTAGGGTACAAATATCACAAACATCACTACCATCAGAACAATATAAACACATTGGTTCAAGGTTCACTTCACATATAACAGAATTTTCAGAATCATGGATAGGAAAGGATGAATGTGGGATAATCTGATCTGAGTCAACAAATGAGCATTCTAGTTCATTTTTCTCAATACCATCCATGTTGGAGCATTGGAGGTCATAGGTGAGATGAGATTCCAAAGAGTTTTCAAGATCCTTTAGATCAATGGAGTTTGCATTTGTAATGTCAACATCAATTTCACCATTAATCACTTGGTTAATGAGGATACAATATTCACAAACTCCTCTATTAGTAGAACAGGAAGAACATGATGGATTAGGATTCAACACACTCTCAGAGGGAGTTTCAGAAACATGGATTGAGAATGCAGAGTGATCCTCAGATGGGTATCGCATGGCTTGGAAAATGTTGAACTTGACCAGTTGGTCACCGAATTCCATGAATAAGATGCCAGCATGGACATCAATTTTGGTTTTAGATGTCATAAGGAATGGTCTTCCTAGAATTAGGGGAGATCGAGAAGAGTTCGTCTCACCTTCCATGTCAAGGACATAGAAATCAGCTGGGAAGATAAGATCATGGACCCGAACAAGAACATCCTCAATTATCCCCTCAGGACTGGCAGTGCTTCGATTGGCTAATTGAAAGACAACACCCGTTGGGGGCAAGGGACCTAGACCAAGGTTGGAGAAAATGGATTTGGGCATGACATTTATTGAGGCTCCAAGGTCTATGAGTGCATCATCAAAGTTGGAACTCCCTATTTGACATGGAACCGTGAAGGTCCCTGGATCTTTGCACTTCATGGGAATGGACTATTGGGTTGAAACATTTTCAGTGTTCCTAAGTTTCCTCTTATGGGTGCACAATTCCTTAAGAAACTTGGCATATTTAGGTATTTGTTTGATGTCATCTAAGAGGGGGATGTTCACTTCAACATATCTAAACATGTCAAGAATTTCAGGATCAGGTTCAAAGGAATTCTTAGGCTTGGAGATGGCTTGAGGAAAAGAAATTGGGTTCCTTAGAGGAATGGAAGGAGGTGAAGGAGTGGATTCAAGTTCCTTTTCCAGCCTTTTGTTCTTTTCATTTTCTAGATCAACATCGAAAGGGGAGGTAGAGCAATCAGCATGGGGCATTGCAATTTGCTTTCCCGATCTAAGTGCAATTGCACTTACATTACCCTTAGGGTTGGGTAATGGTTGAGCTGGGAGTTGGGATGAATTGGATGGTTGTTGCTGGCTCAGGTGGGATGCAAGTTGACCTATTTGGGTTTCAATGTTCTTGAGGCTAGAACGGGTGAAGGAAGCAAGATCCTCTACAGCACTTTCCCATGGTTGTTTAGAAGAAGAGGCTTGTCCCAAATTGGGTTGGCCTTGATTTTGGTTCTTAGGAAAGCGATTGTATTGGGTGGGGAATTGGGAAGGCTCGTTAAGATAGTGGAATCCAGGAGGAGGATTGTTCCTTCGGGGTTGAGGAACAAAAGGATAAGGTTGATGGATGTTACCACCACTTTGACCATATTGGAACTGGTTTGGATTTTGATGAGGGAACTGAGGAGGATGAGAAATGGCATTACCATACCTCAGAGGTGGGTTAAAGGTAGAAGAGAAGGGATCAGAGTGGGGTTGGTTGAAGTTTCTAACAAACTGACCTGATTGTTGAGGGTTGAAGTTTTGCTGAGCATATGCCGCATTGAGCTCCATTGGACTAGATGAATCAGATGGATCATCTTGAAGTTGTGGACATGTGTCAGTCGGATGAGATGGAGAGTTGCAGATTCCACAATTCTTGATAGGTCCAGGGAATAGTGAATGTGGAGAAGATGAGGTTGGGGCTTTGGTAGCCACCGCTAGTTGACGCACAAGACCTGTAAGTTCACTCATCCACTCATTCATCTTGTTGGGATCTATGGATTGATTCTCTTGGGCTTGTTTCACTTGAGCATGTGCTCGAGTATGGAATTGCTGCGTGTTTGCAGCCATGTTGCTTATGAGTTCTCGTGCAGCTGCAGGAGTTTTGTCAACAAGAGAACCGCTACTTGCGGCATCAATGAGAGTTCTCTCCATAGCCAATAACCCCTCATAGAAGTATTGGATCAGGAGTTGGTCAGGGATTTGATGGTTTGGACAAGTTGCCACAAGCTTTTTGAACCTCTCCCAATACTCATGGAGTGATTCATTAGGGAATTGACAGATGCCGCTTATTTCCTTTCGGATAGAAGCTGTTCGGGAAGCGAGAAAGAACTTCTCAAGGAAAAGTCTCTTCATGTCAACCCATGAGTTTATGGAACCAGGTGGGAGGTAGTAGAGCCAAGACTTGGCAGAATCCGCTAGTGAAAAGGGGAAAGCTCTAAGCTTGATTTGTACTTCAGAAACCCCTTGAGGCTTCATGGTAGAGCATACTACTTGGAACTCTTTAAGGTGAAGATGTGGATCCTCACCGGCTAGCCCGTGAAAATGAGGTAGAAGATGAATCAAACCCGATTTGAGTTCGAATTCAGCTTCAATGTTTGGATATTGAATACCAAGAGGTTGGTAATTCATATCAGGGGCAGTGAGTTCTTTCAATGTTTGTTCCCTAGGATTGTCCATATCTAATTCAATTGGTAGGGCAATGATTGGTTCTTGGGTGATTTGGTTATCCCTAATGGTCCTCCTAATTCGACAAAGAGTTCTATCAATTTCAGGGTCAAACAAATCCAAGGGATTGTTTGGAAGGCTACGGGGCATTCAGAGAGATTTTGGAAGAAAGAGGAAGATGGGTTTTTCTTTGTATTTTTTTTTCAGTTTATGATTTTTAAGAGGAAGACGGGTTTTTCTTTGTGTTTTTTTTTCAATTTTTTTTTAAATATTTTTTTTTAGGTTTTTTTTTACAATAACCAGAAACTAATGACTACTTAAAGCACCATCCCCGGCAACAGCTCCATTTGAAACGCACGGCCGATTGTCTCCTATCGACCGGTCAAAGTTCCGGTGCTCTGCTAATGTGTATAGCAGCACTCGGGTCGAATCCTCGGCGATGGTACTTCGTAATAGTCGATTGTTTTTAGTTGATTGTATTTTGATTAGGGGGGTTTGTTTGCAGAGCTTAATTGAAATGTTTAATGAATGATGTTTAATTTAACAAGTTGATGAAGATTGGGGTGAGTTCATCATTAGGTTAGTTAAGCTTTTTATATCCTTGAGCTTTGCTTTATATTGCATTTAAATTAACACCCATGTCACAAGATGATGTTGATTATAATTCTTAAGTGTTAAGGCTTTAAACCAAGCCTTAACTTAACTTAAGGTTATAATATCAATCAGATCTTATTTATGGTGGTGTATTTATGGTTCCAATAATCCATGGAAACCACATGTTAAACAAAACAAGTCATTAATCCATGACATGTTAAGTCCAACATACACAATGTTAATTCAAAGAATATTCATCGAGCAGAAGCTCTCAATCACTTAACATACCTAAATTATAACTCACCCCAATGATAGATTTACTCAGACATTTGGGTGATTAATAATATGGTTAAAATTATTATGATTATAAATTAAAATATAAGAAAAAGAAAGGGATAAGAAAAGAGTGGTACGTCGACACACACACACGAACAATGATGATAATTAAAAAATGAACTTTCGATTGAATGAGGAAGCTAAATAAGGGAAGGGTATTGAACTGAATTTAAACTATTTTAAGATCATTAATATTAAAATACAGAAGGTGGATGAGAATAAGAGATATTGAATAAGTAACTTGCATTAAAACAGAATTACAAAGAAAGAGAATTACAAGATTACAAAAATGAAGAACACAAAAGTAAGTGAAAACAAAGAGAGGAGGAAAGGTCTCTCAAGTAAAAACTTGAGTATGGAAGGTCCTCCCAAGACTTTGTCAAAGCTTTGGTCGTTCCAATATGATCTCCTCTCTTCTGAAATGCCAACCCCTCTCAAGGAGAGAAGGGGAGAGTATTTATAGCCCAAGGAGTGGACTGTTTTCATTCCCAATCTGTCCCTCCACTTGCATCGCCAATTTGGAAATTCAGACATCCGAATCATCAAATATATCCTTCTCCAAAGTTGTATACAATAATGTTGGCCGACTACTCTAAACATTTGGAGTCATTTGGACGTAAGGATAAAAAGTTATTGCCGGTTGAATAAACAAACTTAAACTGTCCATTTCAATCCAGTCTTTTTGAAGTCCATAATGTGAAAGGGTTTTTGAATATTAAGATGCCTTCAAATACGAATGGTTTATTCAACAAAGTCGGCCGTCTATATCTCCTCTTTCACACTGCAAAATTTCAGCTCGCTTGGATGCTTACATCAGGAGATATGTCATTAATACTAAACTGATTTTAATTCTCGACCAGAATGGTGGGCTGGACTTCAAAGATTTATTTGGGGCCCTTGTACTTGGATTTGGGCCTTGAAATTTTTATCCAAGATGAAATGTAGTGTCCCCCGAATTATGGTGGAGAGTTAATGTTTTTGGACTTCTGTATTGATCCCAGTAAATCAATATTCAAGGCTGGTCCAGTTTGTTCACAGATTCTTTGGTCTTGTTTGTGAGGACCATATGACCCTTCAAATGGCAGAATTGGATCATGGTTCCTTATAATTAAATGTTGTATATTGAAAGGAGAATCCTAGAAAACAAGAACCACACAATTTGGATCAGCATAGTGATAGTTATAATTAAAACATTAAACTGACTCAATTTGACTACTTCTAAAAATGCTCAAATATTATACTTAATATTAAAACATTAATATTTCACACAAATTATGCACATTTCGTATAAAATAAGTAAAGGGGGAATATAATAAGTCATGAAAATATTAATAACATCAACTCCCCCACACTTAGATTTGCGCGTGTCCTCATGTGCAACAAATATAAAAACATGACAAAATCATTTTCACTCACCAACAAATATTAAAATTTTGTTTTCTCCAATCAGGGGAGGTTTAGAATATTTCACTCATCCATATTGAATTCCATCAAAAATTTGGTTCACAATAATGCATCAAAAACAATTCATTTTTTCATGTTCAAGGTTTGAATTAGAAAATGTAGGCACTCAAAACTTACTCCTCTCAAGATGATAAAAATGTATTTTAGGAGGTTCACTCATTCACCAACAAAAAGTGAAAATCAAGAGTTTGTAAGAGCTCTCAGCTTCCATTCCCAAATCTAATGTGTACAAGAATCAAGAGGTATTTTAAGGGGTTTTTCAGTGGCTATGGGACGGTAGGTATATAATGTCCAAAAAAAAGAGGGGTTAAAAACACCAACATGGAAAAATCAATGCACATTTTTTTTGAAATTTGATTTGAAAGGAAATAGAAACACACATTTACAAGGGCATGAATATGTGATGAATGAAAAGTGAGGGAGATAGAAAATGGAATAGGGTGAGATGATGGAATATGTACAACATGGAAGACTTCCAATAATGACACAATACAAGATGATTCAAGTGTTCTTTTTTTTCTCTTTTTGCTCTTTTTTTTCGAAAGTTGTGCTTGAAACAAGTCTCACAGTCATCTCCCAACCCATGTTTGATCTTCTCATGGAACTAATTTTAGTAGTTATAACACGATCAAAGGTTGATGATGAATGATTTTTGACCCACCCAAGACACAACCCATTCCATTTTTTTATTTTTATTTTTTTTTCATTTTTTTTAATATAATTTTTTTTCATTTTTTTTGAACACTTTTCAATGACTTTTGTACAAATGAAAATTACACATATACACCCTAAAGGTCACAGAATTACAACCTCTCCCCCACACTTGAATGGATGCTTTCCCTCAAGCATATGATGACACATTGGAAATCAATGAAAGTATGCCCAAAAATGAAGTCCATTCCCCCCAAACATAAATTTCAATAAATTGTACAATGAAAATCCATGAAGATGTTGGGTGGGACAAGGTATTAGGCTTGTAATGTGGATATCAAAAGAAAGGTTTTCATAGGCTCAAAGGGGCTTTCAAAATTAGGATCAATGTAAGGGTAACGGGAGGCTATTTGGCTATTCTGAGTCTCATGTGGCTTAGAAAATGCCTCTATCATATTAATGCACACAAAAGATGGAAATTCAGCTCGAAGGTCCACAAACTCAAGACTCACAATCAGTGGTCAAGACACACAATTAAAAAGATGGACATTGATGACCTTGGCATGAAGGCTAATGTTATTCCTCACGGTAGTGGAGAATCATTTTCCACCAAAAATTGTTCATTCAAAATGTTTGTTATTGACACAAAATTTTTTACCCAAGTTTGAGATAAAAATTCAATATATTTGAGTTTAAAACAAGCCTTTTGACTCCCCAAAATGGTTGGACAGAATTTCAATATTGGATGATGAGTAATTATGACACCCCTTTTGTTTTGTTAATTTTCATTTTTTTTAATTAATTTTTTTTAAATTTTTTTATTTTTAATGACACATCCACACAAAAGAGAAAATAGAAAAAAAAGTTGTGGAAGAATGTTGTAAAAAAAATGAGAGGGAGAGAGGAAGAAGAAGAAATAGAGAGAAGAAGAGAGGGAAGATAGATTGAGGAGAGAGAGAGAGTTAAAGGGAAATAGGTGCCCCCTGGTTTGGATTTGGTGGGTTGCCATCTCCATCTAGTGGTGGGTCGGCTAGAGAATTTGGGGATTCGGTGGAAGTCGAGGTGGTTCCAGGACAGTGGGAAGTTACCTGAAAAATAAAATTCATTATTCACCTAATGAAAATCTAAAAAGAAATTGAAATTTCATAAAATTAAAAGAAAACATGGGTTGCCTCCCAAGAAGCGCTGCATTTATTTGTCTACAGCTGGACAATTGCAGTGGACTACCCATAGTCTGATGGTGGCCATCGTATTTTCTCAACTCCAGTGTGCTTCCAGAAAAACTTTTTCTTTGGGAGGCCTGATGATTCATTGGATAATTTCTTCCCATCCTTGTTGGTGTGCTTGCAATTCAATGGGGTTGTAAAGAGAATATGACTATCCTCCCTTTGGTCTTCAATGTGAGGAATGATTTTATCCACAAAGTGATGATTTTCTATTCTTGGAAATTCAGGAAGATGTCTCAATTCTGATGGTTCATTTATGTAAGGTTCGGATAACACAAAAGTAGAGTATGAGATCCCAATTGTTTTTGACTCATTTATTTCATCACTTACCGATGTAGAGTAATGAGGATTAGTGGAGTCATAAGACTGAATAAAATTTTCAATATCCTTTACTTCAATTTTGTTCGCCAAAGAATGGTCAATTTCAACCTCACCAGTGATCACTTTATTAATTAGGGTACAAATATCACAAACATCACTACCATCAGAACAATATAAACACATTGGTTCAAGGTTCACTTCACATATAACAGAATTTTCAGAATCATGGATAGGAAAGGATGAATGTGGGATAATCTGATCTGAATCAACAAATGAGCATTCTAGTTCATTTTTCTCAATACCATCCATGTTGGAGCATTGGAGGTCAGAGGTGAAATTAGATTCCAAAGAGTTTTCAAGATCCTTTAGATCAATGGAGTTTTCATTTGTAATGTCAACATCAATTTCACCATTAATAATTTGGTTAATGAGGATACAATATTCACAAACTCCTCTATTAGTAGAACAGGAAGAACATGATGGATTAGGATTCAACACACTCTCAGAGGGAGTTTCAGAAACATGGATTGAGAATGCAGAGTGATCCTCAGATGGGTATCGCATGGCTTGTAAAATGTTGAACTTGACCAGTTGGTCACCGAATTCCATGGATAAGATGCCAGCATGGACATCAATTTTGGTTTTAGATGTCATAAGGAATGGTCTTCCTAGAATTAGGGGAGATCGAGAAGAGTTCGTCTCACCTTCCATGTCAAGGACATAGAAATCAGCTGGGAAGATAAGATCATTGACTTGAACAAGAACATCCTCAATTATCCCCTCAGGACTGGGAGTGCTTCGATTGGCTAATTGAATGACAACACCCATTGGGTGCAAGGGACCTAGACCAAGGTTGGAGAAAATGGATTTGGGCATGACATTTATTGAGGCTCCAAGGTCTATGAGTGCATCATCAAAGTTGGAACTCCCTATTTGACATGGAACCGTGAAGGTCCCTGGATCTTTGCACTTCATGGGAATGGACTGTTGGGTTGAAACATTTTCAATGTTCCTAAGTTTCCTCTTATGGGTGCACAATTCCTTAAGAAACTTGGCATACTTAGGGATTTGTTTGATGTCACCTAAGAGGGGGATGTTCACTTCAACACGTCTAAACATGTCAAGCATTTCAGGATCAGGTTCAAAGGAATTCTTAGGCTTGGAGATGGCTTGAGGAAAAGGAATTGGGTTCCTTAGAGGAATGGAAGGAGGTGAAGGAGTGGATTCAAGTTCCTTTTCCATCTTTTTGTTCTTTTCATTTTATAGATCAACATCGAAAGGGGAGGTAGAGCAATCAGCATGGGGCATTGCAATTTGCTTTCCCGATCTAAGTGCAATTGCACTTACATTACCCTTAGGGTTGGGTAATGGTTGAGCTGGGAGTTGGGATGAATTGGATGGTTGTTGCTGGCTCAGGTGGGATGCAAGTTGACCTATTTGGGTTTCAATGTTCTTGAGGCTAGAACGGGTGAAGGAAGCAAGATCCTCTACAGCACTTTCTCATGGTTGTTTAGAAGAAGAGGCTTGTCCCAAATTGGGTTGGCCTTGATTTTGGTTCTTAGGAAAGCGATTGTATAGGGTGGGGAATTGGGAAGGCTCGTTAGGATAGTGGAATCCAGGAGGAGGATTCTTCCTTTGGGGTTAAGGAACAAAAGGATAAGGTTGATGGATGTTACCACCACTTTGACCATATTGGAACTGCTTTGGATTTTGATGAGGGAACTGAGGAGGATGAGAAATGGCATTACCATACCTCAGAGGTGGGTTAAAGGTAGAAGAGAAGGGCTCAGAGTGGGGTTGGTTGAAGTTTCTAACAAACTGACCTGATTGTTGAGGGTTGAAGTTTCGCTGAGCATATGCCGCATTGAGCTCCATTGGACTAGATGAATCAGATTGATCATCTTGAAGTTGTGGACATGTGTCAGTCGGATGAGATGGAGAGTTGCAGATTCCACAATTCTTGATAGGTCCAGGGAATAGTGACTGTGGAGAAGATGAGGTTGGGGCTTTGGTAGCCACCGCTAGTTGACGCACAAGACCTGTAAGTTCACTCATCCACTCAGTCATCTTGTTGGGCTCTATGGATTGATTCTCTTGGGCTTGTTTCACTTGAGCATGTGCTCGATTATGGAATTGTTGCGTGTTTGCAGCCATGTTGCTTATGAGTTCTCGTGCAGCTGCAGGAGTTTTGTCAACAAGAGCACCGCCACTTGCGGCATCAATGAGAGTTCTCTCCATAGCCAATAACCCCTCATAGAAGTATTGGATCAGGAGTTGGTCAGGGATTTGATGGTGTGGACAGGTTTCCACAAGCTTTTTGAACCTCTCCCAATACTCATGGAGTGATTCATTAGGGAATTGACAGATGCCGCTTATTTCCTTTCGGATAGAAGCTGTTCGGGAAGCGGGAAAGAACTTCTCAAGGAAAAGTCTCTTCATGTCAACCCATGAGTTTATGGAACCAGGTGGGAGGTAGTAGAGCCAAGACTTGGCAGAATCCACTAGGGAAAAGGGGAAAGCTCTAAGCTTGATTTGTTCTTCAGAAACCCCTTGAGTCTTCATGGTAGAGCATACTACTTGGAACTCTTTAAGGTGAAGATGTGGATCCTCACCGGCTAGCCCGTGAAAATGAGGTAGAAGATGAATCAAACCCGATTTGAGTTCGAAGTCAGCTTCAATGTTTGGATATTGAATACCAAGAGGTTGGTAATTCATATCAGGGGCAGCGAGTTCTTTCAATGTTTGTTCCCAAGGATTGGCCATATCTAATTCAATTGGTAGGGAAATGATTGGTTCTTGGGTGATTTGGTTATCCCTAATGGTCCTCCTAATTCGACGAAGAGTTCTATCAATTTCAGGGTCAAACAAATCCGAGGGATTGTTTGGAAGGCTACGGGGCATTCAGAGAGATTTTGGAAGAAAGGGGAAGACGGGTTTTTCTTTGTGTTTTTTTTTCAATTTTTTTTTAAATATTGTTTTTTTTAGGTTTTTTTTACAATAACCAGAAACTAATGACTACCTAAAGCACCATCCCTGGCAACGGCGCCATTTGAAATGCACGGCCGATTGTCGCCTATCGACCGGTCAAAGTTCCGGTGCTCTGCTAATGTGTATAGCAGCACTCGGGTCGAATCCTCGGCGATGGTACTTCGTAATAGTCGATTGTTTTTAGTTGATTGTATTTTGATTAGGGGGGTTTGTTTGCAGATCTTAATTGAAATGTTTAATGAATGATATTTAATTTAACAAGTTGATGAAGATTTGGGTGAGTTCATCATTAGGTTAGTTAAGCTTTTTATATCCTTGAGCTTTGCTTTATATTGCATTTAAATTAACACCCATGTCACAAGATGATGTTGATTATAATTCTTAAGTGTTAAGGCTTTAAACCAAGCCTTAACTTAACTTAAGGTTATAATCTCAATCATATCTTATTTATGGTGGTGTATTTATGGTTCCAATAATCCATGGAAACCACATGTTAAACAAAACAAGTCATTAATCCATGACATGTTAAGTCCAACATACACAATGTTAATTCAAAGAATATTCATCGAGCAGAAGCTCTCAATCACTTAACATACCTAAATTATAACTCACCCCAATGATAGATTTACTCAGACATTTGGGTGATTAATAATATGGTTAAAATTATTATGATTATAAATTAAAAGATAAGAAAAAGAAAGGGATAAGAAAAGAGTGGTACGTCGACACACACACACGAACAATGATGATAATTAAAAAATGAACTTTAGATTGAATGAGGAAGCTAAATAAGGGAAGGGTATTGAACTGAATTTAAACTATTTTAAGAACATTAATATTAAAATACAGAAGGTGGATGAGAATAAGAGATATTGAAGAAGTAACTTTCATTAAAACAGAATTACAACGAAAGAGAATTACAAGATTACAAAAATGAAGAACACAAAAGTAAGTGAAAACAAAGAGAGGAGGAAAGGTCTCTCAAGTGAAAACTTGAGTATGGAAGGTCCTACCAAGCCTTTGGCAAAGCTTTTTTCGTGCCAATATGATCTCCTCTCTTCTGAAATGCCAACCCCTCTCAAGGAGAGAAGGGGAGAGTATTTATAGCCCAAGGAGTGGACTGTTTGCATTCCCAATCTGTCCCTCCACTTGCATCGCCAATTTGGAAATTCATACATCCGAATCATCAAATATATCCTTCGCCAAAGTTTTAGACAATAATGTTGGCCGACTACTCTCAACATTTGGAGTCATTTGGACGTAAGGATAAAAAGTTATGGCCGGTTGAATAAACAAACTTAAACTGTCCATTTCAATCCAGTCTTTTTGAATTCCATAATGTGAAAGGATTTTTGAATATTAAGATGCCTTCAAATACGAATGGTTTTTTCAAAAAAGTCGGCCGTCTATATCTCCTCTTTCACACTACAAAATCTCAGCTCGCTTGGATGCTTACATCAGGAGATATGTCATTCATACTAAACTGATTTTAATTCTCGGACAGAATGGTGGGCTGGACTTCAAATATTTATTTGGGACCCTTGTACTTGGATTTGGGCCTTGAAATTTTTATCCAAGATGCAATGTAGTGTCCCCCGAAATATTGTGGAGAGTTAATGTTTTTGGACTTCTGTATTGATCCCAGTAAATCAATCTTCAAGGCTGGTCCAGTTTGTTCACAGATTCTTTGGTCTTGTTTGTGAGGACCATATGACCCTTCAAATGACAGAATTGGATCATGGTTCCTTATAATGAAATGTTGTATATTGAAATGAGAATCCTAAAAAAGAAGAACCACACAATTTGGATCAGTATATTGATAGTTATAATTAAAACATTAAACTAACTCAATTTGACTACTTCTAAAAATGCTCAAATATTATACTTAATATTAAAACATTAATATTTCACACAAATTATGCACATTTAATATAAAATAAGTAAAGGGGGAATATAATAAGTCATGAAAATATTAATAACATCATATATTAATCCAATTTATTTTATTTTAATAAATTTCACTTTGAAATTGGATATAATAACTTAGCAAACTTTCGAACGTTTTTACTTTAAAAACTCGCATTGTTGTCCCATCTATGGGGTTATATTTAAACAAATTTATGAAAATTATGTGATTATAATTTTGAAAAATTAATTCCATATTTTTAATCAGAATAATATATAATTTCCAATATGTTCAACTTAGTTTTTGACAAAAAAAAGATTAGAGAAAGTGATTAAAGTTAATTACAATGATTAAGAGAAAAATTAGCTTAATAAATAACTAAAAATTATACTTAAGAGACAAAAAAACTATAAAATTATCCAAAATACATTTTATTCCCATATTTAAACCTTATCCTCCCTTTTATATAATTTTTTTCATTATTAGAGCCACTTGATATGGGAAAAACGTGGGTGGAATTCCCTTTTCCAAAATTTACAAGAATATCACTCCTTCTCCACTATAAAAAGGCACCCACTCCTCCCACTTATTCACACCTATAAAAGACCTTTAGGTCACCAAAACTCTGCTCAAATAAGATCCCAAAATCCAACCCCTAATCCTAGAAGTCTTAACTTGGGTAGAAAGAAAACCAATGAAGCCTTTTGGCATAAACCAAAAGAAGTTACCCGAATAAGAGGTAACATTCTTCAATGTACATTTATGTTTTATTTGTTTCTCCACCAATTAATTTAATATTATTCCATTATTATATAATAACACCGTTATCCTCAATATACTGTAATGTTTTTATTTTAAGTTTTCGACCTACACCTACACACACTTCCATAAAATGGGTAACAAACTTATCATTCATGTACGACAAACTATCATCTTGTGAAATGATGTTGTTCATTTTTCCTTTACCACCTCTTGTGGTTGGACATTATGATGGACACACATATATGATATTTATCTTGTCATAATACTTATCAAATTTTTATGTAACACATACCTTCATGTTGAGCAAGTTTTGTTTTCAACAATACATAATATTGTTATTTAAAGGGGGAGTTTATATTAATACTCTATCTCTTTATGATAATTTTGATGCTCACAAATACCCTTAATTATTTTCTAATGATTTTATTTTTTAATCATTTTTAGTGAATTTATTATTTTATTTTACTCTTGAAATTACGGGAATTTATTACTAAATTATTCGTATTTAGCGTGTTCTGGAAACACTGTTCATGCACTACTTATTAGGAATCTGCTTTAGCTTATTCTAGAAACATTGTTCATACACTACGTGGATAAACATAGAGTAAGGATAAAAACCGTGTATACTTTTTGAGATAAGGAAAAAGTATGGTTAAACAACCATATGTTATCGGCAAAGTATGGAAGAAGAACCCTACATTAGGAAGGAACCCTACGTTTGGGATATCAGAAAAGTATGGAAGGAGAACCGTAAGTAAATATTAAACGTTACGTTTGTTTCTCAAAGGTATGGTTCATAAACCATACTTTTTGTAAACAACCATACATTCTTGGAAAATTATGTATCAAGTAAAAGTATAGATCTTTTACCGTATATTTGAAAGTTGAAGAGAAAAGTATGGATGACTAGCCCTACGTTTGGAATGAACCTTACATTGTGAACCTTACATTTGAAGGCTACATCATCAACCTTACGTTCAGAGGATGAATACAGTTCAACTCAACCTTACATTTGGTGTCGGAGAATTTAAAGTCGATTTTTTAATACAACGGTCAATACGCTGATTATTAGGCAGATTTCAAGCCAGATTTAAAGTTGATTTCAAAGTACGATTTTTACTGATTCAAAACTGTTTCATCAATGATTTGATAATTTAATTAAATGGAGCTTTTTATGACGAGTCTTAAGGGAAGTTATGACTACTCTGTAAAATTCAAATGTTTGAATATCGCGAGTAAAAATGCGAATTTTGTGGATCTAATTTTGTAGGAAAAGTTTTTATCGTTATTTTATTTATATCGGATTTTTAAAAATTGTATCATGTATTATTGATCGTATGCGATCTTTTGATTATTGAAAGGAAAGAAAAGAAAAATAGAGTAAAAAACAACATATACAGATCTACTGATTCAAAAGGAGCATAAAAGCTCTGTTTTAAAAGGAAGAAAGATCGTGATAGAAAATTCACTTGTTCTACAATGAAGATCTACTGTGAATTTGTTACTGTTGAGGTTCTAAATTATATTTCTATATCTACTGCAATAGGATCGACTTAGAACGCCTCTTATGTGAAGATTATTATTTATGAAGGCAACAATCCATCTAATGTCAATTGCATGTTGTTGCAATTGTAAAGAACATCTACAAAGTATTTTCAAAATAATAAAATCTATTCTTGAGTGATCGGCTTCTTGTACTAAGTTGTGTAAAATTCTGTAAGTGAACCAGAAGGCTTTGTTTTGCCTTGGATTGTAAAGGTGTCAACTGATTGTACTCAGTTGTGAACCGGTCTGTTGAAATGAGGACCAGATAGTTAAAATCACCAAGCTCATGGAGTAGAGCATTGGTGGAGTGGACTAGGGGCCTTCTGTTCCCCGAACCACTATACATCTTGTGTTTCTGCTATTTAAATTTCTGCTGCATCATTTTATCTGATTAAAGTTAAAAGGTAGAACACAATCTCGTAAATATTTTTGAAAAGACACAATTCCCCCCTCCCCCCTCTTGTGTATATTTGGTGTAATTTGATCCAACAATTGGTATCAAAGGTTGGGATTTCTAATAAAGCTTTAACGAGCTGAAAGTGATTATACACAGAGCAAGATGACTGATACAAGAGAGTGAATGTCTATGGTCAGAGAACCATACTTCAATGGAGAAAACTATGGATGCTGGAAGTCACGAATGATTATCTATCTGAAAAATCTTGGATACAGAGTCTATTCTAAGATTCTAACTCCATATGAAATTCCAGAAAAACCTGAAACATGGAGTGCAGCTACTGAAGCAGATTATGACATGAACTTGAAGGCAATGAATGCAATTATATGTTGTCTAGGACCTGATGAGTTTAAAAGAGTATCTCAATGCCCAACAGCATATGAAATGTGGCAAACTATTGTTGTTGCTTACGAAGGAACTAACAGTATCATGGAAATGAGATATGCAACTGTTAAGCTTAAATTTGATACATTCAGAATGGTTGAAGGTGAGATTATTACTTAAATGAATGGAAGATTGACATAGATTGTCAATAACATAACTATCTTGGGAGATCCCATTAAGCAAGTTGATCAAGCTTTAAAAGTATTGAGAGTACTGCCTTCAAAATGGAATGGAATCTCTGCAGCAATCAGACAGTCGACACTTGTCAAAAATTTAACCATGAGAGAACTAATTGGAACACTAATGATGTATGAAGCTGAGATGGAAGATTAAGCTAATGAACATAAAGTTCTTATCAAAAGTGATGAAACTGCCTTGAAAGTATCATCACAGAGCAAAATCAGAAAGATGAAGAAAAATGTAAAATAGAAGTCAGAGAGTTCTGATTTATCTAATTCTGATATGGAATTGGCTCAGCTAGCCTGAAGATTCACAAAATTCTATAGAAAGAAGAAGGGCTTCAGAAAATCCTTCAAAAAGGATGACAAGGAAATCAGATGCTATGAATGCAAGAAAATGGGGAATATCAGGCCTGACTGTCCTCAGCTAAAAGAAGACAAGAGAAAGAAATTTTTCAAAAGAAATGACTATGAGCATAAGGACAAGAAAGCCATGAAAGCTACATGGAGTGTATCTGAAGACTCCAGTAGTACTTTTCAATAAGACTCAGAGAAGGAGGAAGCAAATCTGAAATCCAACATGTGTTTTATGGCAGAAACAGATGAGGTACAATCTTACTACTCTTCTGATTCTAGTTATGAATCTAATTACTCTAATGAAAAACTTGCAACCTACTGCAATATGCTTGAAGAAAATATGACTCTCTATTTAAGAATCATAAGTCTTTAAATAATATTCATAAGTCTGAGTCTGATGAAAGAGATACAATGCTAACACAATATAAGGAGTTAACTGAAAAATTTGATTCAATTAATTCTAACAATATAGATTATGAATCAAAGATAAAATCACTGCAAACTGAAGTAGAAACTTATAAAACTCCAGCCCTTGTTTTTACTAAAGAAGAAAATACTTTAAATAAAATCCTTGGGAAAAATGTCATTAAAAAGGAGAGATTTGGAATTGACAGTAAATGTGAAAAACCCAAGCTATACAAAAACTATTTTATTCCAAGTGAAAAAAGACTAAATTGTAATTACTGTGGAATAAGAGGATATATTTCTAAAAGCTGTTTCTTAAGACAACCCCAAATAAGTGGCATTAAGAAAGATTTTGTATCAAACGATCTATTTGACTCATGTGAAATTATAAAAACAAAGCAAGTCTGGATTCCCAGATCCCTGCTAGCTAACACTACTGGACCCAACAAAATATGGGTACCAAAGAAATCTGTGTAAATGTCTTTGTAGGGAGCAGGTCACAAGAGTAAAAAGGATATGTGGTATATGGACAGTGGATGCTCAAGACATATGAGTGGAAACTCATTGAATTTCTCTACACTCACTCAAAAAGATGGTGGACTTGTCACTTTTGGTGACAATGCCAAAGGAAAAATCATTGGTATTGGAACAGTTGGAGATCTAGAAGCTGCCTCAATTAATAAAGTACTTTATGTACAAGGATTGAAACACAATATGATAAGTATCTCTCAACTATGTGATGATGGTTATGTTTTTTATTTTTCTAACAATTGTTGTTCTATTTTCAAAAATAAATTGCTTAAATTTAGAGCACCAAGAACTAATAATGTGTATACCCTGGATTTAAATTCCTTGTGTAAACAACAAGTAAATTGCTTAACTGCTAAAATAAATGAATCCTGGATCTGGAATAGGAGACTTGGACATTGTAATGTATATGTTTTAAATAAGTTATCTAAGAAACATTTAGTTTTTTATTTGCCTAGTCTCAAATTTGAAAGTGACAAATTCTGTGATGCATGTCAACTTGGAAAACAACACAAATCATCCTTCAAATCTGTTAACAAAATTACTACATCTAAACCTCTAGAACTTATTCATATGGATTTGTTTAAACCTTCAAGAGTAGCAATATTGGTTGTTAAATTATATGTATATGTTTTAGTTGATTACTATTCTAGATTTACATGGATTTTCTTTTTGAAATTTAAAAATGAAGCTTTTAATTTATTTGAAAGTTTTTGTAAAGCTGTTCAAAATGAAAAAGGTTTTAAAATAATTTCATTAAGAAGTGATCATGGTGGAGAATTTGAGAATCAGGAATTTAATTCCTTCTGCTCAAATATGGGTATTAAACACACCTTCTCTGCACCTAGAACACCTAAACAAAATGGAATTGTTGAAAGAAGAAATATAACTATTCAGGAAATGGCTAGGACTATGCTAAATGAATACAGCCTTCCTACCTACTTTTGGGCAGAAGCTGTAAGCACGGCCTGCTATATAATGAATAGAGTTTTAATTAGACCTCTTTTGAAAAAGACACCCTATGAACTTTGGAATAACAGAAAACCTAAAGTTAACTACTTTAAAGTTTTTGGATGTAAGGTTTACATCTTAAACACCAAGGATAATCTTGGTAAGTTCGATCCAAAATCTGATGAAGGAATTTTCTTAGGATATTCTGCTACCTCCAAAGCTTATAGAATCTATAATAAGAAGTCAAGGATTGTTGAAGAATCAGTTCATGTGAAATTTGATGAATCTGATCTCTTTGATAAAAGGACAGATCAAATGGATGAATCTGACTCTAATGATAACATGAGGCTTGAGAACTTGAAAAATGATTATGAAAAAGATATAAATAAAATTCAGTCCAGTTCAGAAGAACATGATACTGAAGAACCTATAAGTGTGTTGCCTAGATAGACTAGAACCCTAAATAATCACCCTTTAGAAACTATAATAGGCGACTTAGATACAGGAATAAAAACTAGAAGAAATATAGGAAATCTTGTAGAATTCTCTGCCTTTCTATCCCAATTAGAACCCAAGACTATAGAAGAAGCTTTATATGGTGAAATCTGGATGATAGCAATGCAAGAAGAATTAAACCAGTTCAAAAGAAATGAAATCTGGGAATTAGTTGAAAGACCACAGAACTATCCAGTGATAGGAACCAAATGGGTCTTTAGAAATAAGCAATATGATCAAGGAATAATAACTAGAAATAAAGCTAGACTTGTAACCAAAGGATATAATCAGGAAGAAGGTATAGATTATGATAAGACCTTTGCACCTATAGCTAGACTAGAAGCCATTAGAATCCTCTTAGCCTATGTATCTCATATGAACTTTAAATTATTTCAAATGGATGTTAAGTCTACCTTTTTAAATGGTTATTTAATGGAGGAAGTTTATGTTGAGCAACCTCCTGGTTTTGAAAATTCTCAAAAACCAGATTCAGTTTTTAAACTTACTAAAGCTCTCTATGGCCTTAAACAAGCACCTAGAGCTTGGTATGAAAGATTAAGCTCTTTTCTTTTGAAAAATGATTTTACTATTGGAATGGAAGATCCAACACTGTTTAAGAAAACTGTGAATTCTAATATTTTATTGGTTCAAATTTATGTTGATGATGTAATTTTTGGATCAACTAATAAAACCCTTTGTCATGAGTTTTCAAAGTTAATGCAAAAAGAATTTGAAATGAGTATGATGGGAGAACTAAATTTCTTTTTAGGACTTCAAATTTATCAAAAAGATTTTGGAAATGTTTTGAATCAAAGAAAATAAATTACTGATTTATTGAAGAAATTTGTACTTGAAAATAGCAAGACATATACAACTCCTATGAGTACTAATATAAAACTTGATTTAGATGAAACTGGAAAATTTGTTGACAACAAGTTATATAGAGGTATGATTGGTAGTTTATTATATCTTACTGCTAGCATTCCATATATAATGTATTCGGTATGTCTTTGTGCAATATTTCAATCAAATCCTAAAGAATCTCATCTAACTGCTGTTAAAAGAATTTTTAGATATTTAAAATGGAAATGTTTTTCAATCTCTTATTTATCCTAAAACTTCTGATTTCAATTTTATTTCATATTCAGATGCATACTTTGGGAGTTTTAGATTAGATAGGAAAAGCACTTCAGGAACTTGTCACGTTTTAGGAATATCTTTAGTGTCATGGTCAAGTAAGAAACAACATTCAGTTGCCCTGTCAACAGCTGAGGCAGAGTATTTTTCTGCTGGTAGTTGTTGTGCACAGGTGTTGTGGATGAAAAACACTCTTATGGACTTTGGAATAAATTTTAATAATACACCTATTTTATGTGATAATACTAGTTCTATAAATATTTCAAAAAATCTGATTAATCATTCTAGAACTAAGCATATTGATATCAGACATCATTTTCTAAGAGATCATGTTCTTAAAAAGGATGTATCTTTGGAATTTATAAGTACTGAAATTCAATTAGCTGATATTTTTACTAAACCTATTCCCACTGCAAGGTTTGATTTTATTAAGGGGGAGCTAGGTTAATTTGATTTTAAATAAAATTTTATTTTACAATGGTAGTTCTTTATTTTAATTCTACTTAAAATAATTTAGCTATTTTTTTATTCAAACAGAATAAGTTTCTTTTCCCCGCATAATTTATTTTATTTATTTTTAAATATATGTAATGATTATTAAAAACATGGGAATCAAGGTTGTCAGAAACCCTTTCGACTTCTAAACCATTTCATTTCTATCGAAACATTTCGAACCCGCAACTACACCTCTGCTCATCAACCCTAATCTTCAAACCTCTGAAACCCTAACCTTCAAACCTTCAAAGATTCTCACAGAGATGGTAAGGACTAAAAGAGCCAATGAAGCTGAGACAAGCAATGCTAAGAGACAACACTCCGAAGGAAGAAAAATCTTACAGGGAAAGGTAATCGATCTCAACTGGTTATTTCAGACAAATCTATTGTTGAAACAAGCACTGTCATTTCAGAACCTTGAACAGACATTCAACAGTGAAAATACAGAATTTTTGTATGAGGTAGATACTGAGGACAGTATGATGGCTAAGATAGAGGATAGAGATTTCTCAATCTCGTCAGTAGAAATTAGTCAGATTCGCAACTGCCCTCATGAGGGAGTTTTTCATTTCGATTTGAAAAATATTAGATATTTTGTGCATAAATCAGAGGACATAATGTCGTTTCTCTTTGGTATTACGACTGTAAAGAAAATGTTTTTCAAGGATTTGGAGCCTGATCAGAAAATTTTGGTCAAATTTGTGCAAATAGGGATTGCACTGAGGATGTCTGAGATGGAAAAGATATTATATCCCGATATGTATATAATGTATCTTTTTCTCAGTGATGTCAAACTCAATTTTCCTAGGTATATGGTTAGATACCTAATATATTTTTGTCAGAGTGATGCCCGAATGAACTTTTATCCTTTTGGTCGATTCATTTCCAAGCTATTGCTTAAGAAGGACATGGTGATACTGGTGGATGCCAGAGTACACTTTCATCACAGTAATGTGTTTAATGCTGGAACTTTAAGGAAGATTGGCTATTTTTGGAGTACTATCAAAGGAAAACTTTTACCAGTAGGAGCAGATGATGAATCAGAGAGTGCTCAAGCTCAATATACTAAGTCCAAGGAGGGACAAGCTGAATCGAGAGTCAACACTGTGGCAAGGAGGATCAAATTTGAAGTGGTAGGAACTGAGGAAGAAAGAAGCCAGGAGGGACTTCAAACTCAGAGGAAAAGACCTGTAACTGAGGAATTTACTTCGCCTGACTTAACTACAAGGGATTTACTCTCTTACAGCTTTGTTAGAGAAAATGTTGTTGAACAAACTCAAGAACAAAATGTCACTGTTACAGATCATGATCATGAAAGGATTATTGTTGAAAGATCAGAACAACAGGTTGTAGCTAGTGGTGTTGTTATACTTCAACAAGAAAAGGAGGCAGAGCCTGGTGAGGAAGTGGCCAGACCTTAGGAAACTCCAGAGGATATCATTTTATATATTTCATTAGACGACCAAATTGTAGATGTTCGTGATGAGCATGCTTCTGAAGCTCACACAGAAGTTCTTCAAGAGGATTTTTCTATGGAAGAGTCTGAAAAGAACTCTGAGGAAAAATCTGTGGACCAATGTAACAACCCAAAGTATTTCAATAAAAATTCACTTCTTATATCTACGTCATAAAAACACAAAATAATGAACTACTAAGTGATAAGTAACCTTTAAACATAATTTTGTCACCCCTATGTTTGGAATTTTAAAAATCCGACATACACATTTGTGTTCAAGATAGTTTTTGGAGTCTAATGAAACAAAAACAATTTTTGGTGAATAGTAACCTACCCTTATGAATAGTAACCTACACTTATGAATAGTAATATGACCCTAATGAACAGTAAATAAGAGTAGAATTACCTATGAATAATAAAATAAAATTTAGACATCATAGAAAGTGATAATTTGACCTTAGTAAATGTTTTTGGTATTTTATAAGTCATAAATAATTAATTATAATTAATTAATTAATTTAAATGAATATTTATTTTCCTGAAATATATTCATAAATTATTGAATCAATGTCTAATAGTTTTTAGATAATTTTATAAGACCCTATGTAATTTTTGAAAGAACTGCAAAATCAGTTTTAATTTTAAAAAACTGTTTTTTTTAAGTAAATTATGATTTTAATTAAATATTAAATTAATAATATTTAGAAAATTATTTTTGAAAAATTGAAATCATTTTTGGATTCTACACGTCGAAAAATGGTAGGGGTAAATTTTTGGGTTTATTCTGAAATACTTCAATTTTCGGATGAATAGTAAAAAATACAGTTTTTCGCATAATCAGTGTACACTAAATTGCATCATTAATGATGTAATGATGAAATAAAAATTCTATAACTTTAGTTTCATCCAAAACCTATTAAATTTTATAAATTTTTCCTTGAAATACAATAAATCCAATTCTCAAACCTAAAAAGAACTTTCCAAAGCCTAAAGTCAAAAGGTGATTTCTTAAAGTGTCTTTTTCTCTTTCTTTCTCTTTCCTTTTAATAAATTAATGAATTCGAATTATAAAGAAGATTTAAAGCCTAAAAAGAATTATATTATATTGATATATGATTTAGGATGTCAAAAAACTACTATTACAAGTCCAACTTATGATATATTATTTTTATTTAATATTTTATGCCAAAAACACCTCCCTCCTCATGTATAAATAAGCCCTCCCCCTCCTCTTGCCAAACCACACCTCTCAAGCTTCAAGAATTATCTAAGCTCTGCCCAATAATCTTCCCTATCCTCTACCCCATGTCCAAGAGCTTCTGGTCTCATCAAAAGACTAAGCTTAGGCCCTTAATGAGGTTCTCAAGAGGAGGATCCAAAAGGTGATTTCTCTCCCTCTTCTCCTTTAATTTCCTTTCAAGTTCAAGTTCCTTTCTTGATATCTCCCTACCTATATTCATCCAAATTGTTTTGTAACTCCATTATTATACATATACTTTAATATTATGATTCTAATGGTATATTATATCACCCCACACCCTTTCCCTCTTCCTTTTATTTTATTAAAGAGAACGTTGTTCATGTGATGATAATTTATCACCTTCAAAAACGACATGTTCTCTTCTTCCATTTCTACCTTCAATCTGGTCATGAAACCATTTTTATGGTTGAACCAGAATATATTATATGTATTATGTTCTATTTTAAGTTCTGTAAATAACCTATGGCCATATTACTAAGTGAAAAGTTAAAATGAGTTCGTTGTGATCCAAAAGCCGCTCAAATTAACCCAAATAATCTTCATTTAATTCTTATCTAATGATTCGTCCACATGGATCTAATATAACTCATTATAAAATCATTCAAGCTTCTTTAATATCATTAATTACATGTAATATCAGTTCTAGATTTTTACCCATGATCTACCCAAACATCAATTTAAGAATACAAGTGGACCGTTCAAGAAAACCATAAAAACGAACATCCCCAAACAATGTTTTTAAACTCTATAAGTCATCCAAAGGAACATAATATGAAATAATGAAACCAGAATGAACCCTATTAATGTATAAAAGGTTCTTTAATTTCTAATTAATGAATATAATTTCATTATACAGGACATTAAAGAGAAGGAGGCATTCGAGCACAAGGTAAGGGGAAATCTCGAACCCAATTTTCTTCCTTCGGGTTCTCCCTCTTTCACTCCATTTTGACGTGGTTACTCCTCAAAGATCATTTGTTCATCATTTACTTGACTTTTCTGGGATATACATGTTTTTCACTGGTTTTTATGTCCATAAAAATGTTTTCCAAAAGAACTCTTCTTTCAAGATCTCACCTTTTACCTCTCATTCAAGGTTGATGGTTCTTATATCAAGTATGTTGTTCCCTCTTTCTTTTGGGAACCCAAATCTTATGAATGTGTTATTATGAGATTAAACCCATTCCTTTTCATGGGTTATTTATGTACATGTTTGATATGTGTTCTATGTGGCAATCATGATAATGATAATGTTATGATGTGACGGGTGCGCCCGGAATTATATAGAACAATATGAATGTTTAAATGTGACGGGTGCGCCCGGAATTATATAGCGCTCCAATGCATTGGGTAAAGTGATGAATCTCATGAGTAAATGTGAAATGATGTGTGAACATGATGCTAGATTTGTTCACAAGTATGTGTAGTAGTTAACCACTAAGACATGATGTTTCATTTTTTATGCATTGCCACATTTCAAGTCTTTTACTTATGCTCCTCTCATGTTCATGATCTTTTGCCTATGTTATGATTATGCTCACCCCATGCTATATTGTTCTTATCTATCCTCTTACTGGGCTTTTAGCTCACCCATTTTGATGTATATCCTCAGGTGGGTACATGTACTAAGGAGAGGACAAGTGCTACTAAGAATCTATAGAAGAATAAATTAAATAAATGTTTATGGTTGATGTTGTATTTGTTATGTATGGTCCTAGTTTGCCCAAGACACTAAATTTCTGGATCCTCTATGTGTAATACTATTATTTTGTTTATCTTTGAAATGATGTAATAGTAATGTAAGAAAAGGTCGGGTCTCTATAGTTGGTATCAGAGGAAAGGTTTAGTTAATTTGGGAATTAGGATTAGTAAACCCTAGAGAAAACCTCTAGCATGAGAATAAGTACAAATATGTACACAAGAATATTTACCTAGGGATCCCATATGTTATGTTTTTGGTATAATTGTTTAAATGAATAAGTTATTAATGACTTGTTTACTTATGTTTTGTTCTAACCTTTTCTATCTTAGAAAATGGTGGGAACCAGGAGAAATTAGGCCAACAACTCTTGCGAGGGCCAATGCAACGATTGCCCGAACGACATCCCCAATGATTTGGGAGGTGGAGTTCAAAACTTCATGGCGATGATTACCCAATTATCGTAGGTTATGAATAATAACCATAATAATGGGGAACGTCCTCCTTCACCAAAGAGGGATTAACTAGCTATCGAATGTTTTATGCGGAAACGACCACCGACGTTTTGTGGATCTTCCGATCCACTAGTTGCGGAACAGTAGGTCAACTACATGGAGAAGATATTTTCTGTTCTTCACTGTTCCAAGATGGAGAAGGTGACTCTAGCAGTTTATCATCTAGATGGAGAAGCTTATCAATGGTGGGCTTTGATTAAGAACACCAAGCCAAGGGAGGAAATTGAAGAGATGGAATAGGAAGACTTTAAGATAATGTTTCTTAATAAGTACTTCCCAAGAACTCTTCGCACGAAGATGGAGAGAGAATTCATAGAGCTCAAGCAAAAAGAAGGAGAATCTATCACAACCTATGAAGCAAATTTCACAAGGCTCTAAAGGTATGCTTCAGGTTTTGTTATCAACAATGATAGAAAAATTGATAGATTCTTTAGTGGATTAAAACTACATCTTCGAAAGGCTCTTGCAATCGAGACTTTGGGAGTTATGAAGAAGTTGTTCGGTGTGCTCTCAAAGTGGAGATGGAGTTTGGAGAATGGTCCCATAGCTATGGTGATAAGAAATGAAATATGGAGTTTCAAGCCGGTGGATCTAATGAAAAAGGTGGGAAGAAAACACAACGACCCACATGCCAAAAATGTGGTAAGTTGCACCATGAGAACTGCCTCAAAGGTATGGCGAAATGCTTTAAGTGTGGGAAGGAAGGACACCAAGCTCACGAGTGTCGAAAAGACATGAAAAGGAAGGATAATGTAGCCGATGAAAGGAGAGAACCACTCGTGGTTCAATGCTACAACTGTAGGGAGATAGGGCACTATTCAAACCAGTGCACTAAACCTCGAGCTCCCGAGGGTAATCAGCACTAACAACCACCAAAGCCAAAGGAACAAGGGAAGGCTTATGCCATCACTACTGCGTAGGTGGAACATGATAATGAAGTCGTACAAGGTACACTTCCTATTCACTCAATAATGGAAAAAGTCTTATTTGATTCTGGTTCTACGCATTCCTTTATATCTTGAAAGTTTGCTAGAACTATAGAATCAAAGCCCCGAAACCTTGAAGTAGAGATATCTGTAAAAACACCAAGTGGTGCAATCATTGTAACCCAAGTGTTTGACTCTTCTCCTGTTAACGTATATGGGAAGATTCTTCCGGAAAATCTCGTAATACTTCCCTTGGTGGAATTCGATGCTATAATGGGAATGGATTGGCTCTCGTTATATAGAGCACATATCAACTGTCAGGAAAAGGAAATATATTTTCATATTCCGAACCATCCCATGCTCCTCTAAAAATGCAAGGAAGATCATGAATATCCTTCAATGGTGTGGGTGATGATTCCCTATGAAGAATCATACCTCTCCCAAATGGTTGAGTCAAAGGAAAGTGCCAACCTTGAGGAAATGCCCATTGTGAGGGAATATAGTGATGTATTTCCCAAAGAGTTACCCGGAATTCCCCCGGATCGTGAGGTAGAGTTCTCAATTGAACTCATACCCAGAGCTACTCCTATCTCGAAGTGCCCCTATAGGATGGCTCCTATAGAACTGGAGGAGTTAAAGAAGCAGCTGCAAGATCATCTGAACAAAGGGTTCGTACGCCCTAGTGCATCACCTTGGGGTGCGCCATTACTCTTTGTAAAGAAGAAGGATGGTACCATGAGGCTGTGTATCGATTATCGAGAACTCAACAAGATCACCATAAAGAACAAGTATCCTCTCCCAAGGATTGATGACTTGTTCGATCAGTTAAGAGGAGCTCAATACTTCTCAAAGGTGGATCTTCGTTCTGGATATCATCAAGTAAAGGTGAAGAAGGAAGATATTCAGAAGACTGCCTTCCGTACAAGGTATGGGCACTATGAGTTTTTAGTGATGCCCTTCGGACTTACTAATGCCCCTGTAATCTTCATGGATTTGATGAATAGAGTCTTTAGACATTACCTCGAAAAAATTTTGGTAGTGTTTATCGATGATATTCTCATCTACTCCAGGAGCAAGGAGGAACATGAAGAACATCTAAGACTTGTGTTGGCGACATTGAGAAAGGAGAAGTTGTACGCCAAGTTCAACAAGTGTGACTTTTGGATGAATCAAGTCACGTTCTTGGAACATGTGATCACAAGCGAGGGAATTTCTGTGGACCCTTCAAAGACAAAGGCGATTGAAGAATGGCCCAGGCCCTCTAGTGTCACAGAAATCCGTAGTTTTCTTGGATTAGCTGGGTACTATCGATGTTTTGTGAGAAACTTCTCACGATTGTCAAGCCCACTAACTAAGTTAACAAGGAAAGGGGTAAAGTGTGTATGGACGGAATAATGTAAGGTAAGCTTCAAGGAGCTAAAGAGAAGGTTGATCACTACACCTATACTCACACTACCAAAAAGTGGAGAAAGTTTTGTGATATACAGCGATGCTTCAAAGAAAGGCTTGGGTTGTGTACTCATGCAAAATGATAATGTGATAGCCTATGCCTCACGACAGTTGAAGATCCATGAGGAGAACTACCCGACGCATGACCTAGAGCTGGCAGCCATGATTTTTGCCTTGAAAATCTGGCGGCACTACCTTTATGGAGAGAAGTGTGACATATACACCGACCACAAGAGCCTAAAGTATATATTCACACAAAAGGAGCTCAACATGCGTCAAAGGAGATGGTTAGAAATAATCAAGGATTACGATTGCTCTATTCACTATCATCCTGGAAAGGCAAACAAGGTAGTTGATGCTCTCAGCGGGAAAGAACCTGCTACTCTATCCCTGTTGAGGATTGAGAAAGACCCTATCTTCTTGGATATGCAAAGACTGGATTTGGAAATCATAAGGGAAGGGGATACATCCTACCTTTCCCAAATTATTGCGCAACCATCCATCCAAGAGAAGATTAAGGAAGCACAAAGGGATGATGTGGAGATACAAAAGAGGGTGAATGCAGTAAAGGAAGGGAAGCTGCAAGAGTTCCATATCGACGATGATGGTGTGATTCGGTTTGGAACGCGGCTTTTTGTGCCTTCATCACCCGGGATAAAGAAGGAGCTATTGGATAATGCACATAGCTCAACTTTTTCTATCCATCCTGGAAGTACCAAGATGTATCGTGATCTCCGAGAACACTTCTGGTGGGATAACATGAAGAAGGAGATTGTGGAATACATATCAAGGTGCTTGGTATGTCAGCAAGTTAAAGCTGAGCGACAAAAGTCCAAAGGTATGATGCAGCTATTGCCTACACCCATGTGAAAATGGGAAAATGTTACTATGTACTTTGTCACGGGTCTCCCGAAAACATCAAATGGAAATAATGTGATATGGGTTGTGGTTGATCGACTCACCAAGACTGCCCATTTTATTTCAATTCGAGAAGACCTCTCACTTGAACAACTTGCAAGGATATATGTGAAGGAAGTAGTGAGATTGCACGGTGTTCCACTCTCGATTGTCTCTGACCGTGATCCAAGGTTCACATCTAAGTTTTGGAGGAGCCTTCATTATGCTTTGAGTACTGAATTAAATTTCAGCACAGCCTATCACCCCCAAACTGATGGCCAGTCTGAAAGAACTATTCAGACACTTGAAGATATGCTAAGAGCCTGCTCTCTTGAATTCAAAGGTGGTTGGGATCAGCATCTCCCATTAGTTGAGTTCTCATACAACAATAGCTTCCACTCGAGTATTCAGATGGCTCCGTATGAAGCTCTTTATGGGAAGCGATGTAGAACTCCAACCTGTTGGGATGAAGTTGGAGAATGAAAGCTACTTGGTCTCAATCTTGTTCAAGAGATAACAGAGAAGGTTCAATTCATCCAGAAACACATCAAAGTTGCTCAAAGTCGGAAAAAGAGCTATGTTGACAACCGTCGAAGGGACTTGGAGTTAGACGTTGGAGATAAATTCTTCCTTCGAATATCTCCATGGAAGAGAGTCATGAGATTTGGGAAGAAAGGGAAGCTAAGCCCAAGGTACATTGGCCCCTTTGAGATCCTTGATCGTATAGGAGCCGTGGCCTATCGTCTGGCACTTCTACCGAATATGGCTCAAGTTCATGATGTGTTTCACGTATCACTACTGAGGAAGTACATTCCAGACCCCTCACAAGTACTAAACTCAGAGGTGGTACAGTTGGAAGATGATCTCTCCTATGAGGAGCAGCCGGTAAAAATTTTAGACCGAAGTGATAAGGTTCTATGCAACAAGACAACCCGTCTTGTCAAAGTGTTGTGGAGGAACCATAAGTTTGAGGAAGCAACTTGGGAACCAGAATAGGCAATGAAGGAGAAGTACCCTCACCTGTTTGTGTAAAGTAAAATTTCGGGGGCGAAATTTTTTTAAGGTGGGAAGAATGTAACGACCCAAAGTATTTCAATAAAAATTCCCTTCTTATATCTACATCATAAAAACACAAAATAATGAACTACTAAGTGATAAGTGACCTTTAAACATAATTTTGTCACCCTTATGTTTGGAATTTTAAAAATCTGACATACACAGTTGTGTTCAAGATAGTTTTTGGAGTCTAATGAAACAAAAACAATTTTTGGTGAATAGTAACCTACCCTTATGAATAGTAACCTACCATTATGAATAGTAATATGAAACTTATGAATATTAAATAAGAGTAACATTACCTATGAATAATAAAATAAAATTTAGACATCATAGAAAGTAATAATTTGACCTTAGTAAACGTTTTTGGTATTTTATAAGTCATAAATAATTAATTATAATTAATTAATTAATTTAAATGAATATTTATTTTCCTGAAATATATTCATAAATTATTGAATCAATGTATAATAGTTTTTAGATAATTTTATAAGACCCTACGTAATTTTTGAAAGAACTGCAAAATCAGTTTTAATTTTAAAAAACTGTTTTTTTAAGTAAATTATGATTTTAATTAAATATTAAATTAATAATATTTAGAAAATTATTTTTGAAAAATGGACATCATTTTTGGATTCTACACGTTGAAAAATGGTAGGGGTAAATTTTTGGTTTTATTCTGAAATACTTCAATTTTCAGGTGAATAGTAAAAAATACAGTTTTTCGCATAATCGATGTACACTAAATTGCATCATTAATGATGTAATGATGAAATAAACATTCTAGAACTTTAGTTTCGTCCAAAACCTATTAAATTTCATAAATTTTTCCTTGAAATACAATAAATCCAATTCTCAAACCTAAAAAGAACTTTCCAAAGCCTAAAGTCAAAAGGTGATTTCTTAAAGTGTCTTTCTCTTTCTTTCTCTTTCCTTTTAATAAATTAATGAATTAGAATTATAAAGAAGATTTAAAGACTAAAAAGAATTATATTAGATTGATATATGATTTAGGATGTCAAAAAACTACTATTACAAGTCTAACTTATGATATATTATTTTTATTTAATATTTTAGGCCAAAAACACCTCCCTCCTCATGTATAAATAAGCCCTCCCCCTCCTCTTGCCAAACCACGCCTCTCAAGCTTCAAGAATTATCTAAGCTCTGACCAATAATCTTATCTAGCCTCTCCCCCACGTCCAAGAGCTCCTGGTCTCATCAAAAGACCAAGCTTAGGCCCTTAAGGAGGTTCTCAAGAGGAGGATCCAAAAGGTGATTTCTCTCCCTCTTCTCCTTTAATTTCCATTCAAGTTCAAGTTCCTTTCTTGATATCTCCCTACCTATATTCATCCAAATTGTTTTTTAACTCCAGTATTATACATATACTGTAATCTTATGATTCTAATGGTATATTATATCACCCCACACCCTTTCCCTCTTCCTTTTATTTTATTAAAGAGAACGTTGTTCATGTGGTGATAATTTATCACCTTCAAAAACGACATGTTCTCTTCTTCCATTTCTACCTTCAATCTGATCATGAAACCATTTTTATGGTTGAACCAGAATATTTTATATGTATTATGTTCTATTTTAAGTTCTGGAAATAACCTATGGCCATATTACTAAGTGAAAAGTTAAAATGAGTTCGTTGTGATCCAAAACCCGCTCAAATTAACCCAAATAATCTTCATTTAATTCTTATCTAATGATTCGTCCACATAGATCTAATATAACTAATTATAAAATCATTCAAGATTTTTTAATATCATTAATTACATGTAATATCAGTTCTGGATGTTTACCCATGATCTACCCAAACATCAATTTAAGAATACAAGTGGACCGTTCAAGAAAACCATAAAAACGAACATCCCCGAACAATGTTTTTAAACTCTATAAGTCATCCAAAGGAACATAATATGAAATAATGAAACCATAATGAACCATATTAATGTATAAAAGGTTCTGGAATTTCTAATTAATGAATATAATGTCATTATACAGGACATTAAAGAGAAGGAGGCATTCGAGCACAAGGTAAGGGGAAATCTCGAACCCAATTTTCTTCCTTCGGGTTCTCCCTATTTCACTCCATTTTGATGTGGTTACTCCTCAAAGATCATTTTTTCATTATTTACTTGACTTTTCTGGGATATAAATGTTTTTCATTGGTTTTTATGTCCATCAAAATGTTTTTCAAAAGAACTCTTCTTTCAAGATCTCACCTTTTACCTCTCATTCAAGGTTGATGGTTCTTATATCAAGTATGTTGTTCCCTCTTTCTTTTGGGAACCCAAATCTCATGAATGTGTTATTATGAGATGAAACTCATTCCTTTCCATGGGTTATTTATGTACATTTTTGATATGTGTTCTATGTGGCAATCATGATAATGATAATGTTATGATGTGACGGGTGCGCCCGGAATTATATAGCACAATATGAATGTTTAAATGTGACAGGTGCGCCCGGAATTATATAGCGCTCCAATGAATTGGGTAAAGTGATGAATCTCATGAGTAAATGTGAAATTATGTGTGAACATGATGCTATCTTTGTTCACAAGTATGTGTGGTAGTTAACCACTAAGACATGATGTTTCATTTTTTATGCATTGCCACATTTCAAGTCTTTTACTTATGCTCCTCTCATGTTCATGATCTTTTGCCTATGTTATGATTATGCTCACCCCATACTATATTGTTATTATCTATCCTCTTACTGGGCTTTTAGCTCACCCATTTTGATTTATATTCTCAGGTGGCTACATGTACTAAGGAGAGGACAAGTGCTACTAAGAAGCTATAGAAGAAGAAATTAAATAAATGTTTATGGTTGATGTTGTATTTGTTATGTATGGTCCTAGTTTTCCCAATACACTAAACCTCTGGATCCTCCATGTGTAATACTATTATGTTGTTTATCTTTGAAATTATGTAATAGTAATGTAAGAAAAGGTTGGGTCGCCATAACCAACCTACTCAGGACAAGGAGAAAGAAAAATCTGATGCTGAATTATTACCTTTAGTACTGCTACATCACACAGAGCCTGAGAATGCGAATCAAGCACAGGGTGCTTCTGATTCAAGGAATAGGTAGGTTGAATAATTGTACATAAAGCTATCTCAATTGTAATGTGATAATGATTCTCTGAGAAGCGCCTTAGCATCCGAACAGTTGAAATTTCAAAAGCTTAAGGAGAGTGCTATTTCAAGACAAGAAGTTGAAATTTTTAAAGAGGATATGCTAAATGTTGTTGCCAAATTGAAATCTGAAATGGTTATGAAATCATATTTCTCAAATCTTAAGTTGTTTCTGGAGACAAAATTTTTATCAGGTGGAAATCATGCTGCTAGTGGATCGGTTATTTCACCTGATTTAATTAGAAGATTTCAAGTTATCATAGATTCAATGAGTAATATGAATGACAGGTTGCAAGATCTTTAGTGCAACAGTGCTCCATTATCTGTTCTCTTAGATAATTAGCAATTCTTTGTTGATCAGTTGACATCCAATGATCCATGAATCCACTCTGTCTTAGGTAAATTCAGAGAGAAGATTTCATTTTTTATGGAGAAAGAAGAAAGGCTTCAAGAGTTTTTCAGAGTCAATCTCTTTGAAGATATTCATATGACTCAAGAAGCCAGAGATCATATTATTCAGCTTGGTGATGGATTAATGAAAAGGTTGAGAGAACAGTTAGCAAAAATCAAGTCTACAGTCCAGAGAAGATAAACCCTACCTGTTCACTGCAAAAAACCTTGATTCCTGTATTTATCATTATTGAATCTATTTTTGAATTTTAATGAAAATATGTTTCTTTCTTTATATTTGTTTTACTATCTTTATTTTGATATGCCAGTACTCCAGATTTAATTATTGATAAATAGTTAATAATAGTCTTTACTTATGTTCAATGCTACATTAATCTGTGTTCTATTCCATATTCTATCATTATTTTTTATATCACAAAAAGGGAGAGAAATTTGGATAAACACAACAATTTTTTTTACTGGGAGAATTTTGGATAAATACAACATCTTTTAGTTTGGGGGAGTAATTAATTTTATTGGGGGAGAAATTAAAACATGGATAAATTAAATGGAGACATTAATTTTGTATTTATCTTTTCAAAATTTCAAAACTTTATGTAATTAATTTTTAGTTAAGTTAATTTCATTAATTATTTCTTATGGGTTTTGTGATCATCAAAAAGGGGGAGATTGTTGAGAAAGTGTTGTTTTCAAAAATACATAATATTGTTATTTAAAGGGGGATTTTATATTAATACTCTATCTCTTTATGATAATTTTGATGCTCACAAATACCCTTAATTATTTTCTAATGATTTTATTTGTTAAGCATTTTGTAGAAATTTATTATTTTATTTTACTCTTGAAATTACGGGAATTTATTACTAAAGTATTCGTATTTAGCGTGTTCTGGAAACACTGTTCATGCGCTGCTTATTAGGAATCTGCTTTAGCGTGTTCTGGAAACACTGTTCATACCCTACGTGGATAAACGTAGCGTAAGGATAAAAACCGTGTATAATTTTTGAGATAAGGAAAAAGTATGGTTAAACAACCATACGTTATCGGCAAAGTATGAAAGAAGAACCCTACGTTAGGAAGGAACCCTACATTTGGGATATCAGAAAAGTGTGGAAGGAGAACCGTAAGTAAATATTAAACATTACGTTTGTTTCTCAAAAGTATGGTTCTTCAACCTTACTTTTTGTAAACAACCATACGTTCTTGGAAAAGTATGGATCAAGTAAAAGTATGGATCTTTTACTGTATGTTTGAAAGTTAAAGAGAAAAGTATGGATGACCAACCCTACGTTTGAAATGAACCTTACATTGTGAACCTTACATTTGAAGGCTACGTCATCAACCTTATGTTCAGAGGATGCATACAATTAAACTCAACCTTACGTTTGGCGTCGGAGAATTTAAAGTCAATGTTTTAATACAACGGTCAATATGCTGATTATTAGGCAGATTTCAAGCCAGATTTAAAGCTGATTTCAAAGTACGATTTTGACTGATTCAAAACTGTTTCATCAATTATTTGATAATCGAATTAAAAGGATCTTTTTATGCCGATTCTTCAGGGAAGTTACGACTACTCTGTAAAATTCAAATGTTTGAATATCGCGAGTAAAAAGGCGACTTTTGTGGATCTAATTTTGCAGGAAAATTTCTTATCATTATTTTATTTATATAGGATTTTTAAAAACTATATCATGTATTATTTATCGTATGTAATATTTTGATTATTGAAAGGAAAGAAAAGAAAAACAGAGTAAAAAACAATATATACAGATCTGTTGATTAAAAAGGAGCATAAAAGATCTGTTTTAAAAGGAAGAAGGATCGCGATAGAAAATTCATTTGTTCTACAATGAAGATCTACTGTGAATTTTCTACTGTTGAGGTTGTGAATTATATTTCTATATCTACTGCAACGGGATCGACTTAGAACGTCTCTTATGTGAATATTATTATTTCTGAAGGCGACGATCCATCTACTGTCAATTGCATGCTGTTGCAATTTTGAAGAACATCTGGAAATTATTTTCAAAATACGAAAATCTATTCTTGAGTGATCGGATTCTCGTACTAAGCTGTGTAAAATTCTGTAAGTGAACCAGAAGGCTTTGTTTTTCCTTGGATTGTAAAGGTGTCAACTGCCTGTACTCAGTTGGGAACCGGTCTGTTGAAACGAGGACCAGATAGTGAAAATCACCAAGCTCGTGGAGTAGAGCATTGGTGGAGTGGAGTAGGGGCCTTCTGTTCCCCGAACCAGTATACATCTTGTGTTTCTGCTATTTAAATTTCCGCTGCATCATTTTATCTGATTAAAGTTAAAAGGCAGAACACAATCTTGTAAAGATTTTTGAAAAGACATAATTCACCCCCCCCCCCTCTTGTGTATATTTGGTGTAATCTGATCCAACACTTCATGCTTTCTATTTTTTGTAAATACTATAACATTTTTGTGTAAGTGTGGACTACCGCCACCTTAAAGTGATGTGATTCGTTCACACTATACATGGAATGTATAAAGAATAGTTTTAAAAGATATATGTGACATATATGACATAGATATGATAATGGAATTATAATATGAATATATTTCATTTACTTTTCATTCTTTTAATATGTAAAACAAATGAAAGTAGTGTTCATGCATACACACGTCCTGCCATCTCCATGAATGGTGCATTTCACTTTCTATCTCCAAATTTTATGGATTATTCTAAATACATATATACTGAATATATATATATATATGATATTTACATTATTGTTACATTTTTGAGATGATTAAATCATGATCTAAGTAATAGTAACAACAAATAACAAGTCAAAACATACTAGAAAAACTAGGCAAATAACGCCTGAAATAGTGAAAATAATGAAGGATTACTATCGAATGAGTAATAAGATATCATAAGAAGATCATATATGATGTCATAAATATGATTATGGTTATATTATAAGTTATTAACATTTTTTAAACCACTATAAAGTATATTAAAGACCACACAACAAAAAGGAAGGATAAGGTAAGGGATTTTCATCTCACTTTTTACATTTGTGAGATAAATATCATATTCACCGCTTACGTATTTTTTGTGGTGTATATACTGTCCCTTTTGATATATTATATCATGAAAACTTTTATATTCATGGTATTTAAATTTTTTACTTTTAATTATATCATCTAATGGGTTTTGATTTGAAAATTACTAAGTGGTAAAAGTTATCTTTGTAATATCACTTTCTTTTGTGATTGTTTACTTTATCTTGAAATAGTCAATTCCTTATGATAATTTTTATTATACATTGAATTTATATTAAATTTACATATTATCATTAAATGTATATTATTATTTCTTAAATCGTATACCATTTTTTATACGGTGTTCACTTTGATAGTTATTCAATTAACTAGAGAATTATTAATAAATATGTATCTCTTATTCAATGCAGATATTTGATAAGGAAAATTGTTCATGAATTAAATTTATTATTTGATATATGAGTAATGATTTATAGAAGTACTCCACAGGTGAGGCTTGGTTATAGACAACCCCTCGATGCATCGGTAGTCTCATGAGATGAATCGGTTGGCCAAATCTGATGGGTTTTTACCTGATATGTTATAAATCATCTTATGAAAGGTCTTGATGGTAAAGGTACTATATTCCTATAAAACATGGAATCCAATAATTAATTATTTCTTTCATTAAAATCATTTATTATTTATCCATGATATTTTTTCTTTGACATGTCTATGAATTCATTTCATTCTCATTTTTTTATTAAATGACATGTATTTCTGTTATCTATCATGCCATATTGATTATGTCGTATCCATTTATTTGAATGAAATGAGTTTTAAGTTATTTACCATGCCATGTTGATTTATTCTCATTGATTCATTATTAACTCCATTGTACTTAACCTTGTTAATCATTTGATCTAACCCGTATTTTTGTTTCCTTTCCCCAGGTTATGAAGAAGAAATCTTTGAATAAGTTTTCAAGGATGTTGTTTATTTCATTTTATTATGTATCATGTCTTATTTTCTATTTCTCAATTTAATATAGGTATCTTGTATATAATCTGATTTTTCAAATTTGATAAACGGTTTGATCCTTTAGGATTTGATTCCTTGTAATCATGTTAATGTAATAATGTAATGCACTGACTTTGGGCTTCTAAGTTTGGGGCATTACATGGGACCTATTCTTTCCCATTGACATGCCTTGCGGGTGCTAGCACCCACATTTTGCCTCCATGTAGCCTACCTAGTAGACTTTCCTCCCACATGATTGATCACCCAAACCCACATGTGGTGGAGGCTGGTCCTTGGTGTGTTGTGTTTTATGACCATTTATATATATATATATATATATACTTAAGTAAATTTTCAATTAATTTTTACTTAGGAATAAAAATACTAAATTTACTTAATATAACTTATATTTATTTAGAAAACAAAAATTGAAATGATAAAAATTATAATAGCGTAGAAAGATGTGTGGGAAAAGAATACGGATATTTTACTGATGATCCTAGAACTTTGTTTCTGTCAGCAGATCAATCTATTCTGGGGGAGGGTTGCATTTCCTTTTATAGGGAGTGCAAAGGGGGTTGGTGGGGGTGACAAGACCACCACCATTGAATGATGTAGCTGTAATCAGTAGCTGCCTAACACTCTCCCTTGGGATGCACACCCATACCAATGTCATATGTGTTTTGATATTGCCTCATTAGAAACTATTTTCCAGAAAAAATCCAGTGGGATAAAAACTGGAATAAGGAAAAAAGTACAGTCATGTAGAATCCTCTTGAAAGTTACATCATGTTAAAAAAAATTCAATCTATGCATCCCTATGTTGACTAAAAATTAATTTTTTTTATTATCATAAACCCCCTTTTAAGGGATGAGGGGGAACCCAACATGACATCAATGACTTAAACAACAACCAAGCCTCCATAGTCATCTCAAGGTCAAAATAACTCATTCAAAACTACAAAGAAAGACCCCTAACTAGCATAAAAAACAATTAAGACCTGCTTCCACCTTCTCATCACTGCTCGGAAATCTATTACCGGATCGAACATGTTGCATGTTGATATCTCTATTCTTCATTAACTCTTGTGTGAATGATAAAAATTCTAGTGGTATATGTTTTGTCCGATAATTATTGATGAATCCTTCCTTCAATTGTGTGATGCATGCTGTACAATCTTCGAATAAAATGGTTGGGATATTATCCATAGTCAATCCACTTGTTTCTCGAATGTGTTGTGTCATAGACTAAAACCAAACACATTATCGACATGCTTTATGTAATTCTATCACTTCTGCATGTTTTGAAGATGTTGTGATGAGTGTCTTCTTTTGTGATCTCTAAGATATTGTAGTACTTCCTACTGTGAAAACGTAACCATTTTGTGATCGTGCATTATGTGTATCGGATAAATAACCTACATCTTCAAAATCTTCCATCTTCCTTTTTAATTTGTTAGAATAGAATAAACCCAATCAATAGTGCTAAAAAGATAATGAAAATATGTTTAACATCATTCCAGTGTCTTCGTGTAAGGGCTTAACTAAATCTTACCAATAAATTAGAAGAAAAAGATATATCAGGATGAGTACAATTAGCAAGATACATTAGTTCTCTGATAGCATTGAGGTATAGAACTTCTGGACCAACTCCTTATTTTCTTCATAGGGTCAAAATTGATCTTTCTTAGTATTTAAAGACTGGACAACCATTAGAGTACTTAAAGGATTCTCTTTATTCATATTAAATCATTTTAATACCTTTTCGGTGTAATTTGAATGATGTAAAAATATACCACTTGGTATATGCTCAATTTTTAATCCAAGACAATACTTATTTTCTCCTAGGTATTTCATTTCAAATTCATCTTTTAAGTTTATCATTGCTTCATTGATATCTTTTGGAGTTCCGATGATATTTAAATCATCAACATAGATAGAAATGATTGCATATCCAGATGTTGTTTGCTTAATAAAAACACATGGGCATATGGGGTTATTTTCCTAATCTTTATTTAACAAATATTCACTTAAACGGTTATACCACATATGCCCTGATTGTTTTAATCCATACTGGGACTTCTACAATTTAATTGAATATAGGTCTTTGGGTTTTGATTTCAATAATTCAGGTATCTTGAATCCTTTAGTGATTCTAATATATATATATACTATTATCAAGTGACTCATATAAATAAGCTCTAACACCATCCATAAGATTCATATTAGCCTTATCAGCTACTGCAAGGCTGATTAGATATCGAAAAGTAATAACATCCATAATAAGAGAATATGTCTCCTCATAATCAATTCCAGGTCTCTGAGAAAAACCTTATGTGGCAAGATGAGCTTTGTATCTTACAATCTCATTTTTCTCATTTTTCTTATGCACAAAAACCCATTTATATTCAATAGGCTTCACAACTTTTGGTGTGAGCATGATATATCCAAAAACTCTTCATCTATTGAGTGAATTTAATTCAACTTGTAGTGCGACTTTCCATTTACTTCAATCAGGTCATTTTTTACATTCCATAACAGACCTTGGTTCATAGTCTTCATATTTTATATCACGTGACATATAATATAAAAATATTTCATCAATATTTTCCACAATACTTTAATTCCATATGTCACTTGTAGTGGTATAATTAAGAGAGATTTCATTATTTTCAGAACCATCAGAGTTTTTTATATCCTGTGAATTATCTTTATGATTCTAATCATGTGTTTCTTTAAGAACACTTAAATTGCATGTTTATTCTGGAACACATGCCTCTATAATGGTGTTTTCAATTATAATCATCCCTTTTCTTTTCCAAGGATTTATATCCTTAGATCCAATTGGTATTCCACACTTCAGACGTGTTTTTGAGATTTATGTAACATCATTATGTAATGTGTCTTTGGGACATCAATTATATCTTGTGCATATACACATGATATATGTGATTTAGTCATGCCCTTTGAAACAGTAAATGCATCAGGAAATTGATTTTCTAGTTCTTGAAAATGTAAAATACTTTTCACTTCCATCTCACACTACCAGGTGGGAGGATCGAGAAAATATAATGTTTTCACATTCTAGGAAATCTCTTTCCTTTGTTTCTTTTCTCCCCCTATTGATGAGAATACTTCTTCATTGAAGTGAAAATCAGAAAAATGTGTTGTAAATACATCAACAGTTTGTGGTTCAAGATATCTGATGATGAATGAGGATTCATATCCTACATATATTCCCAACCTCATTTAAGGTCACACCTTTGTACGTTGTGGGTTAGCAATTGGTACATATACTGCACAACCAAAGATTTTTACGTGGGAGATTTTAGGCACTCGGCCAAAAGCCAATTGGAGTGGAGAATGTTTATGATATGCACTTGGTCTGATGAGAATTAATATTGAGGCATGCAATATTGCATGACCCCATATGGAGCTCGGAAACTTTTTCTCATTATTAACGGTCTAGTAATAAGTTGGAGTCGTTTTATCAGTGATTCACCAAAACCATTTTTGTGTGTGCATATGGGAAACGGGATGGTCCATAGTGATCCCCATTTCCATACAATAATCATTGAAAACTTCATAGGTAAACTCTACAGCATTATCGAGCCTTACTTTCTTGATGAAATGATCATAGAATTGTGCTCTCAATTTAATTATTTGGGCAAGAAAACGTGAAAACGCAACATTATGAATTGAGATCAAACATACATGTGACCATCTTCTAGATGCATCAATTAATACCATAAAATATTTAAATGGATTGCACGGTGGATTAATTGGACCACATATATCCCCTTGAATTCTTTCAAGAAAGGCTGGAATTTCATCCTTAATTTTAGCTGGAGATGGTCTCATGATCATCTTTCGAAGAAAACAAGCCTCGCATGGAATTTTTCTTAGTGAAGATATATGTTGGACCTTTACTGAATATCCATGAGAAATTTCAATTATTTTTTGCATCATTCCTTAACCAAGATGACCTAATTAGTCATGCCACAAATTAACAATTTGTGGTCCATTTTTTACTACCATATGTATTTTGATTGCACTTATATATGTATAATGCAATCCAGATGATAATTTTGATAGTTTTTCTAGTACATGACTCTTACCAAATTTATTAATGGTAATACACATGTACTTTTCATTTATCTCATTTATAGTTTGAGTATCATACCCATTCTAGAACATATCATTGAAACTTAACAAGTTTCTTTTGGACTTTGGGGAAAATAGCGTATCTTTTATAAAAAATTATGTCCCATTGGGTAGAGAAAAACTCATTTTACCATTCCCTTCTATCAGATCTGCAGAACCTGATATAGAATTCACAATAGGTCTTGTTGATTTAAGATCAAAAAAATATTTTTTATTCTTAAGAATTGTGCGCGTTGTTCCACTATCTGGTATGCAAAGATCTATCTCATTTAAGAAATGCATTTCAATGCTTCAAAGTAAAGAGAATAATATTATAAGAAACACCTTGTGAAATTCAAATAATATAACATATAAAATATACAGATCAAAATGACATATCATATATTATAAATACTATATATTTTTTTGAATTATTTCCAGCTATCATCTCATCAAATTCACAAGTAAAATCATACGCTTCAAGGTAAGTAAAATCATCATTTGATGGATCGTGATTCACAATAAAATTTAACTCATTTTTTCTCTTTATAGGATGTCTCAACAAAGTGTGGTTCATTCTTCTTTACTTCAAGTGATACTTTATAGAGCTTACGAAGATGCTCTGGGTTTTGTCAAACTCGAAACCAATGTCCCTTAGAACCACACTTGTAGCAAGAATCTTCAAGATTCCTCGGAGTGTTTGAGCTGATATTTCTTTGATTCTGATATTCATCTCAAGCAGGACTATGGTTACAACCACGTACTTGACCGCGTCTTCCGCCAAAACCACATCCACCATGAGAATCACGTCCTCAGCTTCTTCTGTTATTATTTTCAAGAAATATGGAATTTTCTTCAGGAAATGCTATCATTGAACCAGTAGGACGAGACTGATGATTTTTAATCAAAATTTTGATGTTCTTCTATGCTACAAGTAATGATGATATGATATCATTATATTTTAAATACTCTTGCAAACAATATTGTTGTTTCAGGGTGATGTGAGATGCATAAAATGTTGTATATGTCTTTTCAAGCATATTGACATATGTAATCCCAATACCACAATACTTTAGCTGTGATAGAATTTTATACATGGCAGAATTGTAATCACTCACCCTTTTAAAGTCTTGGAAGCATAAAGCATTTCATTCATCATGAGTTATTGGAAGAATAACTTTTTTTATGATCATATCACTCTTTCAAACTCTTCCATAGTTTGCATGGATCTCTTTCTATGAGATATTCACATTTCAAACCCTCACTGAGATGTCTTTTAAAGAAGATCGTCGCTTTTTCTTTATTTTGGAGGGCTTGTAAATTATTTTCTTTAATTGTTTTCTTAAGATCCTTCGATTTGATATGCATTTCTACATCTATCGTCCACGACATGTAATTACTTCTGGTAATGTCAAGGGCGGTGAATTCGAGTTTCGCAAGATTTGACATGATGATAACTAGAAAACATTAAAATCATGTTAATATTATGATTTAATATTATATATATATATATATCACCCTAATTCGTTAATAAATATTTCATGTGGGGATTTGAAATAAATCAATCAATATATCACATTACTCATTTAAAACTTTCTTGCGTGTAATTATTTATTAATTATACTATCCAATATGGTGGAGAAAAATAAATAAATTTAAACCATCTGGTGGAAAGTTGACTTTTATGGTGGTAATTAAAATAAACCACATAAACTGTGGTAAATTTAAGATAAAAAGAATGAATAATTAGAATTGTCCAACCAGGCGGTGAGAATAAAAATAAAAGCATACATTTGTCCTTTTTGAGCGTTTGTGGTGATAACATGTTGAAAAAACAAAAATTGAAATGAGAAAAATTAGAATAGCGGAGAAAGATGAGTAGGAAAAGAATATGGATATTTTATTGATGATTCGAGAACATTGTTTCTGTCGGCAAATCAATCTATTATGGGGGAGGGTTGTGCTGCATTTTATAGGCAGTGTAAAGGGGATTGATGGGGATGGGTAGCCCACCCATGTTGAATGATGCACCCACAATCAGCGGTTGCGTAACAATATTACTATTATCAAATCAATCATGTTATATAACTTATCGTTAAATGCTAATATTTATCTTGAAACAAAATAAATTAATTAATATCATACCTTATTCATAACACCTCTTAAGTGATAATTATAATTTAATAAATATTTTAAATTGATTCATATCTTATTTCTTCAAAATAACAATTTATTTAAAAATAAGAGTATAAAAAGCATAGGATTTTGAAAATTATATATTTTCGTATCAAAATAAAAGTACCTTTACATGATCAATAATCACTTGCAAAATTTTATTAAAATGACTTGTAATTTATGAAATAAGTTCAAAAGGTATTATTAAATCATATTCATTCAAAAAATTGAGTTTCAACTTGTTTAAATAATAAATTTATTTAAAGAATATAAATATATAAAAAATAATATGTTTGCATCAACATGTTCTTCAATTAAAAAAATACTATTTTTTGGAAAATAAAATAATTGCATTATTTTTATAATTTGAATATTAATCTATAATCAAAACTTATTTTGATTAAAGAAAATCATTTAGTTTCATAAAAATTCTTTGTACTAGATAATATTAAATGAATGAATGTTAAAAAAAGAGTGAAATTTAATAATAATTTTTTTTGATAAAGGAAGATGATATATTAATCACGAAGGTCAGTAGTTACATAGTCATGCAACCAAGAAGAAAAGTGATCAAGCCAGAGATGATTCATGTCGGACGTGCTGAAAGAAGCCAGGTGTTGGGCTGCTTCATGTCCGTCCCTTTTAATGAAGGAGAAGGAGCAGGTTGTAAAGCTTTGACTGAGAGACTGGATGTTCCTGATAACGGGGCCAAAAGAATGGAGGCCACCATCATTAAGCCCAATAGCATTGATGATGGTGAGGCAATCAGATTCAATGTGAATAGCTTCCCATCCATGATCTTTTGCAAACTTCAGCCCGACAAGGACAGCGAAGGCATCAGCTATAACGGGCTCCCAGAGAGCGTGGTTTGATTCATGTTTGGCAGCAATGATTTGACCATGAAAATCCCATGCCACAAGTCTAATTCCGAAAATTCCATCCATGGAGAGAGATGCATCAACGTTAATCTTGAGGATCCCTTCTGGGGGAGGGTACTATCTTGAAGCAGTTGTGTGAGTGCCAGAGAGCCCATGATGGTTAGAGTCCCAATTCCACCCCTCAATCCAAAATGAAGCTCGTTCAATCTAGAACCTGGGGGGCTTTGCAATGTGATTAAAGATTAAGTCATTGCGTCGCGCCCAGACGATCCATGCCATGATGCATAATGAAGCAACTTTGTCTGTAGTGAAAGAAGACGACCACAACATCAGCAGTTTCAGAAGGTTCGACGACATATCCAGCATAAGCTCCAAATCAGAGCCCCAAAATGTCCAGATCTCTTCCACCTCTGAACAATAGGTGATCGCATGCAGAGGAGATTCAAGTACACCCGAGCAGATGGGACATTTCTTGTCATTCGTGACATGTCGGAAGGCGAGGAAGTCCATAGTGGGAAGAATACCTGTGCAAACCTGCCACTAGAAAAATGGATTTTCAGGGGGACCTTAAGATGCCAAAGGGTTTTCTAGAGCCCTCCCCTTTCCTCGATTTGAGTATCGAGAGCAAGCTTGTACCCTGACTTCACCGTATAGGATCCAGAGAAATCATTGCTCCAAAAGGGACAGTCTGGCCCCGCCTCCCTCACACATGGGATACTAAGAATTATCCTTTTGTCCCTTTCATTGAACCATGAGTTGATTTTATCCATACACCACCCAGAACCATGATCGTCGAACAAGCAGCAAACAGTGGCGTTCTCATAGCCAGGTACGGTAGGGGAGGTAGCTTGCAAGCCATATTTATCAATTAGCCAGGGGTTGGTCCAAATATTAATTTTCATACCATCTCCGACCCTCTAGCCCAGCCCTTTATAAAGTAAATTTCATGATCTCCAAAGGCTTCTCCATAGAAATCTGGGGCGGGGGCCAAGAGAGGAGTTCTGAAAATCCGAGTGGGGAAAGTATTTTGCACGAAGAATCCGCGCACAAAGAGAAGATGGATGAATCATGAGGAGCCAGCCTTGTTTAGCCAAAAGAGCATCATTAAAGAGTCGGAGGTCTCGAAATACCATTTTGCCGCCTGTTTTAGGGGTGCAAAGTGACTTCCAAGCAATCCAGTGGATTTTCTTTCTGCCATTATTATGACCCCACCAGAAGTTAGCGATGCGGGAGTGGATTTGGTCAATAAGCGTGCCAGGAAGCTTGAACAGGGACATAATATAGCTAGGGATGGACTGAAAAGCGGCTTTGATGAGTGTTTATTTACCCTCTTTAGATATTCTTTTCGGAGTCCAGCCTTGGATTTTTTTATCGATTCTATCCACCGTAGATGAGAAGATTTCTTTTTTTGAGCGACCAGCAATAGTGGGAAGCCCAAGGTATTTGTTGTGTTTTTCAACCATTTGAATGCCTGCAGTAAGACAAAGCTTTGCTCTCTTGGTCGGTGGGGCACCATAACTGAAAGAGATTTACGACTTGGCTGGATTGATCACTTGTCTAGATGCCCTCTCATAAAGGCGGATCACCTGGAAGATAGCGAGGCATTCATTATGAGTAGCTCTGGAGAATATAAGGCAGTCGTCAGCAAAGAAGAGGTGTGAGACAGGTGGGTTGGCCCAAAAAACCTTTGCCCCATGTATCCCTTTTGAGGAAGCGACCAAGGAAATGAGGTTGGAGAAGACATCAGCCACCATGATTAAGAGAAAGGGGGAAAGGGGATCTCCCTGGCGGAGGCCACGGGTAGGTGAGAAGCCTTGGGTGAGTCCACCATTGATGTTAATCCAAAAAGAGACGGACGAAACACATTTCATGATCATATCTGTCCATTTGGGGCAGAAACCCATTTTTGTCATGACGGCCTGGAGAAAGTGTCATTCCACTCGATCATAGGCCTTAGTCATATCCAGTTTCCAGGCCATAATACCTCTTTTTGCAACGGATCACATTTTCATAGAATGAAACACTTCATGGCCCACGATGGCATTATCCATGATAAGACTCTTTGCTACGAAATCACTTTAATTTTCAGAGATAATAGCAGGTAACCACGTGCGCAGAAAATTAACCAGGACCTTTGAGAAAATCTTGTAGGAGATGTTACAGAGACTGATAGGCCTGAAGTCCGAGGCCGCAAGGGGTTTCTTGATCTTTGGGATGAGGGTAAGAATTGTCTCATTAATAGAGAAGAGGTTAATTTCCCCAGCCCAAATGCCTTTCATTATCACACATATGTCAGGGCCGAGAATGTGCCATTATTGCTTAAAAAATAGAGCATGGAAGCCATCAGGACCGGGGGCTTTTGTGGAGTGGATTTGTTTGAGATCCTGAAGAATCTCATCGTCCGTGAAGTCTTTTGTGAGCTGGCGGTTCATCTCGTCGGTAATCACATGTTTGATGCAGGACTCAACCTCCGACGATAAGATGGAATCTCCTACAGTGTAGAGTTTTTGGAAATAACATGAAATAATATCATGGATACCTTCAATGTTGGACACAGTTCCTCCATCAGGGTGGGTGAGGACCGAAATGTTGTTTTTACGGCGCCTGGAAGAAGCCTTCTGGTGAAAGTATCGGGTGTTTGCATCCCCTTCTTTGATGTGGATTTCTCGTGCGCGCATAGCCCAGAAGCTTTCTTTAATGAGAAGAGTCGCATCCAGTTCACTTTGCAGAATAGCAATTTTAGAGAGAATATCCGTTGGGGGTTGGGCAAGAAGGTCAGTGAGTTGCCGTTCTAGGGAGTTACACAGCTTGTCGGGTTGGAGAAATTTTTTATTGCTCCATGATCTCAGATTAGCAGCCACCTGCTTGAGGTTAAAATTGATGTCTTCACTTCCACCCTGCCAACACGATCGGATAAATTCTTCACACTCACGGTCTTTGGCCCAGTAGCTTTCAAACCGGAAGGGTTTCCCGCATCTTGAATTGCGGCCACTATGAGAGAAGTCGATAACGATAAGGCAATGGTCCGAGAAGTTCGGTGCCAAGTGGGCGAAATGAAACATCTTGAAGATATTAGTCCATTCCGTTGATCCCAGAAATCTATCCAGACGCTCAACAATGCGTGTGCTTTCTGTGTTCCCCTGAAACCAGGTGAAGGGGCTGCCTGCATGGCCCAGATCAGCCAAGTCCGCCCTCGAAATCGCATCACAAAAGCCTAACATCGAGGAAAATGGATGATGTGCTCCTCCGCGTTTTTCATGCTAGAAAAGAATCTCATTGAACTCACCGCCAAAGAGGATAGGGCCAGTAATACCTTGTCGTAAAGAACAGAGAAGTTCCCAGGATTTCCATTTATCATTTTGTGAAGGCCAACCGTAGAAACCCACAAAAGTCCAAGGCGGAGAGAGGTCATCATGGATGGATGCAGCCACATGATGCGCCGAGTACGAGAGGATTCTGACGTTGACATTGTCCTTCCAAAGAAGGCCCAGTCCCCCTGAGTGGCCTTGGCGGGGAACCGGGAGGCAACCCTGAAACCCACATTTGAGAGCGATGCAATTGTTGTCCTTGTAATCCAACATGGTTTCGGACAAAAAAAACATATCAGGGCGACTTTGTGCATAATGGCGCTGGAGCATCTGAACCGTTCGTGGGTTGTCAAGCCCCCGACAGTTCCAACATAGGATTTTCATTGCTCTAGGTGGGGATGAGACATACCCGCCTCCACCTCTGAAACTTCATAGAACTGTTCATCACCTGCCGCTTTCCACCTTTTTGGGAGGCATTCAATCGCTTTACAATCCTCCAGATGTCTTTTATGTTCCCTCGGTTTTGCATTAGCAGTATCACCACTCCTATCACCACGATTTTCCCTTTTCCATGTCCGTTGAGTAAAGGTACCCGGTGGCTTTATCCCAATCGTATTGGCTTCATCCATGAGGTTGATCCCTAGAGCAACAGACACTGGCCCAGGAGCAGACTCTGTTGATTTGATGCAAAGTTGTCTGGGTTCAGAAGTCGGGTCGGGTGGTTCCTTACATTTTGACCTCGGTCCAAATAGTGGTGAGACGTTGTCTTTTATAGGTGCAGGGGTCGAACTTGAGAAAACGGTCGGGTCCAAACTCCGACTCGCATGCTTGTCCCCAGTTCTGGCCCCGTTCATTGCGCTATACGAAGACCCTCCTTCCGCCCGCTGGTCATCATGATTGTCCCCTGAAAAATCCGGTGGTCCTAGCATGATGATAGTATTGAGTTCTGGTTCAGTTTGCTTGGAGAAGGCCTTCGCTAGTCGGTCACGATCCTTTTGTTTTTCCGCCTCAGAAATAGTCACAAATCCTGCTGTTTTTGCGCGGAGCCAAGGGCCGTATTGCAAGATGATGGTGTTTTTTCCATTCTCCTTCCTCAAATCACAAACTTTCTCGAGGTGTCCAATACACCCACAGAAAAAACAAAAAATTGGAAGTTTTTCAAATTCAAAAGAAATCCAGGCATTTGAATCTTCAATTGATAAGAACAGACTCCTCGTAAGTGGTTGTGTCACATCGACTAAGGCTCTAATCCTCACCACGGGTCCCCAGTGGATGGGGTCAGATTGGTCTCAGTCCAGAAATTTACCAACGCGTTCTCCAATTTCCCGCATAACACGTTCTGTTCTACCATGAAACAGAATTCTTTTGATTCGTATCCAGAAGGGTGAGCGAGTCAGTTTAATTTTTTGAATGTTGTCCCCGCCTGTAAAGTCATCCATGAGAATGAGTTGATTGTCGAAAGACCATGGTCTTCCTTTGAACACCTTTTCTTTATCTTTGTTGTTGAAAAATTCGAATACAATGAACTCATCTCTCACTTCACGTATGGCAACGCCATCCTCCAATCTCCATAAATTTTGCAGAGTATTTTTTAGAGCCCCCAGGTTGAATGAACGTTTGGCTAAGAATTTCTCTACCACCAGGAGCGACATGCGATGTGACAGAAAAGCGTCTTCATTTTTTCGTGTGGCGATTGACGCTTTCTCTTTATCAGTCAACGAAAGGTTCTTCCACCAATTTACCAATTCAGATTCCATGACAAACAAAGAGCACCTCCTCAATGTTGCCTCTCGGGCACACCCTTCACGAGCCCAACACTCTCACGTACAAAGCTCCTCACCGCGATCAAAATTTTGCAACACGAACCACAAAGAACTCTATTGTACGAGCCAAAAGTCTCAGCGCAAATCAAGATTCAGCGGCCCGATGACAGTCTTCGCGCAGGAGCTCCTTCGCGCGGTAGCAAACCCCAATGTGAGTATCGCCTTCGCGGTCAGAATCGTTGCAAACAAACTGTGCGAGCTGATCTTCGTAGTCACACCTCTTCATGTCGCGATCACGGCCCTTTGCGAGTAACTCCTTTGCGCTCAGTACCGTGCGCGAGCACCACCATAACACTCAAGGCCCTACGCGAGCCCCACCCAATGCAAGTAACACCTGCGTGCTCAATCAACCTGCGCGAGCACCACTTTATGCTCAATACCCTGCGCGATCCCAACCTTGCGCGAACAACACCTGCGTGCTCAACACCTGCGAACAACACATGCACGTCGCGAACTGCACCTGCGTGCGAGCAATCTCAGCCCTGCGTGCGAGCGAACCCAGCCCTGCATGTGAGCAAGCCCTACAATCGTGCTCGAAACACCCTTCGCGAGCAATCCTTCGCAAGCCGCTGAAGATGAGTCGACAAGATTCCGTGGGGAATGCCCTTCGAGTGCAAGATCTTCGCGAGCCGTGGAAGACGAAACAACGGGAAGCTCCGTGCGGACCACCCTTCGCGAACATCACCTCCACCGGCCGCAGAAGATGGATCGACGAGATCCTTCGCGAACAGAACCTCCACAATCTCGTCGATCTGTAGAATTCGATCGATCGGAGGTCGTTCCAGTCCGTAAGCCGTGGAAGGATCAGGAGCCACAGATCTCGAACAACCAGAATCCGTCGAAGGATCGGAAACCGATCGCAAGCCGAAAGAAGATCGGAATGTGACTTCAAGTCGGATCTGCAAGTTGAGAATGGCAGGGAGCCAAGGAAGAACGGAGACCTCAAGTCGCGAAAGCCCTAAAACGCGATCGGGACTTTAGGCAGAGAAACGGGAACACGAAGCCGTGAGTAGGCACAGTGCACCGAAGAGGAGCAAAAGGGGAGGATGAACCGGGGACCGAAGCAGGCGCCGATCTGAATAAAATGGGCCGCCGCGAAAGGATTGCCGAGGAACCACCAAACCCTAGAAATTCATAGGAGGGGAACTCTCACAAGAGACTAAATTTCATTTCAGGCGACCCATTAATTGTACAGTGAAGTTTAATAATTATAACCTCATTTAATTAACAAAAAAAAAAAAACAGAGTAAACCACAATCAACAATAAATAATAACCGGAAAAGAAACCGGCTCCTTAATTGAAATGAATTTGGATTTTCAGTTATTTTTGTTGTAACAAAAACCGGGCACAGTGATTGCAGACGGAATAATTCATTTAAAATTAAATCAATATGAAAACAGATAATTTTAATAAAACAATTAAAAATAAAATTGAAATGATGACAAAGGTATGACACATCAGGTTGGAAGAAGCAAAGCACATAAGCTTTCCTATTTGTCTCACCTTGTCTTCCCCAACTCGCACTGTTTTATGATAGACTGATAAATCCCATCGGGTATACTCTGTTTCATTTCATTGAATACTTTCTCTGTTTCTAATTGGAATGATGCATGCAGGGCATTCTGATCCACTAGTTTATCTCTTTCATCTTTGATGCGAAGAAACAGAGCAGAAGTTCAATGCACCCGCTTTCCAGCTTCCATGGATTCTGGAACCCCTCCACTCGCGGCGGCGGCGGCGGCGGCGGCGGCGGCTTCCTCCATGGACTGATCGCTCCCGCCACGGATACCTGCCGCAGCGGCGCTGCCGCATACGGCGGACGTGATTCTATTGCCAGTTCGTCCGCGGCGGAGGAGAAGGCCCTCGCCGCCAGCCGAAACCACAGCGAGGCGGAGCGCCAGCGCCGGAAAAGGATCAACGCCCACCTCGCCACCCTCCGCACCCTCGTCCCCGCCACCCTCAAAGTGAGCGCTCTTTCTTTCTTCACTTTCTTATTGTTGGTCAGAGGGAATCGCCTGATGGCCGGCGAATCATCAGACGGACAAGGCGTCCCTTCTGGCGGCGGTGGTGCGGCGCGTGAGGGAGCTGAAGCAGGAGGTGTCGGAAATCGCGGTTGCGCGTGGAGACTGCGGCTCGGTTTGCGCGGCGGAGTGGGCGTTCCCGGACGAGGCGGATGAGCTGAAAGTGGAGTGCTGCGGGGAAGGCGACGGCGGCGCCGGTCGCGGGGCGGGGGCGGTGGTGAAGGCCAGTCTGTGCTGCGAGGACCGGGCGGGGCTGGTGGGCGATCTGAGCAGGGCGGTGCGGGCGGTGCCGGGGAAGGTGGTGAGGGCGGAGATGGCGACGGTGGGCGGGAGGGCTAAGAGCGTGGTGTGGGTGGAGTGGGTCGGCGACGGCGACGGCGACGGGGCCGAGACGCTACGGAGGGCGCTGCGCGTGGTCCTTGAGAAACCTCCTCTCGGATCTGGGCTGGGCCAGGTGTTGCCGGGGAATAAAAGGCCGCGTTTGGGATTCTATTGATCGTGGCCCACTGGACTTTGTGATTCTTATATCCAAAGAAAATAGAACCAGAAAACTACTCTATTTGTCAAGAACAAAGTTTACAAGATCCATCCCTACCACTCCTTTATTTTTCACATGGAGGTCATAAGTATATATCTATCTCTCTAAAACAAGAGATCTTTATGGTGGATGACTCTCACAACCCTCCTTTACGGTTATGATGGGAGGTGTCAGGTTTGATGACAATTCAAAACAAGTGAAGAAAGCAAGTAAAGAAAGCAGTAAAGAAAAATACAGCAATATAACGTGGTTCAAACCACTTTGGTCCTACTCTGTAACATCCCACCTCCAGCCCATTGACTTGGAAAGAGGAGATGGTGCTACTAACCTTAGGTGATATCCTCCAGACACCAAATGATAACAATAAATGTCAAGAGCTTACAAGATCATTAGGGGACTATTTTCCCTTGAACATATATAACCTGTACGAGACAACAATATAAACAAAACCATGATAATATATGATGCATGAGAGTAAGAGAGGTAAGAGAACCAGAGATATATGGTTTTCTAGTCACCGACGATGGTGACTCATTATTAGTTGACAATATTGAACCTTTATCCTATATGGAGGCAATAGAATGCTCAGAAGCTATAAGATGGAAAGAAGCCATGAATTCTAAAATGAATTCTATGTATCAGAACCAATTTTGGGTTATGGTTGATGCGCTAGTTGATGTAAAGCATGTTGGATACAGAAGGGCATTCAAAAGGAAACTGGACATGGAAGGTAAATTAAATACCTATAAAGAAAGACTAGTGGCTAAAGAGTTTAAACAGTGTTAAGGAATTGACTACGATGAAACTTTTTCTCCAGTTGCTATGTTTAAATCCATTAGAATTATACTTGCTATAGCAGCTTACTATGACTATGATATTTGGAAGATAGATGTCAAAACTACATTCCTTAATGGGAACCTTCAAGAAGATGTATATATACACAACTAGAAGGGCTTTTTACTCCATGTGATGCCAAAAGAATTTTCAAGTTGTAGATATCCATTTATGGATTGAAGCAAACATCCAAGTCATGGAACATTCGATTCATTGAATCCATTAAAGAATTTGGTTTCATAAAGAAAGAATGTGATCCATGTGTTTATAATAGGTTTAGTGGGAATGTGGTTGTTATACAAGTAGTATATGTTGATGACATATTACTTATTGGAAATGATATACCAGTCTTACAGTCAATTAAGGACTGGTTAAACAAGTGTTTCTCCATGAAGGACTTAGGTGAAGCAGCCTATATTCTAGGGATCAAGATCATTCATGATAGATCCAATGGGATGCTTGGACTAAGTAAAAGTACATATGTTGACTAGATACTAAAGAGATTTAGTATGGAACAATCCAAGATGGGATTGGGTCCAGTGTCACATGGTTTACATATTTCTATGAAAATGTGTCCTCAAACACAACATGAGAAAACGAGAATGAGTAAGATCTCATAAGCTTCAATGATAGGGTCAATCATGTATGTCATGTTATGTACTAGACTTGATGTTACCTATGCACTGAGCATGGTAGGAAGATATCAAGAAGATCCAGGAGAACAACATTGGACCGCTCTTAAGGCTATCCTTAAGTATCTTAGATGAACTAAGGATATGTTTCTAGTGTGTGGAGGAGATGAGAAGCTGGTCGTCAGAGGTTATACTAATGCTAGTTTTCAGACAGATCAGAATGATCTGAAGTTGTAATCATGATATGTTTTCTATCTCAATGGAGGAGTTGTGAGCTGTAAGAGTTCAAAGAAGCCATTTGTCGCTGATTCTATAGTGGATTTCGAGTATATAGCGGCTTCTGATGTAACCAAGGAATCCATTTGGATTCGGAACTTCTTCTAGGAGCATGATGTGGCACCTAGAAGTAAATACCCCATCACATTGTATTGTGATAATACTACAACGGTGACTTTTACAAAAGAGTCAAGGTCACACCAATGGACTAAGCACATACTCCGGAAGTATCACCACTTGATGGATTTCTATCAAAGAGGTGAATTTGTAGTAAGCAGAGTGACCATGGAAGATAATGTGGTGGACCCCTTGACTAAAGGTCTATCTTAGCAAAAACATGAGTATCATGTGAGAGCTAGCGGACTGAAGATTCACTACTGGAAAATTGCCCTATACCCACAGTTTGAAACCGTGGGTATAGCCCATGAAATTGTGGGTATAGTCTATACCCACGGTTTCATGAGTCATGGGCTCCCGAGGCGTTGGGATTTCCCTATACCCACGGTTTTGTAGAAACTGTGGGTATAGCCCACTGAAATTTCATATTACCCATGGTTTTGGTAAACCGTGGGTATACATCTATACCTACAGTTTATAGAACCGTGGGTATACATTTTTACAACACAAATTATATACCCACGGTTAAGTAAACTGTGGGTATAAATAGTTTTCTTCACATCACACATACCCACAGTTTAAAGAACCATGGGTATAGATGGTTTTCCCAGAAACAGCAGCTGCCCACATTAGTTTCACCTTGCTCCTGCAAAACAGAATGCAAACCACTATGAAACAATGGAAAAGTTCTTATCAGAAATGATAGAACCACTATGAAACCACACCCCTCCCCCTTGAACATCCCCACTCTCCCCTGGATAGAACCCCATTGCACCCCCCTAGACACCACTCGAGACACCCCCTACACACCCCCTAGACACCCCCTGGACACCCCCCACTAGACACCCCCCTATACACCCCCCACTGGACACCCCCCTAGACACCCCCCTGGACACCCCCCCCCCTGACACCCCCCCTGGACACCCCCCTGGACACCCCCCCACTGGACCCCCCCCCCACTGAACACCCCCACTGGAAACCCCCCCCTGGACACCCCCCACTGGATCCCCCTGGACACCCCCCGCTGGACACCCCCCATTGGACCCCCCCTGAACACCCACCACTGGACCCCCCCCCCACCCCCATCCCACCCCGCACACCCCACACTGGACACCCCCCGGACACCCCCCTTGGACACCGCCTAGACACCCCCCAATGGACCCCCCCGGACACCCCCCCTAGGACACCCCCTCCCCCCTGGACACCCCCTTGGACCCCCCCCCCCCCGACCCCCCTGGACACCCCCTTGGACCCCCCCCCCCCCCGACCCCCCCCCCCCGACCCCCCTTCCCCCCATAGACACTCCCTAGACCCCCCCCCCCCTGAACCCCATGCCCCCTTCACCCCAACTACCCCCCAACCTTCACCCCCCCCCCACTACCCCCCCCCCACCTACACCCCCACTGCCCAGCCCCTCCCCCCACCTGCACCCCCACTGTCTCGCCCCCTTCCTGGACACCCCCTCGCACCCCCACTCCCCCCTACACCCAACCCCACCCCCTCCACCCACCCCCACCCCCTGGACACCCTGTATTGGACACCCCCGGACACCCCCCACTGGACCCCCTTAGACACCCCCTGGACCCCTCCCCCTGCATCCCCCTGCACCCCCACTACCCCCTGACCCCTTAACCCCCACTACCCCCTGCCCCCTTCTCCACAACTACCCCCAACCTTCACACCCTCCACCTACACCCCCACTGCCCCCCCCCCTCCTGGACACCCCCTGCACCCTCACTACCCCCCAACACCCAGCCCCACCACCTTACCCCTGCACCTAGCCCCCCCCCTCCACCCACCCCCCTAGATACACCCAAACCCACCCCACTACCCCCTACACCCCCTTCCCCCTGCACCCACCCCCACCCCCTGCGAAACCACTATGAAACAATGCAAACCAGAAGGCAAAAACAATGGAACCACATTGCATTATTTTCACCTGTTAAAACATAAGCAGAGCTGGCCAAAGTATTCAAAGAAGAAAAAAGTTCATGTGAGAAAAGTCCTAAATAAATTATTAATGATGAATCATCAAAATCATTTATATCTTATTGAATCCAAACAAAGTCTGATAGAGGATGCAAAAAATACATCCTTCCTACTACAGTACGAAAGATGGTGACAAGTATACTAAGACATCGTTTTTAAACTTGTAATAAGAAAAATGTATTTCCCTGAAGTGGCAGCCACTATCCATGGCCCATCTCCATCATTTATAATTTACACATCAACTAGCTACATCATTACTTCATCTCCTTAAGCCCAATTGTTTGCTTTCCCATCCTCTTCACTGCTTCCTGATGCCAGCAATTCAAAGGAATTGTGAATACTCACCATTAATTTTTGAGTCCCCTTAACACGATGAGACATGTCTATACCCGGTGTGCTCTTTGCCTTATCTGTCATGGGAGTCTCAAAAGATGAAACCCCATGACTATCCCTAGAATAAGTATTGTCACTAGTAGACTGCTTGTAATTGGAATCCACCTCAGCCTACGCATCATATTTCATTTCATCTTTACTATGCTCAGATGCTTCTCCAAGCTGTTCATCAGAGATGGCCCTTAATAGAGCATCTTTAAAAGAAATTGCCTCATAGGCTGGATGAGACTCCTCTACTATATTAGCCCATAAGATAGTATTTTTCACCTTCTCTTGAATAGGATGAATAGGGCCACTAACCTCTCTACCAGAGGAAACTAATTCAATAACAGGGTCATCCAAAGGGGGGGATTGCTGAAACTAAGGCTTGATTGGTTGGATTTGTGGAAAATATATGAGGTATGAATGAGGTATGTTTGATTAAAGAGGCATGGTCTTTGTCAATAATAATGGTATGAAGATCTATTGCATGAAGATGTGTTGAAAATATATATATGAAGAGTGTATTTGATGTGTTAATGTAAAGAATAAGTATTGGAATAGGACCGATGGTGAAGGTATACATGGAAGAATTTCATAATTAAATGACATTCATGATTTGGAGATATTAATATGTTTTTGTAGAATAGATGAAATTTGATACAGGTTGGAAATTGTATGTGGATCATGTTCACTGTTTGAATTAAAGAGGTGGCTGATATATTAAAGCTGGAATTGATCTTAATATCTGAAATCTAGAACTGATTTAAAATACATGAATGTTGGAGCAATTTTTAACTGGTTTAGTAGGATGAGGTTACACAACATTTCAATGGTCTGCATAAATATTGTTGCACAGGGAGTCAGAAGCTTCCATGAAGCTTTTTTAGAATGGGAACTACGGTTGTAGGTGTGGACAAGCAGGCTAACATGAAGTGTACATAAGGAAAAACATGCAGCATGTGAATGCTATAATGAAGGTTTTCATGCCTGTAAAACTGAAGTGTGAAGAAGAAAAACAGGAAACTGTATTTTATATGTGTTATGAGGCACTCCCTTTGGTGTCTCAGACAAGGGATTAATCACCCTGCTTCTAGGCACGATATGTTTGAAAGTTAAAAGTATTACAAGGGGCATTTAGTTTTTTCTTTCAGAGATTAACAAGTCAATCATAAGAACCCAATTATCATGAGGAATTTACTGGTCCTTTTCTAGATAAGTGGAATTACCTAGAAAAACAAAACTATGTGGGGTGTCTCTAAGAATGAACAAAATCTTCATAGAAGAACTGGTGGTAAGATTCACCTTGTTCCTGACATTGTATCAGAGAACAAAGGTAGCTTCAGACAACCTCGGGTATTTCTTTTGGGGATATTTTTGTATTTAGGGTTGTGTGGCACTCCACTCAGGTTATGTGATAAGGGAATAACTACCTCTCCCCTAGTTGTGATCTAATACAAAGTCCTAAGCCCTGCCATGAGGTCAATGAAGGTTTTACTGGGAATTTCAAACCAAACTATCTAGCATATGATAGAGTATTTTGGAACCAAGGTATTTCTATAGTTGCATTGGGATGGAGTCTAATCATCAACTCCAAAAATATACAGTAGCGCATGATCTGATATTACATTATCAAATTGGTTATGAATGTGAATTTCCATTTATTAATCCCAACTCGTTATCATTTTACCACCTTTTATACCCATAGCACTTTCAGAATCAATATATATTGCATACTCTCCCATATGTGCTCATTATAAATTCTAATTTCCTCGATCCTTATTCATGGGAATTCACAATTCATTCCTAGACATTCCTAATCCCTCCATAATTATACTTGTTTCCTAGGCCTTCTCATGGTTTCGACATAGACTCTGATATAGGAATACTAGGATGGACTAAGGTGGATGGGCTATGCCCAAGGACGGGAACAAGTGTCAGGGCATCAAGGAATCACCACTCAGGAATGATTTCCCCCACAAACAATTAATTAAAATAGAAAAAGAAAATAAATAAAATTCTGGCATGACCCATCAGTATGTCGGACGTCCACACCAAAGAAAAAGAAAATAAACAAAAACAACACAATACAAAGGTAGAAAAAAATGAAACACACTAATTAATCCCTCCACTACCCCGATCTCCCTCCCCTACAAAGAAAACCGCATAGCCTCCTCCAGTGCCCTTCTGGACCCCTTCGCGGAATATACTACCCTCCATCCATAGAAAGTAGTAAAAGGCCTAAGTGGATGATGCGATAAATAAAATAAAATAAAAACTAAAATAGAACATACCTGTATTTTGTGACTATACAAGTCACTACCCCAATAAAAGAACCATAATTCCCCATGGGTCAAAACATGTTCCTACAAGTAAGGAGAAAACAAATTATATTGGAAGGACTGTTTAGAAGAAAAAAATTCACATCATATCACTACCATGAGATTATAGATATCCACCGTAGAATAGTTTACATGTCTAGTGGAATCAAGAAGAAATTCCCTGGAAGAAATAGAAAACATTTGATGAGTAAATAAGAAGAGGAATACACTTACTCTAGCAGCCAATTAGTGGATGAATCACCAGAGAAAATCACTAATTTCATTGAATATGTGGAATGTCAAAAAAATAACCTTAAGTACTCAATAAAATTAGTGACTACTTTTTTCCTTTAAAGTCGAGTCTTCAATGCCAAAATGCATATGAAGGGGGTGAGTATAAAACCCAATAGTCATGTAATGTATTAGTTCATAAGACACTCAAATGATGTCCTGACTCGGTTCTCCACAAGACCTCAGACGCACCTCCTCGTATACTAGAGGTTGTCGACTAGCAATGAGAGTCTAAGATGGCACTGTGAGGATACTATACCCCTATATCAGAGTGCACAATAATAGTAAAATAATCAAACATCATACACACTAGAGTACACAAAAATAGTAACTAAACTAAACATGTCATAACAAAATGAAATGAAACATACAACTCTAACGGTCATGCTATACACATCTATTGATTGCCCACTCGGCCGACCATGTATACAAGATAAATAGGCTGGAAATAAATGCACAATTTAAAATTATGATCAAGATGAATATCAATAGGTTTCAAAGATTCAAAAAAATACATTTTATTTACTTTAAACACATAATCATGCTGGAAAAAATAAAGAAGCCTTTGTTTCCTACCCCTTACAATTTCCATACCCAAAATTTTCTTAGCATTGGCTAAATATTTCATTTCAAAAACTATTTTTAGTTAACTTTTAACATAGGTGATCAATTTCATATCACTACATATAAGTGTCATATCATTAACATATAAAAGCAAATAAAGCATAAATATTTTAATAGATTAAAAATACACACATGAATCAAGCATACTACTATTGAAATTTTTCCACAACATGAGTGAATCAAACTTTATATACCACTTTCTAGAAAACTATTTTAAATCATAAAAGTATTTATTTAATAAACGGGCCTAGTTAGACTTGAATTCATGATAAAAACCACCAGGAGGATTCATGTATAGTTTCTCATCAAGATCACCATGTAAAAAAGAAGTTTTAACAACAAGTTATTTAAAATATAGATCAAAATGAGTAGAAAAAGAAAGTAAAAGTATAATAGAAGAATGATTAACCATAAGAGAAATGTTTTAGGGTAATCTATACCTTCTCTTTGAAGGAACCCCTTGGCCACTAATTTGGCATTATATTTAATTTTACTCTTTATAGTTTTAACTTCATTCCTTTTAACAACCCATTTATATCTTATAACCTTAGAAATAGGTGGCTTGTTAATAATAGAGCAGGTATGGTTTTTTAAGGGCTTTCATCTCATCATCCATGGAAACAATCCACTATTTGAAATTTCTATCATTAATAACATGATTGTAAATCTAGAGATACTCACTGTCAAGATCATGGAAAACATAGAATGCAAAGGAAGCCATATCAGTATAGTTAAACCTAGAAGGAGGCCTAATAACTCTCCTATCTCCATCCCTATTGAGCTAGTAATTCTTAATATCATTAGGAGGAACAGAATCAAAACCACTAACAGAATCAAAATTAGAAATAGGTTCAAGTTGAGGATCAGGTGGAGGAGTCTCTATAGGACACTCAGATTTAGTGGGAGGTTCAACCTCAACATCCCTCTTTTTGGGTGTGTTGCCAATGTTACCAATGGGATTTTTTTCTCTAGGAAGGGAAGAATCATGGAACACTATATCTCATTCAATAACACATTTTTGGAAGTTAGGTTTTTATAACCAAATCGTATAACCATTCACACCTACAGGAATGTTAATGAAAATACACTTAACATCACTAGTCATATGCTTATCTATTTTGATACAAGTATAGGAAGTGTATCCAAACACTCTTATATGTTCATAGGATATGGTCTGGTTTCTCCGGAGTTCTTCTGGAGTCTTAAATTCATTGGCAGATGATGGAAACCTATTAATAATATATACTACTATAGTGGAAATCTCAACCTAAAAGGATTTGGGAAAGCTCAAGTATGATAGCATACTGTGAACCCACTCAAGGATAATATGGTTAATGTGTTCATACAAACCATTAGTTTGTGGAGTATAACTCTCAATATAGTTCCTAGTAATACCCTCAACCCTAAAAATTGTAAAAATTTGATCAATAGGTATTCAAGACCATTACCTGTCCTCATAGCCTTCAAATTTCTCCCAGTTTGTTTTTTATAGGGGAATTCCAAGTATTTAACACATCAAACACATAAAAATTATTTATTAGAATATAAATATATATATTCCTTAAAAATCATCAATAAGTGTCACACAATATGAGCCTCTACCATGGAAGGTAGTCTTGGAAGGTCCCCACAAGTCAGAGTGTACACACCAATGTGGGAAGCAACCCTTAAAGCTAGATTTATGAAAGATGACTCTTTTAGATTTACTAAACACATAGTCTTTATAGAAAAATAAGTTACTATGTGTAACTTGGTTAACAAGCCTCTTTTTACTCAACTCCTCTAAACATTGAGCACTCAAATGCCTCAACCTCCTATGCCAAAGCATGGTGTTGTCACTGTCAATGACATAAGTGCTACCAAGATTCCTAGAATGAGTATTTACCTTCAAGACATACAATATATTAATTAAGGATCCCTTAATGACTGTAAAATAACCCTTATATATCTTTAGGCAAACAAATCTAGATCTAAAGGTAAATTCATTATGATCTAAAAAACTTAATGAAATTATATTCCTATTTAAATAAAGAACCCATCTCACATACAACATAGTGATAAGAGAATAATATTCTAGTTCTAATAGAACACAACCTCTACCTTGAAATAAAACCTCTTTTTGTTACCCAATACAACCTCTCCTTTAGCTCCCTCATCCAACTTAGAAAAAAAATTCTTATCGGGTCACATATGAAAAGAGCAATCTGAATCTAAAACCCACTCATCTATCAATGTTTCATTAGACATTGTCAATACCTAAATGCTATCATAGCCTATATCAAAAATTAATCAATGATATTCAGATTCTTTTGGATGCTCACCAAACTTCAATTTAGGTCATTTAGGTTTAACATGTATAGGTTTTCTACAATGATAATAGGTAACCTCTATAGAATTAGAATTAGAATGATTATATCTAGATTCACTATGATGCTTTCCAGATTTCTTACCTTTACCTTTATTCTTTCTTTGAAACCTAGATCGACCCCTAATAGTTAAACCCCCATCCTCAAACTTAATCTTATTCTTACCACATAATTTTCATAAATTATTGTAAAGATAAGGAGTCTCTACCATACATCATAACATCAATAAGATTCTCATACAAAATTATCCAAAGAGATTAACAGTATTATGTCTTGGTATTCATCCTTAACATTAACATTAATATTATTCAAATATAGTATAATTTCATTAAACTCTTCAATATGTGTTTGAATTGGTGTTATGAGATGCATCTTGAAGTTATATAATTTATGTTTTTTTATATAGACAACCTACTAATGAAGTTTTCAAACATGTTTTTTCATTACACTACTTGAAACTGGACCTATACCAACGGTTTTGGCCAAATCATTGGTATAGGTACCATAAAATGACCCTATACCAATGGTTTGGAAAAACAGTTGGTATAGCTTCAATAAAATGACCCTATACCAACGGTTTGACTAAAACTATTGGTATAGCCTCTATTTAATGACCCTATACCAACAGATTTTTCAAAACCATTGGTATAGGTCCAAAAATTCAAAATACCTATATGAATGGTTTGGAAAACCGTTGGTATAGATATTTTGATTTTTAATGATTTATTTTATCAAATAACATTGAATACATCAAGAATTAATTTACTTATAAATATACATATACATATTTATCATATTATATTTCAAAAAAACATTGTATGTTTTGGTTAGATTGTTGAGATGTAAATTAGAGGTTCGGGGATCAAAACCAACCGAGGTTTTTTTTTGAATTACCTATACCAACGGTTTTCAAAACTATTGGTATAGGTATTAAATATTACCTATACCAACAGTTTGGAAACTGTTGGTATAGGCCACAAATACCAATGGTTTCCCATAACCATTGGTGTAGGCCTATACTGACTCCAAACAAGACAATGCCCCCCCAAACCATTGGTATAGCCTATACCAATAGTTTTGGGACCCATACCAATGGTTCCAAGACATTGGTATATGCTTCTTTTACAATAGTGTTAAATATTGGTTTTTTAATTTTTCTTATGAAAGGCGGTGGGAAATATCATTTTAATGAACCAACTCAGGTGATCCCAGAACTGAACACCTGATCCAGCCCGTGGAAAGGCCCAAAGGGTGTTCTCGATCCCCATGGGCTGGTGACAAGCACCTGGGCATCAAGAACTACCTTTGTGAATTCTTTTCCCACAATAAACCAAATAGTCAATAAATGAAATATATAAAAGAAAGTCAACATTCCAATACAAAGCCAGATAGTTGAAGTTAAAGAGTACAAGTAAAAATAGGTTCCAAACCCAAAATAGGTTATCCAAAGTAGTTGAGACCAATAAGAATCCATCTCTATGTGATATGAAGGCCAGCACCATATCACTGCCAAAATCCCACACCCCATTAACACAAATACCCACCACCTCCATAAGGCCCCTTTCCTTTACTTGTGTCAGATAAAATAAGATCTACACACACCCAAAGGTATGTGTAGGGTGTGAGAAAAACATGCTCAGTAGGATCCCACCAAGTGTTCCATAAGAAGTCTTTAATAAAACAAACCAATTATACACATTTAAATAAATAAATTGCATGAAATACAGATTTACACAATTTTCAAAAAAAACATGGAAATCAACATTTGTTCACTTAAAACTGAAGGCCTTCATTTTTTATTGATTTTTGATAATCCACCTTTCAAGGCACTACTGGAAATTCGAGCTATAGCCACGGTTCTAAACCGTGGCTATAGGCCCTCAAACCGTGGCTATAGGTAATAGCCACGGTTTGAGGAACCGTGGCCAAGTTTGGCGTGGCTATAGGCCTAGACCTATAGCCACGGTTCCAAACCGTGGCTTTAACTCTATAGCTACGGTTCAAACCGTGGCTATAGGTTTATAGCCACGGTTAAAACCGTGGCTGTATACCTAATGCCACGGTTTCAACCGTGGCTATACTATAGGCCGGACAAAATCTATAGCCACGGTTTAAAACCGTGGCATTATGTCTATAGCCACGGTTTTAAACCGCGGCAATACATCAATAGCCACGGTTTTGAACCGTGGCTATAGGGTTTCCAAATTCATAAAAAAAAAATACCCCCTGGACACACCCTGGACACCCCCATGCCACCCCCGGCCAGTCCCCCCTGCCAGTACCCCCGGACAGCCCCCCGTGCACCCCCGGACAGCCCCCCGTGCACCCCCGGACAGCCCCCCGTGCACCCCCGGACAGCCCCCCGTGCACCACTGGACAGCCCCCCCGGCCAGCCCCAGCCAGCCCCCCATGCACCCCCGAGCAGCCCCCCGACCAGCCCCGGACAGCCCCCGTGCACCCCTGGACAGCCCCCCCGGCCAGCCCCAGCCAGCCCCCCGTGCACCCCCGAGCAGCCCCCCGACCAGCCCCCCGTGCACCCCCGAGCAGCCCCCCGACCAGCCCCGGACAGCCCCCCGTGCACCCCCGGACAGCCCCCAGCCCCCCCTGCCCCCTGCTTGTCCCCCTGCCAGCTCCCCCTGCTAGTCCCCCCCTGCCCCCTGCTAGTCCCCCACTGCCCCCTGCTAGTACCCCCCCCCCCCCGCCACCCCCCCTTCTTGTCCCCTTGCCAGCCCCCCCTGCCACCCCCCTGCCAGTCCCCCCTGCCCCCTGACACCCCCCCTGCTAGTCCCCCTGCCCCCTGCTAGTCCCCCACTGTCCCCTGTTAGTCCCCCCCCCCCCGCCACCCCCCCGCTTGTCCCCTTGCCAGCCCCCCCAGCCACCCCCTGCTTGTCCCCCTGCAAGCCCCCCCTGCTTGTCCCCCTGCCAGCCCCACCCCTGCTCCTGCCAGCCCCCCCCCCCCTGCCCCCTGCTTGCCCCCCTGCCAGCCCCCCCCCCCCCCCTTCCCCCTGCTTGTCCCCCTTCCAGCCCCCCCGGCCACCCCCCTGCCCCCTGCTTGCCCCCTGCCGCCACCCCCCCCCCCCTTCCCCCTGCCAGCCCCCCCGCCCCTGCTTGTCCCCCTGCCAACCCCCCCTGCTGGACACCCCCCCTGTCCGTGCACCCCCGGACAGCCCCCCATGCACCCCCGGACAGCCCCCCATGCACCCCCGGACAGCCCCCCGTGCACCCCTTGCCAGCCCCCCCAGCCACCCCCTGCTTGTCCCCCTGCAAGCCCCCCCTGCTTGTCCCCCTGCCAACCCCACCCCTGCTCCTGCCAGCCCCCCCCCCCATGCCCCCTGCTTGCCCCCCTGCCAGCCCCCCCCTTCCCCCTGCTTGTCCCCCTTCCAGCCCCCCCGGCCACCCCCCTGCTTGCCCCCTGCCGCCACCCCCCCCCCCCTTCCCCCTGCCAGCCCCCCCGCCCTGCTTGTCCCCCTGCCAACCCCCCCTGCTGGACACCCCCCCTGTCCGTGCACCCCCGGACAGCCCCCCGTGCACCCCCGGACAGCCCCCCATGCACCCCCGGACAGCCCCCCGTGCACCCCTGGACAGCCCCCCCGGCCAGCCCCGGCCAGCCCCCCGTGCACCCCCGGACAGCCCCGGACAGCCCCCATGTGCACCCCCGGACAGACCCCATGCAGCCCCCATCCCCCCTGCACAGAACCCCGGAAACCCCCTGCCCCCTGCTTGTCCCCCTGCCAGCCCCCCCTGCCCCCTGCTTGTCCCCCTGCCAGCTCCCCCCCTGCCCCCTGCTAGTCCCCCACTGCCCCCTGCTAGTCCCCCCCCCGCCACCCCCCCTGCTTGTCCCCTTGCCAGCCCCCCCTGCCAGTCCCCACTGCCCCCTGACACCCTCCCTGCTAGTCCCCCTGCCCCCTGCTAGTCCCCCACTGCCCCCTGTTAGTCCACCCCCCCCCGCCACCCCCCTGCTTGTCCCCTTGCCAGCCCCCCTGCCGCCCCCTGCCAGCCCCCCCTGCTTGTCCCCCTGCCAGCCCCCCCTGCTCCTGCCAGCCCCCCCCTGCCCCCCTGCCAGCCCCCCCCCCTTCCCCCTGCTTGTCACCCCTGCCAGCCCCCCCGGCCACCCCCCTGCTTGTCCCCCTGCCAGCCCCCCCCTGCCCCTGCCAGCCCCCCCTGCCAGCCCCCCCCCCCCCCTTCCCCCTGCTTGTCCCCCTGCCAGCCCCCCCTTCCCCCTGCTTGTCCCCCTGCCAGCCCCCCCCTGCCCCCCTGCCAGCCCCCCCTTCCCCCTGCTTGTCCCCCTGCCAGCCCCCCCTGCCCCCTGCTTGTCCCCCTGCCAGCCCCCCCTGCCCCCTGCTTGCCCCCTGCCACCCCCCCCCCCCTTCCCCCTGCCAGCCCCCCCAGCCCCTGCTTGTCCCCCTGCCAACCCCCCCTGCTGGACACCCCCCCTGTCCGTGCACCCCCGGACAGCCCCCCGTGCACCCCCGGACAGCCCCCCGTGCACCCCCGGACAGCCCCCCGTGCACCCCCGGACAGCCCCCCCGGCCAGCCCCGGCCAGCCCCCCGTGCACCCCCGGACAGCCCCACGACCAGCCCCGGACAGCCCCCCGTGCACCCCCGGACAGCCCCCATGTGCACCCCCGGACAGCCCCCCGTGCACCCCCGGACAGCCCCCCCGTGCACCCCCAGACAGCCCCCCCGTGCACCCCCGGACAGCCCCCATATGCACCCCCGGACAGCCCCCATATGCACCCCCAAACAGCCCCCCGTGCACCCCTGGACAGCCCCCCGGCCAGCCCCGGACAACCCCCTGTGCACCCCCGGACAGCCCCCCGACCAGCCCCGGACAGCCCCCCGTGCACCCCCGGACAGCCCCCATGTGCACCCCCGGACAGACCCCATGCAGCCCCATTCCCCCCGTGCACCCCCCGGACAGCCCCCATGTGCAACCCCGGAGAGCCCCCATGTGCACCCCCGGACAAACCCCATACAGCCCCCTACCCCCCTGCACAGAACCCCGGGCGTTTATCAAGCGCGCGCAACGCTTAAAGAACGCATAATGAGCCCTACCGCGCAGACCACACGTCCGATTGACGCGCCGTCTGCGCGTGCACGTCGCGAATAATAATGGGATTGTTGTCCTGTGATTTCAGGGCAATCCGATGTCGTCCGTTATGAGTTTGACCGTTAGACGCCTGTTTTGGCCGTTTATGACACCGGAACGGCGTTCCCGGTCACCACGGGCACACGGCACGTCCGATTGACGTGCCGTCTGCTCGACCACATCACAATTCACTTACCCTTTGATTTCGTCCGATTTCAGGCCATTCGGACTTCGTTCGGCCCGTTTGGACCCCCCCACGCGCGTTTATCAAGCGCGCGCAACGCTTAAAGAACGCATAATGAGCCCTACCGCGCAGACCGCACGTCCGATTGACGCGCCGTCTGCGCGTGCACGTCGCGAATAATAATGGGATTGTTGTCCTGTGATTTCAGGGCAATCCGATGTCGTCCGCTATGAGTTTGACCGTTAGACGCCTGTTTTGGCCGTTTATGACACCGGAACGGCGTTCCCGGTCACCGCGGGCACACGGCACGTCCGATTGACGTGCCGTCTGCTCGACCACATCACAATTCACTCACCCTTTGATGTCGTCCGATTTCAGGCCATTCGGAATTCGTTCGGCCCGTTTGGACCCCCCCACGCGCGTTTATCAAGCGCGCGCAACGCTTAAAGAACGCATAATGAGCCCTCCTGCGCAGACCGCACGTCCGATTGACGTGCCGTCTGCGCGTGCACGTCGCGAATAATAGTTTGAATGTTGTCCTGTGATTTCAGGTCAATCCGATGTCGTTCGCTATGAGTTTGACCGTTAGACGCCCGTTTTGGCCGTTTATGACACCAGAACGGCGTTCCCGGTCACCGCGGGCACACGGCACGTCCGATTGACGTGCCGTCTGCTCGACCACATCACAATTCACTCACCCTTTGATGTCGTCCGATTTCAGGCCATTCGCAATTCGTTCGGCCCGTTTGGACCCCCCACGCGCTTTTCTCAAGCGCGCGCAACGCTTAAAGAACGCATAATGAGCCCTCCTGCGCAGACCGCACGTCCGATTGACGTGCCGTCTGCGCGTGCACGTCGCGAATAATAATTTGAATGTTGTCCTGTGATTTCAGGTCAATCTGATGTCGTCCGCTATGAGTTTGACCGTTAGACGCCCGTTTTGGCCGTTTATGACACCAGAACGGCGTTCCCGGTCACCGCGGGCACACGGCACGTCCGATTGACGTGCCGTCTGCTCGACCACATCACAATTCACTCACCCTTTGATGTCGTCCGATTTCAGGCCATTCGCAATTCGTTCGGCCCGTTTGGACCCCCCCACGCGCGTTTCTCAAGCGCGCGCAACGCTTAAAGAACGCATAATGAGCCCTCCTGCGCAGACCGCACGTCCGATTGACGTGCCGTCTGCGCGTGCACGTCGCGAATAATAATTTGAATGTTGTCCTGTGATTTCAGGTCAATCCGATGTCGTTCGCTATGAGTTTGACCGTTAGACGCCCGTTTTGGCCGTTTATGACACCAGAACGGCGTTCCCGGTCACCGCGGGCACACGGCACGTCCGATTGACGTGCCGTCTGCTTGACCACATCACAATTCACTCACCCTTTGATGTCGTCCGATTTCAGGCCATTCGCAATTCGTTCGGCCCGTTTGGACCCCCCCACGCGCGTTTCTCAAGCGCGCGCAACGCTTAAAGAACGCATAATGAGCCCTCCTGCGCAGACCGCACGTCCGATTGACGTGCCGTCTACGCGTGCACGTCGCGAATAATAATTTGAATGTTGTCCTGTGATTTCAGGTCAATCCGATGTCGTTCGCTATGAGTTTGACCGTTAGACGCCCGTTTTGGCCGTTTATGACACCAGAACGGCGTTCCCGGTCACCGCGGGCACACGGCACGTCCGATTGACGTGCCGTCTGCTCGACCACATCACAATTCACTCACCCTTTGATGTCGTCCGATTTCAGGCCATTCGGAATTCGTTCGGCCCGTTTGGACCCCCCCACGCGCGTTTATCAAGCGCGCGCAACGCTTAAAGAACGCATAATGAGCCCTCCTGCGCAGACCGCACGTCCGATTGATGTGCCGTCTGCGCGTGCACGTCGCGAATAATAATTTGAATGTTGTCCTGTGATTTCAGGTCAATCCGATGTCGTCCGCTATTAGTTTGACCGTTAGACGCCTGTTTTGGCCGTTTATGACACCAGAACGGCGTTCCCGGTCACCGCGGGCACACGGCACGTCCGATTGACGTGCCGTCTGCTCGACCACATCACAATTCACTCACCCTTTGATGTCGTCCGATTTCAGGCCATTCGCAATTCGTTCGGCCCGTTTGGACCCCCCACGCGCTTTTCTCAAGCGCGCGCAACGCTTAAAGAACGCATAATGAGCCCTCCTGCGCAGACCGCACGTCCGATTGACGTGCCGTCTGCGCGTGCACGTCGCGAATAATAATTTGAATGTTGTCCTGTGATTTCAGGTCAATCTGATGTCGTCCGCTATGAGTTTGACCGTTAGACGCCCGTTTTGGCCGTTTATGACACCAGAACGGCGTTCCCGATCACCGCGGGCACACGGCACGTCCGATTGACGTGCCGTCTGCTCGACCACATCACAATTCACTCACCCTTTGATGTCGTCCGATTTCAGGCCATTCGCAATTCGTTCGGCCCGTTTGGACCCCCCCACGCGCGTTTCTCAAGCGCGCGCAACGCTTAAAGAACGCATAATGAGCCCTCCTGCGCAGACCGCACGTCCGATTGACGTGCCGTCTGCGCGTGCACGTCGCGAATAATAATTTGAATGTTGTCCTGTGATTTCAGGTCAATCCGATGTCGTTCGCTATGAGTTTGACCGTTAGACGCCCGTTTTGGCCGTTTATGACACCAGAACGGCGTTCCCGGTCACCGCGGGCACACGGCACGTCCGATTGACGTGCCGTCTGCTCGACCACATCACAATTCACTCACCCTTTGATGTCGTCCGATTTCAGGCCATTCGGAATTCGTTCGGCCCGTTTGGACCCCCCCACGCGCGTTTATCAAGCGCGCGCAACGCTTAAAGAACGCATAATGAGCCCTCCTGCGCAGACCGCACGTCCGATTGATGTGCCGTCTGCGCGTGCACGTCGCGAATAATAATTTGAATGTTGTCCTGTGATTTCAGGTCAATCCGATGTCGTCCGCTATTAGTTTGACCGTTAGACGCCTGTTTTGGCCGTTTATGACACCAGAACGGCGTTCCCGGTCACCGCGGGCACACGGCACGTCCGATTGACGTGCCGTCTGCTCGACCACATCACAATTCACTCACCCTTTGATGTCGTCCGATTTCAGGCCATTCGCAATTCGTTCGGCCCGTTTGGACCCCCCACGCGCGTTTCTCAAGCGCGCGCAACGCTTAAAGAACGCATAATGAGCCCTCCTGCGCAGACCGCACGTCCGATGGTGACTAGGTCTCATAGCTCATCTACCTACAACTTGGAATGGGATGATGACGTCGGGGAGGGGGTTATGAAAACGAAATGCTTTATTATGAAGGCAGTTTTATCAATGTCTAGCCCCATCTCCTCTCTTATGTCATCTTTTGTTTTTAATAAAATGGCTTTAGAGCCTTTCGGCTCGAAGCTTCTTTCTGTCATACTCTAATTCTGTTAAGCCTCTCAAACTTGACACACTGTCATACTCTAATTCTGTTAAGCCTCTCAAACTTCCAGCCCTCAATGAGGGCTGCAATTCTGTATTAAAGGATGGGAACGAAAATTACAGCAGAAAAATAGAAGAAATAGGGAAAACAACAGAAGAAATCCTCAGGAGGCCCCCAGGCTGAGGGAGGAAGATCAAGCTAACAAGCCACCAGGCCGATCTTCCGCTGAACTGTAAATGGCCCATAGAAACGAGGGGCAGGTTTCTGAGAAATCTGGCAGGTTAAAGAGTGTTGTTTGTGAGGCCGAAAGCGTACGGAAACAGGATCTCCCACATGGAGGGCAAGGTGACGGCAGTGTATTAGTTTTCTGCTTCATGATGTCTTGGGACCGACTCAAATAATATTTGAGTCCACGATCAAGCAGTGCATGGGCAACAGCGGGCAACTAGATTTCTGATGGAACAGCGTAGGTCTCGTGGCAGCGATTTACCACCTCTGTTTGGTCATCCGTTTGCGGGTGGTAGGTCAAGCTGAGTTTTAAGTCAGTGCCTTGGAGTTTGAGTAGTTCAATCCAAAAATGGCTTACAAAAATGGGATTGCGGTCGCTGGAATGCTATGCAAACTGACAATCTCCCACACGAAAACCTCGCCCACACTCCCACACTCTTTGCTGTGTAAGGGTGTTTTAGGGGTAAAAAATGGCCATATTTAGAGAGATGATCAATGATGACCAGAATCACAGTGCAACCACGGGATTAGGGTAGTCCGGTGATAAAATCCATAGAGAGACCCGACCACACCAGCTGGGGAATTTCCAACGGCTGCAACAGGCCAGCCGGATATAGTGTGGAATATTTATTTCGTTGGCATTTGGCCCATTGGCAAACTGTTGAACCGGTATTTTCATCCCGACCCAATATAAATTGGCAGGCAATTTTCTATACGTGCGGCAAAAACCAGAATGACCCCACTACGGAGACAAATGGAACTCAGCCAGCAATATGGGCACCCATGGGGACGAACTAGACAGCACCAACCGGCCCTTATAACAGAGGACACCTTGCAGAAAAGAGTAAGTAGGAAAGGAAGGAGCATCTGCTTGCAGAGTGATGATGACTTAGCTGAAAAATGGGTCGTCTGAAACGCCTGTGAGCAAGTGGGGCTGAACCTCCCCCCTGCTGGATGTGGCTGGAGCAGGGCCACATCACGGCGTGACCGCGGCGTGACCGCGGCGTGACCGCGGCGTGACCGCAGCGTGTTGGCCCGATCCAGCGACATCCGCGGGGCAGCATCTTCCGACCAGGAGCGAAGGGAGCGGGAGGAGGCTGAAATGTGGGTGAAAGGGGGCTGGTTGCAGGTGTTGGGGGGATGATGCGGGCTGATTCGAAGGTGGGGGGGCTGTTGCGGGCTGGAATGCTGGTGGCAGCGGGCTGATGACTTTGCTGAAAAATGGGTCGTCTGAAACGCCTGTGAGCAAGTGGGGCTGAACCTCCCCCCTGCTGGATGTGGCTGGAGCAGGGCCACATCACGGCGTGACCGCGGCGTGACCGCGGCGTGACCGCGGCGTGACCGCGGCGTGACCGCGGCGTGACCGCGGCGTGACCGCGGCGTGACCGCGGCGTGACCGCGGCGTGACCGCGGCGTGACCGCGGCGTGACCGCGGCGTGACCGCGGCGTGACCGCGGCGTGACCGCGGCGTGACCGCGGCGTGACCGCGGCGTGACCGCGGCGTGACCGCAGCGTGTTGGCCCGATCCAGCGACATCCGCGGGGCAGCATCTTCCGACCAGGAGCGAAGGGAGCGGGAGGAGGCTGGAATGTGGGTGAAAGGGGGCTGGTTGCAGGTGTTGGGGGGATGGTGCGGGCTGATTCGAAGGTGGGGGGGCTGTTGCGGGCTGGAATGCTGGTGGCAGCGGGCTGATGACTTAGCTGAAAAATGGGTCGTCTGAAACGCCTGTGAACGCCTGTGAGCAAGTGGGGCTGAACCTCCCCCCTGTTGGATGTGGCTGGAGCAGGGCCACATCACGGCGTGACCGCGGCGTGACCGCGGCGTGACCGCGGCGTGACCGCGGCGTGACCGCAGCGTGTTGGCCCGATCCAGCGACATCCGCGGGGCAGCATCTTCCGACCAGGAGCAAAGGGAGCGGGAGGAGGCTGGAATGTGGGTGAAAGGGGGCTGGTTGCAGGTGTTGGGGGGATGGTGCGGGCTGATTCGAAGGTGGGGGGGCTGTTGCGGGCTGGAATGCTGGTGGCAGCGGGCTGATGACTTTGCTGAAAAATGGGTCGTCTGAAACGCCTGTGAGCAAGTGGGGCTGAACCTCCCCCCTGCTGGATGTGGCTGGAGCAGGGCCACATCACGGCGTGACCGCGGCGTGACCGCGGCGTGACCGCGGCGTGACCGCGGCGTGACCGCAGCGTGTTGGCCCGATCCAGCGACATCCGCGGGGCAGCATCTTCCGACCAGGAGCGAAGGGAGCGGGAGGAGGCTGGAATGTGGGTGAAAGGGGGCTGGTTGCAGGTGTTGGGGGGATGGTGCGGGCTGATTCGAAGGTGGGGGGGCTGTTGCGGGCTGGAATGCTGGTGGCAGCGGGCTGATGACTTTGCTGAAAAATGGGTCGTCTGAAACGCCTGTGAGCAAGTGGGGCTGAACCTCCCCCCTGCTGGATGTGGCTGGAGCAGGGCCACATCACGGCGTGACCGCGGCGTGATCGCGGCGTGACCGCGGCGTGACCGCGGCGTGACCGCGGCGTGACCGCGGCGTGACCGCGGCGTGACCGCGGCGTGACCGCGGCGTGACCGCGGCGTGACCGCGGCGTGACCGCGGCGTGTTGGCCCGATCCAGCGACATCCGCGGGGCAGCATCTTCCGACCAGGAGCGAAGGGAGCGGGAGGAGACTGGAATGTGGGTGAAAGGGGGCTGGTTGCAGGTGTTGGGGGGATGGTGCGGGCTGATTCGAAGGTGGGGGGGGGGCTGTTGCGGGCTAGAATGCTGGTGGCAGCGGGCTGAAATGAAGGTGGAAGGGGTCGTGCAATGACACGAATGGGCAGAGTGAGAATATCGGATTGATCATCGGATGGAGTACACTGTAATCAGAGGAAAGAATATGCGCTGTGAGAATACAATATGCAATGGAGGATCATCGGATGGTCCAATAAAATTGTACGCTAAGTAGACACCCTATTGAGAGCTTCACCTGGATTCAAACAGCACAACCATTAATCTCATAGTGATTAATTATTGATTTTCACAAATAACTCAAATGATCCAGCATGATAGTTGGTAAGAAATATTTAGATGTGAATACACTTTTTGAAAGTCAATTTGGCATTCTGAATTTCATTGACACCTCATTTTAATTATCTCCGATTGACGTGCCGTCTGTGCGTGCACGTCGCGAAGACTACCATGCTTTCAAATTCAGGCCAACTAGTGTGTACAGGTAAATAAAGAAGCCAATGATAAAGATTTTAGCACCCCTACAACCGAAAAAGCACATTCCAGTAGAGGGAATAAGGGTCCCTATAGGAGAAACTACAGTCTAGAAAGAAAAAACCACATCTAGTTGCTTATTATTGTCCAACGAGTGGTTTTTTTGATGAATACATACAAAATTAAATACATACCCGCAAGTAAATACATACAAAATTAAATACAGAATTAAATACATACAAAATACATACCGAATACATACCTGCAACTAGAGAATCCATACATACCTACAACTAGAGACTCCATACATATAGAATTGAATACATACAGAATACATACAAAATACATACAGAATACATACAGAATGCATAACTACAACTAGAGACTCCATACATAAAGAATACATACATACTTGCAACTAGAGACTCTATACATATAGAATACATACCTGCAATTAGAGACTCCATTCCTCCCTCAATTAAAAATACATACAGAATTAAATAGATACATGAATTCAGAATACATACAGAATTGAATACATACCTACAAGTAAATACATACAGAATTCAGAATTAAATTCATACATGAAAGTATTATAACACATAATTCATACCTGTAAGTAAATACATACAAAATTCAGAATTGAATTCGGAATTCAGAATTGAATACATGCCTGCAAGTATTATAACAAATAATACATATCTGCAAGTAAATACATATAGATTTCAGAATTGAATTTAAAATTCAGAATTGAATACATACCTGCAATTACAACACATAAGTCATATCTTCAAGTAAATACATACAAAATTTAGAATTGAATTCAGAATTCAATACCTGCAAGTATAAAACATAATTCAGAAGGAAATTAAATACATACATAATTGAATTTATATTTTTCATTAAAACAGGATGAAAAATTTGGTTGATGTTGAATTAATAAAACAAAACAGTGGAAAAGAAATTAAAATGATGCAACGCCGAACCAGATGTTTGAAAAAAATCATATTTGACTTAAAACCAGCATTCAACACAAAGACAATCTGGTAGAATTCAATTAAATATGAACATTGAATAGCAACTGTTAAATAGAGATATTTAAATCGATGATGAACTGGTATTTTTAAGCCAAATCAATAGATTCAAAGAGAGTTGAACATCTACCAGTCAAGAAACAACTCAGAGGAAGGAATTTGGAGAATAATACCTCACTCAAACCCCCATCACGATTTAGACTTGGAGGGGAGTCCGTCGGCGTCGGGGGAGGCGCTGTCTTCCGGGGAGGGGGGAGGCGCGGTCGTCCGGGGAGGGGAGTGCATCGGGGGAGGGGAGTGAGTCGGGGAGGGTTCCGTAGGAGTGAGTCCGGGGAGGGGGGAAGCGCAGCGAGGAGGCGTCGGGGAGGAGGGGCGAGGAGGGCGCGACGACGAGGAGGGCGCGGCCACGAGGAGGGCGCGGCGAGGAGGAGGGCGCGGCGAGGAGGGCGCGGCGAGGAGGAGATGCCGTCGGGGAGGAGGGCTGTGGATCGGGGAGGAGGAGGAGCCCGATAAAAGATCGGGAGAATAAAAGGATGAAACACATTTAGCCACGGACAAAAATTTAACCGTGGCCTAATAAGGGCTATAGCCACGGACCTATAAAACCGTGGCTATAGGTCCGTGGCTATAGCCCCAATTTCTAGTAGTGAGGGGTGAGGTGGAACCCTTACAAGGCTCGTAGGCATAAGTATTACATGGCTCGTAGGCCTTAGAGTAATTCATTGCCCATAAGCTTCAAACATTACATACAACTCATACTAACTACTTGTAACTGCTCCTCCCCAGTATCTTCATCGTGAAATCAGCTCTCCACCTTCACATGGTTGTTCGACTAGGCTATCCCATGCATGCATAGGCTTGTCCCGATGGCAGATTTCATACCCACTCATTCTTGCAATCTGTGTAGCTTCCGTTGTGGTGAAATATCCTTGCTTATCCTCCTTATAGAGCTTGTTCCTTGTAGTTTGTCAGGTTTACATCTGCACTTAAGGTGGCCCGAAGGCCGTGAGGTGGCCAGAAGTCTTGGATGGCCCGAAGGCCTTAAAGGACTTGAGGACCAAATCGGTGGCCCGAAGGCCCAAACGGGGGCAAATTCCCAGCTATTACAATGCCAAACAGTGTCTGCTATAGTTCCCGCTATAGTACCTGCTACAGTACTGCTACAGTACCAGGAAATTGTGCCTTCACCTGAATTTATAAAGCATTCATAAATAAAACATTTTCAAATCATTTATAAATAAAACATTTCTCAAAGCATTTATAAATAAACCACTTTCTAAAAGGATCACAAATGAAACTAGTCCTAGGGTAGATTAGATTCATGTTAACTAGAATCCTCACACCTCAGTGATCAAATGTCTAAGTGCAGATATATCCTTGAAACATGGGCCTAGGTATGAGGGAAACACCCCGATAAGTTAACCCCTATCATAACAAAATTTAGTTAGAGTTGTATCATAAGTCTATGCTAGGTTGCCATAAACCATCCTAGCATGCATGTCCCAAATATATTCCCATTTTACATACCCCAGGTTTCCATGTGCCATAACCCACACTTAGAGGATTTTGAATTTTCAAAGATCCCATACTTAGAGGCTTTCAATTTCACAAGTAGCCCACACTTTGACACTCTCAGTTTCATAGTTCAAATCATTTCAGGGCATATCACATATTCATAATCAAACTACCAAAATTCATAATAAAACATGATTTGAAAACCATTTTACATCATCAATACCAAAGGTTGTATCCATTTTACAAAATAAGTCCAAAACATCACATTTCAAGAATCATAGATCATGCCATTAAACAATTTAGAAAACCTATTTTAAATAAAAAAGAAAACATGATTTATAAAACAAAATATTTTCATCAAACAACCTACCTCAAACACTTGGTATACCCAATAAATAAAAAGGATCCACACACCAAGATGAATGAATTCTCCTAATATATAAAGGATATTCTTAAACCATGGAAACCCAATCAATATTTTCCCTAATGTTCTCCTATTTGAAAGCCTGATTTTATGGTGACCTTCACATTTCCTTTTCCCTATTATTGAGAAGATATGTTGTTAACCCTATTTACGATGTGGTATTTTCAACCATAGTATTTTCAAATATCAATTTATCGATTATTGAGATCAATTTTAAATTGTGAGGATACAATTTAATTAAGGTGGGGAGAATGTAACACCTCCAAATTCTAAAGTAAGAACATTGTATTTGATAGCGTGTATAACAAGAAACACCAAGCATGTAAGAGAATATAATATTTAGAGAATGTATAGTATATTTTATATTTTAAATAGATTAAATATATTATATATATATTTAAATGAATGAAACACTGAGTTATCTTACGTTACATGCAAGAATGACTTGATTTGGTAGATTGTGTTACATGTAAGATCGAGTTTTATCGAACAACAATATATTATTAATATATTATTATTTAATAAAATAAGTTACAAACTAAACATTAAATTGATGAATATTAATAGTATTAACTAACTTATGAAAATATATGGTTGAATTCATTGTTTAAAAATTAATTATAAATAAATATAATAACCAATTGAATATAAAGGGAATGTTTTTATAAGAAACTATCTTTGTGCACACAAATGCGTTTTATCCTAAAAAATTAAATTAATTATAATTAGTGAGTGATTTTAATGAAATATATATATATTATATATTCAATTAAATATTTTTTATATCCATCCAATAGATTTTATAGGTATAAGATAAGAATTAATTTAGTTTTACGCTTAAAAATTGTATTTTTCTAAAGAGGTGATTTTACCATATTTTAATGGTGCACCTACATTAAATCTAGATTTTTACACTTTTATACATTTTATACATAAAAATAAAATTCATTTTTTAAATTGGAACATCAAAATTTTGATGAGTTTAATTTTTGACATTTTTCTGAGAAGTTTCATTTTTTGATGAATAATGAAAAATACTGAATTTTAATTCAAAACTACATTTTCATCTAATTTATTTATAATGTTAAATTAAAGTTTTTATTGGTTTTAAATATTAATTATATAAATTTTACATTTATTAATCCAATGTAGTTAATTGGAATAAATTTCACTTTGAAATTGGATATAGTAACTTAGCAAACTTTTGAACATTTTTACTTTAAAAACTTGCATTGTCATCCCATCTACGAGATTATATTTAAATTAATTTATTCAACTTATGTGATTGTAATTTTGAAAAATTAATTATATATTTTTAATCATCATGATTTATAATTTCTAATAGGTTCAACTTAGTTTTTGACAAAAAATATTAGTGAAAGTTATTAAAGTTAATTATAATGATTAAGAGAAAAATTAGCTTAACAAATAACTAAAACTTATAATTAAGAGACAAAACAACCTATAAACTTATAAAAATCCATTTTATATCCAGGTTTAAACCCTATCCTCCCTTTTATAAATTTTTTACATTATTGGAGCCACTTGATATGGTAAAACCATGGGTGGAATCCCCTTTTCAGAAATTTACAAGAATATCACTCCTCCTCCACTATAAAAAGACACTCACCCCTCCCACTTATTCACACCACTCAATCCCTTTAGGTCACCCAAAATCTACTCAAATAATCTCCCAACATCCAACCCCTAATCTTATAAGTCTCACCTTGTGTAGAAATCAAACCAATGAAGTCTTTTGGTATAAACCAAAAGGAGTTACCCGAATGAGAGGTAACATTCTTCAATGTACATTTATGTTTTATTTGTTTCTCCACCCATTAATTTAATATTATTCCATTCTTATATAATAACATTGTTATCCTCAATATACTTAGATGCTGTTATTTTAAGGTTTTGACCTACACCTACACACACTTCCATCAAATGGGTAACGAACTTATCGTTCGTGTACAACAAACTATCACCTCGCAAAATGTTGTAGTCCATTTTTCCTTTACCACCTCTCATAGTTGGACATTATGATGAACACACATATATGATATTTATGTTTTAATTTTACTTATAAAATTTTTATGTAACACATACCTTCATGCTTTATATTTTGTGTAAATATGATAACATCGTTTGTGGAAGTGTGGACAACTGCCACCTCAAAGCGATGTGATTCATTCACACTATACATGGAAGGTATAAAGGATTGTTTTAATAAACGTATGTGACATATATGACATATATATGATAATGTAATTGTAATATGAATATATTTCATTTATTTTTCATTCTTTTAATATATGAAAATAAATGAAAGTGTTCATGTATACGTACGACCTACCATCTCCATGAACGGTGCATTTCACTTCCTATCTCCAAATTTTATGGATTATTCTAAATACATATATACTAAATATATATATATATATGATATTTAAATCATGTTTACATATTTTATATGATTAAAACATGATCTAAGTAATAGGAACAACAAATAACAAGTCAAAACATACTCGAAAAACTAGGCAAATAACATCTGAAATAGTGAAAATAATAAATGATTACTATCGAACGAGTAATAAGATATCATAAGAAGATCATATATGATATCATAAATATTAGTATTGTTATATTATAAGTTAGTAATATGTTTTAAACCACTATATGGGATGTTAAATACCATACAACAAAAAAGAAGGATAAGGTAAGGGATTTTCATCTCACTTTTTACATTTGTGAGATAAATATCATATTCGCCACTTACTTATTTTGTGTGGGGTATATACTTCCCATTTTGATATATTTTTTCATGAATACTTTTATATTAATGGTATTTAAAGTTTTACTTTGAATTATATCATCCAAGGGGTTTTGACTTGAAAATTACTAAGTGGTAAAAGTTATCTTTGTAATATCACTTTCTTTTGTGATTGTTAACTTTCTCTTGAAATAGTCACTTCCTTATGATAATTTTTATTTTACATTGAATTTATCTTATATTTCCATATTCTCAAGAAATATATATTATTATTTCTTAAGTTGTATACCATTTTGTATACGGTGTTCACTTTGATAGTTATTCAATTAACTAGGGAATTATTGATAAATCTGTATCTCTTATTCAATGTAGATATTTGATAAGGAACATTATTCATGAATTAAATAAATTATTTGATATATGAGGAATGATTTAGATAGGTACTCCATGACTGAGTCTTGGTTATAGATAGCCCTTCAATGCATTGGTAGTCTCATGAGATGAATCGGTTGGCCAAATCAGATGGGTTTTTACCCGATATGTTATAAACCATCTTATGAAAGGTCTTGATGGCAAAGGTACCATGTACCTAGGAAACATGGAATCCAATAATTAATCATTTCCTTCAATCAAAATCATTTATTATTTATCCATGAGATTTTTTCTTTAACATGTCCATGAATGCATTTCATTTTCAGTTTTTTGATCAAATGACAGGTGTTTCAGTTATCTATTGTGCCATATTGATTATGCCTAATACAGTTATTTAAATAAAATGTGTTTTTAGTTATTTACCATGTGCACATGAGCCTCATCCCGGTTGGTGAGTACTTTTTAAGTGCATCTAGGTGACCCGAGATCAAATCCCGGTGGAGGCATATTTCCGGTACTGCAGCAGTAGTGTAGCAGGGACTGTAGCATCACTGTAATGAGAACTATAGCAGGCACTGTTTGGAACTATAGTAGCCGAGACTATTCCCCCGTTTGGGTATTCGGGCCACCGATTTGGTCCTCGAGTCCTTTAAGGCCTTCGAGCCACCCAGGCCTTTGGGTTAGTAAGGCCTTTGGGTCACCTTAAGTGAAGATGCAAACCAGACAACCTACAAGGAACAAGCTCCAAAAGGAGGATGAGAAAAGAGTCTTTCACCATATAAGAAGCTAAATAGATTGAAAAAATGTGAGGGTATAGAACCTTCCATCGGGATATTCTTGTGCATGCACGGTAAAGTCTAGTCGAATAGCCATGCGAAGGTGGAGGGCTGATTTCACAATGAAGATGCTGGGGAGGAGCAGTTCCAAGTAGTTAGTCTGGGTTGTATGTAATGTTTGAAGCCTATGGGTAATGAATTACTCTAAGGCCTACGGTCCATGTAATACTTACACCTATGGGCCTTGTAAAGGGTTCCACCTCACCCCTTGAAAGGTGGATTATCAAAAATCAATAAAAAATGAAGGCCTTTGGGCTATTAGAGGAGGTTATTTACCATGTCATGTTGATTTATTCTCATTGATTCATTATTACTTCTGTTGTACTTAACCTTAATAATCATTTGAGCTCACCTTTATTTTTGTTTCCTTTCCCTAGGTTGTGAAGAAGAAATATTTGAATAAGCTTTCAAGGATGTTGTTTATTTCATTTTATTATGTATCATGTCTTATTTTCTATTTCTCAATTTAATATGGGTATCTTGTATGTAATCTGATTTTTCAAAATTGCTAACCAGTTCGATCTTTCAAGATTTGATTCATTGTAATCATGTTAATGTAATAAAGTAATGCACCGGATTTGGGATTCTGGGGTTGGAGCATTACATGGGCCCTATTCTAGACCATTGACACGCCTTACGGGTGATAGCTCCCACCTTTTTGCCTACATACAGCCTTCCTAGCAGACTTTCCTCCCACATGATTGATCACCCGGACCCACATGTGGTGGAGGCTGGTCCTTGGTGTGTTGTGTTGGATGGCCATTTTTTTATATATATACTTAAGTAAATTTTCAATTAATTTTTACTTAGGAAGAAAAATACTAAATTTACATACTAAATTTACTCAATATAAGTTATATTTATTGAGAAAAAAATTAAAATGAGAAAATTATAATAGCTAAGAAAGATGAGTGGGAAAAGAATATGAATATTTTACTGAAGATCCTAGAGCTTTGTTTCTATCGAAAGATCAGTTTATTCTGGGGGAGGGTTGTAGTGCCTTTTATAGGGAGTGCAAAGGGGATTGGTGGGGCTGAGAAGCCCATCCCCATTGAATGATGCAGCTGCAGTCATCAGCTGTCTAACACTATCCCTTGGGATGAACACCCCTACCAATGTCATACGTGTTTTGATACTGCCTCATTAACAATCGTTTTCTAAAAAAACCAGTGGGATAAAAACCAGAATAAGGAAAAGAGTACAATCACATAGACTCCCCCTGAAAGTCACATCACATTAAAAATTTTGCAATCTATGCATCCCTATATTATGTACAAACTTTCTAAAGATAACGGTTGGTAATGCCTTTGTAAATAAATTTGTAACGTTGTCGCTAGATTGAACATATTGCATGTCGATATCTCTATTCTTCATTTAACTCTTGTGTAAATGATAAAAATTTCAGTGGTATGTGTTTTGTCTGATCATTCTTGATGAAACATTCCTTCAATTGTGTGATGAATGAAATATTATCTTCGAATAAAATGGCTGGGCTACTATCTATAGGCAATCCACTTGCTGCTCAAATGTGTTGAGTCATAGATTGAAACCAAACACATTCTCAACATGCTTTAAGTATATAATGTTGTCACTTTTGCATGATTTGAAGATATTGTGACAAGTGTCTTCTTTTGTGATCTCCAAGATATGGCAGTACCTCCTACTGTGAACACGTAACCAGTTTGTGATCGTGCATTATGCGTATCAGATAAATAACCTGCATCTTCAAAACCATCCATCTTTCTTTCTAATTTTTTAGAATAGAATAAATCCAAATCAATAGTGCTACAAAGAGAATGAAAAATATGTTTAATACAATTCCATTGTCTTCATGTAGGGGATGAACTAAATATTTCCAATAAATTAGAAGAAAAAGATATATCAGGACAAGTACAATTAGCAAGATACATTAGTGCTCTGATAGCACTGAGGTATGGTACTTTTGGACCAACCAACTCCTTATTTTCTTCATAGGTTTGAAATTGATCTTTTTCAGTATTTAAATACCGAACAACCATTGGAGTACTTAAAATATTCTATTTATCCATATTAAAGTTTTTTAAGACCTTTTCATTGTAATTTGATTGATGTAAAAAATATAACACTTTTTATATGCTCAATTTTTAATCCAAGACGATACTTGGTTTCTCCTAGGTATTTCATTTAAAATTCATCCTTTAAGTTTCTCATTGCTCCATTGATCTCTTTCGGATATCCAATGATATTTAAATCATCATCATAGACGGCAATGATTGTATATCCAGATGTTGTTTGATTAATAAAAACACATGGTCATATGGGGTTATTTACATACCCTTTATTTAACAAATATTCACTTAAACGATTATACGACATACACCCAGATTGTTTTAGTCCATATAGGGATTTCTGCAATTTAATTGAATATAGGTCTTTGGGTTTTGATTTTAATACTTTGGGTATCTTGAATCCTTTAGGGATTCTCATATATATACTATTATCAAGTGACTCATATAAATAAGCTCTAACAACATCCATAAGGTGCATATTAGTCATCTCAGATACTGTGAGGCAGATTAGATATCGAAAAATAATAACATCCATAATAGGAGAATATGTCTCCCCATAATAAATTCCAGGTCTCTGAGAAAACCCTTATGCAGCAAGATGAGCTTTGTATCTTACAATCTCGTTTTTCTCATTCTGCTTATGCACAAAAATCCATTTATATCCAATAGGCTTCACAAATTCTCGTGTGAGCATGATATGTCCAAAAACCCTTCACCTATTGAGTGAATTTAATTCAACTTGCATTGTGACTTTCCATTTACTCCAATTAGGTCATTTTTGACATTCCATAATAGACTTTGGTTCAGGGTCTTCATTTTTTCTATCATGTGACATAGAATATGAAAATATTTCATCAATATTTTCTAGAATACTGTGATTCCATATATCACTTGTAGTGGTATAATTAAGAGTGATTTCATTATTTTCAAATCCATCTGAGTTTTCTATATCCTATGAATTATCTTTATGATTCTGATCATTTGTTTCTTTAAGAACACTTAAATTATGTGTTTCTTCTGGAACACACACCTCCATAATGGGGTTTTCAATTATACTCATCCCTTTTTTTGAGGATTTATATCCTTAGAGTCAATTGGTCTTCCATGCTTTAGACGCATTTTTGAGATTTCTATTACTTTATAATGTAATTGTGTCTTCGAGACATCAATTCTATTCGGTGCATTTACAATTGATATGTGTGATTTAGTCACGCCTTTTGAATCAGTAAATGCACTAGGCAATTGATTTTCTAGTTCTTGAAAATGTAAAATACTTTTCACTTCCATCTCACACTGCTGGGTGGGAGGATCGAGAAAATATAATGTTTTCACGTTCTAGGAAATCTACTCCCTTTGTTTCTTTTCTCCCCCTAATGATGGAAATACTTCTTTATTGAAGTGACAATCAGCAAAACGTGTTGTAAATACATCACCAGTTTGTGGTTCAAGATATATGATGATGGATGAGGATTCATATCCTACATATATTCCCAATCTCCTTTGAGGTCCCATCTTTGTACGTTGTGGGGGAGCAATTGGTACATTTACTGCACAACCAAAGGTTCTTAAGTGGGAGATTTCAGGCACTTGGCCAAAATCTAGTTGGAGTGGAGAATGTTTATGATATGTACTTGGTCTAATGTGAATTAATGTTGAGGCATGAAATATTACATGACCCCATACGGAGCTCGGTAACTTTGTTCTCGTTATTAATGGTCTAGCAATAAGTTAGATTTGTTTTATCAGTGATTCACCTAAACCATTTTTGTGTATGCACATGGGCGACTGGATGGTCCACAGTGATCCTCATTGTCATACAATAATCATTGAAAGCTTGAGAGGTAAACTCTCAAGCTTTATCAAGCCTTACTTTCTTGATGAAATGATGAGGGAATTGTGCTCTCAATTTAATTATTTGGGCAAGAAAACGTGAAAACCCAACATTATGAGTTGAGAGCAAACATACACGTGACTATCTAATAGATGAATCAATTAATACCATAAAATATTTAAATGGCACGCATGATGGATGAATTGGTCCATATATATCCCCTTGAATTCTTTCAAGAAATGCTGGTATTTTCGTCCTTAATTTTAGCTGGAGATGGTCTCACAATCAGTTTTCCAAGTGAACAAGGCTCGCATGAAATTTTTCTTAGTGGAGAGCTTTGTTGGACCTTTACTGAATGTCCATGAGAAATTTCAATTATTTTTTGCATCATTCCTGAACCAAGATGACCTAATCAGTCATGCCACAAATTAACGATTTGTGGTCCATTTTTTACTACCATATGTGTTTTGATTGCACTTATATATGTGTAATACGATCTAGATGATAATTTTGGTAGTTTTTCTAGTACATGACTCTTACTGAATTTATTAATGGTAATGCACATGTACTTTTCATTTCTATCAGGTATAGTTTGAGTATCATACCCATGCTAGTATATATCATTGAAACTTAACAAGTTTCTTTTGGACTTTGGGGAAAATAACATTTCTTTTATAAAAAATTGTGTCCCATTGGGTAAAGAAAAACTCGTTTTACATGTCCCTTCTATCAGATCTATAGGACCTGATATAGTATTCACAATTGGTCTTGTTGATTTAAGATCAGAAGAATATTTTTTATTCTTAAGAATTCTGTGCGTTGTTCCATTATCCGGTATGCAAGGATCTGTCCCATTTAAGCAATCCATTTCAATGCTTCAAAGTAATGAGAATAATATTATAAGAAACACCTTGTGAAATTCAAATAATACATCTAAAATATACAGAGCAAAATGACATATCCTATATCATAAGTACTGTGATTTTTCTGAATTATTTCTAGCTATCATCTCATCAAATTCACAAGTAAAATCACCCGCTTCAAGGTAAGTGAAATCATCATTTGATGGCTTGTGATTCACAGTAAAATTTACCTCCTTTTATTTCTTTTTATAGAATGTCTCATCAAAGTGTTGTTCATTCTTCTTTACTTCAAAATATGCTTTACAGAGCTTAGAAAGATGCTTTGGGGTTCGGCAAACTCGAGACCAATGTCTCTTAGAATCACACTTGCAGCTAGAATGTCCAGGATTCCTCAGAGTGTTTGAGCTGATATTTCTTTGATTCTGATATTCGTTTTGAGCAGGCTTATGGTTATGGCCCCGTCCTCAACCGTGTCTGCCGCCAAAACCACATCCACCACAAGAATCATGCCCTCGGTTTCTTCCGTGACTATTTCCATGAAATATGGCATTTGCTTCAGGAAATGCTACCGCTGAACCAGTAGGACGAGATTGATGATTTTTAATCAAAAGTTCACTATTTCTTCTCTGCTACAAGTAATGATGATATGATATCATAATATTTTAAATACTTTCGCAAACGATATTGTTGTTGTAGGGTGATGTGAGTTGCATGAAATGTCGTATATGTCTTTTCAAGCATATTGACATATGTAATCCCAATACCACAGTACTTTAGCTGTGATACAATTTTATACATGGCGGAATTGTTATCACTCACACTTTTAAAGTCTTGGAAGCGTAAATCATTTCATTCATCGCGGATTGCTGGAAGAATAACTTCTTTTTGACGATCATATCACTCTTTCAAATTCTTCTAGAGCTTGCATGGATCTCTTTCTGTGAGGTATTCACATTTCAAACCTTCATCGAGATGTCTTCTGAAGGAAGATCATCGCCTTTGCTTTAATTTAGAGGGCTTGTAAATTATTTTCTTTAATTGTTTTCTTGAGATCCATCAATTTGAGATGCATTTATGCATCTATCGTCCACGACATGTAATTACTTCTGGTAATGTCAAGAGCGGTGAATTCGAGTTTCGCAAGATTTGACATGATGATAACTAGAAAACATTAAAATCATGTTAATATTACCATTTAATATTATATATATATATATATCGTATCCTAATCGGTTAATGAATCTTTCACGTGGGGATTTGAAATAAATAAATCAATACATCGCATTATTCGTTTAAAACTTTCCTGCGTGTAATTATTTATTAATTATACTGTCCAATCTAGCAAAGCAAAATAAACAAATTTAAACCGATCGAACATGTGGCAAACTGACCTTTATGGTGCTAGTTAAAATAAACCACATAAGCCTTCCAATCTGATGGTAAATTTAAGATAAAAAGAATAAATAATTAGAACCGTCCAACCAGGTGGTGGGAATAAAAATAAAAGCATACATTTGTCCTTTTTGAGCGTTTACGCTGATAACATGTTGAAAAAACAAAAATTGAAATGAGAAAAATTAGAATAGCGGAGAAAGATGATTAGGAAAAGAAGATTGATATTTTATTGATGATCCAAGAGTTTTGTTTTGGTTGGAAGATCAATCTATTATGGGGGACGATTGCGCTGTCTTTTATAGACAGTGCAAAGGGGATTGATGGGGGTGGGTAGCCCACCCTCGTTGAATGATGCAGCCACAATCAGCAGTTGTGTGATAATAGTACTATTATCAAATTAACCATGTTATATAACTTTTCGTTAAATATTAATATTTATCTTGAAGCAAGATAAATTAATTAATATCATACCCTATTCATAACACCTCTAAAGTGATAATTATAATTTAATAAATATTTTAAATTGATTCATATCTTATTTATTCAAAATAATAAGTTATTTAAAAATAAGAGTATAAAAAGCTTAGGATTTTGAAAATTATATAAAATAATTAGGTACAACCGTGAAATCGGCACACAACGCTAAAAGTACCTTTACATATCAAAATAAAAGTATCTTTACATGGTTACTAATCGCTTTATCTTTTATTAAAATGACTTGCATTTATAAAATAAGTTCAAAAGGGCTTATTAAATCACATTCATTCAAAAAATTGAGTTTCAACTTGTTTAAATAATAAATTTATTTAAAGAATATAAATATATAAAAAATAATATATTTGCATCAACATGTTCTTCAATTAAAAAAATACTATTTTTTTGGAAAATAAAATAATTGCATTATTTTTATAATTTGAATATTAATCTATATTAAAAACTTATTTTGATTCAAGAAAATCATTTAGTTTCATAAAAATTCTTTGTACTAGATAATATTAAATGAATGAATGTTAAAAAAGAGTCAAATTTAATAATTAAAACCTCATTTAATTAACAAAAAAAAACAGAGTAAACCACAATCAACAATAAATAATAACCGGAAAATAAACCGGATCCTTGATTGGAATGAATTTGGATTTTCAGTCATTTTTTTTGTAACAAAAACCGGGTACAGTGATTGCAGACGGAATAATTCATTTAAAATTAAATCGATAGGAAAACAGATAATTTTAATAAAACAATTAAAAAGGAAAATGAAATGATGACAAAGGTATGACACATCAGGTTGGAAGAAGCAAAGCACATAAGCTTTCCTATTTGTCTCACCTTGTCTTCCCCAACTCTCACTGTTTTATGATAGACTGATAAATCCCATCGGGTATACTCTGTTTCATTTCATTGAATACTTTCTCTGTTTCTAATTGGAATGATGCATGCAGGGCATTCTGATCCACTAATTTATCTCTTTCCTCTTTGATGCCAAGAAACAGAGCACAAGTTCAATGCACCCGATTTCCAGCTTCCATGGATTCTGGAACCCCTCCACTCGCGGCGGCGGCGGCGGCGGCTTCCTCCATGGACTGATCGCTCCCGCCACGGATACCTGCCGCAGCGGCGCCGCCGCATACGGCGGACGTGATTCTATTGCCAGTTCGTCCGCGGCGGAGGAGAAGGCCCTCGCCGCCAGCCGAAACCACAGCGAGGCGGAGCGCCAGCGCCGGAAAAGGATCAACGCCCACCTCGCCACCCTCCGCACCCTCGTCCCCGCCACCCTCAAAGTGAGCGCTCTTTCTTCCTTCACTTCTTATTGTTGGTCAGAGGGAATCGCCTGATGGCCGGCGAATCATCAGACGGACAAGGCGTCCCTTCTGGCGGCGGTGGTGCGGCGCGTGAGGGAGCTGAAGCAGGAGGTGTCGGAAATCGCGGTTGCGCGTGGAGACTGCGGCTCGGTTTCCGCGGCGGAATGGGCGTTCCCGGACGAGGCGGATGAGCTGAAAGTGGAGTGCTGGGAGGAAGGCGACGGCGGCGCCGGTCGCGGGGCGGGGGCGGTGGTGAAGGCCAGTCTGTGCTGCGAGGACAGGGCGGGGCTGGTGGGCGATCTGAGCAGGGCGGTGCGGGCGGTGCGGGGGAAGGTGGTGAGGGCGGAGATGGCGACGGTGGGCGGGAGGACTAAGAGCGTGGTGAGGGTGGAGTGGGCCGGCGACGGCGACGGCGACGGGGCGGAGACGCTACGGAGGGCGCTGCGCGTGGTCCTTGAGAAACCTCCTCTCGGATCTGGGCTGGGCCAGGTGTTGCCTGGGAATAAAAGGCCGCGTTTGGGATTCTATTGATCGTGGCCCACTGGACTTTGTGATTCTCAGATCACAAATAAAATAGAACGGATAAGGAAAACTACTTTATTTGTCAGGAACAAAGTTTACAAGATCCAATCCCCACCACTTTCTTTATTTCTCACATGGAGGTCATAAGTATATATATCTCTCTCTAATACAATAGATCTATGAGTCGAAATAGATGATGGTGGACGGGCTCACAACCCGTGTCAAGTTTGACACAATCCCCACTAACCATCACCTACCTTCTCATGGCAACCAAAGGAACAAGTGTTGCACACGCCAAATACACAACAACAATATTGGAAGTCTTGAGTTGGTGTGGTCGGTGCACCACCCACCTACCATGGTAGCCGGAAAAAGTCTCCTTCAAAACCAGCAATGGTAGTGATGACGATTCAAAACAAGCGAAGAAAGCAAGTAAAGAACAGTAAAGAAAAATACAACGATATAACGTGGTTCAAACCACTTTGGTCATACTCTGTAATATCTTGCCTCCAACCCATTGACTTGGGAAGAGGTGAAGGTGCTAATGACCTTACATGACATCCCCCAGACACCAAATGATAACAATAAATGTTAAGAGCTTACAAGATCATTAGGAGACTATTTTCCCCTGAACATACATAATATGTACGGGACAACAATATAAACAAAACCATGATAATATATGATGCATGAGTAAACCCAGCAACTCAAAAACCAAGTCAAACAAATAAATCATTGTACCACTAGAAAGGACGGTACAATATCTCTAAAAAAAGACATCCTAACAAACCGACACCAACATGACATCGCTCCAAACATCCAACCCGAACATCTCAAAGCTCCACCCACCATCTCCAAGTCAAAAACATCAGGATGCTTCACTAGAGAAATATGGCATCTTCCCCTTACACGTGTCATGAAATACAACGTCTGCATATGCACCAAAATGCATACGTAAGGGGTGAGTATACAACCCAATAGGCATGTGATGTCCTCGTTCATAAGCCACTCGACTGGTGTCCCAACTCGGTTCGCCACAAGACCTCAGACACACCTTCTCATATACTAGAGGTCGCCGACTAGCGACAAGAGTCTAAGATGGTATTGTAAGTAGACGATACCTCTATATGAGAGTGCAAAATAATAGTAAAATAATCAAGCATCATACACACCAAAGTACACAAAAATGGTAACTAAACTTAACACGCCATAATAAAATGAAATGAAACATACAACTCTAACAGTCATGCTATACACATCAATTGGTCGACCACTCGGTCGACCACGTATTCAAGATAAATAGGCTGATAATAAATGTACAAGGCCCCTCTACAAACTCCAAGTCGTATCACATACCCAATCTCCAAAACCCTGCTGAGTTGCTCTAACCCGATCATAAGAATCCACACAAGCGACTCCGCTCGATCATGAAATCTCAAGCCTTCACTATAGCCATTGTGCCCTCTGCCCAACCTGAAAGTAGACTTCAGGGCTATACACACATCGGGGTTCACGTACCGGGGGTGAGAAATGAATCTGAGCAGGCCACCCCTAATGGTGAACATATAACATGCTATCATAATTGCATGCTCATGCAATATTCCCAGCTTAGCTGAGAAATAACTCAAATAAAAATAAATAATAAAAATGACCATCGATACTTGGTCCCGTGACCACAATCGACCATACCTGCTTTAGTCAGTGTTGGAGTGTCTCTAACCACATCATGATATCTTGCCAGACATATAATCACTGGATCCTAGGATGTAACCCAAACATCCCTAACGATTAGGCTCAAATGTTCGACAACTCACATGAACAACTCCACGACCAGATCTCATGTGCCCTATGTCGCGGAGGAAGCGGATCAGCCAGTGGATAAAAAATCAATTTGCGACAAATAAATTGTGAGAAACACCAATGAAAATGAAACACAGAAGTAAAAGCATAAAAATAAACAGGGATGCAGAAATTTAATGTGGAAAAACCTTCCAATGCGGGGGATTAAAAAACATGTGGAAACTCTGAGAAAATCCAATAATAATTGGAGTGCGAAAATCCAAGTAACACCCAAAACTTGAATTGCAAATACAATGTAGAAAACCTGTGTGAAAATCCACACTCTAATACACCCCCATCGCCTCTCTAATAATCTCCCATGACAAGATGTCACCCTTCGGAGATCAAAACCCAACCACGCAACGTCATTGTAGCACCTCATTGCACAACCCAAATTGTCGATGCTCAGTGTTGCCCACGCCCAAAAACCATCACGCACGTATCTACTCTTAGCCACACCTAATTTTTCTCTGTTGTGTAGCACCCCTATTGCGCCCATTTACAAGAAAAGGAAACCCTAAAATCCATGTGCACAATATCCTTTGAAATATTCAAAAATAGATATAATTTTTAGTTTATATAGTGGTTGATAAACTAAACATTAACCTAGGGAAAAATACCTTGAACCAATTAAGGTTCGTGTTTATACCTTTCCACCTATCCACCTATGTATCTCCTTGGATTGGTTTTTCCTCAGCTCCAAACTTGAACCACCACCACTAGATTGGGAGTTCCATCCATTACATATTCCTTTTACCCACAAGCAGGTAAGGGGAAAAAGTGGTTTGCATAAAAGAAACCATGAGCACACAAGCTCTACATAATAAGAGGAGAGAATACATGCAAACCAACAATTTAATTTAACAATAAATTAAATGAAACCAATCACATACAAAGGTCTGGTCTAGCTCATGATCATCCATGTGCATGCAACAAATTAATCATTTAATAAAACTAGGATTTAATTATTAATTGTTATTATTTACGATAAACCACGCTCAAATAAATTAATTATTATATTTATTTAATTAATTATTTTATCTTAATTATCATCCAAATTTCCTTGAGATTCACATACATTATAATTTTAAACAAATTAACTAGATTTATTTAAAATCAACCGTGTATATAAATGTACTTTGGAGGCAACACGGTGAATACTCATCCAATTCTTCCCAACATGTATTATACTCATATACTATTTTACTCTTGTGACATATGGAATACACGACTTATCATATACTTTCACAATCTGTACTTCAAGGATGATTGCACAAATTATATGATTTTTCGATCAAGTGTTATGCTTAAATGCGCGTAGAGTAACAACTTGTAATACGACTCATATATGATATGAAAATCTAAACATTACATAGATATTAATTAAACATTTAAATATTTATTTATATTAAAACCTATCACATGATGTGTCTTATCTTTATAACCACATGCAAGTACATGTTTCAAGGTTTACATAGTAAAATAAATAAATTTTAAATTTGTGTAACTTGGTATAAGTATATAGAGTGTTCATATGTTCTACACAATGTGTACATATCTCACCCTCTATCTGAGATACACGCCTAGGGACTTAGTGTGTGAATCATACCTCGAAAACGGGAGTACACGACATGTCCAATGGACTAAACATCATGTGATCTTCAAATTACACGGTCACCAGTCAGGTAGGTCATGTATTGAAATACACGGCCTATCTTTGACTCAAAGAGTCTACACATTGTGTACATGGGCAACATGATGTGTAATATGGTTGAATGTGCACTATTATGTTATGGTTAACACATGGTGAAATTAAAGTGTGTAATTAATTCATAATCTTGAATTAATTTTTGCATCAATTCTAATGCATTGAACATGACTACATGACAAGTAACTTCGATTACACGGCGTGTAGTTCAATGTTATTTGGCCAGAAACCTTGGCACCTCCAGATGAATTCCTCGATTTTATTTTAATCATAAAATTAATCGTTTTGGTTAAATTTATGAGAAACGGATGAGGAAGAAGAAAATCTCTCAATTCAAATTAAAATAACTATTAAACTTGAATTGAAAAACTAAATTATAAATGAGTAAATCACCACTGATATTTAAATAATTATAAATAATTATGTGACCCCTTTGATACCACTTGTAAGTTCTGGGCATTATAGAAGCATGTGATGGGCGGGGCCCAACTTTTCTTTTTTCTATAATTGATGATCAATCTGAGATATATACAATGATGAACTTCTTGATCCACATAATTGAATCAAAGAAATAAATAATATATAATTATGTTGGAACTAGATATAGGATTATCACATGTTATTTATAATTAATTTAATTTAATAAAGAATTACCTTTAAGGAATTCTTTCTTCATTGATGAATCTAATGATAGATATGTTATCCACCGTTGTTTCGTTGTGAAAACAATGTGTATATTTTCTCTAGCGGTGATCCACACGTGTTCCATGAATCTTCAGATGTCACTGAAGGAATCTACGAGTGCTAGCACGACAGATCCTTGCATTTGCGTCATCCGCCATTGATTTCTTCGAGAACCGATTCAAAATAATTCTCCTTGATCTGGTGGTGGAGGATTTCTCTCCGTTCTTGGGAGAATTCTTGGAGAAGGGATATCTCTAGTATTGATAGGATTATTCAAATTCGTTGTGCACAACCAAGAGAAATGAATTGTCTCTCATCAGAAAATAACATAATTAGTTATTTATATTGATAGGGTTAAAGTAAAATAATTTCACAAGTGCCCTTAATTATTTATTAAATCCTAGAAAATTCCCATGTCAAACAATAATAATATTATAATTTCTTGACATGTTCTTAACTTGATAATTAAAATTAAATATTATTTAATTAAATAATATTCAATATTTATTATTTCTCATCAGAACATTAAACTCGGTTCTCCATCCCTCCACAATATTTATCAGGCCTTGAATAATGTCTATTTATTTATTAAATAAATATCACTTCATTATTTGCTAATAAATAAATAAATATTATACTCACTAAATAGCAAATAAATATTTATATGTGATCAAGAATATATGAATAATTATTAAATCACGTATGAGAATAATATTTATTCAACCTGTTAAATAATAAATAATAATATATTATTTAATTGAGATTATGGACACACTTAGTGTGTGACTGTCTAGGCCTCTTTCTGAGTGGCATTAGGCGAAATAGCTTAAAGTCTAAGGTTAATGTATAACAACACACCAAAACACCTATAGAGAAAGAAGTTAATGTTGCAATGACATGTTACCTCATACAAACACTTACTATGTAATATAATCCCTTTATATCTATATCTCTAATCAAGCAGGTTGCATGCTAGTGCCATCAACCCATGTTCTCGATTTCTCTTTCTTTGGATTTTCAGAAAATGAACTTGACTTTAGAACACCATGGCCATGAATTTATTTAGGCTATAACATTTCTATAAAAGGGCCTGAGATATCAACTTTCATTAATAAATAGATGGGAAAATTTTTTCTCGTGTTATTCATTAATACAATATTACTTATGACGCACCCAATATATCCTACTTTGCCATGAACATCCATCATTGTGGTTTTCATCAATAAATATAAGTGCATGGATCATAATACTCATTAATAATAATATTAAAGTCTAAGGACCAATACACACATCTGCAGATAGGAACATCCAATGACACATATAAATATGGATTTCCTACCAGTGGGTCTCATTCTCATAATATCCTACTGGATATTACCAAGGGAATACACCTTTAGAAGGTGCCTTAAATTCCTATGAGTCTCCACCCCTGATAGCCTGTATCATTTGTGTCCTTTGAATGATATCATATAGATATAGAACATATATTCAAGAATAGTGTCTTAGCACTTCCAGGTTCTCATCATAGCAGGGAATTGCTATGAAATTTTTGTACAACTGCTACTCTTAGGACATTATCACATACTATGTAGCACATAAGAACAATCATGATGTGATAAGTAGTTTATCAATATTCAAAACCATAAATAAAAGTTATCATAAAGTACACAGAAGTTGGTTCAAGGGAACCAACTCCAATATAAAATACTAAATATATAAATAATGTTAGAAGTAACCTCATATACAAATGATGATGATACATTTCATTTCTCTACAAAATGACCAAAACAGGTATACTAATAGTAGTAAAATACAAGTAAAAAATTAACAAAATGACCAAAAAGAGATATCTACAAATAGCATTATAAGGCTCAGCTCGGTCCCATGCTTCAATGCTCCTAAGCATGACACAAAGTCAAACATCGAACTGTGGGTGCTTGTCCCAATTCCCACCTGCATTGTTGGGAAAAAATCCCTCAAGGTGTCCCCTCAGAATGTTTTGGGTGTGATTGTGTTTGTTGATAAATCCATATGACCTCAAAATCAGAAATTTGTGTGAATAATGATGAACGAAATCGGCAAAGGAAGAGGAATGAGGATCCCGGGACATGGATCGTGTACCATGTATGGGAAGGGTACACGACCGCGTACCAGGTAGAGGGAACAGTATGTGGATGCAGTTCGCGAAACGAAAAATGGTTTGCAGTGAATGGTGGTGTGGTTTGCGGATGCACTGAAGTCGACAAAGGAGGTCGACCGCATAGGAGCAAAGGTTGTACGCGGAGCGCGTATGAAAATGGTTTGCGGATGGCTTGAGGTTCGCAGTGGCTGAAGATCGATAGGTGGTGGAGGCCAAATTGAAGATTTGGTAAATCTCAATTTAGAAGATTAAGAAGATATCTTTTTCTATATAAGAATCGATAATCCCACCGATTACCGTGGAGATTGAACATCATTAGAAAACATATTTTTCTTCGGGAATTCAGAAAAGTCCAAAAGTGGTTCGCGCTGAAGGTGTTTCTGGGGATTCTTAACCTGCAAAGGAAGTTCGGTACGCAGAGAGGGAAGTCCGGTATATGGAAGGAGTTGTCTCAGTATGCGGAGGAGGAATATTAGGTACACGAGAGGGAGAATTCCGCAAGCAATACATGGAGGTGGAGCTCTGGTATGTGGACGTGAAGGAAATCCGCAAATAGAGAATAGTTCGTGGATAGAGGGTGTTTCACAGAGGAGGTTCGCGGAGTCGGTACATAGTAGTGGTACGCGATCGCAAAGGTGGAGGCAGTTTGCAGACAGAGGAGGTTCGTGGAAGAGGCAACAGTATGCGGAGCAGGTGGCTCATGTACCAAACACGTTACTCAGTACGCAGGAGAGGAAGGTTGTTTTCAGTTTTCTCAAGGAAGCTTGAAAAGGATTCAATTTAGTTTTCGAAAGTATTTTTCGGTACCTAACAGTACTCGGGAAGGTGGAATTCATCTGCGGGTGAAAACAGAACTTCAACAGAGCATCTACCTATAGTTGAGGATATAGGAATTCATGAAAATGAAGGGACCTACATGTCCATAAACTGTGTTTGACCTACAAGTCGATAAACTGTGAGTGGATTCCTTTCTGAGAGCAGTGAGAGAAGGAAGCGGAATACGGTGACCCTTTCCACCAGCAGTGACCCAGAGAAAGAGGCATAGGGAGTGACCCTTGGGAATACAGTGAGAAGAACCTAAACCTTGTAAAGGCAAGTGAGCCTGGGCATAAAAGATCTTGCCTGAACATTGTACTCATTATTGGTAGTGAGCCTTAGTGAATTTGGTACATCGGCACATTGCCATTGTATGCTCCTTGGACGTAGCCCAGTGAGGGTGAACTAAGTAAAAATCGATGTGTCCTATGCATGATTTTATATCTATTCATATATTACTATGGGAGGAAGAGAGAATTGAGTTTTTTCTAACAACAAAACAAGATTCGAATGGTAGAAAGTTTTAATCTTCCATACCCTGATTCACCCCCCTCTCAGGGTATTCGACCTAGTGGACCTAACACACATCCATAAAGTTTATTTGGGTACCCAAAGGTGGCCCAAATAGGGTGTGAGATACAATCCTATAGGTCACCACCCAAAGTGTCTATAAAAAATCCTAGATGTGAAATATAAGCTAAAGTTGCATGCAATTTGTATCATGGGTAAGCAGTAATAAAAAGTAATGTTCCCATGGCATATATACTACAAGACAAGTGATACTATATATCCCAACATGTATCCCTAAAAAATAAGGGCCAAGACCATATAATAAGACAACTACAAACAATACAAAAATAACCACCAAGACCACATTGTATATCCAGGCACAACATACCAACCACGACCATGTCGTATAACCTATGTATCAAACAATCACAACCTTTCCATATAAATGGAAGTGTAATATCAAAGACGAACTTTCCTTAAAACCAATCATATCACATTTACCACGACCATGCCATATAATCAGAAGTGTGAGACCAAGAAGGTCCAGATCTAAGGTATATAAGACCAAGACATCCTCATCGAGTCCCAGGAGCATCTTCTTGGAAACTCAGTAACGACACTAGTGGAGTCCAAGGATCATGTTAATAGAGAATTTCCAATGATAGTATAGAAAGTTTGATCCAAGGGATAGAAATGCCCTTGGTATCCTACGAAATCAGGATCCAAGGATCATATAAGTCTAAGGTATCTTCTACCAAAAATCAAGACCCATGGGTGAAACATCCATGAAATATAAATGGAATCAAGATCCATGGTATACCAACCAAGACATCCACCACCATTTTAATTCAAATCCCATTCAATTCATCAATTCACAAGCATTAAAGTCTCATGAGTATACCCACTCATATAGAAATTCACATTCAAATACATTCAATGAGTTTACCCACTCATATAACAAATCCATATAAACCATTGAAACAATTCAAGAAAGGAATAACATGTCAAAACATGTCAAGGGAGGCAATATCCATCTCCTAAAAATAAATTCAATTCATTAATAGGATTCCTCTAACTAGGAAAGCACTAACTCATCCCATGGGTGGTTAAAAAAGGTAGAGGCAAAGGAAATTTACATGGCACACTCCATGGGTGGCCTTGGTTGAGGAAACAAACTCCAGAAAGTCTCAAGGGAACTAAAGGGCATCCCTCACATGTTACATTTCATTTAATTCAACTATTCAATTCATTTTTGGGTCCATGTCAGAAAGTACGATGGGTGGAGCAACAACAAATAGCTCTATAAAGCATCATACCACTTAGGAAAAGTATAGACCACCTATCGTAGGTCCTCTCATACAGTATTAGCTCTCGGTTCAACTCAGATTAGGAGAAAAATGAATAATGGATGGAGAACCTAAAAATAGGGCATATTATCTTGCACCTAAATAGTTTAGCCGATACCAAGATAAACAAAGAACAATTCAAGAGGATTTTACCACTTACTCATGTAGATCTAATGAGACCAACAAACATAAATTCCGATATCAGATGAATAAAAGGGATCAAATCCTAAGAAATGGATTCAAAGAGGAGATCTCACGCCCAAGCTACTATCCAAGGGAGGATAATGAAGATTAGATTTTAGGTTATAAACATTTTAAGGGCAATTTTTAATTTTACTCCAAAAATCTGGGTCACATGGTTTGGCTGCATGGTTGGCCAAGCTGTGCTCCAACCGTGCACCCTATGTTGTGCTAAGGGGGAACCCGCATAGTCACTATGAACGGTCTGACTAACCATGTATAAACTGTGCATTTCAGCTCTGCTAAAAAAATACAGGTTCCTCATACAGGTGTGAACCTCCATTTTCATGGTTTCCTCAAACTGTGTGGCCTGTAGAACCCCACTGTCCATCCTCACATGGTTAGTAGTTACTGTATAACTTACCCCACGTGGTTTCTACTAATAGTGATACCTTTCCTGATTTTCCAAAAAGTCAGGCTCTAGGATCCGAACATGCCTCAGACACCCCCAATACCTTCATGACCGTAAAGGGTATTCACATTAGGTCATAAAAAAGCATTTAAACTCAAATTAAAAAGATCTATACCTCATATAAAAACATGGGATCTTACAATCTTCCCCATTAAAGCAATTTATCCCCGAATTTCCCTCTCAAGGGTGATCAAGATTCGTTAGAGAATAAATCCAACTACTAAGCATGTGCATTGGTCTCCCACTCCCAAGCCTCATCTTATAAATGGTCATGATGTCATATCACATGTATTGGAGTAACTAATTGGCCTTAGAGAACATTTTTACTCATATCAATGATATAAATAGGATTCTCCTCGAAGGATACATCAATATGTAACTCCACCTCCTTAGGCTACAAAACATGATATGGGTCTGAGTGATAACGACACAACTGAGATATGTGGAAGAAGTCGTACATGGCCTAGTACCTCTAAGGTAACTGAAATTGATAGGCTACCATCCAGACTCTCTCCAGAATCTTGAACAACCTGACATATCATGGCGAAAGCTTACCCTGTCTCCTAATATGTTTGTGTCCCAACATCTGTGAGATAAAAAAAGACATGATCTCTGGCCTCAAACTCTACAGGTCATCTGTGGTGATCAGCGTAAGATTTTTGTCGAGACTATGCAGTAGCAATCTACTTCCTGGTCAATTGGACTTACTCAGAAGTCTCCTATATGAGACGTGGTCCCATTAAAATTACCTCCCTAGCCTCTAACCAGCACAGGGGTAATCGGCATGACCTACCATACAAATCCTCATAAGGTGCCATCAATATAGTTTCCTAATAGATATTATTATATAAGAACTCAACTAGGAGTATATTCCTCTCCCAAGAGCCCCCAAAATACAAGACGCATGCTTGAAACATGTTCTCAAACACCTAAATCATACGATCTGACTGGCCATCAGTTTGAGGGTGGGATTCTATGCTTCGAATCACCTATGTACCCAACACCCTTTGCAAACTCTTCCAGAAACGAGACATAAACTGGGAATACCTATATGAAATGATGGTATGAGGGAACCCATAAAGTCATATTATCTCATAGATATATAACATCCCAAGATCATCCACTTTGAAGGTCGCTTTGATCAGTAGGAAATGTGAAACCTTTGTGAGACTATCCAAAACAACCCATACAACATCACTACCTCGAGGCAACCTCGGTAAACCTATCATGAAATCTATCATGATATCATCTCATTTCCACTCAAGAATGGGTAGCAGGCATAAAAATCTGGCCGACCACTGATGTTCTATCTTTTCTTGCTAACAGGTGGAGCACCTCATAACAAAACTAGTTACCTCTCTCTTCATACCCGACCACCAGTATTGGCAGCATAAGTCATGGTACATCTTTGTGACGTTGGGATGAACTGACCAAACTAAGGTATAAAATTTTCAAATTAGCTCCTCGCATATGCCCACTAGAACCCAAACATGACCATGGATACCCAGGATCTCATCCTTGCCTATGGTACAACCAGGAGGTGGTCCCTCACCTTCCACGCTCTCTTATAGGACTAGGCCCTCTAAATTTGATAGTTTCCTCATCCTCACTCTATCTAGTAGGGTAGATGTCATAACTGAGGATGAAAGAGAAATTTTCCCCTAACTATCCTATACCTATAAGTGCATCTCAGAGAACAAATCCATAAGCTACCACTTGCTGCTGACATGTTGAACTTCCTATATCTGATTCATACTCAGTGCATCAACCACTGCATTTCCCTTCCTAGACATATAGGAAAGATCTAAGTCAAAATACTAAGGTACTCAACCCACCTTTGCTGCCTTAGATTCATATCATGCTGTGTAAATATATACTTGAGGCTTTTTTTGTTCATGTATACCACAAAATGCTCTCATAGTAAATAGTGTCTCCAACAATGAAAATCAAGAACTACTACAGGTAAATCAAGATTGTGTGTTAGTTAATTATTCTCATGTGGCCTCAGATATCGAGACTCGTATGCCACAAATTGTTCTCCCTAAATCAGCACTGATCCTAGCCTGATACCTGATGCATCACACTACACAGTGTAGCTTCTTCCCTACTCCGACAGAATCAAGAATGATGCTGAAGTCAATCTCCCTTTTAGCTCATGAATGGTTGTTTCTTAGGTATTTGACCATACAAACTTCACACCCTTCTTAGTCAAGCCCGTCAATAATGCTACTAGGCATGAGAAGTCCTTTATGAAATGCTTGTAATATCTAGTCACCCCAAAGAAACTCTGTATATCAAATTCATTCATAGGATACTCCCAGGAAACTACTGCTCTCACATTCTCTGAGTTAATTGACATTCATGTCTCTAGGATAATATGACCCAGGAAGTGAATCTTATCCATCCAAAAGTGGCATTTTGTGATCTTAACATATAATTGATGCTCTCTCAGTGTATCCAAAATGATCTCAATACTACTAGAAATTTTGGCATCTGTGACGACACATTTGTGACGGGAGTCCGTTGCAAATGTGTCGTGGAAAAAAACAACGTTGCAAATGAACGTATTTGCGATGCACCATCGCAAATAAAAAATAATTACGACTGGTAAAGCATCCATCACAAATGATTTCCATTTTGTCTAAAAAATGTCAATTGTGATAGACTTTCACAGTTAATAGTATTTACGATGAACATTTGATCTGTCATAAATACTTATATTTAAAAAAAATACAAAAAACAAAACAACTAAAAATAATTTTAAATAATTTTAAATATTTAAAAATATTTAAAAAAATTTAAAAAAATTAAATATAATTTTAAATATTTACATGTATTTAAAAATATTATAAAAAAAATTACAAATATAAAAAAAATTAAAAATAATTACAAAATTTATAATTAATTTAAAAATAAAAAAAATTACAAATAATTAAAAATATTTAAAAATTATAGGCAATTAAAAAAATTAAAAAACATTAAAAATATTAAAAAATTACAAATAATTAAAAAATTATTTTTTTTTAAAAAATTAATAAAAATTACAAATATTTGGGATTTGAGCTTATTAATGTATTTTTTATAAATTTTTTGACAATTTAGTATAAATTAGTTTAAATTCAAAATTAATTAGTGTAAATTAACATATTTTTATAAATTAATAAAAAATGTTATAATTTAATATAAAGTAATAAAATATATTATAAATTACCAAAAAGGTGTAAATCATTGAATTTCCAATCTTCAGAGCAATAACCAATTTGTGTCTACCATGTCCAAATGACAATCAAATTTGCTATTGCTCATGACATGAAAATTGATGTGCTATTTCATTTTCACTTTTATAGTAATTTATAATAATTTATATACACACAAACATACAAATATCAAAATTAAATAGGGAATAATAATTAAGGTGAATTGAAGCTGGAATCAGATAAATTGATAAACCTAGGGTTTTCACACACATACATATATCAAATAGGGAATATATTAATATATATATATATAAACACACACAAATAAAAATATCTAATAGGGGATAATAAATTTGAATCAATCCTAAATACCAAATAAAGCATGAAAATTATATAAAATGCTCAACCTAGGGTTTTACAAAAATAAATCATGTAATAAAAAGAATAAAACCCCAAAATAATGAAAACGAAGACAAGAGTAATCCGTACCAAGGTGAATTAAAGTCAGATCTATAAAAAACCCTTGCAATGAAGTGCGTTAGAGCTGGGTGACTTGGTGTTGCGCGTCGTGACAGTTCAGGAGTGAGAGGAGAGGAGAGGAAGAAGGGGGTAGTTAAATCGATAGATTTATTGTGATGAAGTATTTGTGATGGAATTAATTCCATCACAAATAGTTATTCTTTCAAAATTATTTGTAATGAGTATTAATTCCCACCACAAATACCCCTGAGTCGACGGGAATTTGCAATAGAAGCAGAAGTCTGTCGTAAATGCCCGTCAAGAATACGTTTTGCACTGGGAGGTGAGAAATCCCGCCAAAACTATTTGCAAGGAATGAAATATTCTATCATAAATAATTACTATTTGTGACAAAATAATATATCCACCAAAAATTGTTTATGTATGATGACTATTTGCGATGGGGCATTTCCCCTTGCAAATGCCCCATTCTAAATAGTTGAAATTCTAGTAGTGCAAGATGTTTGACATGGTTGTGTCGATTGTGAGAATACACCAAGATACAATCCATGAAAACCACCACAAAAGAATCTAAATAAGGATTGAAAACTTGGTTCATTAGCACCATGAAAACTACTGTAACATTTGTGAGGCCGAATGATATAACCAAATACTTGTATAGACCAAACTTACTATGAAAAGTTGTACAAGGTATGTTTGCAGGTCGAACATGCACCTGATCGTATCCAGATATCAAATCAATTTTTGAGAACACCCGAGCTCCTCGAAGCTAGTTAAAAATATCATTTATCCACAGAAAGGGATATCGGTTCTTAATCGTCAGTTAGTTTAACTTCCAGTAATCACTACTACAAATATTCCATTTAATAGTGTGTAAAAGGCCTTTAAAAGTGTTAAAAAAGTGATGTTGGCCTCAATGTCATTAGGGGGGCCCCCTTTATTAGTGATAAAAAATAAGTGATAAAGGCCACCCTTTATTAGTGCTAGTTTAACACTGATAAAGGGGCCCCTTTATTAGTGCTTTTATTAGCGCTGATAATGGCCCAACCCGTTGTAGAGTTATGTTTGTGTAACAGTACACTGTAGAAAATACCTAGAATTTATATGCAAAATATATAATTTATTTGAAATAAATTTTACATCATGAATAAAAAAACACTACTATATATATTTCAAATAATTTTTTGTATAATTACATTTACAATTACTATCCAAAAACATTTAAAAACATCAATGTTTCATCCTCTTTGTCACCTGCAATTCCCTCTCAAAAAAATATTCCCATGGTATCAGTTTTCTAACAAATCACCCCAATCCCCTATTATGTTAATAATACGATAAAGAAATAAATTAAACATTAATATGAAAGAATACATTAATAAAATATCAATTTTAAATAAAAAGACGCACTTGGAGTTATACCGGTCACACCATGAATTGTATTGTGGTGTGGTTGATTCCTACAAATCAAAAATGAGTTATGGATAATTGTTATAAAGTATCAAAACAATCTGAATAAGTTTTCTTGGTTTTGAGTATATCACTTGTTCTTTTTACTAAAATTAATGTCAATTTTAAATAAAGACACACTTGGAGTTATAATGGTCACACCATGCATTGGATTGAGGTGTTGCTAATTCCTATACGTCACAAATTACTTAAGGATCATTTTTCTAAAGTATCAAAATAATATGAATGTGTTTGTTTAGTTTTTAGTATGTCACTTTTGTTTTTTACTAAAATGTCATTTCAATATGGAAACACACACTTTGAGTCATACCAATCACATCGTGTGTCAATTTGATGTGAGAGAGATTCTGACACATCAAAAATGTCTTAAGAATCACTTTCCTAAATTATCAAGACAATCAGAGCATGTTTTCTTGGTTTTCAGCGAGTGACACACATTTTGAACTAAAATGTCAATTTTAAATTGATAACAGATACTTCGAGTCAAACCCATCACACTGTGCATCAGATTTAGGAGAGGTTGATTCCTACACATCAAAAAATGACTCATTGATCATTTTCTTAAAGTATAAAAACAATCCGAATGCATTTTCTTGGTTTTAGTATATCAATTGTTCTTATTTATAAAATCAATGGCAATTTTAAGTAAAAAGACACACTTTGGACTTATTCCAAACATATGTGTATAGAATCTTAAGTTAAGGATGATTATAGGGGAAGGAAATATGGACTAGTTTCAAGAGGAAATTGAAATTTTGGAGTGGTCTTGAAGGAGTTGTGATAATCCCCTTGTATATGTGGTGAGAATGAAATTCTTGTAAATATTTCATTTTAATATAAAGATAGCACATGTTTCACATGTCAAGAAGAGTCCAAAATATAAAATAATAAACCGGGGACAATGTTTGGTCAATTAAAACATCAACCACTCAATTAAAACATGTTTTTATAATTCTAATCCTTTTACCCCTTTGTTTAACCCATTTTACCCTTTTAGCTCCCACTAGAGTAACTAGTTTTTACCTAAGTAATTCATTTTTTATGCCTAAAAGTAAAATGTTCCTAAATAATATGAAAATTATAATTAAAAATTTAAAATCATTTTTATTATATTCATTTTCTAAAAGCGATACAAATTAATTTTATAATAATAAATGTATTAAAACAATTTTAAAGGAAGCTATAACTAAAGTTCTATAATATAAAATATATGTTTTTATATTAATATTAATATTTTTAAATGTATAAAATTACTCAAAAAATAAATATTTATTTAATAAAAAGGATTCATAAATTTCTATTTTTTGATTATATCCTAATTATTCCATAAAAATCATAGTTTTTATAAAAACTATATTTTTCAATATTTACCTATAAATAAAACTTTTTAGAAAAATCATAAAAATTCATCCTAAGAAAATATTTCTATGCTGATTTTAACCATGATGTTCATTTTATTAAATTAAAATTCTAAAATTTTAGAATTTATCTTTTAAGTAAAATCATAAATTATAATGAAAATTTGATTTTTGTAGGAAAATGAATTTTTAGAATATTAACTATTTTTATTATTATTCCGTATCAATTACTAATTAAATTGGTGTTAACATATATTTATCAAACATATATTTAATAACAAGTTTTCCTCTATTTATTCCTTCTAATTCCACAGGTACTTTATGATGGTTTTTTTTAAAAGGTGTCATGGTTCATTTAGGACTGGTGTTGTGTGTGAAACAAATTATTTAACAAAATGTTTATTTAAGGGGAAATATACATCGAAATCATGGGTCATTATATTCTACCCCCATTAAAATAATTAATTAATCAAAATTTTATTATTAGGATAAAAACATGTGAGGGTAATTTTGTTTCATTACATCCCCATATTCCCACATATCATACTCAAAATTATAGTCCCACCATATTACTTTAACTAGGCGGGGTTGTATTATTTCACATCACTTTACCTCTTCAAACCAGGATTTTGGATGGTTTTTCCTCATCAGAGAGATTATGATTAAATTTCACAACATCCAAGATAAATATATATGAGGGATCTAGTATGTACTTTCTAAAAAGTGATACATGGAAGACATCATGGACCTAGAGAGATCAGGAGGAAGTTTCAAGTGATAAGATATATCCTAAACATGATCAAGGATCTAAAAGGGACTGATATACCTAACGCTTAACTTTAATTTATTCCCAAATCTCATAAACCGCTTCAAAGAAGGTATTTAGAGAAACACCTTGTCACTAACTTCAAACTATAGATCTCATTGATGATTATCTACAAAACTCTTTTATTGAATTTTTGCCTCTTTCATATGCTGTTAAATGGTTTTAATATTCTATTTCATATATTGGAAAAGGTTAGTACAGATACTCTTCCTCTCTCCAACATTATCATAATATGTTGGAGTCCTAAATCTCTTCCTATAAAGAGCCTTTTATGGCACCTGATCGTGTTGTCGAGCGCATCAAATTAGATGTTTAGTTTTAACGAGAATTTCTACAGTATAGAAGTAACCCTAGGTCGTATCTCAACGAAGCCTTAGATCATTAATACCAAAATGTGGTTCTGATTATGAAAGTAAAAAAGGAAAATGGGGTTTTATAATACTTGGGTTTGATTATTAAATATGACAATAGAAAATGAAAGCCATAAAACAAAGTAGAAGTAAACAAGATTAATTAAACGTGATCAACCCGGAGTACTCTCATGATGCTCATCCTTCATCGCTTCATGAGATAGAGTTATGATATTTTAATACCTAGTTTGTAACACATAGAACCGGAATGTTACTATGTTTATACTAGGATACTTCCTAGGGTTCAGTAAAAAACACACAATGATTCACCAGACATCGCCAATGATTGGGTGATTTGTGTTCGACTTCATAACCAAAACTCACCAAGGAAACACACGAAGAACTCGATGTGCTATCTAGGTTTGTATGTTATTTATTTGTGATACCATAACATAAATGTACATGGCCTTTAAAGTTCTTATGTGAGTTCAATTGACCAATATGAACCACACAAACACCCCAATTGAATGAGGGAAGAAAAATGGATGAATGGTGTGTGAAACATCACATGAAAGGGGAACCCCAAACATGATCATTTGAGTTTGAGTATAACATAAAAGTATATAACTCAATTAAATTAAAATAGAGTATGAATAAAAACAACATGCAACCTGTAATTAAAAAGTTCATTCAAAATAATACAAACATGAGGCTCGAGATTACATTACGTTCCTCCCCGGGTGATCACAAGGGGTTTAGAAACCCATGAGAGAGGAGGAAGAGAAAGATGTTGAGGTAGAAACTCCCATAGACTCCAGAACTTCAAATATTGGTGGGATGAATCATTTGGGACTCCAAAATGGCATCACCTTTCCTATGATTCGAACTACCAAATGGGGTGCCCAAGGTGCTAATTTATAGCCAAAGTGGGAAGTGGTTTTGGGTACCCTGATTTCACGAATCCTCTTGGTCCTTGGTTTTGGCTGGTAAGACAGTTATAAATTACTTTGGAAAAAACTAAAAAGTTTTTTTCCTACACCTTTTATACCTCCATGTAAAATTTGGAAGCCAGATATAGAATATAATGAGATACATTTCTGAAATACAGAGGAAATGTTTTGACCCCGTGCAGATCCACTTTATTGGACAGATCAGTCTGTATGGGCCTTTTAATGGACGAATTGGGATTCGGTTCCTTCAGATGAAATGTAGATAATTAAATTTAGGACAAGAAAAAAAAATTCAGCCCATTTTAATTCACGGTTTAGAAGAAGAATTCGTTTTAGTCCACTAGTGTGTTTGGATCATGTGTAGATTGACCCATGTTTCTTAGACTTCATCATGAGTCCTTCAAATCACCTCCACCTACAATATAATCATCAATAAAAGTAACATTTCCATTTTTAAAAGTGTTAAACAAAAAATAATTGAATCAAAAATAGATTAATTTTTTTTATTATACTTGTAATTTTCAATACAAAACCAGTTTAATACATTGGTATAAGGGTGAAATAAAACAGTGAATCGTGGTACGATCACACCCCACACCTAAAAATTTGCACTCCTGGGAAAAGTATAATATCCTAATAATGTACCATTCCTAAATAAAATGTGTGAAACATCCAATATTCTTTTGAAATGAAATTCATCATGTCTCTTTTATGGAATCAATTTTCCTATCATTTTTCTTTTCTCACATTCAAATTTGCTGAACTTCATTTATTCACCCATGCAACATGTCACAACCTACCTCACCTAAAAATTTTCCCTCTTCACTCAAGGAACATATGAAAGTGGATTTATGCTCTTTTCCAAGAGTTCATATGATCTTACCATATGCTTTCTAAGATTCTCATTTCTCTACCGGCAGAAACTAGTGTGCAACTCAAGAGGACTTCCAACAGGTTGTTCTGAGGTTTAAGGGTTGGTAGGATTTAATGTTTAAAAATCTAAGGCAGAAGAGGAGTGTTTAATCTCTTATGTACAAAACATGTCAAAATTCATCCAGTGTTCACAATTAATGTACACACTCAACCCCTCACAAAGTGTGTCACCTCTATCTCACTCTCCTCATTGCACGTTTTTTGGGTCACAACCAAGAAGTGAATAATAATGAGTAAACATCATCTTTTCTCCATTTTTTATTTGGTTCTATTTTTTTAAATGTAGAGAACTAATTTTTTTTGTATAGTTTTTTTGAATATAAAGAGGGAAACATGTGTAAAATAGTGATGTAATATGGCTTGTGAACCCATTGCCCAAGGAAAATGTAGGCACCCTTTATATCAACCCATAACAATGATTCTCTCCCCATAATTCCCATGGAAACACCCTCTCACCCACACTTTCTGAAAATAAACAAGAATATTCACAAGAGATGGGTAGGTAGGGATATATTAGCTTGTAATGTGGGTACCTAATAGGAATTTCATGGTCTCTAAGGCTTAATAAGGATAAAATGTAAAGGTGGAAAAAATAGAGGATAATTGTACAAAGGGATTTTCAATGAATGATTGCCTCTATCATGAATGTAGCATACTTGAATCTTATGGATTCAAAAAAAATAAAGGAAAGTTTTAGTTTCTCTACATGACCTGAGACTCTCAAGAAAGTGATTAAAAGAAAGAATATGCAATAAAGGGATTAGAATGTCTCTTGGGTAAGGGATTAAAATATTGGTCAGTGCTAATGAGGCATGGGATTAAAAAATCCATTAAAAAACTAAGAATGATTTGAAAATACATATTATATAAAAAGATTCCATATCAACATTCATTTGAAAACCATTTTTCCAAAAACAATGTAATTTTACACAAAATCGAATCAAGCTTGAAAAATGATTTTGGATATTCTTTTTAAGATCAATTTTTATCTAAAAACACAAAATAAGAAAAAAGAAATAAAAAATGAAAACACATTTTTTGTTTTTTTGTTTTAATCCTAACTATGACATGTCATCCTCCCCTACACCTAAAAGTTACATTGTCCACAAAAGTATTTTAAATAAATAGACAAGTAAATAAAGGTAGGAAGAAGGTACAACCTGCTAAGTGGTGTCATATGTGGCATCTATCAGTTGGATTTATTCCACAAGATGCTTTGGAAAATCCTCATAGAAGCGTTTGAGCCTCTTCCCATTGACATTAATCCTCTATCCAATCTTCTTATGAAAAAACTATATGGAACCAAAAGGGTAAACGTCAATAATGATATAAGGACTGATCCATTGAGATCGAAGCTTAACTGGGTGGAGCTTTAGCATGGAATTGTACATGAGGACCTTATCGCCGATATGGAACTTCTGCTGATGAATCATGCTATCATGGATAGCCTTTGTCTTTTCTTTATAGATTCGGGAGTTCTCATATGCATCACGTCAAATTTATTCCAACTCTTGAATCTACAGCTTCCTATGCTTACCTGCATCTGAAAGATTCATATTATATTGTTTAACAGACCAATATTCATGGTGTTATACCTCTACTGGTAGGTGAAAATCCTTTACAAACACAATCTTTTATGGTGACATTCCGATTGGGGTTTTAAAAGCTATACGGTATACCCAAAGTGCATCATCCAAGTGAAAACTCCAATCTTTCCTATTGAGTTGTACTGTTTTTTCCAAGATTCTCTTAACTTCCCGATTTGAGATTTCGGCTTGCCCATTAGTTTGGGGGTGATATGCAGTGGAGAATTTATGATCAACCCCATACTTAAGAATAAATTTTTTCATGTTGTGATTGAAAAAATGTGAAGCCTGATCACTAATGATGAATCTCGGCAAACCAACCCTACTGAAAATTTGGGACCTCACAAAGTAAACAACCACTCAATAGTCATCGGTCCTAGTGGCCTTTGCTTCCACCCATTTAGATACATAGTCAACATCCAATAATATTTACAAAATCTAAATCAATTTGGAAAAGGCCCTATGAACTCAATTCCCCATGCATCAAATATTTCACAGAATAACATGGGCTATTGGGGCATTTCATTCCTCTTGGTGATATTCCCTATGAATTGAAAACAAACACATGACTTACAAAACCGATGGGAATATCTATACAGTGTTGGAAAATAAAGTCCCGAGTCAAGGACCTTTTGAGTTGTACGTTGAAAGCCAAAGTGGACCCCACAGACCAAAGTGTGGCATAATGTCAAAACAGAGGTGAATTCATGGTCAGGGACACACCGAAGAACTACTTAGTCAACACAAATTCTCCAAAAAATATGGGTCATACCAAATGTACCACCAAGAATCATGCTGAAGTCTCTGGGATTGTGAAGTGATGAAATCAGTGGGGACCCTAGATGTTGCTAGAAAATTCACAATGTCCACATACCAGGGGGTAAGGTCCACAGCGTTACAAAGGTTCTCATGGGGGAAGAATTCTCCAATGGGTAGAGGTGAGTCAACATGATGGTCCAATAGTGGGGAAATACTACTAATGTGGTCATCTACCACATTTTCCACTCCTATCTTGTCATGAATCTCAAGGTCAAACTCTTGGAGGATGAGCATCCACCAAATGAGGTGGGGCTTGGCTTTAGGTTTCTTTAGGAGGAAACGAAGGGCAGCATGATCATAAAAAACAATGATTTTTGACCCAATAAGATATGAATGAATTTTTTTCAAGGAAAACACAATATAAAGAAGTTCTTTTTCAGTGGTTGTGTAGTTCTCCTTGGACGGGTCAAGGGTACGTGAGGCATATGCAATGACATGAGGAGCCTTCTCAACCCTTTGTTATAAAACTTCCCCAACTGCAAAGTTAGAGGAATCAAACATAAGTTTGAAGGGGAGATCCCAACTTGGTGGTTGGATTATGGGAGGTGATGTGAGACTCCTTTTTAGTGAATTGAAATCATCCTCACATTTTTTTATCAAAAAAAAATTCAGAATCCTTTTGTAATAACCGGGATAAGGGAAGTGTGATCTTACTGAAGTCTTTAATGAATCGATGGTAAAAACCAACATGACCCGAGAAATATCGCACCTCACGAACACATTTTGGATATGGAAGGGTTAAAATTAATTCAATTTTTGATTTATCCACTTGAATTACATCTTTTGAAATAACATGCCCAAGAACTATCCCCTTTTTAACCATGAAATGACACTTCTCATAATTTAAAACAAGATCTTTTTCTATGCAATGAAAGAGGATAGAACCTAGGTGAGCCAAAAAATAATCAAATTAGGTTACATAAACTATGAAATAGTCCATAAAAACTTCCATTCAATTCTCTAGGTTCTCAGAAAAAATACTAAACATACAACGTTGAAAAGTACCAGGAGAATTAAAAATACCAAAAGGCATTCTTTTGTATGCAAATGTGCCGAATGGACAGGTAAATGTTGTATTTTTTTTATCCTCAAGGGATATATATATATTTGGAAATAAACTGAATATCCATCAAGGAAACAATACTGGGACTTACCATCCAATCTTTCTAACATTTAGTCAATGAAAGGTAGAGGAAAGTGGTCCTTCCGCGTGGCTTGATTCAGTCGACGGAAGTCAATTCAGACTCGCCAACTGTTTTGCACACATTTTGGAACCAATTCATTCCTTTTATTTGACACAGCTGTTATTCCTGTTTTCTTAGGCACAATTTTCACTAGGCTAACCCATTTACTATTAGATATAGGATAAATGATCCCCGCAGCAAGTAATTTACTGACTTCCAATTTTACCACTTCAAGGGGAGTGGGATTCAACCGAAATTGAGATTTTATTACAGGCTTAGCCTCATCATCCAAAATTATATGGTGTATACAAATATATGGGATAATCCCGAGAATATCATCTAATGTCCATCGTATTACCTTTTTACACTGTCTCAAAAGATTAAGCAGTTTTGATTCCTATTGTTGAGAGAGGTTATTGGCAATAATAACGGGAAATTGGTCAATACCCTCAAGATAGCCATATTTTAAATTAGATGGAAGTGGTTTTAATTCCAAAACTGGGGGTTTTTGGACTGAGGGAGGGGATTTAGGGGGAGTGAGGTCCATTAAACTGTCTATCTGCTCATGTTTATTCTCTAAAGATAGAGAATCTATTGAAATGAGATTTGCAGAATCATCGACAGTCATGGGTACCTCAGAATGAACACACTCATCAATTAAAGCACAAAATTTACACTTTTCAGAACCCACAATAAACTCAAAACATTACTCAAAACTCAAATCATACAAGGGTGAAGAATAGGAAAATGAATCAGAGTATGGGTTGAGGAGAGAATTGTGTGTGTGTGCATCATTTGAGAGCACTTCCATCGAATAGATAGGAACAATGGATTGCTCTTCAACGCGGTGTTTCATAGATTAAAGGATGTTAAAACTTACCTTTTCTCCACAAAACTCTATGAAAAACATACCATTGTGAACGTTGATGATCGTCTTTGATGTTTTGAGGAATGGACTCCCAAGTATTAGAGGAGTGTATCCTTGGGTTCAAGTATCTTCCATCTCAAGAATGTAGAAATCAGTAGGGAAGATGAGATTCTTCACTCTTACAAGGACATCCTCAATCATTCCTATTGGATGCATTGTACTCTAGTTGGCAAGTTGCATGAAAATTCCTATTGGTTGAAGCTCTCCAACCTGCAAAGAAGTATACATGGAGTGAGGAATTACATTAATGGAAGCACCTAAATCTATCATAACATCAGAAAAGAAAGTCTCCCCTATGGTACACGGTATTGTGAATGTGCCCAGATCCTTGCATTTGGTTGGAATTTCTGGTTGAATCAAGTACAAGACATTCCTTCCCAAGTTAACTCTCTCATTCCCCTTCAACCTTCATCTATGAGTGCAAAGTTATTTAATAAATTTGGCATAATGGGGAATTTTCTTGACTGCATCCAATAAAGTAATATTAACTTAAACCTTTTTAAATATATCCATTATTTCATTATCAATCTCATTATCAGATTTTTTCTTAGATTTAGAGAGTCTTTGGGGGAAAGGAAGAAGAATGAATTGTTCATTTGAATCATCAATGATAATTTGATTACTCTTTTTATTTTGTTTTTCTTCATTGGAATCTTTTATGGGTGGAGACAGAGTGTTTTCAAGAGGGGACATACCTGTTGCGTAGAATCAGTAGAAGGAGAAACTTCTTTACCACTACGAAGTGTAACTACACATACATTACCATTATCCTTCGGATCTGCAATGGTTTGGGATAGTAGTTGTTTAAGACCTTGCATATTAAGCTCACCGATGGTGTTTTCCAATTGTCCCACTTGAGTTCATAGGTCTTGAATTGCCGATTGTGTGGTCTGTTAGAACTGGAGGTTCTGGGTTTCCATTTGTTTCACCATATCCTCGAGGCTTGGTTCAGATTTGGGAGGAGGAGGATGATTGTTTTTAGAAGTTGAAGGATAAGAAGGTTGCATACCTTGGACTTGTGGATACCAATTCTGCTTGGGGTATCTTGAGTTTCCTCCTGGTCGGTACTAGGGTTGTGCTTGCCACCCGGGGTTTGGATTTGGCCTGAATTGTTCCTGATTGAAGGGAGGTGCTTATTGGAATGGACGCCCTGGGAACACGGCTGCACAAGACTCAGGTGAATCTTGAAGTTGTGGGAACTGGTTAGAAAAATGAGTATTGTCAAAACAAATACCACAATATAATGAAATAGGAGGAGATCGTGAGTTACCTTGTGCTTGATCTAATTTCCTTAGAAGGGTATGCATCTCATAAAGTTTATTATCTATATTTTCTTATAGGGATAAACGACTTACCTCATGAACTCCTCGAGTTGGTGCAATTACTCATGTACCAAATTGTTGTGCATTTTGAGCCATGTTGTCTATTAAGTCACGAGTGGTGGAAAGAGTTTTATCAACTAGGGTACCACCAGCTACATCATCAATCATTCCAAGATATATAGTGATAAGTCACTCATAGAAGTATTGGATTAATATTTGTTCACTAATCTGGTGGTGGGGGCAGCTTGAGCAAAGTCTTTTGAATCTCTCCCAGTATTCATGAAGGATCTCTCCTTGTGATTGCCTAATTCCACATATTTCTTTTCTAATTGATGTAGTTTGGAAGGTAAGGAAGAAATTCTCTAGAAAGAGTCATTTAAGGTCATTCCAGCCCCAAATTTTGGTAGGCAGATAGTATAGATAGTCTTTGGCTACACCATTAAGGGAGAAAGGGAAGGCCCTAAACTTAATTAGGTCCTCAGACACATTTTGGGGTTTCATGGTGGAGCACACTATATGAAACTCCTTAAGGTGTTTATGAGGGTCTTCACCGGGAAGACCATGGAATTTATTAAGAAGGTGAATGATGCCTGATCCTAGCTCAAATTTGGATGCTTCCTTAGGATATTGGATGTACGCAGGTTGGTACTCCACATCCAGCATGGTCAGTTCTTTTAAGGTTTGATTATTTGCAGCCATGTTTTCTTGAGTTTGATTGGGTTCAATTTTTGATTGGTTTATGGACACTTGAGGTTATAAAAGGTGTTCCTCAGTGTTACTTTATTGACCTTATCTAGATTCCTTGATTTGTGAATGGAGTGATTTTTCAATTTCAGGGTCAAATTCAAATAGTGTTTCTTTACCAGATCTTGTCATGCAACAATGGTGGCCAGTTTGATTGATTGATTGATTGTTGTTTTTTTATTTTTTTTATTTTTTTTATGGAAGATGAATAAAATAAAAATAATTAATAAATTAAAGGAGTAAATATAATAGAATGTTATACTATGAAATAGAGAGATATGGATATGAAAAAGAAAAAGAGAGAGAGACGAAGAACACACAAAAACAACCAAAAATAGAAACAAAACAAAAAAAAACAAAACAAAAACAATCGAATGGGTGTGGGTTATTAAAAGGGGTAATAATTAAGAATTAAAATAAATAAATAAAAATAAATAAAGAAAAAAATGATATTGGACCCCCGAAAACGGTGCCAAAAGTTGATCGCGTTGTCGAGCACGTCAAATTAGATGTTTAGTTTTAACTAGAATTTCTGCAGTATAGCAGTAACCCTAGGTCGTATCTCGACGGAGCCTTAGATAATTAATTCCAACATTTGGTTTTTATTATGAAATAAAAAGGAAAATTGGATTTTATAATACTTGGGTTTGATGATTAAATATGACAATAGAAAATGAAAGCGATAAAACAAAGTATAAGTAAACAAGATTAATTAAATGTGATCAACACGGGGTACTCTCATGATGATCATCCTTCGTCCCTTCATGAGATAGAGTTATAATCTTTTAATCCCTAGTTTGTAACACTTAGAAACATAATTTTACTGACTTTATACTAGGATACTTCCTAGGGTTCAGTCGAAAATACACAATGATTCACCGGACACCGCCGATGATTGGGTGATTTGTGTTCGACTTCATAACCGAAACTCACTAATGCAACACGTGAAGAACTCGATGTGCTATCTAGGTTTGTATGTTATTTCTTTTTGATACCATAAAATAAATTTACATGGCCTTGATAGTGCTTATGTGAGTTTAATTGACCAATATGAACCACACAGACACTGCAATTGAATGAGGGAAGAAAAAGGGATGAATGGTGTGAGAAACATCACATGAAAGGGTACCCCAAAACATGATCATTTGAGTTTGAGTATAACATACTAGTATATAACTCAATTAAATTAAAATAGAGGATGATTAAAAACAACATACAACCTAGAATTAAAATGATCATTCAAAATAATACAAACATGAAGCTCATGATTACATCATGTTCCTTCCCGGGTGATCACAAGGGGTTTAAAAACCCATGGGAGAGGAGGAAGAGAAAGATGTTGAGGTAGAACTTACTATAGCCTCCAGAATTTAAAATATTGGTGTAAGGACTCCTATAGAACTCCAAAGCGGCATCATCTTTCCTCTGGTTCGAACTACTAAATGGGGTTCCAAAGGTTCCAATTTATAGCCAAAGTGGGAAGTGGTTTTGGGCACCCTGATTTCACGAATCCTATTGGTCCTTGGTTTTTTCTAGTAAGACAGTCATAAATCACTTTTGAAAAATATTCAAAGTTGTTTCCCGACACCTTTTCTACCTCCATATAAAATTTGGCGGCCAGATATAGAATATAATAAGAGATATTGACAAAATACAGAGGCAATGTTTTAACCCTATGTAGATCCACTTTATTGGAAAAATCAGTCTATATGGGCCTCTTAATGGAAGAATTGGGATATGGTTCCTTCAGATGAAATGTATTCTGACCAGAAAAAAAATCAGCCCATTTGAATGCAAGGTTTATAATAAGAATGCGTTTTATTCCACTAGTGTGTTTGGATCATGTGCAGATTGGCCCATTTTTCTTGGAATTCATCATGGGTCCTCCAAATCACCTCCACCTACAATATAATTATCAAAACAAGTAACATTTCCCTTTTTAACAGTGTTAAACACAAAATAATTGAATCAAACATGGAGTCAAATTTGTTATTATACTTTTAATTTTCAATACAAAACCAGTTTAATACATTGGTATAAGGGTGAAATAAAACAGTGAATCATGGTACGATCAGTGCCATATGAATGATAGAATGAAAAATGTTGTTATATGAAAACTCTACCATGGAGAGGTGTTAATATAAACTTACTTGGAAGTATATTTAAAATAACCTTAGCATATCCTTAAGATTTTGAATGGTCCTTTTAGACTGAACATCTATCTGAGGAGGGTGATCGGTGTTGAAACTAAGTTATGTATCTAATTATTTATAAAGACTTATTCAAAACCATGAGGTAAAACATGGATCCTGATCAGATACAATGGATAATGGTACTCCATTTATCCTTACCACTTTCCTAATGTATATCTTTTTGAGTTTTTCAATAGAGAAATATTATTTTATGGAAGAAAAATGTACTAAATTTTTAAGGTGACCAACCGGTACTCAAATTTAATTATGGCCTTTAGGTGTATTGGGGAGTCTTATAAAGAAATCCATGGTGATTTTTACCATTTACATACTAGTATGTGTAATTTTTTCAACATAACCTTATATTTTTTCATTCATACATAACTTACTGGCATACAAATCATTGAGATACATATTCTAAAATTTCTATCTTTATTTTATCCCACCATAAGTTTTGTTTCATATCTCTATACATATTCATAATTCCTAGATGAATAGAGAATAATGAGTTATGTGCATCATCCAAACGTTCCATCTTCAATTATAGTTTTTATGGGACCCATATCCAAGTTCCAAACCTTACAACTCCATATTTATCAAATTTGAACTCCAAAATATTATCTACCTTTTTTGTAGCTCTACATCATATTTCTAAACTTCTTTGATCTTTATGTGGATGGAAGTTTGAGTAGTAATTTGGGGAAGATATGATTTATCCCCCACTATTATGAATTAAAGATTGATCCTCTATAAATCTATAAGTATTAGGTCTTTTTCAATCATCATCATGGATTGGCTAGCATGATCTTTCCTACTCAGATCATCAACCGACTTATTTTCCTTCCCTATGTGGTAATATATTGAGCAGTCATAATCTTGTATCAATTCGAACCATCTTCTATGGTTCATATTCAACTCCTTATTTGTGAATATATATTTTAATATATTATGATTAGTATATATATCATATTTTTTCTATAGAGATAATTTCACCAAATCTTTAATTCAAATACCATCACCACTATATCCAACTTATGCATCGAGTAATTTTTCTCATGAGACTTTTATTAGAACGAGTCATGATAAATTACCATATCATTCTGTATGAGGATAAAACCTAGTCCCTTTTTGAAGGATCACTATATATTACAAACCCTTACCCCATTATAATGTAATATAAGTATAGGGGTAGTGACCAACCTCCTTTTTAGTTCCTTGATACTTTCTTCACATTCCTCCATCCAATATAACTTCACTCCCTTCCATGTTAACTTGGTTAGTGGATTTTATTGTTATGATAAATTTCACATGAATCATCTGTAATATTTTATCGACCTAATAAAACTATAGATCTCAGTTAAAATGGTCTTTCTGGGCCATTGCTCGATAAAATTTATCTTTGATGGATCTACTAATACACCCTATCTTGTGATTACATAACCCAAGAATGATAATTTTTGTATCCATAATTCACACTTTATAAATTTTTCATATACTTTATACTTTCCTAAGGTCTTTAAAAACATCCAAAAATAATCTCCATTCTCTTCCTTTATCTTTGAATATATAAGATTATCATCTATAAAGATAAATGTGAATTGATTGAATTAGTATCTAAATAATATATTAATTTTTTTCATGAAGATAGAGTGAGAATTTATAAATCTAAATGTCATCACTATAAATTCATAGTGTCCATACCTCTTACAGAAATATTTCTTATAAATTTCCTCTCTTTTGGACCTTAATTAATGATATCCAAATCAAAGGTAAATTTTTGAGATGTACTAAGCTCATATGAGTTAGTCAAATAGATCATTGATACAGGTTAGAGGGAACTAGTTATCAATTTTGATTTTATTAAGCTCATGATAATTAATGAAAAGATGCATTGTTCCATCCTTCTTTTTGAAAAAGATGACTGGAACACCCCACAGTAAAGAACCAGGGAGTATAAAATCCTTTGCAAGATTTTCTTACAGTTTCTTCTTCAATTCCTAGAATTCAATGGGATCTATTCTATATATACTCTTTGATATAGGATTAGATCCAAGGATGAGTTCAATCGAAAACTCAACCTCATGATTTGGGGGAATTTAAGGTAGTTCATTTGAAAATAAATCAATATTCTCTCATGCAATAGGCAAGTCATCAATTTTTCCTTCCTCCATGATAGTTTGAGCCAAGTGTCCCTTGTTATTGGGTAACATAACCCATATTATAGATTTTTCTTCCACAGGGAGTTCATAATCATCCTTACATTTATACTCAATTTTAGTATGATTTGGGTCATGAAATGATATTTTCTTATCTAAAAAATAGATATGTGATCTATATAAGGAAATCTAATTTATACCAAATATTACATCAAATTCTACCAAGGGTAGAAGCACTAGATTTTTAGGAAATATATTCCCACAAATCATGATCAAAGAAGAGTTATATATCTTAGACACAATCATCATTCCACAATGGGTTTTCATATATAGTTTAATATCCATTTTTTTGGGTGGTGAATCAATATTATTAATAAACTTCTGTGATATGAAAGAATGTGAATATCCAAAATAAAATAATGCATTCACAACTCTATATTTAAGGATAAGTGTACCTTTAACTACTTCAATGTGGATATCTACCTCAATAGTGGTGATTGTGTATGATCTCCCATATTACCTTGGTTTATAAGGTTTATAGGGTCTATTATCATCATTTTGTTTGGGGTTAGGGTATTTATTTTCATAATTTCCAAAATCCTTGATTTTGAAGCAATGAAGTATGGGTGACATGTTAGTCGGGGCCTTATTCTCCTCCACTATTTTAATCATCCTCTTAGAACCACATTAGAAGTTATGATGTTGTTGTCCCACTTTACCACACTTAAAACATTTTTTGTAACCTAGTAGAAATTACTTGGGTACTTCTTATCAAAATTTGAACATATAGATAGTTGAATTTTATTTCAACCATGTGAATTATCATTAGAGCCTCCATGATAATATAACTTCATTTTATTTTCTCTAGAATAAATAGGGTCTATAAATTCTATTTCCACATTAATATCACATCAAACAATATTTTAATATCTTCCAAATTCTCTTATGTATAATGTCATTCAGAAACTAGGCTTTAATCCAGTTAAGAAGCGATCAATTTTACTTTCAACATCTAAGATAAAACCAAACATACACCTGATGAACCTCATGAAGTTTTACTCATAATTTCCCATAAATTTCTCCTTATTTTGTTTCAACTCTAGAAATCCCCTCTAAAACTTCATATAAAGAGTTCAGGGAAAATACTTGATGAAGAATACTTTCTTGAATTATTCCCATTAAATAGAGTCTCCTTACTTCTATTTTATTGTATTCTTAATGATATCTCACCATTGTTCATCCTAACCTTAAAAATAATAAATTTCCATAAGAAACTTATCATGTTTTGGGTACTGGAAAAAATAAAATATATTTTCTATCACATTGATCCATTTCTCAAAAATAAGTGTATTGGGAGACCCACTAAAGGATGGTGTACATTGATGCATAAAAAACTTGATATAAAAGTTTCTCAGTTCTTAGTGTATTTAGGAGATACACATGTTTTATGTTATTATTCATAGATTGAGATAGTTAAGTGAGCATTACCACCATATTTTATACACCAATTCCCAACCCATTGGGTAGTTCATTAGGGAAATCTCCATACTGTCCCTCACATCCACTGTCAAATCGATTCCTTCTTTCTCTGGCCATTAATAAAACCAAAATGGAATAACATAAGTGATGAAAAATTAACATCATAAAGAAATTATCATAAAGAATCATATACAAATTTAACATTGATAAATATCACTCTTTGATGCCATCATATTGGACTATTGTTCTCTAAATTCAAACTAAATCACTCTTAGTTATATCTATAATATTTATGGTCATTTATCATTCGGATTTCTATCCTAAATATATTCAAATCCCTCATAAGGGTTCATAAAGATCATGTGAATTACCAAAGCATATCCCCTAGGAGTGTGTCATCATGTGTGAAATCTTAGGCCCACTCATCATGCACTGAGTGAAGATCGAGTCAATGCTCAACCAGCCTTTTTAGGGTGATTACCCCTAGGCGTATATGTGCCATAACTGAATTGACTTTTTATTATCTATATAGAGATTTAATTGCTAAGAAACCACATGCACTATACTTTACAAAAAAATTATGATGTTATCCTTTATTTAGAATTATCTATAGGATTTTTACTAAAGTTATCTCATCCAAATTCCTAAAAATAATTAATCTAATCCCCAAAAAATTACTAAACCCTTCTCAGATACCAAATGAAGAAACCCAAGATAAACATTGGTTAATAATACATTAAATCCATCCTTTAAATAATAAATCTCACAAATAGTCACACAACCCAAGGAACTAAAGGTTTGGCGTCTTGAAAATTTGATATATAAACATCATAGTTTACAATATTTGTGAACATTCTCTATAATCACACCCATTTAGACCCTTTTATAGAATTCTCATATGGTATAATCATATTTATAACCCAGTTAATGGAAACATAAGAAAGTAGAAATCATAAATGTTCAGTAAGGGGAACTTATCAATTCATTATAATGGATAAAACATGAACATATAATAAACATTAATAAAATATAAATATATGATAAAAATATCATTAGAACATGGGACCATAGTAAGGTCATCAAAGAGGAAAAAATAATAACTTGGATTAAAATCATAAAAAATAATCATGAATTATGGGGGCATAAAATAAAATCATGTAATATCTTATAAAATATGCATAAACATAGAATGTGGAATATCTTGAAAAGAAAAGAAACTTTCAAATGTGTAAAAATCATAAAAATAAGAAAAAAATTGTGAGAAAACTCATTATTCCCATGGATTGATGAATAAACTATTTATATCCACATAGTAAAATGTGATAAAACTCATTATTCCCATGCCTTTGTGAACAAACTCATTATTTATACACATTAAAATGTGAGAAAAATCATTATTCTCATACCTTTGTGTACAAACTCGTTATTTTTATTACTTACTATATCATAAGATATTAAAATTAACCAATTAATTAGAGAGTGATCTAGATTCTCACCTATCATCATCAACACATATGTGTGCTATATAAATTTAATAATCATCATATCATAAATAATCCACAAAAAGAGAATGGTTTTCTTAAAAAAACATCAAATACAACAAAATTAAGAAATCGTAGAACATAAAAAGTATCATTTCCAAAAGGAATCATAATTTAATAGAGTTTAAAGGGTGATAAAAACATTACTTAATGTGAGAAAATACTTATAGGAAAACATTGGTGAAAATAGTAAATGGTTTAAAAAACCTTTTAAACATTGTTAATAAAAGTTGGAGATACAAATGTCATTCAAAAAATTATTGAGGAGGAAAAAGAATACTTCTAATAACCTTATTATAAGCGTTATAAATATTGGATCCTTTAAAATAAAAAATCTAAATATAATCAATTTTAAGTGGAAAATATTGTTTTGAACATGAAAATAAAATTCTTTCTTAAACTTTAGGGGTCTTATTAAAGGAAACCCACATAGGATAAAGTTTAAATTTTTTCATTTTTTTAAATAGGTAAGGGAAATGAGAGGAATAAAAAAAAGGAAAATCATATTTTTATTTAATTAAATAAAATACTTTAAATAATAAAAACATGGACATGGAAAATAAATAGCCATTGGTAAGAATGAGAGTTACTCTTATCAACATCATACTTTTGTTTGAGGAGGTAATTCATTTAAAAGATGCTATCAATGAAGAGAATTAATTTCCCATGAAAAAAATAATAATACCATATTAAATAGGGTAATTTTAGAATTAATGAAACCTTAAAGTTCACATTCAATTAGGAAATCCTTTGTACCAATGAATAGGAAATTGAGTTAACGAAACTCTTACCATAAATTCTCTATTATTCCAACATGATCTAACCTTCGGTATAACTAAAATAATTATCTTAATATCCCACATTAGAACATTATTCTTATACTATAAATTTTATATACTTTATTTATAATAAATAATTAATAATATTTTAATCAATTATGACTTACTCTTACCTTCTAGTGTTAGAAATTTTGATCGTTTCATGTATGTTTTATAATATTGATGTTAATACACATTCCTTTACTATAATTTAATCATGCCAAGATTATTTGAGATATGGTAATATTTTTTTATTTAATTTTTTAAATCTATTTTTTTATTTGGTGGTAATCATGGATATGGTTTGTGATAATACAATTGACGATGAACTAGTTTTGGTGATTTTATCAAACAAAAATGCATAATTTTAATAACCAATTTAAATGTAAATGTTACCGTTAAATAATAATAATAAATTATTTATTTATTAAATGATTTATAATAATACCAATAGTTAATTTTCATTAGTTTTCCATGATAAATATTTATATCATTGTTCATATAGGTGGTTAAACCGACCCAAACAAGAACACACTATAATTAAAGGGTGGGTATGGTTATGAAAATGATTTATTTTGGAATTATATCATTATTACAGAAGAATAATTATATTATTTATATATTTTTAAGGTTTTGAATCATATTTAATAATATTTTAATAAATTATAAAGAAACTAGATTAAAATTTTGATACGTTACATCGTGGAGGTGGTAGTCCACACATATACACGAATGCATTTTTTAATTTTCTTTAAAGAAAAAAGGGAAAGGTGGTTAATGGTTATTAAAAAATATAAAAATAGTTATTATACTATAAATACTGAAGTAATAATATAATTTTGGTAAGTTTATATATTTTAATGTGTAAGATATAAAAAAACATTAGGGGAAATTTAGTACATACGTTGCGAACTTTGAGCACCTTTTGGAGGGTTCCTTGGAACAGAAGGAATTAGGAAAAAATATTATTTCCATAAGCTTAATGAATTGAAATATGATTATAGGAGAAGTAATTAGGGTAGAATTTATAAAGGAAACATAAATTTGGGAGTGGTCTTGAAGGGGTGGTGAGAAGCCCCTTTTATAAGTGGTGAGAATGACATTCTTAAAAATATTTCATCTTTATATAAATATATAACATGTTTAACATGTCAAGAAGAATACAAACTAGAAAATAATGGATTAGGGATATGGTTTGTTTGATCCAAACCTAAACCAATAAATTTGAAACATGTTTCTAATATGTTAGGCCTTTTACCCCTCTCACTAACCCATTTTACCCTTTTAGCTTTTATCACGGTAACTAGTTTTTACCTAAGTAATTCATTTTTATGCCTAAAAATAAAATGGTCTTTATTACATAATATGAACCTTATAATTATAAATTTTAAAAACATTTTATTAGATTTATTTTTTAAAATAGATAAAAAATTAATTTTAGGATATTAAATGTATTAAAACAATTTTAATGGAAGTTACATATTAAATTCTAAAATGTAAAATATAAATTTATAGATTAATATTAATATTTATAAATTTATAATGTTAAATATAAATACATATTTGGTCAATAAAAATGATCAAAAAAATTTTAATTTATGATTATATCCTGATTATTCCATAAAAATCATGGTTTTTATAAAAAATGATATTTTACATTATTCACCTAAAAATAAACCTTTTTAAAAAAATCACAAAAATTATTCATAAGATAATTTTTTTTGATTAGTCCAAAAAATATTTTTATTTTTTAAATTTAAATTTATAACATTTTAAAATTTATCTTTTAAATAAAATCATAAAATATAATGAAAATATTGTTTCTATAGGAAAATTACTTTTTATAATATTGAATGTTTTTATTATTATTTTATAATAATTATTAGTTATATTGGTATTAATATATGTATATATAATATATTTAATAATATGGTTACCTCTATTTATTCTCACCAATTGCACAACTACTTTATGTTGAATATATTTAATAGGTTTCATGGTTCATTTAGGTTTGGTGTTTCATGTGAAACAGACTTTTTAACATAATGTTTATTTAAGGGGAAATATACAAAGAAAATGTGTGTCGTTACATATTTAGTGGTTGAAATTTATACCCCCCTTTCCCAATTTATTCATTTAATTACATGTTAAAGGTATATTTCCTGGGTTATCTTTTACAGGGGAAGTTATGTGAATCTGTGTATAATAGAAAAGTCTTAAAGTTTGACTATTCGTTCTTGTTTCTCACATTGAACGTGAATCAAGTGGGATTGAATTGAATGTTTAAATTTTATTATTTAAGAATAAAATTCTTCATATTTTTTGAAAAATGGGAATAAAAATATTTTTATCCAATAGGGGGAATTAGTATATTTTGAAATTGGGAGGGGGGGTGGTGGGGTTAGTTGAAATCACCGTTCAAATTTTAAATAATTATGGAATTTTTAAATAAATATAAAGGGGAATATTTTTGTACCATTTTTTGTTGTTGATGGTTGAATTTTTTTTCAATAATGAGAAGTAAACATAAAATAAATTATTTATTATGTGTCTATTCTTGGTCTGATATTGAAAAATAGTAAACCTTAACTAGAATACATGATTATATTGATTTTTGGTGTTTTAGAGTTTTTTTGAAGATAACCTAGAGGTACTTAGAGAAGATAAAGCTTAAATAGAGTTGATTATGGAAGTAAATAATAAGAAATAAGTTGATTTTATATAAATTTGAATGTTTTTATTTTCTTAATGAAAAATATTATATGGATTATATTTTATAAACAAATAGATTTTCATTGAGTAGAAGACACCTTATATTGAGTAGATTCATAATGGAACAATGCATTGTGTATAAAACTCACTGTGTTGAGTAAAATCCAAGATAAAAAACTATAATTGAGTAGAAAAGATGTTGAATATAGCATGAACTAAAGTTATATTGAGTATATACTCAAATGTTACTCGATGTAGATGAAAAAAATAAATGTGTGAAGTGAAAACAGAAATTATGTGCGCCGTATTCATCCATAAAGTGAGACTTTAAAATGTCAGAATTTAAATTCATTGTAATTGTGTAGATAATTTTTGTTGAATAATAATCATACATTTAAAATAAAATAAATTATGTTATTATAAAGGTCAATTGAGAGAATTTTTTTTTGCGATGATACCATGAATCCCAACTATGGAATAGATTTATTTTTCTAAAATATATTTAGTTTTTTTAATTAAAAAATCATTGAGAATTTCTTGAGAGTGTTTAGAGAAATAATTATGAAGATATATATTTTTATTAAATGATTTTTTATTTTGATATTTATTAAAGTAAGGTGATTTTAATAGGAGGTGTATTAGTTTCATGTGGATGTTATTTTGAAGAAGGACCAATTGTAATAAAAATATTTATATATCTAGAAATAACCAATGTATATGGTGAAGGATATTTCAAGAAATTAAAATGGAAGGAAAAAAATCAAAGAAAAAAAATCTATGATTGAAGCTATTAAAAATTAAAGAGATAATAAATTCAATTTTTGAATTTATATAGTAAATCAACTAATCTATTTTTTATGCCAACTAATAGAACATTAAAAAGAAAAATAAGATCAATTTTAAAGTTTCTAATAACATCAATAAATATTGAGAGAGAAGAGAAAAAGGTGAACTAATAATTTTGTTGGTGTTCTTTTTGTGGAGATCAATGTTGTTATACCGAAGAAGATTTCATTTATTAAATATTACATCTAATCTTCAGGGATGTATCTTAATTCATATTCATAATTAATATGTTTTTTTATAAAAAATATCCTCATTTGTATTAGGTTGGGAGATTTTTAATTTAAAGTGATTTATAGTGATATAGGTATAGGAGTGGTAAACTTTATAAATTATTTTAATAGGCCTTCATATTATAGGTGAACCAAAATACTTTTTTTGTACATATGTCTCTACAAGTTTTATTTATTTTAATGATATAATTTCTCATTTATTTTTTAAATAGTTTTTTCATAACCATTAAAAAAAGTGTAACTAAAAAATGGTTCAAATAAAATTTAATGATTTCACTATATAGATTCATTTGGGTTTACTATGAATTATACTGTTAAATAAAATTAATTATATTGCTCATAAAGATCAATTGTATAACACCCTCGCTTGTTTTAGATGTACAAGATGTTAAATTTAATAAAATTACCCCTTTCTCTCAAGTTTCATATCTGAATTGAGAGTTTTAGAAGTTGGTCTTTGAGTTATAGGGAATATCAGGATGAATGTTAAATGGGTGGAGCTTAAGAGCTCTATAGTGGCTAAAACAAGGGCACTGGATCACCGGTGGGGATCCACCACCCATTCGATGGTGCTGGAAGTGGGTCTATAATAGTGAAGAACCCATTGGCCAAATGACGATGCCCATCAGCTGGACAATGTTCCTAGTGTGAGGGTGCATTAAATACACCCCCTAGGTTTTAACTCCACACAGTTTTTGACCTTATTTATTACCAAATTTTGGTCCCTAAGGGCCTATTCTAAATTTTATACCTTATCTCTTGATTCATATCCCTCACATTTATCTCCTCTAGGTTTTCCTTTATTGGAATGATCCAATGGAACCTAAAAGATTATTTTTTCACTAGATTTATACCAAATATTTCTTCCTCATTGAGAGATAAGCATGGAACTATGTAATATATATGAAGTTAATGATGACCCAATGATAAATTCTCCCATTCTTTATAGATAGATGATGAATCTATTATGTTAACAATATTTCTTATTTGAATTAAAATCTACCATCGACAACAAACTTTTTATGGGTATGTGTTTATAAATCATCCTCCTAGAACACTTATTGATGGAGAATTAATGATATAACCATAATCCATTGATTATTATTTAGAATATTTGTGGAGGTATCTATGTGTAAATGATAACCCCCTTGATTGAAGTTAGAACTATCAATAATAGTGGATGTTTCTGGGTAAGTTTCTTTAGAACGATCATCATAAGACCTTATTTTTCTTGATTTTCATCTTGAATATATTTTTCTTTTATATATTAATGATGGATTGATGAAAATTGGATATACCCAAGGATCTATTGTATAATATATGATTAATTCATGATCCATTATTCAGTCGACAATGTATTAGCTGATTTGGAATCCCTTCCTCTGAAATACCATGGAATTGGTTCTGTTAATGTAATTTATAAGGTTTGTGATTCTAGAATCACCTATTGACATGAAATATTCTTGATTACCCATTATAAACCTCTTTCTTGAAAAACTGGAACCCAAGTTAGGCATCCTTGATGTGTGAGCTCATTCTCTATGAGTGTACGACGTGTTTGTTCTTTGATCCTTTAACAAAATTTGGAGTTCTTCAACAAAAACCTTGAGGTAGGAAGTTTCTTATCTTTTGAGGCCCTTGTATACTACTTTTTCCTTTATTCATAGTGTTTTTTATTAGATTGTTGTTAAATATTGATGTGATTTATTGTGGGTGTGTGCTTTATAAAGATACCCATATATAATCCTCATTTCCATGAGTATTTATAAAGTGGCTGGTTACCATGATTGATATTGATCACATGTTGTTTTATATTTTCTACTATATGATCATTATAATGTGTTATGTTTGTCTTATTATACTCTACCATGTTATGTGTGGTTCCATACAGTTGGAGGTTGTTCTTGGTATTCATGATAGGTGACTATCGCAGTATGATTTCCCCTTATAGGAGGAGTGTGCATGACGTGCGATGATGATGATAGTGGACCATTACATAGGGTAGAAGCGTGATAGCCTTATATCCTGACTAGAACTCTATTCCTTGTAGATACCTATTAAATGTGATGAAACTTGACGACTTGTAGATACTGAGTACATGTTCACTAGTTGGGCTTGTGGCCTAACTCAAGACTCGATGCCTTGATGATACTGAGTAGCATATCGAAAAACTTATGGTTAGTTATTAATTACTTCTAACTTCTTTGATCATTCTTCTATCATGGATCCAAAGAAGGTATGGGTATAATGGTGTCTTGGCTAGCATACATGTGCTTGGTATATGATTTTTATATTTTATTGTGTATTTATTGTTACCATGGAATACACCAATTATACATGTGCATAATGGTTAAGGATGTATTGGTGGTGTCCTCCTGAGTTTTATTACTCACACCCTTTACATGAATTTAGATGGATGTGAAGACTTCATGTATAGGGATCCAGGAAAAGGAAAGGGGCCCATGGTAGAAAATTGAGCTGAGGAGCATGGAGATAGCGGTGAGGCCTGGATAGTCACTAGAATATTCCATGGAGTTTTTAAATATTATTATGCTTTCATTATTACTTTGTTTTAACTGTCAATACAATGATCCAACTTATTTATTTATTGTACAAAATGTATGCCATTGATATTATTTATTTCCATTTATTACTCTGAGATGTTATATTTTATTTATATTATTGGTGTAAGTATAAGACACTAAGGGTATACTCTCCCCAATAATGGAATTCAGACCCTCGATGATCCTTAGAAACCTCTTGCATACAAGGAGGTATGTACGAGGTCTTTTGGATATATGGATTGGCCCCAGTGTTTTGGGTTAGGGTGTTACAAATTGAGCGAAAATATACCTTATAAAATGATGTCATTATTCCCTGTCATGGAGGATATTTATTTTTTAAAATATATTTTAAATTTTGTATTCGAAAATTATTAAGGATTTATTGAGGGTATTTAGTGATTTTTTATGGAGGGATTAGTTTAGATTAAATGATTTTTCCGTTTTGAAGTTAATTAAAGCAAGGTGATTTTAATAGGGGTCAGATTAATACTGATATTTTTTTTAAATAAATAAAAATTTTAATCCCATGATACATATAACAATAGGATCAATGCATATTGTTAAGGATATTTTAATACATTTAATTTATAAAATAAAAGAATCAAACCCTTGATAAAATATGTTGGAAATTAAAGAGATAATAAATTCAATTTTTGATTTTATGGAGGTGTTTAACTGTGTTATTTATTGTAAAAAATATATGAGTTTTAAAACAATAAAAATATCTTCTTTTAGGTGATTAATGACATTGATAATTATTAAGAGATAATAGAAAAAGTTGAACTTGTAATTTCCTTGGTGTGCCGATTGTGGAGATTTTTGTTGTTGCACTGAAGAGGATTCCATGTGTTGCAACTTGTATCTGTTCAATAAGTATGTATATTTGGTTCATATTTATACTCATTTTTTAAATTTTATAGTGGCAGTGAACCTCATTTGTACTGGGTTTTGAAACTTGTACTTGAAAGTGATTCATAGTGATTTAGGTTTTGAAGTAGTGAACTTTTTACACTCCTTCATTATTCTTTACATTGGAGTTGTTTCAGGTTAATTGTGTGTGCATGCATCTCTATTTATTATACTTATTTTTATGATGTAATTGATTCTAAAATTATCTAGTAAACTTGTTTCAAATCATTCAAAAGTTTGAAACTAAGAAAAATTTCTAATAAGGTTTAAATAATTCATTAAATTGATTCACCCCCTGAGACATTCACTAGTTATAAAACAATGGATTTACCAATGGAAGTGCTTGATAAATTTTCTAAACTAGTTTCTATGAAGAATTATTTGAGATTTTAGTTTGGCAATGAACCAAAATTAACATATGGAATTCTTAGAGATCAACTACCATTAATTGATTTTTTAAATTATTGAAAGGACTTCTATGGGGAAATCTTAATTGATAAAATTCATCAAGTGAATGCTTCTATATACCACATATTATGAGCACAATCACACACTTACACCAGTTTCACACCCATGAATAGGATTTATAGTTTTAGGAATGTATTATTGAGTTATATACTCACCCCATTCATATATGAATTTTTATTATTGATCATGAATTCGTGTATATTGACATTATTTTTCACACCTATCATTTCATTTTTAGGAACAAACACTACTATAAATAACGCCTTTAAAAGTGCTAAAATAGGCTACTGTCAATGAAAAAAACACTGACAATCATAGCATGATTAAAACATCCAGTATTTTATTAGTGTTAGAAAAGAACTTATGAAGGTAAATTTTATCAATGCTAAAAAAAGAATTGATAAAGGAATATTTTATCATCACTTCTATTTAGTGCTGATAAAGTGACCCTTTATCAGTGCTAGAAAAAAATATAATAAAGGGATCCTTTATCAGTGCTACTAAAAGCACTCATAAATTATTCCTTTATCAACGCTTTTACTAGTGATAATAAACAATCCCTTTATTAATACTTTTTCTAACACTAATAAAGGGGCATACTGTTGCAGTGTCCTATTAAAATTACAGTACACTACAGTAAAAAAACAACAAATACAAGATTAAATATATAAAAACATATAGAATTTAATTTAAATAAAGTTTATGACACAAATAAGAGAAAAAAACACTATATTATATATATTTAAAATGTTGGTTTGTATAATTACATGAGTTAGTAAAAATTATCAGAGACATTCAAAAACATCAATGTTCCTTTGTATTTGGACCCCGGACCCTCATCATGTTATTAGTTTCCGAAAAATCCACCACATCTCGAGTAAAATAATACATCTGTATAAGAAAAAAATTATTATTTTAGCAATACAATAAATAAATAATTTAAACATGGAGTTTCAATTTTAAACTAAAAACATATAGTTTGAGTCATAATAATCAAACTGTGTATCAGATTGAGTTTTGGTTGATTCTTACACTTCACAACATTCATTGTTTTATTCAATTTCAGGTAATCTTGAATTGGATATCATCTATGGTGATAAAAAAACTCACTATGTATGGGATCTAATTCAAGAGGACTCTCTTTTTTAGAACAAGACTTTAACTGTCACACCATTTCTTATTCATCATATAAAAATATCACTATAAAAATTAAATAAATAATTATAAGATAAAAACGATAAGGAAATTAGTTAAGTAATATCAGATAGAATAATGAGAAGAAAAAAAATCCAAGCTTATTTTCTTATTTTTGGCAATTTGATGCACATTTTAAACTAAAATGACACTTTTGTATTGAAAACATGCACTTCAAGTCATATCGACCACATATTGTGTCAATTTGATGTGAGGTAAATTCATACATGTGGAAAATGAATTGTGGATCATATTCCTAAAGTTTGAAAATAATCTTATCTCATTTTATTGGTTTTGTCTACTTGATGTGTGTTTTAAACTAAAATGGAACTTTTTTATTGAAAAGATGCACTTCAAGTCATATCGACCACAGTATGTGTCAGATTTATATGAGGTCAATTAATACAAATGAAAAATGAGTAATGGATATTTTTTTCTAAAGTTTGTAAAAAATTTGAGCTTGTTTTATCAGTTTTTTATATTTGATGTGTGTTTTAAAATAAAATGGAACTTTTTTATTAAAAGCATGCAGTTCGATACATATTAAACACATAGTGTATAGGATTTATGTGTGGTAAATTACTATAAATGAAAAAATAATTATATATCACTTTCCTAAAATTTTAAAATTATATGATCTCATTTTCTCAATTTTGGCTATTTGATGTGCGTTTTAAACTAAAATGGCACTTTTGTATTAAAAACATGCACTTTGAGTCATATCAACTATATTGTGTGTAGGATTTATGTACAGTCAACTAATACACCTAAAAATGAATTAAGGATCATTTTCCTTAATTTTGAAAACAATATGATCTTTTTTCTCAGCTTTTTCTATTTGATGTGTGTTTTAAACTAAAATGGAACTTTTGTGTTAGAAACACGCACATAGAGTCATATTGACCATATCGTGTGTCATATTGAATGTAAAGTAAATTCCTACATGTGAAAAACGAATTATAGATCATTTTCATAAAGCTTTAAAACAAAATGATCATGTTTTATTAGTTTTGGCTATTTGATGTGTGGTTTAAAAAATGGCACTTTTGTATTGAAAACGCGTACTTCGAGTTATATTGACCACATCATGTGTTAGATGGATGTGATGTCAATTCCTACATGTGAAAAATTAATTATGTATTTTTTCTTAAATTTTGAAAGTAATAAAGTCTTATTTTCTTAGTTTTGGATATTCGATGTGTATTTTAAACTAAAATGGCAGTTTTGTATTGAAAGCATACACTTTGAGTCATATCGACCACATCGTGTGTTAGGTTTATATGTGGTCAATTCCTACATGTGAAAAATTAATTGTGGATAATTATACTAAAGTTTAAAAATAATCTCAGATCATTTTCTTAGTTTTTTCTATTTTATGTGTGTTTTAAAATAAAATGATACTTTTGTATTAAAAACATGAAATTTGAGTCATATCGATCACATCATGTGTCAGATTGACGTGTTTCAATTACTACATGTGAAAAATGAATTATGGATCATTTTCCTAGATTTTGAAAAAAATCTAAGATCATTTTATCAGTTTTGTCTATTTGATGTGTGTTTTAAACAAAAATGGAACTTTTGTATTGAAAAGAGGTACTTTAAATCATATTGACCACATCATGTGTTAGATTGATGTGAGGTCAATTCCTATATATGAAAAATGAATTATAGATCCTTTGCATAAAGTTTTAAAGTAATGTGATATCTTTTCCTTAGTTTTTTCTATTTGATCTATGTTTTAAAATGAAATGGAACTTTTGTATTGAAAACATGAACTTCGAGTCATATTGACCACATCATGTGTTAGATTTATTTGTGGTCAATTCCTACACATGAAAAATGAATTATGGATCATTTTATTAAATTTATAAAATAATATGATCTCTTTTTTTTGGTTTTGGATATATGATGTTTATTTTAAACAAAAAATGAACTTTTGTATTGAAAACATGAACTTAGATTCATATCAACCACATTGTGTTTTAGATTGATGTTCGGTTAATTCCTAAATGTGAAAAATAAATCATGGATCATTATCAAAATTTTTGAAATCAATACGATATTGTTTTATTAGTTTTGGCTATTTGATGTGTGTTTTAAACTAAAATGGAAATTTTGTATTGAAAACACACACTTTGAGTCATATTAACCACATCGTGTTTTAGATTGATGTGAGGTCAATTACTAAACAAGAAAAATGAACTACAGATTGTTTTCATAAATTTTGAAAACAACCCGAGCTCGTTTTCTGAGTTTTGGCGTCATGACATGTTTTTTAAACTAAAATGGAACCCTTATATTGAAAACATGATCTTTGAGTCATATCAGTGACATCGTGTGTTAGATTGATTTTTACACATCAAAAATAAATTATGGACCATTTTCAAAATTTTTTGAAAACAATACAAGATCATTTTATCAGTTTTTGCTATTTATTTTTTTCTTTAAACTAAAATGACACTTTTGTATTGAAAACATGCACTTAAAGTCATACCGACCACATGAAGTTTCAAATTAATGTGTGGTCAATTACTATAGGCCATAAATTAATTATAGACCATTTTCTTAAATTTTGAAAGTAATACAATCTCTTTTTCTTAGTTTGGGATATGTGATGCTTTTTAAAATAAAATACGAGTTTTATATTAGAAACTATAACTTTAAGTCATATTGACCACATCATGGGTTGGATTGGTGTGCGATCAATTATTTAATGTTAAAATTGAATTATGGATTTCTTTCAAAAAGTTTGAAAACAATATGAACTCATTTTCTCAGTTTTGGCAATGTGACATGCATTTTAAACTAAAATAGAACCATTCTGTTGAAAGCACACACTTTAAGTTACATTGATCACATTCTATCTCGAATTTATGTGAGGTTGATTCATACACATCCCAAATGAATTATAGACCATTTTAATAAAGTTTTAAAATAATATAATCTTGTTTTATCAGCTTTTTCTATTTGATGTGTGTTTTAAACTAAAATGTCATTTTTGTATTGAAAACATGCACTTTAAGTTATACCATCCACATCAGGTGTCAGATTGATTCATAGTGTATTTTTAAAGGTAAAAAATTAATATGGAATGTTCTCCTAAAGTTTGAAAATAATATGATCTCTTTTTCTCAGTTTTTACTATGTGATGCGTTTTAAACTAAAATTGTACTTTTATATTTAAAACATGTACTTTGATTCATGTCAACCACATGTATCATATTGGCATTAGGTTAATTCCTACACATGAAAAATGAATTGTGGAACATTTTTCTAAAGTTTTAAAATAATAAAATCTTATTTTCTTAGTTTTGGTGATGTGGCATGTGTTTTAAAATAAAATGGAACCTTTTTATTAAAAACATGAAATTTGAATCATATCAATCATATCATGTCTCAGATTGATGTGTGTTAGATTCATACACATAAAAAATAAATTATGGACTATTTTTCTAAAGTTTGAAAACAATCCGGTCTCATTTGATTGGTTTTTGGATATTTTATGCATGTTTTAGACTAAAATGAAACTTTTGTATTAAAAACACATTATTAGAGTTATACCAACCAAATCAGATGTCATATTAACATGCATTAGATTCCTAAAAATGAAAAATGAATTATATATTCTTTTCTTAAATTTTTATAATAATATGATATATTTTGCTAGGTTTTTTCTATGCGATATTCGTTTGAAACTAAAATGAAACTTTTATATAAAAAACACGTACTTCAGGTCATACCAACTATATCATGTGTCAGATTGGAAGGTGGTAAATTCCTACACATAAAAAATTAATTATGGTCATTTTCCTGAAGTTTGAAAATAATATTATCTTTTTTGCTTGGTTTTCACTATGTGAAATGTGTTACAAACTAAAATGACACTTTTGTATTAAAAACACACACTTAGAGTTATACCGACCACATCATGTGTTTTATTGATGTGCGGTCAATTCCTTCATGTAAAAATGAATTATAGATCATTATCCTAAAGTATCAAAATAATATGATTTTTTTCTTGGTTTTGAGCATGTGATGTGTGTTTTAACAAATGTGTAAATTTAAAAAAATAAGTATCAAAATAAAATGATGAGGATATTAACTAAAAATTAGATAAAATGATGAGAAAATTAACTAAATAAGTAATATGAAGTCACCTCTTCATGATGTTTGTATACATTCTGACACCAAGTATTCTTCCCATTTATTTTTAAACAAATTTATTTCCTCTATTATACTTCTCCTTGAGAAACATATCAAAACTAATATATAAGAATTCTGATACTAATGTTTCACACCCCAAATATATTTATAAGTTCATATCCCATAATATAACACAAATATAGTAGATAATCACCCAAATTTGATGTCAGAAAACATCCTGACACCACATATGTTTCCCAATCATCTCTAAAAAAATTCACTTCTTTTTTTGAGTATGTAGATTGCTGGAAATCTTGGTAGTATTGAGAAAATACAGACAAAAAAAAATTAAGAAATATTTTAAATGAAATTTTAATTAGCTTTAAAAATTACTAGTTCAGGGATTCTATACATTTGATGGTATATGATATATTTCATAAATTTTCAAACATAATATTCACAATCGTTATTGTTATCTTACTTTGAATAATGCAGAAACACTAACCAAAATAAATAAATTGTTTTAAAATATATTTTTATTGTTAAAAATTTCTATAAATACCTTAATCTTTTTCCATTTGAAGCAATACATAGGATTATTATTTTTAGTAACTGAACTCATACCGTGATTTATCCTATATGTATAGATCACTATATCATAACAAAAATCTAGTTAAAACACAGATTGAAACATATAATTAAAGGTTTGTCTATAAAATGTTGATTATAGTGCATTGAAAATTCACAATACACATCATATGTGGCCAGTTTGATGGAAATCCATGCATTGGATCCAAAAAATAAATATTTGGGGTATCTAGATTGATTGCGATTAGTATCCTGATCTTCTTAAAAAACAAATAATTAATGAAAAAAATAAAAATATATTTTATATGATTAGATTATAGAGTTTTACGCCTACATTGTTGGTATAAAAAAGAGTCTATTGTCTATTATTTTCATCTCAAATCCCCCGTTTATCTCATCTTTTTTTCTTATCAATTTCTTTCAAATCCAATGGAATTTCTTCCTTAGAAACGTTATAGGGATTAATGAATCCAAATTTTGATTATAGAGTCTTCCTTTTATGCAGTAGTAATATAAAAACATGAAGAAAATATAAATAGTTGTTAACTTTATTGAACATATTTGATCATTTTTTTGGATAGACGTGTTATAAAAATATACATAATGTTTTTATTCACAATTGAGACTCCCAACCATTCAAACTTTAGAATATCATTTATACTCTTGTGGCTAACTGCATCTATAATGATAGTTAACAATATTTATTCTTCATATGGAATGTATCACACATCTCCATCTTTGAACGTGGTGTCTTCATGAATTTTTAATGATGATATATGTTGCAGTGGAACTGGTAGGGAGAAGGTACTCCCATAAGGTATATTTATTTTCTTAGTCAATTCATTACATTTTCTTGATCTGGCCTTCTATTTCCCTATCATTTTATCTGTATGTAATACCATACCTCAATTCATAATTTTTTTCATCAATTGTTACAGGTTTTTCATTTTAAAAAATTTGTTAAGGACATGCCTCATGTATCTTTGTAAGATTGGATGACCATGCTATGAAAGTTCTAATAGCATTATTGACCGCTGTAATATCTAGATCATCAAGTGGAACTAGAAACTCAGCACTCAGATCTTGATCTAATTTAATCTCCACTATTAGGTGATATTTTAGGAGTTCTTTATTGTGTATCATGTCTCCTAATATATTACACATTGTACCCCTTGAAATAAGGTGGTGCATGGGTGTTTATAGATAAAAATCACATACAAATTTACCCTATATAATTTTAGTAATATAAAGTTATCAGAAGTTATTTTATTTACATTTAGGAGAATGAGTAATGAAAAAATTTATTAATTTGGGAAAGGTATGTGGTTGATGGGAATGACTAACCTGAAAGTTAGTGGGGTGATTTGGTTGTTCATGAGCTAATCTTTGTTCCACTACCAGTTCACTTTGATTATTTCACATATATTGGTCTGCCAAACCAGATTGGAAAATAATATCTTGAAGAGAATATATTTTCACCTTTAATCCTTTCATCATCTAATATATACCTTATTGAGGTTTTTTATTTTTTAAATATATTTGAGGAGACACTCCAAAACCAACACCTATAACATGACCATATTATTTTGGCCGCTTCAAAGATATTGAAAGTTATTTTTATTATGGTATGGTTGATTCTAATTATTGTGTCTAGACCGTATAAAAAACATATGAATATAAATAGATATTTTTATTTACTACATTTATAAATCATAATGAATTTCTATTATATCATACTTAAACAAGTTTCTTGTACTGCGATTTTTTATTCATCAACTAGTTTACCATCCTTATTTACATGGTCCTCCTTCCATATCACATGATGTGGAATGGAAGTATATTCTAATTTTGATTCATCAATGTTCATATAAAAAAGGAATATATGTTGTTTTATATCACATAAAACTTTTATTTCTAGTTTAAAATATATACCATTTTCTTATCTAGTGAAGTATAACCCATCCTTGGTTGGTGATAAGGGTACATTGGTTTTGATGCACATTGCTTATTTTTATAACTCCTTGAATATTTCATAAATTAACAGTTATGAATCAAATTGGATAAAATAAATAATATAAAATAATATATTATTGACTAAAATGGACCTGAAATGATTTCTCATCGTGATGACTGATTAAAGCATTCCATGTTTCCTACTTTATAATATGTGCATAAGTAACTCATGGGTGGGGATTTAGTTTCCCCTCAGCATCCCTAAGATGAAACTTGGTAAGAAGTTTCTGGAATTCTCTATGGGATTTTCCAATGGACATTAAAACATATTTCTTACAGAGATCTTCCAAAATAAAATAAGTCTATAAGGGAAAATGAAAATTAAATCAATGTTTCATTATATAATTTTTCAGTAAAATAGAGATAGTATACCATAAAATTACCTTAATATCTTTCCAATGGGTTTCCTTTATTACATTTGGGACATGACTCCACATATCTATATCAATCGGTACATTCATCCTCATTGCAACCTTAACATAACTAATCAACATTGACTCATTGGGGTCAATAGGTTATCTACATTGATTCCATCCAACCTCAAATTTTATACTCATACTTATTTCCTTGATAATTTTAGTCTATATAGTGATTCTATATCATTCTCATTTTTTTCATCAACATTGTGTTGATACCCTAATAATTCTATAGTTTTAGCATTAACCACATTTTAGTCCTCAATATTGGTAATGTCATTATGTGCAGAAGTCATTTTCTACATGAGTAGTAAAACATTTAATTTATATTATGTAAATATAGTAGAGAATACATAATATTATGAGTAAAATAATGGTATATTAAAAAACACTTTAAAAACATCATTGAACTCTCTTTATTTTATTTAAAGTTTAAATGGATTTAGATCCTCTATAAAGAATCCAAATCCCCTCTTTGTGTTCCCCTATAATGTATAAGACATTGCTTACATCGGGACCACCATGAAATGAATTGTGATCTCCCAATGAAAGGTTCATCCTTGATTGAATTTTCATCTAAACCTATAGTTGTTTTAGTTGCCAATATAAAAATTGACTAAATATTATTTTTTGGATCTAAGATATAAAAAACCTATACTACTTGTGATTCCATTATGAACAGATCATCCTTTTCTCATTCCATACTAAAATTTACTTTCACAAATCCCATTTCATCAAATTTCATTGCACTTCTGTTGTCATCCCATTTTCATCCAAAAATTGGCACATGAAATATTATATAATACAAATCATATATTTGTTTAATGATGTCAAATTATGACACATTCACATAAATTGGATTTCTATCCTTAGAATCATATATGTGCATTGCTTCCGCTAGAAGCGTAACTCCACTTTTTTTCATCGTATTCTGGTCATTGTGTTTTTTTGTATAGAACATATAACCATTAATTACAAAAACAGTGTATGATATAACATTTTCATTTGGTCCCATGGATATCCATCGAATTAATTTATCAATTGAATTCAGATTTTCAAATAAATTCTTATAAATGTAATCTCAAAGCTATCCTATAAACTATTGATTATGTGTATTTGATATCTATTATTCATCCTTTTATGGATTAGAATGTATAATAATTTCTTTGAGAGCTTCAATATATGGATCAATATCATCATTATTATATAAAATATAAATTTGATCTTTCTCCTGCTCTGTGATGGTAATTGTAACAACATCTCTTAAGAAAATCCTTTCTTATTATAAGTCATATGTTGTGACAAGACATTGGAAGACCGATTCTATCAACATATGATAGGTAATTAGTACATAATTGAATAGATTATTCAACAATATATCGTTCAATAATACCACCTTTTGTATGACTTCGATTCATGACATACCCTTTAAAAATCTTCGTATATTAATCAATGGGGTATATCCATCTGTAATAGATATGACCACGTAATTGAACCTATCTAACCAAGTGAACCATCAGGTATAGAATTATATCAAAGAATGATGGTGGGAAGAACATATCTAATTCAAATAATATGATTGCAACCTCATTATTCATGATTATAAATTTCATCAGATCTATAACTTTACTATTTATGGATTTGAAAAAGAAGCAAAAGTTAATGTATGTCATAAATTTTAGGAAGAATGTAACGTAAAGCGATGGTCATAAAATCTTGCATCAAAACATTGAAATTTTGTGATTTTAGTCCCTATAACTTCAAATTATTCATTGACATGACATTCTTGATATTTGATGAATACCCCTATGGAACTTTTACACTATTAAGGAAAATTAAAAATTGTAGATTTTTTTGTCAAGATAGAAGCTGTTGGAGGAAGAAATGTCTGAATTTTACCCTTCATTAGTACTGATTCTTCTCTTATCCCATGTCAATTTTGTCAAACCTAGCCTTGATTCCATATTTTGTTTTTCTAGGAACATTTAGTAATGTTCCAATAACACTATTAAACACATTTTTTTCTACATGCACTACATCAAGAAAATTTATGATGTGCAAACAATTCTAGTATGATAATTCAAAGAAAAGTGATTAATTTTTCCAACCTGATTTCATAAGGTTTTTCAAAAATGGTATACTAAAAATAGAATCAATATATTTTACTTTATCTAATAGTTGATCACCCATTAGTGGATAGAGTGTTGTACCTTTTTCGATATTCCCATCGAATGTTGTCATACATGATTGGTATTTATGTCATCAAAGTAAAAAATTATAATTTCTTAAAAACATAGTATTTAAGGAATGTTTCAACATAACTGAGTGTGTGCGTTCTTCACAAATGGTACACCCCAATATTCCTTTAATTCTATAGCTGAAAATTTATTCAAAAGTAGGAAATTCATTTATTATCCCATACAACATGGCCCTTAATGCGAATTATTCATTTCTAAGAGCACCATACATTGTAACAATTGTATCCCACACTAATTTTAGATCTTAAATAAATTGATCCAAATAGACATCAATATCATAACTAGGTTTTTTTTATCCAGATATAATCAGAGACAACATAATGTATTTACGCTTCATGCTTAACCATGGTAGCAAGTTATAGTTTACCAACATAAATGGCCATGTATTGTGAGTACTAATATATACACCAAAAGTATTTATTCCATCTCTAGATAATACAAGATGAAAGTTTCTTGGATCATTTCCAAATTCAGGATAATCATAATCATATTTCTTCCACTATGGAGAGTCTACTAGATGATGTAGTTTCCCATATTTAATTATTGTATTTTCATGTCTTATCAATTGTCTCATAGTTTCCTAACATACATATAGTCTTATAAATCATGGAATGATAGAAAAATACCATAAATATTTTGAAGAAATTGATCCATATTTCTTGTATCAATTAACACCAAACTTAGGGTATTTTATTATTGATTCATGGTTCTTGTAAAATAATATGAAATCATTTGGACAAACATGTATTTTTTAGAGATCATTCCCATTGAATGTATAATTCATTTAGCATAATATGTTTAACATGGAATTTCATTTTTATTCTGGTGTCATATCATTCAGGAGACCACCTAGTTTTGTAATGTTGGTGTCTCTCCATCTGCTATGAGTTTTCAAATTATATAACTTCAATATAGCTGACAATGTTGTGTATTTAGTACAACCGGTATACAATGGTCTCTTAACATAGCTATTTAACTTCTCAAAAAACTTTAGACAGTCAAAAATTTCATTTTCAATTTCCATTTTCATTTCTTCCATATGATCATTGTCATCATTTACACTACTATTCTATTGAATGATCTATAAACCGAAATTTCATCCCAATCGGTGTGCACGTTCAGTTTTTCTCCATGTTTAGCCTAACATTTATATCTCTGATCTATTCCGTGACAAATAAAATGTTCTTCTAAATCTTCCATACTATTTTTTCTTGAATAACAATAGCATATACATGGATAAAGGATTTTATAAGGGTTTATGCCTACTCTATTGAAAACTTGATGAACTCTTTAACTCTATATTTATACTCTTTTATCATACGATTAGCGGGTACCCGTTTCTATTCATATTCATCCTATTAGGTTCATAAAATATTAATTTTTTACAAAAAATAAATAAATAAAAATAATATATTTGTAATTAAAGGATAAATTTATAGATAATTATAATATGTGGATCCCAACATTTGAATATTATCAATTATGATTCCTAACAAGTTATCATTTTAAACAAGGGTGACATGAAAAGAAAAAACTTAGGGTAAACTTGTGGTTACCGGTCTAGGTTCTCGATTTGATGTTTTGTGGGAAAATATGGTAGTGATAAATATATTAGTAAACAAAATTTATTTATTATTGGACGGAAAATTTCCCTTAGAAATTATTATTCTTGATTTTCATTTAATTGTGACCTGGACTTCTAAATTTGTGAAAAATATCTTTCCTCAGAACATACAAGGTCATGTAATCATCAGATTTTGATATAGGGTCAAGGAAATTTTAATTTCATTAAACAAATTGATGAAACTATTATCGATGAAATAAGTGAAGTTATATTCCTTAGGACTATATTTTTCTATAGATTATTCTTGACCATGTATTATAGGAATTCTAACAAATATATTTATACTATAACCCACTGATGAACCCCTATTTAAAAAATAGCAGAGTTATCAATTTTAGGTATATTTCACATATCCTATAATATCAAAAACCTCTATTCAATTTCCTTAAAAACTCTACAAATTCTTTCCCTTAATAAACATTAAAAAAAATTGTTAGCATGGATTTCACATCATTGAGATAAAAAACATATTGATTCCACCTCTAAAAATGACACAAATAACTATAAGATATATACCACATCTAGTAGTAAAAACCATCATAGGTATATCTAAAAGAGTATTCTCATTATTAATAAAACTGATACCACATTAAGGTTTAGGAGAGATTATTATAAATTTTATAAAGAATTTCCACTATCTTTAAATATTGTATGTGTTCGAGATAAATCTATTTTAAATTAGAAATTTTTATGGGTTTCACTAAAACTATTCATAATGATACACAATAGATCAAAATAATAATAATATTATGTACATGGCTTAATCAAAATAAATAATGTAAACTATCCATGCATTTTTTCCAACTGCCCATACATTTACTATAAATACCCAGTTGATACTCGTATTTCATAATTATAACCTTATAATTTCTTGAGACGATTTACACACTAAAAGCTATTAGAGATTTGAGTTAGCTTATCGAAACATTTTTTAATGAGTTTTACTCATTCTGTCACTTTTTTCTTTCAAAAATGTATTAAATTTCATGGAAATTCAACAACTATATATGTCATTTTCATAATTCATAATAAAAATAAATCAAACTCATACCCAATATTCCCATTTAAGCATATTACCCATGGTCCAAACCTAAATTATCAGTTTTAAATCCATATTACACTTGAACCAATCTATACCCCTCAAACATTATGTAAATAATTAAATATAAGAATTTACATAATAAACTGGTAACCCAAAATCATTCTAACTCAAAGCTTCATCATACCTAATTGGGATCCTTACCAACACCAACAATTTTCATAATGAATGGAATCATAACCAAAACCACTTTCATATAACCGAAAAAATCACAACCCAATTACATTAACCCAAAAATAAAATGAGTTTAAAATTAGAATATCATAAAATGATTTTTTTTAAATATATAATCACCCAAAAAAGACATTATGTAGGTTCCGGGTGCAGCGAAAGCGCGTTGGTGGGTTTTCCCAACTTTAATTTTAGCATTAACAATGATCAATCCAAGATTTTTCATGATGTAAAACACTGGATCTCTGGAATAGAACGAAGAATGAAAAACAAAAGAGGGAGTCCTGGAACCATAGAGATAAGATCCCCATATGTTGGTTATAATTAATTTAATTAATTGACAAGAATTACCTTGATGTAATTCTTTCTTTATTGATGTCTCCGGTCATGATCCGATTTGATTCATCATTGTGTCATAGAATCCAAGTGTAGGATTCCTCTAACGGTGATCCACAAGTTCTCCACGTATCTCTAGACATCGCCAAAGAGATTTCCGGGTGCTAGCGCGGAAGAGACTTCACTTGCGATGTCTGCCTTCGATCGCCTTGATCCGATGGAGGAGGATTTCTCTTGGTCTTGAGAGAATTATTGGAAGAATGAGTTCTTTAGGCCTTGAGATAACTCTCCAGAATTGTTGTGTACAACGATTGGGGAAATGTGTTGGGGTTGTGAGGATATTTATAATCGGTTTTGAGGTTACAGAGTTATGACAATAAATAAACACGTTACACATTTTATTTATTTCATTAACTCTTATTGAAAACCCCCCATGTCAAATGATTAATTCCTTGACATGCGCCCACGCTGATTATAATAAATATCATTTAATAAAATGATATTATTTCCTCAAAGCCCTAACAGGAAAAACTACACACCGTGTAATCATTAATACACGGCGTGTACTCATTTTCCATAAAACTACACGGTGTGTATATTCAATATACACAAAGTGTAATTTTATTTTCCATTTTTCTTTATTTCCTCCACCACATTTATTAATCCTTGAGTAATGACTATTTATTTCTTAAATAAATGTAACTGCATTACTCGCTAATAATTATATGTTATTTCATCCATAATATATTCTCTCGAATAACTAGTGTCGAAATAAATTTGATCAGGCATCCTTAAATAATTATTAAACCACATTCGGGAATAATCTTTATTTAACTTGTTAAATTAATATTTAACTGAGATACATGGACACACATTATAACACGTCGCCCCTACCTTATTGGATTGAGGAGGCGGTGAGAGTTACTCGGCCTTAAGCGACGTTCCCAAGGCACTAAAGGCTGGCAATAAATGTTGAGGGCTCCGAGAACAATTAGGGAACGATTTGCCCTTGAGACAAAACAAACCAACAATCCACAAACTATATGATGCATGTTTACAAACCCAACCAAACAATCCACTAACAACCAAGTTGTTCCACAATGAAAACCAAACCCAATACAACTAGACATGTCCACTACACATCCGAGTACAAAGCGAAAACTAAACATCCAAAAACCAACAAGCCATGACACCCCCACAGCTCCATACCAAGCTCCAAGCTCCAGGCTCCACCATGACATCACAATGCTCCACTAAAGGAGGGAGATGCCTTACCTTTGTGCACATCATGGTACACAACAACTGCAAAGACACCACAGTGCCAAAGCAGGGGGTGAGTACTAAAACTCAATAGGTTTTCCCCAAATGACTTCCCTACACACGCCACTAGGATAAAACTATTAGCACATTTATATAAAATAGTTTATATAAAATAATCACAAGTGCAACCATTACCATAAGCCAACCATGCTCTTACCAAGCCATCACACCCAAACCAAGCAACCAAGGGAGAGCCCAAACAACCATGCCTCAAACCATTTCATCATTTACTTGTTAGCACAACAATTCCACCTTGTAAATAAATGCATAACCAACAACCAAAACAACCAAACAACCAAACGATGGAGCTTCTATCCCACCCGTTCACCCATTCACACTAAGCGGAACTTCCCGTCCACTTATCATTGATGGTACCCCTTATGTCCACTATCAATCCCCTTTTTATAGTGTTACTTCTCGCTACTTCCACACAACATTCAAACTGGCCAATGCCAAGAATATAGCCCACCAAGGTCACAACCACATGCAGTCAACCAATTCCATTGTACATCAATCCACTTCAATAAATCACCCATTTATTGAAAACCATTTTCCATGCCGAACAACATTTCAATAAAACAACTATTTTATTGAAAACCATTTCCATCCATAATTTTCACAAATCAACCATAGAATCCAATTTTAAAATCTTCATTTTAAAATCCACAATAATAGCATTTCACCACAAAACCCTCTTTTTCCCAAAAATCCCCAAAACATCACCCAAGGGATTTCAAACCAATTTTGCACATCAAAACACAATTAATTTCAAGCACAAAAAATTAATTGTAACCAAAACCATTATCTCTAACCAAGTGGAGTTGAGAGAGAAGCCACCTACCTTTAGGGTTCCTGAGAAATCGACCCATGAACAACCGCGCCTCAAATCCGGATAACGCACCACCGAAACCTCTCCAGATCCCTTTCCCTAATATCAAATAGCCTTAATATTAACATCCAAGGCAACCACAACCCTATGTCTACACACAACAAGTGTAGATCTAGAAACCCAAGAAAGAGAGGGATGTAGATCTAGAGGAAAACACAAGGAAACCAAGAGGAGAGACTTACCCGAGAGAAACCACCTTGAATCCACCTTGAAACCCCTTTGAATCGCTTCCAAAATGTGTGGGAGATCCCCTGCAACCCTTGAGAACCGAAAATCCCAAGTGAGGCTCGAGTGGGAGAAAGAGAGGAGTGAAATGAGGAAATCCCGAGTGAGACTGAGTTTTAAAACCCTAACTTTAAGTGGTCGCACGGTTAGCCCGCACGGTTTGGAAAACCGTGCGCTAACCGTGCGCATGCCACTGCCTCGAGAGCCAGAGTCCACACGGTTTCCTCGCACGGTTGGGAAAGATGTGCGCAGGACGTGCAGAGCCTACGGTCTCCCACTGCATGGTTTTCTGGAGCATCTGCATGGTTTACACTAACCGTGCTCAAACTGTGCACCCCTTTAAAAGCCTCCAAACTCATCCAAAACCATTCCAAACCCTCCCAACCTCTTCCCAACTCATCCCATGCACTTTAAACACATAAAAATGAATAAACAAAGGCTATATACCTCAAACCAGGGGTGCTACATTCTCCTCACCACTAGAATTTCCGTCCCCAGAAAGTAGTGAACCCACCCTTTGCCGAAAGATCTTGGTCCACTGCTCGGTCATATCTTTCTCCCACTCCCAAGTCTCCTCTTGAATCTGACCATGTTTCCACAAAACACGAACTAAACCGATGTTTTTACCACAAAATAATTTATCTTGCCTATCCATAATCCGCACTGGCACGTGCGCCAACGAAGCATCCAGTTCTAGCTCAACATGATCCCACCGAATCACATGGTCACGATCCGGCTGATACCTTTTCAACTGGGACACATGAAACACATTGTGCACCGAAATAAACTATGGTGGCAAAGCCAAATGATAAGCCACCTCACCAAACCACTCAAGAACCTCAAAAGGTCCAATATACCTCGGAGATAGCTTTCCCTGATTCCTTAACTGACGATGTCCCAACCTAGGAGATATCCTTAAGAACACATGATCACTCACCTCGAACGACAATGACCATCGATGATGATCCGAATACGATTTCTGAAGACTCTGAGCCGTATCCATTATTTTTCTGATCAAAATGATCTTCTCCGTAGTCTCCTGGACAAGTCTCGGTCTAACCATTAAAGATTCACCTGTTTCCACCCAACATAGTGGAGAATGACATGACCTCCCATACAATTCTTCAAATGGGGCCATCTGTATGGATGCCTGATAACTGTTATTGTAAGAGAACTCAACCAACGACAAGTGCTCCTCCCATGAGCCACCAAAATCAATGACACAAGCCCACAACATATCCTCCAGAGTTTGTATCATCCTCTAGGATTGACCATCCGTCTGAGGGTGATACGCCGTACTCATCGTCAACTGCGTTCCAAGGGCTTCTGCAAGGATTTCCAGAAACGAGATGTAAAACTTGGATCTCTATCTGATACAATCGAAACTAGAACACCATGCCTCTTTACCACCTCCCGGATATAGATTTTGGACAGATCCTCCACCGTATGAGATTCACGAATCGAAATGAAATGGGCCAACTTTGTTAGCCGATCCAATATCACCCAAATGGCATCGTTCTTTCTAACTGTTCTTGGGATACCTATGACAAAATCCATCGCTATCTGCTCCCACTTCCAAACAGGGATTGGTAAGCACTGCAACATTTCTGCTGGCCTCTCATGCTCTGCCTTGACCTGCTGACAAGTCAAGCATCTCAAAACAAACTCAACCACACTTCTTTTCATACCAGCCCACCAAAACTATGCTTTCAACGCTTTATACATTTTCTGAATTCGAGGATGAAGAGCCCACCTCGAATGATGATATGCCCTGAGAAGATCCTCCTGAAAAGAAACTGGTACAACCATCCGATTTCGAAAACACAAAACTGAATCTCGATTAAGTTGCCAACCCTCAATGGTCTCCCCACCATTGAGTCTTGGCCTCACGGTCACACACTCAGAATCAGATATATATGCCTCTCTAACCAGGCCAACCAAGTCAGGAATCAAAAAAACCGGAAAGAAGACCGCTCTATTGCCCTGGTCCTCACATTCCAACCGCATATCATCTATAACCGACATCAACTGCCACTAGTATGATGCCTGTTTCACCATCTGATCATATGATTTTATACTTAATGCATCCGCCACCAAATTTCCCTTACTCGGTGTGTACATAAAGTCAAAATCAAACATCTGGAGATATTCCATCCATCTTCTTTGCCTCAAGTTCAAATACCTTTGTGAGAAAATGTGTTTCAAGCTCTTATGATCTGTATATACTGTGAACTTCTCACTGAAGAGATAATGACGCCATACTTTCAAAGCATGGACCACTGCTGCCAACTCCAAATCATGAGTTGGGTAGTTATTCTCATGAACTCTCAACTGCCATGAGCCATACGCAGCCACATGATTCCCTTGCATGAGAACGCACCCCAACCCTGATCTCGATGCATCGCAATATACCACGTACCCTTTTCCGGATTCTGGAAAAACCAAGATTGGTTCTGATGCAAGACAACCCTTTAGCTCTTTGAAAAACTGCTAACACTGTTCATTCCACTGGAATGGAACATTCTTTCTTGTCAATGCTGTCATCAGCGAAGCCAAATGTGAAAAATCACAAACAAAATGCCGATAATACCTATCTAGACCAAGGAAGATCTATATCTCAAACACATTCTTTGGCGGTTTCCATGAGAGAACAACCTCTATCTTTTCTAGATCCACTAAAACACCCCTTTCAGAAATCACATGGCCAAGAAAATGAACTTTCTGTATCCAAAAGTCACACTTTGACAATTTGGCATACAATCAATGATCCCTCAAGATCCCCAGCACTATCGCCAAGTGTTACTCATGATCCACCCTTGTCTTTGAATACACCAGAATATTATCTACAAACACCACCACAAATGAATCCAGATATCTCTGAAATATCCGATTCATCAATTCCATGAACACTGTCGGCGCATTCGTTAGACCAAAGGGCATAACCACATATTCATAATGGGCATATCTACTTCTGAAAACTGTTTTAGGAATATCGTCCTTCCTCACCTGCAATTGATGATATCCTAACTTAAGGTCGATCTTGGAGAACCACTGGGCTCCCCTCAACTGGTTGAAAAAATCATCAATTCGTGGAAGTGGATATCTATTCTTTCTCAAAACTTGGTTAAGTATACGATAATCAACACAGAGCCTCAAGGTTCCATCCGTCTTTTTCACAAACAACATCGGCGCTGCCCATGGAGACGTGCTAGGTCGGATAAACCCTTTGCTTTCTAACTCTTCAAACTGGACTTTCAATTCCTACAATTTAGCTGGTGCCATCCGATAATACGGAAGTGAGATAGGACTAGTCCCCGGGAGGAGATCAATCGTAAACTCCACTTCTCTTACGGGAGGTAACCCAGAGAATTATTCAGGAAAAACATCCATGAACTGGTCCACCACTACCGAAGGAACACTCTGCTCAACACCGTTTACCGATTTCAATGACAACGCTGCCAAATGATATGATAACGTACCCACTGCTGGTTCCAACAAACCTACTACACCCTGCCTTTCATGCCTCTCTCCTCTAAAGAGATGTCTAACACCATCGTGTGTTGTAAAAGCCACTGTCTGCGCATCACAGTTGATGTTGGCCTTAAAAGCCACCAACCAATCCATTCCCCGGATTACATAATACCCATCCATCTCAAGAATTGAGAAATTCCACACTATCTCAACCTGCCTTAATCCCGCTTCAAAGATCCTTGCCTTCAACGGCATGCTACCCGCCTCCTAGGGTGAAAACCACACTAAGTTCATAAACTTAGCTGCATACTCCATCACAAACATAAGCTCCTTTGTCAAACTGAAGAAATCATTCATACGCTGAATTCTAAACGTATGTGGGTAGAATTGTTTATTAAACAATTTCTTAAAGCCTTCCCACATCATACCTTGGTCTGTCCCAGCTTGTACTACTAACTCCCACCACTGAAGGGAAAGATTTTCCAACATATACGTAGTAAACTTCACTTTTAAATCTATCAGTGTCCCCAAGAACTCGAAGATCTTGTTCATTCTATTTAACCATGCTTCTGCCCTTTCTGGCTGTGAATCACCCCTGAAGATGGGTGGATTCTGATTTTTAAACTGAACCGCATGATCCACATGCCTTGGTTCATTTGTTTTATTTCCACTTTCCACATCTTGGAAATCTTGCACTATACTTTGCACTAGCTGCTGGTTCACCTGAGGCTCATGTGCAACCACATTATCAGCAGCCTCCTCCGGTTGGTCTCTACGACCCCTACCTGGTGCCATTTCTATAAACAGAAAACAAACAACCACGATTCTCACTTCCGTAGACATCACGAAATCCCATTTCAAATCACATTACACAACACTATCACAAAAAGGCTTTCCACCAGTTCACATTTTTTCACATGTTCCATGTTTCACCATTTTGAAAACCAAACCATTTTCAAAATACCAATTTATTCATATTACAATTTCACACATTCGTATCACATCATAAATCATTATACCCCAATGAAATACGCATCCTAGAGGGAAGTCATTTCTACCACGCATGTCGTGCTCATCTCATTGGCAACACCCACGAAAATGAGATATCCCATGCCTATAAGTGTCTCCAAAACACTTATGTACCCAACTCCCTGGTAACTTGAATTTCATCATAAAAGGGTTAGTTACGTCCTTTTATGCTATACATTCCAAGTTTTGACATTCTTACACCTTGATACCATCCCGAATCATGGAGTATACCACAACGAATGCCAACACCAAATCCGAGAATCAACTCCAAAGGACCGAACAAAATGATACCACTTGTAACACCCCGCCCCTACCTCATTGAATTGGGGAGGCAGTGAGGGTTAATCGGCTTTAAGCGACGTTTCCAGGGTGCTAAAGGCTGATAATAAATGTCGAGGGCTCCGAGAAAAATTGGGGAACAATTTTCCCTTGAGACAAAACAAACCAACAATCCATAAACTATATGATGCATGTTAACAAACCCAACCAAACCATCCACCAACAACCAAGTTGTTCCACATTGCAAACCAAATCCAATACAACTAGACATGTCCAATACACATCAGATTACAAAGAGGAAACTAAACATCCAAACACCAACAAGTCATGACACCACCACAGCTCCATACCAAGCTCCAAGCTCCAGGCTCCACCATGACATCACAATGCTCCACTAAAGGAGGGAGATGCCTTACCTTTTCCCACGTCATGGTACACAACATCTGCAAAGACACCACAGTGCCAAAGTAGGGGGTGAGTACTAAAACTCAGTAGGTTTTCCCCAAATGACTTCCCTACACACGCCACTAGGATAAAACCATTAGCACATTTATATAAAACAGTTTATATAAAATAATCAAAAGTGCAACCATTACCATAAGCCAACCATGCTATTACCAATCCATCACACCCAAACCAAACAACCAAGGGAGATCCCAAGCAACCATGCCTCAAACCATTTCATCATTTACTTGTTAGCACAACAATTCCACCTTGCAAAGAAATTCATAACCAACAACCAAAACAACCAAAAAACGAAACAACCAAACGATGGAGCTTCCGTCCAACCTGTTCACCCATTCACACTAAGCGGCACTTCCCATCTACTTACCATTAATGGTTCCCCTTCCATCCACTATCAATCCCCTTTTTATAGTGGTACTTCTCGCCACTTCCACATAATATTCAAACCAGCCAATGCTAAGCATATAACCCACCAAGGTCACAACCACATGCAGTCAACCAATTCCATTGCACATCAATCCACTTCAATAAATCACCCATTTATTGAAAACCATTTTCCATGCCGAACAAAATTTTAATAAAAAAACTCTTTTATTGAAAACCATTTCCATCCATTATTTTCACAAATCAACCATATCATCCCATTTTAAAATCCACAATAATAGCATTTCACCATAAAACCCTCTTTTTCCCAAAAATTCCCAAAACATCACCCAAGAGATTTCAAACCAATTTTGCACATCAAAACACAATTAATTTCAAGAACAACAAATTAATTGTAACCAAAACCATTATCTCTAACCAAGTGGAGTCGAAAGAGAATCCACCTACCTTTAGGGTTCCTGAGAAATCGACCCACGAACAACCGCGCCTCAAATCCGACGAACGCAGCACCAAAACCTCTCTAGATCCCTTTACCTAACATCCACCAGCCTTAATGTTAACATCCAAGACAACCACAACCCTAGATCTACACACAACAAGTGTAGATCTAGAAACCCAAGAAAGAGAGGGATGTAGATCTAGAGGAAAACACAAGGAAACTAAGAGGAGAGACTTAACTAGGAGAAACCACCTTGAATCCATCGTGAAACCCCTTTGAATCGCTTCCAAAACATGTGGGAGAGCCCCTCCAACCCTTGAGAACCGAAAATCCCGAGTGAGGATTGAGTGGGAAGAAGAGAGGAGTGAAATGAGGCAATCCCAAGTGAGCCCAGGTTTTAAAACCCTAACTTTAAGTGGCCGCACGGTTAGCCCGCACGGTTTGGAAAATCATGCGCTAACTGTGCGCATGCCACTGCCTCGAGATCCAGAGTCCGTACAGTTTCCTCACACGGTTTGGAAAACTATGCACAGGCCATGCAGAGCCTACTGTCTCCCCCTGCACGGTTTCCTGAAGCATCCGCACAGTTTAAACTAACCTTGCTCAAACCGTGCACCCCTTTAAAATCCTCCAAACTCATCCAAAACCATTCTAAACCCTCCCAACCTCTTCCCAACTCATCCCATGCACTTTAAACACATAAAAATGCATAAAAAAGGCTACATACCTCAAACCGGGGGTTCTACACCCATAGTGTGTGATCCTCTAGGCCTCTTTCTCGTTGGCATTTGGCGGGATTGCCTAAAGTCCAAGATTACTGTCTAGCAACGGGTCAAGGCACCCAAGAGAAAGAGATTGAAGCCACATTGACGTTTCACCTCATACAAATGCTTACTGTGCATTATAATCCCTTTTTCATGATATCTCGAATCAAGCGGGTTGCATGCTAGTGCCATTAACCCATGTGCTTGATTATTCTTTTTTTGAATTTTCGGAATTGAACTCGCCCATACCTTACCATGGCTATGGATTTATTTAGGCTATATCAATTCCATCAAAGGGCCTGAGATATCTACTTCTGTAATGGAACAGAAGGGGAAAATCCTTTCTCGCATTATCTATTAATGGAGTATTACTCATGATGAAACCAACGTATCCTACCTCACTATGAATAGTGTGTCGTCACAGTTTTCATCAATACATCTAAGTGCGTGAGTTGTAATATCCATTAATAATAATCTTAAAGTCTAAGGACTGATACACACGTCCACAGATAGGAACATACAATGACACTATGAAATGTGGATTTCCTACTGGCGGGTCTTGTTCTCATAACATCTTCCTAGATATTACCAAGGCCGCACACCATGAGAAGGTGCCTCAAAATTTTATAAGTACTCACCCCTAATGGCATGTTTTATTTGTATCCCTAAAATAACATCATCCGGCTATAGAACATATATTCAAGAACAGTGTTATAGCACTTCTGGGTTCTCATCATAGTAGGGATCCGCTATGACCCTTTAATGCAACAGCTGTCCTTAGGACATTATCACATGCATTGTCGCGCAGAAAAACAATCAAGATGTGATAAGGTATTTGTTAATGAAAAAAGTACAAAGTAGTTGGTTGTAGTCCACCAACTCCAACACATTACACCTAAAATGGGTCAAGAACTATCAAATTTGTTTCTTAAAATACACTGAAACTTGTTTATTTCTAAATAACCTTTGAAATCAAACAAAAAAATAAATTTTCAACTTCAAAAGTCTTAAAACCTTTTTATTCTGAATAAAACTTCCCAAACAAGAAATGCAACCATAAATTTAATTTATAAAAACTTCCCAACTCATTCAGATATCCCATTAGATAAAATTTTATGTATTTATGAAAATAATAAGTAGTTTAATATACTCAAATGAGACTTTATTCAATAATAATTACTTTTCCTCAACTTAAAAAGTCAATTTATAATTTAACTCAAGCAACAACCAAATTCAACTCTTTCTTTAAAAAAATTCATTGCATAATAAGAACCATTTAATAAAGAATTTAAGTATCCTTTATATTAAAAATTAACTATTTTCAAAATCATTGTACATGGAAATCATAAATATATATATATATATATATATATATAAACTACAAATATACATTAATCAAACACTTACAAACATTTAAAAGGAAAAAATAAATGTGAATAACTAAAAGTTTCTTGAATATTATTGAACATAGAATATTCTAAAAACAAAATCCACTGAAAGGGGGTTATATTTTCAATACATTAATTAAAAAAATTCACTTATAATGATAACAAGGTATATTTTTCCCCTTTAAACATAAAATGATATGATTTAAACTTTTCAAACAAAATTTGGAAATCATAATTTCTTTAAAACTAAACCCCCTACAAGAGGGTTTTGTAAATTTGGAATGATAATTGTGAAGAAAAAAATTTACCATGCATAAAATAATGATTTTAAAATCAAAATATTATATATATAAACTTTTAATTTTGAAATGAGACTCCAATAAAAATACTTTACTCTATTACCATATACTTCTAATTGGCCCTTTATTTTCCATTACCAAACTCCCTCTTGACAGTAGTCTCCTATGAAATTCACTCACTTACTAAATCTCTCGGTGACTGAAAAACATGTGTTGCACTAGAGAAGAAACATAGCAATTCTCTTCTTCTTAAACACCACTTTATAAAAGTCCACTGCCATAGGAGCCCTAGTACCATCCTAAATCATCCTTGAAACCATCAAGCATGACCAAGATGGAGAAATGTGTGATGGGGATAAGACAATGGGGTAGAGGAGGTTTAAGAGAAACTAGAACAAAAAACCAAGGCAACAAAAAAACCAAAACACAACACCGTGAACCAGATTTCATCAGAGCAGGACCTATATGATCCATAGTATAGTAAAATCAAGAATAAAAAGATCCACAATCAAGGAACCGTTAGAGGAGGATGAACGATGGTGGTGACTTCACCAACAGATCTCTTGAGCATAGAACCATGAGACCACCGAGCCAAGATAATGTGGCACTATCACACACCGCTGAACCAAAACAAGCAAGCAAAGGGAAAGGAGGAGAAAAAAATAACATACCTTTGATTTGATGGTTGATTCATACAAGAGAATATTGAGGGGGAGTAGTGGAAAATATGAAATTCCTCAAGAGCTTGAATGACATGATGGATACCGGCTCAGTTAGAGTTCTTTTAAAAGATCAGGAAGTGTTTTATTAGTGCTTCCAAAACAGCATTGATAAAGAGGGGTTTCATCAGTGCTAAAATAATAAGCACTGATAAAAGACATCTTTATCAGTGTTTTTTAGCACTGATAAAGATCTCTTTTATCAGTGATTATTTAGCACTGATTTATAATTATAATTATAAATAAATATATTGTAAATATGTTTATAATTATTTTTATAGAATTATAAATATATTTATATCATTATATATATTTATTTAACAGATATATATAAATATAAATATAAATATATTAAATATATTCAGTATTTAAAAATATTTATTTTAATTTTATAATTTTTTAAATATATAATTATTTATTTATAATTATATAAATTCTTTTTTAAATATATATATTTATTTATAATTATAAATATATAATTTTATAAATATTAAAATATATATTTATAAATATATTTATAATTATAAATATATTTATATCACTATATATATTTATATAATTATATATATTTAATAAATATATGTAAATATAAACATAAATACAGTAAATATATTCATTATTTAAATATATTTATTATAATTTTATAATTATAAATACATTATATCATTATATATATTTATATAATTATATATATATATAATAAATATATATAAATATAAATATAAATATAGAAAATATTTTCATTATTTAAATATATTTATTATAATTTTATAATTATTTAAACATATACTTATTTATTCATAATTATATAAATAATTTTTAAAAAATATTTATTTATTTATAATTATAAATATATAATTTTATAAATATAGGAAATATACTTTTATAAATATATTTATTTATAAATATTTATTTAAAAATATATTTTTAACATTGTTAATGATTATATAATCATAAATGAATAAATGTTAAAAATGAGTGAAATTGAATAATTAAAATTGAGTAGACTTTAAAAATATTGAAAAAATGGATAATTTTTATTAATTATATTGATTATTAAAAAAATAAAATATGTATATATATTGAAATGAAGATGAATAAATATTGAAATTATAAAAACATAGTAAATAAATATTAGAAAAATTTTCCATTCCAAAAAAATATAAAAATATAAAAAATATTAAAAAATAATAAATAATACTAAATTTAATAATATTAAAAATAAATAAATAAAATTTACTAATTGAAAACATAATATATTAAATATATTATGTTACTAAACAAAATTATAAAATAAATATTAAAATTTGAATAAATTAAATAAATATTAGGTGTGTGTGTTTTTATATAAGATTTCATTAATTGCATAAATATTTTTGTGTTTGAAATTAATGTGTATATATATATACAAGTTTGATATATGTTAAATTGAACAATAACATTATATAATATGCAGCATCTATCAATGAAATAAATAATTAGAAGTATGAATGAATTTAAAAAAATTAATGTTATTAATTTTATAGATAATTTTAAAAAAATAAAAATGAATATTTATATATGTTAAAATGGAAATGAAAAAATATTAATTATAAAAATTACAACCATATTAAAAAAAATAAATGGGAATGAATAAAATTGTATAAATAAATATTGAAAATGGATAAAACTACAAACATGTTGAGCAATGAAAAAATGGAAAATGAATAAATTACAAAAATATTAAGAAACAATTAAGATTATCATTGATTAAATAATATTAAAAATGAATAAATTTGAAAAAATATTAAAAATTAATAAATAGTATATATTGAATAAAAATATAAAAAATAATAAAATTTACTAATTAGAAACATAATATATATTAAATATATTATGTCAATAAATATAATTCTAAACTGAATATTAAAATTTAAATAAATTATTGAAATATGATATATGTGTGCGTTGTATATAAAGATGCATTAATTACGTATATGTATGTGTAAAATCAATGTAACACATATTTGATATGTGTTAAATTGAAAAATAAAATGACGTTCAATTAAATGTCCATTACTTGATACAATTAGTCAATATTTTTAATTAATATTAATTTTTAATTATATTCAATTTTCACTAAATATATGACTTATTTAATTTAATAAAAAATAATTTTTATTATATAAATCATATTTTAGAAAATATAATATTTATTGATATATATATATATATGAATATATTTCTATATTAAAAATACTAAATACATTAATGAATAATTACGTATAAAAAACATTAAAAATGAATAAGACATTAATATGTTTTTAATTATTACATTTTATTCATTTTCTATATTTATATTTAATATATATTATTTATTAATATTTATAATTAATATATATATATATATATATATTAAATTTATTCATTTTTATTTAAAATTGTTTCATTAATATTTTTTTTATTCATTTTTAATTTTCTTTAATTATGACAATTTATTCATTTTATATATCTATATTTAATATATATTATTTATTAATATTTATAATTTAAATATATGTATATTAAATTTATTCATTTTTATTAATAATTATTTAATTAATATTTTTTTTAATTTACCCATTTTTAATTTTATTTATTTAATTATTTTAATTTATTCATTTTATATATCTATATTTAATATATACTATTTGTTAATATTTATAATATATATATATATTGAATTTATTAATAATTATTTAATTAATAAAAAATTCAATACTTTTTTAATTTATTCATTTTTATTTTTTTGTTTAATTATTTCAATTTTTTAATATTTTAAATCCTTGTTTTTTATTGGTATATAAAAAAAATTGGGGTCATAGCCTGCATGAGAAGGTGGGTCGGACCATGTATAGTCCCAGATGGGGAGGCAGGTGGGTTGGGTCATGTAGGACCTAACCCATGTGTATGTGGGTGGGCTAAAGCCTGCGGGAAACATAGGGACAGACAAGGCCCACACATGTAAGCACAGACCCATGTAAGTTTGTGTGGAGGGTGTATGCAGGAGCCCATCCCCACAACAGGCTTCTAACCTTGGGATGTGGTGAAATCGTTTATAAACAAGTGGTCGAACGTCAATTATTTTGATGTGGGACCCGCATGTACAATTGAGACCTTTATCAGTGCTAGAAAATAAGATAGTAAAGGTTACCATTTATCAATTCTATAAATAAAGCACAGATAAAGGTTTCACTAATCAGTGCTAAAAAAAGCACTGATAAGGTGTAACTTTTATCAGTGCTAAAAAAATCTCTAATAAAGGGTACCTTTTACCAACACTTTTTTAGTGCTGATAAATGGCAGCCTTTTTCAAAATCTTTTTAGAGATGAAAAAGTCAGCCTTTATCGTCGCTTTTCACTAGTGCTGATAAAATCCAGCACTAAATAAACCCAAAACTATGGTAGTGAAATCATTTATTTGTTGGTTTTTATCTTTATTCTATCATACTAAGAGTTTTTCCCTTGTAAATTTGAAGTTTTTTTTAGGACTGGGGGTTTCATGTGATTGGTGTATGGTTAGGGGAAACTTTGAGACAACTGTGCATTTGGTATACAATTTAAACAAAGCCATTCTTCATGTTTAGCACATGGTTTTCCTAACCATGTAGACTAACTGTGTGAGTGTCCAAGTGATCCAGTTTTAACCCATATGGTTGATGCATGGTTTGGGAAACAATGTGGTCTCCCTATAACTTAAAAACTATGCAATTACATTTTTACCCTTGGTTGAAATTAAATCCCTAACCTCTTATTTTTCCATTATTTTGAACCCCATCTCCCTCTCCCTCAGACAGATGACTCTATCCCTCTCTTAGGGTCTCACATATGTGAGATTTCTCTTAGGATATTCAAGAGAAACTCCAAGTAATGTGTTTTCTCCTTTCATTTGAGTTATTTTTTCTCTATTTCATGTATTTTTCTTCTCTTCAAATCCATGGTGCCCAGGGTTCCTCTTTCTTGATTTTATAGGTGTGGTTTTTGATGTTTGGGGTCTCCTTTTTCCATTTTTAACATTTTACATCATTTTCAAGTGGATTAATTCCATTTAAAAGTGATTCAGCTTATCCAAGGTAGGTGGTTCCATTTCACCATTTTTTGATTAAAGTCATGGATGCCTGTATTTTTAAATTTGATTATATAAATTCTATATAAATATTCTAATAATGATTGGTAAACTAATTTATATGTAACTTCTTGTTTAATTATCCTTTTGATTTTTGGAAAACTGAAAGGATCATCTTTTTAATAGAAAATTCAATTGGTTATGAGTTTATTGATGGAAAAATAATGTTTAATGAAATATATGAAATTAAACAAATCCTATGGGAATCCTCATGTACATGGGTAAGAGAACCTAGATATGATAATTTCCTTCCAACTGGTTATTGAGTCTCCCTGACTAGTGAAATAGTTTCATGAAAAAATACCACTGTCCCAATGAAGTAGATATAGTTCCTTTCCATTAATTGAGGGTCACTCTAATTAGATATATATAATTTCTAGGATAACCCAAGCCTTAGTCATCTTAGGGTGTTACACCCTTATTTCTTATTTTAAAATAATAAACATATGTTTTATTTTTCATTCTCTTATTTAATTTTTGTCCTTACTCTATTACTTTTTTGTCATAAAATATTAAAACTTAACTTTTGTATATTTATTTTTAAACTAGAATAATTTTAGTTTCTTTAACAAAGGTCAAACATAAAATAGTTAGTGGGATCCTACTGGGTGAGTTGTTCCCACACTTAACATACACCCATTATGTGTATGCATGCATTTTTTATACTAATGCAGGTAAAGGCATGGAACTTCTTGGAGGCGACAGATGTTCATGATAGATTTGCATGGGTTTAAAGAGGTCACATAGTGGGATGATACCTCATGTCACATGGTGATGGTTTGAAATTAATTTTGTTTATTTTATTTAGTTTTGATCATGTATATTTTCTAAAGATGTATTGACTTATTGGATTCCCACATTGTCCTTTTTTTATTTTGGGATCATCATGTGTATGTAATTATTTATTTCAGTTAGTTACTATTTTGATGCCTTGTCTCTAGTGAGCCTCTAGTTTTTATTTTCCATGTTTTTTTGTTGTTATTATTTTTATTATGTATACTCATGAAAATTCCTGACATGCCAAAACTTGGCGAGGTCATATTGGGTCCTTAGATAAGACTTGTTTATTAGTTCATTGGGAGAAACTATTCTCATAGATTATTATCAATTCCAGGCACTAGTTTCCCATATATGGGGAACAAGAATTCCCTTAGGTCTTTACCACAGATTAGCTTAGGTGCTTGGGTCAGGGGTAGACAGGTTGGTTCATGATAAAATAATACCATATCTCTTATTTTCAAGTTATGATATTTGGGATGTCTTGGTATGCTGAAGATAGAGTTATCAGGACTTAAGGGTAAGGTACAAAGGGGTGTCACAATGATTTTGATTTATGATTTATTATCCATTTTAAAGTTTCGTTTTTTATTTTATTTTCATGTAGTATAATTCCCCCTAAAAGACCCCAAATAATCCCTCAGGAGGGAGATATAAATAATTTTCCTCAAACTCATCCTCTAATCAATTGTAATATTATTAAGGGTGTGGTGATAATAGTTTGATATATGGAGTAGAGAGTGGTTGAGGGACTAGATCAACCTCAAGGTTCGGTTTCAGGTTTTGGTCAGAAAATGGAGTACGTTCAAGAGTTTCTTTTTCATAAGTAGCCAATGTTATAGGGTACTATTGATCCATATGAAGCTAAAACTATTTGGAAATAATAGAATAAAATTTTGAATTTCTAGAGACTCCTTGTGAAGTTACGTCTAAGTGAACCTATTTTATTCTAGAAGGTACTAGCCAGAAATGGTGTGAATTTGTGGTCCATGTGATTTTTTATGGGAATATTGATAGGAAGGACCTCAAAGTGATGTTCTATCAATATTTTTACCCAAAGATGATATATCTTTCCAAGTGTCAAGAGTTCATAACAATCCACAAAGGTGATCATACTGTGATATAGTATTCAAATCGATTCACATATCCTATCCATTTCACTATTGAGATGATATCTAGGTCTAAAGGGTCATCTATTTGAAATGGACTACCACCTAGATAGTAGATCTCAAGTTTTTTTGATAGATCTTATAACCTATGTAGATATGGTTGAACAAGCTCAAAGGGTAGAGATTGACTAGGAAGAGATGTCTAGATATCTTGAAACCTTTAACAAGACCGGTGTTAGTGAGGGTGGAACTTCCAAGAGAAATAAGAAGTGATATGAATCTAAGATAAATGGTGGGTGTAGTTATCTATTTCTTAGTAGGTATTATATTTCCCTATGGTAAAAAGGGTTACCACTTTCCACTGGTGCAGAAAGGTTTGTTATGTGAAGACCCCTATATAGATAATCCCAATGTGTGCCATGATTATATGAAATTGGTACACCTTCAATGATTTTATAGAAATATCCCTCTAAAAAGTAGTATTTTCGGTTTTTCTACTTCAAGAGGGTCTCAAGCAGTATTAGATGTTCTATATATCACTCTCTTAAGTGGTTTTGATGATCAAAACCACCAAATTATGTTTCTAATGTTTTCATTTCAAGGATTTCAATGTTTTTATTTTATAATTAATTCCATGGAGTTTCTAAAAAGAATGGAGGGATCATGAGGTATTAGAAGGACTCATTTGAATCCCTAAGAAGGAATGTTCTAGTGGATACTTGGTGGGATACCATTGAATGGTCGGTGGGGCATAGACAGAACTTTGGTTCTATCCAGATGCCACTAGATGGCTAGTGACACCCACCAGCAATCTGGTGGCATCTACACAGACAAAAAAAAAAGTCATTGGAGAGGGCCCAACATACCTTAATTCGACCCCTAATGACTCTATTTGACCCCAAAAACATCTAAAATGATCCTAAGGCAATTTAAGGATGTAAATACACCCCAAGGGTAGTTAGATTCATATGGTTACCTTGAATATTGATTCTAGATCCAAATTGTGTCACTTTACTCTCATTATTGTACTCTATTACATTTGTCTCTCTTCAAACCATGATTTTCTTGTTGTATTCTTATTGTGGGGTTGAGAGTGTACTTCAAAGGGATTGTGGTAAGGAAGACTCTTCTGTTTTATTTTATAAGGCGATCACAACTATTTAGTGTGAGGGGATAGGTTCTTACTACCTTCAAAGTAAGGGGATTTGGGTTTCTATCCACAACCACTAAAATAATAGCTGTGTATTTGGGTTTCTTGGTACCAACAACTAAAAACCAAGGGTCTTACTTCTTGAAAATGGATTTATTTCTATAACTTCTAAGAATCATGGTTTTGGGTTTCTTTCTATAACCATTAAAAATAAAGTTTTAAACCAAAACCAATTAAGTATCTTTAGGGGGGATACATATGCATCCCTTTTGTATTATTTTCAAACTCATTTATCAATTTATTGTTCTTTGTCTTTTAATTTTATATTTTACTACCCTTAAATATTTTAATTTTAGTTTATCAGTTTATTTTTTTTAATCTCATATATTCTAAGTTTTTAATTTATAAAAATCTTTAAAATGAAATTCACCCCTACCCTCTTTCCATATTTACTCAGAACAAAAATTACTATCACATCCAACCTTGATTTAAAAATCTTAATTGGTTTCAAGGAATGATAAATTAAATATTTCCTCTACTTAAAACGTCCAAGGTAATCCTGAAGAAAACTCTATGGGTATATCTCCGTACTTTTATGGATCTAATTATGATTATTGGAAAACTATGATGTCTCCTTTTCTTCAGAGTATTAGTTATTTGATATGAAAAAATGTAATTCATGGATATACGTACACCAAATAGTCAAAGGAAAAAATGGATTCCTAGTGAAATATAGGCTTTTGATGTTGATGGAAAATCCATGACTTCTCTACATTTCTAGTTAGATATAAAATAATGTAATAAAATTTCCATGTGTAAAATGGCTCATGAAATTTTAAAATTATTAGAAGTTATACATGGGGGTGCCAATAAGGTTAAGGATAATGGGCTTGATATGTATTTCAAATATTTTTAAAGCTTTAGTATTCATACTAATAGGTTTATAACTAAAATGTTTACTCATTTCATTGATATTTTTAATGTAAGAAAATATTTAGGTGGTGTTATTTCTACAGAGGCACTTTTGAAGAAGATACTTTAGGTCTTGGATAGTTCTTAGGCACCCAAAGTGATGAAAATACAAAGAGACGAATTGAGAAGGAATCCAAAGAGGTTAATGAGAATAATACCATTTCCTTCAAATATAATAATGACAAATCTTCTAAAAATTTAATAGGATATTTCTCATCTTTCTAAGAATATGAACAATTTTTTCATGAAAAATAAGGAATACCACCATGAAAAAAATGATAAGCAAAAAATATAAGAGGTAAGACGCTATGAGTGAAAAAAAAGTCACATAAAGCTAGGGTGTACCAATATCAAAGAGAAAAGAAATGAAAAACTAAGGAAATAAAGAAGGCTTTCAAGGTATCAACATGGAGTGCAAGTGATGAATCCCTATATTCATCTAAATCAAGCAATGGGAGTTTCAAATGTATCATATTGACATTGAGGCAAGCCAAGAGGTAAATTCTTCTTCCTCTTATTTTTCATCTATCCACTTAAATTATGAAGATATGAGATATTCTAGACACCAATTACAAGAAGTATTTTTTGATCTTGATACAAAATTTAAGGATATTAAAAAAGAAATACAAACTTGTTGTTAATGAAAAACATAATATTTTTAAAGAAAATGAGAAACTAAAAGAGGAAAATAAAAATTCAAAAAATTTCTCTAAAAAATAATGAAGATCATGATGGAAGATTCAATTTTTTATTGGAATAAAACGATGGATTTAAAAATGAATTAGAAAAAATTACAGGGAAAAGGGGTTTTCTAAAGGATCAACTCAATATTGAAAATTTTAAAAATATAATCAAAGAGATATAAAATTATCTTTTCAAAACTTCCTCAAGATGAGAAAATTTTATATCTAATTTTGGGTTTTCAACAGCATAGAAAAGGTACCTACTATCTTGGTTATTCTAATCAAGAAAGAACCACTTGACATTCCAAAAATACCTATTTTTTCAAATTAATATCTCAATATAAATTTTTAAATATTATAGAAATGCTAGAAACTTGATTTTTGAATTTAATTTAAAAAATTATCATTATAGAATCCCCAAATCTATTCATCTTTATTTAAATGTTTATTCTAAAATAACATTTTCAAAGAAATTGTGCATTTCAAAATGCGTTTTTATTGAAAATTGTGGACCCAAATTTTGGGTTCCAAAACATTTAGTTTCTTGATTATTTTGTTTGGAGCATGTATCAAGAGAAATTAAAAGGAATTACATGGAAAATTATTTATTATCTTATGTGGTGGAACATTTTTATTGGTATTTATATCTTAAAATTCCATTGTTTAATATATGATAGCTTGAAGTTTTAATTATTTAAAACTTTCAAAATTCAAATTATTTTGAATTATACATTTTATTTCTTTGAATTTTAATTATTTTGTGATATTTTATGAATCATATTTATATCAATGTTATGATCCTTAATATTTGTATTCAATAAATAGATTATTTATTTCATATAACTGATTTTTTTATTAACTTTTTGTGTGACCTTTGTTTCCCATTTAAATTTTATTGTTTGAACAACCCAAGTGCACACCGGCTAATAGGTGGAGCCTCCACAGGTAGCTGGTGGTTTATTATAGAACCTGGGTTCTATAATTCTCCCAGTCTCCATCCTTAGGTACTAAATGGTTATCCAGTGGTGTCAGGCCAATCCCATTTAAGTTATCCTAGGGAAGGCCTTTTAAGATAACCCCTCCCCCCTCCTTCTACTCAACTTATACTTGAAATTTTCTCCTCTATAACCCTCATCACATCAATAAATCCCTAGACACACCTATTATTTAGATCTTTACTTATTTATATGATTATTTCCTTTTACAAGTCTTTTAAATTCATATCTTCTTATTTTCTTTTGACATTAATTTGATTCTTCACTCCAAAAAACCCTAGATTTAATTTTTAAATCATATATAGTATGGACACTCAAAGAAATTGATATTTTTCTAAAGTAAATTTAAAGGTTATAGAATCATTGACCCTCCTTTAATTGAGAAGTTAGATCCTATTTGGCATGAAAAAATTATTATGTCGGGTAGGATCGTCATTCCTAATTGGATCAAAAATTCTCATATTAAACTCAAAAGGGTTATTGATTTCCAAGAGTGGATCTATTTCTTACCACCACCCTCTAGAGATGTGTTTTATCCATCCTTGATCAAGGAATTATATGGCCATATTATTTTCCAAGATGAAGATGATTTTGATACCATCACTTCAAATGTAAATGGAACACCTCTTAGGGTCACTTATATTGAAATTTCCAATTTTATGAGCATCACACACTTGGTTCCTTATTATTTTACCCAAGGATAATTTCTACATGATTTGGAATTTAATATTCATAATGTCCTTCAATTTTTATCCACACAAAACCCCTCTTTCATTGTCAAACTAGTAGATCTCTCTCTCCAAAACCAAATAATTAATATATTCATCCAATCCTATATTTCCCCCAATTTTGGAGATCATGATAATGTCATGTATATTGAAATTAATTTCCTCTATTTCATTATAAGGTGTGTACAATTTAATCTCATTCAATTTATATTTTGAGCGATGTTTTATATCGAAAATCACTCATGATCATCCAAGGATCTTCCTTTTGGCTATTTCTTCTCTCGTATCTTCTCCTACATTGGAATTGGGCTAAATGACATATCATTTTAGAATACCTCCAAGGATAGAATTTTAAACCATTTAGTGTTTTAAAATATGTTTATCTATTGTAATCCTTGGATCCAACAGTATGTTTATGACCATCCCAAGTATCTTAAGAATAATTCTTCTCAAACCGAACCTGAATTCCCTAATATTTTGATGCCCCCTATGATAGACAAGTAATATCCTCTTGATCAGGATGAGGGTGACAAAGAGGAGGAATAAGAAAAGGTTAATAAATAGGGATACCATGATGCCAAAGGTGAAGGCCAAGATAGTTTCAATGCCAAGGATGAGGATGAGCCTCCTTGGGATGACATTGCTTCTGAGGGAGAGCTACCACATAGTTAGATGTATTTCACTGAGAAAATAATACATTTTCACGGGATCATTGACCACCATCACTATTATCTCGAGATAACCTTGGATAGGTGACTCTTTGAGATAGACAATACCACCTCCTCACACCATGAGTGGATAAAAAGAATGATAGAGGAAACATGAGCTCTAGTATGATCCCTCCAGTGTGACACTTCATGATACAGACACTACTCTCATCCTACCCACAGGTAATAGGATGTTTTTATTAATCTTGGCATGGGATTTATTTAACATTATGTGATATATGACTCTTTATGACTAACCCTTATTTTGTGTTGTTTTTTCATGGATGATATTTTTATATGTTCCTTCTTCATATTTTATCTAACCTTTTATTATGAATTTTTAATAATCATAAAGGAGAACAAGGCTCTAAAATCAAGGTGTATTTACTTTTATCTCTAGAATTTTTTAATCTACTCTCTTAATTATTTTTAAATCTTGAATTTAATATTTTCAGTTCATTTTTGAATCCTCTTAAACTTAAAATATATTTATTTAATCATTTATTTGGTTTTCAAATTTTAATGATTGTTTTGAAAAATAGAAATTTTTATGGATTTTACCTCCTTTTTAAACTTTTCACCTTGATCTTAATTGAATTAATGCCCTTAAATATGGAATTGTATTAATTTATCTTTAAATAATTGATAAATTTATTTTATTTAAATCCTAAGATCATTGATCCATTCGTCTCTTTTTATTTAAATATTTAAGTGATTGATATATTTATTTCACTCTCTTGGATGAGTTTTGTATATTTTCTATTTATTCATTTAAATCTTGATTAACATGTCATGTGGCTCCTCAAAGTAAGCATCGATTGAGGGATTTCCTAACCTTCTTAAATCTTAAATGTAATTATATAGAGACACCTATTTTATATTATATACTCTAGTATTTTTTAAAATTGAATCTAAAACAAATTATCTTTTAAAGCACATCAGTGTGTAGTTTTTTGGTTCTAAAAATATGTTTTGAAAGTTGGAATATTTTTTAGTGTTTGAAATTTTATTTTAAAACCTTCTTTTGTGGGAATATTGGATTCATTTATTTAAAATAGTTTTATCTCTCTTGAACTTCATTGGATATAGTTTATGGAATATTATAGTTTTAATGATCTAATTGAGGGTGGGAAATTTATTTTTATATCTAAATTGATACCTAGAGAGAAACACTTTTTATAATAAATTTTAATCATGTTAAGATTTCAAAGTTATATTTTTAAAACATTCTCACGAGTTTATTTTTCACTCAAATATTAAAAAGGATTTTCAAAAGTTTAATCGCATGGAATGCGAATTTTTTTAATTTTTTAAATTTTTTTTTGGAAAGTTAAAAGTTTTAAATACTTAAAATTAATTTCTCAGTCTTGAATTATCTTGATGGAACATTATGGGTTATGAAATTTTAATTTCCATTTAGTCTCTCTTATTCTTAGACATCATCTAATTATGAATTCATTAACTTTATTTCTCTAAACCTAGTTTATGAGAATTTTTATAATTACAATGGGGGATAAGTTGATCAAATAATTTCCTTAATACCATTTTTAAACTTGTTTTGGGAAGAAGATGATGAAATCCAAGGTATGGTTATATATTTCAAATTGTTTCAAACATTAACATAGTTATAGTTTTTATATCATTAAAGGGGGAATATTTTTAAGATAAAAGAATCATTATTATTATTATTATATGGGAATAGTTCATATTTTCAAATGTATCTTGAATTGTTTCAATTATTTTTAAAATTGATTGATTTTGAAATTTAATTATTCTTTAATTGAGAAAATTTTGATTTTGGATTTTTGATAATCACAAAGGGGGAGAATTATTGAAATTGATTTATTGATGAAATAATTTTTTAAATCATTATTGAGTTATATTTCATAATTTATTTTTAAATTATAAAAATAATTCGTTGAATTATGAAATATTGAAATTATTTTTATGATATATTCATATAGAATGCATCATACCTGTCTTTGTATTATTAATTAGTTAAGTGTTTTTGATCATCAAAAGGAGGAGAAGGTTTTACATCTAACTATCCTAGATGGTTTTAATGATGAAAAACACCAAAATATTTTTCTAATAGTTTCATTTCATGGATTTCAGTTTTTTTTTTTAGACATCATTCCAAGAAGTTTTTTGGATCAAATGGAGGGATCAAGAGGCTTAAGAAGGCCTCATTTCAAGTACCAAGAAGGTAGGTTACATTGGCTACCTAGTGGGATCCCACTGGATGGCTAGTGGGATCTAAACAAAACACTACTTCTATCCAAGAACAATTATCCAGCTGTTGGACCTCACCAGTCAGCCTATGGACTGCACGAGCTATTAAGTGGTATCATGATAGACAAAAAAATAACTATTGGAGAGGGCCATGTGTGACTCAATTCGACCCATAATGTCTATATTCAACCCCCAACACCTATAAAATGATACTAAGGATATAGGAGGCTATAAATACTCCCCCAAGGGTGATTTGATGAATATTTTTACAATGAATATTAATTCTAGAGAAAATTTGTGTCACTTTTCTCTCATTCTTGTGATCTCTTATATATGTATCTCTTTCACCCACCTTTTTCTTGTTGTATTCTTGTTTTGGGTTTGAGAGTGTGTTTAAAAAGGATTTATCAAATAAAGTATCTTATTTTTTATTTTCTTGGGTTCTCACAACCATTGAGTGACAGGGGGATAAGTGCTTACTGCCTTTAAAGTAACGGGATTTGGGTTTTCAACCACCACCACTAAAATACTAGTCATGTATTTGGGTCTCTTGGTACCAACCACTAAAAACCAAGACCACACATATTGTAAATAGGTTTCTTGCTACAACTACTAAAAATAAAGGATTTGGTTTTATTTATATAACTATAAAAAATAAAATTTTAAACCAAAAATCTCAAGTATCTTTTGGGTGGAAACATAGGTATCCCTTTATGGATTATTATTGAACTCTTTTATCAATTTTTTATGATTTATCTTTAAAGTTTTTATTTTTACAGCCCTTGAAATTTTTAATTTTAATTTACCACATTAATTGTTTTAATCTCATCTATTCTACATTTTAATTTCTAAAAAGTTTTAAAAGGAAAATATCCCCCCCCCTCTTTCCATATTTACTTGGACCAAAATTACATGCATAAAAAGTTATAGGATCTTATTATCAATGTCAGGGAGGTAGGTGCAAAACATCTTATGGAAAAATTTATCTATAGACTAAGCCTTAGACTAGTAGATAGACTCGGACTAAGGTTAGGAGTAGGTGGATGCATGTTATAGAGTAAAATATCATGGAAACTAAGAATAATCTAGAAATAGTGAGAGGTGTTCTTCTTATTATATCATATTTCATTGTTTCTTCATATAATATTGGTGCTTATCACTCATTTGTCTCTACTTGAATGTAGAATTTATTGAATCATCCCTATTATCTTATGCCCTGTGTGATAGAGATATTGACCCCTCTTAGGAGGAGAAAGAAGCATGGATTTAGTTCCCCTCATGTATTGTTTATATATATGAGGTAGAGTTGTCATGGGACCTCCTTGTACTTGAAATGTATCTTTTAAATATTATCACCAGGATGGACTAGACAGAATACTTTAAGTATAATGCCACGTAACTTAAATATCCCATAAATACATAATTTATAATAAGGGTTTTACCTTCTTACATTTACAAAATATTTTTAGTTTATATTATTGGTGAATTAGGTAAAACATTGCCTAAGAAAGTGGTCGCCTTCACATAGTATACATTTTTTTCAAAAAAATATATCTTTAAGTTTACACCCCTGTTTTATTCAAGAAACTTCTTCTTCATTTAATATGAGTCACAGTAGTGGAAATATTGACCTTGTTAACATTTATACTCATCCTTAGATCATGTAAAAAACATTTGAAAATGTTGGATGAGAAAAAAATCTTAGTAAGGGATATAAAAATTAAATAAATCTTATTAGTCAAGTGAAAAACATGAAAACCCATGATGATGTTTACCCTTTTCACAATAGTACTTTGATCACATAAATAAAACATTTCTACAAGTGAAAATCAATCTTTACTTAAATAAAACCTTTGAAACCCATTAAAAATCATAGAAGAAACCATGAAGTCGTCCTGAGGAACATGAGAACTCATGAAAACATTACTATTAAAAATAAACCTTTCACCTTTAAACATTCCTTGCCTCATGAAATCAAAATATTTCCATAAAACCTTTTTTGCAAGCATAATATAGGTAACGTAGATCATTATATTCATAACCTATTTTCACTCATGTTTAAACCATGTTAGAATAACTAAAACCTAGTTAATTATATAGGAGTAACCATCCTAGTTATCTCCCTCATTTTCATCTTCAGATACTATATCATTAACTAATGCATTGGAGAGCTATATCGAGCTCACTTGTCATCATGAACTATATCGGGCTCACCCATCATAATATATAATCATAAAGTATCTTATCATGAACAAAACATTTGAAATATTTTACTTTTCCATCATAAACACCTTCAAAAATTCATTTTAACCCATAAGAAAAACACATTACATTTTTGCGTAATCATGAAGAGAAATATCCTTTTTCTTTGAAAACTATTAAAAAAATGAAAAGTTTAAAGAAGAGAAAGAATAAGAACTAATATGAAAATCCATGTAAACTTACAGATTAATCTTGATAATTAATAATGGTGATGATGGTGGGAATAAATGGTCAAGTTGTATCTGTTAAAAAATATTATTTTTTATACTTTTGTAAAATATCAAAAATAACCCATATGGAAAACATTGAAAAAATAATTTTTTATAATTTATAAATAATGTAAAAAATATTATAAAATGACCATTATAAATATTTTATGTATCAATAAGATTATTCTTAAAACATTTAAAATAACGTGGATATGGAGGAGAAAGAGTATAAAACATTTAAAACAACATTTTATAGGAAAATCCCTTACCTCGAGTCCGAACTCATTTCGTTCATATGTCTACACTCTGAGTGATACAATTGTGTTATTTTTATATTTTATTTAGAACCTTTTTAATTTTAATTCCAGTATCATTATTCCCTTTATTCTATTTTTTACCATGCTTTATTTAGCTACTAAAATGGTTAAATTCACATTGAACATTTTGGTGATGTTCAGTTTATAACGTCAAAACAACATTAGTGAATTGATTGTGGTCAAAGGATTTATGGTTACATTAACTCTAGAATATTAAAAATTTTATAATTATCATATTTATACATTAGATATACATTTAAAACCAACCATATAACGTGGACATGAATAAAACCACATTGTTTCATGGAGACGGTACTCTGTACGTATGCATAAATGTCATTTTCATTTTTTGCTAATAGGTGGAAGATAAATAAAGTAGATAATATTTAATTTCATAGAAACATAAATATTTTATACATTTCATATTAATTTATTAGTTTTATTCTTTTACCCATCCTTGTAAAGTGGAAATAAAAAATGAATCACAACAATTCATGGAGGTGGTACTCCACCAGTACACAAGAGAGACATTATCAATTTACAATGGATGGAAAGGGTAAAAACTTATGTAATATATCATCTTTAAATAATATTTATTATTTATTAAATATAATATATATTCAATTTATCCATCATTTTAACCATTCATATAATCTAGTGGTGAAAAACAAAATACATCTGTTCGTGGAGGTGGTAGTCCATACGTACACACGAGCGATACTTTCATTTCCCATAGGACGAAAAAGGAGATGAAAATGGGTTGTAACATATTCATAATAAAATTTTAGTATATATAATATACTTATGTTATTATTTTATTATGTTTAAAGAATATTTTAATGAGGTATATGAAATAATAAACATGAAACACTCAGTTAAGAGTTCTACCTCTTCTTTGTGAAACCTCCTTTAGCTTAAACATTATGCCTTCTAGGTTTGGTCTTTCAGTGAGAAAAAAAATTATAAGACATGGGAATAATTATTGGGGAGATATTTTGGTATTTATTGGATGAACTAGAGTGATCAAAAGGTGTAAGGAAGAGATGAGAGGTGAATTCATTTTATAAGTGAGGGGAGTGGCACACTTGTAATTATTCAAAGTTTTAAAATAATATTAAGTAATTATCATGGTCAAGTGGCACTTACAAAATTTAGATTCGAATATAAGGAGATAAGTTTCAAAATAATCTCATAAAATAATAATTTATATAATATTTTTTGATCTTATTACTTATATTTTACCAAAAATAACTCCTTTTACCCTTTTACCGTAGTGACATGTTTTTACCATCATTATTGTTCATAATGAACAAAAATTGAAACTGAACCCATTAATAAATTTGATCCACATTGTTAAAAATGTATAATCCATTTTTAAAGATTCAATTTATATAATTGGAAAAAATTATTTTAATATAAGGGTGAAAAAACGCACTAAAAAACAGTTTTTAAAAAATTACGTTTTTAAGTAAAAAAATGAACTTACAGAAAAATAAGAAAATAATATTGATTCTTATATAATTATTTAAATTATTTTTAATAAAATTTATATTAATTTAATTTAAAACCAAATCAAAAAGATAATTATACTTTTAAATTACTTTATTTAATGAAAAGAAATGTTATTTTTGCAAAAATCAACCCTTTTCACTATTCAATCAAAAACCAATCTTTTTAGAATTTTTTTAAAAAAATATCCTAATATATAATTGAAAATTTTATACCAAAACGTGAAGAAATTTCTATCCAATTCAATTTATAAAATCAACAAATTTATATTTTAAATAAAACCATGTAATTCATGTAAAAAATTTAGTTAAATAAAATTATTTCATTTTCGATTGAAAAAAATATAAAATTATTTATAAAAATATGATGAATATAAATCCATAAAATGAATATTAATAAATTATAAGATTGATTTATTTATAGTATTACTTAGGTTGTCACATTCTTCCCCCTTAGGAAATTACATCCTTAAAATTTTATTCATTACTTAAATAAGTGAGGGTATTTTTCCATCATAGCATTTTTTGATCCCCATATTGTTTCATCAATCATGTGATTATTTTATGAAACCTTTACCAAATGAATAAAATTATTTAACAGTAACTCCTCACTATGATTTAAAATCCAAACCATTTTTTCTTCATAAGAGAGGTTCCCCTCAAATTGTACCACATTAGGGTTCAAGACATGAGATGCATTAGGTATATAATTAGAAAAGAAACATGAAACACATATTGTACCTAAGATAAACTCAAAGGTAAATATATTTTATAAGAAACCAATCAAACCTTTTTTAGAATTTCATATAGACCGATAAACTATGTACATAAATTACCTTTCTACCAAAACACATGTTGAATCATCTTTACTTTCTCTACCATTTCTTCTTCTATTTATGATCCCAACAACTTCATTTCACTAACTTCATCCCAACATGATGGAGTTCAACACAGATTTCCATATAAATCCTCAAAAGTTTTATTTTGTATACTAGAATGAAAACTATTATTATATGTAAATTCAAAAAATAAAATATATTGATCCCAATTTTGTTGATGATCAAAAGATAAAGATCAAATAATATCCTCTAAAGTCTGAATTTTTCACTTCGATAGTCCATCATATTGAGGATTAAAGGCTAAGAAAAAATTAAATTTAGTACCTAAAGGATTTTTAATTACTTTCTAAAAAATTGAGGTAAATCTTGGATAATCATCATATGCAATGGAGAGGGGTAGTCCATGTAATATGGCTATCTCTATGATGAACATGTCCTTAATACCCTCTCAAACTAGTACCCGACCTAAATTACCATATACCTAAAGGGTATTCTCAATCCCCACGGCCTAGTGACTAGAACCTGGGTATCAAAAAACAACCAGATGGAATGATTTCACCCAACCTAAATTAATGAAATGGAATATATATATATATATATATATATATATATATATAACAAAGTGAAATAGAGAAGGAGATAAACATATTCCATAACCAAAAGAAAAAAAAACAGAAATGATACACCTCAAAGATAGTCTCCCAAAGTGAAATTCCAACATCAAAGGACTAATAAATAGAAAACCAACTAATCCATGTCATAACATTGGTAAACTCTCACCATGTCACCACCAGCTACCTAGATAAAGCTAACAAAAACTTCACCGCCTCACTACATCACCATGTTTTTTCCTGCATCGAAATACATACAAAAGTATATGCACCACTGAAGGGGTACGTAAGGTTTGAGCTAATAGGATCAATAGGATCCCACCCAAGTGTTCCATAACAAGTATCTGTGCAATAATATAAACATGCTCAACTTTAAATAAAACAATGCATGATAAATAGTTTAATATTTTTTATATCAAAATCATGGGAAAATATTTAATTATCCATTTTTCCACATTCCTGAAATAATCCAGGTAAAATAGTTTCAAAGAGTTTCATATATATATCAAAGAATTTATATCAAATCAAAGAAAAGCATGTATCATATATTATAAAAACCATGGTAGTATAAGCTACAACAATACAATGCAAAATCACAGGTCACTTCATGCTAAGGATCACTATAGGTTGATATAAAATACTACTCATACCATAATCAATGACTAGTGTACAATCAAGTCCTTAGAACACAGGCCTAAGGAGCAGCGAAACAACCCATGAATCAATCCCATGAAAATTTCAATATCAATTCACTAGAACAACGGGCCTAGGGAATAGAGGAACACCCCATTAGTAAACCCCCCTATAATACATATATGATGGAACTAATCTAAACCTTCCACCTAAGTACCCAAAGATTCTCATGTGCCTTAATTTACAATCCATTTCATCAAAACCATGATTTGAAAACCATTTCAGAAATCCATTTCATAATGCTTTGAAAATACCTTTTCCTTTTACCAAAATAAGGGGGAACCATCTTTTATCAAAAACTTGTTCCACACAAAAATCCATCAATTAATCATGCCATTTAATTTATAAAATGATTTATCAAAACCAGAGTAATGAAATTTATCCAACATATTCCAGAAATTGAACCACCTGCCTAAAACTCATGTCGCACATGCCCTCAATAGGATCTGCCAACAATGAAGAACATAAGGATGAAAATAGAGACCATAGAAACAATAATCACATCCTAGAATTTATTAAATTTAGAAAAATGTTTCGATGAAAAGTAGAGATCAAAACATACCATAAGGAAACTTGCACACAAAAACAAAACCAACACAAGGGTCATCCACCAAAGAAAGATCTCATGATGAATCTATAAGGAATCTGAAATAATCAACTCCATAGACCAATGGATATATAATCTTAGTGAAATAAGGATACCATTATTTAATATAAAGAAGAAAAAATAGGAATACTCACCCAGATAAACATATCGTAACCGCAATGATGATCAATTGCTGAATGAAATGACTTGGAAGGGTTGGAGGACTCTAAAATTTCCCCTAAGAGCCTCTAGATCGAGAAGGAAGAAGGATGTAAGAAAATGAGATAATTGTCACTCTAATAGCACCCTAAAACACAACTTTAAAGACTTATATGGTATGAAACTCCCTTTCACATCGTGTAATCTATGAAACCCATGTATGCTGAAAACCTCAATGCCTTTTTATTAAAAATCATTTTTTACCATTACACAGAGTGTAACGTAAATTCATGATGTGTAATCTTCACACCATGTACTGGTCCATGACTTCTTCCAGGCACCCAATACATGGAATTTAAACCTTTTACATGATGTATAAAATTATCGCAAGATGAAAGAGGTTCATGCACTGATCCAAACTCATGACATTTTCCTGGTGACTAATACATGACGTGTAATCACTTTACATGGTGTTTATTTATTCCACATACCATGAAAATACCATTTTCAAATCAAAAGGCTCAAAAATAACTCTAGTTTTATTCAAACTTAGGGAGAACCTCATAAATTCTTTAACATGTTTATACCTAGTCTCCATTAATTGAAACAAATACACATCCCTGAACTTTAGGTCATTCTACTCAGTAAATTATTTCCATCCTTGGGAGTCCTTAAATGCACCCAAATAAAGAGGGAAATGAATAGAGAGAAGAGAAATACCTGAAATATTGTAACATGATGTTACAAACTCTTCACCATAATACTTTATATCTTTGGGAATTCATGTGGAAGAATGATTTTTAAAAAAGAGATGAGTCCACTACTCTCTCATCAATGAATCGCGCTCCCAAGTCTCATGAGAATTTGATCTGTGTCATCATAACACTCTGACCAATGGAATCGACTTCCCATGAAAGTCTTTTACTTGATATTCAACGATCTCTACTGGATGCTCCACAACTGAAATTTATGTCTCTAACACAATCTCTTCCCAACTAAAAATATGAGAGGGATCAAGATGGTATTTCTTGAGCTGCAATATGTAGAAAACATCATGAATTTTTTTCAACTGAACCAGAAATTCCAATTGATAAGCAACATGACCAATCCATTCAGTGATCTCAAATGGTTCAACATATCTTGGAGCTAACTTTCCTTGTTTTACAAGATGACGATGACCTAACTTAGGAGAATCCTTCAAGAAAAGATGGTCATATATAAAAAAATCTAAAGGAAAATGCTATTAACCCATATAATATTTTTGTTGACTCTAAGTTGTAACCAAATGTTGATGTATATCCTAAATCCTCACTGATGTCTCTTGAACAAGAGTCAGTCTTACCAAAGAGGCTTCACCCACCTCTACCTACCAAATATGTGATCTATATGGGAATCCATACAAAGCCTCGAAAGGATCCATTCTAATTGACAAATAATAACTCTTGTTATAATAAAACTCAACAAGTCCTAGATGGTTATCCCGCAATCCACCAAAATTCATGACATCAACATGAAACATATCCATAATGACCTAAATAGCATGATTTTTCTGACTTTCTCTCTATGGATGGCAGTTTGTACTCATCTTGACCTGAGTCCCCATCACCTCTTGAAGACTCCTCCAAAATCTTGAGGTAAACCTAGGATCCCTATTTGAAAAAATGGCAGAAGTAATCCCATACAACCTCACAATATCTTTCACATATAGCTTACCCATATCTTTAACTTTTTTGTTTTCCTTTATCAAAATAAAATGACATGAATTATTCAACTGATCAATAACCATATAAATAGAATTATTCCCTCGGGGAGTCTTTAGTAATCAAATAATAAAATCCATGGATACCTCATCACATTTTCAAATGAGCACCAAAATAGGCTGAAGGAAACAAGAAGCTTTTAGATTCTCTGCCTTTATCTATTTCTAGGTGTGGTGGTGGGACACATAATCAGCAATGGCACACTTCATACTTGACCACCAAAATCATTGTCTCAAAAAATAATACATATTTCTAGTGAATATATGAATGTCCCATGAATAAATATAATAATAAAACAAATTTGGTATCCTCACAAATTCTGGGATGAAAAAATGATCCCCAAAAATGAGTATATAATCTGAAGAGAGAGGACAACTATAAATGGTCTCCCAATCATAAAGGGTTTCTAAAATTACTCTAAACTCATCATACTATTTTTGAATCTATAGAATATAATCTAAGCGATATGATAACCATACCTAAAATATTCTCTTAAGTGTCCAAGTGGAACTGAGTGAAGATTCTCATAAGGTTCCACTCTTTATTTGATTCTAAAACAGATTTTGATGGTACTTTCTAGTTGAGAGTGCCTACAAAGATATTCCTCATCCACTGGGTGTAGGTAATGTTGAAGTAAAAAGTCTGAAGGTATTCCACCCACCAACTATGTCTGATATTCAATTATTTATGATAAAATATATAGACTAGGATCTTATGGTCAGAAAAGACTATGAAACTCTCCCTAAAAAGATAATGTAACCAACACTTAAGCACATGCATAATTGTGGAAAGCTCTAAATTATAAGTGGGGTGATTATTCTCTTGTATTTAAAGCTGATGAGATCTATAATATATCGCATGATCATCTTTCATAAGCACACAACCCAATCCATCACCAAAATCATCACAGAAAACCACATACCCCTTATCGGGCTCATATAATATCAAAATTAGAGCTGATGTCATAAGTTGTTTCAGATCATTTAAAGAAGTATAACACTTTACATCCCATGTTAATTTCACCCCTTTCCTAGTAAGAGCTGTCAAAGGTGATTCCAAATTTGGAGAAAAAATTGATGAACCATCAATAATATCTAGTAAGACCAAGGAAGATTTGAATCTCAAAGACATTTTATGGTTCTTCCCAAGAAAAAACAGCCTTCGCCTTTTCATGATCAACTAAAAATCATGTTCCCCAATAACTTCACATCTTAGATCTAGAAAATTCATTTTTAAATATTTACATATAAATGGAAACTACTAAGGATTTCTAGAAACAAACTCAAATGGTTCTCATGCTCATGATCAGATCTCAAATAAATCAAAATATCATCTACAAACACTACCAAAAAAGTGTCAAGATATTGATGGAATATCTAATTCATCAAATCCATAAAAACTGCATGAGCATTAGTCAGAAAAAATGGCATTACAAGATATTCTTAATGTCCATACATACTCCTGAAATTCAACTTCAGTATATCGGACTCATGAACTCTGAGCTGATGATAACTCGATCTAAGATCAATCTTTGAAAAACACTTTCCCCCCTTTAACTGATCGAACAAATCATCCACACGAGGAAAAAAATATTTTTTATTAACCTTTAACCATTTCAACTTCTGATAGTCCATACATAATCGAAGTGAATCATATTCCTTCTTGGAAAAGAGCACCATGGGTGCCCAAGGTGAAACACTAGGTTGAACAAAACCTTTTTCTTCTAGATCATCCAATTGAATCTTGAGCTATTTCATCACTACTAGTGCCATATGATTATAAGGTATTGAAATAAACTGTGCACCAGGAACCAGGTCAATCATAAACTCTACCTCCATCTCTGAAGGAAGACCAAAGAAATCATTTGGTAAAACATTAGGAAAGTCCTAAACAATATTGGAAAGGTCAAAAATAGAATAAATGTCATCAGGATCAACTACTACAACATACAACAAACTCCTGAGCTCTAGGTGGGAAGGTCTTGCATAACCATATCTTAAATACCGCTCTCCCTAAAACAAATGTGATCTTCCATTAGTGATAATAAATGTGACATGATAATGATAAAAATCAACCTCATCATGATGATCAATAAGAAAATCCATTCTGATGACAATGTTAAATAGATCCAAATTGAGAACAAGGAAATCCTAGATTAAATCCACATCAGCTATCGATAGTGAACAAGGAAACTAAAACACCTACTCTTTACTCTTACCAAGTGTTTTCTATAACTCCATTAAAAAGGACATGATCTCTATTGGAAGTTTAATCATATCAATAAAACATCCAGATATAAATGAGTGGGAAGTACTAGTATCAAATAAAGCAATCACCACTGAAGTTGAAATAAAGATGGTACTTATCACTATCATTGGACCTGCATCTACATCCTCTAAAAACTCATCTACTGCATAAAGGTACTTCACTCTTGTGACCTATTACTGGATTCCTATAGTCCTTGAAGCATCTTACTTCATTGTAGTAGCCTTTAGAGCCGATGATCCCTGAACATATTGAGGCATAGACATAGCCTAACAGAAATGCTATAGATGACCATAACTCCCAAAACTGTTGCACATATTCATAGGTTCAAGACAAGAATGATAGATGTTTATGATATTTCCACACTGATATAAAGTCATAGACACACTACTAGCTATAACTGAGGGTAAATAGGAGGCATGTCATTGAGAACCACCACCACCACTCCTTTGATGATCTTTCTACTTCCTCATTTTTCCTTGCCCGCCACTGAAGCTGTTACTAGGTAGAATATAAGGGGAAGAATATCCAACCTTAGTATCCATATTCAAATCTGATGTCATATACATGTCCACCATCTTCACATAATTCTAAATATTCAGCATAAATACATGTGATATGATATCTGGTCGCAAACTCTATAGGTACTTTTGGACCTTTAGTTAGTCATTATTTACTACCTTTAGAGAAAAAAAATCAGCTCAGAAAACTGATTGGTGTATGCTATCACTGAACTCTCTCCCTTCTATAAAGAGTGGATATCTAGAAACTTCAACATAATCAATGACTCAGGATAAAACAATTTAAATAATATGGTCTTGAAACCCTTCCAGTCCAAGCCCACATGCATATTTGGCTATAGCATGAAATTTCACCATTTCTTGTTGGGAACCTCAAGTATGAATTTCACACACTTCACCTTGATACTCTCAGGAATTTTTAGGAATTCAAATATATGATTTATCTTATCCAAACAGTCCTCCACCTCTTGAGGTTCATTCATACCTTTAGAGGAAGGTGGATTCTCATGCAATAACTCATTTGATCTATCTCATTCTCCCACCGCTCTTAGTTGTACCTCAAAAACTGCATTCTAGAATTATAGTACATTCTAGTTGGTAGAGAGAACTTCCCACACCATAACCTCAATAAGATTATATTCTATAGGAGGATTACCTTGAGGAGCATCCACTACACCCTCCTAAGGAACTCATGGAACATGTCTCAGAGGCCTACTTCTACACACCAAAATAGAATAAAGGATAAGAAAATAGAATAATCTCATTTAAAACCAGAAAACCATAATAAAAAACTAATAATAATATCAATAAATCAAAACACGATACAAAAATCCCAACATCCCATTATAACATGAGTCTCGTCATGGCAACAACAAGCTAAGTACTCACCAAAACCTACCTCTCAAGTCCCAAAAATTCTATCTTCAGTCTACTAAATGTCCCAAGATAAGGAATTTTGTGGAAAACATCATTTGATACCAAAATGTGATGAATCCAACCAAGATACACTTTCAAAATGGTACCCGGCTAGAATTTCCACATACCTGAAGGGAGTTCTCGATCTCCATGGGCTAGCGACTAGCACACGGGCATCAAACAACAACTAGAGGGAACAATTTTTCCCAAACCGAAGTAATCATGTGGAATATATATATATATATATATATAATAGAGTGAAATAGTGTAAGATATAAACATATGTCATAAATAAAAGAAAATAGCAGAAATGATACATCTTAAAGATGATCAGAACATCCTAAAGTACAAGTCCAACATCAAAGGAATAATAAAAAACCAACTAATACATATGATAACAGGGGTAAACTCCCACCATCTCACCACAAGATACCCATATAAAGTTGTTAGAAACCCCATCGCCACATTATAGCACCTTGTCTTTCCCTACATCGGAAGACATACAAAGGTCTATGCACAGTTGAAGGTGTGTGCAGGGTATTATCTAATAGACTTAGTAAGATCCCACCTAGGTGTTCCATAATAGGTCTCTATACAATAATCTGAACATGATCAACTTTAAATAAATCAAGACATGATGAATAGTTTAATAGTTTTTATATCAAAAGCTTGAAAAAACGTTTATTTTTTTCTTTTTCCACATTCTAAAAATAATATGGGTAAAATAGTTTCAAATCATTTCATATATATACATATAAATTCAATCATATAAAATAAAAGAAAATCATGTGTCATATATTATCAAAACCATGTCAGTACAAGATAAAATAGTACAATCCAAAAACATAGGTCACATCATTCCAAGGATCACTATAGGTCATGCTAGTAGACTGATCATACCACAATCAATGAGTAGTTCACAATAAATTCCTTATAACACAGGCCTAACACACCCCATGAGTGAATCCCCTGAAAATTTCAATATTAATTCCCTATAAAAATGGTCTTAGATAATATAGGAACACCCCATGAGTGAATCCACCGATAATACATAGACGATGTCCCGAATCTAAACCTTCTACCTAAGTACCCATGGATTCCTATATTCTATAATTTCAAAACCATTTCCTTAAACCCATTATTTGAAAACCATTTCATAAATACATTTCAAAATTATTTTAAAATACCTTTTCCTTTTACCAAAATAAGGTAAAACCCATCTTTTATTAAAAACCCATTCTGCACACACAAATACATCAATCAATCATTACATTACATTTATAAAATGATTTATCAAAACTAGAGAAATTAAATTCATCCAACATAGGAAATAAATAGAACCACCTAACTCAAACTTAGGTTATACATGTCCACAATGAGATCCACCAACAAGTAAGGACACAACGATGACAATAGAGGCCTTATAATCTATCCCCACATCTAATAATTTATTCAATTTAGAAAAAGGGACGACAAAGATAAAAGATCACAACATGCCTCAAGGAAAATCACATGGCACACCATAATAAACATAAGGGTCAGCCTCTAGAGGAATATCTCATGAAAAATCTAGAATAAATCATAAATAATCAACACCATGGATCAATGGATCTATAATCATAGAGCAATGGGGCTACCTTGATCAAAGATGAAAAGGAAATAGGAGGAACACTCACCTAGAGAAATGAACCACAAACATAATGATTATCAATCAATGAAAAAAATTATTTAGAAGGGTTTTAGGTCTCCAAAATCTTCCCTAAGATCCTCTAGGTCTATAGGGAATAGGGATTCAAGTGAATGATAGAATCATCAACTGTACGATTCCCTAAAATAAAAAAATTGTGATAATTACATGGTGTGAAGCCCCCTTTCATGTTGTGTAATCCATGAAACCAAATTATGTGGAAAATCCCATAAAGTTTTTATTAAAACCCAAATTTTACCATTATATGGTGTGTAATGTACATTCACAGTGTGTGATCTTCACACCTTGTACCTATTCACAACTTCTACCCGGCACCCATTATACAGAATGTAAACCCTTTACATAGTGTGTAAACTTCTCATGATGTACAAGAGGTTCACACTCTAAACCAAACTCATAATATCTTCTTGGTGACTAATACATGGCGTGTATTTCTCCTATAGACCATGAAAATCCCAGTTTTAGCTCAAAAGGCTCGAAAACAACTCCTGCATTCTCCAAACTTGAAAAGAACCTTGAAAATACTTTAACACATTTATAATTAGACTCCATTAATTGAAGCAAACATACTTCCCCAAACTTTAGTTCATTTCCCCAAAAAATTCTCTTCCTTCATGGGAGTCCCAATATGCACCTATATAAAGAAAAAAAATGATAATATAGAAGAGAAATTTATGAAATATGGTAATGGGTTGATACAATCTCTTTAACATAAAGTCTAAAAAGTTGTTCAAAATACATAGTATATTCAATAGGAATAAAATATACATATTTAGTCAATTTATCAACAATAACCCAAATCACATTATTACCTCGAGATATATTCATTAATCCCGCCACAAATTCTATGGATATATTTTCCCATTTCCATTCAAACACTAGAAATGGCTAAAGAATCCCCTTCAGTAGTTGTTTAGCTTTAACCCGTTGATAAGTAAAACATTTCTCAGTAAATTTAGCAATATATTTCTTCATAACTTCCCACCAATAATATTACTAAAGGTATCTATACATCTTAGTACTACTAGTATGAATAAAAAATAAATATTTGTGCCACTTCGGTGGTGGCGCAGTGGTGAAGGTGAGTGGCCTAAACATGTCATTCTTTGGGAGGTTTAGGGTTTGAATCTTGGGAGTCCGCTTTCAGGGTGAGCATATCCCCTGGGATCCACCCGTCTTTCCAGGTTTCCTGGTCTTAACTAGGAGAGAAAAATGAGGTGTGGTCCACTGAGCTGACAGATTGCTTTGATGAACCATCGTTGACCGAACCGTTACCCTTCGATACACTCTGCCATCTCAGCTAGCAACGACTCCTTCCCCGACTAGAGCTTTACCTCCGAGCAGTGACCCCTTCATGGGGGAGGGGGGTGACCATGTGTGGAGGGTTAAAAAATGCCACACATGGGAATTCCCTTTTGAAGAAAGAGAAAAAATGAAGATTTATGAGCTTCCATTAATAATTCCTTCTTTAACTAGGAATCACTCAGAATGCATAACCTCATTCCAAATTTGATAATGGTTTCTTTATCAAGATTAAACTCATGAAAATTACCCTTACTAGATGATTCTAGTATTTCTTGAAAACCATGATCTTCCTTTTGATCCTCCTTAATTCTTTCTGGAGAAGCTGACTGCACTGATACTTGTTCAAAAACAGAAGAATTTTATGCATACAAAAATTCTAAACTAATATTTATTAAAGAATTAACCAATAGCTGGTATTCAAAATGAAACATGGTTAATAATATATTATCTTTTCAACTCAATTAATCAAATACCTTGTTTGATTTACATGTATGATAGTGAATGTGAAATCACAATCCTTTATAAGTTTAAACCATCTTCTCTACCTAATGTTCAACTCTTTTTGAGTAAATATATACTTTAAACTTTTATAGTTAGTGTATATTTTACATTTTACCCCATACAAAATATGCCTCCAAATTTTTAAATAAAAAAACACTGTTAAAAAATCAATATCATGTGTAGGGTAATTCTTTTCATGAAGTTTTAATTAACAAGAAACATATGCAATTACTCGACCATCTTTTATTAAGACACAGCCAAGTCCTTTCAATGGAGTGTCACTGTAAATAAAAAACTCACCATTTCCTGTGGGTAAGTGTAAAATGAGATCATTAACCAGTCTTCTTTTCATTTCTTGGAAACATTCATCACATTCCTTTATCCAAATTAATTTAACTCCTTTTCAAGTTAACTTAGTTAGTGGTCTAGATAACTGAATGAAGTTTTCAATAAACCGTTGATACTAACCCACTAATCCAAGAAAACTTAGAATCTCAGTGAAATTTTTGGGTCTTGGTCATTATTCGACTACTTTGGATTTAGAAAGATCAATAATTATCCATTTTAGAAACAATATGCACAAGAAATGAAATATATTATAACCAAAATTCAGATTTTCTGAATTTTCCATACAATTTTTTTAATGTTTGTAAAACAGTCATTAGATGTTTCTCATGTTCATAATAGATCTTAGAATAAACCAGATTTTCATCAATGAAAACCATCAAAAAATAATCCAAATACTCATAGAAAACTATATTCATAAGATATATAAATACAATGGGTATATTTATTAACCCAAATGTCATAACCGTATAATCTTAATAACCATACATAGTATGGAATTCTTTCCTTGTAATTACTTCATCCTTCACCTTCAACTGATGATAACTAGACCTAAGATTAACCTTTTAAAAATACTGAGCTCCTTAGAGCTGATAATGTGTGGATCATAAATAAATTATGAAATTAACATAATCTGAATAAACAAGTACTTGACACCGCTTCATTTTATGGTCCAACATCTTCTATAGAAGTAGAAAAAGACTTTTACAAACCTTTTTTCTTTCTGTATTTATGATTCCCACCTTGAGTAACTAACTTAGGATATGTATTAACATAATGACTCAACTCGTTGCAACTAAAACATCTCACCACTGGCCGACTATCTGTTATACCATCACTATTCCAATTAGAAGTCTTTTCCTTACATTCACAAGCCAAATGACCAAGATTAACACATTGGTAACACTTTCATAATCCTACAAAACATTACTTAAATTTTATTTTACCGCATTTGGAACATTTGGGTGGATTACCTCCAAATTTCTTGGTTGAATGCTTCTTCATTTCTTACCACCTTAACCGCTTCTTAATTTTTTCATCATGAATTACATAAGTTTCAGGAAACTCTTTCTCAATTTTCTTATCAAAATGAGAATCTTATAAATTTTAAGTTCATGAGAGGCCAAATATCTTCATAAACTTGGTTTTAGACCAGTGTAAAATATATCATTTTTAATCTCATGGTCCATAACAAAATTTAGTGTATACCATGCCAGTATGGTAAAAATTTCCTTATAAGAGAACACTTACTCTTATTCCTTTTGTTTCAAATCCATAAATTGTCTTTCAATTATAATCCAAATAATTTTAATAAAATAATTATCTATAAAAATATCTTTAAAGACCATCCAATCCATGTCATCAATATCATATTTTTCCTTAGTATTCTTAATTACAGACCACCATCAATCAGTTTCACCTTCAAACTAATAAATATAAAGAGTTTCTATTTTATTTTCCATACATCCCATTACTTCAAATTTCTTCTCTAGTGCATTTATCCATCCTTCAACTATCATTGGGTCTGAATATCCACCAAAAGTTAGAGGGTGTTGTTTCATGAAATGATACACTATAGAAATATTTCTTTATAGATAATTCATTAAATCTATTTTTTGGGTGTCACTGTTAATATACTACATCGAATGATTCAATTCTTTCAAAAACTTCTATGTTCCAACCATTCTAGGTTGTTAATTAAGAAGTTTGTTATACCCTTGATTCCTTCCTACTTCATCTGCCCTATTTCCTCTGCCAAAAACCATTCTAAACAAACATGTATTAGAAGAAGAAGCATGGAAAAGTTAAAAATATATATCATGATAATAAAAACATAAATTAAAGTCTCTTTTTATTTTTATTTTAATATTCATATAACCTCTAAAGGTATCTAAACCGTTTCTCTAATATCAACTGTAACACCCCACAACTTTAACAACCCATAAATACATGATTTATAATAAGGGTTTCAACTTATTACATTTATAGGATCAATTTTTTTCATGGTTTTAGAGAATTAGGTAAGAAAATTACATAATAAAGTGGACACTTTCACATAGTAAGCATTTTTTTCAAAAAAAATAAAGCATTAAGTTTACACCCCCATTTTATTCTAGATAATTTTTCTTCGTTTAAGATGAGTCACCATAGTGTAAATATTTACCTTTATAACATTTCTAATCATCCTTAGATTTAGTGAAAAAAATTTGAAAATATGAGATGAATAAAAAAATCTCATTAAGGGTTATAAAAATTAAAAAGAAATCTTATTATTCAAGTGAAAAACATTAAAACCCCTGAAGACTTTTATCTTTTTTACAATAAAACATTGAGCACATGAATTAAACATGTCCACAAGTGAAAAATAATATTTTCTCAAAGAAAACCTTTAAAACTCATTATTAAGAATAGGAGAAACCATGAAGTCATCCTGAGGCATGTGGGAAATCATTAAATTATTCCTTTGAGAGAAAAAACCTTTCAACTATAAACTTTTCTTACCTCATTAAATCAAAATATTTCCATAAAAACCATTTTTTCCAGCATAATATAGGTAAATTGGATCATTATATTCATAAATATTTTTCACTCATGTTAAAACTACATTAGAATAACTGAATCCTAGTTAATTTCATTGGAGTAACCATCCCAGTTATCTCCTGTATTTTCACCTTCAAAGACTACATCATTACCCAATTCATTATAGAGCTATATAATGTTCACCCATCATCATGAGCTATATCAATCTCACCTACCATAATCTATAATTTTCATGTATCATATAATGAATATAAAATTTGTAATATTTCACTTTTTAATCATAAAACCCTTGAAAAAACTCATTTTAACCCATAATCAAATCACATTTCATTTTCTCATAATCATAAAGAGAAATATCTTTTTTCTTTGAAAACTCTTCAAAATGGTAAATTCATATAAGAGAGAGAATATGATATAATTTGAAAATCCATGTTAATTTGTAGAGGAAATTTGATTAAAAATAATGGCTATAATAGATGGAATAAATAGACGAGTCTTATATTTTTTTTTAAAAAAATTTGTACTTCTGTAAAATGTTGAAAATAACCTATATAGAAAGCGTTGGAAAGATTATTTTATAATAATTTGTAAAGAAAGTAAAAAAAATAGTTTAAATGAAAATTTTAAATATTTTAATTATATATAAGAACATTATTGAAACATTTAAAATAACATGGATATGGATGATAACAAGTTTAAAACATTTAAAACAATATTTTAAAGGAAAATCCCATACCTCAAGTCTTAACTCGTTTAGTTTGTATGTCTACTATCCTGAGTAATAAAATTATATTAATTTTATAATTGATTAATATTATTTTTCATGTTCATTTCATTTTCATAATTACCTTTATTTCATTTTTTTCCAAGTTTTATTTGGTTACTAAAATGGTTAAGTTTGCATTGGACGTTTTGAGGACGTCTTGTTTATAACTTCATAACAACATTGGTGCATTGACCATGGTAAATAGGGTTATGGTTCAATTAAATACATAATATTAAAAATGTTATAATTATCATATCTATATATTATAAACACTTTCAAAACCAACCATATAAGGTGGTCATAGAAAATGAACCACGTCGTTTCCTAGAGATGGTAGTTAGTACGTACACATGAACGACGTTTCTATTTTTTTTTCTAATAGATGGAAAAGAAATAAAGTAGATGATATTTTACTTTTATAGAATCATAAATATTTTAAAATTTATATATTTATTTATTAGTTTCATCCTTATTACCATCCTTATAAGTTAGATATGAAAAATGAATCGCATTGTTTCGTGGAGGTGGTATTCCTCACGTACGCAAGAGCGATGTTATCAATTTCCAACGGATATAAAGGATAAAAAGGTAAGTAATATATTATCTTTATAGAATCATAATTATTTTATAAATATCATATACATTCATTTGATCCATCATTTTAACCATCCATATAATCTGATAATGAAAAACGGAACACATTGCTTTGTGGAGGTGGTAGTCAACACGTACACACGAGCGATGTTTTCATTTCCCATATGATGGAAAAGGATATAAAAAGGGTTGTAACATAATCATAAAAAAATTAGTACATGTAAGATAATTTTTTTATTAATTCATCATGGTTTAATAATATTTTAAGTAGGTGTAAGAAGAAATAAACATGAAACACTCGGTTAAGAGTTATATCTCTTCTTTGGGAAACCATCTTTGCATTACACCTTAAACCATATAGATTTGGTCTTTTGGTGAGAAAAAAACTTATAGTATATGGGGAGGGATTTTGGGGAGATATTTGGGTATTTTTTGGCTAAAATAGAATTCTCAAAATGTGTGAATAATGGAAGATAGTGGTTGCCCATTTATAAGCAAGGGGAGTGACACACTTGTAATTATTTAAAGTTTTAAAATAATATTAAGTCAATCTCATGGTAAAGTGGAACTTAAAAAATTATATTTGAATCTAAGGGGATTATTTTCAAGATAATATCATAAAATAATAATTAATATATAATTTTTGACCTTATCACTTAGTTTTTGCCTTAATTAACCCGTTTTACCCTTTTACCGCGGTGTCATATTTTTATCATCGTTACTATTCATAATGAAAAGAAAAATAAAATTGAACTCATTAATAAATTTAAATATTCTGAATAAAAATATGGAATACATTTTTAATGATTCAATTTATATAATTGGTATAAATCACTTTTAATATAAGCCTGCGGTTTGCAATGAGAAATGATTTTTAGAAAATTGTATTTTTAAGCATAAAAATGAACTTGTACCAAAATAAAAAATAATATCAATTCCTATAAAATTATTTATATTATTTTAAATAAATTTTATATTATTTTACTTTAAAACTAAATCCAAATTATAATAGTAATTTTAAAATACTTTATTTAACGAAAAGAAATGGTGGTTTTGCAAAACTCGACATTTTTTACTATTCACTCAAAAATCAATATTTTCAGAAAAATACCAAAAATTAATCATAAGATATATTTGATATTTTTATCCCAAAAAATAATTTATTTTTATCAAATTAAATTTCTAAAATTAATAAATTTATCTTCTAAATAATACCATGCAACTCATTGAAAAATAATTTAATTAAATAAAACTTTTCATTTTTCGATTGAAAACGTTTATTAAATTTTTTATAAAACTCTGATGAATATAAATCTATAAAATGAATAATTATAAATCATAATATTTATTTATTTCAAATATTAATTGGGTTTTCACGTTAATTCTAATATTGACTCATATTATCGGAGGGTATCTTTCACAGCCCCTGATGGAAGCATCTGTCTGTTTCATGGGGAATAAGACCCTTGTTCGAGTCAGGAAAGGCCTACTCTTCATGAAGTTGGAAAGATTAATTTATATTTAAATTCTCTTTTCCTATAGTCTTATGAATAAGTCATTTGAATTGAGATACCTCTAGTGGTTAAAGGGTTTCTCGATATGCTTCCTAATAACACCTCAGGGTTTCTTGGAGTGAGAAGTCAAATTTCCCATAGATTTTATTTCAAGGGAATAGTTGAAAAATTTGTATTCATTCCATATTTACCCATATGAAATAAATAATTTAAATATCTAGCTCAATGATTTAGAGGATAAGGGTGTTTATTTATCCTAGTGTAACCCTATGGGCCGCCTCGGTGCTCTTTGATAAAAAGGTCGATGGATCTCATCGACCTTGTGTCAATTATTGGAAGATAAACCAATTATTTCATAAAAACTTGTACTCTTTTGTTATGTATTGTTCTTATAATATTTCATTATCATCGCCTCTATGTTAAATTACTTAAGTTTACTTTTTGAATATGAGAGGTTATGTTTCTAGGGCATGTTCTGTACGGTCAGGGCATTATGGTTGATCTTAAGAAGGTAACAATTGTTACATATTTGAAAGAGCCACAAAATTTCCTTGAGATATGTAGATTCTTAGGTCTCATGGATGAATTGAATATGGAATTTAAATAAGAGGATAAGATTTTTTTTCTTTTTAATGTGCTACTAATGACATCTCTCAAGATTATTTTCTAAGAGAATTTGAAGGAAAAAAAGAATTTAAATGTATAAAAATCCTTATATATGGTGTAGATACCACCTCTGGGTGGTCTCTATCTCCAATAGGAATTATTTGTTTTAGCAGTAGTTATGTGGTTCCCTTGTCTGTGAGGATGGTAGTGGTGAAATACTGTTATCAATCTCAATGGGTTGTTCACCCTGGCACCACCAAAATGTATTATGATATGAGGCATTACTATTAGTGGCTAGATATGAGTGGTGTATATATGATTTTTTATCATGGTGATTAAGCTTACAAAAGGTGAAAAATGAGCATCAAACACCTTTGATATTTCTTCATCCTTTTACCATATCTACATATAAATAGGATGAGGTTTCCATAGATTCTATTATTGGACTACCTTATACACCTAGGGAAAGGAATGTGATTTGGGTTTTCATTTATTGGCTAAAAAAGTCTTATTATTTTATATTGATTAGGGATAAAACTAAATTTGAGGATCTCATAAAGGTTTATCCACAAGAGATGATATGGTTATATAGAGTTCCTTCTACCATTGTATTCAAAAGGGATCCTCATTTTACTTCTCAGTTTTGTAAAGGACTCTAAGAGCTGATGAGATATTGGGTTAAATTTAAGTATGGCCTACCACCCCCAAATATATGTCTATAAAAAGTGGGTGAATTAGATTGTGGAGGATATTCTCTAAGCCTGTATTGTAAATTTTGGTGGTCTGTGAGATTCCCACTCAACACTAGTCAAATTTTCACATAATAATGGATTTCATTCATCTATTTGGATGGACACCTTTAAAGTTATGTATGGTTTTCCTTGTCTTTATTCTTTGTTTTGGTTCAAAGTAGGTGATATCATCCTCATGGGACTGATACACATCCAATATATGATGAAGATGATTCAAATAATTCGGTAGTAGATGGATATGACTCAAAGTCATTATAAATATTATTTCAGTCATCATTATCTCTTGTAATTTTTAGTTGGTTGCCAGGTGTTTCTGAGGGTGTCACCCCAGTTATTCAATCAATGGTTGGGAAAGTATGGAAATATCACACCAAGATTCATGGTCCCTTTGAGGTTACAGAAAGAGTTAGTAAGGTTACCTATTGATTGGAATTTCTATCTCCGTTAGAAATTCATAATGTCATCCATGTTTCCCAATTGAAAAAGTACCATCCTAATTCTTTTCAAGTGATAAATTGGGAAGAACTCTAGTTAGAATCTGATGTCTATATAACCAAGAACCCAATCTATATAATTGACTCCCAAATTAAGGTGATTTGTGGGAATTTGATTCCTTTATTTTGATTCAATGACCTCACATGTTTGATGATCAAACATCAAGTTGAATTTTGGGGGAAGAAGTGATATGGTGGGGAAATTTTCCATTCCCACCATGTCATTTTTAGGTATGATGTAACACCCCAAGCTTTCACGATACGTTTCTCTTTCAATAATGCAATAGCTTGCATTGTACGCAAGTTCGAGATTCTAACACACCGTGACCAATAAAAGTAGCAGTTATGAATAGTAATACCCACCTTTTGAAATTATATAAATTTTATATTTCAAAATGGACTTCATTTTTGGATTCAGAATATAAAAATTATCCTAAGTTGAAATTTTTGTAATTTTTTGAGAACTTCCAATTTTCTATGAATCGAAAAAATACTTAAAAACAACTTTTTTAATCAAAATAATTTATAGTGATAAATTTTAATATTGAGTGGTTTTAAAGTATAATTAGAATATATTTTTACCATTTTATTCAATGGTGTTTATTATAATTAATTTCACTTTGAAATTGGGCATAAACAATTGTCAATCTTTTGATATATATTGTTTCTTAAAAACACAATATTTATTGTGACAGCGGGAATTAATTATTAAATTAATTAATTCAACTTATATGTTTTTAATTTTTTAAAATAGACATCATTTTTGAATTAGTAATATCAAATATATCTTAGGGTTAATTTTTGGTATTTTTTTAAAAAACTTCAATTTTTTGATGAATAGTGAAACCACTAAGTGGTAGTTAAAAAAACTGATTTTTCGTTTAAATGAAATTTTACCACCTCTGTGATTTGAATTTTTAAAATCCGACATACATCATTTTCATTAGGAAGTAAAATGTGGTTCAATGGGATTAAAATAATTTTTGGTGAATAGTAATTTTTAAGTTCTATTAATCGCGATTAAAGGTAATTAGTGTAACTTAAGGTAAATATAATGTTATAATAATATGAAATTACTTTTACACTTGTTCTACCCTTATTGGGTGATTCATGGATGACCAAGACAATCCATGGGTCAACTTGGGGACCCCATGGAGCCACTTGGGTAAGAAAATGACATTAATAACTTTTTATTTAAAGTAAAAAATAAAATCAACACAAACATGTGTTGTTTTACTAAAACAATTATTACATGGGGTTATATAAGTTAAATTTTAGACTATAAATATTCATTGGAAAGATAAAAATATTTAATACATCATGGTAATTTTTTTTATAATTTTTTGGAATTAAATAAATAAATTTATTTATCACACCATGATGATGCAACGATTACCTCATTAATGAAATTTTTAATTAAAATGAAAAGATAATGTAAAATATAAACCATACACTTGTCAAAAACCTATTGGATGGGTATATTTCTAATCCTTATCACCTTATACTCTAAATATATAATTGTGGGACCTTTGAAATCCGAAAAGTACTTCATAATAATGTAACATTTCATGACTTTCCAAGAGTGCCCCTCCTCTCCTCTTATAAAAGGCCCCCACCTCTACCACCTTATTCACACCTTCAATCCATTTAGATTGTCCAACATCTGCCCAAATACTCTCTCAACATCCATATCTTACTCCCAGAAGCCTCACTTTGGGTAGAAGTCTTCCCAAGGAAGCCTTCGGCTCAAATCAAAAAGAGTTTCCTGATTTAAAGGTAATGTCTTCACTTATTCTCTTTTGTTTTATTTTGCTTCTCCAACCCCTTAAACTCTTTTTATTACTTTATTTTGTAACAACACCAGTATATTAAATATACTAGAATGTTGTTATGATAATTATTCGAGCTACACTTACACACACATCCATCTAATGGTTAAAGAACACACTGTTTCCGTGGATGGCGAATTACTGCCTCACGAAACGATGATTGTTCTATCTTCTCCTAACACCTCTCATGGTGGCCATTATGATGAAACTATATTTATTTATGATATATATTATATTTATTTCCTCTCTATTCTTCTGTATTTTACATTTAAAGAATACCTTTATGCTTTGCATGTTGTGCAAATTCGATAATTTCATTTGAGGAAGTGTGGACTACCGCCCCCTCAACTGATGTGACTCGTTCATGAAATACATGGAATGTATAAATAATGAAATTAATGAACTTATGTGACCTATATAACATATATATTATACTATAATTATAATATATATATATATATATCTCATTTTTTTTAATTCCATTAATTACGAAATAGAAATGAAAGTAGCGTCCATGCGTACGTACGACTTACCATCTCCATGAACGGTGCATTTCATTTCTTACCTCTAAATGTTATATAATATTATAAAGGCAAGTATATACTAAATATATATGATATATATGACATATACATCATGAATATAATTCTGGATATAATGTATATTTTACCACATGAACAATTTTTAATTGTAAGATGTTTATTGTTGACTCAAGTACCAAAGAGCAACAAAAAGACCGTTATTAACTTAAATGACTACATAATTTTCATAACATGGTAATAAGTAATATAAAAGGGATAATGAACTTTAAAAGAGTTTCTTAAGAAAGTAGAGATTAACTCTAGTTTATTATTTAGGAGGTTAAAGAATGATCGAGTCAAGTCGGACACGAGGTAAGGGAACTTCTTAACCCAATTTCCATTCTTTGGGTTAATCTCCTAATTTCAAATTATGTCATGATATTATTATTTCCTATCTTATATTTTTACTTTATTTATGTGTACTTATAGTGAATACACATAATAGATTTATTTTATTTAAAAAATGATCTTTGTAAGGGACTTCGTCTCAATCTCCTTTCATTGAGACATATTTTGTTTTATGCACAACTTTCTTTTATACGATGTATAAACCCCTTTGAATTTTAATTTTATTCAAAAGGCATATTTTTATACGAAGTGTTTTACTAAACAAAAAAAGGGAATGTTTTTTTGTCGTACTTATGCGGCGACAACGACTTCTCCACCGCCGTGACCATTATTTGGGTTTCGGCTTCCTCTACAAGCCATAACTTTTTTTAAAATGAAAAATAAATACAAAGTTTTAATTTTATTTTATTTGGGTATTGAAAATGGTTTTGAAAGTGTTTTTTTGTTATATCAATGTATTGTATTGATATCTTATGATTGAAATGTGGAAATATTATGTTTCCTTTATGCATGTTTTATGTGATACGATTATGTTATGGTTTATGATATGTTTAAACATGTTCATATGAGGAATGTATTGGACTAAATAAGTGATGGGTGGAGCCCGCTATAGCTCCTCGATGCATCAGTAGGTATCATGAGACAAACTAGTGTCTTGGAACGAGGCCTTGACTAAATCTTATTTGTAGTCTTGGCACGAGGCCTTGTCTACGTGGTTATGATAGTCTGGCATTATCCATTCCTTCATTATGAAAGTGGTTACTGATATTGCATGTGATTATTCAAATAGTAGAATATCCATGTGAATAAGTAAATGGAATTATTTCATTTTATTTTTTCTATATTATGCTGAAGTTCAAGTTTAAAAGGCTTTTGTTTTAGTTATACATTGCCTTAAATGTTTATGTTTATTTATGAAATTTTCCGCTGTATTGTTATCCTTACTGAGCATCTGAGCTCACCCCTTTCAATGTTTTAATTTTTCTAGGATGTGATGAAGTATATTATGAATGACCTGCAGGGATAGTATGAGGGGATATGAAGACAGGATGTTTTTTTAGTTTTTTTTTACTTTATGATGTAATGTAAGACTTATGAATGTATATAGTGCTTCCAAGACTACTAAACTAATCGGTCTTCTGAGACTTGATCTTTTGTGATCATGCCAATGTTACGCAATAATGCACCGACTCTGGGTTACTGGGGTCGGGGTGTTACAGTTGGTATCAGAGGCAATTTAGTACTAACCTTGAAAGCTAGATTTAGATAAATTCTGATTAGTGCACATAGCCCTAAGATACACTTTGAGAATTAGTATAGAATAACTTCCTAGAATTTTGGTATTATAGAGATTTTGTGAGTTTTCCGAGCAATACATCCCTGTCTGGATGCGAGCAGGTAGAGGTGGATTTGGCACAGATGTACCTAGGGGTGAAACCAAAAAACACCGCTTTGAGCTAGACTCGAATGGAAACCGGTGCACGACAACGGGCTTTGATGCACTCTTGGTTACGACACTCCCAGGGGATATGCTTAGTATAATTATCATTTTCTTTAAAAACCACTATGAAGGGTTTATGAGTATATACTTCCTCAAAGAAATTTTTTTTATGATTATAGTTCAATTTATGTTAAGTGTTTTATAAGTATGGAATTATGTATTTTGATTCATAAACTAAACTAGTTTATGCCATTGTTTAGAAATGACGCCTAGTGGGAGGAATGGAAACCGTATCAATGCATGCACTCCATGTAGGGATTTACCTCCTGCTCAAGATAATTATAATGGAGTTGGTAATACAATTGGTGCTGATCAGCTTATCACCATACTGGGACAACTCACTCAGGTTATGAATAATAACCTTACTCGTATAGAGCACCCTGATCCGCAACGTGGAGGATCAATGTTAGATCGTTTCATGAGGAAAAAACCACCAATATTTAATGGGGGTACAAATCCATTAGTAGCTGAGAAATGGATAAACTCCTTAGAGAAAATATTCCACGCCTTGGGGAGTAGCGAAAGAGAGAAGGTGGTCATGGTAGTTTACCGCCTCACTGGAGATGCCGATCAATGGTGGTCGCTGATTTAAAACACAAAGGAATATGAAGAAGTATCAAGTATGTAATGGAGAGAGTTCAAAGAGATTTTCTTAAAAAAATACTTTCCACATGACCATCGAGCAGATATAGAAAGGCAATTTCTGAGTCTGAGGCAGAAGGAGGATGAGAATGTCGCAAAGTATGTGGCCAACTTTACAAGGTTTTCAAGACATGATGCAAATTATATACGTAACCCAAGAAGTAAGATTGGTCATTTCTTTGATGGTTTAAAACCATTTCTCCATCGAGCTTTAGTATCACAATCTTTCTCAACATACGAAGACATAGTATCGTGTTTTATCAAGATAGAAAAGAAATTCTCTAAATCTTATGATAATAAAGTAAAGCAAGAGAAGAAGAGAACGGTGGAATAAGAGACAAATAAAGGGAAAAATGGAAAGAAGGATTTCCCATTATGTGATAATTGTGGGAAGAATCATCCCGGTACTTGCATGAAAGGAATGGGAGTTTGTTATAAATGTGGAGAAAAAGGTCACCAGGCTCGTGATTTCAAGGGAAAGAAAGACGCTATCAATGTTGAATGCTACAATTGTAGGGAAATGGGGCATTATGCAAATGAATGTCCTAAGCGTCATGGAAACTTACCTCAGAAAGGGCCAAGGGATCAAGGAAAATCTTATACTGTTACTACAGTTGAAGTGGAATAATTAATGTATTGGTGCTTTTGGACTCAAGGATTATATTCTGGTTATAAGAATAATGTGATATATATAAGGATTGTACTGAAGTACTTATTGTTTTCATTAAAGTTTTAATATGATGAAGGTAATCATATTTTTGTGTGTGACAATAAGATAATCTTTACCTTGTTTGAGGAATATGATGATACAATTGATTTTGGAATTTAGAGGCCTTTTAGAGAAAGTCTAGACAGAGGTATTTTGGATAACTATAAAGGTTGTAATGGATTAAGTTGAACTTTGGATAGTATTGTTTAAAGTTAAAACATTTATGAATATTATTTTTGGAATATTATAATACTATAGTTTTAGGAAAAGGACAACCTGCAGGTTGGGGGATAACCCGTCTCGTCGGACAAAGCTGCAGGAATCGAACCCAAAACCATAGTGCGACATGCCTTTATTACCTACCACTAGCCTACAGGAAGTCCCTGATTATTACAACATATTTTTCTTCATGGTATGTGTTAATATTTGTAACCTTATACGATTAGGATAAATATAATATTTTTGATTTCTATTATCTTTTTGAGTGAAAATATGGGTTTGTGGTAAAAAAATTTATTAAAGAATAAAAGTCTACATGACAAGTATGTATATTTCCTTACGTACTTAGTAAATCTCCTAAATAAATTTCTCAACTGTATGAAAGGTAACTTAAAACAAAAACATTGTCGGTTAACTTTTACTATTGGAGAATCAATGATCATTTAACCAATCACAAGTTTGTTATTTTCTTGTAGTTAAATTTCTCCTGATCCTGTTTTCTACAACTATCCATCAGACCTTGATGGTTTGTTTTTCCTCCATATCCATGTTTTCATATAATCCTAGTATGGGTTATCTCATGTGACCTTTGTACTTCTCTTTCTTTCTTTTAATGTTATATTTTTATTAACCCTATTTCCGATGTGGGTTTTCCACAAAGGTATTTTCTATTTTCAACCTTTTATTTTCGAAGAACATTTTCAAATTGCGAGAACGCAATTTATTGAAGGAGGGGACAATGTAACATCCCAAGCTTTCACGATACTCTTCTCTTTCAATAATGCAATAGCTTACATTGTACGCAAGTTCGATATTCTAACACACCGCGGCCAATAAAAATAAGAGTTATGAATAGTAATACCCACTTTTTGAAATTATATAAATTTTATATTTCAAAATGGACTTCATTTTTGGATTCGGAATATCGAAATTATCCTAATTTGAAATTTTTGTAATTTTCTAAGAACTTCCAATTTTCTATGAATCGAAAAAATACTTAAAAACAACTTTTTTAATCAAAATAATTTATAGTGAGAAATTATACTATTGAGTGGTTTTAAAGTATAATTAGAATATATTTTTACCATTTTATCCAATGGTGTTCATTAGAATTAATTTCACTTTGAAATTGGGCATAAACAATTGTCAATCTTTTGATATATATTGTTTCTTAAAAACACGCTATTTGTTGTGACAGTGGGAATTAATTATTAAATTAATTAATTCAAATTATATGTTTTGAATTTTTTAAAATAGACATCATTTTTGAATTAGGAATATCAAATATATCTTAGGGTGAATTTTTGGTATTTTTCTAAAAAACTTCAATTTTTGATGAATAGTGAAACCACTAAGTGGTAGTTAAAAAAACTGATTTTTCGTTTAAATGAAATTTTACCACCTCTGTGATTTGAATTTGCAAAATTCTACATACATCATTGTCATTAGTAATTAAAATGTGGTTCAATGGGATTAAAATAATTTTTGGGGAATAGTAACTTTTAAGTTCTATTAATCGCGATTAAAGGTAATTAGTGTAACTTAAGGTAAATATAATGTTATAATAATATGAAATTACCTTTACACTTGTCCTACCCTTATTGGGTGAGTTATTTCCGACCAAGAAAATCCATGGGTCAACTTGGGGACTCCATGGAGCCACTTGGGTAAGAAAATGACATTAATAACTTTTTATTTAAAGTAAAAATAAAATCGACACAAACATGTGTTGTTTTACTAAAACAATTATTACATGGGGTTATATAAGTTAACTTTTAGACTATAAATATTCATTGGAAAGATAATAATATTTCCTACATCATGGTAATTTTTTTATAATTTGTTGGAATTAAATAAATAAATTTATTTATCACACCATGATGATGCAGTGATTACCTCATTAATGAACTTTTTAAATAAAATGAAAAGATAATGTAAAATATAAGTCTTAAACTTGTCAAAAACCTATTGTATGGGTATATTTCTAACCCTTATCACCTTATCCTAGAAATATATAATTTTTGGACCTTTTAAATCTGAAAGGTACTTCATAATAATGTAACCTTTCATGACTTTCCAAGAGTGCCCCTCCTCTCCTCTTATAAAAGGCTCCCACCTCTACCACCTTATTCACACCTTCAAGCCATTTGGCTCGGCAAACCTCTGCCAAAATACTCTCTCAAATTACCTCTATTACTCATAGAAGCCTCACTTTTGGAATAAGTATTCCCAAGTAAGCCTTTGTCTCAAATCAAAAAGAGTTACCCGATTTAAAGGTAATGTCTTCACTTATTCTCTTTTGTTTTTATTTTGCTTCTCCAACCCCTTAAACTATTTTTATTCCTTTCTTTTGTAACAACACCAGTATCTTCAATATACTATTATGTTTTTATGATAAGTATTTGAGCTACACTAACACACACCTCCGTCTAATGGTTAAATAACATACTGTTTCCGTGGATGGCGAATTACTGCCTCACGAAACGATGATTGTTCTATCTTCTCCTACCACCTCTCATGGTGGACATTATTATTGCACTATATTTATTTATGATATATATTATATTTATTTCCTCTCTATTATTCTGTATTTTACATTTAAAGAATACCTTTATGCTTTGCATGTTGTGCAAATGCAATAATTTCATTTGAGGAAGTGTGGACTACCGCTCCCTCAACTGATGTGACTTGTTCATGCAATACATGGAATGTATAAAGAATGAAATTAATGAACTTATGTGACCTATATAACATATATATTATAATATAATTATAATATATATATATATATCTCATTTTGTTTTAATTCCATTAATTACTAAATAGAAATGAAAGTAGCGTTCATGCGTACGTACGGCTTACCGTCTCCATGAATGGTGCATTTAATTTCTTACCTCTAAATGTTATATAATATTATAAAGGCAAGTATATACTGGATATATATGATATATATGACATCTACATCATGAATATAAATCTGTGTATAATGTATATTTTACCACATGAACAACTTTTAATTGTAAGATGTTTATTATTGACTCAAGTACCAAAGAGAGACAAAACGACCATTATTAACTTAAATGACTACATAATTTTCATAACAAGGTAATAAGTAATATAAAAGGGATAATTAACTTGAAAAAATTTTCTTAATCAAGTATATATTAACTCTAGTTTATTATTCAGGAGATTAAAGAACGATCGAGTCAAGTCGGACACGAGGTAAGGGAACTTCTTAACCCAATTTCCATTCTTTGGGTTAATCTCCTACTTTAAAATTATGTAATGATATTATTATGAAATATCTTGTATTTTTACTTTATTTATGTGTACTTATATTGAATACACATATTATATTTATTTTATTTAAAAAATTATCTTTTTAAGGGACTTCGTCTCAATCTCCTTTCATTGAGGCATATTTTGTTTTATACACAACTTTATTTTATACGATATATAAACCTATTTGACTTTATGTTTATTCAAAAGGAATCTTTTTATACAAAGAATTTTACTAAACGGCAAAAGGGAATGTTTTTTTGTCGTATGTAAGCGGCGACAACGACTTCTCCACCGCCGTGACCATTATTTGGGTTTCGGCTTCCTCTACAAGCCATAACTTTTTTTTAAATGAAAAATAAATACAAAGTTTTAATTTTCTTTTATTTTGGTGTTGAAAATGGTTTTGAAAGTGTTTTTTATTATATCAATGTGTTGTATTGATATCTTGTGATTGAAATGTGGAAATGTTATGTTTCCTTTATGCATGTTTTATGTGATACGATTATGTTATATTTTATGATATGTTTAAACCTGTTCATATAAGGAATGCATTGGACTTAATAAGTGATGGGTGGAGCCCGCTATATCTCCTAGATGCATCGGTAGGTCTCATGAGACAAACTAGTGTCTTGGCATGAGGCCTTGACAAAATCTTATTTGTAGTCTTGGCACGAGACCTTGGCTACGTGGTTATGATAGTCTGGAATTATGAATTCCTTCATTATGAAAGTGGTTACTGATATTACATGTGATTATTCGACTAGTAGAATATCCAAGTGAATAAGTAAATGGTATTATTTCATTTTATTTTTTCCATATTATGCTGAAGTTCAAGTTTAAAAGGCTTTTGTTTTAGTTATACATTGTCTTAATTGTTTATGTTTATTTATGAAATTTTCCGTTGTATTGTTATCCTTACTGAGCATCTGAGCTCACCCCTTTCAATGTTTTAATTTTTCCAGGATGTGATGAAGTATATTATGAATGACCTGTAGGGATAGTATGAGGGGATATAAAGATAGGATGTTTTTTTTAGTTTTGTTTTACTTTATGATGTAATGTAAGACTTATGAATGTATCTAGTGTTTCTAAGACTACTAAACTAATCGGTCTTTCGAGACTTGATCTTTTTTTATCTTGACAATGTTATGCAATAATGCACCGACTCTAGGTAACTGGGGTCGGGGTGTTACATATAAAACATGTATTTAATGGATTTTATTTTTATTATAAATTTTCTAATTTTTTCCCTTGTAAATTTGATGTTTTTTGAGGAGTGGGGGTGTTGCATAGTTGGCGCAAGTTAAGGGGAATCCATATAAAAATAATGCATTTGGTTTAAAACTTTAAATAAGGAATTTTTCATGGTTAGTGTATGTTTTGACTAAATTTGTGTACTAACTGTGAAAGTGTCTAGATGATGTAGTACTAACCTGCATGGTTAGCGCACAGTTTTTCAAACCATGTGGTCTACCCAGAACTTAAAAACTATAAAATCACATATCTACCCCTATTAAAAATTAAATCCCTAATATTATATTTTCCCCTCATTTATAACCTCAGTTACCTTGCACTTGAATGATAAACTCTCCCGCTCTCCTAGGGTCTCATATTTTTGAGTTTTGTACTAGGATCTTTAATAGAAACTCTAAGTGTGTTTTTTCATTTCCTTTGACTTACTTTTTCTTTATTTCATGGATTTCTATTCTCCTAAAATCCATGGAAGCCAAGGTTTCCTCTTAATAGATTTTATAGGTGTGGGTTTTGATTTTTGGGATCTCTTCTTAATAGTTTTGGATCTTTCCCTCATTTTCAAATGGATTCGTTCTATTGTCAAGTGATTTGGATAGTCTAAGGTAGGTGGTTCCATTTCTCTATTTATTGGTCGAACTCATAGATTATTTTATTTTAAAATTTGATTATATAAACTTTTTATAAATATTATAAACATTATTAGTAAACTGATTTATATGGAGTTTCTTATTTAATTATCCTCTTAATGTTGTTCAATTGAAATGATCGTGTTTTTAATATAAAATTCAACTAATTATGAGTTTATTGGTGGAAAATTTATGTCTAATGAAATATTTGGCATTAAATAAAACTCATGGTAAACCCTAGGTACTTGAGTAGGATATCCTAGATTGGATGAGGTCATTCCCACTGGTTATAGTGACACCCTGACTAGTTAAGTAGTTGCATACACAAATCCCACTAGCCTAGTGAAGTGGATAGAGTTCATTTCCACTAATTAATGGTATCTATAATTAGTGATGTAAAAGTTATAGGTTCCACTAGCCTTAGTGACCTTAGGGTGTTCCACCATTTTTTTTTTAAGATAATAAGTATATGTTTTATTCTATATTCACTTATTTAATTGTTTCCCTTACTCTATATTGCTTGTTTTTTTCTTAAAATTTTAAAACCTTATTTTGTGTTTTTATATCCAAACTAGAATGATTTAATTTATCTAAAAAGGTTTGAACTTGGAACACTTGGTGGGTTCTCACATGGTGAGTTATTCCCACATCCAACATACACCCATCAAGTGTATGCGAACCTTGTTTATATTGATTTTGGTAAAGGCAAGACACTGCTTAAAGGCAATTTATGTTCTTGATATCTATGCCTTGGTTAATAGAGGTGACATTGTGGAATGAGCCCTTGTGTCTCATTATGATGGGTAGTGATTCCTTTTGTTTATTTTGTTTAATATATAGAATGTATGTCACGAACCGAATCTGATCGCCATCGAAACCGGCACCAAACCTGGCTCGTGACAAGGCCCAAAGGGCGTTCCCGATCCCCACGGGCTGGAACAAGTGCCTGGGTATCATAAAATGAGAATTGGAAATGATTTACCCAAGTTTATAAACATAAAATAACAAATGAATCCAATAAAACGAATCTGGATTTTTCAAACCAAACAATGTTTTACAAAAATTCAGAACTGAATTACATAGTCTAAAACAACTAAACAAGACTATAACAAAGGTACAAAACCAAAAATTAACAGCCCAAGAACCTCAACATGTTAAGAGGCATCACCCTCAAGCCATCTCCATAACACAGCATCATGAATGACCGGTGAAAACCTGAACTGTTGGCACAAAGGTTGTACCCAAACCTACGACAACAAAAATAACCAAGTCTACTTACACCCAAGGGTGTGAGTAGAGTGTGAGACAATGACCAGTATGATACCACCATTAATAGATTCCATGTGATAAACATTCAAAGACTAAAAGCATGCAATTTTTCAAAAACATGTAATTTCTAGCTACAATTTCTAAAAGACGCAACTTAAAAAATCAGTTTTCAAGTGGGATAATTTAAAGAATCAACACTTTTAAAATAAATTCAAAAGCTACTGAATTTTTTCAGCCAAATATACCGTATGATTACGGTAAGTATAAAGGATCTAATGAGCACAAGCAATAGGAAATAACCCCTAGGCACTAGCTAGCTGTGGGTCCGAAGTACCTCGTATCTCGGTGAGAGTAACCACAAAAAATATCTGTTCTTGTGCACGAGACACTAGTAGGAAACATACCCATAACCTATTGGTCCCCAATCATCATCAACATATTTTAGTTAGAGTTTTAATAATCGATCTTGCTAAGTGAAACTGAGGTCAAACCCCACAGATTCACTAGCATACTAGTACACGTCCACCCACCTAGATACCCGGGTTTTCCCTTTGTGCTCAAACAAGTTCAACAAGCCAAGAAATATAGTTTTCACATGAAAATATCACTTCCAAATCACACATTAACCAAACAGCCCCATGTACATCACATAAGTCACAAATTCCATTTTTCATTCAAATGCATTTTGAAATCAAACTCACACCAAAATAGCCCACAACACTTTTTGCATAACTTTCACAATCCAACACATCCTTTAACAAATTTATAAAGTCCCTCAAAATATGATAAACATAACATAACATCCCACTCACATGTTTCATAAAACCCTTTTTATAAACAAAATCCATTTTTCACATCACACTCACACAAACAGTCCACATCACATTCAAACCTCTTTCACATTTCAGTAAATCCATTAGACATTTTTATAAAACATTTCCAAGAGGATACACATCACATGAAAGAATTATTCACATTTAAAATGGTCCGTTTAAAAGTATAAAAAATCCAAAATAGTTTTCCAATATGGTTTCACCTCTTACATAAATCATTAAACCATTCAAAACTTTCATAAAACAATTCTAAAGAGTGTACCAAAGCTTTTCACATAAACCCCATTTCAAAACCGTATTTCAAGGAAAAAATCACACCAATAAAAATTAAAAACAGAATTGGAAGCCCCAAAAACATTTATTAAACTACCACCAAGTGTTATAAAAAACACCTCAAACAATACCACAAAAGATCCACATGAAAAGCACACGTTTTCAAAATCACTTTCAAGAAGTACAATAAGGTTTTACACCTTAAACCCATTAAAAAACTCTTTAAGACCTAATGGTACACCAATACCCTACCAAATCATAATTTTCATCCCAAACAAGATTTATTAAACCAATTTCACATGTTATAAAACACACCCAAACAATACCCAAAGGGTTGCACATGAAAAACCCCCAATTTTAAGCTAAAATGAAACTATAAAAACAAACATTTTACCAAATCCAACATAAACAGTTCCCGTACCACACACAGAATATTAGAAACATTCATAATAAGTAATTCAAGGAAACTAACTCATCTAGAAATGATTACACATGGAATACCTACCTTTTATGCTGAAACCCTCAAAACATGGTGTAAAACATCAACCGCACCACCGCCTTACCTCAAGGAATATAAATCCAGACCTAGACCACAATATTTGACCAAAAAGACACCAAATAAAACCCTAGTTTCGAACCTCAACTTCTGGACATGAGGAACTTCAAGAAATGGTGAAAGAAACCCTAAGGAAGGGGAAGAAATCAAGGAAAGAAACACTTACTTGAAACATCTTGAATCAAACGAACCAAATACACCAAAATTTGAATCTACAAGCAACAAAACCTGATATTGAGGCTCTAATAGGGAGGATAAGGTCAAGTGGGGACTAAAATGGGGGCAAAAGAGTGGAAATTAAAAGATTTATGAAAGAATCAACTTACCTTCTCATATCTGGACGATTTGAGGAACCCTAATAAGTTTTTACCTACTCAGCAAGGTAAATGAGGTCAAAAGTGGAAAAAAGAATAATGGGGGTGAGGCTCGGGATTTTGGATTTAGGTGAAAGGTGGAATCACGAGAAAATAGTAAAAAGTGAGTAAGTTATTAAATATTTTAAAAAAATTTAAAACTGGAAATGGCTCACGGGTTGGCCCAATTCCAAATTAATTCACTCAAACCCAAAATGTTAATGGGTTAAAAAAGGGTCCAAATGGACATTGTGATTTGGATAGGTCATAGGAGGAAATTTGGGAAGTAGAATGGATGAAAAATGTTAACAAATGAAGGATTTATAAAAAAAAAAATTAAATCTAGAATTGGGCTCACATTTTGGCCCAAATTTTAAAAACCCTCCATTTCCACCAAAATGAATGGAAAACCCCTAAAACAAAGAAAGAATGGAAATTACATGAAAAATACATTTAAAAGAAGTTATGGGTGTGACAATTTATATTTTATGATGATTTATTTTCTTATCGGCTTCCCACCCATCCTTTTTTTATTTTTGGATCTTCAGTTTTATGTATTTATTTATTTCAACTAGTTACTATTTTGATGTCTAATTTCTAGTGAGTCTCCATTGTTTCTTCACCATGTTTTGATGATGATGATGCTGATGATTTTTGTTGTTGTTGTTGTTGTTGTTGTTTTCATAGATACTCATTCATATGCATGACACACTAACACATAACGGGGTCATGTTGGGTCCTTGGATAGGACTCGTTTATTAGTTCATTAGGAAAAAAATTTCCAAGAAGTATTCTCAATGCCCATGCACTAATTATCAGCATGTGGGGATCGGGAACGACCTTTAGGCCTTTCCACAAAATAGTTCATGTGCCCAGGTTAGGGGTAACCGAATTGGTTTGTCAAATTATTTATTGAGTTATAGGATAATATAAGGATTCTATGGTGGAGGGCCTTGATCATCAATTTAGTTAATGGTGCAGTGGAAAACTAGCAGGAAAAAGATGTCCTGTTACATTTCTTATTTTCTCAATTTGATATTTTCTATATATATTGGTTCATAAGACCTATTTTTTAATTCATTTGTGTTTTGTATATTGCATGAATTCGTGCATTTAATATAGTTGTTAAGTTTTTTATTTTTTATTTTTTAAGTTTTGGGTTTCTATTAAATTTTCCATGAAACCATTTTTATCTACAAGTAGTGACTTTGAATATTTTAATACAAGGGAGACTAACAATAATTATTTTTTATTAATGGATTATGGAAGATATTTTTTAAGGTAATTTTCTAACACATTTGTCAACAACAATAAATGTGTAATGACCTGGACCTCTCCGCTCCATTCCTTTACTGAAATATGGTGTTTTAGGTGTTATGTGAGACCAAGATGACTTATCCCTAACACTTTAACAAATTTAAAAAATGTTGGCACTGAAACGGTGAGTCATAAATGGTGTCACTTCCTTAGTCAAATTTCCAGTTTTTTTCCAGATTTCCTACAGTTTCGCCCATTTGATTTTTATTTTGATGTAAAATGAATCAAATCCTTGTTTTAAGGGATTTAAGAATGATTAAAATCCCATAACTCTTACATTAATTTTTTTCCTAATAGTCGGGAAGCCTTTACTCAGTCAGAATGCATGATCTTTGACAGATCCGATCTTAATGGAAAATCCAGCATATCTTAAACCACTGCTCTGTTAAATATTCTAAAGTGTTGAGATATATTCCTCCCTTGTTCTTCCTTATTGTTCCCTGGTTCAAGAAACACAAACCTTTCCTTCCTTCATGTAGGATTTTTGTGTAGTGTTGTATCCTTGGATTGTGTCTTCCCTAGAGTTTCTTCCTACTGCATACGCACCCCCTATATTTTGGTGCAACCAGGAAGTGCCGATCTGTCCTCGATATATGGTATGTTATATCACTATTCTTCTGGATTCCTCTCCTTTTGTTCCTCCTTTACATGTTATGGAATGTGATCTCCATGTTTCTAATGGAGTTTTCTTGGGTGTTGGTTGGTGTGGTGGTGTCTCTTCACCCTCAGGTGGATGTAGTCTTCCAGGAGAGGTGATTGTGATTTGTTGTGTTGTTTATTCTCATAAAAAGAATGTCTAAAACCTTTTGATGTATGGGATTCTTGGATTCTCTATTATTTTACGTGAAAATATAGAGTTATCCTGTTTTATCCCACTGAATCATAATGGAATTGACATAATAAATATTTTAACCGAATAAATAAATTGGTATTGAACGTATGTTGTTGCCTCTTGTTTATGCTAGATAGTGTGATATCTATGATTTCTTTGTTTATCATGTCATTTTTGATGGAAATTGGTAAAGAATTTAAATCCGGTATTAATTTTAAATTAATTGGATAAAGATAAAGAGGCGTGTTTTTGAATTCAGTTGTTGTTGTGGTAAACTGTTGATAATCGAATGGATTCAGTTTTGCATGTTTAAATGAACTGGCTAATTCAAGATGGATTAAATAATTGGTTGTTTGATAAAATATATTTTCTAGTAAGTCTCTGAGTTACCATCTTTCTTATAAAGTCCAAGAGCCATATTCTCAGAGTTATGAGTGCTTGTTGTGTGTGAAGACTAGATTCTTTGCTTGGGGTTGAGAGACCAATTGCTTGTTGTTTTTTCCTACTGCTTGTGTTGTGGTGTGAGCCTGGGAGGTTATTTTGGTATATGAAGTTGGGAGGCCTAGGGTTTGGGGAGAATTTGACACCTAGAGTGGCGAGATACATTGGTTTATGCATGTGGGTGTTAGGTAAGACACCAGAGATGATGAAGTGGACCAACTATGAATGTTGGATGCTTGTTGAATCTTGTTGGCTGTTTATATTATTTATTTTTTCTCACTACTTAAGGTATTTGATCTTTATTAACCTCCTTCTAAAGGAGGTGAAGATGCACGGGGTATTCCACGTGCTTTCCGTGTTTAGATTCTCGAGGATGGATGGGTCTATGCTTATTCTATAGGTGGAAAAGGATTGACAAGTAGTCCATATACTCACCGTGTTAAGCCCCTTATGTTTGGTAGCTTAGTTTTTCTTTTCTAGAATGCTGGGAATTATGGGAAAGTAATAATTTTGTTAATAAATGATTGAATAAATGATGTTAACTCATGGGGTTGGAGCTTGCTGGTATGCAATGCTGAGGTAATTTTTCTGAGAAGTTGTGGACTTAGTTTGGTTATGCTTGGGGGTATAAAACCTGGTGTGATGATAATTAATTGCAATGTGGAATTAATAATGGTTAATTAATGGTTAAATAATTAATTACATAAAGTGAAACTGATAAAAAGGGATAAGTAACTTAATATTTATATTTAAATGGTTATATGCTTGTAGGATATCTAGTCTTAGCAGTGGTAGTTGGGAGTCTGAGAGACATTAGCTGTAGTTGAGTCTAAGACTAGATTTTTCCCATATTTTGGTTGTGATATATATTATATTATTTATTTTTTTTGTTTCTATAAGCTAATCCACCCTATCGGTTAGGGAAACTGACACCCTGAGGATTTTGAGCCCTGGGGGTGTTTTAACCAACATCCTGATGGGAGGATGGATGGCTGACTACCCCCTTTGGCCTCACTCTCTTCTCTTGGTAGTTACTTGTTCTGGTAGTCATGATGGTTAGTTTTCCCCATATATGTATGTAGAGTGATGTAATGGCTTTTGGTTCTTCACACACATATATTCTGGATATAGTTTCCTATGGACTACTATAGGTGTAACATGTATAGGTCGTGATGTCTTGAGGATCCTTACTCGGTGTATGGGCTATAATGGCTTAAGGTATAATAATTGATGTATGAAACGCGTTATGCAAGCTATGGTGGCTCCCCAAAACTACCTTGTTACTTTGGTTACATGGACTTGTTGGCTGTGTTGCACGAGGTGCATATTGTGGTGCTTTGCCCAGGTGTCTACGAGCAAGCCTTTTTGGAGAGAGATGCTTAAGACAACTGACGTTAGGGAAAAGTGGAAAATCAGTGGGGGAGTGGTAGTAGGGCACCCTCGATATTCTTTATTATATTATATACTATTGTATGTGATACTTAGTGAGAGTATCCATGGTGAGGATGGGAATATACTATACCTATTTCTGTGATGAGTTGGTTTCACTTGTTGTTCATTGTGCTTTAGCATGATTTCTTTACTTTTTCATGAGAGGCTCTAGGGATGATCCTACTGAGTATACTATTATACTCACCCTATGTTATATAAACTGTTTTTCAGGTCACTTGGAGCAGGTTAGAGACCAGACTGTTTATTACTAGCATGCAGATTTTGCAGGAGCCATTCGGGTTTCGTGGTTGCTGTCGTTTTACTTTCTTTTGGTACTTGCAATTTTACCTTTCTGTTGTAGTAGTCTTTACATGACATTACATATGTGCACTTGGTTTTCTTTTTATATTTCAGTATGATTTGGAGTTAGTTGGTTTCTGTCTTATCTCTCTCTTTCGCATGTGTTCTCTTATAGGGTAATGCCTCTCATATGTGTGATTATTATACCCTCGGTGCTAGTCTCTAACCCAGGGCTTACTGGAGGTATAACTTGGGTGTCATTATCTCCCTTCTCACATTACCATCCCAGGATAGGTACACTTTGGGGGGATGGGTCGTGACACATTGGTAGTTTCTTTTCATCGATGTTTGAGGGAACACACTTAAGGGAGGTGACACTTGACCAAAGGAATGGATTTTCTTCAGGTTAAGATGTTATAATATGCGATTGATATTTTTTATGACCCATGATGATCCTTGATTCCTTTCATAGGAAAAAAAACATAACATAAACATATTAATTTGATCACAAAAAACATTTTACTATCATTTTTTCATTTTATAATTGTAAATGTGATTTATAATTAATATAAATAATTTAAAAGGTTACAAGGGTCATATAATGAGCTTTTCATATGTGAATTAAGTATCCAAAATTTTTGTACATTATAAAATCAATTGTTAATTCAATTAATTAGAATTAATTATTTAATGGTTGTATTGTTTAATTAAATAATATTTGATCCAAATAAGACATAAAACAATTCAAATTATAAAAACCTTGTTATATTTTTTTTATTTAATAAAAAAATTATCGAGTTTCTATTTCATGGCAGAGGAGTTGTGCAAAAATCAATGAATATAGGGAAATTCTAAGATATGATGCTTCATCCAAACAAAACAAAAACAAAAAAGAGACAATAAAGACTAATAACAAAAACATTAAAGGAAATGCAATCTATCTTAACACTCCAAGATAAAGGGTATAAATTAATTCTAAGGGATTTATATAGTATTTATTCAAGATGAGAAATCATCGAGGCAAGGATTTAAAGTTATTCATCCCTAATGATTCTTACATTAAACAAACCAATTTTTAGTAGATGGTTTTTCTTATGAATCCAATATGATTAAGAATCATTAACTGGAACTTGGATAGACCATTAAATCCTAAAATTATTATAAAAAAATCATATAAACACAGTATAAGAAAGTGGCCTTTGGTAATGGGTTATATGCCATTTTTGATCAGAAATATTTGTTGTGTTTTGTGGAAATTATTTAGTTTCACCAAATAGAGATGATCAGACGAAGATCATCAGATAGAGTTGATCGTACAGAGATCATCAGACAAAGATAATTATACAAAGATAATTGGATATATATGATTATAAAAATATCATCAAATAGAGATTATCGGACAAAGATCACTGGACAGAGATGATCAGATGGAGATCATCGGACAGAGATCACCAGATGGAGGTTTCCTCATGTATAGTTTAAATGTAGACAAGCAAAAAGGTTTCACTAGACTAACTTGAATTGAACATAGTATATATATAGAGTATTTATTAGTGGTTTTTATTGGGGTTCCATCTCAATTCTCTGGTTTCAATCATATTCTATAATTCCCTGAGTTTTTAAAAGAGAAACTATGTTCGATAGTGTATGTGATAGGAAACACCGAACCTAAATGAACAATGATTATTTGAATATGACAACTTTAATCATTCTATTAAATTTATGATTATGAGTAGGATTAAATACTTTATGATATATATATATATATGTGTATGCCCTAAATATATCCATAAATTCTTAGTAAATAATCAATTAATTTTTGGTAATGTCTTTTTGTTCTTCAAAATATGTTTTCTTCAAAAATGATTTTTATTTATTTTTATATTATAATTATTATATAGAAAATTTAGAAAATGGATTTGATAATAATAAATCCATTTTTGATATCATGATATTAAAATTAACTTAGGGTTAAAATTTGATATTTTTTTTAAAATATAGATTTTTCAATGAATAGTAAAAAATATTATTTTTATGTAAAATTGTCATTTATTTTGATAAATTAATTAATTTAAAAGTAAAATATTATTTTAATTTTAATTTAAGGTAAAATAAGTATTCATTAGATATATTTAATTCAATTAATTACATTTAAATCATCTTTATACTGGATTTTAATACATATTTATTTTTATGATTAAAAACACATTTTTCTGAAAATTGTTTTAAAATATATAATGTTTATCTATTATAATTAATTAAAATAAAACCAAATGAGAAATGATTTAAATGAACTATTTATATTATATATATATTTATTAATTCAAATTAATATAATTAATATTACTAGTTATATAGTTAAAGTAAAATCATTTTTTAAATGCATTTTTCATAAACCCGTTTTCCATTGTGCATGCAGGTTTTATTTAAAATTAAATTATTCCACCTCTATGAATTGATTTTGATAAAATTTATTCCATATTTGGAATCATGATAATTAATATTAGGTAATAAGTTCAACTTAATTTTTTAATAATATGAATAGTAACTGTAGTAAATATTTATTTCCTCGGTAGAAGGAAAATATGTCAATTAAGGGTAAAAATAATTTAAAAAATACTAGAAACAAAGTAACCATAATAGTATTAATATTTATATTTCATTTTCATTGAAATGATTATTATATTTATTCCTTATTTTTTTACTTTATAAGGGTTCGAAAACTGTTATTATCAAAACCCCATCATTTCTCAGTTAATGTTGATTTTATTTTAAAAGTAAAAATACATATATTTAGAAAAAAATTTGGTTAAAATAAATATTATTTTTGGAATCATAACATCAAAATAATTCAACAATGATTTTTTTCATAATTTTCTGAGACAGTCGAATTTTTCAGGTAAAAATTAAATACTATATAAATATATAGTGTGTATTATGACATCATAATGACCCAAAATTGATGTAATAAATACTATAAAATATATCCACAACCAAATATAGTTTTCTCTTTAAAATAATGTAATTTTAAGTTTATTTTATTTATTTTATAAATCCATTATGAATCCTCCAAAACCATTAGCATTTTTAAGGTTTTAAGATCATTTCTATAAGAGTATGACCCACTTCCACATAAATAAGGATATTATTTTATTAAGTTAGGGCCTTTAACTTATATAATAATTAAAATCATTCCCATTTGTAAGAAACCATGAGAAAAAACCATGAAAAGGTTTGTGGTTTTGGTTATTTTATTATATAGAGTCCAAAACCTAAGTTTGAGAAATAATAAAGAAATATACACTAATTTACTATATAAACCCTCCTAATATCCCATTTATCTTTACTAAAAATCCTTAAATTGCATCCTTACTCCCCCCCCAGAGTCCTCCCAAGGCATCCCCAAGCTCTCAAGAAGCCCCACTCAAGCATTTGGAGTCACACACTCAAGTAAGGGATCTTCCACTCTCCTCTTTTTATCAAGCACCTCTTTTATATTATGTCTCTTAAATTCAATTTTTTCATGTTGGAATATGTTATTCAATATCCCCCATACTTTATATTTTATGTATAAATAATGATATTCCCCATTCACTCTCATTATTCCCTCCCATTAATTATGTACAAGTGTTACCATGCCAGAATTTAGTAAGGGATCGTCACCTTCTCTTCTTTATTCAAGTTTCTTTATTATCTTATGCCTTTTATTTCCAATTCCTAATGTTGGTATAAGTCTTTCCATGTCCCTATTACTACTCATTTTATTTAAAAATTATTAGATACCCCTTTCTCTCTCATCATCCCATTTTATGATATTTTTATGTGACGTTGTTATGCTGCCAAAATTTTACAGCAATTTTTCATGCCAAAACAATTGTGTAGTGAATAACATACCCATTTACGATCATGGGTGTTCACCTTTATACACTTATACTTATTTGACATGGGACTTAAATGTATTTATTCCACAATACTTAATCGTAGAATAAAATATGATGATGAATGAATCCATGTTGTATGATGTGGCACACTTAAGCATGAGAATGAAATGAAATTGACGGGTGAACCCAAAATTATATATCACTCCAATGCATTAGGTAATATTTATTATTGTAAGAACTCGAACCTACTTTTCAGGTATTTTTTTTCTTTTTCTATAGTTTTTCAGAAAAGAGGAGTTTCTAGAAATTTTTGAAGTACATGCCGAGTACTTTCTTTTTTTCATTAAACGCACTGGGGTCGCGTCTGATGGAAAGAACCATCTTATTCTAGGTTTTCTTCATCCAAGAGAGTCTGTACGGCCACAGATCTTCTCTAATCCCCCAAGCCTCTGTCTGTTCTCTGAATCAACCACCGTTGATTGTGTTGGAACCGCAGTGGTAAGCTCTTCCTTCTTCTAGATCATCGTTTTCCAATTCCTCCTCTTTTGCAAGTTATCATGGGTTGAACGTTTTAGATTTTTTTGTAGATATTTGAATTTATAAGGAAATTCAATCCTCGTGGCTCAAGTATATTGATCTCCTAACCTCAAGGTAGGTGGTTTGTGCCTTTCTATAGAAAGTCTTTGAGTATTTGTGCAAATTCCACCAATACCCTTGAACGGGGTATTGCGTGTTTTCCTATTTTTGCCCTTGTTGTTTTACTGCTTTGCTTATAGGCCTAAGTAGAGGTTACTGTTTGAGAATAGAGAATTTTACTGTGTTTTGGATGTTTTTCCCATGCATGTTTTGCCTGTTTATGACTGTTTGGTCTAGTTTTGCACGTTAGGCTATTGCCAGTTCCATACCTAGTCTGTAGGATGATATAACTGTTGTTCTTCCATGTTGTTATGTTGTAGACTGCTAGATAAGTAGTTCTTGAGGTTCACTTTGTCCGTTACGCGATGCGATACTTGCTGACTTTACATAGGGCTGTGGGAACCAAGTGTAGTAGACCATATGGATAATGGACGTAAGGGCTTCTCCAGAGTGTCTTTATAATACGATGTGAGACCATAGAGGGAATTGACGTTGAGTGCTTCCTTAGAGTGTATGTAGTTCCTCGACGCAGGCCACAGGGGGAATGAGACGTTGAGTGCTTCCCTAGAGCGCCTTTAGTATGATACGAGACTATAGGAGGAATTGACGGTGAGTGCTTCCCCAGAGAGTCTATTCTTTAGCTGAACCAGAGGGATGATATTGTGCGTGCCTCCCAGAGGGTTTCTAGTACTTATTAGTTGAACCATAGGGGTTAGGTTGTGAGAACTACCCATAGGGTTACCTGTTTGTTCTACTTTCTTGAGTGGTTTCTTACTTGTTTGTAAATTATATGCTTGAAACTGTGGATTGTTTGTTGCTGAGTTCTTTTCTATTTATTGCTTTTCTGTACTTTTACCTGCTATATATTCACTAACTGTTAGGCACAGATCTTTGGGTGGTTGCCTACTGGGATTTTATCTCACACCCTGTTTGGGTCGTTCTTTTGGGCCCAAACAGATTATATTATTGCAATTATTGATAAGGTAAAGCGCCCTTCGACTTCAGGTTCTTGATTACTATGGAGCTGGAGATCATGGGACCAAGTTGTGGCTTGCGATGCTGAGGAGTTTATCTGATTTATTTTTCACTTTGGTTTAACACTGTTGTATTCCATCATTGTGACTTGTTTGGATTTTTTCCTAGACATATATGTAACATGCATCATTTACATATATATCTTCTCCAATTGTTTCCTTTATCAGACTTTAGTTGTTACTGTTGTTTGGTATTTACTACTTCTGCTATTGTATGTATTTTTGTACTTCCGATGTGTACTCTGCCAATGAGGGCATAATTTCCCCACTATCACACCCAAGGCCCTCGCTGCTAGTCGTCAGCCTTTGGCATTTGGGGAAATGCGCTTGAGGCCATGTGACCAACCGGGTACGGGGCGCCTCTGGGTGGCTTCTGGAACTGGGACGTTACAAAGTGGTATCAGAGGCGTTTCTTTTCTCTTGACTTACTATTTGGAGCCTATATCCAGGGATAGGATGGAATAGGTACTTGGTAATAAGCTATTCCCAGGATTAGCTAACTCGTGTACAAGGAAAAGCCATACTACCTCATTTATTGTAATTTTACAGGTTTGTAATTTTACAGTTGATTTGATTTCACCATTGGGTGATTCACATGCTTTGTGTTGTTACCGTTGTTGTTATCGCGGTTCTATTTTTGTCACAACCCGATGAGATGAGGGTATTCCATCTCATGCATCATATAGGCACTTGTTAGAAATCACATGCCATGAATTCTTGCCATGCAATCTAGGATGCATTAGCGATCGCATGTTGTTGTGATAGACGTTGTGTAGATTATGCATGCTGTTGTGATAGATACTTTGATAGAATCCCTTCTGGTTGATAGGGAATTTGTTTGTATAGTTCTTTGCTTAGATGGATGCCAAACTTTGGTTCTTGAGGTGTTATGGGCCCTCATGGACCGGAATTTGGTGGATCATTGCTTTTTTCCTTGTTATAACTTGTATAAGATTCCAAGATTTGATTCGCGGGGATTATGGGCCCTCACGGATCGGAATTTGGCACCTTAACGCTGGTTTTCTGTGTTTTCTGGGATCTGGAGCAAATTCTAAGGCTATTGTTCAGAAAAACCTAAAATACACAGCGTGTACTTTGTGGTTACACACTGTGTAGTCTATAGCCGGGTCACTGACTGTGTGGGCAGGGACACGGGGTTGTGAAAATTCTTGTAGGAAAACGCCGTGTACTAGTTTAGCACGCTGTGTAGTCTGAAATAGGTACCCCGTCCGTGTCACGAACCACACGGGTCATGTTATCTTTTCACATACACACCGTGTCTGAATTTTACACGCCGTGTAGTATGACCTGGGTACCCGGCCATGTCACGAACAACACGGGTCGGGGAATTCCTTCAAGTGCACGCCGTGTTCCCGTAGAACACGCTGTGTATAGTTAACCGTGGAGCCGACCATGTAACTAACAACACAGGTCAGTGTTACCTTTCTCGTACACTCCATGTCCATCTGGAACATGCCATGTAGTGTTAGCAGTGTGTCAGGCCGTGTCGCTAACAACACTGGTCAGGTAAGGCATTTCTAGTACACATCGTGTTTGCCATGAACACGCCATGTAGTTTTGTCGTAAGAGAGCCATGTGTCTAGACCGTGTAGAAGGACTCAAGCAGGGAATAGGATTCAAGTACACGCCGTGTGTTCGTACAACACGCCGTGTATTTGGAATAACACGACCAGTTTAGGCAGGAATACACGCCCATGTAAATGACTTGAGGGAACATGTCGTGTAGTCTTTATACACGTCGTGTGGGCATGTGTTGTAATTTTTGAATGCTTTCTTTCCCATGTTCCCTTCTTACGCTCCAAGTTTCAGTACTTGATAATGTTGATCTAAGGTGTGCGTTTGACCTTACAGAGTCATGGCACCAAGACTTCCTCTGGTTGCACGCCAGCTGCCGGGTGGTGATAAGATGCTGAATATGGTTGATCAGAGACTTCCCACAGATCCTCCTGTTGTGCCAACCTTGGCACCAGCAGTGATACCGGTTACAGGCGCTGATGCACAATTTATGAAGGCTTTCTGAGGATGATGCAGACTTTCCAGGGAGCACCACCTCCTGCCTCGACTATGGCGGACTTGACACGGGTTTTCAAGCAGCAACATCCTCCCACCTTCTCAGGGGAAGGAGGGCCTCAGGCTGTAGATTCATGGCTAGAAGCCATGATGACGATCTTTGATCATCTGGAGACGCCTCTAGAATGGAGGGTCAAGCTCGCTACCTACATGCTACGAGACTCCGCCAAGAGGTGGTGGGATGTGATCTCACAGGCGGGTCATCAGCAGGTTATGGTGTGGGAGGAGTTTTAGTGCGTCTTTTACGACTACTTCTATCCGGAGACCCTGAGGGTCGACCAAGATCGGGAGTTCATGAGCCTAGAGCAGGGTACTCTTTCTGTCATGGAGTATTCCTCTTGTTTCACCGAGCTTAAGTGTTTCACACCCCTCCAGGGTGGATATGGGTTTTTCTTGGAAAGGAAGTTTGAGGATGGTCTCAGACGGGAGATCCGCTCACAGGTGAATATCTTCAGGCTGACTTCCATCGCTTCCATCATCAACCATGCACTGATTACAAAGTGCAATCTGAGAGATTCCGGAGCTGAGAGCCAGGGCGGTTTCACTTCCAGAGCTAGTGCTTCACCAGCTGACAACAGGAAGTGTCGTAGGGAGTCTACGCGTGGTGATCCGAGGCAGCAAGACACATCTTCAGGTAGCCAGGTGGTATGCTACCAGTGTGGAAGGGTTGGACATATGAGACCGTAGTGCCAGAGAGACCCAGTGGAGTGCCGATCTTGCAGAAAGATGGGTCACCTCCAGCGCTTCTGTCAGGTTTTCTCACCAGTAGCTGGTGACAGGGGTTCATCCATGACTCCTCGTTCAGGAGCAGCGCCACCAGTTTCTCACCAGTCGGGGAACTGGAGTTTTTCCGGCCGTTCGAGCTGAGGTGGAGGTTGAGGTTGTGGTGGTCAGTCACCAGTCTTTCAGCGACAGTAGGGTGGATCATCTCAAAGCGGTCAGGCAGGGTCATAGGGTCATGGTACAGGTCAGGTCAGGCTTTTGTGGTGGATCAGACCCAGCAGGAGCAAGATTCAGGACCCTCTACAGTTCGAGGTACGATCTTAGTAGCCTCAGTTTTATCTTCTACTCTTTTCGATACAAGGGCTTTGTAACACCCGAGACTTTTATAAGAAATATTTTGTTTTTATATAAATCATCAAAGGAATCTTTCACTACACACAACACTAGCTTGTATTGCTTTACACGCAATCGCGACCTTCCTTGATAGCTTGTGTCGTACGCAATACCAAGTTTCACTAAACAACGATATGCTATTAAAATATTATTAAAACTAGCCGTTATGAATAGTAATAACCACTTTTTGAAATTTTTTAAATTTTATTTTTCAAAATGGACTTCATTTTTTGATTCGTAATATCAAAATTAGCCTAGGGTGAAATTTTGGTATTTTTCTGAAAACTTTCAATTTTTGATGAATAATGAAAATACTGGGATACTATTTAAAACCTGACTTTTTATTTAAATAATTATTTATTTTATTTAAATTTATTTTAGGTCAAAATTGATACATAATACCTATATAAGTTCAATGAAATTCATTGGATTCATTTTATAATAATTTTAGATATATAAAAATTTTATTGAACTTTTGACCGTCTTTTACCCACCTCCTAGGAGAATTTGCAAATTTACATAAAACTTAATTTTACCACTTTTGTGAGTGGAATTTCAAAAATCTAAGAGACACGGTTGATTTCAGTAAGTAAAATGTGCTTCAATGAGATGAAAATAATTTTTGGTGAATAGTAACTTTTTAGTTTTTTTTACCACGGTTAAAAGTAAATAGGGTGATTAAGGATAAAAATGATATTATTATTACCCTAACACATGTCCTAATTCTATTTTATAAGTGTAATTTTACCAAAAACAACCTTAGGAATAAAATATGACCATTTAGGCCCACTTGGATTAAATTAGGACATTTATTATTAATTTATTTAAAGAAGGGTTAACATAGTTAAAATCAAAGTTTAAGAAGTAAATCATTTTTAATATAGCGTTATACATAAGATAAATTCGACTATAAATATTCATTAGAAATATAAAATGATTTACTACATAATGATATTTTATTTGTAATTTTTAGACATTAAATAATTTAATTTATTTATGACACAATGATGATGCAGTAATTATCTTATTAATGAAATATTGAAATAATTGATGTTATAAATACCCAAATAAATGTAATTTGAGACTTTTTATCAATTACAATAATTTTATATGTTAATATGACATGTTAGTATTTATTTAATTCACTTTTTTTGAACTAATCTTTCTGTTATGATTTTCACAAAAATCAATTACCAAATAGTATCAAAATTGACATAAAATAGTTTTTAAAACAAATATTATATTATTAATTGTTATTTTATTCATAAAAATATAAGGTTCAGCAAAATGACTTATATAATGTTATATATATTAATAATAAACAATTTGGGGTTCTTTTGGCTTGTTATAGTAAGTTTATTAACCTTATAGTGTAAGAAAACAAGAAGACACGGTAAAAGTAAAATTATTTAACTTAAAGTTAAATCTGAATAATAAGGTTAAAATAGGAACCTAAACTTGTATAAATTCTATTGGATGAGAGGATTTCGACCCATACCAACCTTATCTTCTAAATAAATTAATTTGGAGCTATTTAAAACTGAATATGACTTTATAATAAAATAATATTTTTAGTTTTTCCAAAGGTGCCCCTCTCCTCCCTTATAAAAGGGCACCTCCTCCCTCTCTTCCTCACACCACTTTAAGCATTAAATATCTTCCAAACCCTGACAATTTCTCCTCTCCACTTCCCTAGAAACATCCTAGAGGTTCTGGTCTTCTTCAAAGACCAATTTTAGTGCCCTAAAAGGAGGTCTCAAAGAGGCGCTTCAAAGAAGAGGTAATGTCTGTTACCGATTCTTTCAACTTTATTTCTTCTTCCACTTCTTCTTCTTTAGTTATTTCATTATGAAGTAATAACATCAGTATCACTCATATACTGATATATTATTATAAGTATGAAACAACCCTATTTCACCATCTATCCATCCTACGGAAAACAAAATCACCGCGCGTGCGTACGTACGGAATATCGTCTCCACGTCGTGGTGTAATCTATTTTCCACCACCACCTTACTTGGATGGGTATAATAGTGTAAATAATAACTATATATAATTATTGTAAATTTATATTGATTCTAAAATAGTATACATACACTCCAATACAATTCCACGATCATGGGAACGATATCATCGCTCGTGCGTACGTACGGCCTACCGTCTCCACGATGTGATGCGACTCGTTATACATGATCTTCATTGCATAATGATTATATAAATGAATTTAATGAATAAATCTGATATATATTACACTAATACCATTCTGTAAATGAGGTATCTATAACCTAAAAGAAGAATAAGAATTTATTCGACAAAACACGCATAAGAACAAAAGGCAATAAACACCCGAATAACAAGTAACAATGAAATATTACTAATTAGAATCTAATAATATGAACATATATGATATCATAATAATGAGTATGATTTTGGAATAAGTCAATGACATTATTTAAATCATTATACAGGAGGTTCAGACACTTACGAAGCAAATCGGACCTAAGGTAAGGGAAAATATCACAATCTCATTTTTATCCAAGATTGTTTATACTTTGGTATTTACTGGGGTGTATTTTATCATCCACATCCATGTTTCCTAAATATGTAATATTATTTTCATACACCTACAATTTTTTAAATCCAATTTTACCCTTCGGTGATTTTTTAGTAAAAGATATGAAAGGAATCTTTTGTCGTTTCTCGTACGAGGTACTTTTTGACTTTTCCAACAAAAGTATGAGAAGAATGTTTTTTTAACTTATACGACATGAATGGATTTTTAAAAAATTATTTCCAAGAAACTTCCTTTACAAGTTTTCAAGTTTATTTTTAATCAACTTCTTTAGTTTAAAATTGTATGACGTGTTAAAAAAGGAAAATGTTTTTTGAAGTGGAAAGGATATTTTCCTCAAGAATGGAGTTCAAGTGTTTTATCAAAATTATTTTCCATCTAAGATAATATAGGGTTCTGTTTCTATCTCTATTATTACATTGATTTGATTGTGTTGTGATGGAATTAATTTTATGATGTCCTTTTACCTTATATGGATTATGTTATGATGGCATGATGTTTAAGAATCTCATTTTTATTACATGGGTTATGCAATGATGTATGATTTATGATTTTGTGGCACACATAAGAATGGTATAATTATGATATGGGTGGGACCTATATCTCCCTCTAATGCATTGGGTAAAGATTTTATATCTCATGAGATAAACATGGATGGAATGGCAGGTTAAACCGGTTCAGTGAAACAGGACTGAAATGAGGAATGAACTCGGTTCAGAAATGGAATTTGTCCAATAATATAGTCTTGGCAATGAGTCTTGACTAATAATAAATGATTCTCTATGATTATGTGTGTATTCAACAAAGTTTTATGTTTTATGTTATGATTATTGGGATTACATTTCACTTCTATGATTTATCCCATGATATGAAATTATGATTTCATTTGCAGGTTAAGATTTCCAAAATATTATGTTCATGATGTGATTGATTTTTCTTTTGTTTACCCTTACTGAGCATTTGAGCTCACCCTTTTGTATGTTTTCTTTCCCCTAGTTCAGGAAGAAGGTTATTAAGTAGGATATGCCAAAAGGGACTCTAGATATGATGAAATAAATGGGAGACAATGTAGATGCTTTATGAACCAGTTGTTTATGTTTCCTAGTTTCTAAATACACTATACCTATACGGTCCTTTCATGGTTTTGTTATATGTTGTAATAAGTGTTCTTCAATTTTGAAGTATTAAAAATGTATGTAAAGTATGGGTCATTATAGTTGGTATCAGAGGAAAGGTATAGTCAACCTTTGGAAACTAGGATGTGAAATCCTTAGTAAGAATCCTACGGATAAGTCTAAGCATAGAACACAATCTTAGTATTTTAGAAATGGCCATGAATAACCTAGGATAAGACCTTAAGTGTGAAATTTTATTCTTGATTATATGGTTTTCCTATTATAATTAGTGTTGCTCACACTATTCTTCTTGGTTTTAGTCAATGGCTGGAACCCAAAGGAACTGTGTTAATGCGGAATGTGACGGGCAATGAAATGATTGTACTCTTGAGCAACCAAACGTTATGGGAGCTGGAATGCAAAATCTTATAGCCATGCTCACACAACTTTCTCAAGCTATGAATCATGCAGGACTTCCAAACGAGCAAAGGAAGGAGAAACATTCTGTTGAATCCTTCATGAGGCAGCGTCCACCTTCATTCAGTGGGTCTACTGATCCATTAGTTGCTGAAAAATGGATTAGTACTACTGAAAAGATATTTTCAGTTCTTCAATGTTCTGAACATGATAAAGTCATCTTAGCAGAGTATCGTTTGGAAGGTGATGCTGATCAATGGTGGAATCTTATCAAGAATACGAGGCAAAGAGATGAAATTGAGTCCATGGAATGTGACGAGTTCAAGAACTTATTTTTCAATAAGTACTTCCCTCGTATTCTTCGAACAAAGATGGAGAAGGATTTTCTTGAACTAAAGCAAAAGGATGATGAATCTGTTGGTACCTACGAAGCAAAATTTTCAAGACTTGCAAGGTATGTTTCTGGTATTATTATCCATCCTGAGATTAAGATCGATCGATTCTTTAGTAGCTTAAAACCAAGTCTTCGAAGGACGTTAGCCATAAGGGACTTCAATAGCTAAGAGGAAATCGTTCGATGTGCTCTCAAAGTTGAGATGGAGATTGGAGTAACCCATCAGTCATATGGGTTTGATAAGAAGAGGAAAATGGAATTCAAAGGAAAATCTAAAGAGCACACTGAAAAGAAGATGAGTTTTCTCGTATTCTCAAAGTGTGGAAAGAAACATGGAAGGAGTTTTCTTAAAGGGACAAGTAAATGTTTCAAATTTGGAAAGGAAGTTCATCGGGCATTTGAATGTCATAGTGATGGGAAGAAGATGTCTAGTGATGCGAACAAAGAAAAGGCTACACAGAGTGCACCTCCAACACTTCAATGTTACAAGTGCAAGGAAATGGGGAATTATGTCAATCAATGCCCTAATCCAAGGGTTGTTGATGATGATCGACGTCAACAAACTCTTAAGGCTAAAGATAAAGGAATGTCACATGCAATTTCTATCAGCGATGTGGAGTACGATAACGGAGTGGTGAAAGGTACACTTACCATCCACTCTAAAGTAGAAAATGTTTTATTTAATTCTGGATCCACCCACACTTTTATTTCTGAAGAATTTTCTAAGGGTATCACCGTATTAGCTCAACAATTAGATGTTGAGTTAGCTGTGACAACCCCTAATGGAACAACAATCGCATCAAAAGTTTATAATTTTTCTCTGATTGAAGTTTGTGGGAAAGTGCTTCCTGCAAATCTTATGATCCTTCCTATAGTGGAATTTGATGTGATTCTTGGCATAGATTGGCTTTATTTATATGGATCTCATATCAATTTCCAAATAAGGGAAGTCACATTTCATATTCCAGATCAATCTATGATCGTCTATCGATGCAAGGATGAACATAACCTTCCAGTGGAAATTTCTTCCATCTTATGGGTCTTGATTCCACTAAATGAAGGTTATTTATCTCAAATGGTTGGTGAGAAACTTACGATTAATAATATTCCCATTGTATGGGAGTTTGAAGATGTATTTCCGGAGGAATTACCGGGTCTTCCACCAAATCGTGAAGTTGAGTTTTCAATAGAACTCGTACCGAGTGTTTTGCCTATTTCAAAGACACCTTATAGAATGGCCTCAATTGAGTTGCAGGAATTGAAGAAGCAACTCCAAGAGAATATTGATAAGGGATTCATACACCCTAGTGTGTCACCTTGGGGAGCACTTGTTCTGTTTGTTAAGAAGAAAGATGGATCAATGAGACTCTGCATTGATTATTGAGAACTTAACAAGATCACTATCAAGAACAAATATCTTCTCCCGCGCATTGATGACTTATTTGACCAACTACGCGGAGCTCAATACTTTTCCAAGATTGATCTTCGTTCAGGGTATCATCAATTAAGGGTCAAAAGGGAGGATATACCAAAGACGACTTTCTGTACAAGGTATGGACACTATGAATTTATAGTGATGCCATTTGGTCTTACTAATGCCCCTGCTATCTTCATGGATATAATGAATAGAGTCTTTAGAGACTATCTTGATCAGTTTGTGGTAGTCTTTATAGACGATATTATTGTCTATTCAAAGAGCAAGGAAGAACATGGAGATCACTTGAGAATTATATTAAAGACCCTGAGAAAGGAGAAGCTTTATGCCAAATTTACCAAGTGTGAATTTTGGCTTCAAAAAGTTGCATTTTTGGGTCACATAATCTCAAAAGAGGGGATATCTGTGGATCCAGCAAAAACAGAGGTTATCGAAAGATAGTCGAGACCAACAACAGTAACTGAGATCTGAATTTTTCTTGGTTTGGCTGGATATTATCGATGTTTTGTGAAATATTTCTCACGATTATCTAATCCACTCACCAAGTTGACTTGGAAAGGAGTTAAGTTTGTTTGGACGGAGAAATGTGAAGAGAATTTCAAGGAGTTGAAAAGAAGGTTATCCAGTGCACCTGTGCTCACACTGCCTTGTAGTGGAGAAAGGTTTGTGATCTATAGTGATTCATCCAAGAAGGGATTGGGGTGTGTTCTTATGAAAAATTATATGGTGATAGCTTATGCCTCACGACAATTGAAAATACATGAGTAAAATTACCCAACTCATGATTTGGAGTTAGCTGTGGTAATATTTGCATTAAAGATTTGGAGACATTATCTTTATGGAGAAAGTTGTGATATTTATACTGATCATAAAAGTTTAAAGTATATTTTCACACAAAAGGAGATGAATATGCGCCAAAGAAGATGGTTAGAGCTGATTAAGGATTACGACTGCTCAATTCATTACCACCCTGGGAAAGAAAACAAGCTGGAAGATGCATTAAGTCGGCAAGACCATGCCAGTTTATCCATGATGAGGTTCACAAAAGATCCAATATTTATGGATTTACAAAGGATGGATCTTGGAATTATAATGGAAGGGAAAAAATCTTATCTTTCTCAAATGAATGTTCAACCATATATACATGTGAAGATTAAAGAGGCACAGAAAGAAGATGTAGAGTTACAAAAGAAGGTGAGAAATGTTCCTGAATTCAACCTTGATTGTGATGGAATAATAATGTTCAGGAATCGGGTTTGTGTTCCTCCCATCCCCGAATTAAAGAAGGAGCTGCTGGATAAGGCCCATAGTTCTTCATTCTCTATTCATCCTGGAAGCACGAAGATGTATATGGACCTGAAAGAGTACTTTTGGTGGGATGTCATGAAAAGAGATGTTGCTGAATATGTCTCTTGATGCTTGGTTTGTCAGAAAGTTAAAGCTGAGAGACAGAAGTCTAAGGGGATGTTACAACCATTACCCATACCCGAATGGAAATGGGAAAACATCATTATGGACTTTGTCACAGGACTTCCTAAAATATCTAAAGGCAATAATTCTATCTGGGTCATAGTTGATCGTCTTACAAAGTATGCACACTTCATTGCTATTAGAGAGGATTTCTCTCTGGATCAGCTTGCCAGGATATATGTAAAGGAAGTGGTAAGATTCCATGGAGTACCACTTTCTATTATATCTGATCGGGATCCGAGGTTTACCTCAAAGTTCTGGCGAAGTCTTCAGCATACTCTGGATACAGAGTTGAGTTTCAACACTGCTTATCATCCTCAGATAGACGGTCAGTCTGAGAGGATGATTCAAACTCTAGAAGATATGTTGAGAGCTTGCTCTATGGATTTCAAAGGTGGTTGGGATCAATACCTACCTTTGGTGGAATTTTCTTATAATAATAGCTTTCACTCCAGTATTCAGATGGCTCCTTATGAAGCTCTCTATGGAAAGAAATGCAGGACTCCAACTTCTTGGGTTGAAGTTGGGGAAAGAAATCTATTAGGACCTGATCTTGTTGATGAGATGGAATAAAAGGTCAGATCTATTCAACAACGCATAAGAGCAGCTCAGAGTCGACAAAAAAGTTATGCCGAAAACTAAAGAAAAGACTTAGAGTTTGAAGTGGGTGATAAAGTGTTCTTACGAATATCTCCTTAGAATAGAGTAATGAGATTTGGAAAGAAGGGAAAGCTGAGCCCCAGGTATATCGGTCCTTTCGAAAAACTGGATTGTGTTGGGAAGGTAGCTTACCGATTGATGCTTCCACCAAATCTCTCTCAAGTTCACGATATGTTCCATGTATCTCTCCTAAGAAAGTACATACCTGATCCTTCATATGTACTCAGCTCAGAAGTTGTACCGTTGGAAAAAGATCTTTCTTATGAAGAACAGCCGATAGAGATTCTGGATCGTAGCAAAAAAGTCCTACGGAACAAGACCACTCGCTTGGTGGAAGTTTTATGGAGGAATCACCAAATAGAAGAAGCTACATGGGAGCTCAAGGATATGATGAGGGAGAGGTATCCTCATCTGTTTATTACAAAGTGATGAATTTTGAGGGTGAAATTCATTTTAAGGGGGGAAGGATGTAACACCCGAGACTTTTATAAGAAATATTTTGTTTTTATATAAATCATCAAAGGAATCTTTCATTACACACAACACTAGCTTGGCTTGATTTACATGCAATCGCGACCTTCCTTGATAGCTTGCGTCTTACGCAATACCGAGTTTCACTAAACAACGATATGCTATTAAAATATTGTTAAAACTAGCCATTATGAATAGTAATAACCACTTTTTGAAATTTTGTAAATTTTATTTTTCAAAATGGATTTCATTTTTGGATTTGGAATATCGAAATTAGCCTAGGGTGAAATTTTGGTATTTTTCTGAAAACTTTCAATTTTTGATGAATAATGAAAACACTGGGTTACTATTTAAAAACCGACTTTTTATTTAAATAATTATTTATTTTTTTAAAATTTATTTTAGTTCAAAATTGATACATAATACCTATATAAGTTCAATGAAATTCATTGGATTCATTTTATAATAATTTTAGATATATAAAAATTTTATTGAACTTTTGACCGTCTTTTACGCACCTAGGAGAATTTGAAAATTTAAATAAAACTTAATTTTACCACTTCTGTGAGTGGAATTTCAAAAATCCGAGAGACACGGTTGATTTCAGTAAGTAAAATGTGGTTCAATGAGATGAAAATAATTTTTGGTGAATAGTAACTTTTTACTTTTTTTTACCACGGTTAAAAGTAAATAGGGTAATTAAGGGTAAAAAAGATATTATTATTACCCTAACACATGTCCTAATTCTATTGGATAAGTTTAATTTGACCAAAAACAACCTTAGGAATAAAATATGACCATTTATGCCCACTTGGATTAGATTAGGACATTTATTATTAATTTATTTAAATAAGAGTTAAAATAGTTAAAATCAAAGTTTAATAAGTAAATCATTTTTAATATAGGGTTATACATAAGATAAATTAGACTATAAATATTCATTAGAAAGATAAAAATATTTCCTACATAATTATATTTTATTTGTAATTTTTAGACATTAAATAATTTAATTTATTTATGACACAATGATGATGCAGTAATTATCTTATTAATGAAATATTGACATAATTGATGTTATAAATACCCAAATAAATGTAATTTGAGACTTTTTATGAATTCAAATAATTTTCTATGTTAATATGACATGTTAGTATTTATTTAATTCACTTTGTTCGAACTAATATTTATGTTATGATTTTCAAAAAAATCAATTACCAAATAGTATCAAAATTGACATAAAATAGTTTTTTAAAAAAATATTATATTATTAATTATTATTTTATTCCTAAAAATCTAAGGTTCAGAAAAATGACTTAGATAAAGTTATATATATTAATAATAAACAACATGGGGTTCGTTTGGCTTGTTATAGTAAGTTTATTAACCTTATAGTGTAAGAAAATAAGAAGACACGGTAAAAGTAAAATTATTTAACTTAAAGTTAAATCTAGGAACCTAAACTTGTCTAAATTATATTTTATGAGATTATTTAGACCCATCCCCACCTTGTCTTCTAAATAAATCAATTTGGAGCTATTTAAACCTGAATATGACTTTATAATAAAATAATATTTTTAGTTTTTTCAAAGGTGTCCCTCTCCTCCCTTATAAAAGGGCACCTCCTCCCTCTCTTCCTCACACCACTTTGAGCCTTCAAGCTCGGCCAACCCCTGCCAATTTCTCCTCTCCACTTCCCTAGAAACATCCTAGGGGTTCTGGTCTTCTTCAAAGACCAATTTTAGTGCCCTAAAAGGAGGTCTCAAAGAGGCGCTTCAAAGAAGAGGTAATGTCCGTTACCGATTCTTTCAACTTTATTTCTCCTTCCACTTCTTCTTCTTTAGTTGTTTCATTATGAAGTAATAACATCAGTATCACTCATATACTTATAAGTTATTATAATTATTAAACAACCCTATTTCACCATCTATCCATCCTATGAAAAACGAAATCACCGTGCGTGCGTACGTACGGAATATCGTCTCCACGCCGGGGTGTAATCTATTTTCCACCACCACCTTACTTGGATGGGTATAATGGTGTAAATAATAACTATATATGATTATTGTAAAGTTATATTTATTCTTAAATAGTATACATACACTCCAATACAATTCCACGATCATAGGAACGATATCATCGCTCGTGCGTACATACGGCCTACTGTCTCCACGATGTGATGCGACTCGTTCTACATGATCTTCATTGCATAATGATTATATAAATGAATTGAATGAATAAATATGATATATATTACACTAATACCATTCTTAAATGAGGTATCTATAACCTAAAAGAAGAATAAGATTTTATTCGACAAAACACGCATAAGAACAAAAAGCAATAAACACCCGAATAACAAGTCACAATGAAATATTACTAATAAGAAGCTAATAATATGACCATATATGATATCATAACAATGAGTATGATTCCGTAATAATTCAATGACATTATTTAAATCATTATACAGGAGGTTCGGACACTTACGAATCAAATCGGACCTAAGGTAAGGGAAAATATCACAATCTCATTTTTATCCAAGATTGTTTATACTTTGGTACTTACTGGGGTGTATTTTATCATCCACATCCATGTTTCCTCAATATGTAATATTATTTCCATCCACCTACAATTGTTTAAATCCAATTTTACCCTTCAGTGAGTTTTTATTAAAAGATATGAAAGGAATCTTTTGTCGTTTCTCGTACGAGGTACTTTTTGACTTTTCTGACAAAAGTACGAGAAGAATGTTTTTTTAACTTATACGACATGATTAGATTTTTAAAACATTATTTCCAAGAAGATTCCTTTACAAGTTTTCAAGTTTATTTTTAATCAACTTCTTTAGTTTAAAATTGTATGACATGTTAAGAAAGGAAAATGTTTTTTGAAGTGGAAAGGATATTTTCCTCAAGAATGGAGTTCAAGTGTTTTATCAAAATTATTTTCCATATAAGATAATATAGGGTTTCGTTTCTATCTCTATTATTACATTGATTTGATTATGTTGTGATGGAATTAATTTTATGATGTCCTTTTACCTTATATGGATTATGTTATGATGGCATGATGTTTAAGAATCCCATTTTTATTACATGGGTTATGCAATGATGTATGATTTATGATTTTGTGGCACTCATAAGAATGGAATCATTATGAGATGGGTGGGACCTATATCTCCCTCCAATACATTGGGTAAAGATTTTATATCTCATGAGATAGACATGGCTGGAACGACAGGTTAAACTGGTTCAGTGAAACAGGACTGAAACAAGGAATGAACTCAGTTCAGAAATGGACTTTGTCCACTAAGATAGTCTTGGAAATGAGTCTTGACTAATAAGAAATGATTCTCTATGATTATGTGTGTATGCCACAAAGTTTCATGTTTTATGTTATGATTATTGGGATTACATTTCACTTCTATGATTTATCCCATGATATGAAATTATGATTTCTTTTGCAGGTTAAGATTTCCAAAATGTTATGTTCATGATGTGATTGATTTTTCTTTTGTTTACCCTTACTGAGCATTTGAGCTCACCCTTTTGTATGTTTTCTTTCCCCCAAGTCAGGAAGAAGGTTATTAAGTAGGATATGCCAAAAGGGACTCTAGATATGATGAAATAAATGGGAGACAATATAGATGCTTTATGAACCAGTTGTTTATGTTTCCCAGTTTCTAAAGACACTATACTTATACGGTCCTTTCATGGTTTTGTTATATGTTGTAATAAGTGTGCTTCAATTTTGAAGTATTAACAATGTATGTAAAGTATGGGTCGTTATAGGCTTCCCATAGCTTTATCTCTGTTGTTGTTGTGGAGAGCCTTGGGCTCTGCATCTTTTCCTCTACCGATACTTTGACACTAGACACACTGTTGGGGACTAAGACGGCTAGTGTATGTCGGTTCAAGGAGTGCCCTTTAGAGGTGGATGGGTATCACTTTCTATGGGATCTCTAAGTCCTAGGGATGACAGGCTATGATTTCATTCTCAGAATGGACTGGCTCGTTCCCTTCCAGGCATTCGTCGACTATTATCACCGCAGGGTGAGTTTCATATCACAAGAGGGTGGATCTTTTATTCATCGAGATGAGTGGGATGTCTAGGCGAGTAGAGCAGGACCCGAGCATCATGGGATAGGTGGAGTTACAGCTCATATTGACAGTCTGTATCTGGATGACCAGGGTACTTCACAGTTAGACTTTCCTCCAGTGGTGGATCGTTTCAGGGATGTATTTCCAGAGGAATTTTCAGGTTTTCCTCCAGAGTGTGAGGTATACTTTTCTATTGAGCTCATTCCAGGAGCGGCACCGGTGTCCATTCCTCCTTATAGGATGGCTACACCTGAGTTGCAGGAGCTCAAGAAGCAGTTGGAGGAGTTTCATGCAAAGGATTTCATCCAACCCAGTACTTATCATTGGGGTTCACCTATACTGTTTGCGAAGAAGGCAGATGACACCCTTAGGCTTTGTGTGTATTATAGAAAGTTGAACCAGTTGATGGTCAAGAACCGATATCCCTTGTCTAGGATCCATGACCTCTTTGATCAGCTTCGAGGAGCCCGAGTGTTATCGAAGATCTATTTGAGGTCCGGTTATCATCAATTGCGTGTTAGACCATCTGATATACCTCTCACAACCTTCAGGATCAGGTATGGTCTATACGAGTATATGGTTATGTCGTTTGGACTCATGAATGCGCCGATAGTTTTCATGGCACTGATGAATCGAGTGTTCTATCCATATTTGGATTCGTTCGTGGTGGTATTCATGGATGATATCTTGGTGTACTCTCACACTCTACATGACCATGCTACCCATCTTGAGATCGTTCTGAGTACACTGAGAGAGCATCAGTTATATGTTAAGCTCTCAAAATACCACTTTTGGATGGATCAGATTCACTTCTTGGGTCATGTTATCTCAGAGAAAGGAGTATCAGTGGACCAAGAGAAAGTGAGAGCAGTAGTTTCCTGGGAGAAGCCGAAGAACATCTTCGAGGTATTGAGTTTTCTAGGGCTGGTTGGATACTACAGACGCTTCATACAGGACTTTTCACGCTTATCAGCACCGCTGACAGGTCTAACTAAGAAGGGTGCGAAGTTCTTATGGTCAGATTCTTGTGAGTCATCCTTTCAGGAGTTGAAATGGAGGTTGACTTCAGCACCGATACTAGTCTTTCCAGAGCTAAGCAAGAGCTACACTGTCTACTGTGACACTTCAGGTATTGAGTTAGGAGCTGTGCTTATATAGGGAGATGGAGTCATTGCGTACGGGTCTCGGCAGTTGAGGCCACATGAGAGGAACTACCCAACACACGATATGGAGTTGACAGCTATTGTGCATGCCTTACGTTGTTGGATACATTATCTTCTGGGAGATCATGTTTTTGTTTTCACTGACCACAAAAGTATCAAGTACATATTCACTCAGTGTGATATGAATCTGAGACAGCGCAGGTGGGTCGAGTATCTTCAATCCTTTGACTTTGAGCTTTCCTATATGCCGGGAAAGGGCAACGCAGTGGCTGATGCGTTAAGCAGGAGGACTTATATACATGCAGTTCAGGAGGCCAGCAGTGAGTGGCAGCTTATGGCTCTATTCTCGGAGATGCATCTGGAAGTGCACGACAGACAAGGGCAGAGTTTCCTTTCTTCTCTAGCTGTTACCTCTACGCTTCTTGATCGGGTTCGAATGAGGCAGCTATCAGATTCTGAAGGCTTAGTCCTACAGGAAAGCGTGTCAGGAGAGGACCCTATTCCTGGGTGGACTATAAGCGAGGATGAGATCCTACGATTCTAGGGACGCATATGGGTACCAGAAGACATACTCAAGGAGCTGATGCGGGGTTTTCATTTCTCAGTTTGGGAAGTTCATCCTAGCATCACCAAGATGTATCGTGATCTACACCTCCAGTATTGGTGTCCAGGTATGAAGAGAGATGTTGCTGGTTTTTTCATGAGGTGTTCCACTTGTCAGCAGGTGAAAGCGGAGCATCAGCGACTAGCAGGTCTTTTACAGCAGATAATCATTCCGAAGTGGAAGTGGAATGATGTCACGATGGACTTCGTGACCGGTTTGCCGAGGTCTCCTCGATGGAACGACGCAGTGTGGGTTGTCATCGACAGACTCACAAAGGTTGCTCACTTCTTGCCGATCAAGGAGACCTTCAGTTTTGATGAGCTGGGGCAGTTATACATCCGAGAGGTTGTACATCTAAATGGATTTCAAAACTCCATTGTTTCATACAGGGATGCGCATTTTACTTCTCGGTTCTAGAAGGGGATTCAGAAGGCTTTGGGTACACAGGTACTTTTGAGTACAGCTTACCATCCTCAGACAGATGGCCAGTCTGAGCGTACGATTCAGGTGCTTGAGGATATGTTCCGAGCTTGCATTCTGGACTTTGGAGGTTCTTGGGAGAATCATATCCCTCTTGTGGAGTTTTCCTACAATAATAGTTTTCAAGCAACTATTCAGATGGCACCTTATAAGGCTTTGTACGGTAGACCATGCCGATCACCCTTATGTTGGCTGGAGGCAGGAGAGGCAGCTCTGCTGGGATCTCGTCTTGTCCAGGAGACCATAGAGCAGATAGAGTTGATTCGGAAGAGGATGGCTACGGCACAGTCTCGACAGAAGTTTTATGTTGATCAGTGAAGACGACCTCTGGAGTTTAAGGTCAGGGATCAGGTTTTCCTATGTGTCGCACCGAGGTTGGGACACAAGAGGATTAGGAGACAAGGTAAGCTTTCACCGAGGTACGTCGGACCGTTTGAGGTGTTAGAGAGAGTTGGGCCAGTTGCCTATCGGTTGCAGTTACCTCAGAGGTACCAGGCTATGCACGACGTTTTTCACGTTTCTCAGCTCTGGCATTACTTTTCAGACCCGTCTCATGTCTTTCAACCTGAGGAAGTTGAGCTCGAAGCAGATGCATCATTTTAGGAGCATCCTATCTGGATTGTCGATCGAAGTAAGAAGGTTCTCCATGTCCGGTCTATTCCTCTGGTACGGGTGCTATGGTAGCATGGGCGAGTATAGGACGAGACTTGGGAGAGGGAGGCCGATGTACGATCGCAGTGGCCGGAGCTGTTCGGGGTTTCTTCTTCTACGCCTCGCTAGGGAAATTCGGGGATGAATTTCTTTAAGGGGGGAAGTTTGTAAGAACCCAGACCTTCTTTTCAAGTATGTTTTTCCTTTTTCTGGAGTTTTTGAGAAAAGAGGAGTTTCTGGAAATTTTTGAAGTACACTCCGTGTACTTTCTTTTATTTCATTAAACGCACCGGGGTCGCGTCTGACGAACATAACCGTCTTATTCTAGGTGTTCTTCATCCGAGAGAGTCCGTACGACCACAGATCTTCTCTGAGCCCCCGAGCCTCCATCTATTCTCCGAATCGACCGTCGTCGATTGCGTTGGAACTGCAGCGGTAAGCTCTTCCTTCTTCTAGAGCATCATTTTCCAATTCCTCCTCTTTTTCAAGTTATCATGGGTTGAACGTTTTAGACGTTTTTGTTTATCTTCGATGTTCTAAGGTGATTCAAGCCACGTGGCTCAAGTATATTGATCTTCTAACCTCAAGGTAGGTGTTTTGTGCCTTTCTGTAGAAATTCTTTGAGTATTTGTGCAAATTCCACCAATACCCTTGAACAGGGTATTGCGTGTTTTCCTATTTTTTCCCTTGTTGTTTGCCTGCTTTTCTTATAGGCCTGAGTAGAGGTTACTGTTTGATAATAGGGAATTTTACTGTGCTTTGGATGTTTTTCTCATGCATGTTTTTCTTGTTTATGACCGTTTGGTCTAGTTTTGCCCATTAGGCTATTGCCAGTTCCATGCCTAGTTTGTAGGATGATGTGACTATTATTCTTCCATGTTGTTATGTTGTAGACTGCTGGCCAAGTAGTTCTTGAGGTTCACTTTGGCCGTTACGTGATGCGATACTTGCTGACTTTACATAGGGCTGTAGGAACCTAGTGTAGTAGACCATATGGAGAATGGACGTAAGGGCTTCTCCAGAGTGTCTTTATAATATGATGTGAGACCACATGGGGAATTGACGTTGAGTGCTTCCTTAGAGTGTCTGTAGTTTCTCGATGCGGGCCACAGGGGGAATGAGACGTTGAGTGCTTCCCCAGAGCGCCTTTAGTACAATACGAGACTATAGGGGGAATTGACGGTGAGTGCTTCCCCAGAGAGTCTATTCTTTAGCTGAACCAGAGGGGTGAGACTATTCATTCCTCCCAGAGGGTTGCTAGTACTTGTTGGTTGAACCATAGGGGTTAGGCTGTGAGAACTACCCATAGAGTTACCTGTTTGTTCTACTTTCTTGAGTGGCTGCTTACTTGTTTGTAAATTATATGCTAGAAACTGTGGATTGTTTGCTGCTGAGTATTTTTTTTGTTTATTTCTTTTCTGTACTTTTACCTGCCATATATTCACTGACTATTAGACACAGATCTTCGGGTGGTTGCCTACTGAGATTTTATCTCACACCCTATTTGGGTCATGCTTTTGGGCCCAAACAGATTATATTAGTGCAGGTATTGATAAGGGCAAGCGCCCATCGATTTTAGGTTCTTGATTGTTGTGGAGCTGGAGAGCATGGGACCAAGTCATGGCTTGCGATGCTGAAAAGTTTATCTTCTTTCTTTTTCACTTTGGTTTAGCACTGTTGTATTCCAGCATTGTGACTTTTTTGGCTGTTTTCCTAGGCATATATGTAACATGCATCATTTACATATATATCTGCTTCAGTTGTTTCCTTTATTAGTCTTTCGCTATTACTGTTGTTTGGTATTTACTACTTCTTCTATTGTATGTATTTGTGTACTTCCGTTGTGTACTCTGTCAATGAGGGCATAGTTTCCCTACTATCACACTCAAGGCCCTCGCTGCTAGTCGGTAGCCTCTAGCATTCGGGGAAATGCGCTTAAGGCCATGTGACCAACTAGGTATGGGGCGCCTCTGGGTGGCTTCCAGAACCAGGACGTTACAAGTCTCATGAGACGTCATATTGGGACAGGTATTGAACCTAATTCCTTTATGGGACTTTGTTCATCATGATGTCTTTACAGTTATCCTTGACCTATGTTTGTGATGCAATGTTTTATGTTGTTGTCACATTTCCCATGTTTCCTTTATGATTATCATGTCATATCATTTCTCATTGTTCGTGTTTATTATTATCACTCCTGTTATTCCCCATTGACATGCCTATTGTCTAATGTGTATTATTCTCTTCATGTTATGCCATGTTTATTCCTTTACTAGGATTTCTAGCTCACCTCTTTCTTATTTATGTCCCCAGGTTATCTCATGCAGTTTTAAGTGCGAGCATGTTAAGGAAGTTCTCAATAAAGATGGCGTTTTTCTTGTTTTAAGTTGTTACGTAATGTACCTAATTACCAAAGACACTAGAATTATCAATCTTCAAGGTTGTATTAAGTGTAATATTATGTAATAAATAATAAATTAATGTGTAATAAAGAGAAGGGTTGTCATATAGTCACCAACTAATGATCATTTCATCAGATGGTTCAATAGTGTATCAGAGGTTACCTGGGTCAATGGGAGGTTAACCGTGAATCTCAGAGTTCAGTGCAACTTGTTCACCTATGAAGACCTCTATATAGAGGTGGTGTCCTAGTTTCAAAGTTGTGTGAAATTATTCTAAGATGATATAAGTTTTGACTTCATAGTATGAGACTTTGTAAATGGAGAGGAAGTGAGTGATGAGTATTGTATTTTATTGTATCTCCTTAATGAAAATGTTTATAGTGTTCCCCTATATATGTAGAACGTTTGACCGAACCACATAAATCTTGTTTTTATATTTTATTTAGTGGCATGTGTAAAGTGTGTTCATGGTGTTTTTTTATGTGGTGATTAGGTGGGATCTCATTCTAATTCTAGTGAATAGACATAGAGAAGGATGTTATCAGATAAACCATTGTCTGGTGGTGTTTTGAGCTTCCCACTGTGCAGGCTTGAGGTTATCGGGCGAGCTTTTGTCTGATTGTTTAACTGGAGTTCGTCCAGTGTACAAAGTGCTTGCTGTGTTTGTATGGTGGAAAAAATAGAGTGCTCCTCACTTGTGTTTTCCCCATCAAGTAGTATCAGATCAATTGTTCTACTCTACTCACAGCATTCAAGTTTCTCTTCTCTTTGGCTTGCAAGTTTTTTGTTTTTTAGTTGTGTCTACTTTTATCAAAAGAATGAATTCATAGGAAGGAAATATGTATATCGATAAGTTTGATGGGATTGACTTTTCATTTTGGACAATGAAACTAGGGAATCTTTTGATACAAAAAGATCTAGATACTCATTTTTCCTATAAATTTCATGAAACAAAGGACAAGATGGAATGAGAGCAGTTGGATATAAAGGCCTTAGCCTTGATAAGGATATCACTTGCTTGGAATGTTGCATTTAACATTCAAAAGAAGAAAATTAATGTAGAGGTTATGAAAGAATTGGCTGAAATGTATGAAAATCCAGTGGCTCTCAACAAAGTTTTCATGATCAAAAAGTTGTTTAGCTTGAGGTTATCAGATGGAAGACCTACAAAAGATCATGTGAATGAATTCATTATGATCTGAGGTAAGCTCAAATCAGTGAAGGTAACTTTCACAGATGATGTTTAGGATTTAATTATTATTTCTTCACTCCAGGAAAGTTGGAATGTTAGAGTGATAGCAGTGAGAAACTCTAGTGGGAAGACAAATCTTGTGTTTGATGAAATTCAAAATGATATCTTAAATGAGGAGTTGAGGAGGATAGAAGTCCAAGCTCCATCCAAAAGTTTTCTCATTACTACTAGATGGGGATGATCACCTCAAAGGGACCATCAAAATAAGAAATCTTTAGATAACAAGTCTCATAGAAGAATTCAAGGAAAATCAGTTAGTCTAGGTCCAATATGTTAGCTTTAAGGGAAGAAGGGACATATCAATAAATATTGAAGGAACCATACATAGGCTTTCACTTTTGGAAAAATAAACTTTGTTAGTAAAAAAACATAGGCACCAACTTATTACAAAGTATGATCGTTCCAAAATAGCTATGGGTTATTGACTATGGGGAATCTTTTCATTCAACTAGTAAGTGATGGTCCATGGTTGATCATGTACAAGGAATCTTGGACATAGTACATCAAGCACATGATGAAGCTCTAGATATAGTTGGTAAAGGTGATGTCAACATTAAAATGAAAAATGGAAGTGTCTTGAGATTGAAAGATGTTAAACATATTCTATGTCTCTGAAAGAACCTCATATTAGTGGGATAAATTGATGATGATGGTTTCAGAATGAATTTTTCTAATGGAGTCTGGAAGATCAATAGAGGGTCAATGGTGATTACTCGCGGAGTAAATAATGGAAGCTTATACTTGATCAGATGTAAGGATGAAGTTGTAGTGATCATAAGCACTTGATTGGACGGTCCGAAAATGTGGCACTATTGGTTTGGTCACCTTAATAAAAAGAATTTGAAAGTTTTAGTGGTAAAAGGCATGCTTAAGCTCAATCACATGGACTGATTTTCCTTCAACTTGGATAGTAGAAATCCAAGGAATCGAAAGCTCTAAATTTTTCATTTCGATGTTTGGGGACCATCTCTTGTTCACTCTAATGGAGAATCATTGTATTTTGTGACATTCATTGATGATTCCAATGAAAAGTTCTAGGTTTACTTATTAAAGAATAAATTTGATGTATTCTAGGCATTTATTCAGTGAAAGGTTTTCTTCGAAATAGATTGTGAATGAAAGTTGAAGTATCTCTGGACAGACAATGGCGGGGAGTAAATTGGACATGACTTTTATAAATTTTATCATGGAAAGGGCATCAATAATAAGAAGACTTTTTCAGGAACTCCGCAATAAAATGGAGTGGTAAAAAGGATAAATCAGACTTTTCAAGAGAAAGCTTGAAGCATAAGGCTTCACTTTGGAAGGCCTAAGGGAATTTTCAAAGAATCCATAAATACAATAGTGTATTTAGTGAACATAAGTTCATATCCAACTATGGAACACAATCTATTGGAAGAACTTTAGATCGGTAAGAGACCAAGTGTGAACCATCTCAATGTATTTGGAAGTATCATGCATGTTCATATCAATTCTAAAGACAAAGATAAGTTGGAATCAAAATCCAAGGTGTGTTTTCTCATCAGATATGGTGATTAAAGCTCTGGATATCATTTGTGGAATGATAAAAAGAAATAATTCATCCGGAGTAGATATGTTGTTTTCAACTAAGAACTTATGTGGAAAGATCATATCTTGGTTGAAAAGGAAGTTAAGGACATATCAATTATTGAATTTTAAAATGATCGAGTAGATTTTATCAAATGGAATCCTCATCTGGAAACTTCAATGGAAAATTTAGAGGTTGGCTCTTCGATAATTGGTCTACCGAATAAAGAATGTTCGGAAAAACATTTACCAAGTGGAGAAAGTTCGGATGGAAGACTACCAGATATAGAGTTTCCAATGAAAAAATATGAGGTTATGTTGAGAAGGTCCACTCGTATCAGAAAACCAGTTCAGAGGTTTAGAACTGATACAAACTTTCTACTTCTAACGGACATAGGGGAATCAGAATTCTCTGAAGAAGAAGCTACTCTCATAGACTTGAAACAGTGGGATTCAGCCATGGAAGAGGAAATGAATTCCTTAAATCTCAACAATATGTGGGAGTTGGTTGAACTGCTAGAAGGAAAAAGAGCTTTGGAAAATAAATGGTTTTTTCATTTGAAAGAGGAAGTTTATGGAAGTAAAAGGTACAAATAAAGACTGTTGGTGAAGGGTTTTCAGCAAAAATAAAGGATTGAATTTTCTAAAATTTTCGCACCAAAAGTGAAGAACACAACCATTCAAACAATGTTCAACATTGTTGCGTCTGGTGATCTACACTTGGAGCAGATGGTTGTAAAGACAATTTTTCTTCATGGGGGTTTGAAGGAATAAATTTACATGGTTCATCCCAAGGGTTATAAAGTTCATCAAAAGGAGGATCTGGTTTGTAAGTTGAAACGTAGTCTTTAGAGCTTAAAGCAAGCTCGATGATCGTGGAATCAAATGTTCGACACTTTTATTCTAGAGGAATGTTTCTGTCGATTTAATTCTGATCATTGTTGTTTTTGAAAGCAGTAGGACGATTGAACATATATCAGATTGTTATTGTATGTTGATGATATGTTGATTGAAAGTCCGTAGTTTTATCTGATCAATAAACTGAAGATGAATTTTTCCAGAAAGTCTGAAATGAAAAACCTCAGACAAGCCAAGAAAATCTTGTGGGTGAGAACTGAAAGGGATAGGAAAATCGGTACTTTAGTTTTATCTCGGAAGGAATGCATAAGGAAGCTCATCAAAAGGTTTAGAATGGACGGTTGTAAACCTGTCTCAACTCCTCTCATCGTACACCTCAAACTCTCTAAAGCATAAACACCATCAATGGATGAAGAAGTGTGCGACATGATAAAGGAGCCTTATGCTTCGGTTGTTGGAAATTTGATGTATGTAATGGTTTATACACTATTGGGCATTGCTTTTGTAGTGGGATTTATTAGCCGTATCATGTCAAATTCCGGACGAAAACATTGGGAAGCTTTGAAATGGATCATTTGATATTTGAAAAGATCTGTATATGCAACTTTATGTTTCGGAGATGATGATCAGTTGAAAGGCTTTGCAGATGTAGATTTTGCAGGAGACGTAGATTAATAAAAAAGTACTGCAAGCTTTTTATTTACTTTTGGTGGGATGACGGTCGGTTGGATGTCTTGGTTGCTACCAGTTGTTACTTTATTTACAACGGAAGTAGAGTATGTTGCCACTATTGAAATAGGGAAATAGTTGATATGGTTTATGCGCTTACTGAAGGAACTCGGAAAGAGATCAGATAGAGGAAAGTTATTCTGTGATATCAGGGTGTTATCCATGTTGCTTGCAATCCAATGTTTCATGCAAAGATGAAACACATTGACCTGAAATATTACTTTATACGAAGTTTGTTGGAAGATAAAGTATATGAACTGCAGAAGATTGTTGGGAAGCAGAATCCTACTGATATGTTTACAAAGGTGATAGTCGAACAAAATATGAGGCAACATTGTGTCTCAGTTGGACTTGGCTGATTGTAAGGAGATGAGAACACTGCATGCAACAAACAGAGGATGGGCTTGGATGGATGGTTAAAGGTTGAAATCCTGAAGTAATTTTGAAGTGGGAGATTATTGAGTTTTGTGGAAATTCTTATGTTTCATCGAACATAGATGATCAAACGAAGATCATCAGACATAGATGTTCAGACAGAGAGATCAGACATAAATCACCAAACAGAGGTTTCATGTTGGACAGTTTCAAAGTGGTCGAGTGGAAAGGTTTCATTAAACCGACTTTCATCAAAGAGAGTTAATCGGACAGTCCTCATAGGTGGTATTCATCAGGGTGACGTCTCAACGCTTTGGTTGCAAGCATGGTCACCGACTGTTGACAGTTTCATCGAATGGAGCAATCGTGTATCGGAGGTTGCCTAGGTCAACGGGAGGTTGACCGTGAATCACGGAGGTTGGTGCAACCTGTTCACCGAATGAAGACCTCTGTATAGAGATGGGGGCCCGGTTCTGAAATTGTGTGCAATTATGATGTTGATATGAGTTTTTGACTTCTTGGTGTGAGGCTATCTAAATGGAAAGGAAGAGAGTGGTGAGTTTTGTATTCGCTTATATTTTCTTTATGAATTTTTTTATGGTGTTCTCTCATGAATGTAGGACGTTTATTCAAACCACATAAATCATGTTTATTTATTTTGTTTTGATGCATGTGTGAAGTGTGTTTGTGGATTTTTTTTGTGTGGTGATTAGGTGGACTTTTGTCCTAATTCAAATACACAGATTCGGTCCACCATATACGAACCACTGAATTGCATCTCATGTGCCAACCGTGTGATATCATTAAATTTATGTTTTAATTAAAATTAGAAATTAGAAATTTTTGAGGCAGGATGATATGTCCAATATCCATGGCAGATTTTTTAAAAATTGTCTCAAATAATTATTACTATCATTTGATTATATAAAAAGCGGTGACATGAAAAGAAAGGAGCAGGTGAGGTCGTAGGGAATAATAGTGTCACATCCTTCTGGTGTACGTTGGAATGACCTAAATTAAACATCATAATTACTCCTGTCGTTTTGTTTTTTAATTCAAAATAGATTATACGATTCAAACAGAAAAGAAATGAATGTGACTTTTTTAAAAATATAATTCACATGAAAAACAATTTTTAATTTTCAAAACTTTTAGTAAATAATAAGTTAATTAAAAAATTGAAAAGCAGTTTTCATAATTCATTGATTATTTAAATAATGGAGAAAGGACAGGTGAGGGTGACGGTGCGTGGAGACGAGGGGACATCGTTCATCCTGCACCCTTGGAATGTTTGTCTCATTAAAATATCTCCACTGTAAAAGCTGAACACAAAATTCCAAACAAATGGGCTCTCTTTCCAGATAAAAATAACAATTTCTAAATTATACTTTTTATATAATAATAATAACAATAACAATAATAATTATTATTATTACCTCAAGGGTGTGGTCAAGTTCTCTGGGGTCTCTAGTTAAGCCTCCAATAGCACATGCATGTATAGATTTTCCTTTGTCCTTCTTTGTGAACTTATGTAATAATTATAGTAGGCCTGGCCTGCACCTTTTGGTTATGTAATAATTATAGTAGTAGTTATTATCATATTCACACCTCTTGGACGATTCAAATCTAACGGTCCAAATCCATCCATATTTCTGAGGTATGCAAAGTTATCAGGGTGGTGCACATAACTCACCAATACCTGACTTCAACCGTTGCACATGTTGGATATGTGGAGATGTTCATTTGACTGTCGTGTCGTGTGAGAACTTAATACACGTATTTATGAGAGTTGTGTCAAACTTATATACCTCTCATCATGCCTATAAAATAAGGCTATGAGAGCCATCCAAGATCATCGTATCCGAGCTAGAGAACTTTTGTATTCGAGAAATGAATTCATAGAACTCCATGTGAGAAATAGTGTATAGAGAGGAATCTATGTTCTTGATAAAATAAATTTCATTCTTTTTATTCCTCATTTATAGTGGTTTGTGAATCACAACATATACATGATGGGGATTCATTGGACCTCCCCGAAGGATTTGGATCTTGATTTTTAACCCTAAATATTCAAATCACCCTAATTAAATCCGCTTCTATGTGGGTTTTCAAATTTTCAAAACACCCCGACCTAGGCCATCTATTTTTTAAAAAATATGCATGTGTAAGTAAATTTTAAACAAATATATAGCAAAACAAACTTGGGTTGATGGAGCACACACATCACTCTCCAAATGATCTTCGAACTCACATCATATCGTTCACACAATTGACCTGTGAATGGATCGGCGAAACCCAGTAAAACATATGATGATATGATCTGATCGTGATTTGTTAAGTTATAGATATAATTTGAGTTTTATATGTTTTTTATAAATTGTTGATCTTTAATATGTAAAAACTTTAGGAGTATTTCAAATCACACATCTTTGGACATTCTTTTTGCATGAACACTTACACATTTTTTATATTTTAAAATACCCAGCAGGGCAGGCAAACAGTAGGTTTAAAAGACTGGGAACCAAATCAGTATGCACAGCAATTCATTGCAGACGACATGTTTGGCAGAGGCAAAGCCAAAATGAATGGGTTGGAAGTAGTCAAAGAAGAATCTTTCCACTCCAACAGCTATTCACTGCAAATTTCAAAGATCTTTCATATGCACTCCCTGTAGCTGATCGATGCATGGAGAGAGAGAGAGATTAATTAGAGGGAATCCATCTCACTTTTAATATGATTTTTAGTTTTCAAAACTCTCCAAATCTTGGGCATTATGTCGACTATTCCCAACCCATTCATTCCCTTCCCAAAATCTACCCACCTTATTGGTGTCCTTGGGATGTTATGTATACCCTAAACTCCTCTCAAAAGAAAAAATAATAAAAGACCATCAATACATAAATTTGGTCAAAAGAGAAACAGATAATAAAAGATCCAATTAAAAGTTAAAAATAAATTAAATACATTGTCAAAATAAAATAAAATAAATAAATTCTCTTAACAAAATAAAGTGATATAAACACTACTATAGATTCGGTCATAGTCACCACTAAAAATAACCATTGTCAATGCTAAAAAGTGATGACAAGTTAAGGGCTTTAAATATATAAACACCTTTATCGTTGTTTTTTTTTAATACCCGTAAGATTCAATTTTTTTTTTTAAATTTCCAATGCTTTTATCACCCCCCCCAAGAGCCATGTACCCCGCACGCTCACCCCACATCCTTACTCGAGCTCACCCACCTTTTATCACCATTTTTCTTCCTCTTTATCATTGTTTTTAACACCATATAAACACTACTATAGATTCCGTCATAGTCGCCACTAAAAATAACCATCGTCAATGCTAAAAAGTGATGACAAGTTAAGGGATTTAAATATATAAACACCTTTATCATTGTTTTATTAATACCGATAAGATTCAAAAAATATTTTTAATTTTTTTTAACTGTTTTTATCACCACCCCCACTATACCCCGCATGCTCACCCAACTCGAGCTCACCCACCCTTTTATCACCATTTTCCATCCTCTTTATCATTGATTTTAACGCCCCCCAAGAGCCATGTACCCCGCACGCTCACCCCACATCCTTACTCGAGCTCACCCACCTTTTATCACCATTTTCCATCCTCTTTATCAGTGCTTTTAACACCATATAAACACTACTATAGATTCCGTCATAGTCGCCACTAAAAATAACCATTGTCAATGCTAAAAAGTGATGACAAGTTAAGGGATTTAAATATATAAACACCTTTATCATTGTTTTTTTAATACCGATAAGATTCAAAAAATATTTTTAATTTTTTTTAACTGTTTTTATCAGCACCCCCACTATACCCCGCATGCTCACCCAACTCGAGCTCACCCACCCTTTTATCACCATTTTCCATCCTCTTTATCATTGATTTTAACGCCCCCCCCCAAGAGCCATGTACCCCGCACGCTCACCCCACATCCTTACTCGAGCTCACCCACCTTTTATCACCATTTTCCATCCCCTTTATCAGTGCTTTTAACACCATATAAACACTACTATAGATTCCGTCATAGTTGCCACTAAAAATAACCATTGTCAATGCTAAAAAGTGATGACAAGTTAAGAGATTTAAATATATAAACACCTTTATCATTGTTTTTTTAATACCGATAAGATTCAAAAAATATTTTTAATTTTTTTTAACTGTTTTTATCAGCACCCCCACTATACCCCGCATGCTCACCCAACTCGAGCTCACCCACCCTTTTAACACCATATAAACACTACTATAGATTCCGTCATAGTCGCCACTAAAAATAACCATTGTCAATGCTAAAAAGTGATGACAAGTTAAGGGATTTAAATATATAAACACCTTTATCATTGTTTTCTTAATACCGATAAGATTCAAAAAATATTTTTAATTTTTTTTTAACTGTTTTTATCAGCACCCCCACTATACCCCGCATGCTCACCCAACTCGAGCTCACCCACCCTTTTATCACCATTTTCCATCCTCTTTATCATTGATTTTAACGCCCCCCCCCCAAGAGCCATGTACCCCGCACGCTCACCCCACATCCTTACTCGAGCTCACCCACCTTTTATCACCATTTTCCATCCTCTTTATCAGTGCTTTTAACACCATATAAACACTACTATAGATTCCGTAATAGTCGCCACTAAAAATAACCATTGTCAATGCTAAAAAGTGATGACAAGTTAAGGGATTTAAATATATAAACACCTTTATCATTGTTTTTTTAATACCGATAAGATTCAAAAAATATTTTTAATTTTTTTTAACTGTTTTTATCAGCACCCCCACTATACCCCGCATGCTCACCCAACTCGAGCTCACCCACCCTTTTATCACCATTTTCCATCCTCTTTATCATTGATTTTAACGCCCCCCAAGAGCCATGTACCCCGCACGCTCACACCACATCCTTACTCGAGCTCACCCACCTTTTATCACCATTTTCCATCCTCTTTATCAGTGCTTTTAACACCATATAAACACTACTATAGATTCCGTCATAGTCGCCACTAAAAATAACCATTGTCAATGCTAAAAAGTGATGACACACTACTACAAAAACGGGCAAGGGAAGCGCGCCCTTATAACAGCGCTAAGCAAAAACGCTGATAAAGGATACCCTATATCAGCGCTAATATTACAGCGCTGAAAAAGCTAATTTTTATCAGCGCTTTCTTAGCGCTGATAATAGTAATATTTATCAGCGCTAGAAAAGCGCTGATAAATATGATCTGTATCAGCGCTAAAATATTAGCGCTGATACAGTTGGTCTTTATCAGCGCTTTTTGAGCGCTGATAAAGGTTTCCTATATAAGCGCTAAAGAAGCGCTGATACAGAACACCTCTATCAGCGCTCAAAAAGCGCTGATAAAAATTATCTTTATCAGCGCTAAAAAAGCGCTGATAAAAAGACCCGGTATCAGCGCTATAATTGTAGCGCTGATACGGGGAATCTTTATCAGCGCTTTTCTAGCGCTGATAAATCATAATATTATCAGCGCTAGAAAAGCGCTGATAAAGCTAGATTTTATCAGCGCTATAATTTTAGCGCTGATAAAGGTAGCCTTTATCAGCGCTTTTTTAGCGCTGATAAAACCTTAGTCGACTTTTTTATAAAGTCGGTCGCACAGTGCCCTCGTTTTATCGCAGCTAAAGCTCTCGCGGAACCGTAACCCTGCTACTCTTCTCCCGAATACCGCTGCTGTGTTCGCTTCGCCGGAGCTTGCCGCCCTCGGTACAGTCGCCGTCCTCCGCCGCCCGCAACACCCTCGGCCGACCTCCACCGCCTGCCGCCCTCGGCTGCCCGCAACGCCCTCGGCCGCCGTTCTCTGCCGCCCTCGGCCGCCCTCCGCCGCCCTCGGCCGCTCTCCGCCGCCTCCGTCGCCCTCCGCCTCACTCGGCCGCCCTCGGTCGCCCTCCGCGGCCGCCTTCCGCAACCCGCAACGCCCTCGACCAACTAAGGGTATGAATTCTATTCTAGTTTTATTTATTTGTTTCAAACATTCATGGAATCCCTTCAAGTTGTTATGGAATGTATAAAACCTACTAGAATTTGTCTTATGTAATGGAGAGTTGAGGCATGGTGTAGTTTAATGGGGAAATTTATGTCTCATGAATAGACCCTAAATATGATGTTTATGTATCACCATGTTTCTTGTGATGGAAAGAATCAAGCTGTACATAGATATTTTAAGTTAAAACTACATGCATGGGTCTAACCCACACAAAGGGAGGGGGAATGTTTAGTTTTTGGGGTGTCTGGACTAGAACATAATGACTTAGGCATTACTATAGAATCAAACCAACTATAGTACTTGAAATCATGCATTTTAGAATCATGCAATTAGAACTATGGTAGAACTTTTTAGTGTCATATTGTGGGGACTGATTCCTTGAAAATCCTGAGTAACTTAATGGAAAATCAGTCTAAGATAATTTGACATGCGCTGGACATGAAGGTGGAGAAAGGTGTAGACTATGACACCAGGGATTCTCGAATCGATAAGAATAAGTCCATGCACGCAACTTTTTACCATGCACGCAACTCTCTTTACAAACTCCTATTGAATGCAATTCTACGCGATTCAAAGCCTCATATTTTCTATAAAAGTTGAGATACTAAATTAAGGGGGTATCCTATTATTTATAATCGTTTCTGAACATGAACACATGTTTATCCCAAAGTGTGTAAAACCATGTTTGATGTCACATTAGGTGCATACGTATCTTTTTCTCCTAATAGAGTGATAGATAATCATTTTTTTAGTGAATCTAATATTCTTTTTTATGAATCTTGATTATAGGTTAGACTACTTGATCTCCTTCCAAGGAAGTGGTTCCCTTCTACTGTATTTGGAAGTCTTCTTTTGTGTACTTGAACCATAAATACTAATATTTGAGATTCAAATAGGATGAAGATGAATAAAGATTGGATGGATTCTAATCGTTTAACAATAGAGTACGAGAACGGAGTGAAAGAGTTCATCAAGTTTGCAAAGGATCACACAAAGGATCCTTCTCAAATCCTTTGTCCGTGTTTACGTTGTTGTTATTCTAGACTACTTACTCCAGAGGAGTTGGAAGAACATTTGATATGTCACGGAATAGATCGGAGTTATAAATGTTGGAATAAACACGGAGAAAAAGCGAATGTAGCTACTGGCTGGGATAAAACTGCGTTTTATGGATCGTCAGATATGAATACAAATATAGATAATGAAGAAGACCGTATGGAGGATGTGATTACAGATGTCAATGATGATGAAGATCGTATTGAGGAAATGACAAAGACAATTCAAGATGAACCCCGTGATTGCCCAAAATTGTTTGAGAAGTTAAAGAGTTGTGCAAAGACGCCATTGTATGCTGCTTGCACTAAGTATACAACATTGTCAGCTGTACTGAAGTTGTATAAATTGAAAGCAGGCAATGGATGGAGTGATGTCAGTTTTACGGAACTACTTGCTCTCTTGAATGACATGCTTCCGGAAGATAATGAGCTCCCAAGCCGGACGTATGAAGCTAGACGAATGCTACGCTCGATGGGAATGATTTCTGAAAGAATACATGCCTGCCCGAAAGACTGTATATTGTTTCGAAAGGAGAACAAATCACTTACAGAATGCCCAAAGTGTGGTGCTTCTCGATACAAGAAAGATAAATCCAATCCTACGAAAGTTGTATGGTACTTTCCAATCATTCCAAGGTTTAGGCGTTTATATGGAAGTAAAGAAACTGCAAGACAATTGTCGTGGCATGCAGATAAAAGAAATAAAGATGGGTTATTACGTCATCCGGCCGACTCTCCTCAATGGAAGAAAATTGATCATGAGTATCCTGAATTTGGAAAAGAGCCGAGAAACCTTCGTCTTGCGTTATCTACAGATGGAGTGAATCCTTTTGGTTTTCAAAGCAGCACTCATAGTACATGGCCTGTTATGTTGCTAAATTATAACTTGCCACCCTGGTTATGCATGAAGCGAAAATTCATCATGTTATCTATGCTTATATCAGGACCAAAACAACCAGGTAACGATATTGATGTTTATCTGACTCCTTTGATCGAGGATTTGAAGTTATTGTGGGACTCAGGTGTAATGTTGTATGATGCTTATAAAAGTGAATACTTCACGTTGAGAGCGATGTTGTATGGGACAATAAATGATTTCCCTGCTTATGGAAATTTGTCAGGCTATAGCATTAAAGGAACTCAAGGGTGTCCCGTGTGCGAAGAAGATACAGAATCAATTAGGTTGAAACATTCATCGAAATCTGTGTTTCTAGGACATCGTAGATTTCTACCTCGTCGGCATAAGTACCGATCTTGGACGACATCATTCAATGGAAGTTCAGAAAAACGCACAACACCGTCTCCACTAACAGGTGATCAGCTGTTTGAGAAAGTAAAAGATATGAACACTGTTTTTGGTAAACCATTTTCGAAAAACCTTACGAAAATCGGTTGGAAAAAGAGATCAGTTTTTTTTGAATTACCATACTGGAATTGTTTGTACGTCAGACATTTTCTTGATGTGATGCATGTGGAAAAAAATGTATGTGATAGTGTTATTGGAACGTTGCTAAATGCCCCTGGCAAAACAAAAGATGGAATTAAGGCAAGGTTGGACATGGTTGACATGGGAATACGAGAAGAGTTGGCTCCCGTGAAAGGTGAAAATCGAATGTTTCTTCCTCCTGCTGCTTATACTCTTTCTAGGGCAGAGAGATATCAGTTTTGCAACTTCTTTAATGATGTAAAGGTTCCAGAGGGGTACTCATCAAATATCAAGAACATTGTGTCAATGAATGATTTGAAGTTAAAAGGTTTGAAATCACATGATTGCCATGTTTTGATGCAAGATCTAATTCCTATAGCTTTACGTTGCATTTTACCCAAGAATGTTCGTCATACGTTAACCAAACTTTGTTTCTTTTTCAAAGCTATATGTAGCAAAGTTTTAGACCCGGGGAAATTGCCAGCTATGGAAAAAGAAATTGTCATCATATTATGTGAATTAGAAATGTTCTTCCCGCCAACATTCTTTGATATGATGGTTCATTTGATGATTCACTTGGTGAGAGAGATTCGACTTTGTGGTCCTGTGCACTATAGATGGATGTATCCTGTTGAACGGTATATGAAGATTTTGAAAGGATATGTCAAAAATCGAAGTCGGCCAGAGGGTTGTATAGTGGAGCGATATATTGTTGAGGAAGCCATTGAATTTTGTATTGAATACCTATCTGATGTGGAAAGCATTGGTCTCCCGAAATCTCGTCACACTGGACGCATTGAGGGTGAGGGAATTTCTGGAAGAGAAGTTGTAACAATCAGTATTACAGATCGGGAGCAGGCTCATCTTTATGTTTTGCATAACAGTTGGGAGGTTGCTCCATATATTGAAACTCACAAAGAAATTCTTAGGCAGTTGAATCCATCGAGGGCTGAAAAATGGTTAGCAGATACACATAATCACCAGTTTATAGGATGGTTTCAGGACCATATTTTTAAGCAGTTGGATGAAAATCCGAATTCAATTTCAGAACGACTTCAATGGCTAGCCGCTGGACCAAGTGTGTATGTATTATCTTACAGTGGGTATGTAATTAATGGTTATACATTCTATACGGATGAACATGATGAAGAGAGTACCATGCAAAATAGTGGAGTTACACTAGTGGCTGAAGCGATGCATGTTTCTGGTAGTAAGGATATAAATCCAATTTATGCAAATATGTCATACTTTGGCATTATCAAACTAATATGAGAGTTGGATTATACGACATTTCAATTGCCGATTTTTCAATGCAAATGGATTGATAACAATAGTGGTGTTAAAATAGATGAATGGGGATTTGTGAAAGTTGATTTTAGTAAAGAAGGGTACAAAGACGAACAGTTTATAATGGCATCACAAGCGGTACAAGTTTTTTATGTTCCAGATCCCGCAAACCGAAAGTGGTCGATTGTTCTGTTATCGTCCAAAACTATTGAGGGTTCCGATGAAAATTCAGTTGAGGACGATCCTTTTAGTGGTACGTCACAATCAATTCGGAGCGGTCCCAATGCAGATGATGTTTTGTATGTTAGAGGAGACCACAATGAAGGGATTTGGATTGTCGATAGAGGTGTCAAATCTCTTCAACCTTTGAAAAAAAGAAAGAGAGTTCAGTAAACAGGTTATATTTTGTTTGTAATATAGATCTTGTTATCTCATGTTATTATCTTATCATTACAGAATTTATGTAATTTGAATGAACTGTTCAACCACTTTTGCAGATAATGACTTCTGCACATTCTGGTGCTCCTAACCTTGAGACTGAACAAGTCTCTCAAGCAGCTGCTGCTGCGGCTGCTGCTGCTCCTACTGCTCCTGCAGCTCATTCTGCTGCTACTGTTGCTCCTGATGCGGCTCCTGCTGCTCCTACTGCTGTGGCTCATACTCCTCCTCCTGCTGTGGCTCCTGGTGCTCCTGATGCGGCTCTTGCTGCTGCTCCTGCTGCTCCTACTGCTGCTCCTGCTGCTGCTCTTGCTGTTGCGGCTCCTTCTCTTAGTGTTGAGGTCCAACAACCATCAGCACATGCCGTTGATATCATAGTAGATGAACATATAGATGATGTTGATATCGATGAAATGGTCGGGAATGAAGGACCGAAGTCGCAGAAATCACAGGTGCGTCGTAGTTTGACAGTGTTAGCCAAAATTCTTAAGGCGAAAAGCAAAGGCATCAAATTTGAAGTCGGATGGAATGCACGAGGCCAACATGTGAATCCCAACAAGGCTATGTTTAGCAGTTACATTGGAGTTGTCACTCGGCAACGCGTGCCGATTGACGTAGATTCATGGCACCATGTTGTGTCCGGGTTGAAGGCTGTGATCTGGGAAGAAATTACGGTAACATTATGAATTTATTTTTTTAATTAACTAGCAAATAAAATGATGAAACAGTGTCTTACTCTTCTCAATCTCTTGCAGAGTACATTTATAGTAGACGACTCACACAAGGATTATGTACTAAGGCTTGCAGGAAAGATTCATCGAGGTTTTCGTACTATTTTAACAAGATGTCACCTGAAAGATTCTAAAGGTAAAATAAACCCGCACCCACCCATTGTCTATGCGCACCTGATATCCCAAGAAGCATGGGATGCATTTATTGGCCGTCGTGGGGATGAGAAGTTTCAGGTACATTGTGAGTGATAATACGTTGTTTGAGGATACCTGTATTCATCACTTTGATTGTCAATATTTCATTTATGAAACAGAAACTCTGTACTGAAAATAAGGAACGTGCATCAAATCCAACATACCCCTATCGTAAAGCAAGGATGGGGTACGCTTCATTAGAAAAGAAAATGGTACGTATTGTAAATTTACAGTAATATTGTTAGGTGCCAATAAACAACATCATAATTATCTTTCTATGTTTATATGTAGATTGATGAATCTAAAACCAAATGCTTCTCTATCCCACGTCATGTGCTATGGAAGGAGGCACGTGTGAACAAAGAAGGGAAGTTAATAGATGAGAACACACAAAAAGTGTGGGAAATATGTGTAAGTATGACACGATGATAAAAAGATTTGTTTAAAATTGCTATTACATAAAAATAATTAGTTTTTTTCCTATATCTGACAGTCACAGGAATCAGCTACTCCTGTAGCTGATACAGACCTATTATCGACGGCTTTGAAGCAGCCGGAAAAATACGGTCGTGTCAGAGGTGCAGGGTTTGGGGTGACACCCCGAGTATATTTTGAGAAGAAGAAAAAAATAGATGATACAGAGAAAAAATTGGAACAAATGAGCGAAAAAATAGCAACCCTTGAAGAAAAATTGCAATGGCAGGGAGAGTTGCTAGCAACTTTTATGGGTGGGAAGCAAAGGGAGGACACAACTCAGGAACAACCACCGCATGAACATCCTGCCCCACCCCCCACCAGCTTTGAGGCGAGCCATTCACCTAAAAAAAATGTCTTAGCCGTGGTAATCAATATTCTAATAACGGTTCCCATTAAATATGAATCAGACAAACACTGATAATTTATCTGTACTGATCTTCTACAGGGTGATAATGATTGTGATTTATATCTGTCAACACCCACCTATCACCTTGTAGCGAGGGCTACAGTGTTCAATATCCCAGATGCCACACTGCATAATAGACCACTTTCAAAAGATCATCTGAAAGTGACGACTACTGTAGCTCATGAGCCAAATGCAATGCTACCTATTCCACTTGATGACGATGATATTCATACGGTTGAAAAGGCTATTGGGACATTCATTGCATGGCCGACAGAACTTGTAAGAGTACATGCAGACAAAGAGGTATTTATTTCCTTTTATTTTCAAGCTAAACCCTTAACAATTAATGAAAAGAGTGTCTGAATCAATGATTGTTGTTATAGACGGAGAAAGGAAAGGGGGTGACTAACATCGGCTCGAAACCATCTAAAGGATCGACCAATCGATCCCAAGGAGCTACTGAAAGCACAATAACACCACCTGTTCTCTTTCCACATTTACTAGCATTGAAGACTCATGTGGATACGAAGCTAAAAGATGGTAATAGTCATATAGTGATTTTCGAAGATAATATATACGGAGAGGAAAGTCAAGATTTCGTTGCTGCTGAAAATGTAAATGAAATCCTTGAAAACGGTTGGTTAGGCGTCACTGTTGTAAATGTATATATGAGGTATGTTTCCATGAATTGATTTTCTAAAAGCTGATCTAATGTGCAAATTATGACTAAATGCATTTTATATTGTTGACAGACGCATTTATGAAAAACAGTTGAAGGGATTTTCCCATGAGCCAAGATTTGGACTGGTTAGTCCTCATATCACATCAACACACCAAACAAAAATAGAGTCATCAAAAAGGGATGCAATAGTGAAGGACTTGCTGAAAACATTTGAACGCAAGATTACAGATGACAGACTTTTCCTAATACCAACCATGCAGGGGTAATACTCTACGATTAAAGCATATCAATTATATTTTCACTTTTTTTATTACTTATTCCTTTTTGTGTTTTTAGGCAACATTGGTTGCTAATTGCGGTGAACTTGGATACTCCGAAGATTTACTTTCTGGATTCAAAGCTAGGATATCCATCAAACCGACCATACATGATGGAGTTTGTGAATCTGTAAGACACTACATCTTACGTTTTAGGTCTAAACATCAATTTATATAATATATATTATCTTTTACTGAGGATTCTGTTATGATAGGGCGGTGTACCAATATCGTCTAAATCATGGTATGAGGACAGGGGCTAAGCATAAGGAGCCGAGCAAGTACTACGTCTGGACAAATATCAGGGTATATATAATAAAATTTCACTATCCAAACACACCTCAACACAAGTTATTTATTCTGCTAATGATCAATTTTTTTGCAGTGTCCAAAACAAACAAACGATAATGATTGCGGTTATTATGTTTGTAAATTTATGAAAGAGATCGTTTTTCATCAGCAAACTAGCATCCCTAAAGAGGTATTTTCAAAAACAATTACTAGTTCGTTTAAGTTATTTATTAATTCTTTATTTTTTTATTTTGCAGTACTACTATGACTGCCGAAAAGCCTCATACTCACAAGACGATATAGATGTGTTCAGAAACGAGTGGGCCGCATACCTGATGACAGATTGTACACAAATACAATGATGATCTGACTTGGGGACATGTACAATTGGTGGTCATTTTTGAGAGGGGTTAAGGGGATCAAAAGATAAAATATTGTTGTATGTAAATGTTCGTAGCAAAATTGTAATTGTTATTAAATAAAACATTCTTTCTCCAATGAGTCATTTTTCCATTTTAACAGATGATATGCACCAGCAACATGCAAGAATGTTGAACCACTAAAATGGTCGCACTCTTGTTTAAAATGGACACCACTTTAATTGAAAACAACAACTGACCTACGGAAATCCGACCAGACGCATCTGGATTGCCTTCATCCTTTAGGAGAACGATCCACGGGTCCTTGGTGACGTGTACGAGTCAACTCCGCCTCAATCCGAGGCACGGTGTGACCGCTACCACCCAAAGGGTCGCTCTCTTGTTTAAAATGGACACCACTTTAATTGGAAACAACAACTGACCTACGTAAATCGGACCAGACGCATCCGGATTGCCTTCATCCTTTAGGAGAAGGATCCACGGGTCCTTGGTGACGTGTACGAGTCAACCCCGCCTCAATCCGAGGCACGGTGTGACCGCTACCACCCAAAGGGTCGCTCTCTTGTTTAAAATGGACACCACTTTAATTGGAAACAACAACTGACCTACGTAAATCTGACCAGACGCATCCGGATTGCCTTCATCCTTTAGGAGAAGGATCCACGGGTCCTTGGTGACGTGTACGAGTAACATGCAAGAATGATGGACCACATTTCTTTGGCCTTTGGACAAAAAAACCAGTAAAATCTCCAAAATACCTTCATATCCTGCATGAACCAGTAAAATCTCCAAAATACCTTCATATCACGCAGTTCTGAAAAGAGTCACTATTTAAAAGAAAGTCACAAATTTAGATACATCTCGAGATGGTCAGTTGTTGATTTCACTTAAAATTAAGTCCATTTTTAACAAAACAGTGACACTGTGAGTGGTGTCGGCCACACCGGGCCTCGGATTGATGCGGTGTTGAATCGTACACGTCACACATGAGTCATTGTTCATTGTGAAAAAGTATCAATGCAATCAGAAGCCGTTAGATCAGTTTGGCGTATGTACATAAAATATTGTCCATTTTAAACTAAATACATACACTTGGAGTGATACCGGTCACACCGCGTCTCGGATTGAGGCGGGGTTGAGTCGTACACGTCACATATAACCCATGAATCGTTGTCCTAAAGTGTCAACACAATCCGAAGGCGTTTGGTCGGTTTCCCGTATGTCAGTTGTTGATTTATCACTTAAAAATAAGTCCATTTTGAACAAAACAGAGGCACTTGGAGTTGTGTCAGCCACAACAAGCCTCAGATTGAGGCGGGGTTGACTCGTACACGTCACATTTGAAGGTGAGTATGCATACACGATAGTTGACCTTCTTAGAGAAGGGTTTCTGGAAGAGTATAAAAGACATGAAGCAATGAAGATCATTAGAGTGTTGGAGCAAATGTGGTTGCTACAAACAATGTGGAAATCGGCTTGTGCAAAGCGACCTAAGTTACAACTTGCAAGTATTCTACTCTATTTTTTTCTGGAAGGTTTCAGTTTAAATGCATTTTGGAATGATCATTGCTAGCCATGGTCTTTTAGGTTTTTTTGACAGCCGAGGGGAAAGGGTGGGGTCTGAAGACATTGTAGGATATGTCGAAGGGTGATTTTGTGTGTGAATATGTTGGAGAAATGTTAACTCCCGCAGTCCTGAAAAGAGTCACTATTTGAAAGAAAGTCACAAGTTTAGATACATCTCAAGATGGTCAGTTTAAAGACATTTTGAGGGACACTACTAAAGACATGCTCAGATATGCACTCATCCCCCACTTTTAGATCGTTGTCTACTACAATGATCTTCCAAACAAGATATGCATTAGAACGCTCATGATACATAGAGAAATTCACTGGCCACCTTCGAGAATGATCTGAAGCACAAACCATGACAGCATTATGTTTTTAACTTCAGCACCTCAATTGAGAATGTGACACCTTTCAGGACTTGGCGCCATTGTATGTCGTTTCGTCCACTGAATGGGTCTATCCTTTTATTTAATTTTTTTAACTTCAGTCAAATATTCTAGAAAGATGTCGCGGCAGATCCTTCACCATTTTGTTTTGCTGAACATCTCATTACATTGTTAAAAAAAAGCAGGGTGTCTTGCATGGGCAATACGTTCGTGTATTGAAGATGATGCACTCCCATTTATTCGAACCCGCATGGTCAATCATTAGGCTTAAACAAAATAATTAACCATGTGGGTTCGAATAAATGGGAGTGCATCATCTTCAATACACGAACGTATTGCCCATGCAAGACACCCTGCTTTTTTTTAACAATGTAATGAGATGTTCAGCAAAACAAAATGGTGAAGGATCTGCCGCGACATCTTTCTAGAATATTTGACTGAAGTTAAAAAAATTAAATAAAAGGATAGACCCATTCAGTGGACAAAACAACATACAATGACGCCAAGTCCTGAAAGGTGTCACATTCTCAATTGAGGTGCTGAAGTTAAAAACATAATGCTGTCATGGTTTGTGCTTCAGATCATTCTCGAAGGTGGCCAGTGAATTTCTCTATGTATCATGAGCGTTCTAATGCATATCTTGTTTGGAAGATCATTGTAGTAGACAACGATCTAAAAGTGGGGGATGAGTGCATATCTGAGCATGTCTTTAGTAGTGTCCCTCAAAATTTCTTTAAACTGACCATCTTGAGATGTATCTAAACTTGTGACTTTCTTTCAAATAGTGACTCTTTTCAGGACTGCGGGAGTTAACATTTCTCCAACATATTCACACACAAAATCACCCTTCGACATATCCTACAATGTCTTCAGACCCCACCCTTTCCCCTCGGCTGTCAAAAAAACCTAAAAGACCATGGCTAGCAATGATCATTCCAAAATGCATTTAAACTGAAACCTTCCAGAAAAAAATAGAGTAGAATACTTGCAAGTTGTAACTTAGGTCGCTTTGCACAAGCCGATTTCCACATTGTTTGTAGCAACCACATTTGCTCCAACACTCTAATGATCTTCATTGCTTCATGTCTTTTATACTCTTCCAGAAACCCTTCTCTAAGAAGGTCAACTATCGTGTATGCATACTCACCTTCAAATGTGACGTGTACGAGTCAACCCCGCCTCAATCTGAGGCCTGTTGTGGCTGACACAACTCCAAGTGCCTCTGTTTTGTTCAAAATGGACTTATTTTTAAGTGATAAATCAACAACTGACATATGGGAATCCGAACAAACGCCTTCGGATTGTGTTGACACTTTAGGACAACAATTCATGGGTTATATGTGACGTGTACGACTCAACCCCGCCTCAATCCGAGACGCGGTGTGACCGGTATCACTCCAAGTGTATGTATTTAGTTTAAAATGGACAATATTTTACGTACATACGCCAAACTGATCTAACGGCTTCTGATTGCATTGATACTTTTTCACAATGATCAATGACTCATGTGTGACGTGTACGATTCAACACCGCATCAATCCGAGGCCCGGTGTGGCCGACACCACTCACAGTGTCACTGTTTTGTTAAAAATGGACTTAATTTTAAGTGAAATCAACAACTGACATACGGCAAACCGACCAAACACATTGGGATTCTATTGAAACTTAAGGACAACTATCCATGGGTCAAATGTGACGTGTAAGATTCAACCCCGCCTCAATCAGAGGCGCGGTGTGACCGGTATCACTCCAAGTGTATGTATTTAGTTTAAAATGGACAATATTTTACGTACATACGCCAAACTGATCTAACGGCTTCTGATTGCATTGATACTTTTTCACAATGATCAATGACTCATGTGTGACGTGTACGATTCAACACCGCATCAATCCGAGGCCCGGTGTGGCCGACACCACTCACAGTGTCACTGTTTTGTTAAAAATGGACTTAATTTTAAGTGAAATCAACAACTGACATACGGCAAACCGACCAAACACATTGGGATTCTATTGAAACTTAAGGACAACTATCCATGGGTCAAATGTGACGTGTAAGATTCAACCCCGCCTCAATCAGAGGCGCGGTGTGACCGGTATCACTCCAAGTGTATGTATTTAGTTTAAAATGGACAATATTTTACGTACATACGCCAAACCGATCTAACGGCTTCTGATTGCGTTGATACTTTTTCACAACAATAAATGACTCATGTGTGACGTGTACGATTCAACACCGCATCAATCTGAGGCCCGGTGTGGCCGACACCACTCACAGTGTCACTGTTTTGTTAAAAATGGAATTAATTTTAAGTGAAATCAACAACTGACATACGACAAACCGACCAAACGCATTGGGATTCTATTGAAACTTAAGGACAATGATCCATGGGTCAAATGTGACGTGTACGAGTCAACCCCGCCTCAATCAGAGGCGCGGTGAGACCGGTATCACTCCAAGTGTATGTATTTAGTTTAAAATGGACAATATTTTACGTACATACGCCAAATCAATCTAACGACTTCTGATTGCGTTGATACTTTTTCACAATGATCAATGACTCATGTGTGACATAACATCGCATCAATCCGAGGCCCGGTGTGGCCGACACCACTCACAGTGCCTCTCTTTTGTTCAAAATGGACTTATTTTTAAGTGAAATCAACAACTGACATGCGGCAAACCGACCAAACGCATTTGGATTCTGTTGAAACTTAAGGGCAATGATCCATGGGTCAAATTTGACGTGTAAGAGTCAACCCCGACTCAATCTGAGGCCCGGTGTGGCCGACACCACTCAAAGTGCCTCTATTTTGTTCAAAATGGATTTATTTTTAAGTGAAATCAACAACTGACATACGGGAAACCGACCAAACGCCTTAGGATTGTGTGAACACTTTAGTACAATGATCCATGGGTCATATGTGACGTGTACGAGTCAAACCTGGGGTGGATTACATGGCTTTCCTACATGGAATATATCCCACTACACGTCTTTAATGAGCCAGCTACGCAGTTTATCCCTTGTACAGATACACAGGAAGAATCACACGAGATCGACGTCATGTACTAACATAGGGCAAGGGTGCATAAGAGGACACAAGATCAAAGGGTAACACGTATATGTTTTTTAACATGCCATGTAATTTCCTATTGATATGACATGTATATTCACACAGGCAGCTGAACATTGGAGTTACCCAGGGTAAAGCGACAAGGCATGTGACCCTTTAAATGACACATAATTTTATGTACCATGATTGATCTCTTTGAACACTATATCAAGGACATATTTCATTAGGGTTGGCTCCCATGATCCTTCCTAGGATGGTTTTGGTATCTTTTCCGACTTACGGTAGTACGATCGCTTCAGCAGGACGTCCTAGACATAGTTGGAGTCTCTCTGAAAGTCCTGGAGTGAGATCATATATCTATTTTTGAGGTCCAGGTAGAGTCATGTATCAACGCAACCAATCCTACCAGACATTGATCCTATATATAGAATGTTAATCTTGATGTCTCATTACAGTACCCCAATTTATGATATGTTACCTTTTTTGTATTAATATACATAATTACTAAGGGTGATGGTTGGGAGAGTTAGGATATCCTTTTTATGTATTGCAGAATGATTCAAGGAGCACGGGCTCTGCACGATTTGTCAAAACCAAGTGGCAATCCAAGGAGAAACAATGCATAGTGGAATGTTCTAGTATTTATCTTCTGAGTTGTGTAGGAATATTTTGTGATACTATGTAATGAGGTAGTTTTTCTTTCTGGGTAGATGGTATCTAACTCATGGTAAGAACACTGTTTGGTTGGGTTGTGATCGGTTGATGACATGCTTGTGGTTGATATACTGGTTTTTGTGCAGGTCTGTGGTTGATATACTGGTTTTTGTGCAGGTCTGCTCGGCTGGCTGTACTGGTGCAGGTTTTTTATTAGCAGCAGGCAGAAATTTAACAGCGCTTTTTTAGCGCCGTTAAAGGAGACATTTAATAGCGCTAAAAAAGCGCTGTTAAAGGAGATATTTAACAGCGCTAAAAAAGCGCTGTTAAAGGCAACATATAACAACGCTTTTTTAGCGCCATTAAAGGTATCCTTTAACAGCGCATTTTTAGCGCCATTAAAGGTATCCTTTAACAGCGCTTTTTTAGCGCCATTAAAGGTGACATTTAACGGCGCTTTTTTAGCGCTGTTAAAGGTGACATTTAACAGCGCTAAAAAAGCGCTGTTAAAGGACCCCCCCTTTATCAGCACTGAGCTTTACAGCGCTTTTCTAGCGCTGTTAAAGCCCGATTTTAGCGCTGTTATTGCCCGTTTTTGTAGTAGTGACAAGTTAAGGGATTTAAATATATAAACACCTTTATCATTGTTTTTTTAATACCGATAAGATTCAAAAAATATTTTTAATTTTTTTTAACTGTTTTTATCAGCACCGCCACTATACCCCGCATGCTCACCCAACTCGAGCTCACCCACCCTTTTATCACCATTTTCCATCCTCTTTATCATTGATTTTAACGCCCCCAAGAGCCATGTACCCCGCACGCTCACCCCACATCCTTACTCGAGCTCACCCACCTTTTATCACAATTTTCCATCCTCTTTATCAGTGCTTTTAACACCATATAAACACTACTATAGATTCCGTCATAGTCGCCACTAAAAATAACCATTGTCAATGCTAAAAAGTGATGACAAGTTAAGGGATTTAAATATATAAACACCTTTATCATTGTTTTTTTAATACCGATAAGATTCAAAAAATATTTTTAATTTTTTTAACTGTTTTTATCAGCACCCCCACTATACCCCGCATGCTCACCCAACTCGAGCTCACCCACCCTTTTATCACCATTTTCCATCCCCTTTATCATTGATTTTAACGCCCCCCCCAAGAGCCATTTACCCCGCACGCTCACCCCACATCCTTACTCGAGCTCACCCACCTTTTATCACCATTTTCCATCCTCTTTATCAGTGCTTTTAACACCATATAAACACTACTATAGATTCCGTCATAGTCGCCACTAAAAATAACCATTGTCAATGCTAAAAAGTGATGACAAGTTAAGAGATTTAAATATATAAACACCTTTATCATTGTTTTTTTAATACCGATAAGATTCAAAAAATATTTTTAATTTTTTTTAACTGTTTTTATCAGCACCCCCACTATACCCCGCATGCTCACCCAACTCGAGCTCACCCACCCTTTTAACACCATATAAACACTACTATAGATTCCGTCATAGTCGCCACTAAAAATAACCATTTTCAATGCTAAAAAGTGATGACAAGTTAAGGGATTTAAATATATAAACACCTTTATCATTGTTTTCTTAATACCGATAAGATTCAAAAAATATTTTTAATTTTTTTTAACTGTTTTTATCAGCACCCCCACTATACCCCGCATGCTCACCCAACTCGAGCTCACCCACCCTTTTATCACCATTTTCCATCCTCTTTATCATTGATTTTAACGCCCCCCCCAAGAGCCATGTACCCCGCACACTCACCCCACATCCTTACTCGAGCTCACCCACCTTTTATCACCATTTTCCATCCTCTTTATCAGTGCTTTTAACACCATATAAACACTACTATAGATTCCGTAATAGTCGCCACTAAAAATAACCATTGTCAATGCTAAAAAGTGATGACAAGTTAAGGGATTTAAATATATAAACACCTTTATCATTGTTTTTTTAATACCGATAAGATTCAAAAAATATTTTTAATTTTTTTTAACTGTTTTTATCAGCACCCCCACTATACCCCGCATGCTCACCCAACTCGAGCTCACCCACCCTTTTATCACCATTTTCCATCCTCTTTATCATTGATTTTAACGCCCCCCCAAGAGCCATGTACCCCGCACGCTCACACCACATCCTTACTCGAGCTCACCCACCTTTTATCACCATTTTCCATCCTCTTTATCAGTGCTTTTAACACCATATAAACACTACTATAGATTCCGTCATAGTCGCCACTAAAAATAACCATTGTCAATGCTAAAAAGTGATGACAAGTTAATGGATTTAAATATATAAACACCTTTATCATTGTTTTTTTAATACCGATAAGATTCAAAAAATATTTTTAATTTTTTTTAACTGTTTTTATCAGCACCGCCACTATACCCCGCATGCTCACCCAACTCGAGCTCACCCACCCTTTTATCACCATTTTCCATCCTCTTTATCATTGATTTTAACGCCCCCCAAGAGCCATGTACCCCGCACGCTCACCCCACATCCTTACTCGAGCTCACCCACCTTTTATCACAATTTTCCATCCTCTTTATCAGTGCTTTTAACACCATATAAACACTACTATAGATTCCGTCATAGTCGCCACTAAAAATAACCATTGTCAATGCTAAAAAGTGATGACAAGTTAAGGGATTTAAATATATAAACACCTTTATCATTGTTTTTTTAATACCGATAAGATTCAAAAAATATTTTTAATTTTTTTAACTGTTTTTATCAGCACCCCCACTATACCCCGCATGCTCACCCAACTCGAGCTCACCCACCCTTTTATCACCATTTTCCATCCTCTTTATCATTGATTTTAACGCCCCCCCAAGAGCCATGTACCCCGCACGCTCACCCCACATCCTTACTCGAGCTCACCCACCTTTTATCACCATTTTCCATCCTCTTTATCAGTGCTTTTAACACCATATAAACACTACTATAGATTCCGTCATAGTCGCCACTAAAAATAACCATTGTCAATGCTAAAAAGTGATGAAAAGTTAAGAGATTTAAATATATAAACACCTTTATCATTGTTTGTTTAATACCGATAAGATTCAAAAAATATTTTTAATTTTTTTTAACTGTTTTTATCAGCACCCCCACTATACCCCGCATGCTCACCCAACTCGAGCTCACCCACCCTTTTAACACCATATAAACACTACTATAGATTCCGTCATAGTCGCCACTAAAAATAACCATTTTCAATGCTAAAAAGTGATGACAAGTTAAGGGATTTAAATATATAAACACCTTTATCATTGTTTTCTTAATACCGATAAGATTCAAAAAATATTTTTAATTTTTTTTAACTGTTTTTATCAGCACCCCCACTATACCCCGCATGCTCACCCAACTCGAGCTCACCCACCCTTTTATCACCATTTTCCATCCTCTTTATCATTGATTTTAACGCCCCCCCCCAAGAGCCATGTACCCCGCACGCTCACCCCACATCCTTACTCGAGCTCACCCACCTTTTATCACCATTTTCCGTCCTCTTTATCAGTGCTTTTAACACCATATAAACACTACTATAGATTCCGTAATAGTCGCCACTAAAAATAACCATTGTCAATGCTAAAAAGTGATGACAAGTTAAGGGATTTAAATATATAAACACCTTTATCATTGTTTTTTTAATACCGATAAGATTCAAAAAATATTTTTAATTTTTTTTAACTGTTTTTATCAGCACCCCCACTATACCCCGCATGCTCACCCAACTCGAGCTCACCCACCCTTTTATCACCATTTTCCATCCTCTTTATCATTGATTTTAACGCCCCCCCAAGAGCCATGTACCCCGCACGCTCACACCACATCCTTACTCGAGCTCACCCACCTTTTATCACCATTTTCCATCCTCTTTATCAGTGCTTTTAACACCATATAAACACTACTATAGATTCCGTCATAGTCGCCACTAAAAATAACCATTGTCAATGCTAAAAAGTGATGACAAGTTAAGGGATTTAAATATATAAACACCTTTATCATTGTTTTTTTAATACCGATAAGATTCAAAAAATATTTTTAATTTTTTTTAACTGTTTTTATCAGCACCGCCACTATACCCCGCATGCTCACCCAACTCGAGCTCACCCACCCTTTTATCACCATTTTCCATCCTCTTTATCATTGATTTTAACGCCCCCCAAGAGCCATGTACCCCGCACGCTCACCCCACATCCTTACTCGAGTTCACCCACCTTTTATCACAATTTTCCATCCTCTTTATCAGTGCTTTTAACACCATATAAACACTACTATAGATTCCGTCATAGTCGCCACTAAAAATAACCATTGTCAATGCTAAAAAGTGATGACAAGTTAAGGGATTTAAATATATAAACACCTTTATCATTGTTTTTTTAATACCGATAAGATTCAAAAAATATTTTTAATTTTTTTAACTGTTTTTATCACCACCCCCACTATACCCCGCATGCTCACCCAACTCGAGCTCACCCACCCTTTTATCACCATTTTCCATCCTCTTTATCATTGATTTTAACGCCCCCCCCAAGAGCCATGTACCCCACACGCTCACCCCACATCCTTACTCGAGCTCACCCACCTTTTATCACCATTTTCCATCCTCTTTATCAGTGCTTTTAACACCATATAAACACTACTATAGATTCCGTCATAGTCGCCACTAAAAATAACCATTGTCAATGCTAAAAAGTGATGACAAGTTAAGAGATTTAAATATATAAACACCTTTATCATTGTTTTTTTAATACCGATAAGATTCAAAAAATATTTTTAATTTTTTTTAACTGTTTTTATCAGCACCCCCACTATACCCCGCATGCTCACCCAACTCGAGCTCACCCACCCTTTTAACACCATATAAACACTACTATAGATTCCGTCATAGTCGCCACTAAAAATAACCATTGTCAATGCTAAAAAGTGATGACAAGTTAAGGGATTTAAATATATAAACACCTTTATCATTGTTTTCTTAATACCGATAAGATTCAAAAAATATTTTTAATTTTTTTAACTGTTTTTATCAGCACCCCCACTATACCCCGCATGCTCACCCAACTCGAGCTCACCCACCCTTTTATCACCATTTTCCATCCTCTTTATCATTGATTTTAACGCCCCCCCCCAAGAGCCATGTACCCCGCACGCTCACCCCACATCCTTACTCGAGCTCACCCACCTTTTATCACCATTTTCCATCCTCTTTATCAGTGCTTTTAACACCATATAAAGACTACTATAGATTCCGTAATAGTCGCCACTAAAAATAACCATTGTCAATGCTAAAAAGTGATGACAAGTTAAGGGATTTAAATATATAAACACCTTTATCATTGTTTTTTTAATACCGATAAGATTCAAAAAATATTTTTAATTTTTTTTAACTGTTTTTATCAGCACCCCCACTATACCCCGCATGCTCACCCAACTCGAGCTCACCCACCCTTTTATCACCATTTTCCATCCTCTTTATCATTGATTTTAACGCCCCCCCAAGAGCCATGTACCCCGCACGCTCACACCACATCCTTACTCGAGCTCACCCACCTTTTATCACCATTTTCCATCCTCTTTATCAGTGCTTTTAACACCATATAAACACTACTATAGATTCCGTCATAGTCGCCACTAAAAATAACCATTGTCAATGCTAAAAAGTGATGACAAGTTAAGGGATTTAAATATATAAACACCTTTATCATTGTTTTTTTAATACCGATAAGATTCAAAAAATATTTTTAATTTTTTTTAACTGTTTTTATCAGCACCGCCACTATACCCCGCATGCTCACCCAACTCGAGCTCACCCACCCTTTTATCACCATTTTCCATCCTCTTTATCATTGATTTTAACGCCCCCCCAAGAGCCATGTACCCCGCACGCTCACCCCACATCCTTACTCGAGCTCACCCACCTTTTATCACAATTTTCCATCCTCTTTATCAGTGCTTTTAACACCATATAAACACTACTATAGATTCCGTCATAGTCGCCACTAAAAATAACCATTGTCAATGCTAAAAAGTGATGACAAGTTAAGGGATTTAAATATATAAACACCTTTATCATTGTTTTTTTAATACCGATAAGATTCAAAAAATATTTTTAATTTTTTTAACTGTTTTTATCAGCACCCCCACTATACCCCGCATGCTCACCCAACTCGAGCTCACCCACCCTTTTATCACCATTTTCCATCCTCTTTATCATTGATTTTAACGCCCCCCCAAGAGCCATGTACCCCGCACGCTCACCCCACATCCTTACTCGAGCTCACCCACCTTTTATCACCATTTTCCATCCTCTTTATCAGTGTTTTTAACGCCATATAAACACTACTATAGATTCCGTCATAGTCGCCACTAAAAATAACCATTGTCAATGCTAAAAAGTGATGACAAGTTAAGTGATTTAAATATATAAACACCTTTATCATTGTTTTTTTAATACCGATAAGATTCAAAAATTATTTTTAATTTTTTTTAACTGTTTTTATCAGCACCCCCACTATACCCCGCATGCTCACCCAACTCGAGCTCACCCACCCTTTTAACACCATATAAACACTACTATAGATTCCGTCATAGTCGCCACTAAAAATAACCATTGTCAATGCTAAAAAGTGATGACAAGTTAAGGGATTTAAATATATAAACACCTTTATCATTGTTTTCTTAATACCGATAAGATTCAAAAAATATTTTTAATTTTTTTTAACTGTTTTTATCAGCACCCCCACTATACCCCGCATGCTCACCCAACTCGAGCTCACCCACCCTTTTATCATCGTTTTCCATCCTCTATCATTGATTTTAACGCCTTATCTAGCATTGCTCGTGTCTTGATTCGAACCCTTGACCTTCGCCTTCAAGCCCTACAACTTTGCCATTGCACCATCAAGATTAGTTTAATATTTTACAATGTATCTATTTATATATATACACGCATACACATAATTCATTTTTATTTATATATTTTATTATATAATTATATAAATTAATATAATTAATTTTAAATACATTTTTAAAATGTGTCTATATATGTTGTGTATTTAGATATAAATTTTAAAAATATTTACGTATATATTTATATTTCCATATATTTACATATATATTTATACATATTAACATATAACTGTATATTTTTATAAAAAATTTATAATGTATTTATAAATATTTATTATAAACACTACCACTGGATCACGCTTATCCGACTCTAACTTTTATCAACGCAAAAAAAAAAGCATTAATAAAAGATGTGATTTTATCAACACTGCCTAAAAGCGCTGATAAAGACATCTTTATCCCTGCTCATAAAATCACACCCATTATGAGCGCTTATTATTAGTGGTGATAAAAGATATCTTTATGAACATTTTTTCTTAGCTTTGTTAAAAGATGCATTTATTTGCGTTTTTTTAGCGCTGATAAAAGAGGATTTTATCAGCGCGTTTCTTAGCGCTAGGCATGTAAATTCGACCCGACCTGGCCCGGATCGGGTTGGGCTGCGCCAGGTGTGCCCTCCCAAAAACCAAGATGAAGACCACTATTCGGGTCAGACCGGGCCACCCCGAACTGCTCAATGAGTCGACCCGAGCCTGGCCTTAGGTCAAGCCACAGACATGCCCTTGCGAGATTTTATTATTTTCAAAATAATGTATATAATGAGTTATTATATATATTTATATAATTATATAAATCATTGATATATATATATATATATAGTTGATATATAATTATATATATTATCTTAAATTGTTGATATATATATATATATATTATAACAAAAAATATTAAACATTATTTAACAAACAAATATATTATTTGTGATGAAAAAAGTATATAACAATTAAACTTCATGAAATTACACTATTTATTTTTGTGACGAGAAAAATAAATAAAACATGGAAATATATTTCATAAAAATATATGATATATCCATTTCATTACAAAAGTGCATTACAATAAACATTAAAAAAATCAATCATCTGATGTTGTGTCTTCGATAGGGCTTAACAAAATGCCGAGCTCATTATCAACGTTAATAAATTATTATTGTCAATCTTGTGCATACAAATGATCCTTTGTGACTATAAGAGCTTCAACCATGTCTGGTGTATATCATATATGATAATCACTGATAATTCATCTACCTGCACTAAAAGTAAACTTGAAGGCAACAAAAGAAATGAGAACACTAAGAAGATCATGAACAATTCGTGTTAATACTTACCATATTAATTCATAATCTTTCCACAAATTTAAAATATTAAAATCAACATCATTATCAACTGGTGGAGTGTCTAAATATCACTACAGTTCATATGTGTGAAGATTTGGAAAGTTGTGAATTTTTTATAGTTGCCCATATACTTCTATTATCACAAGAAGAATACGTAGGTTGTATGAGTCATCTACTAATATCAACATTTGTAATAACTTTATATTTATTATGTAATTGTTTTAAAAAATAAAATATACCATCAAATTGAGATTCGTCGTCAAAAATAATTTCTAAAAATGTTTTTAGGCCAGTGTGTTTACACCTTTGATCCAATTTAATTATCATTCTAAATATCATAGGCAATGACTCAAAATATTTATCAAATTTTTCTTTCATAGCAGTAACAATGAGTATATAATATCCATAAGAAATATATTTTATAAAAAGAGACATTATATCTGTTAAAACATGCAAAACTAAAGATGATGTATGAATGTATACATGTGAAAACAATCGAGTAGATATTTCAAATAAGTGCAAAAAATATTTATATAATTTAACTTGAGCCCAAACATTTTCTTCAAGGATAATAATCCTTTCACGTACTGTTGTAGCCTGAAAAAAAATCTATAGATTTCCTTTTATTTAAAGAGTATTTTAACATATAATATGTGGAATTCCATCTATTTTTTTACATCTGGTTGTAATTTATATTTTTTATATTTTCTTGTTGGCAAATCATTCTATATACTTGTATACGATTAACAGAGCTATTAATAATACTGATGTGTTTTCTAATTATAATTATAGAATCATTATAAATAGATAAACCATCTTTAACAATCAAATATAAAATACGAGCACAACAACAAACATGAAATATTTCACATCACATGGTAACTATAATGTAGATATAAAATAGGCCACTATATTATTATAATATGATGATGTTGGAGTTGCTACCCTGAAACAAACTTGTTTAGTACTTGATTTCATGTTATTCTTATTAAATAAGTTTTCTTATCATATCATGACTGTTCTTTTGCATAATATTTACATGTGATAATGTCCTAAGAATATACGTCGCACTGAAAATTTACACTACAAAAAAAGGTCTTAGCGATGGTTCTTAAAACCGTCGCTTATTAAATCGTATTTAAAAAAATTATAATGTGGCGGTGGTTTCATTAAACTGCAACTATATTTTTTTATTTTAATATTTAACGGTGGTTTTAATAAAACTGTCGCTAAATATTTTAATAAACCCTAATTTCCACCTATCTCCCCCCTTCTCCCTGATCCCCCTCGAGCCCCCCTTTCTCCTCAAGCCCGCGCCACCCCTTACCCAATCCGTCGTCGCTCCCCTCGTCATCCCTCGTCGCCCCTCACCTGCTCGCACCCCCACCCCCACCTCCGCCCCTCGCCCGCTCACCCTTATCGCCCCTTACCCACTCTTCCCCCTCACCCGCTTTCCCCTCACCCCTTTTCCGCCCCTCGCCATCCCTAACGACTAGTTTACCCCACCCCCTTTCGTTTCGTCTCTGTCATCATTTGTTGTTGATCATTGTTTCCAACAATATTGGGGTGGAATCATTAAGGTATGTTGTTTTCATTCATGTTCAATGGAGGTATTTTTTTTAGAATTCATAAATACCAACTAAGGAAGTTTCTTTATTTCTCTGAGTGGAATAACAATAGGTGTCATTGGATTCATCATCTTCGGTAGGTGGTTCAATATACCTATTTCAGTTCCATAACCATGATTGATTACATTAGTTTAATTACGCTTTTCTTTAAGATTAAATTGTGTTTTTTATTGAGGATGAAATGATGACTTTAATACAATGAGTTTTGGATGAAATGATGACCGTAATACAATGAGTTTGCTTTGGTTTTAATGTGATAAGTTTTGGGTTTTGGTTACAAATGCAATAAAGCCAATTTTTAAAATAATTGCGCACACAAGGTGCATGACGAAATGCAATTTTTGTATGAAATAATTGATTTTGTTACTATAAATGATTTATGGGGTGTTACAAATATTGAGTTGCATGGTTTTGATTGTTTTTTCCCAAATATCAAGATTTTTTTTGATTAATATCAATGTTGTGAGTGTTTGTTAATATCAATAATTGTTATGGGTTGTTTATTAATTTTATTGTTATGAGATGTTATCAAGAATAGATTGGATTAATATCAATGTTAAGAGGTGTTTGTAGATGTGAAGAATTATTTAAGGGGAGATATAAACATCAATTTTTTTATTAATATCAAGAAGGGTTTTGAATAATATCAAGAATTGTTTTATAGGGTGTTTATTAATTTTATTGAAATAGTGGATGTTCTTTAAATGTCACAGAGAGGACCTATATTTATGATTGTTGACATAATATCAGAGGGGATCATCTCCAACGCATAGAGTGGCCTAAAATATATAAACATTCTCACAAACCAAATATATCACTATAAAAAAAACAGGTCTTAGTTGTGGTTTATTAGCGATGATTTTAAAAACTGCCACTAAATAAACCATGTTTTAAAAAATTATAATATAGTGGCAGTTTCATTAAACCGCCGCTATATTTTTATCAATGGAATGTTGATCATCTTGGTGATACTTTGGGTTTTATCCTTGATTTTTAAATGAATTTAAATTTACCATGAATATATTTTATATTTGACGAATGCAAGAATTTGCAAGCTAGACTAAAAGAGACTATGTCACAAGATATCACAATGTCAAGTTCTTGTTTTGAGATACAACGAATCTTGATTTGCATAATTATCAAAGCAAGAGCTAGCTATAGAGACAATTATGTTTCTGTAATATAAAATAATAATTGATAATATGCAAAACAGAAAAGTTAGAGATCTTTTAATGTTGAATTGAATCATTTTGATGTTGAATCATGACCCTACCCTGGTCAATGATGAAGTTGGGTGATGTTTAATTTTGACTGTACTTGTTTGATTAACCATTTGTATCTTTATATCTAAATGCACATGGAGAACAGTGACAATCCAATACCTATGGATAAAATTTGGATTAATTTACCTCAAAACACACCTCGATATGCCAAGGGTTTGGAAGAATTTTTAGATTAGGCAATTTCAAACCGATCAGTGGATGATAGAATAAAATGTCAATGTATTGATTGTGAATTCAAGCAATGGTTGAATAGAAATGAAGTATATGAGCATTTGATATTGAATCATTTTTCTGCTTGATATGTATGTTGGATTTGGCATAGTGAATCAAATGTTATGGAAAGTCAAAATAATGACAATATTGTCAATGAAACACAAAGTGACCTGACAGAGAATAATTCACTTCAGAATTTGTAAAATGATGTATTTGGTTTTGCAGAATACAATGTCCAAGATTTTAATATATTAGAATAACCTTTGGTTGATCCTGAGAAGGTTAATCTTGCTCATAACTTCAGTGACCAAAAAAATGAGTTTTATGAATTAGTTGAAGACGAACAACAAGAAATGTATGAAGGGTGTGCCAAGTATTCAAAATTGTCTTTTCTAATTAAGTTGCATCATATCAAATGTTTGTGGAATTACTAAAAAATCAATGTCCATGATTTTTGAGTTGCTTCATGATGCATTTAGTGAAGCTAAGATCCCTACATCATTCTATGAGATGAAGAAAGTCATCAACAATCTTAGACTTGATTATACAAAGATACATGCATGTCTTAATGATTGCATGCTTTACTGGGGAGAAGAGTTTGATAAAGAAGAATTCATAAGATGTCATGCAAGCAGATGAAATTCAATGAACAACAATGAGAGTATAAATCAATGTAACCCCAGGAAGAAACATAAGAAGAAAACTCCTGCAAAGGTATTGCGTTACTTTCCTCTGAAACCACGCTTGCAAAGATTATTCATGTCGTCTACATAAGACATGAAGTGGAATGCTCAGGATAATAATGATCGATTGACGATACATTCAAAAGATTCAACTTCATGGAAGATGTTTGATTCTATATATCCATATTTTTCTTCAGATCCTAGGAATGTACGTTTGGGATTGGCTTCTGATGGTTTAAACCCTTTTGGCACTTTAAGTACAAATTATAGCAATTGGATAGTTGTTTTGATTCCTTATAATCTACCTCCATGGATGTGTATTAAGAATAATTCTTTCATTATTTTGATGATTATTCCTGGAAATAATTTTTTTGGAAATGACATTAATGTATACCTTCAACCTCTAATCAAAGAATTACGAGAATTATGGGATGATGGTGTGGAAACATATGATACTTCAATGAGACAACAATTCAAAATGCATGCTACTTTAATGTGGATAATTAGTGACTTTCATGGACTAGGAAATTTATCTCGTTGGAATACTCATACTAGTTTGTCTTGTCCAGTTTGTAATTTTGATTTTGAACCTCAATGATTACCTTATAACATAAAATGTTGTTTTATTTGTCATCATCAATTTCTTAATGCTTCTCATAAATTTAGGTTTAACAAGACATAGTTCAATAGAGATATTGAAATGAGAATGTCACTGAAGGTGTTATCTAGTTTAGAAATCTTAGTACAATTAATGAATTTCACTGAAGAATTTAGAAAATGTCATCATTTTAAAGAAGAGGAGAAAGGGTACAAGGTACAATGTTCAAAGTAGCCGAAACACAACAATGGAAGAAAAAGAGTATATTTTTCAAAATTTCTTATTGGGAGTTTAATTTGATACATCATAATCTTGATGTAATGCATATTGAGAAGAACATCTATGAAAATTTAATTTTTACATTGCTTAATGAGAAGGGTAAATCAAAGGATCACCTTAATGCTTGTAAGGATTTGGAGTTAATGAATATAAAGTATGGTTTGTGGGAAAATGAGAATGGAAAGTATCCTTCAAATATTTTTACAATGAAAAACCACGAGAAAGATGTATTCCTTCTAACATTAAATAATGTAAAAGTGCTATATGGATATTCAAGTAACATATTAGGTTCATTGACTTAAAACATCGAAAGTTACTTGTATTGAAAAGTCACAACTCACATATTTTGATGGAGTAGTTGTTTCCATTTGCCTTGCGTAATATGTTACCTAAAAAAGTAACTGCGGTTCTAGTTGAGTTTTGTACATTTTTCAAAGAGATTTGTGGAAAAACTCTAAATACAACTGAACATGATAAAGTTCAAGAAATAATTGTTTTAACACTTTGTCATTTGGAGATGTTATTTCCCCCTTCATTCTTCATAGTCACGATTCATTTGACTATTATTTGGTTGAAGAAGATAAACTTGGTGGACCGATGCACTATCGATAGATGTATCCAACTGAGAGGTACATTGATATCATTTTTATAATCATTGGTGAATTCGATTTTATCAAATAAGTGCGTAATTTTTTTTTAATATGTTATATATTTTTTTCATCAGGTACTTAGGTCATTTGAAATCATATTTGGGAAATAAATCTCAACCATAAGGCTATATTACTGAAGGTTACATAGCCAAAGAGTGCTTGACCTTATATTCTAGGTATTTGGATGGGATTGAGACTAGATTCAATCATACTGGAAATACTAATGACATCTCCACTAATTCTAATTCTGAAAATCAGTCATCGGTATTTCCAACTATTGGACGATCAATTTGAAAGGGGTAAAATTTTTCAGTGATAGAATTGGAGTTGCTACAAGTACATAGATATGTACTACTCAATAGTGTTATTGCAGATCCATTTATTGAAGAATTGTGACTGCAAACAAAGAGACAACTATGGGGTTGATCTTGAAATGAGCTGGAATTAACAAAATATGTTAATAAGGAGATTGTTGAATGGTTCACCCATCGTGTAAGTATATACTCATATCCATATCATTGACGATTAGTTATTTTTTCTATGTTAAAAGTAACACCTTGTATCTTTTTTTCTAGACAATTAATGTTGGGAATCATGCTGAAATATCAAATGATTTGAAGTTTTTGGCTCAAGGTCCTCTAAGTAAGGCTAGGAGATTCGATGCCTATAATATTCATGGCCTTAGGTTTCATACAATTTATCATAAAGAAGACTTGAAAATGAAAAATAGTGGTGTATTTACACTTACAGAGGTGGAATACTATGGGAAGCTAAATGATATAATTGAATTAAACTATCATGGTCAGTTTTCAATTGTCCTATTCAAATATAAGTGGGTCAACATTGATAGGGGTATAATAAAAGATTTTTTACATTTTACATATGTCAACTTCTCTATATTGATCCATACCTATGAGCATACAGAGCATGATCCATTTACCTTATATGCACAAGAAAAAAAATGCTTTATTATGTTGATGATGAAATAAATAAAGGTTGGAGTGTTTTTGTACACTTAAAGCAAAGAGACTTATATGATATGGGCGATAGAGATCAATTGGTGCTTTGTGATAGTGAACCTCATCAACCAAAAAACATTGAACAATTTTTTCCTGACAATATCAAAATAATATAACTTGCAATAGAGGGTGAAAATAAAGGACTCATCACAATGGAGGTTGATAAGAATGATGATAATGAAGATAAAGACAATTGAATGTATAAATTGGTAATGAAAATATATTACAATTTCTCATTGATAAGTGTTTCGTACATATATACATTGTTCTAGTTTTTTTGTAAAAATATTATAGTTTTAAAATTTTTATACATTCAATATACCTTAACCATTTGAATTGTAGGAATGTAGAGAATACAAAAATTTAGGATCCTATCCGATCGGTATTTTGAAGAATGCCACCACTACCATCATCTTCTGTAGATCCTAGTGATTCTGTTGTACCCAATAATAATAGAAAACTAGCCATTCCCCCAGATACCATTGGAATCCCACCACTTGATTCACCTCTAGCGATGGAGTAATTGTTCACCCCTCAATCTAGGGGATATTGATGAGTTACCATTATTGGTATGTATGTATTTTTTCAAAAAAACTATATATTTTATTAATTGTTTAATGCATTTTTTAAACATATAAAGACAACCATAGAAGGGATAAAAATATGAACATGACAGATATATGGGACCTAAAGGACTTCAAGATTATTGTTCCATTTGTTGAGATCGGGGTGCCTATCAGTGATGCTACTGAAATCTATGGGCAGATTCTTGGGCAACTTTCTTGCGAGACGGTGATCTTTCCCATTAATTATAAATATTATAGGCATATTCCTACAATGTGTAAAAATGAGGTCTTTGATACTCAAGTAAAGGTAATATTAATTTAATATTCCTTGATAACTAATTTAAAATAAATGAGTAAAAATTTGTAATATACATGTTTTTTCATTTTGATGTCCCTGAATCCATTTCATGCCCATGGACTTTAAAAAACCTGGGTAAGAAATGGAGATATTTTAAATGGATATTATGAAATGATTTTAATGACACCTCTATGTGTAATGCCCCGACCTCATAATCCCAGAGTCGGTGCATTATTACATATCATTGACATGATCACAAAAGATCAAGTCTTGAAAGACCGATTAGTTTAGTAGCCTTGGAAGTACTAGACACATTTATAAGGTTTAAATTACATCATAACATGGAAAACTACAACAACATTGTTTCCATGGACAACACTGAGATCCCATAGACTATCCCTGCAGGCCATTCATAATATACTTCTTCATATCCTGGGAAAAATTAAAACATAGAAAGTGGTGAGCTTAATTGCTCAGTAAGGATAACAATATAGCAAAAACTTTCATAAATAAGCATAAACATTTAAGGAAATATATAAAACTAAAACAAAAGCCTTTTCAACATAAACTTAATCATAATATAGTAAATATAAATCAAAATAATTCCATTTAATTACTCACATGGATATTCTACTAGTCGAATAATCACATGCAATATCAATAGCCACTTTCATAATGTTGGAATGCATAATGCTAGACTTTCATAACCATATAGTCAAGGCCTTGTGCCAAGACTACAAATAAGATTTTGTCAAGGCATTTTACCAAGACACTAGTTTGTCTCATGATACCTACCGATGCATCAGGGAGCTATATAGGGATCCACTCATTCATACTAAGTCCAATGCATTCCTCATATGAAAAGGTTTAAACATAACATAAACATTCATATTAAAACTAGCATACGAAATGTCAATACTTTATCCATAAACAATGAATGGTATAAAAATAACACATCCACAGTCAAACATATGACAAAACATTCAATACAATATGGAAGATTTTTATCATAATAAATCAACTTTAAACAAGTTGAAAATCTATCAAAGGATGTTGACATAGATGAAATGAAACTATTTGAAAGAAATGACTCTTTCTATTTTGAAACCATTTAAAAGAAAAAATATATTTTGGAAATATTCTTATAATATTGTAAGGGAATCTTTGACGATGTTATAACGGCTGAAAATAGCCGCACCCACCGTGTAAGTGAAAAAAACATTCTTACCTTAATTTTTTCAAAAAGGCCATAAAGTACCTTGTCTGGAAAATGACGGAAAGATTCCTTACAAAAACATATAAGGTTAAATAAGGATATAAATGAATTTACACCATTTTTTAGTAAATAGTAAATATGTTTTGAAATATATTTTTAATAAACATGGATGTGGATGATAAAGAGGTCCTAGTAGATACTTACATAAAAACAACCTCGAATAATAAAGAGATTGTGAAATTAACCCTTACCTTGTACTTTTCCTTGGTCGAGGGTAGGTTAACCTCCTATATAATGGTGAAATAATTGTTATTAAATTATAAAATAATCATATAAATTAATATTATACCATATATGATCTTTTAACATTGATTTATTAATAATATATTAGTATTATCTTCGTTTCGGGTGTTAACTGGTTCGTTTTCCTTTATATGATTTTCTATGTAAGTAATGTTTTTTATGTATAGGATGTATCTTATTCATATTTAGAATGATATTAAGTCTTTAAAAATTATTTTTAATCATCTAATGAAAATTAGTCTTGAATGGATACGATGGGGAATGAATCTCATTGCGTTCATGGAGACGGTAATCCGTACGTACGCACGAGCGACAATATCATTCTTTTGAATTTAAAATAATATATAATTGGATGGTATATCATATATAAAGAATCATTATAATGTTATATTTATTATTTAAATCAATTACACATCATTATTATACCCATCCAAATAATAATGTATTGAATACAATTACACCACGATGTGGAGACGGTAAACCGTACGTACACATGTATGGTGACATGTCATTAAAAGGATGGATATAATAATGAATATGGTTGTACCATATTTATAATAACATCACAGTATATAGAAGACACTGGAGTTATTATTTTAGAATAGAAACAACAAAGAAACAGGAAGTGGAAGAAGAAAGGAACTTGAAAGAGGTGATGAAATATTTACCTCTTCTTCAGGTTCTTCCTTTTGATTTGATAAAAAGGGCTCCTTAGGTTGGCTTTATGACTAAAGGAAGGCCTCTAGGATGAAGGTAGGACAATTGAGAGAGTATTTGGGCAGGTTTTGGACGATCCAAATAGCTTTGAAGGTGTGAATTAGAGAGAAGGGGGAGTGCCCTTTTATAAGAGGGGTGAGGGGCACCTTGGGAAAAGCTAGAAATATTGTTTTATAATAAAATAATTTTCGATTTCTAATAGATAAAAAATGAATTATTTAAAGGATAAGGTGGGTATGGGTATAAAAAAAATCAACCAATAGGTTTTATACAGGTTTGGGTCACTATATTAACCTTATATTTTAGATTTAACTCTTAGTTAAATAGTTTGACATTTACCATGTCTCTTTGTATTTTTATATTATATGGTTAATAAACTTACTATATACTTCCAAGAGAACCCCAAGTGGTTCATTAATGATAAAAATATCATTATATAATTATTTTGGTTGAAACTTAGATTTTTAAGAATAGAATATCATTTAATAATATAATATTTGTTTTAAAAACTATTTTATGTCAATTTTGACACTATTTGGTATTTTGTTTTTTTTAAATTCATAACAAAATTATTACTTCTAAAAAAATTCATCTAACCAATCCTAACAAGTCATATTAACCTATAAAATTAGTTTAATTCATAAAAATTCTCAAATTACATTTATTTAGATATTTATAATATCAAATATTTTAATATTTCATTAATTAGGTAATTACTGCATCATCACTGTGTCATATATAAATTAAATTATTTAATGTCTAAAAAATATAAATAAAATACCATCATATAGGAAATATTTTTAGATTTATAATGAATAATTATAGTAGAATTTATCTTATGTGTAACCCTATATTAAAAATGCTTTAGTTATTAAACTTTGAATTTAACACTTTTAACTCTTCTTTGAATTAAATAATAATAAATAACCTAATCTAATCCAAGTGGACCAAATAGGTTCATATTTTATTCCTAAGGTTATTTTTTGTCGAATTATACTTATCCAATATAATTAGAACACGTGTTAGGGTAATAATAATATCATTTTTACCCCTAATTACCCTATTTACTTTTAACCATGGTAAATAAAAGTAAAAGATACTATTCACCAAAAATTATTTTCATCTTATTAAACCACATTTTACATAATAATATCAAACGTGTCTCTTGTATTTTTTAAATTCAACTCATAGAAGCGGTAAAATTAAGTTTTATGTAAATTTTCAAATGCTCCTAGGAGGTGGGTAAAAGACGATAAAAAGTTCAATAAATTTTTTTATATATCTAAAATTATTATAAACTAAATCCAATGAATTAAATTGAACTTATATAGGTATTATGTATCTATTTTTACCTAAAATAAATTTAAATAAAATAAATAATTACTTAAATAAAAATTTGGTTTTAAACAATAACTCAGTGTTTTTCACTATTCATCAAAAATTGAAAGTTTTCAGAAAAATACCAAAAATTCACCCTAAGCTAATTTCGATATTCCAAATTCAAAAATGAAGTCCATTTTAAAAGATAAAATATATAAAATTTCAAAAAGTGGGTATTACTATTCATAACGGCTAGTTTGATAGGTTGTGGTGTGTTAGAACTCGAAGTTGCGTACATCACACGCTACTGTATTATTCAAAGAGAAGCGTACCGTGGAATATTGGGGTGTTGCACTATGAGCTTATGATAGATGTATGAGAAAGTGTCTGAAGGCATTTCTCATGAGAAATGGAAGCTCTTTGTCGATAACAACAAAGATGCATCTTATGAGGTAATTGCATATTTTACAGCATCTTAGTAACATAAACACAATAAAATTATAATTTTTATTAATGTTGCCATTTTTTAGGAATTATCTAAAAAAATAATATGAATCATGAAAAGAAATTCATTCCTCACATCGTTGGGTCTCATAGATTTTCAAGAAAAAGAACAATTTTGGTTTGTATTTTATTCATTTTTGTTTATATCATTTTATTATAACTCAAAGTTTTTTGTAAAATGTTTATATTTTTTATAAAGGATAATGAATTAGGTCACTCTATTGGATGAACAGAGATGTGGTTTAAAGTTTATAGGAAACCCTATGGTAGTTTTGTAAATAACCCTACCAAAGACGTTGGAGTAAGTATTTTTCATTACCATTTTATATTATTTCATTACTATAAAAACATAATAATGAAAATATATTATCACAACTAACAATCCTTAAACCAAATTAAATGAGGCCAACTACATGGATCAAGCAATGACGATTTGGAATCATTTGATACAACTAGCCGAACCCAATTAATTGGGTTTAAGGCTTGTTTTCCGTTATAATATAAATTTTATTATTATGTTTTTTTAGTAATGAAATAACAATAAATAGTAATGAAAAATTTATTAATTAGATAATATTATTATGATCATATATTTTAAAAAATCATTGTTAATATTTTTGTATTAACAGTTTAAAATTCAAGAATTCCGGGAGGCAAACCCTTTATAATTATCATTGATTTCCCAGAACGTTGTAGTTGGATTCGTTTTAGGGAAGGAGCATCTCAAACATGTATGGGGGATGGGTTTTAGGCATACTCCATTAGATAGCTTTGGTAGGGTAGTGTCATCCATTACTATTACACTCGGTGGGTGTTCAATAGTTCCGTTGATCATGAATCACAAAGAGAAATTGAAAGATTGAAAGATAAAGTGAAAGAACAAGATTCTTATATGAAAACACAAGATCAATGGATGTCGAAAATGGAAAATTCTTTAGTTTTTGTATTTCAGCATATGACAAACATGATCCCTGATGTAATTTCCATCCTTATAGATCACCCCGCTGAGGTAAATTCTAAATTTCATAGACCATTCACACATTTTCAAAGAACACATACAACATCCATAAATAAAACTAAATTGACACTTTTATATAGAAAACACACATTTCTAGTCATACTGACCACATCTTATGCTAGATTGATTTTTGTTTGATTCCTACACGTCAAAAATGTATAATAGATCATCATCTATAAGTTTGAAAACAATCAGAGCTTGTTTTCTTGATTTTGACTCGGTAAACACTTCTTAAAGGTATAATAACCTTTAAAAATCTGTATCGGGGTGGGGGGTGGGGGGTGGGGTGGGGTTAAAACCAGGAAAATGATGTTGTATTTCTATAAAATAAAAGGAAAATGATTATAGATTGAATTTTGAAATGTATAAACCAATGACATGACATTCTGAGACGCGGTTTTCTCGGGATGGCTGTAAATGAGTTTTTAGTGTTTTAAAACACTAAAATGTGGGTGGAATGGTGAAAAACATAGTAAAAAAACTAATATTGACATGGAATCATGGGAAAACCACCATTGAGTAATTTTTGAAATGCATGAATAGAAAACATGTCAATCTAACGTGTGGTGTGGTCGGAATGACTTGGTAAACACTTCTTAAAGGTATAAAAGCCTTTATAAACATGTGTCCGGGGGTGAAAACCAGGAAAATGATGCTTAATTGACCTAAAATCATAGGAAAATGACTATATATTGAAATTTGAAATGTAGAAACCAACAACACATTATTTTGAATTACGTTTTTTTTGGATGAGCGTAAACTTGTTTTTAGTGTTTTAAAACACTAAAACGTGCGTGGAATGGTGAAAACCCTATAAAACAATCTTAGATTGATGTTGAATCATGGTAAACAACCTATGAATTATTTTTTATGTGTACACATAGACAAAATGTCAATATGACTTGTGGTGTAGTCAAAATAACTCTGTGAACACTTCTTAAAGATACAAAAGCCTTTAAAAACATGCATCAGGGGTCAAAACTAGGAAAACAATGTTAGATCTCCATGAAATTAGAGGAAAATGACCGTAGATTTAAATTTAAAATATAGGATCTCACAACACATCATTTCAAATTATGGTTTTCCCAGGATGGCTGTAAATTCATTTGTAGTGTTTTAAAACATTAAAACACGCATGGACCGGTCAAAACCATATAAAAGACCTCAAATTGACATGAAATCATAAGAAAAACACCTATGAATTATTTTTGACATGTACGCATAGACAACACATCAATACAATGTGTGGTGTGGTTGGAATGACTTGATAAACAATTCTTAAAGGTACAAAAGCCTTTAAAAACATGTGCCGGGGGTTCAAAACTAGGAAAACAACATCGGATTGCCCTGAAATAATATCACAATGTATGTATATTGAATTGTAAAATGTAGGAATAGAAAACATGTCATTCCAAATTATTGTTTTACTGAGATGACCATAAACACGTTTCTAGTGTTTTAAAACACTAAAAAGTGTGTGGCATAGTAAAAACCATAGAAAAAGAACTCATATTGATGTGGAATCATGGGTAAACCACTAATGTGTTATTTTGGATGTGTATGCGAAGACAACACATAAACCATACATGTGGTGTGGTCATAATGACTTGGTAAACACTTCTTAAAGGCACAAAATCCTTTTAAAACATGTGTTGAAGGGTCAAAATCAGGCAAACAATGTCAGATTTCCCTGAAATTAAAGGATCATGACCATAGATTGAAATTTAAAATGTAGGAACTAATAAAACATCATTATGACTTTCAGTTTTCTCGGGATGGTCGTAAATGAATTTTTAGTGTTTTAAAACACTAAAACATGCATGGAATAATTAAAATAATATAAAACAACCTCATATTGATTTGTAATCATGAGAAAACCACTGATGAGTTATTTTTGATGTGAATGCATAGAATAAACATCAATTCGATATATAGAGTGGTCAAAATGACTCATTAAACACTTTTTAATGGTTCAAAAGCCTTTAAAAACATGTGTTCGAGAGTCAAAACCAGGAAAAAATTGTTGGATTTTATTGAAATCATAAGAAAACAACCATAGATTGAGTTGTGAAATTTAGGAACTAATGACATTTTATTCCGAATTATGGTTTTCTTAGGATGGCTGTAAACGCATTTTTAGTGTTTTAAAACACTAAAACGTGCATCGAATGATCAAAACCATAGAAAAAATCTCACATTGATGTGAAATCATGGGACAACCACTATTGAGTTATTTATGACATGTATGCATAGAAAAAACATCAATCCAACTTATAGTGTGGTCAGAACGACTCGGTAAACACTTTTTAAAGGTATAAAATCATTTAAAAACTATATCAAGGGTCAAAACCAGAAAAATGATGTCAGATTACCCTGAAATCAGAATAAAATAATCATAGATTAAATTTTTAAATGTAATAATGTAACGCCCCGACCCCAGTTACCCAGAGTCAGTGCATTATTACATAACATTGGCATGATCACAACAAAAATCAAGTCTCTAAAGACCGATTAGTTTAGTAGCCTTGGAATAACTAGATACATTCATAAAGTTTACAATACATCATAAAATGAAAAACTACAAAAATATAGTCTCCATAGTCCACACTCTTATCCCCTCATACTATCCCTACAGGTCATTCATAAAATACTTCTTCACATCCTGGGAAAAATAAAACATAGAAAGGGGTGAGCTCAAATTCCCAGTAAGGATAACAATATAGCGGAAACTTTCATAAATAAGCACAAACATTTAAGGAAATGTATAACTAAAAAAAAGCCTTTTAAAACTTGAACATCAGTATAATATGGCAGAAATAAAATGAAATAATCCCATATATTTATTCACAAGGACATTCTACTAGTCGAATAATCACATGCAATATCAATAACCACTTTCATAATGATGGAATGCATAATGCCAGACTATCATAACCACATAGCCAAGGCCTCATGCCAAGACTACAAATAATATTTTGTCAAGATCTTGTGCCAAGACACTAGTTTGTCTCATGAGACCTACCGATGCATCGAAGAGCTATAGAGGGCTCCACCCGTCACTTATTAAGTCCAATGCATTCCTCATATGAACAGGTTTAAACATAACATAAACATTCGTATTAAAACTTGCATAAGAAATGTCAATACTTTCTTTATAAACCATGAATGGTATAAAAATAACACATCCACAATCAAACATATCACAAAACCATCAATACAATATGGAAGTTTTGTATCATAATAAATCGACTCCAAATAAACTTAAAATCCATCAAAGGATGTTGACATAGATGAAATCAAAACTCTTTTTAGAGAAATATATCTTTCTATTTTGAAATCATTTAAGAGTCATATATTTATAAAATAAAACATTTTCTTTGAAAATATTCTTATAAGCTTGTAAGGGAAGCTTCGATGATTTTATAACTGCAGAAAATAGCCGCACCCGCCGTATAAGTTAAAAAAACATTCTTACCTTAATTCTGTCGAAAAGGTTAAAAAGGACTTTGTTTGGAAAATGACAGAAATATTTCTTAATAAACTTCTTATAAAAAGTCAAAAAGGGTATAAATTACTTTATCCCATAGTCTTTAAAATAGTAAGAATGATTTGTAATACATTTTTAAGAAACATGGATGTGGATGATAAAGAGGTCATAGTAGATAATTACGTATAAACAACCTCGGATAATGAAGAGATTGTGAAATAAACCCTTAACTTGTACTTTTCCTTGGTTGGGGGTAGGTTAACCTCCTGTATAATGGTGAAATAATTGTTATTAAATTATAAAAGAATCATTAATATGATATCATATATGATCTTTTAACATTTCTTTGATAATAATATCTTAGTATTATCGTCATTTCGGGTGTTAACTTACTCGTATATGTTTTGTTACATAAGCTGTGTTTGTTATGGATAGGTTGTATCTTATTCATATCCAGAATGATATAAAGTCCTTAAAAGTTATTTTTAAATCATCAAATGGTAATTATACTTGAATGGATACGATGGAGAATGAATCTCATCGCGTTCGTGGAGACGGTAGTCCATACGTACGCACGAGCGACAATATCATTCTTTTGATATTAAAATAATATATAATTGGATGGTATATAATATATAAAGAATAATTATCATGTTATATTTATTATTTACATGAATTACACATCATTATTATACCCATCCAAATAATAATTTATTGAATAACAATTACACCACGATGTGGAGACGGTAAGCCGTACGTACGCACGTATAGTGACATGTCATTCAAAGGATGGATAGAACAATGAATATGGTTGTACCATATTTATAATAAAATCATAGTATATATAAGATACTTGAGTTATTATTTTATAATGGGAATAACAAAGAAAGAATAAGTTGAAGAAGAAAAGAACTTGAAAGAGGGTGGTGAAAACATTACCTCTTCTTCGGGTTCTTCCTTTTGATTTGATCAAAAGGGCTCCTTAGGTTGTCTTTATGATCAAACTAAGGACTCTAGGTTAAAGTTAGGGAAGTTGAGAGAGTATTTTGGGCAGGTTTTGGATGAGCCAAAAGGATTTGAATGTGTGAATTAGTGAGAAGGGGGAGTACCCTTTTATAAGAGGGATGAGAGTCACCTTTGGAAAAGCTAGAAATATTATTTTATAATAAATTCATATTTGGTTTCTAATGGATCAAAAGTGGATTATTTAAAGGTTAAGGTGGGGATGAATCTAAAACCACTCAACCAATAGAATTTAGATAGGTTTGGGTCATTATATTAACCTTATATTTTAGTTTTAACTCTTAGTTAATTACTTTGACACTCACCATGTCACTTTGTATTTTTATATTATATAGTTAATAAACTTACTATATACCTCCAAGAGACCCCCAAGTGCTCCATTAATGATACACCTATCATGATATAAGTATCTTGGCCGAACCATAGATTTTTAGAAATTGAATATAATTTAATAATATAATATTTGTTTTAAAAACTCTTTTATGTCAATTTTGACACTATTGGGTATTTTGTTTTTGATAAATTCATAACATAATTATTACTTCGAAAAAAATTTATATAATCAATCCTAATATGTCATATTAACCTATAAAATTAATGTAATTTATAAAAAGTCTCAAATTACATATATTTTGATATTTATAATATCAATTATTTTAATATTTCATTAATTAGGTAATTACTGCATCACCATTGTGTCATAAATAAATTAAATTATTTAATTTCTAAAAATTATAAATAAAATACCATTATGTAGGAAATCTATTTATATTTCTAATTAATATTTAAAATCGAATTTACCTTATGTATAACCCTATATTAAAAATGTTTTAGTAAATAAACTTTAATTTCAACTCTTTTAACTCTTCTTTGAATTAAATAATAATAAATGTCCTAATCTAATCCAAGTGGACCTAAATGATAATATTTTATTCCTAAAGTTGTTTTTGGTTGAGATACACTTGTCCAATAGAATTAGGACATGTGTTAGGGTAATATTAATATCATTTTTACCCTTAATTACCCTATTTACTTTTAACCATGGTAAATAAAAGTAAAAAGTTACTATTCACCAAAAATTATTTTCATCTCATTGAACCACATTTTACTACTCGATATTAACCATGTCTCTTGGATTTTTTAAATTCCACTCACAGAAGCAGTAAAATTATGTTTTATGTGAATTTCCAAATTCTCCTAGGAGGTGGGTAAAAGACGGTGAAAAGTTCAATAAAATTTTTATATATCTAAAATTATTCTAAACTAACTCCAATGAATTACATTGAACTTATATAGGTATTATGTATCTATTTTGACCTTAATTAAATTTAAATAAAATAAATAATTATTTAAATAAAAATTTGGTTTTAAACTATAACTCAGTGTTTTTTCACTATTCATCAAAAATTGAAAGTTTTCAGAAAAATAACAAAATTTCACCCTAGAATAATTTCGATATTCCGAATCCAAAAATTAAGTCCATTTTGAAAGATAAAATTTATAAAATTTCAAAAAGTGGGTATTACTATTCATAACAGCTAGTTTGATTGGTTGTGGTGTGTGTGTTAGAACTCAAAGTTGCGTACAACACACGCTACTATATTATTCAAAGGAAAGCGTACCGTGGAAGTTTGTGATGTTACAAAGAACTCAAGACATGTCATTCCAAATTATAGTTTTTCCAGAATGACCATAATTTCATTTTTAGTGTTTTAAAACGCTAAAATGTGCATAAAATGATCAAAACCACAGAAAATGACCTCATATTGTTGTGGAATCATGGGAAAACCACCAATGAGTTATTTGTTAAATACAGGACATGTTGTGATATCAAAGTGTTTAAAATTTGTTTATTAAGTAAATTTCAAGAACACCAAATGTCGATTTAAAAAACAATTAGAATATTTACTCATCACTTTTCAGTTTCAAGTGTTGAATCATATCTTAAATAGGTAAGTTTATATTTTCAAAGTATTTTTCATTATATATTATTTATTTTATATCAAAATTTCTTCTGTTTGATAAACAAAATAACAAATTTTATGTGCAACATTATGAATATATTTTGTGTCTTTTCTCTTTCCCATTTATTTTTATTAAAAGTTATGGTTTTTATTGTAGGTGATAGATACTGGTAGTAGGCAAGAGGTTGACCTTTTTGATCCATGATATTCTTCAGAAGGCATTCATGATGGTTATTAGTTTTCGTGGTATCTTAAAATTTTATCAATCATTCTATTGTAATTCTGATTTATTATGTTTAGTTTTTATTTCTCTTTTCTTTTTGGTTACATTTGATGATATAACGTGGTTAGTTTCAGTTTATGAGATGATTTGGAGGTAGACAGATGTAGTGGGGGTCATGTTGTGGATGTATATTGGGCATGGTTGTTGTTGGAAATATTTTATATGTATATATTGATGATTAAGGTACTGGTTGACTGAGACCGAGGTTATGATGACTATGGATGTTTGTATATATTATTGTGGCTATATTAAGTATGTATTATGTGTTTATCATACATTTATGTTTTAGTTTATTGTATGATAGTTTTTTTATATTTACAATTTTTTATTAAATATTGTACAAAAAATATGATTTAGCAGCAGTTCTTAGTAACCGCCTCTAAGTACATTAATTAAAATATGTTTAGCAGCAGTTACACTTAACCAATGCTAAAAAAAATCGTCTCTCATATGTTCAGCAGTGTTTAGATTCATTTTATTTATTTTCCCCTGGGTATTTAAAAAAAATCACCGCTAAATACAAAAGAAACCACCGCTAAATGCTCCAAATATGAAACACAACAAAACCACCACAAAATTAAAGAAACCATCTCTAAATGACTAGTGACTATACAATACGCACCGATTTTGGTAACTACTTCTATATTATTAGGCAGTGGTTTAAACCACCATCATTTCACAAAATAACCACTACTAATGCCTTTTTTGTAGTGTTATAGTAGTTCCCCACTATAATGAGAACCTAGAGGTGCTATGAAAATATTCTTGAACCTTGTTCTATGGATGGATGATATTATATAAGAGGACATAGAAAATATATTCTATTATGGATATGAGGCTCATAAGTCATTGATACACCTTCTCATGGTGTTCTACCTTGTTAATCTTCGATATAGGAGGTTATGAGAACATTCCCATCAATAGGATATCCACATTTCTATGTGTCATTATATATTCCTATCTATGGAATTGTGTATTGACCTTAGACTTTATGGTTTCCATTCATGGATATCATGAATCATGTACTTTTATATATTGATAAAAACCATGAGGACATAAGTTTACAGTGAAGTAGGATACATTGGGTGCGTCATGAGTGATATTGCATTAATGGACAATGCGAGAAAGGATTTATACCCTTTTTCCCTTGAAAATCTTAGACCCTTTGATGGGAATGGAACTGCCTACATAAATCCATGGTCATGGTGTTTAGTGGGAGAATTCATTTCTATAAATTCAAATAAAAATATATTGAACATATAGGTTAATGGAACTGGCATGTAACCTGCTTGATTAGAGATATCTTGATAAAGATATTATATTACACGATAAACATTCACAGGAGGTTAGATGTTGTTATGATATTAAATTATTTCTTTATGGATGTTTAGGAATGTTTATAATTCCAACCTTGTACTTTATACTGTTATGCCTAATGCCACTGAGAAATAGGCATTGAGGGTCACACACTTAGTGTATCTGCAATCTCAGTTAAATTAAAGTATTGAATTTAAAATGTTTGAATAAATGTGATTTATTCAGTTTGGTTGACTGCTATAATTTAATCATAGGTTATTTGAAACAATAAGTGAGTTAAATAATAATAATAAAGATCAGTTTTCAAGTTTGAAATAATATAATATTTATTATATTTATCATATAATAATGTAGTGACATTTATTTATTAAATAATCATTATTAAAGGATAATTAAAATTTGATGAGGGGAAGTAGACCGAGATTAATGGTCCAATTAAAAATAAATAATATTTATTTATATTCTTAACATGTTCCACATGTCAAATTAATAACAATAATAATAATAATATTATTAATGGACATGGGGTCAATTAATAATATTAAAATGTATAAGGGATTGCATGTGATTTTCTAACCCTAAACCCACCATAATAAATATCTAATTATATTTCTTTTCGAAACCACAATTGGTGTGCACAATAGATAGAGTGAGACTCTCTCTATCCCTAGAGAGAGATCAAGAGATCTCGAGTGCTCTCCCCCATCCTCTCTTAAGCCAACAAGAGATCATCAATATTTCTTCCTCTCTAGAGAATAATTCTGCTACGGTTAAACACAAACAATGCAAGTGATCAGGATCAACTATGCTAGCACCTGATGATTCAAAATGTTGTTCAAATATTGTGGTGTATGTTTGGATCAATGCTAGATGAATTCTACACTTGGATCCTACAATGAAACAACGGTGCAATGAGATATATTCCATTGATCATCAACAAAGTGAGAATTATGAGTTAATGTAATTCTATATCATCTTATAAATTAATTATAAGTTACATTTGGAGATCCTTCACCCATGGTTCCAAAATTTTAATCTAGTCAATTAATTTATTTTTTTCGTTAGACATGACGTTTTGATCATGTAAAGAAATAATTACATGTGATTTATGACTAAAAGATGTGTTGTCCATACCAATAAAGGATGATTTCACTATGCCTAGAACTTACAAGTGGTATCAGAGTAGTCACGTGTTTAATTTATAATTATTTATTATTAATTGAATGATTGCACGTGTTTGTGTTTTATTTTACTAAAATAAATTTGTTTTAATATTCGAACATCATCATCTCTTCCTTTCTTTGTTATTGCTAATATAACCAGTAATTGATTAATTAATAATAAAGAAGAATCATCTGAAGAACACTATATATATGTTCCAAAGGTTATTCCTAGATAAAACTATATCACATGGTGTGTACTTCCAGTATACATGTCATGTAATTTTTTTTCAAGTTCATATTACTTGAAAAATTCAGATAGATCTGATCTAATCAGATTTAAGATCCAAAAAAAGAAGATCGGTGTGTATATCCATACATACTAGAACATGACATGTAGAACTAATCTCCATGTATGTAGCTTACACGTCGTGTAGTCCTTGTCTTCTCACAGCTGAGAACACAGGGTTTCCCAATGAGTCATGTGTCAGATACATAACATAGGGACAAAAATTCCATGAAACTTTGAGGATACACAACATATATTGTTAGTATAAGCCATATAACTTGAACATATCCATAGTAGGAAATACATCTTGACCCAAGGCATGTGATGCTGACATGGGTAGAAGACAAGTGCACACTATGTAGTCTACTACTGGTGGTGGTTTCAAATTTTAATAGAAAGAATAATTAAACGTATAAATAAACCTATTGATTATGTGTTTTGTGTGTAGTTCATTCTACAATACATGCCAAGCCATAGGATTAAAAATTATATATTAAATTAATTACTATGTTGAAAATTTGACAAACACATGAGGTTTCCTCTAAGTACACTTGTGTACTACATTGATTTTAAACAAAATTATTTTTTTTCTAAGATTATAGATGATGGAGAGTTAATGATTTTTGGATAGAAATAAGATAAATTGAATTAATTAGATTAATTCATGGCATATTATATTAATTAAATAATTAATCTAAGTAATTGATAATAAGATTTCAAATGTATTCTTGTTCTTTGATGTGTGGATGATCATGATATTAGACCATCCCTTGTATGTGATTGGTTTATTTTAATTTATTATTTTTAAATTATTATTGATGGACCGCATGTCATCCCCTCTTAATTATGTAAGGGCTTGTGTGCTCATGGTTTCTTTTATGCAAAACCTCTCTATAAAATACATTAGATCATCTCACCTACATGTGAGTCAAATAATATTTAAGGATGGAGCTTCTAAGCTAGAGGAGGTAGTCCAAGTCTAGGAGCCTAGGTGAAACCAGTCAAGGTGATAGATAGGAACAAAGGTGTAATTTTTCAGCACAAACCAAGTTAGGGTTCAAGGTGTGTTTTCCCATAGGGTAGAGGGTTGGTTTATCATCCAATGGATAAACTAACTAGTAAATAATCTCATGATCATGCCACTTATGTTTTATTTCTGTTAGTTTCATGGTTAATTATTTATGTATGTTGATATATTGTAATCACCTAATGAATGAATTAACAATAATACAATATGAAATATAATATAATCAGATTATGAATAAATGTTTTATTAGACATGGTTAATCACATAAGTAAAATATACTTAATATTAACAAGGCATGTGAAAAATAAAAATTGGATTTACGCATAAGAAAAAAAAATGCTCAAACTAAAATATTAAATCATCTTAGGATTCCACTACTTAAGTTAGAATTGACCTCATAGTTCAAAGTGATTGGCCAACCCAAGATGGGGTACTTTAAATTATCATGGAAATTTTAGCTTGAAGTTTTGGGTTAACTTAAACTAGTTTACATAAAGGGTTGACTATCTAATAAGGAATTGGTGTAACTAAGAGGAAAAGGTTGTGGAAATATTTAAAATAGGATCTCATGATTGGGGAGTCCCCTAAACAGACCAAGGAAGTATAAGTTAATGTAGTTTTCAAGTCATGACTACTTAAAAACCTTTAAATATCTTGTCAGGACCAAGTCTATGTTATGATAAGGGGAATATAGATCCTTGCCACTAGAATATCTAATTGAAAAATATATTTTGAAACTGATGGTGGGGGATATTAGGTTTCGAAAAATAGTGGGATATTAATGGAATTTAATTAAATTTAAAATTTTTAATCCATTTTTTTGTAATAAAAAATTATTAATGATCTTATCTTAATTTGTAGAAATGGGAAATCAAATGATGCATACAATATAAATACAATCCATACTAGAGATGAAAAACCTTTTCACCGGCATGAATTTCCAAAAATGGTATAGGAACTTTCATGTTATACTATTCCATGAATGAAAATTATATGTGATGGAAACCCCAATTACTGAGTTCATTTTTACAGAAGTTAACGAGGAATAAGTTTATCTCTATATGAAGAATATAGTAAATGATATGGATGTACAATGTTTCATACTATCCTCTATGTCCAATTAGATTTTAAATCAATATAAGGATATGGATGCATATAACATTGTTTCTTACCTTAAGGATCTCTATCAAGATAAGGTGAGATATGCGATCTCTAATGCAATGTTCACATGTAATATTAGATAGTTGGTGCCATATGGGGCACATGTATTCAAGATGATTGGATATATTGAGCACCTGTACATATTGGGTTTTAAGATCATTTATGAGATGTACACAGATCTCATTATGTCCTCACTACCCAAAAATTTATCCAGTTTTATTGTGAATTATAATATGTGTAATAACAAGAATACACTATCAAAAATTCTTACTATTATCTGCCAAGTTGATAGAGACATGTGGCATGAAGAAACCACTGTCCTTATGGTGAATAAGAAGAGGAATAACAAGGAAAATGGGTTAAAGAATCATTCAAAGTCTTAGGATTTGGAGCATCATCCCTCCAAGAATAAGAAGATCCATAGGAAAAGAAAGGAACATGATGTGGTATGCTTTGCATGTGGCAATAAAGGACACTGGAATATGAATTTCACCCATCCAAATAAGAAATGGGAGGCTTTGAGTGTGTTTTTATTGAGTGTAATATTTCCATATCTACAAGTTGGGTATTAGATACTACATGTGGTGCTCACATTTGTATCCAAATATAGGAACCAAGTAGATTTTGAAAGATTACTAGAGATAAGGTGGATCTACAAGATTCCAATAGAGAGAGGCTAGCTGTTCTAGCCATTGGAGACTACCATATCACATTACTGATATGATTGATTTTTGTTTTAAAGAACTATTATTATATTGACAGTGTTACCAAGAACATTATTTATATTTATTATTTAGATATTAATGGATTTATTTTCATCTTTAGAAATAAGGGTTACTACTTTTATAAAGATAACAAATGTTATGGTATGAAACAATTGAATAACAATTTTGATGTATTAAATTATGAAAACAAAATATTATCAATTAAAAAAAAACTAGTATGCACGAATCATAAGACGCCCAATTATGGAATCACCGTCTTGGTCACATAAAGAAAAAATGTTTGACAAAGCTCTATCAAGATGATTATTTAGAATCTTTTGAGATAAATCCACTTAAAAGGTTCCATTCTTATTTATAAAGAAATATGACCAAACTACCATTAATTGGCCAAGGTGAAAGGGCCTAAGATATTCTAGAATTAGTACACACTGATGTGTGTGGACCTTTTCAAGTAGAATCTAGAGGCGGATACTTATAATTTATTAATTTTACTGATGTCTTGAGTAGGTATGGTTATATATACTTAATGAAGTATATGTCTAAATCCTTTGATAAGTTAAAAGAGTTCAGGAATGAGGTTGAGAATAATCTTGGTAAAAAGATAAAGAAAATTTTATTCGATTGTGGTGGTGAATATCTTAACCAAGACTTTATCAACTTTCTACAAGAGTATGAGATTTTATCTTAACTCACTCCACCTTATACACCATAGTGGAATAGTGTTAGTGAAGGGAGGAATCATACCTTATTAGACATGGTAAGGTTGATGATGAGTCACACAAGCATTCCATTATTATTTTGGGGATATACATTATATAAAACATTATACATACTAAAATGAGTACCAACTAAAGTGGAAAATAGTATTTCCTTCGAGTTATAGAGTGAAAATAAACTGGTTTTGTCACATGTTTGTGATGTGGTTATAATGAATTTGTTAATGTTATATAAAGAAACAAAATAGAACCCCGAGTCATGAAGTTTATCTTTATAGGGATTTCCAAGGATACAAGTGGATACTATCTATACAACCCTTCATATAAGAAATTAATTATCACAATAAAGGCCATATTTCTTGAGAGGGAGAACATCCTCAAGGAAGATAATGGGAAAAAGATTGAATTTGATAAAGTTGATGCTCAAGATACATAAGAGTTATTACATGAATTGATTCCATAGATCCCCATGGAAGAAGGTGTTCCAAAAACACAAGTGTTGTGTTGGAGTACTAGAGAGATATAGTTTTCTGGTCACTAATGATGGAGATTCATCATTGGTTCATAATGATGATACTATCTCCTACAAGTAGGTAACAGAGAGCTCAGAAGATGCAAGATGACAAGAATCATGAATTCCAAGATGGATTCCATATATCAAAACCATGTTTGGGTTTTGATCAATCCTCCAATTGATGTAAAACCTATTGGGTGTAAATGGGTATTCAAGAGGAATATGTACATGGAAAGTATAATTAATACCTATAAAGAAAAACTAGTGGATAAAGGTTTTAGATAACATCAAGTAATTGACTACGATGAAACCTTTTTTCCAGTTTCCATGTTAAAATCCACCATAATCTAACTTTCCATAACTGATTACCATGACTATGAGATTTAGAATGGATTTCAAAACTGAATTCTTTAATGGGAACCTTCAAGAGGATGTGTATATGAAACAAACAGAAGGGTTTATGACTCTAGGAAATTCCAAAAACGTGTGCAAGTTGTAGAGATCCATATATAGATTAAAGAAAGCATGTAGGTCATGAAAAATTCAATTTGATGAAGCTATAAAATATTTTTTTCATTAATAATGAATGCGAGACATGTGTTTACAATAGTTTTAGTGGGATCATAGTAGTTTTCATAATAGTATATGTTAAAGACATATTACTAATTGGAAATGATATACCAACCTTATTAGAGGTTAAGGCATGGTTGAGCAAGTGATTCTCCATGAAGGACTTAGGTGAAGCAACCTACATTATAATGATCAAGTTTATACATTATAGATCCAAGAGTATTCTTGGACTAAGTCAAACCACATACATTAACCAAATAATGAAGAGATTCAGTATGGAACAATCCAAGACGGGATTGATTCCAGTGTCACATGGAATACATATTTCTAAGAAAATGAATCCCCAGACATAAGATAAAAGAGAGATAATGAGTAAGGTCCCATACTCTTCTGTGATAGGATCTATCATGTATTCCATGTTATGTAAAAGTCTTGATGTTGACTATGTTTTGATCATGGTAGGAATATATCAGGAAGATCTAAGTGAACAACATTGGACTAATGTTAAGGATATCCTTAAGTATCTCAGGTTGTACCAAGGATATCATCTTGGTGTATGGATGAGACGAAGAACCAATAATCTAGGGTTATATAGATGATTTTTTTTAGAAAGATCAAAATGATATGAATTCATAGTCTATATATGTCTTTTTTCTAAATAGAGGATTTGTGAGATGAAAGAGTTCTAAGCATCCATTTTTCACCGATTCTACTGTGGAGTACAATTATATTGTGGTTTCTGATGAAAAAAACGAATCAAATTAGATTCATAACTTTTTCTACGAAATTTATGTGGTGCCTAGCAGAAAAGATCCAATTATAGTTTACCATGATAATGTTTCAGTGATGGATCTCTCTAAAGATCCAAGGTCACACCCAAGGAAAAATCACATAATTCAAAAGTTTTATCTCTTGATGATTTTTTCTCAATGAGGTGAAGTTTTAGTGAGAATAGTATCCATGAAGGAAAACATAGAAGACCCCTTAATGAATTATTTATATCCGTATAATCATTAATATTATGTGAGAGTTAGTGGACTAAAAGCTATTTTAAGTTGTGTCTAGTGAAAGTGGGAGTATGTTGAATTTTGTGCCCTAGATCCAACTTGTTTAGTACTTGATTACCTATTATTTTTATTAAATAAGTTTTCTTATCACATCATGATAGTTATTCTATATAATATTTTTATGTGATAATGTCCTAAGAATTTATATCACATTGAAATGTTATAGTAGTTCCCTACTATAATGAGAACCTAGAGGTGCCATGACATTATTCTTGATCCTTGTTCTATGGACATATGATATTTTTTGATAGGATATATAAAATATTATCTATTAGGGGTATGATGCTCATAATACATTTATACACCTTCTCATAGTGATCACCCTTTGTAATCACCAAGATAAGAGGTTATGAGAACATTCCTGTCAATAGGAAATCCGTATTTCTATGTGTCATTAGATGTTACTATCTGTAGAAATGTGTATTGATCCTTATACTTTAAAATTATAATTAATGTATTAATGACTCAAGTACTTTTATGTATTTATGAAAACCATAAATACATATGTTCATGATGAAGTATGATATTTTGGGTGCATCGTGAGTGATATTGCATTAATGGATAACGCAAGAAAGGATTTATCCCTTCTAACCCTAGATAGAAGTTCATATCTTAGTCTATTTGATGGGAATGGAATTACCTACATAAATCCATGTCCATGGTTTTTAGTGGGCGATTTAATTTCTAGAAATTCAAAGAAAAATACATCAAACATATAGGTTGATGGAACTGACATTAAATATTCTTGATTAGAGATATCATGATAAAGGAATTACATTACATGGTAATCATTCATAGGAGGTTGGATGTTGTTGAAATGTTGACTTCTTTCTATATGGATTCCTTGGTGTACTACTAGATTCAAAACTTTTACTTTAGGAGGCTATGCCTAATTCCACTGAGAAATAGGAGCAGAGGGATACATACTTAGTGTATCCACAATCTTAGTAAAATTCAGTTAATGAATTTAACAAGTTAGAATAAATAAGATTTATTTAGTTTGGTTGATCTAAATAATTTAATCACATGTTATTCAAAATAATAATTTAAATAATAATAATAAATATTATTTTTCAAGTTTGGAAAATATAATATTTATTATATTTATCATTGAATAATGTAGTGACATATATTTAATAAAATAGTCAATATTCGAGGATTGGTAAAAGACGACGGGGGAAATAAGAATGAGTTTAATGGTCTGATTAGAAATAAATGATATTTATTTATATTCCTAATAGGTTTCACATGTCAAATGATTAATAATAATATTATTATTATCAATGTAAACAGGGTCAACTAAGAATATTAAAGATGGTTAATGGTTTGTGTGCAATTTTTCAACCCTAAACCTACTGTAAAAAAATATAATTATATCTCTTTCCTAAATCACAATTGGTGTGAACAAAAGATAGAGTGAGACTCTATCAAGCCCTAGAGAGAGATCAAGAGATCTAGTGTTCTCTCATCCTCTTATCTCTCAAGACAATGAGATGCCATGAAGATTCATTCATCTCTTAAGAATAATTATGCTACGGTCAACCACAAACAATGAAATCAATCAGGATCGGCAGTGCTAGAACCCGATGATTCTACGAAATCATTAAAATATTGTGGTGAATGTGTGGATAACTACTAAAGGGATTCTATACTCAGAGACTGCAGCACAATAATGGTGTGATGAAATTTATTCCACCGATCATTAAAGAAGAGAGAATTATGAGTTATGGTAATTCTATATCTGCTTATAAATTAATTATAAATTACATGTTAAGATCCTTCACCCTTGGTTCCAGTGTTTTAATTTAGTCTAGTAATATAATATTTTTTGGACATTACATTTTGATCTTGTAAAGTAAAAATTATACAATATTTATGAATGAAAGTCAAATTGGTCATACCAACAAAGGAAACTTCCATTACACCCGAAACCTATAGATGGATTATATGCAGTAAATATAAATACTTTATTTTGAAAACCCATTCAGAAACATGATATATCAATGCAAATCAGATGAATGACCAGTATATATAATTTCATCCAATTTGAATGAAATAATATTTTTATTTAATTTCCAATCATTATCAATAAAATGAGTAGTAATGCCGTGATATTCAATATATCGATTAGAAGTCCATAAATCGTAAGTTAAACAAACACATACATTTAATTATTTAATTTTTTTTCTAATATCTGATTTAATGTTATTATTTTTTTTAATTTTTTAATTTTGGTATTTTGTGAAAAAGGTTTATATTGAGCAATAAATGCCCATTGAACTAAAATTTTAAAATCTTGACATTCACTAGTATTAAAAGGTTGTTCCTTTTTAATTATTTAATCAACTATCATATCCTATGAACATATATGATCATAAGAAAAATTACTTAATTTATTAATTCCTAATTGAATTTGTTTTCTCATATCTAATTTATTTCTTCTAACATGTGCATTATCATGTCTTTTAAGGTGGCTAGTGCCACTATTAGAAGTGTTACTAAGTAATTTAGAAAAATATTTTCATTTTTATTTTAATTTGCTTATACCCTCATATTCATTAACATAATTTTTTTCAAAGTGATCAACATCAAATTTATTTTGAGTCCAAGATGATGATTCCACTTGAGGATGATGAAAGGAAAAATAAAATAAAATAAAAACAAATTGAAGGGGATCCATTTTAAAAAATAAAATAAATTATAAACATCAAAAAAATAAATAAAATACCTAATTGAGTGTATTATGTAATCACAAAGTTGATATTTATATGAACACTTGACTTTCAAAAGTAGAAGAATCACTATAATGGAATTGCATAGAGTTTGCAGTGGCCCGATGGAAGAATTGGATAATTTAGAGAAAATAAAGGTAAAAAATAAATGAGGGGTGTGGGTTATTTAAAATTAATTATCCTCTTTGTTGTTTTTTAAAATGTCAAGAATTAAAAAGAATGTTTGTTTTTTCTCTCACTTTATATGTGGGGGGGGGGGGGGGGGGGGGCTCACCCCCAACATCCCTCTAACGACCATATGATCATTTTCATGTTTTTAAAAAACCAATAGGGAATTAGTGGTGGGGGGGGAGCTAGGTGGGTGGGGGAGGGGAGGGTGATGCAATTTTTTTTATTAATAAATTTATTTATATATTTATATATATATATCCTAGTGATTTAAAACTAGATGTAGCCTTGGAAGCTTGTGGTAGGGGGTTTGAGTCTCCCTACAAACAGTTTCCCATATATTTTTTCTAGAGTGTGAAACTTTTACGTGTCAGGCTTCATATGGGACAATGGGAGGGCTATGATGACTTGGATCATGAGCCTATCTATATAGGACCAGGATCGACCCAATGAATCACATGCTTGAGCCTGGCTCAACCCGAGTTGGGATTTGCTGGGCAGGGCCACTCAGGCTTTCAGGTAGGGCTGATCAGGCTTTCTAGTCATCGATCCAGAATTACATACTAACTCAGTACTGATAAAGGTGACCTTCATAAAAAAATATATTCTAAAAATTCATATTTTAATTTATAAATATATTTATATTGATATATTAAAAATATATTTACATAAATATAATTTATATAATACTAAATATGCATTTACAATATAATATATTTAATGAAAAATGATTTAAAAATAATTAAAAATCAATATTAATCAACAATTTGCTAATTAGTATATAATAATAGACATGAAATAAAAATTTAGTGATAAAAAAATATAAAAATTAATTAATATATTAAGATAAGTTGAAAACGTGACTAGAACACCAAAAAATCATAAATTTTGATTCGGGTGTCCCTTTAGGCTATACCACATATCAAATTGAAGAATGAAAAAAGATCTACATCATGTTAATCTATGGGACCTAATTCATATTTTTTTGAGGTAAAAGTCCCAAAATACCACAAAAAATGAGTTTTTAGTCAGGATACCCTATTTTTTCTTTTTGTATTTTTTTGCTAGCGGAGAACGAATTTATTCCTAGGGGTTACACTCATATGGATATTATGGTGTTGAAATCTTACCCTTTTTAATATTTTAGTGTTATTTATAATTAAATATATGCACACACACACACACACATATATTTGTATATATTTTTGTATAATTATTTAATTGTATAAATAAATATTTAAACATATTTACATATAAAAAATGTTTTTAAATATATAAACCATATATAAATAAATATTTATTATCCATTTTATTTAAACTAAAAATGTATGAATTTGTATATACCTTTACAAATGTATATATAATTTATATATATAAATATGTGTGTGTGTCAATATTAACAAACAAATATATATTCATGTGTATATTATAATATATAAATAAATATTAATAAACAATATATGTCAATAAATATAAATATAAATATTAATATATATATATAAATACATATGTATAAATAAATAAATAAATAAATAAATATATATATATATATATAGACACACACACACACAAACATATTTTATAATTATATTGAGAAACAATTATATAAATATATATAAATACATGGATAAAAAATATGTATCTATATATATATAAATAAATAGACATGTCATCATATATAGAATAAAATAAAATGCAACACTGGTAAAGCACACACATGCTAAAGTAGAGGTCATGGGTTTAAATCCAGACTAATGAGTGTAGGTGTGAGGGATGACAATCACTAATAAAAACATGGACGTGAAATAATGGGTGGGGGAACATTGATAAAGGGTGTTAAAAAGTTGTGGGGGGTGGGGGAACACTGATAAAGGTTTCTAGAGAGTGTTGATAATGGTGGTTGGGTGGATACTGAACCTGGAAAAAATTTTATTAGCGTGGATAAATCCTCATTTTATCAGCGCTTATTTTAATGCTGATAAAGGGGATGATTATCAGCACTAAAAAATAACTAATAAAGAAACCCTTTATTAGTTATTTTTTAGTGCTGATAAATAGTTCTTTTATCAGTTTTTTTTCTAGCATTGATAAAAGATACCAGCTTTTAAAGGCGTTTACAACATCAACACTTTATTAGTAATGATAAAACTCTTTTTTCATGATGATAAAGGTAGGATCTATAGTATTAAAGTATGTTTATATATCATATTAAATGATAAGGATATATTTATAAAAATAAATTTATATATGATGTTTTTACACAATATTTACACACACACACACATATTTACACATGCATATTTACACACACATGTACATATTTATATTTTTCACATATAAGGACAAATATTTACATATATGTATTTATTTACAAATACTAGAAAACACACATGAATATACATTTTTTTTATTGACACACACATATTTATATATAAAAATTATCTTTATAGGTACACACACGCTCACACATTTATTAATGTATATTTAAAAGGTAAATAAAATGGATAATTTTTTATTTTAGATAAGATGAGTAAAAAATATTTAGTTCCATATGGTTTATATATTTAAAAATACAATTTTATGTAAATATGATTAAATATTTTTTTACAATTGATTTATTAGAGATATATATATGAAAATATGTATATATTTAATTATAAATAGCACCAAAATATGAAAAATAGTAATTTTTAAACACTATAATATCTATATGAATGTAAGATCTGATAATAAATTTATTTTCTACTAAAAATTGATAAGAATACCCCCTTAAATGAGGTTGAAATTTCATAAAATGTTCAAAAATGAAGGTACCTTGACAAAAAACTCAGTTTTAGAGGCATTATGGGTATTTTTTGACCTTAAAAAAACATACCTATAGTCCACCAAGTCACTAATTCATAGATATTTTTAAAAGATTCGATTTTATATTCGGTATTTCTCAGAGACACCCATATTAAAAGTTATAGTTGTTTGATGTTTAAGTCATATTTTCAACTTATCTTTGATCGTTCATTAATTTATTGAATTTTTATGTCATACAATTATTATTAAATTTAAATTACTCAATAATAATTATAAAATTATTAATTAATATTATTTTTTAATCATTTTAATAGCCATTTTAAATTAAATATCTTATATATTAAGTGTAAATGCACATTTAGTCTAATATAAATCATATTTATTAAAATATATTATATTTATATCAATTTAAATATATTTATATATTAATATATGATTTTAATTGATTAATATTTTTTTATGAAATAAACCTTTTCTCAGTGCTAACAAAAAGTACTGATAAAGGTGCACTTTTATTATCGTTTTTAGCATTGATAATTGTGCTCTTTATCAATGCTTTTAGATAACACTAATAAAAGCACCCCATTTATTAGTGTTTTTTAGTGTTGGTAAAATTCAGTTCTTAATATAGCCCGATTTATAGTAAATAAAATAAAAATAACACATATACATGGTTGGACTTGATCGTTATGGTTGCTTGGGTCCAATATTATAACATTCATCGTGACATTAAAATAATTTTTCATCAAGTTATTCTTGGATGGAGCATGTCATTTGGGTATAATATATAAATGTGTTGTGACATGGTTGGGAAAAAGCTGGCATTGAATAAATTTTATTTTTCATGTTGTTTTGGAACCCCAAACAACCTATATTAGCCCATGCCTGGGGTATTTCTCATTTTCATCCATACGGGCCACACATATAATTTATTTTTTTGAACCAAATTTTGAATCTGTTGTTATCTCTATAGATAGAGTACCTAAAATTACTTCTTTATCATATTTCATATTTGGGTTTGAATTTATTTAAATACCTATCTATGGAGTGTAAGAAATAGATTCATTGTAAATGAACTTAGCAGCATCGTGATGGAGATCATGATTAGTGGATCTATTAATTATTGCATTAGAATCAACCCTTACAAACAATGAGTAGGAATCAACGTTGTTATAGGGAGTATAGGAATCCATATTAACACCAACTGGTTCAAACATAGAGAGATAAGTATGACGAACCAAGAATTTTACACATATTATTACATGATTTATAAACATAAATACCCATTGACACAACATGAGGATCATAAAGGCCTAATATCATTGGAATTCTACTTTCATAATACATCAAAATGAGACTAAAAATAAAAATTTTTATTTTATTCTCCATAATGAGCTCTTAAATCCTTTCAATCTCCTAAAATGCATGAAATAACATGGGGGAATACATAGAAAAAATGGGTGAGCTAAAAATAATAGTAAGGGAATAATAAAGATATGGAAATATAACATGTGAGTCAAAAGTATAACATGATATCATAAAGAGAAGTCTCGTGAGTAATCGCAAGGAAGAATAACTTAAAGAACATGGTATCATAGGATCATGGTGACATATGAAATGTGGCAGAAACAAAAAACATGACATAAAAATAAGTCAAGGATAACTTCCAAGACAACATCACAAGGTGGAAAAAGTTCCATAATGGATTAGGTTTACCCCCTAATCCCATACATGACGTCTCATGAGACTAAAGATTTAACCAATGCATTAGAGTGCTATCTGGGTGCACCCATCATAACATGTTCAGAATCTATATGTGACACATAAAGGAAATCAATCACAAGGCTTAAAGTAATAATTACCCATGGAAAGAAAATGGGTTGCATAATCTTTCTGTATATCATATTCAAAGGAAATTTCATAATGAAGGCATTTGAGAAATGATCATAAGATATGTATTACCCCATCAAAGAAGTGGATAATAACTAGTTATATATGTGAGAAAAATATATACATAATTTAGAATCAATCCATAATATAAAGTTTTTTATCATTTAATAAAATACTTTTAAAAATATTAAACCATTCTTGATGAAAATAACCTTTTCAATTTGTGTAACATTAAAGGATGTCGTATTGGATAAAAAAATGGGTTTGAAAGGTTAATTTGAACATTTTTTTGGGAACATATCATTTCAATTTTTAAAAAAATTATTTAAAATCTAAAACTTCCTCAAACATTAAAGAATTTTTTTTTGAAAATAACCTTTGAAACATAAAGAGGAATCTTTAAAACATTGAGTGATCATGATGACAGACAAGTTCTATTTATGGAGAATATGTTAAAAAGAAAAAGAAGTACCTTGTTTAGAAAAGGATGAGAAGATTCATTTTAATATTTTTTTAAAGATATAATTAATGGTAAAAATTAATTTAAACATTATAGTAAACCATTTTTGAAAACATTTTTATAAAACTTGGATTTTGAAGAAAAATAATTTTCAGCTGAAGAGAGAAATAAAGATGATTTTTCTTAAAAAAATTATTTTGAACTATTGAGTACATAAAGAGAGTAAAATTAAGGGAATTAATGTATTATCAAGAAATAACCATAGGATAATAAAATTCATGTGTTTCTTGAGAGATGAATGATAAGATTTCATCATCGGAAGCATAAACATAAAAAATCCTGATAAATGATGATATTGTATCATAAAACCATTACCACTTCAGTAACATTGAATCACAAGCCCCATGAAATAATAAAATTAAATGAAACCTAAATATCTTGATACTAAATAAATTCATGATATATCATTTAAAATGGGATGTTTATACACCTCATAAAAGAATACTGGTTCATAACATAACATATATCTCAAAGAAGTTTAATTGAGACAAAAATTACTTACAAGGTTTTTATAATTGATGTGAGAGTTAATCAATGGGGTGATTATGTGTAAAAAATTTATATCCACACAAATACAAGTGTAAATACAAAATAAAGCAATCAAAATTCATTTTACACATAAACTTAGCATAATATATCCCAATGAATGAAAATTGAGTTAAGAAACCCCTTACCTTATGCTTCCATTTAGTTGAGTGATATTTAACCTCCTGTATAGCAGTTTTAAACATGATATTAAATTATAATAGAACCATATTAATTTTTATAATATCATACATGATCTTTTTATAATATCTTATTAGCTGTTCATTAATAATCACTCATTACCACTATTGTTTTGGGTGCTAATTTCCTTGTTTTCTCATACATGTTTTATCATGAAAGTTATGGATCTTGAACATAGGAATAGTTATAAAATCACCTGATTGATATTGAAATTATAAATACCATTTTTTTTCATTAGATAGATATTTATAAATCATTATTAAATTTTGAACATGGAGAATGAATCACATCGTTTCGTGGAGACGGTAGGTCATACGTATGCATGAGCAATGTTATCATTTCATTAACGGGTGGAAGGGTAAGGAATTGGATTGTATATTGATTTTATAGAATCAATATCATGTCATATATATCAAATATAATTATTTAATTTATCCTTTGTTACATTCCATGTAAATCATTAGTGAAAAAAATAATCACATCGCTTCACATTGCAGTAGACCACCGTACACATGAACGAAATTATAATTTATTCAATGGATGTTAAGGTAATAAATTATAAGATATATTTATTTTCAATAATTAATAGCATGTTATGTGTAACATCCTTACTATTATGTCACTCAAATAGTGCCTTGAGATGGTTGGCCACTAGGTCTCAAGCGCACCTCCCTGCATGATAGAAGATGCTTACTAGTAGTAAGGGTGTAAATGAGGTACAATGGGGAGAATATACCCTATAGATTAATTATTAATATAGCACAATAAATAGACATAAAGGCAGAATAATATAATAATAACTGGAAGTCAATATTGAATGAATAAATGATCATGCATGGACATGATCTAACAAAAATATATAGGTTGGTATACACAGTACATAACAAGATTGACAAGTAAATAAATAAATAAAAGGCACGCAAAATTTATCTAATAGCATCATGAGTGTAGGATTGGTCCTCTTCTCTTGTAATCCATACTAGAAAAGAAGGATAATAGCAAGTAAGTACAATCCAGGAACCTGATTCTATAAACATGACCATTGTATCACCCTCGACATATGATGAAGGTGAGTTACCTATCAACAACACATATCAAATAACAAATAATTAATTCCATAACATTTTATCCAAATTGTCCAATTCATTTAATACATGCCATCCAACTATGGTATAAGGAATAAGGGCCTAATACATATACTATCATTTCAATTTATTTATTTTCTATTTCAAAAGTATTTATTCAAGTTCAATTACACACCTTGAGGGTTTTTAAACAATTTAAGGCAAGGTCACCTAGGTCTTTTAAGGAAGGCACACCCATGGGGTGGCTCTAGTGAAGGTAATCAACCAATGGTGTTGATTCATCGTTATCTAGAACTATATTAATCATAAAAAACCATTTAATCAAATTAATTATACCTTAATAAGGTGAAGTTGGATGAGTACAATGCATGGCACAATGATACACATTATGAAATGACTATATCTTGAGGGAAAATAACTACACCACATACCTTATTCTTAGGACGATCCACTTGTCCAATATCAGGCTTTAGTTCAAGTTGGAATGGAACAAAACAGAAGAATATCAAAATGCCTTGAAAATAGGTCAAATTAGATCACACCAGAATAAACCAATCATGATAAAGATAAATGGAGAAATAAACTAAAGGATCAAAGCTCTTACCGATACACATCTAACAAGACTGATGGTGAGAAAAATAGATTCAGGATGGGGAAGATCTCCCAACTGTGTGGGATGCACTACTCAAATCCACACATTTCATGGTTTGATAACATGTGTGACTAAACCATGCATAGATACCAGTTAAGTGGAACTATCCATATGGGATAGATGCATGGTTTATGCAAACTATGCGCAAACCATGTGCCACCTCTGTAATAAATTGAAGACACCCCGTACATCCATGCACATCCTCTTGCACGGTTAAAAAAAAACTGCGTGACACCTCCTAATCAAATTGAAAAAGACACATAGTTATAGATGGGGATTTTAAAATTTTAAATAATCTTACCCCTCAAGAAAAATGGGCTGCACGATTGATCCACCCAGTTAGACTAACCATGTACCAACTGTGCACCTACAACTTCTTCCTCCCAAAACTAAGTTTTTAGAGCCTGTCATATCCAGAACTCATCCAAACCATAGGAAATATATCGAGACTTAAAATTAATCCAAAAAAAATCACTTTCAAGTGATCCAATTCTAGGAATTACACTCTAAATATCAATTTATGATTCGGCCCATCCACTAAACAGAAAGTTCAAAAACTCTTTTAATTTTCAAGATGGTTAAAAAAACCTAGAAAATTACAGTCTCCCCACATTTTAACTTTATGTCTCTAATAATCCTTGGGGAAATAATGAAAAAATTACTCGACCTACCCAAGTCGAGTACATCTGCGGAAGTGGTTACTTTGTGTCTCAAAATTCACAATGCACCTCTAAGAGCCACTTTAAGCATATGGTGCTCAAACTGCTAAAAATCTATCCAAAACCCATGAACGGAACTAGAACATAAAAACTAATCTTATTAATATCATCTAACCTGATATATGATCACTTTATAATCTCTTTTTTTAAGTGGCCTAAGGTGCTCCCCACCATATATCTTTACCTTTGAATGACCCATTCCGAGTCACAACACATGAACCATCAGAATCTCCTACCCAAGAACATTCATGGTGTTTTATTGATGCTCTCAGTATGTTTCTCAGAACAATACACCCGATTATAGGCAAGGACACTTCCCACAGTCCTCATTCTGATCTCAATGGTAAAATTTAACTTTCCCAACAGAACTTTTCACTCTAGATTTTGTGGAAAATCCTAGATGATCCATACATGACACCCATGCAAACCCATAATGTGCATTAAATGGTTACACAATGACCATAAAAATTCTTTTGAAATAGATCTACCTAAACCACATATGGATGAATATTCTTAAAAAATCTCAGATTATATGGTCTTCATCTTTTTAATAATAGATCCCAATGCCTTTAAGAAGGAGAATCTCAATATCGCATCAAGCATTGTCACAACCCGTTTCCTGGGGCCTGTTCCGTGACTACCCTAAGCCCACTTTCCATAGTCCAGGGGATGGAAACTAGCACCGGAAAGGCGTATCCATATAATGGGAAGGAATTACCTTAAATTCTATACAAACACACACACTAGAATGCAACAAGATGAAACCAAATAGTAAACTGCTGGAGTAAAAGTGTGTTGAAAGTAAAGGGGCCGGGATACAAGCCCAAATGTAAAGTACAAGTACAACTGGAAAGTAAAAATACAACTGAAAAGTGAAAATAGCTCTTGGATCGTCCACCTAGGATCCTACCTAAAGGTCAGACACAACTCACGATCAGTAGTCCCTACGTCACATCAAGCCAAATGATCCACCTCTGAGCACCATTCAGTCCTGGCTCCCTCAGCCTCGATAAATGATGTCTGTCGTCTGTACAAGACATAACAAGGTGCAGGCGTAGCCCGTGCAGGGGTGAGTATAATGATACTCAGTAGGGACCCCGAGACCCCCGTAGGTCTTCCATAGTTCCACAAGGAAATACCATAAAGCAAGACCTCAGTATCAAAGCACGGAGCAATAGACATCAACACTACTTAGGTATATGCCCCTAAATATACCTAAGTTATCAAGATATACTCATCTCACACATGAGGTAAGAATAACACAAAGGTAACACCGCGAAGGTAGAAGTACCACATAGGTAACACCACAAAGATAGAAGTACCACATAAGTAACACCACGAAGACAACACCACGAAGGTAGAAGTACCACAAAAGTAACACCACAAAGATAGAAGTACCACATAGGTAACACCATGAATATTGATATACCACACAGGTAACACAACGAAGACAACTCCATGAGGGTAGAAGTACCACATAGGTAACACCACGAAGAAGAAGTACCACTTAGGTAAAGTCTCATCTCACTCCAGGTATAACTTAAGTATATAAGTATAGATGATTAGTCGTAAGCTAGATCATCTTATTCGGTTACAAAGCACTAATGCTGACCCATAAAGGATTGTTAGGTAATAACCCCCACTGACCCACACAGGATCTGACCCACACAGGATCGGTATGCGCTGACCCACACAGGATCACTGAGCGCTGACCCACATAGGATCTGATATATGATGACCCACACAGGATCGATATATGCTGACCCACTCAGGATCTATGTTCTTTATTCACGTTACAACCTGCCATATGATTCTTTGCACTCAGTGCACTCGAGTTTTGTAGAATTTTCCCCTCGAGATATCAGTTGTACCTCAAATTCCACTAATATCGACAAAGTAATAACCCAAAGGACCGCCATGTTGTAAGGGTTATAACGTGATAGATGACACGTCAATCAGATTCCTGGTCTGTGAGTTATAAGAATTTTAGTTCTAAGGGCCCAGTTGGATTCAGGTTTGATCCAACTCGGCTGTACTTCAACTATCTCCAAAACTCAATTGGAGTATACCAAAAGGACCGTATCGCTCCAAGGGTCTCAACATCATAGAATTTTCGACAAACAGACACCCGATCTTCAAGTTATGTCCCTTTAAGCAGAACTGGGCCTGGTTTGGTCTGGGTCTGGTCCGACCCGGTCTGGGTCCGACCCAGATAAGCGGGCCACAGCAGGCTCGACCCACTGAGCCGCGGTCCGGCCCAGCTTGCAAAGGGGTGTGGCATGGCCCGACCCGCAAGGGGGGCGCAACTCGCCAGTCCAACCCGTGGTGGGGTTCGCCCTAGCTGGCGCGGGGTGGTGAGACCCCCGGTCTCCGGAACAGCTCAGAGGTTGTTCGGATTATAAAGCAGTGGTGCTATGTGGGCGCTGCCAAGTCACCGTAGAACTCGCTGGAGGTTCAGGTTCCTCCTCCGCTGCGGCTTTGGCCACAACCCCGTTCTCACCGGCGGTGCGCTGGTCACACCGATCTCATCTTTCGTGGTCGGCCGGTGTGCCAACTGTCTCCTTCACCCGCTGCAGCTTCAGTCATGAACTCTTTTCTCACTGATGGTGTACGATGGCGCACCGCACCTCCTCCATGGATGGTCGGTGCCAGCCGCTCCGCTAACCACCATGGCTTAGTGTCGTGACCTCCTCTTACTACGCGTGATGGCGCACCGCCTCCATCGTAGTTGGTTGATGCCGCCGCGCCGACTCTCTTCCATGGAGAACGCAAGGGTAGCAACGTAGCAGAGGGTCCGGGCCAGGTTCGTTAGTCCCACGCCCTCCGCGTTAGCGTGTAATCATGATGTATGATTAAAGGATTCAATAATAACTTGAATTAAACAAAAATTAAATCCCCACCTCAAGAATGATGGAGAACGCCTGCGATCGAGGAATAGTCGATCTTTGTATTTCTCGCAACAAGCTTCCAACTACGCCACTCTTACGTCATCCTTTGGTTCATGGTTCAGTGTATTCCATCACCTCCCTTTAGAACTGAATTTTTCCTCTAAGGGTTTGATGTCTCAGTACTTTGTCAGCACTTTATTGCTTAGTGAAGCAGTACTGATATCTCTCCTCAAGCTCCATATAAATAGGAGAGGAGGAGGGTTTCTAATGCTCATGGGATTTATTAGGGTTCATTAATTAGGAACCTTACTCATTCCCAATGACGCTGTTACTTAGGATTTAAGGGTCAATACATTTAATGGCTTGACACATCGCTGGTCCCATGTTTCCGCTTTTCCGTTGGAGGAAAAGAAATAAATAAATCAAATAAAAAAGTTATTTTATTTATTATTTTTAAAAGTCCCAAAATCTAACCTTTTCTCCAGACCTAATGCGGTCAAAGTGAAGCCTCCATTAAACGAATCCTGTCACTACTGATTCAACTGTGCCCTTCTATTTTTAATCCAAGCACCAGTTCAAAAGTTAGAAAATGCCTATCATGCGTTTACTGAACGTACCTTAAAAAAAGTTCAGAAATTTATTCCAGGTACACCGGGACTTGGAATCACACATCATCAATTTTGGATGACTCGTAATAATCCCATATAATTTTAAAAAAATTTACATGGAAAATCCAGGTCTTTACATTCTCCCCACCTTAGGTCTTTTCGTCCCTGAAAGCCACAACATAGACTAAGAAAACAAATGGGGGTGCTAAGTGAGAATCTGAGCCTCCCGCTCCCATGTTATCTCCTGAAGGTTCCCATGTTGCCAGTGAATGTGCACCAGAGGTATCAACTTCCCATGAAGGACTTGCTCATGTCGATCCTCAATCTCTACTGGAACCTCCGTAAACATCACCCCATTATCAAAGTCCAGCTCACCATGGTCGATGATGTGAGATGGGTCATGCACGTATCTCCTCAACTGGGATACGTGGAAGACGTTGTGCACCATCTCCAGCTGTGGTGGAAGTTCCAGGAAGTATGCCACCTCACCTATCCTCTAAAGTATCAAAAATGGTCCGATAAGCCTTGGTGATAACTTACCACCTTAGCCAAATATCCATAAACCTCATCGAGGTGATACCTGTAGGAAGACATGATATCCCTCCTCGAAATCCAAAGGCCTCTATCTCTTATCAACATAATACTTTTGTCTTCTCTGTGCAGTATTCATCTGCTCCTGGATGATTTTCACCTTCTCAGTGGTAGCCCGTACCAACTCTGGACCCATAAGTGATGACTCCCCTAGGTTTTTCCAACATAGAGGTGATTTGCATGGTTGACTATATAAGGCCTCAAATGGTTCCATACTAATGGTGGAGTGATAACTGTTATTGTATGGGAAATCCACCAAGGGAAAGTGATCCTCCCAACTGCGGCCAAAATCTAGGGTGCAACCATGAAGTATGTCCTTCAATGTCTGTATGGTTCACTCCATCTGTGGATGAAAGGTGGTTCTCAAATTTAGCTGAGTCCCAAACGCCTCATGTAACCCATTCCACATATGGGATGTAAAAATGTGCATCACGGTCAGATATGATCATTGATGGTACCCCATGAAGTTGCATAATCTTCTGTATGTAGAGGTGTCCCAATCCCTCTACTGATCCCTTCTCTCAGATAAGTAGGAAGTGGACCGACTTGGTGAGTCGGTCAAAGATCACCCAGATGGAATCATGTCCCCTGGAAATACGTGGAAGCCTTGTCACAAATTCCATAGAGATTCCATCTCACCTCCACTCCAACACCTCTAGTGGTTACGCTAAGCCTACTAGAACCTGATGCTCAACCCTCACTTTTTGAAAAGTGAGAAATCATGAAACAAAATCTGCCACTTCTTTCTTCATCCCTGGCCACCAGTGCTGATGCAGGAGGTCCTAGTACATCTTTTCCACACTAATATGCACCGCTAGAGGAGAATTATGGAACTCTATCAACACATCCTCCCGTAGCACCACTGGTACCATGGTACATCCTCTGAATAGATGAATTTCTCCCCACCTTAAGAAAATCCTTCAGGTACCTACCCTGAGGATATCTGATCACATCAAGCCTCACATTAAATGTCCCCAAGCTGCACCTCCCTGACTTGCTGAGGTAGTGGGGGAGTGATAGTCATAGACTGGAGGTAAGAAGCTCCATCTCTATCCACAAAGGATATCTGCATTGCGACTAACTACTCTATCGCCCCAGTCAACAAATGTAGACTAGACCTCCTGCTGAGTGCATCTACTACGACATTCCCCTTCCCAAGAGTATATACTATCTCAAAGTCATAGTCCTGGAGGAACTCTAGCCATCACCACTATCTTAGGTTTAGGTCCTTCTGAGAGAAGATATACCTGAGACTCTTGTGATCAGATTAGACTGTAAAACGTTCGCCCATCAAGTAATGTTGCCACATCTTCAGGATGAAGACCACTACTACTAAATTTAGGTCATGGGTAGAATAGTTCTGCTCATGTTTCCTTAGCTGTCGTGATTTGTAGGTGATCACTGCTCACTCCTACATTAGGACACACCCAAGTCTGGTCCCTGATGGGTCGCAGTAGACCACATACCTAACAACCTCTTCTGGTATCCTCAAGATGGGGGCACTCATCAGTTTATACCTCAGCTCCTGAAAACTCTGCTACCATCTCTCCATACATACGAAGGGATATCCCTTCTTCATCAGTGCTGAAAAGGGTGTCGCAACTCTGGAAAAGTTAAACACGAATCTTCAGAAGTATCCATCCAATCCCAGTTAACTCCACACCTCGGTCACACTCTTGGGTGTCTCCCAAGGTAGTATATCCTCTATCTTTTCTGGATCCACTGCAACTCTATCCTCTGAGATAACATGTCCCCGAAAGTGGACCTCTCATATCCAGAACTGGCACTTCGAGAGCTTACCATAAACGGAGTGTATCTAGAACTATCTACAGATGATAGGCATGCTCCTCCTCCATCGCTGAGTATATCAAGATGTCATTGATGAAGACCACCACAAAGTGATCGAGGTATGGATGAAAGATCCTATTCATGAGTCCCATGAACACTTCTGGGGCATTAGTCACACCAAACGACATAACCAAGAACTCATAGTGTCCATACCGACATCTAAAGTCCGTCTTCTACACATCCTCATCTTATACCCTGATGTGATGATAGCCTGATATGAGTTCTATCTTTGAAAACCAATGAGATCCCTTCAGCTGATAGAAAATATCATTAATCCTTGGAAGTGGATACTTGTTCTTCACAGTCACCTGGTTCAGGCACTGATAGTCCACACAAATTCTCGAACTCCCATCTGCCTTCTTGGTGAACAAAATCGGGGCTTCCCATAGAGAAACACTGGTCCTTATGAACCCCTTTCTCTGAAAGTCCTATAACTATACCCGTAACTCATGAAGCTCTGCGGGAGCCATCCAATATACTGGTGTAGATATCAGTGTCGTCCTAGGGTATAGGTCGATGTAAAAGTATACCTATCCATGTGGAGGTAGTCTGAGAACATCATCACGAAAGACATCAACATACTGGTCCACCACTACAGGATAACTCGGACTCTCAACATCTACTACTCTGAGGGTAAGGCTATCCAACTAGTGTGTGATTGGATGTACCCTCCTCCGGGCAAGTCCATCCTATGCTGCAAAGGTTCCCTTTTTGTTGGCCATCATCGCGAACACACCACACTTTGCACCTAATATAGTCAATCTGAGCATGGACTGTGGATAACCAGTCCATACCCAAGATAATGTCGTAAGGCCTTGACGCCGCTACTAGAAGATCCTAGCCGAAGCTCTCGACTCTTATAGTAAGCTCACACTTCCGGCACCATTGTGTAATCATCAAATCCTCTCTTGTAGGAGTCTCTAGACATAAGGATTGAGCAAACGAATCCACCAGAATCTCTAATCTCCGAACAAGATCCATGGAAATAAAAGAGTGACTGGAACCTGTGTTTATAAGTACTGCAGCTAATGTGAAGTAGAAACTGATCCCTGTGGTCGGGATGAACCACCTGGAGGTGGTGGGGGTAGAATCTCGAATCGCCACCCACCGCCTACTGCATGACCAAATCCTCTACCACGTCCCCCTGATGCCTACAGACCTCCCTGATCGAACATCTACCTATGCCTCGGCGGTCCCTCGACTGTCTGTTGGTCATCTGTACAGTGGGTCTGGCAATCGCATGCCATGTGACCCTTACTAAGGCATAAGTATCACGACCTTCTACTAATCTACCCTCCTCTATCCCGTGAGCCCCACACCACCAACCCTGTATCCTGAGGTCATCCACCAGAAGGTCTGGCTCACTTGGGCCCCTACGTCATCCGCCTGCTGCCTGCTGTAGATGACTCTACTACCTGATGTCTGGTGGTAGCTCTTGCAGTCGGTACCTTCTTAGCTAGGAATCTCTCCACCAAAAGTGCTCACTCTAGTAGCCCAGCCTATGTCGGTATGCTGAGCGATATCATCGATGCTCTGATCTCCCATCAGAGACCCCGCTAAAAGGTTCGGTCCCTGAAGAAAGGGTCTCATACCATGTCAGTGGAGTAGCGGGAGAGATCAGTGAACCTCACCGAGTACTAGGAAACTGTCATGTTGTCCTGCTGTAAGTGTAGTAGCTTCTATATATGCACTGATTGTAGAGTCACTAGGATGAACTCTACCCCGAAAAGGCTCTCGAAGTCCACCAAGGTGAGGTTCAACTCATTGTGTATCTGGAGTGTGAGACTCCACCATCTCCCAGCTGCTCCCTGGAAAAGTCTGGATCCTAGGATCACCATAAGGTCATCTGGTGTCCCAACCAGGCATAAAACTCTGGCTACAGCCTCCAGCCAGTCCTCAGCCGCCTGCGGGTCCGTCTCACCTCAGAACCTCAGAGGCCTTTTCCATTGAAACTTGTGCAACACGCTCAGTCATCATGAAACCTCTACTGGTGAGGTTAGTGGCAACAGCTGCCCAATGGGTAGTGGTGTTGCTGGTACACCACCCGAAGGTGCTAACACCGTAAGATGGCCCTTCACCAAGGCCTCATTTCTCGGTGGTCCGTCATCATGTACTCTCTCGGGAATCCTGGATGGCTGTCTATGTGGCGACATCCTAAAATAAAACAGGTGTTCCACGGTCAATAAGTTATACCTGGTGAGTTGAATCAAAGAGAACATAAGAAAGTATTTTAAAAAATACATGCAATTAGTATTTCCGTGCACCGAGTCAGAAATCAGAATTTAGGGTCCTGGTGTATGGATACATGAGACACCACACCAACACTAGATTTCCCAAACTGAAAACCACACTTATAACACTTAACACTATTTCCACATAGAAAAGATCAAAGTCCTAGTTCTTCGGTAGAACTGACTCCTCATATACCACTTTGTCATGACCCATCCTCTGGGGCCCGTGCCATGACTACCCCAAGCCCACCTTCCATAGGCTAGGGGATGGAGAATAGCACCAGAAAGGAATATCCCTATAACAGGAAGTCATTTCCTTAAATCCTGTACAAACACATAGACTAGAACGCAACAAGATGCAACCACGTAGTAAAATACTAGAGTAAAAGTGTGCTGAAAGTAAATGGGCTGGAATACAAGCCCAACTGTAAAGTACAAGTATAAATGGAAAGTAAAAAATAAAACTGAAAAGTGAAAAATAGCTCCTAGATCATCCACTGAGGATCCTACTTGAAGGGCAGGCACAACTCACGATTAGTAGTCCCTGCGTCACATCACGCCAAATGATCCACCTCTGAGCACCGTCCAGTCCTAGATCCCTCATCCTTGATCAATGTTGTCCTTCGTCTGCACAAGACACAATAAGGTGCGGGCGTAGCCCATGTAGGGGTGAGTATAGTGATACTCAATAGGGACATCGAGACCCCCGTAGGTCTCCCAGATTTCCAAAAAGGAAATACCACAAAGCAAGACCTCAATCTCAAAACATGAAGCAATAGACATCAAAACTACTTAGGTATATGACCAAACATATACCTAAGTTATCAAGATATATTCATCTCACACATGAGGGAAGAATACCACAAAGGTAACACTATGAAGGTAGAATTACCACATAGGTAACACCACGAAGATTTATGTACCACATAGGTAACACCATGAAGACAACTCCAGGAGGGTAGAAGTACCACATAGGTAACACCATGAAGAAGAAGTACTACTTAGGTATAGTCTCAGCTCACACGAGTTATAACTTAAGTAGAGAAAAACAGATGATTAGTCGTAAGCTAGATCATCTTATTCTGTTAAGAATAACTGTTGTTGACCCACACAGAATCATTAGGTAATAACCCCCGCTGACCCGCAGAGGATCTGACCCACACAGGATCGGTATGCACTAACCCACACAGGATTTCTGAGGGATGACCCACATAGGATCTTATAGACATTGACCCACATAGGATTGATAGATGCTGACCCACTCAGGATTGATGTTCTTTCTTCATGTTACAACCTACCATAGGATTCCTCGCACTCGATGCGCTCGAGTTCCATAGAATCCGCCCCTCGAGATATCGGTCGTACCTCCACTGCCACTAATCTCCACAAAGGAATAACCCAAAGGACCTCTATGTCGTAAGGGTTCCAATGTGACAGACGGTGCATCAACTGGACGCCCGGTCTGTGAGTTATAAGCGTTTTAGTTCCGAGGGCCCGGTTGGATTCGGGTTCGATCCAACCGAGCCATACTCTAACTATCTTTAAAACTCAAGTGGATTATACCAAAATAACTTTCATGCTCCAAATGCCTCATCACCGTAGACGGTTTGTCAAACGGACTCCTGGTTCTCAAGTTATGGCCCTTTAAGCGGAACTGGGCTCGGTTGGGTCCAGGTCAAGTCTGACCCGGTCGGACCGAACCGGCAGGGCTGGGCCATGGCAAGCTTGAACCACTGGGCCGCGGTTCTTCCCAGTCTGCAAAGTAGCGCGGCTCGACTTGCAAGGGGCGGATCGGCCCGCAAGGGGGCGATTTGACCAGAAACGGGGCGACCCGACCCGCAAGGGGAGTACGACCCACCGGTCCGGCCCACGGTGGGGTCTACCCTAGCTAGCGTGGGGGGGGGGGGGGGTGAGACCCTTGGTCTCCTGAACGGCTCGAAGTCCATTTGGCATATGAAGTGGCGGTGCCACATGGGCCCTGCTCGGTCCCTGCGAAACTCATCGGAGGTGCGGGTTCCTCCTCCACCATGGCTTCGGCTGCGACCCCTTGCTCATCGGCGGTGCACTGGTCATGATGTCCCCATATTCCACATCTGGTCATTGTGCTAACCGCCTCCTTCACCCCCCACGACTTTGACCGCAACCCCTTACTCACCGGTGGCGCGTGACGGCGCGCCACACCTCCTCTATGGTCGGCCGGTGTCAGCCTCTTCGCTGATCGCTGCTGCTTAGTGCCACAACCTCCTCTTACAACGCGCGATGGCACACCACCTCCATCTTAGCCAGTTTATGCCGCCGTACCAATGGTCTTCCATGGAGAACGCAAGGGTAGCAAGATAGTGGAGGGTCCGGGCCGGGTTCGTTAGGCCCACACCCTCCGCGTTAACTTGTAATAATGAGGGAGGATTAAAGGATTCAATAATCACTTGAATTAAACAAAAATCAAATCCCTACCCCAATAATGATGGAGAAATCCCGAAATCAAGGAAGTGTCGATGTTTTTATTTCCCTCAACAAGCTTCCAATGACGCCACTCGTACGTCATCCTTCGATTAGTGGATCGGTGTCTCCCGTCACCTCTCGCTGGAACCAGCTCCATTCTCCAAAGGTTTGGTGTCTTAGTACTTTTTAAGCACTTTGTTGCTTGGTGAAGCAGTTCCAATACCTCTCCCCAAGCTCTATATAAATAGGAGCAGGGGAGGGTGTCTAACACTTAGGGGATTTATGAGAGTTCATTAATTAGGAACATTCCTCATTCCAAATGACGATGTTACTTAGGATTGAAGGGTCAATCCATTTAATGGATTGACACATCGATGGTCCCACGTTGCCTCTTGTATATTCAAGGAAAATAAAGAAATAAATCAAATAACAAAGTTATTTTATTTATTCTTTTAAAAAGTCCCAAAATCTAACTTTTTCTCCAGACCTACTATGGTCGAAGTGAAGCCCCCCTTAAGCGAATCCTGGCACTGTGGATTCAAAAGTGCCCTTTTATTTTTAATCTGAGCACCAGTTCAAATGTTAGAAAATTCCTCTTGCGTGTTTACTGAACGTACCTTAAAAAAAGTTCAGAAATTCATTCCATGCACACTGGGCCTCGAAATCACACACTATCAATTTTCACAGACTTGTAATAATCCCATATAATTAAAAAAAATTACATGGAAAATCTGGGTCTTTACAAGCACATTCACTAAAGACTGTAACCAACTTCCAGTGTTTTCACCCAAATGATCCATTCCTGGTTTTTTTTTTCAAATAGAATATGAGTTCCAATACAACCATCCAATAACTAGTCCCACGTTATCACAACCCTTCTTACAATAGGGTTATCTTCCAACCACCTCTGGTGGTATCCATACCATAAGGATTCCTTTAAACCAGTCCTTGTCCACACTATTGAGGAGTATGTCTAACAAAAATGAAAAGGAATTTAGTTTACTTAGCTTAGTGTATGACCGACGCTCTCCCAACATACTCAGGATGAAGTCAATATATGGGTCATGATTGACTCTATGTAAAGAGTACACCAAGATTTTATCATTAAGAACATGGTGCTCCTTTCGATCCACACTTATATCGAAACATGATAATATAGCCTTAACTAACCCATGGAACTACATCTCCCGACCATGAGTGTCTAGTTTCAAACATGGGTCAACCATCTCATGGTGCCCAAATTTTCTCCAAGGCAAACCATACTATAGGTGCTCTCTTGAATTTTCTCAAGCTCTGGGTTTCCATTCTCAGAAGCACCATGAGGAAACCATCGATCCTAAATTCACACTCATCCACTCACCAGATAGTTATACAAATGGCACCCCACACAACTGGTGTGTACCAAACCCACCTTACACAATGAGTGTACACTCTCATAACCCCAAGTTCCAGTACAACTCACACCCACACAAGTCTTTCATTATCACGGCCAAGCTAACCGTGCTACTAGGCATATTAGTCTCATTAAGGTAGGAGATCCCTTGGAATTGACCTTGAAAACATGTATCCCCAAGTTCCATTAAGCATTAAATGACTTCCATCCTCATGACATCATTTTAATATCTCAAACATTTAATAAGTTTACTAACTTTTAAACCCATTTTGACCATTTCTGTATAACCCTTTAAGATTGAATTCCTTCTTATTGGAAGGAAATTCTCTACACGACAGATGTGACACCCCCACCTTAGGAGTGTCCTAGTCATCATGTTATAGAGAATATAAAAAATTGACAACACATGTTCCATTACCACCAAACCTGGTTCCTAGACATGACCAAGATTCTTTTAGAAAAAATAACACATGAAGAGATAAAAACCATCCGCTCCTAAGAACACTAGGCCATATTTAACTTTAGACATATATGTGACACTACTATGAGTCAAGTCTATGCACATCATGATAATCAAGCATGGAATCCAAAACTAATATGGATCATTTGTGAAACAACACAAGATCCTTTTTATAACATCATCCCAAATCACTAAGATAACAAGTCTTTTAATTTATAGCTCAAAGTTTCAACACTCATAATGAGATTACAATGCTTTGGTCACTTTAATTCAGAGGTTACCAACAAATGTATCATTCAATAACCCACAACCCTTCATTTACACCGTTAGGTAACCATATAATTTAAGGTATCACATGAACTTATTTCTTGAACAACATACGATTCAACATATAATTTTAAATCGATAGGCACCATGTTTAAAAATGAGTTCCACTATGACAAAAAACAATATATCAGGCTTTACACATTCCAAGAATATGATAGCCCAATAAAAGAAGAGAAAGGTATTAGGACCTATGAAGTAGTCAATCATGACTGATAAATGTCTAACCTATGAACTAGATCGTTACATGATGTTCACACCATTAGCAAGGCTTAACCTACCATCCCATCACTAATTTACTCAGGGGTTTGGCTTCATTACTATGAGTCCTACTCAGGATAATGGCACATGAACAACTCCTATCACCAAAAAACATATCATAAGCATTTAAAATTTCTTAATGGTTCTTAGGGTACTACCTCTACAAAGATATACCATTTCTAAAGCATAAGGAGTCAATCCTAAAACAAGTTCACACTTGAAAATATCACCAGACCTTACTGCCTGACCTCTTAGTCCATGCATCCTTGGAAGAAGTCAAATGGGTTTATGGGCAACATCCACATTCCTGTTCTAAGTAAAAATCTTGGAATGACCCTTAAATGAGGGTTCCCACTATAAACACCTATATCTGGTTTCCGTTTTTAAGTAATTTAAATGATTCCATTTATTAAACATTTAAATAGCTAGTATAAGGGATGATAGGTACTAGTTTTAAAAAAACTATACTAAGCACTCTATTTTTCTTATATCATATAAAATTTTAGGCACATTATCTTATAATTATTTTAAATGATTTGAAAATTTAACCACAAGTTCTCACATGAAGCTTGGTTAAATAAAATGTTAGCTACCAATATATAGAAGAAAACACCCTTTAGGTTGTTACGAGCATTTCAATTAACCTAAGGCCGATATCAAAGAGGAATAAAGAAGATAATGGTATTTTATCATTTAAGGGGGATCTGTTAATTAAGATGCCACCATAAATTTGTACATAACCATATAAGTGGCTATAGGAACTTTAAATAAAAATCTAATTAGTATATAAACACCACCATAGGGTTAGGTACTAAGCATGAAAATAAATAAGGTGACATATGTGGGTCCCAATAAACCAATTTGAATAATTTAAAAGTAAAATTTAAACAAAATTTTCCTAGATTTCAAACACCCTTAAGGGGTTTAGCACATAATCATTTCATCTTGAGACTGACCTAATTGGGTCAAGTCCATTTGTCCCATATGAAACATAACCCAAATAACCTACATGGGTCCAGTTGTGCATTTGGAAGATCCATCACCGAAATATAAAGGTGAAAGAATTTATAATTTTCAATTTTTATCACATGCTTAACCGATATTAATAAGTATTTTTTTAAATTCATCAAAACAAATTTTAACTTCTTTACAATTTACAGTCTCAACCATTTAATCTCATTAAACTTTTATTATAATCCAAGATTCAAAATTTTATTATTCCACATAATGGTTTAGTTAGTTAAATCACCATGTTTAATTTGTAACTATAGAAATTCTATACGAGATGGTTCAATTATATGGGTCACCATTTACTAATTTATAACTCACTCATACACTTTATAAATTGAAATTTGGTATCCATTTAATCAAAACCATTAATGTTTTGGCCCATGTAAACAATGGTTCATGCCTTGAACATAAAACAACCGGTTGTTTAAATTGAATTCCATCATCTATCTATATGGGAAAAAAACATTTTAATTGATGATGAAATTTTATTTAATAAACCATATATCAAAATTATCACTAGGCATACGAGCAGAGGATGGCTCTGTGCTACCCCGACTCTCCCCTTCCTGCTCTCGGCCTCGTCTAGGGTTTCTCCCGAAACCCTTCTCTTTTGGGGGATAGAGGCACGTCTGAGTGCCATTTCCCATCCCCTTCTTCTCCTTTTTTCCTTTCTTGCTTCCTCTTTCATCCTTTTCCTTATTCATGAGATGATTATCTCTGGCAGAGTGTTTTTTTTGGTGCTTCTTTAGTAGGTGGTGTTCGATCCCGACGATGGTGGTTGTTATATCCCCCGACTACTGCATACCTTCCCTGACCTCATGTTCCATCGCTCCTATCCAAGTCCAATCTGGAGAGATGGTTAATCCGTGGTTTTGGGATAAGTGGAATGGTGGTTGATGTATTTCTAGTTTCTCATATGTCGGCTTGATCTTGGTTTTGGTTTTCGAATTCAGTCCTGGTGAGATGCTATCTCTTGGAGGCATCAGCCGCTCTCATCCCTTCCCTGACCCCAATGACCTCTGCTCCTCTCTGAGTTGGATCTAGAACAGTGGTTCCTCAAAGGTTTTGGGAGGTGGGATCTAGTGGAAATTTATGCTTCTCGCGTTACCTGTGTATCTTAGTTTTGATGAATATCTGTGTGTTCCTTCTATGGTGGTGGATTTGTATGAGGTTTTCCCAGTGATTCTTTCAACTTCTACATATGGTATGGCTGTGATATGGTTTAGTCATTCCTCGATAATGGTGTGGTGTTCGGACAAGAATGACAATAGTGGTGTAGATGTTGGCGTGATGTTCGAATATGGCGGAGACGATGAAGTTTTCTTCAATGGTGACGACAGATGCCGATGGAGTTCACTGGTGATCTGGTTTGATGTGGACTGGGCAGCTGTTGTGTTTAGTGTGAGACTCAAGGAATGGTGCAAGACTTGAGGCGACGCGTGACGAGACGACTTGATTTTCATGATAGATCGTGATGCCTTTATTTTGAATTTTGAATTTTGTGGATTTTTGGATCGCTCCAGTGGCTGTAGGGTTTGGCTGGTGTGGATTTTGAATTTGGTATTTTGTATGTTATGGTGATCGTCTAAGTGGGATGTGCGGGTACTTGTGGAGGTTTTTGTATGGTTCCCACTTTTACAAAAAAGTTTCTTCTTAAAAAATAAAAAAATGGATTGGCGTATCACTAGGCATGCTATTAAAATAAATAAATATAGGAAATCATGGTAACAACATGGAAATATACTATGAAAGCAAGGAAACACCCAAGCATGGTATAAAATCAATCATATTTAAATAAATCACAGAAGCATTCCATATAATTAATAATTCTATATAAGTGATCTTGTTATAAATTAACTAATAATATGTACAGGTAAGAATGCTAAACTATCAAGAAATTCACATTTATTATAAGTATCAAGCAATTTATAATGTGACCTATATGGCATGACATATACATGACATGTGAATCCATTTGTGACTAGAATGACGTATGAATGCACCTCACTTATCATGAAATGCCAGGCCAAGAGGTAAAAATCCATCAAATACATTAATCAATAACTAGAAAAAGTGATACAATCACTCAAGGTGAAATATCAATAATCTATAACAAAAGTAGAATAAAAAAACCATCCATTGAAACTTGATATTTCCCTTATGCGTGGGCTGGCCAGACCCAGAAAAAAGCTATTTATCAAGAATTGACACATTACTAGTAACCTATCTACCATACCAAAGAGCAATACAAAAGGAAAAAAGAAGGCTCTAATACCATTTATAGTCTCCCAACCCAGATTCCACTCAAACAGTGCCCCGAGCCGTTTAGCCACTAGGCCTCAAGCGTGACTCCCTATACACCATAGGATTTTGACTAGTGGTGAGAGTGTAAAGGTGGTACAATGGGAATACTATACCCTCTAGATTAGTTATAAATACAAAAGAATAAATAGACATAAAGTCAAAAAAATATAATAATAATAGGTAGTCAATACAGAATGAATAAATGATCATGCATGGAAATGCTCTAAAAAAGTATACAGGTATGTATACATAATAAATAATAGGATTAACAAGAAAATAATTAAATAAAATACACAGAAACTATCTCTAATATTATCATGAGAAAATCCTTAGTCCTATGATCCCATACTCTATCCTATCGAAGAAGGAAAAAAGTGAGCAAGTACACTCTATTAACCTGATCCAGCAAACATGAGATCTGTTCAAGTACCCTAGTGCAATGGAGACCTAAACAGGGTGTGAGATATATTCAATAGGTCACCACCAATAGTGTTTATAAAAATCTAGTTTTTTCATATAAAATAAGCAGTAGGACAATATTAAATGGACGATAATACATAAAAAACATGTTGGTTTGGGTTCCTCATGGATACTCACCCGATGCTACCTACTTCGGCTTAAGCTGGATGCCTCTGAACTAAGGTGAAACTATACAAGTATGGTATGGGTGTATATAAGGGTTCATAAATGATCATTAATAAGTATACCAATCCTAATAATGTGATTTGGATTGAAGAAAACATCCATAAAACCTTTGTTATGCATTCTTATTCTTTAATTATAAGTCATCATTCGAAATTGATAAGAGGCACTCTGAGCCTATCTAAGGAGATCTGAAAATGAATATAAAGTATCTCTCCAGGGGTACTATGAATACTAAATACTATAAGAGTCTATATAAGAATATCCATAAATGGAATCAAAAGTACCACTCTCAGTATGGAATGAAAAAAAATCCTCTAAGGCTATCCATGGTATCTCACATAGGGGACCGAGTATCACTCGTGGCCTGGTGTAACCATCTATCCACTGATACCATCCATGGTATCTCCCCTAGGGAACCAGTTTCACTCATAAGGAAGTAGAGAAAATTCATGGTGATCCCATCCAAGGCATAACAAGTATCACCCCCAACATATATAAAATCCATTTAAAAATTCTAATTATGAATCATGATGAGCTTGTCCATGGAATCATTAAGTTGGGACCCTTGTATCACCCTCATCATATGATTAATGTAAGTTAGCTACTAATATCTCATATCAAATAACTAGGTATTAATTCCATAGGATTTTATCTGAAATGGATAATTTATTTAATATATGAAATTCAACTATGACACAAGGAATAAGGGATTAATACATAACCTATTACTTCACTTAATTAATTTCCTTTTTCAAAAGTATTTATTCAATAGAAATCTCACACTTTGAAGGTGGTTAAACAATTTAAGGCAATGGAACCTAGGAATTTTAAGGAAAGAACACCAATGGGGTGGATCAAGTCATGGAGATTGACTGATTGTGTTGATTCAACGTTAGCTAGAACCATATTAAGTATGAAAAACCATTTAATTAAATTAATCAGACCTTAAGAAGGCAATGCTGGAGGATTCCAATGCACAATAAAATGACACATAATATAAAACTACTAAACCTTAAGGGAAAATAAATAGACCACCTACCTCTTGATTAGGATGATACACTCATCTAATATAGATATTTATTTTGATCCAGAATGGAAGAAAAAAAATCACCAAACACACTGAAAATTGGGATAATTATCTAGCACCATAGTAAATCCTTCGATAGAAAGATAAATATAGAAAGAATAAAACATATTTAAGCTCTTAATAATAGACATCCAACAAGATCGATGGTGAGTTAAACAGAGTTTGGATGAGGAAGATATCCCAAATCCTATAAGAGAAGAAGGAAGGGATCTCAAGAGACTTCCCCTAATGTGCACAAAGGAGGAAGAAAAATAGGGGGAGGAAAGAAATAGGATAGAGGAAAAAATGGTCATTTAATTTCTCTTTAATGATCTGCATAGTTAGGACACATGGATTGGATAACTGTGCACCAAACATGTGGGATTCACTGGACAAATCCACACACTGAATTGTTAGGTCACATATTTTGAAAACCCATGCACCTAAACCATGCATAGCTACTGGTTAAGTGGAGATAACCATGTGGGATAGGCACATGTTTTGTAAAAACCATGCGAATCTCATGCACCACCTTTGCAATAAATTGTAGACACCCTACACGACCATGAACCCCCTATTGCATAGTTAAACCAAATATTGAGAAGCCTCATGATTCACTAGAAAATTCTGCACAGTTAAACTTGGGGGTTTTCGTGGTTTGAATTACTATTCCCCTTAAGAAAAAGGGGCCGCATGGTGATCCAAATGGTTATACTAGCTATGTGCCAACCATGCTCTTGCAACTAATTCCTCCAAAAAATAATTTTTTAGATACTTATGCATTCTAATATAATCCTAATACTTGATAAATATCTCAAATACTTAAACCTTATCGAAAAAAATTACTTTCAAGTGATCCATTGCTCAAAATTACATTTCGAAGCTCAATTTGATATCTGAACCGCCCACCAAACGGAATGTTCAAAAACACTTGTAATTTTTAATCCGGTCCAAAAAAATGGGATATTAAATCATTAATATCATATATAAACATCAAATTAATCATTTTTACCTTCCTTTTAAATCATAAGTAAAAAACAAATCATATCTCTTCGTGAGGCGGTAGTCTGTCGTACACACGAGCGACATTATCATAATTCCTAAGGAATTGAAAGTAAGAAGGTATATATGATATTATAATTCTATAATTATAATTATATATTAAATATAATATATAAACATTAGATACATCATTATATCTATTCATTAAAATTGGTGATGGAAGGTTACTTACATCGGTTCGTGAGACATTAGTCCTCCATACACATGATCAACGATTTCATTTCCCATTTTAGAGAGGAGGAGATGGTTATAGGTCCTGATATTAAAATAATAACATATAAATATATGGAAGATACTAAGGTTATTATATCATAATGTTTTAATAATATTTGGTTAATTTGGATGAAGAAATAAAGTAAAATGCTCAGTTAAGGACACTACCTCTTCTTTGGACAACTTCTTTTGATTTCCACCACAAGCCTACATAGGTTAGATTTTTGACCAAAAAAAGGATTCTAGAATGAGGGGAAGTGATTATGGAAGTTATTTGGAGAGTTATTGGATGAACCAATGGGTTTTGGAAGTGTGTAAAGGATAATAGAGTGAGTGACCTTTTATAAGTGGGGGAGATGACACACTTGGATTTTTAAAAAAGAAAGAACTCCACCCAAGTTTTTTCTCATGAAAAAAGGATACAAAATAGAATATTTTTAAAACTTAGAATATATATAAGGTAAAAATATGTCCTTAGAATTTAAATTATACATGTTTTGGGTCATTTTTAACCCTTATATTTTAAGTTTAATCCTTGATAAATCTGTTTTTACTTTAATCGTAGTAAATACTTTTTTCTATTTTCACTATTAATTAGGGGAAAAAAATTAAGTCTAAATTATTAGATAATATAAATTATGATTATTGAAAATATGGAACCCATTTTTCAAAATTAAACTCACAAAATTGGTAGAATTTAATTTAAAATTAAACTTACAATCATGTCGAAAAAATGGTTTTCCAAAAGAAAAACTTTCAAAAGATTTACAAGTTTTTATATCAAAATAAAAATTAAATTGATTAAAATGATATAATTTTTATTAAATAATATATAATTAAACTAATTTTACTTTTAAAAACACATTAAAATAAAATGGGTCTTGTAAATTCTTTAAACGAAAAGGCAGTTTTTAGTAAAAATCACTATATTTTCACTATTCATCAAAAAATGAAACTTTTTAGAAAAATAAAAAAAAATTAAAATTGATATAATTTTGATATGATTATTTAAAACTTTAATTTATTTTTTTCAAAAAAATTCTCTAAAATTGATAAAATTAATTTTAAATTGTCCATGCAAAGAATGACTAAACCGGCTTTTAGAAAAATACATTTTTTTCAGAAAACATTTCCTTTTCTTTTAAATGATTATAATTTTATTTTAAATAAATATATAATAATTTAATATATTTTTGGCATTTTTAAATCATATAATTTTCATAATTTATTTATTCCTTTTTATAACCTCTAAATTAACAGTTAGGTTACAATGACCATATTTAAATAATAATATTTTAATAAAGTGTTAGGTTTTATTTAAACTCATTATTTCATGAATAAAAATATATCAAAGTGATTAATGACTTTATTTAATAAGAAAAATATCATAAAATATCATTGTGTTACATTCTCTTCTAATCTTGGTGTTTCATGTTCTATACACTATCCTACATGATGTCCCTCTTTTAAAATCTTAGGGTGTTAACTTCTACCCCCATAAATAAATTGCATCATCAAAATTTAATATTGATCTTCGTAATTAAGGGTTTATAACTTGGAAATACCTTTGTTTTAAACCCACATAGTAAAAAGGGTTAATAAAACTTCCTATTTATAGGAGAGAAATGGATGTATTAAGGTCTTACAGAATAACACATTATTTGGTTTCCATTTAGGAGAACATTAGTAGAAAGTGAATATATGGACATGGATGAAAAGTGTAAATAATTATAGAGAGTGATAGAGATCATTTATCAAAATAAATTTAATGTTATATGTACAGTTAAGTACCTATATCCCATAAATCCATAATGATTTAAAAGACCATTTGATTTAGTGGATATGAAGGTAATATGATAATTTTATTGTTTGAAGATACTTTTATTAAAGTTGAGGAGTTATTTCTCTGTCTAAGAATATAAGGAAATATACTTAGTTGATATCCTTATATTTCATAAGCACAATTTCATCCTTTATTTTTTCATCAATCAATTTCCACTTTATCTCTTACTTTAAAAAATGAATATCTAAAAATAAATTATTTTATGCACGAAGAACTAAAATTAACTTCTAACAGATCGTAATAACTATAAAAGAGTGATAAGATATTCCTATCATCTTTATTAAAACCACTGTCATCATAAAAGAAGATAATATTTAAAATTAATATGAATCTATCAATATGTAAAATTCAACAATGATTTCAAAGGTTTAACATAAATCATTCCTTAAATAAATGACCCTATATCCCAAATAACCTCAATAAACTCAACTTGAAAAAAGGTTTTAACCTCAAAGGTTATATCATACCCTTTCAACTTACATCTCAAAAACATAATAACATCCTTCCGAAATAATCCTTTACATAAAATGAAAATTTTATATATACTTAAACCTAATAAAACATCTCCCAAAATATCATTAGTCACCTCAAAATCCAATTACCTAAAACCTCAAAAGGGGTGTCTAAGACTTTGAACTTATGATAAACCTTAAAATCATAAACCCATGATGGTATCCATAAATCTGAATTTAATATAACATTAAGTCATATATGATTCCAAAATAAACATAATCCTTATATCTATCATGATTCTGATATCCAAAATATCATTGGTAGAAATACTTATACAACATAATTTTTGAATCTCAATACATAATACTGGTATAACATAGTTCCTTTCTTGGTCTAGGGGATAAAATTTAGTTTATGGCATTGACTCAGATAATTCCAAAGTTCCCCAGATATAAGACACTGAATTCCTTGGAAATTCATAGATCTATGACCTCCATTTCCACATAGAAAACGTCTTCTCGTCTATTTTATATATTCTTCTAAGTTCTTCTTCCCACCTTTTGACATATAGGAATATGAATCTTGTTTTCTATATGTTAATTACCATATGAACTTTCATAAAAGTATATCCTTATATTATTTTAATTTTTATAAATCTCTTTAAATTTAATGTTGTTAATCATATGTCACAATAGATGATTAGTCATAATCACGATATCTTTCACTTCTATCATTATCCAATTTGGTTACACATAATCATCAAAGTGTCCATCAGATTTAGTATTAACATGATTCCTCTTGGTTCTAGACATTAACTAAAACCACCAATAATAGTATGATAAATAATAATCATAGTGGGAAACCACATAATTATGAAAAATCATTTACCGGATGTATAAATCATAACATATTATTTTTAATATATGACACACTAGGTTTATCCTAGGCCATTCATGGTTATCATCTATGCAGATCCTTCATGATAGTTTGAAAAGAGTTTTTAAAATTTTAAAGTATATCCCTAGAGAGTGTAAAACTAGGTGCATAGTAAGACCCATTTTCATGTACCTGGTGACGCTCGAGTCAAACTAGACATTCCATTTTCAAAGTTATTATCCATAGGTACATATGTGCTAGAATCACTTCCACATGTAGTATCTAAAAAGGAATAACATTTCTCAGAAACAAGTCACTCTAAAATTAATCAAAATTATAGGATATTTTCCAATTCATAGAATTATCCTTAGGCTTATCTTTATATTTCTCACTAAGGTTTTGTTAACCTAGTTTTCAAAGGATAACTAAACGTTTAATTTGATACAAACTATGATGACACGATCTTTTTACACAAATTATTACAAGATTTCTAAATAAAAATATCTATTTATACAATAAAAGCATCATAAAGGCCTAGTTTATTTGGAATACTAGGTTCAAAATTCATTAAAGTGATACTAAAGTTAAAAATTTTAATTTTATTCTCCATAACGGTCTCCAAAAGTGCATGAGAAAACCTGGGGAATACATAGAGAAAAAGGGTGAGCTAAAAATCCCCTAAAGGGAATAAACATTACAAGAAAACAAAAAATTTAATTTAAAAGTATAACATGATATCATAAAGAGAAGGATCATGAGTTATAAAATATAATCATAACATAAAGAACATGGAATCATAAGATCATGGTGACATAGAGAATGTTGCAGCAACACAAAACATGAAATACACATAAGTTAGGACTAACTGCCATGAAAAAATCACATGGTGGACATAACCCCATAATTTATTAGGTTTACTCCCTAATCCCATACATGATGTCTCTTAGACTAAAGCTTTACCCAATGAATTATAGTGCTATATGGGCACACACATTATAACATGTTCATGATCTATATGTTCCACACAAAGTAAATAAATCATAAGGCATAACATAAGAATTTCCCTTGTAAATAAAATGGGTTGCATAATATTTTTTCTTATCACATTCAAAGTAAATTTCATAATGAATTCATTTGATAAATGATCATAAGGCATGTATTACCCCGTAAAATGAAGGGATAATTACTGGGTATATATGTGAGAAACATATATATGTATATATATAATTTATAAGTAATCCATGACATTAAAGGTTATTGTCATTGATGAAAATAATTTAAAAAATATTAAAAATATTCTTGATAAAAATAACCTTTTAACTTGATTAATATCAAAGGATGTCATCTTATATGGAAAATGATTTTAAAAGATCACTTTGAAAATTTCTTGAGGAAAATATCCTTCCCATATTGAAAAATCATATTTAAAATATAATATTTTCTCATATATTTTTTTTTTTTTGAAAATAACATTTGAAACTTAAAAAGGAAGCTTTAAAACATTTATTGGTCATGAAGGTGTAAGATTTATATTCATGCCAAATACATTAAAAAGACAAAGATTCCTTTCACTTTTTTGTAAGAAAATTGAAAAGGTTACTCGTTCGTAAAATGAAGGGAATATTAATTTTAAAAAATTTCTTAAAATTTAATTAATGGTAAAAATTAATTAAAACAATTATAGTAAAATATTTTTTATTTTTTTAGAAAACATGGATTTGGAAGAAAAAGTATTTACGACCGAAGAGATAAATAAATACGATTTTTCTTAAAAACATTATTTTGATATTTTGAGTACATAAAGAGTGTAAAATGATGGAATAACATTTATTCTCATGGTATAAATAGAGGAGAATAAAATTTCATGAGTTTCTTGAGATATGGATCTTAATATTTCATCATTGGAATGATAAACATAAACAATTCCGATAAATGATAAGATTGTATCATAAAACCATTATCATTTTGGTAACATTGAATCATAAGAACCACGAAAGAATAAAATTAAATGAAACTTAAAATATCACAAGAATAAATAAATTCATGATATTATATTTCAAATGGGATTTATATACACCTCATAAAATAATATTGGTTCATAACATAACATATGTCTCAAAGAAGGCAAATTGAGACAAAAATACACTAAAAAGTTCGTATCATTTATGTGAGAGTTAATAAATGTGGTTATTATGTGTAAAAAATGTATATAAACACAAATAAAAGTGGTAATTAAAAATAAATAAATCAAAATTAATTTCACACATATTCTTGGCATAATATAATCAATGGAGTAGTTGTATAACCCAATGAATGAAAATTGAGTTAAGAAACCCCTTACCTTGAGATTTCCTCTAGTTGATGATCTTTAACCTAATTTACAGTGGTTTTAAAAATTATATTGACTTATAATATGACCATATTAATATTTATAATATCATATATTATTATTTTATAACATATTATTATTTGTTCCTTAATAACATTTCATTATCACTATTGCTTTGGGTGTTAATTTCCATGTTTTCTCATGCATGTTTTACTGTGAAAGTTTCGAATCTTAAACTTAGGTTATAGTTAGACAATATAAATAATTATATTAATGTTATAAATATTTTTTTTCAATAGATACATCTTTATAATCATTACGTAATTTTGAACATGGAGAATGAATCACATCGCTTCGTGGAGACAACAGGTTTTATGTACACACGAGCGACACTATCATTTCCTTAATGGATGAAAGATTAAGGAATTGTATTGTATATTAATTTTATATAATAAATTTTATGTAATATACATCACATATATTTATTAAATATATCCAATTTTTCCTTTTATGCAAATTATTAGTGAAAAAATGTATCACATCACTTTGCGAGACGATAGTCCGCCGTACAGATGAACGTCGTTATCATGTAATCAATGAATTGTAATGTATAAAATTTTATGATATATTTCCTTTAAATAATGATTAATTTTTCATGAAAATAGTATATAAACATCAAATTAATCCTTATTACCTTTTATCTAAAGTGTAAGTGAAAAAATGAATCACATCACTTCGGGAGGCGGTAGTCCGCCGTACACACGAGCAATATTATCGTATTTCCTACGGAATAGAAATTAAGAAGATATATATGATATTATAATTATATAAGTATAATTATATCATAAATATAATATATAATCATTATACACATCATTATATCCATCCATGATAAGCAGTGATGGAAAGCGAATTACATTGGTTCGTGAGACCGTAGTCCTCCATATACACGATCTACGATTTCATTTCCCATTTAAGAGCGGAGGAGATGGTTGTTGGAAACTAAATTAACATAAAAAGATATAAGTTTATTAAATATACTAATGTTATTATATCATCATGTATTTACATTTTTTGAAGGAGTTTGAGAAAGAAATAAAATAAAACGCTTGGTTAAGGAAGTTACCTCCTCTTCAGACAACTTCTTTTGGTTTGCACCAGAAGCATTCCTATGTTGGATTTATAACCAAAAAAAGGATTATAGTATGAGTGGATAGGATTAGTTAAGTTATTTTAGTATTTTTTTTCTGAAACAATTATTTTTAAGGGTTAAATGTAGAGAATAGGGGGTGACATTTTATAAGTGGGGGAGAGGACACACTTGGATTTTTTGAAAAGAAAGAATTACAACCACATTTTTATCATGAAATAAGGATATAAAATGAACCATTTTATAAAATTATAATATATAAAGTATAAATATTACCATAAAATAGTAATTATAATTTTTTTGGGTAATTTTTAACCCTTATCTTTTAAGTTTAACCCCAGGTAAACCTATTTTTACCTTAACCGTAGTAAATAATTTTTTATATTTTCACTATTCATTATGGTATAAATTTAAATTTAACTTATTAGATAATATAAATTATTATGATTAGAATTATATATTCCATATTTCCAAATTCAACTCACAAAATTAGCATAATTTAATTTAAATTAAACCCGTAGTCGTGTCGAAAAACTATTTTCACAATTTTTTTTCAAAAACTAAACAAATTTTTATATCAAAATTAAATATGAAATTGATTCAAATGACATAATTTGGATTAATTAATATATAATTAAACTAATTTTACCTTTAAAACTACATTAAAATAAATTGGATCTTGTAATTTATTTAAAAGAAAAGGCAGTTTTTAATAAAAATTAGTATTTTCTTACTATTCATCGAAAAATGAAACTTTTCAAAAAAATCCCAAAAATTCACTCTAAGATAATTTTGATATGTTTATTTATAAAATAAATTTTATTTTATTAAAATAAATTTTCTAAAATAATGAAAAATTAATTTTAAATTATGTTCGTAAAGTGCGACTAAATCGCCTTTTAGAAAAATTCTGTTTTTCAGAATAAAATTATTTTTCTTTCAAATGATTATTATTTTATTTACAATAAATATAAAATCATTGAATTTATTTTATAAATGTGTAAAACATATAATTTTCTTAATTTAGTTATTCTTATTTATACTCTTCAACTTAATGGCTAGGTTACAATGAACATGTTTAAATAATTATATTTTAATAAAGTACCACATTTCGTTTAAAATTGTTATTGCATACATTGCAAGATAATAAAGAGATTGAGTTTATTTTAAAAAAATATTTCTTAAAGTACTGAGGTGTTACTATCTCTTCTAATATTGGTATTGATTATCATAAACACTATCCAACATGATGTTCCTCTTAAAATATCAGGGTGTTACATGAATATTTTGGATATTGGTGGTATTTTGGTTAGTAAGACAACACAACCAGGGAAAAGGAGTTGTTTCAATTTATTTAATTTTTACTTATCAGGGGGAGTAAATTGAATTTTAATTGATCTTTAGTGAATTAAATTATGTTGTAATGTTCATTATGGAAAAAATAATTATTGAATTTCTTAGGGTGTCCTCGTAATAAACGAAATGGATATGTATATACCACATCACATACAATATATTCATTGTAACTATCAATAATGAAGGAAAAATTACACTACACTTTACTCTTTATGTCTCCCACTAATCTAATCTTGTCAGGTTTATGGGGTGAGGGATGATAAATCCTTTCTAGGTAGAGTCACTCCATTGTTTCCTTAGAGATTATGTTTTGTTGGTCTCTAAGGTCGACATTATAAATATAATTACACAAGACCAAAGCTGAAAATGTCTCCATTTCATATATGTAAAAAACATCATAGCAAAAAAATATAGCAATGAAAACATGATCCTTCAACAATAGAACATGTGATATATATATAACTAAAATGTTTATAAAAATTATAATAGAAATAATAATAATAATAATAATAATAATAATAATAATGATAAATTAAAAGATTAAGTGAGAGATAAAATTTATTTTTATCTTAAATTGACATTAAAAACACATTAAATGTGGCATGGAGGCACAAAGAGTGGAGGTGAGGTAGAAACAGATTTGAAGGATTACCATAATAAGTTAGCAATCAAAATATCTTGAAACTGTTATCTCATAGTTAACAAAGATTATATAGGTTTTCTTAAAACTCAATATGGGTTTTGATATCCAAGTGTATTTTCATGTAAATCCCTTCAAATAATGGTGTTGTTAAAGGAAATTTTATTTTTATAATTGTGGAAGTTGTATAATCATATTCTGACCAAATCTTTTATTAAAGGCAAAACATCAAAGCTATGAAAGTTTGGGAGGCTGAATACCTAGATTGTACTGATGATAAAAAAATTAAATAGATATATAAAGTGAAATATAAACCTAATAGTGGATTAATGGAATAAAAAATGATCATACAGAGTGAAATTAAACATGAATAAAGATACTTACTAGGAACTACACCATTTTTATGGATTCGAGGTAGAGGATATTTATAACAACACAAAATTTTATGAGATAGATTCTTTTTAATTTCTTTGATGTCTTGTGTCGTACACTGAACCAAGATTATGTTGTGCTATACGCAACACCATATTAGCTTGAAGTATATGCAACACTATACTTGGCTTGTGTTACACACAATTTCAAGTTCTTTTGATAGAATTTATTTCACGCAACAGTGAGTATAGATTTTGTTCAATTTATAAAATAACTATGTTAGGATTTTGTTATACATAACACCAAAGGAATATTTCATGACATAAAACACTAACTTGGCTTTCTTTACGCACAAGAGAAACCTTCCTCAATTGCTTACATTGCACGCAATTCCGAATTTCACTAAATAATGATATATTATTAAAATATTATTATTTAATGGGATATTAACTGGCCATTATGAATAGTATTAACCAAATTTTGAATTTTATATAACATTAAAATTAATTTTATCTATTTTCTATACATTATATAACAACAAATTTAATTTTTCAGATAAAAGAAGTATTATTCAAAAAAATGTAGTTTTGCCGCCTTTTGGTGGCGCACCAATTTTAAATCTTGTTTTTAACACTTTTATATATTCTATTTGACAAAATAAACATATTATTTTGATGAAGTACATCAAAATTTACTTTGGTTAAAATTTTGGTATTGTTTGATAAAATTCATATTTTAATGAATAGTGTAAAATACTGCATTTTAATTCAAAACTGCATTTCCTTCTAATTTATTTATATAGTTAGATTATCTTTATAATTGGTTTTAAAGTGTAATTGGATTATGTTTTTATCATTTGATCCAAATTCTTTTCATTTTATTTAATTTCACATTTAAATTAGACATAAAAAGATGTTAATCTTTTAATAGTTTTTACTTCTTAAAAACCCTCTATGGTTTTGACAATGAGAATTAATTTTAAATTAATTAATGAAAATTATGTGTATTTAATTTTGAAAAATGAATTCAATATTTGGAATCAATGGTTACAAATTATTTTAATAGGTTAATTTTATTTTTTTGGATCTTATGAATAGTAACTACGATAATTTTTATTTACCACAGTTAAAGGTAAATCAGGTAAATCAAGGTAAAAAACAATATGATAAAGATAATAAAATTACCCTAACACCTTCAAAAATCCTATTTAATGAGTTTAATTTGACTAATATCATATAAGGGTCAGAATAGATTCATTTAATTGACTTTTTTTCTATGAAAGCGATGTAATTATAATTAAAACAAAACATAGTGACAACATGTTGCTCTTATATATCTTATAGATATAATAATTTTAATATAGTGATAAAAATGATAAAACTAGAAACATAAATATTATCCAGAAATATAATTAAATTATATACATCATGTGAATTTATTTATAATTTTTAGAGATCAAATAATTACCATTAATGATGACTCAATAGTGATGTAGAAATTATTTTATTGATAGAAATATCAAATAAATGGTTTTAAAAATAATAAAATAAATATGATATGAACTAATTAATGTTCTCCATGAATTTTATATAATATTATGACATGTTAGGAGTGTATGGAATATTTTTTTTCTAATTTATCTTCTATGTGGATTTTATTTAAAGTCAAATAAATAAATAGTGTCAAAATTAACATTATTGATATTTTATAAAAATAACATATGATTAAATTATTTAAAAATTACAAAAATATTTCAAAATTACAAATTGAATTTTATATACTAAAAAATGTCATAAATTATACAATTATAGAAAATTTAAAACACATAATTAAATATTTATAACCATTTAATATTTAGAATATTATTACCACAAATAAAATTAAATAGATTGAATAAGGATAAATCAAAATGATAAGATTTAAAATAAAACAAAAAAATATATACATTTTATTGGTTGAATGGATTTATACCCATAATCATCTTATCCTCTAAATAAATGAGTTTTGTATCATTATAAACTGAAAATAAATTTATAATAAATTAATATTTCAAGACTTTCCTAAAGTGCCCCTCTACCCTCTTATAAAAGGCCACCATCTCTACCCACTTATTCACACCTTTCAAGACCTTTGGATCATCCAATATCTACTCAAATAAGCTCCCAAAATCCCTACCTTCCTCCTAGAGGCCACATTTTGGGTAGAAAGCCATTCAAGGGAGACCTTTTGTGCAAATCAAAAGGAGATACTCAAAAAAGTGGTAATTATTTTATCACCACTTTTAAAATTATTTTTCTTCTTCTACTTACTATTATTATATTTATTCCATAATAAAGTAATAACATAAGTATATTCTATATACTGATATGTTATTATAATTATTGGACAACCTTATAACTTCTTTTATCCATCCTACGAATAAGAATATCACCATGCGTGCGTACTAACGACTTACCGTCTCCACGCCATGGTTTAATTGTTATTCAATAATAATTAATTTGAATGGGTATATAGACGAGTATAATGGATTTAAATAATGAATATAACATAATAATTATTCTGTACAATTAATATATGATCCAATTCCATACTATTTAACCATCAAGGGAATGATATCGTCGCTAATCCGCACGTACGACTTACCATCTCCATGACACGATGAGATTCATTTTCCACATTAGCCATTAAAGAATGATTATAAGGGTTATATAAAAAATCATAATGAAATATATGACATAATAATTCTATTATATTTATGTATTTATATATACATGTCTTTTACTTTCTTCCATTCAATTCAATAAAGAAACAAAAATAGCGTTTATGCGTACATACGACCTACCGTCTCCATAAACGGTGTATTCCATTTCATTTATCTATCTATTATATATATTTATATACTGAATATATATAATATATAAATCATGTTTTACATTCTATAAGTAATTAAATCACAATATAAGTAATAATATCAAGAATAAAAATTCAAAATAGGAATGATAAATAAAATGATTATTACCCAGAACGTTGCTTTAACATGAAATTAATAAATGAAAGGGTAATATGAAGTCATAAGTGAATCATATATGATTTCATAAACATTATTATGATTCTGTTACAAGTTAATAATATGTTTAAACCCATAATATAAGAGTTTTGGACACATTCAGAATAAACCGGACTTAAGGTAAGGGATAATTTTTCAATCTCATTTTTATCTGAGATCATTCATACTTAAGTATTTAGTGGGGATATAATTATCATCCATGTCCATGATTTATAAAAAGATTTTCATTAAATGTTTAATATTATTCTATATATGTTTAAATTCATTTTTATTCATTTTTTACTTTTACTACATGGTATGAAAAGAATATTTCTTTTGTTTACCAAACAAGCTACTTTTTGACTTTTCTAGAAAAAGTATGAGGAGAATCACTACTAGAAATCCTACTTATACCAACACATTTATACCAACAGTTTATACAAACCATTGGTATAAGTCCCCTTTCTAAACTGTTTTTCCAAAACTATTGGGAAAGTGTACTTGGACCACTTTTCCTAATGGTTTGGGAAAACTGTTAGGAAGGGGTCCACTTTCCCAACAGTTTTTCCAAAACCATTGGGAAAGGGTACATTGACACCACCTTTCCCAATGGTTTTCCCAAATTGTTGGTAAAGGAACCACTTTTCCGAATGTTTTTGAAAAAACTGTTGGGAAAGGGTACTTTGAGACTACTTTTTTCCAACAGTTTGGGAAAACCATTGGGAAAGGGTCCACTTTTCCCAATGGTTTTTCCAAAACCATTGGGAAAGGGTACTTTGACACCACATTTCTAAATGGTTTTCCCAAAACATTGGGAAAGGGTCCAGTTTTCTCAACGGTTTTCCCAAACCATTTGGAAAGATTAATTTGATACCACTTTTCCTGACAGTTTGGGAAAACCGTTGGGAAAGGGTGGGTACCTATCCTAACAGTTCTCAAAACCATTGGGATAAATACCCTTATTTTTGTTGAATAATTTTGTCGAATATCATAAAATAAATCAATATATAAATTACACACACACAAACAAATATATGTATATATATTTATTCAAATATATTCAAAAAGGTAAGTGTAAGATAATGGTAATGTCTTTGATATATAACGTGTAGGTTGTGGGTTCAAACTGCCACTGGAACTTCTTTTTTATATTTACCTATCCCAAATGTTTGGGAAAACCATTGGTAAAGACCTATCCCAAAGGTTTGGAAAACCATTGGGATAGGTATTTCCCAATTCCAAATCACCAAATATCTTCCCAAATTGTTGGTATAGGCTATACCAATGGTTTGGGGCCCTATAAAAATGATTCCAGACCATTGGTATAAGAAAATTTTCCATTAGTGAATATTTTTTAACTTATATGGCATGAATGGAGTTTTACAGTTTCATGATGCCTTATTTCCATGAAGCTTACTCTACACTATTTCAAGTTTATTTTCAACTAAATTATTTTCTTTTAAAATTGTGTGACATTTTGAGAAAAGAAAATGTTTTTAAAGAAGAAAATATATTTTCCTCAAGAATTAACTTCAAGTGTTTTATCTAAATTATTTTCTATCTAAGATGACACACTTAAACAATGTTACGTTTATATCCCTATTACTATTATGATTTGATTGTGTTAATAATGGAATTATATTTTATATGGATTATGTTACGATGAAATGATGTTTAAAAATCCCATTTTATTTCTTGGGTTATGATATAATGAATGATTTATGTTTTTTTGGAATATTTAAGAATGATTTCATGATGAGATGGGTGTGACCTATATCTCCCTTCAATGCATTGGGTAAATATTTATATCTCATGAGATAAAAATGACTAGAAAGTAAATCTGGTTCAGTAATATAGGGTTGGAATGACAAGTAAATCTGATTCAATAATACATGGCTAGATTGGAAAGTAAACCCGGTCCAGTAATGGAATTTGTCCACTAGGATGGTCTTGGAATCAATGCCTTGGATACTATCGAAATAATATTATGTGCTTATTTGTTTTTTATAATTCTATGTTTTATTCCAATGCTATTTTATCATGGTTAATGTTCCTTTATGATCTATGCCTTACGTACTACCAAGATTTATTTCCTGACTCACGATTTTGATATTAATAATTTATGTTCATGTTTTCACATTCTTATGTTTATGTTTTGTTTGATATTCTTCATGTTTATGTTTTGTTTTATATTCTTCATGTTTCCCTTATTGATAATTTTAGCTCACCGTTTTTATGTTTTCTTTTACCTATGATATAAATAAAGGTTTTAGGTAGGAAAATTAAAGGGGAAGATCTTTATGGGAGATGTTGAAGACCTTTCAACAAGTTAGAAGATTATGTTCCAAGTTTCCAAAGACACTAAAGTAATACAGTCTTTGAGCATATTTTTGTGTCATTTATTAAGTATTCCGAAAAATTAATTTAATGTCCATGTACTTCAAGATCAGGTCTTTTCAGTTGGTATCAGAGTGAGGGTTTTGTTAAACTTTGAAAACTAGGATGCGAAAACTTTAGTGAGACCCTTAGAGATATTTCTAAGGTATGTTTAGGGACGTCCCTAAGGGTAATTCTAATGATAGGTAACAATCCTAGAATTATGGTAATGATCATGAATAACCTAGGATTAAACCTAATATTTTTGATATTGAAATTAATCCCCATTGATTATGTTGTTTTCCTAGTATGATTTTTTCCTCTCACACTATTATTTTTGGGTTTTAGAAAATGGATGGAAATAGGAGGATTCATGTTCATGAAGAATATGATGGACAATGGAATGATATTATTAATGAGAAACCAAACAAAATGGGAGTTTGAAGGTGAAACATAATTATTATGCCTAATAATAAATCTCATAATATGATCAATAATGTCAACTTTGGTGAGTTTCCTGACCCAGCTAATAAGAGAAAGATGGAGTTTCATGGTGATCATAGAGGAAATAATTTTCAATTTTTCTCATGTAAATCATGTGCGAAGAGGCATCAAGGATAATATTTCAAAGTTATTTTAAATACTTTGGGTGTGGAAAATAAGGATAAAAATTCAGTAATTACAAAGTAAAATTTTCTGTTAACACAATGGACAAGTATAATGGTATTTCTAAGACATCAATAATGGTTAAATGTTTTATATGTGGAATGTATGGGAATTTTGAAAATTGATTCCCTAATGGAAAATCTCATAAAGAGAATCAATATGTTCGTATGGGTAGTATTTATGTTGATGATGATGAAAAGACTACAAATGATATATGAGATAAAAGAAGTGTTAAGGAATAAAATTATGAATATCAGTCAATGGTTTAACAATTTAGTGGATTGATTACATGATTATCAAGAATAATGTTGTATAAATAATTTTATAGTATTATGGAATAAATAAACATCTAAGGATTTTTACATTATTGTTTTTCCTTAAGTATTTTAAAGTATATGTTCAATGATACCCGTAACCATTAAAAGTTATTCATATATTTTTGGAAAATGCATGATATGTGAATAATGATGGTATAAGAAGATAATAAGTTGTTTGATAGTATTAATGACCTCATGACTGATATAAGGACAAAGTAATATCATGGTTTGAGTATATAGATTATTTGGTATTTTTGGTGTGTGGAAATAGTTAATTTTTATATAATACATGTTTTTACTAAGGTTCTATGGTAATTCATGTTATTATCATGTTTCAAGAGAATACATGATTAAGGTATTCACATGTTTGGAATGTGACAACCATGAACTGCCAAATGAGATATGGGAGACCAATGTTAAGTCAATTTACTTCACCTATTTCTAACTTTTATATTTTCAGTTTTTGAAAGGATTTTAATGTTATCCATTTATGGATAGTATAAGTTATTTTCCATTTTAAGTTTGTTAGATTAATGTATTATCTCACTATAGGTGGACTTATACATATTTGAATACCTATGCCAAACTTTTGTTGAGATAGATAGAATGACCTATCATTCTATCGCATGATCTGTTTAGATTTCAAGAATGAAAAATTCAACTTCATTTATTTAAATAAGAGATTATTTGGAAATTTTTCAAGGAACGAACAATGGTGAGATTGTACAAAAATCAAGTAAGTAATTATTCTCATGAAAAATTCTTTAACTTTAGGGAAAGGATCATGGAAACCAAAAATGTTATCTTAGTACCTTCTTATCTAATGAATTATATGGTCCCTTAAATCATTGCAGATTTATGGATTTATGGTTGTTAACCTTTTCCAACCTTGTTCTCTAACATTTTCCATCAGAACTCAATGGTTATATTTCTCTTCCATATCCATGTTTTCACTTCCCACCTATGTTCTTGTATATGAAAACCTAAGGATGAGCTACTTTGGGTAATAGTTATGTTTCAAACATTCCTTTTTAAAATAATGTTTTAGTATTCCTTTTTACGATGTGGGTTTCTATGAAAGAAACTTTCAAGTAGTAAACATTTTATAACCCCAATGAATTTTGAGGGAAAAATTCATTTTAATGGGGCTATAATGTAACACCCCAAAATTTTATGAGATAAATTATTTTTAATTTCTTTTATGTCTTGTGTTTTATATTGAACCAAGATTATATTTCACTATACACAACACCATATTAGCTTGTAGTATATGCAACACTATACTTATCTTGTGTTACACATAATTTCAAGTTCTTTTGATAGACTTCATTTTAGGAAACACTGAGTATATATTTTGTTCAATTTATAAAAGAACTATATTAAGATTATATTATATGTAACACCAAAGGAAGTTTACACCGTACTCAACACTGACTTGGCTTGTGTTACACACAAGAGCGATCTTCCTCGATAGCTTGCATTGTACGCAATATCGAGTTTCACTAAACAACGATATATTATTAAAATATTATTATTTAATGGGATATAAACTAGCTATTATGAATAGTATTAACCAAAATTTGAATTTTATATAATATTAACATTAATTTTATTTATTTTCTAGACATTATATAACAAAAAATTCAATTTTTCAGATAAAAGAAGTATTATTCAAAAAATATTGTTTTGCTGCCTTTTGACGACACACCAATTTTAAATCTAGTTTTTAACACTTTTATATATTATATTTTTAAAAAATAAATATCTTCTTTGGAATCGAGACTTAAAAATTTAATTTTGTTGAATTATTGGTATTTTTTTGATAAAATTCACATTTTAATGAATAGTAAAAAATACTGCATTTTAATTCAAAACTACCCTTTCTTCTAATTTATTTATACAGTTAGATTATATTTTTTAATGGTTTTAAAGAGTAATTGCATTATTTTTTTTATAATTTAATACAATGTTATTAATTTTATATAATTCAACATTTAAATTGGATATAAACACATGTTAATCTTTTGATGGGTTTTACTTCTTAAAAACTCGCTTTCTGGTTTTGGCAATGAGAATTAATTTTAAATTAATTAATTCAATTTATGTGTTTTTAATTTTGAAAAATTTATTCCATATTTGGAATCAGTGGGTCCAAATTATGAAAATAGGTTTCTTGTTTTTGGATTTTATGAATAGTAACTACAATAATTTTTATTTACAACAGTTAAAGGTAAATCGGGTAAATTAGGGTAACAAAAAATATGATAAAGATAATAAAATTACCCTAAAACCTACCAAAATCCTATTGGATAAATTATATTTTACAAATATCACCTAAGGGTTGGAATTTATTCATCTAATTGACTTTTTTCCTTTGAATATGATGTAATTATAATTAAAACAAAAGAAAGTGACAACATGTCACTCTAATATATCATATAAGTATAATAATTTTAATATAGTTATAAACATGATAAAAATTAAAAAATAAATAGTCTAAAAAAATATAATTAAATTATCTACATCATATGAATTTATTTATATTTTTTAGAGATCAAATAATTACCATTAATGATGTCACAATAGTGATGTAGAAACTTTTTATTGATAGAACTATCAAATAAATGGTTTTTAAAATATTAAAATAAATATAATATGAACTAATTAATGTGATACGAGAATTTTCTCGGTGACTATGACATGTTAGGAGTGTATTAAATATTAGGTTTTGAATTTATCTTCTATTTCTATTTTATTTAAAGTCAAATAAATGAATAGTGTCAAAATTAACACTATTGATATTTTATAAAAATAACATATGACTAAATTATTTAAAAATCAAAAAAATATTTAAAAATTAAAAATTGAAAAATATATGGTCTAAAATATCATAAATTATCCAATTCTGGAAAGTTTACAACACAAGTAAATATTTATAACCATTTAATATTTAGAATATTATTACCACAAACAAAATTAAATAGATTAAATAAGGATAAATCAAAATGATATGGTTTAAAATAAAATCAAAACATGTCTAAATTTTATTGGTTGAGAGTATTTTGACCCATACTCATCTTATCCTCTAAATAAATGAGTTTGGGAGCATTATAAATCGAAAATCAATTTATAATAAATTAATATTTCCAAACTTTCCTAAAGTGCTCCTCCACCCTCTTATAAAAATCCACCACCTATACCCACTTACTCACACCTTTAAAGACCTCTGTATTGTCGAAAATCTACTAAAAAAATATCTCAACATCCCTACCTTCCTTCTAGAGGCCAAAATTATTGCATAAATCCATCATACAGAGACCTTTTGAGCAAATCAAAAGGAGATACTCTAAAAAGAGGTTATTGTTTTATCACCTCTTTCAAAATTCTTTTCTTCTTCCAATTTATCAGATTATGTTGTTTATATAATAAATTAATAAATATAATATATTCTAAATTTCAAGATTTTATTATAATTATGGGACAACCTTATATATCCTTTTATCCATCATACGAATAATAATATCACCATGCGTGTGTACGTATGACTTACCGTCTCCACACCGTAGAGTAATTGTTATTCAGCAATACTTAATTTGGATGGGTATATGGATGATTATAATGGATTTAAATATTTAATATAATGAAATAATTATTATGTAAAATTCATATACCATCCAATTCTATACTATTTAACCATCATGGGAATGATATCGTCGCTTGTGCATATGTACGTCTTACCATCTCTACAACGCGATGAGATTCATTCTCTATGTTAACCATTCAAGAATGATTATAAGGTATATATAATAAATAATAATTAAATATGTAACATAATAATGATATTTTATTTATTTATTTATATAATATATATATATTTAATTAACTTGCTTTCATTCAATTCAATAATGAAACAGAAACAACATTCATGCATACGTACGACCTACCGTCTCCATGAACGGTGTATTCAATTTCATTTATCTATGTATTATATATATTTATATAATGAATATACATGATATATAAATCTTGTTTTAAATTATTTAAGTAATTAAATCATGATCTAAGTAATGATATCAAGAATAATAAGTCAAAACCCGTACGATAAATAAAACAATTATTACCCAGAACGTTGCTTTAACATAGAATTGATAAATGAACGGGTAATAAAAAGTCATAAGTGAATAATATATGATGTAATAAATATTATTATGGTTATTTTACAAGTTAATAATATGTTTAAACCCAATATAAACGAGTTTTAGACACATTCAAAAGAAATAGGACCTAAGGTATGAGATAATTTTTCAATCTCATTTTTATCTGAGATTGTTTATACGTATGTATTTATTGGGGATACATTTATCATCCATGTTCAGGTTTCCTAAAAATGTTTTCATAAAATTTTTACTATTATTCTATGTATTTTTAAATTCATTTTTACCCTTTTTTGACTTTTACTACATAGTATGGAAGGAATATTTTTTTTGTTTACCAAACGAGCTACTTTTTTACTTTTTTGGAAAAAGTATGAGGATAATGTTTTTTTAACTTATACAACATGAATGGTTTTTTACGATTTCATGATGCATTATTTACATGAATATTCCTCTACAATATTTCAGGTTTATTCTAAAGTAAATTATTTTCTTTTAATATTGTGTGAAATTTTGAGAAAAGAAAATGTTTTTGAGGAAGAAATGATATTTTCCTCAAGAATTAAGTTCAAGTGTTTTATCAAAATTATTTTCCATATAAGATAACACTCTTAAATAGTTTATGTTTCTATACCTATTATTACTATTATTTTATTTTGTTAATTATGTAATGATATTTTATATGTATTATGTTATGATGGAATGATTTTTAAGAAACCCATTTTATTTCTCAGGTTATGCTATGATGAATGATTTATGTTTTTGTAGAACATGTAAGAATGATTTAATTATGAGATGTGTGGGACCTATATCTATCTCAAATTAATTGAGGGAAGATTTATATCTCATTAGATAAACCTAAATAGAATGAAAAGTAAATCCGGTTGAGTAATACAAGGCTAGAATGACAAGTAAATCCGGTTTAATAATACATTGCTAGAACGACAAGTTAACCTAGTTCAGTAATAGACTTTGTCCACTGTGATGGTCTTGGAAGCAATGCCTTAGCTACTATGGAAATTAGATTATGTGTTTATTTTCTTCCATAATTACATGTTTTATGCTAATGCTATTTTATTATGGTTAATGTTCCTTTATGATCTATGCCTTACGTACTATGTAGATTTATTTAATGACTCACGATTTTGATATTCAAAATTTATGTTTATGTTTTCACATTCTTATATTTATATTTTGTTTGATGTTATTCATTTTTAACTTTACTAAGCATTTTAGCTCACCCTTTTTATGTTTTCTTTTCCCCAGGATATAAAGAAAGGTTTTAGGTAGTAAAACTAAAGGGGAAGATCTTTATTAGAGATTTTGAAGATATTTCAACAAGTTAGAAGATTATGTTATGAGTTTCCAAAGAAACTAAAATAATATGGTCATTGGGAGTCTGTTTGGGTCATGTATTAAGTATTCCGCAAAATTAATGTAATGTCCATGTATAACAAGCTCGGTTCTTTACAATACTACCCTGGGAAGGATGGACTGAAGGTGGTGAGATAGGTACGTGACATGGTGGTGAGGAGACAAAGTAATGAATGATGAATTCTAGTGCTAGGATTGGAACTCATGGTTCATGGGAGGAAAATATTAAATGTGAGAGTTAGTAGAGGAGTATACGAATTCCCCTTCCCAACTGATTTCTCTTGCCTATGGTATTGTTGTGATTTTCTTAGGGTCTAACCTTATAGATTCCCCTATTTACAACCACCTAAAGTAGCTTCTTGTTAACCAAACAATGAGTTCTAAATTTATTATTATGTTGAGAATTTTATACTTCTCTTTATGTGGTGAACATATAATCATCATTCACATCTAGAACACTAGTTTTTAGGGCTATGATTGTTTTGGATATGGAGTCATCAATAATAGGTGGTGGCAATGTGGTGGGGTAGAAATAATCACAAGAAGAATATGATTAGTGCTGGAGAGATAGATGGACTTCAATAGGTGGATCAAGATAACTACAAATCAGTGTAAGTGAACAAGGAAATGTCTCTCTTTGATACCAACTGATGTGCCATGAATGGATGAAGGATGAGAGTGAAGGTGGAAGATAGAAAATAGAGTAAAATTAGGCTATAGATATAGAGTTATGGTCATGGTCTAGCTTGACCATGACTATAGGTTTTTCTATGCGAGCTTGCAAAAACCATTTCCCATGTGAAGAGCGTGGGAAAGACCCTATAGACATGGTTGGGCTTGATCGTGGCTATAGTATATTAATATGACACAACTAGATTCCATATAATAATAAAATTAATTTATAAATTCTCTTAAATATATTTTTGTTTGTTTGTGTGTGTGTGTTGTATTCAGAATTAGTGTGTTAGTGGAGTGGTAATGTAATAACACCATTCCTTTTTATCCTATAGCCACAAGCATGTTTCCTATTTCTAAATCCCAATTGCCCATGGATATATAATGTGGGATATTGTAATGGAAACAAACTCCATGGGTAGTCTGACCATGGTTATAACCTATATCTATGGTCAATTAGGCTATAGCTGTGACCATGACCTATGGCTATAACCAAATTATCATATTGTGGGACAAAGCCTTACAATGATGAATTCTTGTATAAAATAAACACAATAACACAATGGTTGTATCCTATTGAGTGGACTTAAAATTCCATAAGATGTTAAATAACTGAAATAATGGGTCCTTAGGGGGGGAATATATACCCAAAAATCCTTTAATCGAAAAGAAAAATAATAAATGACCATTAGTACACCATAAATACTTAAAATTGATCAAAAGCTAAAGAAATAATAAAATATTTAGTTAAAAGTTAGAAATAAATAATATAAATTTATAAAAGGAAATGAAATATTAAAAATAAATAAAAAAAATAAATACCCTTAGTAGAATAAAATAAAAATAACACATATACATGGTTGGACCAATTCATCTTGGTTGCTTTGGTCCAATAATATATCAATAATTCATTAGTATAAAAAAGTAAAAGGAATGGGATAGAGAATGAGAGGTGGATGGACGATTTAGGCATGTAAAAATAGGCCAAACCAGCTCAGCCTCAGTCTATCTAGTGTCAGTCTGGCTGGGATGTACCTCAATATTTTCGAGCTTGGTTATACTATTCATGCTGATTCAAGCGAAACCGTGCATTGAATAAGCTCAGACTAGGCCCAAACTCAGGTTGGTTAGATTCTTTAGGTCAGGTTAGGCGAGGCAAGCTGGGCCATGGGATCTATCTAAGGAGGCATGTATTTTTTTTTAAAATTAATTATATTTATAATTAAAACTCATATATTACATCAAGGGAAAAATAAATTAATTTTTATATATAACATTGTTATTTATACACCATTTTCATTTGATATTTAATTTTTTTAAAATTTAAAAAATTATCGAGCTTGGGAACTTTGCCTTTGGGACAAGCCTTCAGGTGGGCCTTTAGGGCTAGGTTTTAAGGGTTACTTAGCCCCAACCCAGTCCACCCTAGGATGGTCTTTTTCAAGTTAGGCCCGAACAGGATATAGAAAGGCTCATGTAGTCTTTTATCCTATAATTAAACCTTTTGGGTGAATAAATTTCTCATTAAATAATATAAAATTATAATAAAATCAAATATAATTTTGACAATAATTTTATTTTTCCATTACATGAATGAATATTGTATTTTTCAGCCTATCTCATACCAAAAATGTTTTTTGACTATTTGGTCACTCATTCATTTTTAAATACAATTGTTTTATTGTATCAAATGATATGAGTAAAATTTAAAATTTTATAAAAATAATAAAACTATTTATAAAAGTAATGGAATGACTAAACTATTTTTCAAAATTGGGTGAACATTTCATTAAAGGGAATCCATTTTCTAGAAAAATGACTTCTACTATATGTTTTCTTAATTTTTTTTATTTGTATTTTAGTTTTGAAATATATATATAACAATATCTTAAATAATATTTTAACCTTTTTATATTCTTAATTACTTTATTAAATTAATAGTAAAATATTAACTAAAATCACACTCAACCTCACCTTTATATGGTAGTGCTCATTGGCATCATTTAAGGATGTTTGATGTGAGATTGAGGTTTTAATTTTCTTGCATAGAAATACTAATTTCAAGGAGAACTCCCTTATAAAATGAATCTTGGGCGGTGTTTTAATAAATATTTTTAGATTACTTTAATGAAGTAATTTTGAATATAAAAATAAATATTTTTTTAAAAACTTTGTTATGGACACACACACACACATAAAAACATAAAAAACTATATATATATATATATATATAAAAGAATACATTGAGTGGGAAAAAAATAATATTTAATTTATTTATAAGTGTATGTTTTTGAAGAAGACACATTCTTAAATTTTTTTAAAAAGAATGTGCTAAGTGGGAAGAAAATCATTTTCTAAAAAATTAAAGAATATGATTAAAAAAAAATCATTCTTCATAGATTCCTTATTCATATCCTAGGGGAAAGGCCCATCAGGTGCAAAGACCCTGACTCTAGTTGCCTAGAATTTGTGGTTACATTATTACATTGTCATACGATTCAAACAATTTCATCCCAATAGACCTGACAATTTAGTATTTTTGGAAGCAAGATACATACTTGAGTCTTGCATTACATTTGAAAATATAAACTTAAACATGGTGAAATTAAATGTTATGCATACTTGAATTAATTCATAGATTCCTTATTCATATCCTAGGGGAAAGAAAAAAAATAATGGTGAGATAAAATACTCGGTAAGGGTTACATACAATACAATCTATCATGAATCAATAATGCAAAATCAATAAGGCATAATAATTACAGCAAGGTAAATAACTGAAAACATATTACATTAATTCAGTAACTTGATCACAAGAATACATCCATGAATAATATCAATATAAAAATATCTTTGATAATAAAAACTAAATTATCAAAGAAGTAAATTATTAATATTATATGACATGATCTCTAACATTAGGATATCTATACCACCAAGACCTTGTGCTAAGATAGTTTAATCGATTTGTAGGTATACAAGAAAACCCATTTAATGCTAGCTTACTAATTTGACCCATAAGAACTTATGATGCATCGAGGGGCTATCTGATTCTAGGACACACCCATCACTACATGTAAAATGAATTCCACATATATTGAATGATATATTTAATTCACATATCCATATTAATTAAAGAATATAGATTTATCAAAAATTTCCCCACGCAATTAACTAAATTTCAAAATAAAATCCATATGTAAAAATGGTACAAGATTTAGATAAATAATCATATCCAAGATACAAATAATATGGATATTTAATAGCAATTCAATGTCCAATGATCATAAGAAAGTGAATATTTCAATTGAAAGTTAATGAATACAAAATTATTCAAGAAAGTGAATTTCAATACTTTATCTCGTAAACATGATCATAAACCATATATATAAAGAATAATTATTTCATCATTAAAACATATTACTGTTATATCATAATAAAAGTAAAGGTTTTTTGACATTTATGAATAGAAATACCATAAAAATTTCATTAAAACCTTATTCAGGAAAATACCATTTTCACTTTGAAAATCACATTTAAAAACTAAAAATTTACAAAGTATTAGGGAAAACATTTTATTTGGATATAAAATTGTGACCTTATAAAGGATTATTAAAAATAATGAGTGGTTATGTGGATGGTAATATTCTGTTCATATCTATTATGTTAAAAGAATATATTCCGTTAACACTTTTGTAAAAAAGGTAAAAAATTACCTTGTTCAGAAAATGACAAGAAGATTAATTTTAAACCATTGTGTAAAAATTCAAACATGGGTAAAAATATGTTTTATAAATCATTGAATAATATTAAAAATATTATTTAAATCATTTTTAGTAAAATTTTGATATGGAAGAAAAATCATTTTTGACCAAAAAGAGAAATAAAGCTTCCTTTTCTTAAAAACACTTTCACCATATAAAATAAATTATGTGCATAATAATAAAATATACCCCAGTGAAGGAAAATTGAGATGAAATCCCTTATCTCTTGTTTATATTTAGTTGAACACGCTTCAACCTATTATATAATGGTTTAAAAAAAGTAATTAATTTATAAAAAACCATATTAATATTTATAATATCACATATGATCTTCTTATACTCTCTTATTATCCATTCATTTATAATATTTAATTATTACCATTATTTTAGGTGTTAACTACATTGTTTTCTCATGCATGTTTTGTCATGGAAGTTCCAGTTCTTGTGCATAAGATATAGATACATAATATTTTAACCTTTTTATATTCTTAATTACTTTATTAAATTAATAGGAAAATATTAACTAAAATCACACTAAACCTCACCTTTATATGGTAGTGCTCATTGGCATAATTTAAGGATGTTTTATGTGAGATTGAGGTTTTAATTTTCTTGCATATAAATATTAATTTCAAGGAGAACTCCCTTATAAAATGAATCTTGGGTGGTGTTTTAATGAATATTTTTAGATTACTTTAATGAAGTAATTTTGAATATAAAAATAAATATTTTTTTAAAAACTTTGTTATGGACACACACACACACATAAAAACATAAAAAACTATATATATATATAAAAGAATACATTGAGTGGGAAAAAATAATATTTAATTTATTTATAAGTGTATGTTTTTGAAGAAGAAAAATTCTTAATTTTTTTTAAAAAGAATGTGCTAAGTGGGAAGAAAATCATTTTCTAAAAAATTAAAGAATATGATTTAAAAAAAAAATCCTTCTTCATAGATTCCTTATTCATATCCTAGGGGAAAGGCCCATCAGGTGCAAAGACGCTGACTCTAGTTGCCTAGAATTTGTGGTTACATTATTACATTGGCATACAATTCAAACAATTTCATCCCAATAGACCTAACAATTTAGTATTTTTGGAAGCAAGATACATACTTGAGTCTTGCATTACATTTGAAAATATAAACTTAAACACGGTGAGATTAAATGTTATGCATACTTGAATTAATTCATAGATTCCTTATTCATATCCTAGGGGAAAGAAAAAAAATAATGGTGAGATAAAATACCCGGTAAGGGTTACATACAATACAATCTATCATGAATCAATAATGAAAAATCAATAAGTCATAATAATTACAGCAAGGTAAATAACTGAAAACATATTACATTAATTCAGTAACTTGAGCACAAGAATACATCCATGGATAATATCAATATAAAAATATCTTTGATAATAAAAACTAAATTATCAAAGAAGGAAATTATTAATATTAGATGACATGATCTCTAACATCAGGATATCTATACCACCAAGACCTTGTGCTAAGATAGTTTAATAGATTTGTAGGTATACAAAAAAACCCATTTAATACTAGCTTACTAATTTGACCCATAAGAACTTATGATGCATCGAGGGGCTATGTGATTCTAGGACACACCCATCACTACATGTAAAATGCATTACACATATATTGAATGATATATTTAATTCACATATCCATATTAATTAAAGAATATAGATTTATCAAAAATTTCCCCACTCAATTAACTAAATTTCAAAAATAAAATCCATATGTAAAAATGGTACAAGATTTAGATAAATAATCATATCCATGATACAAATAATATGGATATTTAATAGCAATTCAATGTCCAATGATCATAAGAAAGTGAATATTTCAATTGAAAGTTAATGAATACAAAATTATTCAAGAAAGTGAATTTCAATACTTTATCTCGTAAACATGATCATAAACCATATATATAAAGAATAATTATTTCATCGTTAAAACATATTACTATTATATCATAATAAAAGTAAAGGTTTTTTGACATTTATGAATAGAAATACCATAAAAATTTCATTAAAACCTTATTCAGGAAAATAACATTTTCACTTTGAAAATAACATTTAAAAACTAAAAATTTACAAAGTATTAGGGAAAAATTTTTATTTGAATATAAAATTATAACCTAATAAAGGATTATTAAAAATAATGAGTGGTTATGTGGCTGGTAATATTCTGTTCATATCTATTATGTTAAAAGAATATATCCCGTTAACACTTTTGTAAAAAAGGTAAAAAATTACCTTGTTCAGAAAATGACAAGAAGATTAATTTTAAACCATTGCGTAAAAATTCAAACATGGGTAAAAATATGTTTTATAAATCATTGAATAATATTAAAAATATTATTTAAATCATTTTTAGGAAAATATTGATATGGAAGAAAAATCATTTTTGACCGAAAAGAGAAATACAGCTTCCTTTTCTTAAAAACACTTTCACCATATAAAATAAATTATGTGTATAATAATAAAATATACCCCAGTGAAGGAAAATTGAGATAAAATCCCTTATCTCTTGTTTCTATTTAGTTGAACATGCTTCAACCTATTATATAATGGTTTAAAAAAAGTAATTAATTTATAAAAAACCATATTAATATTTATAATATCACATATTATCTTCTTATACTATCTTATTATCCATTCATTTATAATATTTCATTATTACCATTATTTTAGGTGTTAACTACATTGTTTTCTCATGCATGTTTTGTTATGGAAGTTCCAGTTCTTGCTGGAAGGTGAGGCATCGAGAAACGAACTCCACCACAACCTTCTTCATGCCCGGCCACCAGTGCTGTCGTCTGAGGTCCTGGTACATCTTCGCCACTCCGGGATGTACCGCCAAGGGAGAAGTGTAAAACTCTCTCAGCACCTCCTCCCATAATGCAACTGGTACCAAGGTACGTCCTCTGAAAAGGACGTCGTGCTCTGCTCCAAAGGAGAAACCATTAGGTGCCTGTCCTGAGGATATCTGTGCACGCCGTGTCTCACAGTCTGCATCCCCACGCTGTGCCTCTCTGACCCGCTGTAGTAGTGGTGGGGTGACTGTGAGTGACTGAAGGAAGACTGCTCCATCTCTATTCATGAAGGATATCTGCAAGGCAGCTAGCTGCTCTGCCGCCTCCTCAAGTATCTTGATGCCCGTCCTCCTGCTGAGAGCATCGGCTACTACATTCCCCTTCCCAGGAGTATAGACTATCTCAAAGTTATAGTCCTGGAGGAACTCGAGCCATCGCTGCTGTCTTAGGTTCAGGTCCTTCTGAGAGAAGATGTACCTGAGACTCTGATGGTCAGAAAATACTGTAAAGCGCTCGCCCATCAGATAGTGTCTCAATGTCTTCAGAGCGAAGACCACTACTGCTAACTCCAGGTCATGGGTAGCGTAGTTCTGCTCATGCGGCCTCAACTGACGTGATCCACAGGCGATCACTGCCCGATCCTGCATTAGGACACATCTGAGTCCGGTCCCTGATGCATCGCAGTAGACTACGTACCCTACTCCCTCCTATGGAAACCTCAAGATAGGGGCGCTGGTCAATCTCTGTCTCAGCTCCTGGAAGCTCTGCTGACATCTGTCTGACCACAAGAAGGGTTTCCCCTTCCTCCTTAACGTTCTGCAAAGCTGAAAAGATTTCTCCTTTTCCGAAAAGGGAAATCTGGTCTCATCCCCTGGATGAACCACGTTCCTTTCCTAATACATTCAATCCCATCATGATTATTTAATTCATGGCATGGATGATGTCGTAAGGCCTCGATGCTGCTCCCAAGAGATCCAACCATTTCTCTCGCCTCCAAGGGTTGAGTCACACTGTCGGCATCAGTGTGTGGTCACTGGGTCTCCTCCAGTAAGAATCTCGCAAGTGAGGGTCAAGTTAACAATTTTTAACTGGCACCTCTTAGTAATAACAAACAAAAGACAAGAAAGAAAACATCACCATTGCAAGTGTCTTTTATTACTTCAACTCAAATTACAAGGACACAAGGAAACAAAAACTACGAACCTAGAGGCATTATGAGCAAAGGACTCTATGCCTAGAGCTAGTCCCACACTAGTCCACCCGCTTCCGGAGCTCCATGATCATAAGCTTAAGCTGCCTGAAGCTGTGCTCTCCCCTGAGGTTGGGGTGGACCTCCTGGTGGGGGTGGTGGTAGAGCCTCAAAACGTCGTCCACCACTTGCCGCTCGACCAGCTCCTCAGCCTCGTCCACTTGCTCCCTGAGGACCGCCACGGTCGAACCTCTGCCTCTTCCATGGTGGCCCCTCAACCATCTGCATCTCCTCGGCATGGCGGGTCGGGAAATCACGATCCATGTAGCCCTACCCGCCGCATGAGTAGCCCTGCCTGCCTCTCGAAAGACTGGCCCCGTGCTGCGTGCCCCGCACAACTGAGCCAGTGTCCTGAGGTCGTCTGTAACACCCCAAGCTTCCTCGGTATGTTTCCTTTCGAATAATGCAATGGCGTGCATTGTACGCAACTTCGAGATTTTAACACACCATAACCAATCAAACTAGCCGTTATGAATAGTAATACCTACTTTTTGAAATTTTATAAATTCTATCTCTCAAAATGGACTTCATTTTTGGATTTGGAATATCGAAATCAGCCTAGGGTGAAATTTTGGTACTTTTCGGATAACTTTCATATTTTGATGAATAGTGAAAATTACTAAATTTTAATTAAAAACAACTTTTTTAATCAAAATAATTAATAGTGATAAATTATGAATTTGAGTGATTTTAAAGTATATTTAGAATATATTTTTACCATATAATACAATGTGGGTCAATGAACAAAATTTCACATTTAAACTAGACAAAAACAAGTGACAATCTTTTGATAGTTATTATCTCTAAAAAACACGCTTTTTGTTTTGACAACGGGAATTAATTTTAAATTAATTTCTGCCAATTCTGTGTTTTGAATTTAGAAAAATGGATTCCATATTTGGAATCAGGATGTCCAAATTGTGTAAATAGGTAACTTTTATTTTTAGACATTTTGAATAATTACTACGGTAAATATTTTATTTACCATGGTTAAAAGGTAAATCCGGTAAATAAGGGTTAAAAAATAATATTATAATAATACAAAATTACCCTAAAACGTGTCCTAACCATATTGGTGGACACATACCCGACCATGGGCATCCTTGGGTCGATTTGGGGACCCCTTGGAGCCACTTGTATGTGGTAGGGACACATTATATTAATAAAGTTAAAATAAAAATAAAAATGGCATAAGCTTACATCTTTTAGAAGAACAATTTTTACATAGGGTTATACATGTTGGATTTTAGATTATAAATATTCATTAGAAAGCTAAAAATATTTCCTACATAATTATATTTTATTTATAATTTTTAGACATCAAATAATTTAAATTATTAATGACACAATAATGATGCAATGTTTACCTCATTAATAAATCATTTAAATAAATAAGATTATAATGATTAAAATATTATCTAAAACCTATCCAATTCTTATTGGTTGATGTTATTTAGAAAATTAGTCATCTTATCTTTGACCTCAATGATTTTTGGACCATTATAAACCGAATATAATTATATTATAAAGTAATACTTTCACTCTTTCCTAAAGAGCCCCTCCTCTCCCTTATAAAAGGAGACCACTTCTACTCATTCCTCACACCTCTCAAGCCACTTGGCTCGTCCAAACCCTTCCAAAATACTCTCCCAACTTCCCTCACTACAACCTAGAGGCCTTAGTTTGATCAGAAATCCAACCTATGTATCCCTTTTGATCAAATCAAAAGGAAGAACCCGAAGAAGAGGTAATGTTTTCACCACCCCTTTTCAAGTTCCTTTCTTCTTCCACTTCTTCTTTCATTGTTATTACCATTCTAAAATAATAACTCCAGTATCTCACATATAATGTGATGTTATTATAAATATGGTACAACCATATTCAGTATTCTATCCACTTTTTGAATAACATTTCACCATACGTGCGTACGTACGGCTTACCGTCTCCACGTCGTGGTGTAATTGTTATTCAATATATTATTATTTGGATGGGTATAATAATGATGTGAAACTCATGTAAATAATAAATATAACATGTTAATTATTCTTTATATATGATATAACATCCATTTATATATTATTTTAATATCAAAAGAATGATATTGTCGCTCGTGCGTACGTACGGACTACCGTCTCCACAAACGCGATAAGATTCATTCTCCACCGTATCCATTCAAGTATAATTATCATTTGATGATTTAAAAATAGTATCTAAGGACTTGATATCATTCTGGATATGAATAATATACATCCCATTAATAACGATTATGGCTCACATAACAAAGAATATAAAGTAAAATGAACCCGTTAACACCCGAAATAACGATAATTCTAAGATATTATTAACAAATCAATGTTAAAAGATCATATATGATATCATATTAAAGTAAATGATTCTTTTATTATTCAATAACAATTATTTAACCATTATACAGGAGGTAAACCTACCATCGACCAAGGAAAAAGTACAAGTAAGGGATTTTCTTATCTCACTTTCAATTCCGTGAGATTTCCATTGTTCGCCACTAAATTATTGAAAGTGGTGTATTGTGTACTGCCATTTGATATATATTATCATGATTCTCTTTATATTCATGTTATTATGTAAATAATTCGGTGGTTATTAACTTTTGTCCATACGACTCAGTTGATTAACGTGGTAAGGGGTTTCTTATCTCACTTTTAATTTCGTGAGATTTCCATTATTCACCACTTAATTATTGCATGTGGTGTATGTGTACTGCCCATGATTGTATTCATTGTGTAATATACTTTAATTTATGGGTATTTACATCATCTGGGTATGATACTTATTTCATGGGTGTATGTTTCGTAAGTTGCCTAATCGATAAGGGAATTTGAAATTTCAATTTCCACTCATTTGGCTTTACGCATATTTCATTGATTATATTACTCCAAGATTATGTGTGGAATCACTATTCATTTGATTATGTCATAATTTCCACTCCCCTTCCTATGGATATACGTTTGATACACATAATCACTCCATTGATAATTCTCAAGTCATTGATATGAATTTGATAAGAGTAATTTTAACTCATTCTCCATTTGTTGAGTTAAACATCCAATTCGTTGGTGTTGTTTTTACAAGAATATGTGTGAATGTCCTTTGATTGTTTTACACTGAATATCCAATCATATTTAGTGTATTTGTATTTGTCACACATAATTATGTCGTTGATTTATCCTTAACCTAAGGATACAACCTTTATGAGAGATTTCATCTCAATTTACATTCCATTGAGACTTCTTTGATGATATACACCAAATCACTTTTATGTGGTGTATATAATGTACTTTGACATAGTATATCATGAATCCCTTTATTCTCATGATATTACAAAGTTTTGATTACCTCAATTATTTTCAAGTGTCTATTTTGGTTAGAATCTCTAACCAAAATACCATTTTTAAATGTTTTAAAGACTTATTCATATAAACCTTTCTCATTAATGTCCATGTTTTAAAAATGGTTTTAAGGATTTATTTATATGGAAATTAAAGTTTAGAAATTAAAACTCCTTTTAAAAAGTTTCAAAGTGGTATGGGACACTTTGATTCAAAAATCTACTTTTAAATGGCTTCTTTACAAATAGTGTGACTTTTAAATGTTTTCAAGAAAAGGGGGATATTTCTCTCAAATAGTTTTGATGATTATTTTCATCTATGTCAACATCCTTCATTATTCTTGATTGAGGTTAATGTGATACAATAAAATCTTTCATATTGTATCGAATGAGTTATGTTTGACTGTGGATGTGCTGTTTTTATACCATTCATGGTTTGTGGTAAAAGTATTGACATTTCGTATGCTATTTTTAATACGAATGTTTATGTTATGTTTAAACATGTTCATATGAAGAATGCATTGGACTTAATAAGTTATGGGTGGAGCCCGCTATAGCTCCTCGATGCATCGGTAGGTCTCATGAGACAAACTAGTGTCTTGGCACAAGGCCTTGGCAAAATCTTATTTGTAGTCTTGGCACGAGGCCTTGGCTATGTGGTTATGATAGTCTGGCATTATGCATTCCATCATTATGAAAGTGGTTATTGATATTGCATGTGATCATTCGAATAGTAGAATATCCATGTGAGTAAGTAAATGGTATTATTTCATTTTACCTTTTCCATTTTATGCTGAAGTTCAAGTTTAAAAGGCTTTTGTTTTAGTTATAAATTGCCTTAAGTGTTTATGCTTATTTATGAAAGCTTCTGCTATAATGTTATCCTTACTGAGCATCTGAGCTCACCCCTTTCAATGTTTTATTTTTCCCAGGATTATGAAGAAGTAATTTATGAATGACCTGCAGGGATAGTATGAGGGGATATGAAGACAAGATGTTTTTTTTTATGATGTAATGTAAAACTTATGGATGTATCTAGTGTTTCCAAGGCTACTAAACCAATCGGTCTTTCGAGATTTGATCTTTCTTGTGATCATGCCAATGTTATGTAATAATGCACCGACTCTGGGTAACTAGGGTCGGGGTGTTATAGTTGGTATCAGAGGAAGTTTAGTAAAAACCTTGGAAGCTAGATTTAGATAAACTCTGATTACAGCACGTAGACCTAAGATGAACTTTGAGGATTATTATAGAAGAACTTCCTAGAATTTTGGTATTATAGAAGATTTTGTGAGTTTTCCGAGCAATACATCCCTGTCTGGATACGAGCAGGTAGAGGTGGCTCTGGCACAGATGTACCTAGGGGTAAAACCCGAAAACACCGCTTTGAGCTAGACTCGAACGGGAACTGGTGCACGACAACGGGCCTTGCTGCACTCTTGGTTACGACACTCCCGGGGGATATGCTTTGGTAAATTCACAAGATTAGTGTAAACCATTGTTAAGGGAATACAAAAAAAATGCCCCTAAGAATATATGTCGGCAAATAGATAGTGGATAACCTAGATTTAAACATAGGGTACCCCAAGTTAGGATATATTGTTCAATTACAAGATTATCCTATTATATCTATTTTTTTTACATTCTTATTAGATAAGTATTCAAAAACCCTAATTGTATTTTCTTTTGTTAGTTGAAACATGGAGGGAGCAAGATCACGAACAACTCTTCTCTCTCTTCCTGAAGAACTACTTGCAATTATTATCCAGAAGTCATGCGCATACGATGTTGAAACTTTTTCAAATGTCCAAGTTACATGCAAACAAATTTATGAGGCATCCAATACCTCTAGCATTGCACGATTCTTTCAAGGATCAAGTACCGACTATGGGATAATGTTGCGCTCTCAACTTTCTTACCACGCTAAGCGTGGGAAGTACCATCAGGGTCTTTTCAAATTATTCACTTTATCTCAAAATTACGATGCACTAAATGATTTTCTAGATGCTGCAGAAGAGGGAGACCTTCGAGCAGCCTATATGTATCAAATTATATATTTATGTATTTTGGGATATACGAAAACTGATTTACCAAAACCTTATTTTGAAATATTTGAAGATGAATCAGTGATAATTTTTCTAAAAAAACATGTTAAAGACGATGTCTCAAAATTATATATAAGAAATACCTATTTTTTTATGATGCATCGATGCTTCCATCGATATAATCCAAAATGGATGAGGAGTTTTTGGGTAAAGGAAGTAGATGATTTTGAAAAATTCCTGAGGTACCATTGTGACACATGAACGCATTCTACCAAAATGAAAACCCGCCTAGTCTCTCCAGAGTTCATGTTGTGATCCACATATCTCTAGTGACAAAATACATGCCTGACCCAACGCATGTACTCACCTATGAAGAATTATAACTGGAACCCGATCTATCTTATTATGGAGAGCCTATCAGAATTCTTCATACCAAAGATCAAGTGTTGCGAAACTGGATGACTCGTCTGGTAAAAGATCTATGGAGAAATCATAAGATGGAAGAGGCAATGTGGGAACCCGAGGAACATATGATGAAGAACCTATGTGGAAATAAATGGATGGTGAAATGTTTAAAAGTGTTAGTGCTCTTTATTGATGGGATTACTTTGGAATAATTTTCTCTTGTATGTGTAAACCTGCAATTTATCATGTGAAAATTATATTTGAGGAAGAATTATCTTTTCTGTTGAAGATATAGTTATAAATAACCATTTGGTCTTACATGATCCTTGGGTTTGAGGAAATTATAAGTTATTATAATTTGGGATGAAAATGAAAGGTATGAGATAAGATTTGTGGTTAAATTATGTTATGGTATTTTGAGGAATTTATCTCATTTTGGTAATATTATAAAATATAGTTTTTGAAAAAGGACAACACGTAGACTGTGTGACAACCCGTCGCGTCGGACAAAGCTGTGGGAATCGAACCCACAACCAAAGTGCGATTGGGATTTATCGCCTACCACTGGACTACGTGAAGTCCCTGGTTAGTGTGACTTTTTTTTAGTTAAATGATTTTATTGATCAATAATAAGTTGATTTGGGTTCTTATGTATTATCAAATGAATACCCTTGGTATAGGAAAATGATTTGGTGATTAAGTGATAAATGTTATTTTGGAAGATGTTCGTTTTGTTAGGAACACTATATGCCCAAGGAAAATAGAATACAATGAGGTTTCATTTGTAGAGTAATGGTGGATTTTTATCTACGTTTTTATTGTTGATTTATAGTGATTTGTGTTATTTATGGAAATGATTAACCTATAACAGAGAATATGTGATGATGTTAATTACTTTTAAGTATGTGACTTTAAGAGTATTTGATGTCATTTGGAGATACAATGTAACATGGGAGACTACATAATCAAATTCTTCTATGTTTTGGTTTTCAATATTAGTTTGGATTATATTAAAGGATTTTAAGGACAATTGGTTATTGAATGGTATCTATTTAACTTTGGGGTATTGTTGGTTTAATTTTAGAAATTAAGATTAGTGCATATTTATCTCAAGGAATATCCATTTGGGGGATCATAAGATCATTCACTAACCATTTTGGTTTTGATTAATCTTCAAAGACAATGTAAATATATAGTTTATCCTGCATGGATCATGTGATTCTATAGAAGTTTATTCTAGCTCTTCTAGTGTGACCAAGTCTTCTTGAATACTCGTCGTTTAAAAACAAATTGAGTTAGTGGTGGAAATTTATTAAATAATGAAACTCTACTTAAAATTTAAGTATATCTCTTAATGTTCTTAGTCAATATCATAAATGAATTCCTCGTCCTTATGTAATGTAACTTAAAAAAAATGTTGTCTGTTTACTTTCCTACTAGGAGACTAATGGTCGTTTGTCCCAACACAAGTTTGTGGTTTTCTTATTGTCAACTTTCTCCTGATCATGATTTCTATCCCTCTCCATAAAAACTTTACACTTAGTTTATCATCCATATCCATGTTTTCCTACATGGAATCCGAGTATGGTTTATCTTGGATGACCCTTATACCTCTCTTTCTTTCTTTTAAAGTGATAGTTTTATTGACTCTTTTTCCGATATGGGACTTTCCATTATATTCCCAAGCACAATTTTAAAAATTGCGAGGACGCAATTTATTGAAGGAGGAGAGAATGTAACACCCCAAGCTTCCTCGGTATGTTTCCTTTCGAATAATGCAATGACGTGCATTGTACGCAACTTCGAGATTTTAACACACCATAACCAATCAAACTAGCCGTTATGAATAGTAATACCTACTTTTTGAAATTTTATAAATTCTATCGCTCAAAATGGACTTCATTTTTGGATTCTGAATATCGAAATCATCCTAGGGTGAAATTTTGGTACTTTTCGGATAACTTTCATATTTTGATGAATAGTGAAAATTACTAAATTTTAATTAAAAACAACTTTTTTAATCAAAATAATTAATAGTGATAAATTATGAATTTGAGTGGTTTTAAAGTATATTTAGAATATATTTTTACCATATAATACAATGTGGGTCAATGAACAAAATTTCACATTTAAACTAGACAAAAACAAGTGACAATCTTTTGATAGTTATTATCTCTAAAAAACACGCTTTTTGTTTTGACAACGGGAATTAATTTTAAATTAATTTCTGCCAATTCTATGTTTTGAATTTAGAAAAATGGATTCCATATTTGGAATCAGGATGTCCAAATTGTGTAAATAGGTAACTTTTATTTTTAGACATTTTGAATAATTACTGCGGTAAATATTTTATTTACCATGGTTAAAGGGTAAATCCGGTAAATAAGGGTTAAAAAATAATATTATAATAATACAAAATTACCCTAAAACGTGTCCTAACCTTATTGGTGGACACATACCCGACCATGGGCATCCTTGGGTCGATTTGGGGACCCCTTGGAGCCACTTGTATGTGGTAGGGACACATTATATTAATAAAGTTAAAATAAAAATAAAAATGGCATAAGCTTACATCTTTTAGAAGAAAATTTTTTACATAGGGTTATACATGTTGGATTTTCGATTATAAATATTCATTAGAAATCTAAAAATATTTCCTACATAATGATATTTTATTTATAATTTTTAGACATCAAATAATTTAAATTATTAATGACACAATAATGATGAAATGTTTACCTCATTAATAAATCATTTAAATAAATAAGATTATAATGATTAAAATATTATCTAAAACCTGTCCAATTCTTATTGGTTGATGTTATTTAGAAAATGAGTCATCTTATCTTAGACCTCAATGATTTTTGGACCATTATAAACCGAATATAATTATATTATAAAGTAATACTTTCACTCTTTCCTAAAGAGCCCCTCCTCTCCCTTATAAAAGGAGACCACTTCTACTCATTCCTGACACCTCTCAAGCCACTTGGCTCGTCCAAACCCTGCCCAAATACTCTCCCAACTTCCCTAACTACAACCTAGAGGCCTTAGGTTGATCAGAAAGCCAACCTAAGGATCCCTTTTGATCAAATCAAAAGGAAGAACCCAAAGAAGAGGTAATGTTTTCACCACCCCTTTTCAAGTTCCTTTCTTCTTCCACTTCTTCTTTCATTGTTCTTACCATTCTAAAATAATAACTCCAGTATCTCACATATACTGTGATGTTATTATAAATATGGTACAACCATATTCAGTATTCTATCCACCCTTTGAATAACATGTCACCATACGTGCGTACGTACGGCTTACCGTCTCCACGTCGTGGTGTAATTGTTATTCAATATATTATTATTTGGATGGGTATAATAATGATGTGCAACTCATGTAAATAATAAATATAACATGTTAATTATTCTGTATATATGATATAACATCCATTTATATATTATTTTAATATCAAAAGAATGATATTGTCGCTCGTGCGTACGTACGGACTACCGTCTCCACAAACGCGATAAGATTCATTCTCCATCGTATCCATTCAAGTATAATTATCATTTGATGATTTAAAAATAGTATCTAAGGACTTGATATAATTCTGGATATGAATAATATACATCCCATTAATAACGATTATGGCTCACATAACAAAGAATATAAAGTAAAATGAACCCGTTAACACCCGAAATAACGATAATTCTAAGATATTATTAACAAATCAATGTTAAAAGATCATATATGATATCATATTAAATTAAATGATTCTTGTATTATTCAATAAAAATTATTTCACCATTATACAGGAGGTAAACCTACCATCGACCAAGGAAAAAGTACAAGTAAGGTATTTTCTTATCTCACTTTCAATTCCGTGAGATTTCCATTGTTCGCCACTAAATTATTGAAAGTGGTGTATTGTGTACTGCAATTTGATATATATTATCATGATTCTCTTTATATTCATGTTATTCTGTAAATCATTTGGTGGTTATTAACTTTTGGCCATACGACTCAGTTGATTAACGTGGTAAGGGGTTTCTTATCTCACTTTTAATTTCGTGAGATTTCCATTATTCACCACTTAATTATTGCATGTGGTGTATGTGTACTTCCCATGATTGTATTCATTGTGTAATATACTTTAATTTATGGGTATTTACATCATCTGGGTATGATACTTCTTTCATGGGTGTATGTTTCGTAAGTTTCCTAATCGATAAGGGAATTTGAAATTTCAATTTCCACTCATTTGGCTTTACGCATATTTCATTGATTATATTACTCCAAGATTATGTGTGGAATCACTATTCATTTGATTATGTCATAATTTCCACTCCCCTTCCTGTGGATATACGTTTGATACACATAATCACTCCATTGATAATTCTCAAGTCATTGATATGAATTTGATAAGAGTAATTTTAACTCATTCTCCATTTGTTGAGTTAAACATCCAATTCGTTGGTGTTGTTTTTACAAGAATATGTGTGAATGTCCTTTGATTGTTTTACACTGAATATCCAATCATATTTAGTGTATTTATATCTGTCACACATAATTATGTCGTTGATTTATCCTTAACCTAAGGATACAACCTTTATGAGAGATTTCATCTCAATTTACATTCCATTGAGACTTCTTTGATGATATACACCAAATCACTTTTATGTGGTGTATATAATGTACTTTGACATAGTATATCATGAATCCCTTTATTCTCATGATATTACAAAGTTTGGATTACCTCAATTATTTTCAAGTGTCTATTTTGGTTAGAATCTCTAACCAAAATACCATTTTTAAATGTTTTAAAGACTTATTCATATAAACCTTTCTCATTAATGTCCATGTTTTAAAAATGGTTTTAAGGATTTATTTATATGGACATTAAAGTTTAGAAATTAAAACTCCTTTTAAAAAGTTTCAAAGTGGTATGGGACACTTTGATTAAAAAATCTACTTTTAAATGGCTTCTTTACAAATAGTGTGACTTTTAAATGTTTTCAAGAAAAGGGGGATATTTCTCTCAAATAGTTTTGATGATTATTTTAATCTATGTCAACATCCTTCATTATTCTTGATTGAGGTTAATGTGATACAATACAATCTTCCATATTGTATCGAATGAGTTATGTTTGACTGTGGATGTGCTGTTTTTATACCATTCATGGTTTGTGGTAAAAGTATTAACATTTCGTATGCTATTTTTAATACGAATGTTTATGTTATGTTTAAACATGTTCATATGAGGAATGCATTGAACTTAATAAGTGACGGGTGGAGCCCGCTATAGCTCCTCGATGCATCGGTAGGTCTCATGAGACAAACTAGTGTCTTGGCACAAGGCCTTGGCAAAATCTTATTTGTAGTCTTGGCACGAGGCCTTGGCTATGTGGTTATGATAGTCTGACATTATGCATTCCATCATTATGAAAGTGGCTATTGATATTGCATGTGATCATTCGAATAGTAGAATATCCATGTGAGTAAGTAAATGACATTATTTCATTTTACCTTTTCCATTTTATGCTGAAGTTCAAGTTTAAAAGGATTTTGTTTTAGTTATAAATTGCCTTAAGTGTTTATGCTTATTTATGAAAGCTTCTGCTATAATGTTATCCTTACTGAGCATCTGATCTCACCCCTTTCAATGTTTTATTTTTCCCAGGATTATGAAGAAGTAATTTATGAATGACCTGCAGGGATAGTATGAGGGGATATGAAGACAAGATGTTTTTTTTTTGATGTAATGTAAAACTTATGGATGTATCTAGTGTTTCCAAGGCTACTAAACCAATCGGTCTTTCGAGATTTGATCTTTCTTGTGATCATGCCAATGTTATGTAATAATGCACCGACTCTGGGTAACTAGGGTCGGGGTGTTACATCGTCTGCCGGAGGGTCTGATCTGCCTGGACCCATGAGTCATCCGTCGACTGCCTGCTGCAGAAGACTCTGCTACGTGCCGCCCTACGGTGGGTCTCGACGCTGATAAAGGATCAGCAAGAAAGCTCTCGATCAAAACAGCTCTCTCCAGTACTCCTGCCTGAGTCGGAATGCTGAGGGAGATCAGCGATTCCCTGATCTCATGCCTCAATCCCTGCTCAAAGGTCTGGGGCCGGAAGAATGGGTCCCGTACCATGTCTGTCGAGTAGCGCGAGAGATCTGTAAATCTCGCCGAGTACTGGACGACTGTCAAGCTGCCTTGCCGCAGCTGAAGAAGCTCCTAGATGCGCACCACATGGAGGGTGGCTGTGACGAACTCCGAGCAGAAAAGGCTCTCAAAGTCTGTCCAGAGGAGAGATGACTCATCATGCACCTGGAGCATCAAGCTCCACCATCGGCCCACTGCCGCGTGTAGTAGGCTCGCTGCGAGGATCACCATGAGGTCTGTTGGTGTCCTAAATAACCAGAAAACTCATACAACTGCCTTCAGCTAGTCCTTGGAGGGATGAGGGTCCGTCTACCCACGGAACCTGGGAGGTCGCTGGCGCTGAAACTCATGCAGTGCACTAAGGCGATGTGCATCGTCAGTGGCTGGGGCTGGAAACATCGGTGGCTTGGCGGGTAGAGGTACCGCCGGTGCCTCAGCTGTCAAAGGGCCCTGCACCGAGGCCTCGTCGCTCGGTGGGCTGTCGTCACTCTCAACTCTCGGAACCCTAAATGACGGCCGTCGTGGGGCCATAATGAAAAGGAAACAGGTGCGCTACGGTCAGAATAGTATACCTGGTGAGCTGACACAAAGTAATCAAAAAGAAAACTTAAAACACATATGCAATCAATTTTTTCATGCATTAAGTCAGAAATCAGAAGTCAGGGTCCTGGTGTACGGATACGTCGGCCACCGCACCAACACTAGACTCCCTGGACTGATAACCACACCCAATATGCGTAAAACTATTTATTCACATAGAAAAAGATCAGAGTCCAAAGTTCTGTGGTAGAACCGAACTCCTCTGATACCAATTTTTCACGACCCGTCCTCGGGGCCCGTGCCGTGACTACCCCAAGCCCACCTTCCATAGGCCAGGGGATGGCGACTAGCACCAAGGCGTAATTCCTAGTAAAAAGCGAAGGCATTGCTTTTGTAAAGTAAACAAACAACACAGAGCAAGCAAGCAGTAGAAGTAAACTCTAAGTAAAAACTGAGTACAACAGTATGTGCAGAAAAGTAAGTGGGACAGTATACAAACCCAAACTGAAAGTAAAGTACAACGGGAAGGGAAAACAGCAAGTGAAAAGTAAAGCGGCAATATCGAGCTGTATACTGGAAATCCCACCTGAAGAGTGGGTAAAGATAGCCTCCAATGCTCCTTGGGTCCAGCTGACCTCTCCGAGTACATCCCGGCCAGTGGTCTACCTCCAGGTACCGTCCGGCTCCGCAAGCCTCAACCACGATCTGCGCTGTCCGTCGTCTGCAACCAACACAACGTAGTGTGGGCATAGCCCGTGCAGGGGTGAGTATAAGCTACTTAGTTGGGACCCCGAGACCCCCGAAGGTCTCCCATATTCCACAAAGGATAATCCACAAAGGAAAGATACAATCACGAAGTAAAATCTGACACCACTTAGGTATATGCCCATACCTATACCTAAGTCATCAATTCTCGTTCGGCTCCAACATTCGAGCCCAAGTACAACCCAATCCACACAGGAAAGCAAAACGTAAATCCACACAGGATAGCACAACACAAGACACATAGGAAAGAAAAACGTAAATCCACACAGGATATCACAACACAATCCACATAGGAAAGAAAAACGTAAATCCACACAGGATAGCACAACACAATCGACATAGGAAAGCAAAACAGGATTCATCTCACACAGGTATACTTCTTCGTATGACGATGGAGATGATCAGATATTGCCACTGATTCATCTAAGTTGTCGGACCCACAAAGGATCCATAGGTACTAACCCCCGCAATGACCCACAAAGGATCTGACCTACAAAGGATCAATAGGTAACTAACCCCCAAAAAGACCCACACAGGATCGGACCCACACAGGATCTGTAGGCACTGGATCGCACAGAACCGTTGAGCGCTGACCCACACAGGATCGGACCCACAGAGTATCAGTAGCACTGATCCACATAGGATTTCTGAGTGCTGTAGTCGTCGCCATAAAATCCAATGAGGATCTCTGTACGGTCATCGTCATTGTCACAGTCGCAAACGCTGCCAGCTCTAGGGTTCCCGCACACAGCAAGTTCGTTCGGGAGGGTCTGCTCCACGAGCCGAGAGGCTGATACATCAACTGACACAAATTCCGGAGTTGATGTATCCAAAAGTTACTTATCGTCAATAGGAACTCAACGTCGCAGACGACGCGTCAATCAGACGCCCGGTCTGAGAGTTATTGGCCTTTTCGTTCCAGGGGCCCATTTGGTTTTTAAGGAAAAACCAACCCGACCATACTCCACCTGCGTCCAAACCTAGGGAGGAGTAAGGAAAAAGATCCGTCTCACTAAGAGGAATCCAAAAAAGTCTACGACACGTCAATCGGACATCTGAAGCTCAAGATATGAGCGTTTCCGCTCTGAGGGATCGGTTGGTTTCATGTACGAACCAACTCGGCCAAACCCAAAGTATTCCGAAACCTTGAGTGAGATATACCGAAACGACCGCCTTGATCCAAGGATTTCATCACAATTGACGGTGTGTCGATCGGAGGCCCTTAGGAAAAGTTATGGTCGACCGACCGAAATATATTCGGTATTAAGGGGTTCGGGCCCAGTCCGACCCGGCCCGATACCCCCAGGGTCGGCCCGCACCGGGTCGACCCGAACCGGGTCCGGGTCCGGCCCGCTTGGGCGCGGCCCGGCCCGGTCGGGGCACGGCCCGACCCGACCTAGGCGCGGCCCGACCTGGGTGCGGCCCGGCCTGGCGGACCGGCCAAGCAGCCGGCCCGGCCTGGGCGCGGCACGCTGGGCGCGCTGGCCAGGCGCTCGCCAAACGGCCGAGCCGTTGAAGAGGGGGGAGCCAGCCCCCCTGGTTTGTAACTGCGGCCCCCCTTAATGGGGGCTGCTCAGCTAGCCGGCTGGGGGTTTGAACCCCCGACTTTCCCTTGTCCGGCCGACCCGCCCCGGTCGGCCGGTTTCTGCCACCACGGGACCGGCGACGGCCGGTCCCCTCCCTGCTCCGACACCGGAGGCCCGCTTCCGGCCGCTGGTTCCCATGCTCCACCGTGGCCCGGTATCGGCCACAACCTTCATTCATCCGGTGCGGCGCGACGACGCCGCACCCCTCCTTCGCGGCCCCGCTCCAGCCGCGGTGCTTTTACGGTTCTCCGGCGCGGCGCGATGGCTCCGCGACTTGGTTCAATTTCACGGCACGGCGCGACGGCGCCGCGCATTACTTGCCGCACGATCCCGCGCGGTGCGACGACACCACGCCATTCCCATTCCAACCACATTAGAAACAACATCAATAATGGAGGAGGGTCGTCCATTTATTGTGCGGTCTGGCCCCCTCTCGTTAATCGATAACAATTGGTCGTATTTTCACGAAGAAGGACAAGGTAGTATTCACGAATAAAATAAATAAATAAACCCCTACCTTGAGCGTAGCTTGTATGGAGATTCGTCGAACGAGGATTCGTCGCGGTTTATCCGTCGCGGATTGAGACGTCGCGGAAGAAGACGTCGTGGAAGGAGACGTCGCGGAAGGAGACGTCGCAGAAGGAGACGTCGACCTCCGAGGAATCCGGCGTTCTTCGCGTTCTTCGACGAAGAGGAAGAAGTTCTTCAATCTCCTAGATTTTCTCCCAAAGGCTCTCAAAGTAACAAGACTCCAACAAAAATAAAATAAGCCCACACTTATTTTATTAACTTGTCATTAGTTAGAAATTCAAACACTCACATTAAACTCACATGATTAATATCAAAAGTTATTAAAACTTAAGTTATCAAATTAAATTGTGAGTTGAGGGAGTTAAGGAATGTGAAGGGGTGGGGTTCGTGTGGGCCCCACCACCCTCATAACCTCCCAAGGGAAGTTGGGTAGTTACCCAACTTCCACCCAAAGCTTAAATCCACTTAAAGAAAATAAAAATTGTAGTTAAATTTTTATTTTAACTTCCACAATTTTTATCAACTTCTCTCGTGAAAACACAACTCTGGAAAAGGTGTTCCTAAGCAATTACCGGCACTGCGAATCCATCGGTGCCCTCGAAATTCGATTACGAGCACCGGTTCAAAAGTTATAAGTTCCCGCTCGTTCGTTCACTGAACGTACCCGAGCTAGACTTCCAATAGAAATTCCGGGCACACCGGGCCTCGGAATCAAGTGCCGTCAGAAACTGCATTCTTGTAAAATCCCAAAGAAAATTTAGAAAAAATTTCCCTTGAATTTTGCGGGTCTTTACAGCCTCACCCATCACTACATGTAAAATGCATTCCACATATATTTAATGATAGATTTAATTCACAAAGAACACGCCTTATCAATAAATATCCATATTAATTAAAGAATATAGATTTATCAAAAATTTCCTCACTCAATTAACTAAATTTCAAAATAAAATCCATATGTAAAAATGGTACAAGATTTAGATAAATAATCATATCCATGATACAAATAATATGGATATTTAATAGAAATTCAATGTCCAATGATCATACAAAAGTGAATATTTCAATTGAAAGTTAATGAATACAAAATTATTCAAGAAAGTGAATTTAAATACTTTATCTCGTAAACATGATCATAAACCATATATATAAAGAATAATTATTGCTTCATTAAAACATATTACTATTATATCATAATAAAAATAAAGGTTTGTTGATGTTTATGAATATAAATACCATAAAAAATTCATTAAAACCTTATTCAAGAAAATACCCTTTTCACTTTGAAAATCACTTTTAAAAACTAAAAATTTACAACATATTAGGGAAAACATTTTCTTTGAATATAAAATTGTAACCTTATAAAGGAATCTTAAAAATAATGAGTGGTTATGTGGATGGTAATATTCTGTTCATATCTATTATGTTAAAAGAATATATTCCTTTAACACTTTTGTAAAAAAGATAAAGAATGACCTTGTTCATAAAATGACAAGAAGATTACTTTTAAACCATTGTGTAAAAATTCAAACATGGGTAAAAATATGTTTTTAAATCATTGAATAATATTAAAAATATTATTTAAATCATTTTTAGGAAAATATTGATATGGAAGAAAAATCATTTTTGACCAAAAAGAGAAATAAAGATTCCTTTTCTTAAAAACACTTCCTCAATCATTTTAAGTAGAAAAGAGAGGAAAATGGTGATACTAATTGAAAATTTATTGAATAAAAATAGGGAAATAAAATTAAAGTTCTCTATTATACTGTTATTAAATAATTTCCTTCAATGTAAATTCAAGCAGAAACAATTCTGATTAAATTGAGATTGAAGCATAAACCCTTACCACTTTGGTAACTTTAGATTTTAACCCCCATAAAAGAAATAAGTTAAAATAAAAAATTAAATAAAATTAATGTTAAAATATTCATGACATAACATATCAAAGGGTAATTATATATATCTCATAAAAATGAATAGGTGCATAACACCAAATATGTCTCAAAGAAGTAAAAATTGAGACGAAATCTATTAAAATGATTGTACCTTTGAAGTGAGGATTAATCAATGTATTAATTACGAGTATGAAATTTAATCCATATAATAAAAGTTACAAAACAATATAAAAAAATCAAAATCCATTACACATAAAATCTTAGAATATCAAAAACAGTGAAGAAGTAATATAACCCAATGAAAAGAATTTGAGTTATGAAAGTTCTTAACACTTGGTAACTTTCATGTCAAATCCCCTTGGATGAAATAATTAAAATTTAGTATTAAAATAGTATTAAGTATTAATTATTCATGATATAATATTTAAAATGGGTAGTATATTCACCATATAAAATAAATTATGTGCATAATAATAAAATATACCTCAGTGAAGGAAAATTGAGATGAAATTCCATATCTCTTGTTTCTCTTTAGTTGAACATGCTTCAATCTATTATATAATGGTTTAAAAAAAGTAATTAATTTATAAAAAACCATATTAATATTTATAATATCACATATGATCTTCTTATTCTATCTTATTATCCATTCATTTATAATATTTCATTATTACCATTATTTTAGGTGTTAACTGCATTGTTTTCTCATGCATGTTTTGTCATGGAAGTTCCAGTTCTTGTGCATAAGATATAGATACATAATATCCAAAATTATATAAATTTTATAAATATCACATTTATTCCTTATATATATTTTTATAACCACTATTTAAATTTGGACAAAGAAACTTAATTTAATCACTTTGTAGAGATGATAGGATGTACATACGCACAAGCGACGATATCATTTTATTAATGGGTGAAATGGTAAGGAAGTGGATGATATATTAATTTTAAAGAATTAATATCACATCATATGTATCATATATATTGATTATTTCAATTTTTTTGATTGTTCTTGTGAGTGTGTGATGGAAAACAAATTACATCAGTTCGTGAGGCGGTAGTCCCCCGTACACCCTTGTGACGAATTTGTTTCCCATTTGATGGACATGAGAAGGATAAATATTATTACATAAATATAATAAAATATAATTATATGAGATATAATGGTGTTATTATATTTTGTTTTTTATTATATAATTTATGTTGAAAAAATAAGTAAAAATAAGGAGCTTAGTGAAGACGATTGCCTTCACTTAGAAAAACCTCATTTGGATCTCTTATTAAGGACCATTGGGTTGGTATTTTGGGAATAATAACACCTATATAAAATAGATAATGATTTTTGGGAGATATTTTGGTATATTTTGGTTGATCTAAATGGCTTAATAAGTGTGATGAAGTGAGGGTGTGGGAGGGGGGGGGGGTTTCCTTTTATAATTGAGGAATGAAATTTTTGTAAATACCCAAAACTATTCAATAATGGGTATTCACTCTCAACCCAAGTACATAAAAAATTGATAAATAATGGGGAAGAGGGAATATGAGTAATCTATACACATCCAATCTAAAAATAACCATGTTTTAAACATGTTATTCACTTTTTATTTAAGGAAACTCACTTTTACCATTTTAGTTTTCACTATGATAACTTATTTTTTAACCTAGGTAATTTATCATTTAAGCCAAAAATCCAGTGAGAATTATTATATAATTTAGAAGCAATAATTGTAAATGTGAAATCAAATTTATATAATAAAAATTTTATATGTTTTGAAAATTAATTTTAACACAATATCATGTAACACATAAAACCCTGTTTTAACCTTAATCGTGGTAATTAGTTTTTTACTATTTTTTACTATTCATTATAACCATAAATTATGATGAAATTATTTGATAATATTAATTATTATTATTACAAATATATAACCCATTTTATCTAATTCAATTAAAAAAATTAGAAAAATTTAATTTAAAAAATGATCCCACAAAACGTGTCGAAAACAATTTTTCAAAAAATGCATTTTTTATGGAAAATATGATTTCACATTAATTATATAACTAGTAATTTTCGTTATATAAATTAAAATTAAAATATATATACATAAAATATATATATTTAATTTAAATAATTCATCATTATAGGTTATTTTAATTAATTAAAATGAAGAAATAACATGCACTTAAAAATAGTTTTTAGAAAAATGAGTTTTAAGCCTTAAAATAAACTCATACTAAAATCTGATATTAAAGTGATTAAAATATAATTAATTATATTAAATATAATTAAATAATACTTATGTTACTTTGAAATCAAATTCAAATAATAAAGATACATTTAAATTACTTATTTTATTGAAAAAAATGATATTTAAAAAAAAGCAGTATTTTCACTATTTGTTGAAAAATCACTCTTTTAAAAAAATACCAAAATTTTTACCGAAAAGAATTATGATATGATTATTTAAATAATTATTTTATTTTTATAAAATATAATTTTAAAAGTGGTATAAATTAATTATAATTCCCAAGAATAAAATGAAAAATATAACCAAAAATGTAATTTTAATGCGTAAAATCATTTTATAGAGACTTAAGTAATTATTTATAAATAAATTATATAAAAACATTATAAAATTTTTCATATTTGAATAAAAAATTTCATTGCCACTAAATTAATCAAATTCTTATAATAGTTTCATTAAATAATAATATTTTAATATTATATCTCTGTTCACTTAAAATTCGGCGTTGCATGTTGTAAACGATATTGAACATAATGTTGTTTTTTTAAAATATTAAGGGGTTATATTCTGCCCAAATTTTATAAATTGAATCATTATAATTTTCACTTGAACTATAAAATCAAGGGTTTTCCATATGAAGTTCATCAAGAATAAAAAAACTTTGTTTCTATATATGTAGAACATTAGAGGTAAGTGAAAACATGGATTTGGAAAGAAGATTCAATTATGATGTAACATTATACTTTTTTTTAAGAGAGAATAGACAACTGATTTATCAAAAATTATTAAATTAATTTTGTTTAAGATAATTTTTCTAATTTTTAGGGATTATTTTACTATATAGACTAAGAAAATGAGGATATATAGTTACTTGACATGTATAATTTCATCCTTTCGTCAATTTACACTACAATATCATTTATTGTTCCAAATGATGAGTGTTCATGATTAATTGTTTTTTTATGACTAAAACACAAAAATTAACTTTTAATGAATAATAAGTCATTCCTCTTATCCCTAAATATTTACCAAATCCAAAAATCATTATAATAGGTTATCCAATATAATAAACACCACACATTAATACCTAAAACTCAATAGTAACACCCAAAGTTCAACTTAATATTTTTTCTTTAAATATTTCAATTAAAAACTCTATCTTATTAACCAGGTTATCACGTCTGCCAATGGTAAGAGTTGAACCCTTTTCTCCCTTAAATTGAGAGTTAAATACCCATGGACTTTCTAGATGTTAAGGGTTGTATCCCGATATGTGTTTTGTCCTTTTTATAAAACTATATTAATATAATTCTTATAACGTTCCCAAAAAATATGATGAAAATCCTCAAAAATAATATTATTAATCAAATAAGATTTAACTATATTTTTTCTATATGGATTATTATTATTATTTTTTATAAAATAAAATAATAATAATTTTTTATCATTACCTTAATATTAATTATCATATTAACCCAAAAGGTTATCAATAACTTTAAACTTATGTCCAAAAAAATAAAATCATTATTCCCCAAATAATATATCATGTTGAACCTAAGGGTTACATATACCTCAACCTAATAAAATGTCTCCCAAATTTTCATTAATCACATGAAAATATCATCACTTAAAACCTCTAAAGGGGATTCTAATAATTTGAACTTATGATCAAATTTAAATTCATAAACCCATTATGGTATCCATAAATCTTAATTTAATCTTAGATTAAGACATATATTCTTCCAAAAATTAACACAATGCTTAAATGTTTCATGAATATTATAGCCAAAATAACATTGATAAAAATAATTTTACAACATAATTCTGAATACCAATACATAAATAGTTTAATCATTCCACATCAAAATTTTCGATAACTTAAAACCTTCCTTGGTCTAGGAGCTAATCTTTATAAGAGGGAATTGACTCACATAATGACCAGGTTCCCCACATTTAAGTTAATGAACTATAAATGTATTCCTAGGTTGAAATTTATTTCCTTTAATTGTACTCTTAATTTACCCTCAACAATTCATTTCATTATTCCCTTCTTTTACCCATATAATTTTTCCCATTCCTTTGATACATTCCCCTAGGTGTATCTTTCCACATTTCTAACATGAAGAAGATAAATACTTATTTCCACTATAGTCTCCACCACCTGATCTCTCAATGAACTCTATTATTATCTTCTTTTAGGAGTATGAGAGCTGGTTAAGGTGAAGGTTATTAATCATAAATCATGATAACTGATTAAGGATAACTAGGATATCTTTCACTCTAGTCCTCATCCCATTTGGTTGCTCATAATCACCACATTATCCATCAAATTCAATGTTAACATGATTCCTTCATGTTTTTTCCAATGACTAAAACCAAAAAGCATAGTATTAGCATCAATAATAATATTAAGAAAACCATATAATCATTTATATGATGTCTAAATCATGACACATTCTATTAAATCTATGAAACCTGAGGTTTAACCTAGGTCATTTATTTTCATCATCTATTCAGATCCTTCATTATGGTTCTTAATGAAAACATGAATTAACCCAAGTATATCACTCAGGAGTGTCAAACTAGGTGTACCACAAGGTATGTTTTCATACAACTGGTGATGATCAAGTTAAATCCCAATGCACCATTTTCAATGTTATTTCTGCTAGGCAAAACTGTGTCAGAGCTACAAAAACTTGTATTATCTAGGTAAGTATGTATTTTTAGGAAACCACATAATCTATACCTTAATAAAACTTTAGTATGTTATCATATACATAGAATAATTCTGAAGTCATTCATATGGCTATATTCCCTAATCTATGTTTTCATAAATATAGTTTTCAAGGTTTCTACTAAACTTTATCTAATACCAATTATAAATATCCTGACTCCAGTTTCCCATTATTAGTGGTTAATTTACTAAATTGGAATAATATAAAAAAATTTACATGGCAAAAAACCAAATATTTTAGTATTCTTAGTAAACTAGAAACATTCTTGAGTCTCACATTAGTTTTGAAAATATAAATTATAACATAGTGAAAGTAAATATTTTTCATCCTTGAATTCATTTATAGATTATTTCTTCATACACAGGGGAAATGAAACAAAATAAGGGTATGATAAAATTCTTAGTAGAGGTTATGTAAATTGAAATTTATCATGAATAAAGAAGGAAAAATCAATAAGGAAAAATCAATAATGCATAATAAATATGGGAAGGTAAATAGCTAAAAACACATGTCATTTAATCAATAACTTGAGCATGAGCATGCATCCATGGATAATACCAATGAAATAATATTGTGTATAACAAATAATTAATTCTAAATAAAGGAAATAATTAATATTGGTTTTCATGATATCATATATCATGATATCTATACCATAAATACCTTTCACGAAGATAGTTTAATCGATGAGTAGGTATACACCAAAACCCATCTAATGTTAGTTTACTGATTTGTCTCATGAGACCTGTCAATAAATCAAGGGTCTATAAAATTTTGGCCCCCACACATCACTATATTTGCAATGCATTATTCATATATCTAACGATCAATTTAATTCACAAATAATATTACTTATTAATAAATATCCTTATTGAGTAAAGAATAAAAAATTATCAAAATTTCCCCCATTTAATCAAATAAATTTCATAATATAATTTCATATGTAAAAATGATATATGTTTTAGGAAATAATAATATACATAATATAAATAATAATAATACTTAAGATAAATTTATTGTCTAATGATCCAAAGAAAGTGAACATTTTAAGATAAAGTTAATGACTACAAAATTAATCAAGAAAGTGAATGTCAATAATTTCTCTGGTCAAAATGATTATAAACCATCCAGAGAAAGAATAGGGATGATATCATTATAACATATTCCTATTATATTATAAGTAAAATAAATGTTTTTATCATTGATGAGTAGAAATTCCATAAAAATATCATTTTAAATAATCTTGAGTAAAATACACTTTTTTACTTTGAAAATAACATTTAAAAACTATAAATTTTTAGAATACTAGGGGAAATAATTATTTTCAAATAACCTTGTAAACTTGTAAAGTAATATTCAAAATAATTATTTTTCATTATGATAATAATGTTTTATTCATGATAATTATGTTAAAATAAAAAATTCCTTTCACACTTTTGTAAAAAAAGAAAAAGGTACCTTCTTCCAAAAATGAAAAAAAATCCTTTTAAACCATTTTTTATTAATTAAATCATGGGTAAAATTTTATTTAATAAATAATTATATAATAATAAAAACAATATTTAATTTTTTTTAAAGAAAATATGGATATGGAAGAAAAATCATTTTTGACTGAAAGGAGAAATAAAAGTTTTCTTTTCTTAAAAACATTTTCTCAACCATCTTGAGCACCAAAGAGAGGAAAGTTGTAATATTACTTGAAATTTTCTTAAATAAATAGAGGATAAATAAATGATATGGTTTTATTATACAATTATCAAATAATTTCCTTCAATAGAAATTCAATTATAAATAATACTGATTAAAATGAGATTGTAGCATAAACCCTTATCACTTTGGTAACTTTTGAATCATAACCCCCATAAAAGAATAAATTCAAATAGAAAATTAAATATAATGAATATTAAGAGATTAATTATATAAAATATCAAAAGGTAAATATATATGCCTCATAAAAAATAGGTGCATAATACAAAATATGTCTCAATGGAGGGAAAATTAAGATGAAATCTCTTACAATGATCATACCATTAAAGTGAGGATTAATAAATGGAATGATTATGTGTGTAAAATTTAGATACACATAAAAAAATTGAAAATTAAACATAAAATAATCAAAAAATATTATAAAAAAATTTATAATATCAAATACAATAAAGAAGTAATATAACCTAATGAAAAGAATTTGAGTTACGAAATTTCTTACCACTTGGTAACTTTCAAGTCAAATATCCTTGGATGAAATAATTAAAATTTATGCTTAAAATACCATTAATTATGAAGTATTTATGATATAATATTTAAAATTTAAAGTTTTTACATATTATAAAATAAATTATGTGCAAAATAATAAAATATGCCTCAATGAAGTAAAATTGAGAAGAAATCCCTTACCTCACATTTCCGTTTAGTTGAACATGGATAAAAATAATTTATAGTGTTTTTAAACATGTTATTAATTTATAAAAAAAATCTATATTCATATTTATAATATCATGTATGACCTTATTATAACATCTGATTAGCCATTCATTAAAAATATTTCATTTTTCCCGTTGTTTCGGGCGTTGACTGCTTTATTTTCTCATGCATGTTTTGTCATAATGTTCCACTTCTTGTGAATAGGATATTGATACATTATATAAAAAATTATATTAATGTTATAAATATCAAAATTATTCATAGGAACTTTTTATAACCATTATTTAAATTTGTACATGAAAAATGAATCACATCATTTCGTCGAGATGATAGGCATTACACACACATGAGAAACAATATCATTCCATTAATTTGTGAAAGGGTAAGGAAGTGGAATATATATGAATTTTTAAGAATTAATATCATTTCATATTTATAATATATATTAATTATTTCCAAAATTATGAAAATCCGTGTGAGTCGGTGACGGAAACAAATTACACCAGTTCGTGAAGTGGTAGTCCTCCGTACACACGGGCGATGAATTTGTTTCCCATTTGACAGATAAGGAGATGGATAAATATTATTACATAATCATAATAAATTCATAGAATATACGATATAATATTTTTATTATATTTTATTTTTTAATACATAATTGACGGTGGAAAAATAATAAGTAAAAAGAAGAAGTTTAGTGAAGATGATTACCTTTGCCTAGAAAAAATTTATTCAAATATTTTCTTAAGGACCCTAGGGTTGGTATTTTTGGAATACCGCCATATATATAATGCGGATAAGTATTTTTTTGAGTGATTTTGGATGGTTTTGGTGGAGATAAATGGCTTGATGGTTTTGAATAATTGAGGGGAGGGGATGCTATTTTATAGTTGAGGAGGAGTGACATTTTTGTAAATACCCAAAACTATTCATTAATGGTAAGTCAATCTCAACCCAAGTGCCTCAAAAATTGATAAATAATGGGGTGTAGGGATGAAAATATATATTAACACCTGAAACACTAAAAATAAATTAGTCTTAAACATTTTATTCCCCTTTCCTCCATAGTTACCCACTTTTACCATCTTAGTTTTCACCATGGTAGCTATTTTTTTAACCTAGGTAATTTATCTTTTAAGCCTAGAATAAAATGATAATTATTAGATATTTGGACCCACTGATTTTAAATATTAAATAAATTTTATCAAATAAAAATCCTATGTGTGTGTAAAATCAATTTTACCATAATCACATGTAATACACAAAACCCTATTTTAACCTAAACTGTGGTAATTAATATTTTATATTTTTTACTGTTAATTATGAATAGAAATTTAGATGAATGTATTAAATAATAATAATTATAATTATTCCAAATATGGAATTCATTTTATCAAATTAATTTTTTCTAATTGTAAATATTTAAATTTAAAAATGAACCTACAAAATGTGGCAAAAAAATGGTTTTCCCAGAAATGTATTTTTCAAGGAAAAGATGATTTTAGATAAAATATATGACCAGTAATTTTCATTATATGAATTTCAATTAATTTATATATATAATATTTAAATTTAATTTAAATAATTCCTCATTATTGGTTATTTGAATTAATTTAAATGGAGAAGCATTATACACTTAAATTTTTTTTAAGAATTTTTTTTAAGGATAAAAGTAAACCTATTCCAAAATCCGGTATAAAAATGATTCAAATGTAATTAAAAATATTAAATATAACCAAATAATACTTATGTTACTTTGAAATAAAACTCAAAGAATAATTTTAATTTTAAATGACTTAATTTATTTAAAATAAATTAGAGTATTACAAAAAGTAGTATTTTTAGCAATTCACTGAAAAATCATTCTTTTCAGAAAAACCCAAAAATTTAACCCTAAGATAATTTTTATGTTCTAATTTAACTAATTATATTCTTTTTAGAATTTTTTTTAAAACTAGTATAAATTAATTAATGTTCTAAAAAAATAAATTAAAAATAAAATAAAAAATTATTTTTCATGTATAAAATGATTTTATTGAGAATTAAGTACTTATTTATAAATAAATTATATAAAATATTTATAAATATTTTTATATGTGATTAAAAATGTTCATTCCCACAAACATAATGTCTCAGTTATAATTATTACATTAAATAATAATATTTTAATAGTATATCCCGGTTCGCTTAAAACTCAGTGTTGCATGTCATATAAGCTATCAGACACAATGTCCTTATTTTAAAATCTTGGGGTCACATTATCCCTAAATTTAATAAATTTCATCCTTTAAATTTTAACTTATGCTCATAAATATAGGGTTTTCTATATAAAAATAACTTTGTTAAAATCTAGCATGTTAAAAAGGGTTAATAATACTTTCTCTTAAAAAGAGGGAAAGGGAAATATAAAGGTTATCTAAAATAAAAAAAAACTATGTTTCCACATAAGGAGTACTTTGAAGGGAAGTGATAGAATAGATTTTGAAAGAAGATCGATTTAGAAGATATCATTATAATTTTTTTAAGAGAGAAGAGACCATAGATTTATGGAAAATGAATATAATCTTTATTTCATGATCCTTTTCCTAATGTTATGGGATTATTTTACCATGTAGACTAAGAAAACGATGAAATATATTTACTTGAAAAGTATAATTTCATCCTTTAATCAATTTCCACTATAATCTCATATTCTATTCCAATCAATGAGTATTCAGGATGAATTTTTTTCATTCCCAAAGCACTAAAATTAACTTTTAATTAATAATAAGTCATTCCTAATGTTTGTTGATATTTTACAAAGCCAAAAAAATTAGCACAAATTATTTAGTATAATAAATACAAAAAATTAAACTCTATAAATGAACAGTAACACCTGGAGTTCAAATTAATATTTATCCATCAAACTGTTTAGGTAAAAATAATGTTATATTAACTAGAACATCAGGTAGTATAGTGGTAGGTGTTTTACCCTTATCTCCCTTTGGTTGTGGTTTTAAGTTCCACATTATTACTGGATACGATGGTTTATTATTTGACATGCTGGTTGTAATTTTTTTAAACTATATTTATATAATTCCTATAGCATTCCAAAAAATATGATGAACATACTCAAAAGTAACGTTAATCCTCAAATCAATCTTTAACCATAAATTTTTTCTATATATCTTATTGTTATTATATTTTACAAAAATAAAATAATTACAATTTACTATTATTACCATAACATCAATGATCATATTAACCCTAAATGTTATCAATAAATTTAAAATTATATCAACAATATATAAAATAATTATGACAAAAATAATATACTTCATGTTGAAACTAAGGGTTTTATATACCTCAAACCAATAAAATGTCTCCAAAAATATCATTAATCACATGAAAATACCATCAATTTAAACGTAAAACGGGGTGTATAAGAATTTGAAATTTTGATAAACTTTAAACTCAAAAACCCATGATGGTATCCATAAATATTATAATAATATTAGATGAAGATACATTTGATCTTAATAATTAACACAATCCTTAAATGTTTTATGATTATTTTAACCATAATACCATTGATAAAAATACTTATACAACATAATTCTTGAAACCCAATATATAAACAAATCAATCATTCTACTTCAATGATTGTTATAACATAAAACATTCCTTGGTCTAATAGTTAACCTTCAGAATAGAGCATTGAATCAGATAAAGACTTGGTTCCCACATTTAATACAAAAAACTATAAATGGTTCCTTGGTATGAAATTTATTTCCTTTATTCATACTCTTAATTTTTCCTCAGCAATTAATTTCTTTATGATCTTAGTTTCCAAAAACAAATCATTTTCCCATTTCTTCGATACATTATCTTGGGCATTTATTTCCACATTTCTAACTTAAAAGAAATTGATACTTCTTTCCTACATGATCTCCACCACCCTATCTCTCAATGAACTCTATTATTCTCTTCTTTTATCGGTATAAGAGTTGTTTTAGGTGTAGGTTTTAATCATATACCATAATAGTTGATTAGAAATAACCGCAATATCTTTCACTCTAGTCATTATTCTATATGGTTGATCATTATCACCACATTGTACATCATATTAAATGTTAACATGATTCATTCGGGTTTTAACAATTGAATAAAACAAAAAAAGCATAGTGTGAGTGAAAATAATCATAATAGGAAAACCATATAATCATTTATAGGATGTATAAATCATGACAACTTCTTTTCAATCTAAGATATGTTAGATTTAAAATAGGTCATCTATTATCATCATCTATTCAAATCCTTCATGATGGTTCATAAATAAAATGTGAATTAACCCAAGAATATATCTTGAGTGTGTTAAACCAGGTGTGCATTAAGGATCATTTTCATTCACCTAGTGATGATTAATTCGAAGCTCAATGTGCCCGTTTTAAAGGTATTACCCCTAGGTTGAATTTTCCAAATCCAAATACACTTGTAGTATCCATACATGGACACATTTCAAGGAAAAAACATAATATCTACCTTACTAAAACTTTAGGATGCTATTCTATACTTAAAATTATCCTCAAATCAGTCATAGGTCTTTATCCCCTAATATATGTTTTCCTAAATCTAGTTCCCAAGGTTTCTACTAAACTTTCTCTCATACTAACTGTAAAGACCCTAACTCAATTGGCCAAGAATTTGTGGTCACTTTATTACATCTTCATAAGATACAAATTATTACATCCCAAAGGACCAAATTTATTATTTGTCTTGATAAAAAAGATACATACTTGAGTCTCACATTACGTTTTAAAATATAAATTACAACATAGTGAAAGTAAATATTCTACATCCCTGAATTCAGTCATAGATTTATTCTTTATATATCGGGGAAATGAAAAAAATTAGGGTGAATTTAAATTCCTAGTGAGGTTCAAATACAATGGAATCTATCATAAATAAATAAGGAAAAATCAATAAGGAATACTAAATAAGTCATAATCAAAATTGCAAGGTAAATAACTAAAAATACATTCCATTTAATCAATAACTTGAGCACAAGAATGCATTTCTAGATAATATCAATGAAATAATCTCATGGATAATAAATATTTAATTATAAAATAAGTAAATTCTTAATATTAGATGTTATGATCTTAGAAATCAGGATATATATAACTTCAAGTCCTTATGCCAAGATAGTTTAATTGATGGGTAGGTATACACCACAACCCATTTAATGATAGCTTAATGATTTGTCTCATGAGACCTGTCAATGCATTGTGGGGATTTATAATTCTACCCCCACATCACTGCTTTTCTAATTAATTCCTCATATATCAAATGATCGATTTAATTTATAAACAATATACCTTATCAAAAAATATCTGTATTGAGTAAAAAAAAAGAATTTATCAAATTTTCCCTTGTCAATAAAATATATTTCATAATAAAAAACCATATATAAAAATGGTATAGGTCTTAGGTAATAATCATATACATGATAAAAATAATATATATATATTTAATAGTAATGTAATGTCCAAATATCACAAAAAAGTTAGTGTTTCAAGATAAAGTTAATGACTACAAAATTAATCAAGGAAGTGAATGAAAATACTTTCTTCATTTAAACTAATAATAAAACATAAAGAGAAATAATAAAAATGATTTCATTACAACATATTTTAAGTGTATTATAGTTAAAATAAATGGATTTTTTTATTAATATAAGTACCATAAATTTTTTATTAAAATATTCTCAAGGAAAATAAACTTTTGAATTTGAAAATCATTTTAAAAAACTAAAAATATCCAAACCATTAGAGAAATAATTTTATTTTAAAATAAAATTGTAAAGGTAGCTTCAAAAAAATGTTTGGTTGTGATGGTGGGAATATTCCACTCATACTGAGTATGTTAAAAGAAAGCATTCCTTTAACACTTTTGTAAAAAAATGTCAAAAAGTACCTTGTTCAAAAAAATGAAAAGAAGATTCCTTTTAAACTATTTTATAGAAATAAAAAAATGGGTAAAAATTTCCATAATAAAATTTTGGATAATATTAAAAATATTATTAAAATCATTTTAAGGAAAATACGGATATATAAGAAAAAAAATTTGACCAAAAAGATAAATAAAGTTGGCTTATCTTAGAAACATTTTCTCAATCATTTTAAGTACTAAAAGTGGAAAATGGTACTATTAATTGAGAATTTCATGAATAATTTTTTTAATAAAAATTAAATTTTTTTTAGACAATGATCAAATAATTTACTTTATTGGGAATTCAATCATAAATAATTACTATTAAAATGAGATTAAAGCATAAACCCTTAATGCTTTGGTATCTTCTGAATCATAACCCCCATGAAACAAATAATTTAAAAGAAAAAATTAAATACCATTAATATTAAGAGATTAATGATTTAAAATATCAATGGGTTAATAGATACACATCATAAAAATAAATAGGGGCATAATTCTAAATACATCTGAATAGAGTTGAAAATGAGACGAAATTTCTTGCAATGACCATACTATTAAAGAGAGGATTAATAAATTGACTGATTATATGTGTAAAATTTAAATATATAAAAAACAAGTGGAAATAAAATATAAAATATTCAAATACACTAGAAACATAATCTTAGAATATCAAATACAATGAAGAATTAATTTAACCGAATGAAAATAATTTTAGTTATGAAATTCATTACCACTTGGTAACTTTCAATTAAAATCCACATGAGTGAAATAATTAAAATTTAACCATAAAATATCATAAATTATGAATTATTCATGATATAATATGTAAAATAGTTATTATATACACTATATAGAATAAATTAGTTGTAAAATAATAAAATATGCATCAATGAAGGAAAATTGAGTTGAAATCCTTTACCTCACATTTCTATTTAGTTGAAAATGATTAAAAATACTATATAATGGTTTTAAACATGTTATTAATTTATCAAAGAATCATATTTATATTTATAATATCATATATTATATTTTTTTAACATCTTATCACCTGTTCGTTAATAACATTTCACCGTTACCATTGTTTTGGGTGTTAACTACTTTGTTTTCGGATGCATGTTTTTTTAAAGTTTTTGTTCTTCTACATAGGATATAGATCCATAATAATCATAATTATATTAATGTTAAAAATATAACATTTATTCATTATATACCTTTTTATAACTATTCTTAAAAGTTGTAAATTGAAAATGAATCGCATGACTTCATGGTGATAGTAGGCTATACGGACGTACGAACAATAATATCATTCCCTTAATATGTGAAAGGGTAAATAAATGGATGATATATTAATTTTATTGATATAATAAAATTTCATATGTATCTTATGTGCATCCAGCCGACTCGGGATCAAATCCAGGCGGAGTCATATTTTTTGGTCTCTGTAGCAGTACTGTAGTGGGAACTGTAGCAGGTACTGTTTGGCACTGTAAGAGTCGGGACTGTTCCCCTGTTTGGGCGTTCAGGCCACCGATTTGGTACCCAAGTACTTTAAGGTCTTCAAGCCACCTAGAAATTTGGGTCAGTAAGGATTTCAATCCACATAAAGGCCTTTGGGACACCTTAAGTGCAGGTGGAGACCAGACAACCTACAAGGAACAAGCTCCAAAATAAGGATGAGCAAGGAGCTTTCACCATAGTAGAAGATAAACGGATTGCAAGAATGAGAGGGTATGATAGCTACCATCATGACAAGCCTATGAATGAAAATAAAAGCCTAGCTGAACAACCATGCAAAGGTGGAGATATGATTTCACAATAAAGATGCTGGGAAGGAGCAATTCCAAGTAGTTAGTCTGGGTTGAATATAATGTTTGAAGCCTACGGGAAATGAATTACTCTAAGGCCTATGGGCCATGTATTACTTATTCCTACGGGCCTTATAAGGGTTCCACCTCACCCCTTGAAATGTTGATTATCAAAAATCAATAAAAAATAAAGGCCTTTGGGCCATTGGAGGACTATCCATGTGAGTTAGTGATGAAAATAAAATAAATCAGTTCGGGAAGCTGTAGTCCACTGTGCATACAAGTGATGGATTTGTTTCCCATTTAATGGAGAAGAAGATGGATAACTATTATTACATAAAAATAATAAAATCTATGTATATGGTAGATACTAGTGCTATTATATTGTAATTTTTAAGACATAATTAAAGGTGGAAAAAGAAGTAAAAAAGATCTTAGTGAAGCTGATTATCTTTTCATAGAAAAAAATATTTTGGATCTCTTATTAAGGACACTTGGGTTGGTATTTGGGAAGAAAAACACCTATAGAATGTAATTAAGTATTTTGGGGAGATATTTTAGTCAGTTTTGGTTGATCTAAATGTCTTGGGAGGTGTAAATAATTGAGAGGATGGAGCACCCTTTTATAATTGAGGTGGAGTGACATTTTTGTAAATACCCCAAACTATTAAATATTGAGAAGTCACTCTCAACCCAATAACCTAAATAATTGAGAAATAACAGGGAATATGGAATTTGTGGTCAATCCGTATCTACTAAATGAAAAATAAACAAGTTTTAAACATGTTATTTCTTTTACCTTCAAGGTTACTCACTTTTACTATTTTAATTTTCACCTCCGTAACTACCCAGGTAAATTTTCCTTTAAAGGAAAAAAAATAAAATGAGCCTTATTAGGTAATTTGGACACATTAATTATAAATATTAAATAAAACTTATAAAATAATAATTATATGTGTGTATAAAATTAATTTTAACAGAATCGTATGTAATGCGTAAAACCCCATTTTAACCTTAACCGTGTTAATTAATTTTTATTATTTTTTAATATTCATTATGACCATAAATTAAGATGAATCTATTCTATAATATTAATTACGATGATAAAAAATATGGAATATATTTTATCAAATTCAATACATAGATTTTTTGAAATTTAAATTTAAAAATGAACCATTAAAATGTGTCGAAAAATAGTTTTTATAGGGTTTTTTAATTCATTAAAATGGAGAAACATTATGCACTTAAAAACCGTCTTAAGAAAAATTCGTGTTTATGCCGAAAAATAAAATTATACAAAAATACAATATAAAAATGATTCAAATGTAAATAATTATATTAAATAAAAAAAATACTTATTTTAATTTTAAATAAAATTCAAATAATAACGGGTCTTTTCAATTACTTAATTTATTGAAATGAAATGACACTTTTATAAGAAGTGGTATTTTTCACTATTCACTAAAAAATCAATCTTTTAAAAAAAATCCCAAAATTTCACCCTAAGATAATTTTTATATGATTATTTAAAAAACAATATTTTTTTATAAAATTTAATTTTTAATGTGGTATAATTTAATTATAATTCTCAAACATAAAATGAAAAATAAAAGAAAAAATGTATTTTTGAAGCATAAAATGATTAACAATTCCCTCCAACTTATTTTCTAGGTTATATAGTTACATTAAATAATATATAATATTTTAATAGTATATCACGATTCTCTTAAGACTCAATGTTGTTTGTATTATATGCTATCAAACACAACGTTCTTTTAAAATATCAAGGTTTTACATCAATCCTGGACCAATTGAGCCTTTTTTAGTAAAATAATTTATATAATGAATTATTATATTTGAAATTGTTCCTTTATATTATATTTTTCATAAAAAATGATTATAACTAAATATATATCCTTAAAAAATTACCATTTAATGCTTTCCCAACTAATCAAACAACTGAATGAATGGATGTTTATTTTTTTCAAAATCCTTTATTGGCAATGTTAACCTCTTCTAATGATCAATTATTTTATTCCTTTTTTTTTGTTTCTTTATGTATATGCATGATCAATATTGGTTTTACCTATAAAATTGGATGATGAGGTCTCTATCAGCTGACTATATTTTTCACAAATAAGAAAAATAGAAAATAATATATATATATATATATATATATTTAAAATCGAGCATGTTTTCTTTTTTAGGATAGGGCTGTGTGAAATATTTTTGAGATGAGATTTCGATCTGGCATGAAAGAAAAAATAGTGCCCCAATCTAGGCTGAAACAAACACTGATCCCAAGTCACTCTTCTTCATGTGAGTGCTGATCAGGCTTGAACAGAGTTTGAGACTTCATGCAATATTTACAGCCTTAGTTTAGTGATTCAAAAAAATAAAAATAAAACTATTATAAGTAAAATAAATCTATAATAATAAAAACTAGAGTATAATATTAATAAATTTATATAAAGAAATAAAAAAGTTAATATATTAAAGTTACTTAAATCTATAGCTAATGGGTTCATTAATGGGGTTAAGACTTGATAAAAGGTCTTGCTTCCCCGAACTTATATTTTTGTAGATGATAATTGTCACGACCATTCCTCGGGGCTCGTGTCAAAAATACCCCAAGCCCTCCTTCCATAGGCCAGGGGCTAGCGACTAGCACCAAAGACGTAAATCCCGAAAAAAAGGGAAGACATTGCCTTTATAAAAGTAAAAAAACACAACATAGTACACAACTGAAGTAAGCACTAAGTAAACTGAGTACAAAAGTAAATGCAGAAAAGTAAATGGGCCAGAATACAAACCGAATTGTAAAGTACAGTAGAAATGAAAGACTAGTACAACAACAGTAAAGTAAAGCAGCAACCACTGAGTCGTCCTCCAGGAATCCCACCTGAAGGGTGGGTACAGATGGCCTCCTCAACACCTCGGGTCCGGCCGTCAGCTCCGTGCACATCCCGCCAAGTGGTCCACCTCCAGGTACCGTCTAGTCCAGGCACCCTCGGCCTCCGTCAGCACTGTTCGTCGTCTGCATCCAACACAAGGATTTGCGGGCATAACCCGTGTAGGGGTGAGTATAACGGTACTCAGTAGGGACCCCGATACCCTTAAGGTCTCACAAAATCTGACAAGGATAAACCATAATTATGAAACCAATGGATAACCATTACTTAGGTATATGCACATACATATACCTAAGTTATCAAGTAAACCATCTCAATCATGAGGAAAACACAAAGGTCATTGACTCAGCTCAAACCAGGATTTTCATTATCGAAACCACAACTGCTAGAGAACTCCTCCTCTGTCGAGTACAGTGGCCCTGTCGTGACTCTGAGGTGCTACTCACTAACCTTAGACTGCTGAGGTACTCCTCCTGCCGAGTACCGCGGGTCTACTGCCAAACCGGGCACTCCTCCGTTGTGGGTCTGCTGCCAAACCGGGCACTCCCCCTAATAGCCGTCAGAGGTACTCCTTCTGTCGAGTACCGCGGGTCTGCTTCCAAACCAGGCGCTCCGTCCGCCGTCAGTCTGCCACCAAACTGGGCGCTCCGTCCAATGGCCTAGTTGAATCACTCCGAGTCAAATCAGTCAAGCAGTCGTCAGGTCTACAGCTACTAGGTCTCCACACTCTCTCTGCACGTCTCTGGGAGGATCCGCTCCACGAGCTACTGGTCGATACTCCAAGTGTCACGAAGTCTCACGTGAAAGTATCACAAAGGACCACCTTGTCATAGGGGTCTCAACACAACACACGACGCGTTAATCGGACGCCCGATCTGTGAGTTATTAGTATCTTTGTCCCCGGGGGCCCGGTTGGTTTCGTGTACGAACCAACCCGACCATATCTAAACTGTACCCTGAACTCCCATGGTTTATACTCAAAAAAACCTCTTCTCAATGAGATTACCAATTCCACTGACGGTTTGTCAAACGGACGTCCAGTCCTTATGTTATAAACATTTCCGCTCCGAGGGCCTGGTTGGTTGTGGGATCGAAACAACCTGGCCGTTTTTCCCAAATTCATCCAAAACTCACATAGAGTATTGCAAAAGGACTGCCTTGTTATGAGGGTCCCAGTTCAACAAACGACATGTTGATCAGACGCGCGGTCTTAAAGTTATTCCTGTTCTAGTGAAAACGGGCCCAGCCCGTTAAGCCCAGTGGTTGGCGGGTCGCGTCAACCTGGTTTTGGGGAGTCCGACCCGGGAGAGGGTCGGACCGGCTTGGTGATTCGTGCAGCCCGACTCAAGGGGCGTGGCACGGCCCGGCACGGCATGGCCTGGCCCGGCGCGGTGCGGCCCGGCTGGCCGTGGGTCGGCCGGTAGGCCCAGCGGCTCGGCCTGGGTGGCCGAGCAGTCCGGGGTTGGGGGGGAGACCCCCCGATTTCCAGAACCGGCGATGCCTCCCTCCAAAACCGGCCAGATGACCTTCCTGGCGCAGACGGGCCGCAGTCTCCCAAGCACGGCGCCCTCCTGGCACCGCGACTCCTTTAGCCGGCTTGCCGTCGAGCCGTCCGGTTTTCCACCAAAGCGGCCCGCGGATTGCGGGCCGCGGTCTTCTACAGTGCGGCACCCCTAGTGGCGCTGCGGTCCTCCTTCGGCCCGACCGGATTTAGCCAGATGTTTCTTCGTCGGCCAAGCAGCCCGCGATTGCGGGCCGCGATTCTTTCGCATGCGGCCGACGCACGGCCGCCGCCTTCGCTCACCCCTGTCTCTATTTGCCACCGCCTCCCTTTGCGAATTAATAAAACAAGAAACGACGGAGGGTCATTGGGCCAAGTTTGTTTGGACCACGCCCTCCGCGTTAGGCGGTTACAATCGACCATAGAAAAGCATGGTTTCACGAAGAACGAAGAACAATTTTATTCAAATAAAATTGAAGCAAACCACCCTACCTAGAATATTGGTTCACTCATAGACGATCCGCGGAAGACGAGCGTCGTGGTGGTCGGGCGTCGTGGAGAGGCGATATCAACTTGTTGACGTCGGGGAAGAAGGAACCATGGATGGAGCGTCGTCGGCGTTCCTTGCGGGTAGCTCCTTCTCCTTTGTCTTGGTCGAAGATCGATGGAGGTAATCGACGTCCCTCGGCGGTTCTTCGTTGGAAGGATGGTGTTCTTCGTTGAGAGAAGAACACTAATCTCTAAATCCTCTCAAGTCCCAACAAATATTTTCCAACCAAAATAATAAAAAGTATTTCCCCTCTTTTTTAAAAGAATTTCCAAACAATTCAAAACAATTCAAAAATGAATTGTTGACACATATATTAATTAATTAATTAGGTGGGTTGGCACAATCAATGGTTGGAAGGTGGAGAGGCTCCACATAAAAAATTAGGGAGAGTTGTCAACTTAATGAAGAGGAGTGTTAATGGGGGGGGGGGGGGGTTTAAGGGGAGTTATGGGGAGATGAAAGGTTAGAGGTTCGTGTGGGACCCACGCCACAAATATCCTCTCATGGGAGGTTATGTGGGTATGAGACCCACCTCTAACTCCCCTAGGGGGGAAATAACTAACATAGATAAATAAAATTGTGATCCACAAATTTTATTTATTTTATTCTAATTCCCCAAATATTAACTCTCAACCCGATTAAAACGCAACTGCGGTAAAGGTCCCCTTAAGAGAATACCGGTGCTGTGAGTTCATCGATGCCCTCATATTTCAATTCCAAGCACCAGTTCAAAAGATAGAAAAACCCTCCCGTACGTTCAATGAATGTACACGAACAAGACTTCAGAAAATTATTCCAGGCACACCGGGCCTTAGAATCAGGTGCTGTCAGAAACTGCGTACTCGTAAAATTCCAAAGAATTTAAGAAAAAATTTTCCTAAAAATTTACAAGTCTTTAAAATAACCTCCTATTTACAGGAGTTACTTCATAATAATTTCATGAAATTTTCAAAATTATTTACAAATATAAGAAGGTATTTGAAAAAAAAATTATTTTATTAATTCAAAATTGTTACACTTGAGATGTGGGGGAGAATTATTTTATTTTTTTAATGTGACAAGTTTATAATATTGAAAAATATGTGGGAATTATGAAAATATCAATTGAACTAGAAAGTATATTTTTATAACCTTGTTTGATAGAATTTGGAAGCATATATAGGGATGAAAAGGAAATTTTATTTCAAAGATAGGTAAGTAGGATCTTTTAAAATCTAATAGCCAATATATTTCTCTATATTTTATATATTTGTTTAAAATTATAGATGTTATTGTTAAGAAGATGCATTCCTTTTTTTATAATTTCTAGTGGTTTCAATATAGAGATAGGAAGAAGATTCACATATTGTATTGGGAGAAATGTGCGTCTCCAAGAATCAGAGGGTCTTGGTTTTCACAATATAGGTAAATTTAATGATTATTTTATTATAAAACAAGAGAAGTGGAAAATTTATTTGCCAAACTATCTTTGTGCTGCTGTGATTAATGGAAAATATATCCCTCATCAAGATATCATTTATGTGAGTTTGGGTCCTCAAACAATATTCCTATATATAAGTATTTGGGGTTATATATATATTCCACTTAAATGACACCAATCAAGGATTGGTGATGGGAAATTGGTGAATATTTAGAAGGAACCCTGATTTTCAGATGAAAAAATTAAATATGTCACTTCATTTTATCCCTAAGGTTTTGATGATAAGAATGTGTAATATCTGTTAAATGATGAATTAATTGAATAAATGTGGATATAATTAGATGCTAGTTTAAATAAATAGGTAAAAACTTTATTTTTCACCATTATAATTGGGGTTTCTCCTTAGTTTGATTCTCATTTTAATTTTTTTAATAGAGATAGATATTATTCAATTAAATCTAGTCATTTTTTTCTTTGGGAATCTATTATATTGATTCAAGTTTTCTATATTATTATTTTTGGAAGTGAAATATTATTCCTAAAATAAATCATTTTTGGTAGAGAATTTATAATAATAGTATGCCCATATGGGAAATTATTATTAATTAAAATATTTTGTATGAATTTTCTTTTAATATTTTTGGTTTTCCATGGGAAAATAATTTTTAGGATTTTTTGGGTGTCGTAATGTGATGTCCTTGTGGGAAAACACCCATTAGAACCATTCCTATTTCATGAGTATAAAACTCTTTTTGACGACGAACTTATCGCATTGCTAAATGGTTTAATTGATATTTCTAGAAAAAATGTATTTTTCATAGCTTGGTTTTGTTATATTAGAAGGAATTAACTTTTTTGGAAAATATTGCCTTTAAAATGGGATTTTTCTTGATCAGAATCTTCAGATTATCAAAACATGGAATTAAATTGACTTGGATTTTCCTCTTAATTTTAAAATGCATGTTTGGATATAATTGGGTTAGATGAAATTGAAATAAACCCCCCACATATTCAACTCTTTAAAATTAATACTGGTGAAAATTATCATACAAGAATTCATGTTAATTTTAATTTTTTTTCTATAACAATTATTAAATAATTATTATTGGAGTGAAAATTTTTCACATGACTTGGGATCCTCTTTTTCTAGAGACAAAAACCTCGCTCCATGACTTGTGAAGGGTGATAGAGAAGGGATGGGATAAAGTGTTATTTTAATATGTTTTTAGGTGTGTATTAATATGATTTAATTAAATTTTCATACCTATGCTGTAATGAGATTTCTTTTGAAAGAGATTTAAATATCATGTCTTGGGTTTTATTATTTTATTTATTCATTTTTATATACTTAGTTTCTAATGTTCCCATTTTCTTGAATAAATGTATTTTTTATTGATATTCGCTTTTGGGTATGAAAGATACTTGATTTTATTTGGTCATTTTTACAAAAAAAATTCATTTATTAATTATATTATTTATTTTATATAAAAAATCCTTTCTCCCTCCAACCAAATATGAAAAAAAATATTGGGTTAGGATATTTAAACTAGTTACACTATTATACTATTTTGTATTAGCATAGGGGTAAATGATAATCACAGTTTGGTGATAGTATATGTTTTTTGAAATATAAAATTCTCTTCCGAAATTCTCCCTTTCCCTATCCATTTACCACCAATTCCCCTTACCTTTGTTTCACTCTACACCCATTAACCACTAATTTGTATGCCACCATCAACAATTTCCTCTAAAATCCTCACTGTTGACCTCTACCACTACCACCATTTACTTGGACTAAGGGTTATTAATAAGGTAGATCATACAAAGATTAAATAGACTACACATATATATTTTAGTCTATTTAAGCCTGTATTTTATGTGAAATCAAAAAATTGTGTCAGGTCTTGTCTATATTTTATGTGGACCTACCCATAGGTCAGCTCACTTATTTAATTAATCTTAATTTTTTTTATAAATACAAAAAGTTATTATTTAATAATATTATGAATTTAACATATAAAATTAATAACATAAATGTTAATTTATGTATATATTCATCACATGATTAAAATGTATTCATGTGTATTTTTCATATAAAATGTTACATTAAATTGGCATTATTATAAAATGATCTTTAATGAGTGATTAGTAATTATTTTTTTAGTGATTTTGAAGTGTTGATATTACGCTCACTGATAAAAAATTACCCCATTTATATAAGCTAAAAAACACTAATAAATGGGTTTTTTTATCAATGATAGGTGAGTACCAATAAAATGATATTTTTATTAGTCTTTTTATGCCAAGAAAGGAACTGTTTAACTACACCGGTTTTCTACAACATAAAAACATACTATGATAACCAAAATTAGGAAAAAATGGTATATTTGAAATAAAAAAATATTTTCTTTAAATAATAAAGATATTATTACATTTCAATATTTCTGTACTGTTATAGTATTAGCTATATTATTGCAAAAATGTTAAATAAATAGTTTAATTGTAAAAAATTAAAAAAGTTAGAATAACTAAAATAAATGCCAAAATATCACGAAACATGATGGAGATATCGTCAAAGGATTAATCATTCATCTACTTTATGCATACCAAAAAATAATTTTTCTATAATATAAAGAATACTTATTTTATTAATAGTACTTTTAAAAAATAAATCTTACTATAATTGAATTTTTATATAATATCATGTTGAACATTAAGTGACTCGTGATCTTTTAGGATTATGGCACATGATATATAATGGTAATAAAGAATAAAACACCAAATTATTTATTTCAATCCTTAAAATAGAGAATAAATCCTCATATCAAATTTACCATTTATAAGGTAGATATATCTCAAAAGTTTAGGTGATAGAAAAGGATTAGTGAAAACGAAATACTTTCATGGGATAGTGAATTTACTTTGATATATGATCATACCTTTTTTGATGATTCTTATTAATTTTGAGTTATAAAATAAATTAAATTTTATATAAGTCAATTAAATTCTTAATATAAAAAATTTAAGTATTTAGTATTATTGGAAGAGTTCCTATACATGTGTATCCCTTCCTCTGATCATAACATACATATTATTGATCTCTATTTTTAATAACTAAATTACTGAACATTTCAATTAAAAAATAGTATTTTATTCACATGTAAGATGTTTATTTTTGATTTATAGGATTATAATAATATTCAAGAAATATATGGAATTGAGACACTTATAATTCTTTAAAAAAATGCTAATGAGCAAATAAGAATAAAGCAATAACATAATTAAAAAGGAAAACAAAAACAAAACAAAAAAAATCATAATATTGTATTGAATAATTATGATAAATACTCATTATATTTGTGAAATAATTACTTTTAATCATTCGGGGAAGATCACACATTATATTGATGTGTTTTTTATTTTTTCAAGTCATAGACTAATTAAAAATCATTTTCCTAAATTTTCATAACAATATGAAATCATTATCTTTGTTTAGATAGTATGATATGAATTTGAAACTTAAAATAAAATTATAATTTAAAAAATATAGTTTGGATCATTTTAGTACAACCACACATTAGAATGAAATGATTTTTACTCTAATATATCATAAATAAATTAATCAGCATTGTATAAATTGATCATGAAAAAAAATTATAATTCATAAATGAATCGATGATCATTATCCAAAACTTTTATGGTAATATAAATCAATTTTCATGATTTTAATCATTAGAAACACATTTTTATAACTTGAAACACTTATATTTATAAAAATAAAATTTTAATCAACCAATAAATATCACACATTTGAGTGATGTATGATTTATTCCTGTGGATAATAAATGAAATGATGATCAATTTTCTAAAATTTTCTGATAATTTAATCTAGTTGACACATTTTTTATTGTTTGAGACATGTTTATAAAACATAAAATATTATTTAACTTTAAATAGGGACTTTAAATTATTTAGGTAACATCACATGTTAGATTTATCTTTAGTATGTTATACAAGTGAGAAATAAATCCACAATCATTTTTTTAAAACTTTTAAAATATTCCAAGATATTTTGCTTAGTTTTTATCCTTAAATGTGCCTTTTTTTATCTAAAAATATTTTTAATTTTAAAAATAAACATCAAATAATTTCATGTAAATTTCATGTTAAATTGAAACTCAATTTTCTCTTAAAGTTAAAAAATGAGTTGATGATCATTTTCCTTAATGTTTTTAATAATCTGAGATCATTTACTCAAATATTATCATTTGAAACATGTTTATAAAACTAAAAGGACTTTTAATAGTAAAATAATATAATATTATTTTGAGGATATCATATATCAGATTAATGTGAAATCTTTTCCTAATTTTTATAAATGAATCAATGATCAGTTTCTTACATTTAAATAAGAATTTGAACTTTATTTCTAAGATTTTATTATTTGAACCACATTTATAAAACTTAAATATTCAATTTTAATCATTTTTTATACATTTCATGTTGAATTGATATGTGGTTTCTTTATGCATGTGAATGAAAAACAGTTGAATTTTTTATGAACTTTTTAGGACAATCTAAACCAATTTTCTTGGTTTTTATCATTAGACCCATGTTTATAAATTATAATGATTTTTAATTATAAAAATAAACTTTATATCATGCATGGAAAATTATATGTTAGAACATTTTGTGATTTTTTCCTAAAGTTTATAAATGAATAAAGTATCATTGTAAAAAAAATTCATGATAATCCAAGCTTTTATGCTTGGTTTTAATAATTTGAGGCCCATTTATTATACTTAAAAATACAATTTTTTTGTCACAACACACATCAAATAGATGTTTAGTTTGTTTAATAATTTTAAATATGAATTAAATATCATTATTATAAATTATTATAAAAATTTATACCCATTCACTTTTAATTGATCATTTTATGCATGTTTATAAAATTTTAAAAAATTAATTATAAAAAACATTTTATCCCATTCTATGCACATTTTATTTCCGATTAAAATGAATTTTTTTCTTTAATATCCAAGATGAATCAATGAATGTTTTCCTAAATTCTCATTATAATCGGGGATCATCTTCTCAATTTTAATAATTTAAAACATTCTAGTGGAACTTATAAAAAAAGATGAAGCAAGAAAGTGAAGATTGTATCTGTTTCTAATAAATAAGGATGTTATCATAATGAAGATCCTATCAATATGTTTTGGAAAATATGTGAAGATATGAGTGATTTGTTTCCATAATAAATTTAAATGGAATATGATGCTACTTCTTAGAGATGTCACATTGAAAGATTCAATATTTCAACCCATATATGTGATGATTATGAGGCTTATTTTCTAGGAAACTAAGGAAAAATATTGATGGATGAAGAAACACTGTATAAAACTATTTGAAAAGAAATTTAAAAGATGCTGACAAGTGGTAAAATTTAATATTTAATTGAATAATTGTTATTCAAGAAAAAAAACTAGTTGAAGGATCCATGAACATTTACACTATTATATCAAGTGAACCCTGGGATGATTTTTTGAGCTGATTTATGGTTTTTGGGAAATACCTTCAATTATTTTAAGAGGTACTAAATCTATTTGAGTAAAGTCTATAAAATACAGATTGGTGCTGAAAATATAAAAGGAATCTGTGTAAGACTCATTCTAGATCTATGTAGAGTCATCTGATACTACATATGATTCATTTGACACTATATACAAGTTATCTATATACAATTATTTTGAGATCATCATATATGTCATTTTACTCATTCGGTACACTATATAGAAAGTTACCTTAGAATATATGATATTATAGAGACATGATAATATTTATAAATTATATAATTAATATCCTAAGAATCATTAAATCAAACGATTCATGCAATAATCACCATAGAATTAAATGTCACAATTAAGATGAATATTTGAGATCCAAGATGAGAAATATTTGGGAAGAACTCCAAGTCGTATGGGAATGTTCTACTTCACAACTACATGCTACCATGCATACATGAATGAGTAAAAATATAATCAAATAAGTATATTTCATAGAGATTTAAAAGATAATAATATTTTAATTCCTATAGAGATTTAAATGGGAATACTTAACTAATATTTTAAAAGAGGTTGAATTAGGATAAGATCAACTATTATATATATTGAAGGAGTTTCAAAATAAATATTGGAATAAAATATTCCCAATTATTTCATTAGATATAAAAAATAATAAAATTGGGAGAAAAGGTGTTTGATCTTCGGTGCTATGATAATTATGATGAAACTCCAACCTGCCTAAGTGGGAGAACCAGGTACTGAATGGAAAGAAGAACTATTGTGTGCATAAAATTAGAATAATAAGAAGAGTAATACGTAAAAATATGATACAATCATATCATAGAAGGTAATAAATTGAGGTTTACCAAAGAAAATTGAGAAGAATAATAACGTAGACAAAAAACACACCAAGAAGGAGCAGTTGAAGTCCTACTCATGTTTTTTGGAATGGATCCATTCAAGGACTATGTGAGGCTATCAAAACTAGTGATGAAGACTAACCTAGGAGAGACTATGATAACTAGTGAGAGGATTATAGCTTTGTGATGTAGTATATATACCCTCTTGCAGGATGTTAGAACACATGATGAGATGTTATGTAACCATGGTTGGAGATAATGTCATGTAACTTCTTGGGTTAATAGTAGAGAATCTATGATAGGGGTATTTAACCAGTAATGAAAAGTAGTATAATTTTAAGGAAAATCCTTGTAAAAATCATTGTGTCTTATGAATTTATTAACTGTATTATCGGTGGAAGTCTAAGAGATACAAAGATGATTAGATTAATACTTTAACTAATCTAAGAGGGTGAATTAAAAATAAGAATTCATATAAAGAGATCATTGATTGAACTCCAATCTATATGATCAAATAAAACATGGGAACATAAATTGCTATCAAATCTAACTAGTTATCCTCCAATTGGATCCACTATTTTATCCTAGTTATTTTATTAGACTCATATGAAGTGAAAATTTTAAGAAAACTCATAAGTTCCTTAGATGGAGAACTCATTATCCATACCCATCAGTGATAAAATGTATCTTTCATTCAAAACATTGAATAAAAGGAATAAATTAAATGAAAATAAGATTAAAAATAAATCTAAGGATAAGAAGGATCGACCAATACTTTAATATAATCATAATCATAAGTGTTTCTCTATTAAATCTATAGAAATTGATCCTTTTAAAGAAACTAGATTAAGATATAGAGAGTATGTGGATGATGAGTCTATCTAAAAAATGGAATCTATCCACTCTTAATCCCAATATCATGTGAATAAATCTCATAAATAGGCGGTCACTTGTATATTTTCTGTTGTCGGGGAATTACTTTATGAAAAGAAACAACTGGAAGAGGATGATAAAGAAACGGAGAATTATTTGGCCAAGAATTTCCAAATATAAAATACTCTCACACAACTTGTTGAAATTAAATAATAATCAATATTTCTTTTTAATAATCATATTTCCCCAATTCAAGAATAATTTAAAGGAAGTGTGTGTGAGAAATATATGACAAAAGAATCTTTGGATAAGTAATCCATGTATTGTAGAAACCATATAAAACATCTATGAAAGTAAAAGATGACCAATTAGAGGTTAAAAGAAATTAAGAGATATTGAAGAATCCTTACAAGAATCATGAAAAATACATGAATATCATATTGATATGTTAAATTGAAATTAAGAAAAATTACTTTAGATTAGTTGAGGATAATAAGAAATCCATCAACATGAAGTGTCTTGAATTAGTAGCCAAACAAAAAAAATTGAGAGTTGACATAAAATTGAACTTACTAAACTATTAAAATAGAGATTCTTCCTTGTAAGTTTTTATTCAAAGTTATGGATCCAAAGGGAATATTTTCAATAGAAAAATATATTGAAATGATCCTATGATCAAGTTGTAATAATCTCTAAGAAGAAGGTATCCCAATCTCTAGATAAATATGTTTTTACTAATGTAGTTTTTTTAAAAGTATAGGTTGTAATTTTAAATCTATAAAAATTTGGGTGGATAAAAATTCCATGAAATCCACTATCATATAAATGGTGGATGATCAAATATCCAAGAAAATATTCACCTAAGAATATCCCAAAACGATGGTTTTTCAACCTGAAATAACAAGTAATTAAATTTATATAGATTTCACCCACAATTAAAAGAATAACCTTAATTGTATATTGCTGGTTATTCTAGAGGTTTGGGCATTGAGACATTAACTTTTGTTATACTCTTTCAACCATTGGAGAATATATTGGGCTTTGAGTAGTGGGAGTCGAGGTGAAAAAAATAGAGGACTTGATGAGAAGTGTCAAGTATCACATAAAAAGGAAATCCTATTTACATAAAATAAATTTGAAGATTGGGAAATTTTTTATGATTGGTATAATATGAGTGGGAACATTTATGAAGGGGAAAGTATATACTAACTAATAACAAATTGTATTCTGATGAGTGTAAAAAATTACAACAATAAAATAAACAGAATGAGATTAAATTTAAGTCTACCAAGAGGATAAAATAGGATAAAATATTCAATAAAAGTACTCTTAAGAAGTTAAATAATAAAGCTATAGAGGATTTCAAACCAAATAAGGTAAGATGTTTCTACTATGATAAAATGGCCATATCATAGTCTAATGTAATTTGAGAAAGAATATAAATATCAAAGAGAGAATTCTAGAATCAAATTTTGATTCAAAACTAGATAGGGATATGAGGATTGGTTTAGTGGTCGATGAAACCCTTAAAGAAAATACAGATAAATCACCTAAAAGCAACAAAAAAATATTGTAAAGAAACCATGTGAAAACTTCAAGAAAACTAAGTATGTTGATAGAATGGATCACCACACCCTTTACTAGTACTTTTTTAGTGGTTATAAAGGGTTCGTTTATCAACACTATTTTTTAGTGCATGGAAACTAGTTACACTATTATAATCTTGTTTTTTTGAACATGGGTAAATGATAATCACAGTTTGGTGATTGTAGAGTGTTTTTTAGATCTTTCTTACGATCTTCCACTTTCCATTTCTATTGACCCCTATAACCCTAAACATTATTTCACCCTATGAACACTAACCACTGATCTAAAAAACAACACCAACATTTCTCAAACATCCTTATTGTTGACCTCCACCACCACCACCTATAAGATCCCTCCCTTTCGATGTGGTATGTTACATTTTTATTTTTTGAAATTCATTTAAAAATGTTTAATAATTTTTTTCCCATGATTAGGGATGGTATCATGAGTGCACTAGAATTTTGGGTCTTTAAAATAGTGAAATGAGGTCAATATAGTACATCGAACACAATTTGTACTAACTGTGCACTTGGACAATGCACCCTGGAGAAGGGAGGTTCACAGTTATTAAATCATGCAAGGGGAGTGTGGAAACTATGAAAACTTTATATATCTAACTAAAAAACATCCATATGATTTTATAAATCATGTGGAATCCCTATAAAACCCTTCAATTCAGGCTTCCATTAGTTAGAGAAGACTTCATGGTTGGATCATAGTTTTATAAACCATGTGGCATAAACATACGACTCTTTAAAAGTTTTGATTTGACGATTTTCTATGAAAACTATGCTATTTTGTTCCCATTAATACATGATTTATTATATAAGGTTAAAGTTAATACTACCTGGAGGATCATTAATTCTAGTGTCTTTGGTAATTAGGTACATTACATAATAATTTATGATAATAAAACATTATATTTATTGAAAACTTCCTTAACATGATCACACTTAAAAAAGTATGGGATAACCTAAGGATATACATAAGAAATGAGAGAGATATAAAGCCTAGTAATGGAATAAACATGGCATAAAATAAATAGAATAATACGTGTTATACAATAGGAATATAAATGGGTAATAAAAGGTTTAGGAATCATAAACGTGAACAATGATACATGATACAACATGATAACCATAAAGGCAACATGCGAAATAGACAAACAACTTAAAACACTGCATCATAAACATAGGTCAAGGATAAATTCCAAGTCATCATGATAAAAAAAGACCCATAAAGTAATTAGGGTCACTCCCTGTTACAATATTATGTTTCATGAGACTAAACATTAAGTAATTCACTATATAATTCCGGGCACACCCATCACTTTTATTTCATTCTCATGCTTAAGTGTTTGACATAGATAATACAACATGGATTCATTCATCATAATATTTTATTACATTATAAATTAGTATGAAATACAAGAATGAAAGTACCAATTAAAACAATTATAAGTGTATAAAGGTTAACACACTTGATAGGTAATGGTTATGGTATTCATTATGCAATTGTTTTTGTATGAAAAATCACAGTGAAATTTCAGCTATATAACGATGTTACTAAGAAATTCATAAAATGTGTTAATGAGAGAGAAAGGGTATTTAATATTTTTAAATTAAATTGGAAGTAATAGGTACAAGTAAATACATATCCCAACATTATTAATTGGAAATAAAAGTCATAATTTAATAAAAAACTTGAATAAACAAGAGAAGGCGAGGACCCCTTACTACATTTCAGCATGTTAACAAGTGTAAAAAATGGTTCATGGGAGGAATTAATAAGATTTATAGGGGTATATCATCATTTATACATAAAATAAGTTTGGTTTTAGTAAAACATACCCAAACAAAAACAAATTGAAACTAAGAATCATGAAAAAAAGAGGTGCTTGCATTAAAATGAGAATAGAGAAGTCCCTTACTTGAGTGTGTGACCCCAAATGCTTGGGGGAATATTATTAAGAGATTGGAGTCAACTTATTAGGACTATATAGAGGGTATAGTAGAGTAAGTATGTGATTCAAGTATTTTGAGTGAAGATAAATGGGAGCTTGGGTGAGTTTATATAGGATATGAGTGGGGAATTCTTTATCATTTCTCAAACTTAAGTTTTGGACTCTATATAATAAAATAACCAAAACCACAAACCTTACAATGGGTTTGTACCATTGTTTCTTAAAAATTGGATTTTTTTTCATTATTTTATAATTCCAAGTGCCTAACTTAATAAAATAATACCCTTGCTAATGTGGGAGATAGTCATACTCTTGATGAAATGTTTTTAAAACCTTAAAAATATATTAATGGTTTTGGAGGATTCATAAAGGATTTATAAAATTAATCAAATAAACAAAAAATCACACATTATTAAATCTAAAATATATATTTGGTCGTGGATACCATTTATATTATTTATTATATCACTTTTGGGTCATTATGATGTCATAATACACATCGTATATTTATACAGTATTTAATTTTTACCCAAAATTCGACTATCTCAGAAAATGAGGAAAAATTTACTGTTTGATAATTTAAAAATTATAATTCCGAAAATAATATTTACTTTATCAAAATAATTTTATAAATAAGTGAATTTTTTCTTTTAAAATAAAATTTACATTTACTGAGAAATGTTGGGTTTTTTTTGACAATAATAGTTTTCGAACCCTTATAAAAAATTAATTTGACTTCATAAAAATTATATGATCATTTATATTTTATAAAAATTATTTTATAATAATATTTTATTTAAATATTAGTTTTTTTAAAAATAAATCAATACATTAAAATAAATTCTTTAATTTAATTTGAATGTTACCAAAAATTACACTTCTTATTTTATTGAATCAAAATCAAAATCATTTGTAAAGTAACAATAATAAGAAGTAATTATAATAATTATTTAATATCTTTGATTTTTCCATGTATTATTTTTATAAATTTTATGGATTGATTTCAATATAAGGCACTGAGTTGAAGTGTGATTCTGAGGCCCTGTGTTCCCAGAACAATTGTTTGAAAAATATTAAACTTTTAATAGATTGCTCACACAGTGTTCCTGAAAAAGTATAATAACTCCTAAATGATTGCTCAGATTTAAAATCTAAGGGAACTGTTGATATTAGAGTAGTGACTTTACCCTAGGTGTGATATAACTTTTGTCGGCATAGGTCGTCTGCAGAAAAATTTAGAGAGGGTGTAACCGTAAATAAAATAATTTTATAAAAATAATTTTTGATGTAGGGAATCTCTATTTTAAAAGTCGTTTAAAAAATTCAGAGTTAGACTCATAACCATAAATTTCTAATGTAGATGTGGAGAAGAACCTCTGGATAAACCATTGGTAAACGATGACATATCGATCGAATGACTCCCCTTGGATTCAATGAATCAAGGATCAACGACGACGCGAAGACCATCCATCATCAATAAATGATCCAAATCTAGGAAGGGTGATTGTTTCTTTGTGGTTTCACCATTATTGAGTTTTCTTGATGAACGCGGATTAATACATGAACATATTAATCTTTGGTTGCATCGTTGTGGTGTGGTTTACGATTATGGGGATTATTTCGTGAAATTTCCTTATTGTTCTTCATTCTTCATTCTAATGAAAACAAATTTAGGCTGACATGAACAAAGGATAATGTTCATTCCTCAAGGAGTTCTTTTTTCCTTTTTTCTCCCCCATTCTTTACATTCTTCGTCATTGGACCCTCATGGCCACGATTCGACTTTTTGGGTTGCTCAGAACGTGGTCATACCCCCAGATTGGGGGAAAACTAAGAACATAGGATAAGACCATATAGATAGGGACACAAGGAGCTCATATCTACGACCATTTTTAATTCTGGGCATCAGAGGTGGCTTGGTGGTCCAAGGAAGGGACCACTAGAGTGTGTCCAGTATGACACTCTCTCGAGGCAAGGCTGTGACGTCGGAGACTGGGGAAACGATGATCAGGGTGATAGAGACTAGAGGTGGTGGCGATGACCATGTAGAGTGGAGGCTGTGGATAAGGCTAGGTGGTCCACTTGCGGTAGCCCAGGCAGCCCACGTGCAAGTAGGCCAGGCTAGGGGAGACAGGTTGGGCCTCGACCAGGTGGTCTGGGCCAACTGGGCTGTGTCCAGGAGGGGAAAGTTGAGCGGGTCAGACCCATAGGTGATTGTAACAGAGCCAATCCACGATTGACCATAGTGTTTGACCAGGATCCATGGTCGCTCGATTCGCCATTGTCAACCATGGTGGTTGATCGTAGCGGGTGACTGTGGTATCCACAGGGTGGCCGGTCTGGGCGGTCGACTGCTTTGGTCGGTCCACAGGCCCAGTGACTCTCCTTTGAAACTTTGAACTACCATAATTGTCATATGTTATGTCCATTTGATGATCCGTCGGTGGAATTGAGACCCTGAAGTTGATACGGTCCTTTTGATATAATTTGGTGAGTTTTTAGTTTGGAACAATATAGTTGCAGAGCGTTCCCTTGGTACTTTACTCAAGGGTTCAGTATGGGATTACATCCACATTACTATATTATAGTCCCCTATAGAGGATGGGTCCCAAATAGAGTATGGTATGTCTCCATGGGACTAGAGTGGGGGTCCTCTATCACCCCTAGTGGAGTTTTATTTAATAAAAATTACCACCAAGATCAGGGTGTTGGCCCTCCATCTAGATGGTCACATCAGTTGGGTTAGAGTTATTCTTCAGTGTGTCTGTGTATGATCCTCTACATTGAGAATTGATGCAGACTGGGTTAGTGTTATTCCCTAGTGTGTCTAGAAAGGATCCCCTCTCTGTATATCATAGTCTTCCTTAACCAATACATTCTCTTTGTGCGGGTCCCAAATGATCTAGACCTCTCCTTGAGTATCTCCAATGATATCATATCTTGAAGAGTGAGTTCTCCTGGAATGAGTGTGCTTCAAGAAGAATCTTTTGGTTGGTAATTGGTTGTGTCTTACCTATAGATTGAGTGTCTTGGACTGAGTATATCTGGATATTTTGGCTACATGTGTTGTAGACATATACCTGTGTGGAGTTGAATGTAATTTCCTTTGTGGTATTACTTTTGGTTTTGGGGTATCTTACTAGGTTATATTCACTCATAGATGGGGTTTTCTTACATGTGTTGTGTTTTGTTCAGACGATCGACCTTTTTAAAGAGTTCTAGGTAGACCAGGACCAATCAGTGCTTGGCAAGGACGGACAGACCGAGGTGTGTTCATGTTGTTCAGACTACCATCCGAGTTCCTATTTTCTTATAGGTTAGACTTTATATATAGACTCTTTGTGGTGGGATTGTATTTGGAACTCTTTACTTCTAGTACTTTCACTGTATTACTCTTTTGTGAGATCTTATTGGTATGCTTGCACCGTTTAATTAGTGTTTTTACATTTCCGAATTGTATGGCATGGATATGTGTGCATGTGTACTATCACTTAGGAGAATGCCTCCCATTTTTAGGATATGCCTACTCAGTTCTAGTCACCAACCTCAGGCCTATTGGAGGTGGGCTTAGTGTAGTTACAAAATGGGCCCCACTGAGACGGGTTGTGATAGAGTTTTATATGAGGTGGTCAGTGTTTCAAGTTTGGATTTTAGGTCAGGAACTCTAGTGTTGGTGTGGTGATTGATGTATCCATACAACAGGACTTTGACTACCCATTTTTGACTCAGTATTTAAAAAACTTGTTGTAGGGGAAAAATGGTACATGTATCATGTAGGAGTGGTTGTGTATTCTATTCCCTTATTGAATCAACTCTCTAGATATACTCTATTGACCATGGTATATCTTGTTTTATTTCAGGATGCCTCCATGAAGACAGCCAACCAGGATTCCACTGTGAGATCACGAGGATGATCTTCCTAGTAATGAGGCAGTAGTACAGGGGCCTATACAAGAGATAAAAACTTTGGGTGGTTTACCAGCTATACCACCACCCATAGAGTATAATCTACTACCAAGTTGAGGATGCACATAGTATAAGTGCATTTCATGAGTTTCAGAGGCAGAGACCTCCTAGGTTTTAGGGTGATCCAAACCCCTAGTTGGATAAGGATTGGCTAGAGGCAATCACCAATGTTTTTTGACTTGTGAGGACTCCTGCCAACCAGATGGCAGTCATTGTCACAAGTCTTATTCAGGGATTTGATTGGTGATGGCGGATCTTGGTGACACAACCTCCTATAAAGACCAATCTATCCTGGATAGACTTTAAGTGTCTCTTTATAAAGGAGTTCTATTCTTCCATGTTATGATTGGTATGCATACAGAAGCTTCTGCCTATGCAGTAGGGTAGTATGATCATGGTGGTGCATTCAGTAAGATTTACTAATATTTTTCACTACTCTATGGAAATACTACGAGACCAGTTATTCAAGGCTCAAAACTTTGAACTGGGCTTATACTAGGACATCATGGAATCAGTGGTATCCCTTATCATTCCTACCTATGGTGGCGTACTTGGGTGGTACCTACTATTAGATAGTTTTCTAGCGGAGAATATGCTGGTAGTGGGAGCTAATAGTTGGAACTAGGTAGCTGAGACCTCGGTAGTGGGTAGACGATGGTAGTCACAAGAACCTAAGTGGTTCAGGCACATTAGAAGATAACCCTAGGACTCAGGGTTAGTGTTACAAGGATTAAAAGGGGATCAAATCATCTCAGAGACCGAAAATGTTACACATGCAGCAGTTTAGGATATCTTGCACGAGATTGCGTGACTTTTCATACAGCTGATTGGGGGATGGTAGAGGAACCACCGAGGTAGAGGTAGAGATGGGAGCAGGGTGGTTTGCAGTGTAGTGAATGTGTAAGAGGAGAAGTTAGGGCATAATTAGGTGGAAAAAGGTTCAAAATATTACCCTGACCACCCCCACGTGGTCCACGATAGGCTCTAGGAGTTGGTGGATAGGGATGAGTCCAGTTGTAGGAAATAGAGGCTTATAACCTCGAGGATCCATGGATGATTCACGGTACGATCTGTTTCTTTTCTACCTTAGATTTATTTTTGATAGACATAGGTCCTAGTCATTCATTTTTTACCATAAACCTTGATCGAGACTCAAATATTCTAGTTAAACCATTGACTCAACCCTTATCCTTAGAGACTAATATGGGAGGAGATTCGATGATTACACACTAGTTCTGACATTGTTCCCTGAATCTTAGAGGTGATAGTTTCTGTTGGTATTTCTTTGTAGCTATGTCAAGGGATTACAATGTCATTCTTGGTATGAACTAGTTATCCACAGTTAATGCTCAAATTGACTATTTTAGGCATAGATTGTGGTGTCTCCGTAGTGATGGAACCCGTTTTTTCTTTTTCAGTGAAAAGGAAATGCAGGAAGCACAGGATGAAATCACACATAGGAGGGTGCATCCAATTACTCATAAGTTGGATACCTCCACCCTCAGTGTATTGGATGATATGATTCATTAGTTTTCTGTAGTAGTGGTGGAGTTTGAGGACGTCTTTCCTGAATATTTTTCCAATTTACCTCCCTATAGGGTGATGGAATTTTGCATTGATCTACCCCCTAAGACATAACTGATATCTACACATGCATATCAAATGGATCCCACACAACTTTATGATATGAAGGTGCAGTTGGAGGGCTTTTAGAGGAAGGGATTCATGAGACCCAGTGTTTCACCCTGAGTAGCCTTAGTTTTGTTTTCCAAGAATGAATATGAGAGATTGAGGTTGTGTGTGGATTTAATGTTCTTGAACCAAGTGAATATGAAGAACAAGTATCCACTTATGAGGATCGATGACCTCTTTGATCCGTTGAAAGGGGCGCGATGGTCCTCGAAGATCGACCTCAGATCTGGATATCACCAGTTGTGAGTCCAAGATGAAGATATATCGAAGATGACATTCAGATGTCTTTATGTTCACTATGTGTACTTGGTGATGCGGTTTAGTATGATGAATTCCCTAGAATTGGTCACGATACTCATGAACCGAATCTTTCAGCCTTACTTAGACCTATTCTTGGTGGTCTTCATCAATGACATGCTAGTGTGCTTGGTGTCCATGGAGGAGAATGTGGGGAATTTGAGGGTGGTTTTGGACACTCTTAGAGAGCTCCATATTTACATAAATCTCTTGAAGTGTTAGTTCTGGATTTGAGTGGTCCATTTTCTGGGACACATCATCTCAGAGGCTATATTTGAAGTGGATCAAGTGAAGGGTGTGTCAATGCTTGATTGGGATCCAACCCTGAGTGTTACCTAGGTATGAAGTTTCCTTGGGTTGGAAGGATAGTATCAGAGGTTTGTACCTAAATTTTACAGAGTGGAAGCACCCTTAAAAGATTTGAAATGAAAGGGGAATACTTTCATATGGACAGATAAGTGCCAGTAGTGTTATCAAGAGCTGAGATAGAAGTTTACAGGTTCTCCCATCCTGAAGTTACCTAAGGAATGCATTGAGTATGCAGTGTTCTACGATTCATTAGGGACTAGGGTTGGTTTTGTCCTAATGCATGGGAAAGTGGTGATTTCCTATGGTTTTCTCCAATTGATCCACACAAGTAGAATTACCTGACCTATGACCTTGAGTTGGAATTGGTAGTCTTCTCATTGAATATGTAGTGACTCTAACAGATGGGTGAGCAGTTTATTGTATACTCTGATCACAAGAGTCTCAATTATATATTTTCTCAGAAGGATCTAAACATGATATTGAGGCAATCAATAGAGTTCCTCCAGGACTATGAATTTGAGATTGTCTATACTCTTGGGAAGTGAAACATGGTGGAAGTTTCTCTCATCAAGAGATCTAGTTTTCAATTGTTGAATGAGGCGTTATAATAGTTGTCCTCATTGCAGATATCCTTTGTGGATGGAGATGGATAATATTACCTCTAGTTGATTGTTGTAACCCCTCCAATATTACACTGAGTTAGGGAGGCACATATTGGGGACAAAAATGTGATACGTTATGTGCTTAGATGTCTATAGGACATTCTCTTGATGGATATTATAAAGGTGGAGAGTACATCGTTCTTTGCATAGGATGCATAGTTGTACTTTTGGCATTGTAGGAGGAGGTGTTAAGGGAGTTCCACACACCCCCTTTGGAGGTACATCCTAGTGTGGAAAAGATGTACCAGGACCTCCGATGTTAGTTTTTGTTTCCAAGGATGAAGAAGGGAGTTTAAGAGTGTGTCTCTATATGTCACATTTTTCAGCAAGTGAAGGTTGGGAACCAGGTTCCAGTGGGTTTAGATCAACCCCTTGATTACAAACATGGAAGTGGGATGAGATATCAATGGAATTCGTGATAGGTTTACCACATACATCTAGGAGATATGATTCAAACTATGTTTTCATTGACTGACTCACCAAGTCATCCCACTTCCTAACTATTTGAGAGTAGAGTTCAGTAGAGGGATTGGGACACCTCTACATGCAGGAGATATTTCGACTCCATGGAATTCTATCAATGATAGTTTCATATCCTGATTCTCACATAACATGCCGGTTGTGGAAGGGATTGAAGGAGTTATTTGAGACCGAATTATGCTTGAGCACAACATTTCACCCACAAACAGATGACCAGGTTGAGTAGACTATTTATATTCTGGAGGACATGTTGCATGTGTGCATGTTAGACTTGGGCCATAGTTGGGAGGATCTCTTACCACTGGTGGAGTTTTCAGACAAAAATACTTATTAATCTACCATTGGGATGACACCATTAGAGGCCTTGTACAAGCGACCCTATAGGTTACCCATTTGTTGGGCAGACCTAGAAGAGTAAACACTCATGGGTCCAAAGTTGGTGTGAACCACTACTGAGAAGGTACAGATCATTCAGAAGTAGATGGAGGCTGCATAGAGCCATCATAATTCTCGTACTGATAGGGGATGGAGGCCTTTTGAGTTTGATGAAGTATACCATGTGTTCCTTTGGGTTTCACCTTGATGGGGATTACAGATATTTGGCCAGGGTAGTAAGCTTTTTTCAAGGTTCACCAACCCTTTTCGGATACTGCATAGAGTTGGTAAAGTGGTGTACTTCTTGGCTATACCTCATCAGTTAGATTGGGTACACGATGTATTCCACGCATCATAGCTGAGGAGGAACGCTCATGAACCATCAAACGTCATCAAATGGAGTGATATGAACATTGAAAATGGGGAAAATTTTACTGAGTACCCAATAAAGATTGAGGATCGGTAGGAGAGGATCCTTCATTAGTGGTCAATTTCTTTTGTGCTTTTCCGATGGTAGTATGAGAATCTCAAGGAGATCACATAGGAACGAGAGGCTCAGATTCATACTCAACACCCTCATTTGTTTTATGAGCCTTTATTTTGGATTTTGGGGATATAAAGATTCAAGGTGGGTGATTGTAACGTCTTGAATTTTCCCATGTATTATTTTTAGAAATTATATGGATTTATTTTGAGACCAGGAACTAAAAAAACGAGTGATTCCAAGACCCTTTGTTCCCAAAATAATATTTTGAATAATATTAAACTTTTAAGATCACATGCATGTATTTTTCCTAATTTTTTTTAATAAATTATAAATGGGTAAGTGTATTAGAAATCCATGGGAACCATTGATTTTAGAGTAGTGAATTTACTCTAGGCACAATATAACTTTTTTCGGTATAGGTCATCTGTAAAAAAAGTCACAAAGGGCGTAATCATAAAAAAAGTTATTTTATAAAAATTATTTCTGACACAACGAATTTTTTATAAGTATTATCAGAAATTCAAGGTTAGACTCATAAACCTAAATTTCTTCTAGAGATGTAGAGAAGAACCTCTGTATAAACTGTTTGTGAATGAAAACAAATTGATCAAATGATGCCATTAGTTTTTATGAATTGAGGGTAGACGATGACACAACAACCATTCTTCCTCAATGACTGATCCAAATCAAGTTAGGGTGGTTGTTTCTTTATGGTTTCATTTTTCTTTATTTTTCATGATGAACATGGGTCAATCCATGAATAGATTGATCCAAAATTTGATCATTGTGGGATGGTTTATGATTGTGGGGATTATTTCATGATTTTTCCATATTCTTCTTCTTTCTTAGTTTTAACAAGAACAATTTGAGGCCGACATGAATAAAGGATAAGGTTCACTCCTCATGGATATATTTGTGCTTCACCCTTGTTCTTCATGTTCTTTTCTGTGGGACCCTCGTGGACATGGTTCAACTTTTTGGGTGGCTTTGAACATGATCATACCATCATATTGGTGGAAAAAAACAATAAAGGTTGGGTCTATGTAGATTGGGATCCAATGAGCTCTGACCTGTGACCATTTTGAATTCCAACCATCAAAGGAGGCTCAGTGGCGCATGGAAGGGTCCAACGGCGTGGGTACGACATGGCGGTTTGGCGAGGTGAGGTGGTGGCATCGAAGACTAGGGTGACATAGATCGGGACAGTGGTGATTATAGGTGATGACAGTGATTGCATGGAATGTGGCGGGTGGTCGCGTGGAGAAAAGGCCACAAAAGTGGCTAGGAGGGCCACTTGCGGCAGCTTGTGTGTAAGCGGGCTGGGCCATGGGAGACAGATCGGGCCTAGGCGAAGCAGGATGAGCCCAGGTGGAGTGGGCCAGGATGACCGGGCCATGCCCAAGAAAGCTGGGTAGAGTAGGTTAGACTATGGGGAGATCATGCTAGAGTCAGACTATAGTTGACTGTGGTAGTCGACCGTGATCCACAGTCGCTCCTGCTATCATGCGACCACGACAGCTTGGGGTGTGGTCGACCGTGGTAGTCGAACATGTTAACTGAGGGTGTAGTAAACCACATCATCTAGGGGAATGGTCGACTGGGGCAGTTAGCTGCAGTAGTCGTAGGGTGGACAGTTTGGGCAATCGACCGACCTTACAAGTCGGTATACATGCCCAGTGCCCCCTTTGAAAATTCGAACTACAATAACTTTCAGACAGTACGTCCATTTGATAAGCCGTCTATGGCGTCAAGACCTTGACATTGAGAGGGTAATTTTTAGATAATGTGGTGAGTTTTTCGTTTATACCAGTATATATAGAGATCATTCCATTTATCTTTTCCTCTAGGGTTTAGTGCGACATTATATTCACATTATTGGATTGTATTCCCCTCTAGAGGTCGAGTCCCAGATAGAGTTTGGTATCCCTTTGTGGGACTGGAATGAGGATAATCTCTCACCCCTATTGGATTTTTGTGGAATCAACATAACCACCAAGAGTAGGGAATTGGTCCTCCATCTAGTGGGCCACATCAGTGGGGATAGTGGTATTCCCTAGTGTGTCTATGTAGGATCCTCTAAATTGAGAATTGATTCCTATAGGGTTAGTGGTATTCCCTAGTGTGTTAGGGAAGGATCCACTCTCTATATATCATAGTATTAACTAACCAATACATTCTCTTTGGGTGAATACCAAATGATCTAGACCTCCCTGTGAGTGCCTCTAATGATATCATTGCTCGAGGAGTGAGTTCTCCTCGAATGAGCATGCTTCGAGCAGAATTCTATGACTGGTAATTGGTTGTGGCTTATCTCTAGACTGTGTTTCTTGGATTTTGTATATTTGTATATTCTTGATACATGTGTTGTAGACATATACTTGTGTGGAGCTGACTATACTTTCCTTTGTGGTATTCCTCTATGGTATTACTTGTGGTTTTTGGGTGTCCTTTTGGGTAATTTTATACTCTCCCTTCATGGGATTTTCTCGCATGTGTTGGGTATTGTGCAGATGATTGTAAATTTTATGGATTTTTAAGAAAACTAGGGCCAAACAATTCTTAGGGAGGATATACAGACCGAGGTGTGTTCCTGCAGTTCAGACAGTAGTCCCAGTATGTAACACCCGAGATTTTTTTATGAGAAATATTTTGTTTTTATGTTATATAAATCATCAAAGGAATATTTCACTACACACAACACTAGCTTGGCTTGTTTTACACGCAATCTCAACCTTCCTCGATAGCTTGCGTCGTATGCAATTCCGAGTTTCACTAAAGAACGATATGCTATTAAAATATTATTAAAACTAGCCGTTATGAATAGTAATACCCACTTTTTGAAATTTTGTAAATTTTATTTTTCAAAATGGACATAATTTTTTGATTCGGAATATCGAAATTATCCTAGGGTGAAATTTTGGTATTTTTCTGAAAACTTTCAATTTTTGATGAATAGTGAAAACACAGGGTTACTATTTAAAAACCGACTTTTTATTTAAATAATTATTTATTTTATTTAAATTTATTTTAGGTAAAAATTGATACATAATACCTATATAAGTTCAATTAAATTCATTGGAGTCATTTTACAATAATTTTAGATATATAAAAATTTTATTGAACTTTTCACCGTCTTTTACCCACCTCTTAGGAGAATTTGAAAATTTACATAAAACTTAATTTTACCGCTTCCGTGAGTAGAAATCGAAAATCCAAGAGACATGGTTAATATCAAGGACTAAAATGTGGTTCAATGGGATGAAAATAATTTTTGGTGAATAGTAACTTTTTACTTTTTTTTACCACGGTTAAAAGTAAATAGGGTAATTAAGGGTAAAAATGTTATTATTATTACCCTAAAACATGTCCTAATCCTATTGGATAAGTGAAATTAGACAAAAAACAACCTTAGGAATAAAATATGACCATTTAGGCCCACTTGTATTAGATTAGGACATTTATTATTAATTTATTTAAAGAAGGGTTAAAATATTTAAAATCAAAGTTTAATAACTAAATCATTTTTAATATAGGGTTATATATAAGATAAATTCAACTATAAATATTAATTGGAAAGATAAAAATATTTACTACATAATTGTATTTAATTTTTAATTTTTAGACATTAAATAATTTAATTTATTTATGACACAATGATGATGCGGTAATTATCTTATTAATAAAATATTGACATAATTGATGTTATAAATACCCAAATAAATGTAATTTGAGACTTTTTATGAATTACAATAATTTTCTATGTTAATATGACATGTTATTATTGATTTAATTAACTTTTTTAGAACTAATATTTCTGTTATGATTTTCAAAAAAAATTAATTACCAAATAGTGTCAAAATTGACATAAAATAGTTTTTAAAACAAATATTATATTATTAATTGTTATTTTATTCTTAAAAATATAAGGTTCAGCCAAATAACTTATATAATATTATATATATTAATAATAAAAAACTTGGGGTTCGTTTGGCTTGTTATAGTAAGTTTATTAACCTTATAGTGTAAGAAAACAAGAAGACATAGTAAAAGTTAAATTATCTAACTTAAAGTTAAATCTGAATGATAAGGTTAAAATATAAACCTAAACTTGTCTAAATTCTATTTTATGAGAGGATTTCGACCCATCCCCACATTATATTTGAAAGAAATCAATTTAGAGCTATTAAAAACCGAATATTACTTTATAATAAAATAATATTTTTAGTTTTTCCTAAGGTGTCCCTCTCCTCCCTTATAAAAGGGAACCTCCTCCCTCTCTTCCTCACACCACTTTGAGCCTTCAATCTCAGCCAAACCCTGCCAATTTCTCCTCTCCACTTACCTAGAAACATCCTAGAGGTCCTGGTCTTCTTCAAAGACCATCTTTAGTGCCCTAAGAGGAGGTTAAGAAGAGGCGCTTCAAAGAAGAGGTAATGTCCGTTACCGATTATTTCAACTTTATTTATTCTTCTACTTCTTCTTGCTTAGTTGTTTCATTATGAAGTAATAACATAAGTATCACTCACATACTGATATGTTATTATAATTATGAAACAACCCTATTTCACCATCTATCCATCCTACAAAAAATTAAATCATCGGGCGTGCGTACGTAGAGAATACCGTCTCCACGCCGTGGTGTAATCTATTTTCCACCACCACCTTACTTGGATGGGTATAATGGTGTAAATAATAGCTATATATGGTTATTGTAAAGTGATATTGATTATGAAATAGTATACATACACTCCAATATAATTCCATGATCATGGGAACGATATCATCGCTCGTGCGTACGTACGGAATACCGTCTCCACGATGTGATGTGACTCGTTCTACATGATCTTCATTGCATAATGATTATATAAATGAATTGAATTCAATGAATATGATATATATTACACTAATACCATTCTAGAAATTAGGTATCTATAACCTAAAAATAAGAATAAGAATTTATTCGACAAAACATGCATAAGAACAAAAAGCAATAAACACCCGAATAACAAGTAGCAATGGAATATTACTAATAAGAAGCTAATAATATGACAATATATGATATAATAACAATGATTAAGATTCTGGAATAAGTCATAACATTATTTAAATCATTATACAGGAGGTTCGGACACGTACGAAGCAAATCGGACCTAAGGTAAGGGAAAATCTCGCAATCTCATTTTTATCCGAGATTGTTTATACTTCAGAATTTACTGGGGAATATTTATCATCCACATCCATGTTTCCTAAATATGTAATATTATTTCTATCCTCCTACAATTGTTTAAATCCAATTTCACCCTTCGGTGAGTTTTTAGTAAAATATATGAAAGGAATCTTTTGTCGTTTTTCTATTTGGATGCTTCATTAGAATTTTTTTTTGTATGAGAACTCAACCATAGGCAGATGATGGCCCCATCCTCCTTTAAAGTCTATAGAACAAGATCTCAACATGTCTTCAAGTTTCTGAATAGTCTTCTTAGACTAGAAATCATTTTAAGGATGATTGTACTGATTTTGAAAATATTTTCAATTAAATTTACATTGAATTTAATTTTTTTAAACCCACAAAAATGTGACTCTAAGATGAATTGCTTCATTTTTATGATATTGGTGTTATTTTGAGCTGAACAGTAAAAATGACCCATTCCTCCTGGGACACCAAGAAGGTGAAATTTTTGGATTTCTCTTTTATTTATTTTCTTTTTCATAGTTTTGTAATTTATTCTTCTTCCCCGTCCATCTTTATTACCCTTACCATGGTGGGGTACACATTTTGAGTGATTGGGGAAGGGTTGGTTTTCTATATTGTAATTCTTGAGTTCTTGGACGTAATTGAATGAAATTTCTTTCTTCTTCAAAGTTGTTTTCAATTTCATATAGTGGATTTTGTTATCAAGTGCGATCGTTCTAGAATTTTAATTCCGTTATTGATTTTTTCCTTGGTAAAATAATCATTAACTCCCTCCACTAATTTCTGGTTTATATACAACGGAATAGACCAGGGATTAGTGGATAAGTACTCGACAATCGTCAGTACTTGTAAAAGGTGTATTGAATGTTATTGATTGTTTGGGATAAAAAAAACCTGACTGGTTATTTCCCATGTCAATTAAGGATATTCAATAAAATTATTTTACACATGGAAGGAGAGTTGGCCAAACCAAGATCTTGGTAAGGTTTTCTCTCACTATCATAATTTCTCCAAGGAAGTGAGAGGAAATGATTGTGGAAACTCACTTAAATCAACTAATAAGATTAGTTTTGAATTAAATTGAACAAGGATAGAATTACAATTAGGAAACCGACCCCGACCTAATCACCCTTTTTAATATCATAGATTTTCAATCATTGAAATTTCAAATTTCATTTCAAAAACACTACATTTTTACCCTTGTTTAAAAGTGAAAAACTGGTTTTGTGTGCACTCCTCTTCAGGAGACTTCCTAGGGTTAATCACTAACCTACACTTAAGAAATTTAAAAATTGTTTTTACGCTCCCTATGACAGGTGTGCATCAAACTTGGCACCATTTTTGGGGAGGCAGTGCCAAAAACTAATTATAAATATTTGAGTCTTCAAATTTTAAAAAATATATTTTTCTATGTTGTTTTCAAATGACTATTTCTTTAATTCATTGAACAATTACCCACCGATAAATGAACCAATTATTGAATCAACCTTTCCTGAGGAGGATAGTGTTTCTTCTATTGTTATAGAAGTGGGGTTATTTTGGAAAACAAATAATGATGAGAAAACATTCAAAGAATTCATATATGGACTAAGGGAGGACATGAACAAAGATGTTTTTTAAGCGATGACCTGAAAGCTAACTAAGTTCTCCCAATACTTTCCAGAATTTTATGAAGTTTCTAAGGTCCAAGAAGACCCCCCCATTAGTTATACCTGATTTTTCTATGGAGATCCAAGATATAGTGAAGACTGACTACCCGCCTCTACCTGATACTACTCAACTCCAAGAGGTGTTGTCCATTGAAGAAGAGATTCAAGATAAATAAACTCAGGGAGATAATATTTTCATAAACTCATTTTGTTGAAACTGAATTGAGTATTACCTCCCCTACTTTTAATTTTTCAGATTCATCCAACATGTGTATTTACTTGTAGGAAGACGATGGAAAAGAAGATTCATCCAAAGAGGAATATCTAGAGCTCCCCAAACCTATTGAACATTTATTAGAGGGAGTACCTGAGAAGTTCAAATTGGATTTTATAGAGAAAAATGTGACACGAGCTGCTTACTCTGAAAGGTATGAATTTGATATTGATTCTTCATACTTTAATTTTTTTAAAATATAATTAAACTCTGACACACCCTTTCATTATTCCAATAATGCAGCATTCCTTGAGAACACAATGTTGAACAACGAATATATTGTGAAAGCAGAAACCAAGAAAGAGGAGGAATCATTCATTGTCCTAAACCCACCATGCATGTTGTATCTCGTTGTAGTGGGGGTGGACTTGGTATGCTATATCCATGGAGTCCTAAACAAAAAGGAACTAGTACATGCTGGAAAGAATAATTTTTGTTGGTTCAAGAGCAAGAAACCTCACCCACCATCAGATTGGGGATAACCGATTAGAACTACCCATCTGGAGGCAGTCAAAACCCAGGGCCCACTTGAGGGATTAAACCAAGATTTATCCTTCTTTTATTATTAAAATTATATTTTTATTTATTTCAATAAATTTATTATGTCATGTTTTTACTTTTTTTAGGTTTTCAAATAGAAACACTTAGGATCCAAACTCAACTTTCCATTTCCAATAAGTCAGGTCGTACCTCTCCTTTATACTTTATTGCTGTTGTGATTCATTTTAAAATTGGTATACATGTTAAATCCACTTGAATTCATTGAGGACACTGCATCATTTAAGTGTGGGGTAGGGAACCTTTGTAGTTTTGTATTTTCATTTTGTGTTTGTTTTTCAAAAAAAAATGAGTGTTTTCATATTTTTGTGTGTTTATTTTTCAATCTTTGGTGTGTTTTTGAAGATTTTGAGATGAGATGATTATCATTACCATTTTTAAAACCCATGTTAATGAGTGAACGAATCTATTCCATGAAAATGAGCTTCAATGAACGGTGAAATGACTTTGTTTCGAGTTCAAAATTTTGTAATTTCATGAAAAGTACACTGATTTTTGAATCCCAGGCCATATTTCACTGTCTATATCATTGAAATAAATTTCTTGTGGGGCTTCTAAACCATTTTTGTCATATTATTTTCATTCACCTCATTTATTGAGAGAACCAGACCATGCTTTCTTTAACCATAATTTTATTTATTCCTTTCAAAACTTGAGGGTTTGGGTTACATGTGTTTTAAATGATTGAGGCATTTATTTGGTGTTAAGAAACCTTTTCAAAATAATACTTTTTATTATGGCCTACCATAATTAATCATTGTAGCCCCTATAATCCACGAACAACTTGTTAAGTTAGCTATATTGCAAGCCAATGTTCCCTATCCAACATGCTCTTCAAGTGAAATTGCATTATCTAGTTGAACTTAAGTGTGGGAGAAGATGTATTGTGGTGCACTACCTCATTTAGTGACACTTTTGGTGGAATATAAAATTTTTAAGATCTTATGTTTTTACTAATGAATTCATTTTGTTAAAATCCATGCCTTTCTGGATCTTTCATGATAAAAGAAGTTGTGCCTTTCTGGAGCTTACAAAGTAGAATGAAAGTTGTGCCTATCTGGAGATTTCATGAAAAAAATATGTTTTAGAAGAAATTTTTGCTGGTGAAATTATAAATAGAATGAACTTTCCTTGAGTTATCATGATTATGAAGATGATTTTATACAAAGGGGAAGAGAATAAGGCCATTCTTGAGTGATAATTAGAATCTTGTAATTTTTCTTCATAAAGAGCCAAACCCTCCTTTTTCATCCTCAGAATTTTTAACATCTAAATCCTACCAACTGAAAGCCACATAATAACCCTTAAAAGTCCTCATGAGAAACACTTGTCTTTGACTCACATAGGGTGGATAAATAGGAATTTATCAATCCTATGGTGACTCTTGTGTGAGTTTGGATGAGAAAATACTTGTTCAACATTTACATTTGAGAGATGAGAGAAAATTCATGTGCGCTATGTGTTTTCTGTGCATGGCATAAGAAATTAAGTGGAAATATATTAAATAATCTGAAATAGAGAACTTGAAATAATTTTTTTTGATGAGTAATGATATCATTTTTTTTCGTAGTATGGATTTTGTATATCTCATTGGAATGTGTTTTGGATTTGATTTGATTTGATTTTTACTTTTCGAGGAGTCCAAGTGCTAAGTGTGGGGGAATTGATTGAGAAAATATTTTCAATTAAATTTATATTGAATTTAATAGTTTTAAACCCACAAAAATGTTACTCTAAAATTAATTTCTTCATTTTTATGATATTGGTGTTATTTTGAGATGAATAGTAAAAATGGACCACTTTGGATTTTTAACTGTTTTAAATTATTTCGGTAGTTTGGCCATAACATCTTCAAAACTATTCCAAATTGCAAAATTATTTTTTTTCCAGATTCTAAACATCCAGGGATTCATTTAATATTTTTGTACCAAGAGCTGAATCAACCATATGGAAGCCCAAACCAAGCTCATAATGTGTCGAAAGAAAACTGTTTACAGTTATGCCGATTTTTGGTGTGGGGTTCATAACGCATTCTTGGTGGGCCCAATTATTGTGGAATTAGGTGTATGGATGCGAAATTAGTTTGGGAATATCTTTCATGAAGGAAAGGCCACGTAAATTGGCAGTTTATGGCGGCATTAAATCTTTCTAATCCAGGGGTTGGCGTTTTGGAGTGTCTCACTGGACAGAATAAATGGTCAGAGTAAAATGATCATAACTCTCGGCATACTTGTCCAAATTCACTGAGATTTTGAGGGGAAGTGACCAAGATAATTATTAACATAATTAGATAAGGGTAAAATTCATGAATATTTCATTTAATTGGGATAAAACATGTCAACATTGAGGGAAAAAATTCAGGCTATAAAAGGAGGAGAGGTCCTCCCTCTCAAAGCATCTCTTATTTCACCCCATTCCTCCTAGGACACCAAGAAGGGGAACTTTTCAGCTTCCTCTTTTATTTATTTTCTTTTTCAAAGTTTTGTAATGCCTTATTATTCCCCATTCAACTCTATTACCCTTATCATGGTGGGGTAAAAATTTTGAGTGATTGGGGAAGGGTTGGTTTTCTACATTGTAATACTTGAGTTCTTGGACGTAATTGAATGAAATTTCTTTCTTATTCAAAGTTGTTTTCAATATCATATAGTGGATTTTATTATCAAGTGCCATAATTCGTGAATTTTAATTCTGTTATTGATTTTTTCCTTGGTAAAATAATAATTATCTCCCTCCACTAATTTCTGGTTTATATACGATGGAATAAAACAGGGATTAGTGGTGAAGTACTCGACGATCGTCAGTAGGTGTAAAAGGTGTAGTGAATGTTATTGATTGTTTGGGATAAACAAAACCTGATAGGGTATTTACCATGTCAATTAAGGATATTCAATAAAACTATTTTACACATGGAAGGAGAGTTGACCAAACCGAGATCTTGGTAAGGTTTTCTCTCACTATAATAAATTCACCAAGGAAGTGAGAGGAAACAATTGTGGAAACTCACTTTAATAAACTAAGAGGAAGAGGTTTGAATTAAATTGAAAAAGTATATAATTACAATTATTAAACCGACCCCAACCTAATACCTCTTTTTAATATCATAGTTTTTCAATCATTCAAATTTCAAATTTCATTTTAAAAACTCAAAATTTTACCCATGTTTAAAAGTGACAAACTAGTTTTGTGTGCACTATTCTTTATAAGAATTCATGGGGTTAATCACTGGACTACACTTAGGAAATTTAAAAATTGTTTTGCCACGCCCTAAGACAGTTGTGTGTCAAACTTGGTACTGTTTCTGTGGAGGTAGTGTCACAAACTAATTATAAATATTTGAATATTTTTCAAATTAAAAAAAAAATTCCAGGTTGTTTTCAAATGACTATTTCTTTAATTCATGGAACAATTACCCACCTATAAACTAACCAATTATTGAATTAACCTTTTCTGAGAAGGATGGTGTTTCTTCTATTGTTAGAAAAGTGATGTTATTTTGTAAAATAAATAATGATGAGAAAACATTCAAAGAATTCATATATGGACTAAGGTAGGACATGAACAAATATATTTTTGAAGTGATGGCCCGGAAGCTAACTGAGTTCTCCCAATACTTTCTATAATTTTATGAAGTTTATAAGGTCCAAGAAGACCCCCCATTAGTTATACATGATTTTCTATGGAGATCCATGATATATTGGAGACTGACTACCTACCTCTACCTGGTAATACTCAACTCCAAGAGGTGTTGTCTATTGAAGAAGAGATTGAAGATAAAAAAAATCAGGGAGGTAATCTTTTCATGAACTCATTATATATTGATTTTGTTAAAAAATAATTGACTACTACCTCCCATTATTTTAATTTTTTAGATTCATCCAACATGTGTATTTTCTTGGAGGAAGACGATGGAAAAGAAGATTCATCAAAATAGGAATATCTAGAGCTCCCCAAACCTATTAAACATTTATTAGAGGGAGTACCTGAGAAGATCAAATTAGATTTTCTAGAGGAAAATGTGACCTGAGCTACTTACTCTGAAAGGGATAAATTTGATATTGATTCTTCATACTTTAATTTTTTTCAAATATAATTAAACTTCGACATTCCCTTTCATTATTCCATTAATGCAACATTCCTTGAGAACACACGGCTGAACGAAGAAGATATTGTGAAAGAGGAAACCAAGAAAGAGGAGGACTCATTCATTGTCCTAAACCCACCAAGCATGTTATATCTCATTTTAGTGGGGTTGGAATTGGTATACTATATCCATGGAGTCCTCAACAAAAAATAACAAGTACATGCTGGAAAGAATAATTTTTGTTGGTTCATGAGCAAAAAACATCACCCACCATGAGATTGGGGATAACCGATTAAAACTGCCACTCTGGAGGCAATCAAAACCTAGGGCCCACTTGGGGGATTAAACCAAGATTTATCCTTATTTTATTATTCAAATTCTATTTTTATTTCTTTTAATAAATTTCTTATGTTATATTTTTACTTTTTTTAGGTTTTCAAAGAACAACACTTAGGATCCTAACTCAACATTGGATTTCCAATAAGTGAGGCCGTACCTCTCCTTTATACTTTCTTACTATTGTGAATCATTTTAAAATTGGTATACAAGTTAAATCCACTTGAATGCATCGAGGACACTGTATCATTTAAGTGTGGGGGAGGGAAACTTTTTATTTTAGTATTTTCATTTTGTGTTTGTTTTTCAAAAAAAAATTGAGTGTTTTCATATTTTTGTGTGTTTATTTTCCAATTTTTGGTGTGTTTTTGGAACTTTTGAGATGAAATGATTATCATTACCATTTTTGAAACCCATTTCAATGAGTAAATCAATCTATTCCATGAAACTAAGATTAAATGAATACTGAAGTGGCATTGTTTTGAGTTCAAATATTTTGGAATTTCATGAAAATTACACTAATTTTTGAATCCCATGCCATATTTCACTGTCTATATAATTGAAATCAATTTCTTGTGAGGATTATGAACCATTTTTGTCATATTATTTTCATTCACCTAATTTCTTGAGAGAACCAGACCATTATTTCTATAACCATAATTTGATTTATTCTTTTTAAAACTTGAGGGTTTTGGGGTAGATGTGTTTTAAATGATTTAGGAATTTATTTAATTTTAAGCCACCTTTTCAAAATAATCCTTTTTATTATGGCCTACCATACATTAGTCATTGTATCCTCTAGAAGCCATGAATATATTGTTAGGATAGCTACTTTACAAGATAATATTTTTTATACAACCTGCTCTTGAAGTGAAATTGCATGATCTAGTTGAACTTAAGTGTGGGAGAAGATGTCTTGTGGTGTAATACCTCATTTGGTGATACTTTTGGTAGAATATAAAATGGTGAAGATCTGATGTTTCAAATAAATATTTAACTTTGTTAAAAGATGTTCCTTTCTGGAGCTTTCATGATAAAAGAAGTTGTGTCTTTCTGGATCTTCCAAAGTAGAAATAAGGATGTGCGTATCTGGAGCTTTCATGAAAAAAAATATGTTTGAGAAGAAAATTTTTCTGGTGAAATGCTAAAAGGAATGAACTTTCCTTGAGTTATCATGATGATGAAGCTGATTTTCTATAAAGGGGAAGAGAAAAAGACCATTCTTGAGTGAAAATTAGAATCTTGTTATTTTGCTTCCTAAAGAGACAAACCCTCCTTTTTCAGCCTCAGAATTTTTAACATCTAAATCCTACCAACCAAAATCCATAGAACAAACCTAAAAAGTCCTCATGAGAAACACATGTCTTTGACTCACATAGGGTGGAGAATTAGGAATTTATCAAGCCTATGATGACTCTTGTGTGAGTTTGGATGAGAAAATCCTTATTCATCATTTACATTTGTGAGATGAGAGAAAATTCATGTGAGGTAGGTGTTTTGTGTGCATGGGATAAGAAATGAAGTATAAATATATTAAATAATCTGAAATGGAGAACTTCAAATAATTATTTTTGATGAGGCATGATATCTTTTTGTTTCGTAGTATAGATTTGGTTGATCTCATTGGAATGTGTTTTGGATTTGATTTGATTTGGTTTTTACTTGTCCAGGAGTCCAAGTGCTAAGTGTGGGGGAATTGATTGAGAAAATATTTTCAATTAAATTTACATTGAATTTAATTGTTTTAAACACACAAAAATGTTACTCTAAAATGAAGTTCTTCATTTTTTGGATATTGGTGTTATTTTGAGCTAAACAGTAAAAATGGCCCATTTTGGATTTTTAACTGTTTTAAATTATTTCTGTATTTTGGCCATAACATCTTCTATACTAATCTAAATTGAAAAATTATTTATTTTCCAAATTCTGTACATCCAAGTATTCATTTAATCCTTTTGGAACAAAAGATGAATCGACCATATGGAAGCCCTAACAAAGCTCAAAAATTGTCTCAAGAAAACTGTTTACAGTTTTGCCGATTTTTGGTGTGGGGTCCATAACGCATTCTTGGTGGGCCCTATAGTTGTGGAATTCGGTGGATGAACGTAAAAGGTGTTTTGGAATATATTTAATGAAGGAAAGGCCACTTGAATTGGCCGTTTAAGGGGACATTAAATCTTTTTAATCCAGGGGTTGGCGTTTTGGAGAGTCTGACTGGACAGAATTAATAGTTAGAGTAAAACAATCATAACTCTCTGCATACTTGTCCAAATATGATGAGATTTTGAGGGGAATCACCCAAGATAATTATGAACATAATTAAATAAGTTTTAAATGCGTGATGATGTCATTTAATGGGGATAAAATGGTTCAACATTCGGGGGACAAATTCTAGCTATAAAAGGAGGAGAGGGCCTCCCTCTCAAAGCATCTCTCATTCCACCCCATTCCTCCTAGGACACTAAGAAGGGGAACTTTTCGGCTTTCTCTTTTATTTATTTTCTTTTTCATAGTTTTGTAATGACTGATTTTTCCCCATTCATCTCAATTACCCTTACCATGGTGGGGTAAACATTTTGAGTAATTGGGGAAGGGTTGGTTTTCTACATTGTAATGCTTGAGTTCTTAGATGTAATTGAATGAAATTTCTTTCTTCTTCAAAGTTGTTTTAAATTTCATATAGTGGATTTTTTATCTATTGCGATCGTTCATGAATTTTAATTCCATTATTGATTTTTTCCTTGGTAAAATAATCAATATCTCCCTCCACTAATTTCTGGTTTATATATGATGGAATAGACCAGGGATTAGTGGTGAAGTACTCAACAATCGTCAGTATGTGTAAAAGGTGTAGTGAATGTTATTGATTGTTTGGGATAAACAAAACTTGATCGGGCATTTCCCATGTCAATTAAGGATATTCAATACAACCATTTTACACATGGAAGGATATTTAACCATATCGAGATCTTCGTAAGATTTTCTCTCACTATCATAATTTCACTAAGGAAGTGAGAGGAAACGATTGTGTAAACTCACTTTAATCAACTAAGAAGAAGAGGTTTGAATTAAATTGAACAAGGATATCATTATAATTAGGAAACCAACCCCAAACTAATCACCCTTTTTAATATCATAGTTTTTAAATCATTCAAATTTCAAATTTCATTTCAAAAACACAATATTTTTACCCTCGTTTAAAAGTGAAAAAATGATTTTGTGTGCAATCCTCTTCAAGAGACATCCTAAGGTTAATCAATAGACTACACTTAAGAAATTTAAAAATTGTTTTGACATTCCCTACGATCGGCATGCATCAAACTTGGCGTCGTTTCCGGGGAGGCAGTGCCATAAACTAATTATAAAAATTTGAATCTTTTCAAATTAAAAAAAACAAAAAAATTTTACCGTGTTGTTTTCAAATGACTATTTCTTTAATTCATGGAAGAATTACCCACCGATAAATGAACCAATTATTGAATCTATATTTTTTGAGGAGTATTCTGTTTATTCTATTGTTAGACAAGTGAGGTTATTTTGGAAAACAAATAATGATGAGAAAACATTCAAAGAATTCATAGATAGACTAAGGGAGGACATGAACAAAGATGTTTTTTTGAAGAGATGGCCCAAAAGCTAACTAAGTTCTCCCAATACTTTCAAGAATTTTATGAAGTTTATAAGGTCCAAGAAGACCCCCCATTAGTTATACATGATTTTTATATGGAGATTCAAGATATAGTGGAGACTGAATACCTGCCTCTACCTGGTAATACTCAACTCCAAGAGGTGTTGTACATTGAAGAAGAGATTGAAGATAAACAAACTTTGGGAGATAATCTTTTCCTGAACTCATTATCTCTTGATTTTGTTGAACCTGAATTGAGTATTACCTCCCCTTCTTTAAATTTTTTAGATTCATCCAACATTTTTATTTCCTTGGAGGAAGATAATGTAAAATAAGATTCATCTAAAGAGGAATATCTAGAGCTCCCCAAACCTATTGGACATTTATTAGAGGGAGTACCTGAGAAGATCAAATTGGATTTTCTAGAGGAAAATGTGACACGAGCTGCTTACTCTGAAAGGGATGAATTTGATATTGATTCTTCATAATTTAATTTTTTTCAAATAGAATTAAACTCTGACATTCCCTTCCATTATTCCATTAATTCAGCATTCCTTGAGAAAACACTGGTGAACGAAGAATATATTGTGAAAGCAGAAACCAAGAGAAGGACTCATTCATTGTCCTAAACCCACCATACATGTTGTATATCATTTTAGTGTGGGTGGAATTGGTATTCTATATCCATGGAGTCATCAACAAAAAGGAACATGTACATGATATAAAGAAGATTTTTTTGGTTAATTAGCAAGAAACCTCAGCCACCATCAGATTGGGGATGATCGATTAGAACTGCCCCTCAGGATGCAGTCAAAACCCAGAGCCCACTTGGAGGATTAAACCATGATTTATTCTTATTTTCTTATTCAAATTATATTTTTATTTATTTTAATAAATTTATTATGTTATTTTTTACTTTTTTTAGGATTTTAATGAGCAATACTTAGGAGCCAAACTGAACGTTGCATTGCCAATAAGTCAGGTCGTGCCTCTCCTTTATACTTTCTTGATGTTGTGATTCATTTTAAAATTGGTATACATGTTAAATACACTTGAATGAATTGAGGAAACTTCATCACTTAAGTGTGGGTGAGGTAACCTTTGTAGTTTAGTATTTTCATTTTGTGTTCGTTTTTCAAAAAAAAATTGAGTGTTTTCATATTTTTGTGTGTTTATTTTTCAATTTTTGGTGTGTTTTTGAAACTTTTGAGACGAAATGATTATCATTACCATTTTTGAAACCCATTTCTTTGAGTGGACCAATATATTCCATGAAACTGAGATTAAATGAATGCTAAAATGACTTTGTTTCGAGTTCAAATCTTTTGGAATTTCATTAAAAGTACACTGATTTTTGAATCCCATACCATATTTCACTGTCTATATCATTGAAATTACTTTTTTGTGAGGCTTCTGAACCATTTTTTAACATTATTTTCATTCAACACATTTCTTGAGAGAACCATACCATGCTTGATTTAACCAAAATTTGATTTATTCCTTTCAAAACTTGAGGGTTTGGGGTACATGCGTTTTAAATGATTGAGGCATTTATTTTGTTTTAATCCACCTTTTCAAAATAATAATTTTTATTATGGCCTACCATATATTAATAATTGTAGCCCCTAGAAGCCATGAAAAACTTGTTAGGTTAGCCACATTACAAGCCAATTGTCTCTATCCAACCTTCTCTTGAAGTGAAATTGCATGATCTAGTTGAACTTAAGTGTGGGAGAATATTTCTTGTGGTGTACTATCTTATTTGGTGAGACTTTTGGTGGAATATAAAATGTTTAATATCTGATGTTTCTACTAAATATTTAATTTTTTTAAAATTTGTGCCTTTCTAGATCTTTCATGATAAAAGAAGCTATGCCTTTCTAGAGATTCCAAAGTAGAAAGAAATCTATGCCTATCTGGAGTTTTCATAAAAAAAATGTTTGACAAGATATTTTTGCTGGTAAAATGCTAAATGGAATGAACTTTCCTTGAGTTCTCATGATGATGAAGCCTATTTTCTACAAAAGATAAGAGAAGAAGACCATTCTTGAGTGATAATTAGAATCTTGTAATTTTGCTTCATAAAGAGCCAAACCATCCTTTTTCGGCCTGATAATTTTTAACATCTAAATCCTACCAACCAAAAGCCACAGAAAAACCCTAAAAATTACTCATGAGAAAAAAATTTCTTTGACTCACATCGGATGGAGAAGTAGGAATTTATCAATCCTATGGTGACTTTTGTGTGAGTTTGGATGAGAAAATCCTCGTTCAACAATTAGATTTGTGAGATGAGAGAAAATTCATGTGAGGTAGGTGTTTTGTATACATGGGGTAAGAAATGAAGTGGAAATATATTAAATAATCTAAAATGGAGAACTTGAAATAATTATTTTTTATGAGGCATGATATCTTTTTGTTTCGTAGTATGGATTTGGTAGATCTCATTGGAATGTGTTTTGGATTTGATTTGATTTGATTTTTACTTGTCCAGGAGTCCAAGTGTTAAGTGTAGGGGAATTGATTGAGAAAATATTTTTAATTAAATTTACATTGAATTTAACTGTTTTAACCCCAAAAAAATGTTACTCTAAGATTAATTGCTTCATTTTTATGATATTGGTGTTATTTTGAGTTGAACAGTAAAAATGGACCATTTCTGATTTTTAACTGTTTTAAATTATTTTTGTTGTTTGGCCATAACATGTTATACAATAATCCAAATTGAAAAATTATTTCTTTTCCAGATTCTACACATAGAGGGATTGATTTAATCTTTTTGGAACAATAGCTGAATCGACCATATGGAAGCCCAAACGAAGCTCACAAAGTGTCTCAAGAAAACTGTTTACAGTTATGCCGATTTTTGGTGTGGGTCCATAACGCATTCTTTGTGGGCCCAACTGTTGTGGAATTCGATGGATGAACGCAAAAGGAGTTTGGAAATATCTTTCATGGAGGCAAGGCTGTGTGAATTGTCCATTTAATGGTACATTAAATCTTTCTAATACAGGGGTTGGTGTTTTGGAAAGTCTGACTGGATAGAATAAATGTTCAGAGTAAAACGATCATAACTCTCGTCATACTTGTCCAAATACACTGAGTTCTTTTAGGGGAAGCACCCAAGATAATTATGAACATCATTAAAGAATGGTAAAACGTGTGAAGATTTCTTTTATTTGGGATAAAACGCATCAACATTCAGGGGGAAAATTCTGGGTATAAAAGGAGGAGAGGTCCTCCCTGTCAAAGAATCTCTCATTCCACACCATTCCTCCTGTGACACCAAGAAGAGGAACTTTTCGAATTTCTCTTTTATTTATTTTCTTTTTCATAGTTTTGTAACACCTTATTATTCCCCATTCATCTTGATTACCCTTACCATGGTGGGGTAAACATTTTGAGTAATTGGAAAAGGGTTGTTTTTCTACATTGTAATGCTTGAGTTCTTCGACGTAATTGAATGAAATTTATTTCTTCTTCAAAGTTGTTTTCAATTTCATATAGTGGATTTTATTATCAAGTGAGATCGTTCTTGAATTTTAATTCTGTTATTGATTTTGGCCTTGGTAAAATAATCATCATATCACTCCACTAATTTCTGTTTTATATACGATAGAATAGACCTGAGATTAGTGGTGAAGTACTCGACGATCGTCAGTACGTGTAAAAGGTGCAGTGAATGTTTTTGATTTCTTGGGATAAACAAAACCTGATCAGGTATTACCCATGTCAATTAATGATATTCAATAAAACTATTTTACACATGGAAGGAGAGTTGACCAAACCAAGATCTTGTTATGGTTTTCTCTCACTATCATAATTTTACCAAGGAAGTGAGAGGAAACGATTATAGAAACTCACTTTAATCAACTAAGAAGAAGAGGTTTGAATTAAATTGAACAAGGATAGAATTACAATTTGGAAACCAAGCCCGACCTAATCACCCTTTTCAATATCATTGTTTTTCAATCATTCGAATTTCAAATTTCATTTAAAAAACACTACATTTTTACACTCGTTTAAAAGTGAAAAACCAATTTTGTCTGCACTCCTCTTTATAAGACTTCCTAGGGTTAATCACTAACCTACACTTAAGAAATTTAAAAATTGTTCTGGAACACCCTACAATAGGCGTGCGTCAAACTTGGATATGTTTCCGCGAAGGTAGTTCCACAAACTAATTATAAATATTTGAATCTTTTCAAATTAAAAAAAATATTTTTCCATGTTGTTTTGAAATGAATATTTATTTAATTCATGGATAAATTACCCACCGATAAATGAACCAATTATTGAATCAACCTTTTCTGAGGAGGATGGTGTTTTTTCTATTTTTAGACAAGTGAGGTTATTTTGAAAAAAAATAATGATGGGAAAACATTAAAATAATTCATAGATGGACTAATGGAGGACATGGACAAAGATGTTTTTGAAGCGATGGACTGAAATCTAACTGAGTTCTCCCAATACTTTCTAGAATTTTATGAAGTTTATAAGGTCCAAGAAGACCCCATATTAGTTATACCTGATTTTTCTATGGAGATCCAAGATATAGTGGAGACTGACTAGCTACCTCTACCTCGTACTACTAAACTCCAAGAGGTGTTTTCCTTTGAAGAAGAGATTGAAGAAAAACAAACTCAGGGAGATAATATTTTCCAGAACTCATTATCTCTTGATTTTGTTGAAGCTGAATTGAGTATTACCTCCCCTTCTTTTAATTTTTCAGATTCATCCAACATGTGTATTTCCTTGGAGGAAGATTATGGAAAATAAGATTCATCCAAAGAGGAATATCTAGAGTTCCCCAATCCTATTGAACATTTATTAGAAGGAGTACCTGAGAAGATAAAATTGGATTTTCTTGAGGAAAATGTGACACGAGATGCTTACTCTGAAAGGGATGAATTTTATTTTGATTCTTCATACTTTAATTTTTTTCAAATAGAATTAAACTCGGACATTTCCTTTCATTATTACATTAATGCATCATTCCTTGAGAACACACTGGTGAACGAAGAAGATATTATGAAAGCTGAAAAACCAAGAAAGAGGACTCATTCATTGTCCTAAACCCACCATGCATGTTGTATCTCATTTTAGTGGGGGTGGACTTGGTATGCTATATCCATGGAGTCCTCAACAAAAAGGAACAAGTCCATGTTGGAATGAATAATTTTTGTTGGTTCATGAGCAAGAAACCTCACCCACCATCATATTGGGGATAACCGATTAGAACTACCCATCTGGAGGCAGTCAAAACCCAGGGCCAACTTGGGGGATTAACCCAAGATTTATCCTTATTTTCTTATTCAAATTATATTTTTATTTCTTTTAATAAATTTCTTATGTTATGTTTTTACTTTTTTTAGGTTTTCAAAGAGAAAAACTTAGGTTCCAAACTCAAAATTGCATTGCCAATAAGTCAGGTCATACCTCTCCTTTATACTTTCTTGCTGTTGTGATTCATTTTAAAATATGAATACATGTTAAATACACTATAATTCATTGAGGTCACTGCATCATTTAAGTGTGGGGGAGGTAACCTTTGTAGTTTAGTATTTTCATTTTGTGTTTGCTTTTCAAAAGAAAAATTGAGTGTTTTCATATTTTTGTGTGTTTATTTTTCAATTTTTAGTGCGTTTTTGAAACTTTTGAGCTGAAATGATTATCATTACCATTTTAAAACCCATGTTATTGAGTGAACCAATTTATTCAATGAAAATGAGCTTAAATGAATGCTTAAATGACTTTGTTTCGAGTTCCAATATTTTGGAATTTCATGAAGAGTACACTGTTTTTTGAATCCCATGCCATATTTCACTGTCTATATCATTGAAATCACTTTCTTGTGAGGATTATGAACCATTTGGTCATATTATTTTCATTCAAATCATTTATTGAGAGAACCAGACCATGCTTACTTTAACGAGAATTTGATTTATTCCTTTAAAAACTTCAGGGTTTGGGGTACATGTGTTTTAAATGACTGAGGAATTTATTTGGTTTAACCCAACTTTTCAAAATAATCCTTATTATTATGGCCTACCATACATTAATCATTGTATCAGCTAGAAGCCATGAATAGCTTGTTAGGTTAGCCAAATTACAAGCCAATTTTCCTTATTCAACCAGCTCTTGAAGTGAAATTACATGATCTAGTTGAACTTAAGTGTGGGATAAGATGTCTTGTGCGGTACTACCTGATTTGGTGATACTTTTGGTAGAATATAAAATTTTTAAGATCTTATGTTTCTACTAAATATTTCATTTTGTTAAAATATGTGCCTTTTTGGATCTTTCATGATAAAAGAAGTTGTGCCTTTCTAGAGCTTCCAAAGTAGAAAGAAAGTTGTGCCTAACTGGAGCTTTCATGAAAAAAAATATGTTTGAGAAGAAATTTTTGCTGGTGAAATGCTAAATTGAATGATATTTCCTTTTTTTCTCATGATGATGTAGCTGATTTTCTACAAAGGGGAAGAGAAGAAGACCATTATTGAGTGAAAATTAGAATCTTCTAATTTTGCTTCATAAAGAGCCAAACCCTCCATTTTCGGCGTTAAAATTTTTTACATCTAAATCCTACCAACCGAAATCCACAGAACAACCCTGAAAAGGCCTCATGAGAAATGCATGTCTTTGGATCACATCGGGTGGAGAAGTATGAATTTATCAAGCCTATGGTGACTCTTGTGTGAGTTTGGATGAGAAAATCCTTGTTCAACATTTACATTTGTGAGATGAGAGAAAATTAATGTGAGGTAGGTGTTTTTTGTGCATGGGATAAGAAATTAAGTGGAAATATATTAAATAATATGAAATGGAGAACTTTAAATAATTATTTTTGATGAGGCATGATATCTTTTTGTTTCGTATTATGGATTTGGTAGATCTCATTGGAATGTGTTTTGGATGTGATTTGATTTGATTTTTTACTTCTCGAGGATTCCAAGTGTTAAGTGTGGGAGAATTGATTAAGAAAATATTTTCAATTAAATTTACATTGAACTTAATTGTTTTAAACCCACAAAAATTTTACTCTAATATGAATTGCTTCATTTTTATGATATTGGTGTTATTTTGAGCTGAACAGTAAAAACGACCCATTTCAAATTTTCAACTATTTTAGATTATTTTGTAGTTTGTCCATAAAATATTTTTCACTAATCCAAATTGGAAGTTTATTTATTTTCCAAATTCTATACATCCAGGGATTCATTTAATATTTTTGGACCAAAAAATGAATCGACTATATGGAATCCCTAACGAATCTCAAAAAGTGTCTCAAGAAAACTATTTACAGTTATGCCGATTTTTGGTATGGGGTCCATAAAGCATTCTTGGTGGACTCAATTGTTGTGTAATTTGGTGGATGGATGAACAAGGGGTTTGGGAATAGCTTTCATTAAGTAAAGGCTGTGTGAATTTTATGTTTAAGGGGACATTAAAACTTTTTAATCTGGGGGTTGGCGTTTTGGAGAGTCTGAGTGGACAGAATAAATTGTCAGAGTAAAAAAATCATAAATCTCTACATACTTGTCCATATCCACTAAGATTTTGAGGGGAAGAGCCCAACATAATAATGAACATCCTTTAAGAAGGGTAAATTGCGTGAACATGTCATTTAATGGGGTTAAAATGCGTCAACATTCGGGGGAAAAATTCTGGCTATAAAAGGAGGAGAGGTCCTCCCTCTCAAAGCATCACTCATTCCACCCCATTTCTCCTCGGTCACCAAGAAGGGGAAATTTTGGGATTTATCTTTTATTTATTTTATTTTTATAGTTTTGTAATGCCTTATTTTTCCCCATTCATGTCGATTACCCTTACCATGTTGGGGTAAAAATTTTGACTGATTAGGGAAGGGTTGGTTTTCTACATTGTAATTCTTGAGTTCTTGGACGTAATTGAATGAAATTTCATTCTTCTTCAAAGTTGTTTTAAATTTCATATAGTAGATTTTATTATCAAGTGCTATAATTCTTGAATTTTAATTCTGTTAGTTATTTTTTCCTGGGTAAAATAATCATTATCTCCCTCCACTAATTTCTGGTTTATATACGATGGAATAGACTAGGGATTAGTGGTGAAGTTCTCTATGATAGTCAGCACGTGTAAAAGGTGTATTGAATGTTCTGAATTGTTTGGGATAAACAAAACCTGATCAGATATTTTCCATTTCAATTTAGAAAATTCAATACAACTATTTTACACATGGAAGGAGAGTTGAGCAAACCAAGATCTTGGTAAGGTTTTCTTTCACTATCATAATTTCACCAAGGAAGTGAGAGGAAACGATTGTGGAAACTCACTTTAATAAACTAGGAATAATAGGTTTTAATTAAATTGAAAAAATATAGGATTAAAATTAGGAAACCGACCCCGAACTAATCACCCTTTTTAATATCATATTTTTCAATCATTATAATTTCAAACTTCATTTCAAATGCACAACATTTTTACCCTCTTTTAAAAGTGACAAACTGATTTTGTGTGCACTCCTCTTCAGGAGACTTCCAAGGGTCAATCACTAGAATACACTTAGGAAATTTAAAAATTCTTTTGCCACGCCCTATGAAAGGCGTGCGTCATACATGGTTCCATTACCGGGGAGGCAGTGCCAAAAACTAATTATAATTATTTGGCTCTTTTCAAATTAAAAAAAAATATTTTTTCATGTTGTTTTCAAATGACTATTTCTTTAATTCATGGAACAATTACCCACTGATAAATGAACCAATTATTGAATCAACATTTTCTAAAGAGGATGGTGTTTCTTATATTGTAAGACAAGTGAGGTTATTTTGGAAAACAAATAATGATGAGAAATCATTCAAAGAATTCATAGATGGACTAAGGGAGGACATGAACAAAGATGTTTTTGAAGCAATGGCCCGAAAGCTAACTGAGTTCTCCCAATAGTTTCCAGAATTTTATGAAGTTTATAAGGTCCAAGAAGACCCCCATTAATTATACCTGATTTTTTTTATGGAGATCCAAGATATAGTGGAGACTCTCTACCAACCTCTACCTGGTACTACTCAACTCCAAGAGGTGTTTTCCATTGAAGAAGATATTGAATATAAACAAACTAAGGGAGATAATATTTTCTAGAACTCATTATCTCTTGATTTTGTGGAAACTGAATTGAGTATTACCTCCCCTTATTTTAATTTTTCAGATTCATCCAACATGTGTATTTCCTTGGAGGAATACGATGGAAGAGAAGATTCATCTAAAGAGGAATATCTAAATCTCCCTAAACCTATTGAACATTTATTAGAGGGAGTACCTGAGAAGATCAAATTGCATTTTCTAGAGGAAAATGTGACACGAGCTGCTTACACTGAAAGGGATGAATTTGCTATTGATTATTTATAATTTAATTTTTTTCAAATAGAATTTAACTCTGAAATTTCCTTTTATTATTCCATTAATTCAACATTCCTTGAGAACACACTAGTGAAAAAGAAGATATTGTGAAAGCAGAAACCAAGAAAGAGGACTCATTCATTTCCCTAAACCCACCACGCATGTTTTATCTCATTGTAGTGGGGTGGAATTGGTATGCTATATCCATGGAGTTCTCATAAAAAAGGAACAAGTACTTTCTGGAAGGAAGTATTATTGTTGGTTCATAAGCAAGAAACCTCACCCACCATCAGATTAGGGATAACCGATTAGAACTGCCCCTCTGGAGGCAGTCAAAACCCAGGGCCCACTTGGGGGATTAAACCAAAATTTTTCCTTCTTTTATTATTAAAATTATATTTTTATTTCTTTTAATAAATTTCTTATATTATGTTTTTAATTTTTTAGGTTTTCAAAGAGAAACACTTAGGAGCCAAACTCAACGTTGCATTGCCAATAAGTCAGGTCGTACCTCTCCTTTATACTTTCTTACTGTTGTGATTTATTTTAAAATTGGTATACATGTTAAATACACTTGAATTCATTGAGGAAACTACATTATTTAAGTATGGGGGATGGAACCATTTTAGTTTAGTATTTTCATTTTTTGTTTGTTTTTCAAAAAAAAATTGAGTGTTTTCATATTTTTGTGTGTTTATTTTTTAATTTTTGGTGTGTTTTTGAAACTTTTGAGCTGAAATGATTATCATTACTATTTTTGAAAGACATGTCAATGAGTGAGCGAATCTATTCTATGAAACCGAGCTTAAATGAATGCTGAAATGACTTTATTTCGAGTTCAAATCTTTTAGAATTTCATGAGAAGTACACTGATTTTTGAATCCCATGCCATATTTCACTATCCATATCATTGAAATCACTTTATTGTGAGGCTTCTGAACCATTTTTTTGATATTATTTTCATTCAAATCATTTCTTGAGAGAACCATACCATGCTTGGTTTAACCAAAATTTGATTTATTCCTTTCAAAACTTGAGGGTATAGGGTACATATATTTTAAATGATTGAGGCATTTATTTGGTTTTATGCCACCTTTTCAAAATAATCCTTTTTTATTATGGCCTACCACACATTAATAATTGTATCCCCTAGAATCCATGAATATCTTGTTTGGTTAGCCACGTTACAAGCCAATTTTCCCTATCCAACCTGCTCTTGAAGTGAAATTGCATGATATAGTTGAACTTAAGTGTGGGAGAAGATGTATTGTGGTGTACCAACTCATTTGGTGATAATTTTGGTGGAATAAAAAATGTTGAAGATCTGATGTTTCTACTAAAGATTTAATTTTGTTAAAATCTGTGCCTTTCTAGAGCTTTCATGATAAAATAAGTTGTGCCTTTCTAGAGCTTCCAAAGTAGAACAAAAGTTGTTCCTATCTGGAGCTTTCATGAAAAAATATATATGTTTGAGTAAAACTTTTTCTGGTGAAATGCTAAATGGAATGAGCTTTCCTAGAGTTCTCATGATGATGAATACAATTTTCTAGAAAGGGAAAGAGAAGAAGACATATTCTTGAGTGAAAATTAGAATCTTGTAATTTTACTTCATAAAGAGTTAGACCCTCCTTTTTCAGCCTCAGAATTTTTAACATCTAAATCCTACCAACCAAAATCTACAAAACAACCCTAAAAGGTCCTCATGATAAACACATGTCTTTGACTCACATCAGTTTTATAATTTAGAATTTATAAAGCCTATGTTGACTCTTGTGTGAGTTTGGATGAGAAAATCCTTGTTTAGCATTTACATTTGTGAGATGTGAGAAAATTCATGTGAGGTAGGTGTTTTGTGTGCATGAGATAATAAATGAAGTGGAAATATATTAAGTAATCCGAAATGGAGAACTTGAAATAATTATTTTTGACGAGGCATGATATCTTTTTTGTTTCGTAGTATGGATTTGGTAGATCTCATTGGAATGTGTTTTGGATTTGATTTGATTTGATTTTTACTTGTCCAGGAGTCCAAGTGCTAAGTGTGGGGGAATTGATTGAGAAAATATATTCAATTAAATTTAAATTTAATTTAATTGTCTTAAACCCTATAAATTGTTACTCTAAGATGAATAGCTTCATTTTTATGATATTGGTGTTATTTTGAGCGGAACAGTAAAAACGACCCATTTCGGATTTTTAACTCTTTCAAATTATTTCTGTAGCTTAGCCATAATATCTTTTTCACTAATACAAATTGAAAAATTATTTCTTTTCCAGATTCTACACATATAGGGATTCATTTAATCTTTTTAGACCAAAAACTGAATCGACCATATGGAATCCCAAACGAAGCTCACAAAGTGTCTCAAGAAAAATATTTACAGTTATGATGATTTATGTTTTGAGGTCCCTAAAGAATTCTTAGTGGGCCTAATTGTTGTGGAATTCAGTGGATGGATGAGATAAGAGTTTGTGAATATCTTTAATGAAGTAAAGGCCATCTGAATTGGCCGTTTAAGGGGACATTAAGGTTTTCTAATCTGGGGGTTGGCGTTTTGGAGAGTCTGACTGGACAGAATAAATGTCCAGAGTAAAATGATCATAACCCTCAGAATAATTTTCCAAATCCGCTGAGATTTTGAGAGGAATCTCCCAAGATAATTATGAACATCATTAGAGAAGGGTGAAATGCGCGAAGATGTCATTTAATGGGGATAAAACGCATCAATATTCAGGGAAAAATTCTTCCTATAAAAGGAGGAGAGGTCCTCCCTCTCAAAGCATCTCTCATTCCACCCCATTCATCCAGGGACACCAAAAAGTGGAAGTTTTCAACTTTCTCTTTTATTTATTTTCTTTTTCATAGTTTTTAATGCCATATTTTTTCCCATTCATCTCAATTATCCTTACCATGGTGGGGTAAACATCTTGAGTGATTGGGGAAGAGTTGGTTTTATACATTGTAATGCTTGAGTTCTTGAACATAATTGAATAAAATTTATTTCTTCTTCAAAGCTATTTTCAATTTCATATAGTGTATTTTATTATCAAGTGAAATTTTTCTTGAATTTTAATTTCGTTATTTATTTTTTCATTGGTAAAATCGTCATTATCTCCCTCCACTAATTTCGGGTTTATATACGATGGAATAGACTAGGGATTAGTAGTGAAGTACTCGACGATCGTCAGTATGTGTAAAAAGTGTAGTGAATGTGATTAATTGTTTGGGATAAATAAAAACTGATCGGGTATTTCCCATGTCAATTAAGGATATTCAATACAAGTATTTTACACATATAAGGAGAGTTGACCAAATCGAGATCTTGGTAAGGTTTTCTCTCACTATCATAATTTCACCAAGGAAGTGAGAGGAAACGATTGTGGAAACTCACTTTAATCAACTAATAAGAATAGGTTAAAATTAAATTGAACAAGGCAAGAATGACAATTAGGAAATCGACCCCAACCTAATCACCCTTTTTAATATCATCGTTTTTCAATCGTTCGAATTTCAAATTTCATTTCAAAAACACAATATTTTTACCCTCGTCTAAAAGTGAGAAACTGATTTTGTGTGCACTCCTCTTCAGGAGACTTCCTAGGGTTAATCACTAAAATACACTTAGGAAATTTTAAAATTTTTTGCCTCACCCTACGACAGGCATGCGTCAAACTTGACGCCGTTTCCGGGGAGGCAGTGCCACAAACTAATTATAAATATTTGACTCTTTTCAAATTAACAAAAGCAAATTTTTTTTCCAGGTTGTTTTCAAATGACTATTTCTTTAATTCATGGAAAAATTACCCACTAATAAATGACCCAATTATTGAATCAACCTTTTCTGAGGAGGATGGTGTTTCTTCTATTGTTAGACAAGTTAGGTTATTTTGGGAAAAAAATAATGATGAGAAAACATTGAAAGAATTCATCAATGGACTAAGTGAGGACAGGAACAAAGATGTTTTTGAAGCAATGGCCCGAAAGCTAACTGAGTTCTCCCAATAGTTTATATAATTTTATGAGGTTTATAAGGTCTAAGAAGACCCCCATTAGTTATACCGGATTTTTATATGGAGATCCAAGATATAGTGGAGACTGACTACCTGCCTTTACCTAGTAGTACTCAACTCCAAGAGGTGTTGTCCATTGAAGAAGAGATTGAAGATAAACAAACTCAAGGAGATAATATTTTAATGAACTCATTATCTCTTGATTTTTTTGAAACTGAATTGAGTATTTCCTCCCCTCCTTTTAATTTTTCAGATTCATCCAATATGTGTATTTCCTTGGAGGAAGAAGATGGAAAATAAGATTCATCCAAATAAGAATATCTAGATCTCCCCAAACCTATTAAACATTTATTAGAGGGAGTACATGAGAAGATAAAATTGGATATTCTAGAGGAAAATGTGACAGGAGCTACTTACTCTAAAAGGGATTAATTTGATATTGATTCTTCATACTTTAATTTTTTTCAAATAGAATTAAACTCTGACATTACCCTGCATTATTCCATTAATGCAGCATTCCTTGAGAACACACTGGTGAACGAAGAAGATATTGTGAAAGAAGAAACCAAGAAAGAGGAGGACTCCTTCACTGTCCTAAACCAACCATGCATGTTGTATCTCATTGTAGTGGGGGTGGACTTTGTATGCTATATCCATGGATTCCTCAACAAAAAGTAACAAGTACATGATGGAAACAAGAATTTTTGTTGGTTCATGAGCAAGAAACTTCACCCACCATCAGATTGGGTTAACCGATTAGAACTGCCCCTTTGGAGGCAGTAAAAACCCAGGGCCCACTTGGGGGATTAAACCAAGATTTATCCTTCTTTACTTATTCAAATTCTATTTTATTTCTTTTAATAAATTTCTTATGTTATGTTTTTACTTTTTTTAGGTTTTCAAAGGGAAACACTTAGGAGCCAAACTGAATGTTGAATTGCCAATAAGTCAAGCCGTACCTCAACTTTATGCATTCTTGCTGTTGTGATTCATTTTAAAATTGGTATACATGTTAAATCCACTTGAATGGATTGAGGACACTGTATCATTTAAGTGTGGGGGAGGGAAACTTTGTAGTTTAGTATTTTCATTTTGTGTTTGTTTTTCAAAAATAAAATTGAGTGTTTTCATATTTTGTGTGTTTATTTTTCAATTTTTGGTGTGTTTTTGAAACTTTGGAGCTGAAATGATTATCATTACCATTTTTGAAACCCATTTCAATGAGTGAACCAATCTATTCCATGAAACTGAGCTTAAATGAACGCTGAAATGACTTTGTTTCGAGTTCATATCTTTGAGAATTTCATGAAAATTACCCTGATTTTTGAATCCCATGCCATATTTTACTTTCTATATCATTGAAATAACTTTCTTGTGAGTCTTATGAACCATTTTTATCATATTATTTTCATTTACCTCATTTTTTGAGAGAACCATTCCATGCTTTCATTTAATAGAATTTGATTTATTCCTCTCATAATTTGAGGGTTTGGGGTACATGTGTTTTAAATGATTGACGCATTTATTTGGTTTTAAGAAACCTTTTCAAAATAATCATTTTTATTATGGCCTACCATACATTAATCATTGTCACCCCTAGAAGCCATGAACAGCTTGTTAGGTTAGCCAAATTATAAGCCAATTTTCCCCATCAAACCTTCTCTTGAAGTGAAATTTCATGATCTAGTTGAACTTAAGTGTAGGAGAGGATGTATTGTGGTGTAATACCTCATTTGGTGATACTTTTGGTGGAATATAAAATGTTGAAGATCTGATGTTTCTACTAAAGATTTTATTTTTTTAAAAGTTGTGCCTTTCTGGAGCTTTCATGATAAAGGTAGTTGTGCTTTTCCAGAGCTTCCAAAGTAGAAAGAAAGCTGTGCCTATCTGGAGCATTCATGAAAAAAAATATATGTTTGAGAAGAATTTTTTGCTGGTGAAATGATAAATGGAATGAACTTTCCTTGATTTCTCAAAACGATGAAGCTTATTTTCTATAAAGGGGAATATAAGAAGACCATTTTTGAGTGAAAATTAGAATCTTCTAATTTTGCTTCATAAAGATCCAAACCCTCCTTTTTCGGCCTCAAAATTTTAACATCTAAATACTACCAACCGAAAGCCACAGAACAACCATAAAAAGTCCTCATGAGAAACACATTTCTTTGACTCATATCATGTGGAGAAGTAGGAATTTTTCAAGCCTATGGTGACGCGTGTGTGAGTTTGGATGAGAAAATCCTTGTTTAGCATTTACATTTGTGAGATGAGAGAAAATTCATGTGAGGTAGGTGTTTTTTGTGAACGTGATATGAGATGAAGTGGAAATATATTAAATAATCTGAAATGTAGAACTTGAAATAATTATTTTTGATGAGGCATGATATATTTTTTATTTCATAGTATGGATTTGGTAGATCTTATTAGAATGTGTTTTGGATTTGATTTGATTTGATTTTTACTTGTCCTGGAGTCCAAGTTCTAAGTGTGGGGGAATTTATTGAGAAAATATTTTCCATTAAATTTAAATTAAATTTAATTGTTTTAAACCCAAAAAAAGGTTACTCTAAGATGAATTGCTTCATTTTTATGATATTGGTGTTGTTTTGAGATGAACATTAAAAATAGCCCATTTATGATTTTTGACTCTTTTAAATTATTTATGTAGTTTGAACATAACATCTTCTACACTAATCCAAATTGTAAAATTCTTTATTTTCCAGATTCTACACATCCAGGTATTCATTTAATCTTTTTAGACCAAAAGCTGAATCGACCATATAGAAGCCCAAACGAAGCTCACAAAGTGTCTCAAGAAAACTGTTTACAGTTATGACGATTTTTGGTGTGGTGTCCATAATGCATTCTTGGTGAGCCCAATTGTTGTGTAATTCAGTGGATGGACGTTCAAGGAGTTTGGTAATATATTTCATGAAATAAATTCCACGTTAATTGTCCGTTTAATGGGACATTAAAGCTTTCTAATTCGAGGGTTGGCGTTTTGGAGAGTCTGACTGGACAGAATAAATGGTAAGCATAAAATGATCATAAATCTCGGAATACTTGTTCCAATCCACTGAGATTTTGAGGGGAAGTGCCCAAGATAATTATGAACATCATTCAGGAAGGGTGAAACATGTGAAGATTTCATTTAATGGGGATAAAATGGGTCAACATTAGGGGAACAAATTCTGGCTATAAAAGGAGGAGAGGTCCTCCCTCTCAAAGCATCTCTCATTCCACCCCATTCCTCTTGGGACACCAAGAAGGGGAATTTTTCGGCTTTCTATTTTATTTATTTTCGTTTTCATAGTTTTTTAATGCCTTCTTCTTCCCCTTTCATCTCTATTACCATTACCATGGTGGGGTAAACATTTTGAGTGATTGGGGAAGGGTTGGTTTTCAACATTGTAATTCTTGAGTTCTTGGACGTAATTAAATGATATTTCTTTTTTCTTCAAAGTTGTTTTCAATTTCATAGAGTGTATTTTATTATCAAGTGCGATCTTTCTTTAATTTTAATTCCACTTTTGATTCTTTCCTTGGTAAAATAATCATTATCTCTCTCCACTAATTTCTGGTTTATATATGATGGAAGAGACCATGGATTAGTGGTGAATTACTCAACGATAGTCAGTGTGAGTAAAAGGTGTAGTGAATGTTCTTGATTGTTTGGGATAAAAAAACCCAATCATGTATTTCCCATGTCAATTAAGGATATTCAATACAACTATTTTACACATGGAAGAAGAGTTGAACAAACCAAGATCCTGTTAAGGTTTTCTCTCACTATCATAATTTCACCAAGGAAGTGAGAGGAAATGATTCTAGAAACTCACTTTAATCAACTAAGAAGAAGAGGTTTGAATTAAATTGAACAAGAATAACATTAAAATTACGAGACCGACCCCGACCTAATCAACTTTTTTAATATCATAGTTTTTCAATCAATCAAATTTCAAATTTCATTTAAAAAACACAACATTTTTACCCTCGTTTAAAAGTGACAAACTGATTTTGTGTGCACTCCTCTTCCGGATACTTCCTAGGGTTAATCACTAGACTACTATTAGGAAATTTAAAAATTGTTTTTCCACTCCCTACGACAGGTGTGGGTCAAACTTGGAACCATTTTCTGGGAGTTAGTACCACAAAATAATTATAAATATTTGACTCTTTTCAAATTAAAAAAACAAAAAAAATATATTTTTCAATGTTGTATTCAAATGAATATTTCTTTAATTCATGGAACAATTAACCACTGAGAAATGAACCAATTATTGAATCAACCTTGTTTGAGGAGGATGATGTTTCTTCTATTTTTATACAATTGAGGTTATTTTGGAAACAAATAATGATGATAAAACATTCCAAGAATTCATAGATGGACTAAGGGAGGACATGAACAATGATGTTTTTGAAGTGATGGCCTAAAAGCTAACTGAGTTCTCCCAATACTTTCCAGAATTTTATGAAGTTTCTAAGGTCTAAGAAGATCCCCCATTAGTTATTCCTGATTTTTCTATGGATATCCAAGTTATAGTGGAGACTGACTACCTTCCTCTACCTAGTACAAATCAACTCCAAGAGGTTTTTTCCATTGAAGAAGAGATTGAAGAAAAACAAAATCAGGGAGATAATCTTTTCCTGAACTCATTATCTCTTGATTTTGTTGAAACTGAATTGAGTATTACCTCCCATTCTTTTAATATTTAAATTCATCCAACATGTGTATTTCCTTGGAGGAAGACGATGGAAAAGAATATTCATCCAAAGAGTAATATCTAGAGCTCCCCAAACCTATTGAACATTTATTAGAGGGAGTACCTGAGAAGATCAAATTGAATTTTCTAGAGGAAAATGCGACACGAGATGCTTAATATGAAAGGGATTAATTTGATATTGATTCTTCATACTTTAATTTTTTTCAAATAGAATTTAACTCTGACATTCCCTTTCATTATTTCATTAATGCAGCATTCCTTAAGAACACACTCGTGAATGAAGAAGATATTGTGAAAGCGGAAACCAAGAAAGAGGATGAATCATTCATTGTCCTAAACCCACCATGCATGTTGTATATCATTTTTGTTGGGGTGGACTTGGTATGATATATCCATGTAGTTCTCAACAAAAAGGAACAATTGCATGCTGGAAAGAAGATTTTTTGTTGGTTCATGAGCAAGAAACCTCACCCACCATCAGATTGGGGATAACCGATTAGAACTACCCCTCTGGAGGCAGTCAAAACCCAGGGCCCACTTGGGGGGATTAAACCAAGATTTATCCTTCTTTTCTTATTCAAATTCTATTTTTATTTCTTTTAATAAATTCTTATGTTATTTTTTTTTTACTTTTTTTAAGTTTTAAAAGAGAAACACTTAGGATCCAAACTCAACGTTGCATTTCCAATAAGTCAGGTCATACCTCTTTTTTATACTTTATTGCTGTTGTGATTCATTTTAAAATTGGTATAAATGTTAAATCCACTTGAATTCATTTAGGACACTACATAATTTATGTTTGGGGGAGGTAAACTTTGTATTTTGGTATTTTTATTTTGTTTTTCAAAAACAAAATGTGTGTTTTCATATCTTTGTGTGTTTATTTTTCAATTTTTGGTGTGTTTTTGAAACTTTTGAGCAGAAATGATTATCATTACCATTTTTTAAACCCATTTCAATGAGTGAACCAATCTATTCCATGAAACTAATCTTATATGAATACTGAAATGACTTTTTTTTCGAATTCAAATATTTTGAATTTCATGAAAAGTACACTGATTTTTGAATCCCATGCCATATTTCACTATCTATATCATTGAAATCACTTTCTTGGGAGGCTTATGAACCATTTTTGACATATTATTTTCATTAACCTCATTTCTTGTGAGAACCAGACCATTCTTGATTTAACAAGAATTTTATTTATTCCTTTCAAAACTTGAGGGTTTGGGGTACATGTGTTTTAAATGATTGAGTCATTTATTTGGTTTCAAGACACCTTTTCAAAATAATCCCTTTTATTATGGCATACCATACATTAATAATTGTAGCCCCTATAATCCATGAACTACTTATTAGGTTAGCCACATTACCAGCCATTTTCCCTATCCAACCCGCTCTTGAAGTGAAATTGCATGATCTAGTTGGACTTAAGTGTGGGAGAATATGTATTGTGGTGTACTACCTCATTTGGTGATAATTTTGGTGGAATATAAAATTTTGAAGATATGATGTTTCTACTAAAGATTTCATTTTGTCAAAAGCTGTGCCTTTCTGGGGCTTTCATGATAAAAGGTTTAGTGAATTTTCTTGATTGTTTGGGATAAACAAAACCCGATCAGGTATTGCTTACATCAATTAAGGATATTCAATACAACTATTTTACACATTGAAGGAGAGTTGACCAAACAGAGATCTTGGTAAGGTTTTATATCAATATCATATTTTCACCAAGTGAGAGGAAACGATTGTGGAAACTCACTTTAATCAACTAAGAAGAAGAGGTTTGAATTAAATTGAACAAGGATGTCATTAAAATTAGGAAACTGACCCCGACCTAATCACCCTTTTTTATATCATAGTTTTTCAATCATTCGAATTTCAAATTTCATTTAAAAAACACAACATTTTTACCCTCTTTTAAAAGTGAAAAAATGATTTTGTGTGCACTCCTCTTCAAGATAATTCCTAGGGTTAATCACTAGACTACACTTAGGAAATTTAAAAATTGTTTTTCCATGCCCTACGGGAGGCGTGCGTCAAGGCTGTACTAAAGTTCAGCTCAATGTTTTGTGTATATTAAAGACTTTTCCAGAACTTGGAGGTAAATCTCAGATCTCAATTGGATACAATCTATAGTGGTTCTACATAAATTCTCACCACTTCTTTGATGTATATACTTGAAATTCGGTTGAGTGAAAATTCCTCTCGAATTGAGATAAATTGAGCTATATTTATAGTATGTTTCACAATAACCCATATAGAATTATTTTCTCTAGATGTCTTTAGATGTCTGGTGACAAAGTCCATGGTGATGTTTTCCCATTTCCATGTTGGTATGGGTAATGGTTTAGTCATCCCTTTAAAATTTTTCCTTTCTTTCCTTCACCTGTTGACATACTAGGAACTTTGATGATTATTCAACATTATCCTTCTTCATATTGTCCCATAAATAGTTCTATCATAGATCTCAATACATATTTGTGCTCCCTGGGTGAATAGAGAAGGTTGAGCTATGTGCACCATTCAAAAGATATCTATTTTTCTCTTGATTAGATGGTACACATAATTAAGAACCAAATCTTTCAACACCTTATTCATTAACATTAAACTTTGGGGATTTCTATTTTCTTATAGCTTACACTTTCTTCTAAATTTCCACATCAACTCTTTGAGAACCCTTTATCTTTTACAAAAGAGACAATTGAGAAATCATTTGTAAAAGGATTGGTGATGTTCTTTCCTTTTTTATTCCCATTTACATCTTTTTCAAGTCTAAGAAGATCAGATCCTTCTCAATTCTCACCAATGATAGAATTACTAGATCCTTTCTACTCAAAGCATCTACCACTTTATTTTTCTTAAAAGGATGGTAGTGGATTGGGAAATCATAGTCCATGATCATATCTAACCATCATCACTAGAAAATATTCATCACTTTCTATGTGAATATATACTTGGGGATTTTGTGATCCATATATATCTCACACTTCTCTCCAAACAGGTAATGCTGCCAGATTTTCATTGAAAAGATCACTGTAGCTAACTCCTAATCATGCATTGGGTATTTCAACTGCCTTGAATAATAGGATATCACTTTTTCATTTTTTATTAACACACAACCAAATACATTATTCTAAGCATCACTAAATACCATGAAAAGTTATCCACTGATGGGTAGTGTGATTATATGTAAAATTATGTGCCTCCTTTTCAAATCCTTAAACCACTATTCATATTCATCATTCCAAGAAAACTTGACTCTCTTCTTAGTTATCTTGGTTAGAGGGTCTAATAGTCATGATAAATTTATCACAAATCAATGATAATACCCAACTAATCTATGGAAACTATGGATATCTGTCATAGTTGTTGGGCCCATCCATCTTTCAATTTATTTTTTGAAGGGTCTACATATATCCCATTTCTTGTGATGATATTCCCCCAGAATGAGACTTCCTTCACCCAAAACTCACATTTTATGTTCTTTTCATAAATACTCTCATTTCATAAGGTACTTAGCACAATGAGTAGATACTCCTCGTGATCCTCCTTGCTTTTGGAGTATATTAGAATATCATCTATAAAGACTACCACAAATTTGTTAATGTAATCCCTAAATACTATATCCATCGAGTACATGAATATTGATGGAGAATTAGTGAATCTGAATGGAATTACTATGGACTCATATTGCCCTTACCTTATACAAAAATTAGACTTGGGGATATTCTCCTTATTCACCGTAAATTGGAAAAATCCCCGATTACAGATCAATGTTGGAGAAGTATTGTGCTCCACATATCTAATAGAACAAGACATCAATCCATGGAAGATGACACTTTTTATTTATCATGATCTTGTTAATCTTGTGATGATCAATGAAAAGTTACCTTGAACCATCCTTCATCTTAATGAAAAGGGATGGTTCACCCCATAGTAAATCAGTTGGGCATAATAACCCTTTATCCAGATTCTCCTATTGCTATTTCTTATACTCCTCAATTTCCTCAAATTCCATTATTTATATAGTATTGGATAATGGAAATTCCCTAATTATAATCTCGATTGAAAATTAAACCTCTCATAAATGAATAAGACTAAGAAATTCATTTTGAAACACATCAGTGTATTACCTCAAAATGGGAATGTATTCATGGACGATTATTTCCTCAGAGTCAGTCATTTGAGCAAGATATTCTTTATCAAAGAAAAAATAATATCCATTATTGATATCTTGGTTCTAAATAAGATTCATCGTCCTCCTTGAACTTGTATAGAATCATAGTATGATTTATGATACACAGAGTGATTTCCATTTCATAAAAATCTATGTTGGATCTATATTGGGTAAGCCAATTCATACGTATAATTTCATCAAATTACCCAAATGGGGGTATGAAAAAGTTTTATGGGAATTTCATCCCAAAAATTGTGACAAGGTAGGAGTTATAAACTTTGGATGCAATAATTTCCCCATTTACCATTTTCACTAATAGCTCTACTTCATGCTTCATAGTGCTGTTTGAATAGTTCTACTAAACTATCCTGATATGAAGGAATGCATAGAACCAAAATAAAAAAGTATGTTTGATATTTTTTAATGAATAACTAGCATACCTCTCACCACTTAATTTCTGGGATTCACCTAAGCAGTTGTGATGAAAAAGGTCTCCCTTGCTGCCATGGAGGTTGTTGGCTATCTCAGAAAGCCCTCGGCTTAGTGCATTGGTTTGCAATGTGATTAGATTATTTTTAGTTGAAGCAATGAACAATGTGATGATGGTTTAATTGAGGATTCCTTTCCACCACCACATTGGTGGATTTATCCTATCTTAAAATACTAGCTTTGTGACATTCCTTCCCGTACTTAAATCATTTTTTTGTACCCCTTAGGAATTTTTTTAGTTGATTCTTTTCGCACCTTTGACAAGTGGGGTGCTGAAATTTCATGGCACCATTATATTTATCCATCAGACTACTATAATTATATTCCAATTTTTGTTTCTTATCACCATTATACCCTTGAAATTCGCCAATCTCTATTTTTACTTTGAGGGCATATCAAAAAGTTTCTTTATAACTATCAAATTTTCCGATCACCTGGGCTTTTCGTAGACTAGGTTTTCTCCCACCAAAGAAGTGGTAAACCTTGAATTTGAGGGTAATGAAAAATATTGAGGTGTATCATCAAAGTATTGTGAAGTTTTCCTCTTATGACTTGATATATTTCTCATATTTTTTTTTTCTTACGGGAAAGGAGATCCCTATCCATTTTATGTTTTAGAGTGCAAGTAAAACATTTAATGATTTTTTTCTAGAATTACTTCCACCCCATCAATTCAATATCTTCCTAAGGCGTTGTATTCTTGATCAATGTCAACCATTGATCATATTCTCCCTCTATATGATAAAAAAATAGTAAAACCTTCTCTTTCTCATAACATTGAAGGATGTGGATGATATTATCAAAGGATTTGATCCATCATTCTGTGATGAAGGGATCCAATGGTCCATTGAAGGTTAGAGGACTTTGTTGCATAAAACCCTCAAGTACAACTTTTTCTTTCTTAGGGGGATTTGGGATATCCTCCTGATCTAGGTTTCTATTCATAAACTGATTTAGCTAAGAGAGTATTTTCATGAAGTTTGCTATTATCACTCCCATCAGGTTGAGAATCTTGTTGGGGAAGTCATCACATTGACCGTTCCATTAATTATTTACCGGATTCCTCCTATTTTTTATATTATCTTGAATAAATGAAAAATTAGGTATGAGTATTTTTAAACTATTAAACACATAAATGAGTTTCCAAGGACGTTAAATAAATAAATTATAAATTACATGTATTTTCTTAACTTATAAATTTATTGGATTCAATCTAAATTATCCATGATCTATTTACTAACATATATTATTGTGGGATTTTTTTATTACATTAATAATAGTTGATAATGAACTTATGAATTTACTAAATAATATCCTCAGGGAGTGTCAAACTTGTTGTGCATCAATGCTCATTGCCATACACCAATTCTCGATCGAGTCTTGCTCAACACGGTGTTTTCGAGTTTTACCCTTGTGTACATCTATAAAAGAGCAACATCCACTTTTAGTATCCAGAATTGGATTTATTTTCTTGATTAAAATATTTCTATTTACTTACAAAAATTCAAGGATGTTTTATTATACTTAGTCTTATCCCTAAGTCTTTCTCTTGTGTTTTTTTGTCCTAATCCCAAAAATATCTAAACTTTTCCTTTGATACCAACTAGGCCAACCCTGATATTTATTTCACATTAATACATGATTATAATATAAGTTTAAACTCAATAAATCCCAAAATATCAACAATTATAATGTATTTTGGAATCAGGTACATTACATTATCATTTAAAATAAGAAAACATTATCTTTATTGAACACTAATTTAACATGCTCTCACTTAAAACTGCATTGGATAACCTGGGGAAATACATAAGAAAGGGGTGATATATAAATCCTAGTAAGGGAAAAACATTTCATAACATTTATATAGTAATACATGTTATGCAATATGCATATCAATGGAACATAAAAGGATTACAAATCATAAACATGAACAATGAGATATTATATAACATGATAATCATAAAGGAAACATGGGAAATGTGGAAAAAACTTATAACACTTCATCATAAACAAAGTTAAAGGATAAATTCCAAGACACATATTATAGAAAATTATCATAGAGGAATCAGGTTCACTCTTTATCCCAACATGATGTCTCATGAGACTAAATTTCAGCATGCTAATGGTTGTACATAATGGTTCATGGGATGGGTTAATGAGAGTGAAATGGGTATATAATTATTTTTAAATCAAATGGAAAGTAAGGGTGTTGTATTAAATCATACCCTTACAACCAAAAATCGAAACTAAGAATCATGACATAAAATAGGTGCTTGAATGGAAATTAGAAGAGAGAAGTACCTTACTTGAGTGTGTGACACGAAATGCTTGGGAGAAGCTTCTTGAGAGCTTGGGGTCACATTGAGAGGACTCTAGATTTGGTTGGGATGATTAATTATGTTCTTAAAGTATTTTTGGTGAATATAAATGAGATATTGGGTGGGTTTATATAGGAAATGGGTAGGTAATTCTTTTTCATTTCTCAGACATAGGTTTTGGACTCCATATAATAAAAAAACTATACCATGTTTTTTCCCTTGGTTTCCAAAAAATAGGATTGATTTTTTTTATTTTATGTGCTCAAGTTCTGAACATAAAAAAATACCCTTTATTATGTGGAAGTGAGACATACTCTTCAAGAAATGATTTTAAAAACTTAAAATATATGAATGGTTTTGGAGGATTCATAAAGGCTATATAAAATTAATAAAATAAATATAAAATCACATTATTTTAAAGGGATAACATATATTTGTTCATAGATACCATTTATAGTTTTTATCATATCAATTTTGGGTCATTATGATCTTATAATACACATTATATATTTATACGGTATTTAATTTTTATTTGAAAACTCAACTGTCTCAGATAATTATAAAAAATTCACTATTGGATAATTTAGAAATTATGATTTGAAAAATAATATTTATTTTATAAATATAATTTTTTAAATATGTGAATTTTAACATTTAAAATAACATTTGAATTCATAAAAATTATACGATCAGTTATATTTAATAAAAATTATTTTATAATAATATTTTATTAAAATATTATTTATTTATAAAATAAATTAATTCATTAAAATAACATCGTTAACTAAATTTGAATATTACCCAAAATTTTACTGCGTTTTATTAAGTAAAAAATAAAATCAATTACAAATTATTAATAATAAGAAGTAAATATAACCATTATTCTATTGAAAATAATTTAAATACTAAAATTTCTTATCTATTTATAAATATACATTTGATAAACCAGAAAACATCCTAAGGGTAAGGTGTAAAATAGTGAGACTTTCATGGGTTGGTTCGATGTTCATGGTTTGGGCCATGATCTCGATGAGTTTAAAATTCTCTCATAAATGGTTTTGATCTTTCTTAAGTTGTTGGATATATGCTTGGTATTGGTTAAGAGAAAGTACCTGTAATGTTATATCCCTTAGAAGCTCTGATAAACGGGCTTCATAAGGTATGATCCTACTCACTGTGTCCATCACTTCCTTTTTCTGTGTGAATTGGATTTGTTAAAACCCTATATTTATACTAATCATGTGACCACTTTTAACAAATATATTATAAATGGTAAAGATGATTATGTTTTTTTAAATGTTATAGGATATAATAAAACAAATAAGTTCATGTGTTTTTATAACCATATTACATAATAATACATTTAATTAGAACACAAGGGTAAATTTTATTTATAATGTTTCAGGTCATTACATTTTCCATCATGATATTTATAATATTTAACACAATTTTCCTCCTAATTTATTCCCTATTATCTTGGCATGAGAACCATAATCTCTCTTATCTTATAAGGATCAATCTACTTTGATATATAGGCATTTGAGTATCCGTTTATTGAAAATTGAAGCTCTAAATAAGTCTACGAGTCAATTTTACTCTATTTTCACAAATAATATTTGTGTATTTGTTCCTATTCTTCCAAATATTATAAACCCTATTTATATGGTGTTCTTAAATTTTGGGATTAAGTCCATTTAAGCTTGAATCAAGGATCGTGGTTGGTTGAGTGGTTGTCTATGAGCTCAAGGTGGGTGGTGTTCAATATTTCTCCCATAGTCTTGATGTTATTCTTGCGTATGTGGTTTTTATATTATTATTCCATTATGTAAATTTGTGTATTTTATTAATAAAAATGATTTGGGAACTTATTTAATGTTCGAGACTCAACATGGACCCCACCATGTTCATTGATGATTTTGAGATTGAGCTTATGACCACACATGGGGTGTATCATTTCCTTTAGAATAGTGAAATGAGATCATAAGTGGTAGAAATGAGCTTGTTTAATATATTTAATGGTTTTTTGTTCATTTAATGGTTGAGTTATATGAATGAATTAAGAAATAATTTAATTTTGTAATGTGGTAAAAGGTGTTGAAACTTTATTGAACATGGAAATGTTAGTAATTAAAGAGTTGCACCCTTGTTATTATTATTGATGAAAGGGTAACTAATAACGAACTTTGGAAATATATGAATAATTTTATAGTTTTGATGTTGGACTAAATATCCTAATACTTGGGTGGGGCAAGACTAATGCTCTACACCCCACTGATGCATTTCATGGTTAGATTCTAGACTAATACTGCAAACTCCCATGGTTTGGTCAAGGTTTGGGAACCTAGACTGATGATCTAAGGTAAAATAATTTAAATTTAATTTATAAATAAATTCCCTTATAATTAAACCATTAAATTTTATGATTTAGATGGCCAATATAGGTTGAAGCAGGTTTGAGGGGTTCAAGTGCCACTTCGAACCCGAGGGAAAGTGTGGTTAAATTGTATACTATTTAATGATGAAACCTATTTTATTAATTTCATTGTATATTTATTATCATGCATATGAATATAGTGATATTAAAATGGATATTTTTTTAGACACCATTTGTGGTGACCTATTTAGTTGTACTTACACCCTTCTCAGGTTGCCGATGGTTCTCGAGAAGACCTCATGTTTGTAGGTTCAGATTATGGAAATGAACTCATGGTAGATGGTTGACTTGGAATGGATATTAGATGAGGGGATCAAATTTGATGTCAGGAATTGACTTAGGATATTATAATTGTGTCTTTATTTTGGTTTTCCTTTGACACTATATACTCTCATGACATGGAATATTTTTTTGTATTAGTTTGTGGGATTTTAACTAGTGTGGGGATTTGGATATGTGAAATATCGATATTTATTATTACATTATGATATTTTTTATTTTTATTTCCACATTTGGTTTACTATGAAAAAGAAGGTATCGTCTCTTCATGTATACATTTAGACCCTTGATTCTATTTGGTATCCTCTGGTGTATTGGGAGGCATGCCCGAGGTTAAGTAAAAAACTAGATCAGGGCATTGGTTTAGTGGCTTTTAGGCTGGGATATTACAAATTGGCATGAGAGTGGTATTTTTTTCTCTTGATTTACTCTTTGGAAAGGGTAGACAGGCAACGAGGATGTTACTGGGCTTGATAATGAGCTCATGCATTGGAGTAGCTAACCCATATGTGTGAAAAAAACCAAGTAACCATGATGTTATTACTATTCTTAATACTTTCTTGTTACATTTGAAACATTATTTAACCTTGATTGAATAACTTAACAAGTGATGTTATTGTTTTTGAGGTTTTAATTATTGGCCAAAATGGAATGGGATTGTGTATTCATGCATCCTTTTAGGCACTCAGGGATTTATGTGATATGAATTATGTTACACACATAGAAGAGAATGTGGGTTATGGGAAATAAAATGATTTTAAATTTATTTTATTATTTAAAAGATTTTGTGCATAATTAAGAAAATGAAACTGTTTTAATTTAAAAGATTTTAAATTGAAATGGTTAAAATAGTACCTAATGTGTAAGTTGGATTTGTTTAAAAATTTAAAGATGCTAAAATGGTGTCTATTGTGATGTTTAGAATTTGGAAGTTTGATTAACCTAGAGTTAGCCATGTCCCCTAATAGGGACGGTCGAGGGTAGTGATAATGAAGTGTTTTGTCTGTTGGGATATTGCTTGTGGAAAAAAAATTTATGGATAGTCATGATACGTCCCTTATATAACTGTGAATTTTTTTTTATGTACCCATAAATGTGATTTTGAAATTTTAGAGAGATGCCACCATGATTACATTTACTGGAATGTTGATAACATTTCACTACTAATAATTTACATCCAGTAGTGGGACAAAGAACCTTCATTGGTTTTGGGTGATAGGGGAAGAGAAGTTTCATGACAACTTCACTCATTTTATGTAGTTTATGAAAAGATACTTAGGGTGGGAATCACCAATTATGTTTGACATGTCTAGAGAGTTCCGGATACATCCTCCCTGGATGTTTTCTGAAGAGGGTGGACCTAAAGTAGCAGATTTATGGATTGAGTCTATCTGAAATTTTTTTTCTCACTTAGATACTTCTATGTAGAACCAGTTCAAGTCATCATCTTAGATTCTTTGAGAACTAACAAAGTGCTGGTGGGATATTTAGATCTAGTATGAGAATTTAACCAGGGTAATATGTTAGTGATGAATTATGTTGGTTGCTTCACTGGATTTCAACATTTTATTCCCAGTGTTTGTAAGAGATGAGACAATGAAAGTTTTATGTTTCTAAGATGATCTTAGATAAGAGATTAGGTACTTGGTGAACATCTTTCAATTGAAGAAGTATTCTGAGGTTATGAATCAGGCTCTCATTTCTAAGGGGTACCTGATGGCGGCCTCAATTGGTGTCCAGGTGGGTTTCTCTTAATGTTCTGATGGTACTTCCACTGATAGTATGAAGTGTCGTTATGAGAACTTTCACTAAGGTGATGGAAGGTAAAGTATCTAGGGAAGATGATTAGTCTCATAGGGTCAGTGTGGTAGACCAGGTCACATGCATAATTAATGTACTCAACCACTAGTGGAGTGTCGATATTATAGGAGGATTAGTCATGTAAAGTGGTTCTGTAGAAACCGTCAATAGATGGGTAGTGATGGAGGAACTATCCTGATATAAAACACTAGTATGGGATATTCTACCTTATATTAGTCTAGCAGTTAGTGTTCCACTGGACGTACTTGTCTAGGCGGGGGACACAATTATTTAGGGAAAGTGTGTTCATATCAGTAAAGGAGTGCAACACAGATGACTAAGGTATGAGAACAAGGTATAGGCATAAGAAAACTACATGTAGTTTATCATACACCCGGTGGTAGAGAGAATGGACCATTTTCCATTTAGGGTATAATTACTATAACATCCATGCTTTCTAGTGATTTTTTAGATACCAACACATCATATTATTTTAGATATACTCTGTTTGTGAATGGTTTGGGCCTGGATTTGGTGTATTTTTTTGAGGTCATGTCAATTGATATTCCATTATGGGTATGAAGAGAGGGTATCTGACATTAAAAAGAGTGTTTCCTTGAGATTGATGGGTACCATCTCATTTGGTAATGTTTCATACTTGAGATGTAAAGTTTCAACTTGATACTAGGAATTGAATGGTTAGTTTAATCTCAATATCACATTGATTTCTACTATGAGAGAGTGACTTTAACATCTCCTTAGGATGCAATTTATACCCCCAATAGATAGTGGGATATCCAAGTAGGTAATTCATATAAAATTTGTTGAAATTTTTGTGAAATTATATTCGAGGTAGAGATACTTATTCTTGATGATGGGGGTGTCGAGCATGATGTATTCCCTCCTATAGTGGATAAGTTTCAGGACATGTTTTTTGAGAAGCTTTTAGGACTTCCACATAAGAGAGAGGCTGAGTTTATTATTGAGTTTATTCTTGGAGCTGAGATAGTTTCTATTCATCCTTATAGAATGAAAATATTATATCTTCAAGATATTAAGACTCATCTAGAGGAGTTAGTGGATAATGGGTTGATTCATCTGAGTACCTCTCCCAAGGGATATCTAGTTTTGTTATACCAGAAGACTGGTGGAACATTTTTCTTATGTGTTAATTATTTGAAGTTTAACCAAATGGAGATTATGAATTGATATACTCTTCCACATATCAATGATGTTTTTGAATAAATAATGGGTTACTATGTGTTATTTATGATATATTTTAAATTAGGGTATCATTAGTTTATGGTAAGATCCTCTGATATACCACATATAAATTTCAGAAGAAGTTATGAATTGAATAATTTTTTTGATGCTGTTTGGTCCAAAGAATGCTCTTTCTATGTTCATGGACTTGATGAACTATATATTTCAACCATACATAGATCAATTTTTGGTTGTCTTTGTTGATGAAATATTGGTGTACTCCCAGTCTTGAGATAATCATTCCAAACATCTTGACATCATCCCGAGTATATTAAGAGAGAATAAGATATATACCAAGCCATCTAAGTGTAATTTATTGTAAAAATTTATATTTATTGGGTCACATAATCTCATAGTAATGTGTGTTAGTGGATATTAATAAATTTCAAGAGGCTATTTCTTAGTAGCCGGCCAAGAATGTTTTTGATATATGAAGATTTTTCTTTTTGGAGGGTTATTACAGATGGTTCATCAATGTCTTTTTTTACTTGGTATCACCATTATCGGGCATGAATAATATGGGTGTAAATTTTGAGTGGTATGAGGAATGTGAGAATTCTTTCCAGGAGATGAAATAATGTTTGACCACATCACCAATTTTGTTCTTACCCAAACCAAGTGAAATGTATACTTTGTTTTGTGATGTTTTTGGGATTAGAATTTGTGTAGTGTTGATGCAGGTAGATCGAGTCATGGTTTATGGATTATAAAAGTTGAGGTAACATAAATATAAATATCGTACACACATTATTATGTTAGTTTCATTGGTTTATGACTTAAAGTGTTGTAAGAATTATCTTCGGGTGAGAGGTTTAATATTTTTATCAATCACAAGATCCTTAAATACATATTTTCCCAAAATTATTTAAATATAAAATAGTGTATATGAGTGTATTATATGAAATACATTGATTTTAACCTATCTCATACACCATGAAACTGTAATAGTGTTGCTGATGCCTTGATTTATAAAACATAGACTCATGAAATATAAGATACTAGATCTAATTAGAAGATGATGACATTATTTTTTAAGATGTATATAGGTTTTGAAGAGGAGAAAGAGTAGATGAACCTTGTGTCCTTATCGACTTAGACCAATATTTTGAGATGGATCAAGGAAAGACATTCTGAAGATCCAAAATTCCTAGCATTGTGCGATTTATTTGATGGTATAGAGATTCCTCCTGACTAGACCATCAATGATGATGAGATCATCCTTATTCGTGGATGTGTGATTTATCCTACTTGTAGTCACAAGGAGCGGATGCACAAGTCTCATGTCTCGAAGTGTGTGGTTCACCCATGCTTGAAAAAAATATACCATGAACTTTATAGAAATAATTGGTGTTCGAGAATGAAGAAGGAGATCAAAAGTCTCATGATGTGATGGTAAACCTGCTATAGGTGAAGGCTAAGAATCAGTGACCTACTAGGTTTCTCAAGCCGTTTCCTATTCCAAAATGGAAGTGAAATGATTTGGAAATGGATTTTGTGGTGGGATTACCATGGACTCCCTAGAATAATGATGTGATATGGGTGATTTTGGGTTAGTTAACAAAGGTAGAACATTTATTACCAACCAGGGAGACATTCACCATTGATCAATTGGGTGACTTGTTCATTTGAGAGATAGTGTATTTGCATGGGGTACCTCAAAGTGTTATTTTAGATAGATACAAACCATTTTAATTCATACCTATATGTCCCAAAGGCCTTATTTTTTATTGATTTTTTATAACCCACCTTTCAAGGGATGAGGGGGAACCCTTACAAGGCTCGTAGGCTTAAGGATTACATGACCCATAGGTCTTAGAAGAAATATCCAAACAATAACTACGTGGAAATTCTCCTCCCCAATACATTCATCGTTATATCATATCTCTACCTTCACATTACTATTCGTCTAGGATTCTTGTGCATACATAGGCTGGTTCTAATAGAAATGCCATACCCTCTGTTTCTTCCACATCCATTAGCTTCTACTCTGGTAAATACGCCTGCTCTGAATCCTCATCTAGAGTCCGCTCCTTGTAGAGTCTTCATACTCCATTCATCACAATTTCAAGTGGCCAAAAATCCTTGAGGTGGCCCGTAGGACTTGAAGGACCTAAGGACCAAACCGGTGGATCGAAATCCCAAACAGAGGAATAATTCCATCTACCACAGTACCGAAAAGTACCCTACTACAGTACTACTACAATAACTCAGAAATATGTCTCCACCCGGTTTTGAACTAAATTCTCTTGGATTCACTTGCCGATTCCTCACCAACTTTGGAGAGGATCTTGTTCACCCATTTTAATTCATGATTCTAGAAAATATTTCATAAGTTTTAGTTTACTTTGGTGTTTTAAAGTACATCTTTTCACCCACAAATGGATGAGAAATCAGAACGTATTATCCTAGTGTTAGATGACATGCTGAGAGTATGCATCCAAGATTTTTGTGTAACTTAGGAAAATCACCTAGATATTGTTGAGTTTTCCTATAATAAGAGTAATTGGGTGGATATTCAGATGGAACCATATGAGGTTCTCTATGGTAGGCCTTATATATCACCCATGTATTTGATGGAAGTAGGAGAATAAGAGTTGTTGGGACCGAGTCTCGTACAGGAGATGTCAAAGAGTATTTAGTTGATCCAGAAAAGTATGGATAAAATCAAGAGTCGACATGAGATGGAAAATGATCAACACCATTGACCTATTGGGTTTATTATTGGTGAGCATGTGTTTCTCTCAGCGTCACTATAATTAGGCCACCCTCAGATTCATAAATAGGGAAAGTCGGTGCACAAATATGTGGGGTTGTTTGATATTGTTGATAGGATCATACCAATAACGTATCAATTGGATATTATATAATGGTATAGTTATATGAATGTTGTTTTCACTTATCACATATTTCATAGTATCATCCCAACCCATTTCATGTGATTTATGTTTATGATTTTAATCTTGAGAGTGATGTTTTCTTTGAGGAGCATTCAATTAGTGATGTGTATCATAGTGAGAAAATTATAAGGGGTAAGACCATGCCTTTGTTTTGAGTGATGTTTTAACATGGACATGTTAAAGAGGAAACATAGGAGAGAGAGGATGTTATGAGGGCTTAGTGGGATTCTCTTTTTACCAAGGTGGCTTTGTGATTCTTGGGAGAGCATTTTAAGGATGAGACGTTATAAGGTGAAGATGTTATAAGATCCCATCCTTTCAATGAGGTATGTTTCATTTTAAGTTAGGTTAAAATAATTTAATTTTTTTTAATAGAATGATTCCTAAGAGTAAGGAATTTATTTAGAGTGTATTAGGGTTTTAGGGGAAGGAAATAGTGAATGGAGAGATATATAATGCATGTTGCATGATTAGAACACTGTTAGTACTAACTGTGACCCCTAACCATTCACTATAGATAAGGGATGTGCATGGTTTATAAAAAATAAAAGGGGATTCAAGAAACTGTGTGGACTTGGACAAAGCCAACTTCATGGCCTCTACATGATTTGAAAAATCGTGCTGGATCCCAAGAAAACCATGTGACCTACACCTCCCTTGGATAGAGGAGACCACATGATTAACACACGATTTTCCAAAAAGTGTGGCATAACCATGCAAACCTTTAAAAGTGGTGATTTTACAAAATTTATCTCTCGATCCTTATATGATATAATATTATTTTCTTCCTCATCTCATCCCAAACAACATGGTATGAGAACCAAAATCTCTCATCTCTTCCAAGGAACAATCTCCTTTGATTCTTAGGTGTTTGAGGTGATGCTTAGTGAGAATCGAAGCTCTAGGTATATCTATGAGTCATTTTTATTCTATTTTTTGGAAGAAGCTTTATGTGGTTGTTCCTATTATTTTAAATCTTATAGACCTTATTTTCATGTATTTTTTAACACCCTAAAGTTCTAAAATAATAACATTTTATTCAATAATGTATTTGACATGCAACACCAAGATGAGAAGGGAATATAACACCTCGAGACCTTAAAATATATTTATTTTTAAATAAATTCAATATCTTCAATAGATTTCATTACAGGAAACACTAATTTTATCTTGTGTTACATGAAATAGTGAGTTTCATCGACAACTTTCATTACATACAAGACCGAGTTTTATCGAACAACAATATACTATTAATATTATTATTTAATATAATAGTTATCACCTAACCATCAGAATGGAGGGTATGAATAAGATTTAATAACTTATAAACATATATATTTTATACAATTTTATTGATTATTTATTAATTATAAATTAAATAATTATCATTTAAAAGGAAAATAAATGTTTTCTGAAATACCGTATTTTTTTGAAAGAAATATTAGTCACGCTTTGCGCACATAATTTAAAATTAATTCATAGTAATTTTAGAAAATTATTCTGGAAAAATAAACAGAATTTTTTAAATTTGAATACCAAAATTATCTTTGGGTGAATTTTTGGAATTTTTATTCGAAGTTTAATTTTTTTGATGAATAGTGAAAAATAATGGATTTTAATTGAAAAATACCTTTTCATATAAATATTTTATAATTTTACATTTTATTTTTATTTTTTTAAAGTAAAATTAGTTCAATTATACATAAATTAATAAAATTTATGCCATTTAGATCAATTTATTATATAATTTGGATATAAAAACATTTCAAGCTTTTGAACATTTTTCTTTCAAAAACCTTTTTTCTTATATCGTATGTGGGATTAATTTTAAATTAAATTTCTCATGTTTTGTGAATTGAATTTGAAAAAATAGATTCCATATTTTGAATCATTATAATTTATAATTTCTCATACAGTTAATTCAACTTTTTACCAAAATGAATTGTGAATGCAGTAAAAGTTAATTACTATAATTAAGTTAAAAATTGATTTACTGGGGGTTAAACTGGAAGGATAAGAGAGAAAATGACCTAAAATATTATCTTAATTTTATTTAATGAGTTTATTTTGATATTGGTCATAAAAGTATTTGAAATATGAAAATTAATTTCCACTTTCTTTTGAATATGTCCCATATAATAAGTTAGGTAAAGAAAAAGACAAAAAAATGATTTTATTAATTTTAATTTCTATAAATCTTTTGTATTGGAACAAAAATAAATCGATTCAGTTATATATATTATTTTGAAATATAATTTTTTTATTATAGTAATTTATCTTTAATTTTTAGAGATAAAATAATTACTTAATATACTTAAGAAATGCCAATGCAATAATTATTTAGTAAGTAATAAAATAAAATAAATGATACTAAAAATATTAAAAGTGAAGTAAATTGAATAAATTATTATGTTATATTATTTTTTAGATGAATATATCATTTTAAACATGTTTTAGAATAATATATTCTAATTCCATTACTGTTTTAATATTTTTAAATTCAAATTAAATGAATAATGTCAAAATTGATATTAATGTTATTTTATAATAAATTGTGTTTTATTAAATGATTTAAAATTACTAAAAATCCTATATTCTTCAAAGTGATTTTTAAATGTTAATAAATATAAAATATGTCCCATTAATGGTACAATTATTCTTTAATAATGAATATATTGACCTCTAGTTAGTAAAAAATCTGTTCGTGTGGTTAAGGTTAAAGCAATGTTTTTATGTTACATGCATTTGTGTTAAACATAAATAAAATTTTAATTTGATAAATTGGAATTAATATTTATAATTAGTGAGTATAAATTTTCTAATAATTCTCACTTTAATTTGACCTTAAATGATAAATTACATATGTTAGAAAACTAGTTACCATTGAGAAAACCCAAAATGATAAAAATATGGAAACTTAGAAGTTAAGGAACAAAAAGTTTAAAAAATGCATTTAATTGTGTGTTAGAGGTGTATCTAGACCATATAATCCCTTGAAAACATTAATTATCTAATTTTTAGCCACTTTAGGTTACATTGACCACCCAATAATGAATACTTTTGAGAATTTACAAGAATGCCACTCCTCAACTATAAAAGGGAACTCACTCCCCTAACTCCTTCACACCTATAATGACATTAGGCTCATCAAAACCCTACCACAATTGATCCCCCAAATTCCATCCCCTCATCCTATAAGATTTATTTTTGGAAGAAATATTTCTTATAATGAGTTTTGTACAAACCAAAGGAAGATACCCAAAGAAGAGGTAATGTTCTTCATCGAGCGTCTTTATTTTACTTCTTTCTCTCACCCCTTCAATAATTATTAAACTAAAATGATATAAAAATTTATATATAATACATATAATTGGATATTTCTATAAAAATTTAATGATGTAAAACCATCTCTACTTACATCAAATGGGTTATGAATTCATCGTTCGTGTGTACCGTGGATTACCACTTCGCGTACCGACATTGTTCATTTTTTCATTTCCACCTCTCAAGGTAGGTTATGATGAAGTATATAGATTATATATAAGAAATTTATCACATAATTATACCTCATGATTCATTAAATCATATATAATTTATTACTTTCCTTTCTGTAGGAGACATGATAACGTCACTCATGTGTACGATGAAATACGACCTCTTGAAGCGATATGATTCATCTTTCACTAACGCTTCACATGGATGTTAATAATGATAAATTTAATGATTATATGAGATATAAATTACATAATTATAATATTCATGAAAAATTTATCTTTCTTTAAGGATAATATACATCATTTTATTTATTTTCGTTTCACTCATGTAAAGATGATAACATAGTTCATGTATGTGTGGACTACCACCTTCAAGAAGCGACATAAGTCTCTATTTATCACCACAACACATGGATAATATATATAAGTTTATAATATGATATATATGATATTATTATAATTATTGAAATATTTTATTTTACTTACCTACTTTCCATATTAATAATTTGAAAATGGAAATGTCAGACATGCCTACGTATGACCTACCGTCTTCATGATTGTAATATTTTTCATTTTTTATAACCATCATTCATGATTGGTTTTAAAAGTAAAATTAATAGAAAAATATTAAAATTATTTGAGGATTATTATTCTAAATATTATTGAAATATATAATATGCATAATAACTAGATGTTTCCTGATGAAACACTCATGAGAAAATAAGGAAATCAACACCCAAAACAATGAAAATAATGAAATATTAGTAATGAATTGGTAAAAATATGTTATAGAGGTATAATATATGATATTAATATGTTTTTTAAATAATTAAATAAAATGTTTAAAACCCCTATAAATTATATTAAATAACACTTAAGCAAATGTAAGTGCAAGGTAAGGTATTTCTTAACTCAACTGTTTTTATTGGGTTAATCTTCTACTTTATTTATTATGTCATTATAAGATTATGGGTATAATAACATTTGATTACCTTATTTTGTATTTACACTTGAATTATGTTTTTTATAGTTTATACACATAATATATTCATTTATTAATTATCACTTCAACATTATGATCATTTTAAGAGTTTATTTATCAATATCATTCTAGTCAAGATTGTTTACTCTTGAATTTCATTCAAAGGAAATTATTTGCTAATTTCCTAATAAAACCATTTAATTTTATTATTATACAGTTATTGATGATGTTTTAAGTTAATAGTTTCATTTTCCCACTCTTTGGTACATAAATTAATTGAGATTTGTTATAAATAAAATCTGACTTTATTTCCATCTTCAGTTTGAAATCTGTTTTCTTCCAAAACCATGTTTTCTAGAAATGTTTTCAAAAATTATTTTAAACATTTTAAATTGATTTCTTTTTTATTTTACCAAAAATTTGAAATTAATATTCTTGTCATTTTCTGAAAAAGTAACATACCTAACCTTTTTAGATTGAAAAAGGAATGTTCTTTTACTTTTATGGCATGTATAGAATTACAAATTATCATGACCATAATTTATTTGTATATTAATTTTCAATTTTATGAGGGTATTTTTGAATAAATTGTTTTTAAAAGATATTTTTAAAGAAATGGATTTTTAATTTTTTTAAAAAAATGAAATATTATATTTTTCTTAATAATGTTTTTTAGAGATATATTTTATAGAATTTCTATTTATAAATGAAAAAACCATTCATTATTACTCCAATAAGTATATGTTTATACCTTAATTATTCTTACTATGGATGGTTTATGATTATTTTTACCAAGTAAAGTATTTACATTCACTTACTCGATTCATTTTTGTAGTAATTAACTTTGCCTTGAATTATTCACTTTCCCATAAAAATTAAATTTCTCCTAAATGTGAATATTATTTATCAAGGATATATTTATTGTGCAAACTATATACAATTTTTTATATAGTGTTTAATTTGACAGTTATTTTATTAACTAGGGAAATGTTGATAAATATGTATCTTTTACTCGATAGAAAAATTTAATGATAAGGCACCTTATTTATAAATTAAATCGATTATTTAATATATGAGAAATGATTTGTACTTGAAATATATAGGTTGGGGACTAGTTAATGAAACCCCATTGATGCATTGGAAGCCTCATGAGATGAAATATGTAGGCCAAACCCTATATATTTTTAACCGTTATGTTTTAAACTATCTAGAGGATATATCTTGATATTAAGTGTCTTGTGATAGATCTTGACACAAAATCAGATGGTTTTTTTACCTAGTATGTTCAAAACTATCTTGAGGTTAGATATTTATTGTTAAGGTATCATGTTCATAAAAAACCCGGCGTCTGATAATTTAGAATTGGTTTCATTTAGAATTCAGTTATTATTATCCATGATATTTTCAGAATGATATTATCTCTAGATTTATTTCGTTCTCAATTATTTATTAAATGTCATGTGTTTTCAATTATTTAACATTACATATTTATTATTATTATTGATTCATGATATATTCGAGTGTACATAACCCTTAACGAGCATTTAGGCTCACTATTATTTTGTTTCCTTTTCTAAGATTCTATGAAATGTACTATGATTGATATTAAAGGATATGCTATAAGCAATGAATTTATTCTCGAAAAAAAATCATGTTATAATTTTTGTATTCAAATGTAATATGGGAATCATTTTCGCATCTAGTTTATCAATACTAATAAACTATTTTTTCCTTTGGGATGTGATTCCTTGTATATTATTCCAATGTAATATATTACGACACCAAATCTGGGATAATTGGGTTAGGGTCATTACACTTGGAATCCATGAAACTTTAGTAGAAACCTTGGGAACTAGATATAAAAAAACATAGATTAGAGAACATAACTCTAAGATATAATTTGAGTTTAGGTATAAAAGATCATCCTAATGCTTAATTAAGGTAAATATAATGTGGGGTTTCCCGTGAAATACATCTCTCTATGGATACTATAAGTGGAAGTGGTTTTGGAACAAATGTACCTAGGGGTTAAAACTCCTAAAAAGGCACTTCAGGATTAACTCGAACATCACCCGATACATGAAAATGGAACTTACTATGCACCTATTTTGACACTCTTGGGGGATATTATTAGGATTATTAACACTTTATTTTAAAAAAATTATAAAGTATTTGAATAGATAATGACAATGAATGAAATTGGTTAAACCTTATACCAAGTAAGGACATATTATGAAATAAAATAGATTAATAATTGGGATTCAAGAATTAAATTGTAGAATTATTTTTCCAGTGGTATTTTGTTTATAAGAGTCATGAAACGTATTAGAATTGTTTTAAAATATAGAAGAATATATTTATTATTTAACTTAAGAGTTATGGATACCATCATGGGTTAATGTGTTCAATATCAATTATGAGTTTTAATTATTAAACACATCATTGTGGGTTTTATGGTTTGGGAATCTCTCAATATTGAGTACATTTTTGAGAAATTTATGTTATGTGTATGTTATAGTAAAAACGTTATTTAAGGAAAAATGCCTTTACATTTTATTGACATAAGTTTAAGGGTATTGATAACGTTTATGGTAATTGTTATTATTAATTACATTTTAATAATAGTAAAATAATATTATTATAATTTGTAGAAAAAAATAAGTTGTATTGAAAATTCTACTAAAATGGTCATTTATTGAATAATATTTTTTTTCAAGTATATCTATCATATTTTCTTTGGGAAAATTATAGGAATTATATTAATATATTTTAGAAAAAAGATAACCCACATTTGAGGTGAAAACTCATAATTTCCAACATGGCCATGTGGCTTGAACCCATGACCGAAGGATAATAATGGTTTATTGCCAACTACTCTTCTACTTGAAGTCTTGGTTAATGTGTCATTGTTTTTAGATAAATGATTTAAAAAAATATTAATGATGAAAAAGTGGTATTAATTTTGAGGTTTTAAGATTAACGTATTAACCATATTGGATTTGAAAATATTTATAGATAGACAGAAATAATTTTCACTCTTTTATGGATATTACAACCTGTTAAAAGTGAATTTTAGTACGTCATGCATAAAGAATCATTTTTTGGATTTTTATATCTTGGAGTAAGATATGAATTGGAAATTAATCAAATCACAACCAAAGGATAAAATTTTCTTATAAATTATAAATGTATCAATTAATTATACTTCATTACATTCTTATATAGACAAATAATTCATCAACCTTAATAAAAATGATCTTGAAATAAAATGTTATCATATTACCATAAATTCTAATGATATTAATGACTATTTTCACACCTATTTGATTTTTGGTATTGAGGCCCTTAATTTTCCATTGATCATTCTCTTTCTTGTTATCAATAATCTATATCAATCTCTATAAATATTTACACTTTTCCTCTAAGTCCATATATTCACTTTTCACCAATTCTCTTATACTTTGGAAACCTAGTGATGTGTTATTCAATATAATCTTAGTACTTCCCTTTCACTCTTATTAAGATGATATTTTATGATCTATTTTTACAATGGGTTTTTTTTCAATGATGGAATTTACAAATATAAAAAATTTGACTAATGTGATCAATTTCAAATTGTGAGGACTCAATTTTTTAGGTGAGGATAATCTAACAACCTGAATTTCTAAAATAATAACCTTTTATTCTTTAGCATATTTGACACACAACACCAAGATTAGAAGGGAATATAACCCTAGAGACTTTATGATATATTTATTTAAAATAAATTAAATCTATTAAATATATTTAATTACACGCAACAATTAGTTTTACTTATGTTACATGCAACAATAAGTTTCTTAGATAGCTTGTGTTACATGCAAGATCAAGTTTTATCGAACAATAATATACTATTAATATTATCATTTGATATGATAGTTTTCTCCTAAATATTAGAATGGAGGATATGAATAGGATTAAATAAATTATGAAAATATATATCTTAAATTTTTTATCTATTATTTATTGATTATAAATAAAATAATAATCATTTAAAATAACAAGAAAAGCTTTCGAAAAAATAGTATTTTTATAAAAGACGAATTAATCAAGCTTTGTGAACATAATTTGAAATTATATTTAAATAATTTTAGAAAATTAATTTAAAATAATAAACTCCATTTTTTAAATCATAACAAAAAAATTATCATAGGGTTAATTTTTGGGATTTTTATGAGAAGTTTCATTTTTTGATAAATAGTGAAAAATACTGGATTTTAATTGAAAACCACCTTTTCATTTAAATTATTAATAATATTAAATTATATTTTTAATTGGTTTTAATGTAAAATTAATTCAATTATAAATACATTAATCCAATTTAACTCATTGGGATCAATTTTATGTTGAATATGGATATAAAATCATTTCATACTATTGAACATTTTCTCTTTAATAATTTCGCGTTCACATCGCGTTAGTGTGATTAATGTAAAATTAAAATTGTCCACCTTTTGAATTGAATTTTGAAAAATAAACTCCATGTTTAGAATAATTATACTTAATAATTTCCAATAAGTTCCACTTAATTTTTGGCCCAAATTAATAGTGAATGGAGTAAACATTAATTACCACGATTAAGGTAAAAATTTATTTTCTTGGGGGTTAAACTAGAATGATAAGATTGAAAATTACCTAAAATATTTTATTAATTTTATTTATTGTATTTATTTAGATATTTAAATTAAATTATCTAAAATATGTAAAAAAAATTCCAATTTCCTTTGAATATGATGTATATAATAATTTACGTAAAGAAAAATGAAAAAAGATACTTTTCTTACTTTTAATTTCTATAAATATTTGGGATTGGGGATAAGAGAAATAATTTTTTTATATATAATATGTTTAGATATTAATTTGTTTTATTTATCATTTTAATTTATATTTATCATTTAAAGATGAAATAACTACTTAAAATGCTTAAAAAATTCCAGCATTGTAATTATTTTGTTAGTAATAAATTAGAATAAATGATATTAAAAATATTAATATTGAAGTAAATTGAATAAATTATTGTGTTTAATTTATTTTTAGATGAATATGTCATTTTAAATAGGTGTGATAAATATATATTCAAATTCCATTATTTTCTTGATATTTTTAAATTCAAATTTTATTATTAATGTCAAATTGACTTAAATGTTATTTTATAATAAACTATATTTTATTAAAAGAATTAAAATGAATAAAAAACCTATATCATGACAAGTGATTTTTAAATGTTATTAAATATCCACTATGTCGCATTAATGGACAAATGTTTTTTTTATAATAAATATATTGGACCCAAATTAGTAAAACTATTTTAGTGCGGTAAAAGATAAAGCAATGTTTTTGCACGTTACATGCTATTGTGATAAACACACATAAGTTTTTAATTTTATAAATGTTATTTAAAATTTATAATCAGTAGTTCTAAATTTCATAATATATATAATTATAATTTAGTCTTAAAGGATAAATTACCTTGGTTAGAAAACTAGTTACCGTAGTGAAAACCCAAAATGGTAAAAATTAGGAAACTTTGAAGTTAAGCTATAAATTTTTTAAATATGTGTTTAATTAGGTGGTGGAGGTGTGTATAAATATTATAGTATTTAAATACCTTTAATTATCAATTTTTTTCTACCTTAGTTAATATTGACCTCCCAATAGTGAATACTTTTGAGCATTTTCCAGAATGCCACTCCTTCTCAAATCTAGAAGGGAACTCACCCCCTTACTTATTCAAAAATATAAAGTCATTTATATCAGTTAAAAAATACCCAAATAACTCCCAAAATTCCACTACCTAATAATTTAAGCCTTATTTTTGGAAGAAACTCAATCTAGGATGGGTTTAGTGCAAACCAAAGGAAGATGCCCAAAGAAGAGGTAATGTTTTTCAATAAGAATATTTATTTTAATTCTTTCCCCACCAAGTTAAATTTTTTTAAACCATGTTTTTATAATAATATAAGTATATTAAATTTAATAATATTAATTTATAATAAGTTAATGACATGAGTTATGAAATCATCGTTTGTGTGTACGTCAGACTACCGCCTCGCGAACCGATGTCGTTCGTTTTTCCATTTATACTTCTCAAGGATGTGTATTATGATGGATATAGAGTATATATAAGATATTCATAAAATAAATATATATCTATATTCATTATATCACAAGTAATTTATTACTTTCCTTTTTATAGGATACACGATAATGTCACTCGTGTGTATAATATACTACCGCCTCACAAAGCGATGCAGTTCGTCTTCCACTAACGCTTCATATTGAAGGTGATAATATAATTTTAATAATTTTATATGAATAAATGAAATAATAATAATATTCATGACATATTTATAAATATGTATATATAATATATATAATTCTCTTTTTTTCACTCATGTAAAGATGATAATATTGCTCGTGGTCGTGTGGACAACCACCTTCACGAAGTGATGTGACTATATATTTTTTACCAAAGTACATGAATGATATATATAAGTATATAATATGGTATATATTATATTATTATAATTTTTTAAATATTATATTTTACTTACCTTCTTTCGATAATGATCATAGAAAAATGGAAATGATACTTTTGTGTATGTTCAACCTACTCTCTCTATTATCATAACATACTTCATTTTTCATAATCAATATTAGTGATTGGGTTTGAAGGTAAAATTGATGTAAAAATATGATATTTATTTACAAATTATTATTCTAAAAATTATAAAAATATATAATATGTGCAATAACCCGGATCTTTCATGATGAAACACACATTATAAAACAAGGAAATTAACACCTGAAATAACGAAAATAAAGAAAGATTATTAATGAATGGGTAATAATATGTTATATAGGGATCATATATAATATTAATATGTTTCTAAAATAATATAATAATATGTTTAAAAGAACTATACATAAGTTTAAGTCATGTTAAACCAAATAGAAGTGTAAGGAAGGGGTTTTTTAACTTAATTTTTGTTTATTGGGCCAATCTTCAACTTTATTGGTTATGTCATTATAAAATTATGTGTATAATGGCTTTTGATTACCATATGTTGTATTTCCACTTTTTATGTGGATTTAAATTTTATTCACATAATCTATTCATTGATTAATTCTCACTTCAACATTATGATCATTTTAAGGGTTTATTTCGTAATCTCGTTCAAATCAAGACTGTTTACTATTGAATTTCAGTTGAAGGAAATTATTTGGAAATTTATAAATAAAACTATTTCATTTTATTATTACATACTGATTCATGATTTTTTCAATCAATAGATCCATTTTATACTCTTTGATACTGATATTAATTAAGAAAATATTTTTATGATGATCTAACTTCATTTCTCTCTTTTGTCAGAAATCCGTTTTCTTCCAAAACCATGTTTTCAAAAAGGGTTTTAATTTTTTTAATCTTTTTGAAATGAATTATTAATGTAATTTTAACCCATTTTTAATAATAACTATTTTTTCAATGGAATGTTTTTTTATTTTTGAAAACAATACCCGTTTGGTCTTTACTAAAAATGTGCAATGAATCTTGTAATTTTATTAATAAGGAACTTACCTATCATTTTTAAAGTGAAATTAAATGTTCTATTAAATTTTTGACATGTAAATAAATTCCCCTCATCGTGAAATTTATTTATTTTATCTTCCATTTTAGTTTTATACGATTATTTTTAAATAAAACTTATTTAAAGGTGATTTTAAATGAAAATTATTTTGATTTTTTTTCAAAATAAAAAGGATATTTACAACAAGAATGTTTTTAAGGATATATTTTATGGTATTTTTATTAATAAATGAAAAAAACCTATATTATTGCTCCAATGAGTATATGTTGATTCCATATTAATTATTCCTCTGGATGGTTTATGTTTATTTTGACCAAGGAAGGTATTGGCATTCACTTACTTGATTCATTTTTTTAGTAAATGAATTTTCCTTGGATTATTAACTTTCTTGTGGACATTAAATTTTTCCTAAATGTAAATATTATTTATTATGGATATATTTATTACCTAAACCATATAATTTTTTCCTAAATATAAATATTATGTAGAATGAATAATTATATTCTCAAAAACATTATGTGGTAATTTTTGTATTCAAATATAATATGGGAATCATATATCTATCTAGTTTACCAAGACTACTTAATTAATTGGTCCTTTGGGATGTGATTCCATATATCTTATGCCAATGTAATAAAGTACAACATCATCTCTTAGCTACTGGGGTCCGGGTCAATATAGAGATATTCTACTTTGTGATTAAAGTTGTTTTATCATGAATCAAGGGCCATGGTTGGTTGAGTAGGTTGTCTATGAACTCAAGTTATGTGGTTTATAAGATTTTTCCCAGATCCATAATTTTATTCATGTTTATTTGGTTGTTCTATTTCACTTATATCCAATGAATTCATTTATTTTATTAATAAAAATGAGATATTACTTTAATTGAAGTGTGAGACCTATCATGGACCCCATTGGGTTCAATGATGATTAAGAAATTGGGATTATGGCCACCCATGGGGTGAATCAATTCCTTAATAATGGTTAAATGAGATAATAAGTGGAAAAAAGTTCATGTTAAATATTTTAAATAGTTTTAAAAACATTTAATGATTGAGTTATACGAATTAATTAATAAATAATTGATTTGTGTAATGAGATTAAAGGTGTTGAACATTATGAACCATAGAAATGCTAGTAAATCAAAAGGTACACCATTGTTTTTATTGTTGATGAAAAGTTCACTGATGATGAGACATTTAAAGATATGAGTAATGGTATGGTTTGGATTTTGGAATGAAGCTCCTCATATTTAGGTTGGGATAGACTAATACTTCAGGCCCCACTAATGCATTGCATAGTTGGATACTGGACTGATGCTTCAAGATCCTATGGTTTGGCCAATGTCTAGATAGATGGATAGATAGATACTTTGATGTACAATGGTTTTAATTTAATAGATAAATAAATTCCCTTATGAATTAAATAATTAACACCATAAAGTTTATGGTTTAGAAAATCGGCCTAGGATGAAGTTGGTTTGACGAGTTCAGGTGTCACTTGAAACCTGAGGGAAAGTGTGGTTAAACTAGATACTATTTAATGATAAAAATTATTTTATTTACTTTCTTGTATTTTTTTCCATATCTCTACAAAACTATTATTAGACTAGATATTTATTTAGACACAATTGGTGGTTGACTGCTGAGTTGTACTCACACCCTACTCGGGCCGCTGATGGTACCTGAGAAGACCTCATGTTTGTTGGTTCAAATAAGGGAAATGTCCCTGTGATAGATGGTTGAGATGGGATGGATATTTGATGAGGAGAAAATATTTCATGTCAGGTCCTGACTTGGGTTATTTTTAGCGTCTTTATTTTTTTTCCTTTGACCCTTTAAACTCTCATGAGATGAAATATTTTTCTATATTGGTTTGTGAGATTTTACCCAATATCGATATTTGGATATGTGATGTATAAATATTTATTATTATTGCATATTATTGTTTATTTTGATTTAAACTATTACTTTACTATGATAAATAGGTTATAGTTCCCCTATGTATCCCTTTAGAACCTAACTACTTATTGAAAATTACGGGTTCTGAGGATTCATGCCTGAGGTCACATAATTAACCGGCTCATGGAATCATTTTAGTGGATCCTACGTTGAGACATCACAATATATATTACTAATATTGAGGTTTCTTAATGGGATATAATGGAAAAAACCATCATGGACCAGGTGTAACTTTTTAGTCAATTTAGTCATGTATTTGATGTGATATAATAAAATAGAGTTCTGTCTGGTCCACATTTTAAGTGGACCTACCCATGGGCTGTATTACTTTTTTAATTAATATTAAAAATAATTTTTATAAATAAAAAACTTGTTATTTAATAATATTAAATATTTAACTTGTAAAAATATTCATATAAATTTCAATTTATGTGTCTATTAATTACTTTCTTAAAATATATTCATGTGTATTTAGACTAAAAAATATTACATTACATTGATTCTATTATAAAATGGCCTTTTAAAAGTTATTAGAAATTATTTTATCATTTATTTTTATGTATTGATATTACACCCACTCATAAAAATTCCCTCTTTCATCTGAGCTAAAATATACTAATAAATCTTTGGTTCTATTGTAAAGCTTTATCCCTTTGTGAAAAATAAACTTTTGAGGGGTTAAATTCAAGATTCAAGAAATTCACCTGGGACCTCAATAAAAACCTCGAGACACCATTTCAACACTTATAAATCCATTCAAAGGATTAAAAACTCCATTTTGAATCCCATTGTTAAAACCCATGAAGATCAATCCTGATTCAACCAATATAATGTGTTTAGAGCTTGTGCATGGGAAGAATTTTTGTTCTAGGAATATTCAAGAGTATTCTTGACTGAAGGATAAAAAACATTGATGCTATCCTCATAGAAAGAATACATGGAAGAAAGTTCTCACTACTTGACATTGAAACCCATTTAGGAGGATTATGATGAAATTTTTTCCTATAATTTTTTCCGATCTCCACTAAATAGGCATGTAGATCCTACCAATTTATTTAGTGTTTATTGAAATTTCTACGATTCATGTTAATTTCATTCTGTAGAGATTAATATATTTTATTATACTCTTTCACATGTATTCATTGTTTTTCCCCTCTAATGTTACCATGGTCTATGAATCTTCCATCTATGGTGGAAGGGTAACCTGAGGGTCCCCTGCTAGATGAAAACTAGGGAAATAGAGTCCATGCACTTGACATGATTTTTTATGAGGATATCATGATAATGAGATGTTTAGGAGACATTTGAAACTCATATATATTTTATTCCCCTTTCTATTGGTACTATTGAACATCATTTCCACTCCCACTATTCAGATTACTGCTTTATGATGGGTGCAGAGATCTGAATAGTGGACAAAATCATGATTGTGACCTATTTGAGAGAGTGGCGATCTTATCATTTAGGGGACTTTCCTTGAGTGTGATTATCAGTCACAAATTTTTGTATAACTGATTAAAGTACATAGATAATTTAATAGGGAGTAAAGTATATGAGGCAATGAAGGATCATTATGGTTGAATCTAAAGTTGTCCTCTTTTCCTGAATTATAATATAAATTATCAATTTCCTTCCCTTTTACATAAACTAAACATAAATTTCATTTATCTCATGATTTTATAATTAATAAAACATTAGAAATATACATAAGTGATCAAGATTAGTGAAGATCAAACTCATAAATCCTTGATAATGACCATGTTCATTCCCACCAGATAACATTCTAACTTTAACAAACTTTTTATACGAGGCCCATGAAAACCTCTTTCTATCACCAAGAAAGGAAAAATTTAACTATGAAATTTTTTGACATCATAACAACATACCTAAATAACCAAAATTATGAAAAATGGTATATTTTCAGTACAAAATTTTAGTATTTTTAAAAATTAAAGTTATTATCACATTGATATTTTTATAAGTAAAAAATCATCTTTATTGTTGTAATAATGTTAAGTAAATAATTATAATTTTAAAAAATTAAAAATATTCAAAATAAATAAAACCAATTCAAAATATCAGTTCTCATTGTGGAGAGATTATAAAAAGGATAAATAATTAATTAAATTAATATATACACAATAAGAATGTGTCTATAACAATAATAATAATTATTTTATTAATAAAACCTAAAATATAAAAACTAACTATAATTGAATTTTTATATAATAACATAATGAACTTTAAGTGATTCATGATCTTTTATATTTATAGTACATGATATATAACACTAATAAAGAATAAAACACTAAGTAATATATTTATTTCAATCCTTAAAATAAGTCACAACTCCCCACATCAAACTTACTATTTCAAATATAGAGATATCTCATAAGGGTTAGTGATATAAAACTACTCATTAAAAGGAAATACTTATTTTGGACAGTGAATGTACTTTAATATATGCTCACATTTTTCATGATGATTCTTAGTACTATATGATTATAAAAGAAATTTCCTTTTAGATAAGTCAATTTCTTTCTTCATATAAGAAATATAAGTATTTATTGTGATGGAAAGGGGGTTATTCATGTGCATCCATTCTTTAGAGTATGAAATACACATATATGTTCTCTCATTCGAGGAACTTAATTATTGAAATTTTCATTTGAAAAATAATATTTTAGTCATATTTAAGAAATTTATTTTATATTTATAGTATTTTTAGACTATTAAATATATAGATGGCATTAAAACTTTCAGTATCCCTTAAAAAAATGATATTTAGATTACAAGAATAAATAAATAAAATAATTTAAAATTATAACATAAAGGTAAAAGATATCATAATATAGTATAGATAATTTTGAAAAATACTCATTATAATTTTGGAAATACAATTTGAATCATTCTAGGAGGATCAATAATTATAATGATGTGTGTTTTATTCTTACAAATCTTAAACTAATTAGTTATCATTTTACTAAAATTTCACAACAATATAAGATCGTTTTCTCTATTTAGATAGTGTGATAGTAATTTGAAACTTATTGTAGGATTATAATTCTAAAAATATTTTTTGAATTATTTTTGGAAAATATTCTGTAATATTGATGTGAATATTACTCCAATATATCATAAATAAATTAATGAGAACTATATAAATTTGTTATTAAAAACATTTGTAATTCATAAATGAATCGATGATCAGTGTCCTAAAATTTTGTGGCAATATAAACTCAATTTAATGATTTTAATCATTGGGAACACATTTTTATAACTTAAAATATTTATAATTATAAAAATAAACTTTTAAAAATCCAATAAAAATCACACATTTTAGTGATGTATGATATATTACTATAGATCATAAATGAAATTATGATAAATGTCCAAATTTTTAGGACAATTAAAACTTATTTGATTTATTTTTAGTATTCAACATTTGTTTATAAAATGAAATTGATTTTTAAACTTTAAATAATCACTTTAGATCATTTAAGAAACATCACTTTTTAGATTGATTTTTATTTTTTTATATAAGTGAAAAATAAATCCTAAATAATATTCTATTTTTTACGACAATCCAAGACCGCTTGACTAGTTTTTATCCTTAGTTGTGATTTTTCATTACTAAAATTATTTTTAATTATAAAAATACATGTTACATCATTTGAAGTAAAGTGTATATCAATTTTAGATGCAGTTTATTTTTAAAGGTGAAAGTGATTTGATGTCCATTTCACTTATTTTTCACAATAATTTTAGATTATTTACTCAAATATGATCATTTAAGACATGTTTATAGATCCGAAAATAATTTTAATAGTGAAAAGACACATATTATCATTCCAAGGATATCATATATTAGATTGATGTGTAATTTTCTCTTATAGGCAAAAAATGAATCATTGATCTTTGTCAAACATTTTTATAAAAATTTGAACTTTTTTTTCTAGGTTTTGATTATTTGATCCATATTTTTAAAACTTAAAAATTCACTTTTAATCATTTTGTCCATGTTTCACATAAAATTGATATGTTTTTTGTTCCTTCATGTGAAAAAATAACTCTCGAATGTGTTCTGAAAAAGTTATGAAAATTTGAACTTATTTTATTGGGTTTTATCATTAAAAAGATGTTTATAAAATTTAAATGATTTTTAATGATAATAAATCATTCCAATAAAATAATATGTTTGGACAACATGTTGTTTTTTCCTAAATTTCATAAACTAATAATGTATCATTGTCCCAAATTTTCATGAAAATACAAGATTTTAATCATGGTTTCGATCATTTTAGACACATTTATGATACTTAAGAAATAAAATTTTAATCATTTTGGTCACATCACACATTATATGGTTATTCAGTTTATTCATTAATGTGGAATATTAATTAAATATAATTTTCATAATATTTTATGAAATTCCATGATCATTCTATTGGATTTGATCATTTGATTCATGTTTATAGAATTAGAAAAAACTTAATTATTAAAAACACTTTAGAAGATTATATTCACATCATATTTCAAACTGAGAGGCGATTTTTTCTTACATATCAAAGATGAATAAATGATAATTTTCTTAATTTTTCATGACAATTGGGAATTATTTTATGAATTTTTATAATTTGATGTATGTTTGTGGAACTTATAAGACATGAGGAATAACCCAAGTAAAGATTATATCTGTTGTTGGTAAAGAAGGATACCATTATAATAAAGATTATATGAATATGTTTTGGAAAAAATGTGAAGATATGGGTGATTTTTTTCTATAATATATGGAATAGTAAGTCAAGGCCATAGCTTGGAGATATCTCTAAGATAGATTCAATATAACAGTCCATATATGTGATGATTGTGGAGTTTATATTGAAGGAAACCATGGAAAAGTGTTAATGAATGAGATAAAACTATATAAAACTATTTGTAAGATGATTTAGAAGAATATATATAATGGAGAAAATTATTATTAAATTAAATATTTTTTATTTAATAAAATATTCTAGCTGAAGGATCCATAAACATGTACACTGCTATATCATGCAAAGGAGAACACTCAGAGGACTTTTTGAGTTGATTTATGGTGTTTGAGAAATCCCTTTATTGATTTGAAGTGGTTTTGAATCTATTTGAGTGATGTTTATAACATATATATTGAAGATGAAAATTTACAAAGGAATCTATGTAAGAGTCATTCCAGATCTATATTGGAGTTATTTCAAGGCCAAGTAGTTAGTTTTTTCACAATGGTAGAGTGCATAACAATCATCGGGATTCAATATATCATTGAATATTTTTTTTAGTTATGAGTAATTTGATATTGTGTATGAGTCATCTATATGCACGTATTATCCATTTGATACTATGTATGAGTCATCTCTTTATAATTCATCAGAGATCATCGTATATGTCATTTTACTCAAATGATGTACTGTATTGGAAGGTACTTTAGAAGATATGAGATTATTAAGACATGTAAATACTATAAATTTTTAAATTTATATCTGAATAACAATTAAATAATATGATTCAGGAACTAATATTATTTTAAATAAATTTCACAATTAATTTTAATAACTATTATTCAATATGAAAATGGTTTGAGAACTCCAAGAAATAAGGGAAGGTCCCATGCCATAATTTTATGCTTCTATGCATATGTGGGGGAGTTAAAATAGAATAAAATAAGTGTATTTAATGGAGATTTAAAATGTTATAATTTATTAATTCCTATAGAGATTTATAATGGAACAATTGACAAGGATTTTAAAAAAGATTGAATTATGGGAATTTGACCTGCTATCGTGATTTAAGAAGTTTCAAAATCTATATGGGAAGAAATATTCAAAAGTTTTTCTATGGATATAAAAAAATGAATCAGTTATAGAAAATGTGGGTAGCCCTCAACATTGTGAAAATTTTGATGATTCTGTAACTATTATAAGAGGGATAATATTATACTGAATTGAAATAAGAACTCTTATGCATATCAAAGAAGAAGTTGGAGTGGAAGAGGAAGGACTATGGTACAATCATATCATAGAAAGAAATTTATTTGTATCTTTAGAAGTATATTGAGAGTAATAATAAATAAAATGTGTTCCACAATAAGAACATGGGGAAATAAAATTCATACTTCTATATTTATGAAAGGATTCATTCTAGGGCTATCCGAGTTAGTCAGAATCAATCCTGATGATTGGACTGTGAGAGACAATGAGAACTAGTGAGATGATATTAACAATGTGATATATTATAAGGACCCTCTAGTGGGATGTTGGATCACATGATGGGAATTCATGTAATCATGTTGGGATACTATGTTGTGCATCTAATTTTGTTAATAATGGATAATAAGTGATTGGGCAGTTTAACTAATCATGATAAGAAGTTGAATTTGGAGACCAAACTCGATAAAATTCTATATGCCTTATTCCTTTATTCATGATATTATATAGGAATGTTTTAGATATGAAAAGATGAGAGGATCAAGACTTTAACTTGTCTATGAAGTTGAAGTAAAAAATGAGAATTCATGAAAAGAAATCATTGATTGAACCTTAGTCTCAATGATCCAACCAAACCCAGGCACTTAAATTGGCATTAGATCTGACTAGGTATCCTCTGATTGGATCTACTATTCTATCCTATTTATTTTTATCATACTAATATAAATTGAAAATTTAAAGAGAATTTATAAGTTTATTAGATATAAAACTCAGTATACAACCATGTTAATGTTGGTTTAAAGGTTTTAACCAAAACATCAAAGAAAAAAAGAGAATAGAGGTAAATAAGTATAAAAATACTTCTAAGGGAAAGAGTAATTTACAAAAAATTTAATCTAATCATAATGGAAAACAATAATTTATAAAATACATGGAATGTTATCTTTTTAAAGAAAATATCTCATGCTGTGGAGAGTGTGTAGAGGATGATTTTATCCAAATAATTGAAGTCCTCTACTCTGAATTCAAAAATCATCTAAATGAAGTTCCCAAAGATGTAGCCACTTGTATATTTGGTTTTATCAAGGATATATTTTATGAAAAGGAAAAATTTAAGAGGAGGCCTAATAAATGGAGAATTCTTTGGAGAATAAGTTCCAAAGATGAAAGACTCTCACACAACCTATTGAAATCAAAGAAGAATCTATTTCACCAATCAGTAAAAATATTTTCCTGATTGAAGAAGAGTTAAAAATAAGTGCGTGTGAGAAATATGTGATAAATAAAGTATTTATATAAGTAATCCAGGTATTATTGAAGATATATAAAACCATTTTGAATATAAAATATGCTCAATTTTGAGATTAAAGTAGAAAAAGATATTGAGCATGAAAACTAATTACAAGAATCAAGAAAAATAGATAAAAACCATAATGATAATCTAAATATAAATTAGGGAATCTTTTTTAGATTATTTAAGGATGATAAAAACTCCCCTAATGTGAAGTATATTTAACTAAAATTAAAACTAAAAAAATATGGAGTTGGAATAAAATGTAACTTCTAAACTACTAAAAGAGAGATGCTTCCACATATGTTTTTATTGAGAGTAGTGGATCTAAAGGGAATCTTGTTAGGGAAAATAATAGCTTGAAATTATCCTCTGATCAAATTGTGAAAAACTTTAAAATAAAGTTAACCCAAACTATAGATATATCTGTTTATAATAATGTAGTTTTGTCTCCAAATATAGGTTGCAATTTTAAATTTGGAGATGTTTAGGTGGATAAAAATACCATAAAATTCACCATTAAATAAAATGTATATGTTCTCACATCCAAGATATGAATCCCCCAATAATATTTGAAAAAGAAAGTGTTTTTACTCAGAAACAATAAGTAATTAAATCGGGACAAATTGTATTCACAAGAAAAATAAAGTGATTCATTGGATATTGGTTCTGTTAGAGGTTTAGTCATAGGGAAATTAACCTTTGGTATAATCTTTCAGCCTCTATAGAATATATAAAACTTGAAAAAATTGGGTGAATAGGTGAATAAAGTAGAAGTAGGCTGAGAAGGATCAATAATCCTAGAAAAGGAAAAATATGTTCACTAAAAACATATATAAAGACTTGTTAATTTATTGTGATTACCGCCACATGAGTGGCCACATATATAATGAGTTATTGTAAATACCTTCCAAGATAAATCATATTATGATGAGAGTAAAGGACCAAAAAAATAAATTAAATAAAAAGAAAGTGAATGCAAGTCTTCCTTGCGGATAAAACAAGAGAAAATAGTCAAGAATTTAACTCTTAATAAGTAAAAGAAAAAAGATAAATATGGTTTCACACCAAAGAATATATGTTTCTTATACTATGATCAAATGGTCCACATTATAGTCAATTATAAAATTTCCATGAATATCAATATTAATGAGAGAATTCTAGAATCAAAGTGTTATTCAATCTATGGGAGATATAAGAGTATTGGTCCAGTGTTTGAAGTATCCCCTAAATAAAAGTCACAGGTATTTCTTAAAAAGGGTAACACATGAGTTTTAAAGAAAACATGTGAAAATTTTAATAAAATTGAGTATTTTAGGAAGGATTGTCTGACTATTCGTCCAGAAAAATTGGAAGTGGTTATAAAAATGGATAAATCATAGGATCTAAAGAGTGTAAAATTATCTACAATCGGTTGTGGGGTGAATTGTAGTTTATAAAAAAATTACAATTTTTACTGATATATTGAAGAAATTTTATCAGGTGAGGTTTCATACCGATACACTTTATAAATAGAGTTTAATTGATTTTATAACAAATAATATAAAATTTTCTATAACTTGAACAATGGAAATATAAACTTGTAAAAACAAGTCAAACAAAATTTTATAAAGTACACCAGAAAAAATTATTAAATTTTTTAAGAAATTTGCTATGCTTTAACCTTCAGTTTTATGTAAGTTTATAACCTGAATTAATGTATCCATGTTATTAAACTTATCATAAAGTCTATCTTCCTTATCCATGGAATCCCTCGATCATAACGAATAGAGAGAGATCTATTTATTCATCCCTAAGAACCCTTGATTAGATATGTCAAAATAAAATTTTGTCTCCCAAACCTTGAGATACCTTGATCAACATATTGAACACAACATTTACAAAATAAAAACATAAGGCTCTTTATAGTAATATTCTGAAAAATTAATGCCTTTATGAAAAGATATCTAAAGTTTAAAAGGAATATCTTTCAACTAACAAGATTCTATAAAATACTTAACAATAACATTATATCTTTGATTTAAAGAGTAAAAGATTTCATTTTCAAAATCTTCTACTCCTCAATGATATTTCTCTATTTATTGAAAAACTCTAATAGTCATAATCCTTTTTTCATAGATTCATAAATGGAATCATATGAACTCCTTGTTAACTTGGAAATTTTAGCACAACATCACCCCCTAATATTAATTTAGTTTTTCACCACTATAGTGTATGTAGGTTCAATATGGTAGAATGATAAAAACTTTATATGGTAGAATGTATAAATTTCCTTATCTAATAGTCTAGACAAATGTTCATCTGGTATAAATCTTTGTCTTTTTTTGATAAAGTTTGTCCAATAGACTTTTGAAAATATTATCCAGTGAAAATCATTATACTCTATGTAATAGAGTTACTAAACCCCCTTAGGTGAACTTGGTATTCATCCACATGATATATTTAAGAAAAATCCATCTGGTAAATTTTATAATATCCATCTAGTAAATCTGAAATATTTTCTACAAAATAATATAACAATTTGATAAGTATAAAAGTTAAAAACATATAATATTTTAATAAGTGGATTATGATTTTCAAATGTAATGTTAGAAAGTATTATTTTAACTTAATAATCTCCCCTCTTTTGAAAATATCAATACATATTATTTTTAAAGAAAATATTTGAAATATAACATTGAAAACTTTCTCCCATAACTTAAATTACTATGAATTATTTAAAATTTCTCTCTTTATCCGTAAGATTTTACTCTTTCTCCCTTTCTCCCCCTTTATGATTTTTAAAAGGACCATAGGAGGTATAAAGTATTCCTAGATATATTAGAGAAAATTATATATGAAAAAATAGTTTTGAAATCAATAAATTATAACATCAATCAAAAAATATAAGAAGGGGAAAAAATTACAAAAAATACATTCATTGAGTTTAATTTTGATTGTTACATAAACTTCTCAAGATTTGAGGGAAAAAATTCTTTATTTGAGCGTTTCTTGATGATTTTATTAATCTTTATAATATTATCGTGATTCTTATATTTGTCTGTAACTATTTTCTTCAACAAAGAGAATTATTCATCTAAAACATTAATTTTATTACCTTACTTAGATTTTATTAATCCTATTGTATAGTGATGGATTTAAGATCATCTGTATCCCACGTTCCTTCTCAAACTTAAAATTTTATACTCTTTATGAACTTTAAAACTGAATTAGTTGTTAATTTGGTTCTATCAACTTGATTATAAAAATATTTTATATCTACTTCAATATATTTCAAACAATTTATTACATTTTTGAACCTTTTGGATTCAAATTTGGAATTTACCTTAAAATACTTGAACATAGATTCATTTTAGATAACTATTTCCACAAGCTGTTTTAGGAAACTTAAATCATCCATGATATCAAATTTACCTTGGATATATTTTCTATAGGCTTCAATTTTAGGAAATAAATGAAAAACTTATTCAATCCATTTTATTAATTTATTAAAGTAATTTATCATCATTTAGATTCTCTGTATTGATGTAATTGAAGTTAAATTTGGTGAATAACTTGAAACATATTTCAAGGAAGGTGCTACTGCTCTTTATGCTCTAGATTATTCATTTCTATAGAGTGATATTGTGAATTTTCCATCACATCAACATCTTTATTGGTCTAAGTTTTTCCTGATGATTTTTTTGATTCACACTCTTCAATCTTAGAAAATATTTCTTCATGATAGATTAGATAATCTTCTTTGTTGGATAATGAAGATAAGGAAGTTGAAGCATGTGTTGAAATATCTTCAATGTAAAAAACATTATTCAGACTCTTGAAAACATTAATCTTTTATCCTTGATAGTATCTTCTTGGTTACTCAAGTTGGTTATATGTAATGAACAAATACTCATTTAACCCTTTCAATAAATTGTTCTACCTCAAATGAAATATAATCAGTTTAAATTTCAACTATAAAATCTTATTTAACTTTTAGTTTTTTAACATGCAAAGAATATTTTGACAGAACGATTAGAGTAGAAATAAATTGAGGTTATAGTTAAATTGGGACCAATAGATCTTTCATAAAAAAACATTATCCAAAGCTTAATGCTCATATCCTTTATATCTTAAATGATCCTTTTCAATTACCTTTATAAAGGCTCTTATAGATTTAGATTTAATTTATTTGTATACTTGTATTTTATTCTTTTATTTTTCTTTGATACTCTCATAAACATATTCCTTCAAGGAAAAATCCTCCGCAATATCTATCCCAAAATAAATATTATCATCTTTCTTTCTAATAAACTAAAAAAAAATCAACTTTAGCCATTATCTTGGTTTTCTTATTTTCTATATGAGGTGACCTTTCACAAGCATTTTTTTCAAAGACTTTATTTTTTTCTCTTGAACTTTAGAAGTGGAAAAAACATTGGATGTATTGTTTTCAAACAATTTGAGAGAAATAAAAAACATGAGATTAAGTTTTGAATTTTTTATCACTAAAATATGAATTTTTTTTTCTAACTATTACTAAATTTTTATTAATATTATATTCTTTAATAAAATTTACCAAAACATGGTTGATTAATATTGGATATGGGTAAATATTAAAATTTACTAAGAAAATATTTACTACCTCAATACTGCTAAACATAAACTTTACTCTATTAAACTATCCCATATTAGGGAAAAAGTTTAAAACATAATTTTTCTTTCACATTTAGAGTATCCCTATCACTACATGATCCTTAACCCGATTTGTGAGGACTCTTTAAGTGCATCTATGAGACCCAAGTTTGAATCTGGGTGGAGAAATACTTCTAGGTACTGTAGCAGTACTATAGTAGTTACTATAGTTGGTATTGTTTTGTACTATAACATCTAGAACTATTCACCTTCGGGTAACTGGTTTGGGCCTAGAGTCCTTAAGGGCTTCATGCAACCCAGGGTTTCGGGTCAGTAAGGATTTTGGGCCACCTTATGCCCTTCAGGCCTCCTCACGAACTTTAATCCACCTTGAGGCCTTTGGGCCACATGTTGTGAAGAGACAAACCATACATATTCTACCTGAAACATGGTCAAGAGGAGGATTCTGTGTATGCAAATTCACTAGAGCAGAGCTATGGGATTCAGAAGAATGAGATAGTATGAAATTTTCAATCGGTACCAAGCCTGCACATCTCTATAGGAGAGAACTAGTTAAAAAACTATGAAAAGGTGGAGAGCTGATCATGATGCAGATGTTAGGGTGGGGAAGTTTAGAGTAGTCATAGTTTTGGATGATTTTTTTAAGAACTTGAGGTCCTGTAATGTCACGAAGCTTACGTTCCATGTAAGGGTTCCCCTTCAACCCTTAAAAAATGGGATTATCAAAACTAATAAAAATTTAAGGCCTTAAATCCACCCATTTAGATTATCCCTATCACATTTCTTGTTGATTAATTTTTTTATCCAAAGTGAGACAATACTTGTGTCTCAGGAGCAGTGGTATAAATTTCTTACCTTGTCATATATAGTGAATAAATAAATTACCACTCTTTATTTTTAAAAATACCATATCATTTTTGGAAACTTGTGGGTAATATTACATAATTCTTCTTTAATAAGAATTTTAATTATCTTAGAAACTTGTTTGATATTCATATTGTAATACTTTCCAAACAAAGAGAAATAGGTATTTTCAAGACCATTTACTTCATTGAACATATCGTTCACACGAAAGTATCTTAAAATTTTAGGATAATACAAATAAAAATATTGTTAGGATATGCATAGGGATTCACATTCTTAGAATATAATTATCAGCTTTAATAAAGGGTGATACTTTTTGAACCAAGTAATTTCAATCAATATTTCTTTAATAGAGTCTTTATTAGAAAAATAATCTGATAAACCATGTAAAACTATCAATATAAGAAATAAGACACATGAGAAAACTATCAGACATAAGAAAATAATATTGGAAATATTTCATCTCTAGAATAAGTTGAAAGGGAAGAAGGGTAACAAACTATTTCTTTATATAGTATCTGAGATAGATATGATTCAACTTCTTCAGATTGAACATCTTAGATTCAAATACTTAAAGACATCAATGGATGATAAAAAGTCTTTAAAGTTGATCATGTGACATTCTTAAGAAAGTTAATGAATCTAAAGTATTTAGGTTTTTTAAATTTTGGTATAAGGTTAATCAGAAAAACATTTTTTGATGAAACTTGAATGTTTTTACCAAATTTTTAGATAGAAAAATTTTCATAACAACATAGAAAAAATTATAAAAATAGGTATAAAAATTTACCTTATGGTTATAATTTTATAATTTTATTTAAAAATTTTATCTAATAATATTAACTTCTTGGATATATGAGAAAGATAAAGGAAATAATCGGTCTGATTAAACTTTGGACATAGCTCGATCCGTTGAAACTTAATAAGTTTCTTAGAAATATTCAATTGAATATTTTTATAAAAATTATAAAGTAAACACTGTAACAAAAAATAAAATAAAAAAATATGTCCTCCCCCATTTTCAAATTTTTGTTTACAATAAGAAGATCAAAAAACATGAATTATATAAATGAGAAATTTTTGTTAATCATTATAAGATTCTCTTTAATGTATTCAAATTTATCGAATTTTGAGGTTTTTTTAAAAAAAATCTACAAGTTGATCTTACATTACGATAAACTATAATATAATATTTCTTTTATGTGTGTAATATTGAATGAAAAATTTTATTATATCTATTTTCCTGGATCACGAGTGATGTTCCTGGATTTTAATTAAAGGTATGGAACTTGTGTTATCACATAAAAATAGGGTTTTACTAAAAATATTACCAAAATCTATGTGTGTGTTGCATCCATAACACTTGAGCACAAATACTTTTGGCCACTATATATTTAGTGTAAATAGTTGAAAGTGCTACTGAATGTTTTGTCTTATAAGAATAATAAGATAAATATTCTCTTGAGAAATTTTATATTAGAAATCCCCTATATTTCTCATTGATAATTATATATGAAAGTTACTTTTGAAACTTTCATATGTTTGATTTTTTGGAAATATTTCTTATTACTAATCATATAACTAGAACAACCATTATCCATGTACCAAATATTTTCACTTTCAGAATTTAGATGTTCACCACCAAATATAAAAATTAGTATTTTGGTAACCATACTTTCTTAGTTCTAGAATTATTATAAAAAATAACTTTGGGAATCCATATTTACCTAACCTTTTTATGGTGAAAAACTAGTATTGATCTATAAATATCTAATTTATGAGAACTAAAAGATTGAACCTTGATTAAAAAACACTTATTGATCCAATTACCACATATTTGAAATTATTTATATAAGGTTTTACTTTTTGAAATGAATTAATTTTTTTTAAAATTTGGTTTTATTGTAGTAATATGAACTCCAGATGTATTTATATGTGGTATCAACTTCTTGTATAAATGGTAAAAATATTTGTTCCCAGAGTTAAATTTGATAGATTGTTTTTCATAATAAGTATCTCAGAGTTTATTTACACAAATATATTCTTATCTTATTCAGTTTAATTAAAACTATATTTCATATCTAATTCTGAAATTTGATTTGAAAAAATTTAGTAACATTTTGAAATTCCAAAATTTTATTTGTTAAGTTCTTCCTTGTCACTTTAAAAGTTTTTCTTAAATTTATTTTTTTGTTTCCCAAAAAAAAGTAGCATATCTTTTTACTTATTAAAATATAGATATTTTATTCTCATCATGAGATGGAATAATTTTTTATTCTTCTAAATAGGTACAACTATATTCATCATATGAATTTTTATAGGTAGTGTTTAAGGTTCAATTTGCGAGGGATTCAATAATTACCTTTTCATGAAACATTTTTTGGTCTTCAAAAACCCCATATAAAAACCCAAAAAATTTCAATATTCACTAATATTGTTTGATAAACCATCTAAGGAGTTGTCCTTGCCACTTTCACTTGAATTATTTGAAGATTTATATAGTTTTTTTCTTTTTTTATTATATAACTTTTTTGAATCCCAGCCATTCTTATAACCCTCCTAATCACTTATTCCACTCCTCACATCACTCAAGAAGGGATTCCCTCAATGGTGATGGTCATGACCCAATTCACTCCCCTATTGGAGGGGGTATATGACTCCCTCAATTCTCCATAGCCACTCATCCATACTTCTAATTGTTTTAAAACATGGAATTTATTCCTCCATTCCCTATAAATTCTCTCCGCTCTAAAGTTCCTGATCTCCATGGTGGTTTCCACAATCTATCTCTCTCTTAATAATAATTCAATGAATCTTTGAAAAACTTGAATCTGGCCTTGGGGGATCACTTCAAGAAACATAATCCTTTAGTTGTAACCATTAACAAGTTCATATTTGGTTTTTGGGGGTTAGAAGACTGTGTGATTATGGGGAATATTGATAAGAGAAACATGATGAATAATTTTTCATTGAAGGAGGAAATTATCCAAGTATGGACCAAATCTCCTCAAGAATTAAAAATATCCCAATTCTACCTATCTCGATGGTCCAATGATTTCCAAACAAAAGATGATGCTCTGTATAGAGATATTTGGTTTAGTTTTCCCAAACTCCATCTTCATTTCCAAAATCCTACCATTATCAGTATTCTTAGCAATATAGTTGACCTCTTTTTTATGTTTTAATAATATAACTGAGTCAATATTTCATCTCATCTCTCTATATATCTATATTGAGTTTGATGTTTTTAAACCACCCGTTGATTGGATTTGGATCATGGTTGGGGAGGAATTTTGATGCAAGCAACATGTGATATTTGAAGCCTATATAGATTTATGCACTTCAGGACATCATCTAGGGAACTTGGACAATATTTGTTTTAATGGTCGCACACTTATCCCTGTGGTGAATGCTATTTCATAGAGAAGGACTGCTTCTCCTGTTGTTCTATCAGTTGAAAATTTGGGTGTCAAGGAAACATTGACAGTTTTCCATTTTTATAAAGTGGAAGGTCATGATGATCTGAGGGTATCTGAAATTTTTGATACCTTGAAAATGTTATTTGGGTGTCAAAAAATATATAGGATAGGTTTTTGAAGAGGATCAAAAAAATCATTCTTTTCTTTCTCCTTCTTTTGCTGATACTATGAAGACTAGAGGTATGAACAATGGGAAATGGTTTTCACTTAGTTCCAGTTTCATGGTAGATGTTAATAAAAATTCAGTTTAAATCCCTCCTTCATCATCTCAGGTGGTTCCAGACTAGAATGGAACATGCATTCAAGAACTAGGATCACTAGGATAGAAGGAAGAACTAGTGCCCCCTGTTCAGGTTCCTAATCAAGCCTGTGCATCTCATGTGGCAAGTGAGGGCGGTCCAATGAGCTGCAAGAAGGTGCATGTCATAGGGTATGGAGTGTGTGCAGTGATTAGGTCTGATTCTAGAAGTGATACAGTTACCATCAAGCTTGACAATCACTTTGAAGGTTTAGTGGAAGAAGGGTTTGTCCATGAGTAGTAAATGGGATATATATCCTTCTCCCGTGGAGGTATGGATGCGACACGTCTAGTTCTAGAACATCGGACTACTCTAGAATTGGGATTGAAAATACCATTAATAGAGGAGTATGCCTTGGGTGACCAAGTTTTCTTTGATGATGATTATAATGATGAGTATTCTAGACCAATTTATATTATTAGTGAGGAGGGATTTAGAATTAGAGGACTTCATATCCTGATGAAGAAGAAGAGAAGGAATGGGCACAATGATGTATGGTTCTGCATTATGGTTAAAGGTAAGGGAACTAATGGTAGGAAATACTACTCCCAACTACCTAAGACTATGAAAACAAGATCATCTAGAATGGCTAATGGAATGGAATATGAACCATGGCCTCAAGACTAGGAAAACAAGATGGGTTCAGGTCTAGGAAGTATAAAGCCAAATGAAAACTGTGGAGATAATAATGATCAAGTGTAGAGTGGTGTAGTGGGAAATAAAGAGGGAGATAAAAACAAATAATTTGATATAATTCTTCATTATAAAGAAAAAAATGCATGAAAAGGCTATAAAAAATAACTCCCTAAGGGTGGATTTAGATAAAACATTATAAATAGAGGTTCGAATGAATTTTGGTAAGGACCAAAGGGCCTGGATCAACCAACATGATTTGATTTTGGTATGACACTTAAATAAAAGGAAGATAAATGCAAATAAGTACATCCCAACTTGGGATAAGCTGGACAATCACTTTGAAGACTTTATCTAGGAATACCCAAGTATAAAGATAGAAGTATTCCAATGGGCACTATACTGGGTAAGCGATTATAACAATCCTATCCTTGTTTCTAATTATTATTTGATTTCTTTATGTATTGAATGACCTTTGGCACTGTAATTTCTTGTTTTTACACTTTTTCAAAAAAAGTGTTATAAAATAAAAATTTAACTTTCTATCAATATTTCTTATCCTTGGTTTTCAATTTTGTAAAATCTGGTCCAATATGACTAGGTTTGTTATATTCATAGTAGAACACCTCTAAAGTTTCTTTCTTATCACTTATTTTCTTTTTGATTATTTTTAAACTTATAACATGAATATTTATTGCCAACAATTTTATTCATCTATTTCTTATGTTGGGAAATTTCATTCTAACTTTATTATGAGAAAATACTTTCTATCTCAACTTTAATTTTCTTTTACTTAGATTATTTAAAATCTTGTTTAAATGAACTTGACTTCTTACCTATAATTGATATGGAATAAAAGGATAAACCATTCTTATTTTTCTCTTTTATAGAATTACATTTTAATCTAATCTCATATTATATAATAGTTCGAACCAAATCTTCTAGACTAATTTTTTTAATTTTTTATATAATATATAGATCTTTACTTTGATGCATATTATTTAGGCATCATATCTTTGATCTTCCTAATAAAATGTTCATCTTTCAATTATTTTTCTACCAAATACTGTAAACTATTTAATATATTCATAAATCATTGATGCATTTGAGAAACTAATTCTCTAGGTAAAAAAATTAAATTGTTGTTAATCAGTATGAAACTCAATTTTCATGTTTCCAAAACTTTAGAACTTACAAAATATTATACTTATAATTTAATACTTATAGTGTGAGAAATTTCATAAGAGAAAATTTCACAATATAAATATCTAATAATTGAACACAATAGATTTTTTCAAACATGATTATTTAGTTGATATTCATCTTTCTCTTCTCTATAGAAAGTTATAACTCCCTGAGGAATATGTCACACGCTCTGGGATTGGTTGGGGAGCCCTCTGGGAGTCGAGAATTATTTTACACATATTTCTATTCCCTTTCAACCCTTAAAAGATGGATTATAAAAAATAAATTAAAATTGAAGGCCTTTGGTCCATTTAGATCTTTCATATTAACAAAATTGTTTACAATAGTAATGAAAACAAAAGTGTGGTTTACATGGATTTATGCTTTCAAGTGTCCCAATAGACAAACATACCATCTTATAGAAAAAGATAATCTCTTTTATAAAAACATAGTTAGTGTAAATGTTTATAATAATTAGAAAAAATATCTGATACCAAATATAGGATCAAAATAATATATAATTATATATAAGATGGGGGTGAATATTAGTTTTTTAAAATAAAACTTACAATTTTTCCAACCATTTTAATAATGTCTATCAGATGAAGTTTCAAACCAATACATTTTATAAATAGATTTATAAATAGTATATATTAAATAGTAAATACTTTTCCATAACTTCTATAATGGAAATATAATATTGTAAAATCAACTGAAACAAACATTTATAAAGTACATAAGAAACAAAAAAACCATTATAAGAAAATATCAACAATTTAACAATAAATGTTAAATAATTTTGTAGATCAACGTAATGCATCCATGAGATAACATTATCATAAGTTCTATCTTCTTTTATTTATAATCCCTTGATAAAAATGACTGGACACTGGTCTTTTTCCATATCCTTGGGAACCCTAGATCAGACCGATCAAAATATCCTTCTATCTCTTAAACCTTGAGATCTATCGATAAATATGATCAGACAGAGTAATTATAAAAGGAAAACTTATGGAACTTTACAATGATATACTCAAAAATAAATTCTTTAAGTAGAAACTCTCTAATGTTTATAAGAAAGCACTCTCAAGTAACAAGGAATTAAAAAGAAATTTATATAAAATTTAGATCATTGATTAAAAAATCAAAATATTACATTTATAAAATATTCTACTCCTAGAGGATGAAGCTTTATTTATAAATGAACTCAAATGGTCATATTATGTATTTATCACAATCTATTTCAATGACATTAAATTAACTCCTTCACTTGAAAAGTTCAGCATAATATTTCGCCCTAATAGTCATTCTATTTTCACCCCCAAAGTTAATGTAGGTTTCATCTGATAGAATGATAAAAACTTCATACAATAGAATGTATAAGGTTTGTCTTCCATTAGTAATGGTAAGAGAGGTCATCCGATAGATGTGTTTTTATCCATATAATAAATTCAGTCTGATAGACTGTAAATTATCATATAGTTAACTTCATTATACTATATCTGATAAAATATATGAACCATTAATCTGGTGAAATTGTTATTCAATCATTTTATTTACAAAGTATATGACCATATATTATACTTAGGAAAACTCTATTCAGAAATTCTGATAATTGTTTTCTGGTAAAACTAAAATTTTTCCTACAAAACAACTTCAAAACTTTGGTAGTATAATATATTGAAACATATAATATTTTGAGAGGAAGATTATTGTTTTCAAAAGTAAGGTTAGAAATTATTATTATGACTCAATTGAATGAAAAATAAATTATAAATTCTTATAGGAAGTAGGTTGACACACATGATAAAAATATAAATATCATTAGTGGTCTTCAAAGAATAATGACCCAATAATTATTGAAGAGTTGTGTGGAAGGTTCACCTTGTCTAGTAACTCTCCTAATAAAAATATAACTTGGTTTCTTGGAAAATATTAGCTAATAAAAAACAAACCTAAATCACCATTGGATGAATTTATATTTCTATATGAAGTATAGAATCTTATTACATCAAATGGGAAAGTTAAAAATATAGGGAGGACTATGATACCCAAGTAATTTTATAATTGAAAAATAAAAAATAGGGAAAGAATGAAGAGTTATCTTAAATCTAGTTCTAAGTTAAAGAGAGATTCTAGGTTGTGATCTAAGTATCATAGCTACTATATCTATGAAGAAACTATATGATAACTCACCTTATTCCCTTATAACTATTTTTATGTATTTAAAGTAGGGTATTTAAGGAGGTTTTTAAAGGAGAAGAATTGGGAGATGTTTTAATTACTATAAATTAATATAATTTTCAAATCATTTTTTTCTAATAATCATTATGGAGAGTAAATTAGTGCATCCCCAAGAGGGATAAAATGTGATGATAAGCTACCAAGAGGTGTAATAATGCATAAATTCTGGAAAATCTGGAAACTTTTTTCAAACTTTAAATCAAGGTATGCCAATAAAACTTTCAGTGTTTGTTCTAAATATATTAAATATTTTTATAAATGCAGAGTATTGGTTGATGAAAATAAAATATAATAGCAGCGTTTTATATCATGCACTTTAATTGTTTTGGTAAGTTTGTTGAGTTGAGTGAAAGATATTTTATTTCTTGATAAATATTTTCAAAAAAACCCCAAAATTGGAAATTGATAATGGAGTCAAATGATTAACTGATTCTTATGTAGATTTTATGATTATGTAAAATCACCCTTGTTTTCTACATCAGGCATGCCCATATAGAATTAGAGACGATTAACTAAACGATAATTTATAATAGAGTGTGTGGTGTCTTCCCTCCCTAACAGAATGACTGAAAATTAAATTTTTATTATTCAAACACCTTTAAGGAGAAAGAAGGAAACCATAATTTCAACCCCCCAAGAAATAATAGAGCCACTAAAAGATAGTTTAATATTGCCAAATTTAATCTCCCTAAATAAATTCTAGGATATATTGTTTACCTAGGAGTTTTGATTGTACAATATTAGTTCTTCGAACTAAAACACTAGATTGTGCTAAGACTGGATGCACTCCTCAAGGATGATCTTTCCATTATCGAATCCCCCAACAAGAATAAGGTCTTGCTTGTTGATCCAGGTATATTTTTCCTCATTTAGGGTCACCCTAAAATACCTCCACATATTTTTGGTAAATTCTTGTTCAGTATCATTAAGTGACTGGATATGTTCACCCACTTCTTATTTTGAGCTCATAAGCAGTTCCAAAGAGTGATTAAACACATCACCTGCTTTCCGCTGCTAACAAGGAACCTTGGCGTGGAGGGTTTCACTATATATATAATTGTCTTTCTACATATTCACAGAATGTGTCTCTATTGGAAGTGGAAAATAGGATTAGTCCTTCATCTCTTTTTCGATACCTCTCTGGATTTTAATTCTCCATGGCATTGGGAGATTACCACCCTTAACCTCATCCTCTGCTTCATCTACAAAAAATTCATCACTGGATTCATTCTCAGGAATCATCTGCCCATCCCTGGAAGGACTAATTGGATCTCTCTTATATTCTGATCATTAGGAAATTGTTCAAAGTGATTGCACATCTCAATGGTTGCCTCCTCCCTTAAAGGACTTTTCCTAAAGCCTTTATAAATTCCCTCTAAGGGTTATTTAGAGACATCATTCCCACTCCCACCCTGGGTACCCTCATGCAGTGGATAGACCTTAAGTTCAACCCAACAACCATATTACTACATGATGGTCCTCGATTTGAAGATGAAAGACTTCCTCCACAATTTTTACTAAAATCCACATCAATTCCCTACTTAAAATAGTCACGAACTATATGATCATAGTCATTTCTTGGTTGCACTGCCCGAGCTTAGGGAAACGACTTGATGTTAACAGCCTCTGCATAGGATCTTGGATTCAAGGGGTCATAAACAACCCCATATGTTATAATATTCCCCAAAGGGTTGATGCATTTGAATTGGATACACCCCGATCCAACCTTAGATGATTAACGATGTCAGTGATTTTCAGATTAACCATATGGGGCCTTTCCTCTTTTTGAAGCATACCACCTCATGACTGAACCATCATTAGATTTTTAGTAAATTTAGTAGACACTGTATTAGGTGTTATTGAAATAGGGAATCCTTGATTGGTATCCAAACCACGATGGAATGATGGGGAGAGATGGACCAAACATCTATAAGAGAGATAGAAGTCTGACAAGGATTCATAGACAACCAGTTATTTTTACCAAAACTCCTCTCCAACCAAAATCCACACCCACTCCAACCATGGCTTGGAGACATCAACTTCAACACGGACATAAGGACAAATAAAATAAAAAAAAACGTTTATTCTTCTATCAGAACATAGGTACTAGACAACCAGGTTTCCAAGTAAACGCATGATATATGGATTTTGAAATGGTAAAGGGAGTTCCAAGTACCTTACCCAAATCATCGTTGAGGGATTATCCTACTTAACATGTAGATCATATGACCACCAAATAAAATGAAAGTGGCTTCCACTAAACTTGGAAAATTCCCTATACCAAGCTCGTATAAAGTCCTTTGAAGAGGAAAAGTAGATCATAATATGTCAACAATCGAGCAGACCGAACGTAGTGTGATCTTGAAAATCCCATGAGTCGAAGATGAATCTATCGAGAGAATATACCAATGGATGACAAAATGGAAAACATGACACCCGTGTAAGATCCAAAAGGTCCATGGATGGAGAAAACTCAGGGATCGAAATTTGAAGTTGAGGCGAGCCATCAAAAATATAACACAATTCAAGTTTGAGTAAAAGCATGTGTTCTAACATGAAGAAAAAGTAAATGAGATTTTCATGTAATGTAATACTTCTCACATGCCAAGATATGTATGTTTCTATAAAACATTACACAATATGGTGGCCTGGGGGGTGAGAACCTCCACTAGGAGTAGGCCATAGATTCCATTGATTGCCAAAAAAGAGTTTTGATGCTATAAAACCCGTTTTAAAGGTATTTTAAGCAATTTTTTTCCACATAATGAATTTTTATAGTGTGTATACACCCTATTTAGGGTCATATTTCACTTAATGAGCTCTGATTTGGTTGTTTGTGGACCCAAAAAGACTTATAGATTATGGTTCATGGTCATTATAATTTAAGAAACATTTCATAATGAATTTAAATTTGAAAAGGTAAAATTGCCATGAAGTATTTTAATTTGTTCATAAATTACTACACTCAATTTGTGAAACACTTTAGTCCCTTCACGATGCAACTCCAATGCTTCACATAGAAATTCAAATGCTTGATGGAGAAAATTTCCCCACGCATAAAGAAGTAACTTTCATGTGAAACTGTTTTTATGATCCACTATGTTAAAAACCAATTAATGATAGAATAAATCACTTTCACTATTTTATTCATTATAAAAATATTAAGAAATTTTTAATTCAAAAAGGAAATAGTTTTCACTAAACTCTTTCATTATAAGTTTTTTTCAAAATTTTAATTTATAAATTGTAGAATTTGAATTTTCAAAAATTAAAATCTTTTTTTAAATCATCAAATAAAAATTTACTTAAATTAAAATTTTGGGATTTTTCCGAAACTATTGATTTTCAGTGAATAGAGAAATATATTGATTTTTTTAAAAAAATTAATTCTTTTCAATAAATAAATTAATTTAAAAGTAAAAATATGTTTTTAAAATGATTTATAGTAATGTAAGTATTATTTAGTTATATTTAACCCACTTAATTAATTTTTATTTAAGTTCATATTGGATTATAGTATAAGTTTATTTTGGGTTTAAAGACGGATTTTTCTAAAAACTATTTAAAAATGCATAATGTTTCTCCATTTTAATTAAATAAAATAATAATTAATGAGGAATGTTTTAAATTAAATTTTTATTTTCTATATACATAAATATTAATTTATATTCATTTAATTATTATTATTAATCATCGAGTTAATATAAAATCATATTTTTCTTGAAAAATACACTTTTTGAAAACCTGTTTTTCATCACATCTACGAGTTCTATTTTAAATTTAATTTTACCACTTATATGAATTGATTTTGGTAAAATGGAATAATTTTTTTTGATAAAAATAAATTATATTTTATAATAATTTAAAATTAAAATTTTACCCAAATGAATAGTGAAAATATTAAAAATTAATTACCATTGTTAAGGTAAAAATGAGTTTACTGAGGGTTAAACTAAAAAGATAAGGTTTAAAATAAGATAAAAAATGTATAAAATATATTTTATGACCATATTTTGACCTTATCAAGTAAAATTATCAATAATAATATATTTTTACCGTTTTTCTTGTAAAAAACATGGGTACACCTTTTTCTCTTCAAATATTACAAGTGTGCCACTCACCTCACTTATAAAATCCCACCCACTCCTATATTATTCACGCTTTTAACCATTTTTGGATCATCCAATAACTAAAAAATAACTTCCCAACTTCCATAAACTTATCCTAGAATCCTTGGTTTGGTCATAAATCCATTATATGTTTACTTTGGGTATAATCCAAAATAGGTGTTCCAAGAAGGGGTAACATTCCAAACTATGCATTTTTTGTATTATTTATTATTCCACCTCTTTTAAATATTATTGATTTTTGATTATATAATAAAAAAATTATGAAAAATATATTGGTATTTTATTATTTTATGTTCATGAAATATATCGATCTTATATCCTGTCAAATATGAAACGATAACATCGCTCGTGTGTACGGATGACTATCTCCTCAGAAACTGATGTGACATTTTTTCTGTCAACACCTCTCATGGTTTGGTATGATGGTGGATATAAATTATATATAGTGTATTCATAATATAATTATACATGTTGATTCATTATATTATATATACCTTTTTTACTATCCATTCCGTAGGGGATATGAGAATGTCGGTTGTGTGTACGATGAACTACCACCTCACGAAGCGATGTGATTCGTTTTTCACTAAGGTTTTACATGGAAGGTAATAAGGATAAATTTATTGAATATATTTGATATAAATAAGATAATTATTATATTAATTACATATTAATCATTCTTAAAAAAATAATATTTCAATTTATTTCTTACCTTTTCACTCACTAAAAAATGATAATGTCATTCATGTATGAAAACTACCACCTTCATGAAGTGATATGGATATATTTTCATCACCACACCACATGGATGACATATATAAGTATATTAAATGAAATAATATGGAATATAAGATATTATTATCATTCTAGAAAGAAAAAATATCACTCAACTTATTTCTATAATGACTATTGAAAAATGGATATGTTACTCATGTGTACGTATGACCTACCATCTCCATGATCATAACATACTTCATTTATAAAAATAATTTTACATTATTGGTCTTTAAATTATAATTTATGTATAAATATGATAATTATTTCATGATCACTATCATGAATATGTTTAAATATTGACCACTTTGACCATACTCAACCAACCAAAGTCATTTTTGACACATAAGTGAATTATCATTGAAACATCTATCGTAAATTTAATTGATTAAGTAATCATATATAACATTGTAATATATGAAATAAAATCAATAATAAACTTTAAAAATATTTTTAGGAAATTAAATAATTATCATAAGTTTATTATTTAGAAATATAAAGAATTTACGTGATGATTCGACTAATGGAAGGAAATTTTGTCACAATCTCCTTTCATTGAGGTATATTTTGATGTTATGAACCTATATTATTTAATGAGTTATATATAAAGTACCTTTTAAATTTTATATGATTAATTTCTATATTCTAATTTTATTTATAGTTTTATTTAATGTTATTATTTCATCGGTTTTTTTCAAATGTTTCCAAAGTGATAAGGGACTTTCCTTTAAAAAAAATTTGTTTTATTGTCTTCATTATAACTCTTTTTTATTCTATGTCTATGTTTTTAAATTGATTTTATTATAGATATTGCAGTTTAATTAAGTGAATTTTTGTCTTTCTTTCTATGTTTTTTAGAAAAAGGGAATCCTTGTTTGGAATGTTTGGATTTCTTTACAAAAAAGGAACTTTCTAATTTAATGTATATAGTGAAAACAAATATTATTCTACCATAACAATTATTTTAAGTTTGGATTACTTTAAAAGATTTTATTTTTTATTTAAATAAAAATCTAAATCCCCTTCCTGTGCATTTTGGTTTTGAAAAATGGGTTTTAAAAAAGGTAAGAATATTTTAGTATTGGAAAATTTTTTCTTGTGGGTGATGAGAATATTTTATTAGTGTTATGTTAAAAAAAAAAAAAATTATGTATTGTTATTATTTTTTGGTTATTGGAAATTATTTATGTTGATGAGTGGTAATGTTATAAACAAATTATGGGTGATTATGTTATAAATCAAGGATGGGTGGTTACATTATAAACCAAGGATGGGTGGTTATGTTATAAACCAAGGATGAATGGGTATGGGATATCCATACAAATCTTTGAGTATGAAAGTCTACCATATGGTTATTCAATTTATAAGGGTGATATAGATAATTACGTCACCAGATACCAATACGAATAATCTTTTCTTGACATAATATTTAATGTTTTTTAGAAAAAAGTGTATTTTTCATGTGAAAATTATTTATTTATTTTTTTGAAAGAACATTTTTAAAAAGATATGGGTATCTATATTTAGATTGGAATAATAGTTTTATTTATTTTTTATCCTTTAATGATATTTTTATGCCCATTCCATGTTTTTAAAATGTTCTCATAGGGTTTAAGGATGATTAATGGAATGGAATAATTCAAGGTGAAAATCGTGAAGATTTATCCAGAAAAGAAAACATGTTTTATCTTAAAACTATGTTTTATCATACAAGGTTCATATTATGAAAAATAGTTACTGATAGGAAGTGTATAATTTTTATTATATGGTTATGTTATATTTTTTTATTTCCTAATTATCTAAAAGTATAAATATAGAAAGATCCTAAAATGTAAGATAATAGATTCTTGACTTAAAACTCAATATTAGGTAATGTTTATGGCTGGGTCCATATAGTTGTTATTAGAATTCAGTTTAAATAACTTTAGAGATCCAGAAGAAGATAATGGAAAACCCTAGGAAGATTTTAACTTATGGTTATGTTGAAATGATGTATAATTTCAAGATTACCATGTTCCTTCATATAAAATTTATCTGTTCAAAATGGTTTTCCATAGAAGAAACATGGAAGCTGTAGTGGTAAGGCACCAAGAGGAAAATATCCTTCCAAATCATCATCTTGAGATGGTTTTAATTGGAACAAAATAGTTTTTTCAGTTATATATTAGTTTATATATTCTATAACCAGTGGTGGAATCCAAGCTAGGGATTAGTATAAACTATCACAGTGGCACAAGTCAATAACGAATCATTTTTTGAAACAACACCACCCATCATTCAGTGAATCATCAGAACCACTCATAGATTAAGGATTGATTAATGAAAACAAAAAGATATTTAATTTCATGGTATTTTAATATCTTAAAAAGGTTAGTCTTTCAATTTACCACTATGAAGTTGAATCCGATTAGTAGTGGCCAATGTTTAAGAATATCATATAAAGGGAAGATATTTATTCCCTGGAATGGGATGAATTTAAGAATATTATCCTTGGTAAATATTTTCCTAAGTATTTTTGACTTAGTATGGGATAAAATTTCTTGTAATTGAGACTAAATGAGTAGGATTATATAGCTATAAATGAAGTTAACATCACCATATTGGCGAGGTATGTCCCAAATTTTATCTATGATCATAATTGTAATATTAATCCGTTTTACTCAGGTTTGAATCCAAGATATTGAATATAATTGGATATTAATGAATTAAAAAACTATGGTAAACTTTTGCAATGTGATTAGAAGGTAGAAATGGATTTTTTCAATGATCAATTATTCCATGATAATAAGTTTAAAAATAGGTCTAATTGATAGGAAATAGTGAATAATTCATTGAATAAGCATAGAGGTAAGAAAAAAAGTTCCCATATTGTTAAAAGTGTGGTAAAGAGTATCATAGAAAATGTTTACAAAGTCTAGAAAGTTCTTACGATGTGGTAAGTTTGGTAATATAGATCATGACTACAAGGAAAATGATCAGATAAGCAATTAAAATCTAATTATAAGATGTTTTAATTGTAATGTGTTGGGGTATTATGAAAACATGTGTCCAAATTTGGTTACTCAGGGTAGAATTCAGCAAGATTAAAAGAAAATGGCTGTGGAAAATTCATTTAATACTTTTATGTTTGATGTTTGGTCATCAAATGATGTGGTGATAGGTATGTTAATAATTTATTTAAAGTATACCAATACCATATTTAACTATGGATATTTACATTCTTTCATTTCTAATGAATTTTCAAGTAAAATAGGAATATCACCACATGAAAAGAAGATAATTTTTTAGTGAAAACTGATAGTGTAAATATTAAAGCAACCAAGATTTATTGGAATATTCTTGTTGTTATCAGTTGGATGGTATTTCTTGAAAATCTTGTTGAACTGGACAAAGTAGAGTTTGATATCATTATTAGAAGGTATTGGATTTTAGTTTATCATGCTAAGATATATTGAATATATAATAAAGTTATGTTTAATGATTTCATGTCGTTGATAAATTACCAAGAAACTGATAAATTGATTAGAGGTGGAAGGGAATTTTACCTTGCTCATATTGTTGAAAATAAAGAAATTATTCAAATTAGTGATGTGTAAGTAGTCATTTAATACATGGATGTATTTCTTGTTGATTTTCTCAACATTTTTCTAGATTGGGATGTTAGATTTTACTATTAAATTATAATGTAATGCTAATCCTATTTCTATACTCTCTTATCAAATGGATCAAGTGGAAATTTTGGAATTAAAAAACTAATTTTAGGGTTTGTTTGATAGATGTTTCATTTGACCTATCACTTTACTATAGGATGAAACTGTTTGTTAAAAATAAATATAGTTCAATGAGACTTTGCATTGATTGTTGATCCTTGAAGTACACCTTTTAAAAAAAATATCCTTTTCATCATATTGATGATTTGTTTGATCAACTCTTGGGAGATTAGTATTTTTCAATGGTTGACCTAAGGTCCAGGTGCAATTAGCTAAATGTGAAGTAGGATGACATCCCAAAGACTCCATTTTAGACCAGATATAGGCACCATGAGTTTATAGTTATACCCTTTTGGTTTTCCAATGTACATGTTGTATTGATGGACCTTATGAATATATTTTTCATCAGTTCTTGGATAAGTATTTGGTTTTTTGTTAATGAATTATTGAAATATTCTAAAAGTCATATGGAATATGAAAATCATCTAAAGATTGTTTTTCAATCAAAAAATAACTGTATAGAAAACTTAGTAAGTGTGAATTTTTGTTGCAACAAACTTCTTTCCTTGGACATATTATTTATAAATATGGAATAACTATTTAACCTACTAAATAAAAATTTGTTTAAGAATTTGGAAGAACCAAAAATATCACACAGATTCATAGTTTTTTTGAATTTGGGGGTTACAAATGATTTTTTATTGAAAATGTTTTTCTATTTTCTAGCCCACTAACTAATTTGACTCAAAAAGAAGTTAAATTATTCTATATAAATTAATGTGATGATTATATTTAGGAACTGAGAAGAAGATTGGGGAGTGATCGAGTTTTGGATATTTATTCAATAAATAGTGAATTTTTTATCAATAATGATGCTTTAATAACTAGACTTAGCTGTGTCATAATACAGTATGATTTGGTAATTTCCTATGCTTCATGTCACTTTAACCTACATGAGTTAAATTATCCTACACACGATTTGGAATTAAAGACTGCGGTTTCCACATTAAAAATTTAGAAGAACCATTTTTATGAAGTAAAGTGTGAAATATATTATAATAAAAATAGTTTGAAGTATATATTTACTTAGAAATAATTGGAAAATGATACATAGAATATGGTTGGAACTGATCAAGGATTATAATTAAATGATTCATTACTATCTTGGAAAAGAAAACAAAGTGTTTTAGGCTTTGAGTCAAAAAAATATTTCTACATTAACTATGCTACATTTGGAATGTGACACTTTGGTTAATGATTTGATAAATTTTTTCCTTGTAGTCATAGATGAATGGAAGTTCTATAATTTTTTAGGTTTCTGTGGATTCAAAGTTGCCAGAAATAATTAAGAATGCTTAAAATAAGGATCAATATTTTTAGGAAAAGGTAGAATCCATTAATAAGGGTAAGTTTCTAGATTTTAATATTGATTAAGAATGTGTTTTATGATTTGAAAAAAGATCATGTGTGCCTTGTGATTCCCTGTTGATGAATGAGTTATTGAGTGAAACTCATAGTTAACTATTTTCCATTCATTCAAACATTATTAAGATGTATAAATACTTTCAAGAATAATACTAGTACGATGGTATGAAAAGAGATATTATTTAATTTACCATTTAGTGTTTGAATTGTCATCAGGTTAAATAAGATTGAAAATTACTAATGGGAATTCTTTAACCATTTCTAGTGTTTGAGTGGAAATGGTAAAATATAACCAGGGATTTTATGGTGGGATTACCAAAGAATCAAAAAAGTTAATATTGTGATTTGGGTTATTATTGATCGATTAACTAAATCTTCATATTTAATTCCCATTCATGATATTATTTATTTATATTATATTTTACAATAGTATATAATTAATGTATTTAGATTACATAAATTTCCTCTCTCCATTATATGAAACCATGATCACAGTTTCACAGCTAATTTTTGGAAAGGACTTGAGAAATTTTTGGGTACTGAATTAAATTTAAGTACATATTTTAATCCTCAAAATTATGGTTAGTCTGAGAAGATGATTTAGACCTTGGAAGAGATTATTAGTTATTATTCAATTGATTATAATGAAAGTTGGGATGGATATCTTTCTTCAGTTGATTTGTCTTGTAATAATAGTTTTCATTCCAGTATACAAATGAAACCATTTGAGACATTTTATAGAAAAGGGTGTTAGGATTAAGTGGGAGAAAGGAAGTTTATGAGACCAATTTTTTCAAAGGAAATATATGAGGAGTTTCAGTTGATTCATTAACATATAAGGAAATATCAAAGTAGTTAGAAAAGTTATATAGTCAATCAGAGGAAAGATATTTCTTTAAATGTAGGTGATCATTTTTTTATTATAATATATCCCTAAAAAAGGGTTATTTGTTTTGGTAAAAAGGGAAATTTTATTCCATAGTTCATTAGACCCTAGGAAATCCTAGTAAATTTTGGATAATTTTACTATAGGGTGGATTTTCCTCTAAGTTTATCTTAGGTACCCAATGTATTTCATGTTTTGATGTTAATAAAATATGTGTTAGATTTACCTTATGTATTGAGCCCTAAATTGGTTCAGTTGAAATAAAATATTTCATCTTAGAAATAGAAATTTCATATTCTTAACTATAGAGATCAAGTGTTGTGTAATATGGTGATTCACTTGGTTAAGGTTTTATTGAAAAACCGTATGGTCGAAGAGGCAACATGAGAATCTGAAAATGATTTGACGGAAAGATATCCCCACTTTATTAATAAGTGAATAAATTTGTGAGGATTAAATTTAAAAAAGGTGGAATAATTTAAAAACCTATGAAATTATATAATAAATTATTTTCATGGTTTTATTGTTCATACAAATATCAATTAATTTATAGATAAAAAAGAAATTAGTTTTAACTAAAATCCTTTATTATAAGGTTTTATTTAAAAGTTTAGTTTCTAAATTTTAGAATTTGAATTTTAAAAAATTAACGTTAATTTTAAATGAGAGTAATGAAATTTACTTAGGGTTAAATTTTGGGTTTTTTTGGAAAATATTGATTTTTTAGTGGATTGTGAAGAATACCGATTTTTTGTAAAAAAATCAATTATTTTCATTGAATTATGTAATTTGAATGCCCCAATACGTTTATAATAAAATTTAAAGTAACATAAGTATTATTTATTTCTATTTAATCCATTTCATTACTTTGTAATCAACTTTTATTTTATTTTAATATAAGTTTGTTTTTGTGTTTAAAAACACGATTTTTATATGTTTTAAAAGTCACAATGTTTATCCTTTTTATTTAATTAAAATAATACATAATTAGGAATGTTTTAAATAAAATTTATATATTATATATAAATAAATATTAATTTATATTCATATAATTATTATTATTAATCATAGATTTAATGTAGAATCATATTTTTCTTGAAATATACACATCTTGAAAACCAGGTTTTTAATCTCATATAGAGGTTCTGTATTAAATTAAATTCTGCTACTTCTATGAATTTAATTTTGTAAAAAGGATTACATAGTTTTAATTTTAATAATTTATATTATATAATTAATTCAATTTAATTATTTTCTATAATTAATGGTGAAAATAGTAACAACTAATTACCACGATTAAGATAAAAATAGGTTTACTATGGTGTTAAACTAAAAAAATAAGAGTTAAAATGATTTAAAAACATGTATAAAATATATTTTATGGAAATATCTCAACATTATATTTTCTATTTCTCAGTAATAATCCATTTTGGATACTTTTGGTATATAAAAAATGTGGGAACATGTTTTTAGTTTCAAAAATTACAGGTGTTCCACGCACCTCATTTATAAAAGGTCACCCCCTCTCCTCCCTTCATAACACATTAAAAACCTTTTAGTTCAGACAAAACCTACCAGGATAAATTATTAACATTTATATCCTCATTATATAATCATTGGTTGGGTTATAAATACATTATAGCATCACATTAGGTACATTCCTAATGAGGTTATTTAGGAAGAGGTAAAATTCATAACTATGCATTTTTTTTGTTTATTCTTCCACCTCATTAAATTATTCTTTATTTATGAGTATATAATAACACCAATATCTATAATATACTAAGATGTTATTATATTAAGTTAATTACCTACATATACCTTCTATTCCCTCAAATGAGAAATGATAACGTCGTTCGTGTGTAAAACGGATTACCGCCCTGCGAACTGATGTGACATTCTTTCCATCAACACATTTCATGGTTGGGTATGATGATGGATATAAATTATATATATATTATTAATAACATAATTATACATTTGGATTCATTATATCATATGTAAATTTTATTACTATCCATTACACAGGTGATACAATAATGTTGGTCATGTGTGAGGCGGACTACCGCCTCACGAAGTGATGTGATTCGTTTTTCACTGACTCTTTACATGAAAGGTAATAAGGATACAAATTATGAATTTATATGATATAAATGAAATAACTATTATGTTAATGAAATTTTTATATTTCTGAAAAGATAATATATCATTTTTTTTACCTTTTCACTCACTGAAAAACGATAACGTCATTCGTGTACGTTTGGACTACCACCAACACGAAGAGATGTGGATTTATTGTAATAAATAAAAAACATGGATGATATATATAAGTATATTTACAGAAATAATATCATATATATGATATTATAAACATTTAGGAAAGATAAAATATCACTTACCTTATATGGACCCAACCTTATTAAATTTCATAATCTTGAATTTTAGTCAAAAACTAACTTCCTTTCATATTGAGGATATTTTCAGGTTTATAGTTTTAGAGAATTTGGATATAATACATACATTAAATTCCACATTCATATAGAAAAGATACCACAAAAGTAGTATTCATTTCTTTCAAAATATAAAACTTTTTAAACAAAACATGTTTGCTCTGAGAAATATTCATGACACTTAAATTGGCTTCCTTATTTGTCTTACACATGCTTATAACCTATGAAAATAATTTATAAACATGGGTTGAGCAAAAAAATATCAGTAAGGGATACAGAAATAAGGAAATAACACATTATTCCATGAATACATATAATGTATGAAATCATTTTCAAACCAACATACTTGTCACCCATATAAACTTACTTTATGAAACTTGATATTTCCATGAGATTTCCACCAAACATATAGAACATAAATAGAATAATAAAGTTATATTGGAAAATTACTTACATAATCTTGTAACCCTTCGGCTTCCTTATAATTTATGACCCTCATGACTACCTTACAATTTGTGTAACCATCGTAGTTACACTTAGAGTAACCATACAAACGACCTATAATTTACACATAAACAATGAATTGGAGGGAAATATAGGTCCAACAATTCATCATAATATATTTCCAATAACTATAACACAATCATACAACATGAATAATTATATAAAAACATTTCTTTTGAATTTTGTAAAATAGAATTTTCAAAGAGGTTTTTAGAAGAAAAGTCCCTTATAATTATCATATAATTGAAGTGAGACTGAATAGAGTGGATGTAATGTGTATATAAACTATAAATACACATAATTAAACATAATATATACTAAATTAATCTCAAAAAGTTTTTCATACCACATAAATATCGAAGTAGAAAATTTACCCAAAGAATGGAAATTGGGTTACAAATTCTCTTACATCGGGTTTGTCTTACTTAAAACTTGTTTAAAACTCATGTATAATGGTTAAAAGAGTATTAATAACATCTTAAAAATACATATTCATGTTTATAATACCTTATATGATCATTTAATTACATACTTTCTACCTTTAATTGTTAGAATTTTGTTCCTTCCATTGTTTTGGGTGCATTCTTTACATGATTTCCATGATCGGATGATGATGAATATTCTTGTCGATTGGAAGTGAAGATAAATAATTGGAATAGAATGGTATTTAAATATATCTCGAACCATAAATTCTACCATTTATCATTTTGAATTCTTACATGAGGATGATTAATAATTCAAAACATTATTGATATTTGTTTAGGTCATTTTGGCAATTCTTCGATTAGAATGAACTCATTTTGTTTTATAAATTAATAATATGTGTAAAAAAAGATTCCATAACCGTATATATGATATAATAAATAAATTATAATCTATTTAAACCATATAAATGGTTTCCTGACATGTCTTGAAGGAATTAAAAGAAATTTAAATCACATCGCCTACAATGTCGGTAAATCAACACATCACGGATGATGTTTTAATTTCTTGAATAATTGGTAGAGGAGAAGAAGTATAATGGTGAATCTTATATAAACATGAAGAAATAAAGAATATGTAATATATTATATCATTTATTACTCTTTTATAAGATTAAGTGAGGAAATAAGAAGAATAAAAAAATGAAAATAAAAGAAAGAAAACAAAAGAGGATGTTTACCTCTTGATATCTTCTCATTGAGATCCTTCTTAAGGCCCTTGGTTTGAGACTTTTTGTGATAACATAAGTTCTTGGACCTGGGGAAGGGTATTGGTAGGAGTATTGGGAATAACTTAGGCAAGGATTAAGCCTTTAGAGGTGTGGGAGGAAGAGGGAAACAAGGGTCGTATTTATAGTGGAGGAGAGGAGGGAGTTTAAATTATTTTAATCATTATTATATTATTTTTTATCAAGAATAGAAATATTATTGATTCATGTTACCCCAAATAGTAATAATAGAATTTCAGTTTGAATAAAGTGTGATTAAATCACTTATGATGTCATAAATAGTGTATTTAACTGATAATTTGAATATACAGTATTTTACCGTATTTCACTATTCATCAAAATTCAAGAATTTCAGAAAAATCAGGAAAATTCACCATAAAAATTTTCATAAATTTAGAATTAAAAAATGAACTAGATTTTTTGAAAATAATTTTATAAATATAATTAATTTAATTTTTATATAAAATCATAATTTATTTAAAAATTAACAATTTTAAAACTGCAACTCAATTTATATCACCTTGAAAAAATAATCAAGATGTAATTATCTTAAATAATTAAGAAAATAAAATAACAATATAATTTACTATTCATTAAGGTCACATTACTATTCATATTACTATTCATAAAGGTATGTTACTATTCACCAAAAATCAAGTTGGTTCCATCAGACTCAAAAAAACTTACTGATCTTAATTGTTGGAAAATATTTTTCAAAATTCAAATCATAAAAGTGGGAAAATTATTTTTATAGGCTAGTTATAAATATCTACTTAAATATTTTTTCATGAATTTTAGTTTATTTTTAAAAACTTGGGGTGTTACATACCTTCTTTCCACAATGATCGTTGAAAAATGGTAACACTACTCATGCATACATAAGGCCTTCCTTCTCGATGATCATAACATACTTCATTTCTCCAAACCATACTTCATTATTGTTCATAAAAGTATAATTTATGTATAAATATTATAAATATTTAATTTTTATTATTATTTATATGTTTAGATAATGACCTCATTGACCATAGTCATCCTACCATTGTCATTTTTGACACATATGCTAAATATCATCAAAACATCTGATATAAAATTAATTAATTAAGTAATCATATAGAACATTATAATAAGAGAAATAAAGGGAATAATAAGCTTCAAAAAGGTTATTAAGTAATTAAATAATTAACATAATTTTATTATTCAGGAAGATAAATAACACACATGAGGATTCTAACTCAAGGTAAATAACTTCATCTCAATAACCTTTAATTGAGGTATATTTGGATATTATACACCTATATTCTTTTATTAGGTTTATATACTATCCATTTAACAAGTTATATATTGAATTTATATATTACCATAGTTTTTAAAGTTTTATTAACTGTTATTGTTTCATGTATATTTTATTCAAATGTTTCCAAAGTGACAATAGACTTTTCTTAAAAAACGTTCTCTTTTAATGTTTTCTTTATAACTCATTTTTTAATCTAGTTTAAGGTTTTTAAGATGATTTTATTATAGAAATTATATATTTTTATTGGTATTTTTTTATTTTAATACATTTCAAAAAAAGAGAATATTTGTACAGAATGTGTGACTTTATTTAAAAACAATAAAAGGAACATTCTATTTTAACATATATGGTGACATTGATTTTTCCGCTACCATAACCTTTTTTTGAAGTTTGTATTAATTTAAAATCTTGCATGTTTTATATAAATAAAAAACCTCATTCGCTTTTTGGGTATTTTTTATTAAAAAATGGGTTTTAAAAAATGTATGAATATTTTAATATTTGAAAATGTTTTTTTACGGGTGGAGATAATATTTTATGAGTGTGATGTTGAAAATTTTATGCTTTTAGGTGTTATGATTATTTTATGGTTTTTGGAAATTATTTATATTTATATGTGGTTAAATTATAAACTAGGTATGGATGATTATGTTATAATTCAAGTATGGTTGGTTACATTATAAACTGAGGACTGGTGGGTTGGTGATAGTACTCCAATGCATTGGGTATGGAAGTCGACTATATGGTTATTCTATTTGTAAGAGTGATATGGATAATGATGTCTCTATATTCCTATATGATATATCTATTATATCTATGTGATTTAATGTTTTTTTGAAAAAAAAGTGTGTGCTTTTAGGTGAAAATGATTTATTTCTTTTTCTTAAAGAACATTTTTATAATAGAAAACATTTCTTGGGTTTCCATTTTTACATTATACTAATAGCTTTCTTTATTTTTATATCCTTTTCTGAGATTTTTGTGCTCATATCAAATTTTTAAAATGTTTTTCATAGGCTTTAAAGTTTAGTATTGGAAAATAAGAATTAAAGTTAAAAGTAGTGAAGATATTTCATGAAAAGAAATTATATTTTTATATCCCTTACAGAGATTTTTGTGCTCATGTTATATAATTTTTAAGGTTGGGTACTTATAAATTATTATTATTATTATTATTATATTTGTATATAATTTAAATACAAATTTATTTATTATTTCAAAATGATTGAAACAGGATTAGAAAATATTCCCTATAAGATACGAACTTAACTGAATACACCTTATTCATTCATTTGTGGGACATTACATCAAAATCACATAAAAATATATCCTACAAAAAATGTATCATATTCAGCATTTAGGATCACCAATATCTAAATAAAAACTATAATGAGGAAGAGAACCATGAAATTTGAAATAATTATTTAAAATATATATTATGAAATAAGAACTATGCCTTGCGAAGTGTGATTAGAATGAACGAATGATTTAGTAGGTCTTTATATAAGAATTAAATATGGTTGTTGCAAATATGATCAATGAAAATGTGGTTGTTGGTCATATATCGAGTAGTTATACATAAGTTGTGTATTGTCAATCAGTAAACAAAAAATAATATCACTCATAATTAAATAAAAATATGATATTAAAATATTATAAATATATATATTTATGAATTACCTATAAATATAAATATAAATATTATGAAAATATGATATGATGTGTATATAAAATTCGAATGAATATTTCAATATCAAGGGAGTAATAAAATTAAATTCTATAATATAAATAATTACTTTTAATGTTATTTGTTAAAGCGTATTTAGTATAAAAAAATTATATATTTTTTCAAAGAACTGTTTTTTTAATTATTTTATATTTATTCTTATTAAATTAAATTGAAATCCTTTAAAATATTATATATTAAATTAAATATTAGAATTTTTTAATTTAGAAATTGATATAAAATAATATTAAGAACACTTAACGTTTAAAAACATCATTTTTTAATAAAATCATTATTCTTTATATTTTATATTTTCATTTAATAACTAAATTCATAAATTTTAAAATCTTAATTTTTTAAACATTACTTTATTTTTTATTTATCATGTAAATATAAACCTAAGATTAATTTTTGGTATTTTCCTAAATTATGTTTTGGTGAATAGTGGAATATACCGATAATGCGACTTTTATGTCATTATTAGTATACCGGTTTAACTTATAAATTTATGAAACCTTTTAAATGAAAATATATATATTTTATAATTAAAATTTTAAATTTTTTAAAAATTTATTATAGTTTACAATCCTTCGATTGACATTTTAGAACTCAAGTAATATTTTTCCCAAAAATTATTTTGAAGCATTATGCTTTTTTATATTAAAATTAATTTTTCACATTTTTAGAAATTGAATAAAACAAAACGGATCTCAAATTTAAAATCCTTAGGTCCAAATTTTGTATTAAGAATAATGTTTTTTTCAGAAACTATAAATTACCTAGGTAAAAACTAGTTAACACGGTGAAAACAAAAATGGTAAAAAGTGAGTAACCTAAAGGGTAAAGGGAACACCATGTTAAAAAAATATTTTAATTTAGAGTTTTATGTATTTACTGAACTTATATATTATTATGTCTATTATTTCTCAAATTTGGATCCATTTTCCTAGAGAGATACCATCCATTATTGAATAGTGTTGGGTATTTTTAAAATCGCCACTACCTTTTCACTTATATAAGGTGATCCTCTCTCCTCAATCAAAATAAAAATACCACTATAGTTCAGCCCCAAATCTACCCAAAAATATCCTTAAAACTCTTAAACACATCAATGAGGTTCTTTTATTCTCAAAACACATCCTTTCAACAGATTAACCCTATTCACAAATAAGATAACCCATGTAGTGAGGTATAGGTTTCAAATCGCTTCTTCCACTTTTATTTTTTCCTTATGTCCGTTTATTAATTCTCAAATTTATTTTTACAATATAAAAATGATAACATTAGTATCATTACTATACTAATTTTGTATTATAATTATGGTATAATCTTTAACCACCCTTCCATTTTCCCTAAGAAAAGTGCAAATGACATTTGTGTGTGCGCGCACTACCCCCTCCACAAAAAAACATTTTTTATTTCCATTAACCAATTTAAATTCCTGAAAATAATGATGAATTTAATAGTTAATTATTGTATTTATACTATTTTTTTAAAAATTATAAAACATATTATTCATCTCTCTCATTCAATGAAAAATGAAATCGTCCACCATGCATAAATGTGGACTACTGCCTCCATGGGACGATTGATTACTATTTTTCTTTTCATAAATTCCTTACATGGATAGTCCTGATAATGGGTTAAATTGATAAATAGTATGTTTAATATATCATGAAGGTTTTGGTATGATAAATTTTAGAATCTGTTAATGATATGATTGCCAAATGATTATTGTTAATTCAATAGTTTAATACAAGCATATTAAGAGAAAAATATTTTATTCAAATTATGTAATATTTTCAGATCTATAAATTATTCTTCTAATTCATTAAAAGTTATTATATATCACAACAATTAACACTAGATGATATCATTATGATATTGGTATAATCATATTGCAACTAAATCACATTATAATGATCAATAATCATGGTATGTTCATGTTTGGGTTGGTTTGACTACTTGAACAAGGACATGAAATTATATCATGGATGATTATGAAATATTAGTTACTAGTTTAATATAATATAAAATTTTATACAATTATTTTTTCTCGGTTCAATAAAATATACATCAATAATTAACTCTTTAATTAAGAAAACACCCTTTATAGGTTTCAAATCACCAAAAATCATTCATTGTCGATTTTATTTTATAGGAGAAATACTCTAGTACTCATGAAAGACAATTTAAACTTAATAAATAATTATAATTCATATATTATAGTAAATTTATTAAACTTTTAATTGATAACTTTTTAAGAATAATGAATTCCAACATTTCTCTTATAAAACTTGTACAAAGGGTAAAAACTAGAAATACCCTATGTGAAAAAATAACCAAAAATTAACTAACATACACATCAAAATTGATAATTAATAAAAATTATAAATATTATTAGGTTTGAATATGGGATTGTGATATTATATTAATTAATTTTTTTTTCATATTAGGTTAGATCACATTCTTCTAAGTAGTAATAATGGTAAGGGGATCTTTATCTCAAATTTAATTTCTTGAGACTTATGTCTTAATATGAAATATGATACCTTTAATATGGTGTGATAACTACCAAATGAATGTATTTTACCTGATTCATGGGGTTTTATGAGACTTATCATTTAATTTATTTAAATGGACATTTATTCAAATGATACCCAACATAAAAGTGGTTTGGTTTAATATGATAGTCAAACAATTAGGGTTTCATTGACAAATTTATTTTCAAATCAAGATTGTTTTTTGAATGATATTATATCAAGGGATTTTTTTATTTACAAAAAATCACATCATTTATATTTTAAATTAATGTTGTTTCATATGATCCCTTGATATTTTTTTTACCATTGAATCATAATTTACCCAAAGTGTTTCTTGTAAGTGAAACTGACTCAGTCACTTATTTTCAGTTTGGCACCTCCATTATTGAATGTCCTATTTCATTGGATGATATTTAAAATATCATTATATATTACTAAATAATATATTTAGGTTATTTTCTATTACTTGATCTTCTTAAATAAGTTTTAAAAATAAATTTAACCTTTTTTTATGGTTTATTTTTATCAAAGAGTAAAAAGAACCCATTTTAAATGATTTCTATGAGAACACATATTTCCACCTATGTTTCATTTTATATGATAAATCCTTTTTGAGATTTAATGGTTTTCTAAAATAAAATACTATCCTATATTATTTTTATTATATTTTTATCTGTTTTTTTAAAAGAGATCATGGATGATTCTTATTTTCAAATTGATTTTTCTTAACTATTTTAAAAATGGTTTTCATCTAAATATATATCCTTTGAAATAAATTATGATTGATCAATGATATTATTATAATGTAACCTTATAACTTATTTCTCTAGATGAACTATAAAATTTTCCTCACTTTTATTGGAATGAGCCCCCAATACTTTTTCTCTCTCCTAATCATCCATTATGTATGGTCCTAACTTTTCACCCAATGCTTTTCCTTTGTGAATACCCTATTTTTTATTCATTTGACTAAAGGCTGTTTAGTTAGATTCCATATATCGATTGATTTGGAAAAATTATTAACTTTTCTATATGCTCTTTATCTATTAGGTGTAACTACCATTTGTATAATTATATTGATTTAATGTTATTTATATAGGAAGTCATTTCATATCATGTGATACCCATTTATTTTACATGGATTTATCATGTTATTATTAATAATGGAATTATTAATGATATCCTTATGTGAATCCATATGAAACCCATTTCATTTTCATTTGTTCTTTATGTTGTGTTTAATGAAATCTATTTTATTTCCATGAGTTATTTATGATATTAAAGTAAAATATTATCATTTGTAAAGTTCTATGATTCCTATTTTTTCTCCATGGGTTCATTATGATGTAATAAGTGATTGATTTGAAGTGGAATGCATAAATATGGATGATGATGGGTGGGGTCCAATATCACCCTAAAACGTGTTGGTTTAAAAGTTTATATCACTTAAGATAAGTATTCATGATTATATTTTAGTTTTTTATAAGCATGGGCACCGATGGTGTGGTTCATGAAAGTATTGTTTCATAACTAATATTTGTGCTAAAGTTGATAGATATTTCACAGTTTTATGCCTACTATCATGTTTGTGTTAAGATATCATGGATCATGTTTATTGACTCATTTTACACACTCTTTTGATTTATGTCTTATGTTATTCCAGGTTATATGCTGGGATTTATGATCTATGATTTATTGGGTATGAATTTTCTTATGTATCTTTATTATACCCATATTATCATATTATGTTCACTTATAATATTTGATTGTTATTACTTATATTTACCCTTAATGGTCAAATAATCTCACCCCTTTCTTATGTTTCCATTTTCCAAGGATACGAAGATGAGTATAATGTATAATGAGTATTGGATGGAGTCTAGTGTGTTTCAATTATGGATAAATGTTCATAAGGGTTGTAAAAGTAGGTTCCTATATATCTAGTCCAAGAAGACACTAAAACTTTCATTGTTTGGATTGTAGATTGTTTGTGATATATAATTATTAAATTATATAAATGTTTTAAGAGAGAGACATATCTATCCAAGGTCACTATATGTTTGTGGTTGAAGGATTCCATTTGGTTCATCCCGTATATGATTTTAGTTTTCTAAATATATCAATGGATTAAATTTCAAAAAGCATATTGATTTCTTCATGAATAAATTTAAGTTCTTCGTGAATCTCTATTATTTCCATGAAGTAATGTCATTTTGTTTCCAAGGTTTCATTTTATGGCCTCCCATATAACAAATAGATCTTGAGAAGTGCATTTATGAATCATATACAGATTTCTCTTCATGAAAATCTATGTGAATAGTGCTATACAAACAATACTACGTGGAAACTCCCTTTGTAAAGCATTATGAGGCCACCCATTTCTCGATAACGGTTACCCAAGGTTTGTTATAAATAAACCATACCTTCTTTGAATAAAACCTAGGTAATACAAAGGGACTTCCAGAGACAAATACTTTGAGAGACCCTCAAGTAAATCCAAAGTTCAAATTTGAGAGTGGGAATTAGTGATGTCATCTTGTGAAGGCCCTTCATAAATAGATATAATTAAGGCCCTTCATAAAGAAATTTCATGAAGGTTTCTCACAAAGGATCTTCATGAGGAATCCATTATGAATTCCTTTATTAAGAATATCCTCTATTACGTGTTATTCAGTCATCCCTATATGAACAAACCTATGTGCAAACACTATACAGAAGGCCCTTCATGAAGTGCTTCATGAATTCACTATATATAACCCCTTCAAAAATATATATATAAGGATCCTATATAGGAATATTATCCTTTTTGAAATCCCACTTTTCCCTTATCCATCACTAACCACCTTGAAAAACTGAGAGTCACTATGAAAATTCTTTGGTCCATATTTGACATATTTTTGGATGCAATTTTTGTGACCCTAATCTTGATTCTAGTAAATTCCATCAGTTGAGATACCCCTCATGGATTATCAAAACACATAGAGTTAATATTATCATATTGGTTCCCTCATCTACCTTGAGTGGATATAATCCTCTTCATTTCACAAAATATTTCGAGAAAATCTTCCTGGTTATCACATATGAGCCTCCTCTTAGGTGTGAACTCCAAAAAAACTATTAAGTGACTCATCTACTAGGTCAGGTATCTTAAGGGAGATAATGAACAAGCCACATAATCTCTCATATTGTTACTCCTTTTACTACATAGGAATAATATTTGGTCATATTATGAGGTGTAATCCCTAATCATTCCCTCAACCGGGTCACGGGACATGTTAGTAATTTCAGGGAAACATACCTGTGTAAGCCCCACACAATCACTTTTAGTTAAGATGCACCTCTTCATAATAATATATAGGAATCATCTTAGGTGTATGTTCTAACATAACCTATAAGGGAATCACTAATGCATAATCCCCTATCAGTAGCCTATTTTCACCCCTTTCATGACATAATAATCCAACTAGATTATTTCAAATGCTTAAGCCCCACTCAAACCCCTATTGTTCACTCCCATGATATATTAATTTTATTTTATCTCTTACTTCCTACACCGAGCATGAGTAACATGGGATTATTGGTTTAATATATTATTCCACTATAAAAATTTATATGCATCACATGAACAACCTTCTTTTCATAGTATCATGAATCTAAAGTGCATAGCACACATCCTTACAATATGATGTTAAAAACCATGGAATTTTCCTATCACACAACCTTAAATTGTGAAACTCATACTACATGGTATTTAATTCTTGTTAATAATTATAGTATATTTATTAGTGTTGTAAACTTAACTAGAGTTGGTGTGTAAACAATCACATCATTATGTGTTAGTGGGACTATAGAAAAGATGAGCATCAGAGAATTTTAATTCATGAAATTTTTAATTTTTCCAATTTGAATTTGTAGCAGGATATTTTAGTCTAGTTTTGGAATCCAAAATATAGATTCCTTAGGTATTATTGTGGGTTTAAAATACCCTAAGAGTGTTCTTTGAGTATCACATATAAAGCCAAATTTTAATGGGATGAAATAAAGCCCACTGAATTCTTAATGATGTCCCATTTAGAGTTTTGAGGTATAGGAAAATGTGTAGTGCCCCCAAATTTTAATGGGATACAATAAATCCTACTAAATTCCTAATGATGTCTCATTAAGAGTTTTTTGGCATAAGAAAATGTGCAGTTTCGTATCCCTAACCACTGGGAAATCAGTGGCCTATACTTTCAATGAGGGTCAACTGGGAGTCAGGTGGAGGATACCAACCCCTTACACATTTGAGGGTATTTTTCATCATTTTAGAATTTTATTTATACTCTCTCAGAGGGTTTCAAGCTTGGGTGTCTGAATCAAGAGGAGGTGCTCTCCCTTTACCCCTTCTCTATTTTTGATTTATGATATGTGGTCATTTAAAATGATTTGGAACATTGAATTTGGTAGGTTTCTCTTATCACTTCTCTTTTTATTTACTTATTCTTATTTCACAATGATTTTGTATGATTCAATTTTGGTATTTATGCGTCATTTAACTATATCATGGTGATTTATGACCAATATCAATGGAAGTTTTTGTATATTGGCTTGGGGATATTGAGGAATGATGAACACGCACCATCACCAACTATTTCAATGATTGTAAATTATTTAGTAATTTTTATTAGATATTTAATGTACTTTTTTCTAAATTGATGAATTATTGGTTGTTGAATCAAAGGTATTTTGATTTTAGGAGTACCGGGGGAACACTATGGAACTTCATGTAACATCCTATATTTTCATTCAGTATTTTTATAAAATTTCTCAAATAAAATATTAATGTAAATAAGAAATGCAATTATTTTTTCTTTAACAATATGAACATAATATATATATATATATATATCGATAAATTAATTTATTTTTTAGATATGTATTTTTCTATAAAATATTAATTCAATTATGAAGGAATACTGTATATAAAGAAAGGGCTACACATAAAAAAATAATCCACATTTTATTTCATCAATAGAGAAAATTATATATAAATGATAAATATACTCAATAAAATTAACAATAGTATACTAGTATAATAAAAAAATTACACAACATAACTAGAATTTTAAAATTCATAAGGTTATATTATCCTAGAAATATTACACCCATAAAATTATTATTGAAAAGAAAATAAAATGTTAGAAATAAGATTGAAATTTTATATATGATGTGTATATAAGTTTGAGATAAAACGAAGCAAATGAATAATGATTTAAATAAGTGGTATTAATAGAAATTATAATGATTTTATGTTTTTTGGAATTGTAACCAGTTGTTAGAATAGTAATTAACCATTGGAATTGTATCCAGAATACTGTAAATAGTTAAATTTTTTATAAGTCTTATATATCATGAATAATATAAATAAATATAAATATTTGAATAAAATTAAATAACTTCTCAAATTATCTAACTCAAAGTATGTATATGTGTAAAATATAATAGGACATGTTTTCACATATTTATTTTAAAATTAATTTTTATATTAATATTTAAATATTAGAATTTGAAAAATTTATAATTCTTTTTGAAAATATGGATGGATTTTTTGGATTAAAATTTCAAAATTAGGTAAGTGTGTAGTTTTTTTAATTTTTATAAATTTTAAAATTCATTGGTGAATAGTGAAATACAGTAAAATACATTATTGTATAACGAGGTAAATATATGGGAAAAACACCATAAGTGGTGTATAGATGGGGTAATAAAATTTTTATTTTGAATCACATGCATCAATTACTGTACTTGGCCATAATAATTAATAGTATTTTAATTATTGAGAAAAAATAATAAATTAATCAATATTTTATTCCAAAAATCCCCCTTCACCTATAAATACACCCCTTTCCCAGCTGTTTCTCATCACTTAAAAAACTCAATTATTATTAAACATTTTCAAAATTATTTCTTTAAAGACTTATTACTATGTGTAGACTAATCGAGTCCAAAAAAATGGCCATCTTTGACATGAACCGACCCATCGAGTCCCCTCTTGGGTCTGGGTGAGAGAAGTTTTCCTCCCTAAAGCCTACCTCAAATTGGCTAGCGGCTGGTAACTAACACCAAGAATACATAAATCAAATATGGGTGGCTCTAGGATATACAAACTATAAATGAATATATCATTAACCATGTTTAACATCATATCCATATTTGAATACATAACTTCCTAAATTGTAAAATACAAGAAAATTCAGTAAACATCCAAAATGCCTACAATACAGATGCTAGTATAAAAGGGAAAATAATACATGATAAAAAATATAAAATAAAACTAACATCGTGAGATCAGTAAGAGAAGAACAACTACAACATGAAATCTCTATCCACAAGCACAAATGCCCATGCACCCCACCAGGTTCCACTACACTAGAGCCCCACAACACTCTAGATCTGCTAGCTACACATGCACCGAAATCACCATTAACTTATACGACCTCTGCATAGACATAATATGTGAAGGAATAGAAACCATGAATGGGTGAGTATAAAAATACCTAGTAGGGAGTCCTATCAACATAAAGGGAATTAGGGTGAATGTTAGCTTATAACTGAGGATTGAATCATATAGCCACCCAACTTAAGAAAATAGGGTAGAACACAAGAAAAGGAAGAATCTATGGATTAAATTCCAAATAAACCTTATATTTAATAAGGGATTCCTTGATAGTCTACTTACTCCAAAAATTCACCTCAATCATTAGGAAAAAAACATCCCTGATCAACCACCTCATGGGAAAAGAAGTCATTACTTATCGACCTTAAGGTCTGTCAAACCTCATAAGGCCGCATAAGGAGAACCACAACCCAAAATAAAAATGTTTGAAATAGAGTGGTCTAATATGAAATATATCAATACAAATAGCCTCATGGAACATTATCCACCCCAAATGCAAAAGAATCACCACACACTCAAAATTTTGGGGAAAAAACAAACTCATCAACTAATTAAGGTTCTCATAATGCCTTACACCACAAAGTTCCACCTAAACACCTCACACATGAAACCCAGAAAATATAGTTTGTTTGAAGTGGGGGGGGGGACACCCTTGAGAATGATACAATGTCTCAAGAGTCTCTCAGACCTATAGAAGTATGACCCACACATGGTTCCACCCTAGAAGTGGTGAAACACCACTACTAGAGAAATGGGATTTGGATCCCCCTGACACGGGAGACCGCCTTTGGGGGTCGCTATAGGTGGCCTATAGTGACCGCCATTTGCGATCTCTGGCCTTAAAAAAAACTTCAGTGCCCCCCGCCCCCACCCCTTGTAAAACCCTACCCGCGTCTCACCGCGTGTCCCCTGTCTCCCTCCATTCTCCACCCTTGCTGCCCATACCCTCGCTGCCCTCCACCCCTCGTCACCCATCCTCTCACCACCCTCTACCCTCCGCCCCCTCAGAACTCCGCCCCCTCCGCCCTCCACCCTCCGACCCCCGCCCCCTCCTCCCACTTCCCCCCTGTACCCTCCTCCCTCCGGCCTACTCCCTCCGGCCTCCGCCCCCTCTGCCCTCCACCCCCTCAGCCCTCGGTCCTCAACCCTCCTCCCTCCACCCTCCACCCTCCGCCACTTTGTTGCCCATACCCCGTCTGTTCGCCGCCCTCCACTACGGTTCTATGCCATCCCCCGTCCCCTCCCTCTTCGTCCCCATCCCTTGCCGCACTATTGTCGCCCATCCCCTCACCGTCCCCTCCCATGCAGCATCGCCGCCGACTGGTCCCCTCCCTCCCCACACGGTCGCTGCTCGTCCCCTCGCCGCCACCGCCCATCCACTCTGGCTCCCCGCTGTCCTTTGTCCCCTCCCTCGTCATCCCAACCTCGTTGCACTGTCACCACCTCACTGACTCCTCTCCTCCGTCTCAACACTACCGTCTCCGCTCTTCCCCTCCCTTGCTGTAGTGTCTCCAACTCCGGCTCCCCTCTGTTTCCTTTCCTCTCCCCCGCAGCACCGCCTTCGGCTCCCCTCCTTTCCAGGTTTGTAGTGCAATCAGGTATGAAATGACTTGGTCTTTCACTTACATTCCATTATCTATTATCTTGTTTATTATTCAGAGATATAATTTGAATATTTTATTAATGTTCCATAAGACATTGGCTAGTATTTATTTTGAATATATTTTATATGAAAAATGAATGTAATAAGTCTTGTGTAAATGTTTGTTATACAAATATTATTATGGATAAGAGTTGGATTGATCTTCCAAATCAAACATCTAGAGAATATTTCAATGGCATTATGCAGTTTATTGACTTCACCAGAGGATTTTAAAGTGACTATATTAGTTTTCCATGTAGAAAATGTGGTAAAAGATATCAATTAATATGAGATACCATGAGGGAGCACCTATTCTTTAACAGATTTTTGAAAAATTATAAGAGTTGGACTCACCATGGAGAAGAGTATGTTCATTGTCAAAATACGGATGCAGTTCAGATGGATGTTTATGCAAGGATGAGTAATCCAATGCATGAAATACTTACTGAAATGGTACGTGGGTTGGATCCTGAATGTATTGACATCCAGAATCTTGAGACCAGTAAAATAAATCTTCGATCTGGTGTAGATCGTGATTCAAGGAGGTTTTATGAAGAACTTGATGATGCAAAAACAGAATTATATCCTGGATGTACTTCTTATAATAAATTGTCATTTATCATGGAGTTATTGCATTTGAATACTTTGAATTTGTGGTCAGACACATAATTCGACATGCTATTGGTGTTATTGAAAAAGGTTCTTCCTATCGATGCTAATATTCTCGAGTCGTATTACCATGCTCATAAGTTGACAGAGAAATTAGGTTTTACATATGAGACCATAGATGTATGTGCAAATAACTGCATGTTTTTTAGAAAGGAAACTGCCCATTTGGATATTTGTATGGTTTTTGGAGCTTCCAGGTGGAAAGAGAACTGGGGAAATCAGACTCATCAAAGTCAGATTGTGATATAGCGGAAACCGATTTCCGTAAAGAAAACGTGTTACTTTCCCCTTAAACTGAGGTTGAAAATATTTTTTATGTCATCTAAAGTTTCTATTTTAATAATATGACATGCAAAAATAATTCATGAAAGTGATATGTTAACCCACCCTGCATACTCTCATTCATGGAAGGATTTTGATAAGAGACACCCAAATTTTGCTAAAGATGTTCATAATGTCTGATTGGGGTTGGCAACAGATGGTTTCAATCCATTCAAGTCTATGGTTGGTGCAACTCAAAGCACATGACCCGAGGTTTTCATTTTGTATAATCTTCCTCTGTGGGTTTGTATGAAGCAACAAATTATATTACTTTCCACTCTTATTGATGGACCTAGATGTCCGGGGGATAATATTGATGTTTAATTTTAGACATTTATTGACGAGTTGAATGAATTTTTGGGCGATGGTGTGATGAATTATGACTATGAAATGAATGAAATGTTCAAACTGTAGGCTGCTTTATTGTGGAAAATCAATAACTTCCCAGTTTATGCAAACATATCAAGCTAGAGTATGAAAGGGTAATTTTATTTCCCATGTTGCAATAAAAGTAAAAAATATTTATGGCTTAGACATTCCAAAAAATGGGCATTCATTGGTCATAGACGTTTTCTCCCCCCTCAGCACATGTTTAGAAAGGACATAGTGGAATTTGATTGTTCTAGAGTGTTCAGATCAGCACCAAATATCATGACAGGATTAGAAATGTTATCGTATATTGAGGAAGAAAACATCCACACAGTATATGAAATTCAAGATTTGGTGGCCCATCCATTACGTAATATTCGTGCTACGGGTAGGCAGCGCAATAACAATTAGAAAAAGAAAAGTATTTTTTATACTCTTCCGTATTGGAAAACTAACATGCTAAGGCATAATTTGGATGTCATGCACATTGAAAAAAATGTTTGTGATAACATATTATGGACTATTTTAGGTGTCAGTATATAGTCAAAGGACCATGTTAATGCACGTTGTGATTTGGAAGAAATGGGTTTAATGAAACAGTTGTATTTACATTTAGCTGGGGGAAACAAGGAATATATGTCTGATGCACAGTATACGATGACTACAAAGGAGAAAGAAAAATTTCATTCCATTTTGAATATTCTTTAGGTGCCTGATGGTTACTCTTCTAATATTTCAAAGTTCGTGAATCTGACAATTAGGACATTGTAAGGATTGAAAAGTCATGACAATCACATACTACTTCAGCAGTTGATTCCAATCGCATCTTGTGATTGTTTATCCCCCAATTTTTTTCAGCCATTGATTGGGATGAGTAATTTTTTAGATAGATTTTTTTTAAAAAAATCAATGAATGAGTGATTTAAAAAGTTTGCAGGACTGAATTATACATACGCTTTCTCACTTTGAGAAACTATTTCGCCCCTCATTTTTCTATGTTATGGTCCACTTGACAGTGCACCTAACTGATGAAGTAATGGATACTGGTCCAGTGAAATTCAGTTGGATGTATCCTATTGAGTGGTATTTGAGTACATTTAAAAGATTTGTACACAACAGAGCTCGTCCGGAGGCATCAATAGCCAATGGTTATTTGATGGATGAGTGTACTACTTTTTGTGCAGAATATCTTATGGATGCTAAAACAAAATTAGATAAGACCACTCGGATTCATGATGTTCTAGTTGGAGAAGGAACCATATTTCATATGGACAACATTGAGTGGATACAAGCATATCAATATATCTTGTTCAATACTCCATCAGTTGCACCATTAATGCAGTAAGTGTCTTATCACTTTTATTGTTTAACTTTTATATGTTTTTATTTCATAAGTTGATCATTTAAACATTGCATTATCATTTATAGGAAACACATTAATGAGATGAAAGAAGATATGTATCGTGCGAATGAGTATCAAATTCAACAATCTCATTATGTGTAATTTCATGATTGGTTCAAGGATTATGTAGGTATAAATTTATTTTCATTATGAGTGAAGTATTATAGTAATTTCTTTATGCACAAATCATTATTGAATTCTATAAATTATATAGGTTCATAAGTTGAGGGATTTGGGGGACCCCAAGCTAACCAAAGAATTTATCCAACTGGATGAGGGTCCATCTATAACGGCTCATCATTATAACACTATAGATGCTAATGGTTTTCAATTTCGCATTAAAGATGTTAACAACAAAAGAGAAACACAAAACAGTGGCATCAATTTTCTATTTTTCGATTCTAGTTATTACTATGGTCAATTGATATACATCATTGAAGTTGTATACACACATGGGTTGAAGTACATATTGTTAAAGTGTAATTGGGTTGATCCAGTGCGCGGATGTAAAGTTGATCAATATCAGTTTTCATTGGTGAATTTTAACTATATGTTATATAGAAATGAACGAGTTGATAATGAACCTTTCATTTTGACTTCACAATCATTACAAGTATTCTTCGTTACTTTGCCTTCGAGTCCAATTAGGCAAGTTTTTGTGAAAATTTCCCTGTGAGGAGTGTTTTTATTTGAAAAAGATGAACCCGAGACTGTTCCGTTTGTTTCCCAACAACTTGATCAACATACCATAGTTCAACCTGAAGAAGATATTTATTGGTTCAGAGCGGTCGTTGAAGGAGAAACAACCGATTTTCATGCTTAATGAAAGGTATAATTGTTTTCCTGCTAATCGGTATTGAATGTCCTAGGATATCATAAATTATCTAACCATTTTATAAATCCTTGTAATTTTTAATCCCCACTTTTGGAAGTTTATTCATTTATAAATATTTAGGGTGATTTCTATTTTGGTATATTCATGTTATTGTTGGTGTATCTTCCCATTGAGGTATTCTTCATTTGGTTCATGTGCTGCTTGAATTTTTCTTAATTCAATCTAAAATTTGGATATGCATTGATTAGTTTTGTACATAATTTGTATATCTGTTTTGTTAAATTTATGATTTTTTAAAATCCATTCACAAGTAATTATTCAATCCCTTTTTTTTTATTAACAATTGTACAATTTTTATTTTTTTTAAAAAAATCCAATTTATCTTTTGGACACTTTGGATATTCCCCTTACTAATGTTTTTTATGACTGCAGGCATGTCAGGGGAAGAGTCAGCAGATCCACATCATCCATCTGCACCATCTACGTCTCAGGGTTGAGGTGTGTTTGAATGTCATTGTGTCTATTTTTTATGTAATTGATAAACACACACACACACAAACATATATATATTTATAACATCTGTAAAATTATATATAAAATTGTTTTCAATAGGATCATACTCGAATGCTTCTTCCTCTCACAAGAGAGGCCCTGGTCGGAGAATTTTATCATGGAATTCCGACATGAAATTTGATGTTTCCTTTGATGATCTATTTCATCCTATGAGATTGAATTCCCCTGAATTTATTCGTCAGTTGGGTCATATCATTTGTGACCCACATCGATTTACATTAACCACACGTGACTGGGCTTCTATCCCTCAGGACACATTAGATCATCTTTGTAGGGAGGTTCAGGTAAGAATACCATTTTCCTTTCTTCTCTATGTATAAAAAATACCAAAATATGTTATTTTTTTCATTAATAGAAAAAATTGAAAGTATGCCCCCAATGAGTTTCGACCCGTGTGTATGAGAAAATTTCGTAAGATGTGGAAATATTATAAAGGAAAAGTCAAGAAGGACCACTGGGTACCAAATGTGGGTGCCCTAGACATTCTGGAAAAAGTCCCAAGAGGTGTCTTCCCGGATTAGTGGAATGACTTAGTTGCATATTGGTCTACTTAGGGACTTGATATTTGTATATTTATTTTGGTATATATATTTTCAAGAATGTGTGATTTTTTTGAAATTTGAATTAATTAAATGTAGGAGGTGTCGGCATGCCATTCTAAGAATCGAGCGTTGCAGGGACCACCTCATAGGCTCGGGACTCATAAAGTGTCTCAGATCCAACATGAAGTATTTATTATTCATTTTTTAATTTATTAATTAATATGGTTTTGTGTTTATATTCTATTCATATACAGTTACGGGAGCAAGGTGCACCGATAGATAAAATGTTGGTGCGGATGAGGACTCGTGATTGAAATGATCCAGAGGCTGTAGCAATGATAGTAAGTGCTTGTACATAGTAACAATACTTAAATAAATATGTATATTAACATATATATGTATATATATTTAAACATTTCATAGGATCAATTTCAAGCTGAGTTAGAACAGCTGGTAGAGGACCAGCGACAACTTCTCATGCGAAGGGATGAGATCTTTCATCGCATTATTGGTCGGGAAGGGCATATATATAGTTTGGCCTATGGAACAAGGATTCCTCATTCTGTAGTATCACGTTCTGCGGTTGTCAGTCCTAATTTTGCTCAGATGACACATCAGTTGTCAAATTTTGAGGCATGGCTGCACGCTTCTGAGGAGTTAAATTCGTAATTGATCGCTAAGGTTATAACACTGCAGGAATATGTGCGTCCAAGTGATGGTGTAGGGGATCATAAGACGCATGTTTATACTATATTTATTTATTTAATTTCTATTATTTTTGTTATGAAAATCTTCACAATTTTTATTTGTTGTAGGCCCTTGGCCCACCACATGGAGGTAGCCGTCAGGACCACACATGACGCATCATATTCATGAGGTGTGTTTATTTTTTTATTGGTGGGTTTGTTATTGATGTTTAGGTTGGGTTCTTAGTGATATTTTTTGAGATTTGGGGGTATCATTTGTGTTTTGGCCTTATGCAATGTTTGTGTGCACGAATTGAGAAGTAACCATGAAACTAATTAATGATTTGGATATTTTTAGTTCATTTTATTTTTTAATGTTTTCAATTTCATGTTCTGTGAATAGTTTTGAAAAAAACATGTGATTCCTAATATAAACCATGAAACTTATTTTCAGTGACTGAACTCAGGTTCACTATTTGTAGGCCCTTAGACCACCCCAGACAGCCCCCTCCACCCTGGACAACCTCCCCCGCACCCCAGACAGTCCCCCCTCTCCCCCGCACCCTGAACCGCCCCCACCCTGCCACCAGACATCCCCCCCCCCGCACCCCGTATTTCATTAGGAAAATTGACCATTAGTTCATTAGGACAATTGTTCATTAGGCTGTTAGACCATTAGGGAAATTGGCCAGTTGGCCAATTGTCCAATTGGATGTAGGCCAAATGGACATTAGTCCATTTTTCCATTATTCCAATTGTACAACTAGACAATAGGCCATTATTTTAATTGTTTGTTAGGACACTATGCCATTAGGGAATTAGGTCATTAGGTGAATTGGTAAGTGGGATAATTTTACATTGGGTCATTTGGAAAATTGACCTTTAGGCCATTAATATAATTGATCATTACGCCGTTAGGCCAATTGGCCATTAGAAAAATTTGTCGTCATGCCCCCCCACCAGACAACCCCCACACCGGACAACCCCACCCCCGAACAATGCCCCCCACCCCGGATAGCCCCCCCCACACGCATTTCAAGCATGACAAACACTTAGAAAACTCATATTCAGTCATACCGCACAAACTACGCATCCTAATGATGTGTCGTCTCCTTTTAAACCTGAAAAATAATAATTATGGTGTTTTCTTGTGTTTTCAAGTCATACTGATGTCGTTCGGTATGCATTTGACCTTTAAACGCATGTTTTGGCCATTTACAACACGTGGAGTTCGCTTCCGGTCACCACGGTCAAACGACACCTCTGATTGATGTGTCATCTACCCGACCATTTCAAAATTCACCCACCCTTTATTTTTGTCCGATTTCATGGAATTCCGAGGTCGTTCGGCCAGTTTTGATCACCCCACACACGCTTTTCAAACACGCCAAAACGGCGTGTAATGGACGAATTCAGAAAAAATGTGTTCAGAATGACTTGAAATCACATGAAAACAATATGAATATTATTCATGACATGTAGGAGAAGACAACACGTCAATCAGACGTGCAGTGTGCGTTGTACGACCGAATATGCTGTTTTGAACAGTTCGACGCGCTCTAAAAAGGCACGTTGGGTGGTCAAAACCAGCCGAATGACCTCAAAATGCCACGAAATCATACGAAAACAACCATGGTGTAAATTTTAAAATGGTCGGGTAGACGACATGTCAATCAGAGGTGTCGTTTGATCGCGGTGACCAGAAACGCATTTTCGGGGTCAGAATACGCCAAAACGGTGTGTAACGGTAAAATTTAGAGAAAACGTTCTCAAAATGACTTTAAATCACACAAAACAATATAAATAATATTCATGACATGTAGTAGGAGACGACACATCAATCGGACATGCGGTGTGCACGGTACGACCGAATATACTGTTTTGAACAGTTCGACGCGCTCTAAAAGGGAGCGTTGGCTGGTCAAAACCAGCTGAATGACCTTGGAATGCTATGAAATCGTATGACAACAACTGTGGTGTGAATTGTGAAATGTTCAGGAAGACGGAACATCAATTGGAGGAGTAGTTTGACCGCGGTGACCGGAAACGCATTTCCGGAGTCATAAAACGCCAAAAAGACGTGTAACGGTCGAATTTAGAGAAAACATCCTCATAATGACTTTCAATCACACTAAAACAATAGGAATAATATTAGTGACATGTAGGAGGATACATAACAGCAATCAGACGTGCGGTGTGCGCGGTACGACTGAATATGTTGTTTTGAACAGTTCGGTATGCTCTAAAAGGGCGCGTTGGAAGGTCAAAACCAACTAAACGACCTCAAAATGCCATGAAATCTTACGACAACAACCGCAGAGTGAATTGTGAAATGGTCAGGTAGAGGACACATCAATCAGAAGAGTCGTTTGACCACGGTAATCAGAATAGTATTTTTGAAGTTAAAAAACGCCAAAACGGCGTGTAACGGTCAAATTCAGAGAAAACCTGCTCAGAATGACTTGAAATCACCCGAAAAATATGAATATTATTCATGACATGTTAAAGAAGTTGTAACGTCAATCAGACGTGTGGTGTGCGTGGTACGACCGAATATGCTGTTTTGAATAGTTCGACGCGTTCTAAAAGGGCGCGTTGGGTGGTCAAAACCAGCCGAATGACCTCAGAATTCCATGAAATTATAAGACAATAACCATGGTGTGAATTTTGAAATGTTCGTGTAGAAGGAATGCCAATCGGAGGCGTCGTTTGAATGCGGTGATCGGAAACACATCTTCGGGGTCATAAAATGCCAAAACGACGCGTAACGGTCGAATTCGGAGTAAAAATGATCAGAATGACTTGAAATCACATGAAAACAATAGGAATAGTATTCGTGACATGTAGGAGGAGACAATACATCAATCAAATGTGCGGTGTGCATGGTACGACCAAATATGCTGTTTTGAATAGTTCGGCGCGTTCTAAAAGGGCGCGTTGGGTGGTCAAAACCGGCCGAACGGCCTCAGAATGCCATGAAATCATACAAGCACAACCGTGGTGTGAATTGTGAAATGGTCAGGCAAACGACACGTCAATCAGAAGTTTTTTTAACCACAGTGACCAAAAACACATTTCCGGAGTCATAAAATGCCAAAACGGCCTGTAACGTTCGAACTCAGAGCAAACATGCTCAGAATGACTTGAAATCACGCAACAATACTAGGAATAGTAGTCGTGACATGTAGGAGGAGACATAATATAAACCGGACATGCGGTGTGCGTGGTACAACTGAATATGTTGTTTTGAACAGTTTCACACGGTGTACGCGAAGAACATTCCTTTTTAGACCACAAAACACTTCCATAAGCTAAATCAAAGACTCCAAAACAAGAAAAAAAATCCAAAAATGATAAAACTTATTAAATTGGGGGTTTTAAATTATTATAGAACCCATAATTTGATGTCATATTGAATTTAATTATATATATATATTAACAGAATAAATATGTTTAATTTACGTTTGTTTTGTTTTGTTGTTTTTTTGTATCTTATTGTAAGTTTATTAAAGTAGAAGATTGAAATGGATTTGGATCATTGAAGCATGTATTTCATTTATTTTTTTTGATGATCTTGATGCTTATGCTCTTTGTAATTTGTTTTTTTTATGATTTTACCTTGTTTTTGTTGATTGGGAACTGTAATTTTTTTAAAGAAATTCTTAGGGATTGCTACCCCCATTGGCGGTCGCTATAGCTCGGTCGAGGATCAGAACAGTGACCACGACTCACAGTCGTTGTAGCTCGGACGAGGATCAGTACAGCAACCGCCAGTGGCATTCGCTCTTGTTTGGTCAAGAAATAGGTCAGCTACCACCTGTCGGTCACTGTAGGTCAGATTTTCGGCCTCCTTCAGCGACCGCCAATGGAGGTCGTTGTAGACCTACTGTGACGGGCATAAAGCGACTGCCATTTGTGGTCTCTAATGGACAAAGTTTTAGTAGTGTACCCATCCTCAACCATTATAGGACCCATGCCCCATGGTCTCTAAACACTAAACTTAACCATATAGTGTGAGCACTGAAACCATCATATAATGGACCTAGTACCACAATTAGTGGTTTTATGCCACATTAAGGGTATGTAAAATATATGGGGGGGGGGTTACAAACCTTGGACATTTGATACACTTCCACAAAATGATCAATATATCCATCACATCGCCACTCACATCTTTATCAAAAAAACCCATGACTCTATGATGTGTAAAATTGATCCAAGAGAGTATAAAAATACAACATCCATATGCCATCACCTATTTTTCTTTAGAACTGATTGTCTATCAAAAGGAATACTAATAATATTCCATTACCACCACTCCGCACCTCCATTATTCACATCCTAGATTGAGTATGGGAGAGAGATGTTGTCAAAGGTCTATGATATATAATGTATATAAAGTATAATATTGAAAAGGATAAAACAACAAAATTCCGATCTTGAAATCCAAACCCATGCATAGGATCAAACTCAAGGGTGCACAGGGTGGAGGGAATTTCCTTGACTTCCATATCCAACGACAATTCTTGGCTACCCTACTATATATTGATCACTATCAAAGACTAGCTAAAACTATTGCATATGCTACTTCATCATCCTCTAATAAAGAAACCAAAACTTCTGAAATACTACCATGGAATACTAAACTTTAAACACATTCAAGGTTCCCACACCTCAGTTTATCAATATTTGAAAAGGAAGTTTAACATCCTCATGCTTGCTCTACATCATCACCTCGGTCCTATTATAAACCATGTGGTACCAAATTGAAATTATACATATATAACATTTCAAATATCCTTACAATGGAAACATAACCATTCTAGCGTGATCTATATTGTAAAACACCCATGACAAGCTATCAATTTTCCCAAAATGAAGATTGTGGAAAAAAGTGGTGACAAATCCATATAGGTGGGTTCAGAGCTAATTTGAGGCCTCCCGATGCACCACATGGCATTCTAAGAAGGAGAGGAATGTTCCATAGTGTTCTTCAATTCTTAAATGAGTCATTTTAGATAGAACCTACCCATAGTTCCCAACCAAGTTTACCCCATGTTCTGGTTGGCCACATGGGCCCACACATCCCATCACGACCCCATCCACCACATAAAATATGAGGCACTTTTTGATCCTCAAAGATTAGAAATTTTGGATAAAAAACGTATCCACCTTATCCTCATTTATCCTTATATTGAACCATCCCATTCATCTTCTACCTCTAAACACTGTGGGTCACTTTTGTGGATTCCCTTCATCCAACACCACTGGCCACCATCGTGGTCGACCCTTTATCATCACTGCTCAAAATTTGTTGATGTTGAAGCCACCCCACATCCATTGACATGACTGATAGTTACCACACAATGGACCCTAAACACACTATGGTATCTCATACACAACCTCCTGTCACCATGTCCATATGCTGAGACAATTGGCTCTGAGCCATTCCCCCTCATCTAAATTCACTGGTAAAAAACCAAATATAAATTCGGGGATAAAAATCAAACCCTAAAAATCAATCTACGTAGATCCAAATTTAAGAACACTAATAAATTCTTAAATTTGGAATGAATTTACATAAAAATTATAGCAACATTGAAATAATAGTGATGAACCGACCCGTACTGGGGCTCGAGGCGCAACTACCCAAGCCTGCCTTTATAGGTCAGGGGCTGGCGAGTAGCACAGAAGGCACAATAAACTATGGGAGGCCTTTTCCTAAGAAACTATACACACACGCACAACAAACTCAATTCAAAAGTGTAGAGGAAAAGAAAAGAAAGATGCAACACTGTTATATAAATGAAAACAGACATATATGCATTAACCTCTAAAAAGTAAAAGTTCAAGAAATGTAAAGATGAAAGGGAAAGGTCCAAAATACACACCAAACTAGAAAAGTTCCAGAACCTAAAAAAAGGTGAAAAGTAAAACAACTAGGAGAGTCCCACTCCTAAATCCCAAGCTATGACCACCACACGCGGTCTAAGCACCCCATATCCCTAAGCTCCTCTAATATCATGATCAACCTGTCTGTCATCTGCTAGGGCACACTATATACAAGCAAAGCCCAAGAAGGGGTGAGTATAAGAATACTCAGTAGGATGGCCCAAAGGCTCGAGGGAGTAGTAAGATAGGTACTGAAGAGGGGAGTAGTAAGAGAAATAAAAAAGAAGACTAGTATGGGAACAAGGTACAATAAAATGGAACAAGAGTACAACTCAACCCAACAAGAGAGTGAAAGTAGACTCATCCAAACACAAGGATCTCAAAACAGTGAGGAGATGAAATCCTTGTCGAATCTTTTCTACCTATAGTAGTAGAGTGGAATTTTCCAACCATAATAAGCTAGACACCGAAAGCATGTGGCATACCCCATGCATCTTCACCTCTCTTGGAAGGGGAGGAGCCAAAACTGCCTGATTGGGTACTGAAAACAGAATATATATATATATATATGTGCACTCAGTCAAAGAAACCAAAATGAGGGAGTTTGGGGATCTCTATCTCACATCTCAGCTCAAAGAAGTGAGTAGCCAATAGTTCGATGTAAAAACATCTGTGATTCCCTACATCTCATTGAATCTGCCTAAGATGGAAAATGTCAAAGGGGATCAAATCATCGCATTTCGATACTATCCACTTTGTGAAGCATTAAATCGCCCACACAATTTTAGTTCACGCCAGAAGAACGCATCAAGGTGTGGAAAGTGACCCTCTTTCTCATGAGTCCTTAGATAAGTTAAACCACACCTCGGAACTATGCCGCATAGTTGAGGGTATTCTCTAAACCACCGGGAACTGTGCTACCCGACCCGACATGATGGTCAACCCGATATCTCCTCAGGGACTAAACTTTGGGTCATCCCGGTATCTCCTCAGGGACTACACTTTTGGCCAGACCTATATATCCTCAGGGACTACACTCTCGGTCAGCCTGGAATCTCATTGGGGACTATTCTCTAGGTCATTCCGGTATCTCCTTGGGGACTACGCTCTGGGTCAAACTGATATCCCCTCAGGGACTATGCTACCAGACCTGGTGGGAGGGTCATCCCGGAACTACACTGGTCATCCCTGTTATATGATACCTCTCAAAAAAGAACTAAGGATCACTGGTCATCCTCACTAGATGGTACATATCCGAAAATAATTGAGGAACTCTGGTCATCCCCATTGGATGGTACGTCTCAGAAAATCATTGATGAACTATGATCATCCCCACTGGATGGTATGTCTCGGAAAAATATCGAGAAACTATGATCATCCCCACTGGATGGTACATCTTTAAAAATTATCGGGGAACTCTGATCATCACCATTGGATGGTACCTATCAAAAAAGCATCAAAGAACTCTGATCATACATGTTGGATGGTACCTCTCCGAAAAGGATCAATGAACTCTAATCATCGCAGCTGGATGGTACATCTTGGAAAAGAATTGAGGAACTCTGATCATCCTCACTGGATGGTACCTTTTGGGAAAGTATCAAGGAACTCTGATCATCCCTGATGGATGGTACCTCTCAGAAAATGCATCAAGGAACTCTAATCATCCATGATGGATGTTTCCTCTTGGAAAAGCACACTGCTGCAGTCGTCGTGTTCTTCCCCAGATATGCATCACATCCAGAACATCTCACATCTTATCTCAGAAGGCACTACAGAGGGAACCATAACATTATTCGTAGAAAAACACTCAGGATAGGCTACTCATATGCCAAAGTCTGAGTCCAAAAAAAGAAGATCTGAGAGATAGAAGATTCACAAATTGGTACATGATGCGTGTGAGGCCCACATGTTTTTGGCCCCTCTTCTTATCCTAGTTGTGTACCTTTCCATAATTGGGTACTAAAATTCAAATCGAGTACCCCTTGGTGTTCTAGTGTACTCCCAGATTACATGATATCTCTAGCCAAAAAGTTGGTGAGCACGCATCCGGCATAATTGGATTCTTATTTTCATTTTTAATATATCTATCAAAATATTTTAGTTTCTCTCTCTAATCAACTCTTTATCCCATGAATTCACGTGGCATATCCACCATAATTTTTAGACGTCATTCTGTGCACATATGAGCTCCTGACGGCATCCTCGAAAATCACACTTCCCCTGCACCATTTGGACACCAACCTACATCTGTCCTTCATCGACATCTTCTGTAGGCCCCACCTACTCACGCCTCCTTAGACCACCTCACTCATTGTTACCTTGGACCACCGAAAATGCTACTGCCCTCGCTAAAAAAACCTGATGCGTCGGCTCCCAGAGCATCGTCTGCCTCACACTGCTACTCTGGACGACCTACCTAGCCACTTGCCTCACTAGAGCCACGCCCTAGAGTGACGCCAGACCACCGTCCTAGCCAACTTCCCCTCTCTCTCCAGCTGAACCCCCTGAACTCTCCACTTCCTTGATTTTCACTAATGGTGGGATCATGAACATCCGATATATTCGAGAAACATCATATGAGTGCACACCTTTTTTGATTTTAAATCTATGTCTGTATAAATGGTCCAATGTGTCAAGGATCAGTTTCACATCAATTCATTGTCTGGTATTTATAAAAACACCGATGAAAATAAATTATGGTAATGAATGGAGGAAGAATTAAGAACAAATCATGATTAAAAAATATGCGGAATGACCTCGGCTATTGTTCGGGTTAGCCTTGATTCATCACAGTTAGAATGATGAAATAAGAATAAAATCAATAATAAATAAATTGATAAAAGCAATTTAATTCAATTTCTAGGGTCGTTCAAAGACGTATATTGACAAACAAAAATTCAATATGCTCAAAGTTTAGCCCAGGGCATAAGAATACCAGAGACGAGTCATATCTGGTGAATGGATCGATCGTTGGTGAAGAACACGTTAGTCGAGATCCATTACGCTCATCACACTTCAATCCTCCTAGATCCGAAATCTCGTTTTTTTTCTTTTTGTTTGTTGTTTTCCAACGAGAAGAAGAGGAGAGGAGAGGAGAGGAAGAGATAGTTTTTCTTCATTGGAAAACTGAATTATGAGGCCAAACTCTCTAAACAAAAAATTTATAAGCTCTCATTAGGTTAAAAGAAAATAATCAAATAATTAAATAAAAAATTATTTAATTATTTAATTAATCATCCACGATGACACATAATCCAAAAACCCAACGCTGATAAAGGTTATAACCTATCTAGGGTAAATCCTATGTTCTAAGATCAACGGTGGTCTCATATTTTTCATCTGAGTCCCTGTTCGAGAGTTATTTTTGTTTGATCTATTAAATGAATAAATTAATAATTTAATTTGTCCATTTAACACACCGCCAACAATCGAAGGGTCCGACCATCCCTTAGTGCCTCATTTTATGTCATGCCTAGGGGAAGCACCACTTTCTGGACCCAACCACGGTCTCAAATTTCTGATCTGATCAACCGTTTAAGAGATATCCCATTTTCTTTAGTTAAATATGCATGCGTAATATAAAAACACTTAAAATTTGTATAAAATTAATTTTGGGCACACCAGGCCTTAGAATTGCATGCCATCTTAGCGCACAACTCTAGAAATATTATTATAAATATTACAAAATCTTATTTGGAAAAAAGGGTCTCTACATTATTACCTCCTTCAAGATTTTTCTTCACTAAAATAAAAAATAAGGAAACAACTCAGGATACCAAGCCGACACTTATCAAATCCTGCTCCCAAGGAAACCTATACATTTGTGTGATGCCAAAGAATGTGAACAAAGGGATGGTCCACCCTCATAAGCCTTTTTTCAGTTGATGACGTGTGTAGGAACACACACATATCTCTTAAGTTGGGACATGTGTAAGACGTGCTATACCCACTCTAACTATTTGGGGTAAGGCAAGGCGGTATGTAACCACAACATCTCTTTCCATAGTACCAAATAACCTGATACAAATCGAGGGATAGTTTACCTCCTCAGCCAAACCTCTACATCCCATGTAACAATTAGAATCACTATTTGTCACTAGAAAAAGGTCTCGTGATTCCCTACTTCAGAATCACCATATTGTGAAACACTTAAGTATATCTGGTCACATAGGATTTCAGAGTCTATGAATCGCAACCAAGACTCTCTTACATGATCGAGAAGAGAATTATTCAACCCCGTATATGAAAGAAAAGTTGTGCCCTCCTGTTCTACCAAGGTCAACTTCAGGGAAATTAACTGGTCTGAAACTTCCCGCACTAGGTGAGTCTGGGATTTCCCACACTTCACACTGAGGGAATCTGCTACACAAGTGCACCTTGAGTGTACAAGTCAAAGGGAATCTTCCACCATGCTTTTTATGCACTTTCTGGGCCCCATATGACCACATGCCTAAGACTGATCATGAGAAAATATTCTACATTTAGATCTCATCGTCAGGTGTCTGCTAGCTATAGAAGACTTCTCAACTCTATTGCAACTACCACAAAACTGGGTTTCTGCAGATCCACCCTTTAACAATGCTAAAAAAAGTGCTGATAAAGGGGGTTCATTTATCAGCGCTAAAAAAAGAAATGATAAGGGGAACTTTTAATAGCACTAAAAAAAATCGATGTTAAAAGTGACATTTTATCCGCATTTTTTAGCGCTAATAAAGGCACCCCATTTATCAGCGCTTTTTTAGAGCTGTTAAAGGGGTATCCTCTATCAGTGCTTTTTTTAGTAGCGCTGATAAAGGGGGGGATTTATCAGCCCTTTTTCCCAGCACTGATAAAAGTCTATATTTCAAAAAGAAATCATAAATAATAATTTATTGATATATTAGTATATTTATATTGATATAAATATAATATATATTTTGTAAAATATGTTTTAGATAAGATAAATAAGCATTTACACTTAATATATAATATATTTAGTGAAATTGTCTTATAAAATAATTATTTTTTTTAATTAATAAATTTCTTATTATTACCAAGGAATAGTAATTTAATATCATTTTGAAGATAAAAAAATCAAAAGATTAATAAAAGATCTAAAATAAGTTGAAAACATAACTCAAACTTCAAATGGTCATTAATTTTGATCTGGGTGTCCATTTGAGCTCTAAAACATATCAAATCGAAGCATGTGACGAGCTCTACACATTGTGATTAACATTTATTTTTTATTACATTTTTTAAATTTTAAATTTTAAAATTTATTTCCATATTGATTTCAATTTTTAACGTCTATTTATCTTTAAAAAAGGTATTTGAAGGTAATTTACTAGTTAATTAAACTCATATTTATTATATCATTTCTGAAATTTCTTGTGATTAAAATACATGATTATAAATTATCCGATGTGGTGTGGGATTTTTTCGAAGATGTTGGAAATCATATTTTTATAAATTTTAAATTTTTTATTGATTTAAAATAATTATTTCAGGTTTTATTTAAAAATTTTAAATACATGCATCTTTTGGGGGGGGATTTGTATTTAAAATTTTATTTTCTTAAATGTATTTAAGATTCAATTGTGAAACAAGTTAATTGAAGTTATGTGCATGAATTTTACATTAATTGAATGATTTAATTTGTTGACATGATTTAATTGTCAATTGTATGTTTTAAATGTTGGATTTTTTTGTGTGTGTTGGGCGTTGTTGATTCGTGTAGCCTCTGAAGATCCTTTCATGTGCACATATGTCTGTGTGTGTGTGTGTGTTTTATATGTATATTTATTTATTTATAAACACACATAAAAAGAATATTTTATAAATTCATTCAAAACTGATCTTATAAATATATAATAATATAAGGATAAATATATTAGTAAATAAATATAACTATATATATATATATATATTAATATACCAATATATATATATATATTAATATACAAAGATATATATAAATATAACTAAATATATATATTAATATAACTAAATATATATATATATATAACTAAATATATGTTAATATATATATATATATATACATATTAATATACATATATATATATATATATTAATATATATATATATATAACTAAATATATATTAATATAACTAAATATATATTAATATAACTAAATATATATATATATATTACTATAACTAAATATGTATATATATATATATATATTAACATAACTCTATAACTATATATATATATATATAAATATATGAGTAAATATAACTATATATATATATATAAATAAAAAGATATATTAATAAATGGAGGGAAAAACAATATGGTGGAGTGGTAAAGGCTTAGGTGTGCAGGAAACAGCTCCTGAGTTCGAATCCAAGGGGAGGCAGGTCGCACACGTAGGTGGGGAATAATGGCTAGCATTGTTAAAGGGGCTGGGGGCGCTGTTAAAGGCTGGGGCTGTGGTTGGGGTGTGCGGGCTGTTGTGGGTGTGGGATGATGTTGAAGAGGGGATTCAAGAACTTTTTTAGTGCTGTTAATGCCCTTTTCTAACACTGATAAAAGCCATATTTGTAGTAGTGTGTGCTCACTGCCACAACCAGTTGTATGGCGTTACTCTGAAAAAAATCTCTCTGTCACCAATGCCTACTCCAACACCCCGACAGAGGTGGGGATGCACAAGGGTACAAAGATAGTACGAATTTCCCTGAGGAGTCCCTACTCGATCTTCCATGCCTGGAAGTAACCGTTACAGATCATGTAGAGAGAGTAGTGCACAAGGTCTGTGAAACTTGTTGCGTACTCAATCACCTTTATCCCTCCCTACCATAACTGGAAAAGAACTTGAAGTTGAACGAAGTGAAAATAGAAGGGGTAGAACTCCTCCCGAAACTACTGTTGGAAGTCACCCCCTGATAGTGCCAACTCATTGTGTATCTGAGTAACCAAGATCCAACCACTTCCAGCTACTCCAGGAAAAAAAGTTTTGCTACAAAAACCACCATCTAATCTACCTAAGTCTGTACAAGCCTGAACCGGAGGACCAACAACTCTATCCAAACCTCTGCTGTCTGGGGGTCTGGATCATAACAAAACCTCAATGGTCTCTGGTGGTGGAGCTCCCAAAGTGCGCTCAACCTGCACATGTCCTCAACCTACTCCACTGGGGCCATCTTTTTCTCAACAGGTAGGGGGTGTCACCCCCTAACCGATGCTTTATTTAATTTTAATTAATTTGGGATTTTTTTTGAGTTTCTGGTTGTGCCGATTTTAATTTTAAATTTTTTTGGTGTCACACACGGGTGCGCGTCCATGCACGTGATTGTGTGTAGTGTCCATCATTAATTAAGAAACATTTTATTATTAGATATGTTATTATTTGGGCGTGCCACCTTGGGAATGACCGTGTGCGTTGTTCAACCCCAATAATAATGATATTATTATTAGTTTTTTTGTTTGTATTATTCTGGTTTTATTAATTTTAGTTTTATTATTAGTATTAAAAAAATTGTTATTATTAATTTAAAATTTGTTTTATTCTTTTATTTTTATTTTATTTTTATTCCTCATTTTTTATCCTCTCTTATTTTCTTTTATTTATTTCCATTTTATCTTCCCTCTTTTATTTTTTTTTATCTCCCTATTTTTATTTCTTTTTTTCCTTCTCTCTTTTATCTTTATTCTCCTCTCTTGCACTCCACCCTCCCCGTGTGGACCCCCCTCTCTCCTCCTAACCCTACCCAAGCCGCATGCTCCCCTGGATCCCTGTGCGGCGCGGCCTCCCGGCCAGGCCCCTATGCTCCGGTGATGGCCGCCCCTTGTCGCGCCCAACTCGTCGGCCTCCCATCACCGCACCCGAATCACCGGAACCGCCCTCCCCCCTCCATTCGGATGCCCGTACATAGCACCTCCCCTTTCTTTCCCCTCAGGCGCGGCCTCCTCCGGTGAACCGGACCACCTCGCCCTACTGACCCACTCCCCCTACACCCCGGATAACCTCCTTCAACGCACCGATAGCCTCCTCAGAGCTTCGGCCAACCTCCCGCATCCTCATCGTAGGTGCGTCCTCCTTGGACTGAGTTGCTCTTGAATTTTTGGTAATTTTTTTGGTTAGGGTTTGGTTGGAGTTGGATTCATTTATGGTGTAATTGATCCGATTACATGTTCTTAGGGCTTAGTTGTGTTGTTTGTGGTGCGGTTGTCATGTGGTGGAGTTTGCACACCATGGTTACAAGGTTTCGATACCAAAGGTATGTGTTTCTGCATATATGTGTTGTTTGATGAATTAATTTTATTGTTTAATTAATTTATCATGTTCCTTTCTTTGTGCTAATGTGTTATTTAAATTTTAGACGCAATTTGATGTGAAAATTGAAGTATATTTGAAGCGCGTTTGTGGTTTTGAGTTAAGTTTTACTAAGAAATATATATATATATATATATATATATTTATGTATTCCTTTTATGTACACACTTTCAATGTTTAGAATAATTGATTTATGTGCAATTACCTAAAGATGAGTCTTTCATGTGAAATTTTTTTATTTTGTCTGTGAAAAGCTTTTTCTGTTTATTATAAATAATTTATAAGTTTTTTGAATAATTTATTAATTATTTTTCATGCTGCGAATCTATTTCTTCTTGAGGTTTGGGTACGTTTTCTTTTTCTAGTAGTGTTTTTATGCATTGTGCATGAAAATTTTCTGTGGAAAAACCCATGCTGAGTTGTTTATTAGTGTTTTTTTAAACTATGTAGTTTATCTATTAAAATGTGTGTAGGCTGTAGTTGGTGTTTTGGTGTTGCATCTTGGTACGTTTGGTTTTAGAAAAGATGTTTTGAGTATATTTTGGATGTAGACTTTTGATGTGAAATTTTGAAAAATTTTATAAAATGTTTAAGTGTTTAATCATTTTATTTAATTATATGTTTAGTGAGGGGTACTTGCCTTGAAGGTTTGAGTTGTCGGTAACAAAGACCTGCTTGTATGTATATGCATTAAAATGTATATTCATGTACAAGAAGTCGTCTCAGGATTCCTTTTTTAGAAGCTGCGTGATTTGAGGTAGGTTCCCTATGCCTTTACCTTTAATTAGAGTTTCTAATTTTTCTTGATGTTTCTTTAGAATTATTTCATTGGTTTTATATGAAATTCATATGTACTATATATATATGGTTATGGTTATTAAAAAGGGTCTCCTGTGTATTTGAACATGAAATGGGTATTTCCAAAAGGTGTGTGGTCTTTTGTTTGAATTTGTTGTGAAAGTGCAACGACATGTATGACTTTCGATGGGATTTTAAAGTGATTTTCAAAATGGGTTTTGGTGTGAACTCAAGATTAAAAGATGATTTTATTTCTTAAAAATTATTACTTAATTGTAAGTGTGGTTTTATGTTTATTTTAAAAATACACCTCCTTCATGTGTTCCCAAATGATGAATACTCCTTGGAAAGTGATGAGGCCCGTTTGGCACTTTGAGTTGGTTTGCGAAAATGGAAAACCCCACTTGAGGCATTCCCCTAGTTTGAGAAATGTGATGTAAGTGTTTATGTGAGGTTTGTGGTATGTTCCTAGTAAATAGGCTTATTCATTTTTGTGTGAAGGGTAGAAAAAGGGGGATGAGCCCAAGGGGGGAGATCGGTGGTGAGAGGTGGGTTTGTTTTTGAATAAAGAGAAAGATGTGTTCATGTATGTTAGTTTTATGAAAACTAAACACCACTTGAAACAGAGAAAAATGGGAAACCTGGGTATCTATGTGGGTGAACTAGGACTTTTGATCTAGTGTTCCGGAGGTGACTTGACCTAGCTTCACTGCAAGTTTGACGATTGCAGCACTAACTAAACATATTAATGACTGTGGGTCGTGGTATTCTAAGCCACGTTTTTTGAGGGTTGTGGTCTTCTAAGCCACTTTTCACCGAGACATGAAGATCCTAGGTCCCCAACTAACACTAGCTGCTTAGGGACTTCCCATGGTTCTAGTGACACAATTTTAAATTCATTTGTTCCATACCTGTCCCCTCTTTTGTGAAAACCGTATTTGAGTCTAAATTGGTCTCCTTAAATTTTGAAATGTTAATGCATGCTAAAAAACCTATTTTGAAAAGGTAAGAGAAATGTTTTTCTTTTAAATGCAAGCTTTATTTGAATTTGAAGAGTGAACAACGTTATTTTATTATGCCTTATTTTCAAACTAGCATGATTTTGATTTCTTATTAAAGGTAGTGGAATAGGGAGTTGTTGTATTTTGGCTTTTCTAATGAGAATCTCAGTGCTTACGCCTACTTTATATTTTCAGTTTCAGGTTCTTGTTTGGGATCTCTCTAGTAGTAAGTTTTTTTCTGTGTTTGTTGGTGACCCACGAGGTCACTTGGAGGTATTTTTAACTTTCTATTCTTGTTCTATTTTAAATTTCAAGTTTTTAGCTACTTTTATTAGTTTATGTCGATTGTTTATCTATCTTTTCTGGGCTAAATCGTTCCCAACTACCTCATTGTGGTGCCCGAAACTAGTTGCCAACCCGTGGGGATCGAGAACGCCCTTCGGTCCATGTCGCGGCCCGGGACGGGCACTGGGTCAGATGACGTCCCGGCCTGGTTCGTGATAGGGGGCTGCTACTTAACCACCTAGATAAAGGGGCTCATATGATAGGTCCTGAAATGAGTCATCGTGACTCACATAACCGTATTCATGAACCATAGCCAGTATCTTGAATGGATTTCATCATGGAGACATCTTGAATGTTATCAAGGAGTACCGTGGTTGGATGAGCATATATATATATATACATCAACAGAAGTGGGGATCTGACTCAAGAAGGAAAACCAAAGACTCAATCCTATGTGATGAATTTACCATTGTTCCCTACAACAAGTGTCTCAGGGTGTCGAGTCGACAGTTCGGTAATCAAGGTCCTAGTGAATAGAGACGTCGACCACCTGTACCATCACTGGAATCCCTGGCTTGAGAGTCGCTCTCGAGACACTTCGACATTGTTGCCCTAAACCCAACCTAGAACTTTTTAGGTAAACGTATAAACAACATCCCAAGGATCAAACCACCTTTGATACCACTTTGTCACAACCTGACCCATACCGGGGCTCAAGCCGCAACTACCACATGCCTGCCTCCATAAGCCAGGGGCTGGCGACTAGCGCCTAAGGCACCAAAAAGTAGGAGAGGACTTTTCCTAAGAAACTGTACACACACACGTAGCCAACTCAATGCAATAATGTAGAGGAAAAGAAAATAAAGATACAACACTACTATATACATGAAACCAAAAATATATGAATCGACCTCTAAACAATACAAGTATATGAAAGGCAAATCTAGAAGGGAAAGGGAAAAAATACACACCCAACTAGAAAAATGACACAACCCGGCAATAGATGAAAAAGTAAAATAGTTTGGAGATTCCCACTCCTGAATCTCTAGCCACGACCACCGCACGTGGTCCAAGCACCACATATCCCTAAGTTCCTATTATATCATGATCAACCTTTCCGTCATCTGCAAGGGCACACCAAATTAGGGAAAATCCAAATATTTGGTGAGTATAATAATACTCAGAAGGAGGACCCAAAGGATCGAGGGAGAATCACGAGAGGTACTAAAGAGGGGATAAGTAATAGATATAACATATCAAGACTAGTATCGGAATAAGGTACAATAAAATTGAATGGGAGTACAACTCAACCCAACAAGAGAGTGAAAGTAGACTCATCCAAACACAAGGAGCTCGAAATGGTGAAGATATGAACTAATTAACGAATCTTCGCTGCCTATAGTAGTAGAGTGGACTTGTCCAACCACGATAAGCTAGAAAAAAATCACATGGAATACCTCGCATGTCTTCACCTCTTCTGAAAGGGGAGTAGCCAAAAACAAAGGTGTGGGAACTAGAAAGAGGATATATATATATATATATATATATGCGCTTAGTCAAAGAAACCCAAACGAGGGAGTAAGGGGATCTCCGTCTCACAGCTTAGACCAAGGAAGTGAGTAGCCAACAATACTAGGTAAAAAAATCTATGATGCCCTGCATCTCATCACATATACCTAGGAGGCACAAGTCAAAGGGGCTCAAATCATCACACTTTGATACAATCTGCTTTAGGAGGAACTGATTCACCCGCACCGTTTTAAGCCGTGTCACAAGAACACATATCAGTGGGGAAAGCGCTCCTCTTTATCGTGAGTCTATATATAAATGAAACCACACCTCGCCATTGTGCCGAATAGTCGAGGGTCTTCTCTAAACCATTGGGGACTGCACTACCCGGCCCGATGGGAGGTTTAGAACGATATCTCCTCGAGGACTACACTTTGGGTCATCCCGGTATCTCCTCTGGGACTACACTTTTGGTCGGCCTGGTTTCTCCTTGGGGACTACACTCTAGGACAGCTCAGAATCTCATCGGGGAATACACTCTAGGTCAGTTTGATATCTCCTTGAGGACTATGCTCTAGGTCAGCCCACAATCTCCTCAGGGACTACGCTACCTGGCCTGTCGAGAGGGTCATCCCGGAACTACACTGGTCATCCATAATGAATGATACCTCTCAAAAAATCACTGTGGATCACTGGTCATGGCTACTAGATAGTACATCTTGGAAAAGCGTCGAGGAAGTCCGATCATCCTTGCTGGATGGTACATCTTGGAAAAGCATCGAGGAACTCTGATCATCCCCGCTAGATGGTACATCTCGGAAAATCATCAAGGAACTATGATCATCCCCACTGGATGGTACATCTCAGAAAATCATCGAGGAACTATGATCATCTCCGCTGGATGGTACCTCTCGGAAAATCATCGAGGTACTCTGATAATCCCCATTAGATGGAACCTCTTGGAAAAGCATCGAGGAACTATGATCATACCCTATGGATAGTACATCTTGGAAAAGCATCGAGGAACTCTGATCATCCCCGCTAGATGGTACCTCTTGGAAAAACCTCGAGGAAATATAATCATCCCCTATGGATGGTACCTCTCAAAAAAATCATCGGGGATCTCTAATCATCCCTAATAGACAGCGCCTCTCAGAAAAGCATGCTACTGTAGTCATTTTGTACTGCCTTGGATATGCAGCACATTTGGAATGTCTCGCATCGTATCTTAGAAGGCACTATGGAGGGCACTATCACATTCTTCATGAAAAAAACTCAGGATAGGATACTCATATTACAAATTCTAGGTCCAAAAGAAGGAGATACGAGAGATAGAAGATTCATAAAGTGGTAAATGATGAGTGTGGGTACCACATATTGTGTGTCCCCACCTCTTCACATGGCTGCATACCTTTCCATAATTGGGTACTAAATTTCAAATCAATAACCCCTAGGCGTGCTAGTGTACACCCAGAGTACATGATATCTCTAGCCAAAACGATGAAGAGCGCGTATCCAATATAATTGGCTCTTTATTTTAATTTTTAATATATCTACCAAAATATTTTAGATTCTTCCTCTAATCGACTCCTTATCCCATTAATTTATGCAGGTTCTCCACCCTAATTTTCAGCCACCATTCAGCGCATATTTGAGCTCTTACGGGCATCCCAAAAAATCACGCTGTCCCTACACTGCCTGGACGCTGCCCTCCGGTTGTACGTTGCTCCCACCTTTCCCTGGCCACACCTACATGTGACTCCTCAGACCACCTCACACACCGTCACCTTAGACTGCCGACAACACTGCTGCCCTCACCATACAAACTTGATGTTCCAGCTCTTAGAGAACCGGATGCCTCAGGCTGCTGCTCTGCACGGCCTGCCTGGCCACATGCCTCACCGAAGCCCCGCCCTGAAGCCACACCGAAACACCATCCCGACCAACTTACCCTCTCACAATAGCTAAACCCCTCGACCTCTCTACTACCTAGTTTGTCACCGATGGTGGGATCCCAACAATCTGATCTATTTGAGCAACGTCATCTAAGCATGCACCTTGATTGATCATGAATCTATGTACGTATAAATGATCCAATGTGTCGAGGATTGGTTTCAAATCAATTCATTGTCCTGTATTTATCAAACCGCCAATGATAATAAATGATGGTGATGAATAGAAGAAGAAGGAAGAACAAAGCATGATTAACAAATCAGATGAATGACCTCAGTTATTGTTCGTATTACCATTGATTCATCGACATTATAATGATGAATGGAAAACAAAATCAATAATCAATAAATTGATAAAAGAATTTTAATTCAATATCTGGGGTCATTCAAAGGTTCAGATTGACAAGAAGGAATTAAATATTCTCTAATTTTATCCCAGGGAATAATAATACCAGGGACAAGTCCTACCTGGTGATTAGATCTATCCTTGGTGAAGAATGCGTTCATCGAGATCTGTTGCGCTCGTCACAATTCAATCCTCCTAGATCTGAAGTCTTGTTATTCGTTCTTCATTGTTCATCATTTTCTAATGAGAAGGAGAGGAGTGGAGAGGAGAGGAAGAGAGGGTTTGTTATCATTGGAAAAACAAAATTATAAGGCCAACCACTATAAATAAATAATTTATAATCTCTCATTATGTTAAAAGAAAGTATTCTAATAAGTAAATAAAAAATTATTTAATTATTTAATTAATCATCCATGATGGCACAGAAGCCGAACACCCAACTCCGACAAAGGTTATACCCTTATTAGGGAGAATCCTATGTTCTAAGATCATCGATGGTCTCATATTTTTCATCTGAGTCACCATTCGAGAGTTATTCAGGTTTGAGTTGTTAAATAAATTAATTAATAATTTAATTTATCAATTTAGCACACCGCTAATGAGCGAAGGGTCCGAAAATCCTGCACTGACTGATTGTATGTCATGCCTAGGGGAAACACCGCTTTCAGGACCCAACTATGGTCTCAGATTTCTAATCCAATTAACTGTTTAAGAGATATCCCATTTTCTTTAGTTAACTGCGCAATACATAATATAAAAACACTTAGATTTTTTATAAAATTAATTCTGAGCACACTAGGCCTCAAAATTCCATGTTTTCTCTGTTCCTAGCTCTAAAAATATTCTTAGAAATATTTCAAAGTCTTATTAGGAAAAAACCATGTCTCTACATAAGTATCCCATTCTCAATAGAGGATCATCACTAAATCAATATGATGAAGAAAATACTTTATGGTTCCCAGTTCCTCCAAGGGATCTTACTACCCATTCCCCTATTATGATAAGGTTGTGTAGTTAACCCTGAAAGTATGGGTTATAGATAATTATATATGAAAGGGACTATTGATTTTTAACTAATTAATTAACAAAAATTCTACGCAATACATTTACCCCCACAACCCTTAGGAATCTTGATGTGAATAAGGTTTACACCTACCCTAGGATAAAACCCTCACCTCGAACACAACCACAAGGTCATATTTCCCTTCCAAATCTTCATCTTGGAGGAAAATCAAAATTTTCACAAATTATCATTCACAGGATGATGATAATATTTTTTATACTTAAAATATTAGTTTTGAAGCCCCCTAATTCCTATAATTTCACACCGGCTTAGCCTGGGGGTTAATACCACACCCTAAATTAAAAGGAACTATTAAATAATTTTTTCAACATTGTATTCTATGGTAAACTTACTATTTTACCATTAGTGTATTATTGTTAGGGAATAATCAAAATTGAGACAAGCCTTTCCCATAAGAAAACTAGGGTTACTAAAATCCTTCACAACAAAATGGGTGTTCTATAGGTTGTATCCCCAAGTGAGGCTAAAAAAATATTATCACGTTGATATCATTTATCATTGTTCACTTAACTTATATAAATATAAGTTATAACTAAAATTGAACCAGATAATTAATATAATTTTATACCAATATTATTATTAAAACTAAATATTTATTAATTTCCATATCTTTTTATCATTTTTTATAAAATAATCCACATTATGACAGGTTCATACCTTTTATGTGAATACTATTGTTTTCCATACCATATTTTTTAAATACTTTTAAAAATGTAGTTAGTATATAATCTTGATATTGGTTGTAAATCTAAATAAAATTTAAGGCTATGGAATGATAATATAGTATGATATTAAATAATATTAAAACTAACTAGTTATAGGTATTTAAAATTCCCAGAATAACAATACCAAGTCATGTTTTAGGTTTTACAACCATTTTGGACTATATATTGAATTTTGAAGACTCCATGATACTAGAATGATAAAGAATATCTACCTTTTTTACTTATGGGGATTATGAAACCTTATGAAAGCTCCATAGACATTTACCATATTAAAGAAGAATATTTGGAATTGTTTATTGAATAAATTTGAATTATTGAGATAAAAAAGATAAGTTAATAAGTGAATAATAAATTAATAAAAATGTGTAATAATAATGAAATAAATATGAATAAAGTTTTAATTAAATTAATTAATAAAATTATCTTGATTACTTATGAGGATAAAGGACATTTGAAGTGAGTTGGGGTGTTCTCATTCGATCTATCTTCTTATTTGGGAATTTTTTTTCTTATTCAAACCCCCTTAAAATATTTATATTTAATTTTTAATATATTTCATTTTTTTATTTTCTTATTAAAATTTTCAAGGGATTTATATTAAAATTTAAATCTCAAAACTTTAATCTTAAGTCACATATTAAAAATCTCATTCTCTTTTGAATCCTCATTCTTTCATGTATCATAACTTTATTGAATATCCTATCCTTTATTTCTAATATCATATGACTTAAACACACACCATACTATGTTATCTTTTTATCAAGGTATTAATTTTTTTCTTTCCTTATTAATCTATCATTTAAATCATAACTTATTTTTAACAATACACTTTCCAGTTTATATTTCTTTTGGTTTATACTCCCCCTTTATATCTCTTTACACCTATATTTCTTATATATTAAATCTGAATCTATTATTAATTTTTTTTTATTTTTTTTATTTTGGGGATATGTATGTATTCCTATTTTTATTTCAAATAATTTATTTAAGTCCAACCCTTCATGGTATATAGGTGAATCTTTTCCATACCTTATTCATTTACACATCCAATAATTATTGTTCTCTCCATCTATGATATTCTAAACCACATTATTTTATATCCAGTATAGCTATTAATTTATAATTTTTGTATAAAATAAGATTCCATTTTTTCCTTATATATATGTTTTACCATATCATCAATTTTTTATATAGTATTTCTCTTCCAAATCCTCAATCTTTACATGCATTTCATCGATATTGTCTATTTTATCTTCTATATATTATCTTAATTTTTTTGAACATATACCTTAATATTCTCTCTTTATTTTTGTGGTTTTATTTTTCCCTTCATATTCATTAGGGATTAATACTTAATAACTTATAATTTTTTTAAAGTAAATTCTCACTTAGTCTATTTGTATTTACTTTTTGGATTCTACTCCCTCTAATATATTATTTTTTCAAAATACCTACATTTAAAATACCATTTAATGTCATTTTTACCTTCAATATTTATAGATATAAATTTTATAAAGTATTACTAAATTAATTTATTTTAAGTCAAACCACATGAAGTATGTAAGAGAAAAAATTTATATATCTTCTTAACTTTCATGTATTTGTTATATGAGCACTATTTTCTTCTATTATTTCAAAACCTTATCATTTAGAAAAAAATAATATTTTTTCATCTATAGTTTAATAGACATTATATGAATTTACTTTCTATTAAATATTTTTTCCAATTTTATAAAATTTTTGTACTGGGAATTATTCTTAAAGTAATTATAATTACAATTTTTGTTTTGTGATTGTTCTCCTCATGTATATATTCATTTGTAACTTATTTTTATCATTAAATGAGGAACTACTATTACATTTTCTATTGATTTTTTATGTTTAAAATAATTCTCTCTATTTTATCACTGATCAATGTTTATGCCCAATAATATTGATATGAGAAACATTATATCTCTAGATTTAATATCTTTTTATTTATGTTTTCTCTCCCTTATCTTCCCTATTATATATTTTATATACTTCATTCCATAAATGTATAAAATATTTTTATTCCATTCTTCTTGATGAATTACTTACGTATTTACCATTTAATAATTTTTAATGATTATTTAGTACTATGTATTATCATTATTAAGAAAAGGTCCTTATAAGATTCATTTATTTACGCTCCATTTTTACTTAGATATCTATCCTATTATTTAATTTTACTTTAATCATATATAACTTATTCATTAAAACCAATTCTGAATTATCCCCTTCTTATTTTTATACTTACATGGTTATTAAATTTCTGATTCTATGATCATGTCATACACATTTGATATATAACCCATTTATTTTTTTACATTGAATTTCATGCTTGTGATTTATGTATGTTTTTATTCTATGTGGAAGAAAAATGTATTTACATGTTATGATTTTAAGGGTGGGACTAAAATTATATATCCTTTAAATGCATTGGGTTATGATTATATCTCTTGATATGTTATGTATTGTATATGGTAAGTGAGTTTTGAACACTATGTTATAGTGCACTTAAGTGTTCCAAGCACACTATTATGATGCATGGTTAGTGATCCTAACACACTATATTATGATGTATTGGAAATAAGACATGATGTATTCTTATGATGAAATATTTTATATTTTTTAAACATTCCTAAAAATTCTTATGCTATGATTTTAATTCATCACTAATATAATTTATAATCTCATGTCATGGTTGATGATCTCATTGAATTCCTCTTTCTTATTCCATGTTACTATGATTTACCTTATGTATCTCCTTTGTATTACATTATTATCAAGTATATGTTAGTATTTTTACTAATTATAATCTTCATGATTCTATTCAATTATCCCCTTAATAGGCTTTATAGCTCACCCTTTATTTATTGTATGTCCTTGAGTTAGTTTTTTAATGAGGTTGTGACTAAATTATATTTGATATATATATAAATATTTGTAAAAAATTTCAAATATATTTCTAATAGAATCTCTATTATTGATCATTAATCTACAATTAATTGAGATAGAGAGATATTTTGAGAGGAAATATATCCCACTCAACCACCATTTAAATATTTTCATTCACTACACTTGTATAAAAATAGTGATTCCACGCATATTCATTTATTAATAATATTCAAGAAGTCATTTTATATATGTTTTTTAGTTTTTAAAACCCTTTAAATACATGGAATTAAATGGATTGTTCCCAACCCATTCATTACATTAACAAAATCTACCCATGGTTTGAGTATTCATTTGGAAAGAAAGGAAAATTTGGATGTAATAAAAACAACAACACAATGACTATAACCAGTCAATAGAACTCAAAATTCAGTTATAATATTCAATAATATCTATACAATTGGTTTTTAGGATGTTATGTATACCCAAAAATCCCTCAGTCAAAATTAATAACAACAAAAAACCATAAATACACCTTAAATATCTAAACTTTGTCAAAATAGAATCAAATAATAAAATATTTAGTTAAAAGTAAAAAATAAATAAAGGGACCGGTCAAAAGGAAATAAAATATTAAAAGGTAAATAAAATAAGTTAATACCCTAAATTAAATAAAATAAAATAAAATAAAATTAAAGAATAAAAGTTTTTGGATTGGATATCTATGGTTTCTCCAACAAATCCTATATCATTCACTATAGCTCGAAAAGATATCAGCACTAAGTTATCCTTGGATAAGGCATGTCATCTTAGTAGAATAAATATTTTTTTGTGAAATGTTTTTTAAAAAAGGAGACATCAAATGAATCTTGTTCGTATTGTTTTCATAGAACCATAAATCCTCATTTAAAAATGGTGGTTTTTTCTCATACTCTTCTAGAATTGAACAACTTTAAAGAAATTCAAAATTTTGGTATTCAAATCCTCTTGATTTTATATTTATAATAAGCATGATCAGAGAGGTATAGAAAGTGATTCCTGAGAATGGTGTGTGATTAGTGGGGAAACTAATAGTAGTTTTCAAGTACGCATTATTAACCCTAGGGATTTTTGTAATGTCCTCTGTTTCGAGCCATCATAAATTTTCCAATTAAATTTAGAAATTTTCCATTAGTGTATGGTTTGTTTTGATTATTTTTAATTTGAGAGAGTTTAATAGGGTTTAAAAATACATAAATTATGTTTTCAGATGTGTATTACAACTTGGTGGAAGTCTCTAGGGTTTGGGTGAACACTAGAGGAATAATGAACATCTGGGATGCTGAAAAAATCAGCAGCGATAAACTCACATCATGTTTTAAATACACATAGTGAACCAAATTCATGAGGGTTTTTAAATATTTGATGTCAATTAGTTTCACGGGTTAGAGAAATGTGTTGTGACCCATCCCTAAAATCTTGGAGTTGGTGTCTTCTATCAATTACATTGGCATGATTACAAGGAATCAAGTCTGAAAGGACTGATCAGTTTAGTAGTGTTGGTAGACCAGATAAATAAATGAGTCTTGTATTACAAATGACTACACTAATTAAAACATAAATTTTTTATTCTTTCTAAAATGTAAATAAATAACTTCGAGGGTAACTCTAATACATTTAGTAAATCTATGCATATCTTTCATAGTATACTTCTTAGATATCTGGGTAATGAAACATAATAAGGGTGAGATCAAATGATCAGTAAGGGTAAGTAAAGGGTAATAATTAATGAATCAATGAGAATAGTCAATATAGAATGTTAAATAATTGGACACACATTACATATAATTAATAAAATAAATGTAATTTGTAAAAAATATTGCAAGGTAATAACTGGAAACACATGCCATTCAAATAACTTGATAATGAAAACTAAATATGGAAAGGTAAGAAAGTGAAACACATGCCATATAAATAAATTAAAATTAAATGAATCCATATATATGTTAATGAAAAACCTCATGGATGAATAATAACTAAATATAAATGAGGGAAATTCTTTTAGTATTGGATGCCATGTTACCTAGTTACATAGTACCTTTACTGTCAAGACCTTTCACAAGACAGTTTACAAAATGTTGGGTAAAAACCCATCTGAGGTGGACAACCAAATTTCTCATCCCATGAGAGTACCGATGCATCAAAGTTATATTTATAACCAGGAACCACCTGTGTCATATGTGTCCAAAATATTCCTCATATATCAAATAATCGATTTCAAATTGTGCTTTATTAAAAATCCGTATGCAGTAAGATATAAAGATATATAAATATTTACGCAAATAATAAAATAATTTTCAATGTATACACTATATATAAAATGGTACATGGTTTTGAAATAGTAAAATCCATGATAAATTAAATGGATAATTAGGTGGAAATTCAATGTTCAATGATCACAGGAGATTGAATATTTCAAGGGGAAAACGAAATCAAGAAAGTGAATGTGAATACTATCCATGGCCAAATTAGACCATAAACGATTATTAATGAGATTAAGGATGGTATCAATACAACATACACCATGTGGAGTAAAATAAAGGGTTTTTTTAATGATTGGAAATATTATAAATAGATATTTTAAAAACATTCTTGAGGAAAATATCCTTTTGTTTTAAAAAAAATTTAAAAAAAAATTTAAAAACATTTTATTTAGAAATTAACCTTTAAAAAATGAAAAATAAAGCTTTAAAAGAATGACAATAGTGAAATACATACATTCCATACAAGGTAAAAAGAACATTCTTTTTTCCCGGTAAAAAGGTAAAAAAATGACTTGTTCAGAAATCGATAAGAATATTCCTTTGCAAAAAATTGGTAAAAGACAAAAAGGGGTTAGAATGTATTTGAAAAATTATTTTTAAAAAATTTTTTAAAATATTTTAAAAAACATGGTTTTTATAGGAAAATAGGTTCTCTAACTTAAGAGAGTAGTGATGTTGGGTTTTCATTAAAACTTTTTTAAAACACTTTCAGTAAGAAAGAGTGAAAAAAGGTACCAATACTTGAAAATGGTCTTGAATTACTAGAAATTAATGGAAGGTTTTACTTAAAAATGGTTATATAATTTAATGGAATGAAAATTCCATTGAAATATCATTATTATTAGTTTTGAAGAAAATAATCTTTAAACATCCCAAAGTTCCCCATACCGCTTTGAAACATTTTAAATTATAAACCTTATAAAAAAATGATATTTAATTAAATAATAAGATTACATAAATATAAAAGGATTAATGATATAATATAAAAAATAGTGCAGTTGATACACCACACAGAATATGTATGTGGTGAACATGACATTTATCTCACAGATATAGAAAGCGAGATAAGAATCCCTTACCTTGTGTTTCCTTTTAGATGAATGTCCTTTTTATTAATGTATAATAATATTATTTTAATTTTTTACTTGATTTATCACTATTTTCATGTTTACAATTACTTTTATTTCAATTATTACCATGTTGTATACAACTACTTAAACAATTATGTTTACATCGAGTGTGTTAACCAAATTTAGTTTATGTGTCAAAAACAACTTTTGTAGGTCAATTGTGGTCAAAGGGGTCAATATATAACATCTACAGAATAATAATAATGAAATAATTGTACTATTTATACATCAATTATACTTTTAAAATCAATCATTAAATATGATTATGAAAAATGAATCAACGTTACAATCATGGAGATGGTAGGCCATAGGTACGCATGAGTAACATTCTCAATTTTCAATGATCAATATGGAAAGAAGTTAAGTATAATTATATCTTTAAATAATGATAAAAATATATTGAATAACATATTATGTAGTCATATATACTTAAATATAAAATTCTCATTATGTAAACGGAATCACATTGTGTTAAAGAGGAGGCAGTTCACATATCCATGACTGACATTATCTCTTTTTATTATATGAAATGATAATAAAGAAAATGATATATATATATATTCATAAAGGTAATTATTTCTTTAATATCATATATTTTTTTGTATTTCTCATATGTTCAATTATAATCATCCTTTATACATTCCATGGATCGCATGAATGAATCACATCACTTTTAGTGGGCGGTAGTCCACACATCCTCAAACGATGTTATTGTATTAACAAAAAATGGAAAGTATAAGGGTATGTGTTGTAAAATAATTAAATAATATTAATGAAATAATAAATATCATATATCATATATATAAATATTGTGTCCATTAAAATGGCCAATAATGAATGCTGGAAATCGAAAAATGAACAATCATTGGTTCATGAGGTAATAGTTTTCCATACACAGAAATAGTGTGTACGTTACCCATTATATGGGGGTGTGTGTAAGCGTGGGTATAAATTTTATTATAAAAAAATATTATTATGTTGATAATACTGGATATTTTATGTAATCATAAAATAATTATAGTATATGGGTTGAAGAATGGAAATTAAATTAAAAATATCGAGAGAAGACATTACCTCTTAATGAGGTAACTTCTTTTGGTTTAAACAAAAATATTACTTGGATTTATTTCTAACAAATTGGAGGCTTCTAGGATGAGGGTATTGATTTTGGAAGACTAATTTGGAAGAGGTTGGATGAGCCAATATTCCTTGAGATTTGTGAGGAAGGGGGAGATTTGGTTTCCTTTTATAGGGAAGGAAAAGGGATCACTAGGAATTTTTGGAAACAAGTTATGTGTACACATGTTATTACCTAAAAAAAGTGATATAAAACCAAAAAAACCCCATAATGGAAGGTTAATGGACTATTTATGGACATAAAATGGGTTTTGTAAAAGTTTATAGGTTATTTAGTCACTTAAATATAAGGTTTAGTCCATTTTAAGCCAAATTAAACCTTAATCACTGTTATTAATTTTAATCACTTTCAGTAGTCATTTTGGTACAAAATTAAGTTGATATTATTAGACTCAAAATATCACCCTGATTAAAATTATGTATGTTTATTTTTTAAAATTAAAATATCAAAAATGGAAAAATTAATATTAATTCTAATCTTGTAGACATATGGTTTAACTGGTTTTAGTAGAAAAATGTTCAGAAGATTGTTGAGTTTTTATATTAAATTTCAATGTAAAATTGGTTATAGTAAACTAAATTGTATTAAAATATGCATTTTTTATATAATGTAAATAAGGAATCGAACTTAAACATTAAATAATCATGAATTAATTTAATAATTCACATTGAGGATCTTTTCAAGTTTAGAGTTTTAGAGAATTAGGCCATAACTATTACATTACATCTCAAATATTATAAATTAGACACTTCTACTCAGTATCCAATTTTTTCAAAGAATAAAAACTCTTAAAATAAAATAATAATTCTTTTATTGATATAAATATTCTTGAATTATTCCTTTCTCTTACCCTTCATTATATCCTGTGAAAAAAATTTCAAAAACTTTGGATGAGCATAAAAAGATCAGTACGGGTCATAAAACAAGGAAAGAAAACATTAGTCTATAAATACATACAATTAAATGACATTATACTTTTCAATATTTAACATACCACACAAGATCATAATATTTTTTTATAACAAATGGTAATCATAAATCATAAAGGTAACTTGGGGCATCCATAACATACTTACGTTGTTGCTTCACAACTACGTAGGGTGTTACATTTGGAATAACCATCCTAGTATATTCTCTAAATCTCTTTGGAGAAACATTAAAGTTTACCTCCTTCATGTTACCCAACACATTGAAGAGCTATATGAAGATCACACATCTTAGGTTTATCATGGAACCAACTGTATACGTAAATAATTCCCAAGAATCATTACATATTAATAACACATAAAACAAACAAAAAGGAAAGATAACATTTCCCTATTTCAATCAAAATATATAATTTAAATATATTAACCTAACCAATCCACTATCAAAACCATTTTCAGCACCAAAATATGTAAAAGAATATATGGTATTTATTTTCCTTTTAAAAACATTATTTCTAGTTAAGGAAGCCAAATATCAAATAACGTTCACAGTGGCGGAAAGGTCATTATCACCGCGTACGTGAAAAAAAGAAAAATTACCTTTGAAGTTTAGTAAAACTCTATATAGAAAAATATTACCTTTGAATGAAATGAAAATTAAAATGGGTTTATACACCGTATAAAATAATGTAGTGTATAAATCAAAATATGCCTCAATGAAATGAGATTGAGACGAAGTCCTATACCTCGTGTCCAACTTGACTTGTTCATTATTTAATCTCATGAATAATAAAATAAAGTTAATTTATAATTTCTTAAGATTTTTTTTGAATTTTAGTATTCCTTTTATATCACTTATTAGCACATTATAAACATTACATAATCATTTAAATTAATAAAGGTTATTTTGTCGATATTTGGTACTTGAGTCAAAAATGTACTTATTATAATTAAAAGTTGTCCATGTGGTCAAAATTCCATTATCTATAGAATTATATTAATGATTTAGATATCATATATATCATATATATCATATATATCCAGTATATATATGTTTTTATAATAGTACATAACATTTGGAGATAATAAATGAAATGCACCGTTCATTGAAACGGTAAGTCGTACATACGCTTGAACGCTACTTTAATTTCTATTTCATATTTAATGGAATGAAAAATTAATGATAAAAAGGTATATTATAATTTCAGTATAATATTATATATAATTTTAGTAACTCCATCCTTTATACGTTCTACGTATATCATGAACGAGTCATATCACTTTGAGGGGGCGGCAATCCACACTTCTTCAAATGAAATTATCGTATTTACCTATTATGGAGACCATAAAGGTATGATATAAAGGAAAAATACATAAGAATAAATAAAATATAAATATAATATATATCACATATAAATACAGTTCCATCTTAATGGCCACTATAAGAGATGGTAGGAGATAATTGAACAATCATTATTTCGTGAGGCAGTAGTTCACCATCCACAGAAACAATATGTTCGTATCCATTAGATGGAGGTGTGTGGAAGTTTAGTTTCAATAATTCTCATAATAATATCCTAGTATATTTAGGATACTGGTTTTTTTATAAAATAATGGAATAAATATAGTTTAGTGGGTTAGAGGAGGAAAATAAAAGAAAATAACTTGAGAGAATACATAACCTTTTAATTGGGTAACTCTCTTTGGTTTTAACCAAAAGGATTTATTGAAGTGATTTATGCCTAAGTTGAGGCTTCTAGGTGTAAGATAGGGATTTCAGGAGCTTATTTGGGTAGATTTTGGACGATAGAAGTGGGCTTGAGAGGTGTGAGAAAAGGTTAGAGGTGATGGATTTTTATAAGGGGGAGGAGGGTCTCTTTAGGAAAGTTTGAAAATATTATTTTATTATTAATCTAATTTCGATTTCAAAAGGTCCCCAACTCATTTAATTCTGAGATATAGTTATTATATTTCAAATACTCTTATACAATTGGTGATAGACAATTTTAGGGCATAACAATAACCTTATGTTTTAGCTTTAGCCTTTAGTTAACTAATTTAACTTTTACTGTGTCCTCTTGTATATTCATACTATATGGTTAATATATTTAGTATAAAATTCTAAACTTCCCAAAATTAATCATTAATAACATTAGTAACATAATATATGTCATTTGGATGAATTTTAGATTTTTAGAACTATTTTATCATTTAATAAAATATTTATTTATTTAAAAACTCATTTTTGTCAATTTATAAACTATTCAAATCAAGACTTTTAAAAAAATCTATAATAACTTGAATATTTCAAAAAAACTACATAAATTCAAATATAACAAGTTATAATCATCCATAAAATTCGTGGATGGCATAAAAAGTTTCAAAATATATTTATTTTAATATTTATAATCTCATTTATTTCAAACATTCATGAATGAGGTAATCATTACATCATCATTGTGTCGTAAATAAATTTATTTATACGACGTCTAAAAAATTTAAATAAAATACCATGATGTAAGAAATATTTTTATATTTCTAATGATTATTTATATTTGAAAATATCACTTATATAATCCATTATAATAATTTTTTTTACTAAGAAATATATGTTTATGTTATATTTTCCTTAACTATAAATTAATTTTTATAAAGCCTCATTTTCACTTACAAGTGGATCCCTGGGGTCCCAAAATCAACAAAAGGATTCCGATGGTCAGACATGTATTGTCCAATAGAATTAGGACATATGTCAGGGTAATTTAATATTATTATAATATTATTTTTTTACCCTTATTTTCAAGATTTACCCTTTAACCATGGTAAATAAAATATTTACTATGGTTACTATTCATAATGTCTAAAAATAGAAGTTACCTATTTAAAAAATATGGGCCTCCTGATTCCAAATATGGAATCCATTTTTTGAAATTCAAAACCCAGAAGTTGTAGAAATTAATTTAAAATTAATTCCCCTTGTCAAAACCCAAAAGCGTGTTTTTAAGAAAAATAATAACTATCAAAAGATTGACACTTGTTTATGTTCAATTTCAACGTGAAATTAATTATAATGACAAACATTAGATTAAATGGTAAAAATATAATCTAATTACACTTTAAAACTAATTGAAAATATAATATAACAATATAAATAAATTATATTAAAAGTCAGTTTTGAGTTAAAATGTAGTATTTTTCACTATTCATTAAAAAATGAACATTATCAGAAAAATATCATAATTTCATCCAAAGTAAATTTTGATGACCCTGTTATAAATAATATTATTATTTTTTCAAATAGAACATATAAAATGACAAAAACTATATTTAAAAAGGGTTCTCCATCGAAAGGCGGTAAATCGACCTTTTAAGGAATATTAGAGTATATATGCTTAAAATTATATTTATTCACATTTTATGTCTCTAAATTTTTTGGGATAAATGTAAAAACATTTAACAAACATATATAATCATATTATAGTTAGTTCTGTTCATTATTTCCAATACAATAGTTAAGCATTAACTAAAATTTATAATAGTATAATTTTATTATATTTTTTTTCAGTATGACTCAGCATTGTGTGCGACATGAGATTTTAGAGAAACTCATTGTTGCGTGTCGGGTACGCCATCGAAAATAGCACCCCCTTTAATGTAAAATTAATATTTAATTCACAAATATTAATAAATATTAAAATATCATATTCTTTATTTACCTGGGATGTTAAAATGTGACTTTATAAAAAATTTAAAATATAATTTAACATTAATAATTATTTTAATGAAAAGTCATTTTTAACTAAAATGTAGTATTTTTCACTATTCATCAAAAATTGAAGTTTCTCGAAAAATTAAAAAAAATTCACCCAAGTATAATTTTGAAATTACTAATTCTCTAATGAATCTTAGTTTATCAAATTAAATTTATAAGAGTTTCAAAATTAAGATTTAAAATAGGTTTTCCATTAAAAGGCGGTAAAGATTGCCTTTATAAAAAATAGGTTTTTATGTTTGAAATAGGGTTTGTTCTTATATTATGCATATGAAACCTAATGGATAAATAAAAAAAATATTTTATTAAATATGTTAAATATATTTTTTATTAAAATAATTCTCTAATTATAATTAGTTTTGTTTATTAAGGTAAAACTACTTTGAAAGCATAAAAATAATAATATTTCTTTTCATATCCAATTGGTTCTTATTTTCATTTCTCATTAATTTTAACCATTTAATTCATTTTATATTGGTGTAAACCATAGTTTTTATAATTTAGTTATTACTATTCATGAAAACTAATTTAATGACTAGTTTATATCATATTATATTAAATAATTATATTTTAATAATACATTATTATTTGGTGAAACTTGGTCTTCATGTAAGGAAAGCTATAGAGGAAGGTCTCTCTTGCTTGTAAGATAAGATACTGAGGAAGGTTTCTCTTGTGTGTAATGCAATCTAACTTAATGTTTCATGAATTGAAATATATAGAATATATTTTAAAATGTAAACATGTTATAATGTATCTAGATATTATATTACCTTGCTTGTTTAGTGTTGCATGTCATGCATGCTATTGAATACAAAGTTTTACTTTATAATTTTGGGGTGTTACATTCTCCCCACGTTAATTAAATTTTATCCTCTCAATTTAAACTTGATCGTTAGAGAGTTTTTTTGATAATTCCTTTGTTTGAAATCCCACATCATGAGAAGGGTTTGTAAAAATCCTCTAGAAAAGAGACAATGAGATGTACAATGGTCACATGGACTACCATGTAACTATGTATCCAAGTAGGAGAAAATTAGTGGAAAAGAGAGATACGTACTTGGAGGAAAAGCATAAATATTTATTGGGAGTGAATGAGGTCATCAATCACAAACAAGTGAATGATAAATAGAAAGTTGAGGTCCTCAAAAACAAAGATATAAGATAATTTAGAAGGCCATTGGTTCAACAGAAATTAAAGTATTAGGAAAACATTTTTTTTGAATCTATTCTTCTAATTTTGGGTATTTCTTTTACTAACCAAAAATAAAAAAAAATATTCTTACATGATAGGTTTCAAAACCAATATGGTTAATAGATTAATCTCCGATACTCAAAAGTGATACCACTGGTTCATCATTAACATTTATTAATCAAATCGTCTTACTAAAAACTATGAAAAATTAACATGGACATTGAATATGTCAGTGGTTGTCATGAAATCCTTATTGTCCTTTGGTCATGGGTTCAAGACCCACAACCATGCCAGATTTGATTGTTTTCCACCCAACATATAAGTTGTCCTTTTTCTAAAACCAAATTAATATAACTTCCAAAATAAATACGATAGGCATCCTTGAAATTTAATTATTAAATAGTCTCTTAACTAAGGTTTTCAATTCATCCTCAATACATAAGTAATTCATCCACTTATTTTTAAATAGATTCTTTCCTTGGTCTAAAGTTTATCCATAAGATCATTAGTTGGATTTCTAAATCCTAACACCTTATATTCAATCTAAAACACCTTATGTTTAACCTAAGTTTTTCATTTTCAATATATATTCTACTTCTTTATATTTATTTTTAAAGAAAATTTGGATTATCCTAAGAATATTCTCCAGGAGTGTCAAACCAGGTGTACAGTAAGACCCACTGTCGTGTACCAGTTTACCCTGAGTTAAGTCTGGAACACCTTGTCAGAGTTGTTAATCCTAGGTACATATATACCAGAACCACGTACAATTGTAGTATCTAGATGGAGATGTATTTTTAGGAATACACACATAATATATAAGTAACAAAAACTCTAGGTTGTTCTTCTATACTCATTCTAAAATTACACCTTAGAGTTATGTTCTCTAACCTATCTTTTACTAAATATAGTTCCTAAGATTGCTACTAAAATTCCTCTAATAGCAACTGTAGTGACCCAACCCTAGATGCTCAGAGCTGATGTCTGTTATCAATTACATTAGCATGATTACAAGGAATCTATCCCCAAAGGACCAATTATTTTATTAGTCTTGGTAAAACAGATACATAAATGTGTCTTGTATTACAAATAACTACACTAATTACAACAATTTGTTTTCTTATTTCTAAAATATAAATTAAATAGTTATAGGGTAACTCTAATTCATTTAGTAAATCTATGCATATCTTTAATAGTACGGTTCTTGGATTCCAAGGGAATTAAACAATATAAGGGTGAGCTCAAATGATCAATAAGGGTTAGTAAAGTAGAAGCAATGATGAATCAATGAGAATATTCAATATGGTAAGGTAAATAATCGAACGCTAATTCCATATAATCAATAAACTGAAAGGAATTTCATACAAAATATGGAAAGGTAATAAATGGAAACACATTCCATTCAAATAACTAGATAAGGAAAAATAAATATGGAAAGGTAATAAACTGAAACAGATGTCATCTAAATAAATGAAAATGAAATTTATCCATACATATGTCAACAGAAAATCTCATGGGTGAATAATTATTGAATATAAATGAGGGAAATACTTTTATTATTGGATGCCAGGTTTCCTAGGTACATGGTACCTTTAACGTCAAGAACTTTTATAATACGATTTATAAAATTTAGGGTAAAAACCCATATGAGGTAGCTAGACAAATGACCCATCCCCTGAGACTACTAATGCATAGAGGGAATATCTATAACTTGCACCCACCCAAGTCTTAACAATCTAAAACATTCCTCATATATCAAATAATCGATTTAATAATCTGCCTTATCGAATAGCCGTATGGAGTAAGAGATACATATTTATAAAATTTACCAAAATAATAAAATAATTTTCAAAGCGTACACTATATGTAAAATATTATATAATTTAGGCAATAGTAATATCCATAGTAAATGAAACAGACAATTAGGGGGAAATTCAATGTTCAATGATCATAGGGGTTTGAATATTTCAAGGGGAAAAAGAAATAAAGGAAGTGATTAGGAATACTATCCTTGAAAAAATCAATCATAAACCATCCTTAGGAAGATTAATGATGGTATCAATATTACATACCCCAAGTGGATTAAAATAAAGGGTTGTTGTCATTGATTATTGAAAATATTATAAAAATACAATTAATAACATTCTTGAGGAAAATAAACTTATGTTTTAAAAAATATTTTGAACATAATTTTCTTTGAAAATAATTTTCTTTGAAAATAAATTTTGAAAACATTTTATTTAAAAATTAACCATTAAAAATTAAAAAGGCTGTTTTGAAGGAATGACAGAGGGTAAATCCTTAAATGTCATGCAAGGTAAAAAGAACATTTCTTTTTCTCAGTAAAAAGGTAAAAAAATCCATATTCAGAAAGCGACAAGAAGATTCCTTTTAAAACATATGTGAAATAAAAAAAGGGTTGAAAATTTATTTACAAAAATAATTTTAAAAACATTTTTGAAAACCTTTTTAGAAATCATGATTTTTAGAAGAAAACAGGTTCTCTGACATAAGATATAAGTGAAGTAGGGTTTTCTTTAAAACATTTTTAAAAAACTTTGAGTACCAAAGAGTGTTTTTTTAATAATACTTGAAAATGGTCATGAATAACCAGAATATAATGAAAGGTTTTATTTAAAAATGGTTATATAATTGTCTTGAATGGAAATTCTATTGAAAGATCATTAGAATTAGTCTTGAGGAAAATAATCATTAAACATCCCAAAGTGTCCTATACCACTTTGAAAAATTTAAAATTATAAACATTATGAATAATTGATATTAAATGAATGTGTAATATTACATGAAGATAAAAAAATTCGTGATATAATATAACAGAACAGGTAGTAGATACACCAAAAAAAGATATATGTGGTGAACATGACATTTATCTCACGAATATAAGAAGTGAGATGAGAATACCTTATGTTGTGTTTTCCTTTGGGTGAACATCCATTATTTTCATGTATAATATAATTGATTTAATTTTATACTTTATTAATAACAATTTTAATTTTTATAATTACTTTTATATCACTTATTATGAATTTTTATGAAACTACATAAACAATTATGTTTACATAGTTTGTTTTGACAAAATTCGGTTTATTTTTTAAAAACAAATTTTATAAGTATACTATGGTCAAATGGGCTATTATATAACATATCTAGACGAATAATCATGGCATAATTATCATATTTATACACAAATTATTCTTTTAAAACCAATCATTAAATATGGTTATGAAAAATGAACCAATGTTACAATCATGGAGATGGTAGGTCGTACGTACGCATGAGTAACATTCTCATTTTTAAATAAAAGTTATGGAAAGAAGGTAAGTAGAATTATATCATTCTATAATGGAAATTTTATCATTAATACCAAATTATTTATGCATATACACTTATATATAAAATTCACCTGATGTAAAAGGAATCACATCGTGTCGAGGAGGCGGTAGCCCAGACGTCCACGACCGATGTTTTCAGTTTTTAGTGTGTGAAAGGATATTAAATAAAATGATATATATATTTAAATATATATATATATATTTCTAGAAATTAAATTATTTCATTAATATAATATTTTTTTTATTTCTCATATATTCAATTATAATCATCTTTTATACATCCATGGAAGTGTGAATGAATCACACCGCTTTGAGGGGGCAATAGTCTACACATCCTCAAATGATGTTATCGTATTAATGCAAAATAGAAAGTATAAGGGTATGTTATATAAAATAATTAAAGAATCTTAAAAAAATAATAAAAGAATATATAATATATAGAAATATTGTATCTAATATAATGTACAACAATGAAATTTGGAAATGAAGAAATGAACAAGTACTGTTCCGTGAGGCCGTAGTTCACCATACATAGAAACAATATGTTCATTACCCATTATATAGAGGTGTGTGTAAGTGGATGTAGAAATATTAACATAAATACAAAATATAATATTTATAATACTATTTTTGTTATTTAATCATAAAATAATAATAGTAAATGGGTTGAATAATGAAAATGAAACTAAAAAGCTCGAGAGAAGATGTTGCCTGTTAATCAAGTAACTTCTTATGGTTTGAACCAAAATATTCCTTGGATTACTTTATTCCCAAGTGGAGGATTCTAGGATTAAGGTAGGGATTTTAGAAGATAAATTGGGCAAATTTTGTATGAGACAATGTGGCTTGAGAGGTGCGAGGAAGGGGGGGAGGTGTTGGCCTTTTACAGGTAAGGAAAAGGATTCACTAGGAATTTTTGGAAGCAAGTTAGGTGTACACATGTTATTACCTAAAAAAACTCATACCGGACTAAAAACTAAATAATTTAAGTTTAATTAACTATTTATGGATATAAAATTGGTGTTGGATAAGTTTCCATGTCATGTGGACACTTAAATATATAGATTATTCCATTTTTAAGCCTAATTACACCTTAATCACTGTAATAAATTTTATTCAATTTCACTGATCATTTTGGTCAAAAATTATGTTGATATTATTATAATAAAATTATAATCCTGATTACAATTTTGTATGTAATTTTTTTTGAATTCAAATCACAGAAGCAGCAAAATTAAGATTAATGCTAATCTGGTAGACATATGGTTTGACTGGTTTTAATAGGAAAAATTGAAAAGTTTTTTGAGTTTTTTTATTCAATTCCAATGTGATATTGATTCTAGTAAATGAAATTTTATTAATAGGTTATTTATTTATCTAACGTGACTTTATAAAAAATTTAAAATATAATTTAACATTAATAATTATTTAAATGAAAAGTAAGTTTTTAACTAAAATTCAGTATTTTTCACCATTCATCAAATAATTTAGTTTCTCAGAAAAATACGAAGAAATCACTGTAGGCGCATTTTGAAATTCTGAATTCAATAATGAAGTTTATTTTCTAAAATTAAATTTATAATCGTGTCAAAATTAATATTTAAAATATTTACTCTACTAAAAAGTAGTAAAATTGCCTTTCTAAGAATATAGGTTTTTATGTGTGAAATAGGGTTAGTTATTATGTTATGTATATCAAACCTAATGGATAAATATCAAAAATAGTTTATTGAATGTATAAAATATATGTTTTATTCAAATCATTCACTAATTGTAATTAGTTATGCTTATTAATGTAAAACTCTTTTGGAAGCAAACAAATAATAATATTTTTTTTATATCCAATTGGTTTTTTTAGTTTCTCATTAATTATTAACCAATGAATAAATTTTATATTGGTATAAACCAAAATTTTTATTTGTTAGTTATTACTATCCATAAAAACTACTTTAATGGCCAGTTTATATCATATAATATTAAATAATATTATTTTTATAATACATTTTTATTTGGTGAAACTCAGTCTTGTGTGTAATGCAAGATATTGAGGAAGGTCACTCTTGAGTATAACAAAAGTTGTCGAGGAAGGTCACTCTTGAATGTAACGCAATCTAACTTAGTGTTTCATGCATTTAAATAAATAGAATATATTTTAAATAGTGAATTTGTTATAATTTATCTCGAAATTATATTACCTTACGAGTTTGGTGTTGCGTGTCACATGCGCTTTTGAATACAAAGTTGTACTTTATAATTTAAGGGTGTTAAAAAATTAGTACAAGGAATGAAATCCTATGGGGGGGGGGCTTACCCCAAGGAATCCATGAAATGAATCTGTTACACATCCTTAAATTTGGTTCACATCATGTAAGAGATACATGATGTGAGTTATATAGGAAACCATTTAAAAATAGGGAAGGAGGGGATCAACCCCTGATTTCTTCATGCACAAGAGGGTGCTCGGATCTACAAAAACTAATCCCCCTCTTCTAGTGTCTCATGGTATCCTTTTTTCTGGTGTTCAATTTGAGTTCCATCAAATAAATTAGATATCCATTTGTAAGCTATGAATTTATCTTTCTTCTTTTCTTTGTTTACCTCACTATCTTCAACAATATCTTTGTGTGAGATAGTTTGACCTATTTTTAGGGAGTTTATCGATTTTTCCATTTTATATCAATTTGGCTCAAGTAAAAGGCTGATAATGGATGAGTGTGACTTCCTTAGTATAATTTAGGTGGTTTATATCTTTCTCCTTAAAGTTTTATCAATTTATAGAATACATTGTTGTGACGCAAATCAGATTATCCACCCATTTCCCTTTAAATATGAAATATAATGTGTATATTCTATTACATAAATATATATATATGTAGTGCTTTGATTAAAATTGTGAGAGGATTTTCACCTCAACCTGAACCAGCCCTTTGGGGGCATTACCCAAGTGCCATTTCTTATACCCTTTATAGGAAATTAAATCACCCTTTTCGACGAAGTTTCAAATTATAAGTTTATATTTCCATTTCAACCTTTAAAATAATTTTTAATATTATTTTTTAATTATATTATATAGATTTTTTATATTTAATTAAATTGATGACAACATGGTTGGTGTTCCTTTCCCCTGTTTTATATTTAAACCACTTTAAGGATGTGTTATAATTAAAAAGACGAAATTAAATGGGAATGTTTGAGATAATAAATGGGAATGGACCACTTTCATTATACTTTCCTTGTAGTTTTTAATTCTAAAGTACATGTCCACTTAATTAATCAAACATGAAATTTTATATGGAGTGGTTACTAACATGTCCTTCCATATTACTTGAATTTAAATAAAAAAATGAATTATGTACCTTAAGTGATACTTGAGATTTATTTTTACAGAATTCCATGTATGGGATCATATTTTATGTGAATTATATATGAATTGATCAATACATGAGTTCCTTTTTATGGAATTACTTTCATGGGATCATAGGCTGTGGAGATCACATATACCATGAATGATACCCGGGTTCCTTATACAGAATGCCTTGGATGGGATCAGGGGTTATTTTCATCATACTTCAACTTATGAGATGCTTGTATTTTCATTATAGAACATGTTGGATGGTCTCATAGGCTAGATGACTTCCCACACACATTGAGAGACACTTGGGTTTGCTCTTTACAGAACATCATTGATGGGATCATATGGTAGTTGAGATAATGAGAAATACTTGGGTTTATTCTTTATGGAATTCCAAGGATGAGCTCATAAATTAATTGGTTTTCATGAATAATTGGAAATACTTGGGTCCCTCATGATGAGATTCCTTGAACATGATCACATGATGCATGTATTCTATCATGCATGTTAAGTTACTTAAATATGTTTACTGGTACTTTCTTTTGGATGTCAGACATGATGTTCCAAATCCCTTGATTATATGCTTGTGATTTTGTTCCTTATTGGAAATATAGACCCTTAATATATATTGTGATACTTGGAACTATGCCCCTTAACTTATGATACTCGGGCATGGTGTCACTCTTTATTCAATAACACTTTCATGACTAAACTTGGATGCTTGAGTTACACATCTAGTCTGGGATAACACTATATATATATGAATATATATGTTTTTTCCTATTTTGTGCATATATATATAAACATACTCATATAATTCTATTCATATGAACGTTTATATATTTATATGGTTGTACATCAACAGAGACATTCTAGATTTGGCCAAAGTAGGTATGTCAGCTCGGTGCCCTTGAGCCACTTAAGCCCAACTGATTGAAATTTATTCATTTACTGCTTTATTGATATAATTTCACACTGATTTATTTTATATTTATGGAATCAATTACTTTAGACATCATTGTTGGTGTCGTACGAAGTATATATCACACCCTGTTTGGGCCACTATTACACTAGGGTACCCGAACAAACATCATGTTTATATGTTCAAGTTTATGAATTATTCTTGTGTTGTTCATTTGTAATTGGGATCTTAGGAGTACAATACTAAGTTAGAGCCATGGGCGCTCCTGGAGTAAGCCCTTGGGGATTTTTTTTCATTTTAATTATTTATATACTATATTGTATTTTATTCCGCACTGTATGTTTTCTGAATTAGATTATGCAACATCATATGGACACACATGCATGGTTGTGTATTTGGTGTTAGCCACTTTATCAATTTATTTTCTTCCAATACTCTATATTTTTATTTATACAGAGTCCACTGTTAATTTATTTATGATCTCTTATACTGATTTTCTACTCTGATCATTAGGGTATAGTCTCCCCATTATACTATTATTAGACCCAAACTACTAGTCATTAGCCTCTATCATTTGGGGAGGTGCGCCTGAGGCCACGTGACTGACCGGCTCAGGGCACCGTTCTACGGGCTTTCGGGTCAGGACACTTCAAATTGGTTTCATAGTTGTTTTCTTTTACTTTGTCTTACTATTTTGGGTTGGTAGAAAAGAGACTAGGAATGTTTTCGTGCTTGGTAAATAGCTATATCTGGGTGTGATCACCCTATTCATGGGGAAAAAGCCAAGTTTCCAGGGATGGGAATGTTGTACAAGATGTTTGTTGTTATAGTTCATTAGGATTTCACCTTAACTCATTTGTGTATTTTTCATTGCTTACCAGTTTATGATAGTTATGATATTTTACCCTTTTCCCGATGTAGAAATGAATAATAATTACATGAATCATTAAGGGAACATATATATTCACATGCCAAGACATGTAGTTGAATTTTTAGGCTACCTGATGATTGTGATTATGTTCCTTGAGTGTTATTCCATGTTGCTGTGAGTTATTTAGCATGATTATTTTTATACCATATTTGAGTGTTTTCCATGCTTATATAATATCTTATCATATTAATTTGTCTTTATTATATTTTTATTTCCATGATTGTCTAAATTTATTGTTATGTGATAGCATGACTTATAATAGTTATGGTAAATGGTTAGTCAAATAAAATGTATGCATCAACCTTCGTAGTGTTTTCTTGCATAGTTGATGGTGGAATTCTATTTGAATAATCGATCATGACATGTTAGAGCCATGGACCAATGGTTGCATGGCCTGAGACGTACTAGTTGTGATTAAATGGGAGCCAATTTTGAATCTATAGTGTATGGATTCTCTGTAAATTGGGAAATGCACTACGGGAAAAATCACTATTTATGACGGGTTATTTGTGACTGGATTTCTTACCGTCGCAAATAACCCGTCCAGGAATCTATTTGCGACGGGAAAATATCACCATCGCAAGTAATTGGTTATTTGCGACGGGATTTCGTCTCCCATCGCCAATAGTTTTCCGCGACTTGCGCGCCAAACCGCGCGAATATTATTTGCAACAGGGAGATGTCTCCCGTCGAAAATAGTTTGGTGCGACTTGCGCGCCAAGCCACGCGGTTTCCCACCAAACCGCACGGCTTGTGCGCCAAACCGCGCAGGTGTATTTACGACGGGATCCCGTCGCAAATACCCGGCGGCGGTTAATAACTTTTTGCGACGGTATGTAGTCTCGTCCCAAAAAGACTGTCGGCAGGAACGATTTGCGACGAGACCCGTCACAAATAACCTTTTAACCGTCGACTGTAATTAATGCGGTCTAAAGTATTTACGACGGGGCCCGTCGCAAATACCACCATTTGCGACGGGAAGCCCGTCACTAATAATCCTGTCTGCACTAATCTAACCTATATATACCCCCATATGTTTTTCCCAAATCATTCAGATCTTGCTCTCTACCTCTTTTAATTTTTCAGTTTGAAAGAAAAAATTTCTTTTAGTTGAAATTTCTTATACAAGAGCAATCGGAGGGCGTCAATATCTTTAGAATATCATAGTTTAAGTTATTTATATTATATTATATTTTTATTTTTATTTTATTTTTTATGTTAATTTTAATTGTTGTTTATTAGTTGTAATTTAATTAGATTTCAATTGATTTTTATTTATATTTATTTTTACTAAGAAATTGATATTGTTCGTGATAATTATAAATAATTTTTCATAATTAATATTAAGTAGATATAATTAGATATAATTAGGAATAAAGAGATATAATTAGCAATAAACAGATATAATTAGCAATAAACATATATAATTAGCAATAAATAGATATAATTAGCAATAAATAGATAAAATTAGCAATAAATAGATATAATTAGCAATATATAGATATAATTAGCAATAATTAGATATAATTAGCAATAAATAGATATAATTAGTAATAATTAGATATAATTAGATATAATTAGTAATAATTAGATATAATTAGTAATAATTAGATATAATTAGTAATAATTAGATATAATTACTAGTAATTAGATATAATAAGTAATAATTATATATAATTAGTAATAGTTAGATATAATTAGTAATAATTAGATATAATTAGTAATAATTAGATATAATTAGTAATAATTAGATATAATTAGTAATAATTAGATATAATTGGTAATAATTAGATGTAATTTGTAATAATTAGTAATAATTAGTAATGAATAGATATAATTAGTATTAAATAGATATAATTAGTATTAAATAGATATAATTAGTAATAAATAGATATAATTAGTAATAAATAGATATAATTAGTAATAATTAGCAATAAATACACATAATTAGCAATAATTAGACATAATTAGCAATAATTAGACATAATTAGCAATAATTAGACACAATTAGCAATAAATAGACATAATTAGCAATAAATAGACATAATTAGCAATAAATAGACATAATTACCAATAAATAGTAATAAATAGCAATAGTAGTAATAACTGGCAATAATTAGTAATAATTTGCAATAATTAGGAATAATTATAAATAATTAGTAATAATTAGCAATAATTAGGAATAATTAGCAATAATTATGAATAATTAGCAATAATTAGGAATAATTAGCAATAATTAGGAATAATTAGTAATAATTAGATGTAATTAGTAATAATTAGATATAATTAGTAATAATTAGATATAATTAGAAATAATTAGATATAATTAGTAATAATTAGTAATAATTAGTAATAAATACATATAATTAGTAATAAATAGATATAATTAGTAATAATTATCAATAAATTGTAATAATTAGTAAAAAATATACATAATTAGCAATAATTAGACATAATTAGAAATAAATAAACATAATTACCAATAATTTGATATAATTAGCAATAATTAGTAATAATTTGCAATAAATAGTAATAAATATAAATAATTAGGAATAATTAGGAATAATTAGGAATAATTAGCAATAATTAGGAATAATTACCAATAATTAGGAATAATTAGGAATAATTAGCAATAATTAGGAATAATTAGCAATAATTAGGAATAATTAGCAATAATTAGGAATAATTAGAAATAATTAGAAAAAATTGGAAATAATTAGCAATAATTAGATATAATTAGCAATAATTAGATATAATTAGCAATAAATAGATATAAATAGTAATAAATAGATATAGTTAGTAATAAATAGATATAGTTAGTAATAAGTGGATATAATTAGTAATAAATAGATATAATTAGTAATAAATAGATATAATTTCTAATAAATAGATATAATTAGTAAAAAATAGATATAATTAGTAATAATTAGCAATAAATAGACATAATTAGAAATAAATAGACATAATTAGCAATAAATAGACATAAATAGAAATAAATAGACATAATTAGCAATAAATAGACATAATTAGCAATAAACATTAATAATTAGAAATAAATAGTAATAATTAGCAATAAATAGTAATAATTAGCAATAAATAGTAATAATTAGAAAAATGAGGAATAATTAGTAATAATTAGGAATAATTAGTAATAATTAGTAATAATTAGGAATAATTAGTAATAATTAGGAATTATCAGTAATAATTTGGAATAATTAGTAATAATTAGATATAATTAGTAATAATTAGTAATAAATAGATATAATTAGTAATAAATAGATATAATTAGTAATAATTAGCAATAATTAGTAATAATTAGCAATAAATAGCAGTAAAAAAATTATATTATCAATATTTACAAAAAAATATTAATATTACTAAAATAATAGAAAATTTATTAACTATTAAAATTATAAATATATTTGCAACAAGCTTTTCTCTATTCGTAACTTGTTCAAATCTCATAGGGTCGCCAATTGTCTGGTCATGTGCAATAAAAAGTTTGTGTCAGCCATGTATAATGTAAACTCTATAATTGTCCTTGCATGGTTGATCACCTCGCAAGTAGTGTTGCAATAGGACAACCGAAGTCATGGCCTTCTTATATATAAGAATGATCTCACATGAACCCTTACATAGACCATTCTTCCTTGAAAATTTAACTGAAAGATACTGATATCCCCTCAAATTTTTAAGGAAGAATGATCTATGTAAAGCATCTTGTGAGATGATTCTTAGAGATGAGAACATCATTACTTTGGTCGTCCTATTGCAACACTACTTGCGAAGTGATCAACCATGCAAGTAAAATTATAGAGTTTACATTGGACAAGACTGACAATTTTTTTTTGCACATGACTTGACAATTGACGACCCTTTGAGATTTGAACATGTTAAGAATAGAGCAAAGTCTGTTGCGAATATTGATAATAGTAATATTTTATATTTTTTTTATTATTTTAATAATATTAATATTGTTATTTCTTAAATATTGATAATATAATTTTTTATTAGTAGTAATTAGTAAACTAAATCAGCTTAGATAATGAAGGGAAAATTTGTAATCATCTCCACAACGATGATTACCAAATTTCATTTCATTATTCAAGAAGTTTTTATTTTTCTAAGTATTGCTAAGTATTTCTAAATTAGTAATAAATAGTAATAATTAGTAATAATTAGTAATGAATTGCAATAATTAGTAATAAATTGTAATAATTAGTAATAAATTGTAATAATTAGTAACAATTAGTAATAATTTGTAATAATTAGTAATAATTTGTAATAATTAGAAATAATTAGGAATAATTAGGAATAATTAGAAATAATTAGCAATAATAAGTGTGAGAAAGATGCAATTAAATGAGCCATCAGAAAAAAGAGTAGCCGTCAATCCACTGGAAATTGTGTCGCCCTTAATTAATGGTAATTATTATGTAGTAATTATTTATCTTTTTTTTAGATAGTGTTTTTATAATTTCAAGTTATTCAAAAACAGTGATGATTTTATATTTTATGTAGAAAAATATGGAAGAAGGAAGTCGACATCAGTCATTATTAGATGATAGATCTTGGATAAATCAGCATAGAAATCAAAATGGTTCTGGTTTAAAACCTGTATATGTTGAGGGTGTTGAAACTTTATTAGCAATTTCATCATCAAAGCCTGAATATGTTTCAGAAGGCACAATTAAGTGTCCTTATAAAAAATGTGCTCTGAGATTGTTTGACACATTTGACAAGGTTGAGGTACATCTCTTGCGGTTTGGTTTTCAACAAGATTATATTTTTTGGTATCAACACGATGAACATAGTTCTAGAGAAGATCCTAATAACTTGATTCCAGATCCATCACGATTTTAAAATTTAGTACATGATGTTGCACGTCCATCTATGCAACAAACTTGAACTCACAGTGATATTGATTTGACTCCTGAGTTGGCACAATCTGAATTTTATGAGTTGTTGAGGTCTGTTGAGGATGCATTATATTATGGTTGCAAGATAAGAAAATTAGAAGAGGTTCCAAAATTTATGGCTATTAAATCAGATAATGCAATGTCAAAAAACTGTTTTGATCAGATATTTTCTTTGGTTAAAACAATGTTACCTGAAGTAAATATATTGCCTGCAAATTACTATGAGAGTAAGTGGCTGATTCGTAAACTGGGCCTTAGTTATCGGAAGATTCATGCATGTCCAAATGATTGCATCTTATATTCTGGTGAAAATGAGTCATTGGATAGTTATCCCACATGTGGAAAATAGAGGTATAAAGAAGCTCAACCAGAGAAGTCTAGATCGATTCCAGCAAAACAGTTGAGGTATTTCCCCCTTACACCCAGGTTGCATCGTATATTTATATCTTAGAACACAACATCAATGATGTTATGGCACAAAACCAAGATTTCAACTAATAAAAGCTTGAATCATCCATCTGATTGTGATTCATGGAAACATTTTGACCGTCTGCATCCATCTTTTTCTATTGAATCCTGAAATGTGTGATTGGGTCTTTCTACTTATGGTTTCTGTCCGTTTGGTTCTTATGGTAGTCAGTATTCATGTTGGCCTGTCTTTATAACTCCATAAAATTTTCCTCCATGGATGTTGATGAAGGAGCCTTATATATTTTTGACTCTATTAATCCCAGGACATCCGAAAAAGAATATTGATGTTTATTTGAAACCATTGATTGATGAGTTAAATGCATTATGAAGTGATGATGTTATTACATATAATGTTGCTGTAAAACAAAATGTCATATTAAAATATGCATTGATGTGGACGATTAGTGACTTTAAGGCATATGGAATGTTATCTGGTTGGAGTACACATGGTCCGAAATCATGTCCTTAATGTATGAAAGAAAACAAAGCCTTTATGCTCATCAATGGAAAAAAACCTTTCTATTTTTATTGTCACCGTAGATTTTTCCAACCGATCATCATTTTCAGAGGAACAAGTCTCATTTCAGAAAAGATATAATTGAAAGGGATGAAACTTCAAATATGATCTCATGTACAGAGTTAAAATCAGTTTTATTTTCATTACCCCCATCACATTTGGACCAACAGTAAACCAACAGAAAATTGATGGATTTGGGAAAGAACATAATTGGATAAAACAGATATTTTTTTGGGATCTTTCGTATTTGTATGATTTGTTGGTCTACCACATGTTAGATGTTATGCATATTGAGAAGAACTATTTTGATAATTTATTTCATACAGTTTTGGATACACTAGGTAAGACCAAATATACTGTAAAGGCACGATTAGATCTTGCCCAAATTTGCAGGCGACTAGAACTTGAACTATTTGAAAATGTTGGATCACAGAGGTTAATGAAGCCAAAAGAATCTTATACACTGTCCAAAGAGATTATCTTATTATTTTGTCAGTGGATTGCAGATTTGAGACTTCTGGATGGCTATTCTTTCAATTTGGGTATATGTGTTAAGAATGGTTATATAAATGAATTAAAAATTCATGATTGTCATGTTATAATGCAAAGACTTATGCCGATTGGATTCAGAGGTTTGTTGAATTCTTTGATTTGGGATTCGATAACAGAAATATCATGTTTTTTTCGAGACATTTGCGCAGAGAAAACAAACTACGATGCACTAAGAAAATTGGAAGAAGATGTTGATGTAATTATATGTAAACTGAAAAAAGTCTTTCTGCCGGCTTTCTTTGACTCAATAGAACATCTGATATTACATTTTACACATGAAGCTAATTGTGGAGGTCCAGTATAGTTTTGATGGATGTACCCATTTTAGATATGCATGCAGAAATTGAAGAAAAAAATACGTAACAAAGCATCAGTTGAAGGCTCAATTGCTGAAGCTTATTTGCAAGAGGAAATCTCTTTTTTCTGCTCTCATTATTTTGAATCTCAATATCTTTCAAAACATAATCACAAGGGATCAAATTAGGGGAATGTTAATGATGAAATGGAAAATCAATTAACAGTTTTTAATCAGCCAAATCTTGGTTTCGGTGGAGTTCATGAACGATGGATTTCAGATGATGAACATCACAGAGCTCATACATACGTTCTGCTCAACTGTGAAGAAATGACATCATTTTTCCTATGAGTTCTTCTATAAATTATTCTATAATTTATGTTATAGTAATTAAACTTATTTTATTTGTAGGTTATATGATAATCATATCAAGAAAAAACTTCCACAAATTACAGCAGCTGCTCTTCAAGAACGCAGAACAAATTTTTTTCTCAATGGTTTAAAAAACTGGTAACATAAATTATTGATGTTTTAATATCAATTATATTTATTATTTATTATATTGATAATTGTTTTAAACTTTTTTAGGTGTCTCAATATGCTGATAAAATTGATAAGCGACTTTGTATATTGAGTAACCCACCATCCAAAATGGTTAAATATTATAATGGATATGTGGTGAATGGTTTTCGATTTCATACACATGCATACGGGGAATCAAAAAAAAACAATGAACAATGAAGTTTTCTTGAGAGGATCACATTACAGAGAAACTGAAGTTTACTTTTATATCATTTTGGATGAAATTATTGAGCTGTGTTATCTAGGACAGAATTACATAACAATGTTTAAATGTCGGTGGTTGGATACTGAGAGAGGTTTGCATGTTCATCCGACTCATGAGATCGTCGATATTAAATATAAAAGTCTTCTTCAATTAAATGAACCATTTTTACTAGCTCAACAAGCACATAAAATTTATTATTCAAAGTACCATGCTACTTCAAGAGACCTGAGCGATTAGTGGAGCATAATAAAAATGAAATCTCGGGAAAATAAATTTACTCAAAATGAATGTGGTTCTGCTGAAGTGGAAGGAATTTAAATTTTTCAAGAGACTGCTCAAAATCCATCTGATTCACAAAGAGACGTGTATATCGATGATGACACCCCACAATTAAGGATTGGTGGTGATGAAGATGTTAATGATGTTACAAATGAATTTGAAATGACAAGAGATGCTGAATCTGAAACTCATATGGATATTGATGATGCTGAGGAGAAAGATGAAGACATTGATATTGTCTGCTATGAATAATATGATGAATATGAGCATTGAAATAGTTAAATACTGATTATAATCATAACTAATATATATCTATATATAATAATTATTTTTAACTATCTGCTAAAAACAATCATTTTGTGTTTCAGATGGACCCTGATCTATTTCTTGAGTTGCAGGAGGCTGAACTACCATTGGATGAGGGGATTTTGGATCATCTGACCCTCATCCTACTGGCGGTTCAGGGGGTACACGGAGGGGGCGTGGTCTTGCATGACTGGTGATTCCTGACCCTATCCCCAAGCGACCTCCACATCTCGGTTTCGATCCATGCACACAGAGGTATGATAACCTGTATATTTTAGTTAGATTTCATTAATTTATTTATATATATACTAATTGTTTTATTATTTATTCATTTTTCACAGTTTTGCGCATGTATCTATTGGACAGGGGAGCACTATATTGCACAATTATTTCTCTCAACCATGGATCACATGGGAACAGATTCCCGTTGATGTGCGACGCGACATGTTTCGTCATTGGATGGTACGTAAATAAATAATATTTACTTTGAAATTTATTTTATTAATTTGATATTATAAATTATTTGAAGGGTTTATGGTATCCTATCGATGATAGAATGCGTGACGCTATCCACACAGCATGGAAGGTTTCTATGTGTGACCATTTCCATCAGGTTTTGCACAATTTTAGAAGGACAAACATTAAGAAAGCAAGGGTGACAGAATTTGATGAGTCATGTAGATCCCACCGACCAGAGTACATTTCATCTCACGTTTGGGATGGATTATGTTTACACTGGTTGGGTGGTGGATTTCAGAGGAGATCTTCAGTGGGATGACAGAACCGGGGGAGACAGGAGGTGACACATCGAGCTGGTAGCCGTACATTCAGTTTTCATAGAGAGCATCTGGTAAGTATATTTTTTAAATATTTTATATAGCTTTAAATATAAATAGTTTATTTTATATTTCTATAGGCAGTCAGGCATCCCAATATTATAGAGTTCGACGTTTATCGAAGGATGTACAATGATCCATCTACTAGAGAGATTAGAGGTGATTTCTAGCATCAGATTGTGGTTAGTATTATTTTTTCAGTTTGAGAATTAACGACATATATTATTTTCACAATTTTAATTTTAAATTGGAATTGAAGGAGTCATATGAGGCTGAGACCTCTCAAACATAGGCTGAGGTTCAGGATGAGAAGACTGAGCAGGCCAGTGCTCACCATTTCGATGAGGCGGCATGGATGCATGCGAATTAGTATGTCTTTGAGAAGGGAAGAGTAGTTGGTATCAGCTCTCATTTGACTCATGGTACTTATTATGGTACTTCTATGATGTCGGCATCCAACTCGAGAGGATCTTGTGGAGAGGCATTATCTTATGGCTCACAGTATCAAGATTATTTGCGAGCTCAGGCTGAGCTTATCGAGACATTGCAGAGGCAGCAAGAAGATATGTGTCAGCAACATCAGCAGCATGAGCAACATTACGAGGAGCAGATGCATCGATGGCAGTAGCAGCAACATTTGCATGAGGAGGAGACACATCTATGGCAGCAACAACATCACGAGCAGATGGAGTACATGCGCCATCTGAATCGTAGTTTAGGGATGGAGTTTCCTCCACCAGCTCCTTCAGCTCCTCCACCTTCTCCGGAAGACGACCCCCAGTGATTTTTTATGTTACAAACATTTGAATTTAACATTGGAATATGAATTATTTAAATTTTCTGTCTTTTATACTGGTGAAAATATTATATAATTTAATTTTTAATATTTTATTATTTTTTTATATTTTTTTTGTGAATATTGAGAATTTTAATATTTTTTATTTTTTTATTGTTTTGATAATAGTAATATTATTTTTTCATTTAATCGTAATTTTATTAAATTTTTATTTTTTAAAAATTAATTTATTATTTATGACGGGACCGTTTGCGATGGGGTCCCATCGCAAATATTATAACAAAATATTTTTAAAAACATATTTGTAACACGAGTACTTTCCCGTCACAAATATTTTGTTGCGACAGGCCCATCACAGAACATTATATATATATATGTATTTTGTGACGGGAAAAGGGCCCGTCGTGAATTTTTTTTTGTATATAGAATACATATAATTGGAGGCTTATTTGAGACGACGCTGTTTCCCGTCGTAAATAAATTTTTTTGCGACGAGCCTGTCATAAATAATTGTATTTGCGACAGCATTTTCTGCAACGAGCTATTTGCGACGGGATACTGTCGCAAATAGGCCGTGACAATTACCAATAATTCCAGTAGTGATGGTACCCCATATAATTGAACCGTCATATATGAGTTTGACATACATTTATAGTTTTGTATAAATATAAAATTCATTAAATTTTGACTTTAAATGAATTGGTTTCTTAGAGACCTTTTATATGACTCGACCCAAGTAGGTCTGTCTTGACCAGTTATGGTCATGGGATAGACTTGAATTAACCTGAGGATATTGTTCATTTTGTTAAATTCTTATTTAATAAACCCAATAAGGGTGTATTATCTTTTTTGAAATTTAAAATGTTTTGGGATTCATTTCAATGAACCCAGAGTGGTTAAAAGAGACCCTCATAGGTCACCTTATCTCTTATTCCTTAGTACTTAATCCCGTGGGGGTATGTTTGTGTTCCATAGGGGTGGTAATTTAAAGTTTCTACACATTATATGGTTTTAAATATAAATGTATTATGGCATATTACATGACATGTCCCTTATTTAATTAATAAAAGTCCTTTTATCCTCTTTGGAAATTTATTATTACTATGGTGTTAGTTAATTAAAATGCTAATTAAAACAGAAAGGTTGTTTTCCTCTGTAAATTAGAATTCACATTTTCTTAAATTGAGCCTAATTGTTAGAAATTTATCGATAAATAAAATATATAAAATGAATTTATTTAATAAATTTCCTAGTTATGATATAATAATAGTTAAATATTAATCTTTAAAATTCAGTTTGATATGAATTTCCTGGGTTCACTATGGAGTTACCTAAATTAACTACCAAGAAATTTTTTCTTTATGAATCTTACTTGATGTCTTAAAACTGAGCCATTAAAAATTTTAATGATAAAATATAAATAAATTAATCAACTGAAATAATACCTTAAATTAGTGTTTTCCCTTATACCCTTGTATAAGGGTAGTATAAGTGTTTCACTGAGATATCCTTAGAATAGTAATTTGATAATTTACCATTAGATTCATTAAATTTTATTAGGTTGCATTGAACCTAAATGATATGTGGTATATCCTAGTGATCTATTCCGCATGACCTGGCTATAGGGTTGATGCATTAAACCTTTTTAAGGGTATATACTAAGGTAGGTAGCACCCTCATAACCTTAAAACCTTGATAAATTTCTGTGAACCATTTTAGACACGAGGTTCTATTTGGGTGACATTTGTCATGAGTATGACACTTAGTTTCTAAAAAGACACACAACCTGGATGGTTAGTTGTGTGAAAATTTATACCTTTTATGGGATTGAGAATCATGTAATTGTCTATTCAAGCACGTTATACTTTCTTAGGGCATGGTCAATTGCTTATTAGTTCATGATACCTCAATTTATTTTCTGATGGATGACACGGTAAGTCATCAATTAGATTAATAATCATATAGGATAATGTGACTATTGGATAATGATTTCTTATGTGAAATCATATACTAGAATTCATATGGATGATAAAACTATGGAAAGTTTCAAATGATATGTCATTTATTTGATAGAATCTAAGGGTGTACGTGTCAATATACACGGTACCCATAAAGTTGATAAAAAAATTCCGCGACAAACCTTGTGATTTAAATGGAAAATTTTTAAGCATTGAGATGTTATGATTGAATCATTGGTCATATATGAAGTAGAGTAACCAAGTCATTAAATTAAATATGAATCACCCCAATGGTTGGGATGATGTGATAAATGATCGGGTCTAGTAACACCATTGGTGAGGCTAATTTGGATTTTATTCCCGACTCTATGACGCGTATTGACATAACATGGGAGGTTTTTCATGAGTACATCTAGTGCAAATATGATCTAGTGCACTTTTAAGTGTATAGTTTCCTTCTTTTTTTATCTTATCACTTGGAAAAAGCGTGTTGGAAATATCTAGGACCCATAGTCGGTTGTCAATGAAACATGTTCCATTTGATGAATTTCCATCCCTATTAAATGAATAATATAAAAATACTAAGGTAGGGAGAATTGCATTCAGTGGGTTTTATTATATCATTTCAAGTTAAGGGAAGGAAATGATATAGAGACTTTGAAAATGGCAAGTACTACTTTTTAATTCCCATGGGGATGAAGAGTTTGGAATTATGTCGGGGCTTACAAGGAACCATGATGATGATATGATTGGAAGTGTATGAAACCTTTGAGAACACAATTTCTTCAGGGATAAACTTTGGTTTTTATGATAGGTTTAACACAATATTACATTAGTGGTAAAGTCATAGTGATAAATTAAGGAGGACTCCTTGATAGTTATAGTCAAGCACTTTCAAAATAAGTCATCCAGTAGTGGGTCTTCTAATTTTCTTGTATGTTGTTGGATGTGTTTTGTTGGTCTAAAACCATACCGATCACTTTTTAATTGATATAAAGGGAGATTCTATAGTCTTATTGGTAATTCATGATGTCCTATTAGTGTGATTTTTTATTAGTGATGTTCATGTACCATATCTTGATATAATCTGGGATACACTAAGAGAGTGTCCATTATAATCCAAGCTAAAGAAATAAGTTAAATGCATTAATGACTTGATAAAAAACTCTATGGGAGTTGTTCCATTTAATAATTGTTGTTTTTATTGGGATCGGTTAATCCTAAGTGATTCCTAGGTTCTTAAGCAGAAACACCTTGGATGAAATCATAGACACCGGTCAGTTCCTTGACTTGACTACCGTTGGGAAAAGTCAATGTTCTGATATGTGGATTTATTAGTTATGTACCAACATCTCACATGTAAATTTCAGAGTATTTACTACCTTGGATGACAGCCTTGGACCCTATTTGACCATTATTTGGTAACCTCATACTTAATCCGACTCAGATGGGATGGTGGACATCCAAGTGTGCGGGATCAGGCATATACCTATATTCATGCATTGGCATGACAACATAAATGAATGTTTGGGTTAGAGTCACAACCAGGAGATCTTTAAAGACTTAAGTGAAAATACTTGGTGAAATATTGAGTTCCTTGGATAAAAGGCATCAGGTTTGATTTTTGATGTATCAGCTACTAAAGTTGTGCGCTTTCAGGATAGTCAGTAGGTAGTGGCCTGATTTTTTTCCTGTTGTTGTTTTGAATATGTTCAATGAGGACCCACATAAAGAAAATATTTAGGATGATATGAGTGATAGAAAATGTTATCTAGGAATTCTCATTGAAATTTCAGTTTGACCATGCCAAATGAGGTCAATTTGGAATTGATCGTACCCTAAAAATGTTAAGCATGACATGGGAATTGTTTGAATGTTAAGTGTTTCTTGTTTAGGAAATTACAATGTTTGGAAGTACCATGGCTCAGAATTGGAAATTAAATGTTAAAAACATTAGTGTAAATCACCATAGGTCAGACGAGTAATGATAAAAAGGATTTATTATGTATTTAGATAAATAGGATGAAGTAATCACTATCTTGATGTTCAGTTTTGAATGTGATCATTAACTAGATGTTTAATGAATTTGGTACTATATGGTTAACAATAATTATGGTAGATGTTTTGGGAATTAAAAAAATGTTTCCATTTAATAAAAAGTTTCACAACCCTAGTAGGTCTGATGATGTTTCATTATTTTCCCCAAGGATTCTCAGGGATGATAAGTTCTAAGGTGGGGAGGTTGTAATGTCCTGTGTTTTGCACCATCATATTTTTTCTAAAGGAATTTAAAAATTTCCATTAGTAGATTGGTCATTTTCAATATTGGGAATCATATTGAGTTTATTAGGGTTTAAATATTCAGAAATGATGTTTTTAGACATGGGTTATGACTCCGTGGAAGTCTTATGGGGTCTGGGAAAACACTGAAGGAAGACGGATGGTCTAACTTCTGAAAACTGCTAGAATAAGAAATTATCATCATGTATTCAAAACATGATGTGAACCAAATTCATGATGTGTATTTAATACATGACTTGAATTTGTTTCATGAGTTATTCCCAATATGTATACGATGTGAAATATGGAGGGGGGATTACCCTGAAAAATTCACAACAAGTATCATTTACACATTGTGAATTTGGTTCACATCATGTAACAAATACATGACATGAATTTTCATGGAAGACTTTAAAAAAATTGAAGAAGGGGATCATTCCCTCATTTATTTATATACAGGAGGACACCTAATTTAGTATTCTCCCCTCTCTCTTAGGGTCTCATGGATCTCATCCATTCAGAGCCTGAATAATGTTCTTTAAGATATGTTGGATAACCCTCGGTAATCTCTCGTGTCCACTTTTTTATTTCCTTCTTTTATATCACCATCTTCAGTACTATCTCAGTGTGAGCTAATTTTCTCGATTTTTAGGGATTTCATACATTTTTCTATTTTTTCTCCCTTCATCTTTAATTAAAGACAAAAAATGGACAAGTGTAAGGTCCTTGGTATAAGGTATATCGTCTATATCTTTTCCCTTCAGGTTTATTTGATTTTTAAAATATGCCACTATGTTGCACACAAGATTCACCTTACATTTTCATTTAAATATAAAATTTAATGTTCATATGTTGTTTCCTAATTCTAGATAGCCATAGTTCGTTGATTCAAACAATTAGAGGATTTTCACCACCACCCAAACCACTCTTTTGGGTGCATTAACCATGTGCCATGAATTATTCCCCTTCTATGAAATTAAATCATCATATTTTTGAGATGTTTTAAATTCAAAATTTTTATTTACCTTGTTATGATTTAAACAACTTTGAAGATTATTAATTTATTCTATTATAAGAGATGTTTAGATTTAATTAAAATTAATGATGTAATGGTTAGTGTTCCTTTCCACCATTTTATATTTAAACCACCTTTAGGGTGTGTTTTAATTAATTATGGGAAATTAAATATGAATTTTTGAGATGATAAATAGGAATGTTCCACTTTAAGTATAATTTTATTGTAATGTGGCATGCTTAAGTAAATGTCCTATTAATTAATCACACGTGAAATGTGATATCGTGTGGTTACTAACATGGACTTCAATATTACTTAAATTTAAATAATAAAATCAATTATGTACCTTGAGAGGTACTTGGGTTTCCTTTTTATAAAATTCCACAGATGGGATCATAGGTTTCTTGAATTATACATTCCTTGAGTGATACTATGTTTCCTTTTTATAGAATTCCTTAGACATGCTCATAGGCTATTGTGATCACATGTATCATGAGCGATACTTGGGTACATTACTTGAAACACCTTGGATGAGATCATAGGTTACTTGAATCCTTTTATTCCTTGAGAAATAGTTGGGTTTACTTTATGGAATTATTTGGATGATCTCATAGGCTATATTAATTTCCACACACTCAGAGTGATACTTGGGTTTCCTCTTTTAAGAATGTCAGTGATAGGCTCATAGGGTATTTAGAGATGATGAATGATACTTTGGTTTCCTCTTTATAGAATGATAAGGACGAGCTCATAAATTATAGTTTTTTCATGACTCCTTGGAAGTACTTGAGTACCTCATTATGGGACACCTTGGATGAGCTCATAGGCTGTACAGATTCTATTATGCGTGTTAATTTATTTACATATGTTTAGTGGAACTTCATTTTGGATGTCGGACATTACATGCTGAGTCCCTTGATTGGATGCTTGTGATTATGTCCCTTATATAAAATTTGAACCCTTAATATATATTGTGATATTGGGAATGATTCCTCTTACCTTATGATACTCGTCCATGGAACCCCTCTTTATTCCATGTGAGTTTCGTGACTAATCCTGGATTCTAGGACTACACACACACAAACACATATATATGAATATATATTTTACAACATATATAGTGAATATATGTATATATAAATAAATAATCATATAATTATATATATATATAGATATGTATGTATATATATATATGGTAACACCTTATCATAGAAATTCTGGATTAGGATGAAGCAAGTATGATTGGATAGGTGTCCTTGAGAAACCTAAGACTGACTGATTGACATTTATTCATTTAGTACTTTATTAATGTTCCTTCAGACTTCTGTATTTTATATTCATGGATTGGGTTTCTTTAAACACCATTAGTGGTAGCCCACAAAGTATATCTCACACCCTGTTTGAGATTCCATTGTACTGGGGTGCCCGAACAGACATCATGATTGTAGGTTTAGGTTCATGGATTATACTTGTGTTGTTCATTTGAACATGGGAGCTTAGGAGGAGCACAAGGCTGAACCGGAGATCAGGATTCTCTTGGAGTTATCCCTTGGGAATTTTGTTTATTTTGATTATTCATGTACTATAATATATTTTTTTTCTTGCTGTATGTTTGCTACCTCAGATTATGTAGCATCATTTGGACATAAATGAATGGTTTCACATTTATAATTGACAACTTTATCACTCTATTATATTCCACTTAATTTTATTTTATTTACACTAATTATCCTAGAAATTGATTTAGTTTCTCTGTTAATATTATGTTATTTTGATCATGAGGGTATAGTCTCCCCATCATCGCATCATTAGAACCACATTTCTAGTTGAAAACCTCTGGAATAGAGGGAGGCGTGCTTGAGGCCATGTGACCCACAAGAATAGTGCACTGTTCTAGTGGCTTATATAGATACCCGGTCTTCCCATACATGGATATTACATCTTTTAAATGAATATTCTTTATATCACATAAACATATGCTTGAAGACCATAATTGTTTAGTGCCTACGTAAACTTGGAACCCAATATTCTTAATTCCAAAAATATTTTCAATGTTTCCCATAAAGATCTTCCCATTATGTACTCTTTATAGATATAACCTACTTAAAAACATTATTTATAACCATGGGGAAAGGAATCATAAGAATGGGTGGGGTCAGATTCTTAGTGAGGGTAAATAAGGGGTATATCTAAGCATAACATGAACATAAGGGTAAGTGAACTTGATTGTAACATTTGGAAACCATAACCTATATATCAAAGATCATAATATTGAGTCATGGAATAAAAATTGGTAGATAATAAGACATGAATCATTAGATAATAAAAAAACAAAATCCATGAGAGCAAAATATTGGATTCAAAAACCGAATTTGTGTCACACACATCATATTTTAACATTGTGAACATGTATAAATAGAAATAATTTCACTCCTTAAGTTAAGGATACAAAATATTTCCCTTGTATAAACTTATGGACATGAAACTAGTTCCACACATAAAATTATTGACATGAAAGATAGGTCCATGTATAATATTTTGAACATGTAACTAGGATCACGTATAACATTATGGTCATGAAAGAGAGGTTCATGAATAACATTGTGAACATATAAAAAGGATCATGTATAACATTATTTACATGAAAGATAGGTCCACACATAATATCTTAGTAGTCAAGGTTCACTCATAAGACAATCCTTGGTGAAAAAATCCCTTACTGAATCTGGTTCTCTCTCTATTCCAATCTTGTCTATCTCATGAGATATAAATCTTCACCCAATTCATTTAAAGGAGATATAGGTCCCACCCATCAGATAATGTCAACCATATTTATGTGCACCACAAGATTATTTTCCCTCATCATATCATGACCCATGAAATGAAGTGGGTATCATAAAAATTTCATCATATCATGACATATGTAAAATAGATAGGTTTCATAATAATTTCATCAAGTCATAACCTATGAGAAGAAACAAGTTTCAGATGTATTTTATCTTGGTATAACCCATGGAAGAGAAATGGGTTTCATAAATTAATTGTCATCATAAACATAAAGCATTCAGAAAAATAATAAGAATGGGATACTTGGATCATATCCCAAGTAAGGAATAGGTTACATCAATGTATGAAATATTATAGTGAAAAATATTTATTCTATCCTATAAAATATTTCTTTATGAAAATATCATTTCCTAATTGAAAATAATTTTTAAAAACATAAAACATTACAAAATTTTGTATTTAAAATTTCAAAAATATTGAGGAAAAAATATTTTTTGAAATTAACTTTGAAAAAATTTAAGGAAATATTGAAATCATTGAGCATTTATGAAATCTGAAAAAAGTATGCATATCTTGCATGTTTAAAATAAATATACTTTCTACATTTTTTGGTAAAATCCAAACATGAATTGTTTTTTTCAGTGACATGAAGATTAATTTTTTTTTTAAAAGTAAAAAATGGGTAAAAACGTATTTAAAAATAATAATTAGTGATTAATATTTTTTTAAATATTTTTTAGAAAATAAGGTTTTGGAAGAAAATATATTTCCAACCGAAAAGATATATAAAGTGGGAGTTATTGAAAACATTTTCTTAATTATTTAAGTACCAAAGAGTGGAAAAATGGAAACATTACTTGAATATATAATGAATAACCATAGGATAAGAAAATAAATTAGTTTTTTGATAGATATATTATAATATTCCATAATTTAAATCATAATTATAAATAATCCGAATCAGCGATGAGATTGTGACATAAAAAGCTTATCACTTTGGTGACCTTGAATCACAGTCCTCATAAATGAGTAACATAAAATGAATCATAAATACCACAATTGTTAATAAATTCATGATATTACATATCAAAGGGTTTTTATAAATACCTTGTTAAAGAATATAGCTGCATAACATAATATATGTCTTAAAGAAGTAAAATTTAGAAAAACATCCCTTACTACTTGAGTAACTTTTTAATCGTAATCCCCTTGAAGACATGACATCAATAAAAACATTAATTATCTATAAATGAGGTATATTCATGAAATATAATATTATATTGAAGAATATAGATCACATAAACTAAAAAATTTGTGAATATGGAATATATCTCTCAGAAATAAAAGTGAGACTAGAAACCCCATTATCGAAAGTCGTGAATTATTTCGCACTTATTAAAACATACTGTATAATAAATATAATTTTATTATAAATTTATTACATAAAAAGATCATATACTTTTACCATAAATTATTTACTTAATTCCTTTTATTTCCCATTTAGTAATAATTTATCTTAATTCATGTTTCGATTAGTAATCGCTTTGTTTCTATATATGTTTTGATTTGTTATTTTCAGTCCTCTTATTTTGATCATGCTTCTATTAATTATTTAATTATAATAATTACATGTTTATAATCTTTATACATTAAATATAAATTTAATACCAAAAATCAAAGTTGTTTTTTATAAATGTAGTATGTTACGATCATGGAGACGGTTGGTCGTACGTACGCCTGAAAAACATTTCCATTTTTCAGTGATCATTATAGAAATGAGGTAAGTAATATATTTTATTTTATAATTATGATAATATCATAAAAAATATTATTTCTTTATATATAGTTATACATATTGTACATGTGGTGTGGTGATGAAAAGAGAATCACATCGCTTCGTGAAGGTGGTAGTCTACACATACATGAGCGGCGTTATCATCTTTTATTGAGTGAAAATGTAATAATGAAAATGATATATATATATATATATATTATTTTTTAAGAATTATAGATATTTCATAAATATAAATATTATGTCATTTATATCACATATAATCATAAAATTTACCCTTACCGCCTTCAATGTAAAGCATGAACGAATCACATTGTTCCGTGAGGTGGTGGTCCATCTTACACCCGAGAAACATTATCATATTCCCACAAAATGGAAAGAGTAATGGTATGTTTGATATAATTCTTCTATAAATATTATAATATCATAAATATCATACATAAAAAATAAATCCTTCATTATTTACAACTGTTAGAGGTGGTAATAAAAAAAATGAATAACATCAGTTCGTAATATGGTAGTCCACCGTACACATGAACTATGATTTTATAACCCATTTGATAGAAGCACAAAATGTTTTAGGTAATTATGATACTATAAAAACATCATATTTTAGGGAATATAATTAAGTTATTATATCATCATGTTTTAAAAACAATTTAAGGATGTGGAAAAAGAAGTAAAATAAAGATGCTCATTTAAGAACATTACCTCTTCTTCGGGTATCCACATTAGGTTTGCACTAAAGTATTCCTAGGTTTTCTTTATATAAAAAATTATGGATCTAGAATGGTATGACTAAGTTTTTTAATTGATTTGGTTATGTGTTGACAAATAAAAATGGGTTTGAATGTGTGAAGAATATAGAAGAGGGGATAACCTTGTATTAGTGAGGGAGAGGATTCACTTGGTATTTTTAAAACTAAATAATTGATGCCAAATTTTTCATATGTAATAAGGGTAAAAATTAGGTAATTATATAACCTTATAGGTTTAATGGTATAAATATGTCTATATAATATTTTTTATATAATTTTATAGGTTATTTTTTCCCTCATCTTTTTCGTTTAATACCCTAGTAAACTCATTTTTAAAGAGAAAAATGTCAGAGGATTAAAGTGTTGTTATATAAAAATTTATTACAAAATTGATTCCAATGAACTAAATTGGATTAATTTATATAAAAATGAAATATTTTTAATTTAAAAACAATTAAAAACATAATTTACCATTATAAATAATTTAAACGAAAATCCATTTTTCAAATTAAGTTTAGTATTTCTCATTATTCATAAAAAAATGAAACCTTTTAGAAAAATCCTAAAAATTTATCCAAATATATTTTTGACATTATTATTTATAAAATTAATTTTATTTTATCAATTTTTTGGAATTTTTGAAAATTAATTTTATTATAAGATCACAAAAAGGTGATAGAACTATTTTTTTAGAGAAATATTGTCTTTAAGAGTAAAATTAGATTTATTATTATTTATTGTCTAGGAAAAACATAAGAAGAATATTAAGAATTCGGTTGAATATATAATATATAAATTTCATTAAAATCATTAACCAAAATATATTTGGAAAATTTATTGATATAAAATTCAATTTTATGTATAAAAAAAGTTTTTTAGAGAAATATTTCTTATTATTTTTAAAAGGGTTTATTTGTCAAAAAATTGACCAGATACCCTGGTAACATGATAACCGATATGGTCCAGACATAGCTCTAAGGGCATCCTCTATCCACATGGGTTTGAGACTAGCACCTGGCATTATACAAAGTGAATGTGGGAATGAATGTTCCACAAACATAATAGATACAAGAGAAACAAGTCAGTGTTTATACAATAAAAAATCCATAGGGAGAACCATAAGAGAAATGAAACATGCATAAAAATCCCAAAGCACAACCACAAAGTACTGGAAAATAGGATGGAAACCTAAGTCCTAATAGAAAAAAAAATACCAGACTAATGATGAACAACTAGAATCACCTCCAAGTGTCACTTTTCCCTTGATCGAACTTGGAAAGAGATAATATAAAAACACCCAAAGGCATAGGTTTGGTGTGATCTAAAATCCCAGTAGGGTGTCACCAATAATTCTATAAAAATTTTCCATAATTAATTAAACAAATAATGATTTCATGTTTAAATAAACAGACATTATAGTTCAAAATCATATTAAAAATGAATCAATCTTTACATTTCAAAAGATGGAAATACTTTAAACAAATGGCTTGATAAAAATTTTATATAATTTCACAAGGCATGTATAAAATAGTTTACAAGAAATGAAATATATATCAAAAAAATTCACAATGAGCTAAAAGGTTATATTCTAAGAGGTAAAATAGTTCCAGGCCATAAGATCCTCACACACTAGAAGGTTAATGACATCAATATGTGTATACACACATCCCATAGACACTAGTCAAAGAGGACTCATCACCATCCCATCAAGGATATAACCTAATGTACTAGGTTCTGTTTTTGTTGTAAAGCCTAAAAAGAGTGCTATCCCAACAAATCACTAACTACCTAGGTTTGTGTGTGTACTAATAACAATAAATGATGGGAAATTCATATGTGAAATTGTTTAAAAACACAATTCAACTGATTGTTCAATTTAAATATGCCAATTTCCATTTTAAAAACCAAAACAAGTTTTTAATCAAATCATTTATTTTCCAAGATTAAAACTCAAGGTTTCTAACAAAATCACTTTAATCCATTTTTCTTTAATATTACTTTGAAATTAATTTTATCAAATAAATTTCATAATTCAAATTCAAGAATTTAATTCTCACAATTTTACATCAATTTTACAAACACTCTAATTCATTGAAATTGGGGGTTTTCCCAATTTTTTTCTAAAACCTAAATTTCTAATTAATTAGAATGAGGTTGTTAATAAAACAATTGAAATAAATTTAATTGAAATCAAGAAATTGAATTTAAATCTAGCAATTGGATTTAAATCAAGAAATATAGGGTTAATCAAATTGAGCATCATAAATGGAATCACCTACCATGGGATCATTGAATCACAAAACAAAGAGTTCTAATTGGAAAAATCCAGAAAATAATGTTAACAATATAGATCCATTTATCAGTTATAGATTCAAGACCTGAAACACTAGGGATTATATTCTCCAACAACATTGATATCTAAGAAATGCTAAGGAGGAAAGAGGAGAGAGCAGGTTAAATAGAATGAGAAGAGAAAAATTACCGGGAAGAGATCGAATGTCATTAACATAGCTTAAATCCTCTTCTATAGAGGTTTAGAGGGGAAAAAAATCACATATTGGGATCCTCCAAGAAACAATAAATCATATTTGGGTTGAATGAGGCCATCAACCACTTAAATAGAGGGTTTTGGGATTTTAAAATTAACTTTTATATTAAAAAATTTCTCGTATGCACGATTAGCTTGATAGTGACCCATGTTTTGAAAAAACCATGCACCCATTTTTTTCAAGGTGAACGATTTCTACTATGTGGGTGCTTAGTTTTTTAAAAAATTTCCCAGTCATGTAAGCCCCTACTATTTGGGTTTGCATAGTTTCCCCTGAGGGGGAACACAATTTTGGAAAGTCCTGTGCCAAACGTGCATAGCCCATAAACTTTAAAAAATTACAAAATTTCACTCGAAACAAACCTAAAAAAACCCAAATAAAGACATGATCAGAATAGGGTTTTAAGAATACTTAAAAAAAGTAATATGATGTTACAACCTCCCGACCATAGATACTTTCTATCCCCAAAAAGCCTACTTAGAAGCTTCCAAGTCAAAACGATGAGGCCACTATTCTTGAATTAGTTCCTTCTTCTCCCACAAATCATGAAAATTAAAACCATGCTTCCATAGAACTCCAAAAAGGTAACTTCTTCTCGTTAAGTAACTTGGTTTTAGAATCATGTATTGTGAATCGTTTCTTAGTCACAGATAAATTAGGTTTCAACCTCCAGATCACTTCATCTCTAAACATGAGATGGATAAGATAGATAATTTTATAGCTAAGATACTAGAAATGTGTTATGTGTTGACATTGGATACGGTGGAATTTATTAATGGTAAGAAAATTTATCCACCTTCTCCGAAACCTCAAATTTTTTCACAAAAATTGAGGAAAAAGTTTTCCTTGCCTTCCAATATGTCGATGAACCAAATGGGGTGAAACTTTCAAGAACATCTAGTCACCAAATAAAAATTACAGTGGTCTATGATGAAGATTAGTATAATATTTATACTGGATTTGTGCCATCATCTTTATTTTATGAATTAGTTGAATAATTTCTATCATGTCTTGAACAAGGATCAGTCTAACCATGAAACTTTCACCAATATCCAACCAACATAATGAAGATCTATAAGGCCGGTCATACAAGGACTCAAGAGGAGCCATTATCATCATAGAATTATAACTATTTTTATAAGAAAAATCAACCAGCCCCAAATGATCAACCCGAGCTACCCCAAAGTCAAGAAGATAAGAAAAAAAATCATCCTCATGAATCTATATAGTCTTTTCTGTCTGGCCATCTGACTATGGATGGTATGACATACTCAAATAGATAAGAGATCCCACTACCTCTTAGAATCCCCACTACTAGAAAATGGACCTATCCCCACGGTTTTCCCGAAAACCCTTGGGATAGGTTCCCCTATACCCACGGTTTTTGAAAACCCTGGGAATAGGTAAATTTTCAAGGCCTATACCCACGGTTTTGGAAAACTGTGGGTATAGTGGGGGTCTATCCCCACAGTTTTCCAAAACCGTGGGGATAGGTCCTAAAAAGTTACATATTCCCACGGTTTTCAAAAACCATTGGTATAGGGGTACCTATCCCCATGGTTTTCCCCAAAACCATGGGGATAGGTTTGGGCTAAAATTGTTATGCCCACGGTTATGAAAAAACATGGTTATAGGTTTCCTGTGTGTGCACGGGAATTTTTTTTCCCACGGGAAGGACTTTTTTTTTGGCGGGAGTCCTATACCCATGGTTATTCCCTCTATACCCATGGTTTATATAACTACATTTAACTAAATATATATATATATATACATTGGTGATGTTAGGGTAATGGTAAGGTGCGGTGTTTGTAGCGAAGAGGTTGCGAGATCAAAACCCGCCGCCTGCCTTATTTTAGGATTTATACCCACAGTTTTGAAACCATGGGTAAAAGACTTTGACACCATGGAAATTGGGTATGATGCTTTGAAATGGTGGGAGAACAGCTATAGCCATGGTTTTGGAAAACTGTGGGTATAGGCTGGGGAGCTATACCGACGCCTTTCCCGCCCATGGTTCCCAAAACCATGGGTAAAGGGTATACCCATGGTTTTGGTGGCTATACCCATGGTTTTGAACCATGGGTATAAGTCATTTTTCTAGTAGTGCCTCTCCAAAAGTGAGAAGTAAACTGAGGATCTCTATCAATGACTATAGAAGATGTAATTCTATGCAGCTGAATAATCTCTTTCGCATAGAGATTTCCCAACTCATCAACATTGGTCTTATCATCAATGGGTATAAAGTGAGATGATTTTGTCATATGATCTATCAAAAAACATATTTCATTATTATTTCTCTCAATATAAGGATTCCCAACCCAAAAGTCCATAGAGATCTCAAAAAACTTCCAAATAGGCACTATAACTAGGTAAAGAAAACCCAAAGTTTACTGGTGCCCGACCTTGACATGTTGTCATGTATAATAATGAGAGAAAATTCAACAATGCCCCATCTCATTCCTATCCACCAGAATATACACCGTATTTCATAGAACATATTCATGGTTATGGGGTGCATATCCTTTTTGTAGTTATTGAAACCCCCCATCACATATTTCATCACTTCTAATAACACATTAAAGTGATTCTGGAAACAAAGAATACTGTACGGGGAGACTGACCGTTGATCAATGGTCTCCCACCATTAATAGAGTCTCCAAAGATATGGAACACATCATAAAGATTCTTTTTCAGAAGAATCATCAAGAGGAGAGTGAATGTAGACTAAAAAAGGTACAACAAAACCTCATCCACTAACTCCCAGACTCTAATTTGTAGTTGTGAAAAAATATCCATCAAGTTCCACTCTTATGAAGATTCTTTCATAGCTTAAGTTAAGAAATTCCTACTCAATGCATCTATGTCGACATTCCATTTCCCTAGGGTATAAGAATTGTCAAATTAGAAAAATTGTAGGTATTCCGCCCAATGTTTCTTGTGTGGATTCAAATATTTTTTAGAAAATATATTACTCAATATCTTGTGGTCAAGATACATGCATGGTAAACCATTATATAAAGAGGTAGTAATTCTAACTCTTAAGAACACGAATCACATTTTTGAGTTCAATGTCATGGGTCAGATAATTATTCTTCTTTGACCTAAGCTGACGAGATCCATAAGCAATGACATGATCACCCTGCATAAAACCACATCAAAAACCTAAACCTGATCCATCACAGAAGACCACATAGTCTTGATCAGCCTCTGGAAGAGTCAACACCAGTGCAGTAGTAAAAAGAAATTTCAGATAAAAAAAATATTTATGTAATTTATCATCCTAAGAAAAATTTACTCCATTAAAAGTTAGAGAAGTCATTAAAGAATAAAACCTTAATATGTCCTTTAAAAAATACGATAATACCTAACTAACCCGAATAAGCTCTAAGTCTTGAAAATATTTCATAGTTGTTCCCATATCATAACATCCTTCACATATTCAAGATCTACTGAAATTCTATGTTATGACACCATGTGTCAAAATAACTTCACTTTATAAATCTAGAAATCACATTTTGAAAGCTTGGAATAAAGTCGATGGTTTATCAATAATTCCATAACCATTATTAGATGACTCACATGTTCCTCCTCGAACTTATAGTAAAAAAATATCTAATCTATAAATAACACCACAAAAGTATCAAGATACTCATATAAAATCCTATTCATTAAATCCATGAATCTTATGAGATCACTGGTTAAACAAAAAGGCATGACAAGGTGCTCATAATGGATGTACCTATTCTGAAAGATGATTTTATAAATGTCAGATAATTTTATCCTTAACTGATGTAACTAGATCTAAGGTCAATCCTCGAGAACCACATTTCCCCTTTCAATTAATCAAAATGATAATCAATATGTGGAAAAGGATATTTGTTATTTATCGTGGCCCTATTGAGTTTTCCGTAATCCCTATAAAGGAAAAGTGAACCATAACCTTTCTTAGCAAAGACAACTGACACTAGCCAAGGTGACACAATCTGGAATATAAATTATTTCTATTGAATATTATCCACTAGTGTTTTAAAATATTTCACTTTTTCTGGTTCCATATAGTAATAATTAATAGATACTGGCTGAGTACTCATGACAAAATCATTAGGTAACTCCACGTTCCTACTAGTGGAAAACCAGAGAAGTCAAAAGGGAATACATCATGAAAATTGATGACAACTCGAGGGATATCACCACCCAATGATTCCCACTCTAGATCAAAATGAAATGATGATATTAGTTTTACCACTATAGATAAGTAGTTCTAGATCTACTCAACCACAGTTCTCATTCCCCTTGAAATATATGAAATACCCCATCCGGTGAAGTAAAGGAGAACCATCTAAGATTTCAATCAATTTGGGATTTATTAGTGATAATCCAATCTATCCCGTATATGACGTCAAGAGGGTTCATTTCGAGAACCAAAAAATCCAAATAAATATCGATATCTAATAATGGGAAAACACAAATAGTACTATTCAGACACTTCTTTATCTTCATTACGATGGGTGTTGTACTATCCATCAAATTTATAAAATCTACATTGGATGATTAAGTATATTTTCATTCCGGGTTGAAATAAATGATTGATATGTACCTGTATCAAATGAAAAAGTCACGAATTAGAAATCTATAGTGATGGTATCTCTTATAGTCGTTGGACCCATAAATGCTTTCTTAGGAGACTCTTCCACTGCATGAATAAGATTCATTCCAAATGCATTTGGTCAGAACCCCTATGTTCATAAATAATTTTATTTCATCCTAGTTTTTGTAGGCGCTGATGATCCCATGACACTATGTGGAGAAAAAAGATATATAATTACCTCTTTAAGTGTCTTGAGTGCCTATAGAATCCACATATCTTGGGTGTCTCAGTGCGAACCAACATAAAATTCCTAGGATTTCCACTCTGGTAGAAAATTAAAGTTCCTATTATAGGATCAACAAGTGGTCTTGAAAAAACCATTCCACTGAGATCCATCATGGGAATAATCTTGCATGCTCTTTCTTTTATAGTAAGTCACACTACCACTGGGAGAAAAAGAAAATATCCAAACTAACTTTCCATCCATGTCCATTTTTACCATCAACACTCTATCTAGAACATCATTATAAGAAGAAAGCTTCCGTAAGAAAACATGAGAATGAAAATTAGATTAAATTCCCATCTCGAACCATCAAGTATTCATATTCTCATTGGATACTATCTCAGGCATGTACTAAACTAGATCTATAAAAAGGTTTTTATTTTTTTATCATGATCATTTCAGCCCGGTCGAGTTTGAAAACATAGTATCCTTAGAAAACACCATCGACTCTGCATAGAACAAGTCAGTTAAAAGAGACTTGAAGTCTTTCTACTCTAATTCTCTCTGCTTCTTCACCATCATCCTTGTGTCCCACAATCTCTTGACTGATCCCTCCAGCATGAAGGTGGATCACTTCAAATTTATTTTATCATCCATATACAAGAACTCAAAAAAATGTTCAATCTTGATAAAATATTACTCATCCTTTTGAGTATCATTAGAGATTTTGAACACTGCTAGATTCTAGTGAAGGAACTCCTGAGCATGAATTCAGAAGATCATGAACGTTAACTCAGGCAGGTTCCTTTTCGAGATCTTGAATAGTCTTCAAAATAACCTAAACTAGACACAAGCCCATGATATGATTTTCTTGTTGTGGTTCATTAGCAGATTACTCCTAGATCTGATTCATACATCATCTCAGAGGAATGATTCTACATAACATCAATATTCAATATTGAAGACCTCAGATTAACACTCAAATAGGTAACCAATGGGAAATGAATCCAGACATATATACAAATACGATTTGGATTTAAATCTATCCAAACAAAAATCTGGGAATAGACTAGAACTAATCCTCATGATGTCTTTCCCAAACCACCATGGGTGACTTATGGTTCATTGTAGTGAGATCTTTGTAGGAATTCAATCATAAAAACCTCCTAAGTATCGACAAGAAAACACAATGCACACTGACATCAGATAAGTAAGATCGACCTAGAGCTACGATACCAATTTTTAATGAGCCACCCCAGATACCCTAGTAACATGATAATCGATTTGGTCATGAAATATACCAAAGGTCATTCCCAATCCCAACAAGTTAGAGACTAGCATCTTTCAAAATAAAAAATGAAAGTGGGAATTAATTTTTCACAAACTTAATTGAAGAAAGAGAAACAATTCAGGATGAACACAAGAAACAAAAAATAGGGAGAACTTTACAAGAAGTCAAACATGAATAAAAATCCCAAAGTACAACAAAAAATTATGAGGGGATAGGATAAAAATATAATTCCCGACAGATACAAATCTCCAAGACCAAGGATCATAAACTAGAACTACCACTAAGTGGAACTTTTCCCTTACTTGAGCCTAGAAGGATATAATCTAAAAACACCCAAATACATTGGTAGGGTCTATGATAAAATCCAGGAAGGGTGTTACAAAGGATTACATAATAAGATTCCACAATCAATTAACTAAACAAAGATTTCAATTTTAAATACACAAACATGGAAGTTAAAAAGAATATTATAAATTTATCTTGATTTACATTTCAAATGATGGAAATACTTTAAACAAATGTATTAACAAAAATTTTATATGAAATAGTATATATAATTTTACAAGGCATGTGTAAATTTTTTTGAATGTATTGTAATATATATCCAAAAATTTACTATGAGAATCATGGTCATATTCTAAGAGGTACTATAGTTATAGGCTACGATATCCTCACACACTCGAAGGTGAATCATGGAAATATTTGTATATACATGTCCCTAATAAACAGTTCAAAGAGGACTCATCGCCTTCCCATTAGGGATATACATACTTCAATAGGTTTTTTTAGATGTAAAGCATCAAAAGAGTGCTGTCCCAATGACTCATTAACAACATAGGCCTGAATGTGCTCTAATAATTATCATTGATTGGAAATTTATTTTTAAAACTATTTAAAAATAAAATTCAACCCATTATTACATTTCAATATTCCAATTTTCATTTTAAATGCCAAAAATAGTTTTTAATCAAATCCCGAATTTCCAAGATAAAACTACTAGTTTCATTTCAAAATCATTTCAAGACATTTTTCTCAAATACAAATTTGGAATAAATTTCATCAAATATATTTCAACATTTAAATTCAAAATTATAAATCTCACAATTTTATAGCAATTTGAAAAATGCACACCAATTAAATATAATTGGGGGCTTTTCCAATTTCATGCCCAATCAAATCCAAATTCCCAATTCAATATAATTTGGTTATTAATAAACCAATTTAAATAAATTTAATTCAAGTGATGAAATATTATTTAAGTGAAAAAAATGAATTTAAATCAGGCAATTTTGGGTTAATCATAAAATAATGTATTCCACTCCCCTTTGAAAAAATCCATGGGCAAAAACCATGGTTTTGTTTGTGGTTTGGATTATTTTTATGTGTGGTGTTCCAAACCTAAATAATAAACAATTCGCTCTCCTTTCCTGTATAATCCCACTCAGTCTCTCATTACTATTCACTCAAACCATTTTTAGATTAACTAAACTCTACCCTACATTCTTTATAATCCTCCTAAGTCACCCCAAACATGCAAGAATCCTCTCTCAAGGCTCTCCAAGGCCATTAGATCACACTTCCAAGTACGAGATTTCTTTGTCTCTCATTTTTGTTCAAGTTCTTTTATGTTTCTACACCATTCTCATTTCAATTACAAATGTTAGGGTATGATTTTGAACCTCCCCTATACGTAGCTCCTTATGTTTTAATGATGACGGAACCCTTACTATCTCATCAATTCCTCCCATGTAAACCCGTTACAATGCTGAAATTCTATAATGGATTTATCTCTCCTCATTTACATTAAAGAAATTATTTTTTATTATGAATCTAAATTCCATTACATATGTTGGGACATGTATTTATATGACCCCATTACTATCCATTTCATGTACAAATGATGATACACCCATTTCTCTCTCATCAATTATTTTTATGAATTCTTATGTCATGCTGTTATGCTGCCGAAATTACACTGCAATTTTACAAGACAAAGTCATTGTGAAGTGAATACTATGCACATTTCTATATCAAGGATATTCACCTTTATGAAAATCTAATTATTTATTAAAGATTTTAATTTCTGAATTCCACATTCCTTTATCATTTAATAAAATATGATATTTAACTAATCCATGTTATATGATCCTTATGGCACACTTATGAATGAAATGAAATGATTAAGAAGGTTACGCCCTAACAACGCTTCGATGCATTGGGTAAAAACTTGTATCATGATACTTTAAGTGAAATGAGGGTTTAGTAATTCTAATTCAAGTGAAATTAGGGTTTACTCATGCTCTATGTGTAATGATCCTTTACTCAAGCTAATATCATGTTAAATATTGTTTCCACATTTCCATGTTATGATAATCATGTTATATCATGCCTTTATGTTTATGTTTCACTTATGATCCATTGATATTACTATTGACTAACATGCACTGTATTCTTCATATTATTTTTTATTTATTCCTTACTAGGATTTATATATCACCCTTTTTTATGCATGTCCTCAGGTTAACCCATGGAATGCTAAGTATGAAGGAATGTTGTGGTCATGTAAAAGAAGTTTTCAGTAAATATTTTGTGTTTTATGTAATGAGTTGTTATCTAATGTTCCTAACCCCCAAATACACTATACCTATCGATCTTATATGTTGTATAAAGTGAAAATTATATGTAATAAAACGTGTTTAAGTGTGAAATAAAGAGCGGGGTTGTTATATTTGGTGTTAGAGGATAGGTTTAGCTATTTCTAGGATTAGGATTACAAAACCCTAGTGAAAGCCTTAGGGATAAGACCAAGTATAATAAAAAAAACCCTAAATTTTAGTGAGCAATGAGTAAGTGGTTTATCAAGAAAATACATCCCTGTATGGATACAAGCTTGTAAATGTGGCTATGGGACAAATGTATCTAGAGGTAGAACACAAAAACATTACTTTAACCTAGAATCAAGCAGTAACTGATGCACAATAGCTGACCTTGCTGAACTCTTGGTTACAACACTCCTGGTGGATATGCTTTGAAAAATTCAAAAGATTAGTATAAACCATTATTAAGGGAATAAGAAAATGTCTCTAAGAATATATGTTGTGAAGTAGATCATGAATAACATAGATTGAAGCCAATAAATTCATAAGTTATGGAAATAAAAGTAATTTATAAGTCATCTGTTTTTGTCTTTGGATTACCCTTTATGTGTTAACCCTAAATTTCCTTGTATTCTAGCCAACAGATGGTAATAAGAAGAATCAGCCTAACAACCGATGTGAAGATCAATGTGATGACTGTTCTAATGAGATGCCCTATCTAATGGGAGCGGGAATCACAAAATTTGTTGTGATATTATCTTAGTTAACTCTAGTTTTGAATAGAAACATGGGTAAAGAGGAATGTTAAACCACCTCTAATAAAGAACATGTCGTAATCGAGTGCTTCCGGAGACAAAGGCCTCCTACTTTTAACGGATCCTCTGATACCTCAATTGCCGAACAATATATCAACTCCATTGAAAAGATCTTCTCCATACTTCATTTTTACAAACAAGAGAAGGTTATTATGGCTTCTTATCATATGGAGGGTGAAGTTGGTCAATTGTGTACATTGATAGAAAAATAAAAAGCCTAAGGATGAGATCGAGGTTTTGGAATGGAAGTATTTAAAGAAAATAGTTTTTTGAAAAATATTTTATTCACACTCTTTGTCCTAAGATAGAAAGCGAATTAGTTTCCCTCAAGAAAAAGGACGAAGAATCTATAAGAGCGTATGAGGAAAACATCATAGGGATTGCATGATATGGCTCTAGATTTTTCTTTACCCCCAAATGAAAGGTTGACCACTTCTTTGGTGGGATAAAACCTGGCCTACAAAAATCCCTAACAATCCGTCACTTAGATATATATGAGGGAATTTTCTGATGTGCCCTCAAAGTCGAAATGGAGATCGGCGAATCTTAGGAGTATCATGGGGATAAGAAGTGTAAGGATGACTTTAATTCTGGAAGTCTGATAGATAAATACAACGGTGCTGAGAAATTAAAACACTCCACTTTCCAATGCTGCAGAAAAAAGCACCCTAGAAATTTTCTAAAGGGGGCGAGGAAATGCTTTTGGTGTAGAAATGAAGGGCACCTGACCATTAACTCCTGAAAAGAAAAACCCACGACTACGGAAAAGGAGAGGAACAATCCGTTCAAACCTTAATGAATTGTTCATTGCTTCAACTTAAAAGAACTAGGGCACTTTTCAGACCAGTTCCCCAAGCCAAGTGTTTTTGGAGGCAACCAACGACCTTCAAGGTGGCAAGGGCGATCTTTTTCCATCACTACCACTGAAGTGAACCCAAAAATGAAGTAGCGACAAGTACTTTAGTTATTCATTAAAGAATAGTGAACATACTTTTTTATTCTAGTTCTACACATTATTTTATATCCTGAAAGTTTAGTATAACAATCCCAACACCACCAAAAATCATTGAAGTAAAGATGTCAATGAGAACTGAAAATGGGGAAATCATTGTATCACATGAATATAACTCCTCCCTTATCACAATTTGTGGTTTTAACTTCCTAGAGAACCTCATAATACTCCCTCTGGTGGAATTTGATTCAATTCTTAGCATGTTTGACTTTATTTATATAGAAAAAACATAAATTTCCATGAGAGGGAAATCACTCTTCATATGGATAATAAAACCCCGATTCTGTACAAGTCCAAGGATTAGGACGAATCTTCTTTTTCACCATCATATCAAGTGTGGATATTACTTCCCTATAAGAATGCATATCTTTATCAGATTATTGAGTATAAGGAAGAAACCATCCTTTAAGACATACATATTGTGAGGGAATTCACTTAAGTGTTTCCTGAGAATTTCTCAGTTTTCCTCCCTGAAGATATGTTGAAGTCTCAATTGGTGTTATACCTAGGGCATTTCCAATATCCAAGACTCGATATAGAATGACTATCATAGAGATTGAGGAGATAAAGAAACAACTATAGGATAATCTGGATACACGGTTTATACTCCCAAGCACTTCACCATGGGGTGCACCTTCCCTCTTCTTCAAGAAGAAGGATGAGTTAATGCGCCTTTGTATTGATTATCGTGAGCTCAAAAAAATCACGATAAAGAAAAAGTATCCTATTCCACGAATTGATGACTTGTTCAATCAACTACATGGAGAAAAATAATTCTCCATGGTGGATCTGTGTTTGGGATATTACCCTGTAAGGGTGAAGAAGAAGGATATCCTCAAGACTGCGTTTCGTAGAAGATACAAGCACTATGAATTTATAGTAATTCATTTTAGACACACTAAAGCTCTAGAAATATTTAGGGATTTGATGTATAGATTCTTTAGATATTACCTAGATAAATTTTTGGTAGTCTTTATAGGTGATATTATAATATACTCCAAAACCAAGGAGGAGCATGAGAGCATCTAAGCACTATACTAGAGACCTTGCGAAAGGAGAAGCTCTATGAAAAGTAAAACAAGTGTTAGTTATGGATGAAGGAGGTCTCATTATTGGGTCAAATTATCCTAAGCAATGGGATATCTATAGATCCCTCCAAGAAAGTTTCAATTGAGGGATGACCGAGGCCAACATCGATAACGGATATCCATATATTCCTAGGGCTATCTAGATATTATCTCCGATTTCTGAGAAATTTATCATGATTGTAAAACCCTTTTACTAAGATAACTCGTAAGGGAGTAAAGTTTTATTAGAGTGATGAATACGATGAGAGCTTCAAGGAGTTGAAAAGGAGGCTTATCACTGTGCCCATGCTCACACTACCCACAAGTGGATAACTTTTTGTGGTATTTAGTGATGTTTTGAAGAAGGGAGTGGGTTGTGTGTTCATGAAAAATGACAAAGTCATTTCTTAAGCTTTAAGGAAATTGAAATTTCATGAGTAAAACTATCCAACACAAGATCTGGAGTTGGTTTTAGTAATATTCACTTTAAAAATTTGGCGAGATTACCTCTTTAGGGAGAAGTGTGAAAAATACACGGGTCACAAAATCATCAAGTATATATTCACATAGAATGATTTGAATATGAGCCAATGAAGATGGCTAGAGATGATCAAATACGTTTGAATTCTCAATACATTACCACCCTTAGAAATAGAACAATATGGATGATGCTCTAAGTAGAAAAGAGGTCTCATTATTTTCCATCACTATCATTGATGAGAATTGAAAAGTATCCACTATTATTAGATTTGATTAATATGGACATGGGAATCATAAATAAGGGAACATAATTTATCCTTTCACAAATGATTTCTCAACCATATCTTTTAAAAAATTTAAAGGATGCTCCAAAGGATGATTTGGGAATTAAGAAGAAAGTGGAAACTGTCATAAAGGGGAAATCCTCGGAGTTTAATGTTAAAGAATTAGGAATTGTGAGATTTGGGTTAAGAATACGTGTTCCATAAAATCTGGAGTTGAAGAATGAACTTTTGGATGATGAACATAGTTAAAATTTCTCCACTCACCTAGGAAACACAAAGATGTATCGAGATATCCGAGAGATTTATTGGTGGGATAACATAAAGAAGGATATCATTGAGTATACATCAAAGTGCATAGTATTTCATCAAGTGAATTCTGACCGGAAAAATTCTAAGGGGATGATTCAACCTTTACCCATACCACCATGAAAATGGGAGAACATCACCATGGATTTTTTCACTGGACTTATGAATACATCCAATAAAACTATGCTATCTGGGTTATTGTGGATCGTCTTAAAAATATTGTACACTTCATTTGAATTGGATCAACTGGAACAGATATATATCAAAGAAGTGGTAAGGCTGCATGGAGTACCACTATCTATTGTATCCGATCGAGATCTAAGATTCAACTCTAAGTTCCAGAAGAGTCTTCAACATGCTCTAAATAATGAGCTAAACTTCAGTGCGACTTTTCATCCTCAAAATGATGGCCAATCTGAGTGGAATATCCAAACACTTGAGGACATGTTGAGAGCATTTTCAATGAACATAAAAGGAGGAAGAGATCAATATCATACTCTGGTTGAGTTCTCTTACAATAACAGTTTCCACTCAAAAATCCAAATGACTCTTTATGAATCCCTTTAAGGGAAGAGGTTCATAACATTGATATGTTGGGATGAAGTTGGGGAGGGAAAACTCGTAGGTCCAGAAATAGTGGAGAAGGTTAGGACCATCCAACAACACATTAAGGATTCTCAGAGTCGACAAAAGAGATATGCTGATAATCGTCAATGAGACCTAGAGTTTGATGTTGGATAGATAACATTCCTCAGTATATCTCTGTGGAAGAGAATTATGAGATTTGGTAAAAAGAGAAATATTAGTCCAAGGAACATCGGCCCTTTAGAGATACTTGTTCGCATTGGAGAAGTGACCTATCGACTAACACTCCCAACAAACCTATCTCAAGTATATGATGTATTCCACGAATCACTGTTGAGGAAATAAATCCCTGGACCATCGCATGTACTCAATCTATAGGTGGTACCATTGTAGAATTACCTCTCCTATGAAGAGAAGCTGGTGAATATTTTAGATCGTTGGGAAAAAGTTCTACTAATTAAGACAATTCCCATTGTCAAGGTGTTGTGGTGGAACCAAAAGCTTGAAGAAGAAATGTGATAACTGGAATAAGTGATTAAGCAGACTCACCCTTATCAAATTTAGTGTGGGAAAAGGAAAATTCTATTGAATTATTTTTAAGGGGGGAATATTGTAACGAACCAAAATTTTATTAATGAAAATTCCCCTAGATATAATTACATGTATTAGTTTGAAAATGGTTAAATAAAATATGCACTTCCTTGGTTTTATGGTTTTGGATTTCAAAATACTGTTAAGATTTTTTACCATTGCTAATATAGCTGTTGAACAACAATCACATTATTATTATAAATATAGGACATTAACAAATCCAATTTACTCAGAAAAAGGAAGTGATGACCTCATCTAGTAGAATTTTTCCAAACAAATCACATTTTTCAAAGCTTATAAAGGAGGTGGTATCACTGGGATTCTCTCTTGACCAATCCCAAGACAAGCTTCAACACATTAAGCTTGAACAGAATCACCTACGGGAGAAGTGGAAGTTAATATAGATTACCACCTGAGTGATGTTATCTGAGCCTCTCCAATAGTCTATCACCATCTAACACCTTACCCTTAGGTCTTATGTGGGTTTTATAAGGTGTTATGTAATAAAACCCTAGCACTATGATTATTTGCATTATTTTTTTATAGAATAGGGAATATACATTCATTTTATTATTTTTACTTTGTAAATAGTTTTTAGATCACAAATAGTATTTTTTAGTTAATATTCGATGAAGAAATATTTTTTGATGAATTAATAGATTTTTTTAATAAAATAAATTTTAATAAAATAATATTACTAAATTACATTTTATTAAATATAAATTATTGTACAATTTTTATGAATACAATTTTAATTTTTATTAAGGTTTGAAAGCCATTTTTGTCAAAACCCATAAATTTTTAATAAATATCGTATTTTATTTTAAAAGTAAAACTTAAAATATTTAGAAAATTATTTACATAAAATTAATACTATTTTTGGAATAAAGACATCAAAATTATCTAATGGTGAATTTTACAAAATTTTCCAAGGCACTCGAATTTTTGGGTAAAAATTAAATACCGTTTGAATTTTTAATGTATTTTATGACATCATAATGACCCAATAGTGATATAATAAAATAACATAAAAGGGGTTTTCGGACAATATATGTGTTTACTCTAAAAAAATGTGATTTTAGATTTGTTTGATTATTTTTATGGTGCCTTAGTGGACCCTCCAAGACTTATAAAACATTTTAACTTTTTAAAATGATTTCCTTGAGAGTGTGACTCACCTCCACATAAGAAAGACTAATATTTTATTAATTTATTCCATTGTCCTTATAAAATAATTTTTTTGAATCCCCTTTTGCAAAAACCATGGGAAAAAACCATGGGTTGATTTTTTAGTTTGATTAGTTTAATGTGTGGTGTCCAAAACCTAAATAATAAAGAATTCCCTCTCATTTCCTATATAATCCCACTCAATATCCCATTCCTCTTCCCTCAAACCATTTGTATCTAGACCAAAATATTCCCTCCTCTCTTTAGAATCCTACCAAGTTACCCCAATCTCCCAAAAAACCTCTCTCAAGCCTCTCCTAAGCCTTTGGATCACACTTCCAAGTAAGAGATTTCTTCCTCTCTCATTTTTGTCCAAGTTTCTTTATGTTGTTATAATGTTGTATTATCAATTAAAAATGTTGGGGTATAATTTTTCAACTCCCATATACTTCCATACATATTTTTTAATGATGATATATCCATTTATCTCTCATTAATTCCTCTTATGTACACCCGTTACCATGTCAAAATTCAGTATGTGATTTCCCTCTTCTCATTTACATTCAATAAATTCTTTTGTATTATGAATATAAATTCAATTACATATATTGGGAAATGTATCTATATAAACCCCTTAATTTCAATTTCATTTACATATTATGAGACAACCCTTTCTATCTCATCAACCATTTTTATGAATTCTTATGTCACGCCATTATGCTGCCGAAATTGCACCGCGATTTTCCAAGCCAAAGTCATTGTGTAGTGAATACTATACCCATTCATCTATCAAGGGTATTCACATTTATGAAAATTTAAATATTGATTATATATTTTCATGTATTAATTAAACATTCCTTTATCATAAAATAAATTATTATTTTTAATGAATCCATGTTATATGATCCATGTGGCACACTTATGCATGAAATAAAATGACTAAGAAGGGTGCACCCTGATAGCGTTTCAATGCATTGAGTAAAGAATAGTATCATGATATGCCAAGTAAAATGGGGGGTTTAATCATGATAATTTTAGTTAAATGAGTTTCTAATAATTATACATGTGAAATGATCCTTGGTTCATGATAATATCATGTAAAATGTTGATTCCACATTTCCGTGTTATGATAATTATGCTAAATCATGCCTTTATGTACATGTTTCTCTTATGATCCATTGATATGCATATTGTCTAACATATACTATATTTTTTGTGTTATGACTTCTTTACCCCCTCATTAGGATTTATAGATCACCCTTTTATTATGAATGTCCTCAGGTTATCCCATGCAATGCTAAGTATGAAAGAATGTTGTGGTCATGTAAAAGAAGTTTTCAATAAAGATGTTGTATTTTATGTTCTAAGTTGTTATGTTATGTTGTTAATCCCCAATGACACTATACCTCTAGATATTTTATGTTGTATCAAGTAAAAATTATATGTAATAAATTGTGTTTGATTTTGAAATAAAGGGTAGGGTTGTTATATGTAGAGGGTCCAAAATCACCTCATAGGAGCCTCCAAGGATGTAGAAATCGTATTAGGCTTGAATGAACCTATTTGGAACTTAAAATAGGGGTTTCATGATTTCAAAATTAAATTTCAGAATAAAAAATTTCCCGTATTCACAGTTATGTGGGCAGGGCCACATTATTAGAAAAACCATACACCCTAGTGATGCACCCCTTTTTTTTCCAAGGTGCATAGTTTCTATTAGGTGGGAACTCGATTTCTCAAATCACATGCTAGTCGAAAAAATATTCACTCTTTGGGTTTTCATAGTTTCTCCTAAGAGGGTGAATATTTAAGAAAAACTATGCACCAATAATGCACTAAACAAAAACTTTTGAAAATTCCAAAATTTTTAATGAAACAACCCTAAATAAAACTCAACCAAAGGCATGATAAAAAAGGAGTTCAATAATACCTAGATATAGTAACAAGATGTTTCATTTATTTTATTTTATAAATATTTTCTACTAAAGAATTAATTTTATATAAATGTGTAAACTATATTTTGATAATTTAGTTAATATTATTCCTACCCACCATTCCAAGGGCTAGGTGGAAACTATCGTAATAATACTTTAATAAATATCAGGTTTCATTTAAACTTAGGGTTTCATGTAATGCATGCTAAGCTCAATTTTGCATGTAATGAAAGCAAAACTTAGTGTTTCATGTAACTAAAGATAAAATTAGTGTTGTGTATAAATAAAATCATTAGAAAGATTAAATTAATTTGAAAAAAAATATCTCCAAAAATCTTGGACTGTTACATTATACCCCACTTAAAATGAAATTCTTCCTTAAAATTAAACTCGATCATAAAAGGTTTAACATCTTAAAATTATTTCATATAAACCCAAATAATAAAAAGTTTTCATAAAAAATATACTTGAATAAGAGAAAGAAATGTTCCTAATTCATCCAGAATAACACATAATGGGTTTAAAAATGGGAGAACATAAGTTGGAATTGAAAACATGGATATAGAATAGAAAACTGACACCAAAATATTGGAGAGAAATAACGAACACTGATCCCAAGAAAGTGGGTTATTGAGAGAATATTAATAACCAAAAATACATAAACAAAAGTGGTGTGTGAAAGGTTATTGATATCATTAAAATTGGTTATTATAAGGAATAATTTATTTTAATAATTTTCTTAAGAATATATACATTACTGATTTCATTCCATTTTATAAGAAAAATACCACCCTTTGGTTTTACCTTGATCAATTTCCACTTCATCTCTTAATATAAGAAATGAAGGTGAGTTTTTTATGCTTAAATAACTAATGAATCATAAGATCCATAATAAAATAATATGTTATTCCTTATATCTCTAGTTAAAAAATGTTAACACTATTTATCCACTATGGATAATCTTCTGTTAGTGAAGTAATACAGGAATCTTTAAAACCTCATCCTAAATTCAACTTAAACCATTCCATAAATGGTTAAACTTATGACCCTTAAAAAAGATTAAAATCCCAAAATTTATAAATAAGGTCGCTAATTTTCAAAAATATACTTAGAATTAATCCCCCATACATTATAAAGTGGCTCTTGATTATCACATACCAAACATGTGAATACCTTCATCATGTATTCTCTTGAAACATGGTAATAACCTGAATTACCATAAAAACTTTTTAGAAGCATATTTTCTTCATTATTACTTGAATAAAACCATTGATTATTGAATTTATTCCGTAGATTCAACAATGTTGTAGACTCAATCAATGATAATAGAAACCAGTTTGTCAATAAGTATTTTATTAGTTTTGTGGTCATCAATACTATTCAATTTACACTATCCATATCAATCATCTCTTTATCCCACATAAACATCATTTCTCAACATCAGTAACATATTAAGGGTTAATTTCCTATAATCACATTTTTTCAAAAATAAAACATATCCTTTACATTAAATCACTCCTCTAGGTCATCATTTCCGTTCAAAATATTCTTAAAAATCCTTAACGGAAAACAGATATTCAAAAATCCTTATATATTTATTTATTATTGAATTCCAATGCATAAAAACTTCAATTATTCTACCTCATACTTAATCTATTAACTATGATTCTTCATCATATTCCCTAATACCTCTTTACTTTCACATTTCATTTGTAGTCTCTTCATTATCATAAATGTAACCATTACTCATACCACCTTTTCCAATTATTTTCACGAGATTCCCCCTAGGACCTTGATTTTTGTAATGCCCGTAGTTTCTAAATTTAATTTATTATTTAGAAAATAACATATTCTAAAGACCAATATTTCCATCCACAGAGTTACAAAACTTTGAATTTTCCCTTTGATAGTTTTTTTCTTTGTGTTCGTATTTTACATCGTAAAAACATCTTCCCATTCCATTAAGACATCCCCTTGGGTATTTCTTCCCAGAATCTTAACACATAAAAAAATGAATCTTCTTTCCTCCATGGTCTTCACTGCCCAAACTCTTATTGGAATATTTTATTATCTTATATGGTGAGTCTAAGAGTTTGTTAAGGTATAAATTGTTAATCATGTTCCCCAATAATTGATTAGGTATAATCAAAATGTCCTTCACTCCAGTCATCATCCCATTTGGCTCCCCATTAGTCAATTTTCCATCACATTCAATGTCAACCTGGTTTGTTCTAGCTCCCACCATTGAAAAAAACCGAAAGGCATAGTGTGAGAAATACTAATCATAATGGGAGAATAAATAATCATGAAAATAACTTATAGTGTGTCTAAGTAATTATAATTTTTTTAATATATGGGACATTAGGTTTATCCTAGGTAATTCATTGTCATAATATATTTAAACCCTTAAATTTGTTTTGTAAAGAGATTTTGAATTTCCAAATAATATACCCAGGGAGTGTCAAACCAGGTGTAGAACATGGCACATTTTCGTACACTAGTTCTTGATCAAGTCTAGATCAATGCATTTTTTTCAGGGTTGTTACCCCTTGGTACATCTATGTTAGATCCAAAACCACCTGTAGTATCCAGACATGAATATAATCATTTGGAAAACACTAGCTCCATCCCTTTCCAAAATTCCAGTACATTTTACTAAAACTTGACTCTTCTTTAGACTCATCCTTATATATATCCATAAACATATCCTTAGAAATATCTCTCGGGATCTCACTAAAGATTTCTCATCTTTTTTTTACAAATTTTAACTAAACCTTTACACTGATACCAACTATAGAAACCCAAACTTCTCAAACATGAATATGAAATATTTTATATGAATATTTATTATATTAAAAAAATACATGTTTCAGGACCATAATAGTTTAGTTTCTTTAGAAACTTTGAATAAAAATATAATTCCCAAAATATCTTCAATGGCTCACATAAAGATATTTCCATAAAGTAATCTTCAAAGATATACCCAACTTAAAACCATTTTTCATAACCCTATGGAAATGAAACATAAGAAAGGGTGAGCTCAAATTCTCAGTAACGGTAAAAAGTGGAGATATATAAATATAACATGAAAAAAAGTGTGTGAGAAAATAATAATAACATTTGAAAACCATAATATTCATATCATTGATCATTATCTCGAGTCATGGCATAAAGATTGGTAGTTCATAAGACATGAATCATAAGATAACCATAGAACATGAGAAATGGGAGCATAAAATTTGAATAAGACATAGAATTTTTAAATTAAACATCATATTATAACATTGTGAACATGTATAAATAGATATTGGTTTACTTATTAAGCAAAGGACATGAAATCAGACCCTCATATTATCTTATGGACATGCAACTGAGTCAATGGATAACATTATGGAAATGAAATACTGGTCAATGAATTACATTGTGAACATGTAACTAGGTACACACATGACATTATGGATATGAAGGATAGGCCCATTCATAATATTGTGAACATGTAACTAGGTTCACACAGAACATTATTTACAAGAAAGATAGGTCCCCACATAACATCTTGGTAATTAATGTTCACTCCCAAGACCATCATAGTAGAAAAAATATCTTAAATAAATAAGTTCACTCTCCATTCCAATATAGTCAATCTCATGAGATATAAATATTTTCCTAATGCATTAGAGGATATTTAGGTTCCACCAATCATAAAATAAAAACCATATTTATGTGTACCATAAGATCATAAAAATTCATCATATCTTAACCCATGTAATAAAATGGGTATCATAAACATTTCATCATATCAAAACATATGTAAAAGAGACAGGTTTAATATTAATATCATTATAGAATAACCCATGATAAGAAGAGGGTTTCATAATATTTTCATCATGGTATAACCTGTAGAAGAGAAATGATTTTCATAAACAACTTCTCATCATAAACATTAACCATTCATAAATTGAATAAAAATGGTATCCTTGTATCATATCCTTAGTAAGACATAGTTAACATCAACATAATAAATATTATATGGAGAATGATTTTTATCTATAATTAAAAACGTTTTTTTGAGGAAAATATCATTTCTACTTTGAAAATCAATTTTAAAAACATAAAACATTTTCAAAATTATTTCCATTTGAAATAATTTATTTAAAATTTAAAAAATATCAATGTAACATTTTTATTTGAAACTAAATTTGAAAAAATATAAGGGAATCTTGAAATAATTGACAGGTCATGGAAATTGTAAATGATGTGGATGATGTGCATGTTAAAAATGTAGATTCTTTTCCCATTTTCGGTAAAAGCCAAATGAGAATTGTTTTTGAAAATAACATGAAGATTGATTTTTAATTTTTTAAAATATAAGACGTGCATAAATTATTTTTATAAAAAAATTATAAGCGAGTTATGAAATGAAATTAAATAATTTTTAGAAAATATTGTTTCCAAAGAAAGTAGATTTATGACTGATGGGAGAAATATAGTCAGATTATCTTGAAAAAATTATATTAATTATTTAAGTACCAAAAAGAGGAATAATTGTACAAATTATTGAAAATATCATGGATAAATATAAGATAAGAAAATTACTGATTTTATTGAGAGACGTATCATAATATTTCATCATTGGAATTATAATCATAAACAATCCTAATAAGCGATGAGATTGTTACATAAAAATATGACCACTTAGGAATACTTGAATCAAACACCCATCAAGAATTAAAATAAAATTATGTTTAAGATATCACGAGGATAAATAAATTAATTATATTTCATGTCAAAGAGGTTTCATATACACCTCATTAAATAATATAGGTTCATAATAAAACGTATGTATCAAAGAAGGAAAATTTAGACAAAAATCCCTTTCTAGTTGAGTAAATTTTGAATTTTAAACCATGTGAAAGAATAAAATCAATAGATAGATTAATTGTAATTAAATTAGGTAGTTTGATGATATATCATGTTATGGGGTAGAATATACACCATTAAAAATAAATAAGTGGTGAATATATCCTAAGACTCTCAGAAATAAAAGTGATACTAGAAATCCTATTACCGAAAGTCTTGATTTCCTTCACACTCATTTAAACCTCATTTATAATAAATATAAGTTTATTATACATTTACTATATAAAATAAATCCTTTCACACATATTATAATATTATTTTAATAATAAATATCCTTAAAATACAAACCAAGGATATTTATACATTTACTATATAAAATAAATCCTTTTCCCATTATGGAAATTTCTCTCAAAACCGCACTAAAGTGACCCATTCCTATATTTTCGTAAACACACATTTTAATTTATCTACTTTAGTTGACATAATTATTCACTATAAATTATTATTTTTTTTATGATTTTCTAGAAATTATTTAATCCCTTCTTTCATGGATACCAACATGATACACCATTTGGTTATGCCTTATGACATGATTATGATACCCATTTATTTCTATGGGAAACCCTTATGTTTATTACTTATGTTTGATTCTTTATGTGGAAGACATATGCATGAACATGTTATTATGGTTTCTACCAGATATATCTCCAATTAATTGGGTAATCTTTATCCTCGTGATGTGTCATGTATGGGTTGGGAGTAAACCTAATATATTATGGGAATTTTTCCAACATGAGATATAGTCTAGGAAGTTAGCCTTGACTCATGTTTATGTCATGTTGTATGATATTTCAATATTTCTTTACTTACATGATCATATGATTCTATGTTATATATGTTATTATTATATATTTTTATTCCCAATCCAATCATTTTATGTAATCATGTTATTCCTTCAAACTCATGTGTTATATTTTATTCCAATGTTTATTCCATTACTAGGATTTTTAGCTCATCCCATTTGTATATGTATTACTTACGTTATCCTACGTAGTTTTAGGGACTTTAATGATTTTATTCCAATGTTTATTCCATTACTAGGATTTTTAGCTCATCCTGTTTGTTTTCTTGATTTTCATGGACAGTTTACTTGTATATAATTATGGAATTTATTATCAAATGGTAATAATTCTCGAGAAGGGAAATTATTTATTATTAATTTACTTTAAAAATTATAAATGTCCCCATGTATAATTTTTTTTCTAGTATTAGGATGATTTATTTGATAAAATGTTATAAATAAATGTTTAGTTTAATTTGGCACTTTTTTCAATCATCACACACTAGTTTCGTTTTATTTAACATTATGTAAATATATTAGTTTGAGAACATAAAAAAAGTAATAATATTCATATTAAAATATTTTTTAAACATTATAATTTTTTTTACAATCATCCTTGATGGCAATGATCATAAATCAAAACTTATTGTCCACGAAGGCGGTAAACTGATATATCACGAATGATGTTTTCAATATTAGAATAAAAGGGGAATATAAAATATTTTATGATGTGTAATCCATAAAATAAAATAAAATTTCAATATATATATGATACTATATTTATCATTCTTCTTTGGATAGGGGTGGGGAGGATAAGGAAGAACAAATAGAGAATTTAAAAGAGGAAGGAGGATTTTACCTCTGGAATGTAGTCTCCTTGAGAACCTCCTTAAGGAACCTGGGTATCGTATTTTTTTATAATACCGATATATCTTGTACATGGGGAAGAGGGTAAATAAGATAATTGGGAAGAATATTTACAAACTACAAGTCTTGGAAGGTGTGGGAAGAAAGGGTGGTGAGGGGTGGTATTTATAGGGAGAGTGGGGTGTTTTTTATTATTATACTCATTAGTTTATTAGTTTAAATGAAGACTATCTATAGTTTTCATTCATATAACAAAATATAGTAAATTTTTTAGGGGATTTTGAACTAATTGATCTTTACATCATTCTTACATGATCCATGAGTATAATATTCTTATAATGTTAAATAACAAAAATTATTGTATTTTATTATTCACCAAAAATTCAATTATTTTATAAAAATCCCAAATATTTACCCTAAAATTTTTTCAGCATGTATATTTTAAAATATTGAATCCATTTTATGAAAATCGTTTTCTAAAAACGAGAAATTTAGTTTTTAAATTAAATCATCATTTTTTTTGAAAAATATCGATTTTAATATTATAATTGATTTTTTGACCCTTTTAAAAATTAATTAAGGGATCATAAAATTATTTTATTATTATAATAAAACATATTATTCATATATGAATCTATTTTATAAAAATAATTTTTTTAAATCATTATATTAATTATAAAATTATAAATAAACATTTATGTTATACAAAAATATCAACACTTAATTTATCATTTTTAAAACATTTATTTACTTATACCATGATATAAATATATTATATTTTCATTTATAAGACAGCTAAATTTTATTTATACTTTACTAGGTTAGTTTAATATTCTAATAACCAAATTACTATTCCTAACAATCAAATTACTATTACAATGGTTAGGTTACTTTTCCAACGGTATATATTCCTCAATTTCTATAAATACCTCTTATTTCATTCATTCATAATTAAATTATATTTTATATTATGGTTATATATGATTTCAACTTGATAATGAATATTATATTTTTATTTTTTACTACTACAGTTCTGTTTATGAGTGCGGTCATTCTAGTGGATCGAGAAAATCCAAAAGTTTTCCATTCTTATTATCTTATTTTATATTAATTATCCCAATATGATATCTGGTGTTATTATTGGTTTATTTTATGACTAATTTTTAACTATTAATTTATGATAATAAATTTTTTATTGGGTTCTCTATGTGTTGTTTGTGTTTTATGACACAAGAAGTGAAATTCCATTGATAAAATCATGGGTCGTTACATTCCCCCCCCCCTTATAAAATATCACCATTGAAAATTTCCTTTTACATTATAAGCTGAAAATAGGTGAGGGTATTTCTACTTGATCACTTACTAAAGTTCCCATGTCACCTATTTACACTTCTGTTTTCTCCATTGTACCTTTACCTGGTGAGTGGAATTATTCCATAGAACCTTGTCTTTATGATCCAAAATATTGACCGGTTTCTCCTCATAAGAGATATTGTTTTCTAGTTGTACCACCTCCATGTTTAGTAAATTTTTTGGATCTAGTATGTACTTACTCATAAGGTATTCGTGGAATACATCATGTACTTGAGACATGGTTGGTGGAAGTGCTAGTCAATAGGCCACAACTCTAACCTGATCAAGAATATCGAAGTCGCCGATATAGTTGAGACTTAGCTTTCTTTTCTTCCCAATCTCATGAACCTATTCCATTGAGATATTTATAAGAGTACCATGTCTCCAAACTCAAACTATAAGTCCTATAGATGGTTATCTATATAAATCTTCTATCAACTTTGGGAAGCCTTAATATACTGACAGATGGTCTTTGCATTTCCTACAATTTCCTCAACCATTTCAGACCCCAAGAACACATGTTTAAAAACATCATCCCAGCAGGTAGATGTTCTAAATATTTCCCATAATGGCCTTTATATAGACCCATTTGGATGCCTGAGTGAAAAATATTGTTTTAAGATAACTCAACCTGTGTAAAATGTTGATCCCATCATCCTTTGAAGTCTATTGAGAATTATTTACAGATGTGCTTCAGTGTATTAATACTTTGATCAGATTGGACATCCGTTTTGGGGTGATAAGCCATACTTAAGTTCCAATTAGTATTTATATCATGTTGGAGACTTTTTCCAAAACTTGGAGCTAAATCCCAGGTTATGATCATATATAATCAATAATAAAACTCCATTTAGTCTCACACTCATTTGATGTATATCCATGAAAGTTGGTTGAGTGAGAATTCCTCTTGAGTTGAAATAGTTAGTGTTGTCTTTTTAAGATGATCCACAATGACCCATATAACATTATTTATTTTGGATATCTTCAGAAGTATGGTGAAAAATCCCATGGTGATTTTTCCTATTTCCTTATAGTTATGGGTCATGGTTTCTTAATCCCCTTAGAATTTTTCATTTCATCCTTCACCTGATGACATGCATGTTACATTGATTCATATTAATTGATCTCATACTTCATAGTGTCCCACCAATAGTTATATTTGAGGTCTTGATAAATATTTGTGCTCCTTAGGTGAATAGAGAATATTTATCTATGTGAATCATTCAAACTATCTTTCTTTATATATGTATTTGATGATACATATAGTCATGAACAAAATTTTATGAATACTTTCTCATAAATTTTTAAATATAAGGATTTTTATTTTCTTATAGATTCCACCATTTTTTGAATTTTTTACATCATCTATTTAGGGATCTTTTATCTTCTATATAAAGAATGGTTGAGCAATCGTTTGTGAAGACAATGATGATGTACCTTCCTTCATGATTTATATGTCCATCCTTTGTATGTTTAATAATATTGAACCCTTATCAATTACCATCATTGGTAATGTTACATGATCCTTTATACTTAGAGAATATTTTACTTTATTTTCTTTAACAACATGATAGTGTATTGAGGAGTTATAATTCTTAATGAGTTCTAACCATCTTCATTGGAGAATATTAAAATTCATATACGTGAATATATATTTGAGACTCTTATGATTTGTATATATCTTACACTTCTACCCATAGAGGTAATGCCGCTAAATTTTCAATGAGAAGAAGATATCCGCCAACTCCAGATCACGTGTGGGATATTTTTTCTCATGAAATTTCAAATACCTTGATTCATAGTTCATCACTTTATTATTTTTTTAGTACATGGACTAATAAATTCCTTTAAGAATCACTATATACCATAAAGAGTTTCACACTTATCGGTAGTGCGAGTAATGGCATTGTGATTACAATCCTTTTCAACTCTTTTAAGTAGTCTAAGCATTCACTAGTATAGAAAAACTTTTATCCCTTCTTAGTAAGCTTGGTAAGTTGGTTTTATAATGGTGATAAATTACTCACAAATCATTGGTAATACCTAGATAGGATAAAAAAACTTCAGATCTATGTTATAAATGTTGGTCTAGGCCACTACTTAATTTCCTTTGCTTTAAAAGGGTCCAATAATATTCCTTTGTTGGTGATAACATGCCCTAAGAATGATATTTAATCTAACCAGAACTCACATTAAATTTACTTTCTATATAATTTATCCCTTTGTAAAGTATTTATTATTGTATTCAAATGAATGTTTTGTTCCTTCTTACTCTTTGAGTATATCAGAATATCATCTATGAAGACTACCGTGAATAAATTGTGGTAATATCGAATGTATCTATTCATTAATTCCATTAAACTTACTGAAACATTAGTGAGTCTGAAGGGAATCACTATGAAATCATAGTGTCTCTACCTCATTGTAAAGGTAGTTTTGGGAATATCTTCCTTATTTACCTTTAATTGGTTGTATTCCAAACGAAGGTCCAACTTATAGAAATAATTTTCCACACATAGTTGATAAAAAAATTAATCTATCTGTGGAAAGGGATACTTGTTATTTATTGTGATTTTTTATGTTCATGATAATTATTGGTGAGTTGAATAGATCCATCATTTTTCTTGATGAAGAGGACCTGCACACCCCACGGTGAATCACTTTGGCGTATGAAACCATTTCCTATATTTTCTTGTAACTATTTCTTTAGTTCTTCCAACATAATGGTGGCCATTCTATAAAGATTATTTTATATGGAAAGATATCTAGGTATAAGATCAATTGAGAATTCAACCTCTCGATAAAGATGTAGACAATTCAACTCTTCCAGGAACACATCAGTGTAGTCACTCACAATGGGAATGTATTTTTTCTTGATCCTATCCTTTTCCTCAATCATTTGAGCTAGATTTGCTTGATCACATGGTAATAATATACAAAATTGAGATAATGATTCTAAAGGAGATTCATTATAATCCTTACACTTGATCATAGTTGGGGGATGCCTTAGGATATGAAGTGTGATGTCCCTTTCTTGACATTAGATGTTGTATTTGTATAATGATAACCAATATGTTCCCAATATAGCATCAAATTTCACCGAAGGATGTATGACACAATTTGATGGGAGGTTCAGTTAATAAACATTAATCGGGTAGGAGTTATATACTTTAGATGCAATAGTTTCCCCATTTTATGTTCTCAAAGATAACTCAATGTTCATATTTTGAGGTGGCGTATGAATAATTATACTAAACTTTTAAGATATGAAAGAATTTGTAGAACCAGAATAAAATTGTACATTCTATATTCTTGAATGAATAATTATTGTACCTATCACCACATCATCTGCTTGGGATCCATATCCATAGTAGGGATATCATATGATATTTATTGATACCTTGGAGGTTTTTTTTGTAGATTTCATCAGACAGTCCTTGGACAAGGGCATTGGTTCGCATAGTGCTCATTTTCATTGCAGTTAGATAGTTTCACAATAAGAAAAGTGTTTATCTAAAACTTCTTTTCCACTTCCTCATTAGTGGTTTCTTAATTTCACTTTGCGAATGATTATCTTGGTGCCTGTCTTTTCTAAACATTAAGCACCTTATAGTTCCCCTTAGGCAGTTTCCAAAATGTTTCCTCCCACACTTTTGACAAATGAGATTCTTTCTTTTTATTCCTCCATAATATTTTTCTATAGGCCTAAATAAAGTACATTCCATATTAAGTTTCTTGTCTCCAATCCCACGAGACCACTATGAGTCACCAATATTTTAATGCCTCCACCCTAGAATCCTAGATTCGGTTCATTATTATATATCATTGGCATGATCACAAAATATCAGGTTTCGAAAGACTGATTAATTTAGTAGCCTTGGAAGTACTGGACACATTCATAAGGTTTACATTACATCATAAAATGGAAAACTACAACAACATTGTTTCCTTGGACAACAATGAGATCCCATAGAATATCCCTACAGGTCATTTATAATATACTTCTTCGTATCCTGGGAAAAATTAAAACAAATAATGGGGTGAGATCAAATGCTCAGTAAAGATAACAATATAACAGAAACTTTTATAAATAATCATAAACATTTAAGGTAATGTATAAAACTAAAACAAAATCCTTTTCAACATAAACTTCATCATAATATGGAAAATATAAATTAAAAAACTTCCATGTAAATACTCACATGGAAATTATACTACTTTAATAATCATATGCAATATCAACAGCCACTTTCATAATGATGGAATGCATAATGCCAGACTTTCATAACCACATAGTCAAGGCCTTGTGCCAAGACTACAAATACGATTTTTTCAAGGCCTTGTGCCAAGAAACTAGTTTTTCTCATGAGATCTACTGATGCATCGAGAAGCTCTAGCAGGCTCCACCAGTCACATACTATGTCCAATGCATTCCTCATATGAAAAGGTTTAAACATAACATAAACATTCGTATTAAAACTAGCATATGAAATGTAAATAATTTATCCATAGAACATGAATGGTATAAAAATAACACATCCGTAGTCAAACATATCACAAGACCTTCAATACAATATGAAAGATTTGTATCATAATAAATCAACTTCAAACAAGTTGAAAATCTATCAAAGGATGTTGACATTGATAAAATGAAACTATTTGAAAGAAATTCCTCTTTCTATTTTGAAAACATTTAAAAGAAAACATTTACTTTGTAAATATTTTTATAATATTATAAGGTAAGCTTAGACAATGTTATAATGGCGTAAAATAACCACTCCATCCGTATAAGTTAAAAAACATTCATGCCTTAATTTTGTCGAAAAGGTCATAAAGTACCTTGTTTGGAAAACGATGGAAAGATTCCTTTCAAAAAAATATAAGGTCAAATAAGGGTATAAATTACTTTACCCCATTGTTTTGTAAATAGTAAAAATGTTTTGAAATACATTTTTAAGAAACATGGATGTGGATGACAAAGAGGTCCCAGTAGATACTTACATAAAAATAACCTCGGATAATAAAGAGATTGTGAAATTAACCCTTACCTTGTACTTTTCCTTGGTAGAGGGTAGGTTAAAATCTTATATAGTGGTTAAATAATTGTTATTAAATTATACAAGAATCATATAAATTAATACGATATAATATATGATCTCTTAACATTTCTTTGTTAATAATACCTTAGTATTATCGTCGTTTCTGGTGTTAAGTGATTCATTTTCCTTTATATGCTTTGTTACATAAATAATGTTTGTTAGAGATAGGATGTATCTTATTCATATTAATAATGATATTAAGTCTTTAAAAATTATTTTTAATCATCTAATGAAAATTATTCTTGAATGGATATGATGGGAAATGAATCTCATCGCGTTCGTGGAGACGGTAATCCGTATGTACGCACGAGCGACAATATCATTATTTTGATATTAAAATAATATATAATTGGATGGTATATCAGATATAAAGAATCATTATCATGTTATATTTATTATTTACACCAATTACACATCATTATTATACCCATAAAAATAATAATGTCTTGAATAACAATTACACCACAACGTGGAGACGGTAATCCGTATGTATGCATGTATGATAACATGTCATTCAAAGGATGGATAGAAAAATGAATATGGTTGTACCATATTTATAATAACATAAAAGTATATATAATATATTGGAGTTATTATTTTATAAAGGAAACAACAAATAAAGAGGAAGTGGAAGAAGAAAGGAACTTGAGAGAGGTGATGAAATATTTACCTCTTCTTCGGGTTCTTCATTTTGATTTGATAAAAAGGGATATTTAAGTTGAATTTATGACTAAAAGAAGTCATCTAGGATGAAGGGAGGAAATTTGGGAGGGTATTTTGGCAGGGGTTGGCCGAGACAAATGGATTTGAAGGTGTGAATTAGAGAGAAGGGGGAGTTCCCTTTTATAAGAGGGGCGAGGGGCACCTTAGGAAAATCTTGAAATATTATTTTATAATAAAATCATTTTAGTTTTAAAATGGATAAAAAATGAATTATTTAAAGTATAAGGTGGGTATGGGTCACAAACCACTCAACCAATAGTTTTTAGATAGGTTTGGGTTACTATATTAATCTTATCCTTTATATTTAACTCTTATTTAAATAGTTTGACATTTACCATGTCTCTTTGTATTTTTAATTTATATGGTTAATAAACTTACTATATACCTCAAAAAGAACCCAAAGTGGTTAATTAATGATACAAATATCATTATATATGTCTTTTGTTTTCTGAATCTTAGATTTTTAGGAATATAATATCATTTAATAATATAATATTTGTTTTAAAAACTCTTTTATGTCAATTTGGACACTATTTGGTATTTTGTTTTTTGAAAATTAATAACAACATTATTACTTAGAATAAAATTCATCTAAACAAGTCTAACATGTCATATTAACCTATAAAATTAGTGTAATTCATAAAAAGTCTCAAATTACATTTATTTGGATATTTATAATATCAAATATTTTAATATTTCATTAATTAGGTAATTGCTCCATCATCATTGTGTCATAAATAAATTAAATTATTTAATATCTAAAAAATATAAGTAAAATACTATTATGTAGGAAATATTTTTAGCTTTATATTTAATATTTATAGTCTATTTTATCTTATTTGTAACCATATATTAAAAAAAATTTAGTTATTAAAATTGGAATTTAATACTTTTAACTCTTCTTTGAATTAAATAATAATAAATGTCCTAATCTAATCCAAGTGGAACAAAGAGGTTCATATTTTATTCCAAAGGTTGTTTTTGGTCTAATTAAACATATCTAATAGAATTAGGACATGTTTTAGGATAATAATAATATCATTTTTACCCTTAATTACCCTATTTTATTTTAACCGTGGTAAATAAAAGTAAAAAGTTACTATACAAAAAAAATTATTTTCATCTTATTGAACCAATTTTTAATTAATGATGTCAACCGTGTCCCTATTATTTTTAAAATTCAACTCACAAAAGCAGTAAAATTAAGTTTTATGTAAATTTTCAAATGCTCATAGGAGGTGGGTAAAAGACGGTAAAAAGTTCAATAAAATTTTTATATATCTAAAATTATTATAAACTGAATCCAATGAATTACATTGAACTTATATAAGTATTATGTATCTATTTTGACCTAAATTAAATTAAAATAAAATAAATAATTATTTAAATAAAAATTCGGTTTTAAACTATAACTCAGTGTTTTCACTATTCATCAAAAATTGAAAGTTTTCACAAAAATACCAAAAATTCACCTTAATATAATTTCGATATTCCGAATCCAAAAATGAAGTCGATTTTGAAGGTAAAATTTATAAAATTTTAAAAAGTGGGTATTACTATTCATAACAGCTAGTTTGATTGGTTGTGGTGTGTTATAACTTGACGTTTCGTACAACACACGCTACTGTATTATTCAAAGAGAAGTGTACTATGGAAGTTTGGGGTGTTACATTCTTCCATCCTTCAAATAATTTTGTCCTAGAAATTTCAAGAATATTACTGCATAAAAAGATTTGGGTGGTTCTTTATTATAAGTTCCTTGGGTTCCCACGTTGCCTCTTCCATCTTACGGTGTCTCCATAGAAATTTTACCAGATGAGTTGTCCGGTTTCTCAACACTTGTTCTATTGTATCAAGAATCTTGACAGGCTCTTTGCAATAAGACAGATCTGGTTCCAGTTCTAATTCCTTATAGGTAAGTATATGTGTTGGGCTAGAAATGTATTTTCTCAACAGTGATATGTGGAATACATCGTGAACTTTGGAGAGACTTGGAGGCATTGACAAATGGTAAGATTCAACCCCAATTCGTTCTAGAATTTTGAAAGGTCCGATGTACCTGGGACTTAGTTTTCCCTTCTTACGGAAACGTATAACACCCTTCCATGGAGATACCTTCAATGAAACATGATCTCCTACCTGAAATTCCAAATCCTTCCTTCAGTTATTGACATACCTCTTCTACCTACTTTGAGCTTCTTTGATGTGGTTTTGTATTACCTTCACCTTTTCCATCATTTCCTCCAAAAGTTCTAGGCCTAGGAGTTTTCTTTCACCAACATCATCCCAACAGGTTGGTGTGCGACATCTCTTTCCGTATAACTCTTCATATGGTTCCATATGAATACTTGAATGGAAACTGTTGTTATCGAAAAATTCTAACAGAGGTAAATATTGATCCCACATATTGAAATTCAAGTGAACATGAAATCAAAAAGTCTTATAAGGTTTGAATAATCCATTCTGATTGTCCATCAGTTTGGGGGTGGTAGGCAGTTCTTAAACAAAGTTCAGTATCTAGGGATTTCTGAAGAGTTTTCTAGAATTTTGATGTAAAAAAAGGATCACGATCATAAAAAATCGATAGTGGTACTCAATGAAGTCTTAAAACTTCATTAATATATAGTTTTGCTAAATGTTCAAGTGTTAAATCTTCCCTTATAGAAATAAAATGTTATTACTTGGTAATATGATCAACAATGAACCATACTGCATCGTTCCTTCTAGGAGTCTTCGGTAGTACCATAACAAAGTTCATCATAATATTATCCCATTTCCACTTAGGAATGGGAAGAGGTTACAAGACTCATCCTGGTTGTTACCTTTCAGCTTTCACTTGATGAAAAACCACACATCTTGACACAAAATCAACAATATCCCTCTTCATGTTGTCCCACCAAAAATGTTCTTTCAAATAGCTATACATCTTATTGCTACCAGGGTGTATAGAGAAATTAAAACTATGAGCATCATCCAACAATTCCCTTTTTAGATCAGGTATATCGGGAACACAAAGTCTTTTCCCAAATTTCAAAATTCCATCTTCATACACAAAGTCACTCAATCTCCCATCATTCACAGCTTTAATCTTCTTTTGAAACTCTTCATCACTGGTATGAGAACTCTTTATCCTTTCTAGTAAAGATGGTTTGGAAACCATTTGAAAAAGTATTGATGTTTCACCTTCTATGGTGATTCCTATATCCATCTTTACTAGATCCATGTATATAAGATCCTTTTCAACTCTCATATTGTTCAAAACTCCATGATCCATTTTACTCAAAGTATCTTCCACCTTATTTTCCTTCCCTGGGTGGTAGTGTATAGGGAAATCATAATCCTTGTGTAGTTCAATCCATCGCCTTTGCCTCATGTTGAGTTATTTTTGTGATAAAATATACTTCAAACTTTTTTGATCAGTATAAATCTCACATTTTTAACCATATAGATAATGTCTCCATATCTTCAAAGAAAATATTATAGCTGCTAACTCAAGATCATAAGTAGGATAGTTTTTCTCATGAATTTTTAGGTTTCATGATGCATAGGCAATAACTCTATCATTTTGCATAAGGACACAACCAAGTCCTTTATTTGAAGCATCACTATAAATAAAAAACCCATCATTCCCTGATTCTAGAGTGAATATAAGAGTATTGACTAATATTCTCTTCAGTTCTTCAAAACATTCTTCACACATAACTGATGATATCCAGATCGAAGTTCAATCTTTGAAAAGTATTGAGCTCCATGAAGTTGGTCGAATAAATCATCAATGTGAGGTAGGGGATACTTGTTCTTTACTATTATTGCATTGATCTCCCTGTAGTCAATGCACAACCTCATATATCCATCTTTCTTCTTAACAAAAAATGACAGGGAAAACCCATGGAAAAACAATAGGGAGAATAAATCCCTTATTACTCAATTCCTCTAGTTGTTTCTTTAGTTCCACTAATTCCATAATGGCCATTCTATAAGGGGTCTTCGATATGGGCCTTGATCTAAGAATTAAATCAATGGAAAACTCAATTTCTCATTTTGGAGGACGTTTAAGAAAATCCTCTGGAAACACATCAACATATTCTTTTACAATATGTACATCCTCTATTTGAACATTCTTTTCGTCACCCACAGTTATTTCATTCTCTTACTCCCCAATAATTGAATTTCGTTGAGCTACTGGGGGTGGATCTAGATTAGAATTAGGTGGTGATGATTTTTCTCTAAATATAAGCTGTTCTTTATCATCATTATCAAAAATAGTAACCTCTAACTTCTTAAAATAGATTTTTGCATCATGGTCCGAAATACAATCCATACCAAGGATTATATGAAATTCAATCATGGGTATGATGATGAGATCAGCAGATAAATAACATTTATATGCCCTTATTGGCACTAATTCAGAGATATTTGTTGCAATAATACTTCCCTTAAGAGTTTTGATTGACAACTCCCTTGTTAAATCAAATTGGAAATATCCAATTTTCTTAGAAAACTGGGAATATATGAAATAATGCAATGATCCAGAATCAAATAAAGCATTGGATAAACTTGAGGAAACCAATAAATTACCTGCCACCACATCTTTTGTAGCTTCAACCTTAGCAGTAGGGATATCATAAGCTTGGCCTTGATCCCTTTTCTTTTTCTAAGGTAAGTTCTCCTGATGCTTAGAAAATTCATTTGCATAATGCCCCCTTTCTCTACAATTGTAGCATTAAACATCAATATCCTATTTCTTCCCCTTGAAATCATGATATTGGTGGCCTTTTTCACTACACTTGTAATAGACTCCCATTCCCTTCAGGCAAGTACCAGGGTGTTTCTTCCCACATTTTATATAGGATGGATATTCAACTTTTCCCTTCTTCCCCTTATTTCCATTTCCAGAGTGTTCAAAAGATCTCTTCTTCTATTTCTTTTCTTTAAAGTCATAAAACTTATAGAATTATTTTTCATTCTTGACAGAACATGAGACAATATCTTCGTACAACAAGAAGGATTTTGAGACTAATGCTCGACGGAGAAATGGTTTTAACCCATCAAAGAAATGACCAATATTACTTATTAGGTTACATATATAATCTGCAGCATACCTCGCTAACCTTGTAAAGTTAGATTCATACTTTGCGACATTCTCATCCTCCTTTTACCTCAGACTCAGAAATTGCCTTTCAATATCCGCTCGATGGTCACGAGGAAAGTATTTTTCTAAGAAAATATCTTTAAACTCCCTCCATTACATATTTGATACTTCCTCATCTTCCTTTGTGTTTTGAATTAATGACCACCATTGATCATCATATCCAGTGAGGTGGTAAACTGCCATGGATTTTTTTCCCTTTCGTTACTCCCCAAGGCGTGGAATATTTTTTGTAAGGAATTTATCCATTGCTCATATACTAGTGGATTTTTATACCCATTTAATGTTGGTGGTTTTTTCCTCATGAAGAGATCTAACATTGATCCTCCATACTGCAGATCAGGGTGCTCCATACGGGTAAAGTTATTATTCATAACCTGAGTGAGTTGTCCCAGTATGGTGATTAGGTGATCAGCACCGGTTGTATCACCAACTCTACTATAATTATATTGAGTAGGAGGGAAATCCATACATAGAGTGAATGCATTGATACAGTTTCCATTCCTTCCACTAGGCCCTATTTTTAAACAATGTCATAAACAAGATTAGTTTAATAATTGAAATACATTATTCCAAACTTGTTAAACACTTAACATAAATTGAACAGTTTATGGATATAATCCATAATGATAAAAAAATTTCTTTGAGGAAGTATATACTCATAAAACCTTCATAATGGATTGTAATGAAAATGAGAATTATCCTAAACAAATCTCCCAGGAGTGTCGTAACCAAGAGTGCAGCAAGGCCTGTTGTCATGCACCAGTTCCCGTTCGAGTCTAGCTCAAATGGTGTTTTTGGGTTTTAACCATTGGAACATTTGTGCAAGATCCACCTCTACAAGATCGTATCCACACATGGATGTTTTTCTTGGAAAACTCACAAAATCTCTACAATATCAAAATTCTAGGAAGTTCTTCTATAATAATCCTCATAGTCTATCTTAGGGATATGTGCTCTAATTAGAGTATATCTAAATATAGTTTCCAAGGTCTGTACAAAAATTTATCTAATAATAACTGTAACTCCCCACCCCTAGAAGCCCAGAGTCAGTGAATTATTACATATCACTAGAATGATCACAAAAATCAAGTCTCAAAAGACCGATTAGTTGAGTAGACTTGGAAGTACTAGACACATTCATAAGGTTTACATTACATCATAAAATAGAAAACTACAATAACATTATTTCAATGGAAAAAACTGATATCCCATATACTATACCTATAGTTCAGTCATAAAAAACTTCTTCATATCCTTGGAAAAATTAAAACATAGAAATGGGTGAGCTCAAATGCTCAGTAAGTATAGTAATATAGCAGAAACTTTCATAAATAAGAATAAAATTTTAAGGGAATGTATAAAACTGAAACAAAAGCCTTTTAAACATAAACTTCATCATAATATGGAAAATATAAATCAAAATAATTCCATTTACTTACTCACATGGATATTCTACTAGTTGAATAATCACATGCAAAATCAATACCACTTTAATAATGATGGAATGCATAATGCCAGACTTTCAAAACCACATAGTCAAGGCCTTGTGTCAAGACTACAAATACAATTTTGTCAAGGCCTTGTTCCAAGACACTAGTTTGTCTCATGAGACCTACTGATGCATCAAGAAGCTATAGCAGGCTCCACCTGTCACATACTAAGTCCAATGCATTCCTCATATGAAAAGGTTTAAACATAACATAAACATTAGTATTAAAAATAGCATACTAAATGTCAATACTTTTTTCACAAACCATGAATGGTATAAAAATAACACATCTACAGTAAAACATATCAGAAAACCTTAAATAAAATATGGAAGATTTTTATCATAATAAATCAACATCAAACAAGTTGAAAATCCATCAAAGGATGTTGACATAGATGAAATGAAACTATTTGAAGAAAATGCCTATATTCTATTTTGAAACCATTTAAAAGAAAAAAAATTATTTTGTAAATATTATTATAAGATTGTATGGTAAGATTTTACGATGTTATAATGGCGGAAAATAGCCACACCATCCCTATAAGTTAAAAAACATTCTTGCCTTTATTTTTTCGAAAAGGTCATAAAGTACCTTGTTTGGAAAATGATGGAAAGATTCCCTTAAAAAACATATAAGGTAAAATAAGGGTATGAATTAATTTAACCCATTGTTTAGTAAGTAGTAAAAAGTGTTTTGAAATACATTTTTAAGAAACCTGTATGTGGATGATAAAGAGGTCCCAGTAGATACTTACATAAAAACAACCTCGGATAATAAAGAGATTGTGAAATTAACCCTTACCTTGTAATTTTCTTTGGTTGAGGGTAGGTTAAAATATTTTATAATGGTTAAATAATTGTTATTAAATTATAAAAAAATTATATACATTAATACGATATCATATATGATCTATTAACATTTATTTGTTAATAATATCTTAGTATTATTGTCATTTCTGGTGTTAACTGATCCGTTTTCCTTCATATACTTTGTTACGTAAGTAATGTTTTTTATGGATAGGATGTATCATATTCATATTTAGAATTATATTAATTCTTTAAAAATTATTTTTAATAATCAAATAAAAATTAGTCTTTAATGGATACGATGGGGAATGAATCTCATCGCGTTCGTAGAGACGGTAATCCGTACGTACGCACGAGCGACAATATCATTATTTTGATATTAAAATAATATATAATTGGATGGTATATCATATATAAATAATCATTATCATGTTATATTTATTATTAAAATCAATTAAACATCATTACTATACCCGTCCAAATAATAATGTTTTTAATAACTATTACACCACGACGTGGAGACGGTAAGCCGTACGTACGCACGTATGGTGACATGTCATTAAAAGGATGGATAGAATAATTAATATGGTTGTACCATATTTATAATAAATTCACAGTATATAGAAGATATTGGAGTTATTATTTTATAATGAAAACAAAAAAGAAAGAAGAAGTGGAAGAATAAAGGAACTTGAAAGAGGTGATGAATTATTTACCTCTTCTTCGGGTTCTTCCTTTTGATTTTATCAAAAGGGATCCTTAGGCTAGATTTAAGACTAAAGTAAGGCCTCTAAGATGAAGGGAGTATAGTTGAGAGGGTATTTGGGTAGAGTTTGGCTGAGAAAAATGAATTTGAAGGTGTGAATTAAAGAGAAGGGGGAGTGCCATTTTATAAGTGAGGTGAGGGGCACCTTAGGAAAAGCTAGAAATATTATTTTATAATAAAATACTTTTCTGTTTATAATGGATCAAAAATAAATTATTTAATGTATAAGGTGGGTATGGGTTGAAAAACACTCAACCAATAAGTTTTAGATAGGTTTGGTTCACTCTATTAACCTTATATTTTAGATTTAACTCTTAGTTAAATACTTTGACATTTAGCATGTCTCTTTGTATTTTTATATTATATGGTTAATAAACATACTATATAATCTCAAGAGAACCCCAAGTGGTTTATTAATGACAAAAATATAATTATATAAGTATTTTTTCCAAACCTTAGATTTTTAGGAATATAATATCATTAGATAATATAATACTTGTTTTAAAAACTATTTTATATCAATTTTGACACTATTTGGTATTTTGTTTTTTCTAAATTCCTAACAGCATTATTACTTCCAAAAAAAATCATCTAAACAACCCTAAATATCATATTAACATAGAAAAGTAGTGTAATTCCTAAAAAGTCTCAAATTAAATTTATTTGGATATTTATAATATCAAATATTTTAATATTTCATTAATTAGGTAATTACTGCATCATCTTTGTGTCATAAATAAATTAAATTAGTTAATGTATAAAAAATATAAATAAAAAACCATTATGTAAGAAATATTTTTATCTTTCTAATCAATATTTATAGTTTAATTTATCTTATGTGTAACCATTTATTTAAAATGGTATAGTTATTAAATGTTGAATTTAACACTTTCAACTCTTCTTTGAATTAAATAACAATAAATGTCCTAATCTAATCCAAGTGGACCAAATAGGTTCATATTTTATTCCTAAAGTTGTTTTTGGTCGAATTATACTTATGAAATATAATTAATATATGTGTTAGGGTAATAATAATATCATTTTTACCCTTAATTACCCTATTTACTTTTAACCGTGGTAAATAAAAGTAAAATGTTACTATTCACCAATTTTTTATTCATCTTATTGAATCAAATTTTACTTACTAATATCAACCGTGCCTCTTAGATTTTTGAAATTCAACTAACATAAGAGGAAAAATTATGTTTTATGTAAATTTTCAAATGCTCCTAGGAGGTGGGTAAAAGACATTAAAAAGTTCAATAAAATTTTTATATATCTAAAATTATTATAAACTAACTCCAATGAATTACATTGAACTTATATAGGTATTATGTATCTATTTTGATGTAAAATAAATTTAAATAAAATAAATAATTATTTAAATAAAAATTCGGTTTTAAGCTATAACTCAGTGTTTTTCACTATTCATCAAAAATTGAAAGTTTTCAGAAAAATACCAAAAATTAACCTAATGATAATTTCAATATTAAAAATCCAAAAATGAAGTCCATTTTAGAAGATAAAAATTATAAAATTTCAAAAAGTGGGTATTACTATTGATAATGGCTAGTTTGATTGGTTGTGGTGTGTTAGAACTTGAAGTTGCGTACACCAAAAGCTACTGTATTATTCAAAGAGAAGCGTATCATAGAATTTTGGGGTGCTAAAAATATCCATATAAACTTCATGGTAGAAATGAAACATTTCTTCAAAACTATTAAAGTACTCATTTTCTAAGGCTTTTCATAGGCTTGGTTTCTACCCAATAAAGAATTGGTCCACATTAATTTCAATTCTCATGAAAAATACAAAATAATACCACATAAGACATTTGAAGTTTTCCTCATACAACCTAATAGACTAATATTCTTTTGGCTTCAGTCTGAGGAACTCTTTCTCCCTCTTATGAATGATAGTTTAAGAAAATTATTTACTAAAAAATATTATCTTGAATTCATCCCATTTCAAGGAATTAATTCCTTCCTTTTACTTTGTGTTTTTTATTGGTCTCAACCACTTATTAGATTCCCCATCAAAATTATAGAGATCTAATATGACTTTATATTCTTTTAACCATTGGTGTACAAACAATATCTTCTCAATGGAGTAAATCCATTGTTTTGTGATGAGGGGATCACAAGATCCAATAAATATAGGAGGCCTTTGTCACATAAATGATTACACTAAAACTTTATATTACTTATTAAAAGGATGTAGATTACATGATTCAAGTAATTATTCACAACATGATCTAGTTGATCCAGTACTGAAATGAAATTTTGGGTTTCCCTTTCCACCAGGTTTGAAATCTCATTAGGGAAATAATCGCATTTCTAATCAAATTTATTGTTGTGTTGGGTTCTCTAATTTACCTCTATTAAACAAGAGAAATAAATAAAATACAATTATAGGTCTTGAATACATATCTAATTAGAATATAAAAAGAAAATTTTAATGTTGGAGGAAATAACTTATAAATGAAAAGTATATTATAACATATGATTACCTATGTTTCAACATAAGTAATTTATGGTGATATAATTATCCCTAGAGTTCTCAATAATTTTTTTAGTCCTAATACCTTAAAATAACTAGACCATACTATGATACCAACTATAAAAAACAAATATTTTTTCACATATTATTATATGATTTTAAACATAAATGTATTTGAAATAAAAACCAAGGATCTAAATTTATTATTTCTTCGACATAATTGGTACATAATTGGAAAACATGAAACTAGAATATAATATATTTACAATAACTAGATCCTAAACCCATTTGAGGTCCTGCAACTATATAAGATACCATAGGGAATACATAGACAAGAGGGATGATCTAAAAATCTCAGTAAGGGAATAAACATGGGAATAAAGCAAACCACATGAGTTATAAAGCATAAATGGATAAAATTAAAGTCTTGAATAATGAATAAATGTATGGAAGAAAAAAATATATAACATGGAATCCTATGATCATGGAAATAAAATAATTTGGATGCAATATACAACGTGAAATAAACATGAGTCATGGCTAACTCCCATGATTGTATCACATGGGGGAAAAAGTCTCATAATGTATTAGGTTTACCCTATAATATCAAACATGACATGTCATGAGACTAGAACATACCCAATAAACTAGATCTCTATCTAGATTCACCCATAATAACATGTTCATGCATATTTGTTTTGACATAAATAATCAAACACAAGGAATAAACATAAGGGTTACCCATGTAGAAATGGGTATCATATTCATATCATAAGGAATAACCAAAGGATGTATCATAATTGTATCCCTGAAATAAGGGATTAAATAATTATTGTACAATTATAAAATAAATATAAAAATAGTTCATGAATAATGAAGTCCAACTAAAGTGAATACATGAAAAATAGTGTTTAATATACTTTAGGAATGAGCCACTATAGTGCACTTTAAGAGAAAATTTTAAAGAAATTGTAAAGAGGGAAAATGAATAATTTTTTTATATAAAACCAGAAATTAAATAATAGATTTTTTCATGATAAAATTAGTGGATTTAGAAAATAATTATGGCTTAAAACTATTTTTAGAGTGTACTTTTTAATGAGTATGAAATGGGGAAGTTTCCTTTAATAGAGCTTTCTTATCAGGAGGAATTGAGATGAGAACCTTTTAAAAATTATAATTGCACCATAAAATAATGAAGAATTAAGATACATAGATATTTTTTTTACATACGCACATAATATTGTATAATTTTATAATAATAATTAAGAATTAAATTGAGGATAATAAATAGAAAGCGTAACCCAATGGTTATTTGGAGGTTCGAAGAGACCCCTTACATTATGTCCAAATGAATTATGACATTGGAATTAATGTACCAGATAATAAAATTTGATTAATTAATTACTTAATTAATAACATATTGTATCTATATTTGATTTATTATAATTTTATTAAGTTCATTTATTACCATTTTTATGAGTTATGAAGTTCAATTTCATCATTGAGGGAGCGTTTGTTTTCATGGTCAGTTTAATTTTATATAATTATTGAAGTTATTATATAATAGGAATAATTATCTATATGTGAATTTTTATGGTATTTATGAACTTAAATAAGTTTAAATTTTCTGATTTATTGTTTTTTTCTTATATGTGGATGATTCATTTGATAAAATGTTAGTGATAAATATTTAGTTTATTTTGGTGGTTTTTTGGATCTTCATAAAATAGTTTTGTTTTATTTAATATTTTATTATATATTAGTTCCAGAACATGAAACAGGTTATAATATTAATATTAAAATCTGGTTTAACCATAATATAGTTTTTAGCATAATCCTTGAAGGTAGTAATCAGAAATGAAAACTCTTCATCCACAAAGGCGGTGAACTGACATATCACAGATAATGTTTTCATTTTTATAATAAAAGGAGAAGATATGATATTTACTGATGGATATTACATTGACAAAATAAAATTATATTAAATAAATGATATTAGAGTTACCATTCGATTTTGGATAGGGGAGGTGAGGATAAGGTATAAGAAAGAAAGAATTTAAAAGAGGAAGAAGGAAAATTTTACCTCTTTAATGTCGTCTCCTTGAGAACCTCATTAAGGAACTTGGGTTTGGTATTTTTTTTGAGACCATTATATCATGGATATGGGAATGAGGTTTAGGAAGGAAATTGGGTAGAATATTGGTATGATACAATGATTAGAAGGAGTGAGGAAATGGTGTGATGAGAGGTGGTATTTATAGGGGGGGGGGTGAGGAGTGTCTTTGATTATTGTATTCATTAGTTTATTATTTTGGATCAAGAATATCAATAGTATTGATTAATATGACTAAATAAAGTAAATGGATCTAGATATTTTGGACAAATAGCCTCTTAAATAATTCTTACATCACCACAACTGAAAAATTCATATAATTTTAAATCCCGAAATTTACAGTGTTTCTCTATTAACCAAAAGTTCAATAATTATAGAAAAATACAAATAATGAACCATAATTATTTTTTGATGTTTATATTTAAAAATAGAATCCAATTTATGAAAATAATTTTATAAATATGATAAATTTAATTTTTAAATAAAATCATTATTTATTAAAGAATATGATTTTAATATTTTTATCAATTTTTTGAGCCATTGGAAAATTAAATATGGTCTCATAAAAATATATTATAATTATAATAAAATAAATTATTAATTTATGAATCTATTTTATAAAAGTAATTTTTTTTAAATCATTATATTAATTATAAATCTGTAATTAAAAATTTACATTTTACCAAAGCACCGACACTTAATTTATCATGTTTAAAAAATTTATTTACTTATACAATGATATAAATATATCATATTTTCATTTATAAGATGCATAAATTTTATTCATACTTTCATAGGTGAGGTTAATATTCTAATTACAAAATTAATATTCCTAACACCCATATTACTATTCTAATCGTTAGGTTATAATTCTAATGGTAGATGTTACAATTTCAACAGTATAGGTTCATTATTTTTCTTAAATACCTATTATTTCTTTATTTTTTTATTCAATTATATTTTCTCTTAGAATTATATATAATTTTATCTTCAAAATGAATATCATGTTATTATGTTTCATATCTACAGTTTTTTTTATGAGTGCAATCATTCTAGTGGGTCGAGCAGATCCAATTTTTTCCATTATTATTATCTTTTTTTTCTATTTATTATTCCACTAGAATATTTGGAATTACTATTAGTTTGTTTTCTCAATAATATATCAATCTTCATTTATGAGAATAATTTTTTTATCAGGTTCTCTATGTGATGTATGTGTCTTATGACATAAGAAGGGAAATTATATTGATAAATTTTTGGGACATTAAAGTTTTTATAGAACCATTATCATATATATTATACCATATAGGATTTACTTATGTCCTTTTATTAACCATTAATTATCAATTATATGTTAAATTAATCTTTCGGGTAATATATGATTTGTTTTTTATATATGTTTTTATTTATTATTTTCGATCCTATTAATTTGATCAAGGTTAAACCACTTCCAAAATAATAATCATGAAATAATTATCATATTTATACATCAAATATAATTTTAATACCAATCATGAAATATGGTTTTTGCGAAATGAAGTACGTTACGATCATATTGATGACATGTCATATGTACATATGTATAACATTTCCATATTTTAATTATCATTATAGATTGGAGGTATGTAATATATTATCTTTATAGTTTCTATAAAAATGGAATAATTTTTTTAAATATACCTATATATATCATACATGTGGTGAGGTGATGAAAATAGAGTCACATCACTTCGTGAAGGTGGTAGTCCACATGTACATGAGTGGCGTCATCTTCTTTAATTGAGTGAAAAGGTAAGAAATAAATTAATATATAATATTTTGAGAATGATAAATATGATAGTAATAGCATAATTATATAATGAATATCAAATTTAATCATTTACATTATGCCAACAATCCTATACCCTAGTGGTTCAGGCTCCTGCTTGGAATCCAAAAGACCCAGGATCAAATCCGAGTAGGGGAGAATTCCCGAGTTACTGTAGCAGGGTACTGTAGTAGCGCTGTAGTAGTGGAGGACTATAGCAGCAGTAGCACTGTAGCGATGGATGGACTGTAGCAGTAGACTGTAGCGGTGATAGTACTGTAGCAGGTACTGTAGTTGTGCGGGTACTGTAGCAGTACTGTTCACCGAGGGGTCCTTTGGGCCAAAAAATGGGATTTCTAGTCCTGTATGCAGGCCACTTGGCCTTGGGCCTTCGGGCTATCTTATGGGTCACCCTCTACCTAGTCTAAAGAGGTCTTTTCATTAATAATAAATTGAGGCTTCAGCCCCAACCTTAAAAAAAACATTAACATTACCCTTATCTCCTTCAATGTAAAGCATGAACGAATCACATCGCTTCGCAAGGCGGTGGTCTGATTTACACACTAGAAACGTTATAATATTTCAAAAAAATGGAAATAAAAAATGTATGTGTGATATAATAATTATAGAATAATAATAATATCATAAATATCATAAAATAAAAATAAATCTATCATTATTTCCAATCATTATGGGTGGTAATGGAAAAATGAATGATATCGGTTCATGAGGCGGTAGCCCGCCACACACACAAATGATGATTCAGTAACCCATTTGATGGAAATGAGGAAGGTTTTAGGTCATGAAATTGTTAAAAAATCCCACTATATGTAATATAATGAGGTTATAATATCATCATGGTTTAAAATTAATCGAAGGAGGTGGAGAAAGAGGTAAAATAAAGACGCTCGTTGAAAAACATTACTGCTTCTTCAGATATACTCTTTAGTTTTGAATTAAATCCTTATTTGGTTGGATTTATATACAAAATAAGCCTACTAGGATAAGAGGAGGGAATTTTAGAAGTTATTTGGATATGTGTTGTCCAAACAAAAAGGGTTTGAAGTTGTGAAGAAGAAAGGAGAGTGTATGGCTATTTAAAAGTGGGGGAGAGGGTGTACTTGTTATTTTTTAATAGAAATAAGAGCTCCCATGTTATTATTGTGTAAAAATCACCTAATGTTGGAACTTATCATAACTTAATTGTGTATTGGTTAAAATTTGGCTATAAAATTGTTTTATACATGTTTATAGGTTATTTTTACCCTTATCTTTTTTGTTTAACCCCTTGTAAACTCATTTTTACCTTAACCGTGGTAATTAATTTTTACTCCAATCACCATTTATTTTTGTCAAAAATCAAGCTGAAATTATTAGATATTATAAAATATGATGATTCCAAATATGTAATCTATTTTTAAAAATTTAATTCTCATATGTGGAAAAATATTATTTAAAATTAATCCAGCAGACATGACAAAAAGGTGGGGTTTTAAAGATAAAAAGTTAAAAAGTTTGAAATATTTTTATATAAAAATTTAATATGTAATTTATTAAAATTAATTAAATTGTATTAATTTATATAAAATCTACTATATTACTTTAAAAAATATCAAAAATTAATTTAACATTATAAATAATTTAAATTAAATTAATGTTTCAATTAAAATTTAGTATTTTTCACTGTTCATCAAAAAATAAAACTCTTCTGAAAAATACCAAAAAGTAACCCTATGATAATTTTGAAATTATGATTTAAAAAATTTCTTTTATTTTACCAATTTAGTTTTCTAAAATTTTATAAAATTAGTTTTATTATAAGTGCAAAAAGGGTGAAAAACTTTTTTTAGAAAAATACACTCTTTAGGCATAAAATTGGATTAATTTATATTTATTTTCTGGAAAACACATAAGTTGAATGTTAATTTTTTTTTTTAATATATAATATATAAAATTCATTGAAATAATTTTCCAAAAAGTGATTTGGTTAATTTTTTGATATAAAAGACTTTTGTGTGCATAAAAATAGTTTTTTAATGAAATATTTCCTTTTATTTTTAAAAGGGTTTTGTTTTTATTTATAATTAATTGGTTATCAAAGAATTAATTTTATGTATATGTGTAAAATATATTTTCATAATTTAGTTATTCTTATTCATAAACAATATTCCAATGTCTAAGTGATGATTATCATATTAATATATCACATTTCATTTAAACTCAGTGTTTCATGTAATGCAATCCAATATTAGTGTTGTATCTAATGTAAGAAAAACTCAATGTTTCATGTAAATCAAGATAAAATTTGTGTTGTGTGTAATGAAAAATATCGAAAAGATTAATTATATTATTAAAAAAATTCACAAATTCTCAGGGTGTTATAGCTTTTGGGTTAGGATGTTACAATTTTGATTATAGATTGGGTAACCCATGATTTGGGAGAATTTATGGAAGCTCTTATTAAAGGAAATTATGTATCAGTGACTCCCAAATATGTTTGTTCATGGGTTTTATGATACATGGTTTTTTAGCATTTGTTTCTATAGACCTAGCAATTACTCTGGGTTTGGTACTACTGACAATGTTTGCAATTGAAAAAAAAACTAGAAGTTGAAATTTAGTGTTGTTATGGATGATCTTGCATAGATTATAGTAGAGAGGGTATGACCTCTACTAGCCCATGTCCAAGGTAGTTATTGTGTTTACTCTTCATCATATTTCAATTTAGGTTTCTTATTTTTTGATATTTCTATTAACAAAGTGATGACATTGACTTTATAAAAAATTATCTTAGAAACATCATGAAAGGGAGAATGAGTAGTGGATCATTCCATTTCTACTGTGGAATCAAGTCTTTTAAATAGTGAATGAGAAGAAACATTGCTAGAGGGTTCATGGGAATCAATATCTTACCCAAATGGTTCTATCACGAACCAAATAAAGCCAAGACCTAATTGGGTGCCCGATTTTATCCACATTAGTTCATGAAAATTTTCTTATCATATGATATATAACTTTTTATTTTAGGATTTATGTTAGTTTGTGGATATTTATTCAGTAGTGAGTAGGTGCCTTATCACCTCCTATTCATAAGGATTCTTTAATTTCTAAGGTGTTTTGGGATAATTGTGCTTCAAAATTGAAGCTTGGTTCTCGAATGTTTTTGAGGTAATTCATTTTTTAGGGAATTTGTAGTTGTGTTTTATATTTTTTTGGTTATTTAAGAGGGATTAATATTGTTCATGGTTTTTTTGAATAGTTTATAAAACCATGAACAGATTATGAAACAACATCTGATAACACCTAATGTGATGACTCGATTGGTGCACAACCTTCCAAACTATGCGAGATGAAAAATAAATATAATAAAATAAATAAATTAATAACCAAAACATTACCTACCCTAACTTGTCACACAGACCCCTCCCATTCATCTCAATGTTCCATGACACACCACACCCATAGGGGCTCCTAGGCATGCATACCTCTTCCTCATCTCCCTCTGGTTGTCCGTTTATGCATCTTAATCTTGGTGCAATAACATCTAGTGAGAGTGACACCTCCCACTCTTCCTTATTCTTTAATTTTCATTGTCTATTTTATCCTCCCCCTTGTGTAACACATTACCTATCCAAAACCTAACCAAATTTTGGGGATTATTTTTTTCATTCTAGGTTATTAGGGTTCATGGAGATTAGTTAAGGTAATTTTTATCAATGAGTATTGAAGGAAGTGGGGTTGACATCAATTTGAGTTAAGTTTTATTCTACTTGTAAACTTTGTTTGATTTTTATTTATAGATTTTGTTACCTTTGTATTTCTTTTATTTTTCTAATATACCTCAGATCTATTTATGGTAGCTTTGGATTACTATTCGTGAAGGTGACAATTCGGTGCTTCCTGAAGGTTACATACACACATTTACATGAGAAAAGAAAATATATATAAATATATATATTAATATTCATATACCCTAATTGTACATATTTCTTTATGGTGAGGGAAATATTTACATTGTAGATAGGGTCATTTATATGTATATATATATGTTCATATGCCTGTAAGTGTAAAAGGAGGATTTTATTCAACATATTACTTATTATTTATTTCTTCTATGGAACTCATTGAAGTGGATTCAAGTTTCTATTGTGAATGGAAAAAAACATGTTTTGAGATTTTTTCCATATGACCATGCATTTAATTTGAATTCCATGATTTCTTTATTACTTTAAAAATTTATTTTCATTAATATATAAGATTTATATGCTATGAAAATTGACTTTTAATTATTGGAAATGAATTATCACCCGCTTCCAATATTTTACCTATACATCCAATATGGGTTTTATTTTTTTAAGCTTGTGTTTGACCTTGTTTGAAATAAAGTGAATTTTAAATGTATAATTGGTTTTCTAAATGGTGTGTATAATAAAATTGGTCATTCCCAATGGTATTTCTTAAAGAAAAGTTGTTTCTTTTAAAATGATGTGGCCTAATTGTTGCTTTGAAATGTTTGAGGAAATTAAAAACACTATTAAGTCATTCCACTTGTATTTGGAAAGTGTTTTGAATAAATGTTCATTGTGTGACATTTGAATCATAGTGGGACTTATGATTTTTTTATGTATTTTGTAAAGGAAAAAGGGGATGCACTTAAAAGGGAAGTTGGTGGTGAGAATGTTAATTGTGTTTTCTTGAAAAGTATAATATATGTATATATATGATACCTTGATAAAAACTCAATTTAATTTCAATAAAGTACTTTGGAACCATAGGTAACTTAGTGAGTTTATAAGGACAAGTTTTTTGTTGAGTTAGCGAGGCACTAACATGAGATCCCTAGCAGGATCACGCTATAATACTAACTAAACATTACAAAGATCCTTTGGGGACCACTAGAACTTTTTCTTGGACTTATCAACATATCATGCAATGTGAATCATTATATTTTTTGATCATCGAGTGTATGAGGATCTTAGGACCCTATTAACCTAGATTTTTTGGATTTACGATGGCACTTGCAATATTTTACTCTTTTTTGTGGTTTAATTTTAAAATCCCCTTAGATTTAGTTTCATTTTTCCTATCTGAAATAATAAAATGTATGTTTACTTTCTCTACTACTATGTACCCATATTGATATGCATATTTTATAATTAGTTATCTTATATGATGAATTTTCGGAAAGTTCTTCATGTTTTAAAAAAAATTATAATATAATAGAAAGTAGTTTCTCTTAAAAGAGAGTCTTGTTTCTTGTTTTCCTTAAAAGAGTGTGAAATACTATTATTATATTTATTATATTAAAAAAACATGATTTGGATTTATTTTTAGAGTTAAGTCATAGCGATTGGTTTATTTAGGCATTCCTACCATGTTTAAATAACCATGCCCATAAATCTATAATTTTTTTTAGCTTTTAGTGCAGTTTCCAACACTATCATGATCAATATGAAGATATGTTGGTTCTATGGATGGTAGTGACCCACAAGGTCATGTGGAGGTATGTAGAGTGTTTACTTATTTCTATTCAGTTTTATGATTCCTTTATTCCGTCAGTAATAGCTTTTGTTATTCTACTTTATTAATCTATTATTTCATTAGGTAAATCATTTCAAACTGAGTTTTCATTATTATTCAATCTATTTTATTGCTTATGAGGATTAGGAATGCCTCTCAAGATTTTTTGTGCACTGGATCATGTGACGTGTTCGGGGTTGGCCTAGGTCGGTTTATAGCAGGCTAAACCACATGGAGTGAAGCCGATTTCTATTGATGGTGTTGTAGTTGGTAGAGTGATACTATTTATATTAATGACTTGTTTTTTTGGTTAAATGATTCCTTATAAAGGGAAGAAAAGTTAATTTTACCAGATCTTTAATGAATTCAACTATGTTGGAATGATCATCATGGAGCAAAATTGATGTTTAATTTCTTGGTGCGCACTTGAAATAAATGAATATATTTGTGTCTATCACTTCACACACAATAAAGTCATCATAACTATTGATGGAAAAGTAAACATTACACTACTTTCAATCTTTATGTATCTCATTAATATGATCTTATCAACTTTATAAGGTGAAGGATGATGAATTATTTCTAGGTTGAGTCACATGATTATTTCATTTGAGATTATGTCTTGTTTATTTCCAATGATGGCTCTAGAATTGTCATTATTAAAAGGAAAACTTTTTCTTCATTTTCATGTGGGTAAAAAACATCACAAATAAAAAATATAGAAATATAAACAAGACTATTCAAACATATAACATGGGATATATATATATATAAATAAAAATATTACACAAATGATATCAGAAATAATTACAACAATGATGATGATTTCATTGATGATGATGATAAATTTCAAGATGAAGTGAGAAAAAATTGAGATTGGGATTAAATTTTCATTGACTATGCATCAAATGAGGTAGGGAGGCACTAAAAATTTCAGTAAAGAAGAGAAAAAATTACAAGAGTTATAAAATTATTGGGAAATAATTATATATTGCAATTATTATCTTGTAGTTAACAAATATGTTACTGGTTTTCTTCAAATTCATTAGGGGGTTTTAGATTCAAGAGTATTTACCTAGAAATCTTTCTAAAGAATGGATCCATAAAGGGAAAACTTATTTTCACAATTATGGTAGTAGTATATCCATATTTTGAATGAATATTCCATTAAATAGAAAACTTCACAACTATAAAGGGTTTGGAATATGAAGACTTATATTGTAGTGATTCTAAGAAAATAAAAAAAGTTTATAAATGGAAATAGAACCCTTATAATAGAGGATAAGAATAATAAATGAATATGAAGAGGTAAATAAAACATAAAAAAATTAATGTAAAAGGAACTATGCCATTTTTTTGGGATTAGTGGGGGAGAGTAATTGTATATGGAAGGCCAGAAAAGAGGATTCAGGGTAGGTTGGAAGAATTTCATTATGAAGGAAGAGTAAAGTTTGATAATTTATGGTTCTAGGAGTAAGAATAAAAAATAATGGGAGTAGAATATGAAACATGATATGAGGTGTGGAGTAGATGGATTCTCCTACGGAGTTGGTTTCCTTAGACCATGGGCTTGTTTGGATTTCCCTAGGGCCTTCTCTACCAGGTTCCCCTATCAACAATATAGTAAAACCAAACATTAATTCAAAAATATTAAATATTAATTTATGTATATTCATTATATAACTTACAATTAATTCCAAAAATTATAATTTTATAATGTATTCTGAAACATGGATATATAAATGATTGTTATATAAAATATCTACATCAACTCCCATTAATTTCTCCACAAACATCACACTTCTTAGACATATAATACTCAAAACATTTCTTTACAACATGGGTAAGGGAAACATAAGAAAGGGTTAACTCAGATGAAAAGTAAAGGTAAACCTAATAGATATCAATAAATGATCATAAGTGACCATAAGATAAGAATAAGGGAATAAGAAATTATTCATGACTTATAATAATCATACCTAATTAGTCAAATATCTTAATCTTGAAACATGGTGAAAGGTTTTTTCAAAGAAAGTACATAATATATAAGAGCGTTTAATCCTTAATAATCAATCATGAGACATGAAAAAATATATTGAGCACAATACAGGAGTTTTTAGAATTCACATAAGCCTAGAAAATCCATTCCATAGTTGAGGTTCACTCCCAAGACTATCATTGTGGATAAAGTATCATAATTTAAATTCTTAACAAGTCATTTTAAACATTTTATTAGAATCAAATTCCATCTAACTAACTCTGTTATATCTTAGGATTTTGTTAAATCTGTCACCTCTTAGAAATTTCTCAAATCTTTCATCATTAACCAATGCATTGGAGGGATATGATGGACCAAAATATCCTTGTTTTATAAGATAACCACTTTTACTTGGTTTATAATTGAACGACCTATCATATAATCTTAATCTGTTCACATGCATTCTATAAGATCATGAAAAATTCTACCATTACATCAATGCTTAAAACTTGGAATGAAAATTAGTTTCATAAACATTTCATCATCATAAAAAAACATCTTATGAAATAATAAATATGGTAACATTGGATTATATCCTTATTAAATCATCAAAAAACATCAAAGGTTGTTGTTATAGATGAAAACTACCTTTAAATGATCATTAGTATATTTATTGAAAAAAATACGCTTTCAAATTTAAAATAACTTAAACAACTTCCAAAATATTAGGGAAAAGAATTTACTTGAAAATAAACAAGGAATATTATAAATGAACATTATTGGAAAAAAGTATTCAAGATGGTGTGGAAATATATTCATGTGGTTTACGTTAAAATAGAAATTACATACACATTTTTGGTAAAATGTCAAAAAGCACCTCATTCAAAAAAAGATGATTTATTTAATTTTTTTTATAAAAAATTAAAATATGGGTAAAAAATATTTTATTAAATCTTTGTATAATATTAGAAAAATATGGAAACATTGTAAAGAAAAAATGGACATGGGAAAAAAAATTCCCCACTGAAGAAAGAAATTAAATCAGTTTTTATTAAATTTTTTTTGGTATCTTGAGTAATTAAAGAGGAAAATATGATATTAAAGCATGTAATCTATGGAAATAAAAAGAAGCAGATAAAGTACATAGTATATTGGAGAGATATATCCTAGAATTTATTAATTGGAAATTAAATAATAAATAATTCTGAAAAAATGAGATTATAAGAAATATCCCTTACCACTATGGTAAATTTTAAATCATAACCCCCATGAAAGAAATAAATTCAAATGAAACTTTAAATACCATAAATATAATGATATTAATTATACAACATATCAATGGTGCATTATATACACCTCATAAAATAAGATAAGTGTACAACATCAAACATGTCTCAATGAAACAAAATTGATACGGAAAACCCTTACGACTTTAGTAATTTATGAATTTAAAGTCATTGAAATATTTGAAAATCACATGGATATGTAAATAAATTTAATTAAATAATTTAATATTCCAAAATACATTTTTGGGTAGTATATACACCACAGAATTTGGAAACTGGTGAATAACATAAAACATCCCTCAATGAAGAGAAATTGAGACGAAATGCTTTTCTTATAACCGAATTGAATTAATAAGCACTATAACATCATATATAATAAATTTATATTTTTTATAATTCTAAAAAATAATCATATTCATACACATAATATTACATAGTATCAACTTATATCATATAAACACATTTTATTGACAAATCTCTATTAAAGTTGTCATTTTGGGAGTGAACTTATTCATTTTTTATATATGTTTTTGTTCAATAGTTTTGGTACTTTAACTATGATCATGGTTTCTCCATATATAGAATTTTAATAATAATATAAATATAATATATAATTAATATATAAATATTTATAACCATTCATATCAAGTGGTGATGATAAATTAATTATGTCACTTCATGAAGATGATAATCTAGAGCACAAGAGCTTCATCCTGGTTGGTGAGGACTCGACAAGTAAATCCAAGAGACCCAAGTTCAAATCCAAGAAGAGAAATAATTTTTGGGAAATTTATTAGGTACTGTAGAATATACTGTATTGGGCACTATAACAGGTATTGTAGTAGGTGTTGTTCAGTATTATAACAGTCGAAACTATTTATCTGTTTGGGATTTTGGGCCACTGGTTTGGTCCTGGGGTCCTTAAAGGACTTTCGGTGACCAAAGGAAGTTGTTCCAGTGAGGTTTTTGGGCCACCTCAATTCCTTCAGGCCTTCTCAAGGCCTCTGGGCCACCTTAAGGCATTCAGGACACTTGAAATTGTGCTTAATGTACCAGACAGACTCTACAAGGAACTGACCCTAGATGAGGATTCAGATTAGGTGTATTCACCGAAGCATAAGCTGATGGATTTGGAAGAATCGTAGGGTATGGAACTACCCTTGGGACTAGACTGTACATGCACTAGAAGCCTAGCTGAATAGCTATTCAAAGGTGGAGAGCTGACATCACGGTGTAGAAGCTGGGGGGGGGGGGGCAGTTCCATGTAGTTATAGTCTGGATATTTCCTCTATAACCTATGGTTCATGTAATATCTAATCCTATTGGAATTTTATGGGTTTCCCCTCATCCCATGAAAGGTGTATTATCAAAAATCAATATAAAAGAAGTCCTTTAGTCCATTCGGGGTGGATATGATAATCTATATACACACATGAGTGATGTTTCCACTTTTCGATATATTGAATGATAGAAAGATAAAGGATAATTCCACATTTTGAAATCAGTATTATATAATAAATATCATATATATTAATCAAAATTTTTCTTTTCATAATGAAATTAAAGTTGAAATGATAAACAAATCACATTTCTTCATGAAGGGGGTAGTCCAAACATATGCACGAGCGATGTTATCATTTATCAATGGATCATAATATAAGAAGTTGGATATGATATTATAATTGTAGAAAAAAAATTATTCCCTAAATATCATATATAAAAATTAAATCCATCAAAATAAATATCCATGAAATATGGTGATGGAAAATTAATTTTATCTATATCTGGAGGGAAAAGCATACATGTATGCACATGCGATACTTTCACGAGACTTTCGATTAAGTAGAGGTTGTAAATAGTATTTAAATAATTATAATAAAATATAAATATAATTATGATACCAAATTAATTATCTTTATTGAAACATATCTTAATTAAGTACAATAGGAAATAAAATTGAAATATTTAGGTTATGATCAATACATCTTCTTTGAGAGACCACCTTTGGCCTACACCTTAAATCTTGAAGGATTGGTATTATGAAAAGAAAAGAATCTCTAGGTTTAAAGGAAGTATTATATTAATGTTTTTTAGTAGGTATTATCTGATATAGATGGATCAAATAATGTGAATAAGATGGGTGGAGAGGTTCCATTTTATAAGTGAGGTGGAGGTATACACATGAAATTTCTTAAAATGTTTCAATAATATAAGGTTAATTTTCTGGTAAGGAGGATCCCAATGGACAGGGATTGTACTTTAGGAAGATATAATTCTAAAATATCTTCAAATTATAAAAATTATATAGGTTTTGGCATCAATCATACCCATATATCTCAGTTTAACCCCTGGTAAACTCGTTTCAACCTTAAATGTTAGATTTGTTTTTGATTTTACTATTCACTATGATAAAAAATTAAGTTAATACTATTAAGTCATATAAATTATGATGATAAAAAAATGGAATCAATTTTATCAAATTCAATTTATATAATTTGTAGAAGTTAATTTTAAAAAAGCATTTAAAGCACATTGAAAACTAGTTTTAGAAAAATACATTTTCATCATAAAACATAATTTACTTAAATTAATTTTATTGTAAAAATAATAAAATGATTTCTAAAACATATGATTGAATATATAATTTATAAAATTACTAAACTAATTAGTAAATACAAATTAATTTAATTTATTAAGATAAAGATGCATTGTGTGCATATTTTTTTTTAGAAATATGTATTTTTAAGCACAAAAATAAGCATATACCAAAATAAAGAAAAATGATTATTACTATGTAATTATTTATAATATTTCTAATTAAATTTTTATTTTTTTTACTTTAAGATCAAATTCTAAACATAATGATATTTTTACATGAAAATAAATGACATTATTTTTACAAAAATCTGTATTTTTCACTATTCAAAGAAAAATAAATCTTTTCGAAAAATAAAAAAAACTCAGACTAAGATAATATTGACTTGATGATTTAAAAAAATATGGTAGTTTAATAAAATAAATTTTAAAAAATCGTATAAATTAATTATAATGTATGTGTGTTTAAAATATAAAAATACTATTTTTGAAGCATAAAATGAATTTATTGAAAATTAAGAGATTATTGGTTATCAATTTATAAATAATTTTTCATTATTTAAAAATTGTATAATTTTTTTTTCATAATAATTATATTATTATTATTAAATTTTAATTTAATGGTTAGGATATGAATTATTACTATATCACATTTTATTTAGACATAGGGTTGTGAGTAAAGATATCTATGGTCCACTTGTAATTTATTTAAAGAAAAATATATTCTAAAATATTGGGGTTTCAAATTATCTCCCATTTATATTAATTATATCCTCTCAAATTATTTCTTGATAATAAAGAGGTTTAATATTTTAAATTACCATTATTGAAAACCCACATTGTAAAAAGGAAAATAAAACTTCCTTTGAAAATCAGAAGTGGGAAATATAAAGGTTGCCTTAAAAACACATAATCATGATCTAAGATAAAGAGAACATTATTTGGATGTTAAAGTGTAGTCATGAAGGAGAAGTACAATGTACAATTAATAATACATAGTGATAGAGAACTTATATATATATATTAGGTGCTTGGTGGTATAATTACATTAAAACACACACACACACACACCAAACACACATTGGCCAAAAAGTCTGGCCATATCCTCCAAGGGGATATACCACCCACTAATCCTTATTTATTTATTACATTATCAGTAGAACTAGTGGGAATGAATCCCATTAAATAGCCCGAAATCCCAGTGTAGCGTCAGGATAGCGTCATCCTACCCGTGTCACTAGGCCTGCATTATGCCTGTGTCACTACCTGCCGGCATCATGCATGTGTGACCACCTTCCTGTGTCATCATCTATATCCCTAATTACATTGTATTTATATATAACATGCACCCAATAGGTATTGAACCCACGATCTCATGGACACTAATAATGATCCTTTAATACTTAGGTACATGCTTATTGGAAAATGAGTTATTGGGTAATGAGGTATAGGTGGGTTCCACACCACGCCTGTCCTGACCCCACCCACAAATACCATGCCACACGCCCCAAGATAAATTTGAGTGTGTATGGAGTTGAACTTGCACCAGTTCCATTTCCAAGGAGTGTCCACCTTACACATTACCACTTAACCAACCCCTGTTTTGAGTGATAGAGAACTTATTCATGAGAAAGATGATGAACCCAAAACCATAAATTAACGATGGGTGGAAACAACCGTAAACTCATCAAAAAACTTATAAAAAGGGAAATATAAATTTTCAAAATCAATTTTCCTATATTTGAGGAATTATTTTACCATTGATTATGAGAAAATATAAACATGAATTATTTCCATTTTATAATAATAATTTTACCCTTTTGTTGTGCTTCCATAAATTTTCACTTCTATCACATATCTTACTTCAAAAAATAAATATTGAAGATAGATAATTCATTCTTTAAGTAATAAAATTAAATTTTAATAGATCAAAAGATCTATAAATTAATGAAAAGTCATTCCATCTTTCTCTAGATATTTATAAATACAACAATGGTTAGAAAAAGTTATTTAATATAAATAAATATTCATATTATGAAATAATACATTAATATTTAAAAACTCAAAAATAACAAAAAATTTTATACTTAAACCATTCCATAAATTGTTAACCTTAAAACTCTTCCAATGCATGTTTAACAAAAATAAAAACCTAGAATATTTCATCACATATTTTTTCTAAGATCTACTTTAGTTTTTATTCCCAAACCTGAAAAATTATATCTTAATTTAAAAAACTAATCATGTGAATACCATGATCATATATTCTCTTCAAACATTTAATACTTTCCAAAAATAACCCAAATCACCATAATCTCAATAAAAACATATATTCTTTATAAAAAATTTACACTATCCTTATTCTTTAAACAAAATCAAAGACTATAAAATATATTTTATGAAATCAAAAATTCAATAAACCTCATAAAATATGAAAAATACTCTTTTTCATAAAATCACAAATCATTTTCAAGGTCAGTAATACTATCCAATTTACTTTATCAATATCTATCAACTATTTATCTAAAATAGTCTTTATTATCTCAAACATAGACATATATTAAGGGCTATCTATCCCTCAATCATTTTTTTACCGAAATATCACTTTACCACTGATGAACTTTTCTAGGTTATTGATACCATTAAATATATATTTGAAAATATTAAAAAAAACTACTAAAGAAAAATCCTTAAATGTTTTATGATTTTTATTAGAGGAAAAATGGCACCACACTCTCCCAGAATAATGATAACCTCCCCAATGATTTTTTTAATTCTTCCACAGTGATCAACTATAATCTTCTTCCATTCATTTCATCGACCATCTACTTTAGAATTATTAGAGGCATTTTTGGTGGTAGATAAAATTCATTTGATCTCCAATGAAGGATGTTTGGGAAGTTTCATCCAAGAATCTTCACTGAAGTGTTCTCTAATTCCCATTAACTCATAGAATAGTTTTTTCCATCATTGGGCCTTCCTCTCTTCCATTTCTATGCATATATTTTTTGATTCCTTTCTGTTTCTATGAAGATGGTGGTTTTTTTCCATTGAATTTATTTCTAGTGGTTAATTAAATACATCTCTATTTCTTATCCCATTATGAATTAATTCATTGTTCCTTTTATCAGTTTGTTTTGTGGAGTGGAATATATTAGGTGACTAATGAAAAACTAGGATTGTTCAGGATACAGTGTTTCGTATTGGATATGGTTTGGTGTGATTCAGAGGGATTTAAGGATGATGATGGGAGGTTCCTATGGATGATTAAGGGCATGGCTGATCTGGTTGATAGTCTTCTATTCATTTTTTAGGTATTTTTGGTGATGGAAGTGACTTACACGAATGGCATGTCGAATTTTATTTATAGATGATATCCTATTATGGCCTTCTAGTTGTTTGTTTGATTCGGTTTGGATGTTATTTTGATGGAGTCTACATTGAGTTTAAACAGATTATTAGTTGGGTTTCTGATGTAGTTTCAAAAATTTCATATTGTCTTGTTTTATTTGGTTTGAGATATAACATTTTGTATAATACACTATGTGGGCGACCTCGAAAGAGTGTTGGGTATCCTGACACCCAACACCAGCTTTCTATCATCTTCTTGTGGAAAAAATGGGTACCCTTCTATTGAATTTTTGAACAGTGTTTTCAGTCTGGTTTTGTATTTCCTCAGGTTGAGAGTGTGGTGAGTCTCTTACTACTTTATATAGTGGGTAGTTCAAAATCGATATAGGTTTTCTAGAACCCACTATCTATCCCTCCACCAACATTATTGTGAGGTTTGTAAAGGTTCTCTACTACTTTGTGTTGTACAATATGAAACATATTCTTAGAAAGGGGTAGGGAATCATCAATGACTGATTCCTCCACTATATTTTCCAGTGACACATGGGAGGGATGAAATTTTATGATTCTTGTATTTATATTTTATACCTATTGATCATTCAAGACCATGTGATGATCTTTTGGTCTTTTTTATTTAAGTCATCTGTGCCATTATGTCTTTTATTGGTTCCCTTTCTAACCAGATCATAAATGGGTTGCTTATTTTATGTTAAATAAAGTTGGATTAACCCTCAACCTATTAAAAAATGTTTTTTATAACCATAATATCATCAATAAAATACTTATACAACATAATTATTAAATACCAATACATAAACACTTCAATTATTATATTTTAATAATTGGAATAACCCAGGACCTTCCGTAATCTTGGAAATATCCCTTGGATTTGGGCATTGTATTAGATAATTCCTAAGTCCCCCAAAGACAAGATACTGAACTATAAATGGTACCTTTCTATATAATTTATTTCTTTCCATTGAACACTATTTTTTTTCAAAAAATTAATTTTCTATGCCCTTATTTTCCTCACATAATATATCTTCCCGTTCCTTTGAGACATTTCCTTGGGTTAGTATTTCCACATTCTCAATATGTAGAAATATGAATCTTCTTTCCCCTATTATCTCCAAGAAACTCCATTTTTCTTTTATTTAGTTATTTTTGAAAATCACCTATTATTTAGTTTTTAAATCATTTTTTGAGATATGTGGTTAGGCATAATCACAAGATTTTTTATTCCACCCTCTATTTTATTTTGTTTCTTATAAGGAAAGTCACTTAATTTTAAATTACATTCATTGTAAACATAATTACATATGGTTACAACTATTAACTAAAACAAAAAAGTTATAGTGTGAGAAACAATAATAAGTGTAATAAACCATACAAAAATTAAAATTGATTATAGGATGTCTAAATATTGACACCTTTTCAATCTATGACACTTTAAATTTAACCTAGTCCATCCATGGTCAAATTTAAATATTTCAAAATTGTTTATAAAGAAAATGATAATTAACCATGAATATAAATTGGGAGTGTCTAGCTAGGTATTCATCCTTAGTAACACACATCTGGAACTAATGTCGATCGAGTTATTACCCAATCCACCCCATTCATATTTTCTACACCTAGGTTCATATTTGCCACAAGCACATCCACTTGATAGTATCCTGGTGGGGATGGATTTTCTATGAAAAAAAACTCATTTATTTACCATAACTTCGGTTATTCTCATATATATAGGCTTATCCTAAGGATTATAACTAATTTTTTTTCATCCTTGTTTCCAGCATTCACTAAAACCTTCTCTAATACCAACTATGGAGAACCCAAACTTTCATACATAAATATTACATATTTTTATATGAATATTAATTATATAACATTATGAACCATACTATAATTTTAAAGGTTTATTGTCTTTTGAAACATAGATACATAAAAAATGGGTAAATAAGATATCTACATCATTTCCAATTAATTTCTTCAAAACTATCACCCATATCGAAAATATCATACTTAAAACCTTTCTTCATAATGTAAGTAAGAGAAAAATAATAAAGTGTGATCTCAGATACCCAATAAGGGTAAATATAAGAGACATAAATTAATGATTATAAGTGGGAGATGATGAGAATAAGAGTTTGAGAACATGATTTTGACTATAATCATACCCAATATGTCGAATATCCTAATCATAAAAAATTATGTAAGGTTTTCTCAAACTAAATACAGAATAAATAAGAGTTATGAATCATAAATAATCAATAACGGGTCATGAGAACATATCATGAGCATAATAAATAAGTTTTTGGAATTCACAGAAGCATATAAAATCAATTTATTAGTCAAGGATCACTCCCAAGACTATCATTGTGGATAATGTACCATAATGGAAAAGACTACCTAGTTATTTCCAATATTATCTAAGGAGTAAATTCTATCCACCCAACTCTATTATCTATTAGGAGTTTATTAACTCCATCATATCTTATAATTTTCGAAAATCCTTTATATTTACCACATGAATTGGGGAGATATAATAGACCGACCCATCCTTGGTTTAGAATATAACCACACGTCTCTGGTTTATAATGGAACCACCTATCACATAATAATAATTCATTTATATGTAAAATTAGATAATATCCCTTCTAAATAATAAAAAACCTCAAATTATGTTTTTATAGATGAAAAATATATTTAAAATACCATTAGAGATTTTTTTGGTAAATACCCTTTTTATTCTGAAATTAATTAAAAATTTCAAAAACAATTTAGGAAAAAATTTGTTTGAATATAACCAAATAAAATTATAAAGTAATCTTCAAGGAAAGGAGTATTCATGATTCAGGGTAATGTCATTCATGAATTGCTGATTAAAATAAAAATTCATTTCACATTATCAGTAAAAAGATAAAATGAATTTATTTCAAAAATGACCAGAATACTCCTTTAAAAAAATTTATAAAAAATTAAAAAATGGGAAAAAATAATTTAATAGATATTTTTATAATTTTAAAAACATTCTTGAAAACATTTTTAAGAAAATATCTACATTGAAGAAAGGATTCCTCAACAAATTTAGAAATTAGATCAATTTTCCTATAAAACATTCTTTCCGTATATTGAGTATTTAAAGAGAAGAAAATGAATGGAAAACAAGTAATCTATTGAAATAAAAAGTTTATAAGAAAATGAAAAATATTTATGAGATATAGATTATATAATTTCTTCATTAGAAATTTTACCACAAATAATCTCAGTTAAAATGAGATTGTTACAAACAAACACTTTCCGCTGGGGAAAATTTTGAATCATAACCCCCATAAAATAAATAACATATAATGAAAGTTTGAATATCATGAAAATAATTAAATTAATTTTAGACCATATCAATGGGCCTGTAGAAACTACTCATTTAGGAATATAAGTGTATAACATTGTGCATGTGTCAATGAAATGAAATTTTGATGAAGAACCCTTATAAATTTTAGTACCTTTTGAATGAAAATTTACTAAAAGATTTTAAAATCACATGGTTATGTAAATTAATATAACTAAATCTTGTATTATTCCAAAAAAATTTCTTTTGTAGTATATACATAATATAAATACTAAATTGGTGGATAAAATTTAAACATGTCTCGATGAAGATAAATTGGCAAAAAACCCTTACCTTATATCAGATATTAGTTCATAAGAACTATAACCAAATTTATTATAATTAATTTATTTTTATTATAATACTATAATATAATCATATTAATACATATAATATCATATATGATCAACTTATACCATTTCAAAACCAATTTATTAACAATTATATATTAATGTTGTCATTTCAGGTGTTAACTCTGTTTTTCTTGTATATTTTAGTTTGATAGTTATGGTCCTTGTAATTTGATCATAGTTCCTCAATATAAATAATATTAATAGTAATATAAATATAATATATATTTATTATAAAAATATTTATAACCATTAATATTAATTAGTGATGAAAAATGAATGACACAACTTCATGGAGACAGTAGTTCGTACGTACACATGAGTGATGTTTCCACTTTTTGATAGATTGGTAAAATATAGTTAAATTATTAATAAACTTTAAAAAATCATTATTATATCATAAATAGAATATATTTTCATTTAATATATCCTTTTTACCCATAAAGTAATGTGTAAATTATAAATAATTTATATCACCTCCTGGAGGTGGTAGTCCACACGTATGCATGAGCGATGTTTTCATTTAGAAATAGATTGGTAGGTAAGATGGTTGATATGAAATTATACTTAAAAAATTATAATAAAGTAATAAATATCATATATTAACATTATAACCATCATAATAACCACCCATGAAATATGGTGATGGAAAATGAATTGTATCACTACGTGGAGGCAGTAATACACATGTACACATGAGGGATACTTTCATCTCTAATTTTATTGATAAGAGGTGGTAATTGGTTGTTACATAATCGTAATAACATATCATTATACTTATTAATCTATATTAATCATTTCTTTTTTTATGGAACATGTTTATAGAAAGTATAATAAGAAATAAAATTGAAAGAGATTTGTTAAGATCAATACCTCTTCTTAAAGAGACCTCCTTTGGATTAAATCTTAATCATTGATGGTATTGTATTTGTAGGATACCAGAAGATATAATATGAAGGGAAGGATTATATAAAGGTTTTGTAGTAGTTATTTTATGATATATAAGTATCAAATGTTGTTAATAATGGAGGTGGAGTGATTCCCTTTTATAAGCAAGGTGAGGGACACACGTGTAATTTATTTAAAGTTTTAATTATATAAAGCCGCTTTCATGTGATTTTTCCATGAAATGGAACATTATTAGAAGTAATGACAACATAAGGTTTAATTATATTCAAAAAATAATAATTATATAAGTGTTGTTGAAAATATTACCATTATCTCTTATTTTAACCCCCAATAAACCTATTTTAACTTTAATCATGGTAAAAAATGTTACTATTTTTACAATTAAATATGACACAAAATTATGTAGACCATATTAAATAATGTTATTAATACTGATCCAAATATGGAATACATTTTAACCAATTTAATTTCTATGGGTTTTTGACTTTAATTTTGAATAATCATGCAAACTCCAATGAAAAATAGTTTTAGAAAATTAAATTTTAGGCATAAAACATAATCTACTTCCATTAATTTTAGTGTAAAAACTAAAATATTATTGCTAAAATGTATTATTGAATATATAATATATAAATTTAATTAAAAAAATTATTTGATAGTTGTTAATTTAATTTATTAATATAAAAACACAATGCACACATAAAAATGGGTTTTATAAAAATGTGTTTTTAAGCCCAAAAATTAACTTATACCAAAATAAAGTATAATGATGATTCCTATGTAATTATTTAGTTAATTTTAAATTAAATTTTACCTATGTTTCTTTAATTTTAAATTAAAAACATAATGAGACCTTTACTTGTAGAGAAATGATTGTTTTTTAAAAAATTGACGTTTTTCAATACTCACTGAAAAATAAATATTTTTATAAAAATCAGTATAATTCACCCTAAAATAATATTGAAATGATTATTTCAATAACAATATTAATTTTATAAAATATGTTTTTTTCAAATAGTATAATTTAATTATACTATTTGTACGCATACAATACAATACATACCATTTTTGATGAAAACATATTTTTGAAGCATAAACTGACTTTACTGAAAATTAAGGACACATTTTTTTAAATTAATCAAAACTATTTCATTGTTTAAAAAATTTTACCATATTTTTTATTATATCATTTTTATTTTTACTTTAAATCAATTTAATTTCTAGGTTATAATGGATGACTAAAACATGGTTAATTTAGACACAAGGTTGCATGTAAAGAATGGTAATGAACAATTGTAATATATTTAATATAAAATATATTATAAAGTTTTAGGGTGTTATAAAAAACCACATAGAGTATATTTTTATGAACCCAATAATAATGTTTAAATATAATATTTTTTTAGAATTTTCTAGATCTCTCTATGTGGTCAACACATAGTGCTCTTTCAAATCTAAAACTCTGCTTCTAGGGGCTGTGATTTTTTTGGATTAGGATTCATCAACAACATGGGGTGGAAATGTGGTGAGGTAGTAATGGTAAAAAGAATTATATATTTAGTCTTAGATGAATATATTTATTTAATAGGTGAATTGAGATAAGTAACAATCAGTGGAAGTTCATAAAGAAAGGTCTCACTTTGATACCAACTTATGTATCATAGAAGGGTAGAGGATGAGAGTAGAGGTGGAGGATGGAAAAAGTTTAACAATTAGGACTTTTTGAAGAAAAAAACAATAACATAGTGGTTGTATCATATTGAGAGGACTTAATATTCAATAATAATATTGAGTAAATTTAGTAACGGTTCTGTATGGGGGGTCTATATACCCAAAATCCCTTCAGTAAAAAGTAATAATAACAAATCAACATAAATACTTAAAAACAGTTAAAATAGAAAGAAATAATAAAGGATATAATTTAAAGATAAAAATACATAAAATAACTATATAAAATAGTAAAAGAAAATAATATAAATAAATACCCTTAATAAAATAAAATAAAATTAAAATAACACAAACACATTGGTTGAAAATATCATCTCAGCTACTCTGGTCCAATACGACATATATAATTCATTAGAATAAAATTAAAAAATAAGTAAGATAGGTAATTATTGGGGGATGAATGATTTAATAATTTAAAAATATCCCAACGTATCCTGGTTTAACTCACACAAGACTAATCCATGTTGGGTCAGATCATGTTTTTTCGAGCTTGGGAGTATTATTTAGGTCGAAATAGGTCGGCCCACACACTACATTATCTTGGAGTAGGCATGATAGTGTAATTTTTTTTGATTATTTAGGTCAGGATAGGCTTGAAAAGTGTGACCACAGGATCCAACTAATTAAGCATTTATTTTTAAAATTAATTATATATATAATTTTATCCGATATTTTATATGAAAGAAAAAATAAATATTTTCAGTATATAACACCATTTTTATAAAATATTTTTAAATTAAAATTTCATTTTATTTTTTTATTAAAATAGAATCCTAATATTTGATAGAGTTGGAACTGAGGTTTTGGTTTAGGCCTTCAGGTGGGCCTTTCAGTTTTGGTTTTGAGGCTGGCTCAGGCCCAACCTAGTCCACCCCTAGGTCTCGCTTTTTATGGTGCGGCTCAGTCGAGATAGAAGCAAAATTAGGTAGTACTTCGGGATAGAATTACATCCTCAAGAGGAATAAATATTTATTTAAATAATATGATATTATAATTAAATCAAAAATAATTATGTTAATAATTTTATTTTTTTAATATAAGAATGAGGTTGTTTTTTTATCCTGTCTAAAACCAAACATGTTTTTTGACTCTTTGGTCACTCTATACTTTTAAAAGACAACTGTTTTATTCTATAAAATAAGACTGATAAATGTTTAAATTAAATTAATATAGTTAAAATATTTAGAAAAAATAAAAGGAATAAAATATTTTTAAAAATTTGGTGAAAATATCATAGAAAGGAACATCTTTTCTAAAAAAACAACTTCCACACTATGTTTTCTTAAAAACATTACTTTCATATTTATTTTATATTTATTATATATATATGTAGAAAATATTATAAATAATATTTTAATATTTTTAAATTTCTAATAACATCATTAATTTAATTAGAAAATATTTATTAAAATCACATTGAGCATCCCCTTTATAAGGGAGTTCTCATTAGAATTATTTAAGTTTTTTTATGTGATATTCTGGTTCCAATTTTCTATCATTGCATTACTAATGTTAAGAAGAACTCTATTTTATAAGGGAAACTTGAGTGGTGTTTAAAAATATATTTTTATATTACATTAATGAATTAATTATGAGTTTAAAATAAATTAAATATTTCTTCAAATTTATATATATATAGAGACACACACAAAAATAATTTTTATTATATATATTTATAAGGAAGCATTGAGTTGGGAATATAATTTCTTTAAGTTTATTTAAAATTGTACATTTTTTAGGAAGAAACTTATTTAAAAAAATATATAAAATGTTCTATGTTGGAAAACATATTCTACTAAATTTTTTATTGTGTTTTTTAAAAAATATAGCTTCCATATAAATCATTAAAGTATTATATTTTTTCAAAGTTTCTTACCTTCTACGATATTTTCACTTTAATTAAGAAAAATTTATTCTTCCATTATTTTGATAAATAATTTTATTAAAATTTTTAAATCCAAACATTTACAAAATGAGACATTAGACCTTGTTTTGTTGGTTGAAAGTTTGGGGTGTGGACTCCAAATAAGCTAGTTGGTTTAAAATTAAAATGTATAACTTTTTTGATTGTTATTATTGTACTCATGTAAATTCAACCTGACCTGACCATTTCTTAACCTACCTAGGTTGAGCTCGACCCACAATATTCTCATTATAGGTGCACTAATCAAGTTCGTCTAGGTAAGCCTTAACTGTTTTAGTGGATAAACATGGGTCAATCTCTGGCTTACTTAATTCTTTGTTCCAAAAAAGGCTTCCCATCCTAGGCCCATTGAGATTGAGCTAATATGAACTTTATTTTATTATAAAATAATTATATATATATAATTAAATATATATTTTAAATTATTAATTTATATTATATTTTTTTACAAAATATGATTATAACTATATATATATGCTAAAAAAACACCATTTAACGTTTTTCATTACCAATCAAACGAACCAATAAATGAAGGTTTCATTTTTATCCAAATCCTTCCTTTAGTGGTAGACTCCACATATTTTAACAACCAACTATGTTATTTTATTCATTTTTTATTTCTTCATCTATATGTATGGTTCATACGGTTTTCCTCACAACTTTGGATGATGAGGCCACCCTCTACTCCCCATATTTTTCACTATTAAAAAGTGCAAAAAAAAGTTATATATATATGAAATCATGTATGTTTTCCTTTTCATGATGTGCCTACAGGTGACCTTTTTGAGATGGTATTTCATGTTGGCCCAAGCCAAAAAATAAAACCCCAATATAGGCCAAATGAACGACTAGCTCTGGGTCTGAATTCTTTGAGCCTCTCCAGATCGAGCTCAGACAAAGTTTAAGACTTCATGCTATTTTTACACCCTTAGGTTATTGTTTCATAGAAAAGTAATCTAATGTAATTAAAATAAAGGTCTAGAAATATAAAAAAGATAATAAAATAAATAAGTGTATATAAACAAATAAAAAATATTTATTTTATTAAAGTTACTTAAATCTATAGGTAGTGGGTTCATTCTTGTTGATATGTAAATAAAAAGGCCCTTGATTCCGCTCAAATTATTTTTTATAGACTATTTCCTCCTATTTATAATAGTTACTTTTGAGGAATGTTGTAAAACTGTAAAAATTATTTAAAAATACAATAATCCAGATTAATATAAAATAATTTTTATAAATCTAAAGATTCATTTAGTAATGAAGTAAACCCAGATATATAGGGGAGACATGCTCTATTTGTTGTATGTGATATGTTGATAATCATTTAAAATATTTGGGACTTCCAATTTTTTTGGAAATATATAAGAAACATATTCATTTATCTTGGGAGAAACATGTGTCCCTGTGAGCTAGGGGTCATGGTTTTTTTAAATATGGTTAAAATTAATGAATATTTTCTTATAAAATAGGCTTGGTACCAACTTCATGTGTGTAACACTCTTTGTACATCTGTGATTATAGGAAAATACCCCAAACCTAAAGATACACTTGATATGAGGTTGGGCCTTTGACCAAGATACCTATAGATAAGTATTTATTTTTCTGTAGCTATCATACATGAATCCATTTATTTGAGGATTAGTAATCAGAAATCAGTGAATATTTTGAAATAACTGAAGCTTTACTAAGAAAAAAATCAAACATGCCACTTGATTAGGCCAATATAGTTTGGAAGAGAAGAATGTGTGATGGCTATTGAAAAAATGATTTAATTGTATGGATGTGTATAAAATTAGATTCTTTTTTAAAGAATACATTCAACATTCTAATTGTCTTTTCTCTTTTATTTGATTTTCTTTTTAAGTTCTTTAAAAAGGATATATCTTATTCACTTAAATATATTTATTCTTATATCTTTGGGAATCAATTATAGGTATTCATGTTTTCTATAGAAAAAATATTCTAAAAAGAATATACTTCTTAAAATAAATAATTTTTGGTGCATAATTTTTGCAAATAATATTTTAATAAGAGGTATTATTTTTACTATAAATATTAAGGATGACTAGTCTTATCCTTTTTTGTGGTTTTTAGTGGGAAAATATTTCTTCTACTATTTTTCAGTGTCATAATATGATATATTTATAATAGAACACCAACTTGAATCATTTATATTTCATGGAGTTTAAATATCATTATGATTATTACTATATTTTAGGGGTAATTGGATAAAATGATATTTCTAGAAAAAAATTAGGTTTTCTATACTGGTTTTGTTAAATTTGGAAGAATGGACTACTTTTTTTATTTAAAATTGAGTCTTTTAAAATTATATTTGTCTTTATTAGAATCTTTGGATTATCAAAAACAGGAATATACCTAATGGGGATTTTCCCCTTGGATTTGTATTGCATGTTTGGTCACAAGTGAGAAAAGAGATAACATATTGGAGTTTACTTTATAGTATATTCCTTAAAAGTAATATAATATTGATTTTTTATAAGAATTAATGTTAATTTTTGTTTTATTTTCTACAATAATTATAAATTAATTATTGTAGGAGTGGAAATTTTTCATACGAATTGGAATCCTATTATTGTGGAGATAATGGGATTACTCTATTTCATATCAGGGGTCATAGATAATGAATGGTACAAAGTGGTTTTTGAATTTGGTTTTCAAATTTTGATTAATAAATTTAAAGTGAATTTTCACACCTATACATGTAAGATCCTTCCTTTGGAAGAGAATTAGTATTAATTTCTTGGTTTTTCTATTTTTTTCTAGAATTGGTAACCGATGTTCTTATTTTCTTAAAAAAGGTATTTTATTATTGATATAATATTTTGGGAAGGGTATATACCAAATTTTATATGCTTATTTATATAAATGGGTTTCCATTTAGTAAAATTATTATTTCATTGAGATAAGAAAAATTTATTTCCCCATCTCCCCTATTCTCCCTCCAACCAAATATAACTAAAAATATTGAGTAAGGTTATATAAACTAGTAAAATTATTACAATTTTCTATTTTGGAATAGGGGGATGATAACTATCATTTGGTAATATCTGTGTTTTTTTAAATAAAAATATTTCTCCCTATCTTATTCCTTTCTCTCTCCCTTAACCCCGTCTACCCCCAAACTTCATTTCACCCCATGACCACTAACCAATAATTCCTATTCCACAACCAACATTATCTTATGGAATCCTCATGGTTGACCTCAACCACTATCTCTTTTTTACTTGGACTAGGGTTTTCTAATGGGGTGGAGAAAACAAAGGCCTCATGGACTGATTATAATTTTTTAGCCTATTTAGATAGAATTTAATGTGAGCTAAAAAATTAAGTTTAGTGTGGTCTATATTTTATATGGAACTACCCATGAACAAATTCTTTAATTAATATTAAAAAAATTATAAATAAAAGTATTCATTATTTAAAAATATTAATATTTAATATGTTAAAGTAATAACACAAATGTTAATTTATTCATCTATTCATCAAATGTTTAAAATATATGTTTGGTTGTATGGATAACAAATATGACATTAAATTGACACTATTATAAATTGATATTTTATTTGTTATTAGAAATTTTTTGTTAACTTTTTTGAAGTATTGATAATAAGATCACTAATAAAAATACCACCTTTAACTAAGCTAACAAAACTTTGACAGGTGGGATCTTTTGTTAATGCTTGGTTAGTAACGGTAAAAGAAATATTTTATTAGTGTTTTTTATAAGGTAAAATGAACTATTTTACCATAATAATTTTCTATAGAAAAACAATATACTATAAAAACTAAAATTCTTGAAGAAGGGGTATATTTTCAATAAAAAATCAAAGTTTATTTCAAATAATAAAGATATTATTATAGTTTTTTATATAGTGGAAGTGAATTAGATGGTATGACCAACTTCACTTTAAATCTAAATTTTCATGTAACTGTTTCCGCACATGATTAAAAATCATGTCCAAAAAAAATTAGATTACTCGAATATAATTAAAATTTTTAATCCAGAAGAGGAGGATATTCACATGTATTTAATAATTAATTTATGAAAAGATATATAATTACCTAAACTTGTAATTCTCTTCTTATTGATGATTTGATTGACTATATATCATTACATCAATTTTTCACAAAATTATACTAGCGTATAATCCATATAGTGGTGATCTACACTTGCACTACAATCATTGAACGTCATCTTAGAGTCTTTTGTTTTTATAATTGCTGATCGTGATCACTTGTGTCATTTGTTCTTGATCACAAAAAAAATCCTCATAAGGAGGAATAAATCTTGAGGTTCTCTCATTGTCTTGATAGAGGAGTGGATAAGATCATTCTAGATCACTTGATCTCCCTATATGGCTTGATAGAGTCTCACTATATCCATTTTATAAAAAAAGTGTATTTATGGAAAGTGATATAATTAGATATTTATTATGATAGGATTAAGGCTGGAAAATTTCACTAAGAACCCTTTCTATCTTTACAGTTCTTAATTGGCCCCATGTCCAGTAATTGTAATATTATTATTAATCACTTGGCCTATAGAAAAATATTTAGAATATATAAATAAATATCATTTATATCATTTTCAATTGGATCATTAAGCTCATACCACATTTCCTCATCTATATTTATAGATCCTAGAATAATGAATATTTAATAAATAAATTTAAATTAATTTTTAGATGAAAAAATTATTATATATTTTATTTACTAAACTTTAAAAATAAATATTTATTAATATTACTAAACTCACTTATTATTTTTAATAACTTATGATTAAATTATAGCATTGAACCTAGATTAAATAAATATTATTTATTCTAACTTGTTAAATTCAATAATTAAATTTGACTAAGATTGTGGATACACTTAACATATGAATCCCTAGGTCTCTTTCTCAGTGGAATTTATCATAGTAGCCTAAATTCCAAGGTTATCTTTTAGTAACATTCCAAGGAACCCAAACTGTATGAAGTTAATATAACAATGCCATATAACCTCCTAAGAAGTTTTATCATGTAATATAATCCCTTATCAAAATATCTTAAATAAAATAGATCGTATATCTATTCCATCAACCTTTAAGCTTAATGTATCTTTCTTTGCCTGTATAAGAATGAACTTCCATACTAAACACCATGGCCATGGATTTATCTATATAGTTTAATTCCCCTCAGAGGGCTTGAGATATCAAATCATGTTATGGTATAGATGGTTTAAATCCTTTCACACATTATCTATTAATGAAATATCATTCTTGATGTACATAATATATCATACTATGACACAATTATATTTTATCATGATTTTCATTAATACATTAAAATACATAATTTTTCATATTTATTAATTTATTTTTAAATTTGAAGGATCAATACACATGTCCACATATTAGAACATCCAATGAAACACTGAAATGTTTATTTCCTATTAACATGTCTATTCATATTAGTTCTTTTATTTGATATTACCAAGGTATAATACCATGAGAAGGTTTTTCAATGACTCATAATCCTCATACTCCTAATAGATTATACAATCTATTTCCCATCAGGCGATATCATCCATCTATAAAATATATATTCAAGAAAATTGTCATGGAACCTGTAGGTTATCATCATAGTAGAGATATACTATGAAATTTTAGTGTGACACATATTCTTATGAAATTATTATCAAATAAAAATTTATATAAAAGGAACAATCTTGAAGTTATATAAAACATTAATGATAATAAAAATGTGTAATAAATTATTAAGATATTATAATATAAGGAAACAAATCAAAGAAACTTCCAATTAAATAGGAGCCAACTGACCACGACCTTCACTCCTATATATATCACATGATACTCACTCCTTTTCTGAGATAAAAGCTTGATCAAGGGGATGCCACATTTTCCTCTCTGGATAATCTGTTCACCACCACATTACCCTGTTGAGAAGAATCTATCAGGAGATGCAACTTTTGAAGTATGCGCTTTATCCTTCGGTGTAACCTTGGAACTTTGGAGGTATCTTTCACTAAATAGTTATCATAATAAACCTTTATTGAGTATTCACTAACGAGAACAACATTAATGTGTTGAAAAAAATTTATGAATCCAAAATTTTTTCCTTGGATGCATCAGAAGTTCTAATATACTAAGACTCTACTATAGATGTGTTGAAAACTAGATTATTTGTTCTCTTCCACCTAACAGATCCTCTATGGAGAAAAAATAAAAATCCAAACAATGATTTTAGAACTTCATCATATATTTAAGTGATATAATCTGTATATCTTTTAATGGATAGAGTTTCATCTCCTCCATACACTAAGAACATATCCTTAGTTATCCTCAACCTTAATAGTGTTACAATCCTATTCAACAGAATTTTCTTTATGTGTTCCTACCATTATTAAAATATAGGAATCATCAAGCTCTATACATAACTTGGAATACATTATGGATCCTATCACAGAAGCATATGGGATCTTACTTATTCCCTCATTGTACTCTTGTATTTTGGGACACATTTTCTTTGGAATATGTATACCATGTGACACTATATCCAATCCCATCTTGGATTATTCCATAGTGAACCTATTCTGTATATGTTAAATAAATATACCTTTACATAGTCCAAGAAACATATTGGATCTATCACACATAGTCTTATACCCAAGAATGTAGGGTGGTTCATCTAAGTCGTTTCTCGAGAAACACTTACTCAACTATACATTAATCTCTTATAAGGACATTATATCATTTCCAATTATTAATATATCTTCTACATATACTATACTTTGAAAACAACCATACTACCACTAAATCTATTATAAACATGTGTATCAAATTCATTATCAAGGAAACCAAATTCTTTTGTTGCATTATCACACAAAATTTACATGTCCAGGATTCTTTCTTTAATCTATAAATGGATTGCTAAAACCTGCATACATTTTTGGAATTTCCTACTACTAAAAACCCTTATGTATGTTTCATATAAACATCCTCTTAAAGGTTCCCATTAAGGAGAGTAGTTTTTATATATATTTTACAAATTTCGTAGTCATGGTAAGATACTTTGGAAAGAAATATTGTTATGTATTTAAACATGGGAACTAAAGAAAGGTTTTTAGGCCAGTTAATATATTAACGTTGTCTAAAAACTTACGCCACTCACCATTATTTATAGGTATTTAATTTACCTTCCATGTCTAGTATTACCTTTAATACCCATTTACACTAGATAGGTTTTACATCAACTGGTGGATCAATCAGAACCCATAATTGGTTCTAATAGATGGAATCCACCTTAGAATTCATTTATTCTTTCCATATTGGAACTTATGAGATATCTACTACTTCCTTGTATATGATGGGATCATTATTTTCAACCAGTAATGATTTATTGGGATCATGGACCAAAAAATCAAATATTTATGGTTATCTTACCTCTCTAGTTCTCCTACACAATACTTTTTTTTCAGGAATAACTTCTCCCATGGGGACCTTTTGAATTGGTTCTAGTATTGAAACTTTTGTCCCTTGAGTATCCAATTCATCAAATTCAACCCTTCTCCCATTATCATCCTTGAGGATGTGTTCCCTCTCAAAAAACATGACATTTCTTTTGACAATAATTTTCTTATCTAAAGGGATATATAAAAAGTATAACCTTATTTCAATGGTAAATCCTCTAATGATACACTACATGACTTAGGGTGATATTTTGTTCCTTGGTCTTTCATTAATAAATTATTTCCAAACCCATACATAAAAATATGAGAATACATGATTATTTTCACTCTAAAACTCAATGGGAAAGTCATTTTCCACTTTATTTGGTGCTCATTTTAGTAATCATGATTACGTCTATAATGAATATTACCAAAATTATTATGGAAGGCTTGCATGAATCATCATTGAACGTAACCTGTACAGTAGTTCATGGTCCCTACTTTCACTAAAATCATTCTAATGCATTGTAGAAGGTAGACTAAGTTAAGATAGAATCACAATATCCTATATAAGTTCAATAAATACTTATTTAAGATATTCACTAACTTGATCCAATTGATGTGTATTTATATTCTTACCAACATGATTCTCAACACGATTCTTGAAATATTTCAAATTCTAAAAGGATTAATTATAAAGACCCAGCCTTAAACATTACACAATCTTGAATTATGTCAAGAATTCACATTGTGGATTTTTTCAGGTTTAGAGTTTTAGATAATTAGGCCATAACTATTACATAAAAATTTGAATATTAAATGTAGACACTACTACCCAGTATCCATTTTTCATAAAATAAAAACTCTTAAAAAAGAGACATGTCTAGTCCCATGTTTTAGACAACATGACTTTTCCTTGATCTCATCCTTGACCCTATTCATCTTTAAGTCTTGTGGAAAACATTTCGAAAACATGGGATGAGCATAAAAATCTCAGTAAGGGTTATAAAATAACGAAGAAAAACATTATCCCATCAATAAATACAAATCAATAAAATCATACTTTCCAATCATAACATACCTTATGAAATCATAAGATTTATGAATGACACACACAAATCCTGAATCCTAAAGGTAACGTAGCGAATTCATAACATACTTACATTGTAGCTGTCAAATATATATAGGGAGTCACATTTGGAATACCCATCATTGTATATTCCTTAAATCTCTTAAGAGAAAAATTAAAGTTTACCTCTGTCACGTTACCCAATGCATTAGAGAGCTATCTCGGGCTCACCCGCCCTAGGTTTATCACAGAACCACCCATATACATAAACAATGCCCAATAACCATAACATATTCATAACACATAACACAATCATTAAGGAACAATAACATTTCTACATTCCAATCACAATATATCAAATCAAGATATTGAAATAAACAATGCTCTATCAAATCATTTTTAAAACCAGTTAAAAACATTTAATAAAGAGGTTTTTGTGTCAAAGTGTCCCTTACCACCTTGATGTTTTTAAATGAATTATCATTTTAAAACATTAATGTACATATAAATAAATAAATCCTAAAAACCATTTTTGAAAACATGGACATTAATGAGAAATATTTATAAGAATAAATCTTTAAAACATTTAAAATGATATTTTTGTTAAAGAGTTTTTAACCAAATGAGAGATGCTTGAATACAAATAATTGAGAAATAAAATTTACTCAGAAATTTATAATATCATGAGAATAAAGGGATTCATGATATAATATGCCAAAGTATAGTATTTACACTATATAAGAGTGCATTGATTAATAACAACTATTAAGTCTCAATGGAATATAAATTGAGACGAAATTCCTTATAAAAATAGTATCCTTAGATTAAGGATAAATAAATTACATAATAATGTGTGACAAATAAGAATACACTCATTATAAGTGGATATTAAGTGTGAAACAATCCTATTTTATTCACATATGTTCATATGACTACATAATCAATAAGTATAAGTTTAACCCAAAGAATTGAAATTGGGTGATGAAGTTCCCTTATAGAAATTTGAAAGCCTAACGACTTCACATTAAAATTCAGAAAATGAATTGATGAGGGAGAAAAGGGTATCTCATCACATGGACATAAAAATTACAGTAATAAGGATATAGAAGAACATATCCCAACATAAGAAGATATAAATTAAATGACATAACAAAAAGATGTCGTTTAAAACGAGGATGGTGAAAGCTTCCCTTACCGATTTGGTAACTTACGAAACATACATCCCATGAAAGATGGATCCTACAATGAATATGTCAATACCCATAAATTTAATTATATTACACAATGAATATAATCATGTTAATTACATAAACCACACAAAAGGAAATAGTGGCAATATAGTGTGAATCTCAGGGGAGTAAAAAGTTAGATGAAAACCCCTTACTATGTTGTAATCAATCGACTCGTATAAAAAAAGTTAATAAACACCAAATGAATCACATAATTAAATTAATATAAAAATAATCATGATAATATATATCAAATGGTAGTACACAATACAACACATGAAATAAATAAGTGGTGAACAATAGAAATCACACGGAATTGAAAGTGAGATAAGAAATCCCTTACCACATTGTAATCAATCGAGTCGTATGACCAAAAGTTAATAACCACCAAATGAGTCACATAATACTATGAATAAAAAATAATCCTGACAATTTATATCAACTAACAGTACACAATACACCACATGCAATAAATATGTGGCGAACAATGGAAATCTCACAGAATTGAAAGTGAGATAAGAAATCCCTTACCACGTTGTAATCAATCAATTCGTATGAACAAAAGTTAATAACCACCAAATGAATCACATAATAACATGAATATAAATAGAATAATGATAATATATATCAAATGGGAGTAAAAAATACACCACATGTAATAAATAACTGGCGAACAATGGAGATCTGACAACATTAAATGTGAGATAAGAAACCCCTTACCACGTTGTAATCAATCGAGTCATATGACCAAAAGTTAATAACCACCAAATGAATCACAGAATACCATGAATATAAGGAGAATCATGATAATATATATCAAATGTCAGTACAAAATAAACTACATGCAATAAATAACTGGAGAACAATGGAAATCTCACAGAATTAAAAATGAGATAAGAAACCCCTTACCTCGTGTCCGACTTGACTTGTTTGTTCCTTGTTCTTCCTGAATAATAAACTTAAGTTAATTTATACTTTATTAAGAACCCTTTTTAAATTTTATTATTTCTTTTATATCACTTATTACCATGTTATAAACATTATGTAATCTTTTAAGTTAATAATGGTCATTTTGTTGATATTTGGTACTTGATTAAAAAATGAACACCTTATAATTAAAAGTTTTTCATGTGGTCAAGTGTCCATTATATCCAAAATTATATTAATGATTTGTATATCATATATATCTATTATATATATTTATTTATAATAGTACATAACATTTGGAGATAAGAAATTAAATGCATCATTCATGGAGATGGTAAGTCGTACGTACGCATGAACGTTACATTCATTTCTATTTCATATTTCAATTGAATGAAAAATTATTGATACAAAGTTATATTATAATTACAGTATAATATCATATATAATTTCAAAAACTCTATCCTTTATACATACCTTATATATTATGAACGATTCATATCACTTTGAGGGGGCTATAGTCCACACTTCCTCAAATGAAATTATCGCGTTTACTCATAATGGTAACCATAAAGGTATGATATAAATTAAAAATAAAAAAGAATAAAGAAAACATAAACATAATATATATAATATATAAATACAGTTCCATCATAATGGCCACCATAAGAGGTGGTAGGAGATAAATGAACAATCATTGTTTCGTGAGGTGTTAGTTTTCCACCAACAAAAACAATATGTTTTTTACCCATTAGATGGAGCTGTGTGTAAGTGTAGTTTGAATAATTCTCATAACATAATGCTAGTATATTGATGAAACTTGTGTTGTTATAAATTAATGGAATGAAAAGAGTTTAGGGGTTGGAGAATAAAATAAAAGAAATGAATTTAAGAGAAATCATTACCCTTAATTCGGGTAACTCTCTTTGGTTTGAACCAAAAGGACTTCTTGAGGTGCCTTCTACCTATGGTAAGGCTTCTAAGAGGAATATAGGTATATTTAGAGATTATTTGGACAGAGTTTGGATGATACAAGGGGATTTAGAGGTGTGAGGAATGGGTTAGAAGTGTGGTCTTTTTATAAGGGGGAGGAGGGGTTCTTTAGAAAAGTGTGAAAATATTATTTTATTATATAATGATTTTTAGTTTCTAAAGGTCCATAACTCATTAAGGTTGAAGATAAGATGACTCGAAGTAGAAATAAATTCATAAAATAAGAATTGGATAGGTTTTGGATGTTATTTTAATAATTATAATCCGATTTAATTAAATCATTTATTAACGAGGTAAATACTGCATCATTTTTGTGTCATAAATAATTTTTTTATTTGATGTCTAAAAATTATAAAAAAAATACCATAATTTAGGAAATAGTTTTATATTTCCAATTAATATTTATAGTCTAAACAATAACTTATATAACTTTATGTAAAAATTAATTTACTAAAAGATATTTGTTTGTGCCATTTTGGTCTTTACTTTAAATTAATTAATCTAAAGTGTCATTATCACTCCCAAGTGGCTCAATGGGGTCCCAAAATCAACCCAAGGATTCCCATGGTTGGACATGACTCATAAAGTAAGGTTAGGATAAGTGTTAAGGTAATTTTGTATTATTATAATATTTTTTTTACCTTGAATTACCCCATTTACCTTTAACTATGGTAAATAAAAGTCAAAAATTACTATTCACCAAAAAAAATATTTTCATCTTATTGAACAAAATTTTACTTACTAATAACAACCATGTATGTCAGATTTTTGAAATTAAATTTACAGAAGTGGTAAAATTTCATTTAAATGAAAAAGTCAGTTTTTTAACTACTACTTAGTGGTTTCACTATTCATCAAAAATTGATGTTTTTTAGAAAAATAACAAAAATTCAGCCTAAGATATATTTGATATTATAAATTCAAAAAATATGTATATTTTACAAAATTCAAAACATAGAAGTGGCATTAATTAATTTAAATATAATTTCTTGTTTTTAAAACAAATAGCGTGTTTTTAAGAAACAATATCTAACAAAATATTAACACTTGTTTATATCCAATTTCAAAGTGAAATTTCTTCCAATGACCAGAAATGAATTAAATGGTAAAAAAATAATCTAATTAAAATTTAAAACTATTTAAAAATATAATATAAACATTTAAATAAGCTAGATTAAATGATATTTTTGAATTCAAATACAGTATTTTTCACTATTCATTAAAAATGAATTTTATCAGAAAAATAGAAAAAAATTACCCAAAGTAAATTTTGGGGTCCTGATTCTATATAAAAATTTTATTTGGTCAAATAGAATGTATAAAAGTGACCAAAACTAAATTTAACGAGGGTTCGCCATCAAAAGGTGGTAAATCCACCTTTTAGTGAATATTAGAGTATTTATGCTTAAAATAAAATTCCTTTCTTATTTTATGCCTCTAACTTTAATTGGATAAATGTAAAAACATTTAAAAACATGTATAATCATATTTTAGTTAGTTATATTTATTTTTTCCAATATAACGACTAGGTGTTAAATATCATTTAAAATGATAATATTATATTATTAGTGTGCAACGTAAGATTTTAAAGAAACCCATTGTTGCGTATCGGGTAATCCATCGAACATAAAATCCCCTTTAAAGTAGAAATAATATTTAATTCATAAATATTAATAAATATGAAAATATCATATTTATTATTTACCTGGGATGTTACATTAGTAGTTATACTTCATTAAATTGATGTACTTATACTTACTAAAGTTGTCTATAAAAGTAATAAAGTATGATAATCCACCTCTAGAATCTACTTAAAAGGGTACAAACACATTAGTGTATACCAAATATAGAAGCTTCAAGTCCCTTTAACCATAACCACTGAATCGTGGTTTAGTCAACATAAATTGTAAACTAGATGTATATCTTTAAAGAGGATTAATCTAAAAATTTTCTTTGTAAGACACTTGATTGGGTTTTTTCAAATGATTCTTATTTACATGGAAAAGATTGTGTTTCCAAAAATGGGTGATATATTAGTCTTGCATATTGATATTTTTATCAATTTCTAGTATTTGTTTTATTAATTTACTTCATAAAGACCATTATTCAGCTGTTCCATACAATAACATATGTTATCTTTATAAAATTAGAAACCTTTTTTTTCAAATATGAAAAATAAATCCATCCAGGTCTAATCATGAAACAAAATAATGTTCTTGGTAACACTAGGCACATAATTACAATTATTTAAAACCAAAATCAATCATATCTTCAATGTGATATGGTAGTCTCAAATGGATAGAGTAGCCATCATCACTCCATTGGAATTCCATAGATCCACCACATCTATGGAAATCTAAAAAAAATACTCGGTTTCTATATTTGTATACAAATGTGAGCAGAACAATTAGTATCTAATACCCAACACGTGGATATGGAAAGATTTATCTTAATAATGTATGCACATGAAGCTTCACCTTTCTTTTTTGGATACACGTAATTCCTTTTCCAATGACCCTATTTTCTACTTGAAAAACATAACACATCTTGTTTCTTACCTTGCCTATGTATCTTCTTCTTCTAAGAGGGATAGTGCTCTGAAGGCTTAAACTTGGAATGAGTTTTCATAAACTTTTCCTTGTTCTACCTCTTATTATTCATGATAAGGATAATAGGTTTTTCACACACCATGTATTTATCAACATGGAGAATAATAGTAAGAAGTTTTAAAGGTGACTTATAACTATTTACCATATTATAATTCTCAATAAAACTAGGGAAATTTTTTGGTAGTGAGGACATAATGAAATTTGTGCATAAATTATTAGGGATCCTTAAACATAAGATATGGAGGCACTCAATGTAACCAAACATTTTTATAACATGTTCCCCATTTGGAGTTGACTCTCCAAACTTTTTACATGAATAATGAATTGGATATCCCATATCACTCCAATCTCACCTTCTCTTGATAAAGGTCTCAAAGGGTAGAAATAATGGTATACCTATCCATATCCTCATTGATTTTTATAATATTTGGATATATAGGATAACATGATACATTATACATCAATTGCATCATCCACCTACATAAAATATAGGTACACTTCTTCCTCACTAGAATATTTGGAAATGATCTTGGAAAGTTGGTTTTCCAATACATTTAATTTTTATTGTTGGTGAAGTATAGCACCCAAGAGCCTATACCATTCCTAGAAATTCATTGTAGTTGTAAGGTTGTCATTATATAGTTTGGATCTTAGTGATCTTGTCTAATTTGTTTGATTTTCCATTTATACAAATTAAGAAAAGATAATTATTACTTATTTTGATTAAAAATATATTTATAAATGTAAAATTAATTGAATTCATTTAATCTTCCACTATTTTTTTCTAAAACAAATATCCATCACCATTAGTTTTGTAATATATTTTCTTTTAGATATTCAAGTCTAAATGATTCATATTATCCTTCCCATAAACTATAATTGGGCCTAATTAGTTAGTCAAAGGGTTCTAAACATCCATAAATTTACAGCTGCATGAACTGATAGTTCCTTGAACCACTAGGTGGACTCCCCAATCCTAAAATACTATTTTAAATATTACCTAAATATTTTACTCTCAGTTACACCGAGTCAACTTGGGCCATTAAACCTTAATGAAAAATAAGTTATGTCAACCCCTAAATTCAATATAAAAGTTCTATAATAATAAAAAGCACCCTAACTTGGTTTGGGAAAGAGCTTTTTTACTATGAGGATGTTTCTAACTTAATCCATGGAAGGATATACCAAATTAGTATTTTTGTTGAGGGTTTTTTATCCATTATTAAAAATATCCCTTTTTATCTTTTTAATTACTTTATTAATATTAAGTGGATTTTACTTAAGTGAATAATCATGTATGATAAAATAAGAATGCATAATTCAATTATATTTTATTACATCTTCAATGTTTCTTAATTCATTTATTAGGATATCGTGCAACATTCATAAAAATGAATAATTAACCATGAAACTAATTGAAATAAAACATAAGAGGAATGATCATTAGATTCTATAATGTTGATTTTATCTAATATATGATTAACTAACTATCGATCTTAGGGTAGAAAACATTGAACCGTAGCTTGGTTCATGTCGAAACATTCCATCTTGGCTCCTATGCATCACCTTAATTTTTTCACATTGGATCATAGACCAGGATTGTCTCTACATGGCATGGATTTCTATATTTACATAATGTTTTACTCACACATAGGTGAGAAGTTCCAATTTATTGAATAAAGTGGGTTTATATAATATAATCCATGAACATTCAGGCCATTATATAATAAGGAGGGGATGACATGTAGGATATCATTAATAATTTAACTATAATAAATTTAAAAAATCAATCACATACATAGTGTCGGTCTAATATCATGATCATCCACACATCAAGAAATGTGCATAATTTTTCAATATATTTTATTAGTTACTTCAATTCATTCTTTAATCTTGTTAATTGGCCACAAATTAATCCAATTAATACAATTTATCTTAATTCCGTCCAAGAATCCTTAACTCACCATCATCGATGTTTAAAAAAAATTATTTCATTTATATCTAATTAAGTAAACAAGACTACCTGGAGGAAACATCATTTGATTATACAAAATTTTAAAAAGGAAATAGTTTTAGTATACATTTTTTAATCACATGACATGGCATGTACTTTGTCAAATAAATTTCACATGGAAAACACGTGAACATATTTTGTCACATGTTTAATTTCTTTCTATGAAAAACTAGGAACACTTTCTTCAGCATACTATGTGGCATGTAGTACAGTACATGGGATGTACAGTCTTTTTCCCGTTTCCACATCATACACCCAGGGATTGGTCATTTTTCCTTTTGTGGATGTGTTTGCGGTACACAAACTTAAATTAAAATAAATATCATGTAGCCTCTAATTTTTATGGATCATAAATTCCCATGTCATTTACATGTTATAGTACTTCCGAGTATACCAAATTCTCTGGACTTTTAGAAACCGAGCATTACTCATCATGTTTAGTGGTTATATGTTGTGTTGTTCTTTGAGCAATGTGCCCATTTTTTTGGATCTACAAACTTTTCCTATTTTGTTGGATCTTAGACCTGATTTCATCCTATTTTTTTAGAATTTATCACAATATATTGATGTGGAATGAAAAATAAACAACATTTTATGGTAAATACACTCTATATACTCTGGTTTTGTCCAGGAAGATCCTTTGAGACATCCAGATTGGGTTCTTCAGAAGTTTCTTTGTTTTTAATTATTAACCATTTATGGGATTTGTTAGAGAGAACGAATAAATGGAAGAGATGGACATGTCCAACATTAAAAAAATCGATATAATTCAAATCATGTTTATGGAAAGTAATATAATTATATATTTTTTAATGAAGGATTAGGGTTGGAAAATTTCACACAAAACCCTTTCCATATTTATAATTCGTAATTGATCCCATGTCCAATAATAATAATTTTATTATTATTAATCCATTAATATGTGAAACACGTTTAAGAATATGTAAATAAATATTATTTATATCATTCCCAAATTAACCATTAATCTTATTCTTATTTCTCTGATCAACATTTATCGATCTTCGAATAACGACTATTTAATAAATAATTTTCACTCCACTATTCCATGAAAAATATAATAAATATTATATTCTAAAAACCTGTAAATATATATTTTTATCATTATTTAACGAACTTATTATTTTGAATAAATTTTGATTAAATAATAGTGATCAACCAATAATGAATAAATATTATTTATTCTATATTTTTAAATTCAAAACATTAATTTTACATAGATTGTGGACACACATAGTGTGTGACCCTCTAGGAACAATTTTCAATGGAATTAACAATAACTACCTAAATCCCAAGTTTAGTCTCTATTATTATACCAAGGTACCCAGAGAGAAAGAAATTAATTTCACAATGACGTCCAACCTCATATAACTCTTACATCATGATATAATACATTATCGAAATATCTCAAATCAATAATATTTCATGCTGATACCATCAACCAAATTCTTGATCAATCTTTCTTTAACTTTCCAAAAATGGTATTAACTACTCGAAAAAGTGGCCATGGATTTATCTAGGTATTTTCATTCCCATCAAATGGATTTAGATATAATTTTTTTAAGGGATAAAGGAGATAAATTCTTTCTCACATTAATATAATATCACTTCTAATGTTACCAACCTTTCCCACATCACTGAAAGAATATACCAAAATGGGTTTCATAAATACATAAATGTATACGAGTCCTGATAACCATTAATGATAATATTAAATTATTAGTATCAATTCACACATTCACACATGTGAATATCCAATAAATCATGAAAACCTTGATTTCATATTTACATGCATGTTCTCATAATCTCATATATTAGAGATTACAAATGGAGAACACCATGAGAAGGTGTATCAATGCCTTATGATACTCCTACCCTTAATATCTTATACCATCTATGTCCTGCCGTAAAATATCATTCATCCACATAAAATATATTTAAAAACATTGTCATGGAACCTCTAGGTTCTGACCATAGCGGGGAACTTCTATGATCTTTTTTGGATGAAACATATTATCACGACATCATCACATATAAATATCATGCAAAGGAACAATCATGATGTGATAAGAAACTTTAATAATAATGAAAACATTTAATAATTACAAACAAATTCATTTCTAGGAAACTAACTCCAATTATTGTTACATTACAATATATTTAATATTATATTGTTGTAACATTGTTAAATAAATAGTATATTTGTAAAAAAATGAAAATAGTTACAACAACTACAAAAATGAAAAATATAATAATATAAAATGGGGAGATTTTCTAAGGATCAATCATCCACTGAATTTTTGAATACCAAAGAAGCATGTGTCTCTAATACAATTAATACTTATTTTATTTATAATACATACAAAATTAAAACTAAAAATAGTTGAATTTTTATATAATAAAATGATGAAAATTAAGTGATTAATGATATTTTACCTTTATGGTAAATGATATATAAATATAATAAATAATAAAACATTAATTTATCTATTTATTTTAATCATTAAAATAATGCACAATTACTCACCACAAATTTAATATTTCCAATGTAGAGATATCTTATAAGGTTGGGTGGTATAAAACTATTAGTGAAAAATAAATACTTGCATGGGATAGTGAATATACTATGATATATGATCATCTTTTTCTTGAATATTCTCAGTACTCTAGAATTATAAAATAAAATTCCTTTTATATAACTCAATTCATTTATTTATATAGAAATTATAAGTATTCATTCCAATGGGAAGAGAGCTTGTACACGTGTATAACCTACTTTGAGAAACACATACACATGCATGATGTATATTTTGAGGATCTAAATTATTGAAATTTTCTTTTTAAAAATAATATTTTAGTGATTTGTAGAGAAATTTATTTTTTATTTATAGGATAGTAGGAATCATAAATAAATTACTTCTATTTAATCTTTCATCATCCCTTAAAAAACACTAATAACCATATATGAATAAAGTTATAACAGAGTTAAAAGGATAAAATAAAGGATAAAAAATATATCACATTATAGTGAAACATAATTATGATAAAAACTCTTTATAATTTTGAAAATGAAATTTACCTTGGTTAGGTCACTGATTGGATTGACATGTTTGTTATTCATAAACGTCATAGACTAAGTAACAATCATTTTTCATGAAATTTCACTACAATTCAAAACCATTTCCCATTTTAGATAGTATGATATAAATTTGAAACTAAAAAGGGATTATAATTCTAAAATGTTAGTTTAGAACATTTTAGGAAAATAAATTGTTATATTGACATGTATTTTACTCTAATATATCTTAAATAATTCAATGATTATTGTATAAGTTGATCATGAAAATAAATTATAATTCCTAAATGAACCGATGACCATTTTTCATAATTTTTTTTGGAAAATATAATCATTTTTAATTTATTTTAATTATTGAGCACATATTTTAATAACCTAAAAAATATATAATTAGAAAAATATACTTTTAATCATTAATGAAAAATTAAAAATTTGATTGACGTTAAAATTATTTATATAGATTATAAATTAATTTTTTTACCAGTTTCATAAATTTTTTGACAATTCAAACCCATTTGATCAATTTTTATTAGTTTACATGTGTTTGTAAAACAGAATATACTATTTAACTATAAATAGATACTTTATATTATTTAGGTCACATCACATTTTTTATTTTTGTTTAGTTTGTTTGGACAAGTGAAAAATAAATCAGTATTAATTTTCTTATCTTTTTAAAACAATATGATCTTGTTTGATTTGTTTTTATCCTTATATGTTCATTTTCAAAACTAAAACGTATTTTAATTGAAAAAATACACATTACATCATTTCATGTAATGTGCATATGAAATTAACATGTAGTTTATTCTTAAAGTTGGAAAATGTTTCAATGATCAAATTTCTTAATTTTTCTAATAATTTGATATCTTGTAATCAAATATGATTATTTGACAAATGTTTATAAAAGTAAAAGAAATTTTAATATTAAAAATACATATAACATTATTTAGGGAACAATAAATATTGGATTGATGTTTTCTTTTTTCCTACAAGTAAAAAATAAATCAATGATCATTATCATACATTTTCATAGAAATTTGAATTTTTTTCTAGGTTTTTATAATTTAATACACATTTATAAATATTAAAAATGCACTTTTAATTAATTTAGCTGCATTACATGATGAATTGATATGAGGTTTCTTCTTAAATGTGAAAAATGAATTGATGAATGGTTTCCTAAATTTTTATGACAATATAAACTCATTTTCATGGTTTTTTATCATTAGTCACATGTTTCTAGAATTAAAATGATTTTAAAATGTAAAAATACAGTTTATATAATTCTAGAAAAATATTATTTTAAATATTTGTGTTCTTTTTTCCTAAATTTTTTAAATGAATAGAATATAATTTCCCTAATGTTTCATGAAAATCTAAGTATTCATTCTTGGTTTTGATTATTTGAGGTGCATTTTTTATACTTAAAAATAAAATTTTAATCATTTTAGTCACATCACACATCAGATATATGTTTGGTTTACTCATTCTTGTGAAAAATAAATTAAATAGATTTTTTTAAATTTTTATTTTAATATATTCTCATTTTCTTGGATTTGATCGTTTGAGGATATTTTATAAAATTCAAAAAAAAATTAATTATAAAAAAACTTTGGATCATAATGTGCACGCCACATTTCATATTGACATGGAATTTTCTATTATATATCAAAGATGAATAAATTATCACTGTCTAAAATTTCCATGACAATCGAGGATCATTTTCTTCATTTTAATCTTTTGATGCATGTTTGTGCAACTTATAAAACATTATGAAGATCACAATCGAAGATTTTATTTGTTCTGAATAAAAAATGCCTCCATCCCAAGAAAGATAATTTCAATACTTTTTTTGAAACATGTGAAGAGATGAGCGATCTGTTTCCATAATACAAGTAAAAGAAAGTTGTGTTTGTTTAATGGAATTCTCAATTGAAAAAATTCAGTGAAGAAACACCTATATGTGATTATTATGGAGATTATATTTAAGGAAACTAAGGAAAAATATTGATTTATGAAGAAACATTATCTACAATAGTTTGGAAGATGTTTTGGAAAAATCCTTTTAGTGGAGAAATTGAAGAGTTAATTAGATAATGTTTATTCATGAAGAGAAGCTAGCATATGGATCCTTGTACATGCACACTATTTAATAGTGTGAATGAAAACACATAGATGAAGTTTTGAGTTCATTTAATGTGTTTGATAAATCCCTATAAATATTTTAATAGGTTTCAAATCTATTTGAGTGAATTATAGAATATATATTCTTATTTTAAAAATTGACATAGTAATCTCTATAAGAGTCATTTTTGATCTATGTAGGAGTCATTTTGGGCCGGTCATTGAGTTTTTTTTACAAAGTTAGATAGTGAAATATTCATATTTAATATATATATAATATAATAATATTTTTGTATGATTTATTTAATACTATATATAATTCATCTATGTATAAGTCATATAGGATCACTGTATGTGTCATTTTACTCATATGTTACTCACACAACCACAGATATCATTTAATTCGCTTGGGTTGAAGTCATATTAGAATTTATATTTATTACAAACTATACATTCTAAAATGGTATAATATAGTGATAGTGAGGTATCGATCCCATGAGGAATGTTTTGGAAGACAAGGAACCAGGAATTCAAACCTGTTGATTTGGAGTCATCTTAAATTGGTTTGGGTTTGGGATTTAATTAAATCTATTGAATTTTGTTTAGGATTCAGTGAGAAGGTATGTATCAATATCAATTTTTGGGTTTAGGTAAAAAGTGTAATCATGATCCTAACATGGAATAGTCCTAAGGATTTGGCTACGAAGAGGTGAACAAATCAATAATTTGTTATGGTCAAGCCAACTATATCTATCTAAGAATTACCTATTCCTTGGTCAGGATATAGCTAACAACCTAGATTCATTAACCCTAGATTATATAGTAGAAAGTATCCCAGGATATTAAACATAGAATACTCTACTCCAACCAGGTCAGGTTCATTAATTTAAACATACCATGGTTTGGTTTGCCTAAAAATATCGAGTAAACAATTTTTATATAACCTCATTACTATCCTTAGGGTCAAAAAGTTATGATTTAGAGATTTATTAAGTTTAGAACACCCCTACTCTGGACCCTCACCCTAAGTGGTTTAGCCGCTCATGACAGAAACAATAAAGATTGGAGAAATAATTATAAATATGATAAGAAGATTAAATAAATGGTTGAAACATGACAGTTTTTATAAGAGGGTTCAAAAACCAAGCAGTTAGTAATGATAATGAAATAAATAAATCAACCACTTACTTGAAATAGTAAGCAAGCAAGGACGTATGGTGCAAACACTGTTGAATGAAAACGACAATGGTAAACGAATGTTGAATGGTGAACGATGATGAACATAATGTATAATGCGTAGCGGAATAATCAACGATGCTTGTAATTAATAATAATGTTAGAAACACATGTGTAGAGTTGAGTTGGGAGAGAAATTAAGAAATAATAATTAGAGGGAACTAGAGGAAAATGAGAGAAATTGAAGAGGAAAATGAGTTATTCTCTATTATACGCACACTAGAAAGTAAGTAGTTAGGATATTACATGAGGTAAAAATATCTAATGTAATGTAATCTAGATCCAAAATTTTCTCTAATTATTTTTGAAATTGTAACGCCCTGACCCCAACTACCCAGAGTCGGTGCATTACTTCGTAACATTGGCATGATCACAAAAGATCAAGTCTCGAAAGACCGATTAGTTTAGTATCCTTGGAAAATACTAGATACATTCATAAATCTTACATTACATCATAAAGTGAAAAACTAATAACAAAGTCTTCATAGTCCACACTCATATCCTCTTCTGACTATCCCTGCAGGTCATTCATAAAATACTTCTTCACATCCTAGAAAATATTAAAACATTGAAAGGGGTGAGCTCAGATGCTCAGTAAGGATAAAAATAATGCGGAAGCTTTCATAAATAATCATTAACAATTAAGGCAATGTATAAATAAAACAAAAGCCTTTTAAACATGAACTTCAACATAATATGGCAAAAGTAAAATGAGATAATGCCATTCACTTCTTCACATGGATATTCTACTGGTCGAATAATCACATGCAATAACAATAACCACTTTCATAATGAGGGAATGTATAATGCCGGACATTCTGAAACATTTTGTCAATGCCTCGGCCAAGACATCTAAAATGATTAAGGCCTCGGCCAAAACCATAAATCAAATTGGGAAAGGGCCTCGGCCAATTCCACGTCTAGTTGTCTCATGAGACCTACCGATGCATCGAGGAGCTATAGCGGGCTCCACCCGTCACTTATTAAGTCCAATACATTCCTCATATGAATATGTTTAAACATATCATAAACCATAACATAATCATATCACATAAAACATGCATAAAGGAAACATAACATTTCCACATTTCAATCACAAGATATCAATACAACACATTGATATAATAAAAACGCTTTCAAAACCATTTTCAATACCAAAATAAAAGAAAGTTTAAACTTTGTATTTATTTTTCATTAAAAAAAATGATGGCTTGTAGAGGAAGCCGAAACTCAAATAATGGTCACGGCGGCGGAGAAGTCGTTGTCGCCTCATAAGTACGGAAAGAAAAACATTCCCTCATGTCGTTTAGCAAAACGTTTTGTATAAAAAAGATTCCTCTTGAATAAACATAAAAGTCAAAGGGGTTTATACACCGTATAAAAGAAAGTTGTGTATAAAACCAAATATACCTTAATGAAAGGAGATTGAGACGAAGTCCTTAAAAAGATCATTTTTAACATAAAATAGATCTATTATGTGTATTCACTATAGGTACACATAAATAAAGTAAAAATACAAAATAGGACATAATAACATCATGACATAATTTGAAAGTAGGAGATTAACCCAAAGAATGGAATTTGGGTTAAGAAATTCCCTTACCTTGTGTCTGACTTGACTCAACCGTTCTTTAACCTCCTCAAAATCGGGTAACTCTTTTTGATTTGAGCCAAAGGCCTCCTTGGGAAGAGTTCTACCCAAAGTGAGGCTTATAGGAGTAATAGAGGGATGTTGGGAGAGTATTTGGGCAAAGGTTGGCCGATCCAAATGGCTTGATGGTGTGAATAAGGTGGGAGAGGTGGGGGCCTTTTATAAGTGGAGAGGAGGGGCTCTTTTGGAAAGATTGAAATGTTACATTATTACACAATGCTTTTCGGATTCTAAAGGTCCCACAATTATATAATTCGTGGATAAGGTGATAAGGGTTCGAAATATCCTCATCCAATAGGCTTTGGACAAGTGTAAGCCTTGGATTTTGCATTATCTTCTCATTTTATTTAAATCGTTAAATAATGAGGTCATCGGTGCATCATAATGATGTCATAAATAATTTAATTTATTTAATTTCTAAAAATTATAAAAAAAATACTATGATGTAGGAAATCATTTTATATTTATAATGAATATTTATAATCAATATTTTGACTTGTGTAACCCCACTTAAAAACTTTTTTAGTAAAACAACTCATGTTTGTGTCAATTTAATTTTAACATTAAATAAATATATATTAATGTCATTTTCCAACTAAAGTGGCTCCATGGGGTCCCCAAGTTGACCCATGGGTTGTCTTGGTCTACCATGACTCATCCAATAGGAGTAGGACAAGTGTCAATCCCATCTCATATTATTAAAACATTATTTTTACCTTAAACTACACTAATTACCTCTAATCGCGATTAAGAACCTAAAAGTTACTATTCACCAAAAATTATTTTAATCTCATTAAACCACATTTTACTTCTTAATGACAACCATGTATGTAGGATTTTTGAAAATCAAATCACAGAAGTGGTAATGTTTCATTTAAATGAAAAATCAGTTATTTAACTACCACTTAGTGGTTTCAATATTCATCAAAAATTTAAGTTTTTCAGAACAAAGCCAAAATTTCACCCTAAGCTATAATTGATATTCCAAATTCAAAAATGATGTATATTTTACAAAATTCCAAACATATAGGTTGCATTAATTAATTTTATAATTAATTCCCGCTGTTACAACAAATAGCGTGTTTTTAAGAAACAATTTATATCAAAAGATTGGCAATTGTTTATGTCCAATTTCAATGTTAAATTAATTCTAATGACCACCATTGGATAAAATGGTAAAAATATATTCTAATTATACTTTAAAACCACTAAATAGTATAATTTATCACTATAAATTATTTTGATTAAAAAAGTTGTTTTTAAGTAATTTTCACTATTCATAAAAAATTAGAAGTTCTCAGAAAAATACCAAAAATTCAACATAGGATAATTTCGATATTACGAATACAAAAATGAAGTCCATTTTGAAATATAAAATTTATATAATTTTAAAAAGTTGTTATTACTATTCATAACGGCTACTTTTATTAGTCGCGGTGTTTTAGAACTCGAACTTGCTACAATGCAAGCTATTGCATTATTGAAAGAGAGGCGTATCGTGGAAGCTCGGGGTGTTACATTCTCCCCTCCTTCAATAAATTGCGTCCTCGCAATTTGATATTTTTCTTTGAAAATAGGAGGTTGAAAATAGAAAATACCTTTGTGGAAAACCCACATCGGAAATAAGATTAATATAATTTAGCCTTAAAAAGAGGGAAAGGGAAATGAAAATGTCACCACCCAATTATGATCTCGATTAGGAGAACATTGGTGGAAATTAGAGACATATAATTGGAGGAAAAACATAAATATTCGTAGGGAGTGATTGAGGTCATCAATCACAATCAACTGTCAAATTGAGGGCCTCAAAGACTTCAATCTATGTTGATTTAAAATATCATCAGTTCAACAAGACATAAGGTATTAGGATAACACATTTTTTTGTTTCAATATCCCTTTAATAAAGTTTAAGAATTAATTTATTCATTGAATAAGAGATAGGTATATATTTATGCTTGACAATTAGAGTTTCAACCTTCAACTCATCTTTCACTCAAAAAGATAATAGAACTCAAAAATATTATACTTATCCTAATTTTATAAGGTTCCAAATGTTAACACATACCATTTAGATTAGTAAAATTATTTTGTAATAACCAGGGACTTCTTGTAGGCTAGTGGTAGGAAATAAAGGCCTGTCGCACTATGGTTGTGGGTTCGATTCTTGCAGCTTTGTCCAATGCGACGGTTATGCCCCACCCTGCAGGTTGTCCTTTTCCTAAAAATATAGTACTATACTATTCCAAAAATAATCTTCATAAATGTTTTAACCTTAAACAATACTATCCAAAGATCAACTTAATCCACTCCAACCTTTATAGTTATCCAAAATACCTCTGTCCAGACTTTCTCTAAAAGGCCTCTTAATTCCAAAATCAATTTATCAGATTCCCCAAACAAAGTAAAGTTTCTCTTATTGTCACATACTAAAAATATGATTACCTTCATCATATTAATTCCTTAATGAAAACAACATGTACTGCAGTACAATCCTTATATATATCACATTATTCTTATAACCATAATCTAGTTCTTGAGTCCAAAAACACAAATACAATAATTATTCCGCTTCAACTGTAGTCACAACATAAGATTGTCCTTGATCCCTTGGCCTTTTCTGAGGTAAGTTTCCTTGACGCTTAGGACATTCATTTTCATAATGACCCATTTCTCTACAATTATATCATTCAACTTTGATAGCCTCTTTTTTTCCCTTGCAATCACGCACCTGGTGACCTTTTTCTCCACATTTATAACAAACTCCCATTCCTTTTAGGCAAGCACCGGGGTGATTCTTCCCAAAACTATCGCATAATGGAAAATCCTTCTTTCCCTTTTTCCCTTTATCCGTTTCTTGTTCCACCATTCTCTTCTACTCTTGCTTTACTTTGTAGTCATAAGACTTAGAGAATTCATTTTCTATATTGATAGCACATGAGACAATATCTTCGTATGATGAGAAGGTTTGTGATACTAAAGCTCAACGGAGAAATGGTTTTAACCCGTAAAAGAAATGATCAATCTTACTTCTTGGGTTACGTATATAATCGGAAGCATGCCTCGCTAACCTTGTAAAGTTAGCCTCATACTTTGCGACATTCTCATCCTCCTTCTACCTCAGACTCAGAAATTGCCTTTCCATATCTGCTCGATGGTCACGAGGAAAGTATTTTTCTAAGAAAAGCTCTTTGAACTCCCTCCATTCCATATTCGATACGTCATCATCTTCCTTTGTGTTTTGAATCAGCGACCACCACTGATCGGCATCTCCAGTGAGGCGGTAAACTGCCATGACAACTTTCTCCCTTTCACTACTCCCCAAGGCATGGAATATTTTTTCTATGGAATTTATCCATTGCTCAGCTACTATAGGATTTGTACTCCCATTGAAGGTTTGTGGTTGTTTCCTCATGAAGCGGTCTAACATTGATCCTCCACGTTGCGGATCAGGGTGCTCCATACGAGTAAGGTTGTTATTCATAACCTGCGTGAGTTGTCCCAGTACGGTGAGAAGCTGATCAGCACCAGTTGTATCACTAGATCCACCATAATTATCTTGAGCAGGAGGGTAATCCCTACACGGAGTGCGTGCATTTATATGGTTTCCATTCCTTCCACTAGGTGCCATTTCTAAACAATGTCATAAACTAGATTAGTTTATGAAATAAAATACATAATTCCATATTTGTAAAATAATTTACATAAATTGAACTAATTATGGATATAATCCATAATTATAAAAATGTTTTCTTTGAGGAAGTATATACTCGTAACCCTTCATAGTGGTTTGTAAAGAAAATGGGAATTATCCAAAGCATATCCCCCGGGAGTGTCGTAACCAAGAGTGCAGCAAGGCCCGTTGTCGTGCACCAGTTCCCGTTCGAGTCTAGCTCAAAGCGGTGTTTTCGGGTTTTACCCCTAGGTACATCTGTTCCAGAGTCGCCTCTACCTGCTCGTATCCAGACAGGGATGTATTGCTCGGAAAACTCACAACATCTCTACAATACCAAAATTCTAGGAAGTTCTTCTATACTAATCCTCAAAGTCTATCTTCGGGAAATGTGCTCTAATCAGAGTTTATCTAAATCTAGCTTCCAAGGTTAGTACTAAACTGCCTCTGATACCAACTGTAACGCCCCGACCCCAGCTACCCAGAGTCGGTGCATTACTTCGTAACATTGGCATGATCACAAAAGAACAAGTCTCGAAAGACCGATTAGTTTAGTAGCCTTGGAAAATACTAGATACATTCATAAATCTTACATTACATCATAAAGTGAAAAACTAATAACAAAGTCTTCATAGTCCACACTCATATCCTCTTCTGACTATCCCTGTAGGTTATTCATAAATTACTTCTTCACATCCTAGAAAATATTAAAACATTGAAAGGGGTGAGCTCAGAAGATCAGTAAGGATAACAATAATGCGGAAGCTTTCATAAATAATCATTAACAATTAAGGCAGTGTATAAATAAAACAAAAGCCTTTTAAACATGAACTTCAACATAATATGGCAAAAGTAAAATGAGATAATGCCATTAACTTCTTCACATAGATATTCTACTGGTCGAATAATCACATGCAATAACAATAACCACTTTCATAATGAGGGAATGTATAATGCCGGACATTCTGAAACATTTTGTCAAGGCCTCGGTCAAGACGTCTAAAATGATTAAGGCCTCGGCCAAAACCATAAATCAAATTGGGAAAGGGCCTCGGCCAATTCCACGTCTAGTTGTCTCATGAGACCTACCGATGCATCGAGGAGCTATAGCGGGCTCCACCCGTCACTTATTAAGTCCAATACATTCCTCATATGAATAGGTTTAAACATATCATAAACCATAACATAATCATATCACATAAAACATGCATAAAGGAAACATAACATTTCCATATTTCAATCACAAGATATCAATACAACACATTGATATAATAAAAACGCTTTCAAAACCATTTTCAATACCAAAATAAAAGAAAGTTTAAACTTTGTATTTATTTTTCATTAAAAAAATGATGGCTTGTAGAGAAAGCCTAAACTCAAATAATGGTCACAGCGGCGGAGAAGTCGTTGTCGCCGCATAAGTACGGAAAGAAACACATTCCCTCTTGTCGTTTAGCAAAACGTTTCGTATAAAAAAGATTCCTCTTGAATAAACGTAAAAGTCAAAGGGGTTTATACACCGTATAAAAGAAAGTTGTGTATAAAACCAAATATACCTTAATGAAAGGAGATTGAGACGAAGTCCTTAAAAAGATCATTTTTAAAATAAAATAGATCTATTATGTGTATTAACTATAGGTACACATAAATAAAGTAAAAATACAAAATAGGACATAATAACATCATGACATAATTTGAAATTAGGAGATTAACCCAAAGAATGGAAGTTGGGTTAAGAAATTCCCTTACCTTATGTCTGACTTGACTCAACCGTTCTTTAACCTCCTCAAAATCGGGTAACTCTTTTTGATTTGAGCCAAAGGCTTCCTTGGGAAAAGTTCTGCCCAAAGTGAGGCTTCTAGGAGTAATAGAGGGATTTTGGGAGAGTATTTGGGCAAAGGTTGGCCGATCCAAATGGCTTGATGGTGTGAATAAGGTGGGAGAGGTGGGGGCCTTTTATAAGTGGAGAGGAGGGGCTCTTTTGGAAAGATTGAAATGTTACATTATTACACAATGATTTTAGGATTCTAAAGGTCCCACACTTATATAATTCATGGATAAGGTGATAAGGGTTCTAAATCTCCTCATCCAATAGGCTTTGGACAAGTGTAAGCCTTGGATTTTTCATTATCTTCTCATTTTATTTAAATCGTTAAATAATGAGGTCATCGGTGCATCATAATAATGTCATAAATAATTTAATTTATTTAATGTATAAAAATTATAAAAAAATACTATGATGTAGGAAGTCTTTTTATCTTTCTAATGAATATTTATAATCAATATTTGGACTTGTGTAACCCCACTTAAAAACTGTTTTAGTAAAACAACTCATGTTTGTGTCAATTTAATTTTAACATTAAATAAATATATATTAATGTCATTTTCCAACTAAAGTGGCTCCATGGGGTCCCCAAGTTGACCCATGGGTTGTCTTGGTCGGCCATGACTCATCCAATAGGAGTAGGACAAGTGTCAAGCCCATCTCATATTATTAAAACATTATTTTTACCTTAAACTACACTAATTACCTCTAATCGCGATTAAGAACCTAAAAGTTACTATTCATCAATAATTATTTTAATCTCATTGAACCACATTTTACTTCTTAATGACAACCATATATGTCGGATTTTTGAAAATCAAATCACAGAAGTGGTAATGTTTCATTTAAATGAAAAATCAGTTATTTAACTACCACTTAGTGGTTTCAATATTCATCAAAAATTGAAGTTTTTCAGAACAAAGCCAAAATTTCACCCTAAGCTATAATTGATATTCCGAATTCAAAAATGATGTATATTTTACAAAATTAAAAACATATAAGTTGCATTAATTAATTTTATAATTAATTCCCGCTGTTACAACAAATAGCGTGTTTTTAAGAAACAATTTATATCAAAAGATTGGCAATTGTTTATGTCCAATTTCAATGTTAAATTAATTCTAATGACCACCATTGGATAAAATGGTAAAAATATATTCTAATTATACTTTAAAACCACTAAATAGTATAATTTATCACTATAAATTATTTTGATTAAAAAAGTTGTTTTTAAGTAATTTTCACTATTCATAAAAAATTAGAAGTTCTCAGAAAAATACCAAAAATTCAACATAGGCTAATTTCGATATTACGAATACAAAAATGAAGTCCATTTTGAAATATAAAATTTCTATAATTTTAAAAAGTGGTTATTACTATTCATAACGGCTACTTTTATTAGTCGCGGTGTTTTAGAACTCGAACTTGCGTACAATGCAAGCTATTGCATTATTGAAAGAGAGGCGTATCGTGGAAGCTCGGGGTGTTACAGAAATGGAATGAATCTGAGCCTCAATATTTGATATTTGGATATTTGACTTATCTCATTACTTGTAACTACTATTGACATCAATATTCTTCTCCTGACTAGAACTTTAAGTGGTTAATGGTATTTTAATGTTACATGACATGTATTGGATATTCACATATGGTAATATTTTCAAGGCTTGTAATTTCTTCATGATTTTATCCATGACCTGTTTCATGTTGTGAATGACTCATACACATCTTGTATTGGATATTCACGATGCATAATATTCAATTTTGGATAGTTTCCATTGTTCTTTCTTTGGATTATTGAAAACCTATTTTCTACAATAATCAACACAAAAATAGTGCATTATCGAATAAAACATGAATAATAATTAAGTAAAAGACCTAAAAATTTATATAAAATTTCTTCTTATCACATTTCCCTACACTTAAATAATTTCATTTCCTCAACAGAAAACATCTCAACATGGATTCCAAAATAATTAGTTTAAAAAAAGAAACATTTATTATAACTTGGAAAATATAACTAAGTGTTAGTAGAAAAATTCATACTTTTATAATCAATCCTATATAGAAAATTAGTCATGCCTCATTTATAGATTCTCAATATTTTATTTATAATCTCAGAACTGTTTCTTAAATTTCATACCAATTTTATAATTTACTACAAAATGAATTTTCTATCATCAATCAGGGTAAAAATATAATCGGTGTTATGCTCATACCCTGAATACTTGTTCCTAACCATAGTATTGTGTTTTTTATATCATACCCACTTTATAAATACAAATACAAAATTAATCAAGATGGATTCATAAAAAATGGTCCAAATGAATCTGATGCTAATGGTAGGAGGGTAAAAGTTAAAAATCAAGCTGAAAATGAATGTAAGATCCACATTTTAATAGATGATAAGAGGGAATAGTGAAGTGATGTGGTTCTTTAGAGATAAAATAGTGTCTATGCTCTAAAAAACTCAAACTAGAACCATAAGTGTATCATGAATGTATCAAAAAATTACCATGTTCTTTCCTTTTTCTTGGATATTTATTTATTTTTAAAAATTCATGTTTAGGTTAGATCTCAAATCCATACCCTAACCAGATATGATCCATCAGTGGATTCAACAGTCTGGAAATGGTGATTTTTGACCTTCCTTATACACAATCTAAATTATTTTCTTGTTTTCTTTTTGTATTTTTAAAATTGAACAAGATTAATATTAAATTCTAGAAAAACACATGGATCAAAATAAAATTCTCTGGTAAGAACCACAAAATTTCTTCACAATAAAAAATTCTCATGTCTATTGGTTGAGAATTCCCCCACACTTGTTCAAAGTATACTCATGCATCGAACCAAGAGCAGGGTAGGAATGGATAATCATCTTAGAATAGATGCATCCTAAACAAATCATTCATGAAAACCATGAACTAAATTAGGGAAAATGTAATGTGGGTATTAACAAAAAGTTTCTAAAAAAATATTACCTCAATCATATTAAAATTGTATTTGTTCCGTCATAGCATCAATAAGATATCAATTAAAGTTCTGATAGGTTTACACATCCTAGGTATCACTCAAGAAATATGCTCAGAAAATAATATGAAATCATAGGCTCAAAATCCACTTAGAAATGTGTATAAAAAGAAAAAACTAGAAATCAATCTAGTTATAAGATAATGTAATAATTAAATAAAAAGTAATTTCAAAAATTTTAAATTTGAATTAAATTACTAAACTCAGCAATCATTCTAAATATCTAAACAGGATAAAAACTAAGATTTCAACAATTTCTAGTTTAAATTTATCTTTATTTAAAAGGGTGTGATGAGTTTTCAAGTTTAAAGAATACTTATAATAAAAAATATCTCCTAGATAAATGAAAAAAATCCAAGTCTATTGGTATTAAAGCTAAAAAATTCCACCCAACACTTAAAATGAGAGAGTGTATGCACTTTCCTAGAAAGTACCGTGGGAAAGAAATGATAGATATAGCATAGATAAGTGAAATGGAAATTTTTAAAAGTGATGATAGGGAATAGATAACTCCCAATAATTATTTTCATTCCCTGAAAAAACTTGGTGAATCTTGATTTTAGATTGGGCTACCTACATAATGGGTTATAAAAAAAATGGTGCACTAGATAAAATTTTATTCTGTATGGTTTAAATTTTTTAAATAAGTAATATGGGAAGGTTCATATAATGAATATTAATGAAATAAATTTTTGATATATACATATATGTGTGTGCAATAAAGTTCAAAGTGACCTATGATAAAAAAAATTATGAACGTAGAAATAGAAAAATACTACGTACAAAAAAATGAAAAAAATGAAATATGGGTTCCCTCCCATAAATTAGAAATGAAGTCATTGTTATCCAGACATATAGAAAAAAGAATAAATCATGTTTGGTCAATCTTCTCAGATGTCCTATGTCACATGCAAGAACTGGGGGCCATGTCATCAAGCTCTCATGGATTCTTGGAAGGATTAACCACCTCAGGATCATACTGAGCATGAATCTGGTGTATAAGGAAAACAATTTGTGCATGCCATGGGGTTGATGGAGGCTGTTCAAGAATCTCTAGTGATAACTTCTCAATATGTCACTCTTCATCAACAAGATAAAGAGTTACCAATATTATGAGGGAATATAGTGATGGGACACGCACATCGATGACCATGAAAGAGGCCTAATTTCTAGGAATGGATACTATAATAGTGTAATGAAATAAAAAATAAGCAAAGATATAGTGAGGAAAAAGCAGTGTCCCCCATATATAATAAGTACAATAATAAAAAAGTGATGTGGAATACATATATTAAAAAAATATGTTCACGTCATGAACTTAAAAAAAAATGGGTTGGGACTAGGATATATTAAGAAGGATAAAAATCACCCTTCTTATAATCTAAATTCATCTCCCAAATAGAGGGTTACTATAGCTATACCCTCTGATCTATAACTGTAATGGGGGAAGGGGCTATTTGAGCAACTTCTAGAGGTGGTTCTGTTGCCCGAACATCTATATCGGTGGTCATTTGTCGTGAGGAACTGATACTAAGTGTGGTCACTGATTTGTAATCTGGATCAGTGAATAGAACCTCAATGGATGGGGGTGCTTCTGGGGCATTGCCCCTCCGGGACTGTTTTTAAAGAAAATCTTGTTGAGAAATAGGATTTGTCAGCTCATATGGAAGGTCGACTGGGGCGGTTGTAGGTGAAGGAATAGTGGATGATGAAGGGCATGCTATAGGTTGAGGATGAGAGGCTGTGGTTGATGGTTATGGTGAATATGTGGTAAAATGACATAACTCTGCAAAAGGTATTCCTAGGTGATGGGTAATCTAGAGAAAATTCTCTTGGATATAAAGGTTAATTGCCTAGAGATATACTATGTAATAAGGTGTGGGAGGTGTAGTGGAAAATAAGTTGGTGGTAGGGGAAGGAATAGAGTATGTAGTAGTAGGGGTTGGGCCGAATGTGGGACTTTTATGGGTGGTGGATTGGGAAAATGTGGTAAGAGTAAGTGTTGGGTCATAAACATGATCTATGGGTGCCTTGTCATCTTCATAAAAGTAGTCTAACACCCAATGGTAATTATTGCCATAACTACATATTTTATTGCATTAGTAAGTCTATGGACTCCATGGGACAAAGTGAGGTGAGGGGAAGGTCAGTGTCGAAAATGATGAGATGACAGGTGAAATGGGTGATGAAGAGTCCATCCATCAATGTATCTCATATCTGTTGTGCATATGATCTGTGGTAGAAAGAAAAATGTGATTCCATTTTGACAATAGTTCCACCCATGGAAGTAGTAAGGATGTGCAAATCTATATTTCCAAAGATACTATGTGACACAACATGAGAAAAATAGGCATGCATCAATAAATTATGAAGAATGAAAAGATATGCACCTATAAGATGTCTGGATTTTCAAATCCGAGGATTGTGCTAAGTTTGAGCATCCATAGAAGTCATCATCCGAAGACATTTCTCATTCGACATGCATGGACTGATCTACAAGGTTGATAATATCTCTAATATGGAAAAGTCATCTGAATAAATGTCGAGACCAATTCTAAACCATGTAAAAGATAGATCATGTCATCGTCTGGACAATCGGAAGTAGAGCCTATTGACGGCTACCTTAAAATTGGACAGGAACTTAAGAAATAGCTCCTAGTAGGTATCTTTGAGAACATCAATAATATGGGTGATGTGATGGTGGTCAAGGAGATGGAGTACCCCTGGATGATGTTAAGGCACATGAGGATAGCTAAATCTAGATTTTTTTTATCCTCAATGGCTTTACCTACATACGTTTCAGTGAAACATGGTTTTGGGGGTTGAAAGAATGAAGTATGGGGTGTAGGTGGGGGCGATCGACATCCTTTGAACCACTAGATGTTCAATCAGAACCTTCAGGGACATATGGATATGTAGATGCTAAAGCATATGTGGAGGACGAAGATGCTGGTGGTGTTGGAGGTGTGGAACCCCTTTGGCCCTTGATCAGAGGTGGATCTTCATTCTCCGGTGCAAATTTATTTAGAAAATTTTATACCATTTTCATGCATTCCATTTTTGTCGAATCAGATTGGAGAGGAAAGATAGTATGATAGTCATGGGTGCGAGATTGAGGATTTATGGATGAAGGGGGTGGAGGAGGGGGTGATGAGGCAATAATGGAGATGGGAGGGGTGATACCATAGAATGGTAGGAGGTACGGTGTGAGAGGTGAGATAGGGATGGGGGTAGTACGTCATGAACCCTAGGTTCAAGACATAAATAATCCATAGAGTTACATGTTGTGTACTTGTGTACATGATATTTAATTCAGGAATTAAATAATTTCAGGTGGTTAACCATACATGCCATTTATTTTTTTACACAATGTCTAATTGTGGTTTCTAAAAATTTTGTACCGAGAGCCTGGTCCTTTGATCTTAGCATCCACTAAGCTAACCTAAATATTATTCTATAATATTATAGAATACTGTGACCTATCTTGTGTTTCCACCCAGTTATCACTTCATTTAACATTTATATCTTCACTTGGTTTCACTAAAATTTATTTTAATGTGATGACACATTCCTCATGTAATAGTTCTTGATAGATCTTTAATATTTGACAATTGAAATTGAATGGTGGTCCTCTTACTTTTTTAATTTTGATGGTCCCATAGTGGAGTAATTATATTCCCATGAAGGGCCCGGAAAATCACAATTTCATATTCCCATGGAATAGTTTTTATCAGGAGTTGAATTATAAGACCTTATTCCCTGGCACAAAAATTCCCCACGTGATGCGATGATCATTCCATTTATTTTGCCATTTTGTTTATAAATCATTACATATTCCTAATCATCCATTCATATTTCCTTTTTTTCATCCAACTAAATCATCATAAGATCTGTAGATTTTTTAGAATCCATATTCAAATTCTTAATTTCCTAGTAAGAGAAATACTCTAGTTCCATAGAAACATGGCAAGGATTTTTGTACACTAATCAAAAGGGGGTGGTGCCAATAAGTGGTTTTGACGAAAAGCAGTATGCCCAATAGTTCGTCATCAAATTTTAGACTCTAGTCCTTTGGATTTATGTTTATGGTGTTATTAGGGATTTGTTTGATTTACCTTTTTGACATTTAAACTTTCCCACTTATTTGTGTGTGGTAGGGAGTACCTATGTGATATTGGATTTCGTAATTCTCTAGTAGTCCTTTAATAGATTTATTGTTAATATTTATTCCCCAATCACTAATAATTAGTGTTGGAAATATGAATCTTGAAAAATAAAATTCATTTAATAAATTAATGAACAACTTTGAAGTTTCATGAGTGGTAGATTTATCTTCTTTCCATTTTGAGATTTAGTCAAAAACAATAAGGATATAAAACATTCCATGTGAATTAGGGAATGAACCCATGAAATCTTTTCCCCACACATTGAAGAGAAAAAAAATCCCTTAATCATTTTTGGAGCATTGTATTTATTTTACCAATGGTGTCGGTTTGTTGGCACTGATCGTAGATTTGATAATAATTTATTTCATCTTAATGAAGTGTGGGACAAAAAAATCCACATTGCAGTATTTTTACAGTGGTAAAATCTGGTCCATGATTCTAACTAGTTAGTATGGTGTGACACATGTCTAAAATAATTTGGATCTCATCTTCTGGGATATAGCCACATACTAATACATCATCACAATTCTTAAAAAGTATCAGCTCATCCCATTAGTAATGTGAGGTCCTGACTATGAATATCCTCATTTTCTAGTAGGAGAGGTCTGGGAAAAGGTATCCTGTGATGAGATTTTTTCAATTTCAGAAAACCACAGTCATGCCTTTATGTTTAGGCTGAAAAGAGTTTCATCAGGGAAGTGTTCCTTGGTGTCTAGATTATCATATTTCTTAATGAGGGGATGTGGTAATCAGGATAGATTATCAACAACACCATTCTAAATTCCTTTGGTGTCTCTGATTAGGATTTCAAATTATTTCAGTAATAGGATTAACCATATCAATCTTGGTTTGTCATATTTTTTTCTCATTAAATATTTTAGGGCTGCATGATCAATGTACACAATTAATTTTGAAAAAACTAATTAAGTGATAAACTTTTAAAAATAAAATATCACTAGGGGTATTTCTTTTTCAGTGGGTTTTTAGTACAACTATGTATCATTAAATATATGATGGACTTTATAGGTGGTATAGAAAATGTGGCTGAACCACTATCCTAAAATAATGCCCACAATGAATTCACATTAATCTCACATTAATTTAATGTCTCTGTCCCAATATGGTGAAATGATTATCGAAGGGGCCTCTAGGTTTTCCTCTAAATTGTTGAATGCCTGCTGATACTATTTTTTGAATTCATAATGGGTATAATTTACTAAAAGGTATGTGTGAGGGAGTGAATCTTTTGAAAGGACTTTTATGATGTGTCTATAGAATCCCACATGTCCTAGAAAACTCCTTATTTCATTAACTGTTGAGGGCTCAGGTAAATCATTTTTCGCCTTTATTTTTTCTTGATCAACTTCCATGACAACCTTAGAGATTTTTTTTTTCAAAGGACTATGCGTCATTGAACCATGAAGTGAAATTTTCCCCATGTTAAGACTAAATAATTATCTTCAAAGTGTTGAAGAACTTGTTAAAGAGTTTTTTAGAATACATCAAAGTATCTTACATATACTGAAAAATTATCCATAAAACCTTTCAAGAATTCCCCCAACATATTGTGTAACATATGATTCCTAAAACTTTGAAAGGTTGCCGGTGAATTTCGCATATCGAATCAAAATGCGTCTGTAGGTGATAGTACTAAATGAACATGTGAATGTTGTTTTGGATTAATCATCTAGGTCAACTGAAATCTAATTGTATCCTAAATATCCATCCAATAAATAATATAATTCAAGTCCTATGAGTCTTTCCATCATTTTAATGATGAAAGGTAAGGGAAATGAGCTTTACTAGTTGTTTTATTTAAGTTCCTATAGTCTGCACATACTCACCATCTAGTGATGGTGCAAGTCTAAATCAATTCATTTTCATCTTTATTGACAACTGTGAGGCTACCTTTTTTTGTAACTACTTATAGTGGACTCAACCATTCACTGTCAATGATTGAAAAAATTATTTCATCGTCTAGAATTTTCATTACTTCTTTGTTAACAACCATCTTTATTAGAGGATAGAGTCACCTCTAGGGATGAAATTTGGGTTTCACACATTATTCTAATAAAATATTTTGAGTGCACAATCTGGGAAAAATTCATTTGACGTCATCCACCCCCATACAGTTGACTTTTTTTTATCTTTGTCATACTTTGATAAAATTATGCTATTATGTATTTATTAGCTCCGAGATAATGATTATAGGAAGTGTAACTGTTGTTTCTAGAAAAGAATACTTGAGTGTGCTTCGGAGAAGTTTCAACTCTAGTATTGGTGGACGAATGATTCGTGGTATGAAATGCAGGATCATGCCCCATGTGATATGTTTTTTAATGTCCGTTTCCTCATAATCATAATTCTCTCCTGTAGTAGGAAGCATTTCATCATTATCAACCTTGATATCCATGTAATAATTATTTTATTCAGTGATAAATATATCTTGATAGTCAAAACAATCATTTTTGGGGTTTAATAGGTCTAACACTACTTGCTCATCACCAACTTTGAATATAAATCTTCCTTGATTTACATCAATTAGTACTTCCTTGGTGGATAGAAATGGATGGCCTAATATAATCGGTCTATCTTCTTCTTCCATGTACAAAATGAGGAAGTCTGTTATGAAAATGAATTTACTGATTTTGACTAGAACGTCCTTGAGAAGTCCAAGAGGATACATAACTAATTAATCAGTAAATTTTAGTTCCACTATTGTCAGTTTGAGTTTATAGAGTCCCATCTTGAAAAGTACAGTCATTTGTATCAGGTTAATGTTATCTCCTAAGTCACACACGGCTCTTACTAAGTTGAATTCACCTATGGTACATGAAATTTAAAAACATCCAGGATCTATCATCTTTAGTGGAAATTTATGCTAAATAATATTTGATAATTATTAATTTAGTAAAATGACTCTAAGTTCTTCGATTTTTGTCTTATTGGATAGTAGTTCATTGAGAGTTTTTTTATAAAAAAACATTTGGGAAATAGCTTTAGAAAAAGGAATATTGATTTGGAATTTCTTGGACATGTCCAAAATATCTTATATTTACCTTTTATCATTCCTTGTCCCATTCTTTCTCAGAATGGGATAGTTAGTATATAGGTTGGTGTTGCAATGTAAATATCCTCTTTAGGTTTCTTTGAATTAGATCTTTTGCATGAGGTGGTGATTCTAGAGGTTTCTCTTGATTAGTTTGTTTTCTCTTTTGTTTTCATCTTCCTAGATGGATGTTTTAGGTTTCGTAGGTTCCACATATTTTATCTCCTCTCATATAAATGGTGGTAGAAAATACAACACTTTTCCACACCTTAGTGCCACTAAATGTTCCTCTTCCTTTGGGTATGTCTTAGTATTACTAGGCAGCATACCTAGAAATATATCAGGCAATGTCTTTAATATTTGACCTATTTGATGCTCGATATTTCAGAGGTAAGCCCTTTGATTTTTCATTTCTATTTCATGGGTGGTCATCCTATGGTATTCTATTAGAATAAAGGTTGTAATAAAATTTTATAATTTTTTCGAAGTGGTGAGGTCAGTTGTATTGGTATTTGTGGGGATGGTTGGAATTATTATTGGCCTCTAGGAGGGAAAGGTTGTTGGGGAACTTTTTATGGTGTCTTGAGAACATGATTCCTATGTGGATATCCCAATGTTCCTTTGTTCATTAGTGATTCTTGAAAACTTCTATGATGGTAGTACCCTCGACTGTTTTTCTACGACTCTTGAGCCAACCTCTGTTGATAATATTGTTGCGGTTACTACTATTGTTATTTTGTATTATTATAATTAATTTAATTACAATCTTGGATATGTTTTTCATATAATTATTCCCTATAGACTTGATATGGGTTTGGAAAACCACACATTCCATTAGATTTAATCTTTATTGTAGGATGTGGAGCAGGAGGTTGTGCTATAGGTAGTTGAAAGGATTATTTTTTATTAGTCAAGGCCTTAACTTGTGGAGCTAGACAAGTATTTTATTCAACTTGGTGGATTCCATGCTAAGGTAGTCCATGATCACTCTATAATAGATAAACATTGTGTAAGACCTCTCCTAGTAGTTCTCAGCCTACTTTAGGTGCTTTGAGTATTAATCTTCCATCAGTAGTAACATCTGCCACTATACGATTGGTGGGTTGGAGACCTTGGTAGATGGTTTTCAGCTGTAGCTATATATATAGTCCATGATGTGGTAATTTACTAGAAAGTTTAGCAAAGAGATCACATTCCTCCCAGGATAATCTTCCATCCATTTGAGAAAACTTTTGGGTGTCATTTTGAAATTTACATGCCTATATATGTGGAAAATATTTATCTTGAAACTTTTTGGCTAATTCGTCCCATGTCATGATCGAATCATGAGATTGAATTTTAAGACAATAATTAGGACTATAATGTAAGGAGAATGAGAATACCCACAATCTGATTGAATTAGAGGATACTCCCTAATTGATATAGGTATCACATAATTATAAGATGTTATAGATGTGTTCATGAGGATGCTCATTCAGAAGTTTGCAGAACTGAACCATGTTTTGGATCATTTTCATAAGTCTAGGTTTGATTTCAATTTTCTGTGCCTGAAAATCACAAGAAAAAATAATGGGTTCGACACCATTGATTGACAGAAATCTATAAACCATAATGGTATACTCCATTTTCATGCTAGGTTGATCTCTTTGAATTATTGGGGGGATATTTTTCATATTTGAGGGATAAAGGCATGTAGGATTTTTGCGGTCCTCCATTACTGAGTGATGGCATGGAGAAATGTATCTTTTGATTTTTGGCTCAAAGGAAAGTGGATTTTGTGTGTTAAGGATATTTGAACAAGTTAGGGGGCCTTAACACATTCACCTGGTAAGAAGATTAAGGACACAGAGGAATCTGAATGAAATAATAAGAAAAACTAAGAGAGATATGGGGGCGAGTAGTATAATCATAGGTTCATGCAAAAGGATCATCTTCCTAAGCATATTTTGATTCCCTGGAAATGAAACCAAAATATAATGCACCCACACACATTGTTTAATTGACACATGCTTCATCTAGATAATAATTTATATTTATCCCAAACTATACTTGCTATAATGACAAAATATAGTGGTAATATGAGGTTGATCCCATGATGAATTTCTTGACAGACAAGGAACCAGGATTTCAGAATCGTTGTTCTCTAGTCCTGAAGAATTAGTTTGGGTTTGGGATTTAATTAAAGCTATTGATCTTGGTTTAGGATTCCAAAATAATGTAGGGATCGAGGTAAATTTTTGGGGTTTATGTAAGAAGGATAATCTAGATCCAAAATTGGAATAGTCCTAAGGCTTAGGCTGTGAAGCGGTACAAAGATCACTAGGTTTTTATGTTCAAACCAACTAGATATGTCTAAAATGTGACTATTCCTTGGTACAAATATATCTAACAACCTAGATGAGTTAATCCTATATTTTATGGAATAATTTATCATAGGAAAATATTTCTTTCCAAATCTACTATTATAAGGTTTGGTTCATTAATTTAAATAACACATGGATAAGTTTTTGTAAAATAATTTAATAAAAAATTGTTATGTTATCTGATAACTAGCCTTAGGGTTACCAGGTTTCTTTTTATAGATTCATCAAGTTTAGAATATCTCCACTCACTACACTTACCCTAGTGATTTATCCTCTCATGACGGAAATAATCAAGATCGAAGAAACAATTATAAAAATTATTTGAAGATTATGAAAATGGTTGAAACATGCCTATTTTTAAGTGAGGTTTCATGTATCAAGAACTTTTTAACAAAAATAAGCAATGAATTAATCTACCACTGACTTGAATTAGTAAAAAAACAAGAACGTATAGAACAACTGTAATATAACAGAAACAACAATGGTAAATAAATGTTGAACAATGACTGGGGATGAACGGTATGTAGAACGCATATCAGTAATTCTATGATTTAATCAAAATGGAATAAAAAATTTCTAGAGTTGAGTTGGGGGAGAAAATAAAGAATACATATGAGAGATAAATAGATGAAAATGATATACATTGAAGAGAAAAAAGAGTAATTCATTGTTGTAAGCATGCTGGAAATTAAATAGTCAGGATATTACATGATGTGTAAACATATCACGTCTTGTAATCTCAATCCAGGATTTTCTCTGAGTATTTTTGATCTTTTGAAAACCAAATCCTCAGTATTCATGATTTTTATATTTAACTCATCACAAGACATGTAACTAGTTTTTAGTAAATGCTTCTTCTCTTGATTGGGAATTTAAGTAGGAATTGGTATTTGAACATTACACGACATGTATTAGAGATTCACATTATGTAATATTTTCATGGATTTTAATTTATTAATAAATTTCTTCATGACTTATGATATTCTATTAATGAATCCTATATATCATTTATTGTAGATTGAGGATGGGTAATATTCACTTTTGGCCAATTTACACAGTTTCTTTGGAGTCTTGAAAACCTATTTTCTATAATAATCAACACATTTCTGGTGCATTATAGAATAAAATATGAACAATCATTAAGTAAATGACCAAAAAATGTGTATAAAAGTTTACCTTATTAGTTAAATATTAGAGGAAAGGACTGAAGAAAATATGAGATTAATGATTCATGAACATAATGATAAATTCCAATATCAATATCCTTTAAATAATTGGATTAGATAATTATGAACTGATATTTATGGAATTAAATATCATAGTTATGATTAATAATTATGACTCAATCTAAAAAGGATTTGTGAATATCCCTATGATGCAATAAAAGTTCCTTATGATAGCTACATACCTCCATCATATATGGAGGAGTTTAAATCGATTAAAATAAGTATATTTCATTAATATTTAAAAGAGAATAATATCCTAAGACTTTTGGTGACTTAAAAGGGAAAAATAGGATATGATTTTAAATTATTTTTAATACTCTTAAGTTCACATGTTACTGATATTTTAGGAGTTTCAAAATCAAATTGGAAATAAAATATTCATGGGTTTTATAAAAGTTTTTATAAAGAAGTAGTGAGAGAAAAGGTGTTTGACCTTTCATGTTGTGAAAATTTAGACGAAACTCCATCCAGACAAAGAGGGAAATCCATTAATTTATGAAAATAAGAACTCATGAATATATCAAATTAGAATAATAAGAAGACGAAGAAGAAGAAGAAGAAGAAGAAACTAGACTATGATACAATCATATCATAGAAGTTGATCAAATAAGGCTTGCAGAGCAAACTGGAAAAAAGGGAAAGGCCAATGTTTTCTACACCAAAAAGAAGTTGTAGTGAAAGTCCTACTCATAGGTCTGTGAAGGGATCCATTCCATGATTATGTGACGTGGTTGGAACCAGTCACAACTATTGAGCTATAGGATATAGTGAGAATTAATGGGAGGTTGGAAACTATACGATGTAGTTTAAATACCCGTATGTGAGATGCTAAATAACATGACGGGATGTCATGTATGATTGGTCGTAGGATATATCATGAAACCCCTTGTGTTAATAGTGAATAATATATGACTAGAGTGTCTAACCAATTTTGATAAAGAGTTGGATTTCAAGGATGATCCTTATAAAAATCATTGTGACTTGTTCCTATAAGTCCCCAGAACACCTTGAGAGGGAAGTGGTGGATCAGTGTGTCACATTTTTCTTTTAAAGTGATGGATCTTGTTACCATATTGGTAGAAACTAATTAAATATATATGATGGATTTGTTCATCAATCAAACATTCACATTTAGAAAGAGAGAAAACACATCAATTTTACTTGTTTCGCCACTAAGGGCTAGTCTAAAGACCATAAACTAATAGTATGTTAGTCTTACCTAAAACTAATAATATTTACTAGATGCAAAATTTTGGATTTTTGATATAGTCACTATGTTTCCGGCACACTGACTTTATAAGGTTTTAGGGACAACAAATCGCGTCTCCTGAAACATTTCCATCGACTCCCCCAAGCACACTACTCTGAGAGAACTCTAACTCAATTTATCTACATGAAGGTTGATTCAATGGATTTGAATTAAAGTCTTTTCCCTATATTATCATGATACAATTCTTATATCAAATACCTGAGTTGATGCTCTTTGAAATCCTTGTCCACTTATACCTGATGTTCAATACTACCTTTAATGAAGATCCTTCATGATGCTCACTTCCTTCATGGGTCTCCCAACCTTCACAGAACAAACTAATTCTTCTAGTCATTACTACCTTTCATGATGCTCCTTTGTGAAGATCACTTCCTTCACGAAGCTCCTTTGCAAATCTCACTTCTTTCACGAAGATCCCTTGCCTTCACAGAAGAAACTCCTTTGCGAAGCTCACTATGTTAATGTGGAATACCCAATAATCATGAATAATCATTTAATAAAAATAATTAGCATCAGTAAATATATTGAAATCATTTTCACGATACTCAAGCTCACATAGAATGTTAGTTTTTTGATGCAACCTAGCATCGAAAAATCAAAATGATTATAGATTTTCATTGAAAAAATTCATTCAAAGCCATACCCGTCTCCACAAATCTCGTTGTATCCATCTATAGTTAGAAACTTTAACCTGTTCATTTGATAAAAAAGTTATGTATTCAGCGAATGACATGACGGAAGATGAAGCCTCCCTAGGCTAGGTCACCCATTTGGGGGAGCTCTTCTGCCCTCTGGGTGATTCGAAATTTTGAACCAAGCTCTGGGGGACAACCATAACTCTTGGGGTATCCAATGATGTTCTGCTCAGACCAATTTCAGTAGGAACACGAAATGTATTTGCCGAAGGTGTGGTGTCCGAATCACTATCCACAAGGATAGCCTGAGCTGACAAATCCCCCTCCAAACAAATATAGTGATGAATAGAGCACCTTCGAGTAATAGAAATGGAGGGAGACAAAACATATGGAACTAGAAAATTGGGACTAGAATTAGTCTAGGGTTTTTTCACCTATCATAATGTCCTGACCTATATATTTTTAGTATATCACACTACCAACTGTTGGGCCTACTCTAATGATAAGTATGTATAGGCCTCTTTGGGAGGAATAAAATCATTCATGCTAGATTCATCCCACATCATCCTCAACCATAGATGAAGAAGTATTTATGGATCATATTCACTCTTAACTAGGGTAACCAGGAGGATTAAAACTCACTGCAGACATCAAAACTGCCTGGAAAACCAACACATGTGCTGACAATGGATGGTTAGTGTCAAACCCGGTTTCCTTTTCTTTTAATGTCTTGGTTTTGATCCGATTAATTGGAAATATTGATCCTTTTCTTGGGTTTTAGCGAGGTTAATTTTTATTTTTTAACTTAAATATATTTATAATCATCATACCATGGGTTCCTATAGCTTTTTAAGGTGTTTTGAATAAAAGGGTGATGACTTCATGATTTGGGCCAACTATGAGCCCATTTCAAGATTTAAAAACCAAATTTGTTTCTTTTATAGATCATTGATTTTTCAACATTTTTCACTCATTACACTTCCCAATTGGCCTTAAACAAAATATTAAAACCTCTATATACTTTTAGACCCTTATAAATTCATAATCATTGTGAATTTGAGTTATTTATTTAGGTATTGGGCCAGCCCGTGGTCCCATTTCCTGTTTTTAAAAAATAAAAAATTTCTTTTATATGTTATTCATTTTTTATAATTTTCAGTGATTCCACCTCCCACTCAGGTCCAAGAACTCTAACCAAACCCCCATGTTCTATTTTACCTATTTGGAGCTCATCTTTGTCATGTATTATGGAAAAACACTTCAATGTTTCTCAAATAGTCTAGATTTTACAAAGGTAAATTGTCTCATTCTTAAGAAATTCAATTAATACTATTTTTTCCACAAATATTCTTTCATTGGTTCTTACCGACCATAGGAGCCTCTCCAAGGAGTTTCAATATATTACCTTTCTTCTATGGGAGCAGATCTAAAGGGCAATGAAGAGTTTTCTAGTTTCTATGGTGAGATTTCTTATCATTTCTCCTCCCTCTTCCTTCTTATTTCATTATTTCTTAGTTTTCTATTTTACTCTCGTCATGATCGACTTGGTGTTCTGTTATCCCATGATTTTGTATGAGTTTTTTGTTTGTTGGGGTCTGGTTTTCATAGGTTTAGTGTTTATAAACCCTCAGATAGTGATATCAGGTGTGCGTTTCCATTACGTCAAGGATTTGAGGTAGGATATCCGTTGCACATGCATTTATCATTTATGTTTCGTCATTTTATTATTTTTCAAACATTATATATATTATTATTATTGTTTTTCATCCTTTTTGTAATTTTATTGGTGTGAAAAATGGTTGTTTAAGCCTTGTTTTATGAAAGGAAGTGTTGTTTTTTCATAAAAGTGCACACCAAGTGTTTGTTTAAATGTTCTATTATATTTTGCACCTATTTTTCAGGTTTAGAACATGTATTATGGTATTTTTAACATTTTTCAGTATCTTTAATAAAATATGGAATGCAATTGGTGTTTTATTCCTTGTTAAGTGCTTAAAATAAATTGTTTTTCTTAAAAGTGCATGTCATGTGTTCTGTAAATTGCTCGGTTGGATTTTATGTGTTAAGTGTTATTTAAAAATTATTTTTTTGAATTTATAAATGCATTGGAAGAATGAAAAATGGTATTTTGGGGTCCTTCTATGGTTTTCCAATGTGGATTTGGTTTTACACACAAATGGATTTTGATTTACAACATGTTTTGGCCAGGGTTTCTGGAAAATAGACCGCTTCACATCTTTATGAAAATGGTTGTGTTTTTAATATGTAACCTGTGTGATTTAATGGGTTTATGAAAGTGGTTTATTTCTTTAAATGTTTTTATAAGCCTCTTTAATTAAATTTAAATGCAAGTTTTTCTCAAATTTTAGTTTTGAGAAAGGCCTAAAGGCCAGTTTGGAATTTTTTTCTCGTAAAAATGGTTTCCATGTGTATTCCATGTTCTATCTTTTGGGGCCATGTTATGGTCCATGAAATTGATTTATTAATTTGTTTAGTGGATTTAAAATATATTTTTATATGTTATATATGGGTTTTTCCAATAAAAGAGTATTTTTTAATGGATTTTATGTGCAAGGCCTTATTATACTTCTTGAAATTATTTTATGAAAATTTAGGTGGTTTATTGATCTATGAAAGAAACATAAGATATGTGTGTGTCATATTTGATGGGTGTATGATTTTTAAATGGAATTTTCATGATAAAATGGTATTTTATATATTTTTAACTTTTTTGAGCACAAAAAGGGGAAACCCGAGTATCTAGGTGGGCAGATATGTACTAGTATGCTAGTGATCTGGAGGGGTTTTGTCCTTGTTTCACATGGAAAGTTTGATGATGACAACAATAACTAAACTATGATGATTATTATGTTAGGGACCACTATGTTATCGATTAATCTTATACTAGTGGCTCATATTCACGATAATGGATATTCTTTATGGTTACTTTTACACCAAGATACAAGGTACCTAGGGCCCACAACGAACTAGTGCCTAGGGGTGTTCACGAGACTCATGCTCATTGGCTATTTTGTACTCACCTTCAGCCTAAAATTTTCTTAGTTTGTAAATTCAGAATCATGTGGGTTTTATTTAGGGTTTTTATTTCTTTATAGATGACCTCTTGAAAACTATTTTCATTTTGAAGTTGCACCTCTTTGAAAATTTGTTACTAGCATTCTTGTTTATAAAACATGAAATTTGTTTTCTGATAATTATTATAACATGGAACCTCATTTGAAAAAGATAATTTTTTATATTTTATTTAAAACATTAAATTGATGTTTCTTTTATTTTAAAGTATGTTCATTGGGAATAGAATATCGGGATGACCTACTGATTTTTAATACTCACGCCTATAGTCTTCTTATGTTTTTAGCCCTCGTACAGGTTTTAGCTTGAGTTCGATCACCTTGGGAGATGTGTGATCATTGTATTGGAGAGTGAACATAGGGGTCAATGATGTTAGTTGGTTGTCATGTTTGGTCAGTTAAATTTTTGGTTTAGTTGTACATTTGGTTTCATATACAAATAATGTTCAAGTCAATTTGTTATGTAACTATATTTTGGGCGGTCCATTTCTTTCGGCTGTTTATTTTATTTTTTAAATATGGGAGAAATAATTCCCTTTTTTACTCTATTGATTCCCTCGGTGCTTTTAGCCATCCCGTTTTGATTGGGAATTCCTATCGGGACTTGTTGTGGGCTAGCCTGGGTGACCGATTCATGATCTACTCGGGCTGGTTTGTGACAAAATGGTATCAAAGGAGGATGGCTCTAATTAGAACTTTCATTTTATAGATCCCTTGTATTTGGGGGCTCTCAAGGTAGATGAATTAGGATTTTTGGGACTTGAGGGGTAAGTGAAGGAAGAGCGTCGCAAAGTCTTTCTCGTTATAATCCTTGGGTTTCCACGAGAAGTCTGGTTTTATTAGTGTCCTTTATTCTTGTTGATTGTTTAGTGTTGGGATATGACAAGGGGAGTCTGACTAATGGCTTATATGATCTCAAAGGGTTGTAAATCCATGTAGAGTTTGGGAATGGTCCTAATAAGTCACTCTATGTTGGTGTTGTGTTTAGCATATGGAAACCAACCATATGGTCAAGTCACCCACCGACATTAGTTCCCTTTTGTGGGTCTCTTGGACCTTTCTTAAATTCTGATTTTTTTTGAAAATCCTTGTGTGAGAATTGTGGAAATGGGTTTTAAAGGAAGGGTAGTATTTGGAAAAGTGGAAAATGGGGTTCTCAAAAATTAAATATAAGAATGGTTTTGGATGGTTGTATTTTTGTGAAACAAATTTTTTAGGAGGAAGTGGAAATGATTTAACAGGATTGGATTATCCCTAATCTAAACTTTTAGTTTGTTGGAATAATTTTTTTTGAAAGTGTGAATCATTTTAATGTGATTCTTAATATTTGTTTTAAATGCGGTATTTTGGGATGTTGAAAGGTGTTTGAATCTGATGAATTGGTTTTGAAAATTGGTTTTTAGTAGTTTTTATTTTCCTTGAAAGAGTATTGGTCTCAATTCCATAAAATTATGAAAAGATAACTTATTGAATTTTTGAAAATAAGACGGGGTTGTTTGGAGTATCGTGGTTGTTTTTGAAATTTGTAAAAATGAAAAGGGGTAGGTGTTTATAAAAATGTTCTTGATAAAGTGTGGTTTGTTTTGTGAAATATGAAAAGGGTTTTGACTTGATGGTTAGTGTTCCTTTGTAAGGTACATGATTTTTGGAATGATGTTCTTTTGTTTTAACCTTTGGGTTTTTCATGGGTTCTCACATGCATGGTTTTATTGATACCTGGAAGGATGACCTATATGGCATGGTGGTTGGGTGCCTGGGGTGGCGTGGAAATGTTTTTTTGAGTGAGACTTAATGAAAAACCATTGGTGAATGTGGAAATCCACCTAGTTAGATTGTTTTTTTAAAAGTTTTTTGAGCTGAAACATTGTGGTATTTGTTTATAAACCGATGGTTTTGTGTCTATTTTTTTCTATTTCTTAGAATATTTGTTTATTCAGTATGATTCCCTGTGATCTGGAAGTCATACTCTTGTTGTGTCATGAGTTGGGATCTTGTTGGTGTCTCGGTTTTGTAGTATTATTCAGCGGGTTTCGAGAGATGTGTTGGATATTGTGACGTGGCCATGGATAGTTTTCCGTTGGAAAACCTTCCTATTTATCAACCAAATAATTCATTTAAAATGTTAAATCAATCTCAATGGATGATTCCTTGGACATTTTTTTGGAATAAAGAGCTTTTTTGGATTTATTTAAAGTGCTTCTAGGTCGTGATAATTCTTTTGGACATAGCAGTTATGTTCGGTGATGTTGAGGTGTTTCACCATATTCCTTGTCCATTCTTCTCCTTGTTCAGAGTGAGAGATAATTGTGCTATGTATATATGAGTTCCTATTTTGATGAATGTTTTTTGTTGAGAAAGTGAGTCATTTTGAGTGGTGTGATCCTTAGAACTAGACTGCGGTGTAGCAGATTCTTTAAGAATCAAGGCTCCAGCCATAGGCCTTGGAGTGAAGCTTTCCATGTAGTCATGATATTTTCATAGGTGTAGAGTGCTCGACTAGGCTCTTACCTCCATCATTTTGGTAAGTTAGTTTCTACTCTATTGTGGTTACTCATCATTGTGAATTTCCTCTTGTTACAATGAGCGTGGTGGACTTACCCCTCACATAGTGTCTATGGTTATGCCTACTGGGATGTGGTTTTCTAATTAATGTCCTTGTGTGGAAAGCTTGTGTAAATCTGATGCGGTCTTGGTTATACATGTTCGTAGGTGGAGGGTTTGGGGTAGTTCCTTTTTTTAGTTTTTGGTTTTAGTAGCCAGATTATTGGGTCCCCTTCCCTCCCCTCCCTGAGTTGTGGAGATCTATATCTGTGCAGAAAGTGTTGGCCCAGTTCTGTCCCCTCCATTCGGGAGTGGGTGGTTTTGTGGTTCATGTTTTAACCCTTTTAACTTGGGGTTTTAGGTTTTTGTGGTAGAATTTGGGTGGGCCTATGTGGGTGATACCCAATTCTAGTTCATATTGAACTCTTTTTTATTCATTTCAAGTTGGTCTTTAATGGTGGGGAGACCCACTACGGGTCTCGAATATCTTTCTTGTAAGGATTTTTCGGATGGTAGTTGTGATTTAATGGTGGGGAGCCCATTCCAGACTAACCCCACCAATTGATTGGATTTCGTGAGTGAACTTTGGTTTGGGTGATCATTGATTTTATATGGATAAGGCCCAACAATCTGGTTCTTGTCTTGGTTGTGGATGTTGTGTCTTGATCTTTCCGTTGATTCTCAGGAAGTGGTTTTGATTTGGTGTTTTGGTTGGGGAAGAGGATTGAGTTACATTGATGGTAAATGATATTTAATTGTATTGAGAGGTTATATCATATTGATAAGTAATCCTAAGTTGTTTTTCTATTAGCTGTAAATTATTATGGCTTTCTGGGGGCGCAAATCTTTAATGGTGGGGAGAATTGTCACAACCGGTTTTTTTATGTCATGGTTATGATCTGGTTCATTGGAAATACCAATAATTTTATTGGGTTTTGGGTGAGATAATTTTGTTGACTTCCATATATGTCATATCATCCTACCATGGGTTCCCCATATCTTGTTTGGGAGTTTTGTAGGAAAGGGTGGTTACTTCATGATTTGGACCAACTGTGAGACCATTTACAGATTAAAAAACCAATTTTTTTTTTATTTTATAATCCTTAATTGTTCATCATTTTTCACTCATTTCACTTCTCAATTAGCCTCTACAGACATATTCCAACCACTATATCCTTTTGGACCCCTTAGAAATTTATAAGTGTAGTGAATTTGAGTTATTTATTCAGGTATTTGGCCAGCCCTTGGGCCCATTTCCATTTTTTAAAAAATAATTTGTTTGTTTAATATATTATTCATTTTTTATACTTTTTAGTGATTCGAACTCTAAATTTTGTCCCAGAACCCTAGGAGGACCCCCCATGTTCCATTTATCCTCTTTGGAGATAATCTTAGTTAATGACTAGGGAAAAATGTATCAATGTTTCTCAAATCATCCATTTTTTCCAAAGGTAATTTGTCTCATTCACAAAACATTCTATTTGTACTATTTTTGCCACAAGTATTCTTTCCCTGGTTCATCCATAACTTAGGACCCTCTTCAAGAAGTTTAAAACAATTAAATTTCATCTAAGGGAGTATATCTAGTGGAAGATGAATAGTTTTCTAGTTTCCAAGGTGATATTCCATCTTATTTCTCATCCCACTTTCTCCCCCTTTCATTATTTCTTGGGTTTCTATTATCCTTTAGTCATTCTTGACCTATGGGTCTGTTATACCATGAATGTTTATTGGGTTTTTGTTCATTTGGGGCTGGTCCTCATGGGTTTAGGGTTTATAAACCCTCTGATGGTGATATCAGGCATTAGTTTCCATTACGCAAAGGATCTGAGGCAGGATATCACTTGCACATGCCTTTATCATTTAAGTTTCATCATTTTATTATTTTTTTTCACCTGATATATATGTTTATTATTGTTTTTCATCCTTTTTATAATTTTCTTGGTGTGAAAAATAGTTGTTTAAGCCTTGTTTTGAGAAAGGTAGTATTGTTTTGTCATAAAAGTGCACACCAAGTGTTTGTTTAAATGTTCTATTATCTTTCGCACCTTTTTTGTGAGTTTAAATATGATTTTATGGTATTTTGAACATTTTTATGTAGATTGAATAAAATATGGCATTCAGTTGGTGTTTTATTCCTTGTTAAGTGATTAAAATATATTGTTTTTTTTAAAGTGCATGTCATGTGTTCGGTAAATTTCCCAGTTGACATTTATGCGTTAAGTGTGATTTAAAAATTAATAATTTTGGATTTATAAATGAATTGGAATATAGAAAATTGGTATTTTTGGGTCCTTATATGGATTTCCAATGTTTATTTGGTTTTATAAACAAATGGGTTTTGGTTTACAACATGTTTTGGCCCAAGTTGCCAAAAAAAACAAGTTTCACATCCTTATGAAAATGGTTGTGTTTTGAATATGTAACATAAGTGTTTTTAGGAATTTATGAAAGTGACTTTCTGATTTAAATGGTGTTTATACATCTCCTTAATAAAATTAAAATTCATACCTTTTTCAAATGGAAGTTTTGAGAAAGGATTAAAGGGATGTTTGGCATTTTTTTCTTGTAAAAAGGGTTTCCATGTGTATTTCATGTTCAATATTTTGGGGCCATTTTATTGTCCATGAAATTGATTTATTAATTGTATTTGGGGCTTCCAAATCTGGGTTGATATGGTATTTATTGTTTTTTGTCCTTAAAAGATTATTTTTAATGGATTTTATGTGCAAGGCCTCCTTATACTTCTTGAAATTGATTTATGAAAATTTACGTGGTTTATTGATCAGTGAAAGAAATGTGAGACATGTGTGTGGCCTGTTTGTGTGTGTATGATTTATAAATGGGATCTTGATGAGAAAATGGTATTTTATGGATTTATAACTTTTTTGAGGACAAAAGGGGGAAACCTGGTTATCTAGGTGGGCGTACATGTACTAGTATTCTAGTGATCCAGAGGGGTTTTGTCCTTATTTCACAAAGCAAGTTTGACAATGACAAAACTAACTAAACTATGATGATGATGTTGTTGGGTACCATTAGGTTATGTTTTATTCTCCTACTAGTGGATCATCTGCATGAGAATTGATATTTTTTTGGTTACTTTTACACTGAGATATGAGGTACCTAGGGACCACAATGAACTAGTGCCTAGGGGTGTTCCCGAGACTTGTGCTAATTGGATATTTTGTACTCACCATCAGAATACATTGTTCCTATTTGGTAAATTCAGAAACGTGTGTGTTTTATTTAAAATTTCACCTTCTTTAAAGCAGCCCTCTTGAAAACTATTTTTATTTTAAAGTTGTACCTCTTTGAAAAATTGTTACTAGAATTTTTATTTATAAAACATGAAAGTTTTTGTCGGATAATTATTAAATATAATTTTATATCTTGTATTTAAAACATTAAATTTATGTTTATTTTCTTTAAAAGTAATTGAATTGGGAATAGAATATCAGGTATACCTATTGAGTTTTAATACTCACACCTATAGTATTCTTATATTTTAATCCCTTGTGCAGGTTTCAGCTTGAGTTTTATCACCTTAGAAGATGTGTGATAATTGTTTTCAAGAGTTACCAATAGGGTCACATGGAGTTAGTTGGTTGTCATGTTAGGTCGGTTGAGTTGTTGGTTTAGCTTTACTTTCAGTTTCTTGTATAAATACACTTCTGTTCAATTTTTTATGTAAAATTATTTTGTGTTTTTTATTTCTTTCCATTGTTTTTTTATTGTTTATATTTGGGAAAAAACATTACCTTGTGTACTCTATTGATGCCCTCAGTTCTTGTCTCCATCCTGGGAGGCTCAGAAAAACCTATCGGGACTTGTCACGAACTGGCCTGGGTGACTAGTTCAGGGTCGACTCGGGCTGGTTCATGAAAGTCTGTATGTCTGCCACTTGATTATCAGTACCAACATGATTTATCTTAATCAATCCTTGTTCAACTTTTTCTTTCATAATGTGATATCTGATTTCAATGTGTTTTGTTTGAGAATGTTTAATAGTATTCTTCATAAGATCATGTGTGCTCTTATTATCATAGTGAATTACAATTTACTATTTCACCTCATCACAAATATCATTCAGTTGTTACTTCATCCAATGTAGCTGTGTGCATGGATTTGTAGTAGAGATATACTCAACCTTAGTAGTAATAAGAGAAGTACTTTCCTTCTTCTTACTCCACTAGCCCACTAATTTCTTACCAATAAAGAATGTTCCAACACTTGTGGACTTTCTATAAACAACATCTTCATTTTAGTCAACATTATAAAATGATAATAGTTCACAATCCATTCCTTCAGAAAAGTATAAGCCATAATTGTTACTACCTTTAACGTACCTCATGATTATTTTCTCTACAACCATATGTTATTATTTTAGATTACTTTTAAAGAGAGACACTAAGCATGTTTCGAAGAAAATATCTAGTTGTGTCACTTTCAAATATAGTAAGCTTCTAATGAATCTCCTATACATCATGGGATCTACAGATTTACTATCCTCATGTTTCCCAAGTTTTGTCCCAACTGCTATCTGAGTTGACATTGGTTTAAAATCATGCATACTTAATTTCTTCAATAACTCCCTTTATTAATTTTACTAAGAAATAAAAGTTAAGTCTTTCCATTTAATCACTTGAAACCCTAAGAAATTTGTGATTTTCCCAAATATATACATTTCAAATTATGATTTCACGTGATTATAGAATTCATCGATTGATCCCTATCTGCTAACACCAAATATAATATCATCTACAAACACTGGTAACATGAACTGATCTTTTTGATAATTATTCACATATATATTGTGATCCAATCCTTATATTTTTCACTAGTGATTCTTTTGATAAGAATAAAATCAATAGTACCATGTATGTAGTGCTTGCCTCATACCTTGAAGAGAATTTTGTGAGGTTTTGATGAAGTTTTTTCAATAATGGGTTCTTCTTCTAATTCTTCATTTGAATCATATTCTTTGTGAGTCTTCCCTGAATTTCTAGAAAAATAATGTTAGATAACAATTGAAATAATGATTATGATAACTACTTCTTCATTCTTCATTTTCCTCCCCTTAAAGGAAAAAACTTATTAGAATCTTTATAATGATGGATCTCATCAAGAATGGATTTCAAGAAATTTTAGTATGGAGAAAACACCACAATGGTTCTTTATATTGTGACTGTCCACATTGGAAAACATTCAAATCATCACCAAGGATAATATTCTTAAACACTTTTTCTCTTGGATACCATAAATAAGATCAATCAATGATGTCACCTTCTTTACCCTCATAAAATAAATTGTCCTCCATCATACCTGAATTTCCATATTGAATTGAGGAATCAGTCAAAGATGTTGACTTCTTTTACTCAGCTATCAAGAATTTATAGCCATATATCCTTCTTAGGCTTCACCCATGAGACCTTGATTCACCTTAATTTCCCTGTATTATTTTTACAAATACAACACAGAAAATATTAAGGGAAAAGGTGGTTCCTTCTTGCTTAATTAATATGAACAGCATGGTTTAGGTGATCTTCTCAGCCATGTTGCCCCATTTGACTGAGTCTTCATGCTTGCACATCTGAACACATGTTCTTATTTATGTTGTCGTGGCCTGGATCTAATAACATTCTCTTATACATTTTTTGGGAAATTATCCTTCTTAATATCCATCATGGGTGATATAATATAACATCTCTTAAGGACTTCTTTTTGCTCTAGTGTTATGGTTAAACTTCCTTTTACAATGTGACCTGACTGCATGAATCTCTCACATATAAAATTCTTTTCATTATATATAGGATTCAATTTTTCTTTTGCACTATCCTTTCCTGCTTATCTTTAAGTTTAATCATTATTTCCAAATCTTCTAATCAAATAACATACTTATCATTAGGAATTGTGTAATTAAGTTTAAATCTTCCGTGTGAATTCTTTTTAGTGTTGTCTATATTGGTACTACATTTGGATAAACTACCTTTAAAATTCCTGGATTTAGAATACAAGGTCTTCTCACAATAATTCTTTGATACCTTCTTAGTGGGATTTATGTTTGAAAAATTCTTTTGATTTATTCCCAAGTTTTCATCTTCATTACAAGAATGATTTTATGATCTTATTTTCTTATCATATTTGGTGCCAGGTTGAGATGAGCATGTAACGACCTTGTGACCACTGCCATTAAATCCATGATATATGTTATCAATCATTCCATATATTTTTGCAGTAAACAGATGTTTATGGACCTGTGGATCATACCTATCTCTTTACAGCTGTTGGAGATAGATCATTAAAAGATGTCATGATCTTCTTATCATATGTTGGAGGTATTTTTTCTTTAAAATACTCTAGTGAGAATTGAGTACAAAAATAATTTTTTTTTTATTTTTTTTAAGACTCAATACACATATTCTCAATATTGTCCAAATGAGCTTCCAAATCTCAACATTTCATATTGAGGATTATTTTCTATTCCTCAATCATTGTCATATTTTCTTTACAATCCTTATTTATTCTAATAAATTATTCTTCATGTAGCTTAACTTTACTCTGAATTAAAGAGTCATGTTCTTTGATCTTTATGGATATTTATTCTAATTGTAAACCCTTGACATCAATTTTATTTTTAAATTTCTCTTCAAGAAAGTGAATCTTTTCTTCATGAGCCATTTTGACTCCCTCTTTTTCTTCAACTTCTTTGAGGTACTTCATAGAACTTATTTCAGGTTCCCTCCTTGTTTCTTCGAAGGATTCAATATGTCTAGAGAGATTTACACAATCAATAAATCTTCCTTCAAAGTCTTTTTTCATATTATTATATTCTCTTTCCAACTAGGTAATATCTACCTACATACATTGAATGATTCTACAAACAAAGGTGGATCTTTATTTAGGAATATCATGTAGATAATTTCTTAATTGAATGTTCATGTGAGGTTATAGATTGATCAACATAACCACTTATTCTGGGATCTTTATTTTGGGAACCATATTCATAGTTTCAAGAACATACCTGATGATCACTTGAAAATGATGATTTACATGAGGAAAATATTTCATCCTTTTATATGGTGGAAGCCTCAGTCGCCCTCTATTTACTTTCTAATCCTGAAATATCTTCATTATTTGAAAGTCATGGAGAGATAGATACTAAATCTTCTATAGATAATAGGGACTTCTTCAACTTTATATTCTCTTTACTTTTCCTGTTCATTATAGCCTTACTAGATATGGACTTCTACTTAGTGGTAAATGAATCTTTATCAAAACTGAACTTCATTATTGACTCCGGAAAGAAACTCAAATATTTAAATGAGAACAAATTTACTGTAGAGAATCCAAAATTGGTTAAAAATTCTTATGATGCCACTTGTCAGACCCCAGAACAAGATGAGAGGGGAGTGATAAATCAATGTGTAAACTTTTTCTTTTAAATTGACATATATTGTTCCTACAATGGTAGTAACAAATTAAAACTGTATGATGGATTAATTCCTCAATCAAACATTCACATGAAGAAAGAGAGACTACACAACAATTTTACTTGCTTCACCACTAAGGTCTAGTCCAAAGAGCATACAATGACAGTGTGTCAGTCATACCAAAATCCACTAATCTTCACTAGATTTGGAATAAAGAATTTTTGACATAGTAAATCTGTGTCAGGTACACTTTCTTTACAAGCTTTTAGGGATATAACACTATGTCCCTCAGAACACTTCCATCAACTACCCCTAACACACTACTAAGGGAAAATTCTAACTCAATTTATCAACTAAAAGGTTGATTCAATGGATTGTCATTAAAGTCTTTGTCTTTGTCCTAGAATGAGACTCTGAATGCATCAAATACCTGAGATGATTCTCTTTGAAATCCATATACACTTAAACCTGATGTTCAATACTTCCTTTCAAAATTATCCTTCAAAAATATCACTTCTTTTGCGAATCCCCCTGTTTTTTCATAATAAACTAAACCTGATGTTCAATACTGCATTTTTGGATGATCCTTCATGAGGCTCACTACCTTCCCGAAGCTCCCTTCCCTTTATAGAAAAACTCTTTTACAAATCTTAATAAGTAAACTCAGAATACCCTATCATTACAAAACAACCTTTAGTCAAAGGAATTGGCATATGTAAAGACTCAGAAAATTTTTGTGTGATGTTAAAGCTCATTTATAACATCTGTTTTCTAGAGCTCCCTTGGCTTCATGAAATCTGAGTTATTCTGGATTTTCCTTAGAAAGATTCATTCAAAGTTAAGAGTGGTATCCTCTTATTTATAAGTTTAGTAGTTTGTGAAGCTCTATCACCTCCATTACATTTTTGCGATCCATCTAAAATATATTCATCACACACCTCCTTTCACGAAGCACCATAGAAATTTTCTATTTCATATGCCCATCGTAATCATGGATATTTCAATAAAAACCCATTTCTTCGCTTGTAATAATCATAGAGCTTTCTATCAATGACTGTGAAGCTCAAATTCTCATAATTGTGGTGAACACCATCTCCATTTGTGATACCTATCATATTAGAAAAGTACACCATTAAAATTCTTTAAGCATTTTCGAAACACAACTCGCAAAGTCTATCTTCATGAAACTCATGCCTTTTCAATATTTTTATAAGGCCTTTAATAAAACCCACTCTTCTCATTAAAAGTCATCCTCCAAATTCTGGACCCCAAAAATTTTTCAAACACTGGGAAATGATGCCAACTTCAAAACTACTTTCCGCTTGAACTGTAAGATCCCTTTCCTTGAAAACTCCCTGATATTCCATGAAAGGAATAACAACAAATACAAAACATACTTCATTTTTAGTAAAGATAATCCCTAGTTCCAATAATTCCTTTATTATCTTTATTATCTTGATAAGGTTGAGATTAACAAATATGAGTGGACCAAGACTTTGACAATACAAAGAGGCTGAATTAAAAAGGATAATTCATAAAAAGATATTGTTTATTAACACCTATCAATAATTCAACCATACCTATATTGTTCACATGAATATTTTTTAAAAGAAAATTTGGATAAAAAATATATAAAATATATTATTGATAACGAAAAAATATTTAAATTTAAAACAAAAAAGGAAACTAATTAACTAAGTGATAAAAAACACATCTACATGAAATTTAGAAACATTTTGACACAATATAGGCTATTCAAAATTTAATAAATGAATAAATTTCATTATCTAATTTTTTTTATTACTAGTATCCACATAACACAATTTTTTTTTGATATAAAATTTTTAATAAATATTTTTTATGAAATATAATTTATTAGAAATTAGAATATCTGATAAATATATGTTTAATTATGTATTTTTTTGGTTTATGATATTTTTCCTATATTTATAAACATAGTTGTCACAATCATAACCATTCATTTGATTAAAACATTATTAAAAAACATTGATTAAAATAATAAAATTTTAAATATATATATATTACAATAGTGAAATGTCATTATATTAACCTTAATATGTATTCATATATTTAAATCCATAGGTTTCTTGTGCACACTATGTGTCCCCATACAATGTAATTTTTGATATATAATCTCTATACTATGATAGAAAATATTATTTTTAAATAATAGTGTAAAAAATATAATTAAAATATTGAATATGAAATGTTTGAAGATAATGAATTACGAATTAGAAAAAGAAAACTTTTGTGGTGTTTTTTTTGAATATCCATGCATTTAATACATAAAATATATAATTAAATTAACTGGATTGGTTAAAATTTTTATCTAGTATACACAAGAAATTAAAAATTAATAAGTAATTAATGTTAAAATATAAAAACATATCATATATAACTAAGGTATATAGTTCTACCTTTGCATGAAAATAATTATGAATAGTATGACATCTATTATATTGAATTAGAATACATTAGAAACTATTCATGAAATTTTATATTATTTTTCCTGAGTTCATCATTATTTCTTATGAAGATGTAACATGAGGACTTAAAAATGTAAACAAGTTATCAACGAGTGTTTGAAATATTTAATTACAATATAAATTTTTAGAAAAAATCGATATTATTAAATATTTAAAAAATACTATATCAATTATTAGATAGTGAAATTATGAAAATGTACCTCATATATACATTCACAATGGAGGTTCCAAACAATTTAATTTTTATATTTTCATTAACACTCCCAAGAACTATGATGTTATGAGTCTATATATTGTGTATATTTCTACTGAATATAATGACTCGAGTATCACCATTTTATAACATCATATCTACTAAAAAATTATAACATAATTTGTATAGTAGATTTATTGGCGTGAAAATGTATCTAGATATGGTGTGTAATGAAATTCATTGTCATATTTTAGCGGGACCCATGAAAAATTGGGTATCCAAGAATCAGAATTAAGGAAATGTTTATTTTTTGGAATTAAAAATGGAAAGTAGATATTTTGGACATGTTTTAGAATCCAAAAAAGAGGGTTCATAGGTGGAAGTGTGGGTAAAAAGGAATGTGATCATGTTTGTGAGTATTTCATAAGGATCTGAGCCCAAATTTTTAATATCAAACACCACTTAATTCCTAGTTATATACAACTCAGAGTTTTCTGGAATAGGTAAAGGTGTAATTCCATTACCCTATCCCCTAGGAACTCAGTGACCTAGCATAATTTCAATAAGGGTCCACCAGGAGTCTGGTGGAGGATCCCATCCCCTAAAAGTGGGGGTTTTTCAAACTTTTCAGAAGTTTTGTGAGTCACACTTTGAGCATTTTTGGTTAGGGTGTCTGAATGGGGAGGGGGGAGGATCTCTCCCTTTTCTCTTCTTATTCCAGCCTTTTTGGTTGATGATCTGGGGTCATTTAAAGAACTTTGGTACATTGATATTGGTATATTTCTCTCATCACTAGTCTCATTATTTACGTATTCATCTTTCCCTTTGATTTTTGACGATTTATTAAGGTATTTATACTACATTTTTCTAGATCTTGGTGAAATGTGACCAATATCAAAGGGATTTTTCATATAATGTATTGGGGATGCCGAGGAATGATGAACGTGAACCATCATTCACTGTTTTCATGGAGGAAACAATATGGTGTGTTTTCTCAAGTATTTCATGAACATTGTTCAAAATTTAGGTTTAATTGTTTATTGAGTCAAAGGGATTTAATCAAAGGATTACCATGGGAACACCTTGTAATTTGTGTATAACATACAATATTTTTATTAAATATTTTTATAAAATTTCTCCAATAAAATATAAATGTAAATATGAAATGAACTTATATTATTTCTAATAATGTGAACATAGAATATATATATATATATATATATCAATTAATTAATTCTTTTTTTGAAAAAATATTTTTATATGAAAGATTAATTAAATTATAAAGGAATAATGTATATAATGAAAATGTAACACATAAAGAAACAATCATTATTTTATTTCATCAATATTGAACATTATAAATAAAGGATAAATAAAATCCATAATATTAAAAATAGTACACTAGGATAACCAAACAAAGTACACAATAATACTATAATTTTAGAATCCATTTGATTATGGTCTCCTAGAAATATTACAAAAGAAAAAATTATTGTAAAAAAGGAAAAAACATTAGAAATAATATAGGTGTTTTATAAATTATGAATATAAAAGTTTGAGATAAAATGAATAATTATGGAAATAAGAGGTATTTATAGAAATTATAATGATTATATGATTTCTCTAATTATAGCTAGCCATTGAAATTACAATTGACCATTGTAATAGTAACCAGACTATTGGAAACTATAAGATTCTTGTTAAGTAGTATATATCGTGAATAAAACGATTAAATAAAATATTGAATAATAGAATAATTTATCAAATTATATGTCTTTTGGTACCCATGTTTGTTTAGTACAATATTCCACTCAGAAAAAAGATCATCAATCAAAATATACTATCTTACAGCTAGAGAAAATATTTTGGGCATGAATTCGAGACCTTGGTGGATATTTGGATAAATACATAGAGCTTACTGATTTTTACTGAAAAATTAGTTATCAGGTGACTATTAATATGGAAACATAAAAGGTTCTCAATAGTAGGATGTGTAGATTTCCCTTTTTTAGATGGGATCTAGAGAGTTAGAGTTGTTGGGAATGATTCTTGTACATGAAATTTTGGGAAATTTTAGTTAATTCATAAGAGTTTGGCTACCAAAAATAGCAGAGAAAAGTAATATTCTCATTTACATCATCGACCTATTGGTTTCTTGGTGGGTGATTGTGTGCTCTTTTGGTTTTCACCAAGGTTGGATCACATTTGGATTTAGAAATAGGAAAAGTTGGTGCCCAAATATGTGGATTTGTTTGAGATCATAGAGAGGATCAGATCGATGACTTACCAATTAGAGATTCCATTGTGGTATAGTGGTATGGAATATGTTTTTCATGTGTCACAGGTTCAGAAGTATCGCCGCAACCCTTCTCATGTGATATATGTTTATGATTTTGTGCTTACTGATGATGCATATTTTGATGAGCATCTGGTTTGTATTGTGGATCGTAGTGAGAAGAATCTCCAGGGTAAGGTCATGACTCAATTCTTTGTGTTGTGTTATCATGTATGAGTTTAGAAGGAAACTTGGGAGGGGGTGGATATGTAGGCCCAGTGGCCAGATTTTTTTACCTTAGAGACTTAGTGATTCTTAGAAGAGCTACTCGGGGATGATCTGTTATAAGGTGGGGAGGTTTTAAGATCACAAAACCTTTGAGAAGGTATGTTATTATTTAAATTTTGAGATAAATCCCATTAAATTGGTTACTTAAATCCTTACCAAGTGTATAACAAGTTTTATGGGTGTTTTGAAGGTTTGGAACATGAAGGAAAAAGAAAGAGGCCATACTGTATATGGTGCATGATTGGTGCATGTTTAATACTAACAATGCTCCTTAACCATATAATCTACTGGGAGATGGTGCATGGTTACAAAAACTTATAAGGGGATCCAAGAAACTATAAACCCTAGTATAGATCCGAACACATAGTTTCTACACAATTTTCCAAACTGTGTGAGCTCTGCAAAAAATTGTGTGACCCATACAACCTCTTAGACAAAGTGTTCCACATGGTTGGTGAACAGTTTGGCCCACCATGTGGTAAAACCATTTACCTCATTAAATTGGGGATAAATAACCATTCACTCCTTGGTATTTAAAAATCATGATGTTATTTTCCTCCCTTAGCATGCTCTAGCAGCATGAGTGATTAACAAAGGCCTCCCACCTCCCCCATGGGAAATTATCCACTAGTCCTAGATCATTTAAAGAACATTTGGTAGAAAATTGAAGATCTTGGTGATTATGTCACTCCTCTTTATTATATTTTGTATAATAACCTTTTATAGATGCTTTCTCTCCTTATGAATCCATAAAACATTATTTTTTACAACAATTACCTAGATTGGTTGTTTAGGGTTTTTTAGGATTGAATCAAGGGTCTTTTGTGAGTTAGTGGTTTTATATGAACATGAGGTAGGAGGTCCATAAGTTATATCCCACAATATTTATTTTTATCCATGTGTATGTATTTTTTATTTTGTGTCATTGTGCTGCACATTTTTTCTTTGGTGTAAATAAATGGGGTGTTTAAAAGATATGTTAGACCCCTCACGATCCCCATTTGATCTATTAAGAATGATTATATTGGTAATATAGTCACACATTGGGTGTAACACTCCCTTTGATATTGTAGGACGTGTTTTGAAATGAAATTTTAAATGGTTTATGATATTAAACCATATATATTGTTCTTTTACTTTTAGTAGGGAATACATGGATGTTTGGATTAACTTATAGATGTTAATTAATTCATAGAATTTCAATGAGACAATGTGATAAATGATTTTATAGAAATTTCCATGCGGGTAAGTGGTTTGAAAGGGGGACTTGTGGTTGTAGTTATGCTTAAATGATGAAATTTTCAAGATATATAATTGAGTAAAGTTTATAATGTAATGAACCTTGGTAATGTGATAAATGAAATAGTACACCCTTGTTGTCATTGTTAGTTAAAATGGTGACTAATGATGGTTCTTGGAATAAATGATGAATGGAATGAATGGGATATTAGACTAAGGATTATTTCCCTTAGGTCATGACAGATTGATGCTATAGGCCCCACCGATGTATAAATTTTTTTAGGATACCAGACTTGTGATCTAAGATCCTAAAGTATGGACATGAGATGGATACCAAGACTGATTCTCTGAGGTACATTGTTTATTTAATTTTATAAGAATTTACCCTTATGATGCAATGTGCTTAAATCCGATGAATATTTTTCAGACGACCATCATAGTCTGAAGTTGGTTTGGTGTGTATGGGTGTCACTTGGAACTATGAACAAAAATATATTTAAATAATGTTAAATAATAAAACATGTTTTGTTTTCCAACTTGAACATTATTTATTATACTATGGTATACAATGTTTTAGACTAGATATTACTATAGACACTATTGGTGGTGTCATACTGAGTGGAACTCACACCCTTCTTGGGCTGTTGTTGTGTACTCGATATGACTTTATGGTTGCATGTTTGGATTAGGGTAAATGCCCTATATTAGATGGATGATATAGTAATCGGGAAAGAGCATAGATGAAGGTAAAAAAATGACATTGTGACCAATTTTAGGGTTGACTTTATGGCCTTATTTTGGTTTTGTTCTTGTAAATTAGACTATAATGACATGAAATTTTTACTGCTTTGGTTAGTTGGCACTTCCTCAGTTTGGGAATATGGAATATGAAATTTTTTTAATTTACAATTACTTCATGCCAATGTTAATCAAGATTTATTCTGTTGGCTTAATTTAGTATGAGGGTATAGTCTCCTCACATGTTCAATTAGACCCTTGAAACTAGTTGGTAGTCTTTGAAGTATGGGGATTCATTCTTGAGGTCTTGTGGTACACCAATTTGGGGTTCTGGTTTAGTGGAACCCGAGCCATGACATTTTATCCAAGCAAAATATGTAATGAATCATGTGAATTTTTCATGGAACACTATGTGTTGATTTCTATGGAATCAGTCTTTATGTATGCTTATGATAGAGTATTTTATGTTTTTCCATATTCCAATACATTCCCATATTTTGATTTGGATTCATGATTATCCAACTTTGTGATATCATTCCATTGTCAATGATCTCATGGGAATCCTCATTATTATTCCATGTTCCAATGATAAACCTTATGAGTCTATTATCATATAATATTAGAATATGGGATTTTCAGCCCACCCTTTTATTGTTGTATTCCCCCATGTGATTATAAATGGTTAATGGGTTTATGATCACATTATAAAGTGATTATAAGTAAATATTTGTAAAAAATTCATAGTGTAGTGAATATTGATGATGTATTATGAACCTAGTTACCAAAGTTTCTAAAATTTTGAATCAAAGAGTTTCTTGTAATTTCATGTTATATGTAAAAAGTATCCATGTGTTGCACCAGACCTGAATGTATAGGTCTAGGGTGTCTCATTCTATATTAATGAAATGTTTTTTTATTTTTTGGAATTAGAATATAGAAAGTTTTTGGTTATAAATCATCAAGTAGATAACCTTAATATCTATATAATTAGGTTAAGTATATATGTTATGAATAAGTAGGGACAATATTTATATTTTATTTATTTTGAATTGTATTATAGAATAATAGTGACTTCAGGTTAAATTATTATAGTGTATTATATTAAATAAACCTTAATTATTATATAAATGGTTAAACTTGTGGAGATGCAATTTATTTGAGGAGGGAAGATTGTAACATCATAGATTTACAATGAATATTTGTGACACCCATCAAGTCACTGGTATATATTGATTTATTTTTCTTTACTATTTCATTTGTTTTCAAAGTTCCTAAGATTTGGGGGTTGTAATTTTAATTTTTTTATATAAACAACTTGCTGCACATGATTATTACAAATTTATAAGAAATAGTGCACCTAACCATATTAAATTGGTATTTTGGGAGGAAATGTGGTTTCACATGGTTACAACACCTTTTTTGAAAGTTTGTATACTCTTCGATAAAACCATGTGACCCTTTTTTATTAAGGGAAGTGGATTTCATGGTTGGTGCATGATTTGGCCAATCATGAAGCCTATTTAGAATTCTAAAAAGTTTGGGAATTTACTATTATTTACCGTATAGGTTTTAACCCTTCTTTCCCTATCCCCCCCAAATATACCATCAATCTTCTTTATCATCGAATCTTTCATCCATTGATACTTATTGTTATATCATTGGCTCTTGGTTGATTTCTTCAAGGTAAGTGTTGATTTATTTTTTTCCTCTCATTTCCATTTTCCCCCTTGTTTCTTCATTTCAAAGAGTTCATGGACCCCCAAAAGCCTAGGTGGGCCTAGAGTAGGGCCAGGGATGGTGGTTTAATGAACTTTCATTATGATTTAGGCTTGTTAGGACTCTCTCTTCCAATTTATAATGGTTTTATATGAAGGAGACTGGATTCACATTTATTTAAGGTAGGAGTCTCCAACAAATCGGTGTCTTCCCTAACATATTTTTATTTCAGGGTTTTATATTGGTTAAATTTGATTAACTACGTTATTTATGAGTTGTTAAGGTCTATTGTATGATTATTAATGGTTATTTATGACATGTGTTTAATTTAATGTCATTTTAAATAGATTTTTCTTGAAAAACAACTTTGTGTCTTGAAAGCATTTTATTAAATGTTTTATAGAAGAAAAGTGGTTTCAAATGTATTTTTAAAACGTATTTCAAAATAGATTTACCTTGTATGTTCTATTTCCATATTATTTTAATTATGGGAATGAGTTATTTGTGTGTTTTATTATTGGAATCATATTAGAGTCCTTGGGTGAGTTTGTAGTATGAACAAATGAAACCACTTGTATAGATTGTGTACTGACTAGGGTTAGTAGTCTAGTCAGACCGAATGTGCTAACAAGATGGATTAGTACCCTGATGAGATAATTTAAATCTCATGGATAGATAACTAGGTTCATCTATACTGGTTATATTTCTTTATAATGGTAATATTCTTCTTATATCTACAGGTTGAGCATATATATTTTATATTGAGATACTTACTGGCCATTTCATGTTTGATTCTTAAGAAATTTCTTATGTTATGATACCCTCAATTTTATTTTTGTTTATATGTTCATATTATTTTTGAAAATGGATTTGTTTTAAAAACTAAAGGGATTTATAACATTTTTTCAAATAATTTTTATAAAAGAATCATTTTCAAATATTAAAGATGGTATTCATGATGATAGATATTTTGTAGATTCATGGTGGTATCCTAGAGAAAATTTTCCTCATACACTTCATATTTCATTAGGCGTATGTAGACTTTATTTTGCAAGATACAAGTAAAGTCAAGGGTGTAATGATAGAGGAATTTATATATACCATAAATAAATATAAAGTCGAGGGCGACCACAGCGAGATGCTCCGGTAACCCTACGACGATGGCGGCCGCCGCAACCCCTTCCTCCTTCGGGGGGGGGGGTCTTCTCCTCCAACTCAGGTTTCAGGTGATGCACAACGAAATTTTAGGGATTGCTTTGAATCCTCGCCAGATGCGGGGTTCTTCCTCCCCGAAATCGAAGTCTCGCTGAAGGTACCTGGTAGCGTTTCAGGTCAACCTATTGTTCCAGTTTTAGTGAAGGAATTCCATGAAGCCTCAGCGTTACTCTCCTCATCTTTGATCGTGAGGTTTTCAAGGTGGCGACCTCTTGTGGAACTTTTCAACAAAGAGGTCAATACAGATTGGGGTTTGAAGCACCGAGTGTTGGTAAGTATTCTGGGTCCACGTCAGTTTCTAATATTGTTTGCTGATGAGGAGGATTTGGGTAGAGCCTGGTCGAGGAAGAGAAAACCCTTTTGTGGCCTCCCGTTTCACTTACTTCGTTGGTCCTTTGAGGCACATATGAACCGTGACTCCCCTTACATGGAAATTTGGATTCAGTTTCCTGGAATACCTTTTCCATTTCAGAACATTGGGTTGCTGAGGTCAATCGGTAATTCGATAGGGCGTTTTATATGTAGCGATCGAAGAACAACTTCTATGTCCCATCCATTTTTGGCTAGAATTTGTGTTGAAATGGATCTTTCAAGGTTTCCGTCGGAGCTTGTCTGGATTGTAGTGGAAGAAGAATACAGGTATGCACAGTCGATTGTCTATGAATCATGGACCCCTTTTTGTTCATTTTGTTACAGACAGGGGCATGATGGACACGACTGCCGAAGGAGGCCCAGGGGTGCCCAAAGATCTTAGGTTCCAGCTGTATCAGTGGAGGTCCCCTCGAGAGAGGGTGCGGCCACCATTAGAGCTGTGCAAGGCAGTGAGCAGATTTCACCTGCAGGCCTTCCTCAGGATGGTCATGCTCCTTCAAGGTTAGATGGGGTCACTAACACGATGGTTCATGGGGTATCTTCAGGGGAGGTAGAGGATACTTTTCCAACTGTTGTTCTTGAAGTTCAGAAACAGAGCTCTGTCAACCTATGTATAGACTTGGGAGTGCATGTGGAAGTGAATGAGACCAGGAGGAAGGAGGCCATGGCTGGAGTGGTGGTTCCTACCCCTCCAAAGGAATATGGTATAATCAACTGGGAAAATAGTAATTCCAATGGACCGAACCATGATGCTCCAATTACTAGTCATGGCCGGGACATTGATGGGGCCAATACTTTCCAGTTTATGGGCAGGGGACTCGAGAACCATTGGGATTATGGTGAGCTTGAGTTCCCAGGTCAAAACACTTCACCCAGTTTGAGTAAGTTCAGGGTAGATGTGGCTATCCCTTGCTCCTCAAACCGGTTTGCTACTCTGGATGTTTCAGAGGTTGGAGCGGCTCATTTGAGGGAATATGAACAAACCCCTTGCCATGAATTTACAGAAGGTGACATACCAAATAATAGTGGTTGCTCTAAAATGATAGGTGGACAGTCTGGTGGTGGTGAGGCCGACCAGGAGGGAGTCATCATGATCTCTTTGGATCAGGTGACTGAAGAGGTTCCTCAAATGAACAATGTGAGTTGCAAAAAGAGGAGGGGGAAGAAAGACTACTCCTTGCTTCCCCCACCTTTGGAGACCCGTTCTGGGAAGAAATTATCGGTGCGTCTCCCCAACGCGGTGAAAGAGGATCCCCAGGCCACAACCATGGGGAATGTCAATGACATGGGATGTTATGCTGGAAATATAAGGACTAGAAAGGAACCCATACTTTGTTCTGAGGAGGTTATGGTTGAGGAATTTCTGTATGTTGATATTCCACAAGAAGAGGCTGACATGATGGGAAGAGCTGTTAGAGTGGAGGTCGACCATGAACAAGCAAAGTGGATTGACAAGAAAGATTTGATTTTAATGAGAGGATTCAATGACAAGAAAATCAGCAAAGAAGAGTATATCCGAACTTGGGATAAAATGGCGAACCTTTTGGAAGATGTTATTGGAGAAGATCCTAAGGCCGAGGTATGGTTAATGCATTGGATCCTCTATAGGGAAGAAAAAAATAATAGGCTAAAGCTGTGTTTTGGTAACATATATTTTTCCTATGAGGCCTCGCCCCCGGTCTGATTTGGGAAGTGCAGGTTGGACCCACTCATCGAGCTGGAGCACTCCACCATTTCCTTTGCAGGTCACTTGGGATATGGCTATTTTGGAGGGATGACAACATCGGGAGGGACCATGCTTGCATGGGATCGCCGAGTGTCCAGCTTAGGGATGGCGGTTGTTGTTGTTGTGTGTATGTGGTAGTTCCTGTTCCTTCCGGTCTTTGATTGGGTTTGTTTGGTTATTTTGTTGGACCTTCTGGGTTTCTCACTTTTTTCCATAAAAGTGTTTCCTTAATAAAAAATATATTTCCGGGTAAATGTTTCAACAAGAAATATCGAAATAAAATAATCAAAAACATATTAGATGATTATTATTAAGAAAAATAAATTTTATAGTAAATAAAAAGATAATAACAAATTAAAAATGCATATATATAGAATACAAATAATTAATATTAAAAAGGTTTTTTAAAAAACATGTCTCTTAAAGTGTACATAATTTAACCTATTAAATTATATTCACCTCCATTAAAAATAGTTTATCTTTATATTTTTTATTTTCATACAAAATATAAATATATAAATTTCAGAATTAAATAAAATGTATATAATTTTTTAATTAAGAAATTAAATATTATATTAGAGTGAATTTTTTATATATTTCAAAAATAATGAATTTTTAATTTAATAATAAAAATATACAGATTTTTCCAATATCACAAATTTTGGGAATTTAATGTTTTTGATATATTTTTCAATAAAATTATTTATTTATAAACTAAAATAAATAAGTTAAGACCACTATTTCTAATTTATAAAACCCATATTTAATATTTTGGAAACATAAGTAATATTTTACTCTAAAATTATTCTCATTGCTTTTTTTAAAAATTTAGTGTTCATCACATATAGAAATTAAATATAATAAAATGGATTTCATATTTTATTTCAACATTTTCATACTATGATATAATTAAATTTTAATTTTCAAGCATAAAATTATTATTACTATGATTAATGTGAATCTTCATGACAATGGGGATATTTTTATTATTTTTAAAGAGTTATTTTATTAACATTGTGTAATTTTTTATCTAATAAATTAAATTGATATATCTATAATATGATTTTTAAACCTATATATAAATATAATAATTCTCATTAATTTTTTTACCAATACAAAATAATATTAAAAATATTTTGCAATGAAAACAACATTTTTTCTACAAAACTGTTTCTCAACATACTAATTGTTTTAATTTAAAAGTTAATTTTATATTATTTATAATTTTAATTAGATTAAATAGATGATAAATTTAGTTTCATATCACCCAAATTGGGTAAAATGGGTTATCTTATATTTTTCAGTAAAACAAAAATTACAAAGTTAAAAACTAGTTACCACGGTAAAAGGAAAAATTATAAAATTTAAACATCAAGTTGTAAAAACTTCAAACATGTTTTAAATAATTGATAAAATTGGTGTTTCAGGTTTTATGAACTCTATATAACGTTTTTCTCAATTTAGGAACCATTGTATTTGAATAGTGTCATTCCATTATAGAAAAATAATGGGTGTTCACAAAAGTGTCATTTTCCTCATTTATAAAGGGGAATAACTTTGAACCTCTATAAGTTAAACATTACCCTATAAAATTTCTCCAAAACCAACTTAGTTTTTATATAATAGAATTACCTTTCATGACCTAAACCTCTTAGTCTCCATAAGTTTTTCTAATCCCTTCATTTATAAGGATACTTTTAAGGAAAAGTTCAAGGTCCCAATGTGAGTATTACTCAGTCCTTACACATTTTATTCTTAATATTTCATTTATAAACCTAAGAAAACCAAAATAATATAATTAAATAATAATAAATATTATAATTATGTTTTTTATATTAATATAACAAAACTTATTTATTCATTTCCATTTTCTAATAAAAATTAAAGAATTTTGATCGTGGATAGGTGCAGACTATCGCCTCCACAAAGAGACGTGCTTTTTTTTCCATTTCCACCTCAAATGGATGAAATTAAAAATGTATTAAAGGGAACAAATTATTTTTATAAATATATTAATATTATATAAAGTTAATATTGTAAATTTTATAAATGATATTAGAAATAAATCATCATAGTAAAGTTAACCACCTAAAATGAACATATCAAAGAACCTTTCCTACAGAGAGTGCATTTTATAAAATCATATAAAAATATATAAGTTTTATAATAATATATTAATAATAGATATATAAATCCACAATCATAATGATTATAAATCTATTACATAATAAATTTTTCCATGGTAAACATACCAAAGTAGTTATGTAGAAATAGACTAAACCACATTGAATAACCAACTTAAGAAAAAATTATAATAAATAAAATATATTAGTAAATAGTGATTAATAATTGAAATATAGAAGGATAATTTTACTAATATGGTATATAATAATCTGAATTTAGTTATTTAAGAAATTTAGGTGCATTGGAAAAGTGAATTAGGACCTAGTTAAGGGTTTGTGCTCACTCGATTTTTTTCCATTGAGTTGTAAATTTTCTTATGGATATATATCATTAAAAGTTTGATTTATTACATATAATGAATATTTTGTATTAAATTTTATCCTTATTTTATAGGGATATAAAATTCTTACATATAAACTCATCATTAAATTATTATTTCCCTAATTATTATTTTGTCAAAAATGTCTTTCATGGTATCATATCATGTTTCTTGAGAAATATTTATTATTATGCCTCAATTTAATTTTATATGATGTATATACTTACTATATATTATATTATATATTTAATTATCATTAAATAAGGGTATTTTAATTTTATTTTTAATTTATTTATCTTATATGTGTTTTGATTTAAATTTTACTAAATCCATAAGGATTCTTTTCCCAATCCCATTTTAAAACCAAGATATCTCAAATGGGATAATCCATTTGCCTAATTTTTATAGTATTTGTTAAATGTCACAATAATTTTCATCCCCTTTTGTTACCCTTGGTGGGTTTTTTTCTCTTTATATTATTTTAAATAGGAAGTTCCATAATCTTTTAAAATGATGTGGTTTTCAACAAAGGAATGTTTAATACAATAAAAAGGAAGTAATTTTCCTCTAAAGTTTTATTCGACTCCACATTTTATGGATGTCCCTAAATTTATTTTGAAAAATGAGAAATATAATTTTCAATGATCTTGAATTTATTTTCATATAATTTAGAATAAAATCATTTTAGTGATTTCTATATGGTTTATTTTCTACAAAAGAATCTATTTTAGCATATTCAAGTGAACATATATTTCCTGGGCCTTTTTCATTTTATATAAAACTTTTATCTAAATTTTCATGGTTTTTAAAAAAAAATTATTTTACTCCATTTTTATGAAATATTTCTTTGAAAATGATTTTGAAAGATCATGGATATTTCTTATTTCTAATGTAATTTTTCTTAGACTCAAAAATATGATTCTTTATCTAAATAATTATCCTTGACAATATATTGTACTTGATCAGTGAAATTATTCAAATGTTACCATCCATATGAATTATATATACATATATTTTTAACATAATTTTCAATTAAAATTATTTTCCATCACTACCATTTCATTTCATAACCATCCACTGTGAATATTTATAACTTTTATTCCAATTTCTTTTCTTTGTGAATTCCCTATTTTTCATTTCTTTAATTAAATAGTGTTCCGCAAGATGAGATTTGTCAATTTGTTTGGGAAATAATTTATTTAACAATATATCTGTTATATATATAGTGTCGATGTAGAGGTCTTTACAGATAGTTAAAAACTTACTCAAAAATTAAAACCTAAGAACTATAGTAAACCAACGACCAAGGTTGTCTCCTAGAGAGACATCACAATAAGGGTTATTTTGTAATGTTTTTTTTATTTTCTACTTTTAAAATTTTAATTATTTTCGAAGGGATTTAAATAGAAATACCAAACTCTAAATAATATTAAGTGCATGAAATAGATTACAAAAAAATGAAATATATAAAAAAAATGAAATAATGCCTAAAAAATATTTAACAAACAGGAAGAAGAAGAAACCTAACTAGTGTTTCAAATGGATCAGTCTTCCTTTATCATTTTAAAGGTTTTAACATTTATAATTATTTCAATGAAGGAGTTATATCTATAATATTTAGTTTCATTAAATTAATTAAAATTATATTACAATAGATATTTTGGAAGGATATCTCCTTTTCTAAGGAGTTGGTTAATGAATTCATTGATCGTCGAAATCAAAGACACAGTCAACACACATTGTACTAACATTTCTCTAATCAAGGAAAGAGAAAATTAAAATAGTTTTAATTATCTTAAAAATCCAACTTGGATCAAATTAAGGATACAAATTCATATTTCAAAACATTCTAATTTGAATTAGGTGTACTAATAATGGAATAAAAATAAGTATTAACAAGATGAAAAAAAAAAAAATTCAAGAAGTAAACTCATTTTTGGATTTCAATATTGTGGAAAGATTTATAATTGAGAAATTTAAAGAAATTTAAATTTCATAAAGACTTCACCATGTGAAAATTCAATTATTGTCTACCAAAAATGTGTTCATATATATCCATTGAGTAGTAGCGTACTTAAATCTCCATCTTCATCGGCTCTCGATGTTGCAGCGGGTTCCCAAAAAAGTATTTGGTTTCACTCCTATATCCTCTACCAAAAACTCTAAAAATCATCATAATTTATACTATTTATATCTCTATCCTGGGGAATAATCCCCTTGAAAATATATATTTTTAATCTAAGGGATTAACCATCAATACCACCTATGTTTGGTGATAGTCTCCCAAAATAATTAAGAACCTGACCTTGAATTACCTTCCCCGATACTTTTGCAAAGTTCCAAATCTTCTCCCCAATTTATATATTGGAATTAAATACTCCACCTTCCCCACCATATTTTAGTTTTTTTTAAATAATTAATGTATTATTTTCGTTCTTTATCCATCAAATTTTTGGCCACATGTCTGAGGTTTTAGAATTCTATCAAATTTATCTTCCATCAAAAAAATAATCACTGTCGAAGAAATTCTATTATGAGTTCTGGCTCCTAGATGTTCCCTCACAAAATCATTATGCATCTTGGAGATAATTTTTATCTAATAAACTTTGAACTCTAATATCTTCTCTAATTGAACACACTAATAAAAATTTCAAACCCTGCCAAAAAAAACCATAATGCATCCTTAAATTCCAAACTCAGGAAAAATCAATGCTTCTCCAAAATGAACAGGAGGGGCTTGATTTCAATGGTTTAGTGTTTAGGATTCGTGTTTGATCCTCGAATCATATGCACTGAAAAATAAGTTTCACCTTCACCATTGGACCACAAATTGAAACCAATTCATAATTACTATAATTCCTTGGATGAACTTATTCAAAAGTCAATCTTTGGCTACATGAGATTAGATTAAAAATCCTTTCAAAGGGAAGGCTAGAGCTCAGATTCCAAATCAATAGAACATATTTTGGTTCATTCTTCAGTACAGTGTTTGTGGGGGTCACAGTTCGAATGGATTCATCCTCACATCGATTCTGACTTATCCAGATCAATTTTTTTCTTCAAATCGGATGAGGTTTGAGTTTTTTAGTAGGGTTGATTCTGCTTCATTGTTGAAAATATTATTTAAAAAGATTTAAAAATCATCCTTCAATCAAATCAAACCAGTGAAACACCCACTTCATGCTAATGGAAGAGGGTCTGTTCTCAATGAAATATTTTTCTTTCTTGTGGGATTGTGGTTCTTAAAAATCTTTAGCTCAATTATGAGGTATTTGGATACTTCATGTTCATGAGATTTTAGATAATGTAAGATTAATTATCTTATGTGGACTATATTATGAATATAATTTAATAGGAATTTCTTATAATTATAAAACAATGATATGAAATTATTATACACCCTAATGATAGTGAAATCTATGAAAATATATAAATGGAAATTATCTTAATCGGTGCTGCATATTCTGTTATGTAGGAGGAAAAAAAATCTGAATTAATTTATATTAATTCCCTTCAAAATGTCTTATATAGGTAGAAAAAATATTTAAGTAGTGGTAGGTGATGAGCAGTTATTTGATGCTGACCAAAGTGAAATTATATTACATGCCTTCACTTCACATTTAATAAAAATAATTCTCTCACTACATAAAATAAGTAAATTTAAAATAACTTTAAAAAAATTATAAAACCTAGTTTAAAAAACTAACAACAAAAAACAAATAATAATTAGTTGTTTAATTCATTAATTATCAAAATAAAGAAATAGTTGAAATTAAAATGTTAAAAAAAGGTCTTAATTATTAAATTAACTAAATAAATTAAATATTATTTTTAATTCATTATTTATTAACCAAAACAAGGAAATTTATAAATTGAATAAACAAAATTAAACAAAAAATCTTAAATTAATATTTCGAAAGAAAATTCAAGACAAAATGTAAATTGAATGATTTAAAAAAAATTATTTAAAATAAAAAGAAATAATAATTGAATATAAAATCATAATTTTAAATATTATATTATTATAATCATAAAATTAACACCAAATTAGATTAATTAGTTAAAAAATTATTATAATAAAAAAAATTAAATTAAAGATATTATGTGGAAACAATGTATCTAAATATAGCCACATCAATTCCCCCTTTCTAATTTTTTTCTTATACTCAAGGAAATAATTAATCAAATCCAATGGTTTGAAATAAATATAATATTTGAAATACAAGGTTGTCACGCTAAATTGGTTTTCAAAACAATTTTCCCCTTAGATTTCCTCAAGCAGTGAAAAAGTTTACCCATAAGAAATTAAGTTTTTCTTAGAGGATAAATCAATTCTTATTTGAAGAAAAAATAATTAAAACAGATAATTAAAATTTTGATTAAAATATTTTCAATTGAATTCACATGTAATTTCAAACTTCTATTTACCTCCAAGAGAACTGACTCACACAATTAGCAATCAAATAATTTAGACAATCTGTTTGGATGAGTGAATTTAATAAATTAAAATGAGAATAATTAACTCATCTAATAGCTTAAAGAATAAAATAAAAGTTTCAACATAGAAAAGGATTTTCATTTCATAATCAATTTAAATTCATATATTATGAATTTGACTCCAAATTAGAATATTTGATGGAAAAATATAATTATAAAACATTCTCACAATTTTTTACCAAAGTCAACCGCTTTTCAACAGGAAAGTGAAAAATTAATTAATTAACTAAATATAGTGGTATTAAAGGATAAACCTCCTTAAAGTGGAATCAAAAAAATCAATCTTTAGTAAAAATGAAAACTAATAAAAAAGTTTCATTAAATCTTGATAAATAGTCAAATTTCAAAAAAATAGGGAATTTCAATAGGCTCACATTATTGTACAGATTAGAAAAGAGAAATACCATCTCTCATACACTAAAGCTTAACATTTTCCTCAATGTTAAACCCAAGTGAGATAAAACATGTAAATTATAATTTTTAAATTTCTAATAGATTTATCAATGTAGTAGATTAAAAATCATGTTCAAAAAGGGTTGCATCAAAATTAAATAGATGTTTTCCACTTAATTAAAATAATAAAAAAAAATTCACAACTTTTTCAGAAGTTCACTACTAGTTATCATTCCATAAAACAACACAAAAATATAATATGTATACTAGTCATGTTCAAAAAGTGTGCATAAAAATTTTCAGCAAAGTAAAAGATTATTCAGCACTAATACATAATAAAAAATAATCAATTTCAGTGTGGAAACTAGCATGTTTTAGGACTAATTTTTTGTATATAAAAGGTTTTATTTTATTTTATAAGTTTTTCAGCAATTTTAGACCAAAGTAGTAGTATAAAAATGAATTAATGTGCATAAAAATGGGAAAACACTTAACGAAAACTCCTTATATATAGAAGCTTTAACTGTATTTAGAGCCAAAAAATCCTACCCCATATTTACATTTATAAATATCCTCTACCTATATTTGAAATTACAAAAAATTTAAACATAATCACATTAAATTCAATATATATTCATCTTAATAAAAATAGAACCATAGTTTTTTATATAAGGAATTGAATCATGTTTTTCAGTCTTATAGCCTTTGTTGATCATTAAAAATTGTAGGATATTTATTCCTCTTGGAAGATATAGTGAAGATATGAATAAAATGGATTCCTCAATGTGGGAAACATGAATAGATTATTCATTAAACTTGCTTTATTAATTGCAAATAAAAACTATGAAGAAAAAATAAAAAATTCTAATACTAAAAATCATTTTCACTTTCCACAACACTTATTAAAAACAGAAAACAAAAAATTAAGGAAATAAACAACCTATTCATTCATTGGTATTCATAATATTACAAAGAACTCTTCCCAAAGAGGATCCTTATTACCTTCTCTAAAAATTTTCAGCTGATGTCTATTAACAGTAAATGGAACATCCTTCCGAGGATCTCAAATATATACAACACCAAAATAGAAAACATGAGTTATAATAAAAGGACTGTCATATTTGGAATGAAATTTACATAAGATAATCTTCATATTGTAGTTATACAACATCAACTTATCCTCAATATGAAACTCTTTATTCAAAATCATCTTATCTCGCACATCTTTGGTTCTCTTCTAAAAAATCCTTTTATTTTATTAAGCACAATTTTTTATCTCCTCTAACTCTTTCAAACATACCTTCCTCTCTTTTGAAGCGTAAAATAATTCAGATTACATGATCTGGTAACCCAAAAATATTTATTCTCAACCTCCATAGGAAAATGAAAATCTATTATGAAAACCGACCTGTAAGGTGACATCCCAATTGGAGTCTTATAGGTAGTCCAATATGCCCAAAGAGAATCCTCAAGACTCAAGATCCAATTTTTCAAGTTTAGTTAACATTTTTCTAAATAATATTCTTCATATATCTATTTGAAACACCAACCATACCATTATCCTACATGTGATAGGGTGTAGAAACCTTTTTAATTACTATATATATTTTTAGAAAATCCTATAGAGTCCAATTATAGAATTGTGTTCACTAGTCTGTGAAAAAAAATCTTGGTATCCCAAATCTACAAAACAAATTACTCTTGAAAAAATGGAAAACCACCCTATCATCATCTATTCAATTTGGAATAACTGTAATCTATTTTGACACATAATAGACCACATGAAAAATTTACAAGAATCCAAAATAATTAGGAAAATTTCCCATAAAATCTATTCCACAAACACCAAAGACATCAAAAAATAATAAAGGTTGTTGTGGAATATCATGTCTTTGGGAAATGTATCCTTAGAACTGAAAAGCTATAAGAATCATACAATACTCATGAGAATCTTTGAAAATTGAGGGCCAATAAATTAACAAACCTAGAACCTTCCTAGTAGTCCTCTATGATCCAAAGTAACAACCAAAAATTAAATCATGGTAGAATTTTAGAATTTAAGTAGTTGCACAATTTTAGAATATGCCTCCTAATAATCTGGTCGCTTCCCAAATTCCATAAGTAAGGATCATCCCACATATATTTCTTTGACTGAAAAATCAGTCTTGCATATTGTTTCTTGGAAAACTAGTGTGGAGTAGTTTCTGCATCTAAGTAATTCACAATATTTAAAAACCATTGCCTCTTTTCAAAAGCAGCAGAATTCAACTTCTCACTAATAAAAACCTCTCTAATAGGTTCAAAAAAATATTTATATTGATAACATTCAGCAGGTATCCTACTCAAATGACAAGGCATAGTGTTCTTAATTCATTTCCTATCTTGGATCTCTATATCAAATTTTTGAAGTAATAAAATCCATATAACCATCCTCAGTTTGGACTCTGTTTTCTTCATGAGATACCAGATAATAGAATGATGAGTAACAACCACAACATTAGATCCAAAAAGATATCTTCTAAACATATCATGGGAAATGACAATAGAAATTCATTAATTCCCAGTTTTGGAGTAGTGAGATTGAGAAGCATCAAGAGTCCTAAAAGCATAATCAATGGCATGTGATTTCCTTTACACTATTTTCCCAAGAACAATCCCCAAAGAAAACTCTAAATCATCGGTCATTATCTCAAAAGAAAAACTCAAATAAAGTGCTGAAACTATTTTTGGTGACAAAATATTTTGTTTTAGTTCATTGGAGACTTCCGTACACTTATCATTAAATACAAAAGGAACTTCTTTCTGGAGTAATGTCATTAAAGGAAAAGGAGTATGAATAATTTTTTTATATATATTCTATAAAACCTTACATGGGAAAGAAAATATATAATATCTTTCATAGTATTATGAAAAGGGATTGAATATATGATGTAAAATTTAGGCTTATCCACAATAATTCCATTCTTAGACACTTCATGAGCAAGCACTATTCCTCCTTCAACCACAAAATGATACTTTTCATAGTTTGGAACATGGTTATTCTCAATGAAAACCCAGTGAATAGATACTAAACTCTTTAGATAGTTCTAAAAATATGGACCATATACAATAAAATTGTTAATAAATACTTTCATTAATTCCTCAAGGAAGTCAAAAAAAATCCTAAGCATGAATCTTTGGAAGGTTTTAGGAGCATTAAAAAGTATGAATTTTATTCTAACATAAGAAAAAGCACAAAAAGTACATGTTAAAGTTGTTTTATTTTGGTCCTCTAGAGCTATTTAAATCTAGAAATAACCAAAAAATATATCTATAAAGAAATAAGGGGATTGACCAGCTAACCATTCCAAGATTTAATCAAGAATAGGAAAGTAAAAATAGTTCTTCCTAGTCACTAAGTTTAGCATCTTATAATTAATGCATACTATTTACTTGTTGGGTAACCTAGTAGGAACTAGCTCTCTAAAATTATTTTTGAAAAATTTGAATGCTCTTTTAAGAATGATTTTCACTGGACTTACCCATCTACTATCAGAAATGGGGTAGATAATACATGTAACCAATAAGATAGTAACTTATTTCTTAAAAAAATTGAGAATGGTAGGATTAAATCTCTTTTGAAGTTTTCTAATATATTTTCAATCATCCTCAAAGAAGAATCCTATACAGGCACATCGAATGACTCATACCTGGAAAATCATATAAGGACTTGCATATTACATTTCAATTCTTCTTAAATACCTCTAAGAGTCTATTTTCTTGTTCATTGGACATACCACTTTCAATTATAATAGGAAATTATCATTTTTCCTCTAAATTAGAGTATTTATAATTTTTTTGGAAAAGGTTTGAGTTCAAGTGTTTAAAGTATGTACTCTTTAGATAAAGAATGTCCCATGTGTTCTTTATGTTCATTTTCAGCCATTAAAAAATCCTCAATAATAGAAGAATCATAGACTTCTAAATAACCTCTGCATTCATATTCTAGGAGAAAATTCATGTTTTGTTCAAATTAATTTTTATATTAATGTTCACAAATATGGTGTGACTTTTCAATGAAATTTTGAGTATAATAAGGCTCATTTATAATAGAATCAAAATCAATTTCATTCATTAAATCCTAATATTCAATAGTAGAACCTATTTCAAAGGTTTCAATAAATTATTCATCATTTTTAATATCACTTTTAGAGAAAAGTATCATTCTTTACATGTTTAGAAAGTCCAAAATATCATAAAAACTTCAACAAAGAAAATTTAATTTTTGATTCATTAGTACAATAGATTTTATAATTTTCGAAATCAAAATCTTCTTCAGTAGACAAATTTTCTTTTTCAAGAGGATGCACATTTTTTAAAGATTCCAGATATTTGTTTTCTTTAATTGAATCATGGAACAACTTTGTGGAAAACTAATCAATCATATTAACATGGTTTATAGAGTGGTCTTCCACTAGGTGTCTCATTAAGTAATTTTTTTTAAAATATAACATGTTACCTCCAAACACTAAAGACAATGTACCTTTATGAACATTAATTATTTCTTTCGTAGTTTTCATAAATTGTATTTCAAAAATTAAAGGTTCATTTGAACTAAAATGGCTATCTTCCATTTATATAACATAAAAATAAGGATAGAAAACTAAATACTTTAACCCTAGAAAAACATTTTCTATAACTCTAGTTAGATTATCTAAGCTCCTCTTAATTATATAGATAATAAATATATATTGTTTGAGCTCTACAACCTTCTTATAAGAAAATATTGAATATGGAAACACCTTTGTAGAATCTGTTAAATATAACATCATAGTATCAAACTGATGATTACCAATGGAACATGGTATAGAAAATTTACCCAGATATTTTAATTTAATAGGGAGATGGTGTTGAATCATGGAAGAAACGTTTCTTCCCAAATTAACTTTTTCACCTCCCTTGAAATTTCTCTTGTGAGTGAACATTTCCTAAAGTATTTTTTCATAATGATGGATATTTTTTACAACATATAACAAAGGTTTGTTTATTTCGTCCTTTTTAAATGTTTCAAGTAATTCCTTGTCCATTTCAGTTTAAAAATTAGTCTTAACATTTGGGATTCCCAAAGGATATGGAGGATACTCCCTATATATTTTTATATCATCATCAACTTTGTTCTTACCTTTCTACTAACCCATTAAATTTATAAAATCTTTAATGGTTATCTTATGTTAAATTTCCTTCATCTTGTTAAAATTTTCTTATTCAATAGATGTATGGACATCAGATTTTATTAAATATTCAACAGGTTCTTTAAAAATTTAAGATGGTGGGTTTGACACTTATTCATGTGATTTCACATTTGTTTCAGACGTTGGATTATTTTATTTTCTGATTCTTGTTTAATTTTTTCAGTTTGGAGATATTCAATTTTCAATCCACATTTAATGATTGTTGTAATCACAGTCTCTCTTTCTTTTGGATTCACTTCAGATTGGGATGGAAAATTAACACTTCTTTGGTTATTCAAACCACTAATTTCAGTTTCTATTTTACCCATTTGGTTTAAAATATTTTATAGAAACAGTTGTTATTGTTTTTGTGAAATATCATTTATATTGTTAACCATGTCTTCCAAGTTTGAATCATTTATTTGATTGACTTTTTGTTTCTGATTTTATTAACTCTTTAAATTTGAGAAATTCTTAATAGATTAGTTTTCACACTGATTTTGGTTATGCTAGGGTTTTTAATTAAAGGTTTTAGGATGGAAATTCCTATTTTATTGATAATTAAGACTAATTCTATTATCTTGTTGTATTTTATATCATTTGTGAAGTTATGATTATATTGAAGTTTCCTAATTTAAAAATATTGGTTGGGAAAATGGTTATTTGGGTTTTTCTGGAATGGTTTTCCTGGAAAGATTCCATTGCAATTTTTTGATGTTTCTAAGATTTATGGACATTGATCATTAAAATAACAGGTGGAAGAATAAATTCCACAATGCATCTAAGTGTTATAGACACGTTCAGGTTGAGACTGAGTAGAAGGAGTAGAATTAGTCAACATCTGCTTCATCATGCATGCAATTTCAGTAAACTACTTCTCAATTCAACCATTTTGAGAGTTGGAAGAAGACACTTACATATCCATTTTTAAATGAATTATACACCTTGTAATTTGTTTGATAATTTTGGTCCATGTTAGAGATCATATTCCTAGCATCAATGGGAAGTTTATCGACTAGAGATCCTCCTAGAGAAACATCTATCATAATAGTATCCATCAATACTAAAAATTCATAAAAATATTTTATTAGGATATGGTCAGATATTTGGTGGTTAGGGAAGCTAGAGTCAATTTTATTTAAAATCTCTTAATATTCATCAAGATGCTCCCCTTGGAGATTCCTAATTCTAGAAATACACTTCCTAAAAAAGGTTGTCCAAGAGGCTGGGGAAACTTTTTCTAAAAATATTTTCATTAATTGATTCCAAATTCTAATGGAGGTGCCTTGTGAGTATTATAACCAATCTTTTTCAAATCCATCTAAGGAAAATAGAAAAGTCCTAATGTTTATTTGTTCCATACTTACCCCTTGGAGATTCATGGTGATACACACCATGTGAAATTTTCGTAGGAATTTGTGAGGGTCCTCTCCTAGAAACCCATGATATTTTGGTAGATAATGGATTACTAATTATCTTAGTTAAAATACAGAAGCAATATCAAGGTATCCTAGACAATTTCTCTGATTTTCTAGATCAGGAGCAGTGATCTCCTTCATTGTTCTATGGTCAGCCATGTTTTCTAAATATTATAATTTTTCTATATGAACAAAAAATTTTGGTGTTACTTTTTTTGATTTTAATATATTTTCTAAATTCTAAAACTCAAAAACTTGTTTATTTTCTTATACTACTCTATTTCTAATATTGTAATAATATTCATTTACAAAATATTCTAGGTTTTTTGACATATATTATAATTTTTAAAGACAACATTTTTTATTATAATTTTTAACAACTTGGTGGCATCCTCGACTATGGATCCAATTTATGAATAGGTTTTCATAGCCTCATGAAAACCTAATTCAAGAATTAAAACCTAATAACTGTAGTAATGCAGTGACCAAGGTTTTTTTAAAGCAAGGTATCCCTGTAGGGGTAATTTTTTTATGATTTTTTATTTTTCTATTTTTAAAATTTTAATTAATTTTTACGGGATTTAAACAAATATAAAGAAATATAAATGAGATTTAGTGAACAAACTATAGTACAAAATTAATTAAAGAGATAAAAAAATAATGAAAGAAAGTGGTAAAAGGATTTAACAAACATGAAGAAGTAGTAAACAAACTATTGTTTCAATTAGATCAGTCTCCCTGTATTGTTATTAAAGGTTTTCCCAACTGTAATTATTTTTATGCAAGGCTTAAATATCAAATATTTCATTTCATTTTGATAATTAAAATGATATTATAATAGATATTTTAGAATAATATCTTATTTTTGAAGGATTTGGTCAATTCTTTAAATGATTGTTAAAATCAAAGTCACAAACAACACATGATGTACTCACATTTCTTCGATTAAAGAATGTTAAGTTTAAATAGTGTGAATCATCTTCAAACACCAACATTGATAAAATTAATGATCAATATTTAGAGTTCACCACATTCTTTTTGGAAGTGTTTTGTACCCATAATAGAATAAAAATAAAAAATAACAAGATAAAAAATCAATGAAATTTTAAGAAGCAATCACTTTTTTAGATTTTATGATTATGGAATTATTTAATATTGAAAAATTAAAAAAATGAAAACTAATAAGGACCTCACCATGTGAAAACACTAGGTTCATACACCATAAATCTAGATAGAAATATCTATTGACCAGCGGTGCACTTCTATCTTCATATTCATCAGCTTCTGAAGTTACTGCAGCTTCCTAGAAAATATTATGGTTTTACTCTTGTCTTTTGTTACAATGTCTCCTAAAATAACCATAAGTTCAGTTGTGTTCATCCTTCTCCCAATTAATAATCCCCTTGAGTATATATATTTTTATGCCAAGTTTATAGCCAACAATACTGCCTTTGTTTGGTGACAACATTCTATAAGAATTAGCTACCTGACCTTGAGTCACTGTCCCAGGTAACTTTGGAGAGTTCCAAATCCTATCCCCAATTTTTACATGGGTGTTAAAAACTCCACCTTCACTATCATCTTTTAGTAACATTTTTTAAAGAATTAAAATATTATCTTCATTTTTTATCTATTAATTTTTTTCCATATGTTAGTTGTTTCAGACTTCTATCAAATTTATCATCCTTCACAAAAAATCATTGTCGAAGAATGATTGTTACGAGTTTTAGCTCCTATAAGTTCCTTTGAAAAAATGGTTTTTAACTTGGGTAGTTTTTTTATCTGATACATTTAGAACCTCAAGATCCCCTCCAATCAGACATGCCAATATAAAAATCGTAAACCAGCAAAAAAACTTATTGCATACTCAAATTCCAAATTAAGGAAATATCAAATGTTCTCCAAAATGAACAAGAGAGGCTCGATTTCAATGGATAGAAGGTGTGGATTTTTTGTTTTTACCTCAAAGCTTCTACAATAACAAATAATATACATATCTTTTTTTGGACGAGAAACTGAATCCAATGAAATTTTATTGTTAGTATTTGAATGAACTTACTCAAAATTTCATCTCCATATACATGAACTCATATTTTAGAATCCTTTTATAAGGCATTACAGAGCTTATTATCCCAATCAAAAGACCAAATTTCAGATCATTCTATAGTTTTATGTTTTTAGTGTTCATGAATCGCAAAAATTCATCATCATGTAGATGCATCTTTAGCCTAATATAGGTTCTTCTACAAATCAGATGCGGTTTATGCTTTTTGTGGGGTTAGTTTGGCTTCATCATGGAAAATATTTTTCAAGAAGCTTTAGTCATCGTCCTTTAATCGAATGAGACTAGTGAAGCACCCAGTTCAAACCTAGATGGTGGAATGGTCTAATAGAGGTTATATACTAGATCAGTGAGTCATATCTTGATGAAATTTTCTTTTTTCTTGTGGGATCTTGGTTCTCAATGAGATTTAGCTCGTCTTTGAAATCAGTCATCAAAGCTTCAACAACTCTGATCTCATCTGGTTTGTTTTGAGGTGTTCTTTGTAAAATGACCTTGGATATCTAGAAATCCACTATGAAATCCATTTTATCAGTGACGACTTGAATTAACCACTAAAATACCTAAATCAAACTTAACTAGTAATCTTGGATTCATATCCATGGTGGTGGCATCACAAAGTGATGATGTATTTGGCTTCTTCTTGCTCAGGTGGTTTCAATATGGTGTGGTCAGATCTAGTCAATGGGAATTTGGTTGGTGGGTCTTGACAGTAGTGGGGACCTTGAACTTAACCTCAAATTTAGTTTGTATTGAATATAAGATAAATTATCTTATAAGGATTATATTACAAAAATAATTTAACTGGAATGCCTTAGAATCATAAAATGGGATTTCTGGAATAATCTTACACCCAGATGATTGTGAAATATCTTACACTCAAAAAATGGAAATAATATTACTAACCATTAAATTTTCTGTTACATAGGAGACCAAAAAAAATTCTATTTTCTAAATTCTTTTACATTAATTCCCTTCAAATTCAATTATGCAAGTAGAAAAATATTTAAACAGTGGATGGTGATGATTATATCTTTGGAGCTAACCAAAGTGAAATTGTATTATATGCCTAAAAATCACTTTCAAACAAAATTAATTTATGAACTGCATCAAATAAATAAATTAAAAATAACGTTAAAATTTTATAAAACCAATTATAACAAAATAAGAAAACAAATCACCATATATTTAGTTGTTTAATTCACTACTTATCAAAATAAATAAATAACTAAAATTTAAAAAGGTAAACTAAAAATATTCAAATTATTAAATTAACTAAAGAAATTAAATATTGTTGTTCACTGATTTATTTTTTGACAGAAACAAGGAAAATTATTAATTGAATAAACAAAATTAAACAAAAACACTTAAATTAAAATTCTGAAAGTAACTTTAAGATAAAAAATAAATTCATGGATTAAGATAATCATAATAAAAATAAAAATAAATATTTATTAAACATAAAATAATTATTTTAATAGTTATATTGTTATATTCATCAAATTAACACCAATGTAGATTAATTAGTGAAAATGTTATTATAACAACAAATAAATACTGAAATTTAAGATATAATGTGGAAAAAATATATCAAAATTTAGTCAAATCAGGTGTATATTCAATATTCTCTATTATATTGATTCAAGGGAATTTACCTATAAATATGTTGAATATCTTATGATATCTATTTATTTTCTATGGGTATATCATGTTATGATTATTTATGGAATTATGAATGTTTTTCTTATATGAGTCCATTTGAAATGGTGAGGAAACCCATTTTTTACTCATGGTTACCTTATTATATGTTTATGATTTATTTTATGTTACACACATATATATGGATGGTAATGGCAGGGATCTTATACCACCCTATGATACAATGGTTATGGTTTTATATCTACTGTGATATGTATTTAGTGGTAAGTTGTAGATTCTTGTAGGCATGAGAACTGATGGTGTGGCTCATGAAGGTAATATTCTCTATACTAAATTTTGTTCCATACCTTAAGAATCATTTTTTATTATCTATTTTTTATTTTTCATGAGTTTATTATGTATAATAATTATACCCATATTCTTATCTTATTATCTCTTATGATCTTTAATTATTATCACTTATATTTACCCTTACTGAGGGTTTTATCTCACCCCTTCCTTATATTTCTAATTTTCTTGGTTAAGAAGATAATAATGGTATGAAATGTGAAGAAAAACATCTTATGTTGATAATTAGTTAGAGATATTGAATAATTATGTTGGATCAAGAAGTTTATTATATAGTGTAAAAAATTTCCATTACTTTAAAAAGGCACGGGTTTTATTTGTTTATGATTTTTACCAACTCTATTAAAATATAAACCTAAAAGTTATTTGGAATATATATTTTTTAATATTTTATTTATTTCATGTAATTGAGATGGTCATTCCGTTTTTCTATCAAAGTTGGTATCTTGGAAATAATTATATAACTTTGTAGATTAAGATGTTATCGTTTGAGGATGTAAATGTCATACAAGGGTGATAAGTTAAGGTTTATCAAAATTTCAAAAGTATAGTTGACCATTTAGGTCAATTTAGGTAATATTTAATATTTTAGGGATTATAATATGATAACAATAGAGAAAAACATAGGGACAATTCTATATATATGGTAACAACCCATATTTTTTTAAAGTAGAGATTGTATGGTTCTCCTAACAAATATATTCTTGTCTGGAAACTAGGAAATGAATTTGATTATGGTATAGATAAAACTAGTGGCAATCACCCTAAAAAAGGTTGTTTGAGTATCAACTCAATCTTTACTCTAGTGTACGATGAGTGGGCTTATGATGACAGAACTAACTAGGAACTACCAAGGGATATGCTTTGGTTCATCATATTATCTTGACATACCATTATAAAGGATTTGAGTATGATTTTAAATAATTTGGGTAGAGAACCAAATAGGAATATGACCACATATAACCAAGGATTATACAACGAGATTCTTGTGTTGAACCAAAAATATCATATGTTAAAGGAAAAAGTGTCATAAGGGATGACATATTCAAATTGATGTTTTAATATTCATATTTTGAATATTATCAAAACCATTTTTGTTTTGGTATTTTGTTGAAATAAGATCACAAAAATGAAGCTAGGAAAGTAATGTATCTAGAAACCAATGTTTATTTTACCCGAATAAGTGATAAAACATAATTTTTTGAGAATTTTATTATATTTCTGTGATGATGGAAATTTTGATTTTTATAGTCTTACTTATGGTAATGAATTTGATATCTTAATAGAAATTAAATCTTGATGCTCTTAGATATTTTAATTAGTGAGTGGTATTTATCAATGATATTATGGTATATTTTAAAAGTTTTGAGGTTTATATGAAATATTTAAGGATTTTTCTTCATGTATTTTGGTTTAATGGTTTGTAACATATTATAAATAGTGTAAATAACATTGAAAAAATTATTCTATGACAATGTTATATTTTTTTGGATAACTATAGAAGAACACATGATTGAGTTATGTATAACTCTTATATTTAATTTATTCTTGATTTTGAGGTAATAAAAGGTAGATTTATTTTGATAGAAGAAAGTTATATAGTAATAATCGCCTAGGAATTGATTACTGATCTAATAAAGAAGCAATCCAAGATATTTTGTGTGAAGTTTATCTCATTATTTAGATTTTGATATATAATTTCTAGTGTGTTACTTTATGAATTAGTGGTAGATAAATTTTAGGATTCAGGATAAAAGTGAATTTTTATAGGAATATATGACTTCATTATGGTTTAATGTCTTGGATATTGAAATGGTTTTAGTAAAGGTATTTGATGGAGAATATATGATTTGAGTATATAAAAATTAGGACATATGATTCTAGGAAATATTAATTATTTTTGTGGAAATATAATTAAATTCGTTTAACTTAATAGAGTAAGCCTTATGTCATATTAGAAGTTATATCTCAAATGATTAATAGGTTAAGGATACCCTCACTAACTTTCATCGGTGAGTAATAACTAAAATAGTGAGGATAAATTTTATTTAAGGAGTGTAGAATTTGATGACTAAATATTTAACTATATATATATATATATATATTTTACCTTTAAATAAATTTCATGTTCAAATATTGTTCCACAGAAAACAATTAACTAAAATAAGCCACCACATATTAGATGATTATTATTAAAAAAATCTAAGAGAAATTAAATTTTGATTAAATAAAGAAAATATTGATAAACATTAATATGCATATATTTAGAAGATAAATAATTAATATTAAAAAGTATTATTTTTTTTAAATATATTTTTTTAAAGTGTTGTGTAATTTAGAAAAGTAAAATTAATTCATAAAATTTGAAAATATTATTATAATAATATATGATATTTCAATATATGAACTAATATGTCAACATTAATTAAATTAGATACTGACATGATTTAACATTAAATACATATACTATTTAAAAGTGTCATTCTTCAAATTATAAATATATAATTTTTTTAAATAAATAAAATAAAAATAATTTTGGAATTAAGAACGTTAAAATCAGCCAAGGGTAAATTTTGGAACCTTTTATAAAAGGATTGATTATTAAGTGAATAATAAAAAATACCGATTTGGTTAATACTATGACATTATTGACATAAAAATTATTTAAAACTTTTTTCTATAAAAATAAATGTTTAAAAATGGAATTAAATCACTTAAAAATGCTATGTTGAATTTTTAAAAATCGCTATAATTATTTTTGAACTTTATGTTATATTTTAATACAAATATTTTTTTTATTCACTTATATTAAAAATTTAGTTTTCATCTCTTATAGAAATTAAACAAAAAAGTAGGTTTAATATTTTAGAATATAATTTTTATACTATATAAAAATTATACTTTAATTTTTATTCATAAAATTTTTATTACTAGGATTAAAGTTATTTACCATGATCACGGTCAAGCTATATTTTTTAATGATTCGTATTGTCAATATTGTGTACTTTTTTAATCTAATTAATTAAATTAATTTATCTTAAATAATTGGTCCAATATTTTTTAAAAAATATATAAATATATTAACAACCATTTAATTAGAGGATAATAATAAATAATATTAAGAACACATAATGGAGAAAACATCAATTTTTCTACAAAATAGTTCTTCAACTTATTAAATGATTTATTTTTAAAGTTAATTTAAATTTATTGAATTTTTTTTGGATTAAATATAGTATAAATTTATTTTCATCACACCCAAATTAAGTATCATGGGTTATCTTATTTTTTTATTATAACATAAATTACTTATTTTAAAATTATTTACCAAGGTAAAAACCAAAAATGGGAAAATGAAGAAAAAATAAAGTGGTAAAACGCTTAAAACATGTTTAAAACATGTTGGTAAGTGTTTAGTGGAGGTTTTATCAACTCAAGATCACCGTACACTATATTATCTCACTCTTTGAACTGTTGACCCTTGAATAGTGCAATTCCATTATTATAAAAAAATGGGTGTTTACAAAAGATCCATTTTTTTACATATAAAAGGGAATCCATTTCTTCTAGTCAATGTTATAAAAATGGTAAAAGACCATTTTAAGGGTTTGTGAAAACCATGGTCAACATAGTAAAATATTTACATAGAAATTGTTTAAACCACCTCAAATAACCCATATTATAAAAAAAAAATTTAATAAATAAATAGAATATGATAATATATGGTCAATAGTAATTTAAATATATATGTATAAGGTTTCTAAAATGGTATATAATAAATATAATTTTTTTATTTAGGTTTTAAGGTTCATGTGCAGAGAAAATCAAAACCATAGTAAGGGTTCATGCTAACTCCATTTTCATCCATTATGTTACAAAATTTCATCTTAAACTATATTATTCCACGTTTGATATATTATACCAGATGAATAATTTTTATTGTATTTAATGATTTATTATTTGGTTGTAAAATTCTTCCTTATAACCTCGTTATCAGAATATTCATACCTTGAAGACTATGTTACCAGAAAGTGGTTTGTTTGTCCCAATTCATTTTTCTTGTTACATATTTATTTTAATGCACAAATTTAAATTTAAATGGTATATATTCTAATTATTTTTTATATTATTTCATTAATTATATTTCATTAATGATATTTTAGGTTTATTTTTAAAATATTTTTCCTTCAAGTGTTTTTATTTAAATGTTTCTCAATCTATAAGGTTTTTTCCCAAACCCATTTTAAAATTATAATCTCTCAAATGTGGTAAACCATCTGGGGAATTACTAGTATTTATTTCAACATAAATACCATTTTATTACCCTTCAATTATAATTGGTTTGTTTTTTCCTCTTTATCTATTTTTAAATTTGTTGTTTTATGGTCTTTTAATCAATGTGGTTTTCAATAATGGTATTTTTAATAAAATAAAAAGAAAATTATCTTCCACTCATATTTTATCTTCAACTCCACATTTTTTTATACCCATTTTTTTAGAATTTAAAAGGCCACTTTTGACTACCTTGAATTTCATTTCAAATTTTTTAAGATAAAATCAATTTAACTTTTTCTGTATGGGTTACTATTTATTAAACAATATATTTTAGATTTTTCATGTGAATATATCTTTCCTTTTCCTTTTTCATCTTTTATGAAACTTTCTATACAATTGTTCATAGTTTCTAAAATAAATTATCTTACTCCAAGTTTTATGGATGATTTATTTTAATATGATTTTAAAAAGATCATGGTTATTTCTTATTTCCTAAGTGTTTTTCTCTAAAATTATTAAAACAATTTTTCATCTATTTCATTGTCCTTTGACTAATATTATTCTTAATCTAGGATATTCTTCAGATGTTATGATCTACCTAATTCTATGGAAAACTTATTTAATATTCTTTTATATAAAAATAATTATCCGTTATTTCCTTTTTCATTCAAAACAATCCACTTTAAATATGAATAAATTTTCATTCAATTTATTTACTTATTGAATAAATAACATTTATTAGATTGATGGGTGTTCACCAATATACAATACATATATTCATTGGTGAAATTATTTTGTAACAGGCCAACCTTCCACAATACGCTTCTTTTTGAGTAATGCAATAGCTTGCGTTGTACACAACTTCAAGTTCTAGCACACCAGGACCAATTAAACTAGCCATTATGAATAGTAGTTCCCAATTTTTGAAAATAAATAAATTTTATTTTTCAAAATGGACTTCATTTTTGGATTTGGAAAATCCAAATTAGCTTAGGGTGAATTTTTGGTATTTTTCTATAGACTTTCAATTTTTTATTAATCGTGAAAAACACTACGTTATTGTTTAAAAACTAATTTTTATCTAAATAATAATTCATTTTATTTAAATTTATTTTAAGTTAGAATAGATAAATAATACCTATATTTTTTCAATGTAATTCATGTGAGTTATTTTATAATAAGATTATATATATAATGTTCTATTGAACTTTTTACCATCTTTTACCCACCTTTTAGGCAAATTTTCAAATTTGTATAAAATTTAATTTTAAACTTCAGTGAATTGAATTTCAAAAAACTATGAGACACAATTGACATCAGTATGTAAAATTTGGTTCAATAGGATGAAAATAATTTTTGGTGAATAATAACTTTTTAAATTTATTTACAATGATTTAAAGTAAATAGAGTAATTAAAGGTAAAAATGATATTATAATTACCCTAAAACATGTCATTATTATATTGGATAAGTGCTTTCGACCAAAGTAAACCTTAGGAACAAAATATGATCTTTCTGGTCCACTTGGATTAGATTGGGACATTTATTATTTTTTTTAATGAAGAGTTAAAAGTGTCAAATTCAATGTTTAATAACTAAACAATTTTTAATATAGGCTTATCCAAAATATAAACTAGACTATAAACATTCATTATAAAGTTAAAAATATTTCCTATTTAATGTTATTTTATTTATAAATCTTTGACATTAAATAAATAAATTTATTTTTTACATTATTATGATGTAGTAATTACCATATTAGTGAAAGATTAAAATAATTGATATTATAAATTTGAAAATAAATGTAAATTTAGACTTTTGAGGAATTAAACTAATTTTATAAGTTAATATGTCATGTTAGGGTTGATTAAACAATTTTATTTCTACGTGATAAAGTTGTAATGACTTTCACAAAAACAAAATACCAAATAGTGAAAAAATTGACATAAATGAGTTTTAAAAAAAATACTATATTATTAATTGATATAACATTCATAAAAATATAAGGTTTGGAGAAATTACCTAAATAAGGTTATATATGTAAATAATTAACCACTCTGGGTTCTCCTGTATTTTTTAGTATGTTTATAAACTATTTATTATAATAATAAAAGAATACATGGTAAAAGATAAAATATTTAACTAAGAGTTAAATCTAAAAGATAAGGTTAATATGGTGACCTAAACCTGTATAAAACCTATTGGATGTAAGGTTTTTGACCCATACCCACCTAATACTAGAAATAAATACTTTTTGAGCCATTATAAACCAAATATTATTGTATAATAAAATAATATTTCAATCTTTTCCTAAAGTGACCCTCACCTCTCTTATAAAAGGGTACTTCCCCTTCTCTCAAAATCACACCACCAAAGCAATTTAACTCCGCCAAAACATACTCAAATATCCTACCAACTACCTTCACTTCAACCGAGAGGCATTAATTTTATGAGAAACCCAACTTAAGAATCCCTTTTGTGAAAATCAAAAAGAAGAACCCGAATAAGAGGTAATAACTTCATCACCTATTTCAAAGTTCTTTTCTTCTTCCACTTATTCTTTCTTTGTTGTTTCTATAAAAAACAATAACTCCAGTAAATTCTACAAACTGTTATGTTATTATCAATATCTTACAACCATATTCATTATTTTATCCATCCCATGAATGACAAAGTCACCAAACATGCGTATGTACGGCTTACCGTCTCCATGTCATGGTGTAGTTTGTTATTCAACCCGTAATCACTCAGATGGGTATAAAAATGATTATAATTGATATAAATAATAAATATAACATGTTAGTGATTCTTCATATTTGATATACCATCCAATTACATACGATTCCACCATCAAAGGAATGATATTTTCGCTCATGCGTACGTACGGATTACCGTCTTCATGAACGTGATGAGATTTATTCCCCATCGTAACCGTTCAAGAATAAATTTTATTTTAGAATTAAAAAATAACATTTAATAACTTAATATTATTATTTATATGAATTAAATACATCCTATCAATAAAAAACACGACTTACCAAACAAAACATATAAAAGAAAATGAATCAGGTTACACTAGAAACGCTGATACTACTGAAATATCATTAACAAATAAATATAATAAGATCATATATGATATAATATTTATGTTTGTTGTTCTTGTATAATTTAATACCAATTATATCACCCTTACATAGGAGGGTAACCTACCCTCGACTAAGAAAAAGTATATGGTAAGGGTTAATTTTACAATCTCTTTGTTATCTGAGGATGTTTATATGTAAGTATATAACGGGACTTCTTTATCATTCACATCCGTGTTTCTTTAAAATGTATATAATTTTTTTTAATATTTCTTACAATATGGTTTAAATCCATTTATACCCTTTTTTTACTTTTTATAATTGTTTCTGAAAGCAATCTTCCCATCGTTTTACAAAAAAGTTACTTTATGACCTTTTCAATGAATTATAGTAAGAATGTTTTTTAACTTATACGGAGGGTGCAGCTATTTTCTGCCATTATAACACCTTTGAAGATTCCATTACAAGATTATATGAATATTTCCAAAATAAATTGTTTTCTTTTATAATTACGTGACTTTCAAATTATTTCAAAATAGAAAGTGATATTTCTCTAAAATAGTTTTGATTTCATCTATGTCAACATCCTTTGATGGATTTCACACATGTTTGAAGTTGATTTATTATGATATAATATTCCATTTTGTATTGAAGGTTTTGTGATACGTTTGACTGTGGATGTGTAATTTCTGTACCATTCATGGTTTATGGTCAATGTATTAACATGTCGTATGATATTTTTAATACGAATGTTTATGTTATGTTTCAACCTTTTCATATGAGGAATTCATTAGACTTAGTAAGTGAATGGTGGAGCCCGCTATAGCACCTCGATACATCAGTACATTTTATGAGAAAAACTAGTGTCTTGGAACAAGTCCTTGACAAAATATTATTTGTAGTCTTGGAACCAGGCCTTGATTATTTGGTTACGATATCCAACATTATGCATTCCATCATTATGAAATTATCTATTAATAATAAATGTGATTATTCGACTAGCATAATATCCATGTGAATAAATAAATGGAATTATTTGATTTATCTTTTCCATATTATGCTGAAGTTTAATTTTAAGAGGCTTATTTGTTAGTCTTATACATTGCCTTAAATGTTTATTCTTATTATGAAAGTTTCTACTATATCGTTATCCTTACTGAGCATCTGAGCTCACCACTTTCTTATATTTTATTTTTTCCTAGATGTGAAGAAGTATATTATGAATGTCTTAATGGGATAGTCTATGGGATATGAGTGTGTTCAAAAGAGACACAATGATGTTTTTTTATTTCAAAATGTAATGTAAGACTTATGTATGTATCTATTACTTCCAAGGATACTAAACTTATCGGTATTTTGAGACTTGATCTCTTGTGATCATGGAAATGCTACAAAATAACGCATTGACTCTAGGTTACTAGCTTTGGGGCATTATAGTTGGTATCAGAGAAGTTTAGTACAAAACATGGAAACTATGTTTAGAAAAACTCTAATTAGAGAACATTACCCTAACATTGACTTTGAGGATTAGTATAGAAGAACTTCCTAGAATTTCGGTAATGTAGAGGAAGCTCTATCACAGATGTACCTAGGAGTGAAAACTCCAACAAGGAGTTTCAGGCCTTAAACATTATATCCTGGTACACAACAATGGGCCTTGCTGCACTCTTAGTTACGACACTCCCGAGGGATATTCTTAGGATAATTCACATTTTCTTTACAAACCATTATAAAGAATTTTTGAGTAAATACCTCCTCAATTTTTATTATTATGGATTATATGCATAAACTTTTCAATTTATATTAGGTGTTTTACTATTTTGGAATTATGTATTGTGATTCAAAAACTAATCTAGTGTATGCCATTATTTAAAAATGGTGCCTAGTCGAAGTAATGGAAACTGTATCAATGCACGGAATCCATGTAGGGATTTCCCCCTACTCAAGATAATTACAGTGGAGCTGGTGATGCAACCAGTGCTGAACAACTTATAACCATTCTGAGAAAACTCACTCAGTTTATGAATAATAACCATACCCATATACAGCACCCTGATCCACAACATGGATGATCAATGTTAGACCGCTTCACGAGGAAACAATCGCCAACAATCAATGGGACTACAAATCTATTTGTAGCTGAGCAGTGGATAAGGTTTTTAGAGAAAATATTTCATGCTTTGGGGAGTAGTGAAAGAGAAAATTTTTTCATGGAGTTTTATTTCCTCATGGGAGATGCAGATCAATGTTGGTCATTAATTCAAAACAAAAAGGTGGATGAAGAAGTATCAAATATTTAATGGATGGAGTTATATAACTTTTCTTATAAAAATACTTTCCTCGTGACCATCGAGGTGACATGGAAAGACAATTTCTGAATATGAGGCAAAAGGAGGATGATAATGTTTCAAAGTGTGAGGCTAACTTTACAATGTTAGAAAGGCATGTAGAAGATTATATACATAACCCAAAAATTAATATTGATCGATTATTTTATGGGTTAAAATAATTTCTCCATAGAGAAGTAGTCTCACAATCCTTCTCATTGTAAGAAGATATTATCTCATGTGCTATCAAGATAGAAAATGATTCTATATGTCTTACAACTTTATAGAAAAGTAAGAGAAGAAGAGATCTGCTAAACACACTAAAAATGGAAATAAGGGGAATAAATGAAAAGTTTAATTTCTATCCTATGGTAAATGTGGCAAATAAACACCCTGGTAACTTCCTGAAGGTAATGATATTTTGTTACAAGTGTGGTAAACAAGACCACCAAGACTGCGATTGCAAGGGAAAGAAAGAGGTTGTGAATTTTTAATGATACAATTGTAGAGAAATGGGGCATTATGCAAATGAATGTTGTAAGAGACAAGAAAACGTACCTCAAAAAAGGCCAAGGGAGAAAGACCAGGCTTATGCGATCACTACTACAGAGGTTGATGCTCCGAATGACGTAGTAGCAGGTAATTTAATGGTTTCCTCAAATATAGAAAATGATTTATTTGATTCTGGATCATCACACTGTTTCATATCTTCCCAGTTTGATAAGAAAATTAGGTATTTTAGAATTAATTTAACAAGAGAGTTGTCAGTGAAAACTCCAAAGGGAAGTATCATTATTACAATGTTTAGTGAATCAGTACCATTTAGAGAATACAAACGTGCTTTATCTTCTGATCTCATCGTCATTCCCATGATTTAATTTGATATAATCCTTGGTATGGATTGTATTTCAGACCATGATGTGAAAATTTATTATAAGAAGAAGGAGGTTACAATTTTAGATGATGATAATGAGTACCTTATCTTTAGAGTAGAAACATCACCATCTGATTCTTAACTAGATCCACCCCAAGTAGATTTACTAAATTCAATTATTGGGAAGGAAGAGAATGAAATAATTATGGGTGACTAAAGGAATGTTCAAATAGAGTATGTAACTATTGTGAAAGAATATGTTGATATGTTTCCATAGGATTTACCAGGACATCCTCTAGAACGAGAAATTGACTTTTCTATTGATTAAATTCCTGGTTCAAGGCCTATATCGAAGACCCCTTATAGAATAGCCACTGTGGAATTAGTATAACTAAAGAAATAACTAGAGGAATTTAGTAATAAAGGATTCATTCACCCTAGAGTTTCTCCATGGGGAGCCTCTGTTATTTTGGTTAGGAAGAAAGACGAATCTATGAGGTTGTGCATTGACTATAGGGAGATCAATACTATAACAATAAAGAACAAGTATCCCATACCTCGCATTGATAATTTATTTGATCAACTTCATGGAGCTCAATATTTTTCAAATATTTACCTTCGATCTGGATTTAATCAGTTGTGTGTGAAGAATGAAGACATTCCAAAGACAACATTTCGTACCAGGTATGGGAATTATGAGTTTTCAGTAATGCCTTTTGAACTGACAAATCCCCCCTCTGTCTTCACGGATCTAATGAATAGAGTTTTCAAGTAATATCTTGATAAATTTTAAGGGGTATGTATTGATGATATCTTGGTTTACTCCAAAATATATGAAGATCATGAAAATCACTTGCGCACTATTCTAAAGACTCCTAGAAGAAATGAATTATATGGGAAGTTTACCAAGTGTAAATTCTGGCTTCAGGAGATTTCTATTCTTGGCCATATTGTCTCTAAGGATAAGATCCTTGTTGGTCCTTTTAAGATAATAGAAATACAAAAATGTCCATCACCGATGAATATAACTGAGGTATGTAGTTTTATTGGTTTAACATGTTATTTTCGATGTTTCGTCCAAAATTTTGCCTGATTGGCTTACCCATTAACCAATCTCGCATGTAAAATTGGTAAATTTTTTTGGACAAAAGAGTGCGAAGAATGTTTTGAAGAACTGAAGATAATATTAGTCAATTTTCTTATCTTGACTCTACCATCGGGGAATTATGAGTTTTTTATTTATAGTGATGCTTCCAAGAAAGGACTTGGTTGTTTCCTTATGCAAAGTGGTATATTTATTGCCTATGCATCACAACAACTAAAAATTCAGGGAAAAAACTATACTACTCATGATCTTGAGTTAGAAGTTGTAATATTTTCTCTAAAGATATGGAGAAACTATCTATATGGTGAAAAATATGAGATATATACTGATTACAAGAGTTTGATGTATATTTTCTCATAGAAAGAACTCTACCTGAGGCAAAAGAGATGGCTCGAACTAATAAAGGATTAGGATTTCACTATTCACTACTACCTAGGGAAGGCATATAAGGTGGAAGATTCTTTGATCAGAAAGGATCACGGATTTTTGAACAAGATGAGAGTTGAAAGGGATCTTATGTTCATGGATCTAGTAAAGATGGATATGGGAATAATCATGGAAGGTGAAACATCAATACTTTTTCAAATGGTTTCCAAACCATCTTTACTAGAAAGGATAGAAAGTTATCAAACTGATGATGGGTAGTTTAAAAATAAAATTAAATTGAAATGATGGGAGATTGATTTACCTCGTATATGAAGATAGAATTTTGAAATTTGGGAAGAGACTTTGTGTTCTTAATATACCTGATCTAAAAAAAAATATAGGATGATGATTATAGCTCCAATTTATCTATACACCATGGTATCACTAAGATGTATAGAGATTTGAAGGAACATTTTTGGTGGGAAAACATGAAGAGAGAGATTGCTGATTATTGGTCAAGATGTATGGTTTTTCAACATGTGAAGGCTGGAAGACCACATCCTAGAGGAGTTATGCAACCTCTTCCCATACCTGAGTGAAAATGGGATGATATTATGATAGACTTTGTCATGGGGATACCAGAGAATCCTTTAAAGAATTATGCAATATGGGTCATTGTTGATCATCTTACCAAGTCAACACATTTTCTTGTTTTAAGAGAAGATTTATAACTTGAACATTTCGAAAGACTTTATATTATTGAAGTTGTAAGACTTAGTGGTGTTCCTTTATCGATTTTTTCTAATCACGATCCCCATTTTACATCTAGATTCTGGAAAATTATTCAGAATTCCCTAGATAATGAACTTTGTTTAAACACTTCCTACCACCCTCAAATTGATGGAAAATCAGAATTGACTATTCAAACCTTATAAGACATGTTGAGATATTTCTCACATGACTTTCAAGATATGTGGGATCAATATTTACCTATGGTAGAATTTTTCTATAATAATAGCTTCCATTCAAGTATTCTGATAGAACCATATGAAGCGTTATATGGAAAGAGATGTCAGACACCAACTTGTTGGGATGATGTTGGTGAAATAAAACTCATAGGCCTACAACTTGTTGAGGAAACAATGGAAAAGATAAAGATAATCCAAACCCACATCAAAGCATCTCAAAGTAGGAAAAAGAGAAATGATGATAATTGAAGTAAGGATTTGGAATTTCAATGAGGAGATCATGTTTTCTTGAAGGTATCTCCATGGAAGGGTGTAATACGTTTCGGTAAGAAGGGTAAATTAAGTCTGAGGTACATTAGAACTTTTGAAATTCTAGAATTAATTAGAGTTGTGGCTTACCGTTTGGAAATGACTCCAAGTCTTTCCAAAGTTAATGATGTGTTCCACGTATCCCTGTTGAGAAAATACATGCCTAACCCAATGCGCATACTCATCTATGAAGAAATAGAACTGGAACCTGGTCTATCTTAATGTAAAAATACTGTCCAAATTCTTGATAATAGAGAACAAGTTTTGAGAAACCAGATGACTCATCTAGTAAATATTCTACGGAGAAAACCTAAGATGGAAGAGGCAATGTGGGAACCCGAGGAACTTATGATGAAGAACCACCCGAATCCTTTTATGAAGTAATATTATAGAAATTTATAAGAATAAATTACTTAAAAGAGTGAAGAATGTGACTCCCCAAGCTTCCATGGTATGTTTCTATTTGAATAATGCAATTGCTTGCACTGTACGCAACTTCGAGTTTTAGCACACCACGACCAATTAAACTAGAAATTATAAATAGTAATAACCACTTTTTAAAATTTTATAAATTTTATTTTTCAAAATGTACTTCATTTTTGGATTCGGAATATCGAAATTATCTTAGGGTGATTTTTTGATATTTTTCTAAAAACATTCAATTTTTGATGAATAGTGAAAAACACTGCGTTATTATTTAAAACGTACTTTTTATTTATATAATTATTTATTTTATTCCAATTTATTTTAAGTAAAAATAGATACATAATACCTATATTAGTTCAATGTAATTCATTTGAGTCATTTTATAATAATATTAGATGTATAAAATTTTATTAAACTTCTTACCATCTTTTACCCACCTTCTAGGAACATTTGAAAATTCGAATAAAACGTAATTTTACCACTTCTGTGAATTTAATTTCAAAATTATGATAGACACGGTTAACATCAGTAAGGAAAATATGGTTTATTAAGATGAAAGTAATTTTTTGTGAATAGTAACTTTTGAATTTTATTTACCACGGTTAAAAGTAAATAGGTTAGTTAAAGGTAAAAATGATATTATAATTACCCTAACACATGTTCTAATTCTATTGAATAAGTAATTTTCTAACAAAAATAAACCCTAGGAAAAAATTATGCTCCTTTTGGTCCACTTGGATTAGATTAGGACATTTATTATTATTTTATTTAAAGAAGAGTTAAAAGTGTTAAATTCAATGTTTAATAAATAAACCATTTTTAATATAGGGTTATACATAAGATAAATTTGACTATACATATTTCTTATAAATATAAAAATATTTCCTACATAATGGTATTTTATTTATAAATTTTAGACAATAAATAATTAAATTTAATTATGACACAATGGTAATGTGGAAATTACCTTATTAATGAAAGATTAAAATAACTGATATTACAAATATCCAAATAAATTTAAATTGATACTTTTTATGCATTCCAATAATATTATTGGTTAATATGAGATGTTAGTATTTATTAAATAATTTTTTTGAAGTGGTAAAGTTTTTATGAATTTCAAAAAAAAAAACAGAATACCAAATAGTGTCAAAATTGACATAAATGATTTTTTAAAACAAATACTACATTATTAATTGATATAATATTCTTAATAAACTAAGTATTGTCTAAAGGGCTTATATAAGGTTATATATGTTAATAAGGAACCACTTGGGGTTCTCTTGGCTTTTTTTGGAAATTTTATAAACCATTTATTATAATAATACAAGAATTCATGGTAAAAGTTAAACTATTTGACTAAGAGTTAATATAAAAGATAAGGTTAATATGGTGACCAAAACCTTTCTAAAACCTATTGGTTGAGATTTTTTTGACCCATCCCCACATTATCCTTGAAATAAATTTTTTTATCCATTATAAACTGAATATGATTGTATAATAAAATAATATTTCAATCTTTAACCTACAGTGACCCTCACCTCGCTCGTGCGTATGTACGGATTACCATCTCCATGAACGCGATGAGATTAATTCCCCAACATAACCATTCAATAAAAAATTTCATTTTATGAATAATAAATAATGTTTTAGAACATAATATTATTCTGGATATGAATCAAATACATCTTATCCAAAATAAACATGACTACCTAACAAAACATATAAAGGAAGAAGAACCAGTTAACACGAATAATGATGATACTACTGAAACATAATTAACAATGAAATATTAGAAGATAATATATGATATCATATTTATTTATTTGGTTCTTTTATAATTTAATAATAACTATTTCACCATTATAGAAGAGGTTAACCTACTTTCGACTAAGGAAAAGTACAAGGTAAGGGTTAATTTTACAATCTATTTATTATCCGAGTTTGTTTATATGTAAGTATATACTAGGAATTATTTATCATACACATATCTGTTTCTTAAAAATGTATTTCAAAACATTTTTACTATTTACTATAATATGGGTTAAAGTCATTTTTACATTTTTTTTAATTTTTATAAAATGTTCTGAAAGGATTCTCTCTATCATTTTCCAAACAAGGTACTTTACGACCTTTTCTACGAATTAAGGTAAGAATGTTTTTTTAACTTTTATGTCAAGTGAAACTATTTTCCACCATTATAAAACCTTATATTATTCCTTTACAAGCTTATAAGAATATTTTGAAAAATAAATGTTTTCTTTTATAATTACGTGACTTTTAAATGATTTCAAAATAGAAAGAGATATTTCTCTCAAATAGTTTTGATTTCATATTTGTCAACATACTTTGATGGATTTTACACTTTTTGATGTTGATTTATTTTGATATAATCTTCCAAATTTTGTTTAAGGTTTTGTGATATGTTTGAATGTGGATGTGTTATTTTTATACCATTCATGGTTTATGGTTAAAGAATTAACATTTAGTTTTATAGTTTTAATATGAATTTTATATAATGTTTCAACCTTTTCATATGAGGAATGCATTGCACTTAATAAGTGATAGGTGGAGCACGCTATAGCTCCTCGATGCATCAATAGATCTCATGTGAAAAACAAGTGTCTTGGCATAAGGCCTTCACAAAATATTATTTTTAGTCTCTGCAGGAGGCCTTAGCTATGTGGTTATGATGTCCGGAATTATGTATTCCATCATTAGGAAATTAGTTATTGATATTACATGTGATTATTCAATTTGTAGAATATCCATGTGAATAATTAAATGGAATTATTTGGTTTATCTTTTCCATATTATGCTGAATTTTAATTTTAAAGGGCTTGTGTTTTAGTCCTATACATTGCCTTCAATGTTTATTCTTATTTTGAAAATTTCCACTATATTGTTATCCATACTGAGCATCTGATCTCAGCCCTTTCTTATGTTTTATTTTTCCCAATATGTGAAGAAGTATATTATGAATGACCTGTAGGGATAGGCTATGGGATATATGTGTGTTCAAAGGAGACACAATGATGTTTTTTTATTTCATAATTTAATTTAAAACTTATGTATATATCTAGTACTTACAAGGATACTAAAATAATCGTTCTTTCAAGACTTGATCTCTTGTGATCATGAAAATGCTATGAAATAATGCACCAACTCTGGGTAACTGGGGTCGAGGCATTACATATTGACTTAAATATATAGCCATTATATATATGGTGTAAATACAATATGCTATATTGTCTTGATTTAATAGTGTTTACCTAGAAAGTATCTGAAAAGATTTGGACACTAGTTTAATTTCCACAGGTGTATCAAATTACAATTATTGATGTAATTATGAATGATTTACTTAAGAAATTCCATTTTAAAAGGAATGGAGACCCATTTTTATTTTCATGGTTTCCTTAGGAAATGATGATGATTTATTTTATGTGGCATACATATGTATATATGATAATAAGATCAGAAATATATCACATTACAATGAATTGGTTATGGTACTATATCTCATTCGATAAGTATTCGGGAGAATTTTTTAGATACTCATAAATGTGGGAACTAATTGCGTGTCTCGTGAAAGTAATGTTACCTATACTAATGTTGGTACCATGCCTTATGAATCAAGATTTATGATTGATGTTTTGATGGGTTTTATTTTCTTATGTATCCTTCTTAAACCCATATGATAATATAATGCTCACTTATGATATTTTATTGTTATCTATTATGTATACCCTAACTAATAATTTTATCTCACCAATTTATTAGTTTTCCATTTCCCCTAATTGTGAAGATAAGATAAGTATGAAATGTGTAGAATAGTTTCATACATGTAGAATTAATGGGAGATATTGAATACTTTTTATATATTAAAAAATGCATATATAATAGAAAGATGTTTATTATTTGAATAATATATGTATTTTGTTGCTTCTTAATTTATCCTAACTCGCTAAAATTCCCAAAAAAATGGTCTTGGAAATATATGTAGTGAAATATTTTCTTTATGTCATGTAATTGACATGACCATGTCTATAGGAAATCATAAAGCGAACAATACAATTTTCTATAAATTTATAAGATTCATCTTCCTTCCATGTTATAGTGACAGAGGTGACTATAGATCCTGAGGAGTGTTGTACTGTTATGGATTAGTTTGGTCTCCTCATTGGATGTGGGGTATTTTGTATCTTCATCAAAAAAATTCTCATAGTTTTGTATATTTGGTTTATGTAAGTCAATTGAAATTTTTTTATGTTTGTGGAATAATGGTTATGGGTCATAGTTACTACTACTAATGCTCATACTATGATTTTTTCCTTCATGTTTTGAAATTGGTTTATTTTTATTGTGTGGTCATTCAATCTACGAATGGATTAATTTTGTGGTGAATACTAATGTTAAACCCCCATTATACAACATCAAAGATACCCATATTAAAAACTAGGTGGGGGGGGTACTTTAGAGTTACTGTAATATTCACTATAGTGGTACTTTATAATTCTTTATAGTAGTATTGTTACCGTATAACTATTCACTTGAATTGGGGTTTTTGGGTCATATAATTTGGCCTATGGACCATAGGGCCTTTGAAAAATTAATGGAGTTTGTGACACAAGGCCTCTATGTAATCATTAGTATAAGGTTCTCTAGTCATTGGGCCCTTAATTAATCACCAGTGGGTTGTAAACAGTATGTCTGGGATTAGTAGAATGAGTTGGCATAATGGAAAGGTAGTGATAGCAAGCACTACTAGTTGGAAACCTTAATTAGATGGATGATAATTCAAATGCTCATTGTCAATAATTTCATCCCCATAGAGTGGGATAGATAAGTTCACCAGCATATTACTATCGAGGATGGGGATCAGTCTGATGATGAAGAGTAACATACAAGTGATGGCAGTGAATGGTCACACTAAAATCATTGGGTGGGAAGCTCGAAAGAGAGATGGGTGTGTTGGAACATATCATTCATCCCTCCTCCCACACCATGGATGGAAGGGTTTTTTACCATGATTCATTAGTCCTGAATTATTTAATGTTTCATGGTGGGGGGATGAAACTTTTAGACTATAATGATATTGTGATGACTACTAGAAGTGAGGGTGACAATACATTTTAATAGTGACATGAAAGGATGTAGAAAAATCAATCTGGGCCTTCGGTCTATAGTGACCCGAGCCTTTTACATAAAACATTTCATGATTTTAAGCATAATTAATCATCAAAGTACAAGCCAAGGGTCATTAAGTCTAGTGTCTTGGAAGACTAGGTACATATAATATAAAACATGGGTCTAAAAAAATATTTATTTAATATCCATAAAGAGAGGATACTTCTTTTGATACCTTACATCTGCATAGGGTACCCTGGGGAACAAATGAACAAAGGGATGAGCCAAAAGGCCGAGTAAGGTAATGAACATAAGGATACATCTCAAGCACATGAGTTAGGAGGCATGAAATAATGACATCGAAAGCATGAAACTCATATTATCATTTAATATAAGCATGAGATCATATAAACATGGAATAATATACATGTGCCAGAATCATAAATCATATATTTAGTACTGGTCAAGGATAATCGCCAATCTCGTTTCCCATTTTAGTACGGGTCAAGGCTAACCGCCAATCCCGTTTCACAGTGCATCTCATGAGACATAACCTTACCCAATGCATTGGAGCGATATCTGGGCACACCCATCTCAAACTTTTCATGAATATTCTTTCCACATAAATATTCTTACCACATATACAATCATACATAAACAACCATACACAAACATAAGGGTACCCATGGAAAGAATTGGGTACCAGAATCATGACATCAATCATAACCAATGGGCATATCATGAAAGTGTCCATGTAAGGAAATAATTAGAAAATACATGGAATTTCATAGGGTAAAATAGGCATATAACATGGTAGGTGGTTTCAAACATAAGTGACAAAATATGAGAAATGTATTTTAGAAACATTAACATTAAAACATTTTTGTGGGGTTTTAAGGAAAATACTATAGAGACTTTAAAATAGTAAAGAAGAAATTATTTTATATAAAACCATAATTGAACCAGGAATGTTTTCATAATAAAAATACATAATTTACAAAGATAATGGTGTCTTAAAAATAAGATAGAGTGCACTTGAAATTGTGTAAAAGTTTGGGAAGTTCATTTAAAACGAGTGTGCTTATTGGGAAGTATCGAAGAGAGATTCACTTAAAATCATGTATATCCATGAAATTGAATGAGCGATGGATCTTGGAACATAAGTTTAGAGAATTTAAGTAGAAATTTGAAGTTCTAAATAAAAGAAAATACAACAACATTATGGTAAAAAGAATGACAGAGCTACTCGAAGGAATAAAGGAAGTTTGGGTAGAATCCATCATGGTTTATTGGCATGGTATCAGGTGTAACTAAGAGGGCTTGATGAGAGAGATAATGGGTTTATAATCAATTATAAAACATTAGGTAAGTATGGGGATGGTGTATAAAAATACCCCATCACATAGTTTTACACAAAAAGGCACAGCATAGAGAACAATCTTGATTAAGAGTGAAAAGGGGAGGATCCCTTACCTTAAATCTGTTAGTGTTCTCCACTTGTTATTAAAGAATTGAATTAACAAATTAGGATTATTAATTAATAATTATATAACCTATTATATATTAAATTTATTTATTATAACCCATTTTAGTTCATTAAAATCCTTTTTGATTAGTTACAAGGATTAATTTCATTGTTTGGGCTCGTTTGTTTACTTGGCTTTAAAAGATCGATTCACTTATATTCAAGTTTGGATTATATGCAAGATGAAAGTGGTTGTCTAGATTTTAAGTTATATTATTTAGTTAAAATCTAATATATTAAATGGTTTTAAAGTTAATTAGGTTACTTAGAGTGAAGTTGAGTTATTATATATATAACCATTGTGAAAACTGTTTTTGTTAGTCGGTGGATTTGATTACAAAGAATGTGTTTTTCTTTATAACTCAATTCCATTTGTACTAAAGGATTACAGAACAAGAAATATGATATATTAAATATATAATAATCTGGTTCATCCATAACACAAATTTTTTCATGACCAGAATTAAATATAATAATAGAAATTGATAAACTGTTGTCCTTGAATGTGTTAAATTTGCACATCTCAAACGGTGCTTTCATTTCTTTCAAATAAAAGGGTGGGGAAAGGAGGGAAGATAATGAGATATACCACTAGAATGAAGAAATTACAGTACATTTATGTTACTGGATTTATCATACTATTATGGTGAAGGTAGGTGAGGAAATAAATAAAAAAGAAAATAACATAAAAGAAAAGAAGAAATTGGGAAGTTGAATTTACCTCTTGAGACTTCCTCCTTTGAGAACCTCTTAAGGGGAGAGGTTTTGGTATTTTGAGGAGGATGAGAGCTTTTGGAAGTGGGGGAGGACCTTGGGGAGATATTTTGGAAGAATAATGGCAAATCACAATGATTTAGAGGAGTGGAGAGAAGAGGGAGTGAAGGTGGGTTTTTATATTGGAGGAGAGGAGTGATTTCGTAATATTATAATCGTTAATTTATTATTTCTTCCCCATACAAAGAATGATTAGTATTACATGAAAAAGAATATTAAATGGGTCATGTAAATTAAAACCATGGGTGGTGAAATCATCCATGATTCTAGGAATAGTCTATTTAGCTTATAATGTATATATACGGAAAATTACCATATTTTACTATTCATCAAAATTTCAAGTATTTCAGAAAAATACCAAAATTTCACCCTGACCATTTTTTGACGTGTAGAATCCAGAAATGAAGTCCATTTATTAAAAATAATTTTCTAAATATGATTATTTTAATATTTAATTAAAATCATAATTTTTTTTATCAAAAACCAGTTTTAAAACACTCATTAACTAATTCTAAAATAAAGGTATATCGTACTTCCAACTTGAATATTTTTTTATACCACTATATGTGAGGTTACTATTCATTAGGGTATATCACTATTCATAAGGGTATGCTACTATTCATTATGGTAGGTTACTATTCACCAAAAATTATTTTTGTTTTAATAGACTCCAAAAAACATCTTGAACAAAAATGTATATGTCGGATTTTCGAAATTCCAAACACAGAAGTGACAAACTTACATTTAAAGGTCACTTAGCACTTAGTAGTTAATTATGTTGTGTTTTCATTTGATTTTATGACATACTTATGAGAAGGGAATTTCCATTAAAATCATTGGTTCGTTACATTCTTCCCCCCTTATGAAATTTCACCTTCGAAATTTTATTTTACATTATAGGCCAAAAACAGATGTGGGTGTTGTTACTTCATTGATTCCTCCATTTCCCATGTTTCCTCTTCATACTTATGGTTTCTCCATAGTACCTTGACCATATGAGTAGTCTTTTTGCGTAGAACTTTGTCTCTACGATCCAAGATCTTCACTGGCTGCTCCCCGTAAGAGGGATCATCCTCCAACTGTACCACCTCTAAGGAGAGTACTTGTGAAGGGTCTGGTATGTACTTCCCTAAGAGGGATACATGAAAGACATCATGAACTCGAGCCATGTTTGGTGGAAGTGCAAGCTGATAGGCCATGTCTCCTTTGCGGTCAAGGATCTCAAAGGGGCCAATATACCTTTGGCATAGCTTTCCTTTCTTCCCTAATCGCATGACTCTCTTCAATGGATATATTCGAAGAAATAATTTATCTCCAATTTCAAACTCCAAGTCCCTTCAATGATTTTCAGTGTAGATATTTTGCTCACTTTAATCAGATTTGATGTGTTTCTGGATGACTTCAACCTTCTCTGTCATTTCTTGAACAAGACCAGGTTCAAGTAGCTTTCTTTCTCCAACTTCATCCCAACAGGTCGGAGTTCTACATCGATTTCCATACATAGATTCATTTGGATCCATCTGAATACTTGACTGGAAGCTATTATTGTATGAGAACTCAACCAATGGGAGATTATGATCCGATCCAACTTTGAATTATAGAGAGATGGATCTATGCATATCTTCAAGCGTCTGAATAGTTCTTTCAGACTGGCCATCAGTTTGGGGGTGATAGGTCATGCTGAAATTTAATTTAGTACTCAAATAATGTTGGAGGATCCTCCAGAATTTGGATGTGAACCTTGGATCACGGTCATATACTATCGAGAGTGGAACACCGTGCAATCCCACCACTTCATTCACATATATCATTGCAATTAGTTCAAGCGATAGGTATTGCCGAATAGAGATGAAATGGGATGTCTTGGTGATTCGGTCAACCACAACCCATATCACATTATTTCGCTTTGACGTCTTCGAGAGACCTGTGACAAAGTCCATAGTAACATTTTCCCATTTCCACTTGGGTGTAGGCAATGGCTGCATCATACCTTTGAACTTTTTTCGCTCAGCTTTAACTTGCTGACATACCAAGAACCATGATATATATTCCGCAATCTCTTTCTTCATGTTTTCACACCAGAAGTGTTCTTAGAGATCACAATACATTTTTGTGCTCCCTTGGTAGATATAGAAGGTCGAGCTATGTGAATCATTCAATAGATCCTTCATCATCTCTGGATCATATAGCACACATAATTGTGTCCCAAATCTTACAACTCCTACCTCATCAATTTTGAAATCGAAGGATTTCCCATTTTTAACAACTTCCACCCTTTTCTGAATTTCCACATCCTTTCGTTGAGCATCCTATATTTTCTCCAAGAGGGGTGGCTGAGCAATAATTTGATAAAGGATTGATGATGTTACTCCCTTAATGATTCCAATGTCTATCCTTTGCAAATCTAAGAAGATCAGATCCTTTTTCAATTCTCATCATTGATAAGGATGCAAGATCCTTTCTACTTAGAGGATCCGCCACCTTGTTTGGATTACTGGGATGGAAGTGGATTGAGAAATCATAATCATTGATGATATCTATCCATCTTCGCTGGTTCATATTAAGATCTTTCTGTGTGAATATATATTTGAGACTCTTGTGGTTAGTATATATCTCACATTTTTCCCAATAGAGATAATGCCGCCAGATTTTCAACGCACAGATCAAAGCCGCCAACTCCAGATCATGTGTGGGATAGTTTTTCTCATGGATTTTCAGCTACCTTGAGGCATAGGCTATCACTTTATCATTTTGAATTAGCACAAAACCTAAGACTTTCTAAGAAGCATCACTATGCACGATAAAGAGTTCTCCACTTGAAGGGAGTGTGAGTACCAGTGCAGTGATAAGCCTCTTTTTCAACTCCATGAAACTGTCTTCATATTCTTGTGTCCAAATGAACATTACTCCCTTCCATGTCAGCTTGGTCATTGGATTTGACAATCATGAAAAGTTCTTCATGAATCATCGATAATAGCCAGCTAGACCTAAAAAGGTGTGGATCTCCATTACAGATGTTGGCCTTATTCACTCTTCAATTGCCTTCATCTTGGAAGGGTCCACAGATATCCCTTTCCTGGTGATAACATGCCCCAAGAATGATACTTCCTCCATCTAGAACTCATATTTATTATACTTTTCATATAACTTCTCCCTTCGCAATGTCTTTAACACAGTTTCCAAATGCTCCTCATGTTCCTCCTAGCTCTTGGAGTATATCAGAATATCATCAATAAAGACCACCACAAATTTGTCAAGGTAATCTCTAAAGAATCTATTCATTATGTCCATGAATATTTCTGGAGCATTAGTGATTCCTAAGGGCATCACTATGAACTCATAGTGTCCATACCTTGTTCGAAAGGTAGTCTTGAAAATATTTTCCTTCCTCACCTTTAGCTGGTGATATCCCGACCGAAGGTCCACCTTAGAGAAATAACTGGCCCCACGAAGCTGATCGAACAAGTAATCTATCTGTGGAAGGGGATACTTGTTCTTTATAGTTATTTTATTGTGCTCATGATAATCAATGCAGATTTTCATTGATCCGTCCTTCTTCTTGACGAAAAGGACTGGAGCACCCCATGGTGAAGCACTCGAGTGTATAAAACCCTTCTCCATATTCTCCTATAACTGCTTCTTCAGCTCTTCTAGCTCTATGGTGGCCATTATCTAAGGTGTCTTTGAGATTGGAAGAGATATAGGGATAATTTCAATTGAGAAATCAACCTCTCAGTTAGGAGGAAGACCAGGAAACTCTTCGGGGAATACATCAGTGTAATCCCTCAAAATGGGCATGTCTTCAAGAATGGTTCTATCCATTGTACCAATCATTTGTGCTAGATATTCTTGACCACAAGGAAGAAATATCCAAACTTGAGATGAAGATTCTAAATGAGACTCATCTTCTTCCATACACTTATAAATAATTGGAGGATGATTTATGATGTGAAAAGTGATCTCCCTTTCTGGAAAATTGATGATGTCCTTATACAAGGATATCCAATACATGCCCAAGATAACGTCGAACTCCACTAAAGGAAGTATGACAAGATTTTTTGGGAGGTTTAGTCCACAAACATTAACCGGGGAAGAGTTATAAACCATGGATGAAATAATTTCCACTTTCATTGTTCTCACAAATAACTTTTCTTCTGAATTTTGAGGTTTTGTTTGAATAGTTATACTAAACATGAAAGATATGAAAGAAAGAGTAGAATCAGAATCAAACAGTATGTTCTCTATTCTTGAATGAATAACAAGTGTACATGTCACCACATCGTTTTCTGGATCCACCTCAGCAGTATAGATAACATAAGTCCTTCCGTGTTGCCTTGGTGGTTGTTGTTGATTTCCTCCAACAACCCTCGACTTAGGGAAATTGTTCGCATAATGTCCAAGCTCCGTGAAGTTATAAAACTTGACTATAGGCTGAGTGTTGATATGAACCTTCCGTTCTTCTTCAACATTAGCGGGATTTTCCATATCCCTTTGGAAGTTCTTGTCCAGATGCCCACATTTTTTTGCATTTGAATCAATTATTGGTTCCCTTGAGATAGTCACCAAGATGCCTCTTCTTATAATTTTTGCATAAGGGAAAGTGAGGCTTCTTTCCATCATGGGTTTTTTTGACAAACCACCCATGTTTTCTCCATTTTCCTCTTTTTTTTACTAGGCCCATGAGACAACTAAGAGTCTCCAATCTCTATTTGAACCTTGAGGGAACAACAAAAAATCTCCTCATAGCTGTCGAAGTCTTGAGTTTCCAACAATTTTCTTTGACTCGGTTGTAGTCCGCTAAAGAAGCAATCCACCTTGCTTTTGATGTTCATGAAAAAGCCAGAGGCGTACCTTGAAAGCCTTGTAAAGTTTGCTTCATATGACCCAATGAACTCATCTTCCTTCTACTTGAGTCCAAGGAACTCTCTTTCCATCTTGAGATTGAGGGTTCAAGGAAAATATTTGTTGAAAAACATCCTCTTGAATTCATCTGATTCCATGGAATCAATTTCCTCTTGGAACTTTGTATTGTTGATCAGTGTCCACCACTAATCAATATCCCCATCAAAATGATAGACTGCCAATACAACTTTCTCTTATTCCAAGCACTGGAGGACACAAAAAATCTTTTCAATGGAGTTAATCCATTTTTTTGCAAGGAGGGGATCAGAAGACCCGCTAAACATGGGAGGCCTTTGTTGCATGAAGGATTCTATGGTAACTTTTTCTTTCCTTGGAGGAGGGGTACATTCCACCTAATTCAAGTTATTATTCATAACTCGAGCCAGTTGAGCAAGTACTGACATGAAGTTTTGAGCACCCGCTTCCATCACATCAGGCATGTCATTAGGGAATTCAAAAAATTGCCTATCTCATTGGTTGTTGGAACGTGTTCTTCAATTTCCCACCATTAAATAAGAAAAATAACGTATAATTAGAGGGATTGAATACTTATATATTGAGAATTAAAAGAAATTTTGAAAATAAAAGTATGAAATTATAAAGAAGAAGTATATCATGACTTGTGGTTCCTTAGGTTTATATCTAGGTTCCCCTCGATCTATTTCTATACTTATATTCTTTTGGGATTCGTTTTTTCCCTTAATAATGGTTTGTACTAAGCTCGTGAATCTACCGAAGCATATCCCTCGGGAGTGTCGTAACCAAGAGTTCAGAAAGTCCTTTTATCATGCACCAGTTCCCATTCGAGTCTTGCTCAAAGTGGTGTTTTTGGGTTTTACCCTAGATATATCTGTGCCAGAGCCGCCTCTACCTGCTCGTATCTAGACAGGGATGTATTTTCTTGATAAACAACTTACTCTATACTCACAAAAATTTAGGACTATTTTCTTATACTTAGTCTCATCCTTAAGGTTCTCACTAAGGTGCTCTATTCCTAATCTCCAAAAATAACTAGACCATCCTCTGATACGAAATATAGAAACCCAAGTCTTTTACGTAAGAAATTTCATGATTTTAAGCATAATTAATCATCAGAGTACAAGCCAATGATCATTAAGTATAGTGTCTTGGAAGACAAGGTACATATAACATAAAACATAGCGCTAAAAAAAACTTCTTTATTTAATCTCCATAATGATCTTCTACTTCCTTTGAGCCCTTACATCTGCATAGGGTACCCTGGGGAACAAATGAAAAAAGGGATGAGCTAAAAATCCCAGTAAGGGAATGAACATAAGGATACATCTCAAGCACATGAGTTAGGAGGCATGACATAATGATATCCAGAGCATGAAACTCAAAAAATCATTTAATATAAGCATGAGATAATATATACATGGAATCATATAAATTTGGTAGAATAATCAATCATATATTTATTATGGGTCAAGGCTAACTGACAATCTCATTTCCCATTTTAGTACGGGTCAAGGCTAACCTCCAATCCTGTTTCACATCGCATCTCATGAGACTTGACGTTAGCCAATGCATTAGAGCGCTATCTGGGTGCACCCATCTCAAAATTTTCATTAATATTCTTTCCACAAAAATATTCTTAGCACATATACAATCATACACAATCAACCACACACAAACATAAGGGTACCTATGGAAAGAATTGGGTACCACAATCATGACATCAATCATAACGAATGGGTGTATCATGAAAGTGTCCATGAAAGGAAAGAATTAGAAAATACATGGACATTAAAAGGGTAAAAAAGGAATATAACATGGTAAGTGGTGTCAAACATAAGTGACAACATATGAGAAATGTATTTTAGAAACATTAGTATTAAAACATTTTTGTGTGGTTTTAAGGAAAATACTATAGATCTTTTGAAATAGTAAAGAAGAAACTCTTTTATATAAAACCAGAATTGATCCAAGAAGGTTTTCATAATAAAAATACAGAATTTACAAAGATAATGGTGTCTTAAAATATAATATGGAGTTCACTTGAAATTGGGTAAAATTTTAGGAAGTTCCTTTAAAATGAGTGTGCTTATTGGGAAGTATCGAAGAGAGATTCACTTACAAGCATGAATATCCACGAAAGTGAATGAGAGATGGATCTTATAAATTGAGTTTGGAGAGTATAAACAGAATTATGAAGTTATACAAAAAATAAAAGGCAACAAAATTTTGGTAAAAAGAATGATAGAGCAACCCGAAGGAATAAAGGAAGTTCGGGTAGAATCCATCATGATTTATTGGCATGGTATCAAGTGTAACTAAGAGAGATTGATGAGAGATATAAGGGGTTTATAATGACTTATAAAACATTAGGGAGGTATGGGGAAGGTGTATAAACATACCCTCTCACTTGGTGTTACACAAAAAGGCATAGCATAGAGAACAATCTTGATTAAGAGTGAAAAGGGGAGGATCCCTTACCTTAAATCCGTTGGAGTTCTACACTTGTTATTAAAGACCTGAATAAAAAAATTCAGCATATTAATTAATAATTCCATAAACTATTATATATTAAATTTATTTATTATAACCCTTTTTAGTTCATTCAAATCCTTTTGTATTAGTTACAAGGTTCAATTTCACTGTTCGGGCTTATTTGTTTACTTGGCTTTAAAAGATCAATTCACTTATATTCAAGTTTGGATTATATGAAAGATGAAAGTGGTTGTACAGATTTGAAGTTATATTCTTTATTTCATATCCATGAGATTACATGGTTTTAAATTTAATTAGGTTACTTATAGTGAAGTCGAATTATTATATATATAACCATAGGGATAACCATTTTTGTTAATCGGTGGATTTGATTACAAATAATGTGTTTTTCTTTATAACTTAATTCCATTTGTACCAAAGTATTACAGAACCAAAAATAAAATATATTACATATATAATAATCTGGTTCAAACATAACACAAATGGTTTCATGACCATAATTAAATATAATAATAGAAATTGACAAACTGTTGTTCTTGAATGTGTGAAATTTGCACATCTCAAACAGTGCTTTCATTTCTTTCAAATAAAATGATGGGTAAAGGAGAGAATATAATGAATTATACCACTAGAATGAATACATTATAGTACATTTATGTTACTGGATTTATCATACTATTATGGTGAAGGGAGATGAGGAAAGAAATAAAAAAAGAACTTAAAATAAAAGAAGAAATTGGGAAGAGGAATTTACCTCTTGAGACTTCCTCCTTTGAGAACCTCTTAAGGGGAGAGGTTTAGGAATTTTGAGGAGGTTGATATAATTTGGATGTGGGAAAGGACCTTGGGGAGATATTTGGGCATAATAATAGCAAGGCAAAAGGATTGAGAGGAGTCGAGAAAAGAGGGAGTGAAGGGGGGTTTTTATAGTGGAGGAGAGGAGTGATTTCATAATATTATAATCATTAATTTTTTATTTATTCCAAAGACAAGGAATAGTAATTATTCCATGACAAATAATAGTAAATGGGTCATGTGAATTCGAACCATGGGTTTTGACATCATCCATGATGCTAGGAATAGTCTATTTAGCTTATAATGTATATATACGGTAAATTACCGTACTTTACTATTCATCGAAATTTCAAGTATTTCAGAAAAATCCCAAAATTTTACCTTGAACATTTTTCGATGTGTAGAATCTAAAAAAAGTCCATTTTCCAAAAATAATTTTCTAAATATGATTATTTTAATATTTTATTAAAATCATAATTTATTATCAAAAACCAGTTTTAAAACACTCATAAACTCATTCTAAAATATAGGTATATCGTACTTCCAACATGACTATTTTTTTTATACCACCATATGTGAGGTTACTATTCATTAAGATATATTACTATTCATAAGGGTATGTTACTATTCATTAGGGTAGGTTACTATTCACAAAAAAATATTTTTGTTTTATTAGACTCCAAAAAACATCTTGAACCCAACCGTGTCTGTCAGATTTTCGAAATTCCAAACATAGAAGTGATAAACTTACCTTTAAAGGTCACTTAACAATTATTAGTTTATTATGTTGTGTTTTCATGTGATTTTATGACATAATTATGAGAAGAGAATTTCCATTAAAAACATTGGGTTGTCACAAGGTCTATGTATATGCCTTCAGGATGTTGAGGCTTTGGGCCATGTAGTATTAGGGTTATGGTTTACTAGGATATTAGGTCATGTAAGGGTTACCTATTAACCCAATTCAAAATAGGGTTTTGTTTCCATATTAAAAAGGGTCCTTGAACCTAACTTGTTGAAAAAATTATCTGAATGGTTCAGGATAGTACGAGTGGAATCAGTTTGTTTTTTATTTTGATTCTATGGGAGAATCCATTCTCAATTTTTTTTATTTACACTTGGGTTATTGCATCTAGACTGTGATGATTGAGAATGTGTTTCGATCCCTATGATGAGATGGCTTAGACGTTGTGTCAAGTCACCCTGGATAGCTCATCAAAGCCCTCTTGTTATTTGGGGAGTATTGGTAGTGTAGAGATAGGACTATAAAATCTTGAGATGTAGGTGCATGGGAGTGCCTCACCAACTCTTCTTCATGTCAATCCTTGAGTTACCAGGGGTGTTTACGAGTATTTTCTTGGATTTAAAATTGACTATGAGTTGTTTTAATGATATTTGAGGTCATTTATGGTTATTCATTGAAACCGAGAATATATTGGTCATCATTTTGAGAACTTTTTCGTTCTAGCATGAAACATGGAATGAAATTAGAGGCATAAATTTTAGGTGCATAGTTAGCTTGAACCATGTGGAACCTATGCGACAAGTTATGCAATCCTACCAGTACCATTTTAGAAAGTTTGCATGTGGTTTAGAAAACTGTATGGCCAATCCTTGTATAGTGGATATATATTTAAATTTTCTATGTTTATCCCCTTAGGTATTTTAATTTTTCAATATTGATGTTATTAATTATTTAAAATTATTTTAATGAATTTTTAGGGAAATATTTATGATTTTAAAATTGAATTTTGGCATCAATTGATTTTATGTCTTATGTTTTATAAATAATCTCTCTTAGAAGGCCCATAGGAACTAAATAGAGGGATATATAATGCATGTCCACTTGGATAGCCCAATAATTTACCCTATAATTTTCATAAGATGATCAAGAATTTCGCACCTTAGGGATATGTGGGTAGAAGAGACTAGGAACAGATGGTGGACTATGCTTAAGAGTTTACATAGCAGAATACACTGGATTTTCTTAGTGAAAAGGGGCATAAAAAGACTGAGGATTGGGTAAGAAATTTTAAAAATATCTTAAATTTCAGCAAGAAATTTGATACTTCAATGTTTTATTATTCTATTGGATGTGCTGAAAAAAAGTTTGTGGGAATCCCTAGTGTTGGGAGTGTCACATAAGGATCTCACACATGCCACATTCAAGAAGTTTTTCAAACATTTTTATTTAGATACCTTGAGGGAAGTGAAGGCTCATGGATTTGTGAATCCATATCGAGGGATTCCTTTTGAAATATAGTATTCTAATTTTTTTTATGGGTTGGTATATATCTCTCCTATGTTTTTCACAAAATATTATCTAATGCTGTGAAGATTTGATATGGTGTTGAATAATGAGTTACAGTTTAGTATCAATATTTTGTTCTTACCAAAATACATAGAGGTGGATAACATTAAAATTATGACATAGATTGATATAAGAGGTTTGAAAATCCTTATAGGTACCCCTCTTATGGCTAGGGGTAGTCATAGTTCTCCTTCAAGGTATAAAAGGAAACAAGAAAGAACCCTCCATTATTCAAATTCTTCACCAGTTGATTATTTATAGTGCACGTGTAGTGAATTTATTTTATTGTGGTAAGTCATTCCACACCGAGGTAGAATTATCGGCTGTTCCTTGGTTTTTCCATTAGTGTGGTTGTTTGGGTCGTCTTTTGTGATTTTTCATGAATTATTTTCAAGAAAGATTACTAGGATCTTCCTTAACTCAAGGTTTACAGGTTCAATATAATTATTTTAATGGGGAAGGTCCCACTTTCAAGAAAAAAGGGACTCCAATAATATTAACAATATGTAAGTTTGAGTCAATCTGGGAAATCTCCATGATGCTGAACTTGTTCCACAGGAATCCGATGTGGGTCCAACCATTGTGAGATGTATGATTTAAACTGATTATTTCATGGCGTTGGTATTGTTTGACACTGATGAATCATATTAAATTATTTATTCTAAATTTATTGATTCATTTATATTTTAATCATTGTAAATTTAGTTGGTGTGGATCTTTTTGATTTATTGGGAAAGATAAATGAATAGGGATTCATATATCCAAAGTTATTTGTTGTAATTTATGTTTCCAAAATGATGTGGCTTTTCATTGTCTTTTTCCCCTTATGGTAAGACTCATGTTTTGCAGGAGAGTGAGATCCTTGGTCATGGGGGGTAAGACCTATTGTTCCAAATATCAGAATGATCTCATTCTATTTTTATATTTTTCTCTTTTATGTGGTGGAGTGAATTTTATCAAGTCATTTTCTAATGGTGGTAGATAGGTATTCCACGATGTTTCTATGTTAATTTTCTGGTTCTCCCAAAAGGGAGGTGGAGTTCTCTGTAAACTTACATAATTGTATGTGTTACATTTCCTTATCATCCTACCAAATAGATCTTCTCAAGTTGAGAGATTTAATGGTTTGGCTATTTGATCTTGAAGGAAAGGGATTTTATCAACCATGTGTATTACCATGGGAATCACCGATTCTCGATTAAAATAAGGAAAATGGGGGATTCCAAATTTCCATCAATTATTAGAAGCTTAACCTGATGATCATCATGTTACAAAAACATATTTATTAGAATTGAGGGTCTGTTTGATCATCTCAAGGGAGTTTGGGGGGTTTTGAAGATTGATATGATATTAGGATACCATTACTCTAGGGATTAGGAAAAAGACATTCCAACTAATTTAAGGAGTAGGTATGAACACTATGACTGTTTTGTTATGAAGTTCAGCCTTAAAAATTCTCTAATAGTTTTTTGGATTTTATGAACTAAATATTTCATCGCATTCAAGATTACTTTATCATTGTGTTTATGGAATATATCCTAGTACAATATATGAAATATAAGAGCTTTGGAATAATTAACATTCTATTTTCGAAACCCTAAAAGATAAATCACTATTTTTAAACTCTCTAAATATTAACTTTGTATTCAAGAAGTAAGTTTCTTGGGTCATGTGATATTCGAGAGGGGTGTCTTGGTTGATCCTAAGAATATTCGAGTAGTAATGTATTGGGATTAATCTAAGAAATTATTTGAGATCAAGGGATTAATGGGTTTGGATGTATACTATAAGAATTTTTTAGGGATTCTCCAGGTTAGCATCATCCTTGATAGGTTTTACATGAATAGTATTTAAGTTCTAGTGGGTTGAGGAGTTTCAGAGATAATTTGGGGAGATAGAATTGAGGCTGAATTCCACTCTATTTATGATTCTACTTGAGCTGGGTATGGGCTATGCCATGTATTTGTTTCTTACAAAACAGGATTAGGATGTACATTAAAGAAACTTGACCATGTAGTGGCTTATCGATCTCATTAGTTACATCAACATGAGAATAATTAACCTAATCACAGCCATGAGTTAGATAATGTGATGCATTCAATAAAGAATTAGTGCCAATATCTTTTCATGGAGAGTTTTATAGTGTATTTGAACCATAATATTCTGAATCATAAATTCACTCAAAGTGAACTAAATCTTAATTAGAGAAATTGGATAGATTATCTCTTGTCATTGAATTTTGATATATAATAAATGCTTAGAAGGAAGAAAATGGTAGTTGGAACCTTGAGCAGGAAACTACCAACCTAGATAGTCTATGAATTAGAGGACGAATAGTGACTGCATGGATTTTTTGTTAAGATGTATATGAATGTGAAATGGGAGGGAGAGTTGGTGATTTTGGATTGTGTCCTATCCATGCCTTCTTTTGATGATGATATTCATATTGGATGGGTATATGAATATTATTACTAGTATATTAGAAATATTTTAAATGGTGGGGAGAGCTCAGTTTGATGGTTTTGGTCTCTCCAAGGTATTTTTCTATTTAAAGAAAGGCCTTTCATTCTCTTTTCTTTGACGCAAGAGTTTATGGAAGGTGAGAACTCTTCAAGTTGGGTATTTCACCCTTACGATACTAAGATGTATTTTAATCCAAGACATAATTATTGGTGTCCTGTGATGTAGTATTCAATTGATGATTTTGTATCTCGGTGCCTCACATATCAAGTAATTTAGTCTAAGAATCAGATAACAATAATGTTATTGTATCCACTTCCAATTTGAATATGGAAGTGGGATGATATTGATATACATTTTATGATTAGTTTTCCTAAAAATAGAAGTCAAAGCGATGAGATATGGGCGGTTATGGATCAGTTTAATAAATTAGGAAATCTCATACCCAATATAGAGTCATTGAAAATGTAGGAGTTCAAACTCTTGTACGATCGAGAGATTATGGGACTCTATGTCATGTCATTGGATATCATTTCTGATCCAAACCCTTGATTCATTTCATAGTTTTTGAGTAGTCATTAGGAATTTATGGTTTCTTCACTAAATTGGAGGGCAATATATCACGCCTATACAAATGTTCAAATAGGATGGACCATGAATATTCTCTAGGATATTCTTCAATAATGTGTGCTTAACTTTAGAGGTTCTTGGGATAAGTATATTTCATTGGTTTGATTTTATTATGAAAAAAATTATTAAGATGTGATTAATATGTACACCTTTGAATATTTTTATGGGTGACCAAGTTGATATCCTCACTATTGATTGGAGTTGGTCAAGTTCTCCTTCTTAAGGATGAGAATCACTCAGGGGATGATAGGGAAAGTGCAGTTGATCCGAATGATGTTGAAGATTTATCAATGTAATAACAAATCATATGTTGATCTTCAAAATCTATTGTTAGGGTTTAAAGTTGGTGCTCAGGTATTTATCTATGTATCTTTGAGACTAGGACATTTTCAATTGGAGAAATATGAAAAGTTGGCATCATATTATTTTAGTTCCTTTGAGATCATGGAATACCTCTAGAAGGTTGCATATTATTTAGACATAACTTCTTATATTATTTCTATTAATTATGTGTTTCAAGTCTCCTATATAAATAAATTCCATATAGACCAATCCCACGTGATTGAGTGAGAAGTTATAGTGGTGGACCCCAAAAACATCATGTTTGGGTACTCATTTATATCATTGATTATTAGAAAAATATCCTATAAGAAAAATATATTCCCTTGGTTTTTTGTTGTATCATTTTGATTGTAATAGCTATGATACATGGGACTATGAATCGAGGGGGGGTCAATGACCTCACCATTTAATAGATTCAGGACTTTGAGGACTTTATGGGGATATGAAGTAGTATGGTTGAGAGAATGTTGACACCCATCAGGTGACATATACATATTAATTTGAGTTTTATTTATTATTTTATTTTTTCTTAGAGTTCCAAAGAGTTGGGGGGGTTGGAAACCTCAAATTTTGTAGAAAAATCATAGTGTGAATGGTTAACACAAGGTTAGAAGTAACCTTTCACCTGGCTTAAAAGAGGTGTTTTAGAAGGCAGTGAGAATTCATATAGTTATCACATGGTTGTTTAAACCATGAAAACTCTTAAAGAAAACTATGTGACACATTTTTGTTGAGTGAGGTGACCCGCATGATTGGTTCATGGTTTTCAAAACCATGCAGCCTACCCATTTTTTCATAAATATTTTGGAATTTACCATTTTACCTGATGTGTGTTAACCCTTATTTCCCCCACTCTTCTCCCAGTTACATTCCAACCCTCCCGATTATTATATAATCTTTCTCCATTAATATATTGTGGATATCATTTCTTTTTGGTTGATTTCATCAAGGTAAGAGTTTATTTCTTCGATTTCCCCTCTCCTATTCCCATGCTTTCCCTAATTCTATAATTTTTTTTGACTTCTTGGAAAAAAGTTAGTTATGATTTATTGAGGGTTATTGAATTATTTTAATGGTTATTTATGGAATGTGGTAGATTTACAATTATTTTAAATATATTTTTCTTAAAAACCAACTTTGTTCCTTGAAAGTGTTTGATGGAATATTTTAATGAATAAAAGTTGTTCCAAATGACATAGTAAGAGGAATTTAAAAATCGATTTAACATTTATGTGGTATTTCCTTTTTCTTGTTACCATGGTGTTGGATAATATGTGTTTTTTATTACTATTAGAACATGGGAGACCTTGGGTTAGTTGTTATACAAAAAAAATGAAACCTATTATCTAGATTGTTTGTTGAATAGGGTTAGTGGCATGATAAGACTGAGTGTACCAACAAGATGGATTGGTACTTTGATAAGAAAATTTATCTATATATTATGGTTGAATTGGTTCATCTATCTTGGAAGAGTTATTAGGGATAGTTTTGGTTTTCATAGATCCATTAGTCGAACCAGTAGTGTTTTTGTTATGCTATTTATTGTCCATTACATGTTTGATTATTAGGATATCTATTATGTCGTGTTTCCCGAATTTTTATCTACGTTTCTTTATTCATCTTATTTTAAAACATGGATTTATTTTATACAACCAAAAGTATTTATAACATGATTTCAATGAATTATTTTTAAAACAAATATTTTCAAACTATAACTAATGGTATTCATGATGGTAATTTTGTTTAGATTCATGGTGGTATCCTACTTGGATTTGGAATCACACCCGACATATGACATTGGATATGTGAAGAATTGTTTTTTTAGAACATAGGTAAAGGAAATTGACATATGTATTTAAATTTTCCTTCTAGATATTCATCTTCCTTCAATGTTCTAGTGATAGAGGTGATCTTTGATCAGGAGGAGTGTTGGGCTCTTCTGGAGCATATCAAATTCCTCATTGGTTGCAAGGTATTTTTTATCGGTGTCACAATCCTTTGTATATTTTGTAATCCTTTTTATGAATATATTTTGGTGTTTAATTTTCATTATGGAATTATTTTTATGAGTTTTGGTTTTTATTTTTTGTTCTTATACTTTGTCATCTTTAATATTTTGAAATAATTTTTTTTGATGGTTTGGGCATCCAATCTCTTGATGGCCATTATGGAATTTCTGGTGGAATATTTTTTTAATATTTGGATTATAGGTGTAAAAATATTACCAATTGGATAAATTGATACCCTAGTGCTTATCTATAACCCATAACAGTTAGAAATGGGCTTCGGGTCATATGATGATCTATCTTGGGTGTGGGTAGGGTCACCCCAAGAAAACTCATCAAAAGGCCTGAAGCACATTCACGATCTACATGGGTTGGTATAAATAACTAGGGTATCAATAAAACTTATTGGAAATATTTCCACCCTCAAAAACCAAATAAACACAAAAAAGATTCTACTTGGAATTCCAGCTTGACCCATATAGAGATCAGATTCCCACCCTATCAAAATAAATAGTTTCAAAATATAAAAGCAGATAATAAGAGTATAAGAAATAAAAATAATAACCATAACTCATAAAAATCACGTGATAATCATAAATAAAAATCAATTCATATATACACAAACAAAAGATAACAAAATATACCAATGCCAATATAAAATAGCATGATGTCACCGAGGAACCCAAAATGATCTATCTGATCTCAACACTCCTTGTAACCAACAATCACCTATATCAATCAAAAAAGGAAGGATAATGAATCTAAAAAAGATACACTAAACTAAATGGAACCCTCCCCTTTACCTATTTCCTAAAAATACAGGTCTTTATATATCCAATGACACATATTGGGTGTGAGGCCAAAGCATAGTATGATACCACCATGAATCTATAAAATAAATATCATTGTCCATAAAATTAGTTTTTATTTTAAAATAATTATTCTAAAACTCTTTCTTTGAAAACATAGTATACATTTGTTTGGTTTTAAAAAAAAATTATTTTCAAAAATAAAATGAACAAGGTAATATAAATAAAATTTAGGGAAACATTACATAATAGATATCATAAAAATAAAACATGCCATGGGCAGTTAGTAGCACAATATAAACACCATGGGATCAAACTATGCATATAAGAATACTATAAATATCCCTAATAACTCTATAAATAATATATTAAAATAGTCATCTATCCTTAAGAGATCAATTGTTTCATTAGGGTACTAATAAAGTTTATTATCACGCTCAGACTAACCATACCACCAACCCGAGTCATCACAAAATCTATAATAGAGGTTGCATTTGTTTGGGTTACCAACTCACCTAAGGTCTTCCATGTGTTTCCAATAATTTAACAAACATATAATCTGTACCTTTAATTACATAAAAAATTAAACACCACTTCTGAAATTTTATTATTTTCCTTAAAAAATAAAAACCTAATATTTATACAAATATTTACCACTAAGTTGGTTTCTATTTTTAAATATATAATTTTTTATAAAATATTAATTCTAGTATAAAAAAACACTATAATTAAAGAAAATGGAATACATAATGAAATTATTATTATTTTATTTCATCAATATAAAATATTATATATGAAGGATACATACAATCCATAAAATAAAAAATGGTATAATGGGATAATAAAAAAAGTAAACAACATGATTAAAATTTGGAAATCTATAAGGTCATAGTCTCCTAGAAAAATAACACCTTTGAACATCACTAGAAAGGTATAAAAAGATCATTACGAATAAGATTAATATCAAATAAATAAAGTATAGAGAAGTTATAAATAAAATAGAGTTAATTAAGAATGATGAAAATAAGAGGTATTTATAGGAAGTATATAGATTATATGAACATAATAATAGTAACTGATTATTGGAATAGTAACCTTGTCATTATAGATAGTAAAATTCCAAATAAGAAATATATATCATTGAAAAAATATGTATATATAGATACCTTAATAAAAAATAAATTGGTTCTCAAATTGGGTAACTTAATGTACATATAAGTGTGTAATTTAATACGATATGTTTTAACTTAATTTGTAAAATATTAATTTTATTTTAAAGTTTAAATATTAGTATATTATAATTTAAAATTTTATTTTTGAAAAATGGATGTCATTTTTGGGATCATCAAATCAAAATTAAGTATGGGTGATGTTTTTTAATTTTCAGAAATTGTGATATACGTAGGTGAATAGTGAAATATGGTCAAATACCTTTTTTATAATAAGGTAAATACATAGAAAAAACATCATACATGATGTATGGATAATGTAATCAACATTTGGTTCAACATTACATGAATTATTTACTTTACCAAGTCCTATGAATCAATAATATTCATATTTTTAAGTAAAAAATATTAATTTAGTCAATATTTTATTTCAAATAAAACCCCACAAATTCACCTAAATTAACACCCACTACCAACAAACTGGGCATGGACAGCACTGGCTTTTATCAGCATTGATGAAAAAGCGCTGATAAACGGGGGTACTTTTATCAGTGCTTTTTTTATCACTGATAAAGGTACCCCCTTTAACAGCTCTTTTTTTAGCACTGTTAAAGGGTACCCATTTATCAGCGCTTTTTTACTAGCGCTGATAAAGGGGGTCTTTATCTGCGATTTTTTTAAAAGCACTGATAAAGGGTCTACTTTTAAAAAAAATTCATTTAAAAATATATTAATATTTAAATATGTAGATATAGATATATTGATATAAATATAATATATATTTTTTAAATATAATTTTAAATATATTTTAGATAAGTATAAATATAAAGTTACACTTAATATATAATATATTTAGTGAAAATGGCTTATAAAATAATTAAAAAAATATTTTTAATAAATAATTTTCTAATTATTATGGAGTACTAGTCATTTAATAAAAATTTGAAGACTTATAAAATTTAAAAAATTAAAAATGATCCAAAATATGTTGAAAACGCAACTCGAACTTCAAACAGACACAACATTTGATCCGGGTGTCCGTTTGAGCTCTATTGCATATCAAATCGAATCCTGCGATGAGATCTACACGCTGATTATTGAGGAAAAGCCTCTGTCACATTTTTTCAGGCCAAAAAATGCCCAGAATGCCTCCAAAACTGAGTTTTAAGTCAGGATAGCCCGATTTTTTAACATTTTGTGGATTTTCAGCCTCGTTTAAGGGGGTATTATTGGCTTTTTTGGTGGGGACTCAATTTATTCCAAGGTATGACATTTATATTGATATTATTTCTTTGAAATTTTATTGTTTTTTATAATGCACTGCTATTTCTAATCAAATATATAATAATATATACATATTTTTTATATATTCACACATAAAAATTTAATTATAAATATAAATAATAAAATATATTTACATTAAAAATATATTAGATTTATTTAAATAATAAATAATATCCATTTTATTTAATATAAAAATATCTGAATATTTATATACCTATATATTAATCTAACTATATATATATAAATATTAATAAAACTACATATATATATATATTCATATAACTATATATATATTAATATCACTATAAATATATATATTAATATAACTATATTTATATATATTAATATTACTATATATATATATTAATTTAAATATATATTACTGCAAGAATAAAAATAACTATATATATATAAATAAAGATATCATGAAATGGAAAACAAATCAAAATAGAGGAGTGGTAAGGGCTTAGGCGCGCAGGTGGGAGGTCTTGAGGTCAAAACCTGGTGGAGGCAGGGGCGCATGCATGGGGGTGGATTTGGGGGGCTAGAACTGATAAAGGGTAGATGGGGTGTGTGTTGGAACTAGAGGGGCTGGAAAGCGCTATTAAAAGGGGGGCTTAAGTGTTATAAAAGCCCCCTGATTGGCCAGATTTTTTAAATTTTTTTAAATCTTTTTTAAATTTTTTTAATTTTTTTTTATTTTTATCAGCGCTAAAAAAAGCGCTGATAAAAGGGGTCTTTTATCAGTGCTAAAAAGAAATTGCTGATAAAGGACCCTTTTATCAGCGTTGATAAAAGACCCCTTTTATCAGCGCTATTTTTTAGCACTGATAAAAGGTGTCTTTATCAGTGCTTTTTGGAGCACTGATAAAGGGGACCCCCTATCTTCGCTGGCTTTAATAGCGCTTTTATAGTGCTGTTAAAAGACATTTTTAGTGATGATAAAAGAGGTATTTGTATTAGTGACTCCTCCACCAATTTCTCCTTATTTCGAAAAATTATTTATTTGTAAAAAATAAATTAAATTCTCTCCTTAAAAAATTTTCACCATGTTTGGGAGATGTTGGTCTAACCAAAAGGTTATCCTTTAAGTCCTTAAGGAGTTTTATAAATGATACATCCCAAAGAAAAGTTAACAAAATATTATCCCAATAATTTAATTTTTTATCTTTACCTTAACTCAATTAAATCTATGTCATGAATCTAATAAAAATTAATTAGTATCACAATTTTACCCCTTTTATAATTTTAAAAATCAAATATTTTTTACTTTTCATTTATTTTAATCATTTTTAAAAACAGTGTTCACACTATGATAGGTTCTTACCACCTATATGAATTATGATGTTTTCATTACCATGTTTTTTTAAATGTTTTTAAAAAAATTAACTGATGTATAATTATGATATTATTTATCGATTAAAATCATGTTTTTTGTTTTATAATGGTTAAATAGCATGATACTAAATGATATTAAAAATATATTATTATGGGAATTTAAACTTCCAAAAACAAGTGAACTGAGATATAATTCTTGTTTTATGACCATTTTGGACTATATATTAGACTATGAAGATTTTATGATATTGTTTTAATAATTATTTTTATTTATTTTCAATTTTATAGTTTATGAAGCCATTTGAAAACATCAATTACTATTACTATATTACTAAATTAGATTCAAAACTTTGGACTGAACAACTTTGAATAATTTAAATAAGAAACAGGTACCTAATTACTACAAAATTAAAATAATAAAAATTAAATATATTAATTAAATAAAGGGAATAATGTTTTTAATATAAAATTAATAAAAGGATGTTTCTTATTCATGTGGTTAGAGGACATCCGAAGTGATATGAGACTCATGGTAACGTGTTCTACTTAAACTTAACATCTTATTTAATAATTTTCTATATTATAAAATATCCCTTAAATTTGTTTATATATATGCATAATAAAATTATCTTTATCATTTTATTCATTAATTTTTTTATGTTTAATGAAATAATTTTTATATAAATTGTATAAGCATAAGACATCCCTTAAGAAGTTTGTAAGGATTCCTTTTATGAATCCACATTATTTCTATGTATTGAAACTTTCTTACCCACCCTCTCTTTTTGGATTTATATCCAATATATTAAACATATACCTTACTTTTTTTATCTTTATTTTTGATGTATTAATTCTCTCATTACCCTTACTGATTTATCATATATACCTTATTTTTTTATTAGAAGACTCTTTATACTTTTTCTTTCCTTCAGTTTGTACACATTATTTATTTCTATTTCCACCTATTCTTTTAACATAATCTATCTGCATATATTAATAATGTATTTTCATTCATTCTCCCTTAATTTATTTTAGGGTAATACGTGTCTTTCTATTTCTCTTGTAATTAATTTCTTTTAAGTAAAATCCTTAAAGGTATATAGGGAATATTTTCTATCCATTCTTCATTTCATCATATTATAACTATTATTCCATCCTTCTATGATTTTATAAACCTCATTATTATATATATAATATAATTATTTATTTGAGAAAATAAGATGCCTTTATTTTATTAGAAATATGTTTTCCCATCTCAATAAATTTTGAAAATGGGGGTCTCTTCCAAATCTTATTTCCGTGAATGTATTGCTTCGTTATTGTATATTTTATCTTATATATATTTTTTAAAAGTATTGAATAAATAACATACTTGTATTTCGTTATTTTTGTGGTATTATTTTTCTCCTTATGTTTCTTATGGGTTCATAGTTCATATGTTATAATTTTTTAAACAGATACCCTCTGAAGTCTTGTATCATCACTGGTTGTGAAAATCAGTTGAAATTTTAACCATTTTATTCTTAAGAATATTTTGGGGACAATGGAAAATTATATTATGGGATGATCTCAAATTTGTTTTCTAACCACTCCCTTATCCTAAGATTAGGGTATTTACTCTATGAAATAAGTTTGGGGGAAATATGATCCATTTAAAATTTCCTGAAATATTTAATATTTAATGAATTAAATATTAATATATTCGTATTTATTCATTCAGTTATATATTTTATATAGAGTGTTGGATTGGGATTACATCTTCTTAGTTGATTTTATAATGGGGGTTTTTCTGAGATGATGCATAACATTGTGTTGTGCATCAGGGTCGGGGTCCGACCAATTTTCATTTCTTTTTTTTCTTTTTTTTTCTACCATTTATATTTTTTTTACTTTTAGTTTTCCACTGTTCTGATTATTATCCTCGTGAACACCCCCATGATCATTCCTTCATGTGGCTGAGAGAGGTAGAGGAAGATAAGAGGACGAGGTAAAAGGAGGAGGCATCAACAAGAGTTCATCTAAGGCCCTAATCAGAGTGTAGTGGCTGTATGTGGAAGATTCTATATGAAGCATTGAAACCTTCTATAAAGAGGTTGAACTATTTTATATTAAAATCATTAAATACCTATACTGTATTTTTTATGTTTTATTCCCATGTTTGGGTTTCTGGGCACCCCTTGGATGTCAATTAGTGGATTTTGTGAAAACAAATCAGGGGTTTGGGGTGATTCGTCTAACATTCCGGTTCTGGGTGCTACTCAATGGGTACCCTGAACCCGGTTGGTCACATGACCTCAAGTGCATTTCCCCAAATGCCAGAGGTTTCTGACTAGCAGCGATGGCCCAGGTCTGATAGTGGAAAAACTATGCCATCATTTGTCAAAGTGTAGCACAGAGGAATAAAATAACAAGAATACAATAACAGTTGAAGTAATACCATAGAATTTTAAAATAAACAACTGCAGTTAAAGATAACCAACAGTTATATACATAATGATGCAACATGTCTCATGTCCTAAAAAAATAGCTAGAACATGTTACACAACAATACAGTATGGTACAATACAGAGTACAAAAAAACAAAACAAAACAGTCGATAGCATCGCGAGCCTAAGCCCGGTCCCATGCTCCCCTACTCCTCAGCATCAATCAAGTACTTGTATAGGGACCCCGCTATGCTTATCCACACCTACAGAAATGTAATCTGTTTGGGCCGAAGACATGACCCAAACAGGGTGTGAGAAATAAATCCCAATAGGTACCCCCAAAAGGCCTGTGCCTAAATGTGTGAAAATATGAAACAACAGTGTGCAGTAGTAAAATGCAATAAACTAAGCAGTACTCAAAAAAACTAACTTTACCAGTTATATTTCCATTTTATTATTCATTTAATCGTTCCTTATAAGGAAACCACCACAGTGAATTTCTATGTAAACTATCAGTGTCCTCAAACACGCAAACCCTTACCCTCCGGTAATTAGAAATGAAACCCATAGGTAATTTCCCATAGGCATAACAGATATTTCCCTCAGGCCTAAAAGTGTTGCCCTCAGACACAGAGTCTATTTCCCACAGGCACAGAAGAAGTTTCCCTCAGGCTAAAAGATGTACTACCCTCAGGCTAAGTAAAACACTACCCTCGGGATAAACAAGTAACCAGGCCATGCCCAACATGTAAAAAAGAAATACACATAAAATTACCCTCAAGGAAATTCTATAATCATTATTAGAAAGACATACCCTTGGGTATCCTGGCCAAACGGCTAAACAGAGGAACGCACCCCCAGGGTGGTCCTGGAACCAAGAAGCGATCCCAAACAGTATTTTATTATCACATTCAATTACCTACACAATTATAGGTATTTAAAACATCTAAATCCCCAGCCACATGACACCCCAACATGGGTTCGTAGCTCAACAATTCACACAAACGACAACAATTGGAAATTAAACACCAGGCCACCTACCTTAAACGCCCATGAACGGTATACGCGAATGACAATCCCCGAGTCGTCCAAGAAAGACGTAGATATTACGTGAAATAAAACTTCATTCAGACTCAAATAACTTATAGTTGAGGAATAATTGGCAAGAACTGCTTAAGGAGAGTGAAGGGCTTACCCGTGCGGTTCCAACGAGATTGTTAGAGGCGAAAACGGATTCCCGATTCTCGATCTAGAGATCCTAGAAGGTCTGGACACCTCCATCAACTCCTTCCTCCGGTTATAAGCTAATCCTATGAATATGGTTGGATACTTCCCATTTTAAGTGAAAAAAACAAACAACACGGCATGTACGATTGACTACACGACGTGTACTTTTCTCATTTAACTGTTCCTCTCGCGACACTGCCGCACTGTTAATCCATTGAAATGAGTGCATGGCGTGTATTTCTGATTACACGGTGTGTATTGTCACTCTACTAGCGACTTCTTCCACCGCCTTACTATTTTCCTGCTGACTGACTACAAGGCATGTAACTAGCCACTACACGGCGTGTTGTCGGTTTTACACCTTTTTTCACCGACAGGGCTACACACCCTGTGTACTCATCCCACATGGACGAAGTACATGGTGTGTAGAATAGTACACTACGTGTAGTCCCAAAATTTAGGATTTTCCTCTATTTTCCTTATTCTCTCAAAAAAACTTAGGGAAAAGAGAAAAGAAGAAACCCATACCACAAAAATAAGAACCAGGTTCTTACAAACTTCCCCCATTAAAACAATTGGTCTCCAAATTTACCTTCCAAGGTTTGCAAAGATTAATCTCAGAATAGCTCTGGACACTGAGCACGTACGTCCGTCTCCCGCTCCCAAGTTTTGTCCTACACTCGGCCATGCTGCCATAACACCCGTACAAGAGAAACTGACCGGCCTCACAGAACCTTCATGCTCCTATCAACGATACGAATCAGATGCTCCTCAAAGGACACATCTACCTAGAGATCAACCTCGTCATACTGATAGACATGAGATGTGTCTGAATGATAATGATGAAAATGAGATATATGGAAGACGTCGTGCATGACTCGATACCTCTGTGGTAACTGCAACTAATAGGCAACCGACCTGACTCTCTCTAGAATCTCAAATAGCCCCATATACCTCAGTGAAAGTTTACCCTGTCTCTTGATTCGTCTGTGTCCCATCCTCGGCGAAACATGTAAGAAAAACTTATCTCCGACCACAAACTCTAAGGGTCGTCTGCGGCGATCAACATAATATTTCTGAAAATATTGCGTAGTATCCATCCACTTCTGAATCAACTGGACTTGGTGAGAAGTCTCCTGCATGAGATGTGGTCCCAGTAAAGCTTCCTCACCTGCCTCTATCCAGTACAAAGGTGATCGGCATAGCCTACCGTATAAAGCCTCTTATGGTTCCATCTCAATAGTTTCCTGAAAACTATTATTATAGGAAAAATCGAATAATGGTATATGATTCTCCCAAGATCCCCCAATGTCTAGGACGCATACATGCAGCAAGTCCTCTAGCACCTATATCGTATGCTCTAACTGACCATCAGTCTGAGGGTGGTAATCTGTGCTCAGAAGCACCTGTGTACCCAGTTCCCTCTGAAAACTATACCAGAAATGAGACATAAAACATGCGTCCCTATCTGTAATGATAGAACGAGGGACCACATGAAGATGTAAGACATCTCGGATATACAACTTTTCGAGCTCGTAAACACCGAAGGTCTCCTTGATTGGAAAAAAGTGAGCTACTTTCGTGAGTCTGTCCACAACGACCCACACGACATCATTGCCTCAAGGTGACATCGGAAACCGAGTCATGAAGTCCATCTGGAAAACATCCCATTTTTTCTCTGGAATAGGTAACTGCTGAAACATTTTGGCTAGCCTCTGATGCTCCGCCTTCACCTACTGACAGGTGGAACACCTCATAACAAAACCAACTCCTTCGCTCTTAATACCCGACCACCAGTACTGACGTCTCAAGTCACAGTACATCTTGTTAAATCTGGGATGAACTTACCAAGATAAAGCATGAAACTCCCTCATCATCTCCTCACGTATATCCACTGGAATCCATAATCATCCATAGAAACACAGTACCTCATCATCGCCCCTCATCCACCCAGGAGGATGGTCCTCACTTCCCACCGACTCCCGTAGGACTAGGCCTTATGAATTAGATAGCTGTCTCATTATCAATCTATACAGGAGGGTAGAGGTCACTTCTAAAGATGAAAGATAGGTCTGACCTTGACTATCATGAACCTCCAAATGCATCTCAGAGAACAAGGCCATAAGCCGCCACTCACCACTGGCCTCCTGCACTGCCTGTATCTGAGTCCTCCTGCTCAGTGCATCAGCTACTGCATTACCTTTACTTGGTGTATAGGCAAGATCAAAGTCAAAGGACTGAAGGTATTCAACCCACCTTCGCTGCCTCAGATTCAAGTCACACTGATTAAAAATATACTTGAGACTTTTGTGGTAAGTGAAAACCACAAAATGCTCTCCCAAGAGATAATGTCTCCAACAACGCAACACATGAACAACTGCAGCCAACTCGAGATCATGCGTCAGGTAATTCCTCTCATGTTTCCTCAACTGCCGAGACCCATTCGCAACAACTCGATCGCCCTACATCAACATAGCTCCCAGCTCAATCCCTGATGCATCACAGTAAACTATATAGCTTTTCCCCTGCTATGGGAGTATCAGGATTGGTGCTGATGTCAACCTTCCTTTCAGGTCCTAAAAGGATATCTCGCAAGCTTCCGTCCAAACAAACTTTACACCCTTATTAGTCAAACCCATCAATGGCAGTTCTAAGAGGGAGAAGTCTTGTATGAAGAATCTGTAGTAACCATCTAGCCCCAAGAAACTCTATATCTCAAACACGTTCTTTGGCTGCTCCCAGTAAACTACTACTCTCACCATCTCTGGGTCTACTTCAACACCTGACTCTGAGATGATATGACCTAAGAAGTGAATATAGTCCATCCAAAAGTGGCACTTTGAGAGATTAGAATATAGTCGATGCTCTCTCAGTGTACTCAGTATGATCTCAAGATGGGTGGCATGGTCGTGTCGAGTGTAAGAGTACACTAAGATATCGTCCACGAATACTACCATGAAAGAATCTAGATAAGGATGGAATGCACGATTCATCAGATCCATAAAAAGTGATGGAGCGTTCATGAGTCTGAATGGCATAACCAAGTACTCGTATAGACCATGTCTGCTTCAAAAATCTGTAAGTGGTATATCCGATGGTCTCATGCGAAGCTGATGATATCCTAATCTAAATTAAATCTTCGAGAACACTCGTGCTCCATGAAGTTGATAAAAAAGATCGTCAATCCTCGCAAGGGATATCGGTTCTTAAACGTCTACTGGTTTAGCTTCCGATAATCCACACAGAGTCTGAGGGTACTGTCCGCCTTCTTCGCAAAAAGGACTAGAGAACCCCAAGGAGAAGTACTAGGTCAGATGAAACCCTTTGCCTGTAACTCCTCTAACTACCTCGTGAGCTCCTGTAACTCAGGTGTGGCCATCCTATAGAAAGTACTAGACACCGGCGCTGATCCTGGAATAATATCAATAGATAAATCCACCTCACGCTCTGGAGGTAGACCAGAAAAGTCATCCGGGAAGACATCCCTGAAACGATCAACCACTAGAGGAAAATCTGTCTGACAAGTCCCCTGATCATCCAGATACAAACTCGCAATCTGGGATATGAATCCACCTCACCCACGATGCTCTGGTCCAACTCGACTCACCTGAACATCCCATTCAACTTTTTATAGAAACTCTTCACCCTCGGGTGATGTGAAACGCACCCTGCAACGATAGCAATCTACAAAGGCTTGAAAGCGAACCAACCAGTCCATCCCGAGAATGAAATCATAGCTTGTCATCTCTAAGACATAGAGGTCCCAAGGAAAGTGACACCCACCAACCTCAACGGGGCACTCCTTGCACTGACGCACACATGTCATTCTTATTCCCAACGGAGTCTGTAGCATTAAAACAACAGAAGAAGAAAAAACACAGATCCCAAGGCTCTCCACGATGGGAAAAAATATAAAACTAAGAATATATCCCATATCAAAAAGTACAAAAGATAAGACAGAAGCTACTAGAATAGTACCTCTGACAGTAGAAGGTATGAGATACTGCTCCTGCTAGGTCTATTGCACCACATATGCTTGCCCAGTTCTGTGGCCCTGCGACACCACCTGGCTACCCTTAGTTGTCCCGTCCTGCTGTCTCTGAGATCCTGGAGTCTGTCTACCACGACCACGACCACTATCCCTGCCTGTATTCCCTAAAGTATTCTAATTACCCGACTGGTAAGAAGCTGCTGGTCCTACACCTGCACATGGAGTCTACAAGGAACCCCTATCACTAGCCACTGGTGGAAATGCACTGAAAAATTATTGCAGATGACCCATCTTGCCGCAAGCTCTATACTCCACTGGGTCTCGTGGACACAGAGGTATCTTGTGCCCCTCCTTACCACACTGGTATCACATTACTGGCTACTTGAAAAATTCTTTTGCCTGGTACTGCCACCCTGAGAGAAGTCCATCTGTCTCTTCCTCTTTCCAGTAGAAATAGTACCAGAAACTTGTGATGAACCACCCTGGCCCACACCACTAGCTTCCCGCAGGTTCCTCTCTATAATCAGTGCCTAGTTCACAACAACATGTACTGTAGGAAACCTAAAAACATTTACCAGTCCTCAGATGTCATATCGAAGACCATCCTCAAAGCTTCTCGCCCTTAACATCTCATCACCCACCAGAACAGGTGAAAAACGCTCAAGCTCGGTGAAATGAGCAGAATAATCCATCACTAAAATAGATCCCTGCTATAGATTCATGAAATCTCAAGATATATCTTCCCTCAGCATCTCTGGTAAGAAGAAGACATAGAATACTACCTTAAAATCTTCCCACGCCATGTCTCTGTGATGCTCTTATAGGGTGGTAACATCCCACCACCTCTTGGCTGAATCACGCAGCATATAAGTCGCGAGCTTGACCCTCCTCCCTGGAGGTGTCTCAAGATTCTCGAAGATAGTCTACATAGACCCCAGCCAAGACTCCGCAGCCTCTATTCCTCCATCCCCTGAGAACGTCGGTGGATGCTACTACTGGAATATACGAGTCAACTCAGCCATAGATGTGGAAGCTGGCGGTGCTCCTTGAAAGGTCATTCATGAACCGCATAAAGCCTTCATGGAACTGTACCTACATGCATGTGTCTGGTATAACGGTTGGCGCCACATCTGGCTCTGCTAGAGGATCCACTGGTAGCCCATGGACCACCATCTCGGAAGTATAATCGTTGCCGCTCTGCTGGAGAACAACACGTGGTCGTATCGGTGGCATGAATCTAAAAGTTCAAACACACACCTTAGATCCAGATTATCAAGACTAGAAACGAAGCGACCAAAAAGGGAACAAGATGAAGAAGGCATTCAAGATTTTCAAAACAAGACTACACGGTGTGTATACTCACTACACGGCGTGTACCTGACTTCTCTTCCCTACCCGGGTCCTTCTAAACGACTAAGCCGCATGACTCCCATTGAACAAAACTATACGGACTGTGTGGTGTAATTTTTTAAACTGCTCATGTCGTTCATGACACGGCTGACTACTTGGCTTGATACTACACGGCGTGTTACACCCGCACACGGCGTGTACACTACCCTGTTTTCCTTTCCATGCAACTAGGTCCACACGGTCTGTCCTCAGACAAGACTAAATGGTGTGTCCCACAGGTACACAGCTTATACAAGATGAGGTTCGTCGACCCGTGTTGTTAGTTACACGGCCAGATACATGGCCCACACTACACGGCGTGTTCTATATACACACAGAGTGTACACTAAAGGATCACACTGACCCGTGTTGTCAGTTACACGGCCGGATCCCAGGTCAGACTACACGACGTGTTCCATAGTGGACACGGCGTGTATGTCTTAAGGTATCCTCCATCCATGTTGTTAGTTACACGGAGGATTGTGGGTCAACACTATAAGATGTGTACATCCGGTACACGGCGTATTCGCCCCAAACATTTACCTTCCCCGTGTCCCTACCCACATGGTCTATGACATGGGATGAGACTACAATGCATGTACTTAGGGTACACGGCGTGTACTTAAAAAGTTTTCTTTTCTTCCCGAACAGAAAAACACATGATGTGTGTTCGAGGAACTACACAGCGTGTATCCTGGTTTTTCCGGACAGTAAGGCTCAGATACTACTTCGGAACCCAGAAAATACTGAAACAACCCCTAAGTGCCAAATTCCGACCCGTGAGGGCCCATACTCCTCGTGAATCAATGTTTGGAGTCTTATCTGAGTTATAACAAGATATATAGTCAATGTTCCACCAAATTCTTGTCAATGATGGACTATACTCCGCAAAAACCAAAGTGTGGCGTCCATTCTATCAATAGGCTCATGAGAAATACCCTATCACATAGTAGTTATATATTAAAGAAGCTATCACAACAACATGATTTTCCTAGAATAACAACTATCAAAACAACATGAAATTTCTAATGCACCTACATGGCATAGAAACTATGCATGGCATGTGATTTCTAGCATGTGCATAAATGATGCATGAGGTTTCATACCCTCATCTCATCGGGTTGAAACTAAATAGAACCCATGGATAAAATATAAACAACACAATCACAAGTGCGTCACCCAACAGTGAAAATCAAATCAACTGTAAACTTGGAAAAATTGGAAAAATTACAAAAATATGAGGTGGACTGGATTTTCCCTACACACAGGTTAGCTACGCTCAGGCACATCTTATTACTAACTAACTTTTCCATTATATCCCTGACTAAGGCTCCAAATAATAAGTCAAAGAAAAGAAACCCCTCTGATACCACTTTCTAACGTTCGGGTTCCGGGTGCTACACAATGGGTTCCCCGAACCTGGTTGGTCTCATGACTTCAAGCGCATTTCCCCAAATGCCAGAGGTTTATGACTAGCAGTGAGGGCCATGGTCTGATAGTGGGGAAACTATGCCCTCATTTGTCAAAGTGTAGCACAGAAGAATGAAATAACAATAATACAATAACAACGGAAGCAATACCATACACATTTAAAATAAACAACTGCAGTAAAAGATAACCAATAGTTATATAGATAATGATGCAACATGTCTCAAGTCCTAAGAAAATAGCCAGAACATGTTACACAACAATACAATATAGAACAATATAGAGTACAACAACAAAAAACAAAACTGTCAGTAGAATCGCGATCTTAATCCCAGTCCCATGCTCCCCTACTCCTCAGAAGCAATAAAGTACCTGTATAGGGAGCCTTTCCCTTATCCACACCTACAAATATGTAATCCGTTTGGGCCAAAGACATACCCCAAACAGGGTGTGAGAAATAAATCCCAGTAGGCACCCACCAAAGGCATGTGCCCGACTGTGTGAAAATATGCAACAATAGTGTGCAATAGTAAAATGAAATAAACTAAGTTGTACTCAAAAGTAACTAAATTTACCAGTTATATTGCCATTTTATTATTCATTTAATCGTTAATTATAAGGAAACCACTAGAGTGAATTTCTATGTAAACAGTCAGTGTCCCCATACATGAAAACCCTTACCCTCAAGTAATCAGAAACGAAACCCGCAGGTAATTTCCCACAGGAATAAAAGATATTTCCCTTAGGTATACAAGTGTTGCCCTCAGGCACATAGTCGATTTCCCATAGGAAAGGAAGAAGTTTCCCTCAGGCTAAAAGATGCACTACCCTCAGGCGAAGTAAAACACTTCCCTAAGGATAAACAAGTAACTGGACCATGCCCAACATGTAAACAAGCAATACACATACAATTACTCTCAAGGAAATTCTATAATCATTATTAGAAAGGTATACCCTCGGGTATTCTGGCCAAATGGATAAACAGAGGAACGCCCCCCGGGGTGGTCCTGGATCCAAGCAGTGATCCCAAATACTAGTTTATCATCACATTTAATTACTTATACAATTCTAGGTAATTAAAACAGCTAAGGCCCCAGCCACACGACACCCCACCATGGGTTCTTAGATCAACAATTCACACAAATGCACAATAGTTGGAAATTAAACACCAAGACACCTACCTTAAACGCCCCTGAACGGTATACGCGAATGATGATCCTCGAATAGTCCAAGAACGACGTAGATCTGACGTGAAATAAAACTTATTTCAAACTCAAATAACTTCCATTTGAGGAAGAATTGGCATGAACGGCTTAAAGAGAGTGAAGGGCTTACCCGTGCGGTTCCAACGAGATCGTCAGAGGCAAAAACGGATTCATGACGCTCGATCTATATATACTCGAAGGTCCATCCTCCTCTCCCGACTCCTTCCTCCTGTTCTAAGCTAATATTGTGAACAAGGTTGGCTACTTCCCATTTTAAGAGAAAAAAGAAAACTACACAGCGTGTACTATTGACTACACGGCGTGTACTTTTCTCATTTAACTGTTCCTCTGGTGGCACCACCGCACTCTTCATCCGTCGCCATGAGTACACAGCGTGTATTTATGATTACACGGCATGTACTGTCGCTCTGCTGGTGGCTGCTTCCACCGCCTTACTGTTTTCCTGCCGACTGACTACACGGCGTGTAGATAGCCACTACATGGCGTGTGGTCGGTTTTTACACCTTTCGTCACCGACAAAGCTACACACCCTGTGTACTCATCCCACATGGCCAAAGTACACGGCGTGTGGAATAGTACATGGCGTGTAGTCCCGAAATTTAGAATTTTTCCCCATTTTCCTTTTTTTCTCAAAAACACTTAAGGAAAAGAGGAAAGAAGAAACCCATAACTCAAAAATAAGAACCGGGTTCATACAATTCGGGGGGCCTCCCTTTTAGGGAAACCCATGTACAACACATGTGGTCTAGAGAACACAAGTCGTGTGTTCTTCCTATTTAGGGAGTATGAGTTATTAGAGGTAAAATCTATGAAATTTATGTATACTTCATGTACTTTATATACAAACAGTGTAGTAGTACTTGTCAGTTTGGCCAAGTACACGTGTATATGAAGTTTTGGGAAGTACTTGTCTTGTTCTCTAGGTACACACCGTGAAGTGGGACTTGGCCATGTGGACATGCACATGAGAATAAACCCCATGTGAGTGGTATATGCCCATGTATTAATAAACTAATAGACCCCATATATTCCCTAGCTACGTACTGGTACACGATAAGACCTAATGTCTACTCTATCCATGTATAAGTACATGACTAGATGAAACATTGAGATTTCACACTCTATACTCAAAAGTAAACATTGTGTACATTTTACAACATGCATATTTTTGATGATTTTATTCCCCTGATTCAGAATTGGACTTGTGAATAGTCCATTCTGAGTTTTTTTCCACACAGATCACTATGGTGGAATTTATTTCTGTGTTTAGAGACCATATAAATAGTGTTTTTGGACCGAAGATCATTTTTCGATGGATTTTTATGTGTTTTGGTTTCATAATTCCCATGGGGTTTGGGTTGGTAGTTTCAAATCATAGGTGAAGGTTGTCAGATCATTAGTTCGCCATGGCATGTGGGCATAAATCCAATGTTGTTTTATGTTCTTTTAGATAGATCCAAGAAGGAGGGATCGTGTATTATCTTTAAAGAGATCTAGGTTTTTCTTTGTTTGATTAGATGAGTTGCTTCTGGTTAAAGTAGTTGAGGTTTAGCACTTGGGTTGGAGACCCGTGCTATTGATCATTTGTGCTAGATTAACGCCTTGGGTTAGTGATTATATTTGAGTTACATTAAGCTATTGGGATATGTCTATGAGACTCTTGAGGAGGCCCGTGTAGGGGGGTTTTCCTGACCGAATGATCATTGGTTGTTGTAGTCAGCTGTTGAAATTACCCATATGGCATGATGTTCTTTTTATTCCCTTGCACGAGAGGTTAAACCGATGGATGGATTATTTTATGACAAGGTTAGATGGTGTTTTCTTGTAGCTTGCATTTATTTGAGGTTTTTTGGTGCAGTGGAACCCTTGTAGAGGGTCTTTCTGTTGATGTGGTAATGAGGACCATTATGAAAACCCTAGTTAGTTTACTTTAATGTTGGATTCCCTTATGGGTGTTGTTGATTAATGATCAGTTAGAGGACACTCTATGGTGTTTCGGATATTTATGTGGGCGTATCCAATGATCTGGGTGCCGTAGGGGAGTCCTGAGTGGATGTCTCTTTATTTTGTGACCATGGGGAATGTAGTATCTCTAAGTTTTGGTTTGGACCTAAGGTGGTTCATTGAGAGCCTATGGTGGATGTTTTTTGGATGCTTAGATATAGGGAAATGAGATAAAACCTTTCTTATTGGCTAGGAGTGGATCAACACAACTAGTTTAGCTATTTGGATAGTGGGTTTGAGTGGTGGATTGAACCATGTTTAATTGTACACTGGCTGTGAGTTTGAGTTAGTTTCTATTCAAAAATTTGGTTTGAGAGAAAATACCCTTGGGATACCTTGAATTGGGAATTATTATAGAGTGTTAATATTTTTCTCTCTTATATTGGATTGCTGTTATGAGGTGTGTCTAGGCTTATAATGGATGATCTGGATGAGTGGAGCTTTGATTTAGTTGATTTTTCCCTAAATTGGGTAGCTTTAGGATCTTGAGGTTCCAAGGAACTCATGGAGTGGGTTTAGCTACCGAATATGTTGTTTTTCTCCAAGTAACATTTATTCTTAGTACTCTTGGTTATGTAATGGAGCCTAAAATCCATTCAGGTCCATGAAAAGTTCCTGATTTGTTCTTTAAGACTTACAGGACTGATAGGTTCTCTAGTTTTGTGGACCTAGATGTTCATGTTATCAGTTCAAATCATTCTATTGGTGTCTTATATCATAGAAGATGTTATTTTTCATGCATATTCATATGGGTACAACCTAGGGTGTGGTATTCATGCTATTTCCATTTAGAAGTCATGGATCTCCTATGTTAATCTAGTAAACGTGCCATTTTTCATGTGGTTAGGTGAGCCACATGTTGTAAATCTAATGGAAGGGGATATGGTGGGTGTAGATTTACCTTAGGTCTTAGGCTAGAACCCACAGTTAACTATTTTATTTTTTTATTTGCACAATTTATTTTATGAAGATGTTTGTTTTATGCCTTATATTATTAGTCTTTACCTACGATGGGAATATCATGTGTGAATTCCCTTATTATGAATGTATATTAATTGTTCACCATTGGGGGTGACCAACTATGATGTGTTTCTCACCCTATAAACATACACATTAATGTGTGTGTAGAAATTATGTTTTCTTTCTGGTTGGATAATAGGTTTGTTATAGATAGGGATACGGCTTGATGTTACTTGATATTGTGGAGTCGATGTGTGGAGTCCCAGGATCAGTCTGGTGCACAACTCGAGTGTCTTGGAGACTAGGTATGTGTTTCGACTCGATGTTTACATATGATTTTTTTTTAATTTTGTTTTTTTATTTATTTTTTATATGTGGTCGGCCCAATGGGAGACCGTCTATTTTTTGTTTTTTATACTTTTGATTCTATGTGAATGTATGTTGAATTTCATTTATTATAGGATGCTTCTATTTCAGTTATTTATTATGTGTACCTTGATTGTTTTCTAAGTGTATGAGTTTTGGTATTTTCTACTATTATTTCACTTTGGACATATGGTATAGTCTCCCCATTACATCTTTTAGATCCCCGATGTTGTTTGAAATAATCTAGAATTAATGGAGGCGCACTTGAGGGATGTTGGTAAGCCAGATCGAGTGACATGATAGTATGGCCTGAGATTTTTCATTATAACATGGTCTTAAGGATTTTTGGTTTTATGATTTTGGGGTGTTGGTAGAAAGTTTTTCTAGGACTATGTTAGAACTTATGATGTATATTGGGATGGTGTTTCATGAAAACCTTTTCTAATAGGAAGTATAAGTTTATAGGGAAAGGTTTTTCTATTCATGGATTTTGTTTTTAGGGTTTTATGATTTCTCCTAGCATGATGCACTTGGTCTAGTATTTGTGCTTCACTCTTGGAACGTAGGATTCACGAGATATATACCTTCATGTTGTGTTTTAATGATGATAGAGATTTAGTTATTTAAAGTGTTCACAAATACTCATGTGGTGTTTTCTCATATAAGTATTTGGTGAAATTATAATCGACCTAACTACATGTGTATATTTAAATTTAGTGATAGTTAAAGCGAATTTTTTGGATAAAGTTTCAATGGTGTTGGAGATTCATTCCCTTCATTGATGAATGTATGTAAACTCTCATGGGTTGGTAGTGGGCTCTAAGTGCCCTGTTGGTGGATCGGGGGGGGGGGGGGGGTGGAAGTTGTCTAAAGGATATTTGGTTGGGGTTTAAGTTTATAATAAGTGGAGGTTTTATTAAAGTAAAAACTTTAATGTTAATTAGGATGGAGTTTTTCATTTTTTATGTTATCTATCAAGAATTGTGGTGGGGCCTATGTGCCTATTATTACTGATGGATTGGGTGGGTGTAGTTGTTCTTCCTTGATGGGTCCATCTTGGTCTTCTATCTCTAAGATATGGCTAGGAATGAGGTTTTTTGTTTTTGAGAAGTGGACCACTTTGATTGATCCATGTATAATGGTTTTCATGAGAGGGAATGTTTTTTAGACCCTGTATCCTATCTTGTTTTGGCTTCACTTTGGGTAGCATGGTGAGAGCATGTTTGGACACTTTTGGTTTTCGATCGGTGCCCGAGTGGGGGGTGGTCATGTGTTTGATCATGTCTTGAAGGAGAAGCCTCAATATTGATGAGGATTTCATATGGTTATCTAGTTTTTTAGAACCAACCAACATTATGAGAATGGTCAGTGATTTTAGGCTTGTTATTCTATTTTTTAGGACTTTCTCTGCATGAGCAAGATTCTTTTTTTCTCATTCAAAAGTTGTTTAAGAAAATCTATGTTGTGGGGATTTTAATAAAGGTTATTGGAGGTCATAAACCTCATTTTAAGTTGTTTTTTGGGTGTGGAGTTTATTGTTACCGTTGATCCATGACTGATCATGGGTTGTTTCAAAGTTTTCATGTTGGATCTCCGATGTGAGAAAATTGACTACATCTATCCATTATGTTCGGATATGGTCATAACGTGGTCTATGTGGTTTTCTATTGGGTATTTTCATGATGATAAGTATACTCCTGTGGTGGAAAGCATCATGTTGATCACATTTAAATATCACTCTTGTTTGGAGAGGTAGTTGTGGATACTTTAAGACTGGTCATTGAATGATTTAGGTAGCATCAGTTGTTCCAGTGATTTATGGAGGGAATAGATGTTGGTTGACCACTTAGGCTTATTGGTGGAAAGAAGCATTTGTGGTGGGGATTTTGTGATGTATCATGTCATCATGGGTTATAAAAAGTAGGTTAAATTTGATCCATTATTTTCTAAGAGTGATCAAGGAAAAAATGGTAAATTATCTTGTGAGTTATTGTTGGAAAATTTTTATAACCACTCTGTTGGTCCCAAAATAGGGTATTTACCTTATAATAAGGGTTTTTTTATCTGAGCCAATCGAATTTTCACTGAGTTTTTAATTAATAAATAAATAATTATTAATTTATTTACATGAATTAATTTAGTCATATCATTGTAAAGGAATATAATATTGAGTTTTTTTCTGTTTAGTTGAGTCAAGAATTTTTGTTTCTACTACGTTTAGGATAACCATGTGTTGGGAACCAGTGTTGAGCCCAGAACGCTTTTCTATTTTTTTTAGTTTTCTATTTTCTTCCCTTTTTCTTTTACCTTTTATCCTTTGGATTTTCATGAATTCCCTCATGGGTTTCCATTAGTGTGGCTGAGATAGGGAGAGGGAAAGTGTGGAGGTGTCATTATGAGTTTTTCTAAGGTCTGGATCGGAGTGCGATGGATTCAGTTGGTGGATTCGGTGTGAAGCATTGGTGGTTTCTAACTGAATGTAGGTTTTTTAATGATTAAAGAAAAAAAATCCTCATAGAATTGTTTTTTATTTTTTAATCTCGTTTTTGGGTTTCTGGGTACCCCATGGGGTTTCATTAGTGCATTTTTATAGAAATAAGGGGTTTCCGTTAAATTTAAGGGTTTCTTGTTCGAGGAAACCTATTTACAAGATGTGTGGTTTAGATAACACACATAATGTGTTCTTTCTATTTGGGAAATTTGAATTTTTAGAATTACATTTCATGTACTTCAAGAACATGTCATGAATTAGTACATGTAAATGTGCCTAAGTACATGGGAAGATAGAGTTTTGGGATGTACACACCTTGTAATCTTGGTACATATCATGTAGTGGGACATGGCCATGTCTCCATGTGATTGAGAAAACATAAAATGTGAGGAATAAATAGACATGTAGTAGTACAAATACATACCCCTATACTCCCTGTCTTTGTAATAGTACCTAGATAGACACCATGTCTACTCTCGCCATGTAGACGTTTATGGAAAGCTGTAACATTGAGAGTACACATCGTGTACTAAGAAGTACACATCGTGCGATTTTTATATCAAGGTGATTTTGATTCTTTTGTGTGTCCCTATGTAATAAATGGACCTTTGAGTATTCCATTTTCAATGTTTTTACATGTAATTCATGATAGTGGAATCATTTCTATTTTTATAGAACTCCTATATGGTGTTTTTGGATAGGTGATTTCTTACAAGAGGATTTCATTGAACTTTGGTTCTAGATTTCTCTTAGGGTTTGGGTTATGATCTATGAGGCTCGGGTGAGGGTTGTGAGATCATTAGTTATCCAAGACTTTTGGGTGATAAACCAGTGTGGTTAGAGGTGTTTCTGACAGATATTATATGGTGGTATCGAGTGGTGTCTCTAAGAAGATCTTGGTTTGTCTCTGTGTGATGGAATTTATTACTCAATGTTAGGTAAGTTTATGTTTAGATATTGGGTTAGAAACTAAATATATTTAATTCCAGGGTTTTGTTTGATTCATTGGGTTGAAAATTATAGCTGGGTGTCATTTATTTTTTGAGATGATTCTGAGGGGCTCTTGAGGATACACTTATATGCGAGATGCTGGTCGAGTAATTAGTGATTTTTTTAGTCAGCTGTTGAGAATGGATGTGTGAAATAGTGTGATCTATATGCCCTTGTGAGTGATTTAGAAACCATTTATGGGTTATTCTATTAAATTATGGATAAGGTTTTCTTGTAGTGGGAATTTTCCCTAAGGTTTGGTTTGTTCTGTGTAGCCCTTGTAGTGGGTCCTACTTTTCAAGTGGTCACGAGGACCATTAAGAAAACCTTTGTTGGTGTGATTTTCTCTTGGATTCCCTTATGGGTGTTGTTTATTGAGGAACAATTATTTGAAATTGGAGTACATTTTTTGATTTTTCTATAGGTGTTCTATGAGAGATATGTTCAATACGTGAGTCCTATGATGAATATCACATTATGCTATGACCCCATGGAATATATTATCCTCAAGTTTTATTATGGTCCTAAGGTGGGTCATTGAGAGCCCTTGGTGGTTTTTTTGACACTGATATCCATGGTGACGAGGGAGGAAAATTTCTTATTAAATGAGATTGGATTGTTTGTACTAGTTTAGTTGTTCAGATAGTGGGTTCGAGTTATGGATTGACCCATGTTCAGTTGGCCATTTTCCATGAGGTTTGTCATAGATTCTACTTAAGACATTTGTTTTTGAGAGGAGACCCTTGAGTTATATTAGATTTGGAATTGTCCCAGAGAGTTGATATATTTCAATCCTCTATTGGATGGATATTTTGAAGAGGGTCTAGGGAGATAATGGGGGATATATATTAGTGTGGTTCTCATCTAGTTGATTGTTTTCCCTAATGAGGGTTGTTTTAGCCTCATGAGGTGTTGAGGAACTCACAGAGTGGGTTTATCTACCATGGATTCTTTTTTCTCTCTCAATACCATGGATGCTTGGCACTCATGGTTATGATATAGTCCCCATGTATCATTCGGGTACATACCAGGTTCCTAGTTTGTTCTATATGACTTTCAAAATTGATAGGTTCTCTTATTATGTCAACATTGATGCTCATATCACGAGTTCAACTCTTTATAATGGAGTCTTAGGGTATGTTTGATTCATTTTTTCATGTGGATTCTTATGGTAATGCCCAGGGGATTAAGATTGATTCCATTTTCATTTAGATATATTTGGTCTCCTATGTTGATCTAGTAGACATGCTATTTTCATGTGACTAGGTGATCCACATGCTGTAAATCCTATTGAAGGAGTTATACTAGAGGTAGATTTACCACAGGTGTCAGGATAGAACCCATTGTCAGCTATTTTACTTTTTTTATCCATTGTTTTTATGTTTTTTTATTCTATCTGTTATTAGCATTCATCTAGGCTTTGAATATTATCTATGAATTCACTTATTTTGAGAAAAAATTATAAGTTCACCATTGGGATTGGCCTATTATGATTTATTTCTCACACCATGTACATTCACCTCATTGTTAGTGAAAACTTGATGTCTTCTTTTAGGATGGATAATAAGTTTCATGATGAATGGTGCCATGGACCTGTGTTTCTTGTTCAAGTTCAGTTGCTCGTACGGTGTATCAGGATCAAGCTGGTGTGTCTTGGGCATCATGGAGACCGGGTATGTGGTTTAAATCAGTGTTGAAAAAAGATATTATTGTATTTATTTTTATTTTATTTATTTTATGTAAATGGTTGGACCAATGGGTGACCATCTGTTGTTCATTTTGTATAATTTAGAGTTTCTATGACTATATGATACATTTATTTCATTATAACATGCTTCTGTTTTGGTTATTTATTATGTGTCCATTAATGTTCATTACTATGTATGAGTTTGGTATTTTTTATTGTTTTTATAAAATAAAAATATGATATAGTCTCTCCATGAAATCCTTTAGACCCATACCACAAGTCGGAAGCCTCTAGAATTTAGGGAGGCATTCTTGATGTCTTGTGGAAAGCTAGATCGTGTGATGTGTTAGGTCTACCCTATAAGGTTCATTACACACAATCACTTCCTACAATTTTCATTCCTTTGGGGATTAAAATCTCTTTAATATGTTATTAATTTCAAAATATCTACCCATAAAATACCATTTTATATCATTTCCCCCATTATTTAGTGATAGAAATATTTTTAAACCATACTCTAGTTCATTTGTTTTAAGTCCAACTATATGAAGTATTCGTGGGAAAACATATCAACATATTCTTACTTTTTATGTATTACTTATATCATGAATATTTTTATTCTATGACTCAATAACCTTATTATTTATAAAATAATAATATTTTTTCTTCTCTTGATTTTTGAAAATTATATGTCTTTACTTTCTTTTAAATTTGATTTACCCATTTTATATATTTTTAAAGGGAATTCTTGTTAAATTATTTATGATCAGCCTTTTTTGTGTAAATGTTTTCCTCATCATTATCTTCCTTTGAAACATATGTTTATAATTACATGAGAAACTATTATTCCATTTTCTACCAATTCTTTATGTGTATCTGAATTATCTCTATTCTTAAATTCATTAAGGGTTATTTCCTATAATGTTGATAATGGAAACACTATCTATACCACTTTTATTTCTTTTCATTCCTGATTTATATCCATTATTTTCACTCTTATATATTTCATATACTCTATTCCATGAATGAAAAAAAATAATTTCTTCCATCCTTCTTAAGGAATTACTTAACTATTTACCTTTCACTAATTCTTTAATGATTATTTCTAATAACATGTTCTTGTTATTAAAATTATTACTTTTTAGATTCCTTTATTTATGTTTGTTATTTTACTTGGATATCTAATGTATTGTTCAATGTTAATTTATACTTGGATTACAACTAATTATTGACACCTATTTTATATTATACCTTTCTTAGTTTTGAATTTATAAGATTCTTTAAGTGTTTATCATACTTAATGTCCATTTAATTTTTATTCTATAAGGAACACATATATATGTACATGTTATGATGTGATGGGAGAGGCTATAAATATAAATCCCTTTGAAGAATTGGATAACTATTTTATATATTAAGATATTATGTATTGTTTAAGGTTAGTGATCCAAGAACACTTTGTTATAGTTTAAGGGAAGTGTGTTGAACACACTATTTTTCGGTGGAAGGAAAATTCACCAAGAATGATTTTTTATGGTGAATGGGAAGTGAAACTTGCACACTATGTTATTAAGGTTTAATATTAATCCTTAAAAAATAATTATGATATCATGTTTTAGTTTTTTCCATATTTCTATGAATTCAAATATTATTTTTTAGATTTATGATTGTTCTGGTTTATGATCTCATGTCATGTTCAATGATCACATGGAGTTACTAATTTTTATTCCATGTTTTTATTATATACCTTATTTTATTCTATGTTATCATGTCATAATCAATTATATTTTGGAATTTTTATTGATTTTCACCTTCATGTATTTTTTATCCCCTCATAGGGCTTTTTAGACCATCCTTTCAATAATGTATATCCTCAGTTGATCATTCATGTTTAAAGTGTTTAGGATCAAATTATAATTGGAATTCACCAAATTATTGTAATAAATTATATTTTATAGTATATATTTATTATGTATTATCTATCAAGTTCCCAAAGAAAACAACCTTTTTATTCGTGTAGTTGGTTGAAATTTAATTTTATCTGTAGAAGTATGTATATGTTGCACCAGAGCTTGAAGTTAATTCCCAAGGCATCTCATTAGGTACCATAGTGTAGTTTATTAATTATTATGGATTAGTATATTGAAATATTTTGGTGTAATTACATAGTTTTCTAAACTTTATATCAAATTGTTAGGTAAATTATAACTTGTATGAACAAATAGGGTGAAACAAACCATCTTTTCACGATGGTAAGGATCATTTTTTTTTCAATTTTTTATCTTTTGTTTAAGCATGGAAAAAGTGTACTACGGCCTAAGGTAGGTACCAAGAGAATATTAGGCCTTTTGGATCCTGGAGTTTTAGGAAGTGGGTTAAAGAACTGGGTTGTGTTGTTATATTAAACCGTACTGCCTAGGGCGCACAGTTAGCTTTAATCGTGTGGGGGAAAACATAGGTACAACAAAAGCCGCACAGTTACAGGAAAACTCTGCCACTCCTATCACAAAGAAATGTGAGAAATTTAAGGTTTCTAATATAGGGTTTTCACATAGTTTGTGTATGATTTTGGAAAATGTTTTCTTTAACTGTGTGGGGAATTAACTTAAGAAGTGTCTTGAACATGGGTTTCACATGGTTTGAAAACATTGTACATGAACCATGCACCCTTATGTTTTGAGGTGAAATAACCCAAATTCCCATCACTTAAACTTAAAAACCTTTTCACTTTTCTTTCTTCTTCCTCCAGTAGATGGTTTTGAGTTTTTTCTCATGTGAGCTACAAAAACCAATCAATCTAGGAATTAAGTCATCTCATGAGTCCGACATCTGATCCTTGATCTGTTAGAAGCATTGGATCTGTATCGGTATTCTCTCCTAGTCCTTTAACTCCTATATATGTTTATTTCCAAATCCATTATGATATTTAGGTGCAAGATCATTTTTCTTATTTCCAGGGTGTTGTACCATTCCTCACATCCCTTCCATCCTACTACGAATATGAGGCTAATATCAACTAAGGATTATTTTATGACCTTTATGTAGGTGGTCACATCATTTTTCCTTTGAGTATCATCACTTCATAGAAACACCATTGTGCCACATGTTAGATTTTTCCAGGAATCCCCTTATACTTGGTTCCTTGATATCAAATTGACCCTTTCAACTTAATATAATCCTATTGAATCTTTTTGGGTATTTTATAGGAAGGTTACCTCATATGTGGAAACCCCTTGGGCGTGCTATGTGAAATTGACTGTTATGGATAATTTAACAAATTGACTAGAACACATTTTATCTTTCATCTTAGTCTTAAAATGAAATTTTTATTTTTATATGAATTCTTATAGGGCCAAAAGAAACTCTTATGTAATTTGGTAAAACTATGTTTGAAATGTCTCATATAAGTGATTCCATCATTTACTATGACACCACTATAAGGGACCTTCCCCTTAAGCTTATTAAATTGAAATTCTTAGTTAAATGAATTAAATGTATCAAATTACATTGGATGGATCATTCATGGTGGTGGATTTCCATTAATGAATTGACTATTTGAAGTGGATTAATAATGTATAAAAACATATACATGATGAACTACCTTGTTAATATGAATTCAATGTATTATATGAAATGGTTTGTAAAGAGTGGTAAGAGAACACCATTTATTATGCCTTTTTAAATGATTACATAAAAATGGTAATTCTTTGTATGTAATGGAACATGGAAAATGAAATGCATAAGAGGTATTTCTTATGTATTATATTTTAAAAATAATTATGCCTTATTATGGATGTGGTATGATGGTAAGGGATTGTTGAGAATAGAGGTATCACACTCCCTTATATCACATGTTGAGAATGATGTCTCACACCATTGAAACTAGTTGGAAATTGGAATTTATGCACTATGACCCTTTTTCAAGTAATGGAATGATTACTCACCCACCATCCCCAGTGTCGTGCAAGATTCCTTACACTCTTATTGGGTTGTAGGGAATGCACCCTATTTCTTGATCTTATAATCTCATTAGATGGGTCATGGATGTATGAGTTACACCCCAGTCTAGCCAGCACTATTATTATAGGTATGTGGCCACTTATGTCTGTATGTACATGGTTCATATAGGTGGATGAAATAAATAATTAAACTATATATATTATTACTATATGTATATTGATTGATCAAACTTCCATTTTGGTTGTGATACTAAGTAGGTAGAACTTCCAGGTGTCCTATAAGATGTTGAGTAGGCTGGTTATTTATATCATCATTGTTTTCCTTTTCTTTTATTACCTGCTTGTTGTTTAGTTACAAGTAATTCTGGTATTTCACGTAGACACCGTTGGTGTTGTCCTACTGTTATTTTAATCTCACACCCTACTCAGTCATTATTTGGTACATGAGACGATTTTATATCTATAGGTATTGATAAGGTTAATAGCCCTGATATAGGTTGTTGATATACTTACTTATAGCAGGATCTTTAGAGCAGAGGACTGAGCATACACTCGATATTCTAGTAGAGAAGTTTTTTTATATTTGTAAATTTTGTATATCATGTTCATGTGCCTGTTCCCATGTACCCCTTTTTGTATATCACCATGCCATGCATCATGTATTAACACTGCCATAATGGATTATTATTATTATTATTATTTTAAGTTATTCATTTTATTATTCTTCCGCTATTTTTCTTACTATTCTATATGGTTATTTATTTTCATTCATTGTTGTATTTTTATTGTTTCTATACGTTGTTCCGCTCTTATAATATGGTATAGTCTCCCCAACACACCACCTTCACACCCTTACTACTAGTTCTCAACCTCTGGAATATGGGGAGGCGTGCTTGAGGCCATGAGACACACCATCTTGGGGAATAGATTAAGTGGATCCCAGTTGAGGTGGTCATAAAGTGGTATTAGAGCGTATGTTTTCCCTTTGTATTACTTTTTGGGATTTAGACATGAGACTAGGAGTTATAGGAATTTGGAATTGAGCCAGTGCTTGAATGTTTCTCACCCATGTATAGGGGAAACCCAAATTACTTGGCATGGGTAATTTCATTTATTGATTATGCCTTTTACAATTGATACAATATCACCGCTGGGTAAAAAACTTGTGTTATGGTTTAATTATTATTGATATTATTGAAATGATATTTATTTATAAAGGATCAATGAAATGAGGGAATTTAATTTGTTTATGCATCATTATTTGGAACTCTAGGATTAATATTCCATGCATTTTCCATTTCACATAAATTTCAGTGTGCATTTTACTATTTTATATTTATAATGCCTTGAATTTATATTGAAGTGTACTGAAACTTCTTACAGGGATTGGGAACCATAAATAATACTTAAAGTGTCTGCCTTAATGTAACAACGTTCTCCTGAATAGGTTGTAGTAGAAACCTTAAGCATACAATTATGAAACATTTATCCATAAACCATTGGTTGCATGGGATGAAACATGTTTTGGTATGGGTTAATTAGATGCCATATTTTGTTTCATAAAGAGTATTTTCCCATAAGAATTGTAAATAATGATCCATTTAATTCAATAATTGTAATAGTTTTAAATACTTGTAAAATCAAAAATTTAAAATTAATATGACTTATAAATTAAAAATGTCCACCGTATGTATATATATATATATATAATATAGATACTATAACCGAACCAGGCCATAGTAGTGGGTAGTGGTTTGTTAAACATTCTTGTGGTTTATTTCTACCAAATAGTCCTTGCTTTTGGAGAAAGTAGAGAGGTTTGATCATTTATATAGGATTTTTTATAGCTATCCTACATTATTAAACTCAATATTCACAATATCTTAAATATATTATGAGTTATGTGTTTGGAATTTTAGTATCAAGCCTCCATGACTTCCACTAAGCACACACACTGAAGGTGGTGATGACCATGTACCTTGAGTGGTGGGTCGTGAGACACCAGTGACTTATCTTGTAGACCCACTGAAGTAACCCCTTCTTAGACATGATATGGGCACTAATTCTTAGTACTAAGACGGTTTCTTACATATGTTTTAGTCGATTCAAGGTGTTGTTCGACCTAACCCAAGAATGGAAGAGCTGACTTAGAAATTTTAGTAGTAGAATCCTCCCACTTTCTCAGTGGATAGAGGACCACATGATACAATGTCATGGATCAATGCAATTCTTTCCAAATTCAATCATCTATAGATTCCTCTAGAGATGATGGTCAAACTAGATTTATATATGCTATGCAATTATTCTAAGCGATGGTTGGACGTTATCACCCTAGGGGATCCATATCATGATATGGTCTGGGATGAATTTCAGAACATATTATATGAATACTTATTTCCCAAGACTATGAGGGATAACATAAATAGATAATTCATAAACCTTTAATAGGGGGATCATGTATGTCATGGAATAATCTTCTCATTTCATAGGGCTTCAGTTATTCGATCCTACTCTAGCTACTGATGATCTCATGACAGCCTTACAATTGGAGGATTGGTTGGTATATGCCATCTGGTCGTAGGTCAATTGTTTCAAGTTGACTACAATTTATGAAATATTTAAATAGGTCCTAATAATAGATAAAAATTTGAGGGATGTTGAATGTGCGGTCTAGGGAGGTTCGACATCTAGAGATATCTATGGTTCTTCTTCTCGGTTAAAGATGAATTTTGAGGCTACTTGCAGAGGTAACATTGGTCAGGATCCTCATGTAGATAGCTTTCTTATCTATCACTAGTAGGGGGAAATCGAGACACATGAATCCGTAGTGTTTATAGGATCTATTAAAGTGTAGAGGCTACGATAGGATGTTTCATATCAAGAACTTCTGTAGAAATTTACCTTTAGTTCCTAGTGATAAGGGGTTTGTACAAATTTCATGGTCAAAAGTGGTTCCAATAGTATGACCCCCAAGAAGTTTATGGGGCTCAAGAAATAGTTGGAGGATCTGGAGGCTATAGGATTTAAACATCCCAACACTTCTCCTTGGGGTTTCACTGGTTCTTTTTTCAAAGAATCCAGATAGTTCCCTCAGTCTCTTCATGAATTACCATTGTTCGAACTGACTTACAATCAAGAATCAGCATCCACTTCCTATAATAGATGACCTATTCGATCAAATCCATGGATCGAACATGTTTTAAAAGATACATATGATGCGAGGCTATCATCAGGTGTGTTTCAAGACTTTGGACATACCTCACACAACTTTCAGAAGCATGTATGGTCTATAAAAGTACCCAGTCATGCCATTTGGACTTATGAACTCACCTACGGTCTTTATGAATCTTATGAATTGTGTTTTACACTCATATCTGGAATCAATTTTGGTAGTATTTTTTGACGACATCTTAGTGTATTCACACTCTAGACAAGACCATTCCAACCATCTTGTGATCAAGCTGAATACACTAAGAGTGCATCAATTCTATGCTAAGATCAGTAATTTCCACTTTTTGATTGACAAATTCCACTTCCTTGGTCATATCATCTCACAGTCAGGAGTTTCATAGGACCCAAAGAATGTGATAGTTGTTGTTTCCGGGGAGAATCCTAATAAAAACTCTGATATTTAGAGTTTCTTGGGGATTTCTGTATATTACATATTCTTCATCTAGGATTTCTCATGTCTTGTAGTTCCACTTACAGTATTGACAGAGAGAGGTGTGAAGTTTGTAGGGTTAGAGTAATGTGAATCATTCTTTCTGGAATTTAAGGGTTGTTTTTTATTCAACACCAATAATGATTCTTCCGGAGCTAGGGATGATCTATATTGTATACTGTGAAATATCATATATTTTTCATGGAGCTTTGTTGATGTAGAATGATAAAGTATTCATGTACAAGTCTCTTTATTTGAGGCCTTATGAGAAGAATTACCCAATGTCCAACTTCAAGATCATTGTTGTTCTTCATGACTTACACTAATAGAGACACTATCTACATGGGGAGAATTTTATTCTATTAAAAGACCAAAAAATACTGAAGTAAATATTTACACAGTAGAATTTTAATAGAAGGAAACATAAGTCAATTGAGTTTCTCAAGTTGTTTGATTTTAATCTTTCCTACATGCCTGGTAAAAGAAAATTTTGTGGCCGATGCTTTGAGAAAGAAGAATCATGCATATGTTGTTCAAGAATACAGTGACAAATAAAATCTCATGTACTTATTCTTAGAGATAATAATTTAGGTTTAAGAGAACCATGGTCAGGTTATCCTCTCCGTCGTATCAATAACCTCTACTCTTCTGGAATGGGTAATAATGAAGTTGTTATCTGATATTGAAGGCCTTGTCATAATAAAAATAATATCAGACGATAATAAATCTTCTAGATGGATCCTAGTTAGTGATGACACCTTTTTTTTATATGGGTGTATATGGGTCCTAGTAGACATCATTGAGGAGATGATGTGGTAATTCCACACTTCAACATGGATGGTTCGTCCTGGTGTCACAAAAATGTATCATGATCTACAGATCTAATATTGGTGGCATGGTATGAAACATGATATTTCAAGATTTTTCACTCAGTGTTCCACCTATCAGTAGGTGAAGGTGAAAAATCAACAGCCTATTGGGATTTTACATCTATTTTCCATTTCCAAGTGGAAATGGGATTATTTTTCATTGTATTTTGTGATTGGTTTACCTATATCACCTAATGGAAACGATAAAATATGGGTTTCTTTGATCGTTTGAAGAAGTTTGAACACTTCATACTTATGTGAGGGACCTTCTCAGTAAATGTATAGTAAGTATGTTTTTTAGGGAGGTTTTACATCTTCATGTAGCTTTTCATTCTATCATTTCTGATAGAGATTCTCATTTTATATCATAGTTCTGGAAGGGGATGCAGAAGGCCTTTGGTACCTAGGTTCTTTCAATCATTCCCTATCACCCAAAGGCCAATTGATAGATCTATCGTACAATTAATGTGTTATAGGACATAATTTATAAATATGTCCCCATATTTGGAGGCTCTTGGGAGAAATACATTTCCCTTGTCAAATTTTCTAAAAAAATATTTCAGGCTGACTTTGAGATGGATCTTTATGATGCCTTATATAGAAGGCATTACCACTCACCCCTATGCAAGATATATGTAAGTGAATTATCTATGATTTGTCCATATCTCATTTAGGAAACTAGAGAGCAGGTCCAACTAATTATAAAGTGCATGATGACAACTCAGTCTATACAATAGTTGTAAGCCAACAGATGTTGATGACCTCTTGAGTATGTGGTTAAAGATAGGTTTTTCTTGATCATATCAGCCACATTAGGGGATATAAGTATTCATAAGTAGGGTAAGATCTCACTGAGAGTAATTTAGACATTAGATATTTTAAAATAGATCAGAACAGTGGCTTACCAGTTGTAAATTCCTCAAAGATACCATTCCATAAATGTTGTCTTTCATGTATCTCAGATTCTCCAATGCAATCTTGACACATCCCATGTCTTTCATCTTGATGAGGATGAGATTTATATAGATTATCCCTTTGAGGAGTATCATGTTTTTATTGTTGATCCATGTGTGAAGACACTTCGAGGTAGGTCGGTTCCTTGGTACATGTGTTTGGAAGCATGGTTGGGTACCTGACGAAACTCATAAATGACTGGATGATATGGTAGTGTAGTAGATGGAACTATTTGTTGGTGATACCTATTTACCCTCAAAATGAAAAATCAGGGATGATTTTATTTAATGTGTGGAGGTTATAATGACTCATCTTTTAAAAAAGATATAGATCATTCTTTTTTAAATTTTAATATTTCGTTTAAGCAAGATAAATGTGTATTATGGCCTAAGTAGTGTCCCAAGAGTGTCCAGGAATTGTTCAGAGCTTGAAGTTCAAGAAAGTGGGCTAAAGAGTTGGGTTGCACATTGAGATTAAACATTATTTCCTAGGTCAAATAGTCATATTTAACCATATGGGGAAAAAGGGGTGGAGTAGGTGATGCTCGGTTTTAGAAAAATCATGCGACTCCAGATGCATGGTCATGAAAGAAACCATAGGTTTTTTACAATGGGTTTTGGAACATTTTTCACATGGAATTGAAAACTGTGTGCTTTAACTATGTTGGAAAATTTCTTTAAGCTGTGGCTTATGAATGGTTTTCAAACTATGCTCCTAAACTAAGAACCCTTATGTTTTGAGGTGAAATAACCAAAATGCCACTCACTTAAACTTATAACCTTTCCTATTTTATTTCTTCATCCTCTGGTTACTGGTTTTGAGTTTCTTCTCCCATGAGGTTCAGAAACCTCTCAATCCGTGCATTGAGGCATATCATGTGTCTGACATCTGATCCTTAATCCGTTGGAATAATTGGACTAGCATTGGTAATCTCTTCTAGTCACTTCCCTCCTATATAAGTTTATTTACAAATCCATCCGGCTATTTAGGTGCAATCTCATTTGACCTATTTTTAGGGAATTGGATCATTTCATAGATCTCTTCAAACCTACTCTGAATATGATTCCAATATTGAGAAAGGTATTATATAAGACGTTGAGGAAGGTGGTTATGTCATTTTCATTTGGAGTTACGTTGCTTCTTAGCTACACTTTTGTTCTGCATACTGACTTTATTTGAGCACCGCCTTATACTTGGTTCCTTCATGTAAAATTGAACCTTTCACCTTAATACATGCCTATTGAATCTTTTTACATAGTTTAGAAGAAGTTTAATATGCCTATGGACACCCCTTCAGTGTGACAAGTGAAATTGCCTCTTATGGATAACTAAATAAATTTACCAGAACACCTTTTATCTTTTAGATTAGTGTTAATATGAGAATTTTAATGTTATATAAATTATTATTTGACCCCAAGAACTTATTAGGTATTTGGATAAACATATTTTTGGAATTTACCATGTACTCAATTTACTCTTTAACTATGTAACTGTTCTACGAGACCTCCCCCTTGAGCTTATTAAATTGAAATGCAAAGTTAAATGAATTAAATGGATCAAATTATATAATATGGGTGATTCATGATGGTGGATTAGCTTAAATAAATTGATGATTAAAAATGGAATAATAATGTATAATGTATTATACATAATGAATGCCCATATTAATATGAATTTTATGTATTATATGAAATTGTTTGTAAAGGGTGGTAATACCACACCATTTATTGTGATTTTTTAAATGATTACGTGAAAATGAAAATACCGTCCTTGTAATAGAACTTGGATAATGAAATGCATAAGAGGTATTTAATTGTGTATTATATTTTAAATATAATTATGCATTGTTATGGTTTTGGTATGATGATAATGGATTGTTGGGCATAATGGTATCACAATCCCTTATATCTAGTGTTGAGAATGTTGTCTCACACTAATGAAACTAGTTAGAAATTAGACATTACATGCCACATCCCATATTTGAGTGATTACATGATGGCTCAATCACTATCCTGAGTATGTGTAGGATGTCTCACACTCTTAATGAGATTTAGGGAATATAACCTATTTCTTAAGCTTAGTGGGTAGTTATACTGTTCATGGATGTCTGAGTTATGCCTCGGTCTAGTCAGCACTAGAATTCCTGGTATATTGCTACTTACGTCCGCATGTGCTTGATTCATATAGGTGGATGAAATATATAATTAAACAATATATGTATATATATTATATGTATATTGACTGATAATATTTCCATTATGGTTGTGATCAAAAGTAGGTTGAACCATTATGTTTCAAATTAGAAGCTAAGTTGGATTGTTATTTATTTTATCATTGTTTTCATTTTCTGTTATTACATATAAACTTTTTAGTTAGGATCACTTCTTGGATTACATGTAGACACTGTTTGTAGTGGCCTACTAAGATTTTTATCTAAAAACCTTCTTGGGATGCCTTTGGTACCTGAGAAGATTGTCCATCTATAGGTATTTATAATGTAAAGGGACCTTTTATAGGTTATTGATATTATTACTTATAGTTGGAGCTTAGGTGTAGAACAATGACAAACACTCTAGATGATAGTGGAGTAGATTATGTTATTTTTCTGCTTTTTTGTATAGCATGTTCATATGCATGTTACCCTATTCACCTTTTTGTATATTAGTAATACATGGATCATGTATTGACAGTGACATAAAGGATTTTTTTATTATTATAAGTTGTTGAATTTATTATTTTTCTCTCTTTAGATAACTATTTCGTCTTTTAATTTACATGATTCTAACATTCTATGTTTATTATTTCTGTCTATTGTGCCACTGTGATAAGATAGTACAGTCTCCACACCGTACTACCGTCACACAATGCTATTAGTTGAAAGCCTCTCGCATATGGGGAGGCACGCTTGAGGCTATGTGAAAAACCAACTCAGGACACTGGTTAAGTGGATGCTAGGTTAGGACATTACATAGGGTGAATATTTTTACTCTACTAATGTTGAGTCATATCATGGACATATAATGAATTTAGGAAAAAACATGATAGTTTATAATATTTAATAAACACTAATTTGTGTTTATAAATGATTAAATTTTCAAGGACATAATTTCTTTACAGAGGAAAAAATTTAACATCCTATTTTTTCATTGAATATTTATATAAATTTTTCTATTGAAATATAAATATAAATATAGACTGTAATTATTTCATTTTAAATGATATGAACCCAGAATTTTATATATTTATCACTTAATCAGATTATTTTTTAAATACAAGAAGGCATAAAAAATATTAATTCATGGTCAAAGGAACACCATAAATAAAAAATAGTAACACCTGTTGAAAAAAAAATTATATTTCAATAAATATATAATGTAACATATGAAAGAAAAATACACTTTATAAAATTGAAGATAGTAAAAAGGGATAAAAAAATATGTAAAAAATTACTAGACCTTTGAAATCCATTGGGTCATGATCTCTTGGAAATTTCATACTGCAGAACATCACTATAAAAAAATACAATTAAGTTTAAGATTTTTTAAATAAAATATAGAGAAGTTTGTGGTAAAATAAATTGAATGAATAATATTGTAAATAAAAGGTATATTTTGAGATTATAATGATTATGTTACTATTTAAATTTAAATTGACCGTTTGAATATTAATTGAATATTTTATTAGTAACATGACTGTTAGAAATAGTAAAATATTTGATAAATCAATTATATTGTGAATAAAAAAATAATTAAAACATTATAATTATAAAAAATGTATTTCTAATATTATATAAGTTAATGTATGTATGTGAATAAAATTAAAGATGGTATGTTTTAGCTAAATTATTAAAACATTAATTTTTATTTTTAAATTTAAATATTATAATTAACTATCATAGAGTTATAATTTGAATAAAAGAATGTACTTTTTGAGATCATATTATAAACATTATGTAAGGGATAATTATTTATGGTTTTCAAAAATAGTGAAATACCTTTGTAAATAGTGAAGTATAGTAAAATGTAGAATTTTATGACAAGGTAAATAAAATGAGAAAAACCTCAAATATGATGTATGGATGAGTTAAGTAGCCTTTGGATAAGACTTACACAAATCAATTACTATAAATATTATAAGAATTAATACTACTCTTAATCTTGATAAAAATATATATTAATTTAATCATTATTTTATAAGAAAACCTCTCCTTAACCTTTAAAAACACACATCCTCCACCTATTTCTCCTCACTTTAAAGAAAAATTAATTTGAAAAACTTTTATAAACTATATATAAAAATCATTCTTATCATATTTCATAATATCTATTATAACCAAAAGAACATTTTTTAAATACTTAAGGTGTGTTCTTAAGGTGGGATCCTGAAGTGATGGAAATAAAAAATTTTCCCAATGCTTTCATTTTTCATCATTATATTACCCCATAAAAATATAAGTTATAATTGTAATAAAATTAAATTATTATCATAATTCTATTCCTATATAATTATGAAAACAAAATATATGTTACTTTTAATCACTTTAAATCATTTTCAAAAAAACACATTTCATACTATGGTAGGTTCATACCACCTTTATAAATGATGATGTTTTAGTTAAAATCTTTTTAAAATTGTTTTTAAAATTAAATTAATGTATAATTTTGATATTTGTAAAAATTTTAAGCCATTTTTATGATTTTGGAATGATAATATAGCATGATAATCAATAATATTAAAAACAACTACTATGGGTTTTAAAACTGTAAAAAACAGGCATACCAAGACATGTTTCATGATTTCCAACCATTTAAAACTATATATCATACCAATAATATGGTATGATATAAGAATGATAAAAAATTAATGCCTTTATAATTTTGTGTATTATGAAACCTTTTTACAACACCATTAACCATTACCATATTACTGAAGGAGCTTATCAACTATATATGAGATAAATTTAAACAATCGACACAAACAAAAGAAAGATATTAAGTGAAAAATAAAACAAAAAAAATGAATAATAATAGTAAGGAAATAAACATGAATAATTTTTTCTGATCCTTGTAGTTAATAACTGTATTATTATTATTCAATAGGTTAGAGGGAGTCTAAAGTGAGATGGGGCTAATGGTAAGTGGTCCAAATTTTATTACCTTGTTTATTTATCATTTATAACACACTCTATTTTATTTTACTTTAATTAATTTTCCATTTTTTTATTATAGGAATATACTTGTATATCTATTTATTTATTAAATATTTTCTCCTAGGTTATGATATTAATAGAATAGAATAATATTTGTTAGTATATAGGTTTTATTTGGGATGTTTAGATTTTGAAGAGGTAATTAATGTTTTTGAATGACACATGGGTTTCATGTTATCATGTGGTTAGTTTTAGTTGGTGAATAGCCTTGTTATTGAGGGGGTTAAAGAAAAATGTTTCTTCTTGAGAATTTGTTTCAGAATTTAGGGAGTTAATTTTAATTTATTAGGGTTTTCATCCTAATTTTGATGGAATATAAATCATGGAGGAATGAGTTGTGGAATATATAAGGGTATTACAAAGTGAGTACCCACTCATAGATATAATATGTTAAAAATTGGTAAAGGATGAATACTATTGGAATAATGTTTTTTTTCTGTTGACATTAGTGTGAGAGAGTGGTATTTTATGTGAATTTGAAGATAAATTCATAAGATTAGTTGTAGTATATTTTCTATTCATATAAAAATATATCATATATGTGGGTTATTTGGATCTAGGATATTTATTGAACATTGGGAAAACTGTATTGGTTGAAGTGTCTATAAATGTCATATACCACTAAGAGGGGGAGGGGTGAATCATTGATTCTATTTTAAACTTTATTTTAAACTAAAATTTACTTTTGTGACTTGTAAAAGTCTCACACTTACAAATATTCTATAGAAATATAAATATACATAATAAAATTCTAATTTTTATAAGGTTCTCTCCTAGTGTTGGTGACTATATCCTTGTTGTAATTGGGTTGAGTCTGGGACATTGACTTCCCACTAATATAAATAAATATTACAAGTTTTATTGAAAGTTATAATCAATTAACCAAAATTTTTATAAAAGATTATGTCTCTTATAAATTCATTATATTGTTTCCCATTATATAAAAAAGTTTTGAACAATTGGAACAGTAAATATCACTTTAAATTTGGGATTCTTATAAAATAGAAACATGTCTTCTTATAAGCCATCCAAATAATTTTAATCCACACTTCATCAAAAAAATAAACTTCTACGAATTCACTATTTAGTAATAAAATATCTAGATCTTAAATATCTAGTTTCTCAATATTGAAATCTCTTAGAACTTATAACTTTCCCTATTACTCTAATATTCTAAACAATTAGATTTTTTTTTCAACCCAAAGGATCTTATGTAATGTATAGGCCATGATTACTAAATATAAACTCACAAATTATTTTTATTGGTCCCTGAATAAATTTCATCTTTATATGACCATACATAATTTAATAAATATGAGGAATGTGGGAACTGAATTCTAAATAATTTTCCTTTATAAATTATGAATCTTAATATGTTGAATTTTCTACAAAAATTGGCATCAACTATCTTCAAGTCTTCTAAAAATATTTTCTAGAATCACGAATTCAAATTTATAATTTTTCTATCTTGAATTATAACTCACATTATCACACTTACTTTGAAATAAAAAAATATCATGATAAATCACTCTATGATTTGGAATGTTTAAGTTCTTTAAAATATTCAGGCTCAAGAAAAATATAATATGAAATTCATTATTATACTTATTTAGGTTCCTCTACTACATATGTATTACTCAACCATTTAGACCATGAAACATCATCTACTTAAATTTTATAAATATATAATTCTATATAACTCTTGTTAGTACTCTTTGGATAAATCATCAACCATAAGGTCTTTGAAATTAATCTTACACACCCTCTGAACTTTTAGTGTTCTTCTTCTATAGCTCCAACAAATTTTTTGAACTTTAGCTTACAAAATATCATATTGTGTCTACTCAACTCATCTCTATAGCTTTTAATCTCTTAAACTTCTTATATTTGGATACATATACGGTCTTTATTCTATTACTTTTTTCTTTATCAACTTAAATCATCTTGAAACATAGTTTATTCTCAACATTCCATGATTTTTATTACATTAAAAGATTAATATGTAATCATTATTATTATCATACAAACTCTTCAACTAGTTTAGAATTTATAAGTCTCTAAATAAAATGATCATCAAAATGATCTCCAGTTCAAAAAATTTAGCTTATATTCTAGTAGAATTCCTTCCATAAGGATTACTTATACATTATTCACAACACATCCTTTGCTACATCTTTTATAATTCCAACTCAATATATAATATAGTGAGATGCTTTAAAATTAAAGAATGATTATTATTTTTTAATATTTTAGAGTAACTATTACATACTCATTAATAATTTAGATTACCCTCATGTGTATATATTTTGTCAAAACATCACTTCTTTATTACTTATAATTCTTTAAAAATACTTTTTAATAAAATAAATTTTTTAACACACATATTTTTTCATCATGAATTCCACAAACAAAGTTTCACCTATCTCCATATATATAATTTATGGTTATGTAACATGGTTAACTTCCAAATATAGGTTTAATATAACTTTACTCATATTTTCTAGATTCGTTACTCTAGAATTCAAAACATGATATTTAATAATTTCTCAAAATAATTCTCACACACAAGGTAGAGAAAAATAAAAACCTTCAAAAAATAAATGTGTTATTCTATCTCCCAAATTGTATTTTTTATAAACACAAAAAATAATAATTTTTTTTATTACACCATAAATTTTCTCAAAGAGAAGTGACCTAAATAATACTATTGGATAAATAAGTTTTTAATATAATTAAATCCCTTAATGATAAATTTTTTATGTCCAATGATTTTTATGTTCTCCCCTATAATCAACTCAATTAGATTTTCCCCCCTTTTTACAACAACAATTATTTTAGATTCACAAAAGATAAAGTACCTTTTTTATATATGAGTTTAGTAAATATAAACCCCTTTGAAAACAAAATACAAAGTATTTTTAAGTAAACTATATCCTCCTCAAGTAATAATGAAATGATGAACAAGATGTCTTTTAATTAACTCTTAAAATATCTCCCTTTTCAAAACTTTCATGAAAATATCAATAATATAATCTTTTATGAAAATATAATCCAACTTCATATATCCATTAGAAAATTTCCAATAATCATTATGAAGTCCTCTTTATTCACACTTTTTCTTGATTTATGTTTTCTTATATTCACAACAACTTTCATTGGTGTTGATACTTCCTTAGAATCTTTTATTCAAAAATTATTCAACAATTTATTTCAATATTTATCCTAAGATAATCATATGTATTTTTCTTTCTGTATAATTTGTTTTCCAAGAATGAAATTCATCTCTCAGAGCACAGAAATCAAAAACTATATCTTCATATGTTTGAAAACTTATTTATATGAATACTCTCTCTCGTATATAAAATTTATTTCATCAAGATAGATAATGAGAACTAGAGTTCTTATGATCATATCCTAAAAATATAAGTTGATGTAAAAGTTTCCTTAAAAATTTTCAATTATTTTAGGAAGTTACCTCTTTTATAATATAAAACTCTATGATATTTTTTAATCCTACAAAAGAATTTATTTAACCTAAAAACCATATATCCATCAATATCAAGTGTAAATTTTTTATATTTCTTAATAAAAAAAATTCGTCAGGATCTTCATTCAAGAAAGCATACTTCACATCAATATGAAATTTTTTTATTGAATTTGAGTTGTAACACCCATAAAATTTTTAATAGATTTTAATATTAAAACACATGAATAATTTTCTTTAAATTATACTCCTTAAATGAAATTAGAACCATTAAAAACTAATATATCCTTATTTTCTGAAGCCATACCTTCATTGTTGAGTTTATTTTTTAACATCAACTTTGTTCCTGTAGATTGTTTACCTTCTAATCATTGAATTGTTATGTTAAATTATTCTCAATCAAATCTAATTCTTCATTAATAACATTTATCAATTTATTATTCTTAATAATCTTTGTAATAGATTATGGTTCAACCAGTGAAACTTCAATTATTTGATTTTGAATCCTTGTTTTTATTTGATATTGCACTTCAACTTCCTAACTTCTAGTTATTTATTTACATTCATCATGGTTTTATAGCTTCTAAAATTTTAGCCTTATACTTTCATAAATATACTCATCATAATTAGACTTATTAGAGTAAGGATCAACATATTTGGGTTCATGATAATGTTTCTTTGTACTATGTTTTTTTAGAGTTCTTCATGTTATCTTCCTTTTATTATTCAAAAACTTATTTTCATTTTTCGTTTATATTGGGTTTATTTTCAATGAATTTCATGTTATAGAAATCTAAAAACCCATATTGAATTTTTTTATAGTACCTTCAGGATCTTTTCTTATTTTATCAAATTTCTTATAGAGTCGTATTTTATTAGAGCCTTTAAAAATGTCTATTATTAATATGCACATCTTCACTGATAACTTCTCTCCAAAATAACTTTGAGTTTTTAAATTTAGAAAGCATAGTTCTTGTTATTTAAACAAAACTTTGGTTCTTCATTTCCATAAATTCATTTTTATAGGTAGTATAAGGAAGAAAATATATATTTTTATCCCATTATTTTCAATATAGGATTCCAAATAATTATTAGTAAACTTCCATTAATTAATAGTCCCCAACTTCATGATATAGACTCATAAATAATTATCAACCTATCTTAAAAATATTTTTAGAATCTTTATTTAAATATACTTGAGTTTCAAGAACCTCATCTTAGTCAACATGGTAAAATAATCAATGAATGTTAAAATATAAATATCACCACAAGTATATTGATGTCTCATAGTCCCACATAAATTTGTATGAATTAATTTTGGTGGCCCAATGGACTAATTTTTCACTATTTTTTGACTTCTAGGTACCATATTACATTTTTAAATGTATAAAACATTACATATCTTTATCTCTTTTAGTTGGGGTATCTCTATCACCACATATTAGTTTTTTATTTTAACCAAATTTCTTTGAAAAATATATCCAATTCATCTATTACATATCTAAAATTTCATCTTTATCCGTAATACAATAAGGGTTACTCAGATAAAAAATTTAAAATATGTTACCATTAGTTATTTATACCTTATTGATATTTCTTCCATATTTTGAGAACTTTATTATAATGAGTTTTTCTACAAAAATTAATTTTGTTCTGACCATCAAAAGTTTGGGTAACACTTAATAAGTATTTATTAATCTCATCAACCAATAAAACATAATTTTATTTTATTTTTTAGCTTCAATATTAGTCTTACTAATTCCTTTAACTTTTATGGAGAAATCATTCAAAAAAGTGACATCACCTCCATAATGTTCTTCAATATTTTTTGAGAATTTAGTGTCACCTGTAATATGAGAGGTGTAACTGCTATCATGTATCCATTGCTTACTTTTCATATAATATTTTATAGAAACTTCAACATAAGTAACTTTTATTCTTTTTTTTCTAAACATCCTTTCCTTTTTCAATACATGGAAACTATCCTAGAAGAGTAGTTATATATTCTTAAACAAAATTATCTTATTGGTAATATTTTCATAAAACAAATTCTAAGCTATAAAACATATTTTGAGTAAACACACTAGAAAATATTTTAGTCGTAAATTTTTCAATATTTAAATTATTCCTCTTCTTCCAAGAGTTTATTCCTTTCGTTAGAGAGCTTCTCCCAAAAAATACATGCTTATTATAGTTAATTGAAATGTTTTACTATAAAATATAGATTTTACCAAATATTCCTACAAAAATACAAACATATAATATTTGATCTCTCATATTGAGATGAGTTTTGTTTAGAAAAATTTTGTTGATGTCTAGTAATATAATATATTTTATTTTAGCTTTATCATGGTGAAGTATTTTTCTACAAGTTACAATCATATTCAATTGATGTAGAAGGATCATTATAATTATTCTTCTCCTAAATAACATCTTGATTTTAGTTTTAGAACATGAATTATTAGTAAAAATGGAATAACTTTTAATTTTAGTATGATTAGGTTCAATCTGAATTTTTGGGAAAATATTCTCAATAACATGAGATGATTTATCTTTAAAATTTATAGTACTATTACAATATTCCCTTATCCTTTTTAGACAAATTTTAGCTTCATGTCGCCTTGATATTTTCTTACATTAATTTATTTCCTATACAATGTGTTTTTCAACAATATAATTCACTATCTTACTTTGTTTTTCACCATAAAATTTTTAATTTTAATTTATTTAATGTATTCATCCTTTTTTTGGTGCAAATATTCACCTTTATTTTTATTCTCAACTTCCTTATTTAGAAATTTTATTTCACTCTTTTATTGGGTTTTATAGAAAATACAATTTGTATGTTTAGCATTCGAAAAGTGCTCATTGTAAGTTTCTTTAACTTCTTCTCCGTATTTAGCACTTGTTGAGGCTTTTCTATATTTTTTAGAATGATACATAATGTTCTAAAAAATTTTAGAATCCAATTATTATGAATGAAAAATAGATTTGGATAATTTTTCTTCTTTATTTTTCAATTTATTTTTTTCTAGTAAACCTTTTCTTACCTTCAACATGTTTCCTATATTTATTGATGTTTTTAACCCATATTTTATTATTAAAATTTTTTCCATTTTTGTATTTTTCATACTAAAATATTTTCTTCATTAGATAATTAATACCAATGTTCTTAATTATACCTCATTTAAGTCATTTTAGTGTGAGATTAACTTTATACTTACCATTTCCTTTTCAGAAGTTATTTAAAATAAGATTCATTGTTATATTATGCTCTTCATACTTTTATTCCTCATCCTGTGATTCACTAGAGTAATCATATCACAATCCCTTAATTTTATTGATTACCATTACTTTGAATAAAACCTCTTATTTTATCTTCTACTTGAACGTTTAATATTTCCTCATAGTATACGTAACAAGAATGTTATTAACTTTATCAAGAGATAAATCATCTCTATATTTCAATAAAAAACATTAATATCAAACCTATCATGGATGTTTCACATCATTTTATTGGAAATAATAGAATATGTAAATGTATCTGTAAATTATTTGATGTTACTGACAATGTCATTCACTCTTATTAAGTAGTCATTATTTGTTTCTTCATCATCCAAAATATTGTATTCAATCTTACTTCTATATACTAGCATCCTTTCTCCCTTAATTATCACATACCCTTAAAAAATGTATTCAATATTGTCCCAAATATTATTTTTAGTATAGATTCTCTAAACCTTTGTATACACTTTTTTTGATAAAGGCATAATAACCACATTTCTTTCTTATCATTTACATCCTAGTTTATCTTATCTAAAAAGGAATGGGTGAATTGTTTTCAATAAGGTATATCCCCCAGTAGCAACATCACTAACATCCATGACATGTTAAAGAAGATAAAGAATCATCTTGTTCTTCCAACAATGATAATTGTTTCCATAAAATGTATGGATAACACTACTTTTAAACAAATTCATATTAACTATATTAAATAAATTTATGATCTATCATAGGGAACCCATATTACTCTGATACCACCTAATGTTTACAGGACTGTGATGTACCACTGGGAGGGGAGATTAAATTAGTTCCACTTTTTTAAAAAAAAATTAAACTGAAATTTACCTATATGAGTTGTTAGAGTATTGATCCCCCCATAATTTATATCTCACCATTACCCATACACAATGGAAATATAAATAATAACACAGTGCATGAGATTTTTACAAGGTTTATCCCTAGTGTAGTTGGCTATGTCTTTTTCTTGTTCATGTGAGTTCCACAAAATAGGTTTTTTACTAATATCAATAAATATTACAAGTAAAATGGGAAGGTATAACCACTTAATCAAAAAACAATTTCCAAAACTTTTGTCTTATGAAGTATTTTTATATTGGTTCCCACTATTTTAGAGATTAACAATTAATTTAATGAGTTATATCACTTTAACTCCAGTTTGTTTCCTAAAAAAACTTATCTTCCTTTAATACTTTAAAATAAATAAGTTTATCACTACTTACAAAATTAACATAAAAATTACCAATCTATAACTACTATGTTCGGAACTTCAGCCACAAGTCTCTCAGCTTAGTGATTTCTTATAACTTCATCTTCTCCTCCCTTATATTGAGATTATATAAATTTACGTATTTTATTATTTGATCAAATTAATATTCTAGAACATGTAGGTCAAGCTATATAAATCTTTTCCTCACAAATTATAAATAATGAGTCCTGAATAGAATTTCACTTTCTATAACCATCCTTACTTTGATTAATACAAATAATGTGGGATCTAAATTCTAAATCTTCCAACTTATTGAATTAATTTATGATATATAATTAATTATTCATATAATTTTTGTTGTACCTATACCTCTATATTTCTCAAACATCTAGATCATGGAACCCCCTATACTACTTCTAATTCTATAAATCTATTCTTTTAGAAAACATTTTTAACAATATTTGAATCAAACTTCATCATTTGAATCATAAAACTAAATCTAAAACACTTTTTAAGATTCTTGGGTTCTTCTCCTATTGTAATAATATATCATTCAAACTTTTTATTTTGATATCTCAAGCTATATCTACAAAACGTATCTTTAAAACTTTTGATCTTATAAATATTCTATATTTACCTCCCAGATTCACCACTTAGGCAATGCCAAGATAGTTTTTATATTAGTTTTTCCTTAATAATTTAACTTTACCTGAATCACAATTTATTCTTAAACAACTATGATGTTGATTAATTTTATAGATCAACATATCATAATCAGAACTATCTTATGGACCTTTCAACTATTTCGGACTTTACACAACTCTTAGTGGCCTTATGTTTCAGATACACTCTAGATTAGTATCCAAATATCATATTCTAGTAGTGTTCCTTTCATAAGGATGACATATAAATTCTTAAAACTACAACCTTTACTTATTAATTCCAAACTCTAACTTAATATGTAACTTTTTGAGACTCTTACTTGTGTATAAATGATGCTTAAACATTTTTTAATGTTTTGAAGTAACTCTTACAAACATAATTTAAATTCTAAGTGACTCTACCACATAGATTCTTTTGTAAAAATCTGACATCTCTATAACTTATAAATTATATAAAAATTCTTATAAATTCAAGAAACATTAATATAAACATATTATTTAATAAAAAATCATCAAATGAATTTATATAAGTAAGTAAGATGCCTTAAACTTTACATATACTCGTTATTTTAAACTATAATTTATATTTTTACAATTCCAAGGATATTTCAGGTTTATATTTTTAGATAATTAGGAATAAATAATACATGAAAAAACCTTAAATTATAAGTGGACACTTATATTCATTAACTGTTTCTTTCAAAAAACAATATTATTAAAAAACCATGGTTTGTCTTCATGAACAATCTTCACAATTTCCCCATTGATCTCATCCCCACATCTACTTTTATTTTAAAACTGTGAAAAACATTTAAAATCTTGGTATGAGAAAAAAAATATCAGTAATGGAAAAAAATAATTTAAAACATTAGTCTAGTGAAAAATCACAAAAACATTTTCTGAAAATATACTTTTTTACACAAAAAATGAATCATCTTTCCAAAAAGATCATTATCATACCTTTTAAAAATCAATGATTTCCTAAAAAACTAATTAAAAATAATATAAAAATTAATTGGGTATATTGGGATATCATTTTTGATATCACTGTCACAAATTGAGTAACCAATATGGTCACCCTCTAACTCAGGAGTACCCAATTCATTAGAGGTTATAATGTCACTACCCTTCCTTGGTTTATCACGGAACCATCCATCATTGGTTAATAACGTAACCACCCATTTTTGTTTTATCATCGAACCACCCAAAATTGGTTAATAATGTAACCAATAGTTATCTTAAATAATTACCAAGAACTATAACAAAAACATAAATCATAAATGCTTTCATCATAAAAACACTCCTTTAAGAAAATCACTTATTTGAAAGAATACTTTCCCCATTCAATTGAAAATAATTTCTTTAAAAATAAACATATAATATTATAGAGAAAAATTTGAAATATTAAGGTATCATAAAGTTGGGAAAATTTTCTCAATCCATATATTTTAAGAAATATTCCTATTTCTTTTTGTAAAAACACACATATAAATAATGTTTTTTTAAAAATAAATCCCCTTACATTAAACTTTTATAAGATACTTTTTTGAAAAAAATTGAAATAGTTTTGAAAATATAATTTTTAAGACATTAATTTACATATAAATTAATTTATAGAAATCATCTTAAAAACATGGTCATTCAAGATAAATGTCTATAAAATAAATCTTTAAAATAGTAAAAACGATGTTTTTTAGTTAAAGAATTTGTTACCTTGTGTCTAACTCATCACATAATTTATTTATTTTAATGAATTATAAACTTAGGTTAATTTATAATTTCTAGATAATCTTTTTCATATTTGTTATTAATTTTATATTACTCATTTCTATGTTATATAAAATAACTTAGTCATTTTAGTTCACATCTGATGTTTTGATGATATTTGGTACCTAAGTCCGAAATGGATTCTGAATGTAAACTATTTTCAAAGTGTTCATCATTCCATAATATCCAAAATAATATTAATGAAATAATTATAATTTTTATACATCAATTTTACTTTTAAATAAATCTATTAAATATTGTTTTGAAAAAAGAATGATGATACAATCCTGGAGATGATAGGTTCTTGGTACACATGAGTAATGTTTTCATTTTTCATTGATCATTATGGAAAGAAGGTATGTATTATTTTATCTTTGAATAATGATGTAAATATCATGAATATCATAATAATTATTTAAATATACTTATATATATTATTCAAGTGATATGGTGAATAAAAATGAATCACATCCCTTTGTCTAGGTGGTAGCCCACACATACGTATGAACGACGTTATCATTTTACAGTGCATGTATAGGTAAGAATTTAAGTGATATATTATCTTAAAAAATGAAAAATATGCTAAAAGTATCATATATAATCATTAATCACATCATTATAACCAATATTGAGAGAATTATATGGAAAATGAATTTCACCAGTTCAGTAGGCAATAGTTTGTCATACACAAGAATGATTAATTATTTTCCCATTTTAAGGAAGTGGAGATGTATTTAGGTCATGAAACTAACATAATAACATATAATTATATGGTTTATAGTAGATTTATTATTTTATAATGGTTGAATAATATTTTCATGGGGTGGAAGAAGAAATAAAACATAATCACTTGATTAAAAATGATGCCTCTTATTCAGAAAACCTCATTTTTTAAAAAACATAAGACCACTATGCTTGTCATTCATGCTAACATAAGGATACTAAAATTATTTAAATTATTATATATGTTAATTGGGTAGAGTTTTTATTAACAGAATTTGTTTTTAAGTGTGTTCAAATAAGAAGAAGAGTTGTCCTTTTATAGAAGAGGGGAGGGGTACTCTAAGAATTTATCAAAATTTTCAAATAATATAACTTAATTTTCATTTTTAAATAGTCCCAAAGTGAGTTATTTAAAATGTAAGATGATTATCAGTATATAAAATCTAATAAAATAATTTTTATAGAATTTTAGATCACTTTATTACCCCTATCATTTAGTTTTAACCCATATTTGACCCCTTTCACTCTTACTCTAGAAACATTGATTTTTTAACAATTTTAGGGTCAATATTGCTAGTATAAAATGAAAATAGAACCACAAATGGATCATAGAAAAAATATAAGACTTATCCCAGTAATTTGAAAAAATGACATTTTTAGGAATTTAATATCATTTAGTAAAATATTATTTACTATAAAATAATCACAATGTCAACTTTAAGGACTATTCGTCACATTGACTTTAAAAATATCAAAATTATAATTATAATTTGATTGAAATATTTTATTATATCTCTAACATGTCAAGTTTTTCAATAAAATTCTTTTGTCTCATTAATTATGTCAAATTTTATTTATTTTAACATTTTAATAATATTTATTTTATTTTTTTCATTAATTAAATAATTATTTCATCAGTGTTGTAAAAGATTTTAAGATAATTAATTATTTATTAAAAATTAAAATAATCATGGTGAGTATAAATATTTTAATTTTAAAAAATAATATTTATATATGAACATAGCCTTCAGATAACACCATAATAAAAATATTTTATTTATTAAGAATATGATTGAGACATATTTGTCTTTTCATTAAATAAAATATTATAAATGTAAAAATCATATATAAATAGATACAAAAAGCCATATATTATAAACATTAATGATTATGGATGAATTTTACTCATATAAATAATTGGGTCAAGTATAAGGGTCATTTTATAGTCCTTATCATATTATTTTTACCCTCAATTACTCGATTTTCACCTGCATTACCATTTACCACGGTAATATAAATTAATAATGTTACTATTCATATTTTCCAAAAATAAAAATGACCTATTTTATAAATTTTTAAACCCTAGTTTCAAATATATTATACCTTTCTTAAAATTTAAATTTTATAATTTTTAGAATTTAATTTAAAATTATACCTGGTAAAATGCAATGATTTTTTTGGGAAAATTCCCTTTTAAAATATAAAATATTTTTACAATAAATTAAAATATAAAGTAAATTTCAAAAACCATAATTGTATTATTTTAATTCAAAATAAAAAAAATTCAAACTATTCTGAAATATAATTTTAATTCCTAAATAATTGAAAAGAAAATATAATTTTGAATAAAAATTAGTATTTTTCACTATTTATTGAAAAATAAAACCTTTCAAAAAATTCTAAAAAATTTAAACATAATATAATTTTGATATGATTATTTCTAAAATGATATTTGTTTCATTAAATAAAATTTACAAAATTTTGGGAAATTAATTATATTTTTCACTCACAAAAGAAATAAAAAACATTTTTAAGAAAGCATATTTTAAGAATAAAATGAATTCACTAAATTTAAGTGATTAATTTTATAACCATTAATTAATACATCATTAATTTTTAAACCTATTTTATATTTAATAATTCAGTTAATACTATTCATTCTCACTAATTTTATGGCTCAATTATAATGGTAAATTAGTAATAATATTTAGTTTCTTATTTAATATCGGTGTTATATATAGTGTACTCTATAATATTTCCTTTTAAAAACTAGTTATGTTACATTCACCACCCTTCTGGAAATATCATCATTTCAATTTTGAATTCAAGCTCGGTAATAAACGTTTTAATTTTCAAAATACATTTTTTGAAATACCACATTATAAAAACGATTAATACAACTTCCACTTTAAAAGAAATGGAGGGATGTATGAATGTCATCTGCAATAACACATAATTAAGTTTCCATGTAAGAAAAAATTGACATGGGAGAGAAAAGATAACACCCATGAATTGATAGAGAGTTATAGAGAATATATTCATGAGAAATTAAATAATCAAAAATAAATAAATAAATCCATGATGGGTTAAAAGGTCATTAATTTTTTGGTAAGAAAAGTAAACAAATTACATTTATATATTCAATATCCTTTTCAAATATTTGAGGAATTTATTTACTTCCCAGTATAAGAACATGAGTAAATATACTTAATTGAAAGGTACAGTTTCATCCTGTAACCCACTTCCTCCACAATCTCATCTCTCCCTACAAACGATTATTATTTGATATTTTTTATGCCTAAAAATATAGAATCAAATTCTATATATCAAAAATTCTTAAAAAAGAAAACAATTTTCTCATACTATTTTTATAAATTAACCATAACAAAAATTATTATTACAAGATAAGATAATTCCAAAAAAATGAGTAAACCTTCAAACAAATAGAAACTAATTTTAATCTCAATAAATAAAAATTAATACCCAAATCTCAATATAAATCAATAAATAATTATCCTTAAAATTGCAAAAGAATATTTTAGGATAATGTTGAAACTCAAAAATTAGAAGGATTTGATCACATAGTCTTCAAAGATAATTTTAATATTTTTATTCAAATAACATCTATAACACTTGAAGTCTCATACCAAATTGTATAAACTCAAATCATGTAATCTTCAAGATATGCTAATAATTTCCATACATTATAAAACCAAATAAGATAATTCAACATTTATTATTGAAATAAAATCTCATAGTATTCTCTTTACCTTAATCATATAAGGTTCCCAAAAAGTGAACATCTTCCAAAATAACATTAATCACTTAACACCAAAATTTTTTCCAATCCCATTATTATCTATATGATAAAACATATTTTCTTAAAAATAAACTTATTTTTAATCCATTAAATCATTTAAGAAAATTTCATACTGACCCAAACATCACATGGGCCGGTGGTAGGTGATGTACCCTTGTCATCCTTCAGTTGTAGTTTCAATTCCCAGATATTTTGTAGGCATAACATGTTGTCACATGTTCTGTAGGATTTCATTTTATAAAACTATATTAATGTAATATTTATAAAATTATAGATGTGTCATAATCATCATAAAAAATAACCACAATATATTTAACTTGAAAATTTATCTCATACCTTTCATTTTTCATCCCAAAATATAAGAACCCATAATTACTTCAAAATTAGATATCATATAAACCAAAAATATTGAAAACACCTTTCAACATATTTCCACAAAAATTTAATGCATTGTTACTCAAATAACCTTTTTTCATAACAAAAACTCAAGGGTTTCATGTACCTCAAACATGTATCAAAACATAATAGTTTTCTCTAAAAATAGAATTATTCACCTTAAAAAATATTTACATAAAACCTAAAAATGGTTATATATGATTTTGAACATATGGTCTTATATACCCGTAATGGTATCCATAACACTTAAGAAAACCTCACAAGAAAACATCCTAATCTCTAAAGTTTTCAAAACCCTTCTCCAATTCCAACAATAAGGACATGTCCTTAAACATTATATATTCTAGTGATTTTAATCTAGAATTTACATTATTTTAATCCAAATGATATTTTAGGTTTATAGTTTTATATAATTAGGACTAAATCATAAATGTTAAACCCATACATTACAAGTGTACATCTATATTCAGTATCTATTTCTTCCCTAAAACAAAAAATCTTAAAAAAACATGGTTTCTTTTCATGAAAAATCTTCAAAGTTATCCCCTTGATCTCATCCTTATACCTAATGTTAATTAAACACTATGAAAACATTTTGAAACATAGTATGAGAAAAAATATCATTAAGTGACAGAAAATAAATGAACCATTGGTCCACAAAAACTCATAAAAACATTTTCTTAAAAACATTCATTTTACTTGAAAAATGAATCATATTTTCAAAAAGATCATCATCTTACCTTTTGAAAATCAGTGATTTCAATTAAAACTCATTATTAGGAATATAGAAGTTAATTAGGTATCATGGGTCATCATTTTCCATATCACTCTTACAAATGGAGTAACCAATATGGTAAACCTCAATCTATAGAGTACCCAATGCATTGGAGGTTATAACGTAACCACACTCATCCTTGGTTTATCATGGAACAACACTTCATTGGTCAATAAAATAAAAAAAATATCATTGGTTTATCATATAATAACTCATAATTGGTTAATAATTTAACCTCTATTCATTATGAAAAATTCCCAATAACCATAACATAAACATAAATCATGAAATATTACATCATAAAAACATTCTTTGAGGATAATTACTTATTCTTAAAGAATTTTGTGCACATAAAAATGAGAAAATTTTCAATAACAATAACCATGAAATATTTTAGATAAATATTCCAAACATTAGGGCATGAGGAAATAAAAAAAAATTCTTATCCTATTTATGTTAAAAAACATTAATTTTTTACTTTTGTAAAAATAAACATTTAAAATGGGATTTTTAAAAAGAATGTCCCTTATATAAAACCTTGATAATATCCTTTTTTGAAAATTTTTGTGAGAAATTAAAAATATAAATTCTAAAAAAGTTATTTTACACATATATAAATTTACAAAAAATATTTTAAAATCATGGTAATGAAATTTAAATCTCTAGAAAATAAATATTTCAAACATTTAAAACAAGGTTTTTTAGTTAAAGAATCCCCTACGTTGAGTTTGAAACATCACGTACATTATTAATCTTCCCGAATAATAAAATTTGATTAATTTATACTCTATTTATAAAATTTATTAATTTTTTTTATTCATTTTATATAATTCATTTCTATGTTATATAAAATTACTCAATCATTTAAGTTCACGTCAGACATTTTGACAATATTTGGTACCTAAGTCTAAAATTGATTCGGTAAGTCAAATATGGTCCAAGAGGTCATAATTACATCATCTCCAGAATAATATTTCTTAAATAATTAAAATTTTTATACATAAATTATAATTTTAAATCAAACTATTAAATATGGTTAGGAAAAATAAACTGTGCTACAATCATAGAGATAATAGGTTGTACATACTTGTGAGTAACAATTTTATTTTTCAACGATCACTATGGAAATATGGTAACTATTATTTTATCTTTATATAATTATTATAATATTATAAATATCAAAATAATTCTTTAAACATACATATATATATCATTTTTATGATACGATGATGAAAAATGAATCACATCGCTTCGTGGTGGTGGTAGTCAACACGTACTTATGAATAAAATTATCATTTTCCAGTGTATGAAATGTAAATATTTTAAGTGATATATTATATTTAAATAATTTTGAGTATTTCAGAAATATCATATATAAAAAAAATAATCCCATCAATATAACCAGTCTTGAGAGGCAGGGATAGAAAATGAATAACATCAGTTCGCGAGGCGGTAGTTCGCTGTAAACATTAAAAATTAACTCTTTCCCCATTTGATAGAAGTGAATATGGATTTAAGTCATGAAACTAACATAATAAAATATAATTATACTCATTATATTTTATTTATTATTTTATAATGATTGAAGAAGATTTTAAGGAGGTGGAAGAAGAAATAAAACACAAACACTTCATTAAAAATGATACATCTAATTCGTAAAAGCTCTTTTTATTAACACCTTAAGGCCACTAAGGTTGCTGTTATGACTTAAATAATTCCTCTATAATTAGGGTATGAATTATAGTAAGGTATTTTGATTGATCTTGTCCAAACCCAATGGATTATGAAGTGTGATGAAATGAGAATAAGAGGTGTCATTTTATAGAAGAGGGGAGGAGAAGTCTTGAAATTTCTCAAAATATTAAATTAATATAAATTAATTTTAACTTCAAAATGGATCAAAATTGATTTCATTTGAATATAATATGATTATGGGCGTAAATAATCTCAAAAAAAAAAATTATACAATTTTATGTCACTTTATTGCCCTTATCATTCAATGTTAACACTTATTTAACAATTTTAACTCTTACCGTGACTACATTGATTATTTATACTTTGATGGTCAATATTGTTACTATTAAATAAAAAAACCGATAAATGTATCATGAATTAAATTTTAAAACTTACACAGATAATTTTTTCTAATTTAATAATTTTAGTATCTTTATATAATTTAATTAAATATTATAAGCTATAAAGTAACCATAATGTCAATTTTAAGGATTATTCTTTACTTTGACATTAATAGTATAAATATGACAATTATAATTCAAAAAAACTATTTTATTAAATCACATTCATTTAAAGGTAATCGATATTTTTTTATCACATTAATTATCTCAAATTATATTTATTTTAACATTTTAATAACATTTGATTTATTTTCCTATGAATTATATAATTGTTGCATTAGTGTTGTGAAAGATTTTAAGGTAATTATTAATTTAATAGAAATTAAAAATAAATTATCATGATCAATATATATATATATATATATTCTATATTTCAAAATAGTATTTATATTCGAATTTAGTCTATGGATGACCCCAAATTAAAAATATTTTATCTATTAAGAATACGATTTTGAAATCTTTGTAATTTCATTCAATAAAATATTACAAATATTTCAATCACATATAAATTGATAAAAAATAACAAATATTATAACCATGAATGATTAATGGAAAAACTTACTCATCGAATAAAATTGGGGCAATTATAAGGGTCATTTAATAATCCTTATCATATTATTTTTACACTTAATTACTCGATTTTAACCCGATTTACCCTTTACCATGGTAATAAAAATTACTAAGGTTATTATTCATATTGTTCCAAAATAAAAGTAAGCTATTTGACAAATTTGTACCTAATGATTCCAAATATGGAATCAATTTTTCAAAATTCAAAAACATAGACCCCCGAATTTAATTTAAAATTATACCGTCAAAAATGCAATGAAAAAACCTTTTTTTGGAAAAATTTCCTTTTAAAATATAATTTTTTACTAAATTAAAGTATAAAATACATTTCAAAAACCATAATTGGGTTATTTTAAATCAAAACAAATAAATTAAATTTAAAAACTAATCTAAAATATAATTTAAATTCATAAATACTTGAAAATAAAATACTTATTTCAATAAAAATCCTTATTTTCACTATTAATTGAAAAATAAAACTTCTCAAGAAATTATCAAAATTTCACCATTAAATTATTTTGATATGATAATTTCAAAAAGTATATTAATTTTATTAAAAAAAATCTAAAAGATCCATGAATTAATTATATTGTTCACTTAGAGAAGTAAAAAAACTTAATCATTAAGAAAGTGTATTTGAAGAATAAAATGACATTAAAAAAATTTAGGTGCTTCATTTTATAATCATTAATTGATACATTATTAATAACTAATACCAGTTTATATTTCATAATTTATTTAATATTATTCATTCATTCTAATTTAATGGATAGATTATAAAGATCAAAAAATAAGAATATTTACTTTTTTGTTTAAGCTCAGTGTTGCAAATATTGTATGCTATAGTCTCTACTTTTAATAACCATGAATTTTCAATGGTTTCTTAATATAAATATTGTATTATTCACAAACATAGAATAAATATTTCTATATAATCAATCCACCTCAACTCACATATTCTAAATTTATTCATATATAATTAACAACATTATCTTGAAAAAATTATCAAAATCATTCCAACACATTAGGTTTCTAACAATTAAAAACCTCCAATAATTCCTTTGTTTATTCATGAGTTATTGGACCTGAGATGTTCCAGGGTTATTACATCAGAAAATAATATACCTTAGATCATTTATTATATGGATCGTTGTATTTGTACTCTAGTTCGGCGTAGTGTAAGATCATATTTCGGAATTTGATCAGTATAAGAGAATAAATATTTTAAGTGTTTTTAGGAAATTACTACATGAGTATGATGATTTTTTATGTTTATTTCAACATTTTGTATAGAATAATGAGATAACATCTCCCATTGTTTGTTAAATGGGGTGAGATAACCTATAATCTTGATGGGATATTGAAGGGTTAGGTAGATCTGGGTGTTTGACAGTGAATTGGGTAGGAGTACCCATCTATGGTGAGATGTAATATTAGTTAGATTACATATGTAATCAAGGGGTGATGTGGAGTTCATAGTGAGAATGACCATGGATTCAAGAGATAATGATTTAATTTACTAATTTTAAAATATTTATTTCATGTTATGATGTATGTTTAGTATCTATTAGAATCTAATGATCATATTTCATGAGTGGTAGTGCTTGGGAAGTGGTTATTTGGGAACTAATATAGTGGGAGCCATCCCATTGACTATTAGATTTTATGACTATTCTTTCAAGACTGATATATTTTTCACTAATGTAAGAACAATGGATGATATGAAATAATGGGTATTTGATGTTTGTTGTTCCTTATTTATCATAAGCATGAAATTATAATTTGGTGAATATATTTTTCAAATGATTATATATGAGTTTTATAAAATGGTCTTGGGTATTTCTGGTAAATTTAAAATATCATTATGAATATACATATCGATGAAATATTAGGGTCTGTATCGGAATACTACTTAGGATGGAAGAGGATTGATGATGAGTTGGTAGTGTTTTCATGGGGCGTCATGTTAACTTAAAACCTGATAATGGGGCTCATGGGATAGTTTTATAAAAGTTTTCAATCTAAGAGTATGAATAATTTTCTTTATGTTATATCATAGATCAATTATTTCAGTTAATATATTGATGATATGGATAATATTATGATGGGAATCATCCTTTCAGCCACTTAGTAGTGTGACCCATGAGTTAAAGGAATTGTGTGTGTATTAAAATTTATGATTTACAATTGAGGTATCACCAGACATATTAGGGTTTCAGTAGAAAAATTCTATCATGTTCCTTAAAATTTATTGTATTTGGAATTAATCTGTGACGTTTAAGTCGATTCAACACCCCTGATAACTGACCTATTCTGAATATGATATAAATTTAGGTAAATATCAATACTCTCTGTGTGGGAACATTAATTATTTTAACAATTTGATGGTTTCTTAAGTTTTACACACCATGATGCAACATTGAAATGATATCTAGAGACTTATTTTTTTATGTCTCAAGGGTTATGAATTTATAATAAGGAATTGGGAATTATGATGAGCGGTCCATAAAAATTGCACAGTTAGATGGTGAAATAAATGATTGACCAACATTTTTAGCATTTATTATGGTATTGTGAGGTGAAATCTCTCTTGAATGTGTCATTTTGTGAATTATTATTTCATATTAAGGATTAAAGTGCAATTTTTTATTGAAAATGTAGTTTTTCAAGATCGTTTGTGTTTAGAATATAGTTGTATCTAATTCAGAAACCTTAAAAAGAGGCATCGTTGGATTCCAGTGCATAGACTCAAGATCAAGAAATGTTTATTTATACTTATCAAGGATGAGAAACCATATTTTATGGAGGTATTTCCTAAACCCATTTACATATGATGTTAATTGGCCTATATCATATTGTATGTTATGTATATGTCATATTGTATGAAATATATGAAACCACATAATATTATATAACTTGTTAGGAGATATCATATGGTGAGATATGCAGATATTACACCACTTCATTTCATATTTATTGGTGTACAAAATAGAAAAATCATAAGTGTTGTAATAAATGAATCATATACTATGACTGGAAACATAGGAAATCAAAAATCAAATTTTAACATTTCTATCTTATTTTATGTAATATTTCATTAGTTAACTATGTTTTATATGATAAAACCTATGTTATTATAAAATAATTTCATTTAAATATTAAATATATATATTAGTTGAATGATTATAAAGTTTTTGTAAATGTAACATTACATGAACACTATATAACATTTGACTATATTCGTGGAGGCTTATGGTGCATCCTTAATGCAATGAACCAAAAATTTTCATATATAATTTTTCTTATGAATAAACATGTGTCAAATTTTGTATTATATTATATTAAAAAAATCATTAACTACATAATTAAAATCAACAACACTTTATTATATTAATTTAGATCATTTCATTTAGATGATAGAAATTTTAAATAAAATTTACAATAATATAATGGAAAAATAAACACAGAAAAAATGAAATTAAATAAGAATAATAGGTAAATTTAGATCATCTTGGTATCCTAGATTAATCATGTTTGTGAAAACTACTATAAAAATGAAACAAAACATTGGTAATATAATCAAAATTTTAAAATTAATGAATATATAACCTTGAGTTGAATTGAAGTGAATGATAAATGAAGAGAATATGAGGTATACATATAAAGTAAAAAAAAAGTATTACAACTAGAAATATGATCATTATAATTTTAATATGACTATAAGGATATAAACTTGGCTATTGAAATAGTCATAAGCCCAATTAAAATTTTTAATTGTATGATAATCCCAATTTTTAAGTGGGTTTAGAAGGAACCCTTACATAGCCCAGAGTCCATAAGGAATGAATCATGAATTTGATGTCCTAAAGGCCAAGAGACACAAAGAATTAAAATTTTAAACCAACTCCACCGGAACAACCCCAACCAAGTACCTCTTTAAGACCACACTTAGCTCCCCCCTAAGGTTTCAAATGACTTATGGTTCCCTATGAATATCTGAATAAACTGTGGATATAGGCTTTATATCACTCCTTCATTTATGATTTTTTATTCCCCTATCAGTGATTCTTGATGATTTAATCTATCAGCCTATGATTTCTCTAGTAAGTCTAATTTTGATACTAGTTTTATATGACCTCTGGCCCGAAAGCCCATGGATGACCCAAAGCCTAGTTTCTTGAAGGTCATTGGTGTCCTAAAATCCCTATTACTCAGAGGTTGAGTTTTATTGCATGAAATCCTAATTTAGGTGAATATTACTATTACTACATTATCGCTACAGTACTACAACAACAACTCATAAGTTATCCTCCATCCTAATATCATCTTGGGTTCTTTATGTAGGATTAAAAGATAAGTACCTATCATACACCATCCCAACTAAAAATAATAACTAGAATTTTTTATTATTAAAATTATATTTATGAATCTTATAAAATAAAACATTTAATGAATTTATATGATAATATTATTAAATAAAAGTATTAAATGTGATAAAATATTTAACATGAAGAAAATAATAATTTTATATCTTTGAAAATATATAAGTTTTATTTTGATCATATGGATTCCATTTTTGGAATCATTTCATAAAACATTGGTTTGGAAGAATTTATTTATATTTCATGAATGATAAAATATGAAGATGAATAGTAAAATACTGTATAAGTACTGTTTTTTTCATAGTGTATATGAATGGATTTATGAAGTTTTTATAATTTATATGAATACATCAATTCCCCTTTTACTATGAAATCATAATTAAATTATTATTAAATCACCTTTTTTTATTTCTATTTGATGATATAAATTTTATTATATTACTTTATTATAATATTTTATTCAAAACACCCCTCTCCTTCACTTATAAATACCACCCTCCACCCATTTCTCATCACATTCAAAACACCTTTTTTCAAATCTCTAACTAAATTTAATCCCAAATATCATTCCAATTAACTATAAGTTTTTTTCTCACCAAGTGACCAATATAAGAATGATTAAGTCATACTCTAATGGGGTGCATCCAAAGGAATATGTAATTAACTCAACCAAGTTCTCTCAAGTTCTTTTATTCTTATAAATCTTTGAAATCTATCCAAACCACCCAGATATAATAACCTAAATATCATATATATACTAAAATGTTATTATATTAATCGAATTACAATAATCCTACTCCTTCTCTTTAATTCTAAAATGAATTAATAATCTATATTATTGTGAGTTGACCACCTCAATGGATGAAATATTCCATTTTCATCACCACATCCATGGATTATTTTAATATTATATTGTTGTACAGTTATGTATTAAATGAATAAATTAAAAAATTATTTATATTTTCTAACATTAATATAGATACTATAAAATGAAAAAATAGTTTTTTCTATAAATAAACATTTTATCATGGATGGTATAAACATATATTTGGATGTTATCTTTAAAAAACAATTATAACCCTCATGGTTAGTTCTGGTAAACCATTTTATTGTTAAATTTGAAATTAATAGTGATATTATAATATTATTCATATTTTGGAATGTTTAAATAATGCTAAAATAAAATAAAATAAATTAATTTTATCAGGGTCTGAAAAACGGCCTAAATACACTGATCATTAAATTATAGCATTTATATTGTATGAATAATAATTATTTTTAATAAATATTTTGATTTTAAAATATTTATTAACTTATAAAATAAATATGATCTCAAAATAATTTCATTTATGAAGATATATACCCACTTTATAAGAATATTTGTAAATACAAAGAAACTGATGTGACCTTGGAACCATAAAACAAACATCACCATAAAGGTTAATAATAAAGTAGTTAAGAAAATTAATTTTGTTATTTAGTAAGTTAGACGTAAGCACCAACAGAGTCGAGACCTGAGGTAATGGAGCTTCTTACCCCCTCTTTCCTTTGGGTTATGATTTATCTCTCTCCAACACACACTCTCTATCTATTATTCTCATTTAATTATTCTATATTCTGTATATATGTCCATAAATATATACCTATCTTATTTTTGCTTTATTTTTTGGGTATACATGTTTTTTAATTTTTTTGTATTAATCATATCTCTAAAGAAAACCAGATTAAATAGAACTTTCCTATTCATTATTCCTTTTATTCTTCCAATAAATTAAAAATTTTCACCATCCTTGATTTCTAAAATAATAAATAATTTATGGGAAACCATTTGGGTTCAATTATGATTTTATGGAAAATATTATGCACTTACCTTCTTTTAAAATTAGTAACCCATTTCGTTACACATCACTTAAGAGGTTAATTTTTATATTTACTTTTCCACACATTTCAAGTAAATTTTATTCATTTGGACTTCATATTTAAGATTATGAATCTTTATTCAAATATAAATGTCTAAAAGCAATCAATCCTATCTACTCTTGGGAATATTCATGATATATCCATTAGTTATATTTGAGACAAGATTATGATACCCATTTCCTTTTCTTGAGGTTTTCTTATGATTATGTATTATTTATGATTTTCTTATGTGTAACACATAAGAATTTAGATATTATTATTTTACAAGTTTTTTTTGAATTATACTTACCTCCATTGCATTGGATGATGTTTTCGTCACATTAGATACCACGTATAGTATCCTGATAGTTAGCCCAACATGTTATGCTATGTTGTCTTGGCATCCCTCACTTATGCTTATGATATCATATTTTATATGTTCCCCAAATATTTATGATTCTAGTATCTTATGATATTATTTTTTTTTCCATTTTCCTATTCCTAATATCCCTCTCTTTATAATATCATGACATTCCAAATGACCCATATGTATTAATTTGCCAACATACTTTACTCTGATTACCCCATTACTATGCTTTATTACTCACCCCTTTTATTTGTGTATATACCTAGGTTATTAATTGTAGTAATAGAAGAACAAAGGGACTTAGTATTACATTATATATATCAAAATAAATATTATCTAAATTATTTTTAAGTTAATGTATTTTATACCTAATCTTCCAATGATAACAGGGCTATAGATTTATAGGTTGTATTTTTTAATCTTTTATGGTAAAACTGTTATAATAATATGTGTATAAGACTTCTGTTTCTATAGTTAGTATTCAATAAAGGGATGGTTATTTTTATGTATTATTTTAGAGAACCTAATAATAAATAAATCATTAATAACCTCGATTTAAACCTATAGATTGATAACATAGGATATACTTGTCATTTATGACTTATTATTTGTAATTTCATAGTTACCCTTTTATATTATTATTAATTTGAGTTCTCTCATCCCTAATTGTCCTTTATTATAGTTAATAGGTAGAAATAGGAGGAATCATTTTAACAACCAATTTTATGGAAAATGTAATGATATGCCAAATGAGATTCCTATGATGATGGGAAAGGGAGTCAACAACTTTCAGAAAGTACTTTCCAAACACAATTTAGCTATGAATAATATCTTTAATCATTTGTAATGAAAACCTTCTCCCAAGATATAAAATTTTAAAGTTATATAATTTATGTTATAATGTCCTAAAATATTTATTGGAACCTCATATCCCCTAATCAGGGAATAAATGATTAATTTCATTGACAAGATAATCTTCATCTACCAGAGAATTGTGTAAGATAAAGTTATAACAACCCTTTATTTCTTATATGGATAAGACGATAATTAGTGGAAACTAACCAAGAATATAAAACCTATGGAATATATCAAATTAACGGATTGTGAAGTATTCAATAAATTATTTCTCAACAAATATTTTCCCCAAAATCTCTATCTTAAAATTTAGAGGGGGTTTATTAAACTCAAAAAAGGAGGGAAAATAAATCAGATATTATGAGGAAAAATAGACAAGGATTTCAAGGTATTCCTTTTAATTTTACATTGATCCTAAATGAAAGTTATACTACTTCTTTATTCAATTAAAACTGATTATTTGAAAATATTTCACAATTCATGACTTTTATAGATATGAGAATATAGTATGATGTGCCATTAAATTTTAGGTTTACATTATTTATTCTCAAATTTATCATGGTTTTAAATATAAAAAAGAGGATAATAGTGTATAATATTGGGGTACTAATAGATAAATCTGATAGAGAAAATAAAATCCAACTGCCGACATACCATTGGTGTAGAAAGAATCTTCTTGGAAACTACCTTAAGGGAAAATGAGATGTTTTATGTGTGGAAATAAGGGTAATCAAGCTGATAAATGCTTAAGGGATTTGAAGAAACCACTAAATATGGTGGAATAAAATAAGGTTATGATCAATCCTCTATCTATGGTTCAATGTTGTGACGATGAGGTACATGGGTCTATGCAAGAAAATGCAATAAACCAAGAGAACTTAAGAGGAATCAATGTTATAAACCACCTAATTTATAGGATAAATTTAAATCTTATGCAATTAAAAATATTTATTTGGAGTAAGAAAATGAAATAGTGATAGTTTCACTTACTGTTCACTAAATAATGGAATTTATTTATTTAATTCATGTTCTACGCATTCCCTTATATATAAATGTTTTTCTAGAACTATTTAATCTCCTCTTTGATACCTTGAATTAGATATATATATTTGAAAGAATATAGTAGTGAAGTCATTTCAACCCAAGTATTTAGATATTATCTAGTTAGATTATATGGAATGATTCTTATAGTGAATCTCATAATCCTTCCTTTAGTATGATTTGATGTTATACTAATAATGGATTGGATCTTATTATAATGATATCACATCAAAAACTAAGAAAAGGAAATCTTTTTCCATATCACAAACCATTCTATGAGCCTATAAAAATTTAATGATTATAAATTACCTTTAAAAAATACCTTAGTGTTGTGGGTATTATTACAAAAAGAAGAAGCATGTCATTCTAAGATGATTTAGACAAAGGAATGAATCAATCTTATGGTTTCACCCATTATGATATAGTATAATGATGTATTTATTGAAGAGCTATTTTTTCTTCCTCATTATCATGGTTTTGAGATATTAATTGAAAATATACCTATATTTGTACATATTTTTAAGACTCCCCATAGAATATCCCCCATTGAACTATAGGAACCAAAGAATAATTTTTAACAAAATATGGATAAGTGTTTTATATGACCAACTACTTTACCAGGGGTTGAGTTAGTCCTCTTTGTTATTAAGAAGAATGGGTTAATGGGTTTTTTCATTTATTATTATAAATTCCTCAAGATCACAATAAAGAACAAGTATCCACTACCAATGATTAATGGCTTGTTTAATCTACTATACAGGGCTCATTACTTCTATGAAGTTATTATTCATTTAATATATCATTAATTTAATTTGAAGTAGGAAAATATTTTCCCAACTATATTTAAAACATGGTTTGTACAATATAAGTTCATTGTGATGCCCCCAGACTCATTAATACTTTATTAATTTCAATTTAATTTATAAATAATGTCTTTATAGATTACCTTGAAAATATTGTGATGGTCTTTATAGATGATATTATCATAAACATTGAAATAAATAAGGCACATGAGGAGTATTTGTGTACCATGATTACTGCGTTGATAATGGATAATATATGTGAAAAGTGGTTTTAATGTGAGTTTTGGATAGGGAAAGAAACATTCATGCCGAAACTTATTACTAGAAAGGGGATATATATATATGGATCCCTCAAAGGTAAAGGTGATTAAGTATAGAAGAAACCAATATTTGTAATAAATATCCTCAGTTTTCCCAGATTGGCTAGGTACTATCAATGATTTGTGAAAAATTTCACATCATTGTCAAACCCACTAACCGAACTAAATCAAAAAGGAGTATTGTTTTTTTCTTTGGATTGATTAATGTGAAGAGAGATTTAAGGAGTTGAAGTATATGTTAATTACTAAACCTTTAATCAAGCTATAATTAAGTAGAGATAATTTTTTGATATATAGATTTTCTAAAAAGAAAGTAATAGGTTGTGTACACATGAAAAATTATAAAGTAATATCCTATGCCCAAAGAAAGTTAAAGATTAATGATTAGATCTACATAAAAAAATAATTTTGAGTAAGATATAATAATCTTCTCACTAAATATTTGGATGCATTACCTATATATATAGAAGTGTGAAATAGGTATAGATCATAAGAGTCTCAAGTATCTATTCACATATAAAGATCTAAACATGTTCCAAAAAAGATAGATAGAGAAAATAAATGACTATGATTTATCAATCAATTACCAACCTAGGGAGAAAAATAAAGCATCAAATGATCTAAGTAGAAAATATACTACAACATTATCTATGATGAGGATTGAGAAGGATCCAATATTTTTGGACATGAAAAGGATGAACATGATAATAATAAAGGAAGGAGAAACATCTTAAATTACATAAATGATCGATTAACCATCCATTTGGATGAAGATTAAGGAAGATCAAAGTGATGATATTGAGATAGAAAAAAGGTGGACACTATAAGGAGGGGTAAAGACTCAATGTTAAACCTTAATAAAGAAACATATGTGAGATTTATAACATGTCCATATATACCACCAAATCATGAGATAAATAAATAGATATTGAATAATTCTCATTATTTAAAATTACCTATCCATCTTGGAGGAAGAAAGATAAATAGAGATCTATATAAGAACTACTGGTGGGATAATATGTAGAATAAGATTGCTGAATATACATCAACATGCTTAGTAGGAACAAAATTGATGTCATAAAAGAAAAAGTATAAGGGGATTATTTATTTTTTACCTATAATAACTTAGACATGGGAGAAAATCACCATGGATATTTTCAAGGGCCTTTTAAATATATCTAATAAAAATAGTGTCATATTAGTTGTGGTGGAATTTCTTAAAAATACTGCTCACATTGTCACCATTTGATAGGGATTATAATTTTATCTACTTGAAAAGGTAAATATTATAAAAATAGTGAAGTTTCATGGAATACCAAAATCTATTTTATCTAATAAAGATATGATGTTCTCCTTAAAGTTTTATAAAATCCTTTAACATTACTTCAACATAGAGTTTAACTTCAGTATAGATTATCTCCCCAAGACCTGTGGATAATTTTGATGGACTATCAAGACACTTGAGGATATATTGAGAGCTCTCATTAGATATTTCAAAGGGGGGTGAGATTAATATATTTACCTGGTTGAGTTATCATAAAATAATAACTTCCACTCAATCATGAATATAGATTCTTGTAAATACCTTTATGAGAAGAAATATAGAACTATAACATGTTTGGAATAAGTTGGAGAACATTATTGAGTATATCCTTTCCACTTTGTTTCTTTTTGATATTTTTAATTACTTGCTTAATTTTTTTTGTATTTTGATGAAAACTTCTATCACAATTTAATTCATATCTTTTGATCAATATTAGGTTAATCTTTGTAGAAATTTGATATTGAATACTGTTAAATATTTTTATCTTTTATTATTATTATTCTTTTATTATTATTATTCAATTAATTCTTTATAAAAACTATTTTATGATGTTCTATTTAAAAATATCTTGCATAGCTAAAATTATGGTGGTTCGTTTTTTTAAAAAATAAAACATATTTTGTATTCCTTAATCTATGATAATTATCTTATATATCCAAATATTCATAAGCAAATAAACTTATATATGTTAAGTATTAAAATTTTTATAAGCTATTTTTTAAAATATATTATGCATGGATAAAAACCACACATTGAAAAAAATTGGTAAGTATAATATGTTCTGCATTCCATGAAGCCTAAAAAATATGTTATGTATTCCTTTCATGGTTGAATATTATATTAAAAATTACAATAGAGTTAATAATTATATTACATATTAATATTTTTTTAAGGTAAATTATGTTACACATTATAGTGGAGTTGTGAAATTATATTATGTATTGGTCTTAATGATATAACACATGAATTTTTTTAATCCATCTAAGTATAAATATACTATAAATTCCTTTTTATTAAAATATATATTATTCATGAAGTTAATTTTATTACATATTTAAGTTTCTATATTTTTCAAAAATTATTAACAACTTACACATTATTTTAAAAATTCGTTCATTTTTTTAAAATGAAATTATGAATTATTTTTAAGTATATAATATTTTTTATTTATTTTTTTTAAATTGTAATATATTATGAAATGATTTAAAGGTTTTAAGAATTCCAGTGAAGTAATATCAAAAGATAAAAATTATGGATATCAGATTATATGATTAGGATTGTTTTTCCAACAATGTTTTTGTTTCCCCATAAGGTATCCTTTCATGTCATAGTTTTTTATTTTTATTCTCTTCATTAGTGAATATCCTTGTAATTTTTTTTTCACATTGTTCATTATTTTTCAATATATAGTTTATGGTAGTATTTCTAGGTTTATATTATTCTAACCATTACTAGAAATAATGAGAAGTTGGGGAATACTCACTTGAAGAAAAATCATGGATAATATGCTTAATATAATTAGTCATTGGACAACTCATATATAAATAATGGTCTAATAAAGAGAAACTAAGGTACACATGATTCAACTATTACTAAAGTAATAAAAATTTTCCATGATACATCATTTATACACCGTTTCTCTCAATTTATAAGGTTAGGATGGTTTTCCCGAAGCTATAATATTCTACTATTTTTTCAAAGGGACAAATATTCATGTCTCCACCTGAGAAAATAATTTTATTGTTTCATTTTATAAATTGTTTTAAATTTTCATTATACCATATTTTTATGTTGTGAAAAGTGTTTATCATTTTATGACACAAATCACACGCTATTTTTCCTCCAATTAAAATTAAGTTCTTCAATTATGAAAAATAGATCAAAAATAAGTATCAATTGTGTTATTTCTTATCCCAAAAGGTTGAAATTTTGGGTTATTCCACTATGTACACAAAATTTAGGACTATTGGTTGTGCCTCCAGGTGAAAAAATAAAGGATGGTTTGTGATGCCTTGGTTTGGTGGAATTCAGGTCCATAATAGTGTCTTAAATCCCTTTAAAAAATGAGGTTATATAGGATATCATTTCACTCAAGGAGTAGAGAAAAGTTAAGAGTATATGTAGGATCCCTTTGATCCAAACTATTATATAAAATTTACTATTATTTTTTATTTTATATTCATTACACCTTAAATTTGAATATTTTACATATTCTTAAACTTGAATTTATTATATGTTTAAAAATGAATCTAAATTTTGTTTAAAGTTTTAAACTAGTCAATTCTCTCCCGAACATGTAAATAAACCACTTTAGTAAACAAATGTAAGCTGTTGGGACCTGAACTGGTTAAATAAATGTCATAGAAGGCCAAATTCATACAGTAACACATCAAAACACAAAAAATTGATAGATGAGATGTGTTGAAAATAGTCTATGATACCTGATGTTTTATGTTAGGGATATGATGTTCCTTCATATATATCCATGGGAGAGATTCTTGATTTTGGGGCATAAGGAAAAGCTAAGTTCTAGATACACTGGCCCCTTTTGGATTCTTGATTGCATTAGAGATTTGTCCAATAAAACTTCACTCCAACAAAACTTTTCTCAAGGGTATGACATATTAAATGTACCCCTACTATCACTACTAAAAATACCCCATTTATCAGCGCTAAAAATGGCGTTTAATAGCACTAGAAAAGTTCTATTAAAGGTGGCGAAGAAAAATGGGGGTTCCCCTTTATTAGCACTCCGAAAAGTGCTGATAAATACCCCTTTTATCAGCACTAGAAAAAAGCGTTGATAAAAGGGGTCCATTATCAGCGCTAAAATAAAGAGTTGACAAAAGGGTCCTTTATAATCACTTTATTTGTAGCACTGATAAAGGAACCCTTTTATCAGGGATTTTTTAACGCTGATAAAGGTTAAAAATATTAAAAAAATTAAAAAAATTAAAAAAATATGCCATTCGAGGGGATTTTATAGAACTTGAGCCCCGCTTTTATAGAACTTTTCCACCCCCTCCAGCACCCGCACGCACCACGCCACCCTTTATCAATGTTATCCCCCACCCTTTATCGGTGCTAGCCCCCAGATTCACCCATGCACGCACATCCTTACTTCCACTCGAATTTTATCTCAAGACCTCCCCCCTGCGCGCCTGAAGCCTTTTCCACTCCCCTATATTGATTTGTAGTCCTATTAATGATATATCTATTTATTTATATATATATATATTTAGTTATATTTATTCGTATAGTAATATTTATTTATATTAATATATATTTATATATTTATGTTAATATATATAATTATATTAATATATATATATAGTTATATTAATATATATATTTATAGTGATATTAATATATATATTAATAGTTATATTAATATATATATATACTTAGATTAATATATAGGTATATAAATTTTCATATATTTGTATTTAAAATAAAATGGATATTAGTTATTATTTTGATAAAGCTAATATATTTTATATGTAAATATATTTTATTATTTATATTTATAATTAAATTTTTATGTGTGAATATATTAAAAATATGTATATATTGTTATATATTTGATTATAAATAGTAGTGAATTATAAAAAACTATAAAATTTCAAAAACATAATATCAATATGAATGTAATAACTTGGAATAAATTCAGTTCCCACTAAAAAAGCCAATAATACCCCCTTAAACGAGTCTAAAAATCCACAAAATGATAAAAAATTGGGGTATCCTGACTAAAAACTCAGTTTTAGAGGCATTCTAGGCCTTTTTTGAAATCGAAAAATGTGACAAAGGCGTTTCCTCACTTAATAGAACGTATAGCTCGTTGTAGGATTCGATTTGATATGTGGTAGAGCTCAAACGGACACCTGGATCAATAGTTATGGCCGTTTGAAGTTCGAGTTGCGTTTTCAACATATTTTGGATCCTTTTGTAATTTTTTTATTTTTTTAGTCATTAAATTGTTATTAAATGAAAATTACTCCATAATAATTAGCATATTATTAATTATTATTTTTTTAATTTTTTATAAGCCATTTTCACTAAATATCTTATATATTAGGTATATTAAGTGTAAGTGTAAATGTATATTTATATTTATCTAAAATATATTTAAAAATTATATGTTATATTTATATCAATATAACTATATTTATATATTTATTTATTAATATATTATTTTAAATTATTTTTTTTGAAGTCGACCCTTTATCAGTGCTTAAAAAAACGCTGATAAAGGACCCCCTTTATCAGCGCAACAAAAAAAAGCGCTGAAAAAGGGGTCCCTTTATCAGTGCTAAAAAAGCACTGATAATGGGTGTACCTTTATCAGTGGTAAAAAATATCTGATAAAGGGGTACCTTTATTAGTAATTTTTTTAGCACTGATAAAGTTACCTCCCTTTATCAGTGCTTTTTCATTAGAATTGATAAAATTTGGTGCCGAGAAAAACTCTTTTTGTGGTAGTGTATAGAAGAAAATACCAGATTCCTCACATTTACTAAATTCATAGGTGGTATAGTTGGATAATTATCTCTCTTTTGAGGATCATATGGGGATGATCTTGGACTATAGAATCGATCTTCTATACAGCAAGACAACTCATCCTGTCAAAGTACTCTGGTGAATCAATAAGTTTGAATAGGGAAGATGGTAACTTGAAGTTGAAATTAAGCAGAAGTACCCTCAATTGTTTTTCATCTTAGTGCATGAAATAAAATTTCAAGGATGAAATATTTAAAGGGGGAATAATGTAAAGACCTAGATTTTTATATATAGAATATTATTTCTTGAATAAACATGTGTCTTATTTAGGAATGTAGTATAGTATAAAACTCATGCAAAACATAATAAAAACCAAAAACACATTATTATATTAATTTAGAACATTACGTTTAGATGATAATTAAATTATTGGGGTTATGGTGGTAGTCGGTGATCCATGGATTAAAAAAAATCATTTTTGAAAGTAAAAAACGTGTTTCCTCTTATGATTCGAGCCCTAGTATGGTTCTGAGCATCTCGCATAAATTAAAGGCGCATAAAAATGTAAACCAAAAACATACCTTTTTAAATATCAAATTTTCGCTCAACATATTCTTGTTGATGGTGACCCCTACTTAGAGTATTCATTGAAAGATCATACTAGATCATCCACATGCCCTTAAAAAATCTGTTCTCTCACTGTTAATAATAATCTGGGTGCTAGTGTGGAGTTTCGATGAGTCCTTTAGTGTCGTGATGATCACTGTGATCTGTTGTCTTCGATCCATCGAAATTATTCTTGGATCGACACATCGAGAGGGGATTTATTTTTCTATAAAGATAGAGGAGAGGGATTCTCTAATTCTTGGTGAATTAATAGTTCTCTAAGATCTTTTCCTCTCCTGCTTATATAGTGGGTGAGAAAATTACGCGAAAAGGGTTCCCCGACCCCATGAATCAATGACCACTAAATAACAAAGTTATAAATAATATTGAAAAACTAAAATATGTAAAATTATTATTTATAATTTTATATCATACCAATAATATATATATATATATATATATATAATATATTACATGATAAAAAGTGAGCCATTTAACTCGACCCGTAATTCCAACTTAATATTAATCGAAACTGGAATATTAAAATAATATTCATCTAAATAATTTTTTCTCATACATAATTAACTTGTAAATACTTCTGATAAATAAATTAAATACCAATTATTCTTTACTTGAATAATATGAATTTATTTATTTATCTATGATCGATATCTTGGACAACACTCGAACCTCATGGTGTGTCCCACAATTTCCGATGTACAAATTTAACTGAATAGGGTTGATTCTTGAATACGCTATTATGTGTGACTTTTTAGGACCTTATCTCAATAGAAATGAACAAGATACACAAACCACGAGTGGAGTATATAAATACTTCAAGGTCCCTAAAGATATAATGAAATACCTAGCAATGAAAACTATTCTAAAAACAAGCACTGTGTAATATAATCTATTTTTCCTTAAATAACTCATAAATAAATATGAACACTTGTGTCATCCATATTTTCTTTCTTTATTATGTTTTTATCTGACTGGACATATTAACGATCGACTACCTTGTAAAAGTTCTTATGAAGGTACTACCATCATGATCAATAAATCCAGAGATATATATAACATCCTTAATATAGAAGCAACAAATCCTTTCTTAACCGTTCAACCAATTCCATACCACCAATGTTGTACTAAACACAAGCCACCTTTCCAAAATTTCAATATCATGGTGTTTTCCTTGCATCAAATTACGCAATCAAATGGAACACAATGGTAATGGTATCAAGTCATGAGACTAATACATATGTCCATATATAAGAACAACCAATGACGCCCAAAACATAATGTGTTCATATTGGTGGGTCTATCCTCTTGATCTCGCTACTAGATATCACCAACTGTGAACTTCATGAGAATAAGTCTCAGTGATTATGATCCCCCATAACTTGATAGTCAAATATCAACTCTGTCAAGTCAATATAATGTATCTATACCATAAGGCATTTTTTTATGATTAATGTCATAGTGTTTTATGGTTCTCATTATATATTGGGATCTAACATAACATTTTGATATGAAAATTAATCTATTTACATTACCATTAAATAGTGGACGAAGAAATGTCTACACTATAATGGTAATAATAAATCAGGAATATTTAACTGTATACACTATATGTTAATCAAAAGTGTTATTCATGTTGGGTCTAGGGAACTAACTATTACAAAACTCCCACTTTCTCTAGATCCAGCTTTCAAATGATCCTTGTTATCTCTCACATGATGAATATAATGTTTCTAATGAGTAACAACTTTATCTATTAGACCTTACACATTTATTCTTCTTGAAAATTGTTCTATATGCGACCATATATCCTTGGGTAAATCTTCTCAAGAGATAATATCTCTGAGCATATAACTTTTTTCCACTTTCATAACTTGACATCTTGGATAATACCAGTAATACAATAAGATAGTTTTGATTTCTTCACTTTTTATTCTCTAGGATATAAATGATATTTTCCTGGTATAAAGTAAATATTGGTAATATAATTTATTGTACATATCATGGGATACATGATTGATCGATCACTGATGTGTATGGAAATCAACATACCAAAATAATCTCCTTATATTCCCATGCATGTCTACTTGGATGGATTTATGCCATGTGATGTTAGAAAAAAATTCATCTCAATATCTTTAACAACTAGTATTTTTTAATACAATTTTAGTATATGTACGATTGACTAGGTCCAAGAAACTGTTATATAAAATTTATTAGATCTTATTCCCTAGAACATTGGTTTCTACTTTAAGTCAATCAGAAGAGAATTTCTCTCCTCCTGGCCTTAACAAACTATAATACCAAGAGTTATTTTCATATGTTTTTGAACATATTTCACATGGAAAACAATGGTTCTCCCACTATCCTTTGGTTGACACCTGGAAAACCTTTATTAAAAATGAATGCTCTAAGATCTTGTTTCTTAATTTAATACCATGCTATATTTATGTAACTTTGAACCTTTATTAGCATACTATAATGTGACCATCCCTTTCTAGTTGAATCATGTAGACACCTTTTACAAATGGTGTCCATGAAATCCAACACTCAATAAAATGATCATAGAATGTCGCTATGAAAATTAAAATTCTAATTGATTTTGTCATAATCACTTATTATTATCAATCACACCTTATTGGTACTTCTCTTGTACAATCCATGTATCATATCACTTGAATACCCACAACATTATTCAAAATAAAAAATCTCATTTCCACTTTGATGCATGGAATCCATTACCGAATTTTAATAGAACTTGTCAATATTAACTGATATTCATATAATCCTTACTTATAGGAAATATTATTCTATATTAATAATTTATTACCAACCATAGTTAATATAAAACCACCATTATGGTTTTAAATTTCCATCATAATATGTGTCTTTGGAACATAAATTTTCCTCTTACACTTGTGGAAGTTTTTTCTTTTCCAACTACTTGTGCATCTACGATAATGACTAAACCCATGTATATATTTCTCTTACTATATAAAGTAGAGATATGTTCCCTTTTATAGAAATGTATTCTATCACTTGAATACCTCTCTTCTATCATAGTTACTTTTTGTAGTATCCTAAGAAACTTTAGGTATATTTAATTTTGATGCACAATGTGTTTTTCTTGATGAAAGATTTCTTATATCCTTAAAAACGTTTTTCATATAAACACTTGTTCTTCTGAAACTATAGATTTCCATCATATTATGAATCATATAATATCTATTTTTCATGATAGTTAGCATATGGTAATAGGATTTCTCTGTTATTTGAAAATCATGTTGTGAAATATAATTGAAATATTTGGAAGTTTAAAGATTGATAATACTAACATCATGACTCTGATGTATAAAATGTGTGTCTAGGAATTTATCCATGATACATTTTTTTGATAAAAAATAACATGTAATACATATCAATGAACCTCATATTTACATCAATTCCATGATGTAGATAAGGTAACATGCAATTAGTAATGACTCCACACTACATTATATTGATTTATGAATGCTTGGTCAATATATTCTTTGACATGTTGGCCCAAAGAAAATCATTTCTTCTAATCATGAATTTATCATAATTCTCTTTATAATTCCTTTATTACTTAAAGGAATATTATGAATAATATATACCACTAGCTTACCCTTGGAATAGTTCACGCTCTCTTGCTGAACTAATTTTGAAAGCTTTCTAGAATACCTTTATTTTAAAAGGTTTCTTTAACAAAACTAAATATGTCAATAATACATAAGTTATTTAGTTATACTAAGTCAAAATACAAAACTGGGTATATCCATGATGTATAATTTTAGTTCTACTTGAAAAATAATTATTTTCCACAACTATGTATGCAAGACTTATATTTTTTATTCATCGCATATTGCCTATGATTCATGTACCACAAGACTATTTATTTAGTATGAGACACCACAAACAATATTCATTCCTGAAATTTGAATAATGTCACCTTATATCCAATTTACACATGAGATAAATGTTTTGGTTATTCTCAATAATAGTTTGACTAGAATCGTCAACTTGGAAATTATAATTTATATGTTTCTCACTTCTGACTTAGGAATCACCCTTTCTCATCCCCTATGATAATACAGCATACTTCCTATAATGCTTCTATTACTTACTTGGTAAATTTATTTTAATAAACACATGTGAAAGTCATATTTTATTTAATTGACAAGAATTATGATGGAAAAATTACATTAATTTGATGAATATAAACTGAGGAAGAAGTGGGTACTAGATTCTTCAATTTGGTTCATTACATTTAACTTTGATAAATTTATTTAATAATATGAAAAGAAAACAACCTCCTATAAATTACCACTTTCTTTGAATGGAATTGTGAACTTGGCTTTTGAATTAAACATTCCATTTGAATTTTCATATTTTCTTTAAATCTATTTTCTATAAGAACTTAATTTTAACACATCTTTATTATTTTTATTACTTTGTGAACCTTAAATAAATGTTAATGAAGTGATTATTCCATTATGTTCATCTTGTAACCTAAAAAAATGGTGTAATTGGGAGTAAGAGTGGGATTCCTTGAAAGATTGTGACATGTCTTTCATATTGAAACAAATCTAGTGTAGTCTTTACATTCAAATATTTCTTCACATTCTTCTTGTAAGCTTCTTGGATATGAGGATACATGTTATACCATTCATGTCTTTATGTAGTGACCACAACTGAAATCTTATGTTGATGACAATATAATTACATAACCAATATATGCTTGATACATGAGTCTTATATGAGTAATTTTACACCCTCTCTTCTCGAGGTAGCTTAATAGGTATTGGGACACCAACACTTTGAGTTTACAATATCATAGAATTATACCCAAGAACTTTCACTACACTTCAAAATTCGTGCCAAATAGGTCATTTAATTTTTTTAATTGTCATAGTGTATTTTATTATATTACTTTCCATTTTATAAAAAAATAAAATCCAGCAGATTATTAATTTTATATTGATTATCGATTTAAACATCAAAAATTATTTTAATCATTAAATGTCTACCTCTATTTTATTGAATTATAGGAACCCTCTATGCTTGAATCGGAATACGTTGTCACTTGAGTATTCTAGTGGTAAGGATCCTTGTGCTTCCTCTCATAGTATATAATATTTGGCTACTCCACTACTTATAGGGTTCAAGGTAGGAATTTGACCATCCAACCGCATTAAATCGGGGTCCATTAATATGTTGATTGAAGTCCCAACTTCAAAAATCATAAACTTATTTTCTTAATTCTTACCTATAAAATGATAGAGAGTTAGATTTAGTCAATACTTACTACCAATTTAGTCAAGTCAACCCACAACTCTCATAAGAACTCCCCGGTAGTAAGAGGCACCCTCAACTTTGGATGAAAAGCACCCTGAACACGTAGTTTTGTCAAAATTCGAATGACAGAAGGAATTTACAAGTTTATATTACTTTGGGGGTTTTTTTGTTTTTTTCTTTTGATTAATATAATCTATTTCTATTAATCTTGTTCATATATGTTGTGGCACTCGCAACTAAACATTAATAGAAAAAAATTCATAACTTCTTTATAAATTTCATTATTTATTAGTTTATGTATTTTCCCACTATTATAAAATGCATAAAATAATAAATAAATTCATAAATTAACTCTACTACCTGATTGGTCATGAGAATCTAGTTGATCCATTTAAATTCAATGGATCAACCATGATGTAGGGGAATCATACCTGAGTCTTTTATTGACTCTTGATGTAGCTCTCCCCTTCGAGTATGTCCAATTCTCATTTAGAGTAACACCTCAACTTTTCATTGTCTTTGTCTTATACCATTCTCATCATAGAAAATCATCTCATCTTGGTGGTGTCCACGTTGTACATCATCTTTGTCAAATTGTACAAAAATACTTATGTGTAGGTGAGGAGGACTAGGGGTGGAACGTACATGAAATGAATATTTATGTTCATGTCCTTATGAATATTAAATAAAAGAAATGATTATGTGAAGTCCATATTAATTAATTAAAATAATCACACATAGTTAAAATAATTAATTAAATAAAGGTAGACATACATTGGTCGGGTTCTTTCTCTAGATCGGTCGGTATAAAATTTAAGCATGATAAAAATTAAAATGAAATAAATAAAGTATGAGGGAATTAATTAAATTAAATGAATTAAAAATTAAAATAATTTATTTCATTCAAATTTAGTCCTTAATTAATTAAATTTAAATACCAAAACATAAATTAAATAAATAAATTTAATTTAAATTAATACTAAAATTAAATAAATTCTTTTCAGGTGGTAAAATTATTATTATTTAAATCAAAATTAATATTTTAATTAATATTATTTAAATACCTCATTATCCCTGAGCTGTCCCAAAGTAGGTCGCACCAAACCTACACAGACCTATTTCAGGCTGCAAAACCTGTGTTAGGCTATTGTAGACCAAGCGGGATTGTCCAAACCCATTCCGGGTCGAGAAGATCTGCTTGAGGCCATGGAAGGTCATATCTGACCCAAAAAGACATAGCATGGGTTATCTATCTTATCAAAAGGATTTCGGGGTGGTAGCACTCTTGGTAGAGCTGCTGCAAGTCGCTGGTGTGAACAGATTTGGCAGCAGCTCGACATCAACCGTCTGTGTTTATGGAGATGGTGCTGGTTAGAGGTGAGGGGAGGACCCCACAACACTCTCACTAGGAATAGGATTCAATAATCTAAAGGGAAGAGAGGTCATAAGCTTGGTCGAGTCAGGGGCAGTGGGGTTGTCTATAGGAGTCGCCGGGGTTGTCCTCCTGAGGGAAGGGTGAGGTGACCCCTACGGTAGAATCCAGCGGAGGAGGTTGTGGTAGGAGGCTGGCCTAGAATGGTGGTGATGAGCACTAATTCTCCTTGGTTTTAGTGGGTTTCTTGGATGAACGGTGGGTGAGAGAGACCTATGGAAAAAATATCAAAAAGGAGATTCTTTCCTTTTTCTTGTTTGTTGACTTATGTAATGTTCAATAGCCCCACTTATCACATTTTTTGTTTTGTGTAGAATTTTAAACATGATTTTTTGTTCTAAGGATTTTGGATTATACTTTTAATTAAATTAATAAAAATAGTAAAACAAAATATTATAATTACTATGATAACAAAACTGGTGAAAAAAACTGAAAAACACTATTCTGGTGACCGACAGTCCAGTCAGTATTATGGTTCATCAGATTCTTGCTGACTCTAGCTAGAATAAGGTTTTTCTATGGAAATTTCTATCATCAAAACAATTTTAATACTCAAAATTAACCATGAATGTTCAATAAAATATTTTTTTGGATGTCCATAACTTGGATATTCGAAATCAGGTCGTCGTGTAGTCAGTCATTGGGATTGATTTCAGACCCTCTAATTAAATTTAAAGCTAATTTAATTTTACTTGGCTGAGATAATTTAGGATATCTCTCTAATACCAATTAAAGTTACCAAGGATGTGGAAGAAGCCGATAGGGAAACGATTAAAAAAACTCATCACTAGAGAAATGGAACTTTTCATCTTTGGCAATCCAGGCCCCGATATGGTCCTTAGGATCTCATGTCAATTATAGAATCACAAAAAACATAAACCAAAAAAATACCATTTTCAGAACTAAATGTGTGGTCAATGTATTCTTTTTACAAAAGATCGCGTCATAAATGATCCATAGATGTGTCCCTCTTGATTGTCCACAAGCACTTCAAAAATATACACACTCACTGTTCAATGTAATTCGGGTGCTTGCGCAGAGTTCCGAAAAGTCATTTGGCTTCATAACGATCACCATGATCCATTTCCTTTGATCCATTGAAGGGATGCTCAGATCGGCGCTTGGAGAGAGGATTTCCTTCTATATAAATCAAATGGAGATAGAATCTCTCATTATTGGAAAATAAATAGCGCACCAAGAGATTCTCCTCTCCTAATTATATAATCGGTGAGTAAATTAACCGAGAAGGGTTCTTTGACCCTAGATTATCAACGCCCACAAAATAAGTAATTTATTAAAAATATTTATGAACAAAACTACATGGAAGTATTATTTATAATTTTATCACATACCTGTAACATATATTAAATATATTACATGATAAAAACAAATCCATTTTACTCAAATCATGATTCCCTCTTAATATTAAACCGACTTGGAATAATAAAATAACATTCATTTGAATAGTATTTTATCGTATTTACTTAACATGTTAGTAATTTTAATAAATAAGATAAATACCAATTATTATTTACTTGAATAATATGAATTTATTTCTTTATTAGTGACCGATAACTTGGATAATACTGTAACTTCATGGTGAGGCCCACCATGTCTTATATACCTATTCAACTGAATAAGTTGGATTCTTGAATAATATATTGTGTGTGGCCCTCTTGATATTTATCTCAATATCAGTGAATAAAATCCATAGACCAAGATGAGAGTCTAGAAACACTTCAAGGCCCCCAAATGGATATGATAATTCATTGTAATAAAAACCAACCTATTAACACGCACTGTATAATATAATATCTTTTTAATTGTATATATAATAAAGAAGGAAGCAAATTTGTGTCATCGACTTTTTCTTGGTTTATTATTTTTTATTATGACTAGATAGATTTACCCTCAACTACCTTGGCCAAGGACATATAAAGGTACTACCATCCTGATCAACCAAACCAGAGATATATATAACTTGCTCAACCCAGATGTGACAAATTCTTTCTTGACCATTCAACCAATTCCATACTTCCAATGACGCACCCACCACAAGATACCTCTCTATGATTTCAATATTATGGGGTTTTCCATGCATCAATGTATGTGATTAAATAGAACACACTCGTAATGAACTCAAGTCAGGAGTCCAATATACATGTCCTTAGAAAGGAACAAACACCGACACCCTAAACATGTGGTATTTATTTTGTTGGTTCGATCCTCATGATCTCACTACTAGAGATCCCCAAATGTGAACTTCATCAGAAGAAGTCTCAATGCTTATGATCCCCCAGAACCAGATAGTCAAACATCTACAGGGTCTAGTTAGTATGATGTATGTATTCCTTATGACCCTTTTTAATATTAATTCCATAGTATGTTGAAGTTCTCATTATAGTCCGATATCTGCTATATCCTTTTGATACAACATTTAATATATGGACATTACCATTAAATAGTGGACACATAAATTTCCACACTATGATGGAAAAAAAACATCATTTATATCTAATTGTATACCTGATATGGTAATCAAAACTATTTTTCAAGTTTGATATAGGAAACACTCTATTGAAACAGATAATTATACCCAGTAAAGTTTATAGTATTATAATGGGATAGTAAATAAACAAAATAGCCAGAATTGGTAAATTTGGATCATCTTGGACTCCCAGAATAATCAAACCCACAAACAATATTGTTTTTTATAAACATAAAATTAGCAATATTATCGATATTTTAAAAATAAATAATATAGAACCATGAGAGGCATTTAATTTAAGGATAAATGTATGAAATATGAGGTATTTTGTAATGATTGAGACTTTGATAGTGTCTTTTGTTTTCTAAATAATTTTTTCATATATTATATATAATTATACTCATAAAAACCTAGAAAAATAAACCTCAATTTATTTCATTAATGAATAATATTACATTTTTCAACAACTAAACCCTAAAAAATGGAAAACATTACAATGAAAAAAATATAAAATAAAAAAAGTGGATGGAAAAAAGTTTGATCTTTTAAATATTCTAGGAAATGTCCCCCCTTGAAAAAAAAACTATATAAATGAAATATAATATTAGTAAACAAATTGATATTTTAGAAAAAGAAAAGATATATAACCTTGAGAGAAATTATAGTTAATAATATATAAAGAGAGAAAATGTATTTATAATAGGTAGTACGACCATTGGAATAGTAATATATTCATTAGTCAATATGAACATTGTGAACTATGACCATTGTTAATAATGTTACTATTAGCTTTAGTGTTTATAAAAAGTAATGAAAAATGATTATTTTTATAGAAATGATAAATTATGACCTCAACCAGTAGAGTCGTGGATTTTGAAGCCTATTTTTTAGAACATGTGAGGGATATTGAATCACTATGATTTACCCTTAACGAATCCAAATAAGGTCTTTAAAAATTCAGGATCAAATTAAATTGACAATGTAAGAAGTTCAACTAAGTGGATATCACCACTAGCTCAATGTTAGTTAAGCCGCCCTAGGAAATTACCACAATCTCACACCTTACCCTTAGGGTGTTTTTTATGTAATAAGGGGTTATGTGTCCAGGCCTTAGTATCATAATTTTTTTATTTCTTTTATATAAATGAAATGGTTATTTTTTCAATCCCATTATCATTATTATGTTATTAAACAAAATATTCAGGAAGTTAAGATGAATTTGATAATTTGATTTTTAGTTGTAAATAAAATTTAATTTTTCTAAAATAAATAAACTTAGGAATTATATATAATGTTTATTTTCAAGTAATATCCTTTTTAAACACTATTTATTTAAATATATATTATCACATAATTTTACAATGGCCTGAGAAATTTTAATATGTGTTATAAATTTGACAATGTCATAAAAACTATTATTTTCCAATAAATAGGATTTATTATTTAAAATTTAAAATTTTAATTTTATAAAATTGTTTTAATAAAATAAAATTTATATTTGAAATCATCAGATCAAAATTATTTTAGGGTTAATTTTTGAGAATTTTATAAAATACTTTATCTTATACTGAATAGTAAAAATATAGTTTTGTGTTTTTATTAGGATTTAGGAATTCATATATATTTAATAATGATCAAATAATTAATTAAAAATAATACATGATCTAAAATATGTTATTTATTAATATTTTATCTTTTTTGGATTTAAATCAATTTAAAAACCTAAAAATATATTTCCAATGTCTAAAATGGAAATTATGATTCAAAAAACTATATTTTGTGGAAAACTCACTTATCCATGTCCAAATTAATATTAAAAAATGGATTTTTGTTCTTGTAGATTAAAATAATATAAAACATGACTCAAATTTCTAAAACCATGAAAAAAAACATGGTCATGCTAATGGTTTTTCATTTTCCACAACCTAGAATTCCAAGACCAATATTTGGGAATTATCAAACAATTCATACCCTTTTACTATAAATACCCTCACATCACCCATTATTATCCACACCAAATATATAATTCATGAATTTATGGAACTTTTACATCCCAAAGAGTCCCCCAAGGTTTCCTTAAGTCCTAAAGTTTCCATCCTCGTGTTTTAGAAAGAAACTCTTCAATGTAAGGGAATTATCCACTTCAACTTTTCCATTCAACTACCTATTTTCTAAATGATGGATTGAAATATTTTTATACCATTTTTAATTATTATATTACTTACAAAATAGTGTTTTATAAGTATACCTTCTTCCCCTACCATTATTTCGTTTCCTTAATCCACATCTTATACCTTCATGCTATATAATTCATTTCTTGAATATCTCACTTTCATATGAAAAGTTGTTATATTTTGAATACACAAACCATTTCCTTATCCATGGTATTAAATTAGATGTAGATATAATTTACCTATTCAATTATTTACAAGTATGAAATTCACATTCCCTTTCCTTGGGTTAAAAATGATGTAATTTTCAATTATTTGAGAACTTATATACGTAATGATTATATATGAAATCTATTCTTTATTCTACATAAGTTATTAATTAAATTATTTGTTATGATAAATGTGCCTCACATGAATTTAGACATATGCTGGGTGTATCATGAGAGTTATCTAGTGAATTGGGTAAATAATTAATCACTATATATGATGTGTTTTACAATACCTTGGTGAATTGCCTTAGTAATTATGATTTATGACACCTTAGTAATAAACCTTGGTGATATGTATATAAATGTATCATTTTTATATTGTATAGACATTTAAATAATATGATTCATGATATATTTTTAGGATATGCAACATTTTACTATGCTCATTCCATATTAATATGCCTTATGGTCAAATAATAAACATTTCCTTTGTCTGTTTCCATACCAGGATTTATGCTTGATCCTTTTTTTTATGTATGTACCAAGGATATGAGAAGTAGTAAAAATAATATAGGGTGAACCTATGAATAATACTTTTAAGTGGATTATAATATTTTTTATATTATTCATGTATTATGTTTCTAATTTCCAGCAAACTAAAACTTAAAAGATCTTGGGTGTTTCAAAGTGTTTTATAATTGAATGAATATTTTATGTATTAAAAAATTTTCATGCCATAGTTGGTATAGTAGAATAATTTAGATATCTTTGGAAATTAGGATCATAAAACATTAGTAAGAACAACAGCGATAAGTTAAAATATAGAAACAATTATTCCAATTTTGGAGAAGTATTAAGAGAGTGGTTTGCAATCAATGAAATCTATGTCTTGATACTGAAATTGTATGTGACGTTGGGAATATTTATACTTAGGGGTAATAATATCAAAAAGGGGATATTATGATTTGACTCCATCATCACCTAGTTGACAACAACAAGCCTTGCTGCACACTTGGTTTGAAACTCCAGGGGGATAATTTTGGTTAATCACGTTCATTTTATGAACCATTATGGATGATATATATAAATTGTAATTATTATTAGAATATATTAAAATAATAACACCTTTAAGAACATGTTATGAAGAATTAAACTCCCTTTAGAATTGCAAGATTAAAAAAAGTAACTTGTTTCTCACTAAGGTATTCTTTTTAGAAAAATTATTAGAAGATGGAGGAACCATGTAAATGATGAGTGAAATAGATAATGCACTAAAAACCTTCCTAACATGATGTAATATATAATTTAAATATCCATGAGGATGATAAATCAGTTATATCAAGTTAGGAATAATAATCTGAATCATATTGAGTGGCCATATTCACCTCATAGGGTACAACTTGTTGTTGGGTCCTTCTTATGGAAACATTTACTTTCCATTAGTGGATCTATTGATCCACTAATTCCCAAAATATAGATTAACTCTTTTGAAAATATAATTTCTATACTCCATTTTTAAAATCCAGGAAAATTCACCTTGGAAATACATCATTTGGAATGAGAAGTTGATCAGTAATAGACATTGATTTAGAACAAGAACTCTAGAAGAGAGATTTATTATACATAGTCATAAGAGTGCAAGAGAATATTTTTTAATAAATATTTTCCCCATTTGTTGAGAAAAAAATTGGGAGTAAATTATTTCAGTTAAAGAAGATGTAAAATGAATCAGTGTGATGATTTTTAAAGAACATTACAAGACATGATCAATACACATATAACCTTTTTATGGACCCTAAGGGAAAGGCTGGTAGGTTCTTTAGTAGACTAATACTTCATCTATAAATAAACCTAAAAATCAATACTATGAAAGATTTAGAGAGATAATACAAAGTTATATGAAGTTTGAAATGGATTTTATAGATATTCAATGGTCACATAGTGTAAATAACTAGAAGAGAGAAATGGACTGAAACTTAGGCATAATTTTTATAATGGAAAAAAGGAAAGAAATAGAAACTGTCCACATCAAACAAATATGGTAAAAAATTCAGTGAAATGCTTTCCTAGGAGTATAAATCTCTACAAGTGAAAAATATATGTCAACATATCCTGGAATTGTTATAACGAGTCAAACCTCAATATCTCAATGAAAATGACAAAGGGATGATGGTGTAAGCACAACCCAAAGTTCAATTTTACAAGTGTGGATAGTTTGGATACTTTTCAAATCAATGTCCAAATCAGAAGTTTACTTAGGAAACCCACCATCAAACTCTAAATAAGCTAAGGGAGTAAGTTCATGGTTTTTCAATCATAATAGATTAAGTATAGGATCTAAATGACGTGGTTGTTTTAAACTCTTTGTGTTCTCAATGTTGGTAAGTTCTTCTTTTATTATGGTTCCACACATTATTTTTATTTCATCACAGTTTAAAAATATTTTATAATCAACCCAAGATATTATAGTTGTAAAATTACTAAATATGGAATGGCTCTCATAATAAAATGCTACGAAAAGCTACAGATGCAAGGAAAATTTAGTGGAATTAAATGGACAACGTTGATTAATTTTAAAAAGGGTGATATTCCATCATGAACTCAACCTAGAAGAAAATCATATAGCATTATTTATGGATATTATTGGTAAAGAAAAAGAAGAATGAGAATGTATAAAGATAAAAATGTCTCTATTTTTCAAAAATGCATTGATTTATTTATTGAATAGTTATATATAATTACCCTAGAAATAAATGTATAATTATCTATTGAAACCATAACTAGATCCAAGATAACATCAAAACCCCTGTATAGATTGGAATCTATGCAGTTAGAGGAATTAGAAATGAAACATCAAGATATTTCAAGGTAAGGACTTATTCAACCATGTGTGTCTCCATGGAGAGAACTTTTTCTCCTTCAAAAAATATGGATGGTTCAATGTGGATATGTATTCATTATAGATAACTTAATGAGCTCATTTTTCAGAAAAAATATCCTCTTCCAATGATTGATGATTTTTTGACCATCTTCATGGGGACTAATTCTTTTCTACTATTAACCTTTGATCGAGGTACCATCAGTTAAGGGTGAATAAAGAAATATCATATATACTACCTTCTGAACAAGATATGGTCATTATGTGTTTTTTGTTCTTATTTTAAACTTGAATAATGATCCTTACATATTTATGTATTTGATGAATAGATTCTTTATAGATTGCCATGATAAATTATTGATTGTATTTATTAATGATATTATAATACATTCTAAAAGTATCAAGGAGTATAAGGATCTTGTAATGGTCATATAAAAACTCTGAAGAAGGAGAATGTTTTTGGTAAATTTATAAATGTGAGTTCTAGTAATAATAAGTTTCAATCTTAGGGAACATCATGACCCGGGAATGAATCTCAGTTGATCATAAGAAGACAAATTTCATGGATTAGTGGCCATGTACTACTATTATAACTAATATTCATAGTTTCTTTAGCCTATAATGGTACTATATAACGTTTTTGAAAAAAAAATGGCTTTATAAACACATAAAAAGTTAACTCAAAAGGTATTTGAGTTTATCTAGACAAATGGGTATGAAGAAAGTTTCTATACCCTGAAGAAGAGGTTGGTTATTTCACCTATTCTTACTTTACCCTGCAATGGGGAATGTTTTTTCATTTATAGTTATTAATCATTAAAAGAACTTGGTTTTTTATTCATATAAAATGATAAAGTGATTTTTTATACATCGAGACAATTAAAGACTCATGAATAGATTTATCCTACTCATGTCCTAGAGTTAGCTATATTCATGTTTACTATGAAGATATGGCGATAATATCTTTCTGGGAAAACATGTGATATATACCCAGAACACCAAATTTTGAAGTATATATTCATAAAATATTAGATTAATATTCATTAAAAAATATAGTAAGATCTAATCATGGACTATGATTGCTCTATTTACTACCATCCTGTGAAGGTGAATAAGGAAGTTGATGCTCTTACTATAATGAAACATGTTAATCTATCGAAGACGTAGATTGAGAAAGACCCCATCTTCTTGGATATACAATGGATAGATTAATAATTCATAAAATCATAGAATATATCCAACATTTCCCAATTTATTCCCCAACTATCTATACAAAATATGATCAAGGAGTCACAAAATGATGATCTGGAGCTTCAAAAAGATATTAAAAGTATTAAATGAGGGGAGCTTCATGAATTCTATATTGATGAACACGGTGTCATTTGGTTTTTGACTATAATTTTTGTTACTTAATCACATAATATAAAAAATATCTATTAGATAATTAACATATCTCATCTCTATCCATCAATCATGGAAGTACCAAGATATACCGTGATCTTCAATAGAACTTATAGTGGGAAAAAATAAAGAAAAATATTAAAGAGTAAACCAAAATATGGTACACATTCCAATAAGTTAAAGCATAGTGAATAAATCTAATGTTATTATGAAACCATTTCCCATACCCACATGATAATTGGAGAACATCACCATGTAATTTTTCACTGGTCACTAGAAGATATCCAAATGAAACAATGTTATATGGGTTTTAGTGGATCAAATCACCAAGAATTACCACTTAATCACTATTCAAGAAGTTTTATATCTTGGAAAAATTGTTAGGATATATATATATATATATATATATATATATAGGAAGTGGGCAGCTTGAAAGGGGAACCACTTTCAATAATTTTTCTGACCATGATCTGAAGTTCACTTTTAAATTCTAGAGAAGTCTTCAACATGCTCTGAATACTAAATTGAATTTCAATACGTCCCATCACACCCAAAATTATTGTTAACTTTAATGGAATATTTATATAGTTGAAGACATGTTGAGATATAGTTCAATGTAATTTAAAGGTGGATTATATCAACATCTCCTATTATATGAGTTCTTATACAATAAAAAATTTAACCCTTGTATTCAAATGTATCCATATGAGGCTCTATATTGGAAGAAATTTAGAACTCCAACTTGATGGAAATAATATGATGAAAAAAAGCTACTTGGTCCGCATAATGTGTAAGAGATGGCTAAAAAGGTTCAAGTCATCCAATTACATATAAATACTTCCCAGATTCGACAGAGAAGCTAGATTGAAAACTATCAAATGGAATTAGAGTTTGATATTGGAGACAAACTTTTCCTTTAAATATCACCATGGAATAGAATTATGAGGTTCAAAAATAATGTAAATATAATACCTATATGTATTTTACCCTTTGAGATAATTTATCGCATGTGATAGGTGACCTATCTGCTAGGAATTATACCAAACATTGATCATGTTCATGATGTGTTCCATGTATCACTCATGAAGAAGAATATACCAGATCATTTATATGTGTGGAATTCGAAGGTGGTACAATTAGAGAATTACTTCTCTTATGGGGAGTATTTGATGAAGATCATGGATCATAGAGACAAAGTAATTTGCAACAAGATAACTCACCATGTCAAAGTGATATGATAGAACTATAAATATAAATAGGTAACATGTTAACTAGTGGAAACAATGAGACATATGTATCATAATATATTATAAAATGAGCAAATGATTAAAACTTTCAAGGTGGAAATTTTTTAAGGGGGAATAATTTAATTACATTGACTTTATTAGTAACTTTTTTCCTAGATAATTATGTCATATATTATATATAATTATACTCATAACAGACATAGAAAAAAAAACATATTACTTCATTAATGAAAAATGTTAAATTAGTGAGAAATAAAATCCATGAAAATACCAAACACTAAAATGGAACAAAAAATATAAAAAAATTAAATTAGAATGAAAAACATGTATCTTTCCAATCTTCTTGGATCGTTTCCCCCAGAAAAAATAATATAGAAAAGAAACAAAATTTTAGTAATCCAATTGAAATTTTAGAAATAGAAAAGTTAAAGAACCATGGTCGATATTTTAGTGAATAATGTGTGATTAAATTAATAAGTATTTAAATACAGTAATATTATCGTTGGGATAATAATCTGACCATTGGTTGATATGAACGTTCGTCAATATGGTTGATGCTCAGTATGAACATTGGTAAATATGACAGTTGGGAACTATGATCAGTGGTAATAATGATACAACTACATTTACTATTTGTAAATGTTAAGGAAAAATGATAATTATTCTAGAAAGGAGAAATGATGGCTTTAACCAGTAGAGTCATACATTTTGAAGCCCATTTTTTAGAATGTGGGAAGAATTTCTCACTTAAATAAGCCCAATAATAGATTTTACAGGTGATGCTCAAATGAAATCAACTACAGGATAATTTCATGTTAGTGGAGGCCATCACTATTTCAATGTTAGTTGTGCCACCACACGAAAGTACCACCACTGCACACCTTTCCCTTAGGGAACATGTTAATGTAATAAGGGATTATGTTTCTAGACCTTAGTATCATAAAAGTGTAATTTATTTATATAAATTAAATGGTTACTTTTTCAATCACATTTTCAATGTTATTTTTTTAATAAAATATTTTTAAAAATAAGATGATTTTGATGATTTTATTTTTAGATACAAATAAAATTATATTTTCAAAAAATATATACAATTTTATAATAGAATAATTTTTTTCTTATAAATTTTATCTTTAATAAATATCATTTTTATGGACTATTTATTTAAATAAAAATTATAATATAATTTTACAATGGCCTAATAAATTTTTATATTTGTCAGAAATTGGACTATGTCATAAAAACTATTATTTCTCAATAATAAGTTGTAATTATTTAAAAGTTAAAATTAAAAGATTTTGAAAATTATTTTGATAAAATAAACTTTATATTATAAATTAACACATCAAAATTCGGTTAGGGTGATTTTTTTAATTTTCTAAAATGCATTATTTTTCAGTGAATAGTAAATATATAGTTTTGAGTTTTCGGAATATTTTATGACTTCATATATATGTAATAATGATGTAATAATTGATTAAAAATACTAAAAAAATAAAATATTTTATTTGATTAATATTAATTATTTTTAAGGATTTACAATAATTTACAAACCTAATAAATAAATTTTTGGAGTCTAAAATAGATATTATGGTTTTCAAAAATATATTTTATGGGAAATAAATTTTCCATTTCAAAAGTAATACTAAAATATTAATTTTTATACTAATGTATAAAAATACTATAAAAAATGGATCAAATGTCTAAACGCCTAAGAAAAAACCATAGGAAAGTTAATGGTTTTTCATTTTCCACAACCTAGAATCTGAAGACATGTATTTGGAAATTATTAAAAAAATCCATCTTTTTACTATAAATACCCACCCATTCCCCATTCATATCCACTCCAAATCCATAATCTATGAAGTTCAAGCCATTTTACATCCCAAAGAGTCCCCCTAAGGCGTCCTTACACCATCAAGGTTCCATCACCATGTTTTCAGAAGAAATTCTTAAAGGTAATGGAATTCTCCACTTCTCATTTTCTACTGAATTACATATTTTGTGGTATGTTTTATAAATTTTGGATAAAAAACTTTTCATACCCTTTTTATAATAAAATTACTTTAGAAATATTATTTTATCAATGGGAGACCTTCTTCCCCTCCCATTATTCCATTTCCTTAATCTATATTTTATATCGTCATGCTACCAAATTAATTTATTGAATTTCTCTATTTCACATAAAAATTATAATATTATGAATACCCAAAATAATTCCTTATCCACGTTTATTCACCAAGATGTAAATATAATTTATTGATTCTAATATTTATAGGTACAAAAACCCCAATTTCTTTTCTATGGGTAAAAAATGTTGTAATGTTCAAGTCTTTTAACACCTATGTATGAAATGATTTTATATGAAACTAATTCATTATTTATCATGGGTTGTTGATGTAATGATTTATTATTATCAATGTGGCTCACATTAATTAAGGAATCTAACGGTGTTCCCTCATAGCACTCCAATGCAATGGGTAAAATATTGATTTCCAGAAATGACATATTTTACAATTCCTTGGTGATATGCTTATGAATGTCTTGTTTTAATGTTTTAGTAACACTTCCATGTTATGATTCATGATATTTATATTATGATATTACTAATTTAATTTTTCTCTTTATTTATTAATATGCCTCTTATTCACATGCTAAATATCAATATTTTATATTCACTCATTTGGATTTATCCTCACCCCTTTCTTTTTATATATGTACCTACCTTATGAGATATAATAAAAGTAAATAAGGATGAATCTATAAATAATCCTTTGACGTGGAAGAGAATATTGTTTATATTATTCATGTATTACATTTATAATTTCAAAGAAACTAAAATTTAAAATTTATTCTTTGTTACTAAGTGTTGTACCATGAAATGATAGCTTTATATATTAAAAGGTAGGATTTAATATATTTATAGGAAGTAAAAAAAAAAACAAATATGACCATTTGAAATATGGTCATTGTGATAATAACCTGACCATTATGAATATAAACCTAACCAATAAAATATTAAACACATATTTTAGTTACAAAACAATATTTTTGCATCTTATAAAATATAAATATAAGGAATTATATCATAATACAAATAAATAAGTGTTAAAAATGATAAATAAAAGTTATACAAAAAGAAAAGTATAATTTTATTTTTGGGAAAATATTTTTTTTATGTTTATTAAAATACATTTTTATTATAAATGTAAAATTTAGAAATAAAATATTATTTTTAATAATGTTTTTTAAACACAATTATTTATTTATTTAGAGAAAAAATATAATGTTTCTTTTAAATCATAAGTAATTTATCTAAGGGTAATAAATTTGGTCACATCATAAAAACTTGGTATTTTTAATAAATATGTAATTTAATTATAGATTTAATTTTACATATTTAGAGAATTATTGTGAAAAAATGGATGTCATTTTTTAAATTATCTTATAAAAATATGGATTGGGAGATTTTTTTATTTTTTATAAATAGTAAAATTCAAAGGTGAATAGTAAAATACCATATAAATATCGTATTTTGTACTAGTGTATAGGAATGAAATTTTCAGTTTTTAAGAATTTATAAGAATATTTTAATATTCCCATTACTATGAAATAACATTTCCCTTAATATTTGATCACCTATTTGATCACTATTTAAAGATATAACATTTTATTCAAAAACACCACTCTCTCATCCCCTTATAAATACTACCCTCCTTCGCCCATTTCTATTCAAATTAAAAAGACCTTTCCTGGGATATTTCCAACTAAATATATATCTAGTTCTATTTTCCAGGTCCAAGAAGTTTTTGACTCACCAAGAGACCAATTTAAGAAGCCTTAAGTTGTAGTTTAAATGAGTTTTTCCAGAGGAAGAGGTAGTTATCTCTACCGAGTTCGGTCTACTTATTTTCTTATTCCAAATCTTCAAAAACTATTCAAACCATAATGATATAATAACTTTAATATCATATATATTTATAAGTTATTATAACAATGTAATATTATTATCATACTCCCTATCTTTAATTATAAAATGAAATCATCATCCATATTATGGTCAGTTCACCGCCTCTATGGATGATATATTATATTTTTCATCACCACAACCATCAGTGGTTTTAATATGATATTATTGTTTTATTGTTGAAAAAATGAATAAATTAAACCATTACTGATATTTGGTAATATAAATATGAAACCCATATATTGATACAATATTTTTTTATAAAGATACATTCATTCGTAGTTGGTATAACTGCCTATTAGGATATATATTTTTAAATACCTCTTATCACCATCATGTATTGTTATAATAAACCATTTTGTGGTTAAATATGAACTTCAGAGTGATATTATAATTTTATTATTATTATTTAATGGTAAAAATATCATAATACTATATTAAACCAAATAATTTTATAATGGTAAGAAAAAACACCAAATAAAATAACCATTAAACAATAACATTTATACTTTATATTTAGTTTTTATTTTTAATTAATTATTTATATTAAAACATTTTGAAATTATAGAATGATATGAACTCTATAAAATTGAATTTTTTGAGTTTTATACACCTTTTAGAAGAACATTTTTAAATACTAAGAAATCTATGTGACTTTAGAACAATGAAACATACATCACCGGGACAATGAACATGAACATAATACCCTAACAAAATGATCATAAATTAATATTAATTAATATTAATAAATAAAATATTCACATAAAATATTCTAAAGAAACTATTTTAAAAACAAAATTTCATTATTTAGGATGTTAGACGTGCACACCAAGCAAGTTGGGACTTGAGGTTTGGGATCTTCCAAAACCACCCTCCTTTCCCCTGGGTTTTATTTCTCTCTTTAACTCACTTTATCTCCCTATTATTATATTTCATTTGTTATATGTTATATATAAAAATATATTTCCATACATATTTACCTATCTTATTTTCTTTTTCCTTTATAGGGTTATACAAGTTTTTTATTGTTCCCTTTTTAATCATCTCTGTAAAAAAACTGGATTAGATGAAAATTTATTATTATTTATTCCTTTTAATTTTTTAATGCATTAAATTATGTACCCTTCCATGATATACAAAAATAATAAATATTTTTTTTGCAAAAAAATTCAAGTTCAAAATTGGTTTTATGAAAATAATATGAACTTGCCTTATTTTAAGATTCTTTAACCATTTCATTAAACATTGTTTAAGATTTTATTTCCTATACCTAATTTTCCATTCATTTTATTTAAATTTTATTTATTTATCATTATATTTAAGATATATTCCCCATTATGAAAATATGAATGCCTAAAAAGGTTTAATTCCTCCTTCTCTTGGGAATATTTTTTATATATCCTTTAATTAGTCTTGAGACAAGATTATGTTACCCATTTTATTTTCATGAGTTTCTCTTATGATTATATATTTTGTATGATTTTATTTTTTGTAACACAAATTAATTTACGTATTATGGTGAGATGGGTGGGACTAGAAATATATTTCGACCCCACTCATTGGGTAATTTTTTCATCTTATGAGATACCATGTATCGTGCACCAAAAAAATTATAATACACTATGTTATGTTGTGTTGGAATTATTTACATATTCTTATGATGATATTTTTATATTTTTTTCATGTATTTATGATTCCGTGATCTTATGATATTACCCCCATTATTCCTTTTTCCAATACTGATGATCATTCACTTTATGATATAATAATATGCTTATTGGATTGTATATATTAATTCAACAACATGATTTAATCTAATTATATCCTTACTATGATTTATTACTCACAATTTTTCTTTACATATGTCACCAGGTTATCATTTTTAGCTATAAAAGAACAAAGGGACTTTGGAGTGCATTTTGGAGATTAATATAAATATTATTTACTTTAACTATTTTCATTATGGATGATCATGGGTATGGTTTCATTGTCTTTAACTATATGAATAAGTGTTGTTTAATACAAAGAAAACTCTTAGTGGTATCAGTTCAATGCCATGGTGATTTTTATTCATGAAGTGTTTTTCAAACGAAAAAATGTATATCACATTATGTTTCATTAAATATAATATATATTTTCAATTTTTAATTATATTATCATAAATGGAATAATAATATACAATTTTATTTTATAATAAAATATTACATATCACCACTTGTGGAATAAGATAAATCTTTTGGTTCTAATAATATCATAATTTTTTTATGCTGTTGAAATCCATTGGGTATAATTTTCCCTATATCATAGAATATGATTGAGAAGCATAGCCTATGATAGAATTGTTATATATATTGAAAAATAGAGAGATGTATCACTAAGATAATTTCAGACTTATCATAAACTATGATAGCCAACACCTAAAGGATATTTTAAAGGTTTTGATTCATTTATTGTAATACGCGATATAGGTACGACTATGAATCAAGACATAAAATTCAAATGAATTATAGAATACGATATAAATGGAATTTTGTTTATCTATTATTTTTCAATTATAAATTGATTGATATAATTTATAAATTATAAAAAAATTATTTTTATATATTTATTTAATTTATAATGTTTTTATAAATTAATTAATTATAAAATATTTAAAAATAATTATTAAATTTTTTGAAACATTTAATAAGTAAATATCATTAATATTAAATGTTAACATTAAATTACTTTAATCTATATGGCATGAATGGAATTTTTTACATAATAAAATTATATATAAATTATATAACAACTTATAAAGAGTTTATAAATTACGAAATAATGAAAAATATAAATAGTTTAAATCAAACTATGAATTTATTATTGTTATTAATATCAAATGTTTGAATTAAAATCCTTATTTGATTAGTTACATGAGCCTCATAAAATGGGATTTTGATAATTAATATGATTTAGGTTTTAGTAATATTAAATATGTTATATTTTGGTTAGGTAAAATTCTTGCATAACCGATGAATTGATTTTTATGAAATATAATATATATATATTTTAATAAGATATCAATATTTGGATAAATTCCATTTAAAATTATAATATTAATCAGTATTTATTAGAAATAGATGTTAAGTGTTACTATATTTTTTTCTAGTAATTTCCATAATATTTATTTCATTATATATATATTTTTTAAATTGTTTTATTTTATGAGTTGTGCATGAATGTTTATTTCATGTAAAAATTTATGAAATTTTAATTTATTTAGTATTATTCTCATCATTTTTCATATATATAAATTATTTATATTATTAATTATTTTAAGATTTATTTTAAATATATTTAAACTATTTCATTAAATTTTCATACATGGATTTAAAGTGATATAGGCTAGGTATGATAATTGTTTTAGTTATATTTTATCTTGAATTTGGATTATTTATAAGTTATGAGCCAAAATTTAGATGTTAATTATTTTTTATGCAAATTATGTTTTTGAATTATAATAGAATTGATGTCTCACTTGAGTATTAAACCAAGGGTATTTGTGAATTTGGGTGATACTTATCATTAGTTTAATAACTTAGGATCTATCTAGAAATGTGGGGTTTACAACATGTCTCATCATTCTTTCTTCAGTTTTAATTTTTGATTTCATATGATTATAATATTTTAAATTAAATGGATTCATGTACCTTACAAAAGTGATGTATTGGGACATTTGTAAGTATTTTTATCTTTTAATTTAGGTTAGTAAGTTATTTAAAGAGTTACACATCAGTTTGGGTTGACCATATTGATTTGATGAAAGGAATATGGATTCAAAAATTAAATCATCAGAATCATACATACACATAAGGGAATATAATAAGTAATATGGTAAGATATTTATAACACCTTAAAAATAGTAAGTGTTAGATTCCTTTTAATGTTGACACATGTCAAGACGTTGACTATTAAACTGGGTAGGTTCTTCCACAATAGGGGTCCATAGATTATATTTTGTATAGAATAGAGTATATTTATGACCCAAAGAGTTAGGTGAAAAAAACCATTATAAAATTTGAGATAAACTTATATAGAAAAACATAAGAGTTAAGATACTAAAATAACATATTTTATATAATCCAAATTATTGATTAGGGAAAATAGTTGTCCACTAAACTATCCCAGAGTCATATATGATATGAATGTCATGATATGGTAACTAAAGAGAAAATTGGTGATAAGATCACCAAAGTGGGATCATTATTTAATAAAAAATATATATTGTAAAATTATTAGTTAACATATAAAATGAAAGAGGTCGTTATTTTAATGGGAGAACATTTAACAAAATTACTTAATAAAAAAATATAAAACAAGAAAATCATATTTTAAATATTTTGTTATAGATAAAATAAAATAATCACCTTTAAATATAACATTGAAAAAATTCTTATATAATTAGAATATTAATGAAATAAATTTCCTATAGTAGTACAAAAACTTAAGAATCATTCTTAAGAAAGGTAGAAAATCCTCTGTATTAGAACATTACCTTACTAATAAGCCTATTGGTGAAGCTATTTAGAAAATTTATCTAGATACTTAAGGTAAGTATTTTAAGGATTTTATTCATTTATCTAGTAATATTTTTATATCTATATATCCTAATATGAAACAACTATATAAGAATATATATGGGTTCATGATAATAAATAACCAAAAAAAGATATATCAATAATAAGATATATAATAAAGGTATAAGGCTTCAAATGCATTTTTTGGATATAATATGTCAGAAATAAATTTATTCTCAACTCATGTAATCAATATTATTGGGTACATAGATGAATTATAGAGGTTGTGATCTCCATTAATATATTATTTGGTTATAGAATTCATTCTACAATCTTTAAATCAAGTGTTCGTGTTGTTTATTATAGTATACAATATGAATAAGTTTAATAAAAGTTTATAGGACATCTTCATTATATTGGGAATTTTTGGGAAAGATAGAGAGGTCCAGGATTAAGTTATTTATTGATATTTCAAAAGGGTAAAAGTTTAAATTAGAATAAGAACATGTCTATGTGAAATCCTAACCACAGGATTTGTAATATCTAGTTAATATTGGGGAAACATAAGGGAGAATTCATAAAGTAGTGAAAAAATTTCCATTATAAAAAATCATGTTCATTGGAGGAGTAATTTCTCATAAAAACTGATAGAGTTTTTGACACTCCATGGAGAGCCCATGTGATGTATTATTGTTAGAGAAATTAATTATTATATTTTTAAGGGTATATGATACGAACTATACATTACATATTTTTTTGTGAATATGTATAGATGTTTAGAATTAATGAAGTATTTGTGGTTAAAGCTTAATGTACTCAATAAATTGATTAAAAAGGTGTTATTACCTCATGAAGTTGGTTGTAATATATTACTACAATACTTAGATGAATTTTCTTGTATGAAAATTTTTATCTCATTTTTTCTTATACGATAAGAGGATATATTTGTAAAATAATAATAATTATATATAAAATGGAATGAATTGTTGATACACATGGTTCATAATTCATTATATTATAAAACATGTTTGAAAAGAGGATATGGATAAAAATAGTTTTATGAAATATAAAATATTTTATTGAGTGTTTTTTTAAAATATGAAATAAAGAGTTCCCACCACCTACTAGTGGCATATTTTAAAGAATAAAATAATTTTTTTCTTGTTTTCCCTAAACACATAGAATACCATATAAGATATATATGTTAATTTCCTTATTATTAAATATTTCCATTTTAGAAATAAGTGTTATTTCCTTAAATAAAGTATTTTGGGTATCATTTCATGATATTTTTGAGAAAATATTGTTTTTATGTGGCCTGGGGGAGCATCATTGGAGTTATAGAAGTTCAAATTATAAAAAAATATCGGATTAATTCAGTCATATTCAAAGTGACTGTCGCTTTATTTCCTAAAAGGGTTTAGTATTTTTTAGTAAAGAAAAATATTTAGGTAAAGAGATAAATTTTTTACTATAATGATCATAAATAAATGTTTATATTTAAATGTTCTATGAAATATGATGATTGTGAACTTTAAAATATTTTCAATTAGAAAATAAAAGTTATTAATATCATAACCTCAAGTGTTTTAAAGTTATTAGGTTTTAGTGATTATTCAAAGTGTTGAGAATTTGGAATTTGACTCCAAGACTCACCATCACTCAAAAAACATTTCTCTATATATGTTACACATTAAAGAAGTTTTATTGGATGTTTTATCTGATGGTCACATAGAGATGAGGTAGGAATTACATAGATATATAATTAGTTTTATAAAACCCTAAATGTTTGGAAGAAAAGGATTCAATTGAATTATATCTTATATTATATCATTAGAGAGGAACTTTCATATGATTTTATTAGTATTATTAATTGGTATTAATACTATAAAATGTATCTTATCATATAAAAGGTAATATCTACTTTATCTTTTATTCTGGTTCGATGTATATATTAATGAAATAAAATGATAATTAAACTCTCAAATTACGAATTTGAGTTATATCTGACTGATGTAAATCATAGAGCATTATATATTTTGAAGAATTAATAAGGTTGGTGTGGGTTTTATTCAAAATAGATACATGGAATATGCTTAGGTTATATCAAATGAATTTTGGGCTTGATGTACCACATTGTATACCACATAGAGATTAAAACACTTTTTACGTGGTGTTTTAGGGGTAAATTTTTTATATTTAATTCCCACACAATAATTTAGCATTACAAAATAATATTGTATGAATTTGTTTTTCAAATATACTTTCTTTCATTAATAGATTGTGTTAAATGAAACATAAAGTTTTAAATAATCTCAACATATTATTAATAATATTATTTAAACATGGTCATTATATCCTAGTCATTAAATTTGGTTCTATGAATAGGAATAACCATTTTTTCAATATTAATTATGAATTTTAAATAATATATATTGATAAATATGTACTTATATTTAAAAAAATTATTTTTATTCTTTGAAAATTAATTTTTCCCAAGGAAATGTTTTTATTTCTTTTTGTGAACAAATAATAAAATTAATTTTGTAAAATTTTATAAATTTTATTTGAAAATTTAATTTTGTTTTTTTAATCATCATGTTAAAATTATCTTAGGGTGATTTTTTTGGGTTTTACTTAGAAAAGTTTAATTTTTTAACGAATAGTGAAAATACTGATTTTTGTTGAATACTTCCTTTTTATTTAAATAATTTACAAAGTTATATTTTGTTTCTAAGTGGTTTAAAAGTAAAATTATTTCAATTATTTTATTAATAATATAATTTTGTTAATTGAATTCTATTTCATGTTGAATTGTGATATAATTTTTTTTATACTTATTAAAACTTTTTCTTTTGAAAACTGTTTTCTTATCACGTCCGTGAGTTTAATTTTAAATAAAATTAAACTATTTCTCTGAATTTAATTTATTAAAATATAATACATATTTTTAATATTAATATTTCATATTATATAATAATTCCTACCTAATTTTTCATCATAATTAAAATTAAAACAAATTCACAATTAAGGTTAAAATGGGTTTCTCAGAGGGTTAAACTAAAATGTCAAGCGATGAAGTGAACAAAAAACTAATAAAAATAATATTTTATGGCCATATTATTACCTCATATCATATGATTTTCTATAATGGTCTATTTTGGATTCTTTTGGAATGTATAAAATGTGGGTATTACTTTTTCTTTTAAAATATTTTAAGGGTGTCTACTCCCCAACTTATAAAAGGGAACCATTTTAATGTCCTCGTCACAATTCCAAACAATTTAGGTTCAATAAATATCTTCCAAAATTCTTTCATTAGTTCTCAACCCATTTTATAGAGTCTTTATTTTGATTATTAAACCCCTTAATAATTCTTTAGGTATAAACCTAATGACACTTTCTAAAGAAGATGTATAATTCTTAACCATGCATTTTTGTTTTATTTATTATTCCACATCCATAAAATATTAATAAAATATTATGATATAATAACATAAATATATTAAATATACTAATATTTTATAATGTTAATTTCATAACCTATATCCTTCTCCTCCTCCATCAAATGTGAAACAAATCTGTTAATCATATGTACGACGACCTACTACCTCACGAACCGATATAATTCAATTCCCATAACTTCCTATCATGTATGGATATAATTATGTTTGAAATTTTTATATATTATATTTATGACATATTTATATTCTTATAATTATAATATAACATCTACCTGATTTTCTCCCAATCTGTTGAAAAATGATAATGCCGACCATGTATATGTTTAGACTACCACCACTACGATGCGATGTATTCATTTGTAATTTTACATTGAAATGGTTGATTATAAAGATATATTTAATGAATATATATGATATATGTGAAATAAAAAATATTTTTTAAAGGTGATATTATTTACCGTTCTTTAGTTCCATCATTTGGGAATATGAAAACAATGTTTTTGTGTTTGTACAACCTACCATCTTCATGAATGGTGTAATTCATTCTATATAACTAAATTTGATGAATAAATACATAATTAATATATATGATATTTATATCATTATTAATTTACTATATATTATATAACTATGATCAAAATACAAGGAATGAACCTTCTAAACCAAAAATTACATGATAAAACAAAGGTGTTATTAACTAGAACATTTATTTTAACTAATAATTATAAATAAATGGCTGATAAAAGGATGAAAGTAAATTATATATGATATGATATTTATTATTATGGTTTTTAATATATGTATAGTAAACCTATAATTATTATACATTATGTTTGAATGTGTATGAAGATTATTGAGACTTGAGGTAAGGGATTTTCTTCTCAATTTTTTTTCCATGAGATAAATTCCACATTCATCAATTGTTTCTTTTTTTATGGTGTATATTCTTCCTAGGAATGAATTTTATGACTATTATCATGAAAATTATAGGATGTAAATCCAAATAATGTTCTTTATTTCATGGGTATTATGATCCAAATGTAACCAAAGTGGTAAGGGTTTTATATTAAAATGACATTATTTTTCAAGATTGTTTATGATTATGTTTATAATGATAAATAATTATGATATATCTCTCAATAAAATCATGAATATAATTATCCTATTTTTATTTATTGAAATTACATGTTTCTAGTTAATTTTCATCTCTTCATATACTCAAGATATCTAAATAGTTTTTAAGGAAAAATGACTTTATTTCTATTTTCAGTTGAAAATATTTTTTCATCCATGTCCATATTTCCTAAAAGTGTTTTAGGGAAAGTTTTTACTATTCAGAAATTATTTTTTAAAGTCAATTTTACCCTTGTTTTAACTTTCACACAATGGTTTAAATTGAATTTTGTTTTCATTTTTGAAACAATGCTCTTTTAACCTTTTTACCAAATATGTAAAAGAAATATTCATTTTAATGTGTGCAACATAAATGGTATTTCTCACCACCATGACTAATCAATGATTTAAATATTACTTTATAATTTTACAAGAGGGTTTTCAAATAATTTTTTTTAATATTTGTAAAATCATTAGATTTTAAATAAGTCATTTTATAGTAGAATTGATATTCATCTCAAGAAATGTTCCAAGTGATCCTTTAAAATAATTTTTCATATAAGATGAAATATATTGATATTACTTGTTATTTAATATGAATATTATTCAAGGATACCTTCCTTATTATTTTTCTATAATTTTAATCATTATAATTAAAATATATTTATAAACCCAATCATTTTACATGGGATATGCTATGATGATGATTATGCAACCTATTTCTTTTACATGGGTTATGACTTGATGAAGTATTCATTAAAATTGTTTCTCTTCCATGGGTTACGATACGATGAAATGAATATTAAAGCCACTTCCTTTTTATGGTTTATGATATGATGAATTCTTTTTGATTTTATGGCACACATATATATGATATTAATTATTTGGTGGGTGGGCTCAGAATTATATATTCCTCTAACGTAATGGGTAAATATTGATATCTCATGAGATAAATATGGCTGAAATGGGGAGTGAACCTAGTTCAATAGGGGACTTTATCCACTATGATAATCTTGGGTGTGAACCTTGACTACTATTATAGTTTGTGGAGTTAACCCATTCTATAATGATTGTGTTGGAAATAATTCTTTACTACTAAGGAAATGATTTTTCAATTCTTATGTGTATGAAGAAAATATGTCTTATGCGGATGTTATGACCAAATGACTGATGATCTTTGATTCATTTGAGATTCAGGTATTATAAACTTCCATACTTATATAAAATTTCTCAATATTATGATCTTTGATATGCAAATAATATTTTTTAAATGTTATTCTCACATTCTAATACACTTATATTCATGTAATGTTGATCTCTACCTTGTTTAACATTACTGAGAATCTGAATTCACCCCTTATTATGTTTCCTTTCTTCCAGGTTATGAAGAAAGGAATCATGTATTATATGTCTAAGAAGGGTGATAGTTTTGAAGATCTCTGTGAGAGATGATGTTGTTCGCTAATGAACCAGTTGTTAACATGTCTGAGTTTCCAAATATACTAAACATATATGATTCTTTCATGGATGGATATATTATGTAATGAATATTCATCTAATAAGATGTAATATTTATGCATGAATAGTGTATGTTTCAATTTTAAACATGATACATCGTTTGAGAACCTTTATACTTTGATAGCTTTATTACACTAACCCTGAGGCTGAGCTAATCAAGGGGTGGTATGGTATATTTTTAATCAAGTTATTAGTTGACACTAGTAGAAATAATAATTTTAACAATACATTTATAAGGTCAGTTCTATATACACCGACTCTATAATTATAAATTATTTATATTTTTTATTGGTTATTATAATAATCGATGTTTAAATATTTAGACTAAAATTTTTGGAGTCAATTTTGCATAAAATCGACAACAAAAAAACTGTATTATATTTTTGGAATCAGATTTCTTATAAATCAATGCCAAAAATGGTTGAAGGATTTTTTTGGCATCAATTTTCATAAAAAATGATACTAAAAAAAGCATCTCATCTTTTTTGCACTGGTTTTTAAGAAAATCGATGCTGAAAAAAAATTAATCTTTTTTAATGTCAGTTTTTCCTAAAACTAATGTTAAAACACTTAAAAACACCCTACCCGATAACCCTTATTTCGTTTTTTGATTCTCCTTTATTTTCACTACCTATGATGATTTTGATGGTAACCAATACTCTTATATGGATATTATAATGTATGTTGTTTAATTTGAATCTTATTTTCATGATCATTGACCATCATTCATTCAACCTGCTTCCTTGTTTTGCGATCGAAGCTTTTATTTCATCTCTACAACCCTTTTACGATCAAGTGGAACCCCAATTAGAGGTTTTTTGTTTTTCCTTTTTGTTGTTCATTTTTTTAAATGTTATAATTATTCATTTTAGTGTTATTACTACTAATGAATTCATTTTAAATTTTCTGTATTTTTTCTCTGGTAAACTTATTACGATCCAGCAACACCATAATTAAAGATTTTTTTTATTTTTTCTTATTTTTTTAAAATATTTTAATTGTTTTTTTATTTTTCTTTCTCCCAATGAATTCAAGGGACATTATCTATATTTAGGATCAATCTTTCACTACACAAATCTGAAATTTATAAGTAGCTTTTAAAATGTTTTAAGACATTTTTTTTATCTGTTAGTTATAAATGTGTTTCATTCCATCATCTATTTGTATGCATTAGACTATAAATTATTTATTTTATAGAATATAAAATGGTTTTATATAATATATATGGGAATTAATATAGTAATCATGTGACACTTATTTTTTATATAAGTGAAAACTAGTAATGGATACCAAAACATAAGTGCATATCTAAATATGTATACTGGAAAATAAATAAAAATATAATGCTATATAGAGAATAATTGTCAATGAAACATGTAATGAGAAAGAACACCCTTAATTAATATAACTCAAAAATTCACTAAGAAAATTTGAAGCATTAATGGCATGATCTAAAAGTGGTTTAGAAGATGTCCATTTTTTTCTCCACCTCCTCCCACTCACTGTGAAAAATGGAAACGAGTGAGAAGAAAGAAAAATAAAATGTATCTTATAGAGAAATCCAAGGAAGTAGATGAAATAAATATAAGTAAATATTTTATTTATCTTTCTTTAATTTTTGTATTTTTAAAATTAAAAACATTGATATAACATTTTCACTTTACACATCAGGATTGACTTCAGAATAAAGAGAGGTAGGGAACTTTTATCCGTGAGGGTAGGATGGTTATACTTGCTACTGATTTAGAAAATCAAGAAAAATGAGGCCGAGTAAGAGGATATCCAATGGGTTTTTTATTTAGGAATGTTTTTGATAATAAAATCAATCAACAAAGAGATCCAAAAATTGATTCCTTAGAAGTTAGGATGAAAGAAATGAAACAGTCCATGGGTAATCAAATTTAATCAGTTTTGAGAGAAATGTTTTGAACAACTGATGAAAAAATCAAAGATTTATAATCCCTAACAATTGGCCTAGACTACCCAGCCTACCCATTATTCCTAGCCTTCCCAGTCAGATGCACAACTTGTATGGACTTCCCTACTGGCCTAGCCCACCCAGCTTCCCTACTCAGATCCTCCACCTCCACTTTTGGACCTGATATTATATTTTTAGGTATATTATAGAGATCCTCGTGTATGTATTTTAGCGTAAATAATCATACATATTTCTCGGAATATTTTATAGCACCGACCTATGCATTTTTGTTATGTCAGAGTATCGATGCATGATATTATTGATCATAATTGTCCACTACCATTTCCTATAGAGGAGATTTAGAGAGTTGGGGATTGTATGAGTCCGCTTTTACTTTGGCTGGGTAACCTTATTCATTATCTATCAAATGAGTTAAGTATTTTTTATAAATATTATCTATATTTTATTAAAAATTAATTATAATTATTTATGACATTAAATTTATATTGAATTATCTGCAATCAAAAGAAATGATATAAATGAAATAAAAGGTTTAGGAACTGATAGTAGTAGATACTTCTATTTCTGATGGGATAAATAGATTATCCAAGAATTATTATTCATTCAATAATATATATGAGTTTTGGATGATGACTGAAATATTTGGAAGATACTATCCATTGAGAATATTTAAAAAAGATATCATGGATCTGATAGAGTTTAAAGAGCTCAATGTGTCATATTGTAGTAGTTTTCCATGAAAGTAAATTTATGATTGTGTTTTAAATTTTATTTAAATAAAGAATATTTTATGTAACTGAGTATTTTACATATTTAATTAGGTTTCTATCCACACTTATAATACAAAATGAGATCATTGGTGTTTATGGTCTTATGGATTCAGAATTCATTTCAACAACTATGAAATATGTGAAGATTGCCGATATAGTTAAATATATATATATCCGATAGATTATCAAACATAGAGATTTGATGTTGGTTTTTTCCATTCCTTGATTGGTTAGATCACTAATATAATTATGAACTAACTTCATTATAATTTCTTTAACTGTGAACATTTTTAATTGCAGTGGTCATTGAATGTTAGGATTATTTTGTCCAAGTAAATGCACTTTATACTGGTTTTTCTCTTTATTAGGACATTTTCATAAAAATTTTGGAACCTTGTCAGACTAGTAGGTTTTCTTCTTTTTTATAAGTTAATTACTTTTAATTTTATTGTTTATACATGTTTTATAAGTTTAAATATATGAAAATATAGGTCATGGATAAAATTTATCAAATATCACTTATTGTTAATGAATCCAAATCCAATCCAATATATGAAAGTATAGGTAAATATTCTTGCATTACATAATATTTTGATTATATATTTGTGTGTGTGTGTTGTTTTTTAATATCATGTTAATGTTTCATAACTTTAGTGTCATCATTAATAAAGAAGCATTGAATGTGGTTTTCATGTTTTATGATTAATGTGTGAGATGATCGCAACTGGAGTAACAACTAATTTTCATAAGGTTTATTAATTATATTAACTATTTTATGTTTTATTTCATAATATTCTATTTTTAATATTATAACATTTAATGTTATTGTAGAGATTTATCAGAACCAAGTCCTATATGAATACTGAACTTACCGATCTTCGATCCCTATTTTCGAACTACTTTTTAAGTATAGTTTTGATTTAAATTATCAGGTATGTTTCTATTAATATTGATTTTTAATATTATAGTTCTCTAAAAAAATTGTGCAAAAACAAATACTTTTGTAATAATAGGTGTTTGAAGTTAATAATCTAAAAAAAGTTCTTTAATAATAATTTTTTATGATTATGTTATAATTTATAAATTATTTGTTTTTAATTCTAGTTTAAAATATTATTAAGTAAATGATTTTTTATTTAAGATTTAAATTTTTTTTTACAGATCTGTACTCCTAAAAATGTATTACTTTATATATTTTTTTCTATTTTAGGTGAACTATTTTTTTGGGTTTTAATATATGTTATTTTATTAAGACAATTTACTTTTGGTGTTGTTTTTTTGGAGAAACTGATGTCAAATATGGATTTTTTAGAGGTTTTCAGCATTAGTTTTTGTGAAAACTGATGCTGAAGACCCATTTTACATAGGTATTATATATCGTTTTCTTTTTTAAATCTGATGCCGTATATTTTCTAACAATGTTTATTTCATCCATTTTTCAAAAAAACTAAGCAAAAAAAATTATTTAAAATATCACATTTATAATCATGGGTTAAAAACCATAATTAAAACAAAATAAAACCATCGTAATAAAATGTTTTCGAACTCGTGTGAGGTTTAACCAATATGGGATTTGTTCATTTATGTGAAGAGTATGAAATTAATAACCTTGATTGAGATAGATTGAAGTATTTTATGGTTTTAGTTATTTAAGGATACATTAGATTATATTGTCTTTTAGTTGAGGGGAATGAAATATTCTTATCTATCAAGGTGAATGACATGTAAAGTGTTTATCCCTTTATCTAGTATACACTTGGAGAATCAAGAATATATTAGTGTATAAAAATTATTTATACATTTTATGTCTCATAGTTACTCAATGTATTAGATAAATGGTGATTAAACATACTTTTATATGATACATTTGTTTTACACACACACAGACACACACACACACAGATATATATATGAAAATTACACCTGCTTACATTATGGATTAAATTTCATAGATTTTTTGTTAGAGTTTTCTCTTTAAATTTATAGATCTGATAATTCAAAAAAATTAAATCCTAGAAAGCCTCATGGGTTCATACATTGTGGATAAATTAATGTGGATTAAGTTTTACAAAACATAGAGATCTTCTCTAAAAGTGTTTTATAGTTTATCTATGTAGATTTTTTGATATATATTTACAAGGTATTAAATATGATGTCATGTTTGGTTTAATTGATGAACGATTCCAAAAAAAATTGGAAATATCAAAAGGTAGTTTTTGATATTTTTTTATAATATATTAAATATTATATAGTATAAGGTAAAAGAAAAAAAGGTCTATAAAGTTTTAGTTAAAGTTAGAGATAGATAGACATATGACCTAAGACCTTTTTTATAAGATGTTTATTTTTATTAAATCATTTTGAATAATATAGGTAATTAATATTTTGAAACATACATGAAACCAGGGAATATTATAGTCCATTGTATAAGATATCGTATAGTGTGACATATAGACAAGACACCACTATCTTACCTATATCATAATGTGTGATATAATTATATCACAGGTGTTGTGATATATCTATTTTATTATAGGATTGATAACAAAAATTGTATAATGTTAATTATTAATGTTTAGATCATCTTTGAAGTTGGTTATAATTGATTATCTAGGTTCATTGAAAAAATGAAAGTGATAAAAGAATGAATTAATTTAAATGTTAAAAGAAATCATTAGCTAAATGGTTGCAAAGATTTTGTAACCACAAAATTACTAGAACATTATATAATGCATGAGTAAATGAATGAAGGATCTAAGAGAATATATAAAGACTATATATAATATGATAAATCCATGAGAATGGTATGTATATCTACTATTTATTCTTCCCAATATGAATCTCTCTTCTCCTTCTTCCGTAATATCAAGAGGTATAGGAATACTGTGGTTGAATAGTTATCCTACCAAGGAAATGGTGGATGCACCATATTGTGGATTCCCTAAGAGAAATGATCACTTTGACTTATTCTTAATTATCTCTATAATTTGTGTTATTCAAGATAGGATGCTAAAAAATTCTTGATGTATGAATATTTATTCATTTTATTTCATACATTATTTTAGTTTAAATAGCATGAAAACTATTAGATATGAATTTTTTGTCTTATACATCATAAATTAGTGTTATTTGATTGTTATAAAACTTTTTGTATAGTGGATAGTTTATAATGAGCTATATCATTATTTGTTTATGATACCATAGAAAAAAAAGTTATCATTGAATTGAAATTTTGGAAATTTTTTAGTTTTCAGAATTCGGGCTAGAGGGAGGATGTTTTGGTCAGGTTTTTTAAGGAAAAAATGGTGGTTCATGTGGTGGAATTTTTCTTGGAAAATTTCTCAAGATAATTTGTTTGTATCTATTAAGGGGTCATACATTGATGTATTGTATCAATGCCTATCAGATTCCAAGTGGAATCTTATTGAGATTTTGGTGGGAAGGGAAGGAGCGTGATGTCCCTACCCCTACCACCCAAAAACAAGTGGCGCATTAGACTTCTAGTGGGGATTTATCAGAAGTATAATAGAGGACCTTGATCCCCCACTTATGTATTACATCTTTAAATGGATTTTTTCTAAACCCAATTTAAGGATTTATGGTTTTAGGAATTTGAATGAGGGGAAGGGGCTCTCTCTTTTCACTCTTTCCTCCTGCATTCTTTTTCAAAGATTTGGGAATATTGATGAGTCTTGGAACATTGTTTTTTTTATTTTCATCTCCTCCCTTCTATTATTCCTTTATTTTTATTTTTTCTCTTTGATTTTCTACAATTAAATATAGGGATTTATGTCAGATTTCACCAGATCATAGTGAAATCTCACTAATATCAAAGGAATTTTGTGTATGGTGTCTTGGGGATACCAAGGAAGGATGAATGGATGTCATTAATCATCATTTTAATAAAGAAAATTTTTTATTTTATTTTTCATTGGGATTTCATCAACTTTGTTCTAAATTAGTGGTCTATTAGGTGTCAAATATGAGGGATTTTTTCTTATTAGAGTACAAGGGGTACACCATGAATTGCTCACAAAAAACTATTTGTGAGTTTTTTTGATGTTTCTAACACAATAAGAAAAAATGGTACTAGTAATTTTTTCTTCCATGGGAGGCCTTCATCATGTTTTTTGGTTCACCATACGATGACAATGAAAGATTATTATGTCATTAGACCACCTATGACCAAGGACATCATTAATATTTATTTATTTATTTTACTGTAAAATATTAATGAATTGTAATATAATAATTAGAGATTATGAATTTCCAAATAATCATTTATGAACTATTAGTTGGATATTATTTTTCAATTATCAATTATAAATTAATTATATAATATTTATATTTATAAATTATTAATTATTAACTATTAAATATTAATTATTTTTTATAATTACTGTAATTATTAATTATTAAAAATATATTATTTTTAGATATTAAATTAATATAAATTAAAAATTTAAATTTTTCAATTATAAATTAATAATAATTAAATATTTTTGTGGAATAAAAAATTCTGATTTTTAATTATTTTTTCTCAATTTTTTTTAATAAATATTTATAAAATTATTTTTTATTAATAGTTATTAATTTTTAATTTTCTTAATTATTAATTAATAAATTAATTTATAATTAATAATTATTATTAATATATTGAAATTATCAATTATAAATTATTTATAAATAAATATCTTATATTAATATTTATTATTTGTTTGTTATTATTATTTATAAATTATCACCTTTTAAATTATTAATTAATACCCATTTAATATTTATTACTAAGTAATAAGTTATATTTAATAATTTAACATGAATAATTTAAAATTAAAAACTAAAACTTAATCATTAATAATAATAAATTTAAAAATATTAATAATTCCTGTTTAATTATGAATTTATAATTTTATTTATTATTTATACACATAATTTAGGTTATTTTTTATACAAGTTAAATAACATTTATTGATATATTATTATATGAGAATTGAATTGGTGGTGTGGTTAGTACATAGAGAGTTATGTGGGGTTAGGTGGGAGTTCTGTAAGGGTGATTGAATCAGAAGTTGGTGTGTCTTATATAAAAAAATTAGAATAATTACAAAAATAATTAAATAATAGTAACTAAATTTTAAAATTGTAATAATTATTAATTTAATTTTAATGATTAATAATTATTAAGTAATTTATAATTTAAAATTGTTAACACTACTACAAATATGGCCTTTATCAGTACTAGAAAAAGACATTAAAAGCACTAAAAAACGCTGTTAATCGAGGTGAAGATAATGGGGGGGTCCCTTTTATCAGTGCTTAGAAATGTGCTAATAGTGGACCCTTTTATCAGTGCTAAAAAAAGTGCTGATAAAAGGGGCCTTCTATCAGTGCTGATAAAAGGGTTCATTTGTCAGTGATTTTTTTAGCACTATTAAAGGACACCTTTTATCATCGCTTTTTTAAAAGCGCTGATAAAAGTTTAAAAATAGAAAAATAAAATAAAAAATATATTTTGGGGGGGCATAAATAGTGCTTGAAGCCCCACTTCAACACCCCCCCCCCCACCACAGCCCGCACACCCCAGCCACTACACCGACCTTTAACAATTCCCCCATCCCCTTTAACAATGCTAGGAATTATTTCCCACCTACGCGCGCGACCTACCTTCCCCAGGATTCGAACTCGGGACATGTTTCATAAACGCCGAAGCCTTTACCACTCCACCATATTGTTTTTCTCTTAATTTATTAATATATCTTTATATATATATATATATAGTAATATTTTCTTATGTATTAATATATTTATTTATTTATTTATATTAATATATATATAGTTATATTAATATATATATATTTATATATATATTTGTATATTAATATATATATATATATATCTGTATATTAATATATATATATATAGTTATATTTATATATTATTGTAGTTATTCGTATATTAATATATATTAATAAGATCACTTTTCAATGCATATATAAAAAATTATTTTTATGTGTGTTTATAAATAAATAAATACATATATACAACATACACACACACACACCCGGACATATGTGCACATGAAAGGATCATCTCAGGCTACAGGAATCAACAACGCCCAACCAACAAAACAAAATCCAACATTTAAAACATGCAATAGACAATTAAATCATCTCAACACATTAACTCATTTAATTAATGTAAAATTCAGGCACACAATTTCAATTAACATGTTTCACGGTTGAAGCATCAAAAAATTTATGCAAATGAAATTTTGAATACAAATTCCCCCCAAAAAAAGATGTCTGTATTTAAAATTTTCAAATAACACCGAAAATTATTATTTTAAATCAATAAACAAATTAAAATTTGAAAAAAATATGATTTCTAATATCTTTTAAAAAATCCCACACTACATCGGTGAATTTATAATCATGTATTTTATTAACAAAAAATTCCAGAAATGATATAAGAAATATGAGTTTAATTAACTAGTAATTTACATTCAAACATCTTTTTTACAGATAAATAGATGTTAAGAAATTGAATTCAAGATGAAAATACAATATTTTTTATGAATTTTTTATGGTTTTTATGATTTTTTATGATTATTTTTTGAAATATACACTTTTATTAGCTCTAGGAAAAAGTACTGATAAAGCCCCCCCCCCCATTATCAGCACTATTAAAAAAAGCACTGATAAAGGGGTCCCCTCTATCAGTGCTTCTTTTTAGCACTGTTAAAGGGTGGCATTGTAGAAACCCAGTTTTGTGGTACAGTAAACATTAATGTATAATTAATAAATTATTTTTCAAAGGCTTCTTTGACCGCAGTTGTTGACCAAGTCATGACCAGTCTATGGCCTTAGACCTACCGTCATTCCAAAATATATCATGGGCACCTTGATCATGGTCATAGCCTACATCCTTGGTCTAGGGCCTTATAAATATGGTTTTGTCCCATGATAATAATTTAGTTCATTAGTAGTCTATTATTGATGAGTTATCTAGGGTTATGAAAATTAAATATATTATTATTTTAATTGATTAATTATTATAATATGTTATATTTAATTAATGGGGGCTCATGGCTTGAGATAAAATCTCATGGAATGGAAAATGTTTGATACATGCTTGGTCCAAAATTTTGTGAACATAGATCTATGGGTTAAATCCAAAATTGAGTTTGGTGGTCCCTTTTATATAAACTAATATTCTGTTAGTTTTATGTGTGAGTTTGTGTCATGATTAGGGGATCTGGTTCATGAACCCCAATTAGTGTTGCATTATCCATTATTTAAATTTAGGTGGGGAAAGGTGTTACACACAAGTGTGAGGAAAACCCACACCTAATGAGAAATATTTTATGGTGATAATGTCCAATAACTTCTACATGAAGATATCCAAGCCTAGATTACAACAACTCCTTCTTGAGATGCACACAATAGTGACCAAACATCGTGCCCGATGTGTGAGGGGGGGAATATTCAGTTATCCACATTGAAATGTGAAATGGGAATGGTGGAAAAATAATGTAAGGTAAATACTCCTGTTTTGATATAGATTTTGGGTGATAATGACCAATAAAACATGAAATTATAGACTATGAGGGTTTTAAATTGGTGAGATTGGACTTATAAAGTATCCTATGACTAGAATAAATGATTCTTACTAGGTTGATTAATTTTTGGATCATCTTGAGACCATGTTACTGTGGTATGTGGATATTATTTATTTACTATGGTAACTAAGTGGGTCTTTTGAGTTGGTATAAATTGAAATTATCCTTGGATAAACTGTCTGGGTTGAGTGAAAGGTGCCTGGAAATTTTAGGCCTTCTAATTGATTGATGAGGTTGTTACTTAGCTTGATAGTTTTTTTGAAACCTCCCTTTAAGGGATGGTTAGAGTCCTAGGTTATTATAAACCCCTTGAGGATATTAATATCCTCATGAGGTCATCCTATAATATTGGTTAAGATTAATTGGTGACTGATGATTCTCACACTTGATTTTAACCATTATATGATGAGTTAGGGTTTTGAAATTCTAGGGTTGCATGTTTCATTTTTGGAGAAATTACAAGTTATTGAGGTATGGGAATGAATTCATAAGGCTTTCATGGCTTGAATATCACATGATAATCATCTTCCTAGGGTTTGGTTGAGGTTTTGGTTTGGTTTTAGGTTTTACTACAGGTTTAAGTGTATAGTTTTATATTAAGTATAACTTACAATCATCTTGTTAACCTTATAGATGGGATGAAATTTATTGAAAAGGACTAAATATAAGTCCTTGAGGACCAAGAATTACAATATCCTTATAGAGTGATAAGAATGAAGATTGATTCAATATGTGCCAACTTGTGAGTTGGTCTATTGTATGACATGTTTTGATTATGTGTCAAAGTTAGTAGTGATATGTGCTAAAATAAATATGGGTTCTGTTTGGAAAGACTGGGTCCAAGTTTTATGATTAAGTATATGGGATGAACTAGGTGGATGAGATACTAGTATAGAGATATTTCTTACACTATGTATTTAATTTGTATATTTTATTGGTATCCCGACAATGTTGATAAAATATGCTCTTATTGACATGATTCTTCATGATGGAGGTTGGATACAAGACTTAGTGGGTTGTTGTGGTCCACCACCTAAATGGCCTATAAAATATTATTTTGGAAAAAAATAGAGATTCATATGGGATTTTAAATCCTCCATTATTGTATCATAGTGATTCTCGATGAATATAGAAACTCCCATTATTTGAATTCACCCCAGTGGTTTGTAAGGCTGCTAATAAATCTCATTATTTAGATATATCCTAGTGATTACCAAGGGAGATGGAGAATACCATTATTCAAATGTATCCCCGATATTCCCATGGGAGATTGTGTTTTCTAGTATTTATATATAGCATGAGGAATTCTCCAGAGGGTTGAAATGGTTAGGCTCTCTAACTTTGATAACTACTTGTAAACAATAACATTGAGTTAAATCTCTTAGTGATTGGTGTTTTGGTTTATAGATCATAGTGCATAGTGGTAGGTGAATCCTTATAAGAATTATTTATTAATTGATAATATAAGAATCATGTGGGATTGGGCGATGTGGTGTCTAGGTTGGAAAAAAGACCAAACATGATTTTCTACATATTGTGTGTTGCAAAAGTATTTATTTTCTCATGAATAAAATGGTATAGTGTGTCATATATTAGGTCCCACATGGGTGGTATCCCATAAAAGTTTATACTCATGAACTACATGTGAATATTGATGTACATACATTACTTATGTCTGGTATACATGATAGTGCATAGGTTATAAAACTTATTCAGTTAGAGTGTATAGATGGGATTTGGATACCAGACCAAGGCGAGACTTTGGATTTTAAATACATGTATCCGCTATATTTTTGTTTTTTTTATTATATTATATATATGGTTATTACAATGTAATATCCCTTATTAGTTGTGTGGTGTGTATCCTTTATAGTTATTTTTATATTAGAGGGATGAATATTTGATTACATTATTCTTTTAGATGTGATTCTATTACCATACTATGATATTCTATTACAGATTATTTGTTTATTATTTATCTATTATCAATTTCTATGGTTTTTAGGTTATATTATACCTAATTTTGATCATAGACCCACATTTCTAGAAATTATATTTTGACATACAGGGAGAAATGCCTTTGGTCAGATTGTGTTACCAAGCTTGGTCACTATTCTGGTGAGTTGGGTTGGGTCAATAGATAGTGTTTCTGATCAAGAAATTGATCGCTCATATTGTCTTGACCTAGTTTTTTGTTTCCCATTTTTTAATTATATAAATTATTCAAAACCTTTTATATTCATAAAAAATATATGAATATAATATAAGTACAAAATGACATACCCCATTATTATCGTGTGGATTTAGAGATAAAACAGCCATGTTGTGAGATTTCTAATAGCATGTCGTATAGTTTTAATTCCAACATCGTTAATGGGAACATTCATCATTGATCTCATCATATGAGATACTTGAATCCCAAATCTCACATGATCTACTACTTTTTTTTGTGTAGGGTATCACCTTGAATATTATACATCATACCTCATGAAACAGGGTGGTTAGTGCGTTCGGATAGGTATAAATCACAATAAAATTCACTATGAAATGTTATAAAATAATCAAACTGATAATAATTTTGAACTAGGGAACACATGAGTGGTGTGTTTATCTCATTTTCATTTTTTATTTTGGGTTTTGAATCCCCAAAAACACTTGCAAGATTTTTTTGGGTTTAAAAAAATTTTCAAGGGTGAAAATTTCTTTTGAGGAGGAAATCATGTATGGAATCTATTTGATGTTTAGAAGCATGTCAAAGTTAGAGAACTGGGGTGGTGGGGTCTTCATATGTTTATAAATATCAAGGGTGATTGGTTCCATGATAATGAACATAGTCACAAATAATGAAAATAAAATCATGCAATGGTTGTGGAAAAATCACATCTCACACTGGGAAAGTGCACATTAGGGAACACATTTTACCTACATATGTAGTAATAATTTTAAATTCCATAAGGTCTATAAACTCCATAACAAAAATTAAGTTATCAATAAATTCTTTCTTTGTAGTTGTTCAACTCTACATAATTTGGTTTTTATTCCATTTATTTTTGTTATGAATCCCATTAAATGAAAATTTATTATAATTATTTTTATTTCTTAACATTTTCCACTAGGGAATCAACCTTAGTATTGGAATCTTTTATTTTCCAATGAGGATTTATCTATGATAATGAATTAACAAAGTGTTTTATTAGTGTGACTCGAAAACGCATCCTTCTAACATGGACACAATTCAATAGTATCTTTAAAGACCCTACTCGTAGTTCCACTTTGTGGGATTTTTCATATATGGGTTGTAATTTTACATGGGAATAAAAAGGTAGATTTTATGAAAAAAATAATATGGATGGTGCATAATAGTGTTAGGAAAATCACATTTCATACTAAGAATGTGCCTTTTAGGGAGTGGATTTGACCTGAATATATATGGTCGATTACATCCTCCACTACAGAAGACATCACAAGTAAAAAAAGTTGTGTAAAAATGAATGTATATATATATATTCATTTCCATGTGGTTTATGTATTCTATTAAAAAATTAATTTATCAATTTTCTTTCTTTGATCTATGGCTCTTCTTAATGTGGTAGTTATTTCATTGATTTTTGTTGTGAATCCCTTTGAATGAAAATTTAAAATAATATGGTTTACTTAGTTGCATTTTTACACCATGTTCTAAAGCTTAGTATTAAACACACTAATTTTCTAATAATAGTTCATATGTGCTAAGGGTATTCCAAAGAATTTTTTTAGTGAGACCCTAAAACCTACACCTTTAACTTTTTCATACTTTTATTGATCCTTTAAAACCACAATAAGTGGTTACACTTCACCTATAACTATTGACTCATCCTTTGTATAAAATAAATAAAAAAGTAAATTTTATTGTTATTGTTATATTTTAGTATATTAAAGGAAAATAAATTTTAGTTATTTTATATTTAACCATGTTTCATATAATTTTTCTATGTTTTAATATTCTTTGTGGCCTTTTTATTTACATGACCCTCCATCTATATCAAATGAAATGGGATGAAGGAAGATGAATAATATGATTAATCAAATTATATACAAACATAGATCCAAATTTATTTTTTTGTATCAAATTAATATAAATTTAAAGTATATAATAGTTGTTTCTCAAGTGTAGTATACCTCACCATTTCTTTTCAAAAGGGGTAATGGTGATTTTTATACACATTTTTCTATGAACTCATTTTTTCATAAATTAACATTTATGAAATAATTATCTTACACATGTAATGTAAAATTAATTAAAATCGTTTTCAATTTACCTTAAATTTATCCTCATTATAATTGAAAATTAATCCAAAGTATATTTCTTGGTTGATGATTCTATATATATAGATGGTGGGAAAGGATTGAAACTCCCCTCAATAATTTTAAGATATTTTATGGAAATATCGATTAAAAATACCATATGAAATCTTCATCAACATTCAATAAATATTTTATCAAATGGTATTCTAGTAGAATTGAACTCTTTAATGAAAAATGACAACCAAACGAACATTTCATTATTTAACTTTTCATAAAAATGTTGAAAGTTTACTAAAATGTTACCAAAATGTATTCATAAATGGTATCTTTCATTACAACACAACATTTTTCCAGGAATCTATATCATTTGATATATATATATATATATATAATTTCTAGAAATAAACATAATATATCTAATCAAAAGAGATTTTTTTGGGTCAATAGTTGGACTACATTTATGAATTTTTTCCATTATTACTTTCTATAATTAATTTTTTTAGTATCTATATGAAATAATTATCTCCTCATTTTTTGGTCAGATGACTTTTTCATGTGCCTCACCTTTAGCTCGTTTCCTATCTTCTATATATTTCTCACATTTTGGATCATTTTTATGTCATTCTTTGTGAAAGGATGCATTTTTAGGGATGAAATTTATTTACTATATTATGAAAATAAATTAAAATTCATAAAAATTTTATTAAACATAAAATATATAGAAAAAATACATTATATATATACATGAAACATATTTATGACACTAATTTTTCTTTCCTTAGTGGTTGAATGGATTTTTCCATCACCCAATTATCTAAATTAAATTTTTATATCCCCCTTAGACATATGTGACACAATATACATTATGACCTCCATGAAATAAATAAAATGTCCCAATGAAAGAATATTCATCCATGGAATTTTCTTTAAACTAAATTTTTATTTGAGTAACAAATAAAATAATGGGGGAATTTATGTTTGCAGGATCTGGGGTATAAAATACATTTAATTATTGTGATGTTATTATAAAGGGTACTTCTTTGTATACTTCTTCAATAAAATTTGCTTTTACAAAATATAATTCATCAACTTTTCTGTAATCATGTCATCAACCCATTTGCATAAAAATGGTATATTAAATTTTTTATAATCTAACACATATATTTTCTTATGATTCAAATATAAAATGTATTAACATAAATTGGATTCCCCCCCCCCTTTACTTAATAAATGAATCGATTCTGCTACAAGAGTATATTTTCTATTTTAAATCGTACAAGGATCATCATGTCACCTTGTATAAAATATTTAACCATTCATTAAAAAAAACATTTTAGGATAATAAATGTGCACTTGTTCCTTTGGATAATAATTTTAAATTTCTAGAAATTGATTTCTCAGTTTAATCTAACCCTTAAAAAATATAGTCTTGAAACAAAATTTTAAACTGTTGATAATGTTCATTAGATATCAATATTTCACCCCTTATTGAAATCAATTTTACAAAAAAAGGTGTTTTTTACTTTCAATGTATAGAGAATCCATCTTACTATTATGTAAAACACATATGTTATATTGCACCCAAATTGTGATGGACACTGTGAAAATTTCCCTTTATGAAATTCCTTTCCCTTGAAATGTTTGGTGTGAGGATAATTTAGGAGACCAATGTTATCTATGTCAAATAGTTTTTTTGGAATATAATTCAATGACTTATTTAGTAATATACCAATTAAAAATTCAACATCCTATATTAATTTTATTTTTCACAAGGAATTTTAATATTTTTATTTAATGTTAAATTTGTTATATCCATCTATAATGTATAAGAAAATAATTTTAGATCACTACCACCAAGTAAAAATTAATATTAAAGAGTCATTGCTGTAATAACATATCCAATTCATATAATATTGAATAATTTTATTTTTACATATTTGGAACCATCAAAAATTCAATAAAATTTTAAGATATATATTTTTAAAAGGAAACTAATCTTAGTTATTGTGTGTCAAACTTTTTTCTGAAAAATATAAAATATATAGGCATAATAATTAAATATTATTTCAAAACATGTATATTAAATGATATTAAACCATTTAAAATTAATTTATTGAATTGTATAATATTCATGATATTCTATTAATACCCTTATTAAACTGTTATACCAAATTAGAAATTATAAGTTTAAATTTACACTTTCATGGAAAGAGAGTGAGAAGTTGGAAAAAGAAAATTTTATGTTTCTCCTTTAAATAACACAAAATCTTTCCTTACCCCCATGAATATTATTTCTATTTAATCCTTGAGGAAATATTTCTCTTCCATGGTGTATTTAGTAAAGTTTCCATAAAACTATCATTAAAATATTTTTATATAAATGACATCATGGAAATGTATAAGAGGCAAAAAAACCAATAAGGTTGTTTAAGAAAAATTATTATTTGTTCCATCCTTTACCCCAAAGAATGAAAATATCCCTTACATTTTCAAATTATTCATCACTAATATATAAATAATGTGTCAAACATTATTTTGAGTTCACGTCAAATTTTATTATCCACAATAAAAAAATTCATTAAGGTAAATACATATGATGTATAAGAAATATTATACTCATAAAATGTCTTAGCCTAACCAAGATTTTAACATCTTCACATATAAGACACCCTACCATTAATTTAATACGGTACCTTGATAAATTATCATAATTAGTAAAGTAATTTATCTTCCAAGCAATATGATATTCATATGAAATAACCTTTTTTATGAGTATTGTGCTTCTTTAAAAATGTATCCGATGTCAATTTCATACCTATAATCAATGGAGCCAAATAAATATCAGTATCATTAATAGGTGATTTTGATAATAAAATAATATGAGATAATATTATATAATTTCACTTCATTCATAAAAATTATGCTATGTTATAATTTTCTGACATATTCAATTGGTGAGTTATTGTTCGTACATAAAAATAATTTATGTCGTCTTTAGACAACAAAAGATGACAGTTTCGTATCCTAATTCAAAATCAAGGTTAATCATGATTAATTTTATTCCACTGAGTTTCATTTCTACTGTGTCAAAATTTCATATATTTAAATCTATTATTTTTATATTACATCAACTACACTATATTCACTGTATTTTCATACAATCATATAATAATTAAAATAATTTTAAAGTATCATACAAATCTTGAAGGACTTGATTCATTTACTTCCAATGATATTCCTCACAATTAAATTATTTTTTGATTGAACCATATTCCATTTAGAATAATTAACATTCATCGGGATAAAAATATATTTTTTCATATTTTATATCCACAGAACATAATATTTTTTAGCTTCACATATATGAAAATTAATCTCATTATCATATAGTAACATATCCTTAAAAAGTAGTTATGTAAAGCTCACATTAACTCATCTATTTCTAGACTTTAAATTCTATAGTTTCAATACTACTGATAGTTTTTTATATTTTATAAAACCATTATAAAATTACATTTTTTCTAAGTTATTTAACTTCTCAAATACTTTTAGGAAAAATTTGTGTTAATCATATACCATCATTGAAATTTAAAAAATTAAATCTATGTCATCTTATACACTTTTACTGATATTTGATCATCTATAAAGCATATTGTAACTACTTTTATTAGATCATAGGATTAATGTTTTATATATCAAGTGTTATTATGACTCATTTGGACAAATTATCTTGGTGTAATGACAATGTAATGATTGGAAAATAATTTGAGAAGGGTTATTTGTATGCTTTGTTGATAACTTAATGAACTCCTTGACCTCATCCTCATAATATATCATTATAAAATTAATATCTATTCATTTTCAATTCATATTTATCATATTTGGTTCAATGGTATTCTTATTTTACTAAATAGATCTATTATATAAATTGAAATAATTTATGAAACAATTAATTGACACAAAAACATGGGAATATATATAAAATAGATACATGCGCAAACTTATACAAATAGTCCATATGAAGTATGCATGTAATGAATGAATTATATATATATAAATTATATAATCTATACATATATAATATATATATTTAAAGAATAAAAATATAAAATAATATATATACATATATATAATATAAAACATAAATATAAAGTGTTACATAAAGTATATAAAAGTATACATATAAAGTGTATAGTATATACATATAAAAACTCCATAATATATACATATATAAAGTATGAATCTAAATTATAAACATATCACAACATAATGTAAATAATACATATTACTATACTTCATAAAATGATGAAAGTAAAAAACCTAAAGTATTAAAACTACACACACATATATAAACGGATAACAAACAAACACACACAAACACATACATATATAATAATATTTAATCATTTATATATTTTGGGAATCTCGGTGTGTGTGTGTGTGTGTAATAGTGCACACACACACCCAAAAATACACATGTATTGTGTATTTGGTACCCAAACACACTAAAACATATATGTAGAAATATTAATTCATTTAAATTGTGAGAGTCATTAAAATAATATTTGATCCACAAAAATAATAAAAATATATTTTATGATATATCATTGGTTTATGAAAATATTTATCATGAAAAATATGAGGGTTTGATAATTTTTTGGAAGGAATTTTTGTGATGTAAATGAATTACTGATAAAAGAGGAGAGTATAGTGTATAGGTTTAAATAAAAAATGATAAGCTTTATTTGTGATAAAAGTTATTGAAATTAGGAAAAGGGGTTTCCTTTGTCCATTTTTTAACATTGAGAATGGCACATGATAATAATTTTCATGAACAAACTCCAAGCCGCCCAAACTGTGTGTAACAAAGCTAAAATTTAGAGGCATATTACAATTTAATTTTATCCTAGACATGTTTTCTTGTTCATTTTTGTCTATTTATGGTGTTAGTGTAGTTTTCGAGAGAAATTAGGATGACCAGGTAGGACCAACAGCTGATTTGGAGTATCATGCAGAGGTTAATGAAATGAAAGATGTGTCACACCCTGAATATGTCAAAGAGAGATCTGGGGTGTCTTTTCTTCATAGGTTCATGACATGATGGAGTGTTTCACTCTGTGAATTTCTTTTGGGCCATTTTTTCAAAGGGAAAGGCCATATTTTCCCCTTAGAACCCCCTTATTTCATCACATTTATTCTCCCTCTATCCCCATACATACCTAGTGATGTTGGGGGATCCCACTTGGTGATTTTGTATCCCACTCCCATTTCTTATTCATTAAAATTATCAGTCATTGCAATAAAAAACTCTCAACAATTCTAATACTGTTATTCCATAAATTCTTTTTTTATTTCTCCATTTCTTGGTTTATATTGTTTAAAACCTAATATCCAAATTTGGTCACTGATTCAAGGTATTTGGAATAATTTATTTTATTTGTGTTGAGATTATTTGTGTTTTATCTTCACTATGGATGATATTATAATCCCATACCATGGTACAATATTTATATAAGATTTTATGCCTGGGTTTGCATGCGACTGCATGTATTGCCTTACGAGAGCTTAGATTTTGGTATCAAATCAAGTAGGTGAGGTCCATATTAGTGTATTTGGTTTATTAGAGTGGTAGTACATGTTATTTTCCTTCAATATGATAAATTTGGGCCTTATAATGGGTATGTGAGTAGGGCTTCCTACTTAAAAAAATGGTCTTACAACGAGCCTTTCATGTTCGTTTTAGGATAGTATGGATAATATAAAATTTATAGTGGTTCAAGTAGTTAATCTCCATTCCATGGTGCCTTTAAAGTGGAGAATTTTATTTTCATTCCTCATAAAACACTTCGGTATTCCTTATTGGATTTTTTTCTTGGAAAGTGTCGTTTGAGTTTGGAAGGGCTTGAATAATGTGGTGTGATGATGTTTGAGTTTATGTAGTGATAAAAAAAAGTCATGGGTGATATGTTTTTACTTGATGTGTGATGAGATAAATATCATGACTGATATGGTTTAGTCCCATTTTTATGATAATTTTTATCTTAATAGAGGCATCAGGTTGGGTTTTGGTTGTGTGACTTTCCCCCACTTAGGTGACTTTTTTTCATATTCATGCTTGTGCTTTCTCCTTGTTGTGACCTCCCTAGAGTTAGTTGGGATAAGTTGGTGTGATTATTATGACCTCTGAACTGTATGTGGGGATGAGTATATTTTATTTTCATGAATTCTCTAGAGCCCGTGGGGATGGTTCAATGTGATTGTGATGACCTCCTTAGAGTCTGCAGGGATGGGTATGAGTGCGTGATTATGACCTCCCGACATGTGTTGGAATATGTTAGGGTTTTAAATAAGGATATAAACTTGATATATATAAAGGGTCATGTGTTTCATATTATTATGAGTTTTTGATAGATATTTCTCCTGGAATGGATCCAAAACATGTTGGGTCGTTATTCATGTCCGCCTAGTTAGCGCTCGATGACTTAGTGGGATATATGTTTATTTATGTATATATTTTATGAAATCGCTTACAATTTTATATGATTGTTGAACTTATGTTAATGATGTGTTGGTGGTGTTATATTGGGTTTATAATCACACCCCAAATTGGCATATTGGTGTGTGTAGAATTTATTTCCAAATATTCAAATAATATAAGGTGATTTACTTAGAGTAGTTGTACATGAGGAGATGGTTGGTTGAGGTGATATCGGGAAAGAGTTTGTGACCATTTTTTAGAGGGTCACCTTTTTTGTACTTTTTAGTGTATATACATATTTCATATGTGGGGATCATTATTTTTAACTGATGTACTGAATATTGTATCCTACACTATTATAAAACTGCTAATTTGGCTTCCGCTTTTTTATTCCACCAATTAATATGATTATTTCTTCTATTATTGTATAAAAACTATAATGGTTATCTACTACTGATGAAATTTTCTAACTATTTTATCGCTTAGGTCCTCACCACTTTTTGTAAACCTCTTGTATAAGGTGAGGCATGCATGACTTCATGTATAGCTCTATCCTAAATTGGGTTATTCAAGTCAGGGTGCTAAAAAATGGTATCATAGATATTTTTTTATCTGAATACTTTTTTAATGGTTGATAAGAGATTGGGTATTGTTATAATTTCGCATGAAATTCAGGCATGGATGTAACTAAACTACATATGAGGAAAGTCCATCTTACCATGGATAGGATTGATGTTCTTGCTTTCATTTTTAACATTGACCAATTTCACCTTGAGTGATGAAAATGATATTGGTGTTATGAATCATGATTTTTTTCTTGGGCTGATTAGCAAGAATGGCTTTGTTTATGCATCATTGATAGTTAGGTAGTTTCACCTGTCATTCACTTGGATTTTTATTATTTATAGAGTTCCAAATCAAATAAATTCCATCAATAGAATATTACTTGTTTTACTAAATATATTATTGATGATATTTACATAAGTTATCCTAATCATATTATATTTTTTTATTTATTACTAAGGATTTTATGTTGTTGTTGACAATGTGGACCCAATCCCTGAGTAAGAGATAATTATTTTTTGTATTATTCCATTTCTTTTCATTATTTCATTAGTTTTCAAATTATTTTTAAAAGGTAAATTCACTTGGAATAGAAGTGTGTTATATGGTTTTTCCAAGGGACTATGGTGTCTAATGGGATTTATAAATTCTAATTGTTTAAAAATGGTTTCAATGGATAATTTTAAATAGAAATATTATTTCTAAAAGTCATTAATCCATTTTCATTCCATGTATTGTGTTGAGTGTTGGTTATCTTGGAATTTTTTCAAATGGGAAAATTGTTGATTTTATCAATTTGTCTAAAACAACATACTTTTTATATTTATATGGACTGAATATGTTTATTAAAATGTTTTAGTTAAACGAGTGGTTTGAAAGGAAATTTCAAATTTTTTAAATGACTCAGTGTATGGATCTTGGGTTTTAGTGAGGCCCATTTTGGACTTTTAAACCTGAGTGTTTATGGTGTGCTTGTGAGATATACTTTTAAGCCCCATATTTTATGTGTTTGATGTGTATCGTAGATCTAGAGGAATGTTTTATATTGTGTGGTTTGGAAACTATCCATCCTTAGAGTTTGGGATCTGATATGGTTGACCTGTTTATCTTGGAGCCTGGTTAGAAATAGACCCTCAAAAGGGCTGGTTGGCATGTGATGTTTCCTTGTAATGGATGTTTTAATATCTATATATTGAGTATAAATAGATAGTTTTTGGTAGGTAAGTGGATGTGTGAACCTCTAAGCTAGATGTAGACTCTATAGTGGGTAGACTAGTGGGTTATAGTTTTGGTAGACACCCTAAAGCTAGATGGGTTGTTGTCTGGTGTCACCCTGAGGTTTTGAGTTAAGGATATTTGTGTGACTTAAAGGATAGTAGAAGTTTAATATATATGGTTTCACTTGTTTTACATTAGTTATGTACTGATTAATGGGATTATTGGGCTTCACATGCCTTCAGGTGTGTGTGAGTGGGTTGTTCTCCTTCCCTTGAGTGGAAATAAGGTGGGAAATTTATGATTTCAAGTATATGTTATTGTTTGACCTGTGTTATGGATGCCTTTTATAGATATGATGAATCAGTATGGGATCTATCATTAGGATTTTTCTTCTATTCATGGCCTTAGATGTATCTCAGGTGTGAATTATAAGAAATTAGACCACCCAGGAGCTGAAGTTCTATTATTTACAGTGGTTCATGGAATGAACTAAGTATTCAAAACATAAGGCAGATCCTAGAAAAAAAACCTTTTTAAATATTATTTGGGTAATGTTGAAGGTTATATTATAGCTATGTACTAGTTCCCAAATTTGTCCCATAGAGTGAGACAATACTTTTAGTTATTCTTTGGAGGGGTTGGAACCACGTGAGACATAATAGTCCTGATGCATGATAAGGAGTGACATTATTATAGATGCATGTAAATTAATTTCGGGCTATAAGTTACATGGTTCAAATAAGCTTGGGTTTTTTTAAGGGTCATTGTAGAATGTCCTTAAGGTTAGTAACTGATATACGCATGAAATGAAAATGAGAAATATCTTCAAGATTATTGAGTGTGGTAAAAATTTTCACTGAGGGATAGTGCCTTAGTGAACTACCCTAGTATAAGAGGTGTTATGGATCATTGAATCTTGTTGTGGTATGATCCTATAGGGAAGGGTGGAACCATCCCATTTTTTCATGGAATTTTTTCTGGGTTCATGGAGGAGTTTGGGACATTCATGATGACCCTAGATAAATCTTATGTTTATCATTTTGTTACAGTAGATGAGAAATTATTGTGGTTGTGGTCTATAAATAGAAGTTCAATCCTCTAAGTGCTAGAGCATCACCATTTGGTGATGGGTTAAAAAATGTTTTGGATGAGGTATTCATGGATGTCGATGAGGCTTATTATAGCCTCTACTGGTAAAGGTTGGTTAGTCAATGAAAGATATAGGTTGAGTGCCTTTAGTTAAGGTTGTTGGGATTGATGGGTAAAGATCCTATGGGGTGAACCCTAGAAAAATATTTAACCCATGTAATAGTGTATTAACAATGTAGTGTTATAATAAATCCCATGATGGGAGGATATATTTTTGATGTTGACCTTTATGAAATAGGGGAATAGATCAACATCAAGTTGTGTGAGGTTGAGGTTGGATAAAAGGATGATTCTTTTCATTTGGTTTTACAGGATATGTCATGTTTGATGGTTTGGTGGTGTTTTTGGAATAAATTAATGAGTCAATGTCTTGTAGGTTTTGGAAATCCATTGTGAGGTTATTAGCTTTATGTGATAGTTTAAGAAAAATAGGAATCCCTGATAACGGTGTGTGAGGTACCTAAAAGTTTGATGATGTTTCCAGGAACATATGGATATATATTAGGTGGAGTGTAAGATCAAATTTCTTGTAAAAAATTATGTGTACCTTGAATTTAATCCACCAGGATTCCAAAATGTTAATACATTCATAAAGTGTTTCCAATGAACATGATGTATAGGTGAACTTAATCCATGGGTATGGGATGTTTATAATAGTATGTGTGTATAATCTATTGAGTTGTATCAATGGATGAGACGTATTTATTAAACACTAATGAGAATTGGTGTTTCCATTTGTTGTGTGTTAGATTCATTTTCAACCCTATCACTGTTAACAATAGTGATTTATTGTGTTGTATATGGTGTTTCAATTAACTCATGTTGTGAAGCATATTGGATTGTTTATTTTCCATCTCAAAGAATTTATAAGATTGATATGTTACAAAATGAGGGAAAGTGGCAGAGTGCATGAAGCAATGTGCAAGCTCTAAATATATATCATGATAATATTGAGACTCATTTAGAAGCTATTGAATATAGAGGAGCACATAGATAGAGATGCATCATGAAAGGGTCAGTTTTGGAATTCCAGCATGATTGCTGACTATGTATTTGGAAAAAGAATCAAGATATAGGTATTGAATATTTATAATTGGTAAAAAAATTACGTGTGAAAGGTGGAATCATTTCTAAGTGGTTTCAAAAAAAATCCTAAAATTTTTAAAAAGGGGCATATTTTGTGAATGATGGATTTCTAGGACTGCATCATGAAAATATGGAAAAGTGATTAAATTCAAAAAAAAATTATACCAAAAAGGATTGTAGATTCATTAAATAATGATTCAAAAAATAACTATTAGCTAAAAAATAAAAAGTCAGTATGTTGAGTAATTATGAGAAGTTTTACAAATGGAAGAAACGTGGTAAGTTACGCGAGTATGAGAAGTTTCACAAATGGAAAATCTCCTTGAATTTTCATAATGTAATGGAGTTTTGTGTACATGAATGAAGAGTGTCATGAAAAGGTGATTTCAATATTTAATGTTTCATAATGGGGAAGAAATGTCTAAAAATAGTCAACTAACCTTCTTTTTTTAAGTATCTAGTCTTTTGAAAGATCCAAAGGCTTTAAATTCATGAAAGAGTTTCGTAATGGCTATTCTTGTATGAAGGATTAATAACAAAAAAATGTTCAGGAAATAAAGGATTTTTGTAAATTTGACCAATGGGTTTCACAACATTTTATAAATCTTCATGAAAGGTTTTGAGTTTCACAAAAAACCTTTGAGTTTCGTGAAAGTTTGAATTTGCATGAAAAATAAGAATGTTTCGCGAAAGGGGTGAAAAGTTTTTATGAAATTGTTAACTTTTGCGACATAGAAAGTAATTTTATATTATCATAGATCATACCAAATGATATTTTCCTTGAAGTCTAGTTCAATAGGGAAGGATAATTTTCTTCATTAGTGAGGTCCATAACCAGTTTAAGATAAAGTAAAGTGAAGATCAATGGTTTCTAATTAGTGCATCAACTATTAGATAGTGAAGATGTGTATTTTCATATGAGATAAAAGGAATTACCTCTTGAAGAAACGAGAAAAGGATATGGAACATTGAGTAACACTTGGGTGGTGGTGTTCCAAATACTAAATCTTGAAGAGGTGGTGATACTGGAATGGAGTGAATATAGAAGAATAATTGTATCCATAGGACTAGTGAAGATTAGTGTATTTTGTAACATTGATAAAATGTAGGTGTGTTATCCTTAGATGTATCCCAGTGTGGGTGAACCAATTAAAATTATTACACCTTATATGATTTAAATCTCATATTGTCACGACCCATCCTCGGGGCCCGTGTTGTGACTACCCCAAGCCCGCCTTCCATAGGTCAGGGGCTGGCGTCTAGCACCAAAGCCGTAAGTTCCGATAACTGGGAAGACATTGCCTTTATAAAAGTAACAAAACACCACAGAGTATAAGCGGAAGTAAAACAATAAGTACAAAAATAAAGTGTTGAAAAGTAAATGGGCCAGAATACAAACCCAATCGAAAATACAGCTACAACTGAAAGAAAGTACAACAAAGACAAGCATCCAGAAGAGGATAGAAGCAGTTCATGGGTTGTCCTCCTAGGATCCTACCTGAAGGGTAGGTACAGATAGTGCAGCTCCTGAATCGTCCACCACGGATCCTACCTGAAGGGTAGGTACATATAGCCTCTGCAACACTCTCGCTCATCAACCTCCTCCGAGTGTCGCCTCGTCGTGAAGTCCATCATCGGGTACTGTCCGGTCGTGAGGTCCACCTCAGGGTCCCGTCCAATACTCGAACACTCGGCCTCTGTCTGCGCTGCCCGTCGTCTGCAACCAACACAACATGGTGCGGGCATAGCCCGTGCAGGGGTGAGTATAACGATACTCAGTAGGGACCCCGATACCCTCAAGGTATCACTACATCCAACAAAGATAACCACAAGAAGATCTCAACAAATAACCTCTACTTAGGTATATGCCCATACATATACCCAAGTAATCGAGTAACTCATCTCAATCATGAGGTAACACAAAGATTTATGAAATCAACGGATAACCACTACCCAGGTATATGCCCATACATATACCTAAGTTATCAAGTGACCCATATCAATAATGAGGTAAACACAAAGGTCACAAACTCAACTCAACCAGGATCTTATTCATGACGTTGAAACCACGGCTGCTGGAGAACTCCTCCTCTGTCGAGTACAGTGGGCCTGCCGCTACAACCAAGGGCGCCGAACTCCTCCTCTGTCGAGTACAATGGGTCTTCCGCTACAACCAAGCGCTCCCCACTAACCTTGGACTATTGTAGTACTCCACCTGTCGAGTAATGTGGGCCCGCTGCTACAACCAAGCGCTTCCCACCATGGGTCTGCCGCTACAACCAAGCGCACCCCCTCATAGGCTCCAGAGGTACTCCTTCTGTTGAGTACCGCGGGTCTGCCGCTACAAGCAAGCGCTCCTCCGCCGTGGGTCTGCCGCTACAACCAAGCGCTCCCCCTCATAGCCTCCATAGGTACTCCTTCTGTTGAGTACCGCGGGTATGCCACTACTACCAAGCACTCCTCCTCTGTGGGTCTTCCGCTACAACCAAGCGCTCCCCACTGGGCTATCCGAAACACACCGAGTTGATAGATCATCAGTCGTCAAGTCTCAGCCAGCTACTAGGTCTCTGCACTCTGCTAGCTCGTCACCGGGAGTGTCTGATCCACGAGCTACTGGTCGAAACTCCAAGTATCACGAAGTTCCATGAAGAAGTATCTCAAGGGGCTGCCTCAACATAGAGGTCTCAACACAACAGACGGAGCGTCAATCAGACGCCCGATCTATGAGTTATTAGCCTTTTCGTCCCAGGGGAGGTCCGGTTGGTTTCGTGAGCGAACCAACCCGACCATATCTCGATTGTACTCTGAACTCTCATAGGTTATTCCCATAGGGACCGTTTCTCAACGTGATCACCAACGCCACTGACGGTTCGTCAAACGGACGTCCGGTCTGAAAGTTATCAGCTTTTCCGTTCCAGGGGCCCGGTTGGATTTCGGGTTCAATCCAACCCGGCTACTATCCAACTGCATCCAAAACTCAGGAGAAGTATGCTAAAAGTTTCTTCTCAACAAGAGGAATCCATCAAAGTCAACGGGACGTCAATCGGACGTCCGGAGCTCGAGATATAAGCGTTTCCGCTCAGAGGGCCCGGTTGGTTTCGTGTACGAACCAACCCGGCCGAACACAAAGTACTCCGAAACCTTGAGCGTAATATATCGAAATGACCGTATCGATCCAAGGATCGCATCGCAGCTGACAGTGCGTCGATCGAAGGATTGAAGACCAAGTTATGAGCAAAATACCGTGAGAGGTCCGATATTAGGGGGTTCGGGCCCGGTCCGACTCGGCCTGATACCCTCTGGGTCGGCCCAAACTGGGTCGACCTAACCAGGGTCCCAGTCCGGCCCACTTGGGCATGGCCCGGCCCGACCCGGCCCGGGCCCGGCCCGACCCGGCCGGGGCGTGGCCCGGCCTGGCGGTCCGGCCGGGCGGCTCGACCCGGCGCACTGGCGCTGGCGAAGCGGCCGCGCAAAGGGGTTCCGCCCCCTTGAATGAAACCGCGGCCCCACGTGGGGGCCTCCCCTTGCCAACGGACGCGGCCGAGCACCGTTCCCCGCCTCCCTCGGTCCCGCACGGTCGTGGGACCAGCGGCCTGCCGCGGCAGCCCTTCCCGGCGGCGCGCCGGGCGCCGCCGGGCCGGCGATGCGCGCCGGCAGAGTTTTCCGCGGACCACCGGATGAGCTCTGGTGGTCAGTTTTGCCTTCCGTCTTCGCCAACGGCCCTCCCGGGATCAGTTCTTCAATGCGAAGACCTCAAAATGCCCTTGCGTCCTGCTTCGTCATCACCCGCTGATCCGCACACCAAGAGCGAAGAAACGGTGGGTTCGGACTTGTCCGTTGGTCCGCACCCACCGCGTTAGCGGTTTGAAAAGACTTTCAAAAAAATTTTAAACACATGCCAAGGATATAAATTACATAGATTTAATTGAACCAAAACCCCTACCTCAAGCATCACCGAGCGAGGGTTCGTCGCGAAATTTCACGTCGCGGAAGAAGGCGTCGCGGAAGGGGGATCGTCGCATCGCGGAGAAAGGATTCGTCGGCGTCGCGTCGTCGATATCCGAGGATCCGACGTTCTTTTCAACCTTCGTCGGAGGTCGGCGTTCTTCGCGTTCTTCGCGTTTTTCGCATGCTTCGCGTTCTTCATCGAGGAGGAAGAACTTCAAGAACCTGAGTGAATTCTCCCTAGCCTCTCACAACCCAACCCTTTAATAAAAATAAGAGTTGTCTTATTTATATTAACACATAATCCAATGATTGAATTTCAAAAGAATTTAAACGATCAATTAATTAATTAATTGAGGAGTTTAAATCTCCCAATTAATGAGGCGTTTATTAACCAGAATAAACACAAGGGTTGACTTCATTAAAAAGGGAGTGCGGGTGCGTTACTTAATTAAAGGGGGGTGTTTAGAAAGAAAAGAAATGGTGGGGCTCATGTGGGCCCCAAATCACAAATATCCTACCAAGTGGGTAGGATATTGTGGTTCCCACAACATCCACTTAACATAGGTTAAGCAAAATAAAACAAAAAAACGGTTGCACCACTTTTATTTTATTCCTTAACTTACCCCCAAAAATTAAAAACCCCACCTGAGAAAACACAACTCCAGAAAAGGTGTGTCTAAGTAATTATCGGCGCTGCGATTCCATCGGTGCCCTCAGAATTCGATTCCGAGTACCGGTTAAAAAGTCATAAAAACCCTGCTCGTTCGTTCAGTGAACGTACTCGAGCTAAACTTCAGAAAATGATTCTGGGCACATCGGGCCTCGGAATTAGGTGCCGTCAGAAATTGCGTTCTTGTAAAATCCCAAAGAAATTAAGGGAAAAAATTCCTTGAAATTTCCAGGTCTTTACATTACTCTCACCTCAGGGATTTACGTCCTCGTAAAGCTTTAACACAAACTAGGGATACAAAAGCGGTACTGAGCACGCATCTGATCCTTCGCTCACATGTGCTCACCCGGAGGTTCCTGTACAGCCAGTGAAAGTGCACCCGAGGAATCGACCGCCCTTGTAGGATCTGCTCCTGTCGTTCCTCGATCCCCACTGGAACCTCCGTGAGGGTCACCCCATCACCCAAGTCCAACTCTTCATGACCGATGAAATGCGAAGGGTCGAGATCGTATCTCCACAGTTGTGATACATGGAAGTCGTCGTGCACCTGGTGCAACTAAGGTGGGTGGGTCAAGTGGTAAACCACCCCGACTACCCTGCTGAGGACCTAGAAGGGTCTGCTGAACCTCGTAGATAACTTCTCGCCTCAGCCACATCTCCGTAACTCACGTCGAGGTGAGACCTGTAGGGGAAACGTGGTCGCCATCCTCAAAATCTAGTGGTCTCCGCCTCCTGTCAGCACAAGACTTTTGCCGGCTCTGAGCTGTCCTCATCCTCTCTTGGATGACTTGGACCTTTCTGGTCCTACAAGAGGTGCTGAGATTTCTTCTTTGCCGATAAGAGAAATCTGGTCTCCTCCCCTGGATGAACCACGTTCTTTTCCTAATACAATCAATCCCGACATGGATGATACTAATCCATACCAAGGATGACGTCGTAAGGCCTCGACGCTACTACCAAGATATCCAACCACTACTATTGATTCCAAGGGTTGAGTCACACAGTCGGCATCAGTGTGTGGTCACTGGGTATCCTCTAGTAGGTATCTCAAAGTGAGGGTCAAGTCAACGGTTTTTAAACTGGAACCTCTTAGTATCAACATAAAGAAAGGAAAGGAAGGTAAACATCACAAGAAAGGTATCTTTTATTACTGCAGCTCAAAGTACAAAGACACAAAGCATCTACAAACAAACATCAACCAAGCTAGAAGAAAAATGAACAAAAGTCTCCAGATCTGGAGCTAGTCCCACTCCTGTCCATCTGGTCCCGGAGCTCCATAATCGTAGGGCTCAGCTGCCAGAAGTTGAGCTCTCCCACATCCACCTGTTCCCTGCGGTCAGGGTGGACCTCCTGGTGGTGGTGGTGGAAACACCTCGAAGCATCGTCCACCTCCAACTGCACGGCTAGCTTCCCTGCCACAGTCTCCTGATCCATGCAGTCCGCCTCGATCAAACCTCTGCCTCTGCCTGGGAGGTCCTTTGTTCATCTGATGGTCATCTATATGGCGGGTCGGACAGTCACGAGCCATGTGACCAACCCCGCCGCAGGAGTAACACTGTCCACACATGGTAAGTCGTTCTCCACCCCGGGTGCCTCGCACCAACGATCATGTGTCATGCGGTCGACCACCGGTAGGTCTAGTCCTCTTGGACCTCTGTGTCATATATCTACTGCCCACTACAGAAGACTCTGCCGCTTGTCGGCTAGTGGTGGGTCATGCTACTAGAGACTGCTCAGCAAGGAAACTCTCCACTAAGAGGGCTCGCTCCATCACCCCGGTCTGTGTCGGAATGCTGTGAGAAACAAATGAAGATTTGATCTCTCGCCATAGCCCCTGGTCGAAGGTTCGGGCCCTGAAGAATGGGTCCCGTACCATGTCCGTGGAATAGCGCGAGAGATCGGTAAACCTCGCCGCGTACTGGGCTACTTTCATGCTGCCCTGCCACAGTTGTAGTAGCTCCTGGATGCGCACCGCACGGAGGGTGGCTAGGATGAACTCTGAGCGGAAAAAGATCTCAAAGTCCGTCCAAAGGAGAGATGCCTCGTCGAGCACCTGGAGCATCAAGCTCCACCATCTTCCTACTGCTGCGTGCAAGAGGCTGACTACAAGGACCACCATAAGGTTAGCTGGTGTCCCTACCAAACAGAAAACTCGTACAACTACCACCAGCCAATCCTCGGCTGCCTGAGGGTCCGTCTCCCCATGGAAACTGGGTGGTCGCTGACGCTGAAACTCGTGCAGTGCACTAAGGCGACTTGCACTGTCAGCGGCTGGGGCTGGTAGCATCAGTGGCTCGGCGGGTAGAGGTACTTTCGGTGCCTCTGCTGTCAAAGGGCCCTGTACAGAGGCCTCGTCGCTCGGTGGGCTGTCGTCCCACAAAACACTCAGAACCCTAGTTGGTTGCCGTCGTGGGGCCATCCTGAAAAGAAACAGGTGCACCACGGTCAAAAAGTATACCTGGAGAGATGACTCAAAGTAATCACAAAGAAAACTTTTAAAACACACATGCAATCAATGTTTTAATGTATTGAGTTGGAAATCAGAAGTCAGGGTCCTGGTGTAGGGATACGTCGGCCGCCGCACCAACATGGACTCCCTGGACTGATAACCACACTCAATACCCTTAACACTATTGCTACACATAGAAGAAGGATCAGAGTCCTGAGTTCTGCGGTAGAACCGAACTCCTCTGATACCAATTTTTCACGACCCGTCCTCGGGGCCTGTGTCGTGACTACCCCAAGCCCGCCTTCCATAGGCCAGGGACAGACGTCTAGCACCAAAGGCGTAAGTCCCGATAAATGGGAAGACATTGCCTTTATAAAAGTAACAAAACACCACAGAGTACAAGCAGAAGTAAAACACTAAGTACAAAAAGGAAGTGTTGAAAAGTAAATGGGCCAGAATACAAACCCAATCGAAAATACAGATACAACTGAAAGAAAGTAAAAAAAAGACAAGAAGCCAGAAGAAGATAGAAGTAGCTCCTGGGTTATCCTCATAGGATCCTACTTGAAGTGTAGGTATAGATAGTGCATCTCCTGAATCGTCCACCACGGATCCTACCTGAAGGGTAGGTACAGATAGCCTCTGCAACGCTCTCTCTCGTCAACCTCCTCCAAGTGTCACCTCGTCATGAAGTCCACCACCGGGTACTGTCCCGTCATGAGGTCCACCTCCGGGTACCATCCAGTCCTCGAACACTCGGCCTCTATCTGCACTACCTGTCGTCTACAACCAACACAACGAGGTGCGGGCATAGCCCGTGCAGGGGTGAGTATAATGATACGCAGTAGGTACCCCGAGACACTCAAGGTCTCACTACATCCAACAAGGATAACCACAAGAAGATCTCAACAAATAACCTCTACTTAGGTATATTCCCATACATATACCCAAGTTATCGTGTAACCCATCTAAATCATGAGGTAACACAAAGATTTATGAAATCAACGGAAAACCACTACCCAGGTATATGACCATACATATAACTAAGTTATCAAGTGACCCATCTCAATCATGAGGTAAACACAAACTTCACAAACTCATCTCAACCAGGATCTTATTCATGACGTCGAAACCATGACTGCTGGAGAACTCCTCCTCTGTCGAGTACAGTGGGCATGCCGCTACAACCAAGCGCTCCCCACTAACCTTGGACTGTTGTATTACTCCACCTGTCGAGTACCGTGGACCTTCTACTACAACCAAGTGCTTCCCACCATGGGTATGCCGCTACAACCAAGCGCTCCCCCTCATAGGCTCCAGAGGTACTTCTTCTGTTGAGTACCGCGGGTCTGCCGCTACAACCAAGCGCTCCTCCGCCATGGGTCTACCGCTACAACCAAGTGCTCCCCCTCATAGCCCCCAGAGGTACTCCTTCTATTGAGTACCGAGGGTCTGAAGCTACTACCAATCACTCCTCCACCGTGGGTCTACCACTACAACCAAGCGCTCCCCACTAGGCTATCCGAAACACATCGAGTCGATAGATCAGCAGTCGTCAAGTCTCAGCTAGCTATTAGGTCTCTACACTCTGCTAGCACATCACCGGGAGGGTCCTCTCCACGAGCTACTGGTCGAAACTCCAATTATCACGAAGTTCCATGAAGAAGTATCTCAAGGGACAGCCTCGTCATAGGGGTCTCAACACAACAGACGACGCGTCAATCAGACGTTCAGTCTATGAGTTATTGGCCTTTTCGTCCCAGGGGTCCGGTTGGTTTTGTTAGTGAACCAACCCAGACATATATCTATTGTACCCCGAACTCTCATAGGGTATTCCCATAGGGACCGTTTCTCAACGTGATCACCAACGCCGTTGACGGTTCGTCAAACAGACGTCTGGTCTAAAAGTTATCAGCTTTTCTGTTCGAGGGGCCTGTTTGGATTTCGGGTTCAATCCAACCCAGCTACTATCCAACTGCATCCAAAACTCAGGCGAAGCATGCTAAAAGTTTCTTCTCAACAAGAGGAATCCAACAAAGTCGACGACACGTCAATCGGACGTCCGGAGCTCGAGATATAAGTGTTTCCACTCCGAGGGCCCGGTTGGTTTCGTGTACGAACCAACCCGGACGAACACAAAGTACTCCGAAACCTTGAACATAATATATCTAAATGACCGTATCGATCCAAGGATCGCATCGCAGCTGACGGTGCGTCGATCAGAGATCTGCAACCCATGTTATGAGCAAAAGACCGTGAGAGGTCCAGTATTAGGGGGTTCGGGCCCGGTCCGACCTGGCCCGATACCCTCTGGGTCGACCCGAACTGGGTCAAACTGACCCGGTTCCAGCTCCGTCCCTGCGTGCTGGCACTGGCCAAGCGGCCGCGCAAAGGGGCGCCGCCCCCTTGAATGAAACCGCGACCCCGCGTGGGGGCCACCCCTTGCCAACAGACGCGGCCGAGCGCTGCATCCCGCCTACCTCGGTCTCGCACGGTCGTGGGACTAGCGGCCTGCCGCAGCGGCCCTTCCCTGCGGCGCGCCAGGTGCTGCCGCCTCCTGGCGGCCTGCCGGTGCCGACCGCCGCCTCTAGTCACCGGCACCGCCGTGTCGACGATGAGCGCCGACGGAGTTTTCCGCAGACCACCGGACGAGCTCCGGTGGTCAGTTTTGCCTGCCATCTTTGTCAATGGCCATCCTGGGATCGGTTATTCAATACGAAGACCTCAAAACGCCCTTGCGGCCTTCTTCGTCATCGCCCGCCGATTAGCACACCAAGAGCGAAGAAACGGTGGGTTCGGACTTGTTCGTTGGTCCACACCCACCACGTTAGCGGTTTAAAAAGGATTTCAACAAAATTTTAAACACATGTCGAGGAGATAAATCACATAGATTTAATTGAACCAAAACCCCTACCTCAAGCGTCGCCGAGCGAGGATTCATCACGAAATTGCACGTCGTGGAAGAAGGCGTCGCGGAAGGGGGATCGTCGCGTCGCGGAGAAAGGATTCGTCAGCGTCGCTTCATCGATCTCCGAGGATCCGGCGTTCTTGTCGACCTTCGTCGGAGGTTGGAGTTCTTCGCGTTCTTCGCGTTTTTTCACGTTTTTCGCGTTCTTCACGTTCTTCATCGAGGAGTATGAACTTCAAGAACCTGAGCGAATTCTCCCTAGCCTCTCACAACCCAACCCTTTAATAAAAACAAGAGTTGTCTTATTTTTATTAACACACAAGCCAATGATTGAATTTCAAAAAGAATTGAAACGATCAATTAATGAATTAATTGAGTATTTTAAACCGCCCAATTAATGAGGCGTTCATTCACCAGAATAAACGCAAGGGTTGACTTAATTAAAAAGGGGGTGTGGGTGCGTTACTTAATTAAAGGAGGGGGTTTAGAAAGAAAAGAAATGGTGGGGCTCGGGTGGGCCCCACCTCACAAATATCCTACCAAGTGGGTAGGATATTGTGGGACCCACAACATCCACTTAACTTAGGTTAATCAAAATAAAATAAAATAAACGGTTGCACCACTTTTATTTTATTCCTTAACTTAACCCCAAAAATTAAAAACCACACCCGCGAAAACGCAACTTCGGAAAAGGTTTTTCTAAGAAATTATCGGTGCTGTGATTCCATTGGTGCCCTCAGAATTCGATTCCGAGTACCGGTTCAAATGTTAGAAAAACCCGCTCATTCGTTCAGTGAATGTACCCGAGCTAAACTTTGGAAAATGATTCCGGGAACACTGGGCCTTGGAATCAGGTGCCGTCAGAAACTGTGTTCTTGTAAAATCCCAAAGAAATTAAGGGAAAAAACTCCTTGAAATTTCCGGATATTTACATTAATCCCACCTCAGGGATTTACATCCCCGTAAAGCTTTAACACAAACTAGGGATACAAAAGCGGTACTAAGCACGCATCTGAGCCTTCCGCTCCCATGTACTCACCAGGAGGTTCCTGTACAGCCTGTGAAAGCGCACCCGAGGAATCAACCTTCCTCGTAAGATCTTATCCTGTTGTTCCTCGATCCCCACTGGAACCTCCGTGAGGGTCACCCCATCGCCAAAGTCCAGCTCCTCATGGCTGATGAAATGTGAAGGGTCGAGGTCGTATCTCGTCAGTTGAGATACATGGAAGTCATCGTGCACCTGGTGCAACTAAGGTGGGTGGGTCAAGTGGTAAACCACCCCGCCTACCCTGTTGAGGACCTAGAAGGGTCTGTTGAACCTTGGAGATAACTTGTCACCTCGGCCACATCTCTATAACTCACATCGAGGTAAGACTCGTAGGGGAAACGTGGCCGCCATCCTAGAACTCTAGTGGTCTCCGCCTCCTGTCAGCACAAGTCTTTTGTCGGCTCTGAGCTGTCCCCATCTGCTCTTGGATGACTTGGACCTTTCTGGTCCTACAAGAGCTTCTGAGATTTCTTCTTTTCCGATAAGAGAAATCTGGTCTCATCCCCTAGATAAACCACGTTTTTTGCCTAATACAATCAATCCCGACATGGACGATACTAATCCATACCAAGGATGACGTTGTAAGGCCTCAACGCTACTACCAAGAGATCCAACCATTATTCTCTCCTCCAAGGGTTGAGTCACACTATCGGCATCAGTGTGTAGTCACTGGGTATCCTCTAGTAGGTATGTCAAAGTGAGGGTCAAGTCAACGGGTTTTAAACCGGAACCTCTTAGTAACTACATAAAGAGAGGACAAGAAGTTAACGCCACAAGAAAGGTGTATTTTATTACTGCAGCTCAAAGTACAAAGACACAAAGCATCTACAAACAAACATCAACCAAGCTAGAAGAAAAATGAACAAAAGTATCCAGGTCTGGAGCTAGTCCCACTCCTGTCCATATGCTCCCAGAGCTCCATGATCATAGGCCTCAGCTGCCTGAAGCTGAGATCTCCCACGTCCACCTGTTCCCTGCGGTCGGGGGTGGACCTCTTGGTGGTGGTGGTGGAAACACCTAGAAGCGTCGTCCACCTCTAGCTGCACGGCCAGCTTCCCTGCCACGGTCTCCTGCTCCATGCGGTCTACCTCGATCGAACCTCTTCCTCTACCTGAAAGGTCCTTCATTCATCTGATGGTCATCTATATGGCGGGTCAGACAATCACGAGCCATGTGACCAACCCCGCCGCAGGAGTAACACTGTCCGTGCATGGTAAGTCGTTCTCCACCGTGGGTGGCTCGCACAAACGATCACGTGTCATGCGGTCAACCACCAGTAGGTCTAGTCCTCTTGGACCTCTGCGTCATCTGTCTACTGCCCACTACAGAAGACTCTGCCGCTTGTCGGCTAGTGGTGGGTTCTGCTATTGGAGACTGCTCCGCAAGGAAACTCTCCACTAAGAGGGCTCGCTCCATCACCCATGTCTGTGTTGGAATGATTTGAGAAACAAATGAAGCTCTGATCTCTCGCTTTAGCCCATGCTCGAAGGTTCGGGCCCTGAAGTATGGGTCTCGTACCATGTCTGTGGAATAGCACGAGAGATCGGCAAACCTCACCGTGTACTGGGCTACTTTCATGCTGCCCTGCCGCAGTTTTAGTTGCTCTTGGATGCGCACCGCACGGAGGGTGGCTAGGACGAACTCTGAGCAGAAAAGGAACTCAAAGTCCCTCCAAAAGAGAGATGCCTCGTCGTGCACCTGGAGCATCAAGATCCACCATCTGCCTGCTTCCGCGTGCAGGAGGCTCGATGCAAGGACCACCATAAGGTCATCTGGTGTCCCTACCAAATGGAAAACTCGTACAACTGCCTCCAGCCAATCCTCAGCTGCCTGAGGGTCCGTCTCCCCACAGAACCTGGGCAGTCGCTGACGCTGAAACTCGTGCAGTGCACTAAGGCAACGTGCACTGTCAGTGGCTGGGGCTGGTAGGATTGGTGTCTTGGCGGGTAGAGGTATCGCCGGTGCCTCTATTGTCAAAGGGCCCTGTACCGAGGCCTCGTCGCTCGGTGGGCTTTCATCCCGCACAACGCTCAGAACCCTAGTTGGCTGCCGTCGTGGGGTCATCCTAAAAAGAAACAGGTGCGCCACGATCAAACAGTATACCTAGGGAGCTGACTCAAAGTAATCAAAAAGAAAACTTTTAAAACACACATGCAATCAATGTTTTCGTGTATTGAGTCGGAAATCAGAAGTCAGGGACCTGGTGTACGGATACGTCGGTCGCCGCACCAACATGGACTCCCTGGACTGATAACCACACTCAATACCCTTAACACTATTCCTTCACATAGAAGAAGGATTAGAGTCCTGAGTTCTGCGGTAGAACCAAACTCCTCTGATACCAATTTGTCATGACCCGTCCTCGGGGCCCGTGCCGTGACTACCCCAATCCCGCCTTCCATAGGCCAGGGGCTGGCGTCTAGCACCAAAGGCCTAAGTCTCGATAACTGGGAAGAAATTTCCTTTATAAAAGTAACAAAACAACACAGAGTACAAACGGAAGTAAAACACTAAGTAAAAAAGGAAGTGTTGAAAAGTAAATGGGCCAGAATACAAACCCAATCGAAAATACAGCTACAACTGAAAGAAAGTACAATAAAGACAAGCTGCCAGAAGAAGAAAGAAGCAGCTCCTAGGTTGTCCTCCTAGGATCCTACCAGAAGGGTAGGTACAAATAGTGCAGCTCCTGAATCATCAACCACGGATCCTACCTGAAGGCTAGGTACAGATAGCCTCCACAACGCTCTCGCTCGTCAACCTCCTCCGAGTGTCGCCTCGTCGTGAAGTCCACCACCGGGTACTGTCCCGTCGTGAGGTCCACCTCCGAGTACCATCCAGTCCTCGAACACTCGGCCTCTGTCTACACTGCCCATCATCTGCAACCAACACAATGAGGTGCGGGCATAGCCCGTGTAGGGGTGAGTATAACGATACTCAGTAGGGACCCTGAGACCCTCAAGGTCTCACTACATCCAACAAGGATAACCACAAGAAGATATCAAAAAATAACCTCTACTTATGTATATGCCCATACATATACCCAAGTTATCGAGTAACCCATCTCAATCATGAGGTAACACAAAGATTTATGAAATCAACAAATAACCACTACCCAGGTATATGCCCATACATATACCTAAGTTATTAAGTGACCCATCTCAATCATGAGGTAAACACAAAGGTCACAGACTCAGCTCAACCAGGATCTAATTCATGTCGTCAAAACCACGGCTGCTGGAGAACTCCTCCTCTATCGAGTACAGTGGGCCTTCCGCTACAACCAAGCGCGCTGAACTCCTCCTCTGCTGAGTACAGTGGGTCTGCCGCTACAACCAAGCGCTCCCACTAACCTTGGACTGCTGTAGTACTCCACCTGTCGAGTACTGTGGGCCTGCTGCTACAACCAAGTGCTTCCCACCATGGGTCTGCCACTACAACCAAGCTCTCCCCCTCATAGGCTCCAGAGGTACTCCTTCTGTTGAGTACCGTAGGTCTACCGCTACAACCAAGCGCTCCTCCGCCATGGGTCTGCCGCTACAACCAAGCGCTCCCCCTCACAGCCTCCAAAGGTACCCCTTCTGTTGAGTACCGCGGGTCTGCCACTCCTACCAAACACTCCTCCGTCGTGGGTCTGCCGCTATAACCAAGCACTCCCCACTGGGCTATCCGAAACACACCGAGTCGATAGATCAACAGTCGTCAAGTCTCAGCTAGCTACTAGGTCTCTGCATTCTGCTAGCTCGTCACCGGGAGGTTCCGGTCCACGAGCTAGTGGTCAAAATTCCATGTATCATGAAGTTCCATGAAGAAGTATCTCAAGGGACCGCCTCGTCATAGGGGTCTCAACACAACAGACGACGCATCAATCGGACGCCCGGTCTATGAGTTATTAGCCTTTTCGTCCCAGGGGTCCGGTTGGTTTCGTGAGCGAACCTACCCGTACGTATCTCGATTGTACCCCGAACTCTCATAGGGTATGCCCATAGGGACCGTTTCTCAACGTGATCACCAACGTCGCTGACAGTTCGTCAAACGGACGTCCGGTCTGAAAGTTATCAGCTTTTCCGTTCCAGGGGCCCGGTTGGATTTCGGGTTCAATCCAACCCGGCTACTATCCAACTGCGTCCAAAACTCAGGCGAAGAATGCTAAAAGTTTCTTCTCAACAAGAGGAATCCAACAAAGTCGACGACACGTCAATCGGACATCCGGAGCTCGAGATATAAGCATTTCCGCTCCGAGGGCCCGGTTGGTTTTGTGTACGAACCCACCCGACCGAACACAAAGTACTCCGAAACCTTGAGCGTAATATATCAAAACAACCATCTCGATCCAAGGATCGCATCACAGCTGACGGTGCGTCGATCGTAGTTCCTCACCCCATGTTATGAGAAAAAGACCGTGAGAGGTCCGATATTAGGGGGTTCGGGCCCGGTCCGACCCGGCCCGATACCCTCTGGGTCGGCCCGAACTGGGGCGACCCGACCCGGGTCCAGGTCCGGCACACTTGGGCAAGGCCCGGCCCGGCTGGCGCGGCCCGACCCGGCCTCGGCGCGGCCCGACCCGGCCTGGGCGCGGCCCGACCCGGCCTGGGCGCGGCCCGGCCTAGCGGTCCGGTCGGGTGGCTCGGCCCGGCGTGCTGGCGCTGGCCAAGCGGTAGCGCAAAGGGGCTCTGCCCCCTTGAATGAAACCGCGGCCCCGCATGGGGGCTACCCCTTGCCAATGGACACAGCCGAGCGCCGGGTCCCGCCTCCCTCGGTCCCGCGCGGTTGTGGGACCAGCGGCCTGCCGCGGCGGCCCTTCCCGGAGGCGCGCCGGCGCCGCCATGCCGACGATGCGCACCGGCGGAGTTTTCCATGGACCACCGGATGAGATCCGGTGGTCAGTTTTACCTGTCTTCTTCTCCAACGGCCCTCCCGGGATCGGTTCTTCAATGTGATGTCCTCAAAACTCCCTTGCGTCCTGCTTCGTCGTCGCCCGGCGATCCGCACACCAAGAGCGAATAAACGGTGGGTTCGGACTTGTTTGTTGGTCCGCACCCACCGCGTTAGTAGTTTAAAATGGATTCTGACAAAATTTTAAACACATGCTGAGGATATAAATAACATAGATTTAATTGAACCAAAACCCCTACCTCAAGCGTCGCCGAGCGAGGGTTCGTCGTGAAATTGCACATCGCAGAAGAAGGCGTCGCGGAAGGGGGATCGTCGCGTCACGGAGAAAGGATTCGTCGGCATTGCGTCGTCGATCTCCGAGGATCCGGCGTTCTTGTCGACCTTCGTCGGAGGTCAGCGTTCTTCGCGTTATTCACGTTCTTCGCGTTTTTTGCGTTCTTCGCGTTCTTCGTCGAGGAGGAAGAACTTCAAGAACCTGAGCGAATTCTCCCTAGCCTCTCACAACCCAACCCTTTAATAAAAATAAGAGTTGTATTATTTTTATTAACACACAATCCAACGATTGAATTTCAAAAAGAATTGAAACGATCAATTAATGAATTAATTGAGGAGTTTAAACTGCCCAATTAATGAGGCGTTTATTAACCAGAATAAACGCAAGGGTTGACTTAATTAAAAAGGGGGTTCGGCTGCGTTACTTAATTAAAGGAGGGGGTTTAGAAAGAAAAGAAATGGTGGGGCTCGTGTGGGCCCCACCTCACAAATATCCTACCAAGTGGGTAGGATATTGTGGTTCCCACAACATCCATTTAACTTAGGTTAAGAAAAATAAAATAAAAAAATGGTTTCACCACTTTCATTTCATTCCTTAACTTAACCCCAAAAATTAAAAACCACACCCGAGAAAACGCAACTCTGGAAAAGGTGTTTCTAAGAAATTATCAGCGCTGCTATTCCATCGGTGCCCACAGAATTCGATTCTGAGTACCAGTTGAAAAGTTAGAAAAACCTGCTCGTTCGTTCAGTGAACGTACCTGAGCTAAACTTTGGAAAATGATTCTGGGCACACCAGGCCTCGAAATCAGGTGCCGTCAGAAACTGCATTCTTGTAAAATCCCAAAGAAATTAAGGGAAAAAAATCCTTGAAATTTCCGGGTCTTTACATATATTTTACAGGATAACAATCATTGCACATCCATTGAACCATCATTAATATTATATGTATCGGTCTAAGATCAGAGAACCATTTAATTAAATCATCATGCATCAGGTGAACACAAGAGTGAAATACTAATAATTGTTGTCAAGATCAGTTAGAATAATGATAGTTTCAGAAGTACATGGAGAAACTAGAATGAATTTCAAACCCAGATTCAACCCCCCTATAAGAGAATCTCTCTCTAAACTCCCATGTGTTTCCAATAGTATCCATTTGTGGGTATCAATTAGTAGTGGTCATGTGTAAACTAGAGGCATTGAAAAGTAGAGTGAGGAATGCACCATCATGTAGGATTTTTTATGGAGCTAGTGTATTTGTGACATGTCTTGTGGGGTGAATCATGATTTGAGACATGGTACAATGGTAAACCATGGTTCATCATGTGTTTTATAGGGTAAATTATGTGACAAAACATAGGGAAGGTGTCATTTTGGGTGTCAGTTCTTGAGGAGGCAAAGGAAGTTAGTGTCGTAGTTTTAGTGTACGATTAGGACCCTATGATGGTAGTTATTAGTATGGATGATAAGTTATAAGAAGGTGAATGATTTATGAGAATCCAGTTCCTTTTGTGGACTTAAGAGATTAAAGGACTATGAATATAGGTGTTGCCTCTCACTCGAGTGTTGTGTTAGCATGGAAGTCCCAAGAAAGGGGCTTGAGAGTTGAAAATAGATAGCATGGCTGAGAGGATGGTAGTTTGGAGGAGGCCCCCAGGGATACTTCTAAAATATTAAAATCTTTTAGAGGAGATTTTATAATGATCATGAAATTTTCAGGCATTTCATGGTTTAATTTCAATCTTAAACATGTGTGACTTGGTTGTTTTTAGTTTTTGAAGGTGTTAGGAAGCTTATTAGTGTATTTAGAAAGACTAGTAACGTCCTACATATAATTTGGAGCTACATTTAAAGGTTCATAGAATTTTATATGTTTCATGCTTTGAATATGTCGATTTGGGATCCAGGGGTGTGTTTCCTTGATATATTCATGGCATGAATATCATTTCACATTGTGCACTTCTTCTAGGTTATTTATTAGGGGAAATGCTATATTTTCCCTTAAAACCCACTTATTTCCTCCCTTCTATTCTCCCCAAACACCCATTCTAGCTAGATGAAATTGGGGACTCCTCCATGGTGATTTTTAATTCCCCCCTCCTCATTTCTTAGGTGTTTCAAGTTTCATTCTTCGCAATTGATTCCACTTGGTAAATCTAAGCCTATTATGCCCTAAATGATCTTCTTCTTCCTATATTTTTTGGATTCCAATGTGTAAAACCTAATAACTAAATTTAATTGGCTATTTTAGCTATTTTTAATGATTTTATTTCTTTGGGTGGTGATTCTTGGTTTTTTAATATTTGGAAAACTTGAGGTAGGAAGTCCTTACCATGCTACGACATTTAAATAAAATTTTATGCCTTGATTTTTATATGGGAACTTGTGTAGTCCTATGAGACTTCTGATTTTGGTGTCAAAGATATATGGTCAGGTATGTATCACAATAGTTGGTCCCTTATGGGTGATTATGGTTTTTTACCTCAAAATTGAAAACATGATCCTTACATTGGGTACATGGTTAGGGGTGTTTGCTTAGCTAAATGGGATTAAAATGAGTTTTTAGGGTTGGGTGAGGATAGTACGGTAGGGATAAAAGGTTTAAGGGTTCAAGTAGTTAATTAAATTACATGGGTAACCTGAAATATTAGAATTTGAATCCCATTTCATGTATGAGCATTGTTCTCTTCACATGGGAATTTTGTTTTGGAAAGTGTCTGTCGTGTTTTGAAGGGATAGAATGATGTAGTGTGATAATGTTTGGGTTCATGTGGCGATGTAGGATAGTCATGGGTGTTATGGATTAGATTGAAATGTGATGTGAGGATGATCATGGTTGAGATTGTTTGGTCTCGTGATGATGATTATGGTCATCGTGAGAGAGGCATCAGATTTGGTTGTAGTTGTGAAAGTTTCCCTTGATTTTTTGTCGTTTGTGCATATTGATGCTTGTGCTTATTTCTTATTTCAACATAACCAAATTTATCAGGGATAGGTCAATGTGATTATTGTGACCTCTACAAATTCTAGAGGGATAGGTTAGTGTGATTTTCATGACCTCCTCAGAGTTTGTGGGGATGGTTCAGTGTGATTGTGATGACCACCCTAAAGTCAGTTGGGATGGGTTAGTGTTCATGATAATGACCTACCTATGTGAAAAGGGATGGTTCATGGTGATGGATGAGGATATGACCTTGATATGAGTCATGGGACATGTTTTTTATATTCTTTTGAGTTTCTAACATACATTTCTTCTAGAATGTAGTCAAATTATGAAGGGAAAAGGTTCATGGTGGTCTGATTAGTGAATTTTGTCCAGGGTTGTTGTATGTTTATTTATGTATTTATTCTATGTCATTAAAAATAATTAATATTACTGTTGTATGTATGTTAAGGATGAATTGGTGGTGTTTTGTTGGTTTTATACTCATATAATTTATGGGAATCTCAGTGTGAAATAAATATTTATGGCCTGAGATTTAGATTAGGGAAACGTCCCTACTTCTTGAAGCTGTGAGGGAGGATATAGTTGATCAATGTGATTCCTGGATAGAATCTTGGAACATTTTGTACAAATGATTCCTTATTTTATTCTGTCATTTTTTATTGTATATAAATTTTCCACCTATGGGGATCTTTATATTCACCTTATTTTATAGATATTTTATATCATATAGTTATATCATGTATTGATAATAAATTTTTATTTTATTTAATCCATTTACCTGGATGAAGTACTTCATTATTTTTTGTGTAATTTGATTATTATATGTTACCGAGGGAATAATGACCCTATGTTAAAGCTTATGCCCTCATCTCTTGTTAAAAAACTCTTGTGTATTGGTATGCATGCATGCGGTCAGATACTGATTCAGGTCATATCGAGAGATCCGAGTTAGGGTGTTATACCAAGAACCCAAATCCAACCCAAGATATACTTATCGGCCATTTTTTATCACTTTGAGTGGGAAACTAGTTTTAGGGGATAAAATTATATCCATTGGGAATGATTTTTTCCAACAAATATAAATAAAATACAGATGAATATTTACTAAAATTGCATCATGACCAGTCCGAACATTAGAGTTCCATGTTCCAATAGAATAAAATGTTTACATAAATAAGAAGATCCAACAAAACATTACAGATGAATATAAAACTAAACATAACCAAAAATACATCAAAATAAAAGATCTCCTTTATAACCGAGGATGACATCATAAATTCAAAAAAGATATAAAGAATAAATAATTAGAAATACCCATCCCAATCTCTATATGAAACCACAAGTCACTATATGACATAAATATTACAAAAACCTCATGAGTGGAGATAAATGGATCCTATAACCTGAGAATAAAATGTATATAGGAATAATTATGAAACTCATTAGGCATACTGATGAAACCACACCTCATGTATAACCCTTAAATAATGTTCAATTTCCTAAAACATTCAAATATAATTTAAAAATATATATTTTCATTTTAGACTAGAATAATATAATATTTATTTCACTTTCCTTTTAAAGTAATACATTTTTGGTTTGGTGGTTAAGACATTTAAAAAGATATGGTCCTTTAATGAGTTAATAAAAATAGTTCCAATCCATTTTTCTTAAAGATTAGGATCAGTAGATCTCTCATAACAGACTAGGTAATATTAATAATAGATCAATTTTGTTCTTTATTAATAGTAGTGAATTAGATTTTATGGAGTTATAATCATTATAAGAATATTAATAATTTTTCAATAAAAAGGAAATAATTTTATTCGTAATAAATCAGTTTCATTCATTATAATTCTTTTTTCAAAAGATTAATTTCCAAATTATGTAATTTTAATTTTATAAAAAGGATATAATTTTTCATATAAATAAGTAAAAATTACCATTGAGATATTATTGGGCAATTTTATGTAAAAGTTGAATTTTTGGTGAATGTTTAAAAAATAGATTTCTAAGAAATATGTATTTTCTCAAAATATATTTAAAAATTCACATTATATTTTTTATTAGTTTTAAAATATAATTAGTTACTTTAGATTAAAAAATCCAATAAATTTAATTATGATTATAATTATACTTTATTTTTGTATAAAAACATTTTTATACTTAAAAAGACATTTTTCTGTAAAAACTCTTTTCACCAAATTTTTTTTATTTATTTTAATAGTGAATTTCATCCACATAAAGAAATTGAATTTGATAAAATGGTATCTATATTTGGATTTAAAATTTGTAAATTTTTTAATTAGTACACTTTCATTTTGGGTCATTATGAATAGTAATTTTTATTAAAAAACATCAATTACCATAGTAAGATTTAAAATGAATTAAAAGTGTTAAAAATTAATTGATAAAGGAAAAATGACCTAAAACTTGTAAAAATACTATTTTATAGTATTATTTAAACAATATATGATATTATATTTTAATGAGTCATTTTTTAGACATTTGTTTTTGATTAAGACATTAATATATTCTAATCTTTTGAAAAAATTGCTAATGCGTCCCCTCCCTTACTTTTAAAAGGACACCCCCTATTATCTTATCCGCACACCAAGAGCCTATTATCTGAGATAATATATAGATAAATACTTTCCTAATGTCCCTCCCCTTGTCCTATATGTTTTTTTTAACATAATATCATCCTAATAAGGTTTTATGTATAAACCAACTTAGGTTGTCTGAAACAGAGGTATTGTATTTTACAAAGTGTTTTATTTTTTATTTCATCATTTACCTACTTAAAACATGTACTAAAAATTTTTATGTAATAAAATAAGTATCTAAAATATATTTAAATTTTATTATATTTATTTGATAACGCCTTTTCATCTCATTTTTTACATTTTTGGGAAATGGTAACATCACTAATGCCTACGCGTAGACTACAACCACCACTAAGTAATGTGTTTCATTTTTCATCCCTAGATTGTATGGACGGTTAAAATTAGGGAAAAATGAATATATATGGTATTAATGACATAAATATAATTCAATAAAGATAATATATCATCTTTTTTCTTACCTTTCTATCCACTGAAAATGATATTGATTTTCATGTTTACATCTTGAAAACCACCTCCACAAAGCGACGTGATTTATTTTTCATTTTCACCTTATAAGAATGGTAATAAGGATGTAAATAATGTGTAATTAAAAAATTTATAACTTTTTTTTTAATTTTTTAAAATTAAAATATTATATAATTTATTTCTTTTCCACACTTTAGAAAAATGAAAATGCCATTCAGGTGTACATACATACTACAATCTCTATGAAATGGCAAGGTTCATTTTTCACAAACATAATAAATGGTCAGTTTTAAAAGTTTATATAATGTATAAATTAGATAAATATAAAATATTTATGTTTATTTAGATAATGGTAACATATCCTCTTTGAACTTGGCCAATTCCCTGATGTGGTTTTGAGGTTATAAAACGAACAACCCAAAAAAAAATAACATAACCACATTAGTAAGTAAATAAAACATGATAATTTGTGAACTAAAATAAATAATACTATTTAAATTAATGTGAAAAATGTTATTAAGAAAATAAAAAACTCATATAATTTTATAGTATATGATTTATAGAAAGTACAAAGCTATACAGGTCTTAAGGTAAGATATTTTCTTTTAAAACATTGTTTAAAATGATATAAACTATTTTTATACAAATCCATGTTCATTAAATGTTATAATAATGTTCTTATTTATCATTAAAATGTTTTTAATGTTTATTTTTAGATATATTTTATTTTATTCAATAAGGTTAAAAATGAATGTTTTAAACATTTTATGCGTGGATTAATTTTAATTTTTATGAATGTGAAAAACGAATGTTTTTTAAGGAATATATTTAACCATTTTATTCAACCCTAAAAGATATTATTCATTATAACTCTCTATCCAAAAGTTTACATGGTTATTTTCAAATAAAAATTTTTTCTGAAAATTTTGGCAATTTTTAATTTCAATAATTTTTTCTAAGGAAACATACATTTTTTCTCATATAAATGAGATAATTCAAAGTGTTTTTATTATGTGTTTAAAATATTTTCTCCATGGATTTATGTTGAAAATGATCAAAATTAAAATGTTTTTTCTTGATTTGGTGCTTGATCATTATAGATGATTATTAGTGATCCTGATATATATTATACAATGGGTGGTCCTAATACAACTTATATAATGGGTGGGACTGTTACAGCTTATATGATGGGTGATCCTGATATAGCTCTCAAATGCATCATTTAATTTTACATGAATTAAAGTGAAATAATTAGGGAGTTAATCAGGGAGGTTTCTCCTTTAGAATTAACAGGGATCTAATTTTTTCTAACATGAATGAAAATATTTTATGAATATAATAATATAAAATTCCTACAAAGAAATTTATTTTATTTATATATTTTTAATGGTTTTATTTGAGAAAAAAAACTTTCCTTATATAGATATGATTTATTTTATAAAATAAATGAATAATGTGAAAAGGTAGATATTTTATGTGTTTTCATGTTTTTCACTATATGAATGGATTTATTTCTTTTATATCTCATTATGATGCTTTTATACTCATACAAAATTTTCTAGTGTTTTTAATATTGTTTTATAATGATTATGATCAAAAAAGAAATCATGTTAAAATTCAAAAATATATGTCATAAAATAAAGATGATTTCCATTTTAAAAATTTTATATTATGAAAAAATGGATCTTGAGTGGAAGTGCTTACTTTTTAATATGTGGGTTTTTATTTAGTTTTGGTGGTCTAATTATAAAAAAATGCATACCTTAAAGGTATTTAGGTACGAAAGAACATTAATTATTTTCTAAAAACACAAGATTATATAATTTTTTACGTTTGGGTCCCTATAGTTAGTACCAAATTATTAGTTTAAAAAAATTTAGCGGATAGGACATCACAAAAGATTTGGAAGACTTTGAGGGTAAATTTTTTAGTTGGAATCATTAGTTTGAAGTATTCTATAATCTTAAAGGATAGAAATTTAAGATTAATTATGGTTATTTTTGGATTATGTTATGAGGTATAAGAGACACGGACTTAAAGAAACCAAGGTTGAACCAATAGCGAATCTAATGAATCCTATACTAAAAGAATGGCTAAATAAAGTTAGACATTGAAAATAATATTTGTTTTTTCATTATCTCTGATTTATTTTTATGAAATTATTAGGTTTTGACTCAAAAATTTATTTCATTAGGGTAAAATATATTCTACAATATTCATGTGTAGAAATAAAACACAAATCTCCTTTCTATTCCTAATGATTCACTAGAAATTAAAATTTCAAAATCTAGTTTATATGATTTAGACACCTTTTATAGTATTAAACTAACATGAAAAACACATTACAATTTATATCAACCCACTTCTAAACTTTGATATCATTAAGGACATTGAGATACATTTGATCTTGTTTTGAAATAAAACTATCTTATCATTCCCATGTTTTAAAATAAAATAAGTGGATTTATGAATTTTTTATAATTGATGACCAAGAAAAAATGATTTCTAATCCCCTACTCATATACAATAGAGGCTGACCTTCAATAATACTATCTATTTATCTTGTTGACTATTTTATTTATAAACACCATCCCTTATTTGAAAAATTCATGATAAAATATATCCTAATTTATTATGGGTAACAAGTATGAGATTATGCCTCCAATATATATATTTTTTACATCGGATTATTTAAAATCTTCAATTTATAACATCATAAATTTCAATCATGATTCAGTTTTTGTACATAGATAAAGTAAGAAGAGGAACTTTTCAAGGTTTTGAGGCATTCTTAAAAAATACAGACTCGACTTGGTAAATCATGGGCCATCGTTCATTGAAAATTGGATTAGAATGATTGGTGATCAATATTTAAAAGGTATGAGTTATTTATGTTTAAATCAGGAAATATGAATAGATTGACGTTTATAAAATTTTGGACATGATTCATTTTATTGTTGGTAGGAAGGAATTATAAATTAAAAAAGCTTGTTATGCTTGGTTAAAGGATTGTGAAGAACATTAAATGATTGAAGTGTATATATATAGGATTTCAATAGTTATTATGTAGTAGTAATTTATGTAGGGGTTTATAAATTTAAGGCTGAATATGATTTTAAATTCATTAACACCCTTTTGATGTTTTATGTGATTGGAGTAATTTGGGAGACATTTATCGAGTTTTAATAAATGCTTAAAGTAAACATGACCCTTAGTTTCACATGTGAAAAGGTTATTAGAGAAATAATAATTATTTTTATTTTATGGATAAATGTTTAAAGGTATTGATAACATTTTGGTTTGATATGATCTTTTATGTGAAAGTAATTATCGTTAACTGGGATATAAGGGTTATTACATTTTTTGAATATATATTTTATCATATAGAAATTTGATTTGGTGATTATGTGATTAATATTATTTTTGAGGAATTAAACTATATTGGAAACATTATATGATTACGGAAAATAGAATTTGGGTGATAATTATTTAGTTAATTTATGGAAGCATATATTATTTTAATGTGGATTTATAATAATTCTAGTTATTTATGGGAAAGATTAACATATTTTGGAGAATATATGTGTAGGGAAAATATATTTTTAATATGTGAGTTTATGAGTAATTAATTTTGTTTAGGGATAAATTTTAAATTGATCTTGAAATAATAAGTGATCAAATATTCCTAATATTTGGGTTTCAATTTTGGTCGAGAAAATTTTGAATAGTTTTAAGGTTAGTTATCTGTGAAATGTTTAATATTTTACATTGGGAGTTATTGTTGAGGATTTTACGATGAATTTATTATTTTTTCATATTAGATATGATCTTATCTTTTTCTAACCATTTTGGTTTTTGATAATTTATAAAGGTAGTAAGAATAAATTTTTATCCTTTCATGGATCTTGTAATTTATTAAAAGTTAATTTTAGTGCTTTTTACTTCAAAAATTCATCTTGAATATTCATTTCATAGAGTAAGATATGAGATAGAAGTTGAAATTAAATGAACCACAACCAAAGGATGAAATTAATATTATAAAATGTAAATAAAACAAGTAAGTATATTTTCTTTGTCTATATATATATAGTAAAAGAATACATAGAATGAATAAAAAGTATCATTACATAAAAGTGTTATCCTTTTGTATTCATTTATGAATAATTGATTGTCGTCTTTATCCCCTAGTGATTTATAGTTTTTTAGTAATTAACTTTCTCGTGATTATATCATTAATTACTATATATTACCCTATATTATTCCTTGGATGTTTTGTTTTCTCTCCATGTACATATATTTATTTCCATCCAATGTTCTCCATATATAGGAATCTGATAATTCATTATTCTATGTGATATTCAAATTTATATGCTCCTCTTTTCAAAATTATGACAATACATATCTTTAATACACCTTAATTCTTGATTTATTGTAAATAATACAATCCTTGTAGATCGTGAGGCATATTGTACTTGGGAAATTAGGTACATAACACATTAACTTAAAACATAGGTATAAAAACATTATTTAAACACTCTAAAACTTGCCATTATATTCAATAGATCTTCTAATATATCATGGGATAACCTAGGGATGTACATAAGAAAAGGCTGAGTTATAAATCCCAATAAGGGGATAATCAAAGAATAAGAAGATTAAAGTAATACATGTTAGTCATGAGTCATATAAAGGTGATATAAAATTATTTATATTCATAAACATGATCAACGAAGCATGATATAATATGAAAACATCAAGGTAACATATGAATGTGGAAACTACATAAACCACAATATCATAAGAATAAGTGAAAGTTAACCACCAAGATATCATAACATTATTTTCCATGGATAACCCCTTGTAATCCATACATGGTATCTCATTAGATAAAAATATTACCCAATGCATTAGAGGACTATATAGTTTTGGGCCCACATGACACGTTCATAACATGTACATACATTTTTCCCCCATAGATCATATAAATTAAGAATTAATTTCATCGTTATTAACCCTATGATTAATAAAGTTATGGTTAAATAAATGGAAGTACCTAATAAATTAAGGATATGTAAAACAAGTATAATACCCTTGAATGGAAATGGGGGCAGGTATTCACTACAAAAATGTTTGTCCTGGAAAATCGTAGTAGAATTTCAAAATCATAACATGTGTACGTAAAGGATTATGGAGGGATAAATGGGAGTGAAATGTGGTATATAATTACATGGGAATCATGTGTCTAGTAAAGGGTTGTTCGAAAACACATTACACTATAGACAATTGAAAATAAATATGACTTAGTAGAAAAAAGTACTAAAAATAAAAATAAGAGAAGAGAGTCCCTTGCCTTGAGAGGTGTCTTGTAAAAGCAAAATATGGGATTCTTAAGAGCATATGAACACCTTGGTAGGTATTTATATAGGGAGAGGGATAGTAACTTATTGATTAATGGTGTTTTAGTGAAGATGAATTAAATAATTGGTGGATATCAATAGAAATTGATGGGGGAATTCGTTATTAATTTATAAACATAGGTTTTAGACTCTATATGATAAAATAATCAAAACTCAAACCTTACCATGGTATTGTACCATGGTTTCCAACAAATAGTATTTTTTTAAATTATTTTATTTGTTTAAGAAATAGAATTCTTAAAATAATACCATCTTTTGATTTGGAAGTGATTCATTTTCATAAAAAAATTGATTTTAAAACATTAAAATATAATATAGATATTTGATGATTCATTAAGGGTATGTAAAATTAATAAAATAACTTATAGATAAATTATTTTTAAGTATAAATATATAATTTTTCTTATATTTTATTTTATTTAATTTCTTACATCACTTTTGGGACATTATGATGTCGTAACACAAACTGTATATTTATAGAATATTTAATTTTTGTCCAAAATTTCAATTGGGTCAGAAAATTATGAAAAAATCACAATTGGATAATTTTTTACTTTTGATTTTGAAAAAACATTACTATAAAAAAATAATATTTTTAATATGATAATTTTTTATTTTAAATAAAAATACTTATTTGCTGAAAAATACTTATTTTTTCTATATTAACCACTTTATAATCCTTATAAAAATTACATTGGACATTAGTTAATATTTATTACCATTTATATATAAATAATGAATATCTTTCAAAAATAATTTCTTTAAAATTTATATGTTTAGAAAAATTATTTAATTTATCAAAAGTATGTATTAACTGAAACTTTATATTTCTTAAAAATATTATTTTGACTTCTTCATGTGAATATATTATTTTAATTAAACACATTACATAATCATTTATAAAGTAGTAATAAAAAGGGATAAATATAATCATTATTTCATTAAAAATAAAATATAAAAATTCATACTACAAGGGTATAGATACATAACCCTACGTTACACTAACATTTTCTCTATGGGTATGTTGTGTGATGGTGGCACTTTCTTGGGGTGGTTTGACAAACAAGGTTTGGGCCTCAATCTCAATTAGATTAAAATTATCCAATAAACACTTTCTTCTAAGATCTAGTTATTGAATCATGGATTTTCATTTGTGAAGAGAAAAACCCAATGATTCCATATCCCTTGTAAACTCTGATAAATGGGTTTCATAGGTAACAATCCTACCAATTGATGTCATCACTTCTTTTATCTGTGTCAATTAGAAATTATAATAACCCTTAATATATGTTATTCTTAAAGTTAATTATTCAGTAGCTATATTATCAATGGTTAATATTATTAACATTATTTTAAATCTAAAAAGTTATATCAGTCCAAAATAACCGAATTAGTGCATGTGTTTTTTACAGCTACATTACTCAATAAGGCATTTATTCATTTAAAATTGGAATTTCATTTATAAATGTCTGGGTTGTTACATACTTCCTACCTCCAGTAATTTCAACCTTGAAATTTCCTTTCATACCTTAAAATAAATTATGGTACTTATATTTCATCTCTTATTCCAGTTCCCAAGTTTCTTTCTAAATCTTTTTGTTCTTTCATAACACATTGATCTGGTGGGTTTTCTTGTTTCATATAACTTTTTCTCTATGATATATGAACTTCACTAGATACTCCTTATATGGATGATAATTCTCCAAGTTTACCACCTTAAGATTTAGTACATATAAGGAGTCATATATATACTTTTTAAATAGGGGTACAATGAGCACATCATTTAATTGGGATAGGTTAGGTGGGAGTGCTAGTTGATAGGCCACAAATTGGATGAAATTGAGGATCTCAAAGGGGTTGATGTATCTTGTACTATAATTTAAATTATTTCAACACCTAATGAATTTACCCCACACAAACATTTTAAGTAATTACTTATCCTTGAACTTAAACTCCATGTATCATCAATGATTTTATTCATATATTTTTTGTCGACTTTTTAAAGATTTCATGCGATGTTGATTTGTTTAAACATTCTTTTTAATATATTTGATATGATGAGGTCCCATAGGCTTTCTCTATCAAACATAATCTCATTATTTCAGAGTCATACACCTATTTGAAAATATATCCTCATAAGATTTCATAAAATGAAGGAATAAAAACTATTATTATATTGGAAATCTACTAGGGGAGGTGTTGATCCCAACGTCATTGGAAATACATTGAAAATGGAGTTAGTATATACAAGAAAATTTGAATAGTTATCAATGGATAACCTTCTATATGAGGGTGATAATAAATACTAAAACTCATATTTATATCCCATAATTACTGAAGGATTCTCCAAAACCTCAAGGTAAACCTTATAACTCAATTAGATACAATGGGAAGTCGCACTCCATAAAGTCTGAACACTTCCCTTATGTATATATTGGGGATTTGACCAAGAGATAAATTTTCCATGATAGTAATGAAATGTGAGGACTTTATAAGGAGATTAACTACCGCACTAATGGATTTTTTTCTTTATATATATGAGGGAGTCCTACGACATAATCCAAGGTTAATTTTTTCCATTTCGATACTCGTATAGACAGTGGTTTCATCAAACCCTTATAATTATATCGTTTATCCTTGAATTGTAGGTATACCAAGCATCGAGATAAAAAATTTACAATTTCTATCTTCATGAAATTCTTCCAAAAGTATTTATTCAGATCTTTATAAATCTTAGTGATTCTAAGATTAATAGTAAATTATGAGATATGAACATCATCCAGAAGTTACATTTTCAGTTATGGTTTTGATGGGACCCATATTTTTGTTCCAAACCATATAACTCCATATTTAATAATGTTATACTCTGTAATATTAATTACCTTCATATATGGCTTTTCATCATCTTTTTATGCCTCTTTTATCCTATTAATAATTGATGGTTTTACAGTTACTTGAGTAAGGAAAGTTGAAGATCCTTTTATAATTCACATTTCAATCCTTTTTAATTACCAAGAAGATTGTATTCCTTTCAATACTCATCATGGATATGGTTATATGATCCTCTCTACTATGATAATATGCTACTTTGATTTCCATATCAACATAGTAATAGATTGAACAATCATAATCCTTGACTAGATCTAACAACCCTTTTTGTAGAATATTGAGATCATTTTGTGTGAATAAATAATAAAGGATTTTATGATCCAATACATATCACACTTATTCATATAGAGAAAATGTTACCAAATTTAAAACACTAAGATCACTACAACCAATTTTAGATCATGAATTGGGTATATATTCTCATATATCTTTAATTGGTGGGAGTCATATACTATAAATTTTTCATCTTTCACGAGTACACAACTTAAAACCTTTTCGGATGCATCATTTTAGATCACAAATCCTTCCCCACTGGTGGATAATGGCAGCACCAGTATAGTAGTTAGCATATTCTTTAACTTTTTAATATTCTCCTCACATTTATCAATTTAGAAAAACTTCACTCCCATATGATGGTTTTTTATTGGGCTTAAAAATTATGAAAAGTTTCTCACAAATAGATAATTATACTCCACTTATCTAAAGAAACTATGAATCTTAATCACATATTTTAGTTCGGATTATCCGTTAATTGCCTCTATTTTTGAAGGATCCATAAATACCCCTTTATTGGTGATAACATGCCCCATGAACTTTTCTTGATCCACGTAAAACTAAAATTTACTATACTTTTCATGAAAATTTTTCTTTTTAAATTTCTTTAGTTCAACATTAAAATTATCATCATTTCCTCATTACATTTTAAGTGGATAATAATATCATTTATAAAGGCTACAATAATTTTATCAATATAATTCCTATACATTGTACTAATTAAATCCATGAAGATATATAGAGAACTAGTGAGTCCAAATGGAATCACTATGAACTTGTAATTCCTATATCCTATATGAAAAATATGTCTTTGGGATATTCAACTTCATCCTCCCCCTTTCAGTAGTATATAATCATAGAATGATTCATGATATGGAGGGTGATTTCATTCACTTGAAAATATATTCTGGATTTATATATGGAAAGTCATTATATACCCAAAATTTAATTTAATTCCACTAAAGGTAGTATAACAAGGTTTTCTAGAAATTTTATCTTTCCAATATAAATAGGGGAGAAGTTATATACTTGGGATGAAATAATTTCCCATTTTCATATATAGATCGACTTCCATGTTTTAATGTTTTTTTTAAAAGTTATAATGAACTTGTTTGATATGAGATAATGTAACATTTCAAGTAAGTAATGAATAATAGATATTTTTATCTATGTATATTAATGAATTAGATAGCGTTTTAGAGGCTTAAAATGAAAATAAATCCAATCTTAAGCATGGAATACACTAATATTTTTTTTTAAAGATTGTTTTACTGCCTTCTGATGGAAAACCATTTTTAAATCTATCTTTTGAAAATTTTATAAGCTATGTTTGTCAAAATAAAATTATTCTTTATGATTGGGACATCAAAATTTACTTTGTGTGAATTTTTGGTATTTTTCTGACAATGTTCATTTTTTAATGAATAGTGAAAAATACTGCATTTTACATCAAAACTGCTTCTTAATCTAATTTATTTATATGATTAGATTATCTTTTTAATTGGTCTTAATGTGTAATCTGAATATATTTTTACCATTTAATCCAATGGTTGTCATTGGAATCAATTTCACTTTGAAATTGGACTTAAACTGGTGTCAATCTTTTGATACTTATTGTTTCATAAAAACACGCTATTTGTCATGACAGTGGGAATTAATTATTAAATTAATTAATGCGACTTATATGTTTTGATTTTTTTAAAACGGACTTCATTTTTGAATTCGGAATATCAAATATATCTTAGGGTGAAGTTTTCGTGTTTTTCTGAAAAACTCCAATTTTTGATGAATAGTGAAACCACTAAGTGGTAATCAAGCAAACTAATTTTTCAGTTAAATGAAAGTTTACCACTAATGTGTATTGAATTTTGAAAATCTGACATACATGGTTGTCATTAGTATGTAAAATGTGGTTCAATGGGATGAAAATAATTTTTTTGGTGAATAGTAACTTTTTTTCATTAATCGCGATTAGAGGTAATTAGTGTAGTTTAAGGTAAAAATAATGCTTTAATAAAATGAGATGAGCTTGACACATGTCCTAACCCTATTGGTTGTGTCATGGCCGACCAAGAAAACCCATGGGTCGATTTAGGGGACCCCATGGAGCCACTTGGGTGAGATAATGACTTTAATGTTTTTTTTAAATAAAGGTGAAAATGACACTAACATAAATTGTTTTACTAAAACAATTTTTAGAAGGGGTTATACTAATAATATTTTTGTCTATAAATATTCATTAGAAAGATAAAAAGATTTCCTACATCGTAGTATTTTTTTATAATTTTTAGACTTTAAATAAATTAAATTATTTATCACATCATGATGATGCAACTATGACCTCATTATTTAACGATTAAAATAAAATGGAAAGATAATGTAATATCTAAGACCTAAACTTTTCCAAAAACTATTGGATGGGAATATTTCGAAGCCTTATCATCGTATCTTCAAAATATATCAATGTGGGACCTTAGAAATTCGAAACACTTTTGAAAATAAAATAATAGTTTCATGATTTCCAAAAGTGCCCCTCCTATCCTCTTATAAAAGGCCCCCACCTCCAAGTCATTTCACACACTCCTCAAGCCTTTGGCTTGGCCAACCCCTGCCCATTTACTCTCTCCACATACCTCTACTCATCCTATAAGATTCCCTTTGGGCAGAATCCTTTCAAAGGAAGCCTTTAGGCTCAAATCAAAAGGAGTTACACTTTTAAAGGTAATTCATTCTCTCATGTTCATTTGTTTTATTTTGCTTCTCCAACCCCCTAAACTCTTTTTATTTACTTCTTTTGTAACAACTACAGTATCTTAAATATACTAGGATGTTGTTATAATATTTATTCGAGCTACACTCTCACACAACTACATCAAATGGTTAAAGAACATATGGTTTCCGTGGATGGCGAAATTCTGCCTCCCGAAACGATGATTGTTCAATACTCATTTAACACCTTCAAAGGTGGCCATTTTGATGTCACTATTTTTATATATGATATATAATATGTTTATTATTTCCTTAAGCTTCTGTATGTTTCATTTATGGCATACCATTATTGTTTCCGTTATGGGTAAACACGATATCTTCATTTTAGGAAGTGCGGACTACCGCCCCCTGAAAGTGATTTGATTCGTTAATACCATATGTGGGATGTGTAAAGGATAAATTTAATGATATTATATATGATATTATACTGGAATTATAATATACTCTTATATAATTATTATTCCATTCCAGAAAATACGAAATAGAAATGGAAGTAGCGTTCATGCGTACGTACGGCTTACCGTCTCCATGAATGGTGCATTTCATTTCTTACCTCTAAATGTGATGTAATATTATAAATACCTGTATATGCTGAATATATATGATATATATGTTATCCAAATAATTAATATCATTATGGATATAACGAACCTTTGACCAAATTAACAACATGTAAGTGTAAGAAGTCTATTTTTGACTTAAGAACCAAATACCGACAAAATGAACATTATTAAATTAAATGATTACATGATGTTCATAACATGGTATAAAAGGAATAATGAACTTGAAAAAGGTTCTTAAGAAACTAGAAATTAACTCAAGTTTATTATTCATGACATTAAAGAATGATCGAGTCAAGTCGGACCCGAGTTATGGGACTTCGTCTCAATCTCCTTTCATTGAGGCATATTTTGTTTTATACACAGCCTTCTTTTATACGGTGTATAAACCCCTTTGAATTTTACGTTTATTCAAAAGGAATTTTTTTATACGAAGCGTTTACTAAACGACAAAAGGGAATGTTTTTGTCGTACGTATGCGGCGACAACGACTTCTCCGCCGTCGTGACCGTTATTTGAGTTTCGGCTTCCTCTAATAGCCATACCTTCTTTTTAAAAGAAAAATAAATTCCATGTTTTAATTTTATTTTATTTTGGTATTGAAAATGGTTTTCATAATGTTTTTATATCAATGTGTTGTATTGATATCTTTTGATTGAAAGGTGTAAATGTTATGTTTCCTTTATGCATGTTTTATGTGATACGTTTATATTGAGGTTCTTGGGAATTATTATGAAGACGGGTGGTTCTGTGATAGACTAAGGGCGGGTGAGCCCGATATAGCTCTCCAATGCATTGGGTAACGCGAAGGAGTGAAACGTTAAGGTTTCTCTGAAGAGATTTAAGGAATATACTGTGATGGGTATTCCAAATGTAACCAAGAGGGTTACTCCCTACGTAAGAATGTTATGAATGCCTCAAGTTACCTTTATGTCTTATGATTTCTATGATTTATTCATGATTTGATGAGGTATGTTAAAGTGCTTATGTTTTATGGGTAAAGAATGATCTCATTCTTATGTATATATGTACCCATGTTTCCTTTCCATATTTTTATATCCCTTACTGAGCTTTTTATGATCATCCCAAGTTTTTTTGAAATGTTTTTCACAGGTCAAGGGAAAGGTACATGATATGATGATAGTGTCAAGGAAGTGTCAAGAAAGAATCCATGTTTATTTTAAATATGTTTCCATTGATGGGAATGAAGAATACTATCTCTATGTAACCACTTTGTTTATATGTGTAATGTAATACAAGTTTTATGATCTAATTCTCTAAAACTCTAAAACCGAAAAGATCCTCAATGTGTAATCCTATAATAACTCAAGATTAAGTAAGGTTTAAGGCTGGGGCCTTATAGTTGGTATTAGAGGTCGGTTTAGATAACTTTAGGAGTTAGAATTCTATTAAATGATTATCCAAAAATATTTTTTTTGAAATGATATAGCATTTAAAGATTACTAGTTGCTTCATCTAAGACATGTTTGTTCAGAATGGTTTTTCGTAGAGGAAACAGGGAAACAGTGCTAGGAAGGCATACATAGGGAAATGTCCTTTCAAATCAGTATCCTGAGATGGTTAGAATCAGAGCTATACAGTTTTTTGCAGTGATTGCTCAGTTGACTCAGGTGAAAAATGTTGGTTGTTATTATTGATGATATTTTGGTGTTTTCTAAAATTAAAGAGGAGAATGAAAGTCATTTAAGGGTTATCTTGAAAACCTTAAAATAAAATAAATTGTATGGGAAATTCAGCAAGTGTGAGTTTTGGTTGCAACAAATTTCCTTCCTTGGTCACATTGTTTTTAAAGATGGAATAACTGTTGATCCTGCAAAAACAAAAGTTGTTGAAGAATGGACAAGACCCACAAATGTAACTGAGATTCGTAACTTCCTTGGTTTGGAAGGATATTACCAAAGGTTTGTTAGAAATTTTTCACGGTTATCTAGTCCAATGACTAAGCTAACTCGGAAGGGTGTTAAGTTTATCTGGACAAAAGAATTTGATGATTGTTTTCAGGAATTGAAAAGAAGATTGGTGAATGCTCCAGTTTTGGCACTACCTTCCAGGAATGGTGAGTTTGTTATCTACAGTGATGCTTCATTGAAAGGACTTGGTTGCATCCTTATGCAGAATGATCAGGTAATTGCTTATGCTTCATGACAGTTGAAAAATCATGAGGTAAATTACCCTACAAATGATTTGGAATTAGCTGCTGTTGTTTTCGCTTTAAAAATTTGGAGGCATTATTTGTATGGAGTAAAGTGTGAAATATATACTGATCACAAAAGTTTAAAGTATATATTCACTCAGAAAGAGTTAAACATGAGACAGAGGAGATGGCTGGAATTAATCAAGGATTATGATTGTACAATTAATTACCATCCAGGAAAAGAAAATAAAGTGGATGGTGCTTTGAGTCGGAAATGTAATGCTTCATTAGCAATGTTGCATTTGGAACGTGATCCTTTGGTTAAGGATTTGATGAACTTTGGCATAGAAGTTGTTGGTGCAGGATGTTCTTCTGTTTTGTTTCAGGTATCAGTGAGATCATCTCTATCAGATAGAATCAAGCAAGCACAGAAGCAAGACAATGAGTTGCAGAAAAAGGTAGAGCTGGTTCAAAAAGGTAAGTTGCCTGAATTCAACATTGATAATGACTACGTTTTGAGATTTGGGAAGAGATTGTGTGTGCCTTGTGATTCACAGTTGAAGAGAGAGTTGTTATGTGAAGCTCATAGTTCTCCGTTTTCAGTTCATCCTGGCAGTACTAAAATGTACAGAGATCTTCGAGAGTATTACTGGTGGGATAGAATGAAAAGAGATATTACTGATTTTACTGTGAAGTGTTTGACATGTCAACAGGTTAAAGCAGAGCGGCAGTTACCGAAAGGGATGCTTCAGCCTTTACCAGTGCCAGAGTGGAAATGGGAGAATATATCCATGGACTTTGTTGTGGGATTACCGAAGACATCTCGAGGTAACAATTCAATCTGGGTTTTTGTTGATCGCTTGACTAAATCTTCTCATTTCATTTCTATACGAGATACTTTTTCCCTAGATCAACTTTCCCGTTTGTATCTTAAAGAGATAGTCAGGTTACATGGATTTCCTCTCTCCATTGTATCTGATCATGATCCCAGGTTCACTTCTAACTTTTGGAAAGGCCTTCAGAAGTCGTTGGGTACTGAATTAAATTTTAGTACAGCTTTTCATCCTCAATCAGATGGGCAGTCGGAACGAACAATTCAGACCTTGGAGGATATGCTACGAGCTTGTTCTATGGATTATCAGGGAAGTTGGGACCAACATATTTCTTTGGTAAAATTTCTATATAATAACTGTTTTAATTCCAGTATACAGATGTCACCATTTCAGGCATTATATGGGAAGCGGTGTCGAACTCCAGCATTCTGGGATGAAGTGGGTGAAAGGAAGTTGATGGGACCAGAATTGGTAGAAGAGTTAGCAGAAAAAGTTCAGCTGATTCAGAAGCACATGAGAACAGCTCAGAGCAGGCAGAAGAGTTATGCGGACAACCGGAGGAAGGATCTATCTTTCGAGGTAGGTGATCATGTTTTTCTCAAGGTTTCCCCATGGAAAAGTGTGATGCGATTTGGTAAGAAAGTAAAGCTGAGTCCAAGGTTCATTGGACCATATGAAATTCTGGAGAGAGTTGGATCAGTTTCTTACCGAGTGGCTTTACCTCCGAGTTTATCTCAGGTACAAAATGTTTTTCCCGTTTCGATGTTGAGAAAGTATATGCCAGATCCATCTCATGTTTTGAGTCCAGAGGTAGTTCAGCTAGAAGAGAACCTATCTTATGAGGAACAACCGGTCCAGATTCTTGACCACAGGGAGCAAGTGTTACAGAATAAGGTGATTAAGCAGGTAAAGGTTTTGTGGAAAAACCACATGATTGAAGAGGCAACATGGGAATCTGAAAATGCAATGAGGGATAAGTACCCCCATTTATTTGATAAGTAAATAAATTGCGGGGACACAATTTTCTAAAGGGGGGAAGGATGTAACATCCCAAGTAAGTAATGAATAATAGATTTTTTTATCTATGTCTATTAATGAATTAGATAGTGTTTTAGAGGCTTAAAATGAAAATAAATCCAATCTTAAGCATGGAATACACTAATATTTTTTTAAAAGATTGTTTTACTTCCTTCGGATGGAAAACCATTTTTAAATCTATCTTTTGACAATTTTATAAGCTATTTTTGTCAAAATAAACTTATTCTTTATGATTGGGACATCAAAATTTACTTTGTGTGAATTTTTGGTATTTTTCTGACAATGTTCATTTTTTAATGAATAGTGAAAAATACTGCATTTTACATCAAAAATACTTCTTAATCTAATTTATTTATATGATTATATTATCTTTTGAATTGGTCTTAATGTGTAATCTGAATATATTTTTACCATTTAATCCAATGGTGGTCATTTAAATCAATTTCACTTTAAAATTGGACTTAAACTGGTGTCAATCTTTTGATACTTATTGTTTCATAAAAACACGCTATTTGTCATGACAGCGGGAATTAATTGTTAAATTAATTAATGTGACATATATGTTTTGAATTTTGTAAAACGGACTTCATTTTTTGAATTTGGAATATCAAATATAGCTTAGGGTGAAGTTTTGGTATTTTTCTGAAAAACTCCAATTTTTGATGAATAGTGAAACCACTAAGTGGTAATCAAGCAAACTGATTTTTCAGTTAAATGAAAGTTTACCACTAATGTGTATTGAATTTTGAAAATCCGACATACATGGTTGTCATTAGTATGTAAAATGTGGTTCAATGGGATGAAAATAATTTTTTTTTGGTGAATAGTAACTTTTTTTCATTAATCACGATTAGAGCTAATTAGTGTAGTTTAAGGTAAATATAATGCTTTAATAAAATGAGATGAGCTTTAAACGTGTCCTAACCCTATTGGTTGTGTCATGGCCAACCAATAAAACCCATGGGTCGATTTAGGGGACCCCATGGATCCACTTGGGTGAGATAATGACTTTAATGCATTTTTTTTAAATAAAGGTGAAAATGACACTAACATAAATTGTTTTACTAAAACAATTTTTAGAAGGGGTTATACTAATCATATTTTTGCCTATAAATATTCATTAGAAATATAAAAAGCTTTCCTACATCATAGTATTTTTTTATAATTTTTAGACTTTAAATAAATTAAATTATATATGACATCATGATGATGCAGCGATGACCTCATTATTTAACGATTAAAATAGAATGGAAAGATAATGTAATATCTAAGACCTAAACTTGTCCAAAAACTATTGTATGGAAATATTTAGAAGACTTATCATCTTTTCTTATAAATATATCAATGTGGGATCATATAAATTCGAAACACTTTTGAAAATAAAATAATAGTTTCATGATTTCCAAAAGTGACCCTCCTCTCCTATTATAAAAGGCCCCCACCTCTACCTCATTTCACACACTCCTCAAGCCTTTGGCTCTACCAACCCCTGCCCATTTACTCTCTCCACACCTCTCTCCTCATCCTAGAGGTTTCCCTTTGGGCAGAATCCTTTCAAAGGAAGCCTTTAGGCTCAAATCAAAAGGAGTTACACTTTTAAAGGTAATTCATTCTCTCATGTTCATTTGTTTTATTTTGCTTCTCCAACCCCCTAAACTCTTTTTATTTACTTATTTTGTAACAACACAAGTATCTTCAATATACTAGGATGTTTTTATAAGATTTATTCGAGCTACACTCTCACACAACTACATCAAATGGTTAAAGAACATACGGTTTCCGTGGATGGCGAAATTCTGCCTCCCGAAACGATGATTGTTCAATACTCATTTAACACCTTCAAAGGTGGCCATTATGATGTCACTATTTTTATATATGATATATAATATGTTTATTATTTCCTTAAGCTTCTTTATTTTTCATTTATGGCATACCATTATTGTTTCCATTTTGGGTAAACACGATATCTTCATTTTAGGAAGTGCGGACTACCGCCCCCTGAAAGTGATTTGATTCGTTAATACCATATGTGGGATGTGTAAAGGATAAAGTTAATGATATTATATATGTTATTATACTGGAATTATAATATACTCTTATATAATTATGATTCCATTCTAGAAAATATGAAATAGAAATGGAAGTAGCGTTCATGCGTACGTACGGCTTACCGTCTCCATGAACGGTGCATTTCATTTCTTACCTCTAAATGTGATGTAATATTATAAATACATGTATATGCTGAATATATATGATATATATGTTATCCAAATCATTAATATCATTATTGACATAACGAACCTTTGACCAAATTAACAACATGTAAGTGTAAGAAGTCTATTTTTGACTTAAGAACCAAATACCGACAAAATGAACATTATTAAATTAAATGATTACATGATGTTCATAACATGGTATAAAAGGAATAATGAACTTGAAAAAGGTTCTTAAGCAAGTATAAATTAACTCAAGTTTATTATTCAGGACATTAAAGAACGATCGATTCAAGTCGGACCCGAGGTATGGGACTTCGTCTCCGTCTCCTTTCATTGAGGCGTATTTTGTTTTATACACAACCTTCTTTTATACGGTGTATAAACCCCTTTGACTTTTACGTTTATTCAAAAGGAATTTTTTTTATACGAAGCGTTTACTAAACGAAAAAAGGGAATGTGTTTGTCGTACGTATGCAGCGACAACGACTTCTCCGCCGTCGGGACCGTTATTTGAGTTTCGGCTTCCTCTAAAAGCCATACCTTCTTTTTAAAAGAAAAATAAATACCATGTTTTAATTTTATTTTATTTTTGTATAGAAAATGGTTTTCATAATGTTTTTATTTAAACGTGTTGTATTGATATCTTGTGATTGAAAGGTGGAAATGTTATGTTTCCTTTATGCATGTTTTATGTGATACGTTTATGTTGAGGTTCTTGGGCATTATTATGAAGACGGGTGGTTCCGTGATAGACTAAGGGCGGGTGAGCCCGATATAGCTCTCCAATGCGTTGGGTAACGCGAAGGAGTGAAACGTTAAGGTTTCTCCGAAGAGATTTAGGGAATATACTGTTATGGGTATTCCAAACGTAACCAAGAGGGTTACTCCCTACGTAAGAATGTTATGAATGCCTCAAGTTACCTTTATGTCTTATGATTTCTATGATTTATTCATGATTTGATGAGGTATGTTAAAGTGCTTATGTTTTATGGGTAAAGAATGATCTCATTCTTATGTATATATGTACCCATGTTTCCTTTCCATATTTTTATATCCCTTACTGAGCTTTTTATGCTCATCCCAAGTTTTTTTTAAATGTTTTTCACTGGTCAAGGAAAAGGTACATGATATGATGATAGTGTCAAGGAAGTGTCAAGAAAGAATCCATGTTTATTTTAAATATGTTTCCATTGATGGGAATGAAGAATACTACCTCTATGTAACCACTTTGTTTATATGTGGAATGTAATGCAAGTTTTATGATCTAATTATCTAAAACTCTAAACCCGAAAAGATCCTCAATGTGTAATCTTGTAATAACTCAAGATTAAGTAAGTTTTAATGCTGGGGCCTTATAGATAATGTGCATAACTATAGTAGTATAAGAAATTTAATGTTCGTGAATGGATAATATGTCTACCTATCACTATTTTATTCTGGTTTTAATCATTTTATTCATCCAAAATAATCTTAGGGATGATAATTTTGAAAATTTTAAATAAAAAAATAAATTATACAAATTAAAGGGTTAAATTAATAATAACATACTCTTCTTAGCCTATGATTTTCTTGTTTTCAATCTTTGTTATCTATGGTATATTTCCTGACATCAAATTTTATAGGATTTTTTGTTTCCTTCATTATGGTTCGTAAGAATATTGTGAGTATATGAAATCATATATCCTAGGAGAATAAAAGTAGGTGAGTATTAAGGCCACTTTTTAGTACACCAAGTTATGATCAAGTCAATTCCCAATGATCCCTCTCTAGGGATATTTCGACTAGGTTCAAATATTCCAGATCCACATCCACTAATAGTATCTATATATTGATTTTGTTTCTTGGAAACCAATTGCTCTATACTTGACCATAATTTATGAATTTTATATTATATTTTGTATTATCTCTTAGTCTTTCACTAAATATTTCTAATCTTAATCCCCAGAAATTAATATACCTTCCTCTAATACCAACTATGGAAACCCACATCTTTAAAAAACCATAATACATGATTTATTACACATAATAAAATCCCAGAAGATTAAGAGAACAATTGTATTTTGGAAATTAGGTACATGAAAAATTAACTTGAAACATGGTTACAACAAAATTATTTAAAAACTCTAAATCGTTTCATTATACTCCATCTATCTTCAAATACAAAATGGGATAACATGGGGATGTACATAAAAAATGGGGGAGATATAAATCCTGGTAAATGAATATTCAAAGCATAAAATTAATAAAGTAATATATTTTAGTCAATAGGCATATCAATGTGACTTAAAAATGGGTTAGAATCATAAACATGGCCAGAAAAGTATGATGTATGATGATAACATCAAGGAAATATAGGAATGTGGAAACAACATAAGACATTAAATCATAAGCATAAGTCAAGGAAAAATTACAATATAAAATTACATAATGTTATTAGGAAACCCTCATGTGAACCATACATGTTATATCATGTGATAAAAACATTACCCAATTCATTGGAGGGCAATATAATTATGAGCCCATCCATCACATTCAAATCTTGTATATGCCTTTATAGGCCATGTATATCATACCACATAATAACTCATTTCATCATGTTTTACCAAACAATTAAGGAGTATGAATTATATACATGTAATTACCCAATCAATTAATTATAGGTAAAACAATCTGAATACCCTTTAGTGGAAATGGGTATGGGTATTCACTACACAAATGATTGGCATGGAAAACCGTAGAATAATTTTAGCTGCATAACTGGTGTTTATAAAGGTTTATATAAGGAGTGAATGAGAGTGTAAGGAGGTCCCTCATTACATGGTCATAATAATTCATTTAAAGGTATGTGTAAAAATATATTTCAATATTTATAATCATAAAAAAGAAGTGTCATGGTAAAGAGAAATTACTTAAAGTAAAAAAAGATGGGGAGAGAGTCCCTAACCTTTAGATGGTGATTCTAATATTTTGGGATGTGCTTCTTCAGAGAATTGAAATATTAAGGGAGGGATTTAGAGAGATATACATAGAGTAAATTAATGATAAATATGTTTTGAATGAAGATGAGTTGGAGGATGGGAATTTATTTATAATAAAATAAGTGGAAATTATTTATTAATTTATAAATATTGGTTTTGGACTCCATATTATTAAATAATCAGAACCACAATACATCACATGGTTTTTTCCCATGGATTTGACCAAATAAATTTTATCACTTTATTTTATAATTTCATAAACTGAAATCCTTAAAATAATGCAATTGGTTATGTGGAAGTGGGTTATTTTCATAAAGAATTGGTTTTAAGGCAATAAAATATAATATAGGTTTTAGATGATTCATTATGGGTTTATAAAATTAATAAAATAACATAAAAAATTAGTTTTTAAGGATAAATATATATTTGGTACTAGATTAACTTTAATTTATTTATTACATCATGTTTGGGATATTATGATGTCATAATAAAGACCATATATTTATACCGTATTTATTTTTTACCCAAAAATTCGACTTTATCATAAAATTAAGAAATAAATCTGCATTCGATAATTTATATGGGATGATTTAAAAAATATTTTTTGTTATATCAAAGTAAATTTTTAAATATAATAAATTTATATTTTTAATAAATAGTACTATTCACTGAAAAAACTAGTTTTTATGATAGAAACCACATTTGGAAACGTATAAACATTACATTGGATATCGTTAAATTATATCAACATTTATATTTAAATAATTATTATATAATAAGAATATTATATTAAAATTTAATTTATTTAAGAAATTTCTTGAATTTATCAATAGAGTGTCTTAGTTGAAACTATATATTTCCCAAAAATACCATTTTGATTTCTTGATGTCAAAATATTATATTTATCAAATAAATTATATAATAATTTATAAAGTAATCATAAAAAGTGATAAATATAATAATTATTTCACTAAAAAAATATATAAAAAATTATACTTCTTGGTTCTATATACATAACCCCTTATTACTCCATCATATGCTCTAAGGGTAAGTTATGTGGTAGTCACACTTTCTTGGGTTGGTTAGATGAACACGGTTTGAGTCTTAATCTCGGTAAGCCTGAAATTCTTCCATAAATGGTTTTTATTGAAATATAGTTATTGAAAATTATCCTGGTCTTGGTTAATGGAAAATAAAAATGATGTCATATCCCTCATAAGCTCTGATAAATGGGATTTTAGGGTATCATCTTACTAGTTGAGATCGTCGCTTATTCCATCTGTATCGATTAGACTTTATCATAACTCTTAATATATCATATTCTTAACAGTAAATATTTAATTAATATATTATCAATGGTTAATATGATTAATTATATTTTAAATCCAACAGGATATATGTGTAAAAAATATCTAAAGTATTACACGTGTTTTCTATAACTAAATTACTTAGTGAGGCATTTATTCATTAAAAAATTGAAATTTCATTTATAAATGTTCGGGATGTTACAAAAAATATGTTTTATTATCCTTTTTTAAAATGTCTGTTTTTCAAAAATTAATTTTTAAATATTAAAACGTTTTCATTTCATGATCATATATTTTATCATTCACTCCTTGGAATTGATGTTAAAAACATTTTAAACCCCATTTAGGGGACACGAGAAAAAATTACAAGGATGAAATTTCCAAAAATGGGAAGAATGTAAAAAATTAGATAATTTTTACAGTATATCAATTTATTTCCTTATTTATATTTATGAATTATATTTAATATTTTTATATTAATTATAAGAATATTAAGTAATTTTTCAATCAATAAGGAAATATTTTTATTCTTTCTAAATTTGTTTTCATGTATTATATGATTTTATTAAAAAGTTTAATTAAAAAATTATATAATTTAAATATGCTAAAAAGAATATAATTTTAGATATAATAAATTAAACAATATATTTGAGTGAATTTTTCATAATTTTCCGCAAAAGTTTTTTTCAGTGAATAGTAAAAAATACCAATTTTTAAGAAAATTATTTTCTGTTTCATATATTTAAAAAGGAAAAATTATAGTTTGGATTGGATTAAAATTTTAATTTGTTACTTTTCATTAAAAATAATACAATATAATTCCTTAGTATCAATATTAGTCTTTATATTTTTATAAAAACAATTTTATACTAAAAAATACATTTTTTTTGTAAAACTGTTTTCAATCATGTATTACGAGTTTATTTTTAAAGTAATTTGGTACAATTATATAAATTTAACTTGATAAAATAGAATAAATAATTATAATAAAACTTTAAAAAAATTACTGAGGCCAATTTAAATTTTTTCATTATTAATAATAACATTGGTAAAGAAGTTAGTTACCACAGTAAGAGTTGTAAATGGTTAAAATGGGAAAAAACTAAAATGATAATAGTTAAAATGTTATAAAAACATTTCCAAAAAACATTATATATCCGTTTTTCTATACTATATCACATAATATTAAAATATTTTTCATTTTGGAGACATTTTTTTAGAATAATACATTAATATATTTTTATCGTTTCCAAAAGTTTTGGTGTGTCCTCTACCTCACTTATAAAAGGACACCCCATGTCATCTATTATAAAAACGTAAAGATCCTATTAGATTACGAAATATCTACCCAAATACTTTAATAACATCCATAACCATGAAATATGGGTATTTTTTTATAATAAAATCATCATAATAAGTAAGGTTGTTGTTCGAAGAAGTGGTATAGTTATTAATTTGTTGCTTTCTTTTTATTTATTATTTTACCTCCTTAACACCTATCCTGACCATTATGATATTATAAAATATGTACCTAACACATAATTAAATATTATTATGTCTATGTTAAAAACAATTTTCTTCTCATTTTCTATCTAATGGTAAATGGAACTGTCACTCATGCGTATGTGTGGACTACCACCTCAACGAAGAAATGTGTTTCATTATTTATCACCAGATCATATAGAGGGTTAAAATGATGTAAAAAATAATATATATATATATATATAATATTCATGACTTAATTATAATTATATAAAGATAATATATATATATATATATGTTTTCTTATCTTTTCATCTATTGAAATATTATAACGCCGTTTGTGCACATATGTGGAATAACACCTCCATGAAGAGATGTGATTAATTTTTCATTTTCACCTTCTAATAATGATCATAAGGATAGAAATAATGAATTAATATGAATTTTAAAAAAATTATTCTTATTTAAAACAAAAATATTACCTACTTTATTTATTTTTCATCCATTAGAAAAATGAAAACATCATTCATGCTACTTATGAACTACCGCCTCCACGAAACAACTTGGTTCATTCTTTATAATTGCCTTGCATTGTTAGTTTTAAAAGTTTAACTTATTTATAAATATAATATATTTAAAATATTTAGTTTTTTAGGTAAATAAAACATAACCCCTTTGACCATGTCAAACACAATGATGTGGTTAAGAGGTTATAAACTGAACAACCCCAAAATGTACAACGTGAATATAACCATTTTGTTAACTAAATAAAATATGGAAATAAATGAAATAAATTTAATAATAATAATTAAATAATTTTTTTTATGAAAATATGAAACTAATAAAATTTTACTATTCATGTGTTAGATAATGTACGAAGCTATATGGGACTTAAGGTAAGGGATTTTATTTTAAAGAATTGTTTAAATTTTTTGAACAGTTTCTTCCCCAAATCCATATTCTTCTAAAATTTTCAAGAATATTATTATTTAAGATTAAAATATTTTTAACTATAATTTACATTCTTTAAAAATGTTAAAAATTAATATTTTCAACGTTTTCTATATTATTTACTTATGAATTTTTTGTAGAAGTGAAGATAATAATGTTTTTAATATATACAGATTAATTATTTATACGACCATCATAGAAATTATTCATTATCAAGATTACATTACAAGTTGAAACTGTTATTTTGAAATAAGAATTTTTTCTCAATATTTTGGTACTTTTTAATTTTAAAATTTTCTTCGAAGGGAATAGAAACTTTTTATCATCTTTATCAGATAATTGAAAGTGTTTCTCTTAGTGGTTCAAAAGTGTTATTAAAAGTATTTATGATGAAAATGTGATAGATTGATTTTTTTTATTCATGATATGGAACTTGAGTCTCATATATGATGATGGGAGATCCTGATATATCTTATACGACTAGTAATCCTCATAAAACTTATACGATGGGTGTTCCACATATATATCTCCAACGAATTGGGTAATGTTTCTTGTATTCAAAGGAAATAAGAAGGAAGTCAACAAAGGAGGTTTATCTTATGGATTTTACAATGATCCAATTATTTCAAACATGAGTAAACATAATTTATTAATATAACTCTCTAAAATTCCTAGAATATTTTCAATTTGTTTACAATGTGTTTTAAATGTTTTCTTTAAGAAAAAAGTATTATTCCCATGTGGATATGATTTATTTTATACCCTCATATAATAAGGTGAAAATGTAACCAATTTATGTGTTTTTATGTATTTCACTAGACTAATTTATTTTTTATTCTATATTATTTATTGATCATTTGTGGTGATCCCACATTTTCAAAATTTTCCAAATAGTTTAAGGATGAATAAAAAATAATAATAAATGGTGTTAAAAGCCAAGAAGATATGTCATGAAAGGAAAACATGTCTCATTTTATGAATTTTTATAGTGGGGTAAAATGGATTCTGAGTTTAAGTTTGCACTATTTAATGTATGGGGTTTTTATGCAATTTTAATGATCTGATTGTCTAAAAATCTGAACTTAAAAGTTCTTAGGGAATGTAAGAAAGTAAATTATTGTCTAAAAGCTCAAGATTATATAAGTTTTTAAGGATTAGTCCATATATATATTCTTAAACTTTAAGGATTAAAATAACCATAAAGAGAACATTTGATAGTAATGAAAAAAATAGTAATAAATCAATTGTATCAAAAAATAATATCCATCCAACTGTAGAAGTAATAAAAGTAATGTAACAAATATTAAAAAAACAATTTCAAAAATTCAATAGAATACGTTGTATTTGAGAGGTAACTCTAGAACATAACAAAAATCATGACATCATATCAAAATTCCTAATGTAATCCAACAACCCTAATTCTTAGTCATACCCTACCTACTCTAACAATGGTAAATTTTACCAAAGAAAGGTGTAATATGTATTAAGGCCCGCTAGCCAGAGCATGATCCTAAGCTAGCATAGTATGTGTTCTCAAAAGTTTAACTAGTGACTCTCAATTACCATTATTTACATAAAATTATGGTTAAATAATAGGAATAAAGGACAATTAAATGGAAATATAGATGTGATCAGGTACCCAATGTGAAATCCTATCCATAAAACACCCCCAATGACCCCTCTTAGGAATAGCCTCATACTTACAAGATCCTCACTATAATAAATCTATCTAATACCTAGAAAACTATTATACCTTTTAAAAAAATAGTACTGGGGGAATACTATTAATGAATTATTAATAGTAAATACCCTTGTAAAAATTCCAACTAATCCTTCCAAACATTTTAAAAAATAATGTTATAAAACCTCTTTCTTTGAACTAAGAACACCTTTAAAAAAATCTAGAGAATGTTTATAAACCCATGGGAAGAAAAAAAAAATCATGTGAAATCTCATAATTCATGATTAATGTCCATTAATTAATTTTTTTCAAACACATTGGGTACAAGGTTTAATATACTATATTTTTAATATGTCTCTAAACTAAAGAAATCCTTTGAATTAAAATGAAACTCAAGTGAAAGTTTATTTTCCTTTGTAATAATCCTAAAACATACTTAATACTATCATTTAATATCCAAAATAATAATCTTAAATACATAATAAATTTTGGTTCTAAAATTATGTGGCAATAAAAGGGATAACCTGCCTTATAATTGTTGCACTAACAAGTCATCAAAAGAAACCACCATAAGAGATCAAGAGGAACCTGAGGAGGCCAAGAGAATCTGTAAAACAAAAAAATCAAAGAAAATTTAAAGAAACATTAATCCCTAGTTCATTAAGACCTGTCTTAGGAAAGAATAAGGAGAGATAAGAAGGAAATAAAGAAAGGTGGGGACTAAAAAGTGGTTACATTAAGAATATATACTCAAATCATGAAGAAACTACATCGAATATCCCTGGAATGGAGGAGAGATAAGGTAAGAGGTTCGTATAGGGAATGATAGTTAAGTGGTATATTAGTGGAGGCTTTAGGGATTTAATTTAGGGAGGGACAATATGGTAAATTCATACATTTAATTTTTTTCAAGTCGCATATTTTTTCCAAATGATTTACCAGACTATGCACCGATCTTTTTCCTCCCCCTAGGTTCACTTAGAAACCTACATGGTTTAGCCACATGGTTGTAAAAACCATGAACTATCCATGTGAAATGGCACTAGAGAAACTACAAATAGACTCTCACGCTTGCTGCATCATTTTATCTTATCATGTGAATCTCGTACTCTAGTACTCCTGTGCACCAAAGAGATCACTTAGATTCCTATGGTTTTTTGTTTGAAATAATACATATTTTAACCATGTGAAAAAATACAAGTAATAATATAATGGAACTGAAAATGTATTTGGATAAAGGTAACCACATGATTTCTCCAAAATCATGATCACTAATAAAGAAAAATAAGCTAAAACTAACCAAAACTAAAAATTTAACTCCAAGACGCATGAAACATAATTAAAAAAGAAAAACTAAAATATGTAAATAAAATAACAAGCAAATAAAATGATAGTATGTGACATTCGTTCTCATTTTAACACTAAAAAAAGTTTACCCAATGAAAAAAACATAGGCCTTGGGAGGTTGGAGAGATCCTATAAGATCCTGAATTTCATATGAGGTATTTTCTTGTTTATGTTCACCCTACTATAATATGTTTTACTTGTTTATGTACAATGGTTGAGTTTTTGGTTAATGGAGGATACCTGGGATTGTTTGGAGGGTCTGATCCTTGAAATTTATGGTTTTGGTGGAACATAAGAGGGTTCATGGATAGTGTACAGTTTTTTCTCAGCATTTACTTAAAATTTATAGCTTTGAAAAAGAGGTGTATAGGTTGATCCATTATATTAATGGGATGATTAAACCATTCATAATATATGGTTTATTATATATCCACTTCACATGATTTTTTTATGTTTTTTCTAACTATGAACCTAACTATAAAATGTATGTTGTCTCCAAATAGTGGTGTTTGCATGGTTTGTGAAAATTTTGGCCAATAATTGAGTTATAACATTCCCAAAATAAATAATTTTAAATTTAAACAATTTCCCTTTTCCCTTTTTTACTCTTTACCCTGATTTTAAGCCCCATTCTTGGCCAATATCACCTCCACATCAGCTCTCTTCACCCTTTCTTGGTTTTTGTGGATCTCTTTCCTTCATAATCTGATTTATCTTCCATATATCTTGTTAAAAATATTAATGATAGTGTAATACTCCACTATCCTTTAATATTGAATTTAATATAAATATCATATTTTTAGAAATTTTTTATTTTCTTAATATCTTCCATATTAGCTTGAATAAAATGTCAATATCATATGTGGGAGCTTCTATAGACCTAAGGTGGGTGGTTCATGAGTATGTTTCCATAGTCCCGTTATTTTTCTTTATGTTCTAGTGATGTACATTAAAGATATTTCCATTATTAACCTTAATTTTTTTTAAATCCATAAACCACATCCCTAAAATTCTATAAAATGCTAAACATATTTATTTTTAAATAGAAAAGGTTATGATCTTGGTATTCCTTAGTTGGGATTGTGCTTTTTGTACCATTCCCTTGGAATTTTTGAATTTATGTTTTTTGGTGTTAAATTTGGTAATTAAATATGAAATTGAAAATATATCCTTACCTACAGTTGTTAAGGGTCTTGAAAAATATTTTTGATTTTAAAAAGGTTTTTTTTATAACAGAAAATTGTTAAATGCAATTAATCTCATGTACTTAAAATATTTACCTTATATCATGGAAATGGTAGGATATGCCTTGGTTGTATTGTTCTTTTATGTATTAGCGACTTACATAAATTTAGTTTAATTTTTAAACCTTGGGTGAGTATGGACCTTCGGTGGAGATAGATCTATGTTTAATGGTTTAACTTAGGGTGAATCTGACCCATGAGTGGATGTTAGGGTCCCAGAGATGGGTATATTACCGCAGGTTTCAAGTTTATTCTGGCTAAGAGAATATTACCCCTGGTCAAGAGTGGTTGGGTTTCCATGATTTCCAAGGCATGCTCAGAGATATTTGGCACAGGCTGAAGAAGATGGGTCTGACCTCAGGTTTCATCATAGATCCTAGGTTCAGTTTTTAATTTATTTATATATTTTCTGATCATAATTTTTTTTATATATATGGAACCATCCAGTGAACTTACTGTTCAGAATGGATTATTGAGTGATTTCATTGATAGTGTCCTAATAAGTCATATTCAAACCCTACTCGGGCCGTCATTTGGTACCTGAGACGATTTGATGGACGCATGTCATGAAAAGAGAATGTTTTTCATGATTTACATATTATCATGTGATATGATGATGTTGGGGGTTGGGTTACATCCTAGATCTCGAGCCACTTTGATTCTTGTAGTTTTCGGTTGGTTCCCCTTTTTTACACTTTTGTACTCATTCTATATAGCCAATGACATGTTTTGGGTTTGACTGTCTTATTTCATCATTTTGAATGTTGTATGGTTTTTATTTTTTATTTGGAACTTCTAGGGATGTTCACCTATGGTATTATGTGAAATATGTTTTTATTTGAAATTTTGTTGTTATTACACTCTGATCGAAGGGTATAGTCTCCCTAAAATATCTTATTGGACTATCATTGTTAATCGGTTGCCTCTTGTATTTTGGGAGGTGTTCTTGAGGTACAGTAGTGACCACTAATCTGGGCATTGGATAATAGTCTATAGCAGTGGGGCATTAAAAAGCAGTATCAAACCTCCTTTTCAATTGTATTACTATTTTGGCTTGTAGATATGAGATGAGTATGTTTCTATGGTTGGTAATGATCTCATGCCTAGGAGTAACAAAATCATGTATGGGAAAAAATCCCATCACCAGGGGTGGGTTTGTTCTACTGCTTTGTTCTTTAAACATTAATTTATTTTCCACATTTTATGGTGTTCTTAAATTCCATAATTATTGGTTTTTAAGTTTTTATATCTTGATATTTTTTTTTGTGATTGACTGATATACATACGTATATATATATACATATGTATCTATCTATGGATAAAATGGGATTTTCCATTTAAATTGTCAATAGTGTATTATATGGAATATTCCTAAATAAGGCTATGGTGGCATCTTACTTGGACAATTACTTGGATAATACATTGATATAAAATTTCATATAAATGGTATGTTAAATGATGGTTTGTTAAATAAATTTTTATTAAGAAACCTATAATTTTTTCCCTTATAGGTTATAAATGGAACTCTATTTGACCATACCATGGAAATTAAAACCTATATATAAACATGAAAGAGTTGGAATGAAAGTCTTGTGAGTAAAATAACTTGATAAATAATGTGATAATTAAAATTTAAAACTCTTATGAAATAAGTATTATCGAATATTGTGGGTATAACATGAATGAAAATGGATTTTTTTTCTGGCCTATCCTTACATTGAGCATTTATAAATACTTTTCAAATGGTTTATTATATGATGTTATGATTTCCTTGTAGATTTATGCTTCCATTGTGAGATAGGGTACCAAAATTAGAGGGGGGAAGAATGCCCCATAAATGGGTAGACCAGAACTTCTGGTAGCTCATGGTTCAATTCAATATGATTATCTTTATAAGAGCCTCATGTGTATAAAACATTACTTGTAGAGGAGGACACCTTATAATACCCTGACTATGTCAGATATCACCCACAAGTTATATCATTAGAACCCTCTACTTTTCATATGTGATGGTGGCCTACATGCAACAAAGTTATTGATAGAATCCATGAAGACAATCCTTGATCACTTAGAGAATCTTTAGGATAAAAGAGTGAGGTTGGTGATTTACATGTTGTGCGGGGAATCATGTTGAAGATGGTACATTTCTTTCCAAGGGAAGCATATTCTTGGGATTTGAAATATTTTCATACTAAATTTTGTAGATACTCCTTTATAAAGACCCTTTGATAAGATAGGGGATATGAGTTTATGAGGTTGGATCATGGGGGATATTGAAGTTACAGACTTTTCTTCCTAGTTTATAGAGCTTCAATGATTCTCTATCACCTTATATGGTGACTATGATTCCATATCCAGACACTTTGAGGAAGTTATGAACTATGATATCATGTTTTAGGTGAACGTATATCATTTCCACTCCTTCTCTGATATAACATACAATGATTTTATCACCAAAATTCATATTGATGAGGTTCAGCATACTAGGCATCTATCCTCCCTTAGAGTAAGTGATAGTATTTTTAGATAATTTGGTAGATAAAATTAATGATTGGATAACTCTCTATGGGGAAGTAGTGGTGTTTATATATAGGTTAGTGACTATTCCCTCCCTTAATGAGGGAGTGGTAAAGTGTAGTGTTAAAAATTTGTTCATTTGAGGAACATGTGATCTTAGTGCCCTGAACCACATGTGGAGTGCCATTTTTTGAAAGGATAGGTGATGTACATCATGTTTTTAGAGTGTAATAGGCTGAAAGTGGTAGTAACTGGGGACCAGATCAGGGTTCAAGGGTCGGGGTAGCTACCATGATATAATAGTTATAAAGTCGAGTATCTACTAGCCTCTTGGGACATGGTGGAGGCCATTGAGATTAGGGTTGAGGGTAACAGGGTCAGTAGGGGAGTATAACTTAGGATATTCATGTCATAATATAGGGTCATGGTGTAGGAAAATTTCGTGTAGTAAATCATATTATAATAAAGCATAATGTTAGGCCATCAACCATTCAAGGTATGATTTTGATTACATCTTCTCTCACTATTACCTAATTTGACACATGAGACTTTCACTCTTTTATATACTCTTATTTATTCAATGTATAATGTTTGGTTGTAGAGTTTGAATATGGTGTTTTATTTATTAACATAGCCTAGGGATTGATGTTTGAGTGGATTTTTAATTATTACAGTTGGGATCTAGTCATCAACAACTAATGTTTCCTCTAGGACTTATTCATGGTGAAAATGGGTGGTTTTAATGTATTTGATGGAATGGAGTGAGCATTGATTGTCTAGATCAAATCATTTTTTATCATCAATGGGTTTCTCTTACACCTTCTAAAGGTGGAATCATTGAGTATGTTGGATGGTGGCATATTAGTGCAGGTTGCACTAGACCGTACCTAAAATTATTGGGTAGAATCACCACCTAAGTGGCTAGTCTTGTCCCAAATTAGGGGAAGACTCATCAACCTATCTTTTCTCCTACAGTTGATCTATTATTATACATATTTCCTAAGAACATATCTTTGTTACCAATAAATTGTGGAATCAATTTTATGATTGATCTTTTGATGGGTACAAAACCTATTTCTATCCCTCCTTATATAATGGCATCGATAGAGCTGTACGAATTGAAGTCTTTGCTAGGGGGTTTCGAATAAAAGGGGATTATTCTTCCATGAACATCCCCTTGGGGTGCCATAATATTTTTCACCAAGTATGAGGATGAAACCTTGAGACTGTGTGTAGATTATTATAGGCTTAACTAGGTAACAATAAAGAAATGATATCTACCCCCAGGCATTGATGAGTTATCACCACTGGAATTTCATCTATTTGCAACGGGATCCCGTTGCAAAAACTCTTTTGCGATGGGGTCCCATCGCAAATAGCTTGTTGTAGAAAATGGCATTGAAACTATTATTTTTTAAGACTGGCCCATCGCAAGAAATACTACTAGCGATGGGAAGGGGTCTTGTCACAAATATATCTCTGATTAAATACATTATATATATTAGAACTTTTTGCGACTGACCCATCACAAATAGCTTTCTGTTATAAACCTATTGCAACGGGCCCGTCACAAAAAATTTTTTGCGACTATATAGTAACCCATCGTAAATAAGTTTTAAAATTATATATATATATAATCTATTTGTGACGGGACCTCGTCGCAAAAGGTCCCATCACAAATTCTTAATAAAAAAAATACAATTATGATTAATGAAAAAAATATTAATATTATTAAAATAATAAAAATAATAAGAAATATTAAAAATCTCAATATTTTCAAATAATTAATAAAATAAAAAATAAATAAAAATTATGATTAATGAAAAAATATTATTAATATTATTAAAAAAATAAAAAAATAATTAGAAATATTAAAATTCTCAGTATTCGCAACAAAATATAAAAAATCCAAAATTATTATTCTTATTATTATTAGGAAAATAAAAAAAACATTAAAAATTATAATACTAATAATAAATAAAAAAATAAAAAATATTATAAAAAATATATGCAATATTCGCACCAATATAAAAGGCAAAAACTGTGAATAGTTCAAATTACAACAAATGTTCAATTCAAATGTTCTTAACAGAACAAAAAAATCACTGGGGGATAATCTTCTAGAGGAGCTGGAGGAGATGTTAGAGGAAAATTCATCCCTAAACTAAGAGTTAGAAGACACATGTACTTCATTTAATCGTGCTGATGGTGTTTCCATCGACGCATGTCCTCCTCGTGTGGATGACACATCTCTTCTTGCAGCTTCTGCAAACTATCTATTAGCTCAGTTTGAGCTCACAACTACTCCTGATACCGTGAGCCAGAAGATGATGCCTCTCCATGGGATTCTCTCGAGCAGGACGCTGACATCGCAGAAGTACCATAATAAGTCCCAGGATTCAAATGAGATATGATACCGACTACTAGGCCCTTCTCTAAAGCATACTGGATCACATCCATCCATGCCGCCTCATTGAAATGGTGGGCACTAGTTTGATCAGCCATCTCAGACTAACTCTCAGCCCATGTTTGAGAGGTCGTGGCCTCATATGACTCCTTCAGTTTCAATTTGAAATTAAAATAGTGAAAATATTATATGCAGTTAATTTTCAAACTAAAAAAGAAAAAATATTGACCTCAATCTAACATTGGCGATTACCTCTAATCTCTCCAGTGGCTGGATCATTGTACATCCTCTGATAAACATCGTACTCTGTAATATCGGGATTCTTGACTACCTATATAAATATAAAATAAACTAATTATATTTAATGTTATATAAAATATTTAAAAATTTTACTTACCATATTCTCTCTATGCATACAGAAAGTATGGATACTAGCTTGATTAGTCACCTCTTGTCTCCCCTAGTTCTGTCAGCGCAATGAATATCTCCTCTGAAATCCACCAGTCGACTAGTGTGAACATAATCATTCCCAAACAAGAGATAAAATGTACTCTGGTCAGTGGGCTCTACATGACTCATCAAATACTGTCACTCCAACTTTCTTAATAGATGTCCTTCTCAAATTGTGCAAAAATTGATGGAAACACTCACGCATAGACACCTCCCATGCCTCGTGGATAGCTCCACACATGCTATCATCGATGGGATACCATAAACCCTACCAATAATTTATAATATCAAGTTAGTAATGATATAAATTTCTAAATAAATATTATTTATTTACGTACCATCCAATGATTGAACATTCCAAGACACACATCAATAGGAATCTCTTCCCATGTGATCCATGGATGAGAAAAATAATTGCGCAAGATAGTGCTACCCTATCCAATAAAAACATGCGCAAACATACGATAAAAGAAAAAATAATCAAACAATTAGTGTATATATATATATATATTAATGAAAGCGAAATAAAATACACAGGTTACCATACCTCTACGTGTATGGATCAAAACCAAGATGTGGACGTCGCTCTGGGACAAGGTCAAGAATCATCAATCGCGCAAGACCGTTCCCCCTCCGTGTACCCCTTGAACTGCCAGTAGGCTGATTGTTAGATAATCCAAAATCCACTTCATCCAAAGGTAACTCATCCACCTCCAACTCACGAAATTGATCAGGGTCAATCTGAAACACAAAATTATTGTTGTTAGCATATAGTTGAAAATAACTATTACATATATATATATATTAGTTATGATTATATACAGCATTTAACTATTTCAATGTTCACCATCATTATCATCTTCATAACTGATAATGTCAATGTTTTCATATTCATCATCAGTGTCATCAATATCTATATGAGTTTCAGTTTCATCATCTCTTTATATTTCAAATTCATTTGTAACATCATTAACATCATTGTCACCATCAACCCTTAATTGTGGGGTGTCATTATCGATATTCATGTATCTTTGTGAATAATATTGATTTTCTCTGGAAAAATTTCAATTCCTTGTACTTCATCAGGACCACATCCAGTTATAGTAAATTGGTTTTGTCAAGATTTCATTTTTATTATGATCCACCAATCACTCGGGTCTCTTGAAGTAGCATAATAATTTGCATAATATATTTGATATACTTGTTGAGCCAGTAAAAATGTTTCATTTACTGCAATAAGACTTTTATATTTAATATTGATGATTCCATGAATCAGAATAACATGCAATCCTATCTCAGTATCCAACCACCATCATTTAAACATTGTTATGCAATTTTTCCCTAGATAGCACAGTTCAATAATTTCATCCAGCATGTCATAAAATTCAACTTCAGTTTCTCTATAATGTGATCCTCTCATGAAAACTCCACTATTCATTTTTCTGATTCCCCATATGCACATGTATGAAATCAAAAACCATTCACCACATATGCATAATAATAATTAACCATTTTGGATGGTGGGTTACTCAATATACACAGTCGCTTATCAATTTTATCATCATGTTCAGACACCTGAAATTTTTTAAAACAATTATCAATATAATAAATGATAAACTAAATTGATATATTAAACCATCAATAATTTATGTTACCATTTTTTGAAATCATTGAGAATTTTTTTGTCAGCGTTCTTCAAGATAAGCTGATGTAATTTGTGGAAGCTATTTCTTGATATGATTATCATATAATCTACAAATAAAATAAGTTTACTTTCTGTAACATAAATTATAGAATAAGTGATATAATAACTCACAATACAAATGATGTCATTTCTTCACATTTGAGCATAACATATGTACGAGCTCTGTGATGTTCATCATCTGAAAGCCATCATTCATGAACTCAACTGAAGCCAAGCCCTTGCTGATTAAAAAATGATAATTGATTATCCATTTCGTCTTCAACATTTCCCTAATTCTGTCACATGCTGTTGTGTTTTGAGGGATATTCATATTCAAAATAATGAGAGGAGAAAAAATCAATTTCCTCTTGTAAATAATCTTCAGCAATTGAGCCTTTGACTGATTATTTGTTACGTACTTTTTTCTTCAATTTATGTATGCATCTATCGGAAGGGTACATCTATCAAAACTGTATTGGAACTCCACATTTAACATTATATGGAAAATTTAATAACAAATTTTTTATTGAGTTAAAGAATGTCGGTGGGACGATTTTTCCAGTTTATATATAATGAAAAAAATATATTCTTCCATTTTACTTAGTGAATCATAGTCTGTTTTCACCGCACAAATGTATCAAAAAAATATGATATGTCTGTTACTGAATCCCAAATCATAGAACTCAAAAAACCTCTGAATCCAATCGGGATAAGTATTTCCATTATAACATGACAATCATGACATTTTAATCTGGTAATATGACCATTGTTAACATATCTTCCCAAATTAGAAGCATAGCCATCTAGAAATCTCATATCTACAATCCACAGAAAAAATAATAAGTGACTCTCTTTGGATAGTGTATAAGTTTCTTTTGGATTCATTAACCTTTGTGATCTGACACTTTAAAACTGTTCATGTTTCGGTTGTCTGCAAATTTGGGCAAGATCTAATCGTGACTTTACATTATCATTGGTATTACCTGATGTATCCAAAACTGTATGAAATAAATTATGAAAAAAAAATTTCTCAATATTCATGAAATCCAACATGTGGCAGACCAAAAAATTAGACCAATATAGAAGATCCAAAAAAATGCTCTGTTTTATCCAATTATGTTTTCTCCCAAATCCATGAAATTTTTGTTGGTTTAATATTGGCCCAAATGTGATGGGAGGTAATGAAAATACAAATTATTTTAACTCTATATCTGAGATCATTTTTGGAGGATCATCCTTTTAAATTGTTCCTTTTTTGAAATTAGATTTGTTCCTCCAAAAAGGATGATCGGTTGGAAGAAATCTGTGTTCACAGTCAAAATAAAAAGGATTTTTTATATTGATGAGTATAAATGCTTCGTTGTCTTCCATATGGAAAGGACATGATTTCAGACCATCTATACTCCATCCATATAACATTTCATATGTCGAGAAGTCACTAATCATCCACATCAATGCAGCTTTTAATATGAATTTTTTTTTCACAGTAACATCATATGTACTAACACCATTACTCCAAAATGAATTTAACACATAAATAAATGGTTTAAAATAAAAATCAATATTCTTTTTTGGATATCCAGATATTAATATGGTCAAAAAGATATAGGGCTCCTTCATTGACATCTGTAGAGGTAAATTTTACGGAGTTATAAAGACAGGACAACATGAATACTGACTACCATGAGAACCAAATGGGCAGAAACCATCATTAGAAAGACCCAATCACACATTTCAAGCTTCTAAAGAAAAATATGGATGCAGTCGGTCAAAATGTGTCCATGAATCACTATCAGATGGATGATTCAAGCTTTTATCGGTTGAAATATTGCTTCTGTGCCATGACATCATTGACGTTGTGTTCTGAGACAAAAATAAACACTACCACCTGGGTGTAAGGGGGAAATATCTCAATTGTTTTACAGGAATCAATCTAAACTTCCCCAATTGAGCTTCTTTATATCTCAATTCTCCACATGTGGGACAACTATTGAATGACTTATTTTCACTAGAATATAAGATTCAATCATTTTAACATGCATGAATCTTCAGATAACTAAGGACTAGATTACGAACCATCCTCTTTCTCTCACATTAATTTTCATGCAACACATTTCCTTTAGGTAATAGTATTTTAACCTAAGAAAATATTAGATCAGAACAGTTATTTGAAATTGCATTATCTGATTTAATAGCCTTAAATTTTGCAACTGCTTCTAATTTTCTTATCTTGCAATCAGGATATAATTCGTCCTCAGTAGACCTCAACAACTCATAATATTCAGATGGTTCCAACTCAGGAGATAAATCAATATCATCCTGAGTTTCAGTTTGTTGAATAGATAGACCTGAAACATCATGTACTAAAGTTTGAAACCATCATGGATCCAGAATAAAGTTATTAGTATCTACTCTAGAACTGTGTTCACCATGTTGATACCAAATAACGTGATCTGGTTGAAAACCAAACCTAAAGAGATGTCCCCCAACCTTATCAAAAGTGTCAAACATTCTCGGAGCACATTTTTTACAAGGACACTTAATTATTCCTTCTGAAACAAATTCTGGTTTTGATGGCACAAATGATAAGAAAGCTTCAACACCCTCAAAATATATAGGATTTAAATCAGAATCTTTTGTATTTTTACACTAATTTATCCAACTGTGATCATCTAATAATGACTATTATTGACTTCCTTGTACCATATTTTTCTACAAAATAAAAAATCATTACTGTTTTTGAATAATTTGAAATTAGAAAAACACTATAGAAAAAGATAAATAATTACAACTACTTAATAGTTACTATTAATTATGGGCCACACAATTTGCAGTGGATTGACGACTACTCTTTTGTCTGACGGCTCATTTACATGAAACTTTATCACACTGAAATCACAATGAATAATCTATTGGGAGGTATTCAAATTCATTCATGTGCATATAAGAATGTATAAGCATACCTCAAAACAGATTTTTCATTGTGATTTCAGTGTGAGAAAGATGCAAGTAAATGAGCCGTCGGACAAAAGATCCCCATTTTCATCGATGAATCTTTTTCTAGCAATAGTCACCACCTACAAAAATTATGAAAAATGTAGTCCTATGAATTCATGTTCAAACTCGTGCATACGAGATTGGATATGCATATGTAAAATCATACTTTTCATAATTTTTTTAGTTGGTGAGAGTTGAAAGGAGAAGAGTCATCGAACAAAAGGAGTGTTGTCAATCCCTTGGAAATTGTGCTAAATTATTACAATTTATTAAAATTTATTCTATTCCAAATTATTCCAAATTATTCTTAATTATTGCTAATTATTCATAATTATTGCTAATTATTCCCATTTATTTGTAATTATTGCTATTTTTTCCTATTTATTGATAATTATTATAATTTATTGCTAATTATTCTTATTTATTGGTATTTATTTGTAATTATTCTTATTTATTGTTAATTATTTCTATTTATTTCTAATTATTCCTCTGTATTGGTAATTATTGCTAATTATTTCTATTTTTTGGTTTTTATTCTTATTTATTGGTATTTATTGGTATTAATTCCTAATTATTAATAATTATTGGTAATTATTACTAATTATTTCTAATTATTGCTAATTATTAATAATTACTGGTATTTATTGCTAATTATTGCTAATTATTGTTATTTATTGCTATTTATTGTTATTTATTGCTATTTATTGCTATTTATTGTTATTTATTGCTAATTATTCATATTTATTCCTATTTATTCATATTTATTCTTACTAAATATTACTAATTATTATTAATTATTACTAATTATTACTAACTATTACTAATTTTTACTATTTATTAGTATTTATTTCTATTTTTTAGTATTTATTACTATCTATTAGTATTTAAAGTATTTATTACTATTTATTACTATTTGTTACTATTTGTTACTAATTATTACTATTTATTACTATTTATTACTATATATTATTTTTTATTAATAATTATTAATATTTACTATTATTTATAAGTATTTATTTGTATTTATTAGTATTTATTAGTATTTATTACTATTTATTACTATTTATTACTATTTGTTATGATTTATTACTATTTATTACTATTTATTACTAATTATTACTAATTATTACTAATTATTACTAATTATTACAATTTATTAATATTTATTACTATTTACTACTATTTATTACTATTTATTACTATTTATTACAAATTTTTAGTATTTATTAGTATTTATTACTATTTATTAGTATTTATTACTATTTATTACTAATTATAAGTAATTATTACTAATTATTACTAATTATTACAATTTATTACTATTTATTACTATTTATTAGTATTTATTTCTATTTAGTACCATTTATTAGTATTTATTACTATTTATTAGTATTTATTACTAATTATTAGTATTTATTACTAATTATTACCTTTTATTAGTATTTATTTCTATTTATTAGTATTTATTACTATTTATTTGTATTTGTTACTATTTATTTGTATTCATTACTATTTATTTGTATTTATTACTATTTATTAGTATATATTACTTATTATTAAAAATTAATACTATTTATTACTAATTGTAAATATTTATTACTTTTTTTCTAGTTATTACTATTTATTTCTAATTATTACTAATTCGTGTTAATTACTATTAATTACTACAAAATTCAACTACTAATTACTAATTGCTACTAAATATTTATATACATTACTAATTATCATTAATAATTATTAATTAGTACTAATTACTAAGAATTAGTACTAATAATTTAATTTTATTATTATAAATAAATACTGATGACAAAACAATTTAAATCTAACTTAATTACAACTAATCAACAATAATTAAAATTAATATTAAGAAATGAAATAAATACTAAATTAAATAAAACATAAATACCTTTAAACATGATCTCTTATAATTGTAGGCAGCTTCACAACTTCTTTGTAAAAAATATTATCTCTAAAAAAATTTCACTCTAAAATTAAGGTTTAGAGAAGCAGAGGAAAAAAATTCAGGAGGGGTGAAGAAAAAATGGATGAGGGTATATATAGTTTGGATTAGTTTTGACGGGACTATTTGCGACATTATTCCCATCGCAAATACCTTCGGTAGCATTAATTACGATCGACGGGTAAAAGTTTATTTTGCGACGGGCCCCATCACAAAAAGTAACCCGCTGACACACTATTTTCGACAGAACAACATCCCATCGCAAATAGGTTTTTACCGACCTCGGTTATTTGTGATGCGACTCATCGCAAAAACCCTATAGGGGTTGAAATAGTTGCGATGGGGGATCCCCCGTTGCAACTATTTATTACCGTCTCCCAGTATTTGCGACGGGTGGTGCTTGCCAGTCACAAATAACCTTTCGCGCGGTTTGGAGCGCAAACCGCGCCAATATATGCGTAAGTTTTTGTGATGGGGTGCCTATTTTCATTGCAAATAATTGGTTATTTGCGACAGGTTGATTGTCCCATCGCAAATAACCTCTTGGACAGACTATTTGTGACATGATTTATTCCCATCGCAAATAACCCATCACAAAAAATGGTTTTTCCCGTAGTGTATTCGACCAACTCATAGGTGCCCAAGTTTTCACCAATATTGACTTACGGTTCAGGATCCATGAGATTAGTGCATGACTATATGACATTACTCATATATCCATTCAATACAAGTATAGTCTTTATGAGTACCTATTTATTCCAATTATACTAGAGATCTTCATGGATTTGATGAATAGAGTCTTCCATCCATATCTAGACTCCTTTGTGGTTGTCTTTGTTGATGATATATTGGGGTACTCAAAGATGAGAGAGAAGTATTATAGGAATATAGAGATAGATTTGAGCATGCTCGAGGGGTAAAATCTTTTGGCTAAATTCTCTAAATGTCAAATTATGTTAGATCATGTGCATTTCTTACACCATGTAATATTGGATGCTATATTTTTTATAGATTCTAAAAGAGTTAGTGTCCTAGTATCATTAGAGATTCCCAAGAGTGTTTTTAATATTTATAGATACCTAGTGCGGGATGGATATTACTACAGATTTATCTAGGACTTATCATACTTTGTGGCACCGTTGACCGGTCAAACAAAAAAATGGGTGAAGTCTCTTTGATATGATGATTGGGATATAACCTCCCAAGAGATAAAGAAGAGGAAAATGTGTTTCTTGATCCTCCCCTTACCAGATCTTGGTAAGGATTACCCCATATATTTTGATTCATTTGCTATCATCTTGGGGACAATGCTTATGTAGGATGGGTGAGTTGTCACGTACTGACCCAAGAAGTTGAAACCATGTGAGAAAAATTACACGACCTGTGATTTTGATATTTCTACAGTAGTATATTCCATGAGATATTAGTGACACTACCTCATGGTGGATAGGTTTTTGGTTTATATAGATCATAAATGTTTGAATTACGTTTTCTCAAAGTGTGAGATAAATATTTAGCAAAGATGGTGGGTTGAGTTCTTGAAACTTTTTAACTTCAAGTAAGATTATACTCCTAAGAAGGGGAACATATTGGTAGTTTCTTTAAATAACAAATCATGGAAATAAATTCTTCAATAGTTCAATTATGATTTAAAGATCATGGCCTTATTTATAGAGATGGACCTTGATATCCATGAGTACTAGGGTGTGGGAATATTGGATTCTTTTTCTATTATTTCCTCACTCCTTTACATGGTGAAATAAATCCAATTATCATATTCAGATTGTTCAGTGGTGAGGGTAATTATATATGGCAGGGTTCCTCCTCTTTATTGGTCCTTAGATGATGATGATATCATGTATGTCTTAGGTGGAGAGGTAGTCCCCACGAGAATTCATGAGGATCTAATGATGGATTCTCATTCTTCAAGATTGTTTATGCATCCCAGGATGACAAAGACATATTGTGAAGCATTCTAGAAATATTGGTTGTCTGTAATGAAGAGGGACATATCTAGTTTTGTTTTTTGTTGCTCCACCTACCAATATGTGAGGGGAGAGAATCATCTTCTTGCCAGTCTTATCCAGCCATTTCCCATTCTAGAGTGGAAGTGGGACAATGTGATGACATATTTTTTGAGGGATCTACTGAGGAATCCCCATGGGAATGATGCAGTTGGAGTTATCTCCAATCCACAAACATAGTAATCCCACTTCTTCCCAACAAGGAGTCTTATACAGATAATGAGTTGGGTAGATTATATGTTTTTTAAGTATTGAACCTACCTATGGTACCATATAGAATCATATGAAATAAATATCCCCATTTCAACTTGACATCCTAGAAAGGCCTCTTGAAGTCGTTGGGCAGATAGGTCGATCTGATCATAGATTATTATCCATAGATGTATGGTCAATAGAAACATACCATTAAATTGTAGGGGGATATTCTCCTAGAACATGTCCATAATTTTAGTGTTTCTTTGAAAATTCATCTACACTTCTTATAGTTTTCTTATAACAATAGCTACCTAACATTCATTTGGATGGCTCCATTCAAGGCCTTGTATGGAAGGCCATGTCAATTAACCTTGTTCTAGTTAAAAGTTGGTGATTCATCAATGCATGGGTCAAGCCTAGTACATGATACCTCAAATTAAATCCATTTTATTAGGAGTTAGTTTGGGACCACTCAGATAAGGTAGATATGTTACACCAATTGAAGATAATGTCCCTTGTAGTATGAGGTGGGCAACTAGGTTTATTATGTGTGTTTCTGAGGCCAGGAAAATGTCATATTAAGGGGTATAGGAAATTTGAAGTTTGGTTTGCTGGTAAATTCAATATTTTATAGAGATTTGTACTCATATATTACTAACTCGCTCTCTTAAATAGGTATGAAATGATGTATAATGTGTTCCACATCTCTTAGCTTTGATAGTGTTACCCTAACCCATCTCATATTATCAATATTGATGATGCCAATTTTGGGTTCAATGATTTCATTCAAGAATGTCCCATGATTATCGTGGACCACAGTGAATGGACCCTCTATAATAAAACTATACAACTAGTACACATGTTATGGAAACATGGATAGAACAAATAGGAGACTTGGGAATGATATTTGAACATTTTTTTCTAGTGGTACAATATTTTTATTAATGTAGTCAAAGAGGTTTGGGATCTTAGATCGAGGAAGATCGAATATTTATTGGGGAGATTGTAAGATCCTATCTTTTATATGAAGTATGTTCTTAATTAAGTTCAACTTATGTTCATTTTTTCCTTGGTTATGTATGTTGTGTGTGATTTAAGATAATATAGATACCTTGGGAGTGTTTTAAGGGTCCAATGCTTGAAATTTTTTCTTTGGGGAAAAACAGTACATGACACACAATAAGACCAGTGTTTGTGATAACTGTGCACCCCAACTATCCAGTTTTGAAAAGGGAGATATGGTTTACTAAACTATGTGAAGAGGCCTAATAATCCATGAAAATTCTACATTTTATTATAGGGATATTTTTAAAAAAAAATTACATGGATTGTATAATTGTATGCTTATTTATGTGAATTAAGTTGTTTCCAAATAGTGGGGTCCACAAATTTTATGCATGGTTTGGCCAACCATGTGGTAAAATAATGTTCCCCAATAGAAATTTAAAATTTTAAAATTTCCCTTAGTCCCTTTTTACTCATTAATCGGTCTTTAGGTATCATTCTTGGATGAAAACACATCCATACGGGTTCTTCTATCCCTTTCCTGTTTTTTGATGTATCTTCTTCAATCCTCCTCTAATTTTTCTTTTATCTATCATGTTTGAAATATCTTGATAATTTCAAAACTCTACTAGAATACAATATTTATTTTACTTTCTATTTAATCTCTTCTTCCTTGTTTTACGTAAATTCCCTATTTTCATAGTTTTTTTACGGTTTCTCACAATCTTTTATTTTAGTTAAAATAGAATTCAAATATTGGATGTGTGGGATTTTATAGTCCTGAGGTAGTTGATCCTTAATTATTTTCTCATAGTTTCACTATTGTTTCTTAAGTGATAGTGATATAAATCATGTTGGTTTTCTTGCTTGACCTTAAATCTTATTAATCCTTAATCCAAGTTATTAACATGTTATAAAGCTATAAACATTTTTTTTACTAAAGGAAAAAGGTAGGACCATCAAATACCTTATTTAGAATTATTAATTTTAGACTATGCTCGTAGAATTTGGGCATTTGCATTGGGTAGGTGTTAAATTTTATAATTGAACATGGTAATTGAAATTGGAAACTTGGTTTCCCTTGAAAATTTTATTGAAATGGTTTTATGGTTTTAAAATGGTTATTTGGATTTGGAAAAAATGGAAAACATATTTTTCCCCTATAATTATGATGTTTATCTTCTACCAAATGAAATGGTGAGAAATTCTTTGGTTTTATCATTCTTTCAAGGTTTGGTGACTTATAGAGAATCGATAAATGGTTAAAACCATGGGGAATCTATGCCCCTGGTGAATAATGGATCTTCAGTTAATGGTTAAACCGGGGGTGAATCCATCCCTTGGGGGGATTCTAGGGCCTTGGGGTTGGGTATATTACCATTGGGTTCCTATTTGGACTGAAGATGGATATATTACCCTTTGATGATAGTGATTGGGTTCACAATATCCATATGACATGCTCAAAGACATCCAAAACTAACTAAAGTAGGTGGTTCCGACCTCAGTTTTAATCATGAATATGAGGTTCATAGTTTTATTTAATTTTTTTTTCTAGCAAAAAATTTTATGTACACATATATCATCATCTCATGCACTAAAAATTTAAGGATTATTATTTAGGGTCATCATTGGTGGTGGCCCATTGAGTTGTATTCACAAGCTTCTTGGGGTGATATTTGGTACCTGATAAGATTTCATAGATATAGGTAGGGATAAGGGAAATAAACCTATGATTGATTCTAGATTTTGTGATAAGATATATCTGGGGATAGGTGTCATGATCATGCTCGGTCCACTTTTGAGTGTCACAATTTTGGGTTGTTTCCTCTCTTTTTCAGTTTTATACCTACTGTATTTGGTCAATGACATGTTCATATTATATATATATTTTAGAATCTTTTTTGGATATATCATGGATTAAATTTAATATTTGGGACATTTATTGATGTTGGGATATGGTTTTATTTTGTGTATGTTTTTTTCCTTATTTCAGATGTTATTATACACTTACTGGAGGGAATAATTTCTCTATGGTTTCTTGTTGGATCCTTACCGCTAATCAAATAAATATAGTGTATGAGGAGGTGCGCCTGAGGTTTAGTTGAAAACTATAGTCTAGGCACCAGTTAGTGGTCTGGGAAAATGGAACATTTTTTATTTGAACTCAATTTCTCAATCCAAGGACTGATTGCTTTAATAGAAATTTGATACAGTGATCTCATCTAATATACATAGATATTGATGTGTGTGGGTGTGCATGTGTGTGTGTGAACTTGTGCGGGTGGGTGTGTTCATGTGTGTACACATGTGTGTGTGTACATTGGTGGGTGGGTGTGTGTGTGGGGGGGGGGGGTTAGGTGTGCATGCTTGTGTAGACAAGTGGGTGGGTGTGTGGGGGGTGTGTAGGGGGCAAGGAGAGGGGGTGCATTCTTGTGTGTGTGTGTGTGTTTTTGAGTATGAACATACACATTAATGTGTAAAAATGTGTCTATTGTCATATATATTTATATAAATATATAAATTATTATTTAATTACTTCTTTATAGTCATATTAATGTACATACAAGAATAAGAATATGTGTGTGTGTATATATATCAAAAAACTTAAAATAAAATTACATATATAAAAATATGTTATTAATTAAATTTAAATGTAATACATACTTGAATATCAAAAATTATATTTTTTATTTTCTAAAATATATAATTTAATTTCAAATTTCAATTATTTTGTTCAAAAAATAAATTTATATTTTTTTGAATATATAATATTATTTTCAGTTTATCTATTAATTGATATATTATATAAACACACATTAATAAATATACACACTAGATATGTGCATAGTTCAGGGGATCCACCCAACCTAGTAAAAAGGCCTTATTGGGCCTAATTTTTTAACTCAGTTATTAAATTTTTTTTTAAAATCTAATTTAATAATAAGTTCTGAAACATGATTTAATATTTAACCCACCTGACCCAATTAAGGTATGTTATGATGATGTTTTAAGAAAATATTTAATATTATTTCTTTATTTCTTTGAAAATAGTGATTATTATATATATATATTATTTTATTTAGTAATATGTTAAGGTATCATTAAATGGATGAATTGAGGGCCTAAGTCTAGCTATGCACCCCTACAAGACTTCCATCCAAAGTTTAGTATCTCTTCCCCCATTTATAACTATCAACCCTCCCTCGGTCATTTAATGACCCTTCCCTATCACAAGTTTCCATCTGTGGTTCCCCCACCCTCCATACCCTCTCCATATTTTTTGATCCCCTACTAACAACTCTTCCCTTGTACCCCTTGAGTCTCATCAATAAGTCATTAAAAATCCCTCTCAATTTCCTCAAATAACCCAATGGATTGAATTTATCGTATTTTTTTTAATAAACTAGTCAATATTCCTTGGTGTCTTTCTATATTTGGTGATGTGAGAGAGCCTATAAAAAAGAGCTTATGGTATCCTAGGATTGATGAAGTGGTTCATGAGATAGGGAGATAGAGTTGCTGATTTTTGTTTAGGAAGCAACCCAAACTTGAGATGATTGTTAATATGGTTTGTTAGGAATTAATCATATTTTTGTTAAATGGTATAAGAAATATATATAAAAAACTAAATAGGATTTGAGATAGATGGATATATTGGATAGATTTAAAGAGATATGATTGAGCTATGACTACAGTTTTACTGTAAAGACCCGGAAATTTCAAGGAACATTTTTTATTAATTTTCTTTGGAATTTTACAAGAACGCAGTTTCTGACGGCACTTGATTCCGAGTCCCGGTGTGCCCGGAATTTATATCTGAGGTTTAGCTCGGGTACATTCAGTGAATGAACGAGCGGGTTTTTCTAACTTTTGAACCGGTGCTCGGAATCGAATTCCGAGGGCACCGATGGAACCGTAGCACCGGTAATTGCTTAGGAACGCTTAATCCGGAGTTGCGTTTTCACGAGAGAAGTTGATAAAAATTGTTGAAGTTAAAAATAAAAATTTAACATCAATTTTTATTTTTACTCTAAGTGTATAATCCTTGGAATAGAAGTTGGGTAACTACCCAACCTCCCTTGGGAGGTTATGAGGGTGGTGGGACCCACACAAACCCCACCCCTTCATATCCTCTAAACCCCCTCAACTCCCATTTAATTTTTGATAACTTAAGATTATTAACTTATGGAATTAATGTGGTGAGTTAAATGTAAGTTTTTGAAATTCAAACTCTTGAATTTCAAAAGCCTTGTTGTGTTAGTAAAATAAGTTGAGAACTTATTTTATTTGGGTTGGTGTTTAGTTGTTTGAGAGATTTTGAGGAAAAATCTAAGGAAGTCTTGAGTTCTTCATTCCCTTTGACGAAGAACGCGAAGAACGAACGATCTCCGACGTGGAGCGCCGAGCCCTCGGAGACCGTCTTCCGCGACACCGACCCGTGACGCAACGTCTTCTTCCACGACGTTCTTCTTCTGCGACGTCTCTTCCGCGACGGTTTTTCGCGATGAAATCTCCGTCAACGTCTTCAAATCCTCGCTTCGCGACGCTAACGTTCGTCATCTCTTTTATCAAGTTAGGGGATAATTTAATTATTATCGTTCGTGATTTTCTAGTTGTCGTTCTTCGTGGATATATGACCAAATGATACCGATTAATGGAGGGGGCCGGACCACACAAACACGGACGACCCTCCTCCTTTATCCTTTTTTGATTCTTTGTGTTTGGGACGGAATGGCGTGGTGCCGTCGCACCACGCGGGAAACACACGGTAAGTAATGCGCGGCGCCGTCGCGCCGCACCGTGAAGATGAAAAAGGACGCGACGTCGTCGCGCCGCGTCGAAGAAATCCGATGACGCCGCAGCCGGAGCAGGGATGCGGCGGAGGGGAACAGTGTCGTTGCACCGCGCCGGACGAACCAAGCCGCGGCCGGTTCCGGGCCGCGGCGGAGCAGGGTGACCGGCAGCCGGTTCCGGGCCGCCGGTGTCGGCGATGTAGGAAGGACCAGCCGTCGCCGGTCCTTGTCGGCAGAACCGGCCAGCCGATGCGGGCCGACCGGATAAAGGGGAGCCAGGGGAATTAATTCCCCTGGCCGGCTATACAAAACGGCCCCCTTAATTGGGGGGGGGGGGGTTACACCAGGGGGCAGGCGCCCCCCCCCCCCCCCTTTCCAAAAACGGCTCGGCCATAGGCTGAGCTAGCCAGCGCACTGGGCGCGCTGTGCCCTGTCTGGTCCGCTGGGCCGGGCTGTGCCAGGCCGGGCCGACACGGACCCGGGGCGGGTCGACCCGGTTCGGGCCGACCGGGGGGTCTCGGGCCGAGCCCGAAACCCCCGTTTTCGGACCCTTTTTGGTCTTTTTCCCATATCATGGTCTAAGGACCTCCGATCAATGCACCGTCAGTTGCGTATCAATCCTTGTAATGAGATGGTCATTTCGGTATATCGCACTCAAGGTTTTGGAATACTTTGGGTTCGGCCGGGTTGGTTCGGATACGAAACCAACCGAGCCCTCAGAGCGGAAACACTTATATCTTGAGCTCCGGACGTCCGATTGACGTTCCATCGACTTTGATGGATTCCTCTAAGTGAGAAGGATCTTTTGGATTACTCCTCTTGAGGTTTAGATGCCGTCGGAGTGCGGTCGGGTTGGTTCGCTCACGAAACCAACCGGGCCCCAGGAACGAAAAGGCCAGTAACTCACAGACCGGGCATCCGATTGACGCACCTTCTGTCACGTTGATTTCCACTTGATGAGACGGAACTTTTGGCATTATTCTCCCGAGTTTCGGTTGCTGTTGGATAGTGTCCATGTTGGATTGTACCCGAAATCCAACTGGGCCCTTGGAACGGAAAAGATGTTATCTTTCAGACCAGACGTCTGTTTGACGAACCGTCAGCAGCGTTGGTGATCACGTTGAGAAACGGTCCCTATGAGTATACCCTATGATAGTTCGGGGTATAGTTGAGATACGGCTGGGATTGTTTCGCTCACGAAACCAACCGGGCCCCTGGAAGAAAAGGCTAGTAACTCACAGACCGGGCGTCCGATTGACGCGTCGTCTATTGCGTTGAGACCCCTATGACGAGGCGGTCCTTTGAGATACTTCTTTGTGGGACTTTGAGATACTTGGAGTATCGACTTGTATCTCATGGAGAGGACCCTCCTAGAGATGAGTGTGCGGAGTACGGAGACCGTGTAGCCGACTGAGACCTGACGACTGCTTGACCGACTCGACTTGGAGTGAGTCGACTAGCCCAGTGGATGGAGCACTACTTTGTGAGGTGAAGACCCATGGCGGACGGAGCACTACCTTTTTGATAGTGTAGACCCGTGGTACTCGTCCGGAGAGTACCTCAGCAGGCTACTAGGGGGTGTGAACTACTGTGTTTGGGTGGCATACCCCGGCGGGAAGCACTACTTTGTTTGGGTGGCTGGCCCGTGGTACTCAACAGAAGGAGTACCTCAGCAGTATTAGGTTACTGAGCATTACCTCAGAGTCGTGACAGGACCACTATACACTCCAGAGACGGATCTCTTCAGCAGTTACGGTTTTGATAATGAAAATCCTTGTTTGAGATGAGACTTTTGACCTTTGTGTTTACCTCATGATTGAGATGGGTCACTGGATAACTTTGGTATATGTATGGGCATATACCTGGGTAATGGTTATCCGTTGATTTCATGATCTTGGTGTTTTTTTCATGATTGAGATGGATTACTTGATAACTTAGGTATATGCATGGGCATATACCTAAGTAGAGGTTATCTGTTGAGATCTTCTTTGTGGTTATCCATATTGGTTTTAGTGAGACCATGAGGGTCTCGGGGTCCCTACTGAGTATCGTTATACTCACCCCTGCACGGGCTATGCCCGCACCTCATTGTGTTGGTTGCAGACGACGGGGAGTGATGACGGAGGCCGAGTGTTCGAGGACTGGACGGTACCCGGAGGTGGACAACATGACGAGTCAGTACCCAGAGGTGGACAACACGACGAGTCAGTATCGGGAGGTGGACTTCACGGCGAGACAACACATGGAGGAGGTTAACGGGAGAGAGCGTTGATGAGGCTATCTGTACCTACCCTTCAGGTAGGATCCGTGGTGGATGATCCAGGAGCTGTGCTATCTGTACCTACCCTTTAGGTAGGATCCGAGGAGGACGACCCTGGAGCTGCTTCCTTTCTTCCAGCTGTTGTCCTTTTCTGTTGTACTTTGTTCAGTTGTATTTGTACTTTCATTTGGGTTTGTATTCTGGCCCATTTACCTTTCAGCACTTCTCTTTGTACTTAGTGTTTTACTTCCGCTTGTACTCTGTAGTGTTTTGTTTACTTTTATAAAGGAAATGCCTTTTCCAGTTATCGGGATTTACGCCTTTGGTACTAGTCGCCAGCCCCTGGCCTATGGAAGGTGGGCTTGGGGTAGTCATGGAACGGGCCCCGAGGATGGGTCGTGACAAATTGGTATCAGAGGAGTCGGTTCTACCACATAACTTATAACTATGATGTCTTCTTTCTGTGAAGCAATAGTGTTAAGAGTAATGAGTGTGGTTTTCAGTTCCGGGAGTCCAGTGTTGGTGCGGGCGGCCGACATATCCATACACCAGGACCATGACAAATGAATTCCGACTTTGTGCACGAAAACACTGATTGCATGTGTGTTTTCTAGAAGTTTTATTTAAATATCAGGTCAAAACTGGTCAGCTCACCAGGTATAATCGTTTTACCGTGTCACGTTGTTTCTTTCAGGATGCCTTTTCTCGGACGACTAGCTAGAGCCTAGAGGGAAGTGTGTACTGACAGCATGTCGAGCGACGAGGCTTCGGTACAGGGCCCTCTTGCAGTTGAGGCACCAGTGGTACTACCATTTGTTGGGCCACTGATGCCACCAACCCCAGTAGTAGGTGATGCACGCCACTTGAGCACACTGCACGAGTTCCAGCGCCAGAGGCCACCCAGGTTCCAGGGAGAGACGGACCCGAAGGTAGCTGAGGTTTGGCTGGAGGCTGTGGTGAGAGTCTTCAGGTTAGTAGGGATTCCTGCAGACTTCATGGTTATCTTTTCTGCCAGACTTCTTCAGAAAGAAGCAGGAAGGTGGTGGAGCCACTTGTTTCAGTTTTTCGATGGGAAGACCTTCACATGGGAAGACTTCGAGACCTTCTTCAGGGTGGATTTTGTGCCAGTAACTCTACACCTCGAGCGTTTAAAGGAGCTTCTACCTTTGCCGCATGTTTTTCAATCAGTAGCTGAGTCATCTGTGGGCAGTAGACTGATGATGCCGAAGTCCAGGAGGACCAGACCAGTAGTTGGACGATCTCGGGTTTTAGGACTGGTGGCGCGGGGCACCCGGGGTGGGGTCAGAGCCAGGCATGCCAGAAACAGATAGTGTTACTCATGCGGTGGGAAGGGTCACTTGGCACGTGACTGTCTGACTCCTCGTACAGTTGATCCGCAGGCTTTGGAGGAGCCACCGAGGCAGAAGCAGCGACGAGTGCTTGAGCAATAGCCGAGCAGTGGACAAGGCAGTAGAGCTCTGGGAGCAGGTGGACAAGAGCGGAACTATTAGATACGTCCCTTGTACTTCTAGTTCCATGTTGTTGTTGTATTCGTGTCTTTGTAATATGAGCTGCAATAATAAAAAGACACTTATCTTTGTTTCATTTTCTGTCCTTTTGTTTGGTTGATACTGAGTGGTCCCGATTAAAACTGTTGACTTGACCCTCACTTTCGAGATTTCTACTGTAGGATACCCAGTTTCCTCACACTGATGCCGACAGTGTGACTCAACCCTTGGAGGCGAGAGTAACAGTTGGATCTCTTAGTAGTTACGTCGAGGCCTTACGACGTCATCCATGGCGTGAATGCATCGTTCAGGTCAGGATTGACTGTATTAGGGAATGGGTGTGGTTCATCCAGGGTATGAGACCGAGTTTCTCTTCTCGGCAAAGGAGAAATTTTAGCAGATCTTTCAGATCGTAGGAAAAGAAGGTGCAGATCATCCAGGAGTGGATGAAGACTGCACAGTGCAGTAAGAAACAGGAAACTGGCACCAGTCTTTGAGACTCGGGCATGTTAAATGTTTCAAGAAGAGGAAGCTTTAAGGAGAGATGAGTCTGCGGAGCACTAGACGTGGAGGCAGAGCTAGGAGAGCAGCCTGAGGTGGTGTACATCTTGACATGCTACAACCACCCGCCTTAGTTATCCCCGCCAGGCTCAGGGAACTGGAGGGCGGAGGAAGAGAGTAGTTGCGTGCAGTCAGGAAGAGTGACCCAATGGCTCTAAAAATGATTCAAGGGACAGTCTGTGTCCACCACTAGCCACTGTAGTAATAGACGTCGATATGAATCATTCCTTGCTTTCACAAATCTTGTTCCAGACCAAGAGTTTCCGGTAAGCTGTGGACTTGACCCTCACGTCTGGAGATACCTTGTGAGGAGACTCGATAATCTCACATACACCGACAGTGTGGTCAGACCCTCGAGGTGATAGTTTCAGTTGGAATCTCTTGGTGGCAGCGTCGAGGCCTTACGACGTTGGTCTGAGTATGGATTGGATCCACAGTTCATACACGGATTGACTGTTTTAGGAAAAAAGGGTGTGTTTTAACTACGACGTCAGGATGGGTTTTCCTTGGTCGACGAAAAGGAAACCTCGGGCAGCACGGGATAAATTCATTCACAGGAGGGTGCGACCAATCACTCTTGAGTCGGTCAACCATACCCTCATGGCAGCATTCGTTTGAGTTTCAGTTCTAACAGGAGTTGGGACCTCTGAGTTCGAGAATGACGATCACGTCCTTATAAGGGTCCCACTTCGACGAGGTTTACGGAGATGTGGCCAAGGAAGCATGTTATCTCTGAGGTTCAACGGACCATTCTATGTCCTCAGCTGGGTAGGCGGGGTGGTTTACCGCTGACCCTTCCACCTCAGTTACACCAGGTGCACGACGACTTCCATGTAACTCAACTGATGAGATACGTGCTTGACCCTTCACATATCATCGACCATGAGGAGTTGGACGATGGCGATGGGGTGTCTTTCACGGAGGTTCTAGTGGGGATCGATAATCGACAGGATCGGATCCTACGAGGACGATCGATTCCTCGGGTGCACTTTATCGGGCAGTACAGGAACCTCCGGGTGAGCACATGGGAGCAAAAGGCTCAGATGCGTGCTCTATACCGCTTTTGTGACCCTAGTTTGTGTTGAAGATTTACGGGGACGTAAATCCCTAAGGTCGGAGTAATGTAAAGACGCGGAAATTTCAAGGAAAATTTTTTGTTAATTTTCTTTGGAATTTTACAAGAACACAGTTTCTGACGGCACTTGATTCTGAGACTCGATGTGCCCGGAATTTCTATCCGAGGTTTAGCTCGGGTACGTTCAGTGAACGAACGAGCGGGTTTTTCAAACTTTTTAACCGGTGCTCGGAATCAAATTCCGAGGGCACCGATGGAACCGTAGCACCGGTAATTTCTTAGGAATGCTTAATCCGGAGTTGCATTTACACGAGAGAAGTTGATAAAAATTTTTGAAGTTAAAAATAAAAATTTAACAACAATTTTTATTTTTACTCTAAGTGTATAATCCTTGGAATAGAAGTTGGGTAACTACCCAACCTCCCTTGGGAGGTTATGAGGGTGGTGGGCCCCACACGAACCCCACCCCTTCATATCCTCTAAACCCCCTCAACTCCCATTTAATTTTCGATAACTTAAGATTATTAACTTATGGAATTAATGTGGTGAGTTAAATGTAAGTTTTTGAAATTAAAACTCTTGAATTTCAAAATCCCTATTGTGTTAATAAAATAAGTTGAGAACTTATTTTATTTGGGTTGGTGGTTAGTTGTTCGAGAGATTTTGGAGAAAAAGCTAAGGAAGTCTTGAGTTCTTCATTCCCTTTGACGAAGAACGCGAAGAACAAACGATCTCCGACATGGAGCGTCGAGCCCTCGGAGACCGTCTTCCACGACACCGACCCGCGACACGACGTCTTCTTCCTCGACGTTCTTCTTCCACGACGTCTTTTCCGTGACGGTTTTCCGCGACGAAATCTCCATCAACGTCTTCGAATCCTCTCTTCGTGACACCGACGTTCTTCATCTCTTTTATCAAGGTAGGGGATTATTTAATTATTATCGTTCGTGATTTTCTAGTTGTCGTTCTTCGTGGATATACGACCAAATGATACCGATTAACGGAGGGGGCCGGACCGCACAAACACAGCCGAACCTCCTCCTTTATCCTTGTTTGATTCTTTGTGTTTGGGACGGAATGGTGTGGTGTGGTCGCACCACGCGGGAAACGCATGGTAAGTAATGCGCGGCGCCGTCGCGCCGCACCGTGAAGATGAACAAGGACGCGACGCCGTCCCGCCACGTCGAAGAAAACCGAAGACGCCGCGGCCGGAGCAGGGCCGCGACGAAGGGGCGCGGTGCCGTCGCACCGCGCCGGACGAACCAACCTGCGGCCGGTTCTGGGCCGCGGCGGAGCAGGGTGACCAGCGGCCGGTTCCGGGCTACCGGTGTCAGCGATGGAGGAAGAACCGGTCGTTGCCGGTCCTTGTCGGCAGAACCGTCTGGCCGGTGTGGGCCGGCCGGACAAAGGGGAGTCAGGGGAATTAATTCCCTCAGTCAGCTATACAAAACGGCCCCCTTAATTTGGGGGGGTGGGTTACACCAGGGGGGTAGGCGCCCCCCCCCCCCCTGTGCCAAAAACGGCTCGACCATAGGCTGGGCTGTCCAGCGCGCTGGGCGCGCTGTGCCCAGGCCAGGCCGGCCCCCCTGGCCGGTCCGCCGGACTGGGCCGCGCCGGGCCGGGCCGACCCGGACCCGGGGCGGGTCGACACGGTTCGGGCCGACCGGGGGGTCTCGGGGCGGGTCGACCCGGTTCAGGTCGACCGGGGGGTCTCAGGCCGGGTCGACTCGGTTCGGGCCGACCGGGGGGTCTCGGGCCGGGTCGGTCCGGGCCCGAAACCCCCATTTTCGGACCCTCTTTGGTCTTTTGCCCATATCATGGGCTATGGAACTCTGATATACGCACCGTCAGTTGCGTAGCGATCCTTGGAATGAGCCGGGCGTTTCAGTATATCGCACTCAAGGTTTCGGAATACTTTGGGTTTGGCCGGGTTGGTTCGGATACGAAACCAACTGGGCCCTCGGAGCGGAAACACTTATATCTTGAGCTCCGGATGTCCGATTGACGTGCCGTCGACTTTGATGGATTCTCTAAGTGAGACAGATCTTTTGGATTACTCCGCTCGAGGTTTGGATGTCATCGGAGTGCGGTCAGGTTGGTTCGCTCACAAAACCAAACAGGCCCCTGGAACAAAAAATCCAATAACTCACAGACCGGGCGTCCGATTGACGCACCGTCTGTCTCGTTGATTTCCTCTTGATGACACAGAACTTTTGGCATTCTTCTCCTGAGTTTCGGTTACTGTTGGATAGTGTCCGTGTTGGATTTTACCCAAAATCCAACTGGGCCCTTGGAACGGAAAAGCTGTTATCTTTCAGACCAGACATCCGTTTGACGAACTGTCAGCGGTGTTGGTGATCACGTTCAGAAACGATCCTTATGAGTATACCCTAGGAGAGTTTGGGGTACAGTTGAGATACGGCCGTGATTGGTTCACTCACGAAACCAACCAGGCCCCTGGAACGAAAACGCTAGTAACTCAAAGACCGGGCGTCCGATTGACGCGCCGTCTGTTGCGTTGAGACCCCTATGACGAGGTAGTCCTTTGAGATACTTCTTAGTGGGAATTTGAGATACTTGGAGTATCGACTTGTAGCTCGTGGAGTGGACCCTCCCAGAGACGAGCGTGCGGAGTACGAAGATCGTGTAGCCGACTGAGACCTGACGACTGCTTGACCGACTCAACTTGGAGTGAGTCGACTAGCCCAGTGGACGGAGCAATACTTTGTGAGGTGCAGACACATGGCGGATGGAGCACTACCTTTGTGACAGTGCAGACCTGCGGTACTCGTCCGGAGAGTACCTCAGCAGGCTACTAAGGGGTGTGCACTACTGTGTTTGGGTGGCATACCCCGGCGGGAAGCACTACTGTGTTTGGGTGGCTGGCCCGAGGTAATCGACAGGAGGAGTACCTCAGCAGTCTTAGGTTAGTGAGAAGTACCTCAGAGTCATGACAGGACCACTATACACTCCAGAGACGGAGCTCTTCAGCAGTTACGGTTTCGATAATGAAAAATCTGGTTTGAGATGAGACTTTTGACCTTTGTGTTTACCTCATGATTGAAATGGGTCACTTGATAACTTGTATATATGTATGGGAATATACCTGGGTAATGGTTATCCATTGATTTAATGATCTTGGTGTTTTCCTCATGATTGAGATGGATTACTTGATAACTTAGGTATATTCATGGGCATATACCTTAGTAGAGGTTATCTGTTAAGATCTTCTTTGTGGTTATCCATGTTGGTTTTAGTGAGACCTTTAGGGTCTCGGGGTCCCTACTGAGTATCATTATACTCACCCCTACACGGGCTATGCCCGCACCTCGTTGTGTTGGTTGCAGACGACGGGAAGTGCTGATGGAGGCCGAGTGTTCGAGGACTGGATGGTACCTGGAGGTGGACTACATGACAAGCCAGTACCCGGAGGTGGACTACACGACGATTCAGTATCTGGAGGTGGACTTCACGGCGAGACGACACACGGAGGAGGTTGACGGGAGAGAGCGTTGAGGAGGCTATCTGTACCTACTCTTTAGGTAGGATCCGTGGTGGATGATCCAGGAGCTGCGCCATCTGTACCTACCCTTTAGGTAGGATCCGAGGAGGACGACCCATGAGCTTCTTCCTTTCTTCCAGCTGTTGTCCTTTTCTGTTGTACTTTGTGTAGTTGTAGTTGTACTTTCATTTGGGTTTTTATTATGGCACATTTACCTTTCATCACTTCTCTTTGTACTTAGTGTTTTACTTCCACTTATACTCTATAGTGTTTTGTTTACTTTTATAAAGGCAATTCCTTCCCAGTTATCGGGATTTACGCCTTTGGTGCTAGTCGCCAACCCCTGGCCTATGGAAGGTGGGCTTGGGGTAGTCACGACACGGGCCCTGAGGACGGGTCGTGACATTTACATAGTTGGTTGGAAGTGAGTAATCATCCCCATGTTTTTTGACATCAAGGGTGATGTATAAAGTATTTAACCACTCTATGATGAAGGTTGAATATTTATGAATATTGGGATAGAATTTTAGAATCACTGAAAGGCTTTTTTAATAATCAAATTTAATTATTTAAATGTTTCATCACTCTAAAAACTTGGATGAAGAATTTTGGAAGAATTTTGAAAATTTCTAAGGATATTTAAATTGTTTTGAGTTGTTTTGGAGTTACTCAAAATGAATTTAAAGTTTTGGATTTTAATTTATATTTTTGGATATAATACTTTGAAATTGAAGGTTTGGATTGAAAATTTGAAAATTCCAAATTCTAAAAATTAAAGTAACTTTGGAACAGAATACTAAAATTTTCATAAGTCTAAAATATCCTTATAGTATTTTAAATAAATTATGAACAAGAACAAGGAAATTAGTATAATAAATTGAATTCATAATTTTAGACTTCATAATTCATAAGAGTAACTATAAATTGATTATTGGAATTTATCCAAGTAAAAAATGTGTAATATTCATTGAACATTTGAAGTTGATATCGATAGATTCATGATAATAACAATGATTCATTTCAGTGGTGGAGTGAAGAAATTCACAAATGCATGAGATGTGTAAATCTGGAGAGGGCATGGAGCTTTTTGAAATTCATAATAGTTAACTAGTTTGGAAAAGTTGAGAAGTTTATTTTTTGGAATATAGAACCTAAAATTAAATTATATGATGCTTAGATGGTCATCAGGATTAAATATCTTGATGTTTTTGGATTCCATGAAAAGTTCTATGAGTAATACAATAGAGGTGGTCACAATTTAGATGAATGCAGGTGTGGATTAATATAGCAAATACCTCAATCTATCAATAGAATAAGACTAAAAAATAAAAGGAAACAAATACAAATAGATAAGTCTTCCATGGGGTTGAAACAAAATAATAAATATAAGGAAATTATACCCAAGAATAAAACTAAAATGTATGTTAAATCAAAAGGAATATTCTTTTACTATGGAATAGGAGGTCACACCATGAACCATTGAAAACATTACATAGAGATTAGTGTTAAAAGAATCAATATAGAATCAAAGAAATAATAAATATAAGAGAGGAATAGAATTATTGGATTTATAGAAGACATCTAAGGTAAAGAAATCAAATTTCATGATAGGTTTTATAAAAAGGATAGATAAAAGGCTACATAAAATTAGTGTGTAAGGTGAAATATATCAAGGCATATAACTAAAAATTTTATTAAATGTTCAAACTATACATAAGTAATTATTGAAAAACAAAGATAAAAAACCCATGAATTATTATACCTAGATAACATATATGAAGAGGGATTCTATACACAAAAATAAGATTGATCATGTTCCTAATGTTTTCTTGACTATTTTCCAAAACTAGTTAGAATTTTCAAAGAAGTTAGACAAAACATAATAGAATGAATTTTTCATTCCTACTGAAGTGGAAAATACTATTATATATAAGAAGAAAGTATAAAAAAGGAGATACTTGATTTACATGAATACCAATGTATGAAAAGGAAATACAGAAGTTATTGTGAAGAGTTATGGTCAATTTTTAGTTGAAAATTAAATGGTTTCTTGGTATAAATCCATGTCTCATATGCGTTGTTCCATTTAAGAGGAAAATGAATAACTCTCCTTATTACCATTTTTATTTTATTTTTCAAAATTAAATATGGAATTGAATGTGATATTTAAAAATGAAAACTAACTATATGTTATAATTATAGTACATTAAAAAGAGGTTTTTATCATGGAATTCTTAGTAACTTCTCACAACATATCAAGGTGTATCATAGAATTCTTAGAGTTCATTTTGAAGAAAACCAACCATGATGAAGTATATTGGAGTGCATCCCTTTAAAGGGTATAACAAGAAGACAGAGAAGCTTTTAGAATCATTATTTTTTCACTTCACATCTATAGTTTCATGATAGTTCTATTTCAAAGTAGAAAGTGAGGTTTGATAATACTTTCCTCGTATTTTTTTGATTATATAAATTTTAATTATTAATATGAAGTTATTATTAAACTAAAAAATGATTTTAATGGGGTAAATCTATTCTTTAACATGTTTTTTTAAATTTAATGTTGAATATGAGTGTAGGAGTTTATTATAAACTTGATTAAATAGCCTTGGGAAGAGATAACTATGTTAATATGACGTAATAAATAGTTTCATAGATAATATTTATGTCTCAATTAAATACTCTTGTTTGTTACACCATGAATTTCTTATATAGACTTAGGTTTGATTATTTTTTAGATTATTTATATGTGAAATATGAATCCACCCTTCTCTCAAGTGGTTTAAACTATATATCATAAGAGAGGAGGAGGAAAAGGGAAATATGGTAAAAAAAATTAAGGGAGAGAGAATATAAGGTAGTTTTAGAAATGATTAGTAAATTCCTTTAAATTTTCTAATTTTTATTTATTATTAATAAGAGGGAGATAAAGGAACCGGTAATAGTGAATAAGAACTGTTGAAGACATATTTAGAAAATTTTATTATTAAAAAATTCAAGGTATTTTCAACAAATAAAAAGGATGGTATTGTATAACCAAATGGATATTATTTATCGTATATATTATCAATAAGATAGTCAATATGTCATAGTGCCTTAGTGTATTGGTTAAAATGAATATTACCATTAATAAAGAGCTCAAGGTACCCTACTATTGATTAAATGTTTCATGATATGGGACATTGAGTTGATTTTTTTGTATAGGAATGAAACTAAACAAATGATTACTATTGATATAGTTTGTAACGAATTAGTAAAGATTGTTATTGAAAAGAAGTTTGATTGTCTATAATGTTTTAGAAGAGAATTCAAGAAAACTAGTTTGTGTTTCCCTATGGGTCACATGTATGTTTTATTTTGACATTAGTTTGTCCCCATAATGATTTTGAAGGATTTTAGGGGGTGGGAATCAATATTTTGTACATTAGGAGAAAAAAACCTGGTTCATAGTCTCCACAAAATTATTATAAACCTTGTGGTTACCATACAATATGGTTTTATCACCTCCAATGAAATTTTTTATGGTTTGAGTATGGTTTTTATAAATATGAAATATTATTAGGAAAATTATGTGGATGTATGAGTTTGGGTACAGAGGATATTACACATATGTTTTATGGTTTATCAAACCTTTAGGTTATATATAGGTAACTGGGTACTTTGGTTTTCAAGGGCTAGTAGCTAGACACAGTTATCACATAATTTTTCTAACCATGCGGCCTAATCATATGGCTTGTGTAGACTTTTTAAAATTAGAAAATTACCTTGATACCCTTTGTTTTTCTTAACCCAAATCTCACTATAATATCTCTTTAGCTCTGCCCATACTTTGATTGATGTTCTAGGAGGTTCTCCCCTTGGTCTTTTGGTGATTCTCTAAGGATTTGTGTGGTTATCTTTAAGGCATGTGTGAATCTCCTATCGACTCCTCATCTTATCTCTTGATATTCCATAGATATATCTTCCTCTTTTTTAGAATAGTAATGGGGTGTGGTGGATAGATATAGGGTGTTGGGTGGGTAATTGGTTATATTTTTTATGGATCTAATATTTTGATGACATGATCTATTCATTTACTTCCAACATTTTTTCTGGTGACTATGTTTCCTCCATTAGCAAGATAGGTGTCATTACAAAATTATTCTTTCTCATGTAATACCTTTTGGTTCTTATGTTTTACATTGTCTTGATTTATGAAAATGTTGTATTTGTTATCTATGAGGGAACTTTTTTGTAAATTTATCTATTCTTTCATGGATAGTTGTTTAAAAATGTGTTTTTATTTAAAAAATAGTTTTAAGAACTTCACATGTTCAATGAAATTACACAATGATGGGTTTGGTTATGAAATGTATTTTCAAGCAATGGGGTGGAAATTATTTTTTTATAGAAATTTTTTATTAAATGGTGAACATGATTTACTTGATTTTTTTTCGAGAAATCATAGAAAATTCAGAACCTTGGGTGCAATGGGTTGTGGACATATGAAAACCTTAGTAAGTGTAACACCACTAGGGTTTATGGTTTTGATACTAGTAGTATTTGGAAATACACGGTATAATTAGGATTCACATTTCATCATATAAGTGTTATCTATGGGTCCTGGTTATATATCCCTATAATATAGATGCCTTGTTCTTCTTAGTGATTTACTCTTGGTGTCATTCTTGTATCATGATTTGATTTCTTAAATGGTAATCTAATAACACATGTAATATTTTCTCACTACCACCCTATATGATATTATCAATATTTATTTCTGTATTATTGTGGATTTGGATATGGTTTTTCATGAAATTAAAACAAAAGTATGGTAAATGTAAAATGTTTTCTAATTAAATAGATTTATGAAACATGTTTTTTTAAATCTAGAATTAATTGTTACATGGAGACAAACATTGTATTTATTCATGGTAGAATCCTGTTATTGATTTTCCTCACCCCCTAGATATGCCTTGGGGAATATGAAGACATGGTTTTGTAAGATACAGGTAAAGGTAAGGGTGTTATGTACCTTGGAATCTTCTCTTGTTTGATGTTTCTTCCATGGTGGGTTTAGATAGGGGTGACAGCTGGTCACATAGAGATATGGTTTTTCTATTCCATAATTAGGCTTTTGTATTTGTTTTGATTTATAACATGATTATGTAACCCTTATTACATTATGTTATTTGGTTTCTTATCTCTATCATTTTATATATGAAACATGTTCTATTGGATATTTTGGAAAAAATTGTCGACGATACTATTTGTTGATACCCATGTGATTATCTCCAGCCCGTGGTGATAAGAAATTATCTTCTAGACTTATGGTGGTTCATATTGGGTGATGTGTTTGTTAGAACCATGTTTGTTCATTATAAAATGGTATCAGTGAAAACATATGTTTTTGGGGTTGGTTGGTAGACTAGATCTAGGATCATTGGAACTTGAGTGGTAAGTGCAAAAGGGTTCCTAGCCATCTATTTTTTATATTTGACCTCTAGTTACTATGTGTAGTTTGGTATTTTTCTTTAATATTTTGAGATTGATTTTGGGTATAATTATATGGACTTTTTTTTGTTTATCTAGGTTTTTAAAGTATTCATAAATTATTGTTATTTAAGGGCTCTAATTTGGAATCTTAAAGATCATGTTTTAAATGAGATATGTATTATAAATATCATGGGGTGGTATATTTTATGCTTCATTGATAATTTTTCCTATAAGGGTATATTTGAATCAGAGATAAGGACCTATGGGGATCGCCCCAAAGGAAAAAACTCTTGTTGAACCTGATTTAGTGGAAATTGTAATATGGTCTATTCAATCCCTAATTCAATTGTCTATTGGAAATATGGAATGGAAGGTGGATCTTGCTTTGGATTTTACCAAACCGAATCCACCAATATTATATGGTGATAAAGGAATTAAAAATTCAAGGAAGGTATTTTAAAAATAGATAGGATTTATAACTTTTTGAAGGCACCAAAGGACTCTGAGGTATGATTTTCCACTTATATTTATGAAGGCCTTGAGGAAAATTATGGGATTTCATTATACAATCTAAACTAGATGAGGAAATAAAATGGAAAATTTTTAGGAAGTACTTAAATAAGTAGTACTATCATAATATATTGTGTGTGGTGAAGGATCTAGAGTTTGTGACTGTGGATCAAGGAGACTGTTCTGTAATTGATTAAGACACTCATTTTGCTAAGTTTGTTTATCTATCTCCAGAACATTCCTTTAATGACTACCTTAAGAATAAACAAGTTGAGATGTGTCTAAAGACCAATATCTGATCAATGATTATTCTTATGTTATTTATAACCTTTTCAAATGTGGTTAATAAAGTATCTATGTATGAAGTAGAAAAATCTAGAAATATAGAACTGAGTGTATCTTTAGTACCATTATAGGATAACTATGGGTTTTCATCAACCTTGAAAAGGAAGCACAGTAAGGGTACTCAATTTATTTGATGATCAATTATTAGGGATTTTTCAATACAACACCTGGTAGTTTTCTAACAATGTGTAATTTATAGTCATAATATGTTTAACTATATGTAAGCACTAAGTAATTTCCATCATTGTAGACAATGTGGTCATCTTAAGAATTTTTTATAAAGGTATCCCTATAAAGTTAAGATCGATCCACCCATACTAAATGCTCCCGGGTTCAGTCATATGTACTTAAGTTTTTTGGATCTCATTCTCATGGCAATGGGAATTCATTGATATATAAGAAGGTTATGGGTACTAAAACCAAATTCATTTATACAACAGAATATGCACAAGAAGAATCTAATGTGGGGAGAGTTACCATGAGAGGTACAATGATTATTTCATCCTCTACTATTGTGGATTTGTTTAATATATGTTCATATAATTATTTTATATAATATAAGTTAATTTATGTATTGTTATTATGCTCAAATATCAATTCTTTTGTGATACATCTTTACACTCTCTTGGGTAGGAGGAGAGAAAAGGTTTTTAGATGTTCTGACTGTCGAGTTATGATCACCGAAAATGAGATCGTATGGTATTTCTGGGTCCTTTATAATGATATATTTGATATTATCATTTTCATGGATTGGATTATTCCTTTGATGTTCTATATAAATTGTTATCTTCATCAGGTACAATTTTTAATCAAAATATGGTTATTCAGATATTTATATGTGAGTATGATTCTAGATATTGGATAGTGGAGAATGTTGTTCCAATGTTTTTAATGATATCATACCATTTTTCAGAGATGTTTCCTAAAATTATTGAACAGATTCTATGTGGTATGCTTCCTACTATTTTGAATGAGCACCATGTGGGTTTTCCTAGTGATTTTTCTCTATTACCACCCCATAGAGAGGTCACCATAACTATTGAACCACTTTTAAGGACGAGTCTCATATCATTATCATTTTATCACGTGGAACCTATTGAGTCAAATAAAATAAAATTTTATATTTGTGATCTTGAGGATAAAGGATTTGTTCGTATAATCATGTCACCTTATGCTTCGTCAATTCTCTTCACAAATAAGGAAAAAATAAGGTTTTGGTTTTGTGTTGATTACAGAAATCTAAATTAGTTTAATGTTAAAACAAATATTCATTTTCTTAGGATTGATGATCTATCTAGTCAACATAGGGTATCATGATTTTTTAATAATATTGATCAGTGATTGGGGTACCGTCAGTTAATGGTTCAAGAGGAGAATGTTCCAAAGTCAACATTCAAGTGTATGTATGAAAAAACATTTGATTATTCCAATCGGTATTAATAACTCTCCTATATTGTTTATGGATTTGATGAATAAGATATTTCATCAGTGATGAGATTCTTTCCTGGTTTTTTTTATGTATGACATTTTTTTGTACTCTAATATGAAGGAATAACTTGAGGATCATATTGATATAGTTTTCAGAACATTGATAGAATATAATATGTATAGAAATATTTATAAATTTAGGTTTTGAATCTAAGAAGTGATGTTTCTACGACACATTATATCTTAGATAGGCATCTCAGTGGATCTTAAAAATATTCAAGTAGTGATATATTGGGATATACCCAAGAATGTGTTTGAGATTCATATTTTCTTGGTTTTGGATGATTATTACATGTATTTTGTTTAAGATTTCCCCATGCCTTCAAATCTTATTATAGAGTTGAATTGTAAGGGTGTTTAGTTCAAATGGAATGATAAGTTTCAAATTTATTTTGAGGAATTTAAGGTGAGGTTGACTTCAATTACAATTCTGATTATTTTAGAACCAGGTTTGGGTTATGATGTTTTATGTGATTTTTCTAGTATTGGACTAGGATGTGCTATGATATAGGGATAAATAGTCGGTGGAATTAGCTCTTTCAAAATTCACCCCCATGAGAAAAATTATCTTACTCATGATATTGAGTTTTTAGTGATAATGTATGGTCTCAAGACTTCACCTCACTATTTCGTCAATAAGTGGATTACTGTACATTTGGATCATAAGAGCCCGAAGTGTGTTCTTACCTATAGGGATTTGAACCTTCAACAGAATCACTGGGTTTAGTATCTTCAGACTTTTTATTTTGATGTTGTATATACATCTAAGAAAGAGAGCGTGGTCACAAATGCATTGAACATATTGTTTTTAATCATTCATTGAAGGGATAAGTGTAATAATAGTCTTTAATAATCATGTTCTCTAATATTAACTTGGATGTGAAAGAAGTCGATTGGTTGGTATACTTAGCTTATGTAGAAGTTGAATATTTATTTTATGATCAGATTCATCTAGGACAAGTAGCAGACCCTCAAAATTTTAGTAAAATCTTTAATGGTAGAGAGACTATAGGTGACTGGTCTTGGTCTCCTGATGGTGAATCACTTTTTGGAGGTATATTGGTTGTTCTGATAACTCTTGGGTAGAAGTTGATGGATAGTGGACATCATAATATTTTAACTATGCACTATAGGACTACCAAAATGTGTAATGATTTGAGACATCGGTATTAGTGGTTGAAGATGAGGTAGTCTATTGTAGACTTCATATCATGATCCCATATATTTCAGAAGGTTAAGGTGGTGTACTAGAGACCAATCAATTTATTGTATCCTTTACCAATTTTGGTATCGAAGTGGGATGAGATATCTATCGACTTCATTGTTAGTTTAACACGTACTCTTTTTCGGAATAATTTAATTTGGTTGATCATTGACCGACTCATGAAATCACCAAATTTTAACTATATTTAGGAGATGATAATGGTTTAAGATCTCAGACACCTATATGTTTGAGATATCATGAAGCCCCATGGAGTACATTATACTACTTTCTCTAACAGATATCTATGATAAACATCGTGGTTTTGGAAGGGTTTACAAGGGATGATGGGTACCTAGTTAAATTTAAATAGTATGTATCACCCATTAGACTAATGGATAGAGTGTGTTAACCATTCATGATATTAAGTATGTGATTTGGGCATGCATTCTTGATTTTTGTGGTTCTTGGGAAAATCACTTTCCATTTATTGAGTTCACCAATAACCACAGATAGAATAATTTGGTTAAAAAGGTTTATTTTAAAGAAATGTTTGAGAGTCCATGTAGATCAATTTTATGATAGGTGTAGTTAGGTGAATAATATTTATTTGAACTAAGTTTCATTAAGGAAATGATGGGAAATGTGTGTCTGAACCCAAAAAAGTTAACAATGCCTCAATGTCACCATATATTTTATGTAGATTGTCTTCATAGACAGATGGAGTTTTAGGTCGGTGATTAGGTTTTTATCATTATTTCACATTAACACAGACATCGTGTCTTGGGGAAATAGGTTAATCTAGAAGTGACGTTTGTTGGAGATTTCAAGTTCATTGAAAATAATTAAATGGTGGAATATCAGTTGGAGTTACCATATCGCTTGACATCAATTCACGATGCATTTCATGTTTCCATTTTGAATAGTTATTAACTAGACCCTTATCATATGGTATAATAGGAAGATGCTGATCATGATATGGACACCTCAATGGTTGAATGACCATTTAAGACTATATATTGTACTAATAATGTGTTATGTGGTAAAATTATTCCCTTTGTATGTGTACTATGGTAGTGCAGATGAGATAACTATGAGACATGGAATCATGAGGTGATGATGATATAGCAATGTCATTATCACTTTATATTTTTAGAATCTTAATCTCTTTATGGGGACATAATGATCTATGATGGGGAGAATTGAGACACCCTCCAGGTCACATATATGTTTTATTTTGAGCATAGTTTTTCTATATTGTGGTTCTAATGGATTTAGAGATCCGAGGGTAGAGGTTATGATTTTTATTGAGAAATATAATAGCTGTATAGTTTGTGCATAATTTCTAGTAATAATACGATAACCATGAAACATGGGTCTATCAACTCAATTATAATTTTTCATAGATTAAGCATGGTTAGTCGAATCATGTAATATTACTAGGAAAATAAAATATATGGTTGGTTTTGGTTCCAGAGGCTATTTCATGACTTACATATAGTTCTTCTATCCATGATACTATAACCATGTAATTATTTACTTCAACTTTCAAGGGGTGGTAACTATTGCATGGATAGCGCAAGGTTTGTCTAACTGTGCGTCAAAACCGTCTGACCTGTGCGACCTTAAAATTGTAAAATTAATTAGATACCCTTGTTTTTTAACCCATATATCACCTTAATATCTCTTTATCTCAACTCATATCCTGATTGACATTATAGTAGTTTCTGTCATTTCTATTTGGGTTATTATCCAATGATTTATGTGGATCTATTCAAGGTTTGTTTGGATATCCTCTTAAGTCCTCTTTTTTCTAGATCTTTTCTCGATCTCTCTTCCCATTATTTTATTTCAACCTTAATGGGGAATGATGGAAATATCTAGGGTTTTTGGTGAGAAATTTATTATTTTTATTATAGATATATACTTTTAAGGACACAATCTCTTTGTTTCCTTACACTATTTTTTAATGAGACTTGGTTTCCTCCATTGGTGATGTAGGGGTATCTATAAAATGGTTTTCTCTCATGGAATACTTTGTTTTTATTATTTTATCCTTTAGTTTTGATTATTAAAATGGTTTATTGAATATATATGAGCGATATTTTTTGTAAATTAATCATTAGTGTCATGTAAAATGGTTTTAAAATGGGGTTTCTTTAAAAAATTGTTTTATGCACTTCATGTGTTCGATAAAATTCCTCAAAGATGGTTATGACCCAAAAATGGGTTTTTAAGCATGAAAATGGCAATGATTTTATTTTAGAAATTTTTTATAAATTGGTGAGCATGAATTAATTTTATGTTTTTATGAAACATAGCACATCGGGACGGTTGTGTGTGTTGGGTTATAGACATGTTCAAAACTTAGTGAGTGTGGTACCCTTATGTGTTATGGTTGTGAAACTAATAGACTATGGAAGGAATCAATATCATTATGATTCACAGATTTTTGGATTAGTGTTCCTTTAATGTCTTAGTTATATATTCCATTAGGCTATAGACTATTTTATTATTTGTGATTATTTTCATGGTTTCAATCATGTATCATGTTTTGAATGCTCACATTTTTATCTCTTGAGACATGTATGCTTTTTTGACTACTACCCTCTATGTTACCATTAATTTTTATTTCCATATCCTCATTCCTTTGGATATGTTTTGTATTGAAAAAAACCGAATCATGTTCTATATAAAATATTTTCAGATAAAATAGATTTGGGAAACTTTTTTTATTTTAAATATAGAATTAATGGTTTCATGGTGATATATATTTTATACATTCATGGTGGTATCCTAATGGGTGTTTTTCTCACACCCTACACATTACATAGGGAATATAAAAACTTTTATTTGTAATATATAGTTAAAAGGAATAGTTTCATGTATCTTGATGTCTTATCATGGTTAATTTTACTTCCATGGTGGGTTTGGATAGTGCAGAAAGAATATCACATATAGACTTGGTTTTGGTCTTGAAATTGGTTTTTTTGGGATTTTCCTTTTGACATTTTTTTATATGTCTCATGTATGTGTATTTATTCTTTTTTAATGTGATCTTGTTATTTCTCTCAATATATTTATACATGATAAATGTTCTATTGTGTTTTCAAGTAGCAATTTTTTCCATTGCTTTGTATATTGATACCCATGTATTTTCTCGAGCTCGTGGTGATCATGAACTTGCTTCGAGCCTTGTATTGGTCCAAATTGGGTGATGTGTCAGGTTTTCCCATGTTGATTATTTAAAAATTTTTATTGTAAAAGATTTGAACACTATGATTATGTTATAATTAAAGAAAAACATTGTTGTCAATAAGTGAGAAACCATCCCTATGTTTTTTACCATTAAGTTTGTTGCTTGTAGTATTTAACCACACTTGGATTAAGGATGTAGATTTTTGAATTCATAGATGTAATTAAAGAGGGTTTGATGGGGTATTAATATAATTATATTTTTTATTTAAATGATGAAACACTTAATAAATTAGGTTGAATAGGTTTGGAAATATTCAAGTGATTTTGAAATATATTTAAAGTGTTTTTTGTTATTTAGAAGTGATTAGAAACCCCTTGAGAAGGTTTGGAGTTGAATTGATTTTTTTAATACAATATTATGATATTTCAAGATTTTATTGAAAATTTGATAAAGGAAAAATCCATTTATGAAATTTACTTTGGGAATGATTGTAGAAATTTGGTTATGTCTAGAATCTCCCTTTAGTATTTAGATTTTTTATTTCTCAAGAAGAACTGAGAAACTAGGAATGCACCCAATATTCCTAATAGTAAAAATATATATGCATAAGAGTAGATATGAATTGATAGATTTTATTTGGACAAGCCTCTAGTGTATAAGACTCATCTAGAAGTATGATGTTAGAATTGGATAAGGCATTACATTACATTAGATTCATTCCAAAACTTGAGTAAAGAAATTAATAAAAGAATGATATTCATAAAATTACATTGAGTGATTCCTGATAATTTACATCTATATATAGGAGTAATTCAGAATGTGTAGATTGAAATTTATAAAGTAATATAAAACATATGAGTAACTCTTCACATATATAAGCATAACTCTATAAATACTATTGAATATTTGTTAAAGGGTTGAGAGTTTCTTGGGTTTATAAGAGTCATATTTAGTGTGTGTAATAATATATCTATGATGATGTACATGAATATAATAATGATATGAAAAATGTTAGAGTAAATTTTACATTAAAAAATTATCATTTAGAGGTCCTTACATTTTTCAAATGCATTAATATACCTGGAATTCATATGGGTAAGTCAGTTACAAAAATTTGAAAGTTTATTATCAATAATTAAGAACAAAAAATACTATCTGATTATGTTTAGAGGGTCTTAAACATTAAATATCATGATTTTGTTGACTAAGTCATATATTATTCCATGATTTGGGTAGGATTTAAATAAATATTAAATTATAAAATCACTTCTCAATTATTCTATTATTTTCAAATAAAAATATGTGAAAAAACATTTATTTTTATCAAATAAGGATAAATTTTGAGAAATGATTTTTGATGGGAATTCAAGGAATATAAATTGAGATGTGATTTTAATACAAATGGAATAATTTCATTTTGTGAGAGAATGCCTACGTTATTTAGATGTTATAGTATCATGATTCCCATTACTATAAAATTTTCATATTCAAAATATGTAAATCACATCCAAGTGATTATGAAAATAAATTGTAGAATAATGGGAGAGAGAGAGTTGGTGTTTAAGATATACTGGTATTGGGTCAGAAAATAAGAATTGTAGATTTTGGAATAAAAAAAGAATATACCCAATAAGAAGAAGATCTCTCTATGTATCCAAGGAAGAAGGAAGTCGATGAGATTTTAGTAAAACTAATCTAGTGTATCAAAGTAAAATAAGAATAAGAGAAGAAGAAAAGAATAAGAAGAAGAACAATATTGAATACAGTAATAAATATTGAGAGGGAATAAAAAGGAAGAAGACTTAAGGGAGAGTAAAACATTCAATGATGTTTTTCATATATTTTGTTAAAAATTTTATATTGAGGAGCTACTAGGTTTTTAAGATCACGTGATGCTCAAGATATGAGAAATTCTAGTGCTCCAAATTCTATGTATGATTAGGTTTATTAGTTATTTGTAAATATCAATTTTCATTTAGATTAATAGAACATATTAAATCTTTAAAATAATATATTTGAGGGGAAAGATTATATAACTTGATGTAGTGGAATCCTGAATAAGTTTAGTGATATTTTTTAGTGGTGGATGAACCTTTATAAATTTCTAGGATCCTATATAAAAACATAATTAGGACGGTTTTTATGTAATATTTTGATGATATAAATTTCGGGTACAAGACTATTCCCATACACTACTTTTATTTAATTTTTATATTAGATTCAAATTTTTTTTTCAAACTCAACCCAAATACAACAAAGAAATAGTCACCCACTATGGCAGAAGGCTTTGTAAACAAATTGTGTGATGCTCTTCCCTTAAGTTTATGTATTACATATGATATTGTTTTCAGTGTATAACATAACTAATCCATTTATATTTTAACTATAAATAAGGTTTATAACGTTTAAAGGAGAACATAAAAGAGGTAAATTTTTGTGTACACATAAATTATGAAAAAATATTTCACCTGAATTAACCCCCTCTCTTTGGTGACTACACATATTCCTGGGCACCACACTCTCCACCCCCTTCTTGATCCTCCCTCCAAATATCTCATCCTTCTCCTAGTATCGGGTTCCCCTACACTCTACCCCCTCCACCATCTCTTACCTTCCCCTCCTCCATTGTATGTCTCCTTTCTTGGGATTGTTCCCCTCCTAGATAACCATTAGCATCCCTAAACATATATTTGTCTTTGCAATCCTTTATCCCCTCCCCAACCCCATGCCCTTCCCTCAACCCCTACCTTCCGCCTCTAGTATCCCATATTACCATCCTTAACCACAGAGGATGCTCCAAGTTTCATGTTATTATATCTTATGAATACTACTATTAATAATTTTATTGGTCATCCTATCATTATTTAGTAATGTTCATCAAGTGAAGAATAATTTTATTCTTGTGATTAATTGTTTAAAAAAATTATAAATTATCAATATAGTACTACAATAGTTTGTATGTGTAGCTTTTCATGATTAATTTTTATGTCTAAGTGTATAAATTAGTCCCCAATTGAAGTAATAATCAGGTATTCATAAGCTTCATGCTAGTGAGTTTTTAAATTTCAAGTGTCTTAGAATTTATATACCTTAATACATATGATGTCAGTAATATTAGGCTATGATTTAAAGTATTAAGAATGTAATTTAATATTTTAAAACATATATTATAATAATATGAATTTTTTTTATTTTCGACAAGGATTTTTTAAATTAAATTTATTAAAAAAAATTTGATGATATTTATTTCAATAGAAAATTAGAGGGTTTTAAAAATGAAAAAAAATATTATTATTATGTTTTGACTAATATATTGACCTATAAATAAATGTATAAATTCATTTATATTTTTTTTGTGTAATAGAACACATGTTATGTTATTTCATAAATATATTTATAAAAATATGAAAATGAATTAAATTTCTGGTATTGTATTTGATATTCAATATTAGATTCTATTATTTATTTTAATGTTTGATTTTTTGGTATAGAAATGGGTTTTTAATAATTAGTGAAATATTTTGGTAATACATGGATTGATCTTTCAAATTCGTTTTCTTATAATTATATTGGGTAAACCGTTCTATATACATTATAAGAATTTATGATAGTGATTATATTAGTTGTGTTATATAAAATTATATAAATAGAGTACAAATCATAAGATATATACTGATTCAACAATTGATTATTAATGTTTTTTTTTGAATAAGTATATAATTTAGGCCTGACATGGGGAATATTATGAATCATGGCACCAGAAAGGCTCCATTGATAAAAAGACACATACTGTATTGAATGATCATGTGATTATAATTTCAGATGATCTTGGTAAATATTTCAGACCTAAATGAAATGAAATAGGAATTAATGGGGAAGTTGGGTAGGGAATTGGGATTGTTTTAAAAATTCATGTTGATGATTGAACTGAATTGTACTATGGTTATACTAATTTTAGTAAGTTTTTATTTTCCATATAATTGTTATAGTTGAGGGATCTTAATCCAAGGAAAGAAATTTTTTATATGTTACTTAATCTAATTAATAAATTTCTTTTTATTGGTGGTAAAATTACTGAATATTATTACATTTCTCACTAGTTGACATAAATTCATGGTTTCACATATGAAAAATTTGATGCATGTATGAAAAATTTCAAATTATTTTTAACAGAGTATACTCATCTAAATTAATTTATTCTCTATAAATCTTAAAGGAGGAGGGATGAGGGACTAAAACAGACTCATCCTAATTAGTAATGTGGATCCCCAAAATTTATAAAACATACCATTATAAAAAAAATTAGGTTTTCCACTAAAACCAATATCAAAGAAACATCTTATCTTCTAAAAAACATCAAAATTGAGTAGATTCATTGTGAATAAAAATAAGGATGTGGTTAAAATAATCCAAATAGGGGACCCCCAACATAAAATAATTTTGTTAGGAGGAACCTAGAGTTCACACAAATAATATTTTATCATCATTTTTATTTGATAGTGGGTGGTTTTCATCATAGTCCGAGAAACCCACAATACATTCCCCATAGAATTTTAACCACACAATATTTCTCCTTGATTTTGTATGAAACAACCTTTTCTAATGTTTTCCACTTTTATTGATGGTTTAAGTGCCATTTGTGATAAGATTTATTTGTATTTAAAAAAATAGTAAACTGAATGATTAATGGGTAAAATATGTGCTCACGTTTGACCAAAAATATCAATTAATGTATAATAATAAGGATTTTTGTTTTGGAAAATTAATCAATTTGTATATTATGAAAAAAAATCATGGTGGAGTAAAAAGGGGATATTTTTTCCCTTTCTATAATATTTTTAGGAAATAAATATGGATAATACATTTTAAAAAATTATCATATAGTAATCAAAAATAATTCTCATGAATAAACATTACAAGGTTTGAAGATCTATCCCATAGCCATTATAATTTAACATTGAATACTATATTAATTAATAGTTTTTTTAATACTAATGTTATCAAAAAACTGATTGAGTTTAGTAAATTCATTTAAAAAACATTTATAAATGTCTAACATGGTGATTTGTAGGGTTTATATAGTAGTTTGATTCTTAAAAATTATTATACAAGGATTTTATTCCCAATATCATTTTTGATGTGATAATTTATTTGACTTTACATATAATTAATGAAGTCATATTTGGTTGACCTGAATAATTATGGTAGATGTACTTGATTAAATGAGAATGAATACATTTATGATGAGTGTGGTTTTTTCATATTTGGAATTTTGGGTGTTTGGGGAGTATTAGTTAGTAACACTCACACTTAACCTAAAAAATTATTTTGGTGAAAATATAAAAAAAATGTATTTAGAGGAGGAATACATTGAAGAGGCCATAATTTTTTTTATTATGATGGTCTAATTAACTATAAATTTAGTTGATGAGGATGAACATTGTGGAACTAAATAGTTCAAGTTGATGTACCCATTTTAAAGGCACATGAATTGAATGAAGAGGTTTTTTTCACAACAAAGCTGACCCAAATGAAGAAAATTCTAAGTGATACTTGATGGATGAATGTATATAGTTTTGTGTAGAATATATTAATGATATTGAAATTATTTTTGATAAAGTAACACATATTAATGATGTACCCATTGGAGAGGGGGAATTTTAATCTAGATTATATTGAATAGATTCAAGTGAAATGTTATGTTGTAATCATCATGACATCCGTTATTGTGTTTCACCAACAATCTATCATTGGATAATGAATTTCTAATTTCCTTTGACCTATTTAAATTTTGTTTTTTAATCTACCATTTATGGTCATTAACTAAACATATATTCTTGAGTTTAATGGGGAAATTCCCCATATGAATGTCATTAAGATTCAATAGTTCCATTATGGATCATTTCATGAGTAGTTCAAGATTAACACATTTACTTTTAAATATCATGATTTATAAATTTTAAATGAAATTTTTAATAAATTATAGTCAATCATCTAATTTTAATGATTATATAGGTTAATATTCTTAGACAATCAAATTAACATAATTTATTTGTTAAATTAAACTAACATGTTTATGGACCATTAAATAGAATAATATATGAAGCATCATGTGAAGTAAATTGGCTTAGATATCACATTATCGATGCACATTAGTAATAAAAAAATATAAAAATGTAGTGTTATTTTCACTCTAGATAATGTTGGATATTACTCTAAAAATTTCGGAGTCATCATCTAGGAAATTTATAAATACATTTTTAAATTTATATTATTGAAGTGTGGTGGGTTTGATCTAGTTAACAGGTCTAAAATTGTTAAATTTAATTTTACATTTTTAGATTTTAATAATTTATTATATGAAGATAACTAAGAAAAAAAATTAATTCATTTATATTTTTCTCCCAATATGAGTATTCTTACATTGTTGATTATCCATTGGATAATAGATAAAAAAATATTGATGAAATATCAAGGAGGGGGTATTTCGACTTTATTATTATGAACCCTTTATTAGTGGATTCACATTGTTAAATATTGTCCAAAATACAATGGTACAACATGATAAGGATATAAAAATGGTTATAAAAACCATTAAAGGTGATAACATTGATATGACAGATCAATAAAATTTTTGTTATTTTCATTGTATGTTTGTTTTACACTTATATATATTGAAGTTGTTCTTATTATGTTTTATTGAATTTTTTTATTATTTTTATATATTTTTGTAGATATTCTTTTTCATATAAGGATAGGTAAATACAAAATTATGGATAATGTTTTTGTCATATTGGAACTTTTTATTCATTAATAACTCCCCAACCACTAGGTAGATCATCACTAGACACACATCCCACTGGGGTATTATCCTCACCCATAATGAAACCCACCACCGGTATATCCTGATCAATGATGAAAAACACTATCATTCTCTATACAACCAAGACTCATACAACTATCATTCTATCACCACACATGATACAACCTTCCAACATTATTACTTCATCAATCATTTTACCTAGTGAATCTATGTAATATACCTCATCCTCTATAACTAATGGAAACATTTAAAATTAAAGATAAACATATTTTTTCATAACAATTTAATTTTTTTAATTATCATTATTCTCGTGTATGCATCATGTATATATTTTAACTAATATAGTGAAGTAGATAAGGGAATTACTCGATCGATCACTTTTACCCTATTATAGGTACAATTTGACAACATCTTCTACACTATTGGAGGTAATACACAATATCTGAGTAGTCAGTTTGGTAGGATTGTATGACACCTATATATATTCCCATTGATGAAACATGAATGGGGTATTCTCTTGTTATACAGTTGTCCATCTTTGGGAGTAATTGAATGAAATCATTTAATATAAATTATATTTACAATATAAATTATATATTTACCATATTTTATTCTCTCAAATATTCATATAGACATTTAAAATGACATCCTAATGAATTAAAACTAGTATGCTTCACAAAGTATTATAAATTATGGATGGATTATAAGGGAAAGATCAAGAATGAGAAATAAAAATCTAATACGACATCCACTAAAATTATTTTGTATGATTCAAAAAAAATTCCACATAATCAGTGGGATATATTATTAATAAATGTATTGAGTATTGGGATTATGGCCTATTAAATTTGATGAACTTTAATATCACATTATTTATTACTCATACATTAAAAAATTATATGAGGAAGACATGAGACACATAAATAATAATGTTCTACAAGGGCCTTCATATAATAAAAAATCTAACCACATATCTCATATATTACATGATTTTTGATGTTTTTTAAATTTATCAAAATTATTCCACATTTTTATATATTTATTCATAATTATATTTTTTAAGAAATTTCATGAAATTGGAAACTCTTTCAAATAAATGTTAGGATGTATTTTTATTAAATGAGAGGATTACCCTATGTTTTTTTGTTTTTATAGTAAATGTTTATTATTTTAAGAATATTTAGATTTTATTTTTGCAAAAATTTACCTTCTGTATGATTTATCTTCATAATTTATACTGGATTAATTCAATAAAGAAGCGGATAAGCTACTAGAGAATTCAAGTGAAGTCACTGGAAAATGAAATGATGTTTTTATCACATTATAAGTCTATATATCCATAGATATACATTAAATTATAGTAATGAAATTTTCCAAGGAATTATTATGCCATTCAAATAGTTATGCTGAGTACCATGTTTACATACTAAAGAGGAGATTAACAATATTATGAGTGGTTTTCATGAAAGAAAATAGATATTAGGAGAAACTTTCATGATAGGGGGATTTAATTTCATAACATCTTGCTAAGGTTTCACAATTAAAGAATCCTTATAGCCTATAACAGAAACTAGATATATCAAAATCTTTTACATTTTGTAACCTATTAATTAAATATTTCATAGTTTTAAATAATAATTATTTAGATTATAAAAATTAACAATATTTATCAATATATTCCTCAGAGCCGAGTAATAATCATTAGCAACATGACTCAAATGGGTTTTTATAACAAACATAAACCCACACGCCTAGATATGGTGCTAAAATCATAAAAATTTCAATTTTGGATCTATACTGATAAATGTGATATAATTTTTTTCATCCAAATCTTACAACATCATAAATAAAGATTTTATCACTTACATACCCAAATAATTTTTAGGTTTAGAGTTTTTTTAGTATTAAAAAACTCTAAACAACTTTTATTAATAAACAATTGGTTTATAAAGATGGAAATAATCTCCCATTATACCTATATTTTCCTATTTCGGATTAAGTCTTCAACATAATCCATAAATATCATCTTTTTAAAAATAATTATAGATAAAAATCATTTATTCATAATTATTCATAACCTAGGGAAAAAGAAACATAACAAGGGTGAGATCAAATCCTTAGTAATGGTAAACATTAGTATTAACCAATAGACATCATCAGTAAGTATAAGAAGAGAATAATAGTATGATGGAATAATCAAATTTCATGATAATATCATAATAATATTCATACCCATAAATACTTGTATATCAAATATAAAATCAAGACATAACTCCTTAAAAATTCAAGAGTCATCAGAATAAATAATCATTAGTCATGCCATATTAATCTTGATCATAGGAAAAATTATTAGTCTATATAAAGCATAGATAAAAAATTATTGGTATCATGGAAAATTATTTTCATATCACTTCATACAACTGGAATAATCAATATGTTCAACTTCTATATTTGTAGTACCCAGTATATTAGAGGTCTTTAACCCACTCGTCCTTGGTTTATCATGGAACTAACCATCTTTCATTAATAACATAACCACATATCCATATTTTATAATGGAACCACCCATAATTATAAATAGTGTATCATGAATAAAATAAATAAAGAATTCATTTAATTATAAACTCATTGAAACTGCACTAATTCTTTTCAGAACACAATTAACCCACGTAACACAAACGAGTTCCATAGAAATCTCTTTGACACATGATTAACCCATAGAAATGAAAATATTCACAGAAAAATATCTTAAAAACATGATTAACTCGTAGAAAATAAATGGGTCACATTGAAATCACTTTTAAGGATGATTGAACCATTAAAAATAAATGGGTTCCATGATAATCTCTTTGAAACACGATTAACCTATGGAAAAGAAATATGTTCAATGTAAATAAATTTTAAATAATTTTAATCCATTTAGAGAATTAAATAATATGGTATCATTAAAAAATATCCCCATTGTATCAAAAGTAATAAAAAAGGTGGTTGAAATTAATGATTGGAAATACTATTAAAATATCATTAAATTTTTTTAAGTAAAACAAAATTTTATTTTAAAAAATCAAATTTATAACCTAAAAATTCACAAAATATTGTTAAGATACATTTTCTCAAAAAATACATGAAAATATAAATATTAAAACTTCAAGGAAAGTAAAGGACATGATGGAGTAAAAATCTATTCATGTTATAAATGTTAATAATAAACACTATTTTTAAAACATTTTGAAAAATGGAGTTAAAAGTGTCCCATCTAGAAAATGTTAGGAAATTTAATTTTAAACCCGTTTTGAAAGAATGTAAAAGATAATATAAAATAGATTTAAGAAATAATTATTTTTAGAAAATAATTTTTTTGAAAACATTTCAAAAAAACATTTTAGAGTTCGTGTATATGAAAGAGAAAGTCACCAAAATTTAAAATTAAATACAAGATCAGTATCACTTAAAAATGACATTCTTGATGTTTATTCAATAAATAAGGAATGAAATGGAAATTAAAAATGTGATTCACATTCATAAATATATTGGAATAAAATTTATGTGGTTAAAGGAAATAATATCACATTATTTCCTTCAAGAGAGTCTTGAACATGAACAATCCTGAAAGAAAATAGATTGTAGCATAAATCCTTTTCCACTTTGGTCTCTGTTCAATCATAATCCCCATGAAATAATAACATAAAATGATCCATTAAATATCATGAAAATAAGTATTTTCATGATATAACATGTAAAATGGAGTTATATACACCTCAAAAATGAATACAGGTGAATGTCACAAACATATATCTCCAAAAAATATAATTTGAGATGATAAACCTTACAGAAATCAAATCATTGAATTTTAGAATTAATAAATTAATACATTATGTGTATAAAATCTAAATAAACATAAAATTGGTGTAAATACAAAATAATATAATCCAAATTCATTACACAAATAATCATATAATATCAAATAAAATGAAGAAGTAATATAACCTAATGAAAAGAAATTGAGTTATAAAATTCTTTACCACTTGGTAATTTTCAAGTCAAATTAACTTGGATATAATATTTCAAATTGAAACTTCAAATACCATTATGTATGTTTTATTCATGATATTACTTGTATAATGGGTTGTATAAACTCCACAGATTGTAAATAAGTGGTGAATATATCATATGTCTCACATAAGTAAAAGCGAGATGAGAAAAACCCTTACCCCGAGTATAGACTTTCGATGAATGTACTTAAACTTCTATATAGTAATATTATATAATTTTTTTTATTTCTTAATAATATTTTACAATTAAATTAAATTATAATTAAATAATTTATTTTACCTATTTTTAATGGAATATTTAAAAACATAATCAGTTAAGTCCATGTCGGGTGTTTTGAGGACGCTTAGTTTATTGTTTCAAAACGTTTTTAGCTTGTTGACCATGGTAAAAGAGAAAATTATTCAAATATATCCAGATAATTATCATTACATAATTATATTATTTATTCATAAATTATAATTTTTCTAATCAATCATGAAATATGGTTATGAAAAATTAACTATGTTACGATCATGGAGACGGTAGGTCATACAAACGCATAAGTAACATTTCAATTTTTCAATGACCATTATATAAACAAGGTATATGTTATTTTATAATTAAAAAATTATCATAATATCATAAATAAAAAATTATTTTTTAAAATATACTTATATATATATCATTCTTATAATGTGGTGATGAAAAAAGAATCGCACTGCTTCATGGAGGAGGCTGTCTGCACATACACGAACGATGTTATCATTTGTTAGTGTAAGAATGAAAATGATATATTATATTTTCAGAATGATAAATATGAAATAAGTATAATTATGATTTTATTTATATCATATAAATTCAATAATCTTATCCTTATTAGCTTCCATGTAAAGTGTTATTGAAAAAAGAATCACATCGATTCGTGAGGCGATAATCTTCCGTACACACAAGTGATGTTATCATATACCCCGAAAAATCGAAAATAAAATTATTTTTGTGATTTAATAACTCAAAAAGTATAAATATGTTTAAATTGTAATATATATAATTTAAATCCATCACTACAATAAGCCTTAAGAGGTGATGATGGAAAAAATGGCATCGATGTAAGTATTTGTAAAACAGAGACTTGGATATGATACCAATTGAAGGATCAAAATGTATATGTAGATGAAAAAATACAATATGGGGTGAATTTTAAGTTCAAAATTTTTTTTTAATCTTAATAGAAACTATTATAATGATGTTAAAAAAATTACTCACAAAACCTCTTATATATGTAAACTGTGATCGGACCTGGCCCTTCGGTCTGATGAAAAGGCTATCATAATCAAGTCAATTTTGATATGTAATATATAGGTCACCAAAATAATTAATTCTATATTAAAATCATATAAAATCATATTCAGTAAGTGATGATGACGTATTGTAATTGTAATTGCAATATAAAATGAGAAAATTAATCACAATGGTTATGATTTATTAGAGTAATTTAAAAACATAGTGATTCTATATTAAAGCGTATAGAATTTTATTTAGAAAAAAAATTTGTATCTTAGTAAAGATATTATGATAAATTAAATAAAAACTAAAATATAAAATTAAAATTCCACTTTATATTAAATTCATCAGAAATGAAAAACTTTTGAAAAAAAATTAATACAATTGAATAGAAATGTTTTAACCCAAAGAGAAGGGTATCCAGTAATGTTGGATAAAGGTCCCCTATTTTATGCTTACAAGAATATTTTTCTTTCTCTTACTAGAGAAGGACCTTTATACAATGATTGGATTTATTTTTTTCCTATCACTGGAATCCATCGATATGATGATCGGTTATATCTTGCTATCCACGCAAGCCCTCAATCAATAAGGTGATCGGCTCCTCTCTCTTCCTATTCTCAGAAGCCCTCGATCGTAATCATAGCAATTTGACCGCACAAAGAAAATAAAAAAGACTCTTAAGGATACATTCTAACAATGTTTTCTTAATAAATACTCTCTCTAAAGAAATAAAAAAGACTAGGAAAAATTTATTCACACTTTGTACACTTTAGAAAAAACAAGAGAAAAATAGAAATGATAGCTACAACAATATCACACTTTAGTTCTCATCAATTAAGTATTGATATCTTCAAATCACCTGGTATTTATAAGTAATATTCTAATGGTTATATTGGTCCTCCAACAACCATATTTTCTCTGATATTTTTGCAAGGACCTAGAAACCTATCACCTCAATGGTCATATTATAACTGAATTCACGATATGGTTTTGTTTTACACATTTTATAAAATAATGCATAATTTTTTTTTGTTTTATATGATTTTAGTCTAAAATGTATTCTACTATTATATAATATAGTTTTCCATGTTAATAATATAACATTAGTCAATTTGATGGATTTCCTTGTAGTATGTCATTATGAATATTTTATGAGTATGAATATGATGTTATCAGTTCAGGTGTCAAATTTGATTAAAACTTTTTTCTATAAAAATTGGATAGAACATATTTAAATATGATTTGATAAGGATAATCTGAATATTATAAAATCAATGTGCATTATGATAACTGTAGTTACCTGACCCTAGTTACCCAAAGTCGGTGCATTATTACATAACATTGGCTTGATCACAACAGATCAAGTCTCGAAAGAAATATTAGTTTAGTAGTCTTGTATGTGCTAGATACATACATAAGTTTTACATTACATCATGAAATGAAAAAACAACAACATTTTTTCCCCATTGAACACACTCATATCCCTTTTCCTATTCTTTTAGGTTAAACGTAATATACTTATTTGCATCCTGGGAAAAATAAAACATATAAATGGATGGGCTCAGATGCTCAGTAAGGATAACAATATAGCGGAAACTTTCATAAATAAGCATAAAATTTTATGGAAATATATAAGACTAAAATAGAAGCCTTTTAAACATAAAATTCAGCATAATATGCAAAGATTAGTCAAATAATTCAATTTACTTATTCACATGGATATTATACTAGTCGAATAATCACATGAAATATCACTAGAAAATTTTATAATGATGGAATGCATAATACAGAAAATCATAACCACATAGTCAAGTCCCTGTACCAAACCTACAAATAAGATTTTTTCAGGGGCTTATTCCAAGTCATTTGTTTGTCTCATGAGATATATCGATGCATTGAAGAGCTATAGAGGGCTTCACCCATCACTTACGAAGTCCAATGCATTCCTCATGTGAAAAGGTTGAAACATAACATAAAAATTCATACTAAAACTACCATATGAAATGTTAATACTTTAACCATAAACCATGAATGGTACAAAATAACACATCCATAGTCAAAAATATCACAAAACCTTCAATATAATATGGAAGATTGTATCAAAATAAATCAACTTCAAACAGGTGTAAAATCTATCCAAGGATATTGACATATATGAAATCAAAACTATTTGAGAGAAATATATCTTTCTATTTTGAAATATTTTAAAAATAACATAATTATAAAATAAAAAATTTATTTTGAAAATATTATTATAAGATTGTAAGGGAAGCTTTGAATATGTTATAACGGCAGAAAATAGCCGCACCCACCGTATATGTTAAAAAAACATTCTTATCTTAATTTTTCGAAAAGGTCATAAAGTACCTTATTTGGAAGGAGACAGAAATATTCCTTTCAAACCATTTTGTAAAAAGTAAAACAAGGTTATGAAAGACTTTAACCCATATTCTATAAAATATAAAAAATGTTTTGAAATACATTTTTAAGAAACACAGATGTGAATGATAAAGAGGCCCCAGTATATACCCACGTATAAACAGCCGCCAGTAATGAAGAGATTGTAAAATTAACCTTTACCTTGTACTATTCCTTGATTGAGGGTACGTTAACCTCATGTATAATATTTAAATCATTGCTATTAAATTGTAACAAAACCACATACATAAATATGATATCATTTATGATCTTCTAATATTTCTTTGTTAATAATATTTCAGTAGTGTCATTGTTTCATTAATAAATTTAATTATTTAATGTCTAAAAATTATAAATAAAATACTGTTATATATAAAATATTTTTTCTTTCTAATTAATATTTATAATCTAATTTTTCTTATGTATAACCCTATATTTAAAATAGTTTAGTTATTAAACTTGGAATTTAACACTTTTAACTCTTCTTTAAATAAAATAATAATAAATGTCCTAGTCTAATCCAATTGGACCAAAAGAATCATATTTTATTACTAATGTTGATTTGGTTTGAAAAAAAATTATCCAGTAGAATTAGGAAATGTGTTAGGGTAATTATAATATCATTTTTACCTTCAACTACCCTATTTACTTTTAACCGCGGTAAATAAAATTCAAAAGTTACTATTAATAAAAAATTATTTTCATCTTATTGAACCAAATTTTATGTACTTATTTCAACTGTGTCTCCCACATTTTTGAAATTCAATTCATAGAAGAAGTAAAATTACATTTTATGTAAATTTGAAAATGTGCCTAGAAGGTGGGTAAAAGGCGGTAAAAAGTTTAATAAAATTTTATACATGTAATCTTATTATAAAATGACTCTAATGAGTTACATTGAAATAATATAGGTATTATGTATCTATTTTGACTTAAAAAAATTAAATAAAATAAATAATAATTTAAATAAACAGTAGGTTTTAAATAATAACGCAGTGTTTTTCACTATTCATCAAAATTTGAAAGTTTGTAGAAAAATACTAAAAATTCACCCTAAGCTATTCTGAATCCAAAAATTAATTCCGTTTTTAAAAATAAAATTTTAAAAGATTTAAAATTTGGGTATTACTATTCATAATGACTAGTTTAATTGGTTGTGGTGTGCTAGAACTCAAAGTTCCGTACACCATAAGCTATTACATTATCCAAAGAGAAGTGTATCGTGGAATCTTGAGGAATTACATTCTTCCCTCCTTCAAATAATTTCATCCTCAAAATTTCTAGAATATTATTTCATAAAAAGATTTTGGTGGTTCTTCATCATATGTTCCTCGAGATCCCACATTGCCTCTTCCATTTTATGGTTTCTCCATAGAACATTTACCAGAAGAGTCGTCCGGTTTCTCAACACTTTTTCTTTGATATCAAGAATCTTGATAGGCTCTTCACAATAAGACAGATTGGGTTCCAGTACTATTCTTCATAGGTGAGTAAATGTGTTGGTTCCGGCATGTATTTTCTCAATGGTGATATGTCAAACACATCGTGAATTTAGAGAGACTTGGTGGCATTTCCAAATGGTAAGCTACAACTCTAATTCATTCTAGAATTTTGAAAATTCTGACGTACGTGGGACTTAATTGACCCTTCTTACCTAAATGTATGACACCCTTCCATGGTGATTCCTTCAAGAAAACATGATCTCCTACTTGAAATTCCAAATCCTTCCATTAGTTATCGACATAGCTCTTTTTCCTACTTTGAGATACTTTTATGTGGATTTGGATAATCTCAAACTATCCCATTATTTACTCAACAAGTTCTGGTCCTACAAGTTTTCTTTCACCAACATCATCTCAACAAGTTGGTGTGTGACATCTCTTTCCATATAACGCTTCATATGGTTCCATATGAATACTGGAATGGAAGCTACTATTATAGGAAAATTCTACCATAGGTAAATATTGATCCCACATACCTTGAAAGTCAAGTGAGCAAGATCTCAACATGTATTCTAAGGTTTTAATAGTCCATTCTGATTTTCCATCAGTTTTAGGGTGGTAGGAAGTGACCAAATGAAGTTCAGTTTCCAGGGCCTTCTGAAGACTTTTCTAGAATCCTGATCTAAAATGGGGATCACGATCAGAAAAAATCGATAGGGGTACTCCATGAAGTCTAATAACTTCATTAATATATATTCTTTCTAAACTTTCAAGTGGTAAATATTCTCTTATAGCATGAAAATGTGTTGACTTTGTAATATGATCAATAATGAACCATATTGCATCAATCCTTATATGAGTCTTTGGTATCCCCATGACAAAGTCCATCATAATATCATCCCATTTACACTCAAGTATGGGAAGAGGTTGCATGAATCCTCTAGGTTGTTGTCTTCCAACATTCACCTATTAACAAACCATACATCTTGACACATAATCAGCAATATCCCCCTTCATGTTATCCCACTAAAAACATTCCTTTAAATCTCAATACATCTTAGTGCTACCAGGGTGTATAGATAAATTGGATCTATGACCATCATCCAACAATTTCTTTTTTAGATTAGTTATGTCAGGAATACAAAGTCTCTTCCCAAATTTCAAAATTCCATCTTCATATACGAATTCAATCAATCTCCCATCATTCATAGTTTTAATTTTTTTTGAAACTTGTCATCATCAATATGAGAACTTTTTTCCCTTTATAGTAAAGATGGTTTGGAAACCATTTGAAAATGTATTGATGCTTCACCTTCCATGATTATCCCCATATCAATATTTACTAGATCCATGAACATAAGAACCCTTTCAACTCTCATATTATTCAAAACTATGTGTTCCTTTTTTCTCAAAGCATCTGCCACCTTATTTTTCTTCCTCGGGTGGTATTGTATAGTGAAATAACAATCCTTGAGTAGTTCAAGCCATCATCTTTGCCACATGTTGAGTTCTTTCTGTGACAAAATATACTTCAATCTCTTATGATTATTATATATCTCACATTTTTCACCATAGAGATAGTGTCTTCATATATTCAAATAAAATATTACAGCTGCTAACTCAATATCATGAGTGGGATAGTTTTGTTAATGAATTATTAGATGTCATGACACATAGGAAATAACTCTATCATTCTGTATAAGTACAAAACCAAGTCCTTTCTTTGAAGCATCACTATAAATAACAACCCACCATTTCCTGATGGTAGAGTCAAGATAGAAGCAATGACTAATATTCTCTTAATTTATTAAAAACATTCTTCACACTCTTTTGTCCGAACAAATTTGACCCCTTTACCTGTGAGTTGGGTTACTAGGTTAGCCAATCGAGCAACATATTGGACGAAATGCTGATAATAAACTGTTAAACTAATAAAACGTCCTACCTCAATTATACTCATCTGTGCTGGCCATTCTTGTATTGCTCTTGTCTTAGAAGGATCAACATAGATTTCATAATTAGAGACAATATGGACAAGAAAAGAAATTTCCTAAAACCATAATTCAAACATGTTAAACTTCCCTTATAATTCATTTCTTCTATGAGTCTTTAGAATAGTGCGCAAGTGATTTTCATCATCTTCATATCTTTTGGAGTATACCAAGATATCATCAATAAATACCACTACAAATTCATCAAGATATTCCTTGAAAACTCTATTCATTAGATTCTTGAAGATAGAGGGTGCATTATTCAGTCCATAAGGAATTACTGTAAACTCATAATGCCCATACCTGGTACAAAATGTTGTATTTGGAATGTCTTCCTTCTTCACAGACATCTGATGATATCTAGTTTGAAGGTCAATATTTGAAAAATATTGAGCTTTATGAAGTTGATTGAATAAATCATCAATGCAAGGTAGGGGATACCTGTTCTTTATTGTTATAACATTGATCTCTCTATAGTCAATGCACAACCTCATAGATGCATATATTTTCTTAACAAAAAAAACAGGGGATCCCCATAAAGAAACACTAAGTAGATTAAATGATTTATTGCTCAATTATTTTAGGTTTTTATTTAGTTCCACTAATTCCACAGTGGCCATTATATAATGGGTCATCGATATGGGCTTTTAACCAGGAATTAAATCAATGGAAAACTCAATTTCTCGCTCTGGTGGATGTCCAGGTAAATCCTCTGGAAACACATCAACATATTATTTCACAATAGGTACATCCTATATTTGAACATTCCTTTCCTCAACCATAGTTATTTCACTCTCTAACTCCACAATAATTGAATTTTGTAAAGCAATTGAGGGTGGATCTATATAAAACTCAGATGGTGACAGTTCTACTCTAAAGATAGGGTACTCCTTATCATCATAAAAAATTGTAACCTTCTTCTTATTACAATAAATTTTTTCATGATGATCTAAAAGACAATACGTATCGAGGATTATATCAAATTAAGGTATGGCGATGAGATCAGCAGATAAAGCAAGTTTATATGCCCTAATGGGAACTGATTCACAAAACTTTGTTGAAATTATACTTCCCTATGAATTTTGGACTGAAAACTCCCTTGTTAAATCAAATTTTAAATATCTAATTTTCTTAGTAAACTTGGAATATATGAAACAATTCGATGATCAAAAATCAAATAAAGCATTGGCTAAATTTGAGGAAAACATTAAGTTACTGTCCACCACATCATTCAGAGCTTCAACCTCAGTAGTAGTGATCACATATGCTTGGCCTTTCTCCCTTGGCCTTTTATGAGGTAAGTTTCGATGGCACTTAGGACATTCATTTGAATAATTCCCCATTTATCTAAAATTGTAGAATTCAACATTTACAACTTATTTCTTTCCCTTGCAATCACGAGCTTGATGAAGTTTTTCCTCACACTTGTAACAGACTCCCATTCCCTTCAGGAAAGTACCAGGGTATTTTTTCCAACATTTACTACAGGACGTAAATTCAAGTGTTCCCTTCTTCCCCTTATTTCCATTTCTAGAGTGTTCAATAGATCTCATCTTCTCTTGCTTTTCTTTAAAGTCATAAGACTTCGAGAATTTATTTTCTATCTTCATAGAACATGAGACAATATCTTCATATGATGATTAGGATTGTGAGAATAATTCTCGATGGAGAAATGGTTTTAACCCCTAAATGAATCGATTAATCTTACTCCTTGGGTTACATATCTAATCTGTTTCATACCTTGATAACCTTGGAAAGATATACTCATACTTCGCCACATTCTCATCCTCCTTTTACCTCAGAAAAAACTGTCTTTCCATATCTTATTGATGGTCATGAGGAAATTATATTTCTAAGAAAAGTACTTTAAACTCCCTCCATTACATATTTGATACTTCTTCTCCCTAATTTGTGTTTTGAATTAATGACCAGCATTGATCTGCATCTTCCATGAGCCGATAAACTTCCAAGAAAACTTTTTCAATTTCTCTACTCCCCAGAGTAGAAAATATTTTCTCTAAGGAACATATCCATTACTCAACTACAAATGTATTTTTAGTCCCATTGAATATTGGTGGTTGTTTCCTCATTATGCGGTCTAACATTGATACTCTGTGTTGTGGATCAAGGTGCTCCATATGAGTAAGGTTACTATTCATAACCTGGGTGAGTTATCCAAGTATGGATATAAGTTATTCTGCATTTGGTACATTACCATCTCCACTATAATTATCTGGAGTAGTAGGGAAATCCCTACATTGATTATGTGCATTGATACGGTTTCCATTTCATCTACTAGGAACCATTTCTAAAAAATGGCATACAATAGATTAGATTATGAATCGCAACACATAATTCCAAACTAGTAAAATACCTAACATAAATTGAACAGTTTATGCCTATAATCCATAATCATAAAAAAAATATTTTCTTTGAGGAAGTATTTACTCATAAATCCTTCATAATGGTTTGTAATGAAAATGTGAATTATCATATGTGTAACCCCTGGATGTTTTGTAACCAAGAGTGAAACAAGGCCCGTTGTCATGTACCAGGATACGTTAAAATACATTCTTACCTTAACATTGGCATGATCACAAGAGATCAGGTCTCGAAATACCGATTAGTTTAGTATCCTTGGAAGTGATAGATACATACATAAGTTTTATAATATATCATGAAATGAAAAAACAACAAATACATTGTGTCCCCTTTGAACACAACCATAATCCTTAGCCTATTCCTGTAGGTTAATCATAATATACTTCTTCTCATCATGGAAAAAATAAAACATATAAAGAGGTGAGCTTATATGCTCATTAAGGATAAAAATATAGCGGAAACTATCATAAATAAGAATAAACAATTAAGGCAATGTATAAGACTAAAACACAAGCATTTTAAACATAAACATAAATATTATATAGAAAATATAAATCAAATAATTCCATTTACTTATTCACATGGATATTATACTAGTCGAATAATCATATGTAATATCAATAGCCAATTTCATAGTGATGGAATACATAATGTCAGACATCATAACCACATATTCAAGGCCTCATGCCAAGACTACAAATAAGATTTTGTCAAGGCCTTGTAACAAGATACTAGTTTGTATAATGATACCTACTGATGCATCGAGGAGCTATAGTGGGCTCTACCCATCACTTACTAAGTCTAATTTATTCCTCATTTGAAAAGGTTGAAAAATAACATAAACATTAATATTAAAACTAACATACAAAATGTTAATACTTTAACGATAAACCATGAATGGTATAAAAATAACACATCCATAGTCAAACATATCATAAAACCTTCAAGACAATATGGAATATTGTATCATAATAAATCAACTTCAAACAAGTGTTAAATCCATCAAAGAATGTTGACATAGATGAAATCAAAACTATTTGAGAGAAATATCTCTTTCTATTTTGAAATCATTTAAAAGTCAAATAATTATAAAAGAAAACGTTTATTTTGAAAATATTCTTATAATATTGTAAGGGAAACTTTGAAGATGTTATAATGGCGGAAAATAGTTGCACCCACCGTATACGTTAAAATACATTCTTACCTTAATCTTTCGAAAAGGTCATAAAGTACCTTATTTGGAAAGCGATGGAAAGATTGCTTTCAAAACATTTAATAAAAAGTAAGACAAGGGTATAAAATAATTTAACCCATAGTGTAGTAAATAGTAATTTTTTTTGAAATACATTTTTAAGAAACACAGATGTGGATGATAAATAGGTCCCAGTTGATACCCACATATAAACAACCTCGGATAATAAAGATATTGTAAAATTATCTCTTACCTTATAATTTTTCTTGATCAAGTGTACATTAACCTCTTGTATAATAGTTAAATCAGTTTTATTAAATTATATACAAGAACCACATACATAAATATGATATCATATATGATCTTCTAATATTGATTTGTTAATAATATTTCAATAGTATCACTGTGTAATAAATAAATTTAATTATTTAATGTCTAAAAATTATAAATAAAATACAATTATGTAAGAAATCTTATTTATCTTTCTAATGAATATTTATATACTAATTTATATTATTTATAACCCTATATTAAAATTGGTTTAGTTATTAAACTTTGAATTTAACACTTTTAACTCTTCTTTAAATAAAATAATAATAAATGTCCTAATCTAATCCAAGTAGACCAAAAGGATAATATTTTAATCCTAAGTTTTATTTTTGTTGAAAAGCATATATCCAATATAATTAGGAAATGTGTTAGGGTATAATATCATTTTAACTTTAATTACCTTATTTTCTTTCAACCATGGTAAATAAAATTCAAAAGTTACTATTCACCAAAAATTATTTTCATCCTATGGAACCAAATTTTACATACTAATGTCAACCATGTCTCTTGGATTTTTTAGATTCATTTCTCAGAAGTGATAAAATTATGTTTTATTCAAATTTGAAAATGTTCCTAGAGGGTGGTTAAAAGACTTTAAAAAGTTTAATAAAATTTTATAAATATAATCTTATTATTGAATGACTCCAATGAATTACATTGAACTGGTATAGGTATTATGTATCTATTTTGACTTAAAATAAATTTAAATAAAAAGTAATAATAATTTAAATAAAATTTAGGGTTAAAATAAAAACGTAGTGTTTTTCACTATTCATTAAAAATTGAACGTTTCCAGAAAAATACCAAATATTCACCCTAAGATAATTTTGAGATTATGAATCCAAAAATGAAGTCTATTTTGAAAAATAAAATTTATAAAATTTCAAAAAGTGGGTATTACTATCCATAATGGCTAGTTTAATTGTTCGCGGTGTGCTAGAACTCGAAGTTGCGTACAGCGCAAGCTATTGCATTATTCAAAGAGAAGCATACCGTGGAAGCTTGGGATGTTACACTCTTCCCTCCTTTAAAAAATATCATCCTATAAATTTCTATAATAATACTTCATAAAAAGATTTGGGTGCATCTTAATCATAAGTTCATTAGGTTCCCACATTGCCTCTTCCATCTTACGGTTTCTCCATTGAAATTTTACCTGAAGAGTCATCTGGTTTCTCAACACTTGTTATTTGGAATCAAGAATCTTGATACACTCTTCACAATTAGACAGGTCAGGTTTCGGTTCTATTTCTTCATAGGTGAGTACATGTGTAGGTTCCGACATTTATTTTCTCAATAGTGATATGTGGAACACATCATGAACTTTGGAGAGACTTGGAGGCATTGGAAAACGGTAAGCTAAAACTCCAATTCGTTCTAGAATTTTGAAAGGTTTGATGTACCTGGGACTTAATTTACCATTATTACCTAAATGTATAACACCCTTCGATGGAGATACCTTTAAGAAAACATGATCTCCTACATGAAATTCAAAATATTTTCTTCAGTTATCGGCATAGCTCTTTTTCCTACTTTGAGTTGCTTTGATGTGGGTTTGGATAATCTTCACATTTTCCATTGTTTCCTCAACAGGTTTTGGGCCGATGAGTTTTCTTTCACCAACATCATCCCAAATAGTTGGTGTATGAAATCTCTTTCCATATAATGGTTCATATAGTGCCATCTGAATACTTGAATGGAAGCTATTGTTATAATAAAATTCTACCATAGGTAAATATTGATCCCACATACCTTGAAATTCATGTGAGAAAGATCTCAACATGTCTTATAAGGATTGAATAGTCAGTTCTGATTTTCCATCAGTTTGAGGGTGGTAGGTAGTGCTCAAACGAAGTTCAATATCCAAGGACTTCTGAATACTTTTCCAAAATATTTATGTAAAATGCGGATCACAATCAGAAACAATCAATAGGGGTACACCATGATGTCTTAAAACTTCATTAATATATAGTATTTATAAACATTCGAGTGGTAAATCTTCTCTTATAGTATGAAAATGTTCTTACTTGGAAAGATGATCAACAATGACCCATATTTCATCACTCCTTCAAGGAGTCTTTGGTAACCCCATGACAACGTCTGTCGTAATATAATCCAATTTCCACTCAGGTATGGGAAGAGGCTGCATGAATCATATAGGATGTTGTCTTCCAGCCTTCACCTATTGAAAAACAATACATCTTGACAGATAATCAGAAATATCCCACTTCATGCCGTCCCACAAAAAATTTCCCTTCAAATCTCTATACATCTTAGTGCTTCTAGGGTGTATAGAGAAATTGGATCTATGAGAATCATCCAACAATTCCCTATTTAGCCTGAATGGCCCGAAGGCCTTCATTTTTATTGATTTTTGATAACCCCCTTTCAAGGGATGAGGGGGAACCCTTACAAGGCCTGTAGGCTCATAGATTACATATCCCATAGGCTTAGGAGATTACATCACCCGAAGGTCTTAGGGAATTCAAGCAGACTATCTACAAGGAACTACCCCTCCCCAACATCTGCATCTTGATAGTAGATCTCCACCTTTTCATGACCATATGGCAAGGATTCTTATGCAAGCACAGGCTGGTACCGATGGCATAGCCATACCCTCTCATTCTGACAATCCATTTGGATGTGCTCTGGTGAGTGCACCTACTCTAATTCCTCTTCTAGGGCTGCTCCTTTTTTTTGTAGTGTGTCTGGGGCCTTCATTCATGTGGCCCGAAGGCCTTGGGGTGGATCTAAGCCCTTAAGGTGTCCCAAAGTCCTTGATAATCAACTGGCCCGAAGGCCTTGGGTGGCCCGAAATCCTTACAGGACCCGAGAACCAAACCGGTGGCCCGAAGGCCCAAATGGATGAATAGTTCTGGCTACTATAGTACCGAACAGTGCCTGCTATAGTGCCTACTACAGTTACCCAGAAAATATTCCCTATTTAGATAGGTATGTCAGGAACACAAATCCTCTTCCCAAATTTAAAAATTCCATGTTCATATACGAAGTCAGTCAATCTCTCATCATTCATAGTTTTAATTTTCTTTTGAAACTCCTCATCATCAGTCTAAGAACTTTTTATCATTTCTAGTAAATATGGTTTTTTAACTATTTCAAAAAGTATTGATGTTTCACCTTCCAAGATTATTACCATATCTATCTTTACTAGATCCTTGAACATAAGATCCCTATAAACTCTCGTCCTGTTCAAAACTCCATGATTTTTTCTGATCAAAGCATCTTCCACCTTATTTTCCTTCCCCGGGTGGTAGTGTATAGTGAAATCATAATCCTTGAGTAGTTCAAGCCAATGTATTTGCCTCAAGTTGAGTTATTTCTATGATAAAATGTACTTTAAACTGTTTTGAATAGTATATATCTAACATTTTTCACCATAGAGATAGTATCTTCATATCTTCACATCAAATTTTACATCTGCTAACTCAAGATCTTGAGTGGGATAGTTTTGTTCATGAATTTTTAGTTGTCATTATGCATAGCCAATAACTCTATCATTCTTCATAAGTACAAAACTAAGTCCTTTCTTTGAATCATCACTATAAATATCAACCCATCATTCCTCGATGATAGAGTCAAGATTGTAGCATTGACTAATCTTTTATTAAGTTCTTCAAAAAATTCTTCACATTCTTTTTTACAAACAAATTTAACCCCTTTACGTGTCAGTTTGGTTAATGGGTTAGCCAATCGAGCAAAATCTTGGATGAGATGCCGATAATAACCTACTAAAGCAACAAAACTATGTACCTCAGTTATACTCATCGGTGCTAGACATTATTGTATTGCTCTTGTCTTAGAAGTATAAATAGAGATTCTATCCTTAGTGACAATATGGAAAAGAAAAGAAATTTCTTGAATCCAGAATTGACACTTGCTAAACTTCCCATATAATTCATTTCGTCTAAGATTCTTTAAAATAGTGCGCAATTGATTTTCATGATCTCCATATATTTTGGAGTATATCAAGATATCATCAATAAATACCACTACAAAGTCATCAAGATATTCCTTGAAAATTCTATTCATTAGATCCATAAAGATAGAGGGTGCATTAGTCAGTCCAAAAGGCATTACTATAAACTCGTAGTGCCCATACCTGGTATGAAATGCTATCATCAAAATGTTATCCTTCTTCACACACAACTGATGATATTCAGATCAAAGGTCAATCTTTGAAAAATATTGAGCTCCATGAAGTTGATCAAATAAATCATCAATGTGAGGTAGGGGATACTTGTTCTTTATTTTTATAGCATTGATCTCCCTGTAGTCAATACACAACCTCATAGATCTATCTTTCTTCATAACAAAAACAATAGGGGCACCCCAAGGATAAAAAATAAGGAGTATAAATCCTTTATTACTCAATTTCTCTAGTGGTTTCGTTAGTTCCACTAATTCCACATTGTCCATTCTATAAGGGGTCTTCGATATGGGCCTTGAACCAGGAATTAAATGAATAAAAAACTCTATTAATTGCTCTGGTGGATGTCCAAATAGATCCTATGGAAACACATCAACATATTCTTGCACAATAGGTATGTCTTCTATTTGAACATTCCTTTTCTCACCCATAGTTATTTCACTCTCTTCCTCCACAATAATTGAATTTAGTAGAGATAATAAGGGTGGATCTAGATAAGAATTAGATGGTGATGTTACTGCTCTAAAGATATTTTACTCCTTATCATCATCAAAAATTGTAGCCTCCTTCTTCATACAATAAATTTCCTCAACATGGTCTAAAAGACAATCCATACCGAGGATTATATCAAATTCAATAATGGGTATGACGATAAGATTAGTAGATAAAGCATGCTTATATGCCCTAATGGAAACTGATTCACAAAATTTTGTTGCGATGACACTTCCCTTAGAAGTTTTTACTGAAAAATCCCTTGTTAAATCAAATTAAAAATATCTAATTTTCTTAGAAAACAGGGAAGATATGAAACAATGCGACGATCGAGAATCAAATAAAGCATTGGATAAATTTTAGGAAACCATTAAATTACCTGCCACCACATCATTTGGAGCTTCAACCTCAGAAGTAGTGATCACATAAGCTTGTACTTGCTCCCTTGGCCTTTTCTAAGATAAGTTTCCTCAGAAATATGAAACTTAATTTGAATAATTCCCCATTTCTCTACAGTTATAGCATTCAACATTGAAAGCTTCTTTCTTTCCCTTGCAATCACGAGCTTGGGGGCCTTTTTCAGCACACTTTTAAAAGACTCACATTCCCTTCAGGCAATTACTAGGGTGTTTCTTCACACATTTACTACAAAATGGAAATTCAAATTTTCCCCTCTTCCCCTTATTTCCATTTTTAGAGTCTTCAGCAGATCTTTTACTCTCTTTCTTTACTTTAAAGTCATAAGACTTATAGAATTATTTTTTTGTCTTGATAGCACATGAAACAATATATTCATACGATAAGTAGGATTTTGAGACTAATTATCGGTGTAGAAATGGTTTTAACCCATCAAAGAATTGATCAACTTTACTCCTTGGGTTACATTGGTAATCTGCTGCTTACCTTGATAACCATGTAAAGTTATCCTCATAATTTGCGAAATTATCATCCTCCATTTTCCTGAGACTCAGAAATTTTTTTTTCCATATCTTCTAGATGGTCATGAAGAATGTATTTTTCTAAAAAAAATTATTTAAACTCCCTCCATTCCATATTTGATACTTCTTTATCCCCCTTTTTGTTTTGAATTAATAAACCCCATTTGTCTGCATCTCCAGTGAGGCGATAAACTTCCATGAAAACTTTTTCCCTTTCACTACTCCCCAAAGCATGACATATTTTCTCTAAGGAACTTATCCATTGATCATATACAAATGTATTTATTGTCCCATTTAATGTTTATGGTTGTTGCCTCATGAAGCGGTCTAACATTGATCCTCCGCGTTGTGGATCAGGGTGCTTCATACAGGTAAGGTTATTATTCATAACCTGAGTGAGTTGTCCGAGTATAGTTATAAGTTTGTCAGTATCGGTTTCATCACCATCTCCACTAAAATTATCTTGAGTAGGAGGGATATCCCTACATGGATTACCTGTGTTGATATAGTTTCCATTCATTCCACTAGGTACCATTTCTAGAAAATGGCATACACTATATTAGTTTATGAATCACAATAAATAATTCCAAACTAGTAAAATACCTTACCTAAATTGAACAGTTTATGCATATAATCCATAATCATAAAAAATGTTTTCTTTGAGGAAGTATTTTCTCATAAATCCTTCATAATGGTTTTTAAAGAAAATGTGAATTATCCTAAGCATATACCCCGGGAGTTTTGTAACCAAGAGTGTAGCAAGGCCCATTCTGGTGTACCAGGATACCACGGGTCAAGCTTGAAACTCCTTTTCGAAGTGTCACCTCTACTTTCTCATATCCATACAGGGATTTATTTCTTGTAAAATTCACGAAATCTCTACATTTCCAAAATTCTAGGAAGTTTTTCTATACTAATATTCAATGTCTATCTTAGGGTAATGTTCTCTAATAAGAGTTTTTCTTTGTCTAGTTTCCAAGGTTTGCACTAAAATTTCAATGATACCAACTGTAACACCCCGACCCTAGTTAACCAGATTCGGTGCATTATTACATAAACATGGAATGATCAAAATAGATCAAGTCTCGAAAGGCCGATTAGATTTGTAGCCTTAGAAGTGTTAGATACATATATATCTTTTACATTACATCATGAAATGGAAAAAAATAACAAAATTGGGACCCCTTTGAACACACTCATATCCCTTAGCCTATTCCTGCATGTTATTCATAATATACTTCTTCACATCCTGGGAAAAATAAAACATTTAATGGGGTGAGCTCAGATGCTCAGTAAGGATAACAATATAGAGGAAACTATCATAAATAATCATAAACTTTTAAGGAAATATATAAGACTAAAACACAAGACTTTTAAGCATAAACTTCAGCATAATATGGAAAAGATAAATCAAATAATGTCATTTAATTATTCACATGGATGTTATACTAGTTGAATAATCACATGTAATATCAATAACCAATTTGATAATGATGGAATACATTATGCCAGACATTATAACCACATATTCAAGGCCTCATTACAAGACTACAAATATGATTTTTTTCAAGGTCTTGTTCCAAAACACTAGTTTGTCTCATTATACCTACTAATGCATTGAGGAGCTATAGCGGGCTCCACACATCAGTTACTAATTCTAATGCATTCCTTATATGAAAATGTTGAAAAATAACATAAATATTCGTATTAAAACTTGCATAATAAATGTTAATACTTTAACCATAACCCATGAATGGTATAAAAATAACACATCCACAGTCAAACATATCACAAAACCTTCAATAAAATATGGAATATTGTATCATAAAAATTTAACTTTAAACAAGTGTAAAATCCATCAAAGGATGTTGAAATAGATGATATCAAAACTATTTTAGGGAAATATATATTTCTATTTTAAAATAATTTAAAAGTCACATAATTATAAATGAAAACATTTATTTTGAAAATATTATTATAAGATTGTAAGGGAAGCTTTGAAGATGTTATAATGGCAAATAATTGTTGCACTTGTTGTATACGTTAAAAAACATTCTTACCTTAATTTGTCAAAAAGTTCATAAAGTACCTTATTTTGAAAGCGATGGAAAGATTCCTTTAAAAAAATTTATAAAAAGTAAAACAAGGTTATAAAATACTTTAACCCATAGTCTAGTAAATAGTTAAATGTTTTGAAATACATTTTTAAGAAACACGGATGTGGATGATGATGAGGTCCCAATAGATACTCATGTATAAACAACCTCTAATAATAAAGATATTGTAAAATTAATCCTTACCTTGTACTTTTCCTTGATCGAGGGTACGTTAATATTTTGTATAATAGTTTAATCATTGTCATTAAATTACACAAGAACCACATACATAAATATGATATCATATATGATCTTATAATATTTCTTTGTTAATAATATTTCAGTAGTATCATTGTGTCATAAATAAATTTAATTATTTAATGTCTAAAAATTATAAATAAAATACCATTATATAGGAAATATTTTTATCTTTATAATTAATATATATCATAGAATTTATCTTATGTATAACCCTATTTTAAAAATGGTTTAGTTATTAAACTTTGATTTTAACACTTTTAACTCCTCTTTAAATAAAATAATAATAAATGTTCTAATCTAATCTAAGCAGACCAAAAGGATAATATTTTGTTCCTAAGGATGATTTTGGTCGAAAAAAACTTATCCAATAGAATTTGGACAAGTGTTAGGGTAATTGTAATATCATTTTTACCTTTAATTGCCCTATTTTCTTTTAATCGTGCTGAATAAAATTCAAAAGTTACTATTCAAAAAAAATTACTTTCACCCTATTGAACCACATTTTACTTACTGATGTCAACCGTGTCTCTCAGATTTTTTAAATTCAATTCATAGAAGCGATAAAATTACATTTTAAGAAAATTTAGAAATGTTCCTAGAAGGTGGGTAAAAGACAGTAAAAAGTTCAATAAAATTTTATACATCTAATCTTATTATAAAATGACCCCAATGAATTAAATTGAAAAAATATAGGTATTATGTATCTATTTTGACAAAAAATAATTTAAAATAAAATAAATAATTATTTTAATAAAAATTAGGTATTAAACAATAATGTCGTGTTTTTCACTATGCATCAAAAATTGAAATTTTTCAGAAAAATACCAAAAATTCACCCAAAGCTAATTTTGATATTATGAATCCAAAAATGAAGTCCATTTTGAAAAATAAAATTTATAAAATTTTAAAATGTGGGTATTACTATTCATAACGGCCGGTTTGATTGGTCGTGGTGTGCTAGAACTCGAAGTTGCGTACAGAGCATGATATTTCATTATTCAAAGAGAAGCAGTGTACCATGAAGCTTAGGCTGTTAAAATAATTGCAATGAATAAAGTAATTTTATATTCTCAAATACTTTAAGACTATTTCTATGTATGGTAAAATATAAATTTTTTCTATTGAAAATGTTAAAATACTTTGGACATAAAAGATTTAGTAATTAAGTATTTGAGAAATATTTTTTGGTTTCAAAGAAAAGGAATGGAAAAGTCGAATAGATAATTTTTACCCAATAGTCTAACCCGTTTTGGAATGCATGAACCACAAGAATTAAATAGAAAATAAATTTGAAAAAAATTATATCTATTATTATTTTTAATAAATTATATATTCATAGTTAAACATTTATACTTACATCCCCATGATTTTATAACACATTTTAATAAAATAGTGAATACGACTAACTCCCCCTTAGGATAAGAACTTTCATAAGGATCGAGTTCTCTTATTTTATGTGTTTTTCTCTCCCTTTATTAAAGAATCTCCCATTAAGATATAATTATTCACGTATGTATAAAATTATATCCTTTTATAAATTCGTTCCCCTTTGTGATTTTCAAAAAAGGAACGGGGAAGAGTCTTGTAATACCTGAAAAGGGTTAGAGGAAAAACTATAAAAAAACAAAATAATAACATACTTTATCTTCAAGAATAAATGAAATCACGTTCTACCAAAATAATAGGAAGACATTCAAGATAATTAAGTGTAGACTAAAATGTATTTCATTGATAATTCAAATAACAAAAAAATATAACAATAGTTTTCATTCCATTACCCTAGTTTTCATCATCATTACCATCAAATATTGTTGGTCAAGTAGGATTGAGATTCTCTATAGATTCAACATATAGTCCTTCCATATTTTAAAAATAGGTACCGACAAAATATTTTCCACAATATAAATTTGTGTAAAAAATGTTTTTAAACAAAAAATTTATAACAAAAACAATACTAAATTGTAATAGTAAATAAACAAAAGAATCAATAAGTATTTGATTAGTGGATTCCTCCTCTAATACGAAATGTAAGTATCAGTAAAATAGAGACATGGATCGGATACCAATTGTTTTCTTGAAATGTATTTGTAGATGGATAAATACAATAGGTTGGGGGTGAACTGTAAGTTTAAAAACATTTATTTTTAATCATAAAAGTAAATATTTTTAATAAAATTAAAAAAAAATTTAAGAAAATATCTTACGTATTTAAACAGTGATTAGCCATGGACCTATAGTCTGATGAAAAGGCTATCGTAATCAAGTTGATTTCGATGTGTAATCTATAGGTCATAATGAATAATTTATTATGTCTTAATAACATATATAATCGTATTCAATAAGTGATGGTAACGTAGTTTAATCATAATCACAATAGAAAACATGGATCAAAATCACAATGGTTACGATTTATCAAAGTAATATAAAAAAAGTAATGATTCTATATTAAATTAGATAGAATCGTATTTATAATAAATAGTTATATCATAATCTAGATATTTCAATAAAAGAAATACAAATAGAATTATTAAATAAAAATATTAATTTCTATTAAATGTGGCGGAAGTAAAAAAACTTGTATTAAAACAAGTAATACTATTTTAAATGAATTATTTTAACCCAAATAGAAGGTTATTGAGTAACCTTTGATAAATTTCCATTGTTCTATACTTATAATAAATTCTATGTTTCTCTTAACTGATAAGTCACTTGATACGATGATTATGTTTTTTTTCTTCCTATCCTCGGTATCCCTCGATGTGATGATTGACTCTATCATTCTATCTCCAAAATCCCTCATTCAATAAGGTGATCAGATCAGCTATCTTACAATTCTCGGAATCCCTTTTTCATAATCACAACCACCAGATTAAATAAAGATAGAATGACAGATTCTTAAGGATACAACCTGATAAGTTTTCTTTAATAAAGACTCTCTCTAAAGCAATGCAAAAGACTAAGAAAAAGTTGTTCATGATTTGTCAACTTTATAAAAATCAATTAAAAAATAGTAAAAAGAGATACAATATCATCACACTTCAGTTCCCAATCACTATGTATTGAGCTCTTTAAAGGACCTAGTAATTATAGGCAAGCTTCTAACGGTCAACTTGTTCCTCCGATAGTCATATTTTCTACTAGATTTTCACAAGGACTAGAACACCTGGCACCTCAACGGTCGTATTATAATTAAATTCATGACATCATTTTGTTTTATATATATTATAATTTAATGCATGAAATCATTTTGTTTCATATGTTTTTAGTGTAAAAGGCAATCCATTACGAAAGAATATAGCTTTCCATATTCATAATTTAACCTTGGTCAACTCGATGGATTCCTTGTAGTATGTCATTATGATTATTTTTATGAGTATGAATCTGATGTTATCGGTTCAGGCATCAAATTCAGTTAAAACTTATGTCTGTATAAAAATAGGATAGAAATTCTTTAAATTAGATTTGATAAGGTGAATCTGATTATTATCATATCAATGCTCTTTAAGATAATTTTAAAGAAGAAATTTCATTTATATTTCTGAATACTTTAAGACTAATTATAAGTATGGTAAAATAAATATTTTTTCTATAAAAACATTCTTAAAATACTTTGGACATAAAAAAGTTAGTAATTAAGTATTTAAGAAAGATTTTATGATTTTCAAAACAAAAGGAATGGAAAAGTAAAATAGATACTTTTGACTCAACAATCAGTTTGAGAGGTGGTATTCCTCCAAATACACAAATGATGATTTTGTATAACATTTGATAGAATGGGATATGGATTTATTTTATTCTATTGATATAATAAAATCTTAGTATATAGTAGATTATGGTGTTATCATATGATCATAGTTGAAAAATATTTGAAGGAGGTGGAAAAATAAATAAAAAAACACATAGTTAGGAATTTCAAATCATATCAAACCACTTATTTATGATTATACAAAAATTATTCCTAGAGTGGATTTTTTATGAAACAAAGGCTTCTAGGATGACGGTATGGATGTTTTGAAGTGGTTTTGGCAGGGATTGAAAAAACCAAGATAATTTTATGGTGTATGGAATATGGGAGATGGGGTGGCCATCTATAAGTGAGGTGAGTGTAATAGTTATATTTTTTAAAATAAATTTTTTTTCCATGTTTTTAATGTGAAAAAAATTCTCAATAATATATTATTCTTGAGTCTCTGACAAGATAAGGTCAAAATAAGCCCATCTAATAGTTTTTATACAAGTATTTAGGTCATTTTAATCTTTATCTTTTTAATATAACCTCTGGTAAACTGGTTTTCACCTTACCCACATTAATTTATTTTTACTATCTCTACTATTAATTATGGTAAAAATTTAATTTAAAATTAAATGCAGATATGTGATTTAAAAGGATATTTTCAATAAGTTCATTTTTAAGAAAAAATGATTTTATATGAACTCTATGACTAATAATAATAATTTTACGTATATTAATTAATTTTTATTAATGTATAATATATAAATTTAATTTTAAATAAATCCTAATTAATTGTTTTTTAATTAATAAAAAGGAGTAATATTTTTCACTTTAAAATAGTTTTAAGAAAAATCATGTTTTTTAACCAAAAGACAAAATTATACTAAAATCTAATATGAAGTTGATTTTAAATAAATTAAGTGTATTAAATATAAAAAAAAATTACTTATTTTACTTTAAAATATTCAAAACATAATGTCACTGTTAAAATTTTTAATTTATTGAAAAGAAATGACATTTTTACAAATGATATTTTTCACTATTCTTTAAAAAATAAGTACTTTTGAAAAAATACAAAAATATCACTCAAAGTAAATTTTGATATGATGATTAAAAAAATGAATTTAATTTTATAAAATTTATATTTTTAAAGTTATAAACATTAATTATAATATTTTTTCATGAAAATATATACAAATAATTTTTGAAGAAAATAAATTTTTGAAGAATAAAATTATTTTACTAAAAAACATTGATTATTTACTAAAAAATTATCAGGAATTTATATTGATTAGGAAATTTATATGTATGTTTATTTCGTAAAGTATTTAATAATATTTATACCCACCAAATTTAATATCTAGGTTATAATGGTCATAATTAAAATAATATTATTTCATGCTTCGTTAATGCTTTGTGTTATATGTCGTGTACGCTATCGGGTATAAAAAATATTGGGGTTGTTTGTGCTGATTGATATTGAAGAGATTTAATTTTTCAAAATTAAATATATCTTAATGTCTTAGGGTGTTAATTACTCATCAAAGATTGGTGTTGTGTTTCATATACACTGACAAATATATATATTTTCTTTTAAAATCTCAGGGTGTTATAGGTGTATTTTTTATTTTGGGTGAGATTTTATTTATATTATATGAGAGTATATGAGTTATAATGTGGGTTAGAATTTTTAGTCTCACTATTAATATTTTAATTATGATGATATCCCATCAAAATCAAAATTACTCAAAGATCTTTCAAATCCCATCAGATTTTGATAAAATGATCCTTGATTTATTTTTATCTTGTTAAAACGAACCACAAATCTATCTAAAATTCAACTTGATCATAATGACCAAAAATCATTTTTTAGATTAAAATTATATATTAAGTTAAAAATTCATGTTATGTTCTTAGAACTCAAAAAATGAGATCCTATTATTATTCAAATCTAGAAAAATTAGCATTCATTATTTTTTTCTAAATTAAATAACAGTATATAAATATGACGTGCGGTTTGGTTGGAATTTACAAATGTTTAAATTTTAAATTTAATTTTTTTTAAATTAAAATATATAGAAGAGACTAAAACCCATGAAAAGAAGATTATATTCTTGTGAAAATATAAGACACTCTTTTTGATTAATTTTTTACCTATATGAATAATCTACACATCAATCTATTATTTTCCTTGGTTGGAATGACGAAAAGTGTATAATTTTAGTTTAAACCAATTTTATGTTCAAAACATAATCTAAACGTTCATAACTAGGAACCCGAGTTCATATTTCCATGAATCTTTATAAAAAAGAACTTAATTAATTTTTAAAATATATTAATCAACATCACATCAATCCAGCATGCCTTTTTTGTCAGAATTACCAAAAGTATTTTTTTAGATTTAAAATTATTTTTTAAGATAAAAGAATATCTCATGGTTTTAAAATTAGATAAATAAGATCATATTAATCATAAAATTTGGAAAATTATCTTTAATTAAATTATGATATCTATGAATGAACTTCACATGAAATTGGTGTGTGGTTTGGTTAGAATTACTAAGTGTTTTATCCATACTAAAACTATATTTAATGTTAAAAATGTTCATAACAAATTGAAAATGAATCATATGATATTGAATTGTATTATAACTATATAAAACTATCATTTATTTTTTTTAATGTGTAAAAAATAATTTTACATCAATCTGACATGTGGTTTGGTTGGAATGATTAGAATTACATTTTTAATTTAAAACTTTTATTAACTTAAAAGTATGGGTCATGAGATCAAAACTAAGAAAAAAATATCATATTTTCATGAAACAGTAATAACATTATTATTTATTTATTTATTACATGTAGGATTGAACATAATATAAATTCAATTTCAGGTCCGATTAGAATAACAAAATGTGTTATTCCAGATTAAAAATATTTATTAATTAAAAAATGACAAACACACACTCAAAAATTTTCAAACATGATAATATTACAATGAAACACTTGGGAAATGATCATTGATTAGTTTTTGAGTTATATGAATAAGATAATTTTCAATTTGACATGAAACATAGTCATAATTATAAAAAGTGTGTATGTCAGTTTAAAAATGTTTTTAATTTAAAAATATGTTTCACATGTTCAAATATAAGAATGTAATATTGTATTTACATGAAATTCTAAGATAACTATCATCGATTAATTTTGGACATGTGTGTAAAGACCCGTAAAATTCAAGGAAATTTTTTTTCTTAATTTTCTTTAGAATTTTACAAGAGCGCGGTTTCAGACGGCACCTGATTCCGAGGCCCGGAGTGCCCGGAATTAATTTCCGAAGTTTGGGCTCGGGTACGTTCAGTGAATGAACGAGCGGGAATTCCTAACTTTTGATCCGGTGCTCGGAATTGAAATCCGAGGGCACCGATGAACTCGCAGCGCCGATATTCGCTTAAAGAGACCCTTTCGGGAGTTGCGTTTGTTGCGGGACGAAAGTTAGTTTTTGGGAGAATTATAAATTGTTGAATAAAAAAATGTGGATTCCTTTTATTTCACTTTTGTAGGTTAACTCCTCTCAAAAGGAGTTGGGGGTGGGATCCACACCCACTTAACCTACTTTGAGAGGATTAAGTGTGGTGGGACCCACACGAACCTAAACCTCTCAACTTCCCCCTTAAACTCCCCTCTCTCCCTCTTAATTGTTTGTAAACTTAACATCAAATTAATTACACATGACATGTTAATTAATTAAGTGTTATGTTTGAATTTTGAAGTTTTGAATTCCTAGGCTTGGTAAATAAAATAAGGAGGGACCTTATTTTATTTTGTTAGCCAATCTTGTGTGGATTTCATTTGAGAGCTCCTCCTCCATCTTCTTCATCTTGACGAAGAACGTTCATCTTGACGAAGAACGTTCATCTTGACGAAGAACGTTCATCTTGACGAAGAACGCTCAAACTCCGACGAAGAACGACGCCTCTCTTCTTCGTCCTCGGTGTCAACAAGAGGGAACGCCGCATCCTCCTCGGGCCTTCTTCGTCGGCAAACGAAGATCCGCCAACAACGTGTCACATCGGACGTAACTCTTCGTCAACGGATTTGACGAACGACGACCACGACGCCCGACTTCCGCGACGCCGTCTTCCGCGGAACGTAGAAGATTCTTTGAATCTCAAACCCGAAGTAGGGGATGTTATTTATTGATTATTTTATTCCATTCTTGAATCGTGGATTTTAGCATGACTAAACGTGAGGCTATTGGATATTCTTAGTTATGTTATTATTTTAACGTGAGGGGGGTCGGACCGCATGAACACGGCCGAACCCCCCCCTCCTTAGTTCTCGTTTTATTCATGCGGGTGGAAGCAAGTAGCGTGGTGCCGTCGCACCACGCGGATGATCGTTCAATTAATTTACGCGGCGCCGTCGCGCCACGCCGAGGAAAAGTCTTCAAGAACGCGACGCCGTCGCGCCGCGTTGAAAAGAATCGAAGCACGGCGAAGGGGCGCGGTGCCGACGCACCGCGCCGGATAACGAACGCCGCGGCCGGTTCCGGGCCGCGGCGGAACGAGAAGATCGCGGCCGGTTCCGGGCCGCGGCGGGACGAGGAGACCGCGGCCGGTTCCGGGCCGCGGCGGAAGGAAAGACCGGCGGCCGGGCCGCCGGCGTCGGAAGCCGAAGGGGACCGGAAATTTCCGGTCCCGTTGGAGAAAACCGGCCGGCCGGCTGGCCGGCCGGAACCGGGGAATTAATTCCCCGGCCAACTGGCAAAACCCCCCCTCTTAAAGAGGGGGGGCGGTTTTAATTCAAAGGGAGGGGGCCGGCTGCCCCCTCGGATCCGCACAAGCAGGGCCCCCCCTCATGTGAGGGGGGCGGTTTATTTTTTTTAAAACGGCGCGGCATAGCCGCGCCGCCAGAGGAAACCGCGGGGGCAATCAAGCCCCCCGCCAGCCGCCCACGTGCGGCCTCCCCGCCGCCAACGCGGCCCGCCGCCGCCGCCAGCGCGGGGCTGCCGCGCCGCCGCCCGCCGCCGCCGCGCGCCGCCGCCGTCCGCCGCGCCGCCGCCGTCCGCCGCCGCCGGCCGCCGCGCCGCCGCCGCACCGCCCCGGGGGGGGGGGGGGGGGGGGGGGGTCGGGCCGGGTCGGCCCGGACCCGGACCCCCCCGTTTCGAACCTGTTTTGGTTTTTGGCTTATAACTTGAGCCTCGGACCTCCGAATGACGAACAGTCTGCGGCAACGCGATCCTTGCATCGAGACGGTCGTTTCGGTATATCGCACTCAAGGTTTCGGGTTACTTTGAGTTCGGCCGGGTTGGTTCGTTCACGAAACCAACCGGGCCTTCGGAGCGGAAACGCTCATATCTTGAGCTACGGACGTCCGATTGACGTGCCGTCAGTCGCGTAGTGTTCCTCTTAGTGAGACGGATCTTTTGGCATACTCCGCCCGAGGTTTGGACGCAGGTGGAGTACGGTCGGGTTGGTTTTGCCTTAAAAACCAACCGGGCCCCGGAGACGAAAATGCCAATAACTCTCAGACCGGGCGTCCGATCGACGCGCCGTCTGTTGCGTTGAGTTCCTTTTGACGATACGGAACTTTTGGATACATCAACTTCGGTCTTCGTGACAGTTGATGTATCAGCCTCTCGGCTCGTGGAGCGGACCCTCCGTACGAGCTTGCTGTGTGCGGGAACCCTAGTGCTGGCTGCGACTGTTCTACTGCTACGACTGCTACTGTGACTGCTACGACGACAGTACAGAGATCCTGTGTGGATTTGACGACGACAGTACAGAGATCCTGTGTGGATTTGACGACGACAGTACAGAGATCCTGTGTGGATTTGACGACGACAGTACAGAGATCCTGTGTGGATTTGACGACGACAGTACAGAGATCCTGTGTGGATTTGACGACGACAGTACAGAGATCCTGTGTGGATTTGACGACGACAGTACAGAGATCCTGTGTGGATTCGACGACGACGATTACAGCACTCAGCGATCCTACGTGGATCAGTGCTACAGGTTCTGTGTGAGCCCGATCCTGTGTGGGTCCTTGCGCTCAGCGGTTCTGTGTGAGCCAGCGCCTACAGGTTCTGTGTGAGCCCGATCCTGTGTGGGTCTTCTGCGGGGGTTAGTTACCTATCGATCCTTCGTGGGTCCGACGACTTAGATGGATCAGTGATCATCTTTATCGTCCTTGAAGAAGTATACCTGTGTGAGCTAAATCCTGTTGTTTTCCTGTGTGGATTGTGTTGTGCAATCCTGTGTGGATTATATTTTGCTTTCCTATGTGGAATACGTATACTTTCCTGCGTGGACTGAGTTGTACTTGGGCTCGGAGGTTGGAGTGTATTTTAATTGATGACTTAGGTATATGTATGGGCATATACCTAAGCTGTGTCAGTTGTTACTTCGTGTTTGTACTTTTCTTCGTGGTTTATCCTTTGTGGATTTGAGAGACCTTCAGGGGTCTCGGGGTCCCTACTGAGTAGCTTATACTCACCCCTGCACGGGCTTCGCCCGCACTACGTTGTGTTGGTTGCAGACGACGGACAGCGTTGACCTTAGCTGAGGCTTGCACAGCGGGACGGTACCCGGAGGTGGACCACTGGGCGGGACGTGCATGGAGCAGATGGCGGGACCCGTGGAGCAGAGGAGCTATCTGTACCCACCCTTCAGGTGGGATTTCCGGTGGACAGCTCGGAGTAGCGGCTTTTACTATACAGTTGCTGTTTTTCCCTTTTCGAGTTGTACTTTACTTACAGTTTGGGTTTGTATTCTGGCCCATTTACTTTTCCGCACTTTCATTTGTACTCTGCTTGTTTAGTGTTTACTTTCCGCTTGCTTACTCTGTGGAGTTGGTTACTTTTCAAAGGCAATGCCTTCCCTTTTTACTGGGATTTACGCCTTGGTGCTAGTCGCCAGCCCCTGGCCTATGGAAGGCGGGCTTGGGGTAGTCACGGCACGGACCCCGAGGGCGGGTCGTGACAAATTGGTATCAGAGGAGTTCGGTTCTACCGCGAACTCTGATCTTTTCTATGTGAAGCAATAATGTTTAGCGTATTGAGTGTGGTTATCAGTCCAGGGAGTCCAGTGTTGGTGCGGCGGCCGACGTATCCGTACACCAGGACCCTGACTTCTGATTTCCGACTTAATGCACGAAAACATTGATTGCGTGTGTGTTTCAAGTTTTCTTTGTGATTACTTGTGTCAGCTCACCGGGTATACTGATCTGCTTTATGAAAGTCTCAAGTTTTACTTGTGATTACTTGTGCCAGCTCACCGGGTATACTGTTCTAACCGTGGCGCACCTGTTTCCTTTTCAGGATGGCCCCACGACGGCAGCCAGCTAGGGTTCCGAGAGTCGAGCGAGACGACAGCCCACCGAGCGACGAGGCTTCGGTGCAGGGCCCTTTGCCAGTAGTGGCACCGGCGGTAGCTTTACCCGCCGATCCCCCGATGTTTCCAGCAGCAGCCGCTGACGATGCACGTCGCCTCAGCGCACTGCATGAGTTTCAGCGCCAGCGACCGCCCAGGTTTCGCGGGGAGACGGATCCCCAGGCAGCAGAGGACTGGCTGGAGGCAGTGGTTCGAGTGTTTAGGCTAGTGAGGACACCAGCAGACCTCATGGTGATCCTCGCTGCGAGCCTACTACACGCAGCAGCTGGACGGACTTTGAGAGCATCTTCCGCTCGGAGTTCGTCCCAGCCACCCTTCATGCGGTGCGTATCCAGGAGCTTCTACAGCTGCGGCAGGGCAGCATGACGGTCGCTCAGTACTCGGCGAGATTTACCGATCTCTCGCGCTACTCGACCGACATGGTACGGGACCCATTCTTCCGGGCCCGGACCTTCGAGCAGGGTTTGAGACACGAGATCAGGGCATCGCTGATCTCCCTCAGCATACCGACTCAGACAGGAGTACTGGAGCGGGCCCTTCTGATCGAGAGCTTCCTTGCTGAGTCTACACCAGCACAGAGACCCACCGCAGGGCGGCACGTGGCAGAGTCATCTGCAGCTGGCAGTCGACGAATGACTCAGGGGTTCAGACAGACCAGACCTCAGGGCACTGGCTCAGCAGTGCAGGGCACACAACGCGGAGCCAATCTTTCGAGTGGAAGACAGTGCTATGCATGCGGCGGGCGAGGCCACATGGCTCGTGACTGCCCGACCCGCCATGCGGAGGAGCAGCAGACGGTTGAGGAACCACCTAGGCAGAGGCAGAGGTTCGACCGTGGCGGTCCGCAGGGAGGAGGCGGACGAGGCAGGGGAGCTGGACGAGCAGCTGGTGGTGGCCGACGCTTTGAGGCTCTACCACCACCACCACCAGGAGGTCCACCCCGACCGCAGGGGAGAGCTCAGCTTCAGGCAGCCGAGGCCTTCGATCATGGAGCCCTGGGAGCCGATGGACAGGAGCAGAACTAGTAGATACATCCTTTGTACTTCTGGTTCCTTGTTGCTTTTGTGTAGCGTCTTGTATTACGAGCTGCATTAATAAAAGACGCATACCTTGTGATGTTTTCGTTCCTGTTCTCTATCGTAATGTTACTAAGAGGTTCCAGTTTTGGTTGTTGACTTGACCCTCACTTGTGAGACATCTACTGGAGGAGGCCCAGTTACCACACACTGATGCCGACAGTGTGACACAACCCTTGGAGGCGAGAGTAACGGTTGAATCTCTTAGTAGTAGCGTCGAGGCCTTACGACGTCATCCTTAGTATGGATTAGTATCGTCCATGTTAGGATTGACTGTTTTAGGCAAAGAATGTGGTTCATCCAGGGGATGAGACCAGGTTTCTCTTTTCGGCAAAGAAGAAATCTTGCAGCTCTTGTGGGACCAGAGATGGTCCGGGCCACATCAAAAGAGGTCCATGTCATCCAAGAGCGGGTCCTACATGGACGATCGATTCCTCTTGTGCGCAACAGATGGCGGCACGGGAATCTCAAGGAGAGCACATGGGAGCGGGAGGCTCAGATGCGTGCTAAGTACTCTCTTTTGGTTTCCCTAGTTTTTGATGTAGCTTTACGGGGACGTAAAGCCCTGAGGTGGGAGTAATGTAAAGACCCGTAAAATTCAAGGAAAATTTTTTTCTTAATTTTCTTTAGAATTTTACAAGAGCGCGGTTTCAGACGGCACCTGATTCCGAGGCCCGCAGTGCCCGGAATTAATTTCCGAAGTTTGGGCTCGGGTACGTTCAGTGAACGAACGAGCGGGAATTCCTAACTTTTGATCCGGTGCTCGGAATTGAAATCCGAGGGCACCGATGAACTCGCAGCGCCGATATTCGCTTAAAGAGACCCTTTCGGGAGTTGCGTTTGTTGCGGGACGAAAGTTAGTTTTTGGGAGAATTATAAATTGTTGAATAAAAAAATGTGGATTCCTTTTATTTCACTTTTGTAGGTTAACTCCTCTCAAAAGGAGTTGGGGGTGGGATCCACACCCACTTAACCTACTTTGAGAGGATTAAGTGTGGTGGGACCCACACGAACCTAAACCTCTCAACTTCCCCCTTAAACTCCCCTCTCTCCCTCTTAATTGTTTGTAAACTTAACATCAAATTAATTACACATGACATGTTAATTAATTAAGTGTTATGTTTGAATTTTGAAGTTTTGAATTCCTAGGCTTGGTAAATAAAATAAGGAGGGACCTTATTTTATTTTGTTAGCCAATCTTGTGTGGATTTCATTTGAGAGCTCCTCCTCCATCTTCTTCATCTTGACGAAGAACGTTCATCTTGACGAAGAACGTTCATCTTGACGAAGAACGTTCATCTTGACGAAGAACGCTCAAACTCCGACGAAGAACGACGCCTCTCTTCTTCGTCCTCGGTGTCAACAAGAGGGAACGCCGCATCCTCCTCGGGCCTTCTTCGTCGGCAAACGAAGATCCGCCAACAACGTGTCACATCGGACGTAACTCTTCGTCAACGGATTTGACGAACGACGACCACGACGCCCGACTTCCGCGACGCCGTCTTCCGCGGAACGTAGAAGATTCTTTGAATCTCAAACCCGAAGTAGGGGATGTTATTTATTGATTATTTTATTCCATTCTTGAATCGTGGATTTTAGCATGACTAAACGTGAGGCTATTGGATATTCTTAGTTATGTTATTATTTTAACGTGAGGGGGGTCGGACCGCATGAACACGGCCGAACCCCCCCCCTCCTTAGTTCTCGTTTTATTCATGCGGGTGGAAGCAAGTAGCGTGGTGCCGTCGCACCACGCGGATGATCGTTCAATTAATTTACGCGGCGCCGTCGCGCCACGCCGAGGAAAAGTCTTCAAGAACGCGACGCCGTCGCGCCGCGTTGAAAAGAATCGAAGCACGGCGAAGGGGCGCGGTGCCGACGCACCGCGCCGGATAACGAACGCCGCGGCCGGTTCCGGGCCGCGGCGGAACGAGAAGACCGCGGCCGGTTCCGGGCCGCGGCGGGACGAGGAGACCGCGGCCGGTTCCGGGCCGCGGCGGAAGGAAAGACCGGCGGCCGGGCCGCCGGCGTCGGAAGCCGAAGGGGACCGGAAATTTCCGGTCCCATTGGAGAAAACCGGCCGGCCGGCTGGCCGGCCGGAACCGGGGAATTAATTCCCCGGCCAACTGGCAAAACCCCCCCTCTTAAAGAGGGGGGGCGGTTTTAATTCAAAGGGAGGGGGCCGGCTGCCCCCTCGGATCCGCACAAGCAGGGCCCCCCCTCATGTGAGGGGGGCGGTTTATTTTTTTTAAAACGGCGCGGCATAGCCGCGCCGCCAGAGGAAACCGCGGGGGCAATCAAGCCCCCCGCCAGCCGCCCACGTGCGGCCTCCCCGCCGCCAACGCGGCCCGCCGCCGCCGCCAGCGCGGGGCTGCCGCGCCGCCGCCCGCCGCCGCCGCGCGCCGCCGCCGGCCGCCGCGCCGCCGCCGTCCGCCGCCGCCGGCCGCCGCGCCGCCGCCGCACCGCCCCGGGGGGGGGGGGGGGGGTCGGGCCGGGTCGGCCCGGACCCGGACCCCCCCGTTTCGAACCTGTTTTGGTTTTTGGCTTATAACTTGAGCCTCAGACCTCCGAATGACGAACAGTCTGCGGTAACGCGATCCTTGCATCGAGACGGTCGTTTCGGTATATCGCACTCAAGGTTTCGGGTTACTTTGAGTTCGGCCGGGTTGGTTCGTTCACGAAACCAACCGGGCCTTCGGAGCGGAAACGCTCATATCTTGAGCTACGGACGTCCGATTGACGTGCCGTCAGTCGCGTAGTGTTCCTCTTAGTGAGACGGATCTTTTGGCATACTCCGCCCGAGGTTTGGACGCAGGTGGAGTACGGTCGGGCTGGTTTTGCCTTAAAAACCAACCGGGCCCCGGAGACGAAAATGCCAATAACTCTCAGACCGGGCGTCCGATCGACGCGCCGTCTGTTGCGTTGAGTTCCTTTTGACGATATGGAACTTTTGGATACATCAACTTCGGTCTTCGTGACAGTTGATGTATCAGCCTCTCGGCTCGTGGAGCGGACCCTCCGTACGAGCTTGCTGTGTGCGGGAACCCTAGTGCTGGCTGCGACTGTTCTACTGCTACGACTGCTACTGTGACTGCTACGACGACAGTACAGAGATCCTGTGTGGATTTGACGACGACAGTACAGAGATCCTGTGTGGATTTGACGACGACAGTACAGAGATCCTGTGTGGATTTGACGACGACAGTACAGAGATCCTGTGTGGATTTGACGACGACAGTACAGAGATCCTGTGTGGATTTGACGACGACAGTACAGAGATCCTGTGTGGATTTGACGACGACAGTACAGAGATCCTGTGTGGATTTGACGACGACAGTACAGAGATCCTGTGTGGATTCGACGACGACGACTACAGCACTCAGCGATCCTACGTGGATCAGTGCTACAGGTTCTGTGTGAGCCCGATCCTGTGTGGGTCCTTGCGCTCAGCGGTTCTGTGTGAGCCAGCGCCTACAGGTTCTGTGTGAGCCCGATCCTGTGTGGGTCTTCTGCGGGGGTTAGTTACCTATCGATCCTTCGTGGGTCCGACGACTTAGATGGATCAGTGATCATCTTTATCGTCCTTCAAGAAGTATACCTGTGTGAGCTGAATCCTGTTGTTTTCCTGTGTGGATTGTGTTGTGCAATCCTGTGTGGATTATATTTTGCTTTCCTATGTGGAATACGTATACTTTCCTGCGTGGACTGAGTTGTACTTGGGCTCGGAGGTTGGAGTGTATTTTAATTGATGACTTAGGTATATGTATGGGCATATACCTAAGCTGTGTCAGTTGTTACTTCGTGTTTGTACTTTTCTTCGTGGTTTATCCTTTGTGGATTTGAGAGACCTTCAGGGGTCTCGGGGTCCCTACTGAGTAGCTTATACTCACCCCTGCACGGGCTTCGCCCGCACTACGTTGTGTTGGTTGCAGACGACGGACAGCGTTGACCTTAGCTGAGGCTTGCACAGCGGGACGGTACCCGGAGGTGGACCACTGGGCGGGACGTGCATGGAGCAGATGGCGGGACCCGTGGAGCAGAGGAGCTATCTGTACCCACCCTTCAGGTGGGATTTCCGGTGGACAGCTCGGAGTAGCGGCTTTTACTTTACAGTTGCTGTTTTTCCCTTTTCGAGTTGTACTTTACTTACAGTTTGGGTTTGTATTCTGGCCCATTTACTTTTCCGCACTTTCAGTTGTACTCTGCTTGTTTAGTGTTTACTTTCCGCTTGCTTACTCTGTGGAGTTGGTTACTTTTCAAAGGCAATGCCTTCCCTTTTTACTGGGATTTACGCCTTGGTGCTAGTCGCCAGCCCCTGGCCTATGGAAGGCGGGCTTGGGGTAGTCACGGCACGGACCCCGAGGGCGGGTCGTGACAATGTGGGAATAATATTTTTGTCAATCAGAAAAGTTGTTTAGTTATAATTATCATAAGTGTGTTTTTATTTTAAAAGTTTTTATTAAGTTAAAAAATTGGTGTCTCATGTTCAAAATTGGGAAAACAATCATGAATTTTACTGAAACTCTTGGAAAATATTTTTTAATTAAATTTTGACCTCTAAGAATGAATCTCACATTGATCATACATGCTGTTTAGTTCAGATGAATAAAATTATGTTTTTTATATTTAATTTTTTTAAAGATAAAAATGCAAATTGCTTGCTCAAAACTAATCAAACAAGTTCAAAATTTCAGGAAAATTAAGTGATATATCCTATATGTTTTTTAAATTTAGGAATATACTTTAAATCAATAATATGTGATGTTTTATCAAAATTACTAAATGTTTTTTTAAATTAATTTTTTTTTATAAATTCAATGGTGTAGATATTCCTTAAAGATCCAATATCATAGTGTATAGTATGTAAATTTTATATTGTAAAACAAACATGAATCTAAGGTATATTTTATTACTAGTTTAAATTCATATCATAAAACATTTTATAGTAATAACATGTAATTGCCATTATCATCAAAATGATTAGTGTTATGATTTGGGTATTCTACCTACATTGGTTGTCATATACTATTAACATTTCATAATAAAAAATATTAGGAAGAATAAAAATTTAATTCATATAATAAAAAATTATATGGATAAGGATTAAAAAATTATAACTAGAATCCATTCAGTAATTAGTTGTAAAACATGAATAAATGCATGACATCAAGGATAATCCATTTATTCATTCATCCTACCATGCTTTATATTACTTCTCCTTAGTGTCAATTATCTCTTAATTAATCTTCCTAATCCTTCAAGATGCACTAGTATGATTTATGAGATATTAGGGTCTTACCAATGTGCTTAATGACTCATCCCCAGCCCATGGGTACACCATAGAAGATGGATGTATTTACAACCTATAAGGGATATTCATCAAGTTCTTGATTAAATATAGATATAGTAATGCTCTATGGTGTAAGGTACACATGGATTGTATTCATTTACAATTTCATGGTTTTAGTTTCACGGTATATCTTGGGTATATGGGTTTCTAATTATTTTTTCATTATAAATTAAGCATCAATCAATCTTAAGAAGCCTAATAGTGGTATCAGAGTAATTATATGATCATATGATTCTTGAAAAAATGTTTAAAATGAAGAATCATGAATTTTTATGCATGTTTATTGTGTATTGTAGGGTATAGTATATATTTTTTGAAATAAAATAGGTATTGTAATCCATATCATGAAATACGATATGCATGGATAACCTTAAATTATGTGATAAAAAAATTTGTGTTTGGGTCACACCATATGATAAATGGAATCATAGGTAGTGGCACAAAGAATATTATTTAGACTTTTATATATTTTAGTACATGATATATTTAATTATAGGAGGAGATAGTGTTGTACTGTTTTTTTTTTAAATAAAGTATCACATCATATTGGTGATATCTGAACATATTGGTAAATAGTATTCCTAAGAACTAAAGATTAATTATACATAGGAGATTTTCATAATACATGACATTCATGGGTGGATAGTTATTCCAATAGAGGTCATTGTGTGGTTGGGTAATAATATGTAGGAAGATATCATAAGTTGGGATTTCCTACTTCATGTGTTTTATCTTTCATAGAAAACAACACATGTCGATTCCAAAATTATCAATGGTGGAGTAAGAGGCTGAACGATCATCTATGTGAACGATAACTAGAAAAAGTGAAAACCTTTAAAAACACCCTCAAATCATTACAACCAGGTGGATTTGGAAATCTATAAAATGTTGTTGGAGAATCAGGCAAGCGGAGGACATGATGGTGGGTGGGGATGCTGCAGATTATGTCCTTATTTCACCAGGCCTTTGGGAATGAAGTTTGGGGCCTTTGTGTCATGTATTATGGGTATTTCAATCCATATAATGGTTCCATATCAACCTATTTAAAAAATTATAGCCTATAAAATCAAATAAAAATTTAGTTTGAAGAAAGGTAAATTGTTTACATAATTACATTGGGATATAAACTGTTTATATTTCTTTTAATATCATATATATATGATTAATTCAATATAAAAATGATATTATAAATGATTCTATGTTATATATAAATATAAATATTTTTTATTTATATAATTCTGTAATTTATATAATTGATTACTAAATTATAAAATGTTTATAAATTTCTTTATTTATGAATTTTTCATAAATTGTTTATCTCGTGTTCAAATATTTGAATTTTTCATTAATTTATTTTATTTCATTACTTATTATTCATAGATATAATTTTTATGTTATAATTGTATGTTTACTGTTTTTAGCATTGATAGATAATTACTACAAATTTTCATGTGTGCATCTAAGTAGTTACATGCTAGGTATGATAATTGATTTAGTTTTTCTTCTACCTTGATGTTATTTGTATTATTTTTTATCTTAATTTATATAGTTATTTATTATTTAAATATATTATGTGTTACAAATATGATGAAATTATAGTCTCTCTAGAGTAAAGTATCCTTGGTTAGAGGTACTTTGGGTTGGACACCTCACTATCCTGGAGGTTTATGCCTTCTTTAGAAAATTTAGGGTTGAATATGTGTAGATCCAAGCTTACTTATGTGAGGATTTTTTATTTCAAGTTATTCTAAGAGTTAAAATTAAAAGTGATTCATGTATGTTATTCATGGGATTCATCTGAATATGTATAAATATAGTTTACTTTTAATTTGGAATGGTAATGCAACATATAAGTAGTATAAAGAGTTTAACGTCAACATGGTTTGAACATATTTGTTTATTGGAAGGAATTTGATTCCAAGATAAATAATTAGAAACATGGTTCATTTTAAAGGCATATAATATGGTGATATTAGATTCCCCTTTAAAATACTATGTGTTAAAATCCTTTAAAAGTGAAGACTTTTTAGTACGTCAATAATCCAACTTGGTAGCTCATGCCAATGATCGCTCCCCCTAGATTACTTATGTCATTAAAATAAGTAATGGGTAACCCTAATAAGATTAGGTTCTTGTTTTTGGAATTTAATTCTTGTTATACATAGTTGGGGGGTATAAATAGGATTATGTTACTGGAGGAATGAATTTGAGATTATTTATATAATGTATTAAGACAAAGAGTTTTTTCACTCAAATATCTAAGATTCATATGTGATATGATCGACGTGATTACCTACATAATTAGATAAGTGATGTAATAAATTCAAAATAGTCCCAAATTATAATGAAATGTATATCTTGTCAAACTAATCTATTAGATGTAATTCAGAAAGGTTCATCATTTTAATTTAACTCTTTATTAAGTGTATATAAAACATGATAATAATATGATAAATAATTTTATATAGATAAATGGAATCATATTTTCCAAAAATAACTCTAAGATAAAACTTCTAAAAAGGGTAATATTAATATAAAAAACTTTTTAGATCATTCTAAAACATAAGAATTGTTCTTATGTAAGAAAATACTATGTGTTAGAGAAATAACTTCCTAAGTAAAAATCTTTTTAAATTTTTTAATACATGAATATATATGCTAATGTGAAGCATAAAATGGTTTAATTAATCTTTTAGAAGAATTTGTTACAAAATTATAAGATGAACTATAGTCTCCACTCATATAATCAATATGATTGAGTGTGCAAATTAATTGGATGGACTTGAGGTTTCCTCTAATGATTGTTCTAATTATCAAATTAATTATATTGGGAAAGTTCTAGAAATATGAAATAGTTTAATAATAATTTCCCCAATTTTTATCAATGTGTAAAGGAAATATGAACTAGTTTAGTGGTTCAAGTACTGTATAGACAGTACTGATGGGTACAAGTTGAAAATGGATAACAATTTTTGAAAATAGGTCTAGGTCTTAGAGAAATAATATTTTCATAGGCCCAATTACCATGGATAATATTTTCAAGGCTTAAGAAATGTTCTTATAGCCACGGGAAAAATAATATATCCATGCGTTTTTTTCATGGAAGAAGTTGCATATTGTTACAAATAGTATCATATTCCCATGAATGGTGCTCGTGGTTCTAGAGAGTATTTCAACACCTGTGGAACTAGATACCTATTACCATATGTAGAATCCAATTGTTATAATTACTAGTATTTATAAATCATATTCCCATGGAAATGGGTCACCGAACTAGCTACAAGACTTATCGCCCTAGACATCTATCCTTTGTGATTATAAAAATTTAAAAAAATTAAATTCATGGGGTTCAATCCTAGTCCCCATTATTAAATTCAAATTATTTTTACCAATCAACTATAAACACTTATATATATTATTAATAAATATTTTTTATTATAATTATTATAATAATTATAATGGTATGTGTCTCTATTAGGAATTTACCAGTGGTGGTAGGGTGTCTATGTGAAACCCTATTTCCATGGGTAAAAATGCTTGTGTCATAGAGAACCAAATTTCTATTGTAAAAATGATTGTAGAAGTTGGAGGTCCACATAAAACTATATTTCCATGGGAAAAATTGTCTATTGAAAAATAAAACTACCGCTAAAAGAAAAATTCTTATGGAAATAACGACCTATAACTATAGGAATTTGGCATGTGGAAATAAGGTTACATGGGACCCTATTAACATGGAAGAAATACCCATGGAAGTTGGTGTTTATTTCCACATAAATTATTACCCATGTAAATACATTTGAGTTATGGACATGAGAAACATCACCCATGGTTATAAGATCTTCTCTCTACCTTATGATAGTGTTCCCACATCTCCTAAATCATTACCACATCAACCTATTTCATCATGAAATATTTCCCATGGTGGTAGGTTTTTTCCACCATGTTCATGTATTTTCCACAGTATTACCAAGTCAATATATAGACATTGGATATAATTCTTATGGTTCTAACTAATCCTACCTCATAAAAAACACATGTGGTGACTATAGGGTAACCTATATCCATAGTATTGTCGACCGTGACTATAGGACCATAGCTATAGGTAATTTTTCTAGTTGTGAGAGGAAAATATTGTTGGGGAATATAATAATGTTTCCACAAGTATCTAGTTTAGTTCAATAAAATCCTGAATTGCAAATTCATACATAATGGGAATGTGTCATAAGATGGAATTATATAGAATATCTGAAAGAGTTTGAGAAACTCCATGAAAAGTTCATCTAAGTTATTATTATTAAAAAAAAATTCTTCAATAATTGAAAGGTTTATTATAAAAATATAAACATTAAAAACTTTTTAAATATAAAATACTTCAAAATCATGGTAAGGATGGATATATCTTGTAGTTTTTATTCATATAATGAATTAAAGGATTACTTAATAATGATGTTGAAATACAAGGAATTTATCAAGATCATATGATTCTATTTAAATATTATGTGTAGTTATATAATTTCTCTTATATGTTAATATAAGAGGTTAGTTTAATAAAGTGTTGTTATGAAAAATCTTAGGTGATGGATTTAATAATCATTATTTATGATTTATAATTTTATATATCATGTTTTAGAATAAGATAGGGATAAAAGTAGTTTTATCTGGGATAAAGAGATTATCCAATATGTTTCTTAAAATATGAGGGATGTGATCCCACCACCAATCAGTGACATATTTTAAAGAATAATATTCTTTTCATGAAATTAATCAAAACACATTGAGTACCATATATTATATGAATATAATAGTTTATTTTTTGAATATTACCAATAAATGAAATGAGTGTTATTTCCCAAACATAAAGGGTTCTATGTATCATAGCATCATATTATGAATAGAATATAGTTTATAAGATTCTAGTGAGAGTTTTTTTGTCTTATAAATGTTACAATTTAACAAATAAAAGACTAAGATGTGCAAAATATGTAAATGTTATTAAGTATCCTAAAAGGATTAGGGTATATTAATAAAATATCGATGTAAAGAGTTATATTAGTTACCAAAATATTTCAAGGAATATTTTTTAACTATGAGGATGATGATGAATTAGAAATGTCATAAATATGAAATAGAATTTATTAACATCATAAGATTAAATGTTTTGAAGTTATGGAGTTTGAATACTATGCTAAAAAAGTTGAACATTATTAATGTGATTCCAAATCTTTTCACTTATTCAAAATAGTTTAGTTCATAGATGTTACCCACTAAAGGATTTTCGTGGTATGATTTTATTAGATGGTCATATAGATATGTGGTAGGAATTAAATAGAAATATAATGATCTTAACCTAAATCATGTAAAACATAAGGTTGATTTTATAGTATATCATATGTGATATAATAAGATAGGTACTTTTGGAAGGTTTCATTAATATTCATTAATATATTTAATAATATTAATGCATTATGTTATATTTTATATAATTTTTATTTTATGAATCTTCCATATTGGTTGTATGTATCATTAAGTGGAATGATAATTGGCCTCTCAAAGTATGTCGTTGAATTATCCCTAATCTAGTTACATCATGGTGTATTCTAGATTGTGATGAAATGTTAAGGTTAGAATGATTATGTTTCTTGTATCAGGTTACAGAATAAACTCATGAGGAACAAAATGAGTTTTTTGCATTGGGTGGCCCATGAAGTACATAATATGGAGTGTCATTAGCTATATTTTTTGAAATTTTACTTGGAAATAATAACCATAAATAAAATCAATTAATAGAAACCATAAATTCCAAAATCACCATGCCTTTTAAAATTAAATTGTGTAAACTATAAATAAAAAACTTGTACCTTAAACTATAGAATGTTACTATCATTTCTTTCATTTAGTGATTGATGATAATCACTAAGGAACATCCAAAAAATATCTTCCCTAAAAGGTTTATCTATTTTTTTCATCAAACAACCCAAATTACTTAGGTAATATCTTTGAAACCTCTATGATATGCTAGTATATCAGGGTGTTAAGACGGATGAAATTAGTGGTCTCTAAGAGGAAGAGAGTGTCAGACAAAGGGTTTTAGGAGAATTATTCACCTATATGTCAAACTCAAAGAATGAAATCCTCTATATAGTACATGGGTATGCTTCCTAAGATATGAATTTACTCATAAATTGTATACACATATGATTAATTCTTATAGTTACATATCATGTAAACCTTGTCAATAAAATATCCCATTCATTTCATCTTGAAATTCCCTAAGAACTAAGGCACCACTAAGAATGGGGGGAGGGATGAATTAGTGGTGGTTTTCATTTAGAGTTTATTTCTATTAATACTATTATACTTATTATGACATGATCTACTCAAGTCTTTTACATATCCTTACAAGTATGGAATGAATTCAAAAAAAAGATAAGGAATAAGAAAATTTTATAAAGTTCAAACCAATTACGATTTTCTTTCCCTTATCATGTTAGACTCTTGAAAAGCTTTGAATTATATAATAAATTAATATGATAAAATTAAAGTGTGCATGCCAGGTATTATCATGCATCATGGTTCATCGGCATACCACTATTAATTTACACAACATCCCACTGCTCATACTTATCATCCTATTGGTTATAATAAATCATAATAAATGAGAAAGTTGATTTGAAGATTTGTGTTTATTATATAATTGACAAAGACATTATCCATGAGCCTTCAGAATATTCAATATAGCATGCTCACTAATTGTAGTATCAGATGTAGATCTACTTCTAAATACTCAACCACAAGTCACATTCATCAATTTCTCATATTCAAGTAGACATAGATCATAAAATATGAACCTCTCACACGAGGATTACTTATTATTCACCTTTTATTTATCATTACTCACCCTCTTGGATAAAAACACATCTTTTTATATTCCACCATCTCAAAATATTTGAATCATCAATCTTCTATAAAGGAATTACATTTAACAGCATTCGATGGACCTAATAAAACTTAGTATCTATAAAAGTAAAACCATGAACACTTAAAGGTTTCCAGCTAAAAATTATGATTATAGATTTCCCAATTTTGGTTTCCATATACATTATTTATACTCAAAAAAAATTAAATCACATGAAGTCACTTTTAACATTTCTTTAAATCAGAAAATAATAAATACCTTACATGCAGATATCCAATGTAGTAGATTATTCCACTTCCCCAAGATTGAACAACACAACAATATAAACTTATCTTCTTTATTTTTTTTCTTCTATGACACAACTGGATTACTAAAAATATTTCATTTCCTTGTAAACATATTTTGACATGAATAATATTCCTTGTATTTATTTTAATACCCATTTGAAAAACAAATATTGCATCACTACTTGATTAACAAGTGATTGAGTATCTTAATAAAAGAAAATAATTCTCACAATAACATTTCAAATTTAATATTTAGAGCTTCCTCATGAAGAAATAAAACTTTTTTCACCTTATATATTTTCATATATTCCATAACTAATATTTAATGACATAAGAATGAAAAATTCTATTTTTAGAATCTCATCAAAATCAACATGAATAACCTTTTTATGTTAAGTTTTTTCCATTGAATATCAGTTCTTTAATCATTATATTTCATTTCAAAAAATAATTTAATTTATTGAAAGTAAATTTTTTACTCAGAATAAACATGGAATTTATAGAAATGTTGATGATTTAGACTGGGAATTAAATGTCTTATTCTTGGAGAATAATTATGATGAAAGACTTCTGATGGCTAGAAGACTTATGTTAAATTATTCAAAGTTGTTTCTCAAATGGTTAAAGACTTGTGATTAGCGCTAAATACTTACACTAAAATACATATTGTCTTATGATTAGTTCTAGTGACTTATTCTTAGAATCTTGAAGTCTTGTGATCAGCACGAAAGACTTATGATTAAAAAAAGTATTACATTTGGATCCAAAAATCATTATGATCTATACCTTTCCAAATTTTCTCAAGATTCTATATATATTATAAATAAACTTCAAAACTTTCTATTTAACAAACCTCAAAAACATATCAAAACACTTTCACTAATTCTTAATCAATGTTGGAAGAAAATGAAAACCTTGTAATAACATTATTAGAAAATACAATGGTAAATCAATATCCCCATTTTTTGATTATCAATACCTTCATTTAACTCCTTATAAGAAACTCATATTTTTCTTAATACCCATCTACAACCATGAGAATCACCAAAACATAACCTATCTCACATGAGAAGATTCTTTCACTACAAAACTAGATTGGGTTATGTTTATTAGAAAATTTTACCCTTAGGTGATAAGAAATTTTGTTTATATGAATTTGATGAACTCAACATTAACTCATACATATATTTCACTCAACAATTAATCAGCTTCAAATATATCCACCATAATAAAGGTTACACACTTCTAACAATAATTCTATCCCCCTTTAGTAAAGAGTTGTTGCTTTATTTTCTCCAACTTTCTCAACATAATCCAAGGAAATATGGGTTATTCTATTCACACTAACTCATGAAATAGGATAAGGAAACATAGTAAATTTCATTATAATCACTTAAAATATATCTCTCAAAACATCATTTTTAAAAATTTCTACAATATGATTCTTTGTGAAAATATAAGCAATCTTCAAATCACAACCTGCAACTCTTTCTTTGATAAAATGGTAACTGAGGTAAATATATTTGGATCTTGAGTTCTACACATAATTCATTGAGATATATGTGTTAATCATATTATCATAGGAAATATTTAATTGTTTTCCAAAAATAACATTAAATCCATCCAGGTATACATGTATTCACAGTATTAGTGAGTAGACATGTGTAGTTATCATGTACTCAGACTCGGCAAACTCAAATCCATGAGCTGTTTTTTCTTTCTATTCCAGCTTATGCAGCTCTATGAAATAAATAATTCTCCAAAATATATGGAATTACTGTCAATGAAATCTTTTTCCCAATCTACATCAGTGTACCCTGTTCATTATAATTATGATTTTCCTTTTTATAACAAGATTCTTATAAGTGTTCCCATAATATATCTTAGGAATATTTTTAATTTCTGGTATAAGAGATTTTTTTGGATAACTCTAAAATCTAACTCATATATTCACATTAAATAAAATATTTTTCATCGATGAAGTGATGTAGTGCAGTGCCAAAAATTATTCTAAAACCCTTTTGATTGATACTACTTCCATTATAATCATTTTTTAATTTGGTTGTGATTGCAATGGGAGTGGATACATCCTTTGAATCCCTTATTTTAAACTTTTTCAAGAATTATTTATCATATTTCTATTGAGACAAAAATATACAATATCATCCCTGTAATATTTGTAATAAAAATTAATAACTCATATTTCCCAGCAAATATATCTAAATATTATGCATAATTTTATTTAATGATTCTTCATAGAGATGATATTATTCACTTTCACATATTATGTCTTCAATATTGATCATAAAAATGAGAGTACTGATCATATCTATTTTCAAAAAAATATTATTCATGACCTTTACTTTGGAAGATTTTAGATTCTTAAAGCATCCATCCAGTATAGAATACCAATATCATAGAGCATGTTTCAAGAAATATAAGGCTTTATTCAGTTGTATAACAATGAACCATCATTATTAATAATAAACACCTCCATAATCTCAATAAAAACTTCCTCTTCCATAAAATTCATTAAGGAAGGAACACTTTACTTAAATTTGAAAATATGTATATTTTCTATGATATTACACTACTAATAATATCCTCATAGAGTATGAACATGAAACTTATAAAATTTTTCCTCAAAATCAATGCCCACAATTTATTAGTAGCCCTTCTAAACAAGTTAGGCATTATTCCTTAACACATATCCTTTCTCATTAAGTTTTCTTCTAAAGACCCACTTGGTTAAAATATTTTTTTTGGCCTTGACTCAAGTTTTCAAGTGGATTTATTCTCAATTTTTTCCATATATTCATTCATGGTACAAATTAACTCTTCATTTTCCACAACCTCTAAAATAGATTTTGGTTCAATTTATGGATGGTGGATCTTTTGGGTTCTCGATTCTCATATTTCTTCTAGTTTGGACTCGTGATTTGTGATTACCAACTCTATATTCAATATTGACATGTTCGTTTAGCCTATAATATCTTATAATATAAAAATAATCCTCAACATCATCATTATAAATCTAATATGAATCAACTACTTAACCATTTTTCACTTTCTATCTAGTTCAATAGTTTGACTCTTTGAATTATGGTAGCTTTTTTCTTCTAAAAATTCATCTACTTGAGAAAATAGACCTCCTATATTGGACTATTTTTCAATTATTTTAACATTAAATATTTAATATGTTTGTTTAAATTTTTTTTCCAATATTAGTATCCACTCCCATGTGAAATTTAAGCCATGAAATAAATCCTTCATATGGTTTTCTTCAAATTTTCATATATTTCTACCATTTATTTTTATGAAACATTGGATTCCAAAAGCATTGAATTATTTCATAGTAGTATCTATATAGAACTCTCACATCATAAAGTGTATTTTTTTTCCTCATGTATCATAAAGAATCTATTACAAATATGGACAATTGTAAACACTAATTATCTTTATATTTTTTTAAAAGTTTGTGATTGGATAAAATTGTTCTACCTATTTTAACTAGGCTTGTATTTTTCATATATATTATTCCATTCAATTTTGGAGTATAGGGAGAACTAAATTGGTGTTTAATTCCATGATTTTCAATATTACTTTAAAATTTATTGATTGTTAATTCCCTACCATTTTACTCTCTCAACTTTATGATGTGTACTCCCAGCTCTTTCTCAAATTGTATTCTACTGATTTTGATCAAGTTAACAACTTCATACTTCTACTTCATGAAAATAGATATGGTAATTTATGTGAAATTATTGATGATTTTGATGAAATAAAATTCAACTCTAGTAAAATTATTTATCATAGGACCACACAAATCTAAATGAATAAGTATAAGTGGTCTTGATTATTTAATATCCACTCTTATATTTAAAGATTATATCATATTCCCATTTTTTAATTTTTAAAAAAATCATATATCTTTCCCTTTTAAATTAGTTAATCTCTATTACCATGTTATGCTATATGATTTTAACCAGACTCCCCTAGAAAAGGTTGTTAGTCTCTTATGAAATAATTCATTTTATTTTTAGGCACTCAAGTATAATGAGTTAGTAGAATCACTAATTAGGAACAAGTTTTTTTCTGTTATTTCTCCTCTTATAATGATTCTTACATATTTATAATTTTTTATGAATGGGATTTTTTTAATATTACATCATATGTTCATTACATGGTTGGCTTAAACTAAATAGAATGTTGTTAATCCATTCTACATAAATAATATTCTTCGAATTGAGATTATTTTATTCAACCATAACATAACCAATTCCATTGATTCATGGAGAATTTTCATTAAAAAAATTCACTATAAATCCATAATATTTTATAATTTTTTGAGGAGTTTTGTATCACCCATCATGTATTAATAATAAAAACTATCCAAGATCCATGTATTTCCTAAATTTTTAACCATTAGTTTAACCTGAACAAAAATAATATTTATTTTTGATCCACGATTAACTTTATATTCCTATTCTTATTATAAGTAATTTTTAAACAAAAAATAGTCATACAATATTTATATATATGACCCTAATATTCACATATTATACATACTTTATCAAACCACTCAAGAATATTTTGTGTCGGTGGATAAATAACTTCTTGTAATTTGTTTTCTCTATCTATAAGTATCTTTTTACACTCTCAAAACTACTTTCCCTTGATTTGTACCGTCTACCTAGTAAAGACATATTTTTCTAGAAGTAATGACCCTTAAAAAAATACCACAACACCAATAGTACCCACTAAATATTGTTCATATATATTAATATAATTTCTATCCAAAATTTTGATATGATTGGAGTGGCATTGAACCACCTTGAGTTTTATTTGGGGTGAGTGTGCCTCTTTAGATTTTATTTTCTTACTTGGATGAAGAAAAATGATTCTAAAAAAATTTCTCAACCCATAAATTATCTGATTTGGAATTTGAGCTTGTAGGGTTAAGAGAAATAGGTTTATAATCAGAGATATCAAATTTAATTTTGACCTGCCGCCTTGGGTTTATATTTTTAGAAACCTTTATTGACAAAAAAATTATCTCCATAGATTTTTTATAATATTCTTTCATCTTTTTTGACTACCTTTTATCTTTAAAATATTAATATTTTGTCTTACTAATATCTTCTTCCTTCAACTTGATTTTCTCCTAAAGATCTCTCATGATATTGTCTTCTTTTTCAACCTTCACCTTGAAGTTATTAATTTATTCAATATAAGATATTTAAATTTTTTAAAATTAATCATAAACATTTTCATTATTTTCATCCTTCTTTATAAGATTTATTTGTTTCTTTGGTTGTGTATTATAGTAATACCTCTTGTAATAAATTATATATATTTTCCTTGAAAGATATTTAATCTTCTTCACAATCACTAGTTGAAGATTCCATATGTTTCACTACATGATCCATGAAATTTATGAACATTTAATAAACTTATTAATATAATTAAAAATAAAAGTGAATTATTTATATTTATACTTTATTAAAATATTCATTCGATTTCGTCTTAAAAACATTCTCTTATTCTCAATTTCTTTTGAGGACTCTTTTTTGTACATTAAAAATCTCTTCTTCTGTGGCTTCTCATTGCCAACATCATACTCTCCACCTTTAGTAGTTGGAAAATTAATTAAAAAAATACTAAATATTAGCATAATTTATTCATTTTAATGGGATTATATCTATTCACATTTCCTTTCCTTTATTTTAGTTCCTTGTGATAAGTGATATGTCTCACTTATGTTCATCATCATTCTTATATTCACTATTAGAGTCATTTGGTTCTTCATCTTCTTCCTCTTTGATCATCATATTTCTCATAAATTTAAATTCCATTTAATTTTTGGATTTATTTTTAATTTCAAAATCCATTCACATTTCATATGAAATGAGACTATTTTGTACCACATCAAGTGAAAAATCTTTTCTATCTCTTAGAGATGAAATCATGGGATCAAACTTATCAAGAAAGTTTCTCATAAAATTCATTGAAATAGTGAAATATTAAAACTTCTCACCAAAAAATATTCTATTACAAAAAAAATCATTTACAATTTTAAATAGGTCCAAAATTTTTAAAAATCTATATTATTGATGTCTTAAAACTGAATTATTCATATTTTTAACACAGCTTATTTAACTTTAAAATTTCATTCAATGATGATCTAAAACTTTTCCCATGTTTCCTTTTCAGTTTGTAGTCCCCTCAACATGGTGTAGAAATTATTATATAAAGGCATTATAATGTAATTTCTTATTTTCCCATTAGTATCCTCATTTATTTTGAAAGTAAAATTCATATGGTAACTTCTATCAATTGGGGGGAAACCATATATAACTCTATAAACATATTACATCCATGTGATAAGAGAAAAGAAAGCATCTTATTCTTCCAAGTGTAGTAGTTCCTACCATTAAAGGTTGTCACAACTCTACTAGTGACCAAATTATTATTATCAATTACAAACTATTTAGGCATCTGATAGAGGGAACCTAATTTCTCTGATATGACTTGAAATTCCCAAATAACTAATGAACTACAAAGAGGGGGTATGAATCAATTATTTTCTATTTAAAAATTTATTTCAATTAAACCTATGCTCTCAGTTAACATAGTATCTTCTCAAGTAGTTTACTAATTCATATTCATACAGTATGAAAAAGACAACAAGATAAGGCATAAGTAACTTTTACAAGTTTCTAATCCAATGTAGGTTCCTACTACTTTTTGTAATTGACTTACTTCAAGCCACGAACTCTACACTAAATTTTTATTATCAAATACAAGTTTATGGGAAAGATATAATCTTGTATCCTATTTCATCAGCATCTCATGGATATTTTAAATAACATCCCACTATTCATACTTAGCATCTCTCATATTATAATAAATAATAACAATTGAGAGACCACTTGAAGCCCCTGTTGTCTTATCAAACTGATGAAGATCTTCTCCATGATCCTTTGGAATATTCAATATGACATGATCACACATTGAAATATATAATTTATATTTTATTCTCAATTCTAAACTTAAAATACCATTCACTGGATAATTGAGTTCAAGCATATATATATCATGAAATCTAAACATCACACAATGGGATTACTTTTTATTTACTTTATCTTTCTCACTCCCCACCCTCTTGGATAACAACACATATTTTATTATTCCACCATCTCAAAATATTCTCAAAATTAGTACTATCAAAAGTAATTCCATTTATTAAAATTAAATGGATATTATTAAACTAAGTATCCATAAAAGAAATACCATAAATACTTTAAGGTTTCCAGCCAAAAAATTTGATTATAAAATTTCTACATTTGGTTTCCCACTACTTTCTTTTCATTTCCCAATAAATTAATTCATGTAAATATTATTTTAAAATTTCTTTATCTAAGAGAACCAAAATTACCTTTAATTCAGATATCTACTACAGTGAATTATTATTCTTTCTTTAGATTCAACAAAACAAGGAAAAATAATCATCTTATTTATGAGTCACTTATCTTAATTAACAAAATCAGTCCCAATATTATATTTTTATTTTAAATAGCTTGAGTCATGAAAAATATTACTCAATTTTATTTTAAGACTCATATAAACAACTCTGATTTTATCAATGCTTGATTAACTAGTGATTTAGGATCTTAAGAATGGAACAACATCATCACAATAGTATTCTGTCTTTAATAAATGGATCTTATTTATGAACATATTCAACTTCAAGTCCCATAGATATTTTTAGATATTCTAGATCATAAATTTAAGTAGATAATAATAATAAACAATAATTCCAAAATAATATATAAATCCTTATGAATCAAATTTTATATGTGATTTTTTGAACATTAAATATTGGTTCTTTAATTGAGTTATTTTATTTCATTAGAAAACATAATTTCTAGAAACTCAATTTCTCACCCAGTAGAAACTATGTATTTGGAAATTTTTTCAATGTTTTAAATTTGGAATTCAAAGATTTACACCTAGTAAAGACTTTTAATGAAATAATTATACTGGATCAAACACTTACATTCTATGATTCAAAGGTTTATGCTCAAAGACATAAATCTTTACGACTAAAACCAAGGACTAATGTTAAAAGACCTAAAGTGTATCTATTAGTGCCAGAGACTTATGGTCAAAAACATGATGTCTTGTGATTAATTCCAAATACTTACCTTTATGAAAATACTTGATCTTATCCTCCAAAAGTATAATTATATATGGAATTTCCAATTTTCTTAAGAGTCTCTAGAATTTTTAAATCTTATTTTATACTTATAAAAATATTCTACACTCACTCTCAAGGCCATTCAAAATCCTACAGAAACATCACAAACACATTCAATGATTCTTCATAATGGTTGTAAAAATATTAAAACCAGAAAAAACATAATCAAAAAATCTTATAATACATAAAATCTTATGAAATGAAATAATAAATGGGACCTTACATGCATGAGACTTAAAGGTTAACTCTTTATTATTTAGATGGATAAATGAGTCATGCTAGTGTGAAATACATGAAACATTTGATTATTGGAGATACATCTCAACAATGTCATTTTTGAGGACTTTGAAGTCATAAACTCCATCCCAAACATCAAAAATGAAGTAATAGGTCTTGAAAATAGAAACAAAATTTGTTCTACATATACCAGTTGATGATCTCATATATAGTAAGCTCATAGGAAGTGATCATATGTGGAACCCCAATATATTTTGATGTAGTCTCACACTCATTACATGTATACATATCATATACATCCGTATTTCACCAATGCCACAATGAAGGACTCCCATGTTCTCCACATGTCCTCAAGCGTGTTTCCCCAAACGCCATAGGCTGCCGACAACAGCGAGGGCCTTGGTGAGACATTAGGGAAACTATGCCCTCATTTGGTGAGGTATAAAAAGAAAAGGAAATAATAGTAAATAGAAGAAGCAGTAAAAATCATACAATGACTGAAACTAAACAACGGAAGAAATGTATAATATAATAATGATGAAAATGATGCAGCAGGTACAAGTATCTAAGGAAAGCAGAAAACAAAAAAATGTGCTGAAATACAACTGAGAACAAAGTACTAAATGTAAACAGTAACTCGAGTAGAATCGCAAGCCTAGGCTTGGTCCTATGATCTCTAGCTCCAACCAGAAATCATGTACCTAAAGTAGAAGGGCCACAATCCCTATCCACACCTTCAACCATATAACACGTTTGGGCCGAAAAGCAGGACCCAAACAGGGTGTGAGACTAATCCCAGTAGGCAACCACCACAAGATTTGTGCCCTAATATTAGTGAGCAATTGAGAAAAAGTAAATGAAATAAATGCAGCAGAGAAACAAGAGTACACTAAGTAAACTATAAGGAACCGGCCTTAAAACATTACTAAATCTTGAATTAAATGAATAATTCACATTAAGGGTCTTTTCAGGTTTAGATTTTTAGAGAATTAGTACATAACTATTACATCTCAAAAGATTACAAAGTAGACACTACTACAAGAACCAATTTTTCGACACAACAAAAAAATACTTAAATAAAACAAAAGTTATTTTATTGATATAAATATTCTTGAATACTTCCTTTCTCTTACCCTTCCTTATAACCTTTGAAAAACATTTCAAAAACCTAGGACGAGCATAAAAAGCTTCGTAAGGGTTATAACAATAATGAAAGGAAACATTAACCCGCCAATAAATACAAATAAATGAAACCATAACTTCAAATCATTACATACCTTCTGAAATCATAATATTTATGTATAACTCATAGAAATCAAAAAACATAAAGGTAACTTGAGGCATTCATAACATTTTTACGTAGAGAGTAACCATCATGGTTACATTTGGAATACCCATCACAGCATATTCCCGAAATCTCTTCGGAGAAACCTTAGAGTTTAAGTTATTCATGTTACCCAATGCATTGGAGAGATACCATGGGCTCAATCACCCTTTATTTATCACACAACCACGTGTATTTATACACAATTTCCAAGAACCATAACATAATCGTATCACATAAAACATGCATAAATGAAACATAACATTTCCACATTTCAATCAAAAGATATCAAAAACACTTTGATAAAAGAAAAACATTATTAAAACCATTTTCAATACCAGAATAAAATAAAAGTAAAACATGGTATTTATTTTTCATTTAAAAAAGTTGTGGATTTTAGAGGAAGCCGAAATTCAAATAATGGTCACGACGGCGGAGAAGTCATTGTCACCGCATACGTAAGACAAAAACATTCCCTTTTTTAATTTAGTAAAATGATTTGTATAAAAATATTACTTTTGAATAAAAGTAAAATTCAACGGGGTTTATAAATCGTATAAAAGAAATTTGTGTATAAAACAAAATATGCCTCAGTGAAAGGATATTGAGACGAAGTCCCGTACGAAGATGGTATCCTTAGATTAAGGATAAATAAATTACATAATTATGTGTGAAAAATATAAATACTCCAAATATAAGTGGATATGAAGTGTAAAACAATAAGAGGTCATCCACACATATTCATGGCACTACATAATCAAGAAGTATATGTTTAACCCAAAGAATTGAAATTGGGTTAAGAAGTTCCCTTACAGAAATTCGACAGCCTAACGACGTCACTTTAAAGTTCAGAAAATGAGTTGATGAGAGATAAAAATTGTATATAATCACTTGGAAATAACATTTACAGAAATAAGGATATATAAGAACATATCCCAACATAAGAATATGTAAATTAAAATACCTAACAAAAAAAGAAGTCTTTATAAAGAGGAGGGTGAAAGGTTCCCTTACCGATTTGGGTAACTTTCAAAACCTACACCCCATGAAATAAGGGTCATACAATGAAGTTGTAAATACCCATAAATTAAGGTATATTACACAAAGAATACAATAATGGGAAGTAAATACACCACAAAAAAGTAAATAGTTGCCAATGTAGCATGAATCTCATGGGAACAAAAAGTGAGATAAGAAAACCCCTTACCTCGTTGTTATCAATCGAGTCGTATGAAAAAAAGATAATAAACACCAAAAGAATCACATAATAACATGAATATAAATAGAATCATGATTATATATATGAAATGGTAGTAAACAATACACCACATTCAATAAATAAGTGGCAAACAATGGAAATCTCACAGAATTAAAAGGGAGATAAGAAATCCCTTACCAAAATTCGGAAGCCTAACGGTGCCACTTAAAACTTAAGAAAATGGATTGATGAGATAAAAAAGGGTATCTCATCATATGAACATAAAAATTAATGTAAGATTAATATAAAATAAAATCCCCCAACATATGAAATAGGAGCTTCAAATAAGTGACATAAAAGAGAGTACTTAAAAAGAAAAAGAGAGGTAGGATCCCTTACCTCAAGTCCGACTTGTCTTGTTCATTTATTTATATTCCTGAATAATAAACTTTGGTCAATTTATAATTTCTTAAGGAATTACTTTAAAGTTTATTATTAAATTCATATAATAATGTTATAGTAATTAGTTAATTATGTGAGTTCATATCAGATGTTTTTGTCGATGTTTGGTGCTTGAGTCAAAAATGAACTTGTTTGAAAAGTATTGTCCATGTGGTTATAATTACATCATCTCCAGAATATTATTAATGATTTAAATATCATATATATCTAGTAAATATTCATTTTATACTATTTCATAACATTTTGAGATAAAAATAAAGGAAATGCACCGTTCATGGAGACGGTAGGCCGTACGTACGCTTGAACGCAACTTTCATTTCTTTGTCATATTAATGGAATTAAAAATAAATGAGAGATATATATATTATAATTAAAATATAATATATAAGTTATATAGGTCACATAATTTAATTAATTTAATTCTTTATACATTCCATGTATTTCAAGAACGAGTCACATCACTTGAGGGGGCGGTAGTCCACACTTCATCATATGAAATTGTCGCATTTTTACAACATGCCAAGCATAACGTTATGTTTTAAATATAAAATACAGAAGTATAGGGAGGAAAAAAATATAATATATATCATATAAAAATATAGTGACATCATAATGTCCACCATGAGAGGTGTTAAAAGAAGTTTGAACAATCATCGTTTAGTGAGGCAGAAATTCACCACCCACAGAAACAGTATGTTCTTTAACCATTAGAAGGAGGTTTGTGTAAGTGTATCTATAATACTTCTCATAAAAACGTCATACTATATTGAAGATACTTGTGTTTTTATATAATAAATTAATAAAAATATTTTAAGGGGTTGGAGAAGAAAAATAAAACAAAAGAACATAAGAGATGTCATTTCCTTTAAATCGGGTAACTCTTTTGGATTTGAGACAAAGGCTTACTTGTGAAGACTTATGCCCAAATTTACGATTCTAGGAGTAATATAGGGATGTGGGGAGACAACATGATCAGATTTTGGGTGAGACAAGGGCATGAGAGTTGTGGGTAAGGGGGTAGATGTGGGGGCCTTTTATAAGAGGGAGGAGGGTCACTTTGGGAAAGTCTTGGAATGTTAATTTATTATAAAATGCGTTTCGGATTTTAAAGGTCCCACAATTAAATATTTCAAGTATAAGGTGATAAGGGTTCAAAATAAACCCCAAAAATTGGTTTTTGAAAATTTTAAGTCTTAGTGTTTACCTTATCTTATCATTTTATTTAAATCGTTCATTAATGAGGTAATAACTCCATCATCACGGTGTCATAAATAAATTTATCTATTTAATGTATAAAATTTATAAAACAAATAAAATCATGTAGGAAATCTTTTTTTCTTTACAATAAATATTTATAGTTAAAGAGATCATTTATGTAAACGAAATTAAAATTGTTTTACTTAGGATATACAAACCTTTGTTATATTTCCTTTCTTTAAAAAATAATATGATAAAACGTCACTATCACAATAAACTGATTCCATGGGCCCCCAAAGTTGGTACAAGGAATACCATGGTCGGCCATGAAACCACCAATATAATTAGGACACATTATGGGGTCATTTTTTATTTTTATGATATTATTTTATTACCCTTAACTACTTGATTACTAATTAAACACGATAATTAAAGATAATTACCGTCATTACTATTTATAAGGTCCAAAAAAAATATATTATTAATTAAATAATTTGGAACTTCTAATTAAAAATATTGAATCCATTTTATCATATTTCAAACATATAAATTTTAGTGATTATTTTAAAAATAATTCCCGTTTGACAAAACCAAAGATGGGTTTTTAAGAAGTAAAATCTATCAAAAGACTGATTTTTTTATATCCAATTTAAAAGTGAAATTACATATAATGACCAAAATTGTATTAAATGATAAAAATATAATTCAATTGAACTTCAAAACCAATTAAAATGACAATCTAACTATATAATTAAATTATATGAAAAAGCAGTTTTGAAGTAAAATGCAGTATTTTTTACTATTCATTAAAAATGAACATTTGTCAGAAAAATACCAAAAATTTATCCAATGTAAATTTTATATTCCAAATTCAAAAATGATATAAATTTTACCAAATTCAAAACACATAATTTTCATTAATTAATTTTATAAATAATATCCGCTGTGAAAACATATAGCGTGTTTTTATGAAACAATATCTATCAAAATATTGACACTTGTTTATGTCCAATTTCAAAGTGAAATTAATTATAATGTCGACCATTGGATTAAATGGTAAAAGTATATTCTAATTTCACTTTAAAACCAATTAAAAAGATAATCTAACCATATAAATAAATTATTTTAAATGGAGGTTTTGAATTAAAATACAACATCATTCACTATTCATTAAAAAATGAACTTTATCGGAAAAATACCAAAAACATACAAAAAGTAAATTTTGATGTCCCGATTATAAAGAAGGATTTTATTTTTTCAAATATAACATATAAAATTGTCAAAAAGTGGATTTAAAAAGGGTTTTCCATCAAAAGGCATTTAATCGACCTTTTAAAGAATATTAGAATATTTATGCTTAAAATTGGATTCATTCGCATTTTAAGCCTCTAACATTTATTGTATAAAAGTAAAAATATTTGACAAACATATATAATCAATTTTTAGTTTGTTCTGTTCATTCCCGCTATTACAAAGGTTAGGCGTTAACTACCATTTAAAATAATATTATTTTATTATTAGTGTGCAACGTAATATTTCAAAGAAACTCGTTGTTGCGTATTGGGTACGCCATAGAGCATAGCGTTCCCTTTAAAGTTATATTAACATTATATTCAAAAATATTGATAAATATAAGAATTTCATATTCTTTATTTACCCGGGATGTTACATCCTTCCCCCTTTTGGGAATTGCGTCCTCACAATTTTAAAATTGGGCTCGAAAACTTCATTTAATGCCCCACATGGGAAAATGAGTAAATTGAACTATCACTTTAAAAGAAATAAAGAAAAGTAAAAAAGTTCACCCGAGACAACAGATACTAGGATTCCATGAAAATATGGATATGGATGAGAAAAAAAACCATCAGGTTCTGATGGAGAGTGATGGGAAAATATGTCTAGGATAAAGTTAACCACCATAAAATCAGAAACTTGTGATGGGTTAAACGGTATTTGATTCCCCAGTAGGAAAAGTTAACAGACAACGTTTTTGTTTTAAGTTACTTTTCATTGAGGAATTTATTTATGATCTTAAATAAAACATAAGGAAACATACTTACTTGTCGGGAAGACTTTCATCTCTTACTAGATTTCTTACACAAACCCATATGTTCTCCAAAAGGTGAGTATTTAGGATGACTTGTTCACATTAAGAGCACTATAATCAACATCTATAGAATCACCAAATCCAAAAAAGGTAACTATATATTTCCCATGTCTTTAGACCTTAACAAAAACCAAAATTGTTAGTATAAGATCAGATAATCCCAAAAAAATAATCTTTTACAAAAATAAAAAACTAATCTTAATCTCCAAAATTTGTCAAACAACCCAAAGTTCAACAGAGACCATTCAATACAAAATTTCCCTTAAAATTCTTCCAAAATAAACCAAACTATGATTGTATCCCAAATCTATGAAGTATTTAATCACATATTCTTCCAAGGTAAATCTTAACATTTATCTCCAAATAACATTAGTTGATCTTAAAGTCTCATACTGAAAAAGAATTAACCTAATCACATATCTTTCATGATAGGTTAATAATTTCCATAGATAACCCAAAATAAACTTATTCTCGATTCATAAGATCATCTAACGAAAAATAATTAGTCATAGTAACCAGGTACTTCACATAGTCCAGTGGTAGGCGATAAATTCCAATCGCACTTTGGTTGTGGGGTCAATTCCCGCAGCTTCATCCGACGCGATGGGTTGTCACATGGTCTGTGTGTTGTCCTTTTTCCAAAACTATATAATTCTTAAAAAAATCCCCAAAAGGAGATAAAATCTTCAAAAATAACCATAACATAATTAACCTCAAGTTTATCTCTTTCCATTCATTTTCCATCATAACATATAGTAACCCATAATTAACTCAAAAGTAAGGATCATGTAAACCCTAATGGTTACCTTTATAATTATTACCTGAACTTCCACATCGAGTTGGTTATCTATTACATTATGCATTAGAGAACTAACCAAGGTTCAAGTGGTTAATCACGACTCCTGATAGTTGGTTGAGAATAACCACAAGAGTTCTCATTGCAGCTCCCATATCATTCAGTTGTTCTTTCATAAAACTGTCATAGTTTTCTTCACATCCACTATTACTTTAGTGCCTGCTAGATCCAGCCATTTACTAAAACCAAAAATGTCAGTGTGAGTATATCAAAAAAATCATAATTTACTAAAGAGGAAGATAAACCCTCATAACAATGACTCCATCTAATATAATAACCATTGTGGTTATACACAACTTGTCACTTATGCTTGAACACCACTCTAAACTCTAAAGTTATCTAAACTGACCTCTTATACCAACTATAAGGACCCGGCCTTAAAACATTACTTAATCTTGAATTAAATGAATAATTCACATTTAGGATCTTTTCAGGTTTAGAGTTTTAGAGATTTAGGACATAACTATTACATCTCAAAACATTACAAAGTAGACACTACTACTATAACTGATTTTTCACCACAATAAAAAAAATCCTTAAATAAAATAAGAGTTATTTTCTTGATATAAATCCTCTTGAATACTTCCTTTCTCTTACCCTTCCTTATAACCTGTGAAAAACATTTCAAAAGCTTGGGATGAGCATAAAAATCTCAGTAAGGGTTGTAACAATAATGAAACGAAACATTAACCCTCCAATAAATACAAATCAATGAAACCATAACTTTCAATAATAACATACCTTCTAAAATCATAATATTTATTTATAACTCATAGAAATTATAAGACATAAAGGTAACTTGAGGCATTCATAACATTCTTACGTAGGTATTAACGCTCATGGTTACATTTAGAATACCCATCACAGTATATTCCTAAAATCTATTTGGAGAAACCTTAGAGTTTAACTCCTTCGTGTTACCCAATACATTGGAGAGATATCATGGGCTCAACCGGACTTATTTTATCACAGAACCACCAATCTTCGTAAACAATTCCCAAGAACCATAACATAATCGTATCATATAAAACATGCTTGAAGGAAACATAACATTTCCACATTTCAATCGCAAGATATCAAAAACACATTGATATAATCAAAAAATTATCAAAACCATTTTCAATACCAGAATAAAAAAAACATGGTATTTATTTTTCATTTAAAAAAGTCATGGCTTGTAGAGGTAGTCGAAACTGAAATAATGGTCACGGCGGTGGAGAAGTCGTTGTCGTCGCATACGTAAGACAAAAACATTCTCTTTTTTCATTTATTAAAACGCTTTGTATAAAAATATTCCTTTTGAATAAAAGTAAAAGTAAAAAGGTTTTATACACCATATAAAATAAAGTTGTGTATAAAACAAAATATTCCTCAATGAAAGGAGATTGAGACGAAGTCCCGTACAAAGATGGTATCCTTAGATTAAGGATAAATCAATTACATAATTATTTGTGACATTTTTAAATACACCCAATATAAGTGGATATTAAGTTTAAAAAAATCAGAGTTCATCCACACATATTCATGGCACGACATAATCAAGATGTAGAGGTTTAACCCAAAGAATTGAAATTGCGTTAAGAAGTTCCCCTATAGAAATTCGACAGCCTAACGACGTCACTTTAAAGTTTAGAAAATGAGTTGATGAGAGATAAAAAGTGTATCTCATAACTTGGACATAACATTTACATCAATAAGGATATATAATAACATATATCAACATAAGAAGATGTAAATTAAAAGACCTAAAAAACAGTTTTTTAAAAAGAGGAGGGTGAAAGGTTCCCTTACCGATTTGGGTAACTTTCAAAACGTACACCCCATTAAATAAGGGTAATAAAATGAAGTTGTAAATACTCATAAATTAAGGTATATTACACAATGGATACAATCATGGGCAGTACATACACCACACAAAAGGAAATAGTGGCAAATGTAGCATGAATCTCACAGGAACAAAAAGTGAGATAAAAAACCCCCTTACCTCGTTGTTATCAATCGAGTCATATAACCAAAAGATAATAAACACCGAAAGAATCACATAATACCATGAATATAAATATAATAATGATTATATATATGAAATGGCAGTACATAATACACCACATGCAATAAATAAGTGGCGAACAATGGAAATATCATGGAATTAAAAGTGAGATATGAAATCCCTTACGAAAATTCGGCAGCCTAACGGCGCCACATAAAACGTACAATAATGGATTGATGAGATAAAATAGGGTCTCTCATCATATGAGCATAAAAAATTAAATAAATAAGAATATAAAATAAAATCCCCCAACATATGAAATAGGATCTTAAAAGAAGTGACATAAAAGAGAGTACTTAAAAAGAAAAAGAGAGGTAGGATCCCTTACCTCAAGTCTGACTTGTCTTGTTCATTTTTTTATATTCCTGAATAATAAAATTTGGTCAATTTATAATTTCTTAAGGAACTAATTTAAGTATTATTATTCAATTCATATAATAATGTTATAATAGTTAGTTAATTATGTGAGTTCATATCAGATGTTTTTGTCGATGTTTGATACATGAGTCAAAAATGAACGTGTTTGAAAAGAATTGTCCATGTAGTTATAAGTACATAATCTCCAGAATAGTATTAATGGTTTAAATATCATCTATATCCTGAATATATTCATTCTATACTATTCCCTAACATTTGGAGTTAAAAAGAAATGAAATGCACCATTCACGGAGACAGTAGGCCGTATGTACGCATGAACGCTACTTTCATTTCTTTGTCATATTAATGGAATTAAAAATAAATGATAGAGATATATATATTATAATTATAGTATAATATATATGTTATATAGGTCACATAATTTCATTAATTTAATTCTTTATACATTCCATGTATTTCATGAACAAGTCACATCACTTTAGGGGGCGGTAGTCCACACTTCCTCATATGAAATTATCGCATTTTCACAACATGCAAAGAATAAAGGTATGTTTTAAATATAAAATACAGAAGAATATAGAGGAAATAAATATAATATATATCATATATAAATATAGTGACATCATAATGGCCACCATGAGAGGTGTTAAAATAAGTTTGAACAATCATTGTTTCGTGAGGCAGCAATTCACCACCCACAGAAACAGTATGTTCTTTAACCATTAGATGAAGGTTTGTGTAAGGGTAGATCTAATCCTTCTCATAACAACATCATAGTATATTGAAGATACTTTTTTTGTTAAAAAATAAAGGAATAAAAAAAATTTATGGGGTTGGAGAAGCAAAATAAAACAAAAGAACATAAGAGAAGACATTACCTTTAAATCGGGTAACTCTTTTGGATTTGAGCCAAATGCTTCCTTGGGAAGCCTTATGCCCAAAGTAAGGCTTCTAGGAGTAATATAGGGATGTGTGGAGACAATATGATCTGATTTTGGGCGAGCCAAGGGCTTTAGAGGTGTGGGTAAGGGGGTAGATGTGGGGGCCTTTTATAAGAGGGAGAAGGGTCACTTTTGGAAAGTCTTGGAAAGTTACTTTATTATAAAATGAGTTTTGGATTTTAAAGGTCCCACAATTATATATTTATAGTATAATGTGATAAGGGTTCTAAATCCCCCAATCAAATAGGTTTTTAAAAAGTTTAAGTCTTATATGTTACCTTATATTTTCATTTTATTTAAATCGTTCATTAATGAGGTAATAATTGAATCATCATGGTGTCATAAATAAATTTATTTATTTAATGTCTAAAATTTATAAAAAAATACAACCATGTAGGAAATAGTTTTAGATTTCCAATTAATATTCATATTCAAATAGATATTTTATGTAAACAAAATTAAAATTTTTTTACTTAGGATATACAAACCTTTGTTATATTTCCTTTCTTTAAAAAATAATATGATAAAATGTCACTATCACTCTAAAGTGATTCCATGGGGCCCCAAAGTTGGAACAAGGCATCCCATGGTCGTCCATGACACCAAAAATAGAATTATGACACATTTTGGTTTTATTTTTTATTTTTATGATATTATTTCATTACCCTTTACTGCCCGATTACTAATTAAACATCATAATTAAAGATAATTACCGTCATTACTATTTATAGGGTCCAAAAACAAAAGATTCTTAATTAAATAATTTGGACCTTCTGATTAAAAATATGGAATACATTTTATCAAATTCCAAACATAGAAATTTCAGTAATTATTTTAAAAATAATTCCCATATGCCAAAGCCAAAGACGCGTTTTTAAGAAGTAAAATCTATCAAAATATTGATTTGTTTTTATATCCAATTTAAATGTGAAATTAAATCCAATGACATAAATTGTATTAAATGATAAAAATATAATTCAATTACACTTTAAAACCAATTAATAGGACAATCTAACTATATAATTAAATTAGATGAAAAAGCAGTTTTGAAGTAAATTGCAGTATTTTTCACTATTCGTTAAAAATAAACATTTGTCAGAAAAATACCAAAAATTAATCTAAAGTAAATTTGATATTCCAAATTAAAAAATTATATCAATTTTACCAAATTCAAAACACCTAATTTTCATTAATTAATTTTATAATTAAATCCCACTTTCAAAACAAATAGCGTGTTTTTATGAAACAATATCTATCGAAAGATTGACACTTGTTTTTGTCCAATTTCAAAGTGAAATTAATTATAATGTCCACCATGGGATTAAATTGTAAAAATATATTCTAATTTAACTTTAAAACCAATTAAAAAGATAATCTAACCATATAAATAAATTATATTAAATGGAGGATTTGAATTAAAATACAACATGATTCACTATTCATTAAAAATGAACTTTATCGGAAAAATACCAAAAACATACAGAGAGTAAATTTTGATGTCCCGATTCTAAAGAAGGATTTTATTCTATCAAATATAACATATAAAATTGTCAAAAGTGGATTTAAAAAGGGTTCTCCATCAAAAGGCGGTTAATCGACCTATTAAAGAATATTAGAATATATATGCTTAAAATTGGATTCATTCACATTTTAAGCCTCTAAAATTTATTGGATAAAAGTAAAAATATTTGAAAAACATATATAATAATTTTGTAGTTAGTTCTGTTCATTCCCGCCATTACAACGGCTAGGCGTTAACTACCATTTAAAATAATATTATTTTATTATTAGTGTGCAACGTAAGAATTCAAAGAAACTTGTTATTGCGTATTGGGTACGCCATCAAGCATAGCATTACCTTTAAATTAATATGAACATTTTATTCACAAATATTGATTAATATGATAATTTCATATTTTTTATTTACCCGAGATGTTACATCCTTCCCCCCTTTTGGGAATTGCATCCTCGCAATTTTAAAATTGGGCTCGAAAACATCATTGAAAGTCCCACATTGGAAAAGGAGTAAATTAAACTATCACTTTAAAAGAAAGAAAGAAAAGTAAAAAGGTCACCCGAGACAGCAGATACTAGGATTCCATGAAAACGCGAATATGGAGGAGAAAACAAACCATCAAGTTCTGATGGAGAGTGATGGGAAAATATGTCTAGGAATAAAGTTAACCACCAGAAAATCACAAACATATTATGGGTTAAATGGTATTTGATTCCCCAGTAGGAAAGGTTAACAGACAACGTTTTTGTTTTAAGTTAATTTTCATTGAATAATTTATTTATGAGCTTAACTAAAACATAAGGAAACATACTTACTTTTCGTGTAGATTTTCATCTCTTACTAGATTTCTTACACAAACCCATATGTTCTCCAAAAGGTGAGTATTTAGGATGACTTGTTCACATTAAGAGCACTATAATCAACTTCTAGAGAATCACCTAATCCAAAAAATGGAACTATATATTTCCCATGTCTTTAGACATTAACCAAAACCAAAATTGTTAGTATAAGATCAAATAACCCCAAAAAAAATTATCTTTTACAAAAATAAAAACTAATCTTAATCTCCAAAATTTGACAAACAACCCAAAGTTCAACAGAGACCATTCACTACAAAATTTACCTTAAAATTATTCAAAAATAAACCAAACTATGATTGAAACCCAAATCTATGAAGGATTTAATCACACAGTATTCCAAGGTAAATCTTAACATTTATCTCCAAATAACAAGAGTCTCTTAAAATCTCATACTGAAAAGTAATTAACCTAATCACATATCTTCCATGATATGTTAATAATTTCCATAGATAACCCAAAATAAACTTATTCCCTATTCATAAGAGCATATAACTAAAAATAATTAGTCATACTAACCAGGGACTTCACACAGTCCAGTGGTAGGAGATAAATGTTAGTCGCACTTTGGTTGTGGGTTCGATTCCCGCAGCTTCATCTGACGCAACGGGTTATCACACGGTCTGTGTGTTGTCTTTTTTCCAAAACTATATAATTTTTAAAACATTCCCAAAAAAGTGATAAAATCTTCAAAAATAACCATAACATAATTAACCTCAAGTTTATCTCTTTCCTTTCATTTTCTATCATAACATATAGTAACCCATAATTACCTCAAAAGTAAGTATCATGTAAACCCTAATGGTTTACTTTATAATTATTACCTCAACTTCCACATTGAGTTGGTTATCTCTTACATGATGCATTAGAGAACTCACCATGGTTCAAGTGTTTAATCATGACTCTTGATAGTTGGTTGAGAATAACCACAAGAGTTCTCATTGCAGCTCCCATATCATTCAGTTGTTCTTTTAGAAGACCGTCATAGTTTTCTTCACATCCACTATTACTTTGGTTCCTGTTAGATCAAGACATTTAATAAAACCAAAAGGGTCATTGTGAGTATATCAACAAAATCATTATGTACTAAAGAGGAAGATAAACACTCATAACAATGACTCCATGTAATATAATAACCATTGTGGTTATACACAACTTGTCACTTATGCTTAAACAACACACTAACCTCTAAAGTTATCTAAACCGGCCTCTTATACCAACTATAAACACCTGGCCTTAAAAAATTACTTAATCTTGAATTAAATGAATAATTCACATTGACGATCTTTTCAGGTTTAGAGTTTTAGAGAATTAGGACATAACTATTACATCTCAAAAGATTACAAAGTAGACACTACTACTATAACCGATTTTTCACCACAATAAAAAAAACCTTAAATAAAACAAGATTTATTTTCTTGATATAAATCTTCTTCAATACTTCCTTTCTCTTACCCTTCCTTATAACCTGTGAAAAACATTTCAAAAGCTTGGGATGAGCATAAAAAGCTCAGTAAGGGTTATAACAATAATGAAACGAAACATTAACCCGCCAATAAATAAAAATCAATGAAACCATAACTTTCAATCATAACATACCTTCTGAAATTATAATATTTATGTATCACTCATAGAAATAATAATACATAAAGTTAACTTGAGGCATTCATAACATTCTTACATAGGTAGTAACCCTCATGGTTACATTTGGAATACCCATCATAGTATATTCCTTAAATCTATTTGGAGAAACCTTACTGTTTAACTCTCTCGTGTTACCCAATACATTGGAGAGCTATCACGGGATCAACTGCCCTTATTTTATCACAGAACCAACCGTCTTCATAAACAATTCCCAAGAACAATAACGTAATCGTATCACATAAAACATGCATGAAGGAAACATAACATTTCCACATTTCAATTGTAAGATATCAAAAACACATTGATATAATCAAAACATTATCAAAACCATTTTCAATACCAGAATAAAAGAAAATTTAAAAATGGTATTTATTTTTCATTTAAAAAAATTATGGCTTGTAGAGGTAATTGAAACTCAAATAATGGTCATGGCGGTGAAGAAGTCGTTGTCGCCGCATACATAAGACAAAAACATTCCCTTTTGTCATTTAGTAAAACGCTTAGTATAAAAATATTCCTTTTGAATAAAAGTAAAAGTCAAAGGGTTTTATACACCATATAAAAGAAAGTTGTGTATAAAACAAAATATGCCTCAATGAAAGGAGATTGAGATGAAGTCCCGTACAAAGATGGTATCCATAGATTAAGGACAAATCAATTACATAATTTTGGGTGAAAAATATAAATACACCCAATATAAGTGGATATTAAGTGTAAAACAATTAGAGATCATCCACACATATTCATGGCACGAAATAATAAAGAATTAGAGGTTTAACCCAAAGAATTGAAATTGGGTTAAGAAGTTCCCTTACAGAAATTTGACAGCCTAACGACGTCACTTTAAAGTTTAGAAAATGATTTGATGAGAGATAAAACATGTATCTCATCACTTGGACATAACATTTACAACAATAAGGATATATAAGAACATATCCCAACATAAGAATATGTAAATTAAAATACCTAACAAAAAAAGAAGTCTTTTAAAAAGAGGAGGGTAAAGGGTTCCCTTACCGATTTGGGTAACTTTCAAAACGTACACCCCATGAAATAAGGGTCATTCAATGAAGTTGTAAATACTCATAAATTAAGTTATATTACACAATGAATACAATCATGGGCAGTAAATACACCACACAAAAGGAAATAGTGGAAAATGTAGCCTGAATCTCACGGGAACAAAAAGTGAGATAAAAAAACCCCCTTACCTCGTTGTTATCAATCGAGTCGTATGATCAAAAGATAATAAACACCAAAAGAGTCAAATAATACCATGAATATAAATAGAATCCTGATTATATATATATAATGGAATACACAATACACCACATGCAATAAATAAGTTGTGAACAATGGAAATCTCACGGAATTAAAAGTGAGATAAGAAATCCCTTACGAAAATTCGGCAGCCTAACGACGTCACATAAAACACACAATAATGGATTTATGAGATAAAATAGGGTCTCTCATCATATGAACATAAAAATTAAAGTAATAGGAATATAAAATAACATCCCCCAACATATGAAAGAGGAGCTTAAAAGAAGTGACACAAAAGAGAGTACTTAAAAAGAAAAATAGAGGTAGGATCCCTTACCTCAAGTCCGACTTGTCTTGTTCGTTTATTTATATTCCTTTATAATAAATTTTGGTCAATTTATAATTTCTTACGGACCTCCTTTAAATTATATTATTAAATTAGTATAATAATTTTATAATAATTAGTTAATTATGTGAGTTCATATCATGTGTTTCTGTAGATGTTTGGTACATGAGTCAAAAATGATCGTGTTTGAAAATAATTGTCCATGTAGTTATAAGTACATCATCTCCAGAATAGTATTAATTTTTTAAATATCATATATATCTAGTAAATATTAATTTTATACTATTCCCTAACATTTGGAGATAAAAAGAAATGAAATTCACCATTCATGGAGACGATAGGTCGTACGTACGCATGAACGCTACTTTCATTTCTTTGTCATATTAATGGAATTAAAAATAAATGATAGATATTTATATTATAATTCCAGTATAATATATATGTTATATAAGTCACATAAGTTCATTAATTTCATTCTTTATACATTCCATGTATTGCATGAACGAGTCACATCACTTGAGGGGGCGGTAGTCCACACTTCCTCATATGAAATTATCGCATTTGTACAACATGCAAAGAAGAAAGGTATGTTTTAAATATTAAATACATAAGCATAGAGAGGAAATAAATATAATATATATCATATATAAATATATTGACATAATAATGGCCACCATGAGAGTTTTTAATATAAGTTTGAACAATCATCATTTCGTGAGGCAGTAATTCACCACCAACAGAAACAGTATGTTTTTTAACAATTAGACGAAGTTTTGTGTAAGTGTAGATCGAATAATTATCATAAAAGCATCCTAGTATATTGAATATACTATTTTTGTTACAAAATAAAGGAATAAAAAGAGTTTAAGGGGTTGTAGAAGCAAAAAAAATAATAGAATATAAGAGAAGACATTACCGTTAAATCAGGTAACTCTTTTTGAATTCAGCCAAAGGCTTCCTTGGGAAGACTTCTGCCCAACATGGGGCTTCTAGGAGTAAGATAGGGATGTTGGGATACAATATTATTAGAGTTTGGTCAATCCAAGGGCTTGATAGGTGTGGGTTAGGGGGTAGATGTGGGGGTCTTTTATAATGGGTAGGAGGGTCACTTTTGGAAAGACTTGGAAAGTTACTTTATTATAAAATGCGTTTCAGATTTTAAAGGTACCACAATTATATATTTCGAGGATAAGGTGATAAGGGTTATAAATACACCCATAAAATAGGTTTTTGACAAGTTTAAGTCTTAGATTTTACATTATCTTATCATTTTATTAAAATCGTTCATTAATGAGGTAATCACTGCATCATCGCGGTGTCATAAATAAATTTATATATTTAATGTCTAAAAATTATAAAAAAATACCATCATGTAGGAAATCCTTTTAGATTTACAATGAAAATTTATAGTAAAATATATAATTTATTTAAAATATATTAAAATAGTTTTACTTAGGATATACAAACCTTTTTTATATTTCCTTTCTTTTAAAAATAATATGATAAAAAGTCATTATCACACTGAAGTGATTCCATAGGGCCCCAAAGTTGGAAAAAGGCATCACATGGTCGTCCATGATACCAACAATAGAATTAGGACACATTTTTTGGTCATTTTATATTTTTATGATATTATTTTATTACCCTTTACTACCTGATTACTAATTAAACACGATAATTAAAGATAATTACCGTCATTACTATTTATAATGTCCAAAAACAAAATATTCTTAATTAAATAATTTGGACCTTCTAATTACAAATATGGAATCCATTTTATCAAATTAAAAACATAGAAACTTCTGTAATTATTTTAATAATAATTCCTGTTTCCCAAAAACAAAGGCGGGTTTTTAGGAAGTAAAATCTATCAAAAGATTGATTTGTTTTTATATCCAATTTAAAAGTGAAATTACATAAAATGACCAAAATTGTATTAAATGAAAAAAAATATAATTCAATTACACTTTAAAACAAATTAAAAGTAAAATCTAACCATATAATTAAATTAGATAAAAAGGCAGTTTTGAAGTAAAATGTAGTATTTTTCACTATTCATTAAAAATAAACATTTTTCAGAAAAATACCAAAAATTTATCCAAAGTAAATTTTATATTCCAAATTAAAAAATGATGTAAATTTTAACAAATTCAAAACACAGAAGTTTCATTAATTAATTTTATAATTAATTCCCGCTGGGAAAACAAATAGCGTGTTTTTAGGAAACAATATCTATCGAAAGATTGACACTTGTTTATGTCCATTTTCAAAGTAAAATTAATTATAATGTTCACCATCGGATTAAATGGTAAAAATATATTATAATTTCACTTTAAAAATAATTAAAAATATAATCTAACCATATAAATAAATTATATTAAATATTGGTTTTGAATTAAAATACAACATCATTCGCTATTCATTAAAAAAGGAACTTTATCGAAAAAATACCAAAAACATACGAAAAGTAAATTTTGATAGCCCGATTCAAAAGAAGGATTTTATTTTGTCAAATATAACATATAAAATTTTCAAAAAGTGGGTTTAAAAAGGGTTTTCCATCAAAAGGCGGTTAATCGACCTTTTGAAGAATATTAGAATATTTACGCTTAAAATAAGATTCATTCCCATTTTAGGCCTCTAAAATTTATTGGATAAAAGAAAAAATATTTGAAAAACATATATAATAATTTTTTAGTTAGTTCTGTTCATTCCCACCATTACAACGGCTAGGCGTTAATTTCCATTTAAAATAATATTATTTTATTATTATTGTGCAACGTAAGATTTCAAATAAACTTGTTGTTGCGTATTGGGTACGCCATAGAGCATAGCATTACCTTTAAAGTAATATTAACATTTTATTCACAAATATTGATAAATATGAGAATTTCATATTCTTTATTTACCCAGTATGTTACATCCTTCCCCCCTCTTGGGAATTACGTCATTGCAATTTAAAAATTGGGTTCGAAAACTTTATTGAAAGCCCCGCATTGGAAAAGGAGTAAATTCAACTATCACTTTAAAAGACAGAAAGAAAAGTAAAAAGGTCACCAGAGAAAACAGATACTAGTATTCCATGAAAACATGGATATAGAGGAGAAAACAAACCATCAAGTTCTGATGGAGAGGGATGGGAAAATATGTCTAGGAGAAATTTAACCACCAGAAAATCACATACTTGTGATGGGTTAAACGGTATTTGATTCCCCAGTAGGAAAATTTAACAGAAAAAGTTTTTGTTTTAAGTTACTTTTCATTGAGGAATTTATTTATGGGATTAACTAAAACATAAGAAAACATACTTACTTGTCGTGTAGACTTTCATCTCTTACTATATTTCTTACACAAACCCAAATTTTCTCCAAAAGGTGAGTATTTAGGATGACTTCTTCACATTAAGAGCACTACAATCAACTTCTAGAGAATCACCTAATCCACAAAAGGGAACTATATATTTCCCATGTCTTTACACCTTAACCAAAACCAAAATTGTTAGTATAAGACCAGATAATCACAAAAAAAATAATCTTTTACAAAAATAAAAACTAATATTAATCTCCAAAATTTGTCAAACAACCCAAAGTTCAACAGAGACCGTTCAATACAAAATTTCACTTAAAATTATTCCAAAATAAACCAAACAATGATTGAAACCCAAATCTCTGAAGGATTTAATCACATATTCTTCCAAGGTAAATCATAGCATTTATCTCCAAATATAATCAGTTGCTCTTAAAGTATCATGCTGAAAAGTAATTAACCTAATCACATATCTTCCATGACAGGTTAATAATTTCCATATATAACCCAAAATAAACTTATTCCATATTCATAATACTATCTAACTATAAATAGTTAGTCATACTAACCAGGGTCTTTACGTAGTCCAGTGGTAGGCAATAAATTCCAGTCGCACTTTGGTTGTGGGTTCGATTCCCGCAGCTTCATCCGACGTGACGGGTTGTCACATGGTCTGAATGTTGTCCTTTTTCCAAAACTATATAATTCTTAAAACATTCCCCAAAAAGAGATAAAATCTTCAAAAATAACCATAACATAATTAACCTCAAGTTTATCTCTGGCCTTTCATTTTCCATCATAACATATAGTAACCCATAATTACCTCAAAAGTAAGGATCATGTAAAACCTAATGGTTAACTTTATAATTATTACCTGAAAATCTACATCGAGTTGGTTCTCTCTTACATGATGCATTAGAGAACTCACCAAGGTTCAAGTGGTTAATCATGACTTCTGATAGTTGGTTGAGAATAACCACAAGAGTTCTCATTGCATCTTCCATATCATTCAGTTGTTTTTTCAGAAAACCGTCATAGTTTTCTTCACATCGACTATTACTTTGGTGCCTGCTAGATCTAGACATTTATTAAAACCAAAAAGGTCAGTGTGAGTATATCAAAAAAATCATCATGTACTAAAGATGAAGATAAACACTCATAACAGTGACTCCATCTAATATAATAACCATTGTGGTTATACACAACTTGTCACTTATGCTTAAACAACACTCTAACCTCTAATGTTATCTAAACTGACCTCTGTTACCAACTATAAGGACCCGACCATAAAAAATTACTTAATATTGAATTAAATGAATAATTCACATTGAAGATCTTCTCAAGTTTATAGTTTTAGAGAATTAGGACATAATTATTAAATCTCAAAAGATTACAAATTAGACACTACTACTATAACTGATTTTTCACCATAATAAAAAAATCCCTAAATAAAACGAGAGTTATTTTCTTGATATAAATCTTCTTGAATACTTCCTTTCTCTTACCCTTCCTTATAACCTATGAAAAACATTTCAGAGTCTTGGGGTGAGCATAAAAATCTCAGTAAGGGTTATAACAATAATGAAACGAAACATTAACCCGACAATAAATACAAATCAATGAAACCAAAACTTTCAATCATAACATACCTTCTGAAATCATAATATTTATGTATAACTCCTAGAAATCATAAGACATAAAGGTAACTTGAGGCATTCATAACATTCTTATGTAGGTAGTAACCCTCATGGTCACATTTGAAATACCCATCACAGTATATTTCTTAAATCTCTTCGGAGAAACCATAGAATTTAACTCCTTCATGTTACCCAATACATTGGAGAGATATCACGGGCTCAACCGCCCTTATTTTATCACAGAACCACTCGTCTTCATAAACAATTCCCAAGAACCATAACGTAATCGTATCACATAAAACATGCATGAAGGAAACATAACATTTCCAAATTTCAATCACAAGATATCAAAAAACACTGATATAATCAAAACATTATCAAAACCATTTTCAATACCAGAATAAAAAAAAGGAAAACATGGTATTTATTTTTCATTTAAAAAAGTTATGGCTTGTAGAGGTAGTCAAAACTCAACTAATGGTCACGACGGCGGAGAAATCGTTGTCGCCGCATACGTAAGACAAAAACATTCCCTTTTGTCATTTAGTAAAACACTTGGTATAAAAATATTCCTTTTGAATAAAAGTAAAAGTAAAAGGGTTTTAGACACCATGTAAAAGAAATTTGTGTATAAAACAAAATATGCCTCAATGAAAGGAGATTGAGACGAAGTCCCGTACAAAGATAGTATCCTTAGATTAAGGATAAATCAATTACATAATTATGTGTGACAAATATAAATACACCCAATATAAGTGTATATTATGTGTAAAACAATCATAGTTCATCCACACATATTCATGGCATGAAATAACCAAGAAGTAGAGGTTTAACACAAATAATTGAAATTGGTTTAAGTTCCCTTACAGAAATTCGACAGCCTAACGGCGTCACTTTAATGTTTAGAAAATGAGTTGATGAGAGATAAAAAGTGTATATCATCACTTGTACATAACATTTACAACAATAATGATATATAAGAACATATCTCAACAAAAGAATATGTAAATTAAAATACCTAACAAAAAAAATAAGTCTTTTAAAAAGAGGAGGGTGAAAGGTTCCCTTACCGATTTGGTTAACATTCAAAACGTACACCCCATGAAATAAGGGTCATACAATGAAGTTGTGAATACTCATAAGTTAAGGTATATTACACAATTAATACAATAATGGGTAGTACATACACCACACAGAAGTAAATAGTGGCAAATGTTGCATGAATCTCACGAAAACAAAAAGTGAGATAAAAAACCCCTTACCTCGTTGTTATCAATCGAGTCGTATGACCAAAAGATAATAAAAACCAAAAGAATCACATAATAACATGAATATAACTAGAATAATGATTATATATATGAAATGGAAGTACAAAATACACCACATGAAATAAATAAGTGGCGAACAATGGAAATATCACGGAATTAAAAGTGAGATAAGAAATCCCTTACAAAAATTCGGAAGCCTAAGGGCGCCACATAAAACATACAATAATGGATTGATGAGATAAAATAGGGTCTCTCATCATATGAACATAAAAATTAAATTAATAGGAATATAAAAGAACATCCCCCAACATATGAAAGAGGAGATTGAAATTAGTGACACAAAAGAGAGTACTTAAAAAGAAAAAGAGAGGTAGGATCCCTTACCTCAAGTCTGACTTGTCTTGTTCGTTTATTTATATTCCTGAATAATAAACATTGTTTAATTTATAATTTATTAAGGACCTCCTTTAAAGTTTATTATTCAATTAATATAATAATGTAATAATAATTAGTTAATTATGTGAGTTCATATCAAATGTTTTTGTCGATGTTTGGCACATGAGTCAAAAATGAACGTGTTTGAAAAGAATTGTCCGTGTAGTTATAAGTACATCATCTCCAGAATAGTATTAATGGTTTAAATATCATCTATATCTAGTAAATATTCATTTTATACTATTCCCTAACATTTGGAGATAAAAATAAATTAAATGCATCGTTCATGGAGACGGTAGTCCGTATGTACGCATGAACGCTACTTTCATTACTTTGTCATATTAATGGAATTAAAAATAAATTATATTTATATATATTATTATTATAGTATAATATATATGTTATATAGGTAAAATAAGTTCATTAATTTTATTCTTTATACATTCCATGTTTTGCATGAAGGAGTCACATCACTTGAGGGGGCGGTAGTCCACACTTCCTCATATGAAATTATCACATTTTCACAACATGCAAAGCATAATATGTTTTAAATATAAAATACAGAAGCATAGAGAGAAAATAAAGATAATATATATGATATATAAATATAGTGACATCATAATGGCCACCATGAGAGGTGTTAAAAGAAGTTTGAACAATCATCGTTTCGTGAGGCATTAATTCACCACCCATAGAAGCAGTATGTTCTTTAACCATTAGACGGAGTTTTGTGTAAGTGTAGCTAGAATAATTCTCATATAAAACATCCTATTATATTTAAGATACTGGTTTTTTTACAAAAGAAAGGAATAAAAAGATTTTAAGGGGTTGGAGAAGCAAAATAATACAATATAACATAAGAGAAGACATTACCTTTTAATCGGGTAACTCTTTTTTATTTGAGCCAAAGGCTTCCTTGGGAAGACTTCTGCCCAATGTGAGGCTTCTAGAAGTAAGAGAGGGATGTGGGGAGACAATATTAGTAGAGTTTGGGCGATCCAAGGTCTTGAGAGGTGTGGGTAAGGGGGTAGATGTGGGGGTCTTTTATAAGAGGGAGGAGGGTCACTTTTGGAAAGTCTTGTAAAGTTACTTCATTATAAAATGCGTTTCGGATTTTAAAGGTCCCAAAATTATATATTTCTTGGATAAGGTGATAAGAGTTAGAAATACACCCATAAAATAGGTTTTTTACAAGTGTAAGTATTCTATTTAACATTATCTTTTCATTTTATTTAAATCGTTCATTAATGAGGTAATCACTGCATCATCACGGTGTCATAAATAAATTTATATATTTTATGTCTAAAAATTATAAAAAAAATACCATCATGTAGGAAATATTTTTAGATTTAAAATGACTATATATAGTCAAAGATATCATTTATGTAAACGAAATTAAAATTGGTTTACTTAGGATATACAAACCTTTGTTATATTTCCTTTCTTTAAAAAATAATATGATAAAAAGTTACTATCACACTAAAGTGATTCCATGGGGCCCAAAAGTTGTCACAAGGAATACCATGGTCGTACATGACACCACCAATATCATTAAGACACATTTTGGTGTCATTTTATATTTTTATGATGTTATTTTATTACCCTTAACTACCTGATTACTAATTAAACACGATAATTAAAGATAATTACCATCATTAATATTTATAAGGTCCAAAAACAAAATATTCTTAATCAAATAATTTGTACCCTATAATTCCAAATATGGAATACATTTTATCAAATTACAAATGTAGAAATTGCAGTAATTATTTTAATAATAATTCCCGTTTGCCAAAACCAAAGACGGGTTTTTAGAAAGTAAAATCTATCAAAAGATTGATTTTTTTTATGTCCAATTTTAAATTGAAATTACATAAAATGACCAAAATTGTATTAAATGATAAAAATATAATTAATTTACACTTTAAAACCAATTAAAGGGATAATCTAATTATATAATTCAAATAGATGAAAATGCAATTTTGAGGTAAAATGCAGTATTTTTCACTATTCATTAAAAATGAACATTTGTCAGAAAAATACCAAAAAATTATCCAAAGTAAATATTATATTCCAAATTCGAAAATGATATCAATTTTACCAAATTCAAAACACAGAAGTTTCATTAATTAATTTTATAATTAATTCCCACTGTCAAAACAAATAGCGTGTTTTTATGAAACAATATCTATCGAAAGATTGGCACCTGTTTATGTCCAATTTCAAAGTGAAATTAATTATAATGTCCACCATATGATTAAATGGAAAAAATATATTCTAATTTCACTTTAAAACCAATCAAAAAGACAATCTAACCATATAAATAAATTATATTAAATGGAGGTTTTGAATTAAAATACAACATCATTCACTATTCATTAAAAAATGAACTTTATCGGAAAAATACAAAAAACATACAGAAAATAAATTTTTATGTCTCCATTCTAAAGAAGGATTTTATTTTGTCAAATATAACATATAAAATTGTCAAAAATATGATTTAAAAGGGGTTCGTCATCAAAAGGTGATTAATCGACCTTTTAAATAATATTAGAATATTTACGCTTAAAATTGGATTCATTTGAATTTTAAGCCTCTAACATTTATTAGATAAAAGTAAAAATATTTGAAAAACATATATAATCATTTTGTAGTTGGTTCCGTTCATTCCCGCCATTACAATGGCTAGGCGTTAACTACCATTTAAAAGAATATTATTTTATTATTAGTGTGCAACGTAAGATTTAAAAGAAACTCGTTGTTGTGTATTGGGTACGCCATTGAGCATAGTGTTCCCTTTAAAGTAATATTAACATTTTATTCACAAATATTGATAAATATGAGAATTTCATATTCTTTATTTACTCGGGATGTTACATCCTTCCCCCTATTGGGAATTGCGTCCTGTCAATTTTAAAATTGGGCTTGAAAACTTCATTGAAAGACCCACATTGGAAAAGGAGTAAATACACCAAACAAAAGTAAATAGTGGCAAATGTATCATGAATCTCACAGGAACAAAAAGTGAGATAAAAAAACCCATTACCTCGTTATTATCAATCGAGTCGTATGACCAAAAGATAATAAACACCAAAAAAATCACATAATACCATGAATATAAATATAATCATGATTATATATATGAAATGGAAGTACACAATACACTACATTAAATAAATAAGAGGCGAACAATGGAAATCTCACGGAATTAAAAGTGAGATAGGAAATCCCTTATGAAAATTTGACAGCCTAACAACGCCACATAAAACTTACAATAATGGATTGATGAGATAAAATAAGGTCTCTCATCATATTAACATAAAAAGTAAATTAATAGGAATATACAAGAACATCCCCCAACATATGAAAGAGGATCTTAAAAGAAGTGACACAAAAGAGAGTACTTAAAAAGAAAAAGAGAGGTAAGATCCCTTACCTCAAGTCCGACTTGTCTTTTTCGTTTATTTATATTCCTGAATAATAAACTTTGGTCAATTTATAATTTATTAAGGAACTCCTTTAAATTTTATTATTCAATTCATATAATAATGTTATAATAATTAGTTAATTATGTGAGTTCATATCAGATGTTTTTTTTGATGTTTGGTACATGAGTCAAAAATGATCGTGTTTGAAAAGAATTGTCCATGTAGTTATAAGTACATCATCTCCAGAATAGTATTAATGGTTTAGATATCATCTTTATCCAGTAAATATTCATTTTATACTATTCCATAACATTTGTAGATAAAAAGAAATGAAATGCACCGTTCATGGAGACGGTAGGTCGTATGTACCAGAGGAACAGACCGGCCACGGAGTATCATTGCACTATGATCAACAATCCTGATAGGATGCTCCTCGAACCATGAATCCTGCTCCAGCTCAACCTCCTTGGGTTGAAAAACATGAGATGGGTCTTAGAAATAGCGGAAGAATTGAGAAACATGGAAGATGTCGTGTATAGCCTGGTACCTCTGAGGCAATTGCAACCTATAAGAAAACAACCCGACTCTCTCCAGAATCTCAAATGGCCCGACGTATCTCAGTGAAAGCTTAACATGTCTTTTGATCCTCTTGTGTCCCAACCTCGGGGTTACACGTAAGAAAACCTGATCCCCGACCTTAAACTCTAAAGGTCGTCTTCGCTGATCAGCATAAGATTTATGCCGAGACTGTGCAGTAGCCATCCTCTTCCAAATCAACTCCACCTGCTCCATGGTATCCTGAACAAGACAAGGTCAAAGCATAGCTTCCTCTCCTAACTCCGGCCAAAATAAGGGTGATTGGAATAGTCTACCATACAAGGACTCTTAAGGTACCATCTGAATAGTTGCTTGAAAACTATTATTGTAGGAAAACTCCACTAGAGGTATATGTCTCTCCCAAGAACCTCCAAAATCAAGGACACATGCTCGTAGAATGTACTCTAGCACCTGAATCGTGTGCTCTGATTGGCCATCTATCTAGGGATGGTAAGTTGTACTCAGAAGTACCTGTGTACCCAAATCCCTCTGTAGCCCTTGCCAGAAATGAGACATGAAGTGGGCATCTCTATCTGAAATGATAATACTCAGAACCCCATGCAAGCATACAATCTCACAGATGTACAACTGTCCAATATCATCAACACCGAAGGTCTCCTTAATCAGTAAGAAGTGATAAACCTTCGTGAGACTATCAATGAAAACCCTGGCCACGTCATTCCCTCGAGGAGATCTCGGTAACCCTATCACAATGTCCATCGCGACATCATTCCACTTCCACTCCGGAATGGGTAGCTTCTGTTAAAGCCCTGTTGGTCGCTAGTGCTCTTCCTTCACCTGCTGACAGGTGGAACATCTCATGAAAAAACCAGCAATATATCTCTTAATACCTGACCACCAATACTAGTAGTTTGGATCACGATACATCTTGGTAACTCTAGGATAAACTATCCAGACTGAGGAATGAAAGTCTCACTTCATCTCCTCGCGTATATCTGTTGGCACCCATACGCGTCCCTGGAAACACAAGATCTCATCCTCTCCTATGGTCCATCCCGGAACAGGGTCCTCTCCTAACACGATTTCCTGTTGGACTAGGCCTTCAGAATCTGATAACTGCCTCATCCGAACTCAGTCGAGAAGCATAGAGGTAACACATATATAAGATAGGAAAGTCTACCCATGTTTGTCGTGCACCTCCAAATTCATCTTAGAGAACAGATCCATAAGCTTCCACTTACTGTTGGCCTCCTGAACTGTCTGTATCTGAGTCCTCCTGCTCAGTGCACCATCTACTACATTTCCTTTCCTAGGTGTATAGGCAAGCTCGAAATCGAAAGACTGTAGGTACTCAACCCACCTCTTCTGTCTCATATTCAAGTCATGCTACGTGAAGATGTACTTGAGGCTCTTTTGGTCAGTATACACTGCAAAATTCTCTCCCATAAGATAATGTCTCCATCAACGCAAAGCATGAACAAATGCAGCCAACTCCAGGTCATGTGTAGGATAGTTCCTCTCATGTGGCCTCAACTGCCGAGATCAGTAATCAACAACACGATCCTCTTGCATAAGCACTGCTCCAAGCCCAATGCCAGATGCATCACAGGAAACTATATAACTCATGCCTGGATCTGGAAAAACTAGAATCGGTATTTAATTCAATCTCTCTTTCAACTCCTGGAAGGCTGAATTGCAGGATTCGGACCAAACATACTTCATCCTGTTCTTATTCAAGCCCATAAATGGCACTTCTAGGTGTGAGAAGTTCTGTATAAACAACCTGTAGTAACCATCCAGCCCTAAGAAACTCTGTACCTCGAAGACGTTCTTCGGCTACTCCCAGGTGACTACTGCTATCACCTTCTCTGGGTCTACTGATACTCATGTCTCTGAGATGACATGACCCATGAAGTGAACCTTATCCGTCCAAAAGTGGCACTTTGATAGCTTAATATATAACTGATTCTCCTCAGTGTACTCAAAACGATCTCAAGATGGGTAGCATGGTCGTGTCGAGTGTGAGAGTACACAAAGATATCATCCACGAAAACCACTATGAATGAATCCATGTAAGGATAGAAAACTCTATTCATCAGCACCATGAAAACTGCTGGCGCGTTCGTGAGACTGAACGGCATAACCAAATACTCATACAGACTATACCTGCTCCGGAAGGCTGTAAGAGGTATATCAGATGGTCTGACATGCAACTGATGGTATCCGGATCTCATGTTGATCTTCAAGAACACTCTAGATCCTCTACGCTGATCAAAGAGATCATATATCCATGGAAATGGATATCGGTTCTTGATCGTTAACTCATTCAGCTTCCTATATTCCACACAAAGCCGTAAAGTACCATCCACCTTCTTTGCAAACAGAATGGGTGAACTCCAAGGAGAATTACTAGGTCGAATGAAACCCCTTGCCTACAAATCCTCCAACTTCTTCTTGAGATCCTACAACTCAGGTGTATCCATACTATAAGGAGGAATGGACACCAGTGCCGCTCTTGGAACAATCTCAATAGAAAATTATACCACTCGCTCCTGAGGAAAACATGAAAAGTCTTCTGGAAAGACATCTGGAAAGCGATTAACCACTGGAGGAAAATATATCTGAGAAGTCCCATGGTCATCTAGATATAAGCTAGCGATCTGGGCCGTAGCACCACCCAACCCATGATGCTCTGGTCCCACTCTTCTTGCCTGGACATCCCATTCACCCTTGGGAAGAAAGGATCCGCCCTCCGGTGGTGTAAAACTCACCCTATGGTGATAGCAATCGACAAAGGCCTAGAAGGGAACTAACCAGTCCATCCGGAGAATGACATCATATCCTGTCATTTCCAAAACATAGAGGTTCCATGAAAAACTACACCCACCAACCTCAAGGGGTCAGTCTAAGAACTGACGCACGCTAGCAGTTCTAATTCCCAAGGGAGTGTCTAGCATCATCATATCCTCAGAAGTATAAACAGTAAGTCTAAGGCTTTCCACAGTATGCACATAAAAAAATCTATGAGAAACTTCTATATTGAAAAGTGCAGAGGATAAAACTGAGGCTACTAAAATCGTACCTCGAACTGTAGAAGATCCAAGATCCTGCTCCTGAGGAATCTTCTCTATAGAAAAAGTCTGGCCTGTACTGCGGCCCTTCTTAGCAGCCTGAGATCCTTATACTACTCTTCCCTAAGCCTGAACACTACGTCCACAAACTCTACCTTGGCCTGAATGACCTGAAGAACTCCATCCCCTAGTCTTCTGTAGAACTGGTATTCTTTCTCCTGTACGCGGAGTCGAAACTGATCCTCCTTCACTAGCCATTGGTAGAAGAACCTTGCAGAAGCGCTGCAGATGACCCATCTTTCCGCAAGATCAGCACTGCACTGGGTCCCTCGGGCACTGGGGATTATTATGCCTACTTCTTCCACAAGGATAACCCACCACTTGGTTACTAGAGGAAAGATCCCATTTACCATAAGGAATACCTCTCTTCCTCGATTCACCTCATGTAGACTCTCGGTGGCGCTTCCTGCTGTCTATCTGGAAAGAATTAGACTTGGATACTGAACCACCCTAGTCCCCAGCTCCAGCCTCCCTCAGGTTTCTCTCCGTAATAAGCACCTGGTTTACTATCGGAGTGATATAAGTCAACTGAAATATGTTCACCTATGACCTGATATCTGGTTCGAGGCCTTCCTCAAACTTCCTTGCCAAAAACCGCTCATCATTCCCCAGAAAGGGATTGAAACGCTGTAACTCTATAAAGTATTAGGAATACTCCATAACTGTGGGAGTACCCTGCTGTAGGTTCATGAACTCTCTGGCTCTGTCATCCCTCAGTGTCACAGGGTAGAAGTAGTCGTATAACGTATGATGAAACTCATCCCAAGCCATAGCCTGTTGGGGCCCTGTATGAAAAACCACATCCCACCATCTCTTGGTGGAATCTCACTGCATATAAGTCGCGAGCTTCACTCTCATCTCCGGAGGTGTCTCCAGATGCTCGAAGATGGACAGAACGGATTCTAGCCATGACTTCATAGCCTGTGGTCCTCCATCCCCTGTGAATGTGGGAGGGTGCTGCTGCTGAAAAATCGGCGTCAGCTCTACCATAGACGGGGTAGGATGCTGAGCTTCCTGTAAGGTCTGCATGAATCTCATGAAACCCTCTCTAAACTGAGCATCGTCACTAGTGTCTGGAATCACTGCAGGTGCCATGTCCGGAACGATAGGCGGAACTACCGGTAGTCCCTGATCTGCTGTATCAGGCGTACGGTAACTACCCGGTTCCTAAGGTGCAACGGGAGGACGTCTTGGTTCCATAACTCTGAAAGGCCAAAAGCACACTTTCATTAATCATGAACACAGATGAAACTTATGAGAGAAAAATAGAACAGGATAGAAAAACTTTAAAATGTGGGAAAACATGACTACAAGGCGTGTTTCTTAAAAGTTTACCCTGGGCGTGTAACTTGGCCATACATAGTTGTGTAAACCACCTGGCTACATGGCATGTTCTTAAACTACATGGCGTGTAATAACCATTTTCCTCCCTGCCCGTTCACTTCTACACAACTGGGAACACGGACTGTCCCAGCAGGAAACTACACGACGTGCTTGTCCGCTACACGGCGTGTCCTTAAGATCACTCCCATGTTCGTGTCATTAGTCACAGGGACTGGTAAACAAGACACTACTACACAGCGTGTCAAAGGAGACACGACATGTACTTGACATGCCTTACCTGGCCAGTGTTGTTAGTGACACGACCTGAAACACAATTGACACTACACGGCATGTTCCATATGGACACGGCATGTACGCAGAAGGATTACACCAACCCGTGCTGTTGGCTACATGGCAGGCTACATCGTCAACTATACTCGGCGTGTTCCCAAGGGACACGGTGTGCACATGAAGGAAAACCATGGACCGTGTTGTTCATGACATGTTCGGATGCCTATTCCAAACTACACGGTGTGCTAAGATGGTACACGACGTGATCCTACAGGAAACTTTACAACCCCGTGTCTCTGACCAACACAGTCAGGGACACGACTAAAAACTACACGGTGTGTATGCATAAAGTATACACTATGTATTCTGGGTTTTTCCGGATAGTAACCTTAGAACTGCACCGGAGCCCAGAAAACACAAAAAACAAGTGTTAAGGTGGAAAATTCTGATCCAAGGGGGCCCATACTCCCCACGAATCAAAGCTTGGAATCATAACAATGGATATAACAAGTAAAAAGTATAACAACTCACGATCTACAAAAAACCGATCCTGGAGGGCCCATAACACCTCTAAGACCAAATTTTGGCATCCATGATAAAGAAGCTATAAAAAAACGATACCCTATCAACATATCAAGTATTCTATCACATCAGTTATCACAACAGCATGCATCTTCTATCACAAATTCTATCACAACAGCATGCAAATTCTAATGAAATATAGTTGGCATGGGAAAATGCATGACATGTGATTTTCTAATAAGTGCCTATATGATGCATGGGATGGCATACCCACATCTCATCGGGTTGCAACAAAATAGAACCACAATAATATAAACAGTAATATCACAAAACAAGTTCACCACCCAATGGTTAAATCAATTAAATTGTATCATTTTCAAAAACTCAAAAATTGCAATATTCGAGGTAATCTAGATTTTTTTCCTATACATGGGTTCTAGAACACTGGGGAAAAACTATTTACCATTTACCTATTCTGTCCTATCCCTATCTAATGTCTCTAAACAGCAAGTCAATAGAAAAGGAAGAACCTCGCTCTGATACCACTTTGTAACGACCTGAATCTGGAGCCACTCAACTGGTTCCCCATACCCAATTCTCCACATGAAATCACGCATGTTTCCCCAAATTCCAAAGTCTGCTGACTAGAAGCGATGGCCTTGGTGAGACATTGGGGGAACTATTCCCTCATTTGTTAAGGTATACAAAGAAATGGTAATAACAGACAATAGCGGAAGCAGTAAAGAGCATACAATGACTGAAAATAAACAGCAGAAGAAATGTATAATATAATAATGATGAAAATGATGTAGCTGGTACAAGTATCTAAGGAAATTATCAAACACAACAACTTTCTAAAATACAACTGAGAAGAAATTAATAAAATTAAACCGAAACTATAGCAGCATCGCAAGCCCAGGATCGGTCCTATGCTCTCCATCTCCAACCAGCAATCATGTACCTAAAGTAAAAGGGCCACAATCCCTATCCACACCTGCAACAATATAAAATGTTTAGGCCAAAAAGAAGGACCCAAATAGGGTGTGAGACTAATCCCAGTAGGCAACCACCACAAGATCTATGCCCTACTATCAATGAGCAATTTAGCAAAAGTAAATGAAATAAATGTAGCAGAGAAACAGGAGTACACTAAGTAAACAATCCTACAAATCTCCATACACATTAAATTAGTAATTCAATTTATTCATTTAATTATCACCGAAGGAATCTAGCAACAGATCTATATTCCCCAAGCATAACAAGTAACACAACAGGTATCTCAGCAGACTACCTAAACTATAAACAATACAGAACACAAGCTTGTTCTTTGGCTTGGTAGACTCATCACAACCAACCAAACAATATTCTCACTGACTCTCTGGGTGGCTCATGCTGGCAGACCCCTATAGTCAAGTAATCATACAAGGCATAGACAATATGGGAAGCACTCAACATAAATTCACCTATGGTCTTACAATGGAAGCTATAGACTCTCTGAGGAAGCACTTCCATCTAATTCCCATGATTCTCGCTCAAATTTACCCAAAAGAAGAAGTTAAGATGGTATTTGTAGTCTATCTTTGGTTGTCGAATCCTCAGAGACCTAAGAAGTAACCTGTAGACATGTACATTATATGGATTGTTTTTTTCTATGAAGTGGCCAACTTGGGTTGATTTTATATGGGTTTAAAGAAACTCTAAGATACTTAAGTGAATTCAATTTAAAATAATGAGTTTATCCTAGGTTATCACTTGGGGTGGATTAGACGTATTCCCTTCTCAATTATTTCAATTTCTTATATTTGAGTTGAGTTCATTTAAGGAGATCAAAAAATTTCATCACTTACTGATTTTATACCAACACACCATAATACTAATCATCTATACACTTTAATGATCAAAGTTTTGATCACTTCAGGGTAAATTTTTGTATTAGCACTTGAATTGTGTGGCCTTAAATTCAACAAGGACGATGGAGTTTAAAAATCATCAAATAAAAATCTCAATTAAAGAAGTGATTAGACATTAATGGGGTGATAAATAACATCCAATCCAGCCCCTTTATACTCCCTTTGATCAACCCATAAGTGGGTTAGACGTCCATTTATTCTATGGTTTCAATGGAAGCGGAAAGTAGACTCATGAGGGAGGAAATGGAGAAGTAAAAAAACACAATAAAATAACAATCACTCCACTGTTGTGTGATAACCTCACAAGGTTTGGTATGAAAAAGTTCACACCTTGAAACAACGGTATCAAAGTGATAAGGAGAATAACAAAATAATAATAGAAGAAGAACTTTTTTTAAGAAACAAGGATGAATTAATACAACTTACATGTGGAAGACAAATTTGAGACATCAAAACTGCATCATAACATTACAATGAAACCAAGAAACAAAGATTAAAAACTCATTCACCACCACTACCTTAAATAGTCATTTTGGGAGTCTTGGGTCGAGCCTCAAACAGTACAAAAGATCCCACTTGAGTATGGTAGGCCTAGGGTGGTGGAAAGTAAGGGAGGGGAGACTTTTCTACCGTTGACCCGAGGTGGCAGCCAAATTGCTTCTACCGGACAGACACGCTTGGATGACCTTCTATATGGCCGAATCAGAGTGATACATATAATAAGAAAATAGAGCCCCAGATTTCTACAACCCTCCTGTAAACTTTGGTCCCATTTGGAGTTTTGGTTTGGGAAATATGATTATATTAGTGGACTTTTTTTATGGGACGCAGAATCTGGCCTAGAATTTTATCCCAAACTTGGGCCGCATAAATGACCACAATGGAAGCCGAATTAGCATTGGATACTTAAGAGTTATTTGTTCCTATACATGTATTTTAGTATCCCACGAAATTTGGGATTCATTGAGCCGGTATGTTGGGCCCCATATTCTCATCAGTGGTCTGGTCTCAAATCTGCCTTCTCCAGATTTGTTTCTTTTCATCGCCAAATATCTCCATCATCCGTTATGAATCATCCATTGATCCCTGAATGAAAAATGTTTAAATTGAAGTGAAGATCCATTTCAAAAAATATCAAATTAAAATATTGATAATTACATTCCTTATAATCAGATGAATCATTGGTCCTAAATTGGTGTACATTAGGCATGAAGTGCACAAATGATGATAATGGATGTTCAAAATCAAAATCCACTAACTCGGGCCCATAAGATCAAAAATTAACTTTTAATAACATTAAAATGTAATTAAAATACATGTTTTTATGGGATAATCACACCCCCAACTTCATATTTTCTAGTCCTAAGAAAAAAATTCAATGATTTTATTTGAATTTCTTTCTTCAAACACATTATAACAAATAGTGCTCACAATGTAAACTGCACACAAATATATCTTTATAACCTATCAAAATAATTTAAAACAAGATAAATTTAAAATCAGATCCCAATCTCAAGCCCATTCCTTTGATTAAATCCATCATCATACTTCATCCAACTCAATTAGGTGTAATGATGTGTTGTGAATCACAATAGATATGGGGGTTCATTTTCATTCAAGTGGGAAATCATAGAAGCGCTAGGTGGAATCACATTTAATCCTAATATGAGTATTCTTCATTCCTTTTTTTTGGATTTTTTTTTGAAATATTTCCATAGTAATTGAGATTGTAGTTAATCAAATTAACCCATGTATCCAGACTTTGTCGATGACTCCAAAACTCAAAGGCCTTAGGGCACCAAGTGAAGCCCACATACTCAGGCATCGTCTCGAGTTAACTTAATCAAAAACAAATTCATATTACCATAAATAGAGATAGAGTGAAAAAATCAGGGCTAGATAACTCAGGATTCACAATCCCCAAGTTCTGAAAGCCTCGCATTTTATCAATCCATTGCTCTACACGATTTTTTTTTTATTTTTATTTTTATTTTTTATTTTTTTTATTTTTTTAATTTTTTTTTAATTTTTTTTGAATACTCATATTATTAATAAAAATCAAACCAGCCTATGCTATTTATTATGGAACCCCAAAAATTCAAATTAGTACCCCACAGTCTAGTGGACATGCATTGTGGAATTTTGATTTAATTGATGAAAATAAAAATGATGAAAATTTTCATTGGACAACCAAACTTCAAAAATAAATTCTTTTAAACTTAATCATGAATTAAATTAAAAGTCAAGGAAATAAAAATTATTTTCTATGTAGTTTTAATGTGAGAAAAGATGTTATTATATGAATGATAAAGGAATTTTACTTTACTTCTTTTATCATTTTTTTAACAAACATTTTGTTTCCACACCCCCCAACTTAGAATGAAACTGTCCCTAGTTTCGTAAAAATAAAAGAGAGGAGAAGTGGGTGGGGGGAAATGAGTTGGAAAGGGCATGGAACAAGTTCACCTGGTGGCTTCATAATGATGATTGTGGTGCTCCTAAATCACTCTTTGGACTCATGGGAGATGTAGGAACCTCCTTGATTGAATATGTATCACCAAAAAAATAGTCCATAAACCATACAAACAAGAACAAACCAAACAAAACAAACAACACAAAAATTTATTTAATACCAAGTCTCATCATTTTTATGGTTTTCCTTTTTTTTGAAATCAACTGATGATACATTGTCTTCTTTTTAATTTCTAGGTAGGGTAGTACTCAGGTATCACACCATGTGACACAAATGAATATGGTACTCCCCTTTTGTACCCATCCATTCTCATAATAGAAGAACAGATCAACAGTCTATTTTTTTAAATATCAAAATGATCAATAAAAAAAATTCCCAAAAAGATTGAAATCATTAAAACCATGGGTTGCCTCCCATGCAGCGCTTTGTTTAACGTTGTTGGCCCGACATGGATCCTAAATCTATCAAATTTATTTCTGGTTCATAGGTTGGCTCAGTTAACTCCAACTCTATTTCTTGTTAATTGAATGATTCAATGAATGGTTTTAACCTTTGACCATTGACCTTGAAAATATAACCACTTTTGGGATCTTGAATTTCAACAGCCCCATGGGGGTACACCTTATGCACTATGTATGGAACTGACCATCCAGACCTCAACATTCCCAGGTGTAAATGATGTTTTGAACTATACAAGAGCACAAATTTTCCCGGTTCAAAATGTTTAACTTTGATATTCCTAGATTGGTAGGCTTGAAATCTAGCATTATTTATCCTTGAATTTTCATAAGCCTCCATCCTAAGTTCTTCAAGTTCATTATGATCAAATTTCCTTTTTCTTCCTGCCAATGAGAGGTCATAATGCATTTTCTTAATTGCCCAAAAGGCCTTATGCTCAATTTCAACAGGTAAATGACATGCTTTTCCATAAACCAACCTCTATGGGGACATTCCTAAAATGGTTTTATATGAGGTTCGATAGGCCCAAAGAGCATCTAAGAGTTTCTCAGACCAATATTTCCTGGAGGGGTTGACAGTTTTTTCAAGAATTTGCTTAATCTACCTATTCGCTAACTCAGCTTGACCATTGGTTTGAGGATGGTATACAGTGGAAACTTTATGAGAAATACCATACTTAGACATGAGTGAAGAGAATGGGTGGTTGCAGAAATGCGTTCTTCGATCACTTAATATAGCCCTAGGAATTCTAAATCAAGAAAATATGTTCTCTTTCAAAAATCGAATCACAACTTCATGATCATCAGACTTAGTGGGAATGGACTCAACCCATTTTGAGACATAATCAACAGCTAAGAGTTTTTATAGGTATCCCCTAGATTTTGGGAAGGGACCCATGAAATAAATTCCACAACAATCAATGATTTCAACGACCAGAATGGGAGTGAGGGTCATTTGATTTCTTTTGGTAATAGATCCTAATTTTTGACATTTAGGACAACTTTGGAAGAGTTGGTAGGAATCCTTAGTGAGGTTAGGCCAGTAGAAACCACTTTGGAGGACCTTTGCAGTGGTTTTCTTTGTGGAAAAGTGCCCTCCACATGCCTCCTCATGACGGAATCTTAGAATGGACTCTTGCTCAGACTCAGGAACACATCTCCTGATGATTTGATCAGGATAGAACTTGAATAGGTAAGGATCATCAAACACATAGTGTTTGACATCAGGAAGAAACTTACATCATGCTTGTGTCCCTAGAAATTTTGGAACGACTCCTGTAACTAAGAAATTGGCTATGTCATCATACCAAGGGCAGTCACTCACAGAGTATAGGGTTCATCAGGAAATTAATCAGACACATAAAGGTGATTTGATTTTTCTTTTAATTCCATCCTATAGAGGTGATCGGTTAAAACATTTTCATCACCCTTTTAATCCTTGATTGTGAGGTCAAATTTCTGTAAGATAATGACCCACCTAATTAGTCTAGCCTTAGCATCTTGTTTTTGGAAGAGGTATTTTAGTGCAGAATGGTCAGTAAACACAGTTATGGGGGATCCTAAGAGGTAGGACCTAAACTTCTCTAAGGCAAACATAATAGAAATTAACTCCTTTTTAGTGGTGTTGTAGTTGATTTGGGCATCATTTAAGGATTTTCTTGCATAAGTAATGACATAAGGAGTTTTATCACAACGTTGTCCTAACACAGCTCCTATAGCAAAGTCACTAGAATCACACATAAGTTCGAAAGGAAGGTTTGAATTTGGAGATTTCATAATGGGAGGAGAGGTGAGAGAGGATTTGAGGGTTGAGAATTAACCCTCACAGCTTTCTGTCCAAACAAATGGAGCATCCTTTACTAGGAGAGCACAATGGGGATGGAAGATTGAACTAAATTCCTTGATGAATATTCTATAGAAACCATCATGTCCTAAGAAGGACCTCACTTCCTTGACAGTTTTGGGTGATGGAAGGTGACGAATGATGTCAACCTTGGATTTATCAACTTCAATCCCCCTACACGAGACCGAATGGCCTAGAACTAGTCCCTCTTTAACCACGAAATGGCATTTTTACATGTTTAGTACTAGATTATTTTCTTCACATCTTGACAAGACTCTCTCTACATTCTGCAGATATCCCTCAAAAGTATCCCCAAACACAGAGAAGTCATCCATGAATCCCTCTAGAAAATCCCCTACCATGTCTGAGAAGATTCCCATCATGCACCGCTGGAAGGTTCGAGGGGAATTGCATAAACCAAAGAGCATGCGTTTGAAGGAAAAGGTGCAGAATGGACTGGTGAATGTAGTCTTCCCTTGATCCTCTAGGGAGACCTCATTTGATTATACCCTGAGTACCCATCTAAGAAACAGTAGAAGGCATGACCTTCCACTCTCTCAAGGACTTGGTCAATGAATGGTAAAGGAAAATGGTCCTTCTTGGTGAATGAGTTTAGCTTCCTATAGTCAATGCAAACCCTCAATCCACTACTCACCCTTGTTGGAAGAATCTCTCCATTCTCATTGGTTATCACTGTGATTCCAGCCATTTTGGAACCACTTGAATTGGGATCACCCACTCACTCTCAGCTATGGGATAGATGATACTAGATTTTAACAATTTTAGAAGTTCCTTCCTTACAACCTCCATGATATTAGGATTGAGTCTCCATTGAGGTTGACGACATGGCTTTGAATCAGATTCCAGAATAATCCTATGAGTCCCAATAAGTGGGCTAATCCCGGGAATATAAGATAGGGTCCAACCAATGGCTTCATTATGTTTCCTAAGGACATATAGAAGAATCTTCTCATGATTGGCTTCAAGAGAAGAAGAAATGACAATAGGATTTGTTTGATTGTCCCCTAGGAAATCATACTTGAGTGTAGTGGGAAGTTCCTTCAATTCAAGATTAGGTTGGTTCTAGAATTTCAGCAGAAGATTGGGACATTGGATCAGGTTCAATTTCTTTTTTTAAAGTTCTAGATAGGATTGATTCCCCACATGAAGAAGTTTTAGCTACAAGATTTTCTTGATCAGATTTAGTGAAGGAAGTTGGAGTGGTCTTCATGAAAGTTGTTTCTTGAAAGGTTTCACTGATTTTTGGACCTATGACTTCATCATAAGAGAAATTTGAAAATTATTCAAGCCAAGGAGATAAACTTCCTTCATATGAACAAAGGAAATCAATCTCATCCTGACTTAAACATTCATCAAATATTCCTTGATGTTCCATGGATTCATTATCAATTTTTCCTATCATGTTTCCTTCATGAATGTCCTTGTCATACCCTATTTGTGAGCTTTCATTATATATGTTCAAGTCTAGACTCATGTTTCCAAAGGTGATGGTCATGTTCCCATTTCGGACTCGGATAACAGAGTTGATTATTGAAAGGAATGGTCGACCAAGGATTATTGGGGTTTGTTCCTTATTTCCTAAGCTTGGAAGGTTGTCAAGGACAATGAAGTCAGCAGGGTAGATGAAGTTTTCAACCTTTACCAGAACGTCCTTTAAAATACCCTTTGGAATCCTAATGCTATGATCAACAAGTTAAAGTGTGACAGATGTGGGTTGGAGATCTTATAAGGAATTGTGTCTAACGCATGAGGGGGCATTGGTCCAGGAAGGTGTGAGGTAGTCATTCATAGTTTGATCAATTTCATTCCCCAAGTTTGGGGCCGCCTCATTTGGGTTTTCATTTTGGTTCCCACCCGGGTTTATGAGTTGGTTTCATTGAATAACTTCCATTGAAATAGACTCAATTTTGGAATCCAGAGTATTAGGAGGATTAGTATCTAAGGGAAAGAGTTCCCTTGGTGTACTTGACTCCCCAACCCCATGACTATCCACCGTAACTAGACGGTTTTATTGATCGCGGGTGTATACGGACATGTGCCAAAAGAAAAAAAACGAGAAAGGGACAAGATAAGAGAATTTGGATGAGAAAAGAAGAAATGGGGGAGAATAGAATGGGTGTTTATATGACTTACTTGGTTCCCCGACAACGGTGACAAAATTTTATTCGCGCTCAAATTTACCCAAAAGAAGAAGGTAATACGGTCCTTGTAGTCTAGCTTGGGTTGTCAAATCCTCAGAGACCTAAGAAGTAACCTATAGACATGTACATTATATGGATTGTTTTTGGATATGAAGAGGCCAACTTGGGTTTATTTTATATGGGTTTAAAGGAACTCTAATATACTTAAGTTAATTCAATTTAAAAGAATGAGTTTATCCTAGGTTATCACTTGGGGTGGATTGGACGTATTCCCTTTTCAATTATTTCAATTTCTTATATTTGAGTTGAGTTAATTTAAGGAGATCAATAAACTTTATAACTTACTGATTTTATACCAACACACCATAATTCTAATCACCTATACACTTGAAGGATCAAAGTTCTGAGCACTTCAAGGTAAATGTCTGTATTTGCGCTTGAATTGTGTGGCCTTAAATTCAACCAGGACGATTGAGTTTAAAAAATCATCAAATAAAAATCTCAATTAAAGAAGTGATTAGACATTAATGGGGTGATAAATAACATCCAATCCATCCCCTTTAAACTCCCTTGGATAAACCAATAAGTGGGTTATCCCTCCATTGATTCTATGGTTTCAATGGAAGCGGAAAGTAGACTCATGAAGGAGGAAATGGAGAAGTAAAAAAACACAATAAAATAACAATCACTCCACCGTTGTGTGATAATCTCACAAGGTTTGGTATGAACAAGTTCACACCTTGAACCAACGGTATAAAAGTGATAATGAGAAGAACATAATAATAAGATAATAAGAACTTTTATTAAGAAACAAGGATGAATTAATACAACTTACATGTGGAAGGCAACTTTGAGACAACCAAACCGCAGCATAACATTACAATGAAACCAAGAACCAAAGATTAAAAACTCATTCACCACCACTGTCTTAAATAGGAATTTCGGGAGCCTTGGGTGAATCCTACAACAGTACAAAAGATCCCACTTGAGTATGGTAGGCCTAGGGTGATGGAAAGTAAGGGAGAGGAGATTTTTCCACCCTTGACCCGAGGTGGCAGCCAGCTTGCTTCCACTGAACAGATGCGCTTATATGACCTTATAGATTGACGAATCATAGTGGTCCACAGAACCAGAAAATGTAGTCCCTTAGTTCTAATACCCTACTGTAAAATTTGGGCACATTTGGCGTTGTGTTTTAGGAGATATGATTATATTAGTGGACTGTTTTTCTGGGCCGCAGAATCTTGACCAGAATTTTATCTCTAACTTGGGCTGCAACAATGACCACAATTGAGGAATAATTAGCATTGTATCCTGAAGAGTTATTTGTTCCTATACATTTATTCTAGTATCCCACGAAATTTGGGATTCAGTAGGCTTGTATGTTGGGCCCCACATTCTCATCCGTGGGCTGGTGTCCAATCTGCCTTCTCCAGAATTGTTTCTTTTCACCGCCAAATATCCCCATCATCCTTAATGAATCATCCATTGATCCCTGAATGAAAAATGTTTAAATTGAAGTGAATATCCATTTCACAAAATATCAAATTAAAATATGGATAATTACATTCTTTATAATCATATGACTCATTGGGCCTAAATTGGTGTACATTAGGCATGAAGTGCACAAATGATGAGAATGGATGTTCAAAATCAAAATCCACTAACTTAGGCCCATAAGATCAAAAATGAACTTTTAATACCATTAAAATGTAATTAACATATGTGTTTTTATTGGAAAATCATCTCCATATAGTCTCGATACGTATCTAAGGAAACTCTGAGGAAGCACAAAGTCCAATTCCCATAGGTCTTGCGAATGATACAAATTTATAACAGACTCTCTAGGGAAGCCCTTAATCGTCAATTCCATATTTAGTCTACCGAACCAGGTTCACATAGACTTGTGTAGTCTAGTCGTGCGTAATCAACTATTAGCAGCCCTAAGTAAGTTCAAAAACTACTTGGATAATAGAAACAATTCATCAAAATCATATAAACAGCAGACAATACGTGCAATCAATTATACCAAGGCAGGAAAACAATGAAACAAGGTATGTCTCACAGGAAACCTAAGCCAAATGGCGATAAACAACCAAAATAGGGGGAACACCCATGGGGTTGTCCTTAAACATGCTAACAAGCAATTATCAATCATTTAATAACCTCAAGAATACATGCAATCTACGACAGATAACAATATAGGATCAAAACCCTAACTCGAGATACCTGATACATGGGTATCTGGCACTTTGCACCAAAAACACAAAGACATTCAACGTAGGGAAACAAACCACCTACCTCAATCCTAGAAGATCGATATACTTGAACCTAGACCTTTGAATCATCCTATAATGGAGAATATCTGAAAAAACATCTAAAATGTTCAACCTCAGAGAACTCTCACAAAAGAAGGAATCAAGAAACGTGGAAAAAGAAGAACCAATAACTCACCACTATGATTCTATTGCAACTGACGTCGTTCGATTCAGATAACCGGTGACTGATCGATGGATCAGAGAATATTCAGCCTCATCGGATGCTCTGGGCATAATTAGGCGGAGAAGAAGATGAAAATATGTTTAAGACGTGTCATCGGCCTGATTAATGAAATAAAAAGAAAATTACACGGTGTGTACTTCATGAGTACATGGTCTGTACTCACCCTTTCTGTACACCACATTAAGGGGCTTCCACATCACTGCTACACACCGTGTGTGTGTCCCAGACACGGCCAACACACGGCCTCGCACGGGAGAAATGTACCCGGCGTGTACTCATAAAGTACATTGCGTGTTCTTAGAAAATTTCCAAATTTTCTTCTTTTTCTAAAAAACAACCGTAAATGGAAAAACATACCTAAAATGAAGATCAGGGTTCTTACACATGTGGGGTCACACACTCTCTACTTCCCTTATCATATGTGGCCAATATCACTCGACTTGGAAACCACTTGGTCTAATCATATGCACACCTCCTACACATCAACCTACTTTGGGATATAATTACCTAGTAATGTCCTATAAATACCATATAAATATTTCAAAAAGAGATATTAGGGAAGAAAAATAGAACGAGGAATAATTTAGCTGGATAGTTACTTATTAGAGTTATTAGATATGCCCATACGTAATCCCCATACCAAGATACATAGAACGAAGAAAAATTCATGAGATCTCATTCATGAGACCCTACCTCCATAAGTGTACTTGTGAAATCTACCAATGTGGCCCATATACATAGATGTCCCTAAGAAAACAACCATCCTCATGTGAACTATACAAAGACATTTCTAGGAGGGAACCCTTTTGTGAACCCCCGTATATGGATCTCCCCTATGTGGCCAACCGTACATGGCCATGCATAGGAATCCATCACTTTACTAATCCACTCAACATGAAAACCCCACATACTAATGGAACTTGGAAGAAAACACACTACTTCAATATATAGGATCACACTATGTGAATTGAGAATCCCATGGGGCACTCCTTACCCTCCTATGACTAATCCATTACCATATAAAATCTAATCAACCATGGACCCCTTGTGATGTACCCTCCCAATGGATATCATAACCTCTCCCTATAAATTGGTGAATACTATTTACCTAAGTAAAATCAACCCAAATGACCTTATGTCTCCCTTTCAATGAGATCAAAACCCTCAAAAGTCCATATCAATACCTTTTCAAAAACCATTGTATATACATCCTCAGACCATCCACATCATCATACTCCCTTTCAATCATATATTCCATTGATAAAAGTTATATCTTTGATTTCCCACCAAAAATGATATAATTTATGAGGTTATTACAATCATATATTTATTTTATAGCATGGGTTTTAGTCATGAGGATAACGATGACACATACCATGTCTATGGACTTCCATCATGGTTGATAAAGTTTCAAGTTAGGCAACCTAGTCCTCTCAGTGATCCATGGGATACTTTACCTTATTCTTATGTATAATCTCTGGTTGTTTTCACATTGATGATTTCATCATGAAGAATCATCAATGTTCTAGAGATAAATAAAGTAATTTGGGAAACATCCATTCTAGTTGTTCGTTGGTATTGGCTACACAACTCATGTGTAATCCCCAACACCTCTTCTCTATGGGTCCATATTCTCCATGGGTCTAGTCTTTATTTATTATTAAAGCATCAATATTTAGGGAGTAGAGACATATTTGGGCCTCATACTAGGTGAAAATCACAACTCAATGCCTCAAAGGGCTATATCAACTATATGACACATTTCTAGGATAGCCATGCATAATCCACAATCATCCCTCTATTGTCTTCCCTTTCATGAAATAGATGTCTTAGTTGCATGAAATAAAACTACATTACAACATACTTGTATTTTGATGTGAAATTACATGGTAAAATCCTATAATAGGACCTTAGACTGTTCTCCTTGAACTATATGGGATTTGATTCCTGTTAAATAGGATACATAGCATTTATCTCTATGTTAAAAATCCAAAAACATCCAAAAAACATTTACCAAGGGGGAAAATTTCCTATGAAAACCCTAATGATAATTTCACATGGCTATATTTCATGTGAAGATCATATTTTAAAAGGGACATATTCCTTAAGTGTCAACCTACCAAATGGGTTTATCACGTAGTGGTAAGACATTTGAGAAAAATTCCTCTATAAGACCATATATGAAATGATAAAGATGATGGTCCTTGGTCTATTTAATTGCAAGCAGCATGAGAATGATAGGGTCTCTAACTTAATTTTGAAATGGAAGGTTTTGTTGAGATCTTTTAAAATGAGAATCTTTCAGGAATAGTTACTAAATATATTCATAGAAAACATCTGTGATAAATTACAGAAATCATTGATCCCATTGAAATAACATTTTGGATTATGGGAGTTTATGATACATGTGAAAAGGTTAAAAAATTTCATCCAACAGTCTAAAGCTAAATCTTGGAAAACATTGTAAACCAATGAGGAATCCAAGAAGAGAGGAAACCATAACAATTATGATTAAGCTGGTGCTGGTAGTCACACTAACTCTAGAACCTAAACAATTTGAATATCACATAGTGTTTCCCCCAAAATGGTAGTAAAGAAAAACATTGTTTTGGGAGGGAAAAACTACAAAATCACCCAATGTTTTAATACCAGAAGAATATGCCTTATTTTTTTGAAAATAGAAATCCCCATGGTACTTCATCACACCTATGAAAAATTACTTATTGATATTTATTTGTCCTAGGAAACCCAATGAAGTTAGTATCAACTATCGCTATAATTATTAACCCTACCATTTAATGATCGAGAACAATATTTAGGATTTATTCATCCTTAAGGATTTACGCCAGAAAATGTTTGACTCGAGATAGGTGAAACTAGGAAAATCCTGAACACAAGTATCTCATATCTTCACTACCTCACAAGTAAATGGAAAATATTTGTAGGAATATCCATGTATGGGTACACTAAATTTTGATGACTCGATAACCAAAAAAATTAGTTAATCGAGTGCATTTTGTACTCAAGGAAAAAATGAATTGAACCATTATGAACCCAATTTTCCTATAATAGTTGATCAGTATTATTTAGCATCAAAATTTTTCAGAATATATTATTCTAAGAGATTGTGTAACAAAAAATAGTTATTGAAAAAAATAACTCCTTTTGCTGCCAATTCCAATTCTATAACTTCAAAAGGTATCACCCCAATGATTGGATGGATGGATTTCACCCCACCAAATATAAGTTTAATTGCATGAGAAATTACAACATGATTCTATCAACTTGATTTACCTAGAAAATACCTTATTTGATAAAGAAGAGGAATAACATTAAATTATAATGGAATAATGACTAGAAAGTTTGTGATTCTCCATTTAGAGTTATAATGTTGGAAGATTTACTTGATTTGATCAAAAAATTGTAAAATTTCCTCAAAATCTGGCATGGGAAAGCAACCACTAGCACATGTGACCTCAGCCTCCAATAATTAAGATAATGAACAACTTCACTATGGGAAACGCAAACCCCTAGCCCAAAATTATGATATTTTTAAATATATTATTATCATTATATAAAATATTTCAATCATGGATTCCCTTTACCATTCAAATGAGCTTTGAGAAGCACAAATTGGGTCCATTTTAATCCCTTAAGAGTTAAAGATTAGGTAGAAACTATTGTGGAATATCATGTAGATACTATCCCATTGAACATCACAAGGTAATTTCATTCATAGAATAAGACTAGGAGGTTTCAAACCAAGGACACATCAGACCCTTGTATGTACATAGAAATATATAATATGTTAATGTCAGCCAGACCTTTGTTGATAATGGTTTTGGGATCAACCTTGTATAGTCCTAATTATTTAATTCTTGGTTTATAATTAGGATAACTTATCTCCCTCCCACCTGTAGATATAAGGTTGTGATAAGGGAAATAATGCACCTATTGGATGAATAAATATTAAATTTCAGTTCAGTTTCCATGTATCTAACTATAATTTCATGGTCATCTCTTAAGATATGGATTTCAATTATTTGTTGGGAATACCATGGCTTCATTTACACATGTAAGTTCCTTCATCATACCCTTAGTGTATAAAATACTTTATTAATGGAAATTTTACAATGATTTATGGTGATAATTCTCCCTTTAAATCTTATGAATCTCAATATACAGACACTAGAATCTATAGATGGGATGGGAAAAAATAGGAGGAATAAATAATCTTCTGGATTATGTCCCCTAATAGCCTCTAAATGGATCCTATAAATATGTTTAATGAACTAAAATATTATTATGTATTTTCCATCAACTATATCAATTAAATATCCAAATATTTGGGAAGTTATGGGGTCATGCATGTCCCGTTTGAAAGGTCACATAATTTTATCACATAACCTATCAAATGAAGGTTATAAAACTATACCCATAGAGAAACTTGCACTGGTATAGGAAAAGTATACCACACCTTCCATATGGATTATTATTTCTCATCAGTTTCATTAAATGAGGGTTTTTTTGAACAATATTCAAACTACACCATTGGGTCTCAATGATAAAATCAACATCAACCCTCATAGAAATATAAAATCACAGGTATTGAAAATAATTTCCATTATCCTTAGAATTTTGGTAGTATACACTAAATCCATCCATGCAAGAGGTGAATGTGATCCTAATAGAGATTTTGATTCCCTTAGAAAACCACCTATATTATCCCATTTAGGATCCAAGAATACATCATCATAAACAACAATGGTGTATAATACCCCCACAACATCCCTTGAATCTCAATATATTGTCACATAATCCACCCTCAATGACAGTAAGGAGGAAATAGAAAATATCCTAGATTCCACCAATGATAATGCTTCTGTATCAACACCCTCAGGATCTGATGTCACCTCCTCATCAGTTATAGGAGATCAAATTGTCACTATATTATCTTATAGATTCTAAAATTATACTTCATTTCGCACTATTGATAATATTGAATCATTGGAATTAGAGGAATATGATCACATTTATACTCATCTAGTATTGGTGGAAGACATCTCTACCACTATTAATGAGCTCAAAAAAGTGAATATGGGTACAAAAGAAGACTCATCGTTTATAATGATTAGTCTTTATGTGTCCCCTTAGGATAAAGATACATACATATACTTTATAAAGCATCATTGAGGCATATTATCTTGAAACTATATAGAAATTTCTGAACTAGATCCATATGTCTCAACTCGTTATTTTCATTTATTAGGAAAGAAACATGAATATAATCAAGTGTCCATAAGAATGAACCTGACCCATGCTACGATGGTTTAATTCAAATTCAATAAGCTCATATTAACCAAATTCATTATGGAAGTTCAATACCAATATGTGTTGGATAATATTGCCCCTATCAAATATATTATAAAGAAAATTAATATTTTTATTGAATGTAGGGACCACAACCAGTATTGCATGAAAGATAATTTCCTTACCCTGATAATAGATTTTTTTATTGATGAAATAGGTTAATTTTAGGCCCTATCATTCATGGATAGGTACTCAAGATACATCAAATTTGGATGGCCCCAAAAGATGGTGTGGTCCTTGATTTTAGGGAATCTCAAGGGATATGTTGGTTTTAGGTTTTTCCCATTGAAGTGAAGAATTATGGTGCCATATATAAACATTACATTTATAATATATTCAATAACCTCTAATAAATAAATTGAATTATATGTTGATAACTTGGTGTTCACATTTCAACAACACTGTTATCATTTTTTTGACCTTGAGATGGTTTTCAACAAACTATAGAAATAGAGCCTAAAGATAATCCCCCTTAAAATATCCTTTGGGGAAAAATAAAGAAAATTATTCAACATCATGGTGTGACATAATGGAATCAAATTTAACCCTGATACAAAAACCTCAATCATGTACATGTGACCTCATTGAAATATCAGTGTTGATAGGGTTTTGAGGAAGCCTCACCAACATCAAACATTTCATATCTAATCTTACAGGAAAATATTCTCTCTTCACAAAGCTAAATAAGAAATCGGTTTTGTATTTTTATAAAAGGAGCTATCAGGATTATTTTGATGACCTTAACTAGTATATTTTACACTCATCGGTATTGATGAAACCATTAGAAGTAAAAACCCACATTCTATATGTCTAACCTTGGAGAAATCACTTAGTGCCCTTATCATGAAGAAGAATGATGTATACAAGGAAAATAGACTCTATTACCTTGTTCAATTAATTATATACCCTAAAACCCAATATTATGATATTGAGAATAATTACCTTGTGTTAAAATTCACTATTAAAAAAATGAGACCCTACTTGTATCATCATAAAGTCCATTTAGTCTCTCACATTTATCTTCTCAAATGCATTCTCACTCATCCAAAGCTAACCATATATCTATAATGAAGGGTGGTCATCCTATAGTAGTTTAACATTTTTTTGTCCTTTATAAGGTGGTTAAAGGGAATAAATAGGTATATTCCCTAATAGTACACATTTTCCCATAAAATTCATCGATGAACATAGGTCTTCTTAATAAGGTAGTCTCCTCTATTAATGAAACTCTACATATATGGAATTTTTACTTTGATAGAGCCTTAAAAAGTATGAAATCAAGTAAAATAGAGAATATGAACCTCAACAAGGTTATATTGGGAATTTTTCTCCTCTATCTTGCAAAATAAATCTTTCCCTGCTTCATACTATCAAAGTGATGCTCCAATAATTAAGTGTAATAAAATGAACTCATTGTATGATTACATCAAGCTCTAAAAATACCAGTATCCCACTTGAATGTCAAGGGTGTCTAAATTTTTTTTGATTAATACAACTAATGGTGAATATTATATTAAGAAAGTGGAATTAATTCCCATATTTTTTATGTATGAGGGTTGATGAAAAAATAAAATTTGATCCAATATTGGCCCACATCATACATTCATGTACTCCTCTTTCCAATGCTATGTGCAATGATTCCACATCCATAGATATTACAGAATATGATGAAGTAATTACTCACATAATGGATTGAAAAGTTGTTTGTGCATTAATCAACAATGATATAAAGGAAATTAATGAGATCAACACCACTCTATATTATGGTGAGATAATACCCTCACTATTTGGTACATCTACTAGATAAATGTATCCCATAATGGAAAACCTAAAAAGTGGAACTCTCCTATAAGATCAATGTAAGAAGGAAGAGATCTAGAACTATGTGATATATTTCATCCTCCATAGTGGCTTGAATTATTAGAAATTCATCTATAAATTGGTCTTTGAAGGATACCTACTCATATGTATTAAAGGAGGAGAAACCATAACTATTATAAAAGAAGTTCATGTAGTCACCTATGGTTCTCATCACCTAGGAACTAAACTCTATCATCATATCATGTTTATTGAATACTTCTAACCATAGATGATTTTGGAATATCTGAATTTCAACAAAAATTCCATTCATTATAGACACACACAAATTTTATCCATCAACCCCCATAGCTAATTTAAAACACGAAATACTCTTTCCAATTTAGTATCATAGATAAATATGTTATTCGTCCCTATCCCTATCTACATCCAAGTAGTTCAAGTACATCATTTATTCTACCAACTTCTTCTTCAAATGGGCCAAGGCTATATCCAATGAAGAGCTCCAAAAAAGTCATCATTGATTTTTTTTTATAATATCATCAACATATTAAGTGTACCTCAAATAATATGTATAGAAAATGAAACCATATTTTATCTTCTAAATTGAAATTTTCATATCAGGTATACATCATTTAGGTTAAACACTCACATTTAGCAACAATCATGAAACGAGAGGCTTTCAATAACACTCTATCTAATATCCTTTAGAAGATGGTGGATAAATATTTAAAATAATAGCGGGAAAAAAATATCCTTACTTTGTTGGATTATCAAACCAAAACCTTTTTGGTTATACTAGAGACCCCATATTCACTTGTTTACAGGATATAGTAAGTCTTAACAATTAAGGTTCACCTACCCGTGCTTCACATTAATAACTAAAATCATTTGTATTGATATGAGTAGTTATAGAAGTTATTTTATGAGTTGAAAATGTTTAATAAGAGAAGGTTTCACACATTTCCCAACGTAGAAATTTATCCAAACTAGATTACATGAGAATTCAATAAGAGATTCTATATCCCTTATTCCTTTTAGGAGAACTTCTATTAGATCTCTGAACTCTGATGATACCTTGAAGGAATCCTTTGAAACTCAAATTAAAATGGGAGGGACCTTACATTATACACAAGGCCTACTATAATGTATCCCACTCCCACATCATGATGGGTTGAGAGTGCATCAATATAGATACCAATGCGGGGTTTATCAAAGTATTACTTTGCATGACAACACATTGGGTTAACAATGATCTCGATTGTATGACATTAAACTGCACAACACATCTATACTAGTGACATTAACTTTAAATAAATATAATTAAAATTTTATTTCTAATTAATTTAATATAATTGTAAGATAGATTTTTCACGTGATGTTAAACATTATGACATCAAGTTCTTATCACAAAATGTAAAACTATGTGACATATGGTCTATCCTATAAGACCATAAACTGTACAGAATAGGCCATTTGGTAGGGCCTTAATTACTTATATATGAACTAGATCTATATGTGAATATTTATAATATTATTAATTAGTCAAAAATATAAGATAGAACAAAAAAATCCATGTCACTCAAATAAAAAAGGCCCCATTTGTCATTTTGGTATCCTCTCTATCATTCATAAAATAAAACTGCTTGATGGGAACTATGTAATAGGATATACTGTCAAGAAGGAAAGGGGAAATTTTCCCTTCCCCTATATGAGAGATTAATCTACATTGTAAAGTCCCTGGACTTCTGTGGATTTTTTTTAAATACATGGGAATTTTACGAGTCTGCAAAAATTTACGGCACATGATTCTGAGGCCTGGTGTGCCCGAAATCAATTTCTAAAGTTGTGTTTGAGTACTTTTAGTAAACGTATGAGCGGGATTTTATAACTTTTTAATAGGTGCTCGGAACTGAAATTTGAGGGCACCGTTGAACTCCCAGCACCAGTATTCTCTTAAGAGGACTTTCACCTCGATGGCAAACGGTCGAGAATGAAAGTTAGTTTTTGGGGTTTTTAATAATGTTAAATAAAAATAAGTGTTAGCTTACTTTTTTTTATTTTGGTGGTTAAAATCTCCAAGGAAAGGTTAGAGGTGGGGGCCATCACGCCGTAACCTCCCATTAAAAGTTATGGTGGTGGGTCCCACCCGCCCATAACCTCCCTTGGGAGGATATCTTTTGTGGGGACCACCCAGGGGTTGTAACCCCTTGGAACCCCCAATTAAATGGAGAAACCCTTGAGCTTCCCCCACTAATTAAATGTGCCGACCCTCAAAATTAATTAATTGAACTCTTTCACTTAATTAATTGTCACCTTTTGAATTCTTTTGAATATTTTTTCCAACAAATTAAATAATGGGTTGGCTTAACCCATTATTTTTTTGTTGGCATATTCCTTTGTGGAGGAATTGGGAGAGGAATTGGAAGAGCAATGAAGAATGCCCCTTCCGCCAACGAAAAACGAAGAACACCTTCTTCCTCGATCTTTAACCAAGGCAAGAAAGGGAAGCATCATCCTTGAAGAATTCCAACGACGTCGTCCTAGATTTCTTCATCTTCTTTCCGACATCAATGGAACGATGTCCACCTTTCTACGACTTCGTCAACAATCATCATCATACAATGTAGGGGATTTTATGTTTGAAATTTTTTTCATCCTTCAACGTAAAAATCTTGGATTTGTTTTTTCCAATTTTTATCACCATAACGTGGAAGGCTCGGGCCACACGAACATGGCCCGACCCTCCCCCTTCATTCTCCTCATTGGTTGACGACTGCAGAGCGGAGAAGCGGCGGCCGCCGTCAGGCAGACCATGAAGTAAACCAGTAGCGCAAGGCCACCGGGTCGACGAAAGGGTGTGGCACCATCGTGACGTGCAGAGGAGTAGGGGTCAAGGCCAGGTTGGGCCGCGGTGGAGGTGGCGCGGGGCAGACGCGTCGTGCGGTGGTGCAGAACCGCAGCAAGGGCGGGCTGCAGTGGAGGTTCATGGCACCGTCATGCCGCACCGGTGGTGTGGAACCGGTTGGCCGCTCGGCTAGCCAGAAAAGGCGGGACCCCTCAGGTCCTGCAGGTTACTGAACTGGCACCTAGCGCTGGTTCTGTTTGGAAGGCAGGGGCATTGAACCCCCCCCCCCCCCCCCCCACGCCTGGCCAGCTGGGCCATGCAAGCCGCCAGCCATCCGGGCCACACGGGCCGCCAGCCAGCTGAGCCACGCGGGACGCCAGCCAGCCGGGCCATGCGGGCTGCCCTCTTGAGCCGGGTCGCCCCTTCGGGCCAGGCTTCCACTCGGGTCGAGCCGCCCCCTCAGGGCGGCCCAAACCATCGGGCCGAGTCGGACCCACTAACCGGGTCTGACCATGGTCTGGATCCCGACCCAAGTCAAGTCGACCCGAACCGGGTCGGGTCGGCCTAGATCAGATCAGGTCGGGTCGGTTTGGATGGGTCGGACCGGACTCGGACCCAGTTCTGACCTATTTCACCTTTTTTCCCATATCTGGGGCTATAGGTGTCTGACTGAAGAACTGTCTGTACTGATGAAAATCATGAACGATACGGTTCTTTTGTCATACCCCACTCGAGGATTGGACGCAGTTGGGGTACGGCCGGGTTGGATTGAACCTAAATCCAACCAGGCCCTCGGAGCGGAAACGCCAATAACTCACAGACCGGGCGTCCAATTGACGCACCGTCTATCACGTTGGGTTCCTTGTGATGAGACGGAACTATGGGATACATCAAATTGAGACTTCATGGTAGTCAATGTATCGACACTTGGCTCAAGTAGTGGATCCTACCAGAATCGAGTATGCTGTGTGCGGGAACCCTATGGCTGGCTGTGACTGAGATGATAAGATCCTACGTGGACCTACTACTATACTAGGATCCTCAGTGGGTTCGATAGTGATGATACAGGACTAGGATCCTTCGTGGGTTCGACAGCAGCGATACTAGACCAGGATCCTCCGTGGGTTCGACAGCGACGATACTGGACCGGGATCCTCTGTGGGTTCGATAGCGATGAATTATGTACCGGGATCCTCTAGGGGTTTTAAATCACTGATACTATTCCAGGATCCTACGTGGGTTGGACAGAGTAGATGATTCAGTGGATACATCTAATCATATCTACCCCTCTACTTGAGTTAAATACCTTTGTGAGATGAGTCTTGACTTTAAGTTTTTATCATCGAGATGATTTAATTTAATTCGTTTGTGCAATAGGTTGTACTTGGGTTCGAGTGTTAGAGTCAGACTGTGATTGGTAACTTAGGTATATGTATCGGAATATACCTAAGTAGGGATGGTTGTTACTTCGTGTTTGTATCTTATTACTGTGGTTTATCTTTAGAGGATTCTGGGAGACCTTTGGGGGTCTCGGGGTCCCTTACTAAGTATCGTTATACTCCCCCTACACGGGCTTCACCCACACCTTGTTGTGTTCTGTGTAGATGACGGTCAGCAGTGATCGAGGCTGAGGGAGCTGGACGGGAGGCTGCTCGGAACTGGACTAGATGGGACGTACCTCAGGGACGAGTGGTTTGAGATCTGTACCTACCCTTCATGTAGGATTCCCCAATGGATGATCCAGGATTTTTTTTCCCTTTTTTACTTGTACTTGTACTTTAGGTGGGTTTGTATACTAGCCCACTTACCTTCAGCACACTTTTATTTTCTATATTAGTACTTTTTCATTCTACTTCTTGTGTTCAGACTGTGTGTGTTACAGGTTTAAAGGCAATGCCTTCCCTTTTTATCAGGGATTCTCTTTTGTTGCTAGTCGTCATCCCATGTCCTATGGAAGGCGGGCTTGTGGTAGTCACGACACGGGCCCCAAGGACGGTTCGTGACATACATAGTGGTTCTCTATAATAACTGTGCATGTCATGATTATCATTTCCTCATGACACATAAATAAATATAATGTTCTCAAACTAAGTCCATGGGCCTACTTAATAACTCAATGACACTTTTCATTATATTTTAGTATTAAATGAACTATCATTCACTAATATGGAATCATGATTTTTTTATCATAAGTATGATATTGATTTATGAGGGTACTTTCCAAGAAAAATTTTGGTATTATTCCAATACCTTGATATATATAGTGACACCCTGGTCTCCTATTGTGGGTCTAACCATAAAGTTCAATCAAACCTTTCCTTCAACTAGAACTTGGAATAACTCATTGATTTTGTGTTTTTCTTGACGATACCAACATTGATACATCACTAATATTATATACACATGCGACATATTGGAATAGGGAACCCAATAATTGCTATATATCTTTAAATTGTATAACACCAATGTCCTCGTCACATGATGTTAAACTACATGATGCGTGTTAGACATTCTCCATTAAAAATTACACTTTTGTGATATTTGTTATATTATAACTACCTCTTTTTTCTCACAATGAGAATGACTCATGTGAGCTTAGAGGTTTTGGTCGATTACTCTGGATAGCATGATTTAGATGTATCATGTTTAAGGGAAAGTATCCAAGTCCTTTTCACATGATGTAAATCTATATAATAAGTGTTCCTCCATACGTATCTTCTCATTCTATTTGCGGGGATATGTAAGACATTTTCTCCCTAAATGAGATTAAGGTTTTTGTAAGATCTCTCATATCATGTTTCCTTCGACAATATGTTGGTAATAACTGAGAAGTGGGACCTATTATAATTATTTGTGTCTTGATTATTATTTTCTTAGGCTATGTAGTGGCATCTGAATTACTAGACCCAATATAAATCTTAATCACAATTTTATCCCCTGCTTATTTTTGGTATCTGAACCCACTTTCAATTATAATTGGGTTTATTCTCTTCACATGGAACTAATACAATATGATATTTTTTACCATTTATTTCAAATATGTGTGTCCTGATTCATAATTTTATTGGACATATAGTAACACTTGGATCAGTTATCTTGATCCCAAAACAAATTCTTAGTGTAATCATCTTTTCATTTTTTTTTGGATCCTCACCATTCAAAAATGGTTTCAAATGGTTTGAATTTGAAGAAAATCCACACTATTTTATTCTATATTCATGCATGAACCATCTCCTCTTCCACTAGTAGGGGTGGATGGTACATTTAAATCAATGATTAAGTTAATCCTCACTTGAGTTATTCCCATTATCATTTCAAAAAAATACCCTTTTAGGATTTACAAGAACTTAATTCCCCCAAGAATTTGATATAACTAGACACATGGAGTTTAGATTAAGTCCTACACAAACCAATATATCATTAAGGAAGTGAGTTTAATATCAATTTAGTAAAGGTAAATAGAACATTTACATACTAGATTCAGGTAAAGGAGGATTGCTAATGATCTCACCCACCTCCACTTATGAATATCCTCATACTAAAACTTCAAGGAGGGAATGACCAGTGTTGAAACTGTGAATACTTATTAGGGATTGAAAATCAAAAATATAATATTCTCTCTTAAACTTAGAGAGCCTACTTACTCACCATACTAGGAGATAGAATGAATTTATAGGGAATATATCATGTCTTCAGTGGTATATATCTGAGTAACAACATATGGTAGAGATTTTTGAAACTAATTTAAAGTTAAAAGAATAGTTAGTGGAATATAAACATCAATGATAGAATATTGGTGAAGGTGGACACATTATATTTACCTCTTTGTGGGAAGAGTTTTAATCATTATTTTGATCTTCATTACTCAAGTAAAGTCTTAATAACTATGATACTTGATTTAAATGAAAGGTTCTATGCTTCAGTGATTAAATTATGGATTCTAAATATCTGAAATTAACCTCGACTTCTTGATTTTTGTCTCTACAAGAGATATTAATGGGGTTCGTGACTTGGCTAGACCTTGTTAGAATAATCTCTACCACTTAGAGTGAATCTCATACCTACATGTTGTATAAAGTGTCTTTACAAGAATCCAAATCTCTCAAAGATTCTAGAAACTATGAATTGGTAATAAATTAAGGAAGGGTTTATACTCTTCTACCTGATAGTGGAAAATCTAATTGTATTACCTATTTACACAGAATTTGAGTTAATGGTGGCTTCCCTATATCAATTCTATTTTTAGAACTTCTCTCCTCTACAAATTAATATAATTATTATTTTCCTTATAAAACTAATTAGGTTTTGAATTTAGGTGCTCATTCATCCATTTTTTATTTAGGATATATTCTGATCCAATTCATAGCATAATTTTTTATGATCTTGATAACAACTTCATCGAGGGGAAAAGTCACATGTATACCCATTGTCATTCATGTCATTATCAACTATAACTAGGGTACTATCATAAGATTATTTTAGGTTTGTACACCTTATGGAGGAGTAGGGAATTTCTTTTAATTATGCTGAACTACCTCCCAAATCAATAGGGTTTTTAACCCTCACATATGATTTACCCATTTTTCATGGCTACTAAAACCCCATCATGTAGGGATATTAGGTAAGAACATGATTCAAGACTCTCAATTTCATTATTAGTGACAATTTTGTTTAAGTATTAATTTAGTACACATATAAATTGGTTGAAGTGATTCAAAAAATTATTTACCTCTTGGTCTTATAGTGAACACAACCTAACCACATAGATTCTCTATGGATAATTTCTGATGTAAGAAACCCTAATATCCTTGGAGTTGAGGAACCAATATCCACCTACATAAGCCACAATCCACCCTCACATCACATATAATGAAAAAATGATTGATAATTTTGTCCTCATTTTGTAGATATATCCAAGTTGTTAGTATAATTTGACTGAAAGTGGCACTGTCAAACTAATTTTCTTTCTTCCTACTAGCTGATCAATCATTATCAAGGTTATGAGCCAAACCCGGGAACACAAATCACATACTTAATAAAGGTAATCACTTCGGTGAATTTGTAACAAAAATTTTGATATACTAACCTATTATTCTATGGGTGACCTTCCATCCTGAGTTACTAAGTTTACCCACCTCCAGAGTTGGACAATATGTGTCGGGTAGCACATACATCTTGTGGTTGGGATACATCTCAGGTATATTGGGTTATGGTTCTCACTTAACTGTCTTAATAAATATGATTTCCAATTTCCCAAAGTGAATGAAAACCGTTGGATGAATGTCTTATTCTATGAATCTATTTACTACATAGATTAGATATTTAGCAATTTTTGGTGTCCATTTAGTGTTGTCCCATACAGAGACTGAGGGAGTAAACTCATCATAAAAAACCCCTATAACTGGATCCCCACTAACTATATTTACATCTCACGCGCTTACTTGAACATCTCTATTTACTAAATGAAAAGTTTGAGTGTGTATAGGTTCTAACAAATTATGATATTTGGAATAAGATACTGATTTTTGTCAAAAAAATTGATAGATTCAAATGATTTCATATAAACCTACTACCTTTATCTCTTGTTTAAACTCATTATACCTTTTACACATCCAAACCATTTATCCATAATCCATACATAAGGCACCAATAGATTATAAATTGTAGCTAGATGCCCAAATAATCAGTTGGTTACCCATAAATTTCTTTATTATAGACCCATAACGTTGGATGTATGGATAGAGTATGCATCACTCCTTCAGATTGAGTGGATTATATCCTATCACATATCCTTTAAGGTGAGTGACTTATTTGATAAAAAGATTACTATTTGATATATTATCATGATCTGGTTTTTTATTCCTATTAATAAAATGAGTTGGTTGATTTTCTAGTCAGGGTGTGGGAAATGGTGCATCACTCAGTTATCAAAACTAGTACAAGAGAAACCTATCTGATAATGAATAATCTCATAGGCATGCTCCCTTGTTATTTGAGGGAAGATATTTCTTTGAGTAGATACACTGACATTAGCTAACCTCTACCTAGTTGATCATTTTATCACATCTCATAGTAATATCTAGAGATATTTGTTCCAAATTCATTTATGGAAATGGTAAAATTAGTAAAGGTTAGATAAATAATCCTACTAAGAATATATAAGTACATGATTTCATGTAATAACTAAGAAATAACCGTATTATATAATTTATGAAGTCATGTAGGCATTACACAAATAACTAACCATAAAATATAGACATGGTTGAGTGTTTTATACATTTGTTTATCTTCAAGGATCATCAATCAATAAAGGTGATAGTAGGTAGTTGGGAGAACCCGATCGCTATCATACTAAGTTACTAAGTGTATGGGATTTCACTACAGTTGTATGAATAATTTATAAGATGAATCTCATTCAAACAATAAAAGGAAGAGGGACCCTGTGGATCTATTTATAAAGAATTTTAGTTAATCCATATAAGGAGATAGTATGTGAGCCTTTAAATTCATCTAAAATCAGTCCTTCTCACGCTGATTAGACTCGATTTCTAATGGGGGGGTTTAGGAACTCTATGTCATAAAAATTATCACATACATTATAAATTAAGGGAAAAGTATTGAAAATAAGAAAATAATTTCCACTATATAAACTATTATGTAGTCAGTTTGTAATCATATAATAATCCATCCTATTCAAATGAATACTGAATTCTAACATTGTAATAGACTCTGAATGAGGAAGGCCTCCATAATTGATTCCCTGATGGAGTCTAGTGTGGGAATTCACTATGTACCTATCTTCCTATTATAGGAATTGCATAGAAGGAGTCCCATGTAGGATCCCACGTACTATGTGAGCCTTATCATTAAAATATAATAGTTATTTTTTTGTGTAATCACATTCCCACCTCTAATTTCACCACCTACTATGAGATAAAGTTACAGAGTGGTGGCCTTTAAATACATTATATGTATTTTAAAAAGGTATTTGGATGAATATACTGAGAATAACGAGAATAAAAGTAGGTGAATATTTGTGGGCTTAAGTTTTTGAAGAAAATTATAGGTAATCCTTGGTAAAGAAAGAATGGAAATAAGGTAAACTCTATGATGTCTCATTTATGAGACCCCCACTCTGTGAGAAGATATATTCAAGCCACCTTTTCAACCAACCTACCTGCACACCTTCTGCAAATTCACATCCATGAAAGAACTGTATGTAGATTACCTTAGTCATTAACCCTTTGATGAACTCTTATATGTGGATCCCCCTACACAGACAACCATACATAGACATCCTTACATGTTCATCACTTCACTAAACCCTTCTACGTGATCATCGGTATGTTAACACCACATACAATGATTCCCCTACATAGCCAACACCCTCTTCTTGAATAGCACATCAAACAATGTAAATTGGGAGACTCAAGGGAAAATCCTTATCCCCCTGATTGGGCCATGACTATATAACTTCAAATTAAGAAAGGCCCCCTAATGAAGAACACTCTAAATGAATAGTCAAATATCTCCATATCACAAAGTAGATGTTATCTAACTATGAAAAATATACCCTAATGACCTTATGGACCCCTCTATCCATGATAAATACCATGAAAATTCCAAGTCAACAATTTATCAAAAACCACCAAACATACATGATCAGGCTATACAAATCAGTGTGAAACCTTTCAATTAGGTATTTCGTTGATAAAATGAATCTTTTGGGATTTACTTTTAGTACAATAGATCCCATAGGGTCATTAAAATCATGTATACCATTGATAATGAGGGTTCCAACCTCAAGGATAATGATGATATGTCTAATGGATTAGTCTATTCATCTAGGCTACCTAATGTTTGAGTTGGCTAACTTAGTCTGGTCAATTAACCTTGAAATACTAGTCCTCATTATTGGGTATAATCCTCATTCATGTTCTAATTGATCATTTCATTACCCTAAATCATCAATGAGATATGGATATAGAAAGGGATTTGGGTAGCTTCCATTCCACTTATTCTCGATCACTAGTCTAGAAAGTCATATATAAGCCCCAAATCCTCTACATAATGAGGCTATATCCCTAGAAGGTGTATCCTTCCTTCAGAACTGAATCCTAAAATGATAAGAAATAGAAACATATATGCGCCTCATGCTATGCATAAGCCCTAAATCATTCCCTCAAAGGGTTATATCCCTTATGATTTGTAAATTTAGGAAACCAATGTGTAATCTTCAATCATTACTCTATTGTATCTCCTTTCATAATGCAGACTTCCTAATCGAATGATATTATATTGCATGATAGCATCCTTGCTGCATGACATTAAACTGCATGGTAAGATCATATCACTTGACTTTAAACTAAACACTAAAAACTATATTAGATTTTATTTCTTATAATAAATACACGTAGGGAACCTCTCTAAGGTTTAAACCCAAAAACATACAAAAATCATACTCCCACTTATCCATATACCCTAAATAAACCTTGTTTATACATTCACTAGGGAATGTTCCATAATAAGATCACATACTAAAAGGGTTATATTTCTTGAGATCCAACATTAATAAAACTTTCATATTCCCCATGAGCCAACCAGAAATGTATACCTATGAAAAAGTACCACACTAAGTATTTTTAGACATATTTCACATATTAGTACACTACACATGACATTAAACTGCTTGAATGATTCCATGGCTACATGACCTTGAAATTAACCCATATATTCCTTATCATATAAACTTAAAAGTTATGGTGTGTCCTATTAAGTGGAACTGAACTACGTGGGCTCTGATTACATTTATAGGAATATGTAGGAAGTAATTTCAAGGGATTGATCCCCACACAAAAAGAGATAAACATTATTCTAACAAACCGTATGGATTTAAACCAAAGTATCACTAATTAATATGAAAAATAATGAGAGTTTTAGACACATAAATATGGTCATTTTGATAGAGAACATTTGATACATATAGATGTTTATGTTAATGTAGAACCACTATTACATATAGATAACCTCTTTGAATATAAGGTTTTGGTCAGATCACTTGCACAGTGGCAACCAATCCTACATTAGGATTTTGGAAGGATTTCTGAACATATCTTAAATCTATAATAGATTCCTAGAGTAGAAAATAATACCCCTTAATGGGAGAAATGATCCTAACTTCCCATCCTCTTGACCAACGTGCATTCTAAAGTATCATTGACACAAACCCTAGTGACTTCCTACCTTTGTAAAGCATGTCTGAAATGATTCCAACATGTAACGACATAGATAAGAGTTATAGTTTCCATCAAAAACATTCATATAATACAAAATGCCCAAATAGTCATCATTTGATGTCACTATATCATAAAATATATTATACCCACGAGATTAAAAATAATTCTTTTTTCATATGTATGTTGTACTCTATGACACACCATGTAATGACCCAATATTTTATCAATAAAATTTACCTTATTATAATTATTTTATATAGTATAAAACACTTAAATAAAATAAAAATTTCAATAAAAATATCATTTTCATAAATGAAGAATGAAATAAGTAATATTTATAGAAAATCAAGGAACCTATATCGATGGACTAGTAATGTGACCCTTAGAATAGTAAACTGGCCAATTGAATAGTAACCTCACCTATAAAAGAATAAATAGAATTTAGGTATCTTTTGAATAAAAATATAATATATTTATATCATAGAATAAGTAAATAGATGTTTTAAAAAAGATAAATTAAGTATTGGTATTTTTTTGAAATGTAAATGTTTATTTACAATTTAATATTTAATATATTGATTTAAAAGAAATTTTATTTTTGTAAAATAGATTCATAAATTAATATTTTGTTGTCTTATGATTAAAAATTAATTTTATGAAACCTTAATTAATTTTTCAAAGTGTCATAAAATCATCTATCATTTTAAATTCTGTATTTTTCGAATAAATGACGATTTTAATTAAAAATTAAATTTATCATATTTAGAAAATAATTTCCCTAAAATGGATTCCATTTTTTGAAATATACATATCGAAAAATGGTTGGGGTAATTTTTTTGGATTTTTATAAAATAGTTGAATTATTCATGAATACTAAAATATGGTAATTTACTGTATTTAACATTATAAATAAAGAAATAAATTTTTGAGTCATGGTTGAGTCATGGGTGATGTAATTGGAACATTTCTCAAACTTGACTTCTCTAGTTACTATAATTAGTCACAATAATCAATACAATTGATAGTCTTGATCCAAAATAATAAAAACAACCCTCTCCTCCAACTATAAATACCACCCCTCACCACTTATTCTTATCACACCTTCTAAGCCTTGAATATTTCTTATATTATAACCAATTACAATCCCAAAACAATTCACCACATTATGGTCTTTTTGTTCTCACCCAAATACCATTTACAAGTCCCTTAAGGAGGTTCTCATGGAGAAAACACTCAAGAGGTAAAACCCTCACTCTTTCTCTTTTATTTTATTTTATTTCCCTATAATTCCCTCACATACAGTATAAAAATTAAAATTATAAATCCAGTATCATATATATATTGTAACTTTACTATGTTAATGGAATATACATCATCAAATCTCTTCTCCTCTCATTTTGTTCTAAAAATGAAAATACTGCGAGTGAGGTGTCAATTCACCGCCTTCGTGGAAAGAGAGTTTTTCATTACCACCTTCAAGTTTGGTTATAAAACCATTTTTATGGTTTAAAAAATTATAATATAAATATTAAAACTTATTAATGTTCTTTAAATAACATATATACATGATATTAAATAATAAAACCAAACTAGTTTTGATGATCAAAAACTGCCAAAATAATCTAAAATATTATCATTAACGTTTTATCTAATAAATCATCCTCCTGTCAAAAAATAAAACGATATATGGGACCATTTGAAATTATGGAAATAAATTAATACAATTTCATTATAGTTCTGTATTTTTTCTTCCATTTTACATGGAATTTCATAAATATACACTAGTGATTCGACCACGAAACCATGAAAAAGAACACTCCCAAAATGATGAAATTAAACATTATAAGTCAAAGAAATGACGAAAAATTATCCTAATAAAATTATAATAAATTAAATACATAGAGAATAAGTTATTAATTAATTAATTAATGGATTTTATTTGATATTATAGGACATTAAGTATAATTGTTGAACACTTTCAGGCATAAGGTGAGGGATTCTCTGTGAACCCTCATTATTTCCTTCAGGTTACGCTTTCCCTATATTTAATCAAATGTAATTATAAATTATTATGATTTAATCCTACTAAATTATATTTTTATTTTCTTAAAATATGTACCTAGCTCAATGTTTCCTTATTTTGTGGGGAAATACATGTTTTATACAGTTCCCTTTTTAATTTCTCTTGATAAGCAAGTCTGATTAAAGGGAACTTCCAAATTTCTTTATCGTTTTTAAGTAAAATACATAATCTATTTCAATCCACCATTATTTTTTATAAAATACTTAATTTCATCATGAGAATATATCTTAGTTCATTTATGGTTTTATATAAACAATTATTCCTTTATCCATTTTAAAGACTCTTTAATATTTTCCCTTAAACCGCACTAAAGCGGCTCATTTCTAAAGTTTTATAAACACTATTTTTATAGTTTTTCAATTAATTTAGACATATTTTATCACTATCTATGACTACTTTAATTTATTAATTTCAATGTATTTTTTAAATCCATTCTTTCATGGAAACCTTTATGATACAACCATTTTTATGCCATATGACATGATTACGATGCCCATTTCTTTCCATGGGTTACCCTTATTTTTATTCCTTATATTTGATTCTTCATGTGGAACATGTATTCATGAATATTTTATTATTGTAACACCTCAAGCTTCCTCGGTATGTTTCCTTTCGAATAATGCAATGGCGTGCATTGTACGCAACTTCGAGATTTTAACACACCATAACCAATCAAACTAGCCGTTATGAATAGTAATACCTACTTTTTGAAATTTTATAAATTCTATCTCTCAAAATGGACTTCATTTTTGGATTCGGAATATCGAAATCAGCCTAGGGTGAAATTTTGGTACTTTTCGGATAACTTTCATATTTTGATGAATAGTGAAAATTACTAAATTTTAATTAAAAACAACTTTTTTAATCAAAATAATTAATAGTGATAAATTATGAATTTGAGTGGTTTTAAAGTATATTTAGAATATATTTTTACCATATAATACAATGTGGGTCAATGAACAAAATTTCACATTTAAACTAGACAAAAACAAGTGACAATCTTTTGATAGTTATTATCTCTAAAAAACACGCTTTTTGTTTTGACAACGGGAATTAATTTTAAATTAATTTCTTCCAATTCTGTGTTTTGAATTTAGAAAAATGGATTCCATATTTGGAATCAGTATGTCCAAATTGTGTAAATAGGTAACTTTTATTTTTAGACATTTTGAATAATTACTGCGGTAAATATTTTATTTACCATGGTTAAAGGGTAAATCCGGTAAATAAGGGTTAAAAAATAATATTATAATAATACAAAATTACCCTAAAACGTGTCCTAACCTTATTGGTGGACACATACCCGACCATGGGCATCCTTGGGTCGATTTGGGGACCCCTTGGAGCCACTTGTATGTGGTAGGGACACATTATATTAATAAAGTTAAAATAAAAATAAAAATGGCATAAGCTTACATCTTTTAGAAGAACAATTTTTACATAGGGTTATACATGTTGGATTTTCTATTATAAATATTCATTAGAAATCTAAAAATATTTCATACATAATTATATTTTATTTATAATTTTTAGACATCAAATAATTTAAATTATTAATGACACAATAATGATACAATGTTTACCTCATTAATAAATCATTTAAATAAATAAGATTATAATGATTAAAATATTATCTAAAACCTGTCCAATTATTATTGGTTTATGTTATTTAGAAAATTAGTCATCTTATCTTCGACCTCAATGATTTTTGGACCATTATAAACCGAATATAATTATATTATAAAGTAATACTTTCACTCTTTCCTAAAGAGCCCCTCCTCTCCCTTATAAAAGGAGACCACTTCTACTCATTCCTCACACCTCTCAAGCCACTTGGCTCGTCCAAACCCTGCCCAAATACTCTCCCAACTTCCCTCACTACAACCTAGAGGCCTTAGTTTGATCAGAAAGCCAACCTAAGGATCCCTTTTGATCAAATCAAAAGGAAGAACCCGAGGAAGAGGTAATGTTTCACCACCCCTTTTCAAGTTCCTTTCTTCTTCCACTTATTCTTTCATTGTTCTTACCATTCTAAAATAATAACTCCAGTATCTCACATATACTGTGATGTTATTATAAATATGGTACAACCATATTCAGTATTCTATCCACCCTTTGAATAACATGTCACCATACGTGCGTACGTACTGCTTACCGTCTCCACGTCGTGGTGTAATTGTTATTCAATATATTATTATTTGGATGGGTATAATAATGATGTGCAACTCATGTAAATAATAAATATAACATGTTAATTATTCTGTATATATGATATAACATCCATTTATATATTATTTTAATATCAAAAGAATGATATTGTCGCTCGTGCGTACGTACGGACTACCGTCTCCACAAACGCGATAAGATTCATTCTCCATCGTATCCATTCAAGTATAATTATCATTTGATGATTTAAAAATAGTATCTAAGGACTTGATATAATTCTGGATATGAATAATATACATCCCATTAATAACTATTATGGCTCACATAACAAATAATATAAAGTAAAATGAACCCGTTAACACCAGAAATAACGATAATTCTAAGATATTATTAACAAATCAATGTTAAAAGATCATATATGATATCATATTAAATTAAATGATTCTTGTATTATTCAATAACAATTATTTCACCATTATACAGGAGGTAAACCTACCATCGACCAAGGAAAAAGTACAAGTAAGGGATTTTCTTATCTCACTTTCAATTCCGTGATATTTCCATTGTTCGCCACTAAATTATTGAAAGTGGTGTATTGTGTACTGCCATTTGATATATATTATCATGATTCTCTTTATATTCATGTTATTCTGTAAATCATTTGGTGGTTATTAACTTTTGGCCATACGACTCAGTTGATTAACGTGGTAAGGGGTTTCTTATCTCACTTTTAATTTCGTGAGATTTCCATTATTCACCACTTAATTATTGCATGTGGTGTATGTGTACTATCCATGATTGTATTCATTGTGTAATATAATTTAATTTATGGGTATTTACATCATCTTGGTATGATACTTCTTTCATGGGTGTATGTTTCGTAAGTTGCCTAATCGATAAGGGAATTTGAAATTTCAATTTCCACTCATTTGGCTTTACGAATATTTCATTGATTATATTACTCCAAGATTATGTGTGGAATCACTATTCATTTGATTATGTCATAATTTCCACTCCCCTTCCTGTGGATATACGTTTGATACACAGAATCACTCCATTGATAATTCTCAAGTCATTGATATGAATTTGATAAGAGTAATTTTAACTCATTCTCCATTTGTTGAGTTAAACATCCAATTCGTTGGTGTTGTTTTTACAAGAATATGTGTGAATGTCCTTTGATTGTTTTACACTGAATATCCAATCATATTTAGTGTATTTATATTTGTCACACATAATTATGTCGTTGATTTATCCTTAACCTAAGGATACAACCTTTATGAGAGATTTCATCTCAATTTACATTCCATTGAGACTTCTTTGATGATATACACCAAATCACTTTTATGTGGTGTATATAATGTACTTTGACATACTATATCATGAATCCCTTTATTCTCATGATATTACAAAGTTTGGATTACCTCAATTATTTTCAAGTGTCTATTTTGGTTAGAATCTCTAACCAAAATACCATTTTTAAATGTTTTAAAGACTTATTCATATAAACCTTTCTCATTAATGTCCATGTTTTAAAAATGGTTTTAAGGATTTATTTATATGGACATTAAAGTTTAGAAATTAAAACTCCTTTTAAAATGTTTCAAAGTGGTATGGGACACTTTGATTCAAAAATCTACTTTTAAATGGCTTCTTTACAAATAGTGTGACTTTTAAATGTTTTCAAGAAAAGGGGGATATTTCTCTCAAATAGTTTTGATGATTATTTTCATCTATGTCAACATCCTTCATTATTCTTGATTGAGGTTAATGTGATACAATAAAATCTTCCATATTGTATCGAATGAGTTATGTTTGACTGTGGATGTGCTTTTTTTATACCATTCATGGTTTGTGGTAAAAGTATTGACATTTCGTATGCTATTTTTAATACGAATGTTTATGTTATGTTTAAACATGTTCATATGAGGAATGAATTGGACTTAATAAGTGACGGGTGGAGCCCGCTATAGCTCCTCGATGCATCGGTAGGTCTCATGAGACAAACTAGTGTCTTGGCACAAGGCCTTGGCAAAATCTTATTTGTAGTCTTGGCACGAGGCCTTGGCTATGTGGTTATGATAGTCTGGCATTATGCATTCCATCATTATGAAAGTGGTTATTGATATTGCATGTGATCATTCGAATAGTAGAATATCCATGTGAGTAAGTAAATGGCATTATTTCATTTTACCTTTTCCATTTTATGCTGAAGTTCAAGTTTAAAAGGCTTTTGTTTTAGTTATAAATTGCCTTAAGTGTTTATGATTATTTATGAAAGCTTCTACTATAATGTTATCCTTACTGAGCATCTGAGCTCACCCCTTTCAATGTTTTATTTTTCCCAGGATTATGAAGAAGTAATTTATGAATGACCTGCAGGGATAGTATGAGGGGATATGAAGACAAGATTTTTTTTATGATGAAATGTAAAACTTATGGATGTATCTAGTGTTTCCAAGGCTACTAAACCAATCGGTCTTTCGAGATTTGATCTTTCTTGTGATCATGCCAATGTTATGTAATAATGCACCGACTCTAGGTAACTAGGGTCGGGGTGTTACAATTATGGGTGATCTCAAATAGCTCTCCAATTCTTTGGGAAACATGTAATCTCTTGATATATCTTTTAGGGATATAGAGTAAACATTATTCCATTATAGGACTTTGTCCACCATGTGATTTAGTCTTGGAAGATTTCCTTGACACATGTATATGTGAGGTTATATGTGTCTACCACATTCCTTTATTTTAAATATTATATTATCCCATGTTATATATTTTATTATTCCATATGATTATTTATGTTCTAAGCCTTTATATGTCATCATGTTATTCCTTCTAACCCATGTGATATTCTTTATTCCAATGTTTATTCTCTTACTGGGATTTTTATCTCATAAATTATTTCATGTATTCCCTAGGTTATTCTATGTATTTATAAGATATAAAAGTAAGTTATTATCTCATTATATATATTAAATAAAAGATTGTTTTCGGTTTCATGCTCTCTAATTATGTACCTAATATTCCAAAGTCACTAGACTTTTCAATCCTTGTCTTGCAATTGATGGTTAATTATGCTTAAAATCATGTAATAATATGTGTAAAAGTATACGGTCACTATAAAACATCCCATAAAATTATTTATCACAAGGTATTATGTAATATTTCATTAAATATATCACTTTCACTAAATCGTAAAATTCTTTTCATGTCATTTGACCTTATACCATGTCATATGTGATTTTTTTTGAAACCATATCCAAAACCCAATTTTGATATATTTCAAAAAAATATTTGTAATACTATCATAAATTTCATCATGTATCGCATCAGATGAAATTCCATGTGAATAACCATCCAAAAATCCTTTTAGATAAACTCTAAAACATATTTACAGAATCTCTCTGAGTCAAACTAAATCCCCATTCAATCAACCAAAAAGTGTGACCCTAGGGGAATTTATAGAATTGAAAATAGATATAAATAACCATATCCATAAATCTAATAAAATAACATATTATTTCAAAGTATCAATGTTGATCAAGCTATAAAAGGATCTGGCATGATCTTCATTAAACACATATATCTCTATAACTGTATACAACATCTATATTGTATAAAATTTGTGTTATCTTATAATACATTTTTCTAAGAAATTCAGTAACCATGAAACATAAATTATTTCAATACCATATTACCCCCTCATTTTTTCTCAACCATGTGTCTATATACTGACCATGTTGATCAATACATCACATTTCATTCATTTAGTATATGAGCACATCACATCTTACTCATCCAAGTGGATAATAAAATGATATGTAACATATAAATATGTTCATAAATTTATTGATTCTATCTTAATATAGGTATTATATGTCATACTGATCATACAATAGGAAAAATCCCATCTTTTTTGAGCACTTTCCCAGGATAAGATCATCGACATACTCAACCACCCCTGATTAGAAAAGCCTCAAGGACTTCATAAAAAATTTATCAAAGTATAAAGGTTTCCATTATTGGTATATCACCAAACATAGGTAGTGGGGACTAAAAATATGAACAATTAACCCATATTATACCAAATACATAGCGTATGACACTCCATGTAGTATACTTCAAGGGGTTTCCAGCACATAAAACCCCTTTGTGTTGCATAATCAAATTTTGTATCTGAGTACAATAATAATACTCATGTTAAACATAAATTTGAATCACAACCACTAATACTTTTTGATGATCATCATTTAGGTTGTTAAAAAAACATAAAATAATGATAAAATAATGATTGCCTTTAATTTTACATGATACATTTTTTATTTTTAATCTCTAATAATATTTTAACAGACTCAATTATAAAGACCTATCTAATATATCATATATGATATAATTTTTTATCAGAAATAAACTTTCTACACTTTTTGGTATTTTTAAACTCGTTGAATCTCAATGTAAATCCTACAATATACCTATATGACTATATGATAAAACTCTACCACTAAACTCTTTAGTGAGTTACATTTATGAAGTAAGATATTTTGAATAATTGTGAGACTTAGAAATTATATTCATGATGTTCAACTCCATGACCATATTCAAACTCCTTAACTTAATAAAATTTAATGTTATTATTTTAATAACTTTTGTTCTCTACTTAGATTTTTTCTATTCTTATCATCTTCATTTTTAAAACTTTTACATAAAACATTTAATTTATTTATTCTGGTGACTAATATAATTTTTTCACTATATCTTTACCAATATATCCTAAACTTATTTAGAATATTAAGTGAAATTCAATTTATTATGATAATTATAACAAACTCTTTAAATTTTTTCATTATAATAATATCCTAGACCTATTAGGATATCAATTTAAATCCACTTTGAACTTTTAGTGACATATTATTTTATTTCTTAATTTTGAACTTGTATAGGTCTAATCATACTCTAACTAGCCTCTTAGACACTATATTCTCTTCTGAATATCATCTTAAGATATGCGAACTTATTTTATATCTAGAAAATGATATTTTTTTGTAATAATTAACAAATGAACTATTATTTCCAAATTATATATTTTATTCTATTTCTTAGGAAATTTTATTTAAAGTAAGAATTTCTCAAATATGAAACTATTGGTGGTGGAATCAGACTCATTCATATTCATAGATAAACACTTCAACCCAAATAATTTTTTTTAATCCATATCTCCTTTATAAGTATATTATAGAATTTAGATCATTCAACATAATGTGTATCAAATCATCCATCTCATTTTATTGATAATAATAAATGGTTTATGATAATAATTCTTATCACATAAGAAGTAAATGATATAAAAATAACATAATATTTTTTTATCTATAAAATATTTAAGTTATCCATTTCATCCAACACATTGATGTAGATATCCCTTTATCCACTTGAAGAATGTAAGCATTAACCCTTCATCTTCAACTCCTACATCACTTTTAAATTTATATATATTTTCAACGATTGAAAAACTTATAGATTTTATCATATACCCTTCAGAATAGATGAATTTATATCAATTTTAACTAGGGGGAACTCTTCTTGAGGTTTATTGTAACCCTTATAGTATTCCATAGAGTTCCTTTTCTAATGTTCAATTTCTTCATTATTAAAGCATTGTCCCTCCGTCCTTTTATTTTTTTAGATGGCATTATTCACTCTCCCTGAACTATTTTATTCTATCTACTGATATATTCTTTACCCTTATCCTTATACAACATCATTATAGCACATGATCCTAGTACCCTCATTTTCTACTCAAATATCCTTAATATATTGAGAATGTCATGTAATATTTTATTGAAATCATTCATTTTATAGTTCATAATAAATAGTTGAAACCTTTTAAGTGATGATTATAGAATGAATTCTATGTGAAGATCAAACATAAGGAGTAAAATCAGTCTCTCTAAGTCATTAAAATACCTAATCATATTGAGCACATGAGTTTTCAATGATAGTCCTTCATCCATCTTGCACAAAAAGAGTTAATTTGACACCTCATGCCGCTTATAGCTATCTTGTTCTGGATAAATCCTTTTTAGGTTATATATCATCTTATAAGAATATGTGGACTCTTGTTTCTTTTGAAACTTTCATTCCAAATCAAAATTATGGGATTATATTCTTTCAATGAGTCTTTAAGATGCATAATATAGGCATGCATTTATATTTTTTGAATGACTTCACCAATTGGTTTCTTAAGAAATGGTTCCTCTAACACACGTAATTTTTCTTCTTGCTTAATAATTATTCTTATGTATTTGTACAATTCATATAAATTGATACCATTTATTTTATCCTAATCTAATATAGATATCAAGTTCAATCTCAAAGATAAGGATCTCATTACTTACAATAGAATAATTTATCAGATGAGTATCATGTTTTATATTTATTTAATAAAGACATTATTTAAATAGGCTCCCACTTAAATGATAACCCCTTATTAATTTTATCATACCCATTAGGTTTCCAAGTTCCATACATTATTGTGACCTAGATGAGTTTAGAATATAAATAACCAGTGACTATATCTTGTAGAAAAATATTTACAATCATATCATATATGACTCTTAGATAGAATAGTGGATAAATATTCACCCAAATCCATCATGTGGTTTTACTCAACTTGATTCCTTGTGTATCTTAATAGTTCAAATTTCCCAGATAAATGTAACCCAAATAAAAAACCAAGAAAAATTCACCTATTTTTTAGGTTCACCTCATTAATGTTTTTCCTTATGAAAAATAATACACGAACACCAAATAGTTAGGGTCACCCATACTGAATGATGGAAGTCTTAAAAAGTGATTCATTAGAAGGAGTATAAAAATTATTATTTAGAATGTATTTTAACCTCCCCATATTATCTCATGTTATTATCATTAATTATTCTTACTTATAGTGATTTAATTTTGTATCATATTCCTTCCAATAAAGCAATACACTCAAATCATATTGACGTTTAATAGTATACACAACTCACGTCTGGTGTTACTAATCCAAATCAAAATATAATTATATTCAGACATTTGAAAATTAATCTTATGAATAAGTTACATAAAAATATTTCATGTAATTATTTAGAATTCTATGAAATTAGCAATCCCCTCATGAGTAATCTTGGAGCCATAAATTGGCAACACACACCTTTGTAGGACAATGCACAAGCCTTCGGGCCAGTGGGAAGTCTGACATAAATTCCTTATACATGAATATATTTTAATCAAGTGAGATTTAAATTTGATCATATTTATAACATTTACTATGTATAAATCATAATTATCTACTTAATTCAAGATCATAACTCAAAACAAGTTAAAGTCAAGGTAGAAGAAAACTAAGTCTACTATAATAACAAGCATATAACTTCTTATATGCATGCATGTAATTTTTAAGAGTAGTTTAATATATAAAATAAACCATGAATAAAAATTCATAATATAAAAATTATATCTATTAATTAAATATAAATTATTAATTAATTTATGCATGAGATGAAAATTTATGAACAATTAATAAATACATAATTAAAACTCTAAAATTTTGAAATTTATTTTAAGAATTCCATAATTAAATATATATTTACCCTTTATTTTTATTCCCTATTTTGAACTCTATCATATTATTAATTTTATTCCATTTTACATTAAATATATGATATTTCATGAAATATAGAAAAATAATATTTCAATTTATGTTATGTAAACATTTAATAAAATCTTAATATCACAAAATAATATTTTTTATACCTTTGGTCAAATAATTTATCAAAACTATTTTGATATGGTTTAAATATGTTCTTTAATTAATTATATTATAAATTGAATAATTAAAATTAAACATTATGATCGATTCATAATTTTGAATATAAACACTTTATATCTTGTCTTATTTTTTTATTTTAAAATCCTTTTGTGAATTACACTTATAATTTTCACCATAAACATTTTATTTCTAAATTATAATTTATTCCTTATAATTTTAAAATTAATTTTAATATAAATACTTGGTACTATGGAATATTTATTAATATTTTTTTCTTATTAATTTAATTAGTAAATTATAGATGCTATTATAATAAATTTATTTGTAAATAATTTTATAAATTAATAAATTTCTCAGAATACTTTTATTTATAATTTTTAAAAAAATTATAAATATATAGTTCAATTCATAATTGATTTTTGAGAAACATAATTTATCTATTCAAATCATTTTTTACAATATTCCTAGAATCATAAAATACGATTTATAGGGTAGAAAATCTTAAACCATTTAAGAATTATCCTTAATATTGAATAATAGGTTCCAATATCATATTAACGGTATGATTGACTTTTTTAATAATGAAAAATACATGTTGTAATCCCAATGTTGACAATGTTATCATATAATTCAATGTTACTATCCCCAACATTATGGATATCCACTAAAACAAGGTTGAGTTGTTTTATAATATTGTAATGGGTCAGATCCTATGATATGAATATTATATGAATATTATAGATTATGAAATCATGGTATTTTAATACAGCTTAGGATACTGCATTTAGCCTATGTCATATGATATGTTGGATTATGATATTATATGAATGGTATGTGAGTGTCTTCTACATATTCACTGATTTAGGTTTTATTATTCATAAATATTGAGATGATTCATTAATGGATTGGAGAAAATTCAATGAAGTGTTAAATAAAGAACACTCCAATAGTTTTTAATGTTTTGGTTACATGAGATGGAACACAATATGGACAATTCTCTTCATAGAATGAAGAGATTTGATGAAGGAATATAAAAGGGGAAGTGTTTCTTTCTTGGGTGTGTACTCATTACATGTAAGTTTGGTAAGGCTCTCTTCTTCCCAAAAAATCATTTTTCACTTGGTGAAAGTGCTAAAACCCCTTTGTTTATTAGGAGTCCTCGCGATACAATCTTGGATTCTTGGTCAGTGTACCACCTATGGAGGAAGGATACATGTGTTTACTACTTCAGTTATCAATATTAACTTTGTATAAAAGTGTAAAATAAATATTACTCCTTAGATATTGTATTACATGTAATCCCACACTCATAAAATTCTTCTTTTTACTACACATTGTATCGTTTGGAGAAATATCGACAAATTACATGGGTTATTTCCTCTTAAAATGATAATTAGTTGATCACCTTAAATCCATCAGTGGTATTAAAACCTTTATCTTTAAGTTATCAACATTTTCTTCTATTATATTTTTAAAGAATTTATAATCGTAAATCTTTTGATCCATATCCTAAAATATGATATGATTAATTTCTTCTATTTTTGGTTACTCACAGTACAAAACTAAACTATATCGTGATGTATGATGTAGCAAACCCTTTTGATTTTAACTATCATGTAGGATTTGATATGGGTATCATAAAATATGACTCAATATTGAATTTTCCAAAAATTTAGTATTTATGTATAAATATGATATTTTCTCGATCATATAATATGAGTGGATCTTTGTGATTAAATTGATCATATTCAAAAATTGAAATAATATCATAAAATTTAAATTATATCATAGAATATGATTCCTACATGGGTAGTTTATCTCATTTATAAATCATATTTACTAAAAGATAATATGATTTTCAATCATACAAAATTATATCCCTAAAAAAAATTTAAAAATAATATATTGATATATTTAATTATTGTTTATAAATTTTTTATAAATTATAATTTCTTATAGAATATAGTTTCATGAATTACTTGCTAAGTATGATATCATACGATTTCGTTTTCATCTTCCTTGCACTCAAATTATTATTATATTTATGATATTGATAATAGTTATTGAACATATTTAGTACATTTTAGGTAATAGAGTTATTATTAATTGTATTTGTTATTGAGTAAATTCTCCTTGGAAAGAGGGACTAATGGATTGAAATCTTAATATCCTAGAGTTTATTCCATGTTTTATAAAGGTGGGTATTGTATATATATAATTTTTGGGATTACTCATGTGGAGTTTTTCAATCTTATGTAACCCTATGTATTTACATAAATATATCATATACCCTATGTATGAGATATATTTTCATATGTATGAATATATTTGGATATTATTTTTTATGATAAACACAAACTTGTGGGTTGTGTAAAGTGATACACATTAAAGTCATGTGAACATATTAATTTTGGGGATGGAATGTGGATTCCTAAACTAAATCATTAAAATATTTCAAATATAAATACATAAAATATGAGATAATAATCATTTCCTGAGATGAAGTGAGTTTAATATGAATGTGATGTATATTAAACGGGTGAAACTTTTAAAGGAACCCCCATCAAAAACTAAGTGTGGTATTCCTTCTAAGGAAGAACGTATTAAGACCTAAATCATTAAGTATTGGTGACCCTAACCATTAGGTAACCATGGATTATCTTGGGTAAGGAAATAAATTTATGACGTGATGACAACTATTAAGTGCTTTGTTCTTGGTGTTTGCTTTGGGTGACACTTAGCTTGGAAATAATAAATATTAAGATATTAATGAAATAGAGTTTATTGAATCCATATGATGGATTAGTATAAATAATTATCTACTAAACTATCCTAGAATCATATATTATGTGATTGAAAATAGCTTCCTACTAGATATAGTCTTCGATTAATTATATACTCAAATAAATGAAATTCATGAGGAAATATGGGTCTTGGAACATTAAAATGATATGATTTATGGGGTCATCATTTTTAGTGGGAGTGATTTCATTGAAATTAATTGATTAAAATATATAAAACATGATACTCACCCATAGATATGGAATTTTTGTGGATCATCGATTATATCATGATAATCATTTTGAGATACCTTATAGGTATCACCTATAAAGTAGTTATATATTAGTATTCATGGTTCAGAAGTGTTCTCAAAGAAAAATATTTTGATCATTAGGATGTGAATCTTAAAGAATTGAATTTCACTACTCTGACTCTTTCGTATTGGATATCAAGTGTGAATCATAAATTTTTAAAGCTAACTCAGAGATCGGAGGGAATTAAAAACTGTGATGTAGATCTTATTGTTATTAAAAGAGTAATATTTTCTGTATTATAAGTTGATAATCATGATATTAATTTACCAAGTAGATTAATTCTAGATTTAGATAACTATTAATTTTTTCCTTACATAAAAAAATATTTTTTGTTAATTTCTTAAAAAATATGATATTTTCATTAATTAATGAGAACATGAGTTGTTCTATATAAAATAATTAAATTTTTTGTGGTATTATTTATATAATAAATGACTAATATATTTTATATATAGATAACATTTCCAATAAAATTCAAAATATGAAGGTATAGGTTTATTCTAATCACACCTACATTTGGTATTGTTTCCTTGGATATATAAACAAGAAACACATCCACAAACTATATATAGATGGACTTTTGGAACCATTTTATTGTGAAATGGTTAAAGATATAGTGTATTATTGGATCTAAATTATATAATTTTATGTGGATCAGTAATTACATAAGAAATTTATGGTTTTAGGTACTTCATTACTTTTACTAATTAATTTAGTCAATATGGTTATGTGTTTCTAATGAGACACAAGTATGAAACTTTCAAAAAATTTAAAGAGTATCATAATTAAGAATAACATAAATTGGGAAAATATTAAGATTCTATGATCATAATTGTGTGGTGAATACTTGATTCATGTTTTCACTGATCATATAATATATTACGGAGTTATTTAACAACTCACTCCTATCAGAACACAATAGTGTAATGGTTTTTCTGAGAAGAGGAATTGTACACTATTATACATTATTTGATTTATGATGATTCAGTATAACCTTCCTATTTCATTTAGGGGTGATGATATGGATAATGTTTCATTATTACTTAACTATATTCCATATAAAGTGGTCATAAAGACAGCATATGATATATGAAATTGGTAACATCATAATATATATTTTATAAAAATTTGGGGTCGGAAGCACATGTATGGAACTTGGATTCTGATAAACTTTGCCATAAATATTAGAAAATATTATTTTTTTTATCCCAAAGAGACCATGGGATATTAATTTTTTAATCTTGCTGAACATAAAGTGTTTATTGATTGAATCAGTGTTTTCCATGAGAGGGAACATGTATGTTGTGGAGTCAGTGGAATGAATGATGAACATAGAAAAGTTCAGGAATAATAAATAAGAAGTGTTCTTAAGATAGAATTTATTCCAATTTCACATAGAGTTATCCGAAATGAACTAACTCAAACAATAAAATAACCAAAAAGGTTTGGTCAGATTCATCAGGATCCCAAGATATATGTATTTCTCATAGGAAATTATGATGAATTAATATTTATAATAGATGAATCTATTACCTACTTGGAGGCCATTGAGTTATCAAATTCTAATAAAAGATTAAAACATATGGAATCTAAAATAGACCCCATGTACAATAACTGTTTTTTGAGTTTAGTGGAATCACTTGAGGGGTTTAGACCCATAGGGTGAAAGTGGATTTCCCATAATAAAATTAACATGAATGGTATATAGTTGTAATTACCCGTGTCATTATGGGTTGTGAATTCACAATTTAGTCTCACATTTTCATTAGTGAGGGGATCATTTTGATGAATGGGACTAATATTTAGAATATAATTATTTGGATATCCCTAAAAGGTGTTTTTGGTTATGGTTAAAGGCCTAGTAAGTATCTCAAGTGTTTAAGAGGATTTCAGAGAAGTAGTTATGAAGTTGGGATACTAAAAAGTGTTATTATGGACTATTCACAGTGTGGCGGGAGTCATTTGACCCCTGAATGACCATTCATTGGTTGTGTTCAGGTCATGAATGGGGTATATAGGTGAGGGGATGCTACTTAAGATGATTCATTGTGTGAAAGGGGGAAATACCCTTTGGATCTCCCTTTACTCTCTCTTGGTGTGTTGTGAACTTATGTGATTCAAGGGTGTTTTCTCAATTATATTCAAGGTAATGTATTCCCTTTTATCCCCTTGGTTATTCTCCTATTTTGGTTTGATTAGATATAGTTTTGAGGGAAGACTTATCCAGAGTATGGAAAAAAATTCATCCTTGATGGGGATTTCATGAAAATCTCATAAAGGACATCCCATGACGTGGAAATCCATATTTCATTCACTATTTTCCTTTATGTATGATTTCTTATGAGTTTATTTAGAGTTTTGGTGATTTTGGGTGAAATTAGTTGTTGGTTTAGGTAATAAATTTGTAAATTATCTTTGTCTTAGGTTTAGGTTCATGTTGGGAATGGACCGCACCCCATTGCTCATGGTTTTGTCACAACGAGGTCTCCTGATGAATTTGGAATTGATTACGTCAATTTTTATTTTTGGTTTTAAATGGTTAATTAATTAATTTTATGGTATTTATTGATGATATAGGTGATCTAGGACTAGAAGGAGGACTATATGAACCTAAAATAAATTTAGTATCATCCTTTGAAGTGAATATACTTGGATTTTCTAAGTATCTTATTCAGTTAGTGAATTTATATTCATGCAAGATCATTATATTTTTTATCTTTAATTGCACAACTTCTTTGAAACCACCATAAATTTGGATGTAATTTCATGGACCTAATATTCAACATGGGTTTCATAGATTAATAAATAGTAGGAGGGTGGCACCTTGGATGAACTAGTGTCTATGGACCTCTTTATGGTTTGTTTATGGTGTGAGACGGTTTTCAAAGGGAAAGCAGCTTTCATTTTAAAATGGTTTTCAAAAGGGGTTGGACTAAAAGGGGATTTAATTGTAAGTGTAGTGATTTGAAAATTTGTTTTAAAATACTATTTCAAAATAGGAACATGTTTTCTATAGAATGGTTTGATAGGATTTTCACCAAGATCCTAAATTTAGAAATATAATATGTTAATCATTTTAATTTTTTTTCTGAAGTCTATTTTTATTTGGTTTTAAATGAAAATATAGAAGGTATTAATTGATTTAGTTTGGTTTATCTGACCATGTGTGGGTGATAACCTATTTTCCAAATCCTGTGAGATTTTTATGTTCCCTTTTTATTATTTCCTTGTATACATATTGATTCATGATGATGTTTATTATGTGTGTAGACCTTTGAGAGCTCTTATTAGTATCAAAGTGATGGGTTGATCCAATTAGATGTGATATAACCCTCTAAGGGATGATATTAGTGTTGATACAAGTTGATATGTGAGGCTAGTTCCCTAGTTACTAGAAACATGTTGATGATATTCTATGCTTTGAGATAGGTTTTGTGGTATATTTTTTAGTTCATGTGTGTGATGACTAGATTCTTATGATAAGTGTCAAATGAGGATATTGGAGAGGATCTTGAGGACCATCCCTTCCATGAGTGAGATGGAATTTTTAGGATATCCATGGTATAAGTTCAATTAAAATGTGCATAATTTTACATCATACCCTGAGTGATAAGGTAGTGGTTATATAATAGGCCTTGACATGAGTGAGGTGGCCTGGTCAACTATGCGTTGAGTAAGAATAATTTTGTCGATAGATGGATATTGGGTCAATAATAAGTGGGATGATTGGATCGGGGTGTGATATCCAATGGTGGAACCACCATATGTGAGATGGGTTCTAATTTTTTATGTATTTTCAAGTTAAGGATGGATTTCCATACCTTGAGTGGGGAGGTAGTGTCCAGTTAGTGATGTAGCCTCTCTCAAGTGAGAAGAGATGTTCAAACACTTGGTGTAAAATTATATGTGGCATGGTACCCTACCATATGCCTTTAAGTATGTGTTGAAAACTTGGTTAGACATTATTCTATACATCTTCAAGCATGGGATATATTGTGGTACATGTGAATATCTTCTTCCTATAATGGATCTAATTTAGGAATGGTCTGGTGTAATGGAGACTTAGTTATCACATGATGATCTAACTTGTATTATTATATGTGAATTTTGAGTTTTATTTCTAGGTGTGTGTGTTTCACAGACTTGACTACAACCTATTACATGTATTTTCTACACATATTCTTAATCACAATAGAAATCTATATTATAGAGGAATTTGTGACTTCTATTGTATTGTTAGACTCTCCCTCTACCAATATACACACTATGGGTTTTGATGTATGTGGGTAGATATTTCTATTTTCTTTCAAGGCACAAGTATATATTTGATATGGACACATGGTAAATGTATAGTAAGTTATGGATGTTGAGAATTCTATGGGATGGTTATATTTTTGTTTCAGAGGTCATGTATTTTTATTTTTAGTTATGTTTCACCGCATTTACTAAAAAGTGTTCCATTGTTTTATGATATATAAAATTTCATGTTATATGTTTCATATTTGGTCTTTATTGGTTTGTCTCCATGTTTATTTTTTCATGAATTTAATATGTCCTTTATATGGATGGATCTTACTGAATTTTTAATGGATTTGAGCATGAACCTTGGAATTTATGTTAGAAGTAATAGTCACCCCATGATTTTTTTAGGACCTCACTGCTATTTGGTAGCCTCTCACATATAGGGAGGTTCACCTAAGTTCATGAATTGACCCCCACTCAGGTTTTATTTAGGGGAGATGGGTCAGATAATTAGAAATTGGTGTCATATCATGTCTTTGGATGATATTTTTTAGTAATAAACTGATTTAGGTTGTCAAAGCCTGATAGGAAGATCTAGCGCATGCCTGGTGGGCATGATATCAATTGAAACACAAATTTCCAGTGGATGTAGAGTGTATGTATTAGGAAATCTTGGATGAGTAAGTTGTTAGTTTGGATGAGTAATCTCATTTTGGGTGGATGATACTAGGACGAGTTATAAAGATCATCTTGGATCTAATGAGTTTTACATGCATTATGATAGTGGAATTCTTATGAAATGATACATGTGCATAGGGGAGATTATGTTTGACATGATGCCTGGTCAGAATTCATTTTTAATTGAGTCAAATTATAATATAATCAATTTTTTCTCAATTACATTATAATATATGACTTGATTAATATGAATATGAGGGTTTTTTTGAATGTATTCGATTTTTATTATTTGGTCATCATTGGGAAATGGTTTTGGAAATTTTGGTATTTTACAGAAATATATGGTTTTAAAAGAAAAACACATGTGGTGGAATGAGGTATGTTTGCATTGATTTTAATGGGGTTTTGATAACATATAAATAATACCCATGTAAATTGGTGTTTTTATATTTTGATGTAGTTCATTCGAGCAATATTTGGATGATTGAATTGTGTTCTTGACTTGTAGGCCATGCTTATTTGAGTTTTAGTTGTGTGATTGGAAGGTGTAGAACTATTTAGTAAAATGTTGTGAAAAGAAACTGATTCGTTTTTAGACAAGGTTTTTAATGATATACTAGGATGACCACGGGTGTTTTTTGGTGTTTTCAGTGGTCGTGTCATGGATATTTAATAAGAGTCGCATGTGAAAGGCTGATGGTTGGTTGTTGAAGTTTGGATCAAGTAGCTATATGTGAGTAGGTGGGTCCAATGATTGGACCATTGATGTGTGTTTTTATTATTTCATAGGTTGAAAAAATTGGTGTGTACTTTTTATCAGTGGTTCCTATAGTGGAAAGAACCATTATCCAAAATCAGTAATTATTAGAAGACTATTATGTTGTGTAGAAACATAAGTCTCTAGATGAATTAGTCGTTGTTTCTTTGATGTTTTTATACTGATGAGTGGGGCTGAGCATTGACTTTTGGCATGGTGATTTCTGTTACATGTCTGGAACTAGGGTTTGAGTGAGATAAAAATGTCTCGTCCTTATGAATTATAATGAATGAGATGTGGGTGGTAGAGGTAGGGTGTTTTATTTAAGTTGGGTGATAAAGAAGTATGAACCTATGGTGGGTAGAAAAATATTAGTTGTGGATGTATATCCCTCATGTTAGAAGGGTTGTGGGCATAGTTAAATTAATTGGTAGATTGTTGAAATGGTAGTGAGGTACTGGTGAAAGCATGGACCCAATTTAGGGATTTGGGTGTGCTATCAGTTTGAGTCAATGTGTTACCAATGGTCTTGATATGTTGGTGGTGTAATCTGAGAGAAAGTTACATTGGTGGAGAGCTAGTGCTAATGGGTAAAGAATGATAGTTTTATGGGATGGTTGAGGATCCAATTATGGAGTTGAACTGAGTGCCAGGATCAGAATTTAGTGTGTATGTTTAGATTATTTAGTGATTCGTTTAGGTGTTAAGTCAATGTTATTTGGTAATTTTGTGATATGGTGGTGTGTCAATTATTGAGGATCAATTAGTTTGGTATAATTAGACTATAGGAGGATCAATAGGTATGGTTTCATTGATTTGGATTTGGTGAGGTAGAAACTATATTAGAAGTGTCGTTCGATATTTGGTTAAGGTGTCTTGTGGATAAAATCTGAATTTTTAGAGAAAATATAGTCTGTCTAGGATTGGTGTTTGGAGTTTCATAGTGGAATAATTTTCAACAGTCATGGATGGAATTTAGTCAGTTGAAGATGGTTGATGTCTAGGTGATTCATGGGTGTTTTTTCATAGGGATTCATTGTAAGACCCCCCCCCCCCTCGTTTTTCTCTTATTTTGGTATATTTGACTGGGGTTTGGATAGAGTATTTCACTAGAGCATAGTGAAATCATCACACTTGATGGTAATTTCATATTCATCTCATAAATCATATCCTAATAGGAGTAAATCAATCTATTATTATTTTCCTTGATTTATGATTCATTGTGAGTTTCTTTAGGATTTTTTCCAATTTTGGGTTAAATTGGTCATGGGTTCAGGTTTCTAATTGGGTTCATTTTGTGTTTTAAATTTGGGTGTGTTTTGGAAGTGGATTACACCCCATTTCTCATGGTTTTAGTGTGTTGAGTTCTCCTGTTGAGTTTAGAGTAAATTATGAAAATTTAGGTTTTTAGATTTAAGTGATTAATTAATTAATTCTATTGTTTGCATTGATTAGATAGGTTCCCTTGGACTCAAAGGAGGTCATTATGATCATGTGATGGATTTATGATCATTATTTGAGGTAGGTGGCCATGAATTTTCTTATTCTCTTGTTCAAATAGAGATTCTATGTTCATTTTCCATCATTATATTTATTATTTTAATGATTCATAACATTTTTGATTCATACATAAATTGGGATGAACTCATATCGACCTAATAGTAAACATTGAACACATATCGTGTAAATGTATTTATAGTGGTGCCTTGGCCTAATGAGTGTCAGTGACCCTATTTATATTTTTCTTAGTGGTATGGTTTGGTTTTAAATATAAAGTTTTTTCCTTTTTAAAAATTATCTTTAAAAGGGAATGGACTCAAAAAGAGTTTCAAGGGAAAATTTAGTAATTTAGAAATGGGTTTTGAAATGGTGTTTAAAAAAAGAAAAGGGTTTTATAAAGTATATTTTGATGATATTTTGGCCAAGGTCTTATCATGAGTATGATGGCATGTGATTCATTTTTAAATGTCCTTAAAGTTGATTTTGATTTTGTTTTCAATGGAAATATAGATGAAATTCGGTGATATTTTTTGGTTGGATTTTTAGTGTGTGGGTGATACCTATTTTATAAAGCATGTGTTCTTTATATGTTCACTTTCATGACTATGTAATACTTTATGCATGATGATGTGTATGGTGTTTGTGGACCTGTGAGAACTTTTATTTGTATCAAAGAGATGTGTTGATTCAGTTAAGTTTGACAGAACCCATGGGGTATTGAGATGGATGTTTAGATGGGTTGATATGTGAGTCTAGGTCCCGAGTGATTTTTACACTAATAGTGATATGGTGAGTTGTAAAATGGGCTGAATTATATGTTTTTTGTTTCTTTTGTGTGCTGAATTAATGATTCTGATATTGGATAGATGTTAGTGTGGTAGCCGAACTTGAGTATTGGAATTTCATAAGGTTATAGGATCTCAATGGGATAGGTAGGATATAAGTTTTCATAATGTTATTCCATACCCCGAGTGATAGGGTAGTGGTTGCAGAAGGGGCCTTTCCATGAGTTAGATAGCTTGTTCGTCCATTCCTTGAGTGAAAAGACATGGTTTGATAGATGGATATTGGGTCATTCATTGGTGATATGACTAGGCTAGGGTTCCATATCAGATGGTGGTACTTTTTTGAGTGTATGGGGTTTGATTGATGAAATTTTATGAGTTATGGATGGATTTATATACCTTGAGTGAGAAGGTAGTTTATGGTCAGTGATGTATCCTCCCTTGAGTGAGAATGGATGGTCGAAGGCTTGGTGTGAAATTGGATGTTCCCTTTCACCCTACCCTGTGTATTTAGGTATGGTTTGAGTACATGGTTATATTCCCTTCCTTTAATATTTAATAATGGGATAAATTTTGGTATGTGTGACTATCTTCTTCCCAAAATGGAGATGAATCATGTATGTTCAAGTGTCATCATTACCTAGTTAGTACATGATGACCAAACTAATTTCATTTTATCTACATTGCCTGTTATGTTTTTTGGTGGTTGTATTACGTGGATAATACTTCACCTTTTTATATATATTTCATGAAAATCCAATTGATCAATAAAACACTCAATATTTTTGAGGAATTGGGTATTCCTACTGGGCCTCTGGACTCTCCCCCTACCTACATACATGACATGGGTTTTGATACATGTGGGTAGATATTCTTGTTCTCTCTCAAGAAAATGGTATCGCTTAAAGATGAAAATATGGTATAGGTTTGGAGGGTCATGGAGATTGAGGATTTAGTAGGATGATTATGTGAGTTGGGCTAGAGGTCATGTATATTTATTTTTAGTTATGGTTCAACATGTTTATTGGCCAATGTTTCACTATTTTATTATATATATATATAATTATATGTTATATATTTCTACTCTATGTTATATTTCTACATCATATATATATATATATATATATAATTCTTTATATTATTGATAGTGGGGGGGCCTTTGGCTCCCTATTTATTTTTCCAAGGTTTTAGGATGATTGTTATGTGGATGGTTCGTGATAATGTTTTAATAGATTTGGGTAGGACCCTCTTTCTTTGTTTTATAGGTCATAGTCTCCCCTCAACTATGTTATTCCCTCTCCACTAGTTGGTATCCTTTGACATATAGGGAGGAACACTTGAGATCAAGTAGATACCCTAGATCAAGTGATTTTTAGGCGATCTGAGTCATGGTGTTACAAGTGTCAACCTATAAATCATGCCTGGTGGTAAAGGGTTACAAGAAAGTTCTTAGTATTAACTATAAAAAACCCTTTCACCTATAGTGATGATTAAGTAAATCTGAATATTACTTACTGTAACAGATATATTTTACTATGAAATATATAAAATGGATACCAAAATCACATTCTACAATAGGAATTTATTCAAAGGAATTATATTATAAATATTAATGGTTTTGAAGTTCCAAATGAGTCTGATGAGATTTACAAGTTTCAATGGACTGTTTATGGATTAAATAAATCTCCTCAAAGCTAGAATATTTGATTTCATGACATAATAAAATAGTTAAGTTTCATCAATGATGTAGATGATTCTTGTGTATATAAGTGTATTAATGGGAGTTTGTTATTTTTTAGATATTGTATGTTCATAACATACATATTATCAAAAATGGAACCCCAAGTTTATATTCTAAAAATATGTGGTTGGGAAGATGCTTCTTGATTACAGACATAAATGAATCCACCTACATACTGGGTATAAAAATATATAGAGATAGATCAAAGAGTCTACTTGTACTTAGTTAAGACACTAGCATTAATAATTTTTTAAAGTGTTTTAACATGGAGAACTCCAAAATGGGTTTCTTAATAATGTTACATGGAATGAATCTTAGGATGATTCATGATCCTTTAAATAAGTTTTAAAGGATGGATAAATTTTTTGATGCGCTCCTCATAGGCTCTATAATGTATTTCATGTTTTGTATTTGACCTAATCTCATTTATGGTATTATAATAACAAGTACATACCATTCCAATCCAATTTATAGAAATTGTATTGTTGTTACAAACATCCTTAAATACTTAATAAGTTGTAGGGATATGTTCATTTCATTAGGGGATAAGAAGAGTTATTTATGAAATATTACATATACACAAGTTACTAATCCAATATAGATGATATTAAATCTCAATATTGTTTTTTGTTTTTCGTAAACAGTGTAGATATCAATTAGAATAGTTAAAAAATATATATCATGGAAGACTTGACAATAGATAAAGAGTACATAATTTCATACAATACTATGAAGGAAGTTGTTCGGATCAGGGAGTTCATTTATAAACTAGAGGTAGTTCCTAGAATGAAGGTAGAAACCAAGTTGTACTATTACAACAATAGATCAATTTCTTAGTATAAGGAAGTTATGTCTCATTTAAGGACCAATTAAATAATTTGAAAATTATGTCTTATACAAGATATAATTGAGAGGGATTATTTTTTGATTATTTGGGTGGATACAAATGAAAATGTAGTATATCAATTGATGAAACCATTATTGTGTTATGATCATGATGATCAAGTTCATTCTATTTGTATATGATATATAAGAGATTGATGTAATGATTCTATAATGTAACTTGATCCTATAATTAATTAAATCTTTTTGTATCATTTATTCATGTGTTGTATAATTTATATTAAATTAATAGTCAAATGATAATATCCACCCAATATATGACATTGAGTTTTTTGTAATCAATGATCATCACATGGTATTATTGGTTTTGATGATATGTTAAGATTGGAATGAGTATTTGACTCGTGAGATAATAATTGTAGACTTATTATTTAGACTAACCCACATAAGTATATCTCACTGAATTTCATACATTCATTGATATACATAAGGGTGTAATCTTATTATGAAACCTTTTACCTATACTTCGTGAGATATGTATCATGAGATCCATAGTATATTAATATGTTTTTTATGCAAGACTTGAGGCCTATCTAATCAAGGGTGGTTGGGTATGTTGTTAATCATGTCATCGGTTGGAGCTCAACCAAGATAGGATCTATCCACTCATAAAATGAGAAAATAAATTTATCCCTTGATTTAATTAAGCTAGGAAATTTCATGGAAATTATTATTTAAATCACATGTGGTATTTTCAACTTCATAGACAAGGATGTGGGATGTGATCATCTACTAAGATGAATGACATGTGATATATTCATTGATTAGGTCATTAATTTTTTGAGAATCCAGAAATTTTGAGAGGAATTATACAAGATTGACATTGTTCCATGTCTAGTAGTCACTCAATGTGATTTAAAAATGGAATATATAGGTATACATGTGATTTGTATGATACATAATGTGGTGTAAATGTTCATATGATATATGAGTAAGTTTGATGAAGATCAGACCAGACCCCTTAGTAGGTTGAGTAGTAGTGATGCTTTTCTAGTGGCTACTCTTTTATTACTTCTTGGAAGTTGTAATTTCATATTTTTTTCAATATTATTAAGGCCAATTAGGTCACACGTTTAGGGATTTTGATGAGGATTAAATTTTTTTATAAATATTTTTTTCTAGGATGAAGAGAGTTTGATAAAGTTGTAATGTTTTTCATAAAGCCCTTATGAGATTTTAATTAAAGTATAGGATTGTTGGATATGCAATAAAACATTAGATAATCATAATATATGATTGACCTAGGTTTCATCATATAATATTCATATGATTCATATAATAAGATATAATATCATGGTATCATAAAATATCACGGTATGTTTTATTTAGTCAATATCATATGATATGATTTGATTATAATACATAATTCATGAGATGCAAGTGCCTTCCACATCTTCACCTACACAGTTTTAATCAGTCATGAATCATGAGATGATTACTTAATGGTTGAGAAAATATTAATTTATATTTCTATTGAAGAAAACTCAAATGGGATATAACATGTGGGAGTTATGAGATGGTACCTGATATGGTTGATGCTCTTTATTCAATTAAGAACATCAAGGAAGGCATATAAAATTTAAGTGTTCCCTTCATTGGGGTGTACTCATTACATGAAAGCCTATCAAATATATCTTCTTCTAGAAACACTATTTACCACTTGGTCAAGATGCTATAAAGACTTCGGTGATCAAGATTATTCACAATAAAATCATTGATTTAGTGTTGATGTACTTTATATGGGGTTGAAAGTGTTCATTTTATTCTTTGAGGATCCACATAAAACATGGATTAAAGAGTAAAGTATAAATTACTTATTGAATATAGTATTATATGTACGCCCATTCCCATATAATTATTTATTTTTCTACATTTTGTATCTATTGTGGAATGATTGGGAAATTACATGGGTTTCTTTCTCTACCAATGATCATTATCTGATCAACATAGACCCATAAACATTATCACATAATGTAATTTTTGGGACCCCATAAAAGTCTAAATTATCAAATAACATAATATTAGGATCTATATCAACATTATGTAATCACATTACATAATGATAGTTTCTTAGTCTATATTATGTTATCACTTAATGTAATTTCAACCCTAGTCCATTTAAAAACACAATTTCAAGAATCAAAAGGAATGGATTTCTCTAATACCACTAAAATTGAAACAATTTTTATTCCTCATTTGAACACATCCAATATGAATTCCATATAAACCTATCAAAGAACTTATTTTCCCCAACTATTTGGGTTGTGAAACTATTTTCATTGACATTGAAGCTTTTAAGTGGATATCTAGACTTCATCATAGTTTATGTTTTATAATTCATAATAATAGGTTAACACTTTAACCTTTTCTTTGATACCACTAAAAGGTTTTTAGAAATGGTTAAAAATTAATTAAAATAGTTTATAGAGACCATAAAACCCAAGATCACAATCCCTTTGAAAACTAAAATCATGTAAACTGTAAATAAAGAATTTATACCTTAAACTATAGAATGTTATTGTTATTTTATTCATTTAATTCTTGATAAAGATCACTAAGGAACAACCAAAAGGATCTTCCCTATAAGCTGTATCCATGGGTTCCATTGAATAACCCAAACAATTTTAGAAATACCTTTCAAAACTCATTGATATACTAGTATATTGTAGTGTTAAGGAGGACAGAAGATGATAGATTTAAGAGGAATTGAGTATCAACTAGGGGTTTTTAGGAGGATTTCACAACCACATCTCAAAAACATATCTCAGACTCCTTTATATAGGCTACAAGGATTTCCCCAAGACCTAAATTTACACATATATTTCAAAGAATACGAGTAATGACTTCAATTATATCTCATGTAAGACTCAACAATAAACTCTCCCATCTGTTTCATCTTATGAAATGATTTAATAAATAATATTCTATGTGTATGAGACTTGAGAATTAACTACTTAATGTTTGTATGACTAAATTATCAAAGCTACTATCAAATGAATTGAAATATTTTATTTGTGGAACTATGACTCAACCATGTTATATAGTATTTCATGTACAAACATCCAACATACTATATCATTGTATCATAAAATACAACATACCCTCATTCTTAAATATAAAACATTATCCATATGCATGTCATACTCAGTGAAACCATATAATATGATATGATATACCAATGCATTAGGGAATATTCTTAATGGGAACCCACAGATCAGTGGAAATCACTAATAGGGGTGAATAAATGATTTAAACTCTTTTGAAGTTTTCTTCTTGAAACAACACTCTACACTAATTAATGAGAATTAAAATCGCCACCAAGAACACACACATGAAGGGCACATCATATTTACAAGGTTCACCTCTTAAAATGATAGCAATAATCCTTATAATGATCTATATTTCACTGAAACCATACAACTTAATAATATAAACATCTATGTAAAATGAGGAGGTAACATATTAGTACTCAAGTAATAAAAAGTCTCCTGACTATAATAGTTCTTCCCACACCGTAACAATGATAAATTTTTTTCTATCAATAATAATAAATAATTAAATTAAAACATTCTTCCATATATTTATTACAATGATGATTTTATTCCATCTTCTCTAACTTGTATTTTTGTTGGTTTTTACCCTTCTCATTGTGTGAATTACACGACCCATTCATATTCTTATTTCTTTCAAAAATATTCTCAATAATTTTTGTAGATATTACTCTATTATTCTTCTACACATTTTTCAAACATGATATTATTTTTTATTATGAAACAGTAGTCTAAAAAACATATTAGAATTTTGAAATGACATTAAAATTAAAATAAATAACTTCTCTCATGTATTTTACAACCTCTTATTCTTCTTATTCCAACTTATTCTTTTTTTTATTTTTTATAGGTTATTATGGAATAACAACATGCATTAAAACATATAAAATTATCTTTATTTATAATTACATTTCAAAAATTGTGGCACATTTTGTTCTTCAATGAGAAAAAAATTTCTCCACTTTCTTAGGTCACCAACTCCCTTTTGTGGTGTTTAAATAATGATCATAAAACTTTTCATTTTCTAATATTAATTTATTTCTTTAAAATATTATTTCTATAATTTCATATTTTTATCTATTAAAACTCATAAAATATCACTAAGTACCAGAATCTTATGAATTCATGCATTGACTCTTCCAAAGTCACTTCAAATCATTAATTTATTTTAGCGGTTTTGATTTTTCTTCATTATAAACATATTCATTATCTCTCAAATATTGATTGTTTTACTTATAAATTCCGATATCATTATCCAACTTTTAGATCATTAAAAAAATTATTTAAATACACCCTTAAAATTAAACTCCATCTTAGTTTCATCATCACTCTAGGATTCACTATCTCCATTACTAGTGAATTATTCATCATTATCCTTAGTAATTAGATGTTTCTCATCAATTTCATTGGAAGTATAAGATTCATATTCTACATCACTATTATCAATAATTTCATAAAAATATAATAAAATACTCATATTGAATTTTGAGAAATCATTTCTCTTGAATTTTTAATAAATCCTTTAATTTTAAACCTTTGATTTTTTATTTTTAAAAGATCCTGATCTTTATTTATCTTAATTTTTAAACCCATATTTGTAAGGACCCATCCCCAATTTCCCAGAGCTAGTGCCTTATTTGATTATGTTGGCATACATACAAGGAATATGAATCCCAAAGGACCAAGTAGTTTAGTATTATTGGAAACAAGATACATACATATGTTCAACTTTACATAAGGAAAGGAAAAAACAACACTAAATTATTCCACTAGAAACATCATGTCTCCTATATTATGCTTGCATGTCATTCATAATTTACTTCTTCATGTCCTGAGAAAAATGAAACATATAAAAGGGGTGAGCTCAAATGCTCAATAAGAGTAATAAATATAGTGGAAGATAACATAAACATAGGACATGGTGAATAATTGAAAACACGTTCCTTTAATAATGAACTTGAACACATTATGGCAAAAAAATGATCTGAGTAAATAATTCCATAATAAAACATAATCATGGGTATTATACAAGTCGAATAACCACTTAAACTTAAAATACTAGCATCATAATGAGGGAAGTAAAAATGCTGGACATTCTGAAACATTTTTTTAAGGCCTGATCCAAGACGTCTAATTATTAAGGCCTCGTCCAAAATCCATATAACACATTGGGAAAGGCCGTATCCAATTCCACATCTATTTTTATCATGAGACCTACTGATGCATAGAGGGGCTATATCGGGCCCCACCAATCACATAATAAGTCCAATTCATTCCTCATATTAGTAGGGATAAACATAAGCAACATATACATTCATATTTAAACTATCATATGAAATGTAACTAACTTTCCCCAATCATTATACATAACCCACTAACCATTCCAAGTAATATGGTGAATATTTTTTGGATAGATCATCCACAATAGAATTATTAATAAACCATTAAATCAAATATGGTAGATGAATTCATAAATTATTAAACCCAATAATACTTAATAATCAACAAGAGTTTTGAATCAATCACAGTTACTCTTATAAAATCATTAATCAATCTTGAGATGAATACTCTTTTATTTTGAAAAGAAGAGTTATTTTGGAAAAATATTTTTATAAAACCAAAAGTGAATTAAGATAGTATTTTTCATAATAAATTGAGTGATTTTATAAAAATAATGGTTTACTAAAAACATATTATAGATTTCTCTTGAAAATAGGTGAGAATTTGAGAACTTCCCTTGAATCAGGCTTGTATTTTGGAGACAATTTTGAAAGTTCTTTTTAGAACATGTAACTATCCATAAAATATGGAAGCGTTCTGGTTTGTAAACAAATATATAATACTCACGCAGAATATATGAGGAGTACATAACAATACATAATAATTTAATTGAGGTAATTAGACAATGAAAGTAACCCAAATGAAAATGGAAGTTTGGGTGAAAAAACACATACCTTAACTCTGAACGTGTTATTATATCAAACTTAAGCTCCTATAATATGAAATTATACTTATTAATAACTTATTTAAGAACTTATTAGACATGTATTTAGTTTATCATAATTCTGGTTAGTTCATTTATATCTTTATTGATAAGTTATTGTATTGAATTCAGTCATTTTGGAGTGTTCATTTTCTTTATTTTCATATTTGGTTCACTTGTTTTTAAGTATGTGGAATAGATTTAAATCTCTATAATTGAAATTATATATTATTTATGAACATAAATAGTTTTTATTGGTCATTCATATAACTTTGTTACATGGAAAGATGATGAATTATTATATAGAACCTCAATGATGATTGTTTCGGTTAATTTGTGGGTTTTGATTACAATGAACTAATTTTTCATTATAACTTAATAACATTTGTAAAAAGGGATTAAAGAATATTAAATAGGTTATATTACATACATAATAATCTTGTTCAACCATAAAAATAATGGTTTCATGACCATAATTGAGAATGATAATAGAAATCGAAATCCCATCATCCTTGAATGTAGAAAATTGACACTTCTCGGATGGTGTTCTTGCTACTAGTATAAAAGAGGGTAAAAGGGGTATATGATGATAACTTATTCCACTATCATGAAAAAATTTATGTACATATAAGGTACTGGAGTCATAATAGAATTTGGATAAGTATAGGTAATAGAAATAGAAAACAAATGAACTTGAAAGGAAAGACAAAGAATTGAAAAGAGGAAATTACCTCTTGAACCAAAATTCCTTGACAACCTCATTAAGGGAGTGGTTTTGGACTTTTTATAAGACCAAGGCTTTCTGGACGTGGGAGAAGAGGTTGGGAGGGTATTTGGACAGAATTTGGAGAAGTAACAAGGCTTTAGAGGAGTGAATGGAAGGGAGAGTGAGAGGGGGTTTTATAGTGGAGGAGAGAGGGGATTTCTTAATATAAAATTCATTAATTTATTATATCTCCTCAAGACAAGGAATAGTGTGTATTCCATGACAAATAATAGTAATTTTATCATGTGTTACCGAAACAAGTGGGATTACATCAGCAAAACATCACACATGACTCTATAATTAGTGTATTTATCTTAATTTTTCAAATTATGGTATGTCACTATTCATCAAAAATTATGTTTTTCTTATTGGACTCCAAATAACTTACTGATCGCAACTGTGTATGTCAGATTTTTGAAATTCAAATCACATAAGTGAAAAATTATGTTTTAAGGGTCACGTAGCACTTAGTAGTTAATTATTTTGTGATATCATGTGATTATGAAATATTTATGAGAAAGGAATTTCCAAAAAAATATTGGGTCGTTACATTCTCCCCTCCTTACAAAAACTTTTCCCTTGAAATTTCATTTTACAATCTGGGACAAGAATAGGTGGGGGTAATTTTACTTCATTGACTCCTCCAGTTCCCATGTTTCCTCTTCATACTTTTGGTTTCTCCATAGTACCTTGACCAAATGTGTAGTCTTGTGGCGTAGAACCTTGTATCTACGATCCAATATTTTCACTGGCTACTCCTCATAAGAAAGATCAACCTCCAACTATACCACATCTAAAGAAATTACATGTTAAGGGTTTGGTATATACTTCTTTAAGAGGGATACATGAAATACATCATGTACTTTCAACAAGGTAGGTGGAAGTGCCAAACGATAGGCCACAGCTCTGACTCGATCAAGGATCTCAAAGGGGCCAATATACCCAAGGATTAGCTTTCCTTTCTTCCAAAACAACATGAACGTAATCCATGGAGATATGAATAGAAATAATAGGTCTCCAACTTTGAACTCAAGGTATCATCGATGGTTATCCTCATAACTCTTCTGTTGACTTTGGGCTGCCTTGATATGCTGCTGAATGGTTTTCACCTTTTCTGTCATTTCTTCAACCAATTCAGGTCCTAGTAGCTTTTTCTCACCAACTTCATCCCAACACGCCAGTGTTGTACACCGTTTCCCATAAAGGGATTCATATGGTGCCATAATAATTCTCGAGTGGAAGCTATTATTATAGGAGAATTCAACCAGTGGAAGATGTTTTTCCCATCCTCCTTTGAATTCCATAGAACATGATCTCAACATGTCTTCTAGTGTCTGGATAGTCCGCTTAGATTGGCCATCAGTTTGAGGATGATAGGTCGTACTGAAGTTTAGTTCAGTGCTTAAAGCATGTTGAAGCCTTTTCTAGAACTTCTAGGTGAAAATAGGATCACGGTCGGATACAATAGAGAGTGGTACTTCATGAAGCCTTACCACTTCTTTGATGTAAATCCATGCAAGTTGATCCAATGATAAGTCCTCTTGAATCGAGATAAAGTGATCTTTCTTTATAAGATGATCCAAAATGAACCATATAGCATTTTTTTCCTTTAGATGTCCTTGGAATTCCATTGACAAAGTCCATGGTAATGTTCTCCCACTTTCATGATGGAATGGGAAGTGGTTGCATCATCCCCGTATACTTTTGCCTCTCAGCCTTCACTTTTTGACATACTGGGCACTTTGATTTATATTCAGAAATCTCCCTTTTCATATTGTCCCACCAAAAGTTTTATCAGAGATCTTGACACATCTTTGTGCTACTGGAATGTATAGAGAAATTAGAAATATGAGCATTATCCAACAGTTCTCTCTTTATCTCAGGAAAAGAAGGAACCCAAATCCTCTTCCCGAATTTCAAAATGCCACCTTCGTATGTGAAGTCAGTCAACTTCCCATCATTTATAGCTTTAATTTTATTTTGAAACTCCTCATTATCATCCTGGGAACTTTTTATCCTCTCCAGTAAAGAATGTTGGGAAACCATTTGAAAAATTAGTGATGTTCTCCCATCTTTGGTAATTCCCATATCCATCATTACTAGATCCATGAACATAGGATCCCTTTCATCTCTCATCTTGTTCATAATTCCATGGTCCTTTCTACTCAAAGCATCTGCTACCTTATTTTCTTTCCCTAGGTGGTAGTGTATTGTGCAATCATAATCTTTGAGTAGCTCAATCCACCTCCTTTGTCTCCTGTTGAGTTCATTCTGTGAGAATATATACTTCAAAATCTTATGATCTGTATATATCTCACATTTTTCTCCATAGAGGTAATGTATCCAAATCTTCAAAGAAAAGATTACCCATGCTAACTCAAGATCATGAGTTGGATATTTTTGTTCATGAATTTTTAGCTACCTAGATGCATAGGCAATCACTCGATCATTCTACATAAGGAAACAACCAAGTCCTTTCTTTGATGTATCTCTATAGATCAAAAACCCATCATTCCCTGATGGTAGGGTTAGGATCGGAGCATTCACTAACCTCCTATTCAATTATTCAAAAAATTCTTCACATTTTTTTTCCATACAAACTTAACTCCTTTTCGTGTGAGCTTGGTCATTTGGTTGGTAAACAGGTGATGTTCTGAACGAAACTCCGATAATAACCTGCTAGACCAATAAAACTACATACCTCAGTTACGTTCATTGGAGTTGGCCATTCTTGCACAGACTTTATCTTTGCAGGATCTATAGATATTCATTCTTTAGAGACAATGTGGCCCAGAAAGGAAACTGATTCGAGCCAGAAATCACACTTTCTAAAATTCCAATATAATTTATTTCTTCTAAGGGTCTTCAGAATAGTGCGGAAGTGATTTTCATGATCTTCATGGCTTTTAGAGTATAACAGGATATCATCAATAAACACCACTAAAAATTCATCAAGATATTCCTTGAAGACTATGTTCATGGGATCCATGAAAACATATGGTGCATTAGTTAGTCCATAAGGCATTACTGTTAACTCATAATGCCCGTACCTAGTCCAAAATGTTGTTTTTGGTATGTCTTCTTTCCTCACAAGCACCTGATGATATCCAGATCATTGATCAATCTTCAAAAAATATTGGGCTCCATGAAGTTGATCAAATAAATCATCAATTCGTGGTAGAAGATACTTATTCTTTATTGTAATAGCATTGTTTTCCCTGTAATCAATGAACAACCTCATGGATCCATCTTTATTCTTGACAAAGAGGGTAGAGGCTCCCCATGGAGAAACATTAGGTCGAATAAATACTTTATCACTCAATTCATCTATTTGATTCTTTAGTTCCACTAACTCCACAATGGCCATTCTATGAGGGGTCTTTGATATGGGCCTTGAACCATGAATTAAGTCAATGGAAAACTCAATTTCCCGCTATGGAGTATGTACAAGTAAATACTCTAGAAAGACATAAATATATACTTGAACAATAAGTGCATCTTCTATTTAAACATTATTTTCCTCACCCATAGTTATTTCATTCTCTTCCACCCCAATAATTGAATTTAGTTGAGCTATTGGGTGTGGATCTAGATGAGAATCAAATGGAGAGGTTTCTGCTCTAAAGATAAGGGATTCTACATCATTCTCAAAGATTATAACCTCATTCCTCTTGAAATATATCTTTGCATCATAAATTGATAGCCAGTCCATACTGATAATTATATCATAGTCAACTATTGGTATGATGATAAGGTTAGAAACTAAATCACATTTATATGTCACGAGAGGGACTAATCGACACGCCTTTGTTATAATGATACATCCACTAAGATTTTTGACGGATAACTCCTTAACTAAATCAAATTGGACATATATAATTATCTTGGAAAATTGGGAAGATATAAATTAATGCAATGATTCGGAATCAAATAAAGTATTGGATATGTTTGAGGAAATGATTAAAGTACCTTCCACCACATCATTAGGAACTTCAATATCAGCAGTTTTGATTGCATAAGCTTTTCCCTACTCCTGTGGCCTTTTCTGTTGCATATTTCATTAATGCTTTGGAAAATCATTAGCATAGTGTCCCATCTCTTGACAATTATATCGCTGATAATTAATGAATTCTTTCTCCCCCTTGCAATCCCCTGCAAGATGGACTTTTTGACCATAATTGTAGCATACTCCTTTTCCCTTTAAGCCTGCACTAGGGTGTTTTCTTCTACAATTATCACAAGGTGGAAATTCAACTCTTCTCTTCTTTCCTATTTCATTGTTTCCTTTCCCAGAGTTTTCAACAACCCTATTCTTCTCCTTCTTTCCCTTAAATTCATAAAACTTAGAGAATTATTTTTCTATTTTGATAAAACATTAAAACTATATCCTCATATGATGAAAAACAATGAGTGACTAGTTCCCATCGAAGGAATGGATTTAGGACATCAATGAATCGATCAATTTTTCTCATTGGATTTCATATATAGTCCAAATCATGTCTTGCTGACCTTGTGAAGTTATCTTCATAATTTTCAACATTATCATCTTCCTTTTACCTCATATCCAAGAATTTTCTCTCCATATTCTCTCTTTGTTTATGAGGAAATTATTTCTCTAGGAACATTTCTTTAAAATCTCTCCATTCCATTTCTTCTATTTCTTCCTCCTCCTTTGTGTTTTTGATCAATGACCACCACTGATCTGCACCTCCCAATAGCCGATAAACTACCATGACGATCCTCTCTCTTTCATTACATCCCAAATAAAGAAATATCTTCTCAAGGGAACTTATCCACTACCCAACTACAAATGGGTCTGTGATCCCATTCAATGATGGAGGTTGTTGTCGCATAAAGTGATCTAGAATATCTCCTCCACGTGGTGGATCCGGATGCTCCATACAGGTAGGGTTATTATTCATAACCTGAGTAATTTCTCCCTGTATAGTTATGAGTTGCTCAGCACCAGTCACAACACCTGATCCAACATTATTATCTCTCATCGGAGGAAAATCCCTACAAGGGACACGTGCATTCGTGCGGTTTCCATTCCTTCCACTAAGAGTCATTTTTAAATAATGGCATACAATAGATTTGGGTATGAATCATAATTTATAATCTCAATGTAAAAAAAATACTAATCATAAATTGAAATTCTATGCATACCTAACCTCCTAATCATAAACATGGTATATTTGAGGAAAACTTTTCATTTAAATCCTTTATAATGGCTTGTAAAGAAAACGTGAATTATCCTAAGCATATACCCTAGGAGTGCCATAACCAAGAGTGCACCAAGGACCATTTTTGTATACCAGTATACCCTAGGTTAAGCCTGAAAATCCTTGTCGGAGCTTTCACTCCTAGGTATATCTGTGCCAGAGCCACCTCTACCTGCTCGTATCCAGACAGGGATGTATTGCTTGAAAGATCCAAATAATATGTTACTTACCAAAATTCCAGGAAGTTATTGTACGTTTATCCACAAAGACTGTCTTAGGGACTCTTCCCTAATCTACGTTTGTTAAATCTAGTTTCCAAGTTTTCTACTAAACTTCCTTTGATACAAACTGTAAGGACCCGACCCCAGTTGCCTAGAGTCGGTGCCTTATTTGATTACGTTGGAATACATACAAGGAATATGAATCCCGAAGGACCAAGTAGTTTAGTATTATTTGAAACAAGATACATACATAAGTTCAACTTTACATATGGAAATGAAAAACAACACTAAATTATTCCACTATCAAAATCATGTGTCCAAGATTATGCTTGCATGTCATTCATAATTTACATATTCATGTCCTGAGAAAAATGAAACGTAAGAAAGGGGTGAGCTCAAATGCTAAGTTAGAGTAAGAAATATAGCGGAAGATAACATAAACATAGGACATGGTGAATAATTGAAAATGAATGCCTTTAATGATGAACTTTAACACATTATTGCAGAAATATGAGCTGAGTAAATAATGCCATAATAAAACATAATCATGGGTATTCTACTAGTCGAATAACCACTTCAACTTCAAATACTAGCATCATAATGACGGAAGTTCATATGACAGACATTCTGAAACATTGTTTCAAGGCCTCATCCAAGATGTCTAATGATTAATACCTCGGCCAAAATCCATATAACACATTGGGAAAGGCTTCGGCCAATTCCACGTCTATTTGTCTCATGAGACCTACCGATGCATCGAGGGGATATAGCATGCCCCACCCGTCACATAATAAGTCCAATGCATTCCTCATATGAGTGGGGATAAACATAAAAAACATATACATTCATATTTAAACTATCATATGAAATGTATCTAACTTTCCCCAATCATTAAACATGAAACACAAACCATTCTAAGTAATATGGTGAATGGTTCTAGGATAGATCATCCACAATAGAGTTATTCATAAACTGTTAAATAAAATATGGTATATGAAATAATAATTTATTAAACCCAATAATACATAATAATCAACAAGAGTGTTGAATCAATCACAATTACTCTTATAAAATCATTAAGCAATCTTAAGATAAATACTCGTTTATTTTGAAAAGAAGATTTCTTGGGGAAAAATATTAGTATAAAACCAGAAGTGAAGTAAGATAGTATTTTCATAATAAAATTAGTGATTTTATAAAATTAATGGTTTACCAAAAATAGATTTTATAGTGCTCTGGAAAATAGGTAAAAATTTGAGAAATTCCCTTGAATCGGGCTTGTATTTTGGATATAATTTTGAAAGTTCTTTTTAGAACATGTAACTATCCACAAAATAAGGAAGGGTTCCTATTTGTAAAAATATATATAATACTTTCACAATATATATGAGGATTACATAACAATACATAAGAATTTAATTTAGGTAATTAGACAATGAAAGTAACCCGAATGAAAATGGAAGTTCTGGTGGAAAACCCCTTACCTTAACTCTAAACTTGTTCCTTTCACAAACTTAAGCTCCTGGAATATGAAATTATACTTATTAATAACTTATTTAAGAACCTATTACACATTTATTTAGTTTATCATAATTATGGTTAGTTCATTTATGTCTTTATTGATAAGTTATTGTATTGAATTTTGTCGTTCCAGAGTGTTCATTTTCTTTATTTTCATATTTTGTTCACTTGTTTTTAAGTATGTGGAAGAGATGTAAATCTCCAGAATTGAAATTATATATTATTTATTAACATAAATAGGTTTTATTTTTCATTTATATAACTTGGTTACATGTAAATAGAATGAATTATTATATAGAGCCTCAATGATAATTGTTTCGGTTAATTTGTGGGTTTTGATTACAATGAACTCATTTTTCATTATAACTTAATACCATTTGTAAAATGAGATTACATAATCTTAAATAGTTCATATTACGTAAATAATAATCTATTTAAACCATAACTTTAATGGTTTCCTGACCATAATTGAGAATGATAATAGAAATCGAAATCCCATTATCCTTGAATGTGGAAAATTGACACTTCTCGGATGGTGTTATTGCTACTAGTATAAAAGTGGGTAAAAGAGGGAGATGATGATAAATTATTCCACTATCATGAAAAAAATTTAGTTCATATAAGTTATAGTATACATCACCAAATTTGGATAAGTATTGGTAATAGAAATAGAAACCAAATGAACTTGAAAGGATAGATAAAGAATTGAAAAGAGGAAATTACCTCTTGAATAAAGCTTCCTTGAGAGCCTCCTTAAGGGAGAGGTTTTGGTCTTTTTATTAGACAAAGGTTTCTTGAACGTGGAATAAGAGGTTGGGAGGGTATTTTGACAGAATTTGTAGAATGAAAAATGATTTAGAGGAGTGAATGGAAGGGGGAGTGAGAGGGGGTTTTTATATTGGAGGAGAGAGGGGATTTCTTAACATAAAATTCATTAATTTATTATATCTCCTCAAGACAAGGAATATTGTGTATTCCATGACCAAGAATAGTAATTTTATCATGTGATATTGAACCAAGTGGGATTACATCATAAGAACGTCACACATGACTCTATAATTAGTGTATTTATCTTAATTTTTCAAATTATGGTATGTCGTTATTCATCAATTTTTTTTCATATTGGACTCCAAATATCTTACTGATCGCAACTGTGTATGTTAGATTTTTCAAATTCACATCACATAAGTGAAAAATTTTGTTTTAAGGGTCAAATAGCACTTAGTAGTTAATTATGTTGTGATTTCATGTGATTATGACATATTTATAAGAAAGGAATTTCCAACAAAATATTGCGTTGTTACAATATTCTTTTAACTTTAGATCATTTTTAGAAAACTTTCCAATTACTCCACACATAAAACATATGAGTGGGAGATCACCCTTGAACCTTATGCTACCTCTTCTCAAATTTCCAAATTTAAGAGACATCATATCATCAAAATTCATATCCAAATCTAAATCTGAATCTGAATAGCTATCTTCATATTCATCACCCTTCTTATTATACTTATCTTAGTTTGAGGATTTAAAGTTAATATCTTTTTCATACTTAATATGGTTTTATAAAACACCCCTTCCACATTTTATAGGAAATAATAATCCTATGTAAGTCATCCAAATGGAGTATACCTAGATCTCATTCTTAAAGGGTTTACACTTTTGCATCAAACCTATCTGATATAATCAATAATATCTTTTCAAAAATTGTTTCATACTCTAACTAAATCACCTTTCTGTGATCACTATTTTATTTACCCTTGTGAGTAATTCATCTATATATTTATCTTCCATAATTCTAAGTTATTATTACTTCAACCTCTAACCATTTAGTTTTTCTTGATTCACTTTAGAATTTCCTTCATAGATATTCTCATTTTTAACTCATATTACATTATCTCTATCAATACCCTTTACTTTGTCAAATTACTTCTCTTGTAAATATGATAGAATGGAATATTGAGCATGAGCATCATTATCAAGATTCTCCTTATCACCCACTAGCATAGTCACATTTTCAGCATGGGGTGGAAAACCATTAGTTGCAGCCTAAAAAACATCCATGTTTATAGATAAAAGATAATTCAACATCATTTTTCTCTAGATATAGTAATTTTTCATATAAAAAGTGGGAATACCATTTTTTCAATGAATTATGGTTATCCATCATATACACAATAAATTCAATGGAAAAACTATTTATATTTAGAGAAAATATAATCCTCAAAATAGCATATCCCAAATGAGGGGAATCATACTCTAATCCTAGTTAAAAATACATCCACATATTGGTATAAATCACTAAGAGTGGTGGTGAATCATTTAATTAATACAATCAGTGATTTAAACTATTTTTAAGTTTCCTTCTTGATGAAATACTCACCACCTAATAAATTGAATTTATATCAATTTCAAATATACACACACAAAGTGAATAAGAAATTTACATGTTTTTTCTCTAAAAATGATAAGGATAATCCTTGGAATCATCCATATTTCATTAAGACCATATAACCCATTATAATTAACATATATGTACAACAAGATGTAAATATCTTTATACTCAAGTTATAAAACATGTTAAAATTGTGATAGTTCTTACCACATAGTTATAATGATAAATTATTTTTAAACAACATTAATAAATCCTTCAATCAAAATAAAAATTCATATATTTTTTGTGGTTATTTCTTTATGTTTCTTCAACATGTACTTTCATATGTTTCTTTCCTTCTAACTTTGTTAAATACATAATGTGTTATTCTTTATCTTTCTCTCAAATTTTTTTTAATATTTTTTTAGAGATATGTCTCATATTTATCTACTCTTTTTTCATACACAATATTATTTTTTAATAAATAGTAATAGAACAAATATATTTTAATTTGAAATTGAAATTAAAATTTTAATGAATAACTCCCATAAAATTTTTCCCAAACTCTTATTCTTTTTGAATTTTATTCCAAGTTATGGTGGTGTATTTGTATGCATTGTATTATTTACATGAAGTTATATTTATAATTTATTCTCTATATTTTTCAAAAACCCAATTATTAATAAAAAATCATTTTTATCCTCTTTAATGTATCACAAACTTCCTTTTTTATGACTAGAAATGATCAAATTTCATCAAATCATCTGATATTAATTTATTTCTTAAAATATAAAATCTTGTATTTCATATTTTCATCCAATATAATTAAAAAATTCTCACCAAGTACCTTAATCAGGTGTATTCAATCATTGAATCTTCCAAAGACACATTTGAATTTTCTGAAGTGGTGGTTTACTCTTCTAAAGTAGTAAGTTTCTTTCTTGATCTCTATGATGGATCTTCTAAAGTGTCACTTTTCACTTTTAAGCCCCTTTTTAACTATTCCAAAGTAATAATGACTCTTATAATGTTACATATTACTCTTTTGAGGTTCTTATCCACATATATAATATTTAGGATGACTCTCCTGAATACTTCAATGACTATTCGAATGTTTTGATTTACCTTATCAAACATAGAATTTAATCTTTTTAAGTTATACCTTTTCTGTTTTTATTCCTCCACTACACTTGATGACTCATCAAAAAAATTTATTTCCTAGGAAAATCAACTTCTAATTCCAAAAAATCTATAATATCTAAAAAATACTTCCAAACTACTACAAACGTCCATAAAGCCTTCACCTCATATAATATGGATTATTTTTATATAAGTTTGAATGTGATTTAGTATTTGAAAATAAAATCCCATGTAATAGATCATATCTGATTAAACAAAAACATTTCTTCTTCTCTTGACATAATATCAAATACTAGAGGAAACTTCTTGTCTCAAAAATCTCCCCAGGTACTCAACATCTATAAAACAGATCTTGGGCTCATCGTATTTCTTTCACTTTGGTATACTATTGTTTCATAGTTCATATTTGAATTTTCCCATACCTAAGGATATTGAGATACCTATCATGATAACCTTCATACTTTGATACCTTTATAACAATATCCTTGAGGACTATCTTGGAAAACCCAAGATAAACATATCTTTATTTTACATCATTTATATAAGTTAAACATTTATCTCACAAATAATCTCACAGAGCTAAGAACTATATTTTTAGTGTCTTTTAAGATAAACTATATGAGAAACTTGTTTTAAAAATTTTGTGATCATTTCTCTATAATTTAACCCCAATAAACCCCCATATAAAATTTTTATTAGTTATACTTGTCTTCATAGCCTGTGGAATGGAAATATAACAAATGGGTGACCTCAAATGATCAATAAGGGAAACTTATCAATGAATCATAGAGGTTATATCAAAATATGATATAAAACATGTATTGGGGATAAATATCTAATTAAATGATCATGAGATCATAAATTGAATTCATAAAAATTTATATTGCATTAAGGATCATGATATCGGAACATAAGATCATAGAAATGTCATCAAGGAAGTATAAAAATTATAATATGGCCTATAAGAATATAAAAACAGTATTAAATCATGGTAGAGTAACATAAGTAAATGAAATATGATATAAATATATAACAAATATAAGAATAGGGAATCGTAACATTGTGAGAATACTCAATCAAGTCTAGGCATTAAGTTTTGAACAAACCCATGATATCCATTAATTAGGTTGTGAATTAGCCCATGATGTCCACACATTATAGGTGAGTAAACACAATCATTCTCAAACATTATTATTTTAAGATCCTAAACTAATAATAAGGTATATTATGGTATAAGTTTCAGTTAAACTCCCTTTATTTTGGTTAATGGAATTTTTCTCACATGTATGAGGGTTATTGGGGGTGTCCTGGGGGTTTGGAGCATGAAAGAGGAAATAAGGGCCATCAAGTGCATGTTTCATTGTTGGTGCTCAGTTAATAATATCCTCACACCATAACCACGTGATCATGGATGAGGTATGTGCATAGTTGAGAAACCATGCAAGGGATAGCCTAAAACTTTTCTGGCTTGGAAAGGTCCATCCCACATGGTTTTTCAATCTATGAGGGATTCCAGGATAATGTGTGAACCAATAATCCTCCTAGAAATAGGGTATCATGTGGTTGGCCCATTGTTTGGCTAACCATATACCTCATTAAAAAGGAAAATTTTCTTATTTTTACCCCTTAGGCCTTTTGAAGTCTCACATAATTTTCCACCAATTTTACCATACAATGGCATGTATTACAAATGATTTCCTCCCTCTATATCCTAATATGCTTCTCCCTCAATTATTGTTCTTTTGGGGTGTGTTTGAGTGTTAATTTAAGATATGGGTAATTCTAAAACTCCTCTTACCAAATTTTTTTTGTAAGAGGCCTTGTGTAATAATTCTTCTTCTTCTAAATCCTCAAAAACCCTCTTTTTCTAGTAGAATTTAAATTAGGGATTTGAACGTTGTTTTAGTTCAAATCAAGGGATATCGTTAAATGAGCGTTCATCTACAAAATTTAGGTAGGTGGTCTACATTTTTTATTCCATAGTATTGATTGTTAATCTATGTGTCTGTGTTTTTTAAATCATATTGTAGTACTATGTATTTAATACTTTGTTATGAAATGGTGAATTGGGTGAAAAATGGTATGCTAAATTCCTCATAATCCCTATGGGATCTATTGAGAAATGTTAGATTGAGCCTAAAGGGAAAACCATGAGGTGTTACTATTCCATACACAATGAATTAATTGATTAATTATAGGATATTAATGTTTTATGAGAAAAAAAATGAATACTTTTCTTATCATGTTAATATGACATAAGGGATCATTTGTCCTAACATAAAAGTGTTAAATGTGGAATGTGATGGGTAATTGTAAAATATAATTTAAGAATCATCTTCATGTGGTAAATAGTATGAGTGGGGTATTAGACTAAGGCTCTACTCCTATAGGTTTCACTAGACTGATTCTCTAGACCCCACCAATGTATTTCTTAGGTTATGGTGTCAAACTGATGCCCTGTGCTCCTAACGAATATACATTATGAGATTACTTAGACTAATACTCCAAGGTAAGTTGATATGGTAATGATGAGATTGCCTAGATTGAGTCTCCAAGGTAGGTTGATAAATATATATATATACATACTTTTTGTCAAAGTAATGGCCATGTGATGTAGGGAACTTGACACCCCTTATGCATATCTTGGATGAATGGAATGTTCCGTAGTGAGTTTGATGAAATTGGTTAACATATGAACTAATGAATAAAGTTTATAATTTTCTAATATTGTTAAAGAATGGAACCTAATGTATATTTTTTAGTTTATTATTTAACATACTTCTATATACACTATTTTTAGACTGGATATTTTGTAGACACGATTGGTGGGGGTCGATTGAGTTGTACTCATTCCCTACTCCGGCCCCCATTTGGTACCCAAATAGACATTGTGGTTGTAGGTCAGGAAAAGGGAAAAGGATATATTCTAGATTATTGATTTGGGTCTTAGGAATGTGCATGGATGAGGGAACATGGTATGGTGTCAAGATCCATTTTGAGGATTCTTTATATTGTCTTTGTTTTGGGTTTTCCTTCACACTTGGCACTATGAGACATGACATGAAATATATACTAGTTGGTTGGGGTCCTTTTCCCGGTTTTTTGAAAGTTTATTTTTGATGCATGTTTATTGGTTATACTATTTTAATTATTTCTTATTTTATTTGTTGTGGATTACTCTGATAAAGAGTCTATAGTTTCCCAACATTTCTTATTGGACCCTCACTACTAGTCAGTAGCCTCTAGCATATAGGGAGACTTGACTGGGGTCATGTTGTGTTCCAACTAGGGGCACCAGTTTAGTGTCTTCTAGTTCAGGGTGTTACAAAGTGGTATCATAGTGTTTTCTTTTCTATTGCTTTACTATTTAGTAATTTTACACATATATTAAGATCTTTTGGGCCTCGGAAATGAGATCATTCAAGGGAGTATCTAACCCATGTGTGGGGGAAACCAAAATACCCAACTTGTAATTGTTTTTCTTATTGTTTTATATTACATTTTGATGATATTTCACCTTGATTTATGCACTTGTTGTGTAATGTTATTGTTTCTTGAGATTTTACTCATAGAATAGTATGGAACAATTTTTGTGTATGCATGCGTCATTCAAGTCACTCAGTATATAAGTGACATGCATCATGATAGGAATTCATGGCTAGAAATCATGTGGGTCCTGAAAAATAAAGTCATTTTAGCTCTCTTATAATTATAAGAAATGGTTCCTAATAAAGATGATGAAATCGGTTTAATTGAAGGGATTGAATTGAATGATTAAAAATAGTTCCAAACTAAAAAGTTTCAATTGATTAAATAATTATAGGATGATAAATGGAAAATGTTTTTGTATGGTGTATAAAATGATTTTTTTAATTTGAAGGTCTGATTGCCTTTATTATCCATGACCCATTATAGGTATGGTTGAGTGCAGTGATGGAGATGTGATCATGTCCATTGGGATAGTGTATGTGAAGTGGTTTTTTTATGTCTAGTAGTGATCCTTTTTTTAATGAGGAGAATTTATGTTATGTGTTTTCAGACGTGCATTTGGAATTATCGAGAGATTCTACCATGATGACGTCTACCTGTTGGGTGATAATAGGGAATATCTGAGGATGCTCTAGTAGTGGAGTAGGAAAACCTATTTTTTCAAAGAAGTGGAGGGGAAGAGAAGTTTCTTGAGAACATTACTTGGTTTATAGAGAGTATAGAATGATACTTAGGTTGAGTCGGTTTGAGTATGTTTGATCAGACTACAGAGTTTCAAATGCAGTACCCTCTGATGTTTGTTGAAGAGGGTGGATCTGAGGCTACCAAGTTCTGGATAGATTCTATCTGGACAATTTCGGATCCCATAGAAACTCCTCCTCAGAAGAGAGTCAATTTGGTATCTTATATGTTGTGGGGAATAGTGAAGCACTGGTGGGATATCTTTGGTCATAATGATTAGGTAGATGATATATACTGTAAACACTTCCAAGATAAGTTTATGGAATATTTTTGTCTGAAGAATTTGATATAATAGAGAGATTTAGAATTTATGAGGTTTCCTCAGGGGACTATCTATGTGATGGATTATGTTGCATAATTCACTAATTTTCAATTCTTTGTTCTATTGTTAGTAGGGGATGAGGTAGATATGGAGAGATGTTTTTAGGATGAAATTAGATATTTGATCAATTCCAAGGTGAATATCTTCCATTTAAATTTTTTTTGATGTGGTGGACTAGTCTCTCATTTTAAAAGGAAACCTAAGGTATTCTTCTAAGGGTGGACATGTGGATTCAGATGGTTAGTCTAGTGATATGTTTTCTAAGAGTTGGAAGAACCGTTTTGAGTGTTTCCACAATAGATGTGGTAGGTAAGTATCTAGGAGAGTGTATTGACCTCTCATGGGAGTGATATGTTGTTCTGCGATCAGTGAAAATCGTCAATACACATGTGCGACCAGTTTCCTTGACCACTAATTGAGTTCCAAGTGTGTGGTAGGATGGGACATGTTCATAGGTTCTATAGGAACCCTCAGAAGGTGGGTAGTGACGGAGGGTCAAGATCGATGCTGAGTGTGTGAAGGGGGTCTAATACCCAATACTAGGAAGGTAGTTAGAGTTCAATTGGTTATACTAGTCATGGTGGTAGACATGGTACTTCCTGAAAAGATAATATATATCAATAAGGTAGTAGAGCACCAGGAACTCAAACTGAAGCCCAAGGTAGAAGGTAAAACCAGCTTCATGTAGTTCAGCCTGCACTAAGAGGTAGCGAAGATGGACCATCAACTATACGAGGTATAATTCTTATTGATCATACACTTTCTAGTCCTTTATTGGATATATAGGCCTTGTATTCTTTTATATCTTCTCAATTTATTAAATTTTTTTTCCTAGCGGTGGAACATATGTGTGGGGTTATCTCAATTGACACCCTATTAGGAGTGCGAGTAGGGAGTATCTAGAAATATAAGGAGTGTTCCCTAGAGGTTGGTGGGTATCATTTCTTTTGGGACTTGATTGTGCTTGAGATGTCTAGTTTTTACTTGATATTGTTTATGGATTGTTTGGTGTCGTATTGAGGCCATATCAATTATTACCACTGAAGGGTGACATTCACATCTCTTGATAGGGACACTTATGTTCACTGTGGGGAATGGGATACCCTCGTAGGCTATGTGGGTCCTTTTTGACAATAGTTAGGTGAGTTCAAAACCCAAGTGGAAAGTTTTGTTCTTGATTATCGGGGAGTTTAGTAGGATGTAGTTCCTATGGTGGTGGATTGGTTCCATGATGTGTTTCATAAGGACTTCCCAAGGTTGTCACTCGATAGAGATATTGAGATCATGATTGAGTTATTACCTGGAGCTGAGTGAGTATCCATTCTTCTATATTAGATGGAACCAAAATATATTCAAGAGATTAAAACTCATTCAGAGGAATTGGAGAATAAGGGATTTATCTATCCAAGTACATAACCTTGGGGTTCTCTAGTATTTTTTTCATAAAAGCTGACAGAACATTGTGGTTGTGTGTCGATTACCAGAAATTTAATTAGGTGAAAGTTAAAAGTTGATATCCTCTTCCACATATATATGATCTTTTTGACCAACTGAAGGGTTCTTGTGTGTTATCCAATATCTATTTTAGGTCAAGATATCATCAGTTGAGGGTGATACCCTTCTATATACTGAAGATTGGTTTTAAGAGTAGGTATGGTTTTTATGAATTGTATGTGATGCCTTTTGGGATGAAAAATACACCTGATATGTTTATGTACCTGATGAACAAAATATTTCACATGTCCCTTGATCAGTTATTTTTTGGGGGACTTTTTGGTGTACTCCCAAACCCATAGAAATCATTACTAACATCTTGAAATAGTCCTGAGTACATTGAAAGAGAATAGTCTATACATCAATCTATCTAACTGTCATTTATAGATTGATAAGGTACACTTCTTGGATCACAACATCTTATAGGAAAGAGTATTAGTGGAGCTGGAGAAGGTCTAGGTAGTTGTATCTTGGGATCATCCCAATATTTTTTTTCATATCTGAATATTTTTGGGTTTAGTGGACGATTTTATATGGTTTATCAAATAATTGTCTCATCTCGAAGCACCGGTTTTGGCTTGACCAAGAAGGGAAAATATGTTAGTGTTTTAAAGCATGTTGGAATTCTTTTCAGGAGATAAATAAATGCTTGAACAATGCACTATTCTTGATCTTACACAATCTGGGTAAGGAGTATACTTTATTTTGTGATGAATCAAGGATTGTACTTAGGGAAATGTTAATGCAGAGGAGTTGAGTTATGGAATATAGATCATGAAAGTTGAGGCCTCATGAATGGAACAATCCTAAGCATGACCTCAAATTGGATGAAGTGGTTTATAATTTAATGTGTTTGTGGCATTATCGATTGCTTGAAAATTTTGTTTTGTATACTGACCATAAAATCATTAAGTACATCTTTTCCCAACGTGATTTGAATCTTCAGTAGAAGATATGGGTTCAGTACATGTAGTATTTTGATTTTGAGATACCTTATACACTAGGTAATGGGAATAATGTTTTCAGATTCTTTGAGTCAGAAGACACTAACTCAGGTGGTTCCGGAATATAGTTCTAAGTGGAAGATGATGGCTTTTGTTTTCTAAGATACACATAGAGGTTTAGGAGGGCTAAGGTTAGATTACCCTCATATCTGTGTCAGTTGATTCCACACTTCTAAGTGGCATCAATGGGAGGTATTATTAGTATCTGTGGTGTTTATCCTTTCACTGCTACAAAACTTTCATTTAAGAGTGCTAGAAATATCCTTTATTCGCACTAGAAAAGAACTGAGTACATAAGTGAAGATAACAGCCCTGGTCTTTTATCAACACTGAAAAAGCACTAATAAAGGGGTCTTTTATTATCACTTTAGTTTAGAACCTATAAAATAACCATTTATCAGTTCTTATAAAAGTGATAATAAAGATCCTTTTATCATTTCTTTTAAAAGTGATGATAAATTATACCTTTATCTGTACTTATACAATCACTGATAAAGATTTCTTTTATCAGTGCTTTTGAAATCATAAAAAAAGGGTGATACTACAGTGTGCTATAATAGCACACTATAGCACCACTACAATGTGTTGTAACTGCACACCGTATCATCAAAAACAAACCAGATATCAACAGAAATAAGTACCAATATAGGATTTAAATGAAATAAAATTTACTATACAAACAAAAGAGAAAAAAACTATATTGTAGACATTTCAAAAATTGGATTATAAAATTATATAAATACAAATTATTGCATATATTAAAAACATCAATGTTCCTTTATCTTTTAATCTATACCCAACTCATTCAATTTCAGAAAAAACCACACCTACTCGAGCTACATAATTCACCTGTTTAGGAAAAAAAATTATTAATAAAAAAGAAATAAATTAATATAAAGTGCTTATTTTTTTAAAATTGATATCAATTTTAAATAAAAATATACACTTGGAGTCATACTAGCCACGCGTGATTCATATTGAGTGCGGTTGATTCCAACATGACTCAAAATACTCTTTCATCATTTTCCTAAAGTATCAAATCAATCTGAATGTGCTTTTTTTAGTATGTCAGTTGTCTTTTTTACTTAAATGTAATTTTAAACTCGAAACATGACTTTTTAATCATTCTAATCACATCAGGTATTGGTTTAATTTGAAATAAATTCCTACACATCAAAAATTACTTATGAATCATTTTCCTTATTTATAACTAAAATCCTATTGTGTCGTCTTAGTTTTTAGCGAGTGACACTTTTTAAACTAAAATATTGATTTTAAACTAATAACGGACACTTTCAGTCATACTGGGAACATCGTGTATTGGATTGAGATGTGGATGATTCCTACAAATAAAAAATGTATTATAGATCATTTTAGTAAAGCATAAAAACAATCCTATTGTGTTTTCTTAGTTTTGAGTTTGATGGTTTTCCATTTTACTAAAAATCTTGACAATTTTAAATAAAAAGTCACACTTCGACTCATACCAGTCACAACATACATCGGATTGAGGTGTAAATGATTTATACATGTCCCATATGAATTATGGATTGTTTTCCTAAATTTTCTAAATATTATAATTTTTTTTTCTTGGCTTTGAGTACGTCACTTGTCTTTTTTAATAAAATGTCATTTTAAAATTAAAATCCATAATTTGACACATATTGATCAAATTGTGCATTGGATTGGGGTTCAGATGATTCATACACATCAAAAATGAATTATGGATCGTTTTATAAAATTATTTAAAAAATTTGAATGTTTTTACTAGATTTTGAGTAGGTTAGTTGGCCTTTTTTACTAAAATTGGTGACAATTTTAAATAAAAAGACACACTTTGAGTCATACCTATCACATCATGCATCATATTGAGGTGTGACTGATTTATACATGTCAAAAATGACTTATAAATCAATTTCCTAAACTTTCCATACAACCTAAATGTTTTTTCTAGGTTTTGAGTACATCAATTGACTTTTTTTACTAGAATGTCATTTTAAAATTGAAACCCATAATTTGACTCACGTCGATTACATTGTGCATCATATTGAGGTGAGACTGATTACTACACATCAAAAATGACTTATGGATCATTTTATAAAATTATTTAAATAATTTTAATGGGTTTTATAATTTTTGAGTAGGTGAGTTGGATTTTTTACAAAAAAATATTTCATTTTTTAATAAAAACACACCCATGGAGTCATACTGGTCACACTGTGCATCAGATTAGGGTGAGACTGATTCATACATGTCCCAATTGACTTATGGACCATTCTCCTAATGTTTTAAAACAAAATTAATGTGTTTTATTGGTTTTTATTATGTCACTTTTCTTTTTTTAAAAAAATTTCATTTTAAAATTGAAACACGTACTTTGAATCATACTGATCACATTGTGTATAGAATTTAGGTGTATCTGATTCCTACACATCAAAAATAACTTATGATTTTTTGTCTTAAATTATTTAAACAATGTGAAATTTTTTTATCACTTTTGAGTAGGTCAGTTGACCTTTTACCAAAATTGATGCCAATTTTAAATAAAAACACGCACTTGGAGTCATACCAGTCACACTATTCATCAGATTAAGGTGCGTCTGATTCATAAACGTCTCAAATCACTTATGGATCATTTTCCAAAAGTATTTAAACAAATTAATTTGTTTTCTCGGTTTTGAGTATGTCACTTGTCTTTTTTACTAAAATTTCATTTTTAACTTGAAACACGCACTTTGACTCATACGAATCACATAATGTATATGTTTGATGTGAGACCAATTTCTACATGTCAAAAATTATGTATGAATCTATGCTCTAAATTATCAAAAAAAATATAAGTGTGTTTTCTCAGTTTTCAGCAAGTGACACCTTTTAATGTCAAATGTCAATTTTTGACTAATAACAGATACATTGAGTCATATCGATCACATCATGTATCAGATTGAGGTGAGGATGATTCTTACACATGAAAAATGACTTTTGGATTGTTTTCTTAATGTATCAAAATAATCTGAATATGTTATCTTGGTTTTGAGTATGTTAGTTTTCTTTTTTACTAAAATTAAGGTCTATTTTAAATAGAAATAAGTACATGGAGTCATACCGGTCACATCATGTGTCGGATTGAGGTGTGGATGATTCCTACACATCTCAAAGTCTCAAAAAATCCAAAATATCAATTTTAACACAATTTCCATTGACTTTATTTGTTGAACTTCCAAAACTGCATGAGAAACTTCGAACAAACCACATAAACTCAAAAAAAAAAGAATCCAGTTCTATAAGAAAACAATTATTATGAGTAATACTAAAATGAAATTAATTGAACATAATCATAAAATAATACATTAATTCTATGGAAAATGATTTTACTATGAAAATATCAAGATGACCTTTGTGATTGAGTAGCGAAGTAAACTTGAAGTAAAGTGATAAATTTGACCACTATAGGGGTGAAATGTTTTGAGGGAGAAGATGTTTGTGGATGTTTTGGTGCCAAAGGCATAAATAAGGATAGAGAACCCCAAACTGAACAAAAAAATCCACCTATATAAGAAAAAAATTATTATGTGAGTAATACTAAAAAGAAATAAATTAAACATAAATATGAAATAATAAATTAATTCTATGGAAAATGATTTTATAGTGAAAACATCAATATTACCCCTATAATTGAGAAGGGGTAGCGTCATTTCTCTTTATGCAAAGGGAGTGGAGGTAACATGAATGGAATTGATAAATGTACCACTGTAGGGGTGAAAGGTTTTAAAGGAGAATAATTCTGTGGAAGTTTTGGTGCAGAAAGGCATGAAAGGTGGATAAAGAACCCCAAATCGAACAAGATAATCCACCTGTATAAGAAAACAATTATTATATGAGTAATACTAAAAAAAATAAATTAAAGATAAATATAAAATAAAAAATCAATTCTATGGAAAATTATTTTACTATGAAAACATCAATATTACCTCTATAATTGAGTAGATATATCATCATTTATCTTTGTGAAATGGTAGTGGAGGTAACTTAAAATAAATTGGTAAATTCATCAATGCAAGGGTGAAAAGTTTTTGAGGGAGTAGAAGTATGTGGGAGTATTGGTACAAAAATTCATGAAAGATAGACAGAGCACCCCAAATCTAACTAAAAAATTCACCTGTATAAGAAAAACAATTATTATGAGAGTAATACTAAAAATAACTAAATTAAACAAAAATATTAAACAATATATTAATTTTATGGAAAATGATTTTACTGTGCAAGAATCAAGATTACCTATATGATTGAGAAAAGTTAGTGTTTTTTCTATTCTTGAAAAGGCATGACACATGGATTGAAATATTCTAAAATAAACAAAATCAAAAAAAAAATAATGAAAATTAAATCAACATTCCTTAATATAATTTTTCGATAAAATAGAGAAAGTATATCGTAACATTACCTTTACATATTTCCAAAGGTTTTCTTTTATTATAGTTTATTATTCTGAGGGATTGGTAATATAATAATGTGCATAAGACACTGTCTTCATGATTAGTCAAAAAATTAATTTAGGTAATGTTAATGTAGTATATAATATATAATATTAGGAGGGAAAAAATAATATATTAAAAAACACTTTTACCTTCTCATTTAAGCCTCTTTATTTTTTTAAGGTTTCAAGGATTTGATTCCTCTATAGGGAATCCAAATCCCCTATTTGTGGTCCTGTCTAACATACAAGACATTGTCTATATTGGGACTGGAATTAACTAGTTGTGATGTTCTAATGAAAGGGTAATCCTCGATTGAATTTTCACTTGACTCAACATTTGTTTTATTCGCCATCCGAAAAATCGACCAATTATTTTTTATTGTTTTAGTGGCATAAAATACTAGAACTTCTTGCGATTCTATTATTAAATGATCATATTTTACACTTTACACACTAAAATTCACCTTCACAAATCCCATTTCATCAAATTTCACTCCATTGATATTATCAACCCATTTTCAGCAATAAAGAGTCACTTGAAATTTCTTATAATCCAACTCATATATTTGTTCGATAATGCTAAAATATGATATATTTTCATAAATTTTATTTCTATCCTTGGAACCAGATATGTGCATCTCTTCATCCACAAGCATAACACCATTGTTTTTCATCGTATTGAAATCATTGTATTCTTTTCTATAGAACATATAACCATTTATTACAAAACTAGTGTAAGATATAACATTTTCATTCGGTCCTCTGGATAGCCATTGATGTTGTTGGGAAATTGAATTCAAATTCATGATAACTCCATATAAATTTGATCTCTAAACCTTCCAATAAACTATTTATTATGTGTATTTAATATCCATACTTCATCCATTGATGGATTAAAATATATAAGAATTTCATTGTGGGATTTAATGTATGGATAAACATATTCGCTATTATGTAATATGTAAAGATGTGCTTGCTACCACTCTATCAAGGTAATTGTAACAAAATATATTCTGAAAATACCTTCTCCTATAAGGCGTTCACTATAATGAGACTTTGGGAGACTGATGATTTTCACATATGATAGGTAATCGGTAAATAATTCAATAGCTTATTCAACAATATATCATTATACAATAAAAACTTCTAGATGAATTCGATTCTTCAAATAACCTTTCAAAATATTCATATTCTATTCAATGGGGTATATCCATCTATAATGGAAAGGACCACATAGTTGAACCTCTATGACCAAGTAAGCCATTAGGTGTACTATTATATTAAATATTGATGTTGGGAAAAACATATCCAATTCACATAATATGACTAAAATCTCATTTTTCATCATGGGAAACTTTTCTAGGTCTAAAACATTACAACATATGGATTTGGAAAAGGAGTTGAGTCTTGTTAATATATGTTGTAAATTTTAAGGCAGAATGCAACGAAAAGAAACATTCATTAAATCTTGCATCAGAACATGATAGTCTTGTAATTTTAGTCTTTGTAACTTCAAATTAATCATTGACACGACATTCATGTAATTTTAAGAATACCCCTGTGTAACTTTTACACTAGTAAAGAAAATGAAAAAATAGAAATTTTCCTATCTTGATAGAGGGTAAGCTTCTAGAGAAGAAAATTCCACATTTTACCCTTCACTGGTGTCAACTCTTCCCTTTTCCCCAATTCAATCAAGTCCAACCTATCCTTGATTCCATCTTTTTCTTCTTAAGGAGCATTTATTAACATGACAATAACACTATAAAATACATTTATTCTTCATACATGACGTCAATAAATTTTTTGATATACAAACAATTCCAATATGGTAGTTCAAAGAAAAGTGATCTCTTCTTAATACCTGATTTTGTAAGGTTTTTCTAAAATGGTTTACCGAAAGCAGTGTCAATATTTTTTACTTTTTTGTATAGTTTTTCACCCATTACTGGAGTTAGTGTTGTACGTTCTTCGATATTCCCATCGAATGTTGTCATCTAGGATTAGTATTTATGTCGTCGAGGTAAAAATTTCGGTTGTCCTATAAAAATCAAGGAAAATTTCAACTAAACTATGTATGTACATTTTTCAAAAATGGGACACCCCAATATTCCTTTATTGTTATAGCCTGATAAATTTCCATAACTAGGGAAGTCATTTATCATTAAATAAAACATGACCCTCAATGTTTATTCTTCACTTATATGAGAATCATACATTGTTAGACTTGTGACCCAAATCAATTTCAGATCTTTGATCAATGAATCCAAATAGACATCAATATCATTAGTAGGTTTCTTTGGTCTAGATATAAGAAGATCCAACATAATTTATTTTCACTTCATTCATAACCATGGAGGCAAGTTATAATTTACCAACATGACGGGCCGTGTATAGTGAGTACTACTCTATAGACCAAAAGGATTTATTCTATCTATAAATTATACAAGATGAAATTTTCTCGGCTCGTATCTAAATTTTGGAAACTCGTAATCAATTTTCTTCCACTGAGGAGAATCTACTCGGTGAAGTAGGTTCTCATCTTTAATTCTTGTATCTATATGCCATGTTAATTTCCTTCAAGTTTCCTGACATGCATATAATCTTCTAAAATGTGGAATAATAGGAAAGTACTGAACATATTTCTAAGGACTTGATTCATTTTTCTTGTATTGATCTATGCCACACTTAGAGAATTTTATGAGTGATTAATGGTCCTTGAGAAATAATATGAAATCATTTGAAAAAGAAGGTATTTTTTTAGAGATCGTGCCCCTTGAAAGTAACATTCCTTTAGAATCATATGTTCAGCATGGTAGTTAATTTTTTCTAGTAGAATATCTTTCAGAAGACTAAGTAATTCTATAAAGCTGGTGTCACTCCCTTCGCTGCCAGCTTTCAAATTATATAAATTCAATAAAACTGGTTTTTTTTTGTATTTAGTACAATCGTTATACAATGGTTTCTTGGAATAGTTATTTAACTCCTCAAACAACTTTATAAAATCACGAAGGTCATCTTCAAATTCCATTTTCATTTCTTCCATGTGAACTCCATCATTTTATATAAAGGTAATCATATAAAATGATTCATAAATCGTATTATCATCCTAATTGATTTCCACATTCAGTTTTTTCCCTTGTTTGGTCCAACATTTATAGATTTGATCTATTCTGTAACAAATCAAATGTTCTTTAAACTATTATAAACTAATTTTTTTTGAATATCAACAATGTAAATAGAGATAGAGGATTTTTGAAGGGTCATCTACATGCTCTCTTGAAAACTTGATGAACTCTTTTACTTTATATTCATATTCGTTTGTAAAATGATTAACATTCATCTATTTTCGGTTCATAGCCATCTTTTTAGATTAATAAAATATTAATTTTATTTAATATATAAATAAATACACATAAGGTATTCATTATCAAAAGTGAAAGTTATTGACAATTTAAATGAGTGAAACTCAACATTTGATTGTTTCAAAGAATTTTAGTATATTGAAGAAAATGGGTAATTGAATTTAGGAAAAGAATCACTCCACATCAAATCTTTCTTAAATCCACTAAACAAATGAAAATATAATAAAGGAAATTAAGGAGTAATAAGAAAATAAAATATGATAAACAAGAATAATAAACTATCATTCAATCAACTAGATCACTAGTTTTATGGATCAAGTAATAATAGTAATGGTAAAATTGAGATAACTATCATTCTTTTTTTAGAATTTTGGTGCATTTGGAAAGAAAGGAATAAATCTTGGTTTGAGGGAATTAATACTTCAATGAAGGTAAATTTGGATCATTTATACTAGAATATTTTAGCGCCTAGATATTCTAAATTATACATTAAGGGATTTTGGGATTTGAAAAAATAGTAGGAGATATAATATAATTCTTAATATCGTCACAATCGGTAATCATTATAATTTAGTAAATATTATTTAATTTTTTTAGATAATGGAAAGTTACATGACTACATCACTATCCTTATGATCTAAATTGGTGAAAGAGAATCTCATATCCAGTGAAAAATTCTAGATTCAATACAAACACTAATGAATTATATTATACCAAGAATATAAGTCAAATTTTTGGAATCCCTTATACCTGATTATCAACCACGTAGATATATTAAGGGTGATAAGGATTACAATAGAAGGAACATATAGGATGCATCATATTTATAATGAATCATGTTATTATTTATGTCTCTAATATGAGGATACACGATAGGAACATGGATGGATACACTATAATGAATCATCTTGAAGAATATGATAATGAGAGAGAGATAAAGGAAGATAATTAATGATATTATCACTAAACTTTATAGTTGTAAACCAAGAGATGGGTAGTGTAATGACCCTAACCTGAATTACTCAAAAAACACCAATTCATATCATTGTATGACCTCTAACAAACCTCAAAGTTACTAAAGGATGGATTAAACATTGGGTGTAAAAAAATATAAATGAGAGGTTGTCCCCCCCAAATAGAAACAATGAGAACAAAAGGTCGAAAAAAATTATATCATAACCCTTGGGGTCAATGGATATGCAAACCCAAAATCATCATTACCTAATATAGGCATACATGCTAGAAATAAAACTATGGAAATAAATGATGGAATAGCTATATAGAAACACATACATTTCACATATAAAAACTAACTTATAGTCTATAAGAAATATAAAATAGATAAAACCCTTACATTCAAACATAACGTGAACTAAAGGCATCATAATGATTCAAAAAGTGAATGATTGATGTGATAAAACCTCCTAGGATTAACTAGGGATGGCCCCTTTGAATATGCTTCATAAGAAAACTATGGAACATAATGAATTCTAAGAGGAACTTGATCCTATGATACATATAACCAATAGAGCAACATACATCACTCCACTAACTTATTTCTTGAAAAATATCATCTAAAGTTGCATGTCCAATGAGGTGTCCATGAAAGGTGTCGACATATATATAATCATTAGAGAACCACCAATTTGCCTCAAATTAGTATTCATTAAACAATAATATATATAAAAATTTCTACACATTTATATAAATATATGAAAAAATTATTTAGTAAGAACATATAAAACGTAGCAGTAAAACACTAATGAATTAATCCAATGTTTATTGTCAAATATAACCAATAAATCTATATATCGAGAGGGTCCATAAATCGATAGTAAATCAAACAACAGATCATAAAAAATAGTTTTGTTTATAATATAAAATCAAATCAGTATACAATCATCGGACCACAAATAACAAAATCGTTGAAGAAGAAATCAAAAATGAAACCAAAAATACACAAATAAAATTGTAAGGCCTCCCTTCCTAGGTTGAAAAAAATATGAGACCCACTTGGGAAACCCTAACTACAATCGAACACCAGATCTCAAACAAGATGTCTGACCAACTAGAGGTAGTCGAGCTGTGGGATTCAGTCTTTGACTCACCAAGGAGGAGTATCGATAGTGGGTGGATCCCACGAAAAGATTTTGACATCATGATGGGTTTGCAAAAGTTTAGGGTTTTTTAAATAAATAGGGATACTCTTTATCAGTGATTTTATAGCGCTGATAAATGTGAGTCTTTATCAGCCCGAAAAAGTTACTGATAAAATCAATCTTTATCAGAACTAAAGTTATAGGACTGATAAATATTCATTTTATTAGTGCTTTGCTTAGCGCTAATAAAGCCTTAACTTTATCAACATGAAAAAAGCACTGATAAAGTTGCTTTTATCATCACTTATTACTTAAGTGTTGGTAAAAGATTTATAATTATAATAATAAATAAAAAATTGTAAATATTTATATATAATTAATATATATATATAAATATAAATATAGTAAATATATTCCTTTTTAAATATATTTATTATAATTTTACAATTATTTATTTATAATTTTAGATTTTTAAAAAAAATATTTATATAATTATATATATTTATATAATTATTTATATTTATATAATTATTTAAATATATATTTAATAAATATATATAAATATAAATATAGTAAATATATTCATTATTTAAGTAAATTTATTATAATTTTAAAAAAAATTAAATATATAGAATTATTTATTTATAATTATATAAATAAATTTAAAATAATATTTATTTATTTATAATTATAAATATATAATTGTATAAATATAGTAAATGAACATTTATAAATATATTTATTTATAAAAAAATTTAAAAAAATATTTTTTACACTATTAATGAATATATAATGTAAAGAGCATAAATATTTTGTAATATATATTTCATATTTATATACATTAATATATATCTATATTTTTAACATATACTATTTAATAACAGTAATTATCATAATTATTTAATTAATAAAATGATTAATATTTAATAATATATAATCAATTTGTTAATTTGTTCAATATTTATTTAATTAATAAAATTTGTAATTTTTTTTAGTCAGCTCATTTTTTTATTTTTTATTTATTTAATTATATCATTTTATTTATTCAGAACTTTATCAGCACTAAAAATTCACTGATGAAATAAATATTTATAAGCGCTAAAAATAAAGCATGGATAATGGTTACCCTTTATAAGAACTAAAAATAAAGCACTGATAAAGGATACCCTTTATCGGTGCTAAAAATAAAGCACTGATAAATATTCCCTTTATTAGCTCTAAAAAAAGCACTGATAAAATGTTAAATTTAGTAATGCTTTCTTTAGCGGTGATAAAGATTCCATTTATCAGTGCTTTTTTTTGCATTGATAAATAATAGCACTATTAAATATAGGTTTTTTTGTAGTGTTGAGTGAAATCCTTGAAGGTTTGGATTCACCTTCGATTGGACTATAGATGAGGATGATATCATCAATGTCTAGGGTCATGTTGTTGTCCCTAATTTTATGTAGGAATAGATGATACATGAGTTCCATGCCATGATGTGGGCGGTCTATCATGGTTTAACCAAAAATGTATTGTGGTCCTCATAGATATAATTGGTGGCCATGGAGGAAGAATGAAGTTTTAGGTTTCGTGACACAGTGCTACACTTGTTTTCTGGTCAAGGTCATACATCAACGATCGGGTGGATTGCTATAGCCACTACCGACTCTGGAATGTAAATGGGACAATTTCAGCATGGATTTTGTGGTAGTTATTCTATAAAAACCTTGGAATAATGATGTGATATGGGTTATTTCAGACCGGTCAACCAAGGTATCAAGTTTATTACTGATATAAGAGATTATTACTTTTGATCAGTTTTGTGATTTATATGTTTGAGATATAGTGTGGTTTCAAAAGTTACCATGAACTATCGTTTAGTGTTATGATCCTTGTTTTACCTCATGCTTATAGTAGGATATACCTAAGGTGCTTGGTACCCAGGTATTTTTTAGTATGGATTTTGACCCACGGACAGATGGGCAGTTAGAGTGTAATATTCAGGTACTCGAGGAAATGTTAAGGGTATGTGTCCTAGACTTTATTGGAACTTGGGAGAACCACCTAATAATCATTTAGTTTTCATATAAAAATAGTTATATTGTGAATATTTAGATGTAACCATATGAGGTGCTCTATTATAGGCTATGTAGAACACTGTTATGTTGGATGGAAGATGGTGAGTCAGAATTTTTGGGGTTGAGTCTCAAATGGAGACATCATACCAGGTTTAGATGATTTGAATATATATGAATATAGATTAGTGTATGCATAAGTTGTAGATTGATCTATGTCATCAACCCCTTGATCTCATGGTAGGTGATCATGTGTTCCTTTTTGTGTCACCAAGGTTGGGTCACCGTCAGATTCAGAAATAGGGTAAGTTGGTTCCTAGGTATGTGGGGCCATATGAGGTTGTGGAGGAGATCAGACTGGTGGCATATTGATTGGTTCTTCCATATTGGTATAGTGGCATGAAAAATTTGTTTCATGTGTCCAAAATTCTATAGTATCACCTCAAAACTTATCATGTAATCAATTTTTATGATGAAGATATTTAGGTTGATGTATCCTTTTAGGATCTCGATGCATCCTTTGAGGAACATCTGTTTTGTATTGTGGATCACATTGAGAAATTATTTTTGGGTAAGGTAGTGCCATTGTTCTAATTTTTTTGACAACATGGTAACATTCAAGAAGAAACTTGGGAGTGGGAGCCAGATATGTGAGCCCACTGGCCTAGTATTTTTACCTTGGATACTCAGTAATTCTTACAAGGGAAGCTTTAGGATGAGCTATTATAAGGTGGGGAGGTTTTGTGACCATAAAGTTCTAATGATTACTTTCTTGTTTTAGTTTTATTTAAAATCCATTTATGTTGCTTTATGGGATGGTTCTTGTGTTTATGATAAGTCTTAGGGGTTTCTGGGGAGTTCAGGGCATGAAAGTGGGAAAGATGGGTAATCCTATGCATGTTTCATAGTTGGTTCATGATTAGTAATAACCGTTCACCATAACTGTGTTGTCCTAGAGGAGGCAGGTTCACATTTTAGAAACTGTGCAAGGGGGAGCCTAAAACTGTGGGGGCTTAGATAGAGATATCCCACAAGGGTTGTCAAACTGTGCGGGCTTCTAGGAGTCTATGTGACCAAATCCTCCTTTTGGACATAGAGTTTCTCTTGATTGGTGCATTGTTTAGCCAATTGTGCAGCCAAACTATGCACCTCATTAAAAAGGAAATAATTTATCATTTTCCCCCTTGTGCCTTATAAACTCTCACCCTATTTTCGAACCATTTTACCCTAAAATAGTAAGGGTTACAAACCATTTCCTCCCTCTTTATATAAGAATTTTTCTACCTCTATTCTTCTCCATTTTTTGTGTAGTTGGGTGTGAATCGAAGATATAGGTGATTCAAACACTCCACATACCTATCTTTTCTATATAATTTTTGGTGAAATCATTCTCCTCCTTCTAAATAATCTAAAACCAACTTTTTATAGTTGATTCTAAGTTGGTATTTTGAAGGTTTTTTGAGTTTGAATCAAGGGCTAAGCTTAAGTGATCATTCATCTATGAAATTAAGATAGGTGATATACAAGTTATATCCCAAATCCTTGGTGATTAATCTATGTTTATATGGTTTTTCCGTCATACTATAGTGATACGTATTAAATCCTTTAGTGTGAAATGATGAACTGGGTGAAAATCATATGTTAAATCCCTCATGATTCTCGTGGGATCCATTGAGGATGGTTAGACAGAGCCAAAGATCCACCCATGGGGTTTACTTATTCATTTCACATATAATTGGGTCATTAAATGTTTAATATTAATGGTTTATTAGAAAAACCCAACTACATTTATACTTATCACATCAATATGGAATAAGGGAGTGTTTTTTCACACTTGAAAGTGTTGGATTAGATACGGTGTGCAATGGGTAATTGTAAATAATGATTTAAGAAGCATTTTCATGTGGTAAGAGGTATGAGTGGAGTATTAGAGTGAGGTTATACTCTCATAGACTATGCTAGACTGATTCTCTAGGCCCCACTAATGTATTATTAGATTAGGGTGTTAGAATGAGGATCTATGTGCAATGACTCGGATTTCCCATGCATTATTTTTAGATATTATTTGGATTATTTTTTAGACCAAGCACTAAGAAAACATTATATTCTGAGGCCCCATTTTCATGAAATAAATTTTTTAAATATACTAAATATTTTAAATAGAACGCACATACAATTTTTCTGAAAAGTGGAATAACTCTCAAATGGGGGATTGTATTAGAAATGTGAGTGCATTGTTGAGTTTAGAATGCAAGTTTTACCCTAGGAGTGACATAATCATATCGATGCAGACCATTTGTGAAAATGACTTTGCAAGCGTAAATGAATAAAATAAATTAATAAATTAATTTATTTTATTTATTTTTGATGCAGCGGACAATTGGTAATTTAACTATAAAATTATAGTATTTTTTTAAGGTTTTCCTCTCAAACACTATAGATTCATTTGACCATTAGAGATCATTATTCGAAAATGACGATGGATCTGGACCTGATCATATATCATTGTTCCAATGAAGTTTGTGGATCTCGTCAATGATGGAAACATAGCACCATTCATCATCAATGATTAATCCAAAATTTAGGTAGGACATTTTATTTTTTGTTTCCAATCTCGTTCTTTAATCACAGAAAAACGGGGATCAATTCCAAAAACATAATTTATACTCACCTCTTTGGTAGATTTAAATTTATGAAATTTTATATGTTCATTAGGATTTATCCCTCTTTGTTTCTTTCCTTCTATGACAATGAATCGAGGACTAATGAATAAAGTCTGAGGTTCATTACTCAAATTTTAAATCATATGGATTTCTCCCATGTTTCTTCTTTTGATCATAATTGGTATTTTATTTGGACAATGATTTGACCATTACCTAGTATATGATAATTGTGAAACTATTATTCAGCTTAACAGATAGAAACTGTGTGTATGTCTTGCGATGGAAGTTCCGGTTCAAGAATCGACAATGATAGTGGATGGATATTGGGAGAATGATATTGAATCATGGGTTCTTTATTTTTTCCAAGAAACACATGGTTTTGTTGTGTACGGATCGAAAAAATGGTTTTCTGAGCATATTTGAAGCTCGGATTCTAGTCGATGATGAAGGAGAATCTTAGTCGACCCCCATTCTATGATCTTCGATGAGGACAGCAGTGGCGGCGACATGTGCAAGCTACACTGAGGAGAGTCGTATTATTTTAAAAATATTGGGTTACAAGTCATGTTACCCAACATTACAAGTTGTGTGGGACCCCCTCTGTGGCGCTAGTGTTTTCATGCTAAGTTAAGTATCACACACCGTGTGGCATGGCCACACGCCATGTGACCTCTATGTTATGTCTTTTCATGTACTTAGGAGAGTAAAAAAACATGTCTAGTTTAATTTTGTATACTTAGACATATAAACAACCACCTATACATGGGTCAATGCATGGACATGGCCACTGGTACAGGGACACGACCAGCATCACATGGGTAGGTGTCGAGAGATCTTGACACATTTTGTACCTTACCTATACACCATGTACATTTCATTTGAGGATTTACCTCATGGATAGACTTAGGGATAGATGTTAACATTGTGTACCCCTAGTACATGTCATGTATCCCTTTAAAGAGTGTTTATAGTTCTATATTTCTTTATCCTGTACCAGTCTTGGTTGAGTGGATTCCCTTGGTCCTTTCCCTTAAGGGTACAATGAAACATTACATCTACATCACACGATTGTGATCCCCTATATAGTTTGAGTCTTAGATATAGTTTATGATGTCCCTTAATGATATTGAAGTATGATACTCTATCATCTTTATACCCTAGGTGGAGTTTGTGGAATTGATGTGACCTCCTTGAGTAGTATGTTGATCCTCCATCTAGTAGGCTGCATCAGTAGGGTTCATGGTATCATTTTCAAATGATCCCATATGTATTGGGTTGATCCATATTGGGTTTTTGGTTTCCCTCGGTAGTTCTGGGTGTGACCCCCTATCTGAGTATCAGGGTCTTCTTCAACTAGTGAGTTTTCTTGGGCTGGTCCCAATGATCTAGACTTCTTTGATGAGTTTCTTCAGTGATAACATGGTTCACGAATTGGATTCTATAATAATTATTTTTCCTTTGAGTATAATCATGTGGCTAGAAGTTGGTTATGACTTTTTGGTAGTGTGGTGTCTTTTATTAGTATATCTAGATGTTTCTATTATATACTAATTGTTATATCCTTTTATTGGTCTAACTATACTTGGTGGTTTTTTTAGTGTTTCATGGTATCCTATTGGGTATTATTATACTCACCCTTCCATGGAATATTGTTACATGTGTCATTTATTATACAAATGATGCACCCTTTGACGATGTCCTTGAGGATGCAGAGACGGTAGAGCATAGCTCGATCTTGTCAGACTGAGATGTTTCTCGGGAGATTTTATTTGACTTTATTCCTCTCTATTTGAGTAGGTTGGACTCTTTATAATATTTTTTGGTATTGAAGATGTGTGCGTGTGTATATGTACTTTAGGTTAATGCCTCCCATTTTTGGGATATGCTGACTCGACAATGGTTACCGTCCCCTGTCCTATTGGAGTCAGTCTTGGCATTGTCACGGGTCAAACCCCCGTGTGTTAGGTCATGATAGAGTTATATCAGAACAATAAAATTATAACTTAGACTAGATTCAGTGAGATTATTTTGGGGAAATATTTTTTAGTGTTTCAAGTTCGACTTTCAATCCATGGACACTTGTACCGGTGTGGTGGCTGACATATCCATACAACGGGACCCTTATCACCTACCTTTAAAATTGGTACATGTAGCGAGTGGTTGCAGGGAAAACTTTGGTACATAAATCATATAGTAAAGGGTTGTTTTTTTCGTGTCCTTATTGATTCATCTCCCCAGATATACTCTTTTCAACCTGGTACATCTTATTTTATATCATGAATCATTCACATATATATCCATCTAGGATTCCACTATATAATCATCAGGATGATATTCCAAAGTGAAAAGGCTTCATTACAGGGGCTTGTACAAGAGATATCACCTCTAAGTGGTTTACCAACTACACCACCACCTACTGAATAGTAGTTAGCACTGATAGTTCCAAATGAGGATGCCCATAGCCTAAGTGTGATGCATGAGTTCAAGAGGAAAAAAACCTCCCAAGTTTCAGGATGATCCATACCCCCATGTGGATGTGGACTAGCTAGAGATAGTTACTCACGTTTTCCGCCTTGTGAGGATGTATTTAGATCAGATAGTAATACTTGTTGTGAGTTTTTTTCATGGATAATTTGGGTGACAATGGTGCTTTATGACTCAGTCACACGAAGAGACCGATCTCTCTTGTTTAGACTTTGATTGTCTCTCTCGGGAAGAGTTATATCCAGAAAAGTTGTGATCAGTGCACATACAGGAGCTTCTGCATCTATAACAGAGTAGTTTTACAATGTTAGAGTACTCAGTGAGGATTACTTATCTCTCACATTACTCTTTGGGTATGGTGGGGGATCACTTCTTCATAGAACATTCCCTTAAGAAAGGATTACACTAAGATATCATGACTTTAAGAATATCCCTTTGTATTCCCACCTATTTTGGGTTTCTTAAGTGAGATTTGTTGGTTGAGAGAGTCTTTGCAGAGCAGGAACCAACAGAGTGTACTAGTAGTGGGAACACAAGAGATAAGACCTCACATGTAGGAAGTTGATGGTATTCACTGGGATTCAAGCATGTCAAACACTTTTGGAGGTGATCTCTAGACCCATGGTCAACAGTATAGGGCTCTTAGTATGGATCAAATCAATAGAGTTAGAGATGGAGTATCTACTATGTCGGATGGGGGCATCTTGCTCATAATTGTTTGACCCATCATACAGATGGTAGAGAGATAGTTAAGGTACCGTCAAGTTAGAGGAATAGGCAGTAGCAGGGTGGTTCATAGGGCGACAGACAGTGAAGTAGGGTCAGTAGAGTAGAAGGAGGTGGTCAGTGGTTTGACTTGTTTACACCACCACCACCATGTGTTCCACACCAGGCTCAGGGAGCTGGTGGTTAGGGATGAGTCCAGCTATAGGTTATGGAGGCCTATGAAACTGAAGCTCCATATATGTTACAAGGTATAATATGTGACTTTTCTTCTTTAGCTACAGTACTCATAGACATAAGTGTGATTCAGTTTTTATTTTCCAATTCTCTTGTTTAATACATATAGATTCTGGTTGAGCCATTGGATCAACCCTTATGGTTAGAGACTCTGACGGGTTGTGACTCAGATTTTTTTCACTTATGCTGATAGTGTATTATGACACTTGGAGGTGAGATTTTTGAATGGGATCTATTTTTATTATCAATGAGGCTTTATGATGGAATCTTAGGTATGGACAGGCTATCCACAGTTTATACCCAAATTAATTATTTTAGGTGGATAATGTGGCATGTATTCAGTGATGGAAATGGTTTTTTATAGGGGTAAAGGAAAAATTGGCCGAGTAGGATGAGACTAGGCGTAGAAGAGTGTAGCTAATTACTCACTAATTGGATAGCATTACTCTTGGAGTAGTGGATGCATTGTGCTGCCAACTTCCTATGGTGGTGGAGGATTATGAGAACTTATTTCCTAAGGACATACCAGGTTTACCTCCCCACTGATAAATAGACTCTGTATTGACTTGCATCCTGGGATGGCCCTAATTTCTTCACTAGAATACCAAATGGCCCCCGCAGAGCTTCATGAGGTGAGGGTGAAGTTGGAGGAATTGCAAGAGAAGGTCTTTGTGAGACCTATGGTTTCCCCTGGGGTATCCCTAGTGTTTTTCACCAAGAAGGACAATAGGAGATTGAGGTTATGCATAGACTATTGAATCTTAAAATAGGAGAACATGAAGAATAATTATCCACTTCTGAGGATTGATAACCCCTTCGATCAGTTGTGAGGGGTGTTATATTTCTCAAAGATCAACCTCATATTCGGCTATCAACATCTATGGTTATGGGATGATGATATACCAAATATGGAATTTAGATGTCACTAAGGTCACTATTAACACTTGGGGATGTCATTCGGTATGAAAAAATCCCATTAGTGTTCATGGGACTCATGAACCCGATATTTGAGTCTTTCTTGGACCGGTTTCTAGTAGTTTTCATCTATGACATCCTAGTGTACTCAGCGTTCAAGAATGAGAATGAGAGAAACTTGGGGATGGTTTTGGACACACTCTCTGAGAAAAAAGATTATGGTATGCTCTTGAAGTGTCAGTTTTGGATTCAAAAGGTCCACTTTATAGGACACATGAACTCATAGGTAGGAGTAGTAGTAGATCTGGGGAAGGTTGAGGTAGTTCTTTCTTGAGAGGCACCCAAGAGTGTAACTGAGTTTCAGAGTTTCCTTCTGTTTGAAGATTACTATCAGTGATTTGTACCCAATTTCTCTATAGTGTCATCACCCTTGATACCTTTGACCCAAAAGTGGTATCCTTTCATGTCGACGGAAAGGTTCCAGTAGTGATTTTCGGAGCTAGGGTAGGTATTGAAGAGTGATTCCATCTTGATATTTCCAGAAGAGGGAGTCAAGTACGTAGTGTTTTTCAATGCATTAGGAACCAAACATGTTTGTGTTCTGATGTGGAGGTGGGAGATGATTGCCTATGGTTCACATTAGTTGAGACCACTTGATAAAAACTATACGAACCATGATCTTGAATTAGGAGTGGTAGAATTTTTATGGAAGAGGTGGTGACACTACCTGATGGGAAATCAGTTTATCGTCTACTCTTACCAAAATAGTCTCAAGTATATATTATCAATTAAGTATCTTAAATTGAGATAGAGGTTATGGCTATATTTCCTCCAAAAAATGTTAATTAAAAAAATTTCTATACTACTGGGAAGTGAAACATGGGGGATAGTGGTCTCAGTAGGAGATCTTGTTCTTAGGTGTTTATCGAGGCATCATAGTAGTTATCCTCTTTGTATTTTTCCTTTGTTGGTTGGGATGGTTCTTCATATCTATAATCAATGGTTATTACCCCACCACTTTTATCATTTGTTAGGTATTCTCAGTGAGGATATACTTACTGTGAGACCATATGTTCTTAGATATCCACTGGACATGCTCCGGATGGATACTCTAAAGGTGGGTATAATGTTATCCTTTTTAGAGGATAAATGATGGTACCCTTGGTATTGTGGGATGAGGTTATGTGAGAGTTTAATATATCCCCTTTGGAATTACATCCATAAGTGGAAATGATGTACCCTAACCTCCTATGTAGGCTTTGGGGTCTAGGCATGAAGAAAGAAGTGGCAGAATTTGTCTCTCGATGCCTCACATGTTAGTAGGTGAAGGTTGAGCACCAAGTTACTATTGTTTTAGCTCAAACCCTTGATTTGAAAGAGTGAAATTGAGATGGGATATCCATATAATTCATGATGGGGTTACCACATATGTCCATGGGACACAATTCTATCTGGGTGATTGTATACCAACTCATGAAGTTGGCCCGTTTCCTAGATATTCAAGAGAAGAGTTCAGTGGAAAGATTGGGACCCCTCTATGTGTAGGAGATTTCATAAATTCATCGTGTTCCCTCAATGATCATTTTATACTATGATTCTTGCTTCATTTCATGATTTTGTATTGGATTACAGGAGGCCTTGGGGACTCAATTACACTTGAGCATAGTGTTTTACCCCTAGACTGATGACCAGACTGACCGAACCAATTCATGTCATGGAGGACATTTTATAGGCTTTCATGTTTTACTTTGTACATCATTGGTAGGATCATATACTCTTTGTGGAATTTGGGTAAAAAACAGCTACCATTCCACCATTTTTATGGAACCATTTGAATATTTTTATGGGAAAACCTACAATTCACCACTTTATTAGAATGATCCAAGCGAGTCGTCACTCATGGGTACAGATTTGTTACGAGATACTATAGAGAAGGTGAAGATAATTCAGTATTGGATGAGTAATACATAGATACATCACAATTCTTATGTGGACCGATGATTGAAACCTGTAGATTTTGAGGAGGGAGACCATGTGTTCCTAAAGGTCTCACCTCGATATGTATTGAGTATATTTGGTTGTAGCAGCAAATTATATTTTAGATTTATTGGTTATTTCTAGATAGTAAATAGAGTTGGTGAGGTGGAATGCCTCTTAGCTCTACCACCTCAATCAGACTGAGTACACAACATCTTCCATGTGTTGTAGCTGAGTAGGTACATGCATGACCTGTCACATGTTATCAACTGGGATGAGCTGGACATCAAGGATGGTTCCACATTTGTAGAGTACCTAGTGGATATCAAGGATTAGTAGGAGAGGATCCTTAATGGGAAATAGATTCCCTAGTATGTGTTCAATTTCATCATGAAAATAATTAGGAGAGAACCTGGGAGTGGGATACCTAGATATGAGCCTAGTACCCTCATCCTTTTGAGTGGATTTTTTTCTTTTCAAGACGAAAAGATAAAAGGTGGGGAAAATGTAATAACCCTGATTTTCCATGTATTGTTTTTAGATATTCTATGTATTACTTTCAATACCAAATAATAAGATGTCATGTGATTACATTTAATTGTGTGTCCATAATAATTTTTTAAAATATATTAATTAGAACACACACATAGTTTTCATAAAAAGGTATAATAGCTCTTAAACAGGGGACCCGATCAGAAATATGAGGGTATCATTGAGTTTAGAACATGGGTTTTACCCTAGGTGTGACATAATCTTGTTAGGGATGGCCATTTTTGAAAAATTCATCACGAGCATAAATGAATAATATAAATTAATAAATTATTTTATTTATTTATTTTTGAAATAGTGACCAACTTTTTCTATAAGTATATGATTATAGGATTTTATCAGGGTTGTCCACTAAAACCCTAAATATCTAGATGACTCTTGTAGAGTATTATTAGAAAACAAAAAAAAATTGTAATAGATTGTGGATCATTGTTCCAACAGAGTTCATGGATCTCATCAAATATTGAAACACATCACCATTATTCATCAATGATCGATCCAAACTCTAGGTAGGATGTTTGGTATTTTTTCCATCATTTTATTTAATTTGGGATGAACGTGGATCAATTCCTCAAACAGAATTGATACGCGTATCATCGATAGATTTATATTGACATAATTTTATATGTTAATTGAGATTTATCCCTCATCACTCATCTTCTTATATGACATAGAATTGAGGTAGAAAGAAATAAAAGTATGAGGTTCATCCCTCACATTTTATGGCTTCATAATTCCTCCTCTATTTCTTTGTTTGATCATCATCATTATTTTCATGGTCCAACAATTTTACCATTAACCGGTATTCGATCATTATGTGACTATTCTTCATCACAATGAATCGAAGATGTGGTTACATCATGCGATGGAGGTTGTGATTCAAGAATTGATGATAAAGGTGAATGGATCAATGGATAATGATACCAAATTAAACGTTCTTTATTTTTCCCAAGCGACACATGATGTTGCTGCATATGGATCAAGAGGACGGTTTTACTAGTGGATTCGAATCCCAAATTCTTATCAGTGATAAATCCAAGGCTCGGCCAACCCCTGATCTATGATCTCTGGTGAGGGCATTGGTAGTAGTGGAATGTGCAGGAGATGTAGAGAATGTCCACAGGATCTTGAAAATCCCAGGTTACATAGCATGTAACCCAGCATTACATACTATGTGGGACCCATGTGTGGTGCTAGGTTTTCCATGAGAGTTAAGTATCACACATTGTGTAGAATGTACATAAGCCATGTGAACCCTCCATTATTTCTTCGAATGTACTTCGTAAATTAAACATACATGGAAAAAAGTACACAACCAGTGGCACACTATGTACTTATATGTGGACATGGCCACCAATACATCGGTCAGTACATGGACATGACTATCAATAAATGGACACAGCCAGCGGCACACGGGAAGGTTCCAGAAGATCACTTTATGCCTTGTACATTACCTATATGTCATGTATTTAGATATTTACAAGTCCTGTGAGGCTTTACCACTTGGAGAAGACTTGGGGATTTTTGTACATGTTTTTTTTCTTAGTACACATCGTGTACCCCCATAAAGAGTGTTTGTAGCTATTTGTTTATATAGTCTGGACCAATATTAGTTGAGTGTATTCCCTTGGTCCTTTCCCTCAATGGTACAATGCATAATTACATACACATTATAGGATTGGGGTCCCCTCTAGGGGCCGAGTCTCAAATATATTTTTTGGTGTTCCTACATGAGACTATAGTGTGATCCTATATCATATTTATATTGTAGGTGGAGTTTGTGGAATTGGTGTGCCCGACTTGAGAAGGATGTTGATCCTCTATGTCATAGTATACATCATTAAGGTTTGTGGTATCATTGGATTACAATCCTCTATGTAGCGGATTGATCTATATTGGGTTCATGTTATCCCCCAGTGGTTTTAGGCATGATCCTCTATCGAGGTATCAGGGTATTCTTAGACCAGTGAGTTTTCTGAGGTGGTTCCCAGTGATCTAGACCTCTTGGATGAGTTTCTATAGTGGAATCACAGTTTTTGGAGTATATTATCCTAGAATGAGTGTTGCTTCGACCAGAATACTATGGATATAAGTTTTTATGCCCCTAGTGTTGTGGTTTATTTCCTAAGTATATATGTGTGTTTATATTATACATTGATTTTTATATCATTATATTTAGTTTACTATACTTTGTGATTTGTTTTTAGTATTTTAATGGTTTCCTATAGGGTATTGTAATACTCACCCATGCATGGGATCTATCTACACATGTTCTGTCTTATGTTGATGTTGGCCCCTTTGACTATGTCTCTAGAGGATGAAGATATGGCGGGGCGTAGCTTGAAATTTCTAGACTGAGGTGTTTCTTGGGAGATTTCATTTCACTTTATTTCTCTCCCTTGGAGTAGGTTAGACTCTTTACAGTATTTTCAACTTGGATATGTGTGTGTGTGTACATGTACTTTAGTCTAATAAATTCAATTTGTGGGATATACTTACTCAATTCTGGTCTCCATCCCCATGACTATTAGAGGTGTTATTTTGGTAGTCACAGGTTGGACCCTGTTGGGTCGAGTCATGACACTATGCCCCTAATTAATGTACATGATGATATTAATTGGATTGAGGCTCTAAGGTAAGTTGATATGGACATGTTCAGTTTACCTGGACCGAGGATCCAAGTTAAGTTAATATATATATATCATTTTTTTGTGAAAATAATGATACTATGATTTAGGGAACTTGAATCCCCTTATGAATACCTTGGATGATTGGTATGGGATATAGTGAATTTAATGAAAATGGGTAACATGTGAACTAAAGGTTAAAGTGTCTAATTTCCCGATCTTGTTAAACAATAGAACATAATTTATATTATGTTACTTTATTGTTTTTCATACTTATAAATGAACAATTTTTAGAGTGGATATTTTATATACATTGATGGTGATGGCCTACTGAGTTATACTCACACCCTACTCAGGCCTCTGTTTTGTACCCATGCATACTTCATGGTTGTAGGTCAGGATAATGAAAAAGTACCCATGAAAGTTGATTTATTTGGGTATCATGGGTGTGCATGGATGAGGGAACTAGGCTTGGTGTTGGGACTCATTTTAGGTATTCTTCATATTTTCTTTATTTTGGGTTTTCCTTCACACTTGGAACTATAGTACATGACATTGAATATTTAATAGTTGTATGTGGGTATTTACCTAGTTTTGGGGAAGTTGATTTGTGATTCATGTTTATTATTTATACTATTTTCATTATTTATTATTTTATCTATTACGGATTAATCTAATAAAGATGGTATAGTCTCCCCACGTGTCTCATTAGACCCTTTCTACTATTCGGTAGCCTCTGGTGTATAGGGAGGCACACATGGGGTCATGTGGTGAACCAGATTAGGGAACTGGTTTAGTGGCTCCAGGGTCAAGGCGTTGTAATTATATCATGATATATAAATCCTTAAACAATTTATTATATGAATATATAGGATCCAACCCATTAACATCAATATATATGTGTTTCATAAGATATCAATCAATCATTATATTTTTAAAGCCCATGAAAATTTAATGGGTTACACATCATTTCAAAATGGTTTCGCATAATGTGATTTCAAAAGTAGATATCGCAAAACCAAAAATTCAATCACCCAAATAGAGTATTTAATAAAGGAATTTATAAGTTGATTCATTGAATATAACTTCATATGAGTTATACATCTTATAGTTAAATAGTAATTTTAAGTTAAATGTAAAACGTACTTTAAAATCCTTTCTAAACATTCTTATGTATATAAAACTTTTTGAGTCACTTTCAAAAATATCATTTTTCAAAAATTAAAAAATGAAATTTGGAATAATTAGTTGGAAATAGATTCTAATAATGGATATTTGAAAATACATATATTTTATCCAAAGTTAATTTTTATTAGAAGATAAAATTTATGATCAGGAAATAAAAAATCCTTCCAACATTTTTCAAATACCATTAATGAAACCCACATATAAAAAAGAGTGAAAAATAATCCATTATAAAATAGATGAAGAGAATTTATAATATAAAAAGAAAAAAATAAATGTTTTTATTTAAAAATAAGAAAGGAGGATATTGGTGGAATGATTGAATCTCGATATTGCGGAAAATGATATTATTTTGGGGGGATGAAAATTGTAATTAACTGTTTCATTGTTTGGAAAAATACCTCAAGGTGTCCCCTCAGAATGTTTTAGGAGTGATTGTGTTTTTTGACAAAGCCAGATGATCATGAATGAGAATGGTTGGTGTTTGTTGAAGATAGGTTTCTAAGGTGTCACAATTTTCCAGTGTTTTCCAAATTTTTGGGCCTCAAAATCGGAAGTTTAATGTTGGAAAATGAATGATTTATTCATAGGATTGAACAGTATGAAGAACGTTGAAGAAAATTGAAAAGGGATGATAACCATGTAACAAAATTCATGGTTCGCATATCATTTTCTGGGAACAGTATGCAGAGAAGCTGAAACGGTACACTGGAGTGGTTCATGAAACCAAAAACGGTTTGCAGTGGAAGGTGATGCAGTATGTGGAGGTTGTGTCATTAATAGAGGAGATCAACCACGTAGGATAAAAGATAGTACACAGACAGTGTATGAAAAATGGTTCGCGAGTGGCTTGCTGTTTGTAGAAAAAGAAGGATCGGTATAAAATGAAGGATGGATTAAAGATTTGGAAAATCTTAGATTAGTGGATTTCGTAGGTATCTTTTCTTACATAAGAATCTCTAATACCAATGATTACAATTGAGACCGAATATCATTAGAGAAAATATTTTTGGTCTAGGATTTTGGAAAAGTCTTAAGGAGGCTCCTGAGGAAGAATTTCACAAAATATTAAGTGGTTCACATGGAGGAAATTATGTAGAAGGTTTTGGCGAGAGACTGTATCCCATAAAGGAAGCGGTACGTAGAGGGAGAAGGAGCGGTATGTAGGCGGTTTGAGAAGGCTACCCACAAACAATGAACAGTTCATGAACATTGGTTGATTCGCAGAGGTAGTCCGTGAAAAAAAATAGTTTTCAAATAGGAGGGGTTTTGCAGAGGAGGTTCCTAGGATTGGTACATGGAGGCGGTGCGCGATAGCATAGGCGGAGGAAGTCTGCAAATGAAGGGTGGTTTGTAGTAGTGGCAGGAGTACTTGGTGGAGGAGGTCTGCATACAAAACCTAGTACTCAGTATGCGGGAGAAGAAGCTGGTTCACAATTTTTACAAGGAATCTTTTGAAAGCTTAAAATTAGTTTGAGAAAGTATTTTCTGGTACCTTTTAATACTTTGTAAGGTGGAATTCATCTATGGGTAAAAAAATTACTTCAATAGAGCATATACCTAGAGTTACAGATGCAGTAATTAATCCAAATAAATGGACCTACATGTCCATAAACTGTGTTTGATCTATAAGTTGATAAAATATACGTGGATTACTTTTCAAGAGTAGTGAGAACAGGAAGAGAAAGACGGTGACCCTTTCCACCGATAGTGAGATAGAAAAAGAGGAACAATGAGTGACCATTGGGAATGCAATGAGTAGACCCTAAATCCTGTAAAATAAGTGAGCCTGGGCATAGAAGATCTAGGCCAAACTTTCTACTCATTATTGGATGTGAGACTTATTGAATTTGGTACATCGGTACAACGCCGTTATATGCTCCATGGACATAGCCCAGTAAGGGTGAACCAAGTAAAAATCGCCATGTTCTGTGCATGATTTCATATTTGTTCATATATTTATATGAGAGGAAGAGAGAATTAAGTTTTTTTACAACAAAACCAGATACAAAGGGGAAAAGTTTTAATCTGTCATACCTAATTCACCCCCTCTCTTAGAGTATTTAACCTAGTGGACCTAAAATTAATATTTTCAAAGAGGAGGAAATCCATAAAGAGAAATGGAATTTAAGGAAAAGAATTAATTTCAATGGATAAAATAGGAAATATAATTTGGAACCGATAAATGGAATAATATGATAAACATAAAGGATTATAGTTGAGAAAGATAATTTCAGACTTAATAAAAGAAAATTGAGTCAATGAAAAACCATTACCTTTGCTATTGACTTCCACGAAGGCACATTAACATCATGTATAATAAACATAAACATATTAATAAATTATTTAATAAAATTATTCATATCTATTACCCTATTTATTATTCAATTATAAATATTTATTAAAAATTTATTTTTTTAGTTATAGTTTATTTTCATTACAGGATGTTAGTGATTTTGATTGTTTCAAACATTATTTCGAATATCGATATCAATCCTGGTTATTTGATACCAACATTATAATTCTTATATTATTCAAGGTAATAGAATATATTATTTATAATTTTTTAACTTTTTTTAATTTCATTCCATGATAAATTTTTTCATGATTTGTTATGACGGAATTAGTGACGAGCTTGTTTTGATAATTTTTTATGAACAAAAGGTGTTATATTAATATTGATATAAGTATTAATATAAATATTAAAAAAACATAATCATGTCATGAAAATAATTTTAATTCATTAAATAAATTCTTATAATTATCCATGTATGGTGGAGATGAAAAATTAAAAATTTCATTCCATGGAGGCAATAGCCCACACGTACACACAAGCAACGTTTTCATCTTCCATAGAATGTAAAAAATAAATAAAATGGATTATCATTTAAAAATATTAAAAAATTTATTTGTATCATATTTAATTATTAAATTCAATTTTATAACCATCCATATAAGTCAATTATTAAAAATAAAACACATCGTTCATGGAGGTGGTTGTCCACACATTACACGAATGATGATTTAATTTTTCTAAGGAGATAAGATGAGGGTAGATAATGATTTATTTCATTAATATAATACTATTTTATTATAATAATTAAACTATTGTTTTTATTTATGCTGGTTAAAAAATAATATTTTTTATAAGAAGATGGTATAATTAAATAGAAATGAAAATGAGCGACTTTGGAATTTTTAGCTTACTCCTTAGAATAACTCCATTGAAAATTAAATTAAACCTTTAAAAGGTGGTAATTTTATGATAAAAGTACCTCTAAGAAGTGTATAAAAGTTTTTATGAGGTATTTGGTTTTATTTTAGACTAGATATAGGGATTGGGGTGTGAGGAGAATTGAGGCAGTGAAGGGCCTCTTTTACAAGTGAAGGGATTGGGGTTTTTATAATAAGAGATTCATTGTTCAACAAAAGTAGCTCTAAAAGTAGAAAAAAATAGATATAGGATGAATTAATTTAATAAATCCCACAAAAACTCATTAATAGACATCTTTTTAATAATTTTTATGTCTTTTCCCCTTTGATTTAACCCTTTTACAATTTTTACTTTTTTCGTGGCAACTAATTTCCACCTATTTATTTTGTTTTTAATGATTAAAAATAAATTGGAACATATTTAAAAAAGTATACCTTATAATTCAAAATATTAAATAAATTTTATTAGATAAAATTAAAAATATTGGAAAATTAATTCTAAAATAATAAATGTATAACACATTAAAAACAGTTTTAGAGAAAATATAACTTAAGATATAAAATGTCAAATATAGATTTCTAAATTAATCATGATATTTTAAAATTTATTATTTTACTTACTAAATAAATCTTTAGTAGAGAAAAAAGTTTCATAAATTTTATGTTATATCCTGATGAGGTCATAAAATTAACTGTATATATAAAAACAGTATTTTTTACTATTCACCTAAATTCAAACTTTTCAAAAAAATACCAAAATATTATCCTATGTTAATAATTGTATGTTGAATCAAAAAATGAGGATTATTTTTTCAAAATAAAATTCTAAAATTTTTAAATTTAACTTTTAAATGGAAACATAAAATAAAATGAAAATTATTTTTCTAGGAAAATGGATTTTTCAAATATTAATCGTTCTTGTTCTTATTTATTACCAATTTTTCAATTAAATTAGTTTTAATATATTATTCATATCAAAAATTTATTTTATCATAATTTAACTATAGTATAATTATCTCTTTAAAATAAAAATGCATAGTTCATTAAAATCTAATTTAGAAAAAAAATTATCATAAAATGATCTTATTTTTTGTTTAACTATACTAAATAAAACTCATTAGTTCATTAGTATTAAAAGTGTACATTATTTTTATTTATACATATATTTTATAATATGGTTACCAATATTTATAACCTATAATTAAATAGCTAATTTACAATGGTTATATTTATCTTAATAATATGTGTTGAGGTTTGTTTTAGTTTGGTGTTGTGCAAGAAACATTTTCTTTAAAATAATATTTATTTTAAGGATGAATATTGACTAAAATTTAGGTACATTAAATTATACCCCCCATAAAAATAATTTCATCCTTGATATGTTACTAATAGGATGAAAATAGGAGAGGATATTTTTGTCTCATTACTTCCTCAAGTTCCCACATAACTTCTTCGAACTTATGATAATACCATAGAACATTGATCAGATATTTGTTCTTGTTTTGTAATAATTTATCTCTTAATTCTTTTATCTCCATTGTTTGTTCCTTATATTAGATATCATGTTCCATTTGTTTGTATTTTGAGTTCATTTCATGCGAAGGTTTTGGTATTTACTTCCTCGAAAGTGATACACAAAACATATCAAATTCCAAACAAAGGCATGGGGGGAGTTCTAAAGAAAGAGCTACAACCCCAACATGATTAAGGATATTAAAGGTACTGATATATCCTAGTATTTGATTACCTTTATTAAAAAATATAATAAAACACTTCTTATAATATATCTGGAAGAACACCTTATCACCAACTTCAGAATCTTGATCCCTTCGATGATTTTCTACACAACACTTATGTTGACTTTGTGACATTTTCATATATCACTGAATGGTTTAAACCTTATTACTTATTTATTTGACAATTTAAACTTATATAAACATCCTCTATCCAACTTCTTCCCAACATATCAAAGTTCTACATCTCTTCCCATACAAATCCTCATATAATTCTATATGAATTCTATAATGGAAACTATTGTTATATGAAAAATATAACAAGGGAAAGGTTTTGATCCTAGAATCCATAAAAATACTTTCAATAGTATCTCATCATATCCTCAAGAGTTTTAATATTCCCTTTAGACTTACCATCTATCTAAGTGTGATAAGTAGTGCTAAGGCTCAACTCAGTCTCTGGTTTTTTCTAAATACTTCTCCAGAACCTTGAGGTAAAAATTGTATTTTGATCAAATAAAATAGAGAGTGGTATTCCATATAGCCTTACCAATCCCCTTATGTATATCTTAGTGACTCTTTCAAGTGAAAAATTATTATTTTTGGAAATAAAATGTACTAACTCATTAAGGATATCGAGCACAAACCAAATGAAATTATGGCCATTATATGTCCTGGGGAGTCCTATGACAAAATCCAAGGTGATGTTTTCACATTCCCATACCGGTATGGGTAATGGTTTCATTAGAACCTTATAATTATGTTATTCAGTCTTAATTTTCTATCATACCAAGCATCGATATATGTATTCCGCAATCTCCCTCTTCATGTCATCCCATCATAAGTTTTACTCTAGATCTCAATATATTTTTTTCTTCCTGGATAAATAAATAAAGATAAGATATGTGAATCATCCAAAATTTCTCTCTTTGGTTTTGGTTTTGATGGGATACATCCAATTTTTGTACCTTATCATTCCATATTTATCAAATTTTAACTCTATAATATTCATTAATTTTTTTATCTTCATGTCATATTTCTAGGATTATTTTTCTTCACGTGGATGGATAGTTGAGATTCTTTTTGAGAAATCTATGATTTCCCACCTTCACTTAGGAATTTAAGATTCATCCTTTGATAATACATGAGTATTGGGTCCTTTTCAACCCTCAGCATAGATAAGGTTGCATGATCCTTCATGCTCATAAGAATCAACCACCTTGTTTCCCTTCCCCAGGTAACGATTTGTCTCATGAGTTTTAAATTAATAAGAGGCACAATAAATTACCTTATCATTATACATGAGAACACATCACAAAACTTTTAATGAATCATAATTATATATTATTAACCAATATTCATTGTAGGGTATTATAAGAACAGGTTTGATGACCAATCTCTTCTTTATCTTATTGAATCTACCTCATACTCTTCCATCTAGAAAAACTTCACTCATTTACATGTCACATTATTATTGTATCATTTTTTATTTTTTATTTATCCATAAATATACCATATATTTTGATTACATGACCCATGAATGATACTTTTGTTGTCAGAATTCACACATCTTGAACATGGAATATAATTTCTTTTTTTATAGTGTCTTTATAAAAATAAATATCTTCATGTTCTATATTTATCTTAGAATATATGATAATATTATCAACAAAGTCTACCATGATTTTTTCAATGTAATCTATAAATAATATATTCATCATATCCATGAATATTAGAAGGAAATTTGTGAGTCTAAGTGGAATTACTATGAATTCATAATGTCTATCCCTTATGTATAAAGATTTCTTAGATATAACTTATCTATTTAAAATTAATTAATGTTATCTTGATCAAAGATCAACCATTTATATATATTTAACTCCTTATATTTTAGGTAACAGATCATCAATATGATGTGGTGTATATTTTTCCTTGATCGTGATCTTGTTAAGTTAATGATGGTGAATATAGATAACCATTATTTACCTTTCTTCTTAACAAATAGAATTAATTAACCCCATGGGGAAGCACTCAGTCATATACAAATCTTATATATATTTTCTTAGATTTTGTTTTTCAATTACTCAAATACTATGATTCATACTATAATAAGTGTTTGATATCGACATAGCCCCAGTTCTGAGTTCAATTTAAAACCCAAACTCATGATCTAGGGTAAGACCAAACAATATCTTGACAAATATATCTAAATATTTCCATGCAATAGGTAGTTTTCAAATACATAGTTATTGTATAACCATTTTAGCTAAATATACCTCATTATTATGCATTAGGACCCATATAATAGAAGTAATTTTTATAGGAGGTTCCCAGTAATAATTAAACAGGTAGATTATCATGGGTTGATTCAGGATATAAAATATGACTTCTTTATCCCAAAAATTAACCTAGGATCTATATAAAGAGATGTAATCCCTGGGTAAAATCACATCGAATTAAAAAAAGGAAAAATTATAATATTTTTAGGAATCACCTTCCTCCAATCTTCTATTCGATAGGATTGGTATAATTGAGATGAAATTATCATCCCACTAAGAGTTTTCATCGATAATTTAGTATCTAATAATTGGGGTAGATGTTTCATGTCTTTATAAAATATTTTATATATAAAGGAGTGTGTAAAACCAAAATCAAATCAAATATCTATATTTATAGATTAGATGAAATTTATACCTTTCACTACTTAATTTTTATTATCTACCTCGGCTATGGTGATTGCATATTCCCTTCTATATTCCCTTGGTATATATGGTTATTGGGTATATTCTAGTTGTTAAAAATTTAATTAATGGGTTGATTTTTTAATTAAAAAACTCATTTCACTTAAAATATTGAAGTGTGGGTGTTTCATTATTTGGGTGCTTATTTTCCTCTATTAATTTTACTCAAAAATTCATGTTACCTTGGAAATCATGAGATCGATGGTAAACCCTTCTTCATTTAAAAAATTTCCATATTCTTTTTTTACCTTATCTAAGGTGTATTACCGAGTATTTTTGGTAGGTAGGTATCTGAGTTTTCTTATTTGATTTATCACTTGAGTTTCAATGAAACTTCATTTTACTTTTTATATCTATAAAATAATTAAAGTCTCTAGTTTCTATTTCTACCTTAATTCCACATCAAACTATTTCTTCAAAGAAACCAAAGCCTCTTATAGCTAATTATTTTTGAGGAATTGGTTTTAGGATCTTAAAAAATTATTTGATATTAATTTCATGATCAAAAATAAAACGAGAGTCATACCTAGTAAGTTTCATGAAGATTACATAATATGAACAAATGGAATCATCTTCCTTTTGTTTCAACTCTAGGGATTATCTAACTATTTTTGTTCAAAAATTTTGAGGAAAATATTTAGTGCCGATTATTTCTTTGAACTCATCCTACTACATTGAGTTGAATTCTTCCTTCTAAGTTGTATTTTTAACAATAGATCAGCATTGGGAATCAACTACTTCTATATGATAAATGGATAAATCAAAAATCTCATTGTCTAATCCCTAGAGAATCGAAAATTTATTCTTCATTGAATTAATCAACTAATCATTAATTAGTGGGTTTTAAGACCCACTAAAAGAGGTTTTTTATTGATTCATAAATGACTCAATATAATTTTTCTCCTCCCTTCATACATTCAAGAACTCAATATGATTTTCACTATGATTCATATCTTTGGAGAGATTTATTAGATTTTACACATGATTTTATACTAGTTTTATCATCTATTTTTCTTTATCATTGGTATAATCACTGCATTTCCCATTTCATACATTGTTATATTAGTTTCTCCATGATCCATCCATTACTTAAAAAAAGGAAATTTAAATATAATAATAATTAATTTCATAATCTTATAAAAAGGAAAACTATTAACTTAAAATAAATAAATCATAAATGAAGTATGTACCCTAAAATATAAATTTTCAGGTTTCAATCTTGGTTATTCATTATTTATTTTCTATTTGGATCTTTGACCATGTAAATATGCTCTAAACCTTCATAGTGGTTCATAATGATCTTATGGGTTAACCAAATCATATCCCTCGAGAGTATCAAACTAGGTATGTAATTGGGACTATTTTTCATGAACTAGTTGAAGATTGAGTTATTACTCAACTAGAATTTTATGGTTATAACACCTAAGTTCACCTATTCCATAGTCTTCATCCACTTTTCTATATCCAAATTGGGATTTCATTTGTAGGAAACCACACAATATATAATTTACTAAAACTTTAGGTGGTTATCTTTTTATTAGAATTATAGATAGGGTTTTTACTAATGTTATATTATCCTAATCCCAAAAAATAAATAAATAAATCCCCAAATAAACTATACCCTTCTTTTATACCAAGCGAGGTGACCCAATATAAACATATTTTTGTTTTAAATCATTTCTATAAGTTTAAGATTACATCTAACAAATAATAAAACAATCAAAATAAGTAAGGGTTTAGTGTCTTTTGGGTTCATATATCTAATAAAATTATTTTAAATAATTTGTGAACATTTATCCATAATAAAAAATCACGGGATCCCCTTCTATACTTATTATAAGTTATACTTATTTTTATAACCTGGGGGATGGAAACATAGGAAGTGAGTGATTTAAAAGACTTAATAAGGGAAAAATTATCAATGAATCATAATGGATAGATCAAAAACTGGATAGAAATCATATATATGAGAGAAATATATTTTTAAAATATCATAATATTTTAAGTGGAAGTCATAAAACATTTTTAGGCATTAAGGATAATGATATAGGAACATAAGACAACATAATGGTCATCAAGAAAGCATAAAAATTTTAACATGTCTTAGAAGTATAAAACAATAATCTTAAATCATGGTAGTATAACTTAGGAAAATATAATATATGGGAGTATAAAATTTGGTTGTGAACAAACCCATGATGTCTATGAATTATATGTGAGAAAACACAATAATTCCCACACATCATTATCTCATAAGATATAAGTCTTTAAATAAAGCATTGGAGGGTGATATAAAACATCAACCATGAATATCCATACATATGTGTTCCATAATATATCCAACATTCATCATATAATTAAAACACATGGAAGGAAAATGGGTTTTATTTCATTTCCAAATGGTATCACATAACGTGATATCAAAAGTAAATTAGTTGATAGAAAAAAATTCAATCACTCAAAAGGAGTATTTCATAAATGAATTTATATAGTGATTCAAAAAAACATAACTCCATAGTATTTATGTATTTTTTGAGTTAAGTGTGAAAGTTTAAGTGAACCATAAAATATTCTTTATAAAACATTTAGTAATATTGTTATAAAGAGAAGAAATTTTGACTCGCTTTTGAAAATATCATGTTTCTGAAGATAAAAATAAGTTCTTTTCAAACATTATTGGTAAATAAAATCCAATAATACATATTTTAAAATTAATAAAGTTTAAATAAAGGAAATTTGGAGTGGAGAATAAAATTTTTTATTGATAAAGGAAAAACCTTTTCAAAATTTTTAAATTACCATTATTAAAACTCACATCATAAAAAGTGTGATAAATATTCCATTTGAAAAAAGTTAAAGGGAAATTAAGTGATCACCATAAATAATTAATATTTTGTTTTCAAATTAAGAAAGAATAATATTATCAAGAATATTGAATATGAATATTTAATAAAAGGATCTGTTTTGGGTGGATGGGAATTTTTCTTAACAATGCCATATTTTGAAAGATAAGAAAATCCATAAAGAGAAGAATACATTAAAGGAAATAAGGATTTTTACTAAATAAAGGAGGAAATATAATTTATAATTGTGAAACTTAAGAATAATATAAACTTAAAGGATCATAATTTTGAAATATAGTTCAAGACTCAGTAAAATTAAATTAAGTCAAAAAAACCACCTTATATTTACTTTTTACTTCCACGAAGGCACTTCAACTTCCTATATAATAAACATAATAATCTTAAAAACTTATTTCATAAACATATTCATATATATTACCCTATATATTCTTAAATTATATAAATTTATTATACATTTATTATAGAGACAAATTTTTTCTTACATGACTATTACATCCTTTTAAGATAAATAACATAATAATAATATATTCCAGAATCCAAAAGTTTAGTATCTGGGGATGATTAGGGTCATACATAAATTTTACATAATAAAGTTTAAAAAATAATTTAATTATATATTCTTATTAATCCTAAAATCACTCATGTTATCCTTATTATATGTATTCACCAAATGATATACATCAAAGAAAGGGTAGATCTAAAGGCCTAATAAGGGTATGAAAAATATGGAAGGAATAATAGATATCAATGAATAGTATATGGGTGAGAATAATAATCATCATATCATAATCATAGAAGCACCATAATAAGAATGGGTGAATAATTTTAAAAAGGAATGGAATTTGTTATATGTATAATAATGAAACATTATAAAATAGTGATCAAATACCACAAATATTTTTGAACAAAGCTAGCATCATGTTCATGCATAAAATATGTGTGGACATCATAACATCATAATTTTGAAAAAATATAGAATCATGTCTATGAATAATACACATAATATCGGGAGATATATAACATTACCCAACACATTTAAGGGATACATATTTTCTTTCCCACTCATCACATTATAGAATGATTGCAGTCTATATGCCACATGGAATGAAAACATATGACAATCATAGTCATAAAATAATCCCATAAATGAAATATATTTCCTAAATTTTTCATTAATCACACATTAATGAATAAAATTTTGGTTTTCAAAAATAATAAAGGATATCATATTTTTGCATAAAAGATCACTATTCTTGAGTGGATAAGAAATATCTCAAGATGAGTTAATGAGATGTTTTGTAAAATTAATGTCTTTTTGAAAAATATCTATAGTTGTCTTAGAAATAAATTAAAGAATGTATAAATATTTATATGACTAGAAATATAATTTAAATAATAGTTAAATGAAATTTTTAATACATTATATAATAATATATTCGGAAAATAAAGAGAATGAAGAGATATCCCAAAAGGAAAGAGTTGTGTTCGAGATTCCCCTTAACATGATGTTGATTTATTTCATCACTTTTATTACTCATATATAATGAATTTATATTTATTAAAACGTGAAACTATAATTAAATTGTGTTAATGTTTTACACTCTTGATAAATTATATTAATTGTATTTTTTTATTAACATCCTTTTTAATGGTGAAATATTTTAATATTATATTTTACTTAAAATTTCCCATCTTGCTTTGATTTAGTGATCTTAATTTATTGTTAATTATACATTATTAAGAATAACTCAAGAATATTAGAAATAAAATTAATTATACATTAATATATTTTAAATTATTTATTATAACCATCCCAAATGGTTGTGATAATAATAGAATTTGAAACATCCTCATTGGTGGTTATTTGACCGTTAACGGGTCATTATCCAAAGAGGAGGTGAGAGATGTATAACATATAAATTTATTTCAAATTAAATCATTACAATAGGTTAATATCATTAATAAATTTTTAAAATACTACATAATTAATTTTATAAGGTTTGGGATAGAAAATTATATAAGCATTTAGGTAAAGAAGATGAAAAAGAAAGGGAAACGATGAAAGAATCTTACATCCTTTATGCTGTTCCTTTTATAAGGCTCTTAAATACTTGAATGATTCAAGTTATATAAATCAAAACATAAAATAAGGATTAAAAGGGTATTAAGATATGGTAATTGGGTAGATATTTGGATTTGATATGTGTAAGTGAAGTGGATTTCCAAGTGGGTGGAGAAGGTGAATCTATACTGGAGGAGAGGGGTGTTTTTTGGATAAAATATTAAATAAAATATAATTTCAAAGGTAACATTTTTAATAGTGATTTTTTGATATTATGAATCATATTTTATTAAAAATATATGTTTTAAGAAATTAAAAACACATAAACAACTAATTCATTAGTTTATAAAAAAGGAAAGTGGAAAAATTAAAAATAATTTTTTTAATAGAATGATTTATACTTTATACATTAGAAAATATTTTTTAGCATTAACAAATGAATTTCATGAATTATTTAACTTATTAAAAAAAATTTGGTCAACAATAATATTCTATAATTATATATTTCATTATTACATAATGACTGATGTAATTTAAAACATAACAATTACAAAAAAATGAAATTTTTATTATTCACCTAAAAATTGACCTTTTTATGAAAATTAATTAAATTTCACCATTAGATAATTTCAATATGATGATTATAAAAATGAAATATATTTTATCAAAATAATTTTATAACATAGGTAATTTTAATTATAAACATAAAAATTATGATTTTTTGGGATATATTAAAATACAGTTTATAAAAATTGTGCTTATAGTTTGTTTTGAGTTTTTAATCTTGATATTTATTTTATAGAATTAAAATATTTATATTTTATTAAATTATTCAGGAAAATATTTTTTTATATCACATTTTACAATTTTTAGGCCAATTTACTATTTTCATGGTTATATTATTATCCCTAATCACCATGTTACTATTCATAGCAGTTATATTACCTCCTATAAAAACCCTTTAATTCCATCATCTATCATTCACCTAAATTACTCTCATGGTTATAAATTTTTCATTTCTAAAATTTTTATTTTATTACTAATGTTCTCTAAATTTTTAAAAATGCTATTACTGAGGGTGATAAATCTAAGAGATCAACATGATTAATATTTTTCAGTTCTACGTGTTTAATTTTTTATTTTTGTGTTTATTATCCCATTGAAATAGTTTCTATTTTTATGGATATATTTATTTGGTAAATTTAATTTTACTAGTTAATGAAATAAAGAATCATGTGATTCAAGTGTTTAAAATGTATTATATACCTAAATATGACAAACATTATTTATTCAAAAATAATTTGAATATATATATATATAAGTTTTTGATGTTATATTAATTTGTTACTTATATTATATTTTCATCATTGGATGTTATATATTTTGATTTTTTTCATATGCTTTAAGATTTTGATGTTGTAACAACATAGCTCTAGTAACCCAAAGCTGATGTTTACATTATTATATTGGAACAATATACATGGGATCACACCACACAAGATTGATCAGTTTAGTAATCTTGGTAGACTAGATACATATGTGATTTTCATATTACATTGTAAATATAAAAACATAGCATAAAATCATTTTTCTATCTTTGATATCATTCATAATATCCTTCTTCATTTCCTGAGGAAAGGAAAATAAAAAAAGGTGATCTCAAATTCTTATAAAGTGTTATGTACATCAAAATCTATCATGTGTAAATAGGGCATAATCAATATGGTATAGTGGATAATAAAAACACATGTCATTAAATCGAAAACATGAGCTCAATGAACATCCATGGATAATATCAACCTAAAAACACATGGATAATGAAAATTGAATTATTAATAAAGGAATTTTATCATCCTTAACATTCATGATCAATCCATCTCAATTAAGATACAATGAATCTTATCATTAATGCCTCTCAACCAAGATATCATTATTAATAAATAGGTAGTTGTAAAATAAATACCCATATAATATGGAATTACTGATATTTTTTCAAATGAGACATTTCGATGCATCTTGAATTTATCTATAACTGGGGCCCACCCATCTCTTTTACATCTTATGAATTTCTCATATTTTTAATGATTAGTATAATTCATTCTCAAAATTATTTATAAGTTAAAAATTATCATTCTGGAATTGAGAATATGAAGCATCAATATGTCAACATCATAATCATAAAACATATAGGGAAAGAATAAAATGGTATTATTTGATCATTTCCCCTAGTAACATAAATGGTTGTTGTAAAAATTATAATACATTTAAAATATCACTGGAACATTTCTTGGGAAAAATACACTTTTACCATTGAAATAACTTATTTAAAATCTAAAAATTTCAACAATATTATAAAACATATATGAAAATATCCATAAAAATTTATAAAGGAAAATTAAAATAAAAGATTAGTCATGAAGGAGGTAAAATTCATTCATACGGTGCATGTTAAAACAAATATTGTGTTCACACCTTTGGTAAAATGTATCTCATTCATTAAATTACAAGAAGGTTTATTTTAACCATTTTTACAAAAATTAAAAAATGGTTAAAAATTAATTTAATAATATTTTGATGGATATAAAAAACATTCTTGATAAAATTTTAAAGAAAATATATACATGGAATAAAAATAGTTTGAAGTAAATCTTCAAAACAAGATTTCTTAAAAGAATTTATCTTACATGTAACTTAGTTACAAATTTATGATCCAAAAAGAGAATAAATAGAATATAAAGATGTAATACACAAACATATATAAAATAGAAGAAAATATATATGTTTTAATTGTAATGTCTCAGAAATTCCGTGTAATTGTTTTTATATATATGGAATTATTCTGAGACCACATGCTCAGAAAGCATGTGATTTCAAGGCTCGAAGAGCCCAAAATGGAATTTTGAACTTTTTTTAAGGTATGTTCAGTAAATGTGCGGGTGTATTTTTTCTAAATTTTGAACTGGTACTCAAATTGAAATTTGAGGGCACCATTGAACTCTAAATGCTAGGAATTGTCTAGAAATGAATTAACTTAGGCCAGAAAGGGCTGAACAGAAAATCTATTTTTCAGACTTTTTGAGAAAAATAATAAAATAATTTAAAATAATTATTTTATTTATTTTATCACCGTTGAGTGGAGGACGGCGACGTTGTGGTGCAATGATGAGGTGGGGATGAGGCACATTAATGGAGGGTCAATAATATTTTGATTGAAACTACAATTCTATTATCTTAATGGCTCATTAAATGTGTATCATTTAATGAGCATCATTAATGGGCGCAATGTCACTGAGCTTTTTATTTATTTTAATTTTCTAATGTGTTGGAGTTTGGGGATTAAAAAACATGGGGAAATCTCTGAAGAACTTCTGGAAAATTCCCTCTCTAATGAAGAACAAAGAACAAAGCAAAGAATATTGGAGGATTGGATCCGAAGGTTGGAAAGTGGGGATGAATGCCAATGACTACGGATCAATGATGATATGAATCACATCCTTCGTCATTAGAAAATCCAATGAATCCAGGTAGGGGTTTATGCATTCTAAGTATTTCATGATTTCTTCCTTGTTTTAGAAAATTTATGATGAACATGGATCAACCGACTAATGGGTTGATCTGCAAATAGCTCATTCTTGCGGCTGGATATTGTGTGGGGGTTTGATTTGGGGGTTTTCAAACTGTGTTCTTATCATCATGTTTATCCCCATGATTAAAATCTAAAGCAAAGGGTGTGGGACGGCATGAACAAGTCCTGATCCATCTACCATAGTTTTTCTTGTTCAATTATTTAAAGTCAACTAGTAAACTTGTCAGCAAGCCAAATTTAAAGGATTTGTGGTGATGATGGCGGCCTACGGAGGCCATAGGTGCAGATGACTCCAAAAAGGGACCACCGGAATGAATCTGGTGGCCCGTTGAAGGCACCGTCGGCGGAGGTTGTGGGTGTAGGGAGGCGGAATGCCCGTCGGTGTGCATCAACAGTGAGGAGATGTGGTGCAGGGTGCCATGTGGAGGGACGGCCCGTGTTCGGGCCGTCCGGTGGTTGGAAAGCACAGGTCTGTCAACTGCGGCTGGGGGAGGCCCTGCGTCTGTAGGGCCAGCAAGGGCTGGACGCAGCGCAGCTGTAGCGCCCCGGCTGGACGGTGCACCGCCAGCTGCCCTAGCGGTCAAGCCTTAGGTTGTAAAGCTGCACCCCAGCCAGTAGGCCAGTTCTACAACGGTAGGCCGGAACCGCTGCCCAGAAGGCTGATCCCACACTGGCAGGCCGGACCTGCCACCCAGCGGGTCGGTTCCACACACAACGAGTCCAACCTGCCCCAGCAGACCAGACCCACACCCAATAGGTTGGACTCGCAGTGGCAGGCCTGACCCGTGCCCTTTGTACCAGGTCGGGCGACTTAGTGGGCTGGACCCTCGGCCAAACCAGGTCGGGTCCAACAAGGCCCATTACGCCTGGACCACTGGCCAGGATGGACCAGACAGACCACGACCCAAACCGGATTAGGTCGAGTCAGTCTAATTGAACCAGGGTATTTGCAACCCCTGGGTTGGGTTGGTTGGGTCGGTCTGACTAGGTCAAACCGGGTCCAGACACAATCGGCCCCCTGTTTACTAAAACACCAGTATCATTCAAACTGTGTGTCCAACTGATGCGCCATCAATGGAATTGTGACCCTTGAAATGGGAAGGTCTTTTCAATATACTCTACTTGAGTTTTGGAATAAGTTTATTATGTTCGTGTTGGATCAAACTCGAATCCAATTAGTCCCTTTTTTAGAAACCTATAACTTACAGACCGGGTCTCTGATCGACGCGTCGTCTATTGCATTGGAAACCTTATGAAAAGACGGGCCATTGGGTTACCTCTAAGTGAGACTTCGTGGTAGTTGAAATATTATCAATGGATTGACGACTAGAACCTTTGAAACTCATACGTACAGGGTATGAGAATCCAGTGGCTGGTTGTCAAGTGAAGAGAGACCCTCCGTGGATCGGAAATGGTGCGACCCTCCATGGATCGGCAAGAGAGAGACCCTCTGTGGATAGGAAATGGCGCGACCCTCTATAGATTGTAAATGGTGCGATCCTCCATGGATCAGAAAGAGAATGACCCTCTGTGGATCAGAATGAGAGTGACCCTCTCTGGATCAGTAGTAGTGCGACCCGTCGTGGACCAGCTGTAGAACGACCCATCATGGATTAGTGGCAGATTGAACCTTTGTGGATCGGCAGTGGAGTATCCCTTCTCAGATTAGTAGTCGAGCCTCTTAATAGAATAAAATGATCTATCTTATGACTAATCATCTTTATTCATGTTCTTTAAGTTGTATACCTAGTGTGAGATACGTCTTTTACTTTATGTTATGTGCTTGAGATCTTTCTTGGTGGTATTACCTCTGTGGTATTTCCTTTATGGTGTTTTCCTTCATGGGTTATTGGGAGACCTTTGGGGTTCTCGAGGTCCCTACTGAGTGTTGGTATACTCACCCTTACACGGGCTTCACCCGCACCTTTTGTGTCTTCTGCAAATGATGGGTAGATTTGATTGGGACTTTGGGGAGTCCGGACTAGACAGTTCTTAGAGTTGGATCGATAGATGTGGTGTACTACAGTGACAATTGATGGAGATCTGTACCTACCCTTTAGGTAGGATCCTTAGAAGACGACCTCCGGATCTTGTACTTATTTTGTTGTAATTTCCTTTCAGTTGGGATTGTATTCTAGACCCTTTACTTTCAGTTACACACTTTACTCTTAGTGTTGGTACTTTTTGGTAGTTTTATTAATTTTCTTTCCTTCATGGTTATCTTTGTGTAGTTTTCCCTGTCTGGGTGTGCACAGGTTTAAAGGAAATGTCTTTCCTTTTTGGGATATGTATTTCTGGTTCTAGTCACCAGCCCCTGGCCTGTGGAAGTTGGGCTTGGGTTAGTCACAACATGGGCCCCGAGGGATGGGTCGTGATATTAATATCTTAGTATCATATAATTTTCCCATAAGAAATATGAACATTAACCATTATAAAATAAGATGATATTATAAAAGAAATCACTTACCTTATGTTTGAATTTCTTCATAAGTGATTTTAACATCCTTTATAATAAATTTAAATTTAGTACAATTATATATAAAATAAATATACACACTGAAAATATCATATATTATCCACTTATAACATTCCAAACCCCATTGATTAATAATTATTTTTTAAAACCATCGTTTATGAGTGTAAAATATTTCTTTTTTCTTATAAGTTTCAGCTATAGTTTCGGTCCCAGAATATTTATCATGGTTACATCATATCCAAAATATTTATAATTATATAAATATAAAACATATTCATTATATACATATTTAAAATAATATATTAAATTTATAAATGAAAAATTAAACACATCGCATCATGGAGGTGGCGGTCTATATGTACGCATGAGCAACATTATCATTTTTTAATGGGGGGAAAGATAAGAAGATAATTGATATATTAAATTTATATATTAATAATCATTTTTTAAAAATAATATATAAACATTATATTCATTATAATAACCATCCATGAATGGTGGTGATGAAAAATTAGATACATCGCTTCATAATGCAGTAGTTTGAATATATGCAGAAACAATTCTTTCATTTCCCATTTATGATGAATGGGATGAATAAAGGTTTCATAATAAACATAGAAAATATTATAATATGAGAGATAATAATTTATTATATTATCTTTCTTATTATATAATTTAATTAGGTTTAAAAAAATGAAAACACTCAATTAAGAGTTACACCTCTTCTTTGGACAGCCTCCTTTGGCTTACACCTTAAGCATCCTAAGGATTCTATTTTGATCAAAAAATACCTATAGATCATAGGTATGGATTTTATAAGGTGATTTGGGTAGGTATTTTCTGATATATAAGGCTCTTGAAGCAGATATAAGAATGGATAAGTGGTGTCCTTTTATAAGTGAGGGAGAGGAAACGATTGGAATTTTTCAAGAAATTGAAATTTATTAATGTCTTAATCAATCCAAATGGCTCCAAAATGGCTCGTATTTAAATTTTATAAGGTTAATTTATAAATAAAGTATAAAATTTAGTTTTAATAAACAAAAATTCGTTATCTTGAAGCTTTATCAATTTTTTAACCCTTTTAACCCATTTTACCCTTAATTGTGGTGATAAATATTTTTCATGGTTTCTATTCATTATGTCCAGAAATTCAATTTAACTTATTAAATAATACTAATTATTATAATTACAAATATATAATACATTTTAAACGATTCAATACTTAATAGCGACAAAAATTAATTTTAATATAATTTCTCAAAATTCAAGAATAATAGTTTTTAAAAAAATCATTATTTTAATCATGAAAATGTTTTTTTCAGAAAAATGACATATAATGTTGATAAAATTGAATTAATTTTATAATTTTAATTTAAATAAAAAAAAATTTCTTTGAAAACAAACCAAAATTAAATGCAAACTTGTAAATAATTAACTAAAATAAAAGAACTAAAATGAGTTTTTATTTAAAAAAATACATTACTTAGATTTCAAAAAATGTTTAGCATTTATTTTTAAGTTAAACATTTTATTTTTATAAGAATTATTTTACTTATTTAATATATTTTATTCTATTAAAAGTTTTCATAACCCATTAAGTTATATTTTATCATTATAATGTCATAAATGTGGCAGCTTTATAAAAACGTTATTTTTCACTATTCACCTAAAAATAGAATATTTTGAAAAATCTCAAAAATCCATCCTAATATAATTTTGACAAGATTAATTAAAAAATGAGATTAATTTCATAAAATTAAATTTAATGATCTTGATAATTTAGTTTTTAATCACATTCTTGATTAATTGTATGTCAATTATGTTATTGTTTCTTTAAAAAAGAAAAACTTTCTTACTATAATTGAATATCGAGTGTTATATTCTCCATTCCTTAAAAACAATTAATCCTAAAAATTTCTATAATGTAACTTCATGAGTTAATTTTATTATTTATTCATTATAGATTCTTTAGGTTCCCATGCCACCTCTTTTATTTTATGATTCCTCCAAAGAAAATTTACCAATCGAGTTGTTCGATTCCAAAACACTTTTTCTTTATTTTCAAGAATCTATATAAGATATTTTAATAATAAGCAATTTCATTATAATTATATTTCCTCATAGGTGAGTATATGTGTTGGGTATGGAATGCACTTGTTTAATAAATTTATATGGAATGCATCATGAAATTTTGAGAGGCTAAGTGGAATTTCAAAATGGTAAGATACAACTCCAATTTTTTCTAAAATTTAACAAGGGATGATATACGTGGGATTTATATTCCCTTTATTTATGAATCTTATAACATTATTTCGTTTTGATACCTTAAATATAGAATTATCTATCACTTGAAATTATAAATCCTTTCTTTAGTTATATGCATCTATCTTTTTATTGATTTAAGTTACCTTGATATATCTCTAAAGACTTATCAATTTCATCATTATCTCCTCAATAGAGTTTTTTAGGTGTTTTTAGATTTCTTTTAAACATGGGTTGGTCAAAAATATTTTTGAAAATGGATCAAAAAGGTGGCAGAGGGCCCTCCTCCTTTCAGTAAAAATAATAAGATAATTTAGTTATATAATTTATTATATTTATAAATATATAGGTTTTTATATTATGATATATATATATATATATATTGTGTTTGTTTTATATTGTTTCGAATTATGTCATTAATATTTTAAAGTGAAAAAATTTATGTTTTTAAGAAATATATTTTGTGACATGTAAATATTCTTTTACTTTATATATTTATGATTTTTTTTAAATTATGTTTAACATTAAAGTATGTTTCTATATGTATCGGTACTTGATAATCTAACTAATCTAATAATTTATTTTCCTATGTATGTTGTCATAAATCATTTATATATGTTTTTATTCTTCATTTCATTTAGTTAAATATACTTTTTCTCATTATTACATTACTATAATATTATTATTCATTATAAATATATACATTATAAATATATATTTATTTATTTATTTTTTATATACTTGATATATTGTTTCTTTAAATATTTCATTTCATTTTTTTTAATAAAACTCATAAGAAAGCAATGTGTGACTTGACTGAATGACATGTTAACTGTGGATTTTTTATACATCCACAATTTCTATAGGACTGGAAGTGCTCTTAGATTGACATATTCTTTTTTTCTGTTCACGACTGTTATTATGTTATATTACTCCCTTTTTATATTTTGTAATTAAATCTATTCTATAGAATTATAATATTCTAATAAAAGTTGGATCTCGAGTAGAAAGTATTCATTTTAGCAGGGTTCAATATCTAGGGTTAGTTTGAATCTATATTGTTCCAACTTAGTAAATATTTTATTAAAAAAATTAGCATTATTTTAAACCATTACAATGGTATTTATAATATTTTTTACATTCCTTTCATTTTCATCTATTTCTTATATTTATGAAATTAATTTTATTTTTAAAAACTTTTTATATGTGTAGGCTATGTTTTAAATTTTATTTAGATTGTTTTTATAGTGTTTATTTTATAAGATTTTAAAGTTTCCTACTTAAAATTTAATAAGTTTTATTATGTTATAAGTAGTCGACTATGAAATCTTATAAAATATTAACTATGACTAAAATAAAATTGAAAATTGAAACACTATATAAACATGTAAAAATGGATAATATTAAAAAAAAATCTTCCTTTCAATAGACATAAAACATATACATGAATGAGTAAAATAAATGTCTATAGGGAGATTCCATTCCACATGTTGGTCTGTGAATGGTACGCCTGTATCAAGATCATAGAGCTCTCTTCTAGGGTTGAGTTTGATGACCTGGAGAGTTATGATCCTTGGGTGCTAGAACATCAACCATCGCATAATCTTCTTGTGTCTTAGTGGGAGGATGTATCAACTAGATGTCATCTTGTACACCTGATCCTTCTACCACTAGTGTCGTAGGACCAACCATCATCTCTTGGGTGTACCATATAGGTTGCGAAGGATCAGGACCCCAAGATGGAGAAAACTATAGATATACATTCAAGAAAGATGGAACCCATGCCATCTGATACACATCCATAATCAGTTGAGGATGGACTGCTATAGGGCCAACCTATACCTGTGGAGTAGTTGATGACTCATGTACAAGATGACACAGTCTACATAGTCATTGTCATCATGGATCCTTTGCATAAAAATAATATAGAGTAGGTTCTTGAACAAGAACATCCACTCCCTCAGTAGGAACCTCCACTCTCTGGGGTAGACTAAAGAAGATGCTCCCGGGAATTGCATGATAATATGGCTTCAGCGGTAGTGTTGCAGCATCGATCCCTACCAGGATAGTGACCCACTCTTCCTTTAGATCACTCATTCGAATAAGATACTTTGATTGAGTATACTATAAATAGATTATAAATAAATTATAAAATAGTTCAATAAAAGAACTAAGGAAAATTTATTGACTTACCATATCTTGAATCCCTCTATCGTGTTGAGTAAGATATAGTATAGAGTTCATACTATACCATGGATCATACTCGACTTACTTTGAAATATAAAATCACATCGTAGGTACACCTTGGATATGAAGCGTTTATTGTCTTCCCCGAAGGTCAAGATACTCGACATGTCATCGGTGCTATTCCTCATCCTACCTTCCAATCAGCTTCAAGTCATGATGCTCCCATGTCTGTCTCAATAGAAATGGAATGGGCTGAACACAACCAAACTAATGCATGAATCTATTAGGCTGCCTCCACTCAATAATATGAAAGTGAATGAGTGGAACTACAACCATAGTATCATGAAGTCTTGTAGTAAAGTATATAGGAAACTAGTCAAATAAATCCTGGTATGGAATCCATGAAATATGAAATGACATGTGAGATTTGACTAAAAACCAAAATTGATGCTATTATTAAATTTTTTAGACAATGATTGTTTGTATATACTTACCTCATTAGGTAGGAGACTATCCAAATTATGATGGTATACACCCAAATGGTTTGTCAGAACACTTACAAAGTTTTGTTTCTAACACCACCTATAACATACAAAATTGAAATTATAAAATAATATGATATTAAATTAAATAAATCCTACTAGCATCAGAAAACAATAGAGATGAGTGATCATACCAGCATCCACATGGAGTGTCGTGAAGAACCTATATAGGAATAGTATGGCCATTAAGCTCAGAGAAGAGTGAGGTGAATCACTCCTATGCCAATATATGAAGAAGGATGATGCATCCCCTGAGGTCCTTGTGGTTAACACAACATGATGTGGATAATGCTATGTATTTGTAATCCAAGCATGATGATTCTTATCTATACATCCCAGCCCGATAAAAGTCCTCCAACAGCCCAAGATACATCATGTACACATACTTACCTGAGTGATCAGTGCACAGGGTCCCTCCAATGATCAATAATATATATCCACGATCATGACGCATGAGAGTTTACTCATCATCATTATTGGGTAAATATGAAAATTGTGCCTCAAGCCATCCCATAGATATCAACCCTCCATCTGTAGCAACAATTTCATCCTATATGTCAATTTCTAGAAATATATGAACAAGGTCAGTCCAGTATGAATGGGTGGGTCCAATAGAGGCTTCTCTTAGATAGGAAGATTGAGGAGGACTGCCACAACCTCGAGGGTTATGGTCATCTCTCCCTCATCCATGTGGAATGTGTGTTTCTCTATTCTCCACCTATCTAGGAGGCTAGAAAGAAGTTGATGATAAATAAATATGAAATCAGATACTGCAATTTTGTAGAAGATGGCACAATGTAGGTATGGTATACTGGTGGGGGGAGGTGGTGTGAGATGAAAATGGTGCACTCGATGCACCCTGTTCTATCGAACATTCAGACCCTCTAGCATATCCTAGAAAACATGTATAGACTTCTCATTGAGTGGTCTAGTATCCTTCATCCATATGAAGAAAAATGAAATAAGTCGTAAGTGTAAAATTTAAATGTAACATTATGCTCAGTATAATTTTATGACCTGTATAATGTAAGACATGCCATGTTTATTCACATTATTTTATTAAGATTTTTTACCAAAAGAAAAGGGTGTGTCTTCATGTTTCTCAAATCATATTTTTTAAGTGTTCCTAAGATATTTTTTTACCTAAAAAATGGTGTTATATAATATATGGTTATATATATATATATATTCTTCTTTATCTAAAAGTTCATTAGAAATGGTGTGCTTTGTAATTTATGTATGATTTCTCACATGATGGTATATTTCATGATTACTTTCTCACATTATTACTTTATGGTTTATCCATGGATAGATTGATTATGCTTTTATGTCACCTCACATTCACTTTTCATATTCCTTTTAATATGAATATAAAAAGATTATTTTTATTTGATAGTAAAGGTATTCATTCATATGAAGATGGAAGAAAACTTGGTCATTGTGTCTCAGTATGTCTAGCAATTGCAACAACTAAAGATACGAGTCATACCAATCACCATATACCTTAAAATTTTCATTCTATTTTACCATCCATGCCTTATTATATGAAATATTATAACTCATTGTTTGTTGTATCCTCTCTTTGCAGAAGGGCTATAGGAACATATTAGCATGTCCTAATCATCTTGACGATAATGATTGACAAAAATTTAGCATAGAATGAGGTTGTATCTTGTGTTAGGTTTGGTTGAATGAAATTATGAGCTACCTTAATCTTCAGCATTCTTAAACCTCCAAATGAAATGTCCAAAATCTCCATAAAGCAGAATCTATAATCATCCCCATACCTTTCACATTGTATGATGTATTTTTTACAGCCTAATTCATGAACTATATATATGTAGTGCCTCTCAATGTGAAATCTATTTAGTGTGTTATTTAATACATATTTACTTGGAAAATACCTTCCAACATATAATATTTTTTCCAGCTCACTAAACCTATATGGTAAAACTCCAGGAACTCATTTTTGGGTGTGAGAACATTACAGTCGAATTCAAGAACATGATCCATTGATTCTAACCAAGATGCGAAGAGTGGTGGATGATTTTATGTGGTTTGAGGCTGTATTATAACTAATATATTTCTAAAAACTTTCTCACTAACATCTATTGGTCCCTCCTCATCAGTAATATTTTCACTATTTGTTCCATAATTACAAAAATCCTCATCGGAAGTCATATTAACATGTATATATGGGAGATCATTAAGGTTTTTCTCTTCCGTATTATATGGAATATCCTCAATTTACTAGGGCGGACCTTCAAACCCTATTGTAAGTATATTTCTTCATATAATTAAATGTTTTTATTTTACAATAGAAACATCAACATATAACTCCATCATGGTACCATCTGACTACTGGGAAAATAAATTTTTTTCTTGGACCCAATGCACATCAATAACTAATGGATAAGCAATATTCTATAGTGTAGCTGGGAATTGAAAATGTATATATCTCATAGACTTCATCTCTTGATCAGGTCCCATATTTAAGGAATTGTGAATTCTATCTTGATGTTCACTTAGGGTTACACAATTAGTTTTACTAACCACTTTTTTGGTTGTGTACTATAAGAATCTCCTTTCTCAGTTTGAAAAACCTCCCTATATCAGTACACATAGGGAAACATGACTCCCTACATCAAAAAAAAATTTTGATCCAGATTCTTATAGTGTAACTAATATTGAAAATAATGGTTTTTAATTTAAACTTTATTATACTAAAATTTTATAATTCCTTTTTATAACCTAAAATATGATACTAATGATTTGTTATATAAAATTTTATTATAAAATAAGTCGTAGAATTTTTTGGAAATTAAGGTAAAAAGAAGAGAAAACACCAAATCAGTTTATTTATCATTGATAAAATAATAATTATGAACATATAAATTGTAATGGATAATAAAAAAACATTAAATATCACATGACTATTTTTCAACATAGAATAAATACCTTGAAAATTTTCAATATAACATGGTTTGGATGAGATAAGTCTGACTTCGTAAGAGATGTAAAATCTATCTTATTTTCAAGTGGTAGCTTAATAACATCTTCTAAAGGTATGTACTTAACTTGTAAATTTTCAAAAGTTTTCAGCCTTCTAATGAAATATCGTATATGTTATCATAGATTTCATTATAAGGACAAAAACTTTTGAATATTCATATGTTAAATGCATACCTTTAGAAGATATTATTAAGTTACCAATTTAAAAATAATCTAGATTTTACCACACTTATGATGTGAGGCTCATCTAATCCAAACCATGTTATATTGAATATTTTCAAGGTATTTCTTGTATCTATTAAATAATTCATGTGTTATTTAATGTGTGTTTTCTTCTCCATTTCACTTTATATGATCATAATTGTCATTTTATTAATGATAAATTAAATAATTTGGTGTTTTCTCTTCTTTTTACCTCAGTTTACAAAAAATCATGTGAATACTATTGATGATTAGGGTTGAGTATATAATCTTTATGATACTAAAATTTTAGAACATATTATTCTATCCTAAATATGATACTAATATTTCATAGTACAATTTTTAATCATCCTAAAGGAATTTTGGTAGTTTATAAAGAAAATATGAATCATCTAAAGCATATCCCCTAATATTGTCAAACTAGGTGTGTAGCAAGGATCATTGTCGTATACCAAGTTACTCTGAGTCAAGCCCAGGACACATTGTCAGAGTTGTTACTCCTAGGTACATTTGTGTCAGAGCCACATCCACTTGTTGTATCCAGAAATATATTTTATTTCTTAGATAACCACATAATATTTATGCTACTAAAATTTGAGAGAATTTTCATATATCCTAAAATATGATACTAATCATTACATAACCATTAGTTAATCATTACTTAACTATTATTTAATCATTGTTTAACCATTAGTTAATCATTAGTTAATAATTTCTTAGCCTTTCCTCAATCATGACTTGATCATTCTTTAATCGCCCCTTAATCAGTATTTAATCATCCCTTAATCATTCATTAATCATACCTTAATCATTATTTAACCATCCCATAATCATTCTTTAATTGTTACTTAATTATTCATTAATAATTACTTAATTATTATTTAATTATTACTTAATCAATATTTAATCATTACTTAATCAATAGTTAATCATTTCTTAATCAATAGTTAATCATTACTTCTTTATTCATTCCTTAACCAATATTTAATCATTATATAATAATTTAATCATAATTTAATCACAAATTAATCATTTTTAATCATTACTAATCATTATTTAAAAACTATATAATAATTAATTTAAATGTTACTTAATCCTTAATTAATTATGACTTAATAAAAATTTAATCATATGATATTCATTAGTTAATTATAATTGGCTAATCATTTGATTTAATCATGTTTTAATCCTAAATTATTCATTATTAAATCTATAATTAATCATTAATAAAAATAACTATTATTCATAAACTATAAATAAATAACTAAACTAATTAATAAATAATACATTTAAAACTAACTAAAAAAATCAATTAAATTAATAAATAGCCTTAAATTTAGTTATAAAAAATACCTAAAAATTATTATTTAAAAAAAATGGGTCTTATTTTAGGCTACCGGATAATCTACGCATGAATAAGACTTCTTCTAGAGAGAGATTCTGAAATTTAGAGAGAAGGGTGGATTTTGAAGTGAGAAGGATAGGGGGAAGGTTCCCTTTTATAAGGAATTAAGAAAAAGGTGGTCAGGGGCCTCCATTATCATATACCTTAGGTAAAAGGCCCTCTACTACCTTTTTCATTCTCTTTAGGAGAAATTAGATTACCCCCAATAGCCTTTTCCATGTCACTGAGCTAGGGAAAATGTGGTGGGGGATAAGCTGCCTTTCAACTAACTTAAAAGGTGGTAGGCCCCCTACTTGATTTCTGACATAAAAATATTTTTAACCTCCACCTATTTTTAAAAAATTATAAAGCACATAAAAAATCCTCATCAACAAGTTATGGGACTAAAAGCTACCTTTCACCAACTTCATCCTAAAAAGTTGGTGATTGACATCATTTCTCATACAATTCTTTATATGTTTCTATTTTAATGATTGAATTCAAGCATTCATTATATGATATTTTTACCAAATTAAAATACTAATCCCACATACATTGAATATAAATTTATCATAACCTCAAAATATACTCTAACATTTTAATAGTCCTTCCAGTCTATCCATATGTATGAATATAATAGGCAGTGCTCAAATGTTTCTCAGTTTCAAGAGCCTTATAAATAATTTTCTATAATTTCAATGTAAATTGTGGGTCATGATAAGATAAATTCGAAATTGGTGCACCATGAAGTCTCACAACTTCATTAATATAGAGTCATGTGAGGTTCTTAAGAGTTAGATCTTCCCTTATCAAGATAAAATGTGAATACTTTGTAAGGTGATCAATAATAACCCATATAGAATAATTATTTCTTGGTGTCTTTATAAATATAGTGAAAACTTCCACTGTTATATCATCCCATTTCAACATAGTAATAGATAGATATTTTATGAAAAATTTATTATGTTTTATCTCATCCTTTACCTGATGATAAACCAAATATATTGAAACATTATCTGCAATTTCACATTTCATATTACCCCACTAAAAATGTTACTTTAAATTCCAATACTTTGGTGATATAAAGGTTTATAGAGAAAAATAATCTATGAGCTTCATATAATAATTCTATTTTTAGGTCAGTCATGTATATAACATGTAAAATCTTTCCAAATTTCAATATACTATCTTTATAGTTGAAGTTTACCAACTTCCCATCATTCATGGCTTTGATTTTCTTTTGAATATTATTATCATCATGTTGGGAACTTTTTATTTTTTTCTAATAAGTATAGTTTCAAAATTATTTGGAATATATGTGCTATTTCCCATTCCTTAATGAATCTCATATCCAACTTTACTAAATAAATTAATTAAGGAAATGTTTTAGTCCTTATTTTAGTCAAAATCCTATGATCATTTATACTAAATTCCATGTCAACCATATTTTTCTTCCCAGGGTGGTAGTGTATTGAGAAATCATAATAATTGGATAATTATAGCCATCTCCTTTGCCTCATGTTAATTAATTTTTTAGAGAATATATATTTCAATTTTTTTTATCCATGTATATTCCACATTTTTTCACCATAAAGGTAATCCCTCTCTATCTTCAATGGAAATATTACAACTACCAACTCATGATCATCGTTTTGATAATTCTATTCATCGATTTTTAATTTCCTTGATACATGGAAACAACTCCATCATTATATATAAGGATACATCCAAGTCCCTTCATTGATGTATCACTATATATCACAAATCCATCCCTTCCCAATGGTAAATTTAATATCGGTGCATTAACTAGTATCCTTTTTAATTATTCAAAACATTTTTTAAATTCGTATTACCATATTATCCAAACTCCTTTACATTTCAACTTAGTCAATAGGTTATCTAATTAGTAAGTCTTTTTAACAAATCATTGATGATAATAAGCTAATCCATGGAAACTATGTACCTTGGTTATATTCATTGGTAATGGCCATTACATCATTTCCATTATGTTTGAAGGATCAACTAATATTCCATTATTTAAGACAATATTTCCAAGAATAAAAACTTCCTAAATCCAAAATTCACATTTTCTAAATTTTCTATATAATTCCTCTTCACTAAGAGTCTTAATAATGATTCATAAATGACACTTATTCTCATTATATATTTTAATCTATATCAATTTTTCATCAATAAACACCACATTGAAATTGTCTAGATAATAATAGAATAATCTATTAATAATATCCATAAAAAAGATGGAACATTATTCAATCCAAAGGAAATTACTAAAGTTCAAAATGTCTATACTTCATTCAAAATACCGTATTTGGAATATCATCCTTCATTACTCACTATTACTGATACCCATAATGAAGAAAAATATTTGAAAAATATTGATCTCGTTTTATTTTATCAAACAAGTCATAAATTATTGGTAATAGATACTTTTTATTTAAGGTAATGGGATGGATTTCTCTGTATTCAATGCACAGTCTCATAGACCCATCTTTATTCTTACCAAAAAGAATAGAGTATCCCCATAATGAAACTCTAGGGTGTATAAATCCCTTATCACACAACTCTCATAGTTTTTTCTGTAGTTCCACTAATTCCACTATATAAATCATGTATAAAGTATTAAATATTGATTTTTCATCAGGGATAAGATCAATAGAAATCTCAAATACCAGATTAGGTGGATGTCTAATTAGTTCTTCACGAAACTCATCAATTTATTCTTGCACGATAAGAATATAAACTATTATAAGGATACCTTTCCCATTCATACATTGTTCCTTCTCTTATACTATATTAAATTCATTAAGAAAAGCTATTGGAGGTGGATCCATACATGATTCATATGATGTAGTCTCCCCTATGAAGATAAGGGATTCCAAATCCCCATTATGAAATCTAATCTATTTCACTTGGGGATAAATTTTTGTATTATAATTTTAATTCCAATCTATACAAAGTATTATATAATAGTTAACCATAGGAAAAATAATCAACTTTGAAAATAGGGTATATGTATATATCATAATGGGAATTGACTGACACATCCATGTTACAGTAATATTTTCCCTAGGAGTCTTGATTGGAAACTAACTTTTTTGGTTGATAAGTAAATATAAAATTTTATTGGAAATCATAGAATATATAAAGTAGTGAGAAGATTCCAAATCAAATGAATCATTATTTAAATTTTAGGTTTCATTAAATGTACCTTCCACTACATCTTTGGGAACTTCTACCATAGTTGTAGTAATCACATAATCTTGTCCTTCTCTCCCAAACCACTTTTCTAAGATTTTCCATTGACACTTGGGACATTGGTTTGAATAATTTCCTATATATTTCCATTTTAAACATTAGATATCGGGGTTTTCTTTGTTTTACCTACATTAAATAGCCTTACAAACCCTTTATTCTCAACTGAAACAAACTCATATTCCCATTAATAAAGTACCTATAAGTTTCTTTCCACAGTTATCAGATGTTTGAAATCTCTTCCTCCATTTATTCTTCTTTGACACATTTATTTTTTATTAGTGCTCAATTAGACTCTTTTTTTCTTAATTTTCCATAAAGATATAAGAACTAGAAAATTATTTCTTTATATTTATAACACTTGATACTATATCATCATATGATAAAAAGGTTTTAGAAACTAGCACACATCAAAGAATCATCTTAATCCCATAAAAGAAATTGGGAATCTTTCTTTCTATATTATAGTACATAATGCTTGGTTAATCATATAAAGTTAGCATCATACTCTACGACATCTTTTTTTTCATTCTATTTTAATGACATAAACTTCCTCTCCATATCAACTCATTGTTATTAAGAAAAGTAATTAATGAACCATATCAATTTAAAAATTATTTGTTACATTATTTTTATTTCATCAACCTCTTTAGTATTCTGGATTAATGGCCACCATTGATTATTATCTCCTTTGAAACAATACACTATAAGATAAAATTTTTCCCTTTTATTACTTCTAATTTCCATAAATAACTTTTCAAGGAAATTATTCCATTGTTCATCTACTAATGGATTGGTAGTTCCATTAAAAATAGGGGCTTACATCGTATAAAGTGATCCAACATAGGTTAATCACACAGTTAAATAACACGTTGATCCATACAGGCAAGGCTATTCATCATAACCTAAGTCATCTACCCTGATATGTCCATAATCTACTCAGTTCCAAAACTAGTAGTATTGGGTTTCTCAGTAGGTAAATACCTACATTGACTATAGGGGTTTATTCCCTTTATTATATTATAAACCATATATAAATAATGTCACATTCTAATTTATCTCATAATCATAATGAATATTTATCCATAAAATAAAAATGAAAATAGTTGTAAATGTTCTGAAATACCTAAATGGATTATTATAGTTATAATATTAGTTATGTTCATTTAAAATATTGTATCCAAGGTTCCTATTAAACTTCCTCTAATTATAAATGTAACCTGCTAAATCTAGTTACCCGGTTCTTGTGTTTAATTTATTACATTGGTATAAGATAAAATGTATCACATCATATTGGATTGATTAGTTTATTATTATTAGTAAACTAGATACATTTATGATTCCCATATTACATTGTAAATATAAAATAATAGCATAAGAAACATTATTTCAACATTTATATAATTCTTATTATCCTTATTCATATCTTGGGAAAATTAGAAAAAAAGTGTGAGATCAGATGATCAATAAGTGTTATGTATAGCAGAAGCGTTCATGAGTAAATAAGGCTTGATTAGTATGGAATAGTGGATAATTAAAACACATGTTATTCAATCAAAAACTTGATTTCAATGAACATATATGACTAATATCAACATAGAAAGTACTTGGAAAATAAAAAATGAATTATTAATAAAGGAAATGAATAATTTTGTACATTAATAATCAAGGCCTCATAACCAAGATATCATGAATCCTATTATCAAGGGATCTCAACCAAGACATAATTATTAACAAATAGTTAGGTGTAAACTATATTCCAATCTAATAAATCATGTCTTATTCTTTTCTCATGAGACCCATTGGGTAATTAAGGGGATATATATATAATTAGGACTCATCCATCACTTTCATGTTTTATGCATTCCACATGTTTTGAGTGATCAATACAATTCATTCTCAAAATTCATTATTAATTAACAATTATACATATTGAATCAAGAATACTGAACATAAATATTTAATAATCATAATCATAAAACATCTGAAGAAATAATAAATATGGTATAATTAGATCATATCCCCATCAACATTAATGGGTGTTGTCATAGATTATAATTTCTTTAAAATATTATTCGATCATTTCTTGAGGAAAATATCATTTTCATTTTTGAAATATCTTATTTAAAATATAAAAATTTCTAGAACATTAGGAGGAAAATTAATTGAAAATAAATTTAGAGACTTGTAAAAGTATCTTCTAATAAATTAGTATTCATGTTGGTAGGAAAATTGGTTCATGTAGTGTATGTTAAAACAAATATTTAATCCGTAGCTTTTGTAAAAATTAACTCATTCGAAAATGACAAGTATATTATTTTTAAAACTTTTAATATAAAGTTTAGAATGAGTAAAAATGAATTTAATATATATTTTTAAAAATTAAAAAACATTATTTATTAAATTTTAAAGAAAATATGTACATTGAAGAAAAAGAGTTTGAAGGAAAGCATTTAAAGAATATTTCATAAAATAAATTCCCATTCATGTAACATATTTGTTTATTATTGATCCAAAAAGAGAATAAATGGAATATAAACATGTAAAAACCAAACATAACCATAGGTGAATAAAAAATATGGGGTTTAAGATATTACTATTAAATTATTTTTCCAAAGGAAATATGAACATAAATTATCCCAAATAAACTTAGATTCTAAAATAAATCTCTTTCCTAAAGTTTAAATTTCCTTGTAAGAGTTTTTAACATCCTATATAATTAATTTAAATTTATTTTAATTATATTTAAAAACTATATACATACTTAATAAATTCATATATGGTCCACTAATAACATTCCATCACCAATTTATTAATAATTCTTTATCCAAATCATCTTTTTTGAGTTTATCTGTTTCATTTTTCATGTAATTTTTGTTTTGTAGTTTCGATCCTACCATATTTATCATTATTACATCATAATAAAATTAATGATATAAATATAATATATATTCATTATATACATATATATATAATAATATGTGATACGTGGATATGAAAACTAAATCACATCACTTCATGGAGGTGGTGGTCCACACGTACATGAAAGCGATGTTATCATTTTTTAATAAGTGTAAGGGTAAGAATATAAATAATATATTATATTTTAAAAATAATAATTATGTTTTAAATATCATATATAAAAATAATATTCATTATAACAACCATACATGAATAGTGGTGATGAAAAATAAAATACATCGCTTCATGAGGTGGTATTATGCACGTACGCATGAATGATGCTTTCATTTCCCATTTGATATAAAAGGATATTAATAAAGGTTACACCATATAAAAAAATATTCATATATATTAGATAATTATATTATTATATCATCTTGGTTAGCATAGAATTTAATGATTTATAAGAATAAATAAAATGAAAACACTCAATTAAGAGATATTCCTCTTTTTTGGACAACCTCCTTTGGCTTACACCTTAAGAATTATAAGTATGATATTTTTATCAACCCAATACCTATAGATCATGGGGAGGTATGTTAGGAGGGTATTTTGGTAGGTATTTCATAATTTATAATAAAAGAACCCTGTTTTTCACTATGGTATGGATCCTTTAAATTTTGGACTAATTATTTATTTCGGACCTAATATTGATAAATAATGAGTTATTAAAGGTATCAGAGGTGTTCGGGGCACCGAACCCAACATTTTTAGAAAAATGGTCATGTCAAATAGTTAGACTAAACCATGCGGGGATGATGCACATTTAGTCTAAACCATGAGGGTGGCATGTTTTTTCAGGAAGAGCCATATCGCATGGTTAGTGGAAGGTTTCAAAAACCATACAGCCTAACCATGTGTTACATCATTTTCTATAGGTATTTATTCATGGTTTGTGCACAGTTTGGAGAACCATGCAGACAAACCATGTAAAGGCTAAGTTTTGGGTAAATTTACATTTTTTCCCTTAATTATCTAATTAATCACATCCTTCTTCCCTAATCTAATCCCCAGTGGTATTAACCTCCATATCTCTCATTTTGGATCTTTTTTAAGGAATAACCTAGAAATCAAGATATATTCTTCATTTGGGATCTGTTTGAGCTTCCATTAGTCACATTGTATGTGCAATGATCCACTCCATTCCAAGCTGAATTAGAGGGAAATACTAGATGAGGATATTTGTACAAGCCTACGGTGGGTGGTCTATAACTCATACCTAAAGTTTGTTGATTTTGGAATTGTTATGTGGGGCCCACTGATTTCATTGGGTGTCGATTGTTAAATTTATACATCATGGAAATAATCGTTAGAATTATATGGTTATGCTCTTTCTAAATATGTGATTATTTATTAGTGTTTATTCCCAAAACTTCTTCCATTCCATGTAGGATGTTTTTCCTTAATTGTTGTTTTAGTGTTTTGATAAGTTTGAGAGACCGTTCAGGTGTCCCATGGATTGACCATTCTAAGGGTAATATTTTCTATATTAAATTTCTTGATTTAAATTGGGAATTTCATAATGGAAAGTACCATGTATGCTCACCACTTGACCTGCTTAAGGTAAGTTCTTCAATTTGATAATTAAATGTGAAGTGCAAATTAGAAAGTATACTAAGTATATGACTTGGCCTTTTTAAATATAATTGAATAATAGGTTTCATGTCTATAACACCCCTTACCATGTTAAAATATGGTAATAGAGTGAACTTTGGTTTTTCAAAATTCCTTAAATGGATTAAATTCATGGTTGCATGCTACTTGGCCTTGTCACACTAATGAATGCGAAGGATTGAACCAAACAAACTTATCAATTAATTATGACTTTATTAAAGGGTTGAATTCTACTTGGACTTGTCACACTAATGAAAGAAATTTCTTGAACCTTATGAATTATATATGAATTCATTATCAAAATAAGAGTGCCCACTAGTGGAAAAAAAGTTTAACACGTCAGCATTTTTCATGTTGGTTCTATATAACCGACATGAAAATATTTAATGATCGATATATCACATTGGTTATTTTATAAACGACGTGATATATCGATCAGGATCCATATTTTATGTTGGTTGTAAAATAAGAGACGTAAAAAATATAGAGATTAGCTTTTTTACGTCGGTTATTGTGTAACAGATGTGAAAATCGAATCTTGCACGCTTTATAACGTCAGTAATAAAATAACCGACATGATAAAGGAAATCTTGGCACTTTACCTTGTTGCTTATAAAAAACCGATGTAATAAAGCCAATCTTAGTAATTTATCACGTCAGTATAGAGTGACATATATCACATCAGTTATTTTATAAACGACATGATAAATTATTTTCTACATTGGTTATTTACTAACCAACGTTATAAAAATTAAAAAATAGTTTACCACGTCAGTTATTAAATGACCAACGTGATAAATCTTTTAAATGATTTATTGCACCCCATATTCAGTCATTCTATTTTTTTCGATCAGGCGACCTGCGACTCATCTCTCTCGTGCGGAAAACCAAGAAACGATTCGTTGAAGTCATGCCCTCCATCCTTGTTTTTCCAACATCATTAATCATATTTATTATTATAAAATCTATCAGTTTTACTCACAACACTCAAGTAAGCCTCACACAACTCCTTTTCAGTTTTTATTTTCTACAATGCCCTAAACTAATTTTTTGAGATGTTATTTTTCATTGTTCTTTCTATCATGGTATGTTTCATAGTGTTATTTTATACCATGATAAATTATTTTCTGGTAAAATAAACCTATGGAAGTGATATCATGAAAGTTTACAATTTTTGTGTGTTCTATCATGTGTGTGTGCATGTACAAGGGGTTTCCAAGGGGGTGGGGGCTGTGCAAGTGGGTGGGGGTGTCCAGGGGTGGGTGGGTTGTCTAGTGGGGTGGGGTGTCTAGGGGGTGTCAAAGGGGGTGGGGGTGGTGTCCAGGGGGTATGGGGGCTGTCCAATGGGGTTGGGGGTGTACAAGGGGGTGCGGGGGATGTTAAAGGGGGTGGGGGTGGTGTCCATGGGGTGCAGGGGCTGTCCAAGGGGGTGGGGGCTGTCCATAGGTTTTGGGGGCTGTCTAGAGGGTTGGGGGTGTCCAGGATGTCCATGGAGGTGGGGGGAATTATAGGGGTGTGGGGGGGGGGGTTCAAGGGGGTGGGGGTGTCCAAGGGAGTGTGGGCTGTCCAAGGGGGTGGGGCTTGTCCAGAGGGTTTGTGGGGTTGTCCGGGGGGGCTTTCCAGGGGGGTTTCCAAGGGGGTAGGGGTGGGGGTGGTGTCCAGGAGGGGTGGGGGTGTCCCAGGGGGTGGGGAATAACTAGAGGGGTGGGGCTGTCTAGGGGTGGGGGGTTTTCCAAAGGGGTGGGGGCTGTCCAAGGGGGTGGTGGTGTCTAGGGGGTATCCAAGGGGGTCAGGGTGGTGTCCAGAGGGTTAGGGGGGCTGTCTAGAGGGTTGGGGTGTCCAGGGTGTCCATGGAGGTGGGGGAGTCTAGGGGTGTGTGGGGGGGTCCAAGGGGGTGGGGTGTCGAAGGGGGTGGGGTGGCTGTCCAAGGGGGTGGGTGGGTGGGGCCTGTCCAGAGGGTTTGGGGGTTGTCCGGGGGGGTTGTCCAGAGGGTTTGGGGGTGTCCAGGGGGGTGTCCAAGGGGGTAGAAGGTGGGGGTGGTGTCCAGGAGGGGTGGGGGTGTCCAAGGGGGTGGGGGCTATCTAGAGGGGTGGGGGCTGTCTAGGGGGTGGGGGCTGTCCAGAGGGGTGGGTGGCTATCCAAGGGGGTGGTTGTGTCCCGGGGTTGTCCAAGGGGGTGGGGGTGGTGTCCAGGGGGTCGGTGCTGTCTAAGGGGGTGGTAGTGTCCATGGGTTTCCAAGGGGGTGGGGTGGTGTCCAAGGGGGTGGGGGATAAGAGGTAGTTGGGATTGACTATTGCATCATTTTTTGTGAGATTATGACATAATGATTGTATTGTTTCATGGATATTAGGCTATAATTTATTAGTGTTGTTTAAGGGGTGGTGAGGTGTCCAAGGGGGTGGGGTGGTGTCGTCCAAGGGGGTGGGGGTGGTGTCCAAGGGGGTCAGTACAGTCTATGTTTGAGGTTTCCACTATGATTTTTAGGGATTCAAGTATTATGAAAAGATTAGGGGTGTTGAAATATGATTATATTTGGTTATATTTATTTTGACAAGTCATTGACTATGAGAAAATTATGGGTTATGTGGGAGACCATGTCATGGTTTTCAAAGATGTGCAGTTATCCTGACCCCATTGTGTCGTGATGATAGGATTTACACTGTGATTTTCTCCATCTGAGTTTTTATTTTAAATTTGATTTGATTCTCATGTTTACTCCATTTTCTCCAATTTTCTATCAACCATTGGAGGCCCCATGGTTATCTTGGATTCCATGTAATTTCCATAAATAATTTACTTATTCCATGTTCTTCTTACTTTCTTCTTTCTTTATTTTTTTCTTCTTTATCCACTTCTTCTTCTCCTTCATTCCTTCTATTATTAGGGATGTTTGGTCATTTTTAAATTGATGGTTTAATAGTAATCTATGTGTTATAGGGTTATTAGTAGGGGTGAGGGTGTCCAAGGGGGTGGGGATGTCTAGAGGGGCAGGGGCTGTCCAGGGGGTGGGGGGCTGTCCAGAGGGGTGGGGGGGATGTCCAAGGGGATGGTGGTGTCAAGGGGGTGTCCAAGGGGGGTGGGGGTGTCCAGGGGGTTGGGGGTGTCCAAGGGGGTAGGGTCTATCTAGAGGGGTGGGGGTTGTCCAGGGGGTGGGGGCTATCCAGAGGGGCGGGGGGGCTGTCCGAGGGTGTGGTGGTGTCCAAGGGGGTGGGGGTGGCGTCCAGGGGTGGGGGATGTCCAAGAGGGTGGTGGTGTCCAGGGGGTGTCCAAGGGGGTGGGGGTGGTGTCCAAGGGGGTGGGGGTGGGGGTGATGTCCAGGGGGTGGGGTGGTGTCTAGGGGGGTTGTCTAGAGGGGTGGGGGGTTATCTAGAGGTTTCAAATCGTTAGGATCTGTGTAATTTTTAGTAGTGAATGTATACATATTTTAATATTTATACTTCATGTTTCTTTTTTATGGAAGGGTGAATTTGGTATCCAGTTTCACCAGGATGTATTCTTTGTGAACCTTAAGAAGAAAGGATCCAATATGAATTTAAAACTGTTATATCTAACTATATTTTCTTTTTAAAATCACATTCAGGAATATTTTTTAAAATACACATAGATTTGTTTTATATTTCAAAAAAAATTACATTCAAATTGTGATTTTTTTTCATATAAACATATATTTGTCTTATCTTAAAAAAATATATAATTTTGATATTTTTTATAGGTAGTAATGACTCAATGTTCGATTATGGCACATCGAATGAGAAATGAATATGAGGAAGGTGTTGATGCCTTTTTGGAATTTTCTAAAGGAAATGTTCCAAGTAGTGACATTTTTTTTGTCCATGCCTGAAATGTTTGAATATGAAGAAGTTGAAAAGTAGAGAGATAAAAGATCATCTGATTTTTCATGGTTTTAATCTGAGTTACAACCCTTGGATTTGGCATGGTAAAACCGGACGGAATTTCATTGATGATGATGATTCGCAAGATGGTAACTCTGATGGAATTGAAGAAATGATTCATGATATTGAAGTAGAACAAATTGAGATAGAACTAACAGTTGCACTTCTATATGGTGATACTGAAAAACCATTGTATCATGGTTGTATAGATTTTACGGTTTTCCGGCATTGTTAAGGTTGATTAACCTGAAGGAAAAACATGGATGGAGTGACAGAAGTTTTATAGAGCTGCTACAATTGATGAAAGGCATTCTTCCAAAATATAACAATCTTCCAGATTCACATTATAAGGCCAGGAAAATATTATGCCCGATGGGATTGGGATACAAGAAAATATATGTCTATCTGAATGACTGTATGATATATAGGAAGGAATATGAATTTCTTTCATAGTGTTCTAAATGTGGGACATCACGGTATAAGGTGAAAGAAAAATAACAGGCTGATGTAGAGATTACAAAGATCCCGTCAAAGGTATTTTGGTATCTTCCTATAATTCATCGTTTCAAATGTTTATTTTCTAATTCACATGATGAAAAAGTGTTAAGATGGCATAATGATGAGCGGTTATGTGATGGAAAAATACGTCATCCAGCTGATTGTCCACAATGGAAGAAAATTGATGAGCAGTATCCTAACTTTGGAAATGAAATTAGAAATCTCATACTAGGGTTGTGCACAGATGGAATAAATCCATACCAAACCCTCAGTAGCACATATAGGTCATGGATTGTTTTACTGGTAATTTACAACCTCTCTTATGAAGTTTGTATGAAGCATCTTGTTGAGTATAATGATCTCTAGTCCGAAGCAACCCGGCAATGATATTGATTTTTTCTTTACACCATTGATTGATGATTTGAAACTTTTATGAGAGAATGGTGTTTGGGTGTATGATTCTTATAAAATGGAATATTTTCAACTATATGCAGTGATTATGTTCAATATAAATGACTTCCCAGAAAATGGAAATTTGTCTAGATATAGTGTTAAAGGGAATAAAGCATGTCCAATTTGTGAACAACAGACTTCATATTGTCAATTTCTTCAGGGGTGGAAAACAGTGTACATGGGTAATCGAAATATTTTTTCCTATGGATCACTCTTATAGAAGACTAAAAAAGGAATTAAAAGGCTCACAAGAATTTGATATTTCTCCAAAACCTTTATCCCCTGATCTGTATTTTGAGAGGGTGGAAAACCTTGATGTAAAATTGGGAAAGACACAAAAAAATATGGTAATGATAGACATATTTGGAAGAAAAGTTCAATATTTTTTGAGCTAACATATTAGAGATATCATGAAGTTAAACATAATATTGATGTCATACACGTGGAGAAGAATATCTATGATAGTTCTATTGGAAAATTGTTAGATATTAATAGAAGGACAAAACATGGCTTGAATGAAATATTATACTTACTATCAATGGGAATACGTTTGGAGTTAGCTACCACTTCTAATGGAAGATGAACATTTCTTCCCCCGGCATGTCAAACATTATCCAAGAGGGAGAAAATTATCTTTTTTCAGTGTCTTCATGATATCAAAGTGCCTCAAGGTTATTCTTAAAATGTAAAAAAATTTGTCTCATTGAAGGACTTGAAGTTGATAGGTATGAAATCTCATGATTGTCGCGTCATGATGTAACAACTTCTACCCGTTGCATTGCGTGGAATATTGCCCATCCGTGTCAAAAAGACTATAATGAAGTTGTGTTATTTTTTCAATTCAATTTGTAATAAGGTGATTGATGTGAATACTTTGAACATTTTGGGAAAAGGATGCAATTTTTATACTTTTTCAATTGGAAATTTATTTTCCTCTAACTTTTTTTGATATAATAGTGCATTTAATGATTCATATGGTTTGAGAAATAAAGCTTTCTGGACCTATATATCTTCGTTGGATATATCCTTTTGAAAGGTATATGAAAATATTGAAGGGGTATGTTAAGAATCCATATCAACCTGAATCCTCCATTATTGAAAATTATATTTCTTATGAGGTTGCAGAGTTTTGTACGAGCTACTTGGCTGCGGTGCAGCACATAGGTTTGCCTCCATCTCACCATGAATGATTTAATAATGAGGGAAAGGGGATTTGTGGCTTGAAAGTCAAATAATTTTCAGTTGAACAGATGAACAAGTTAGAATCATACATCTTGAATATCATAGTTGATGCTCAACTGTATATCGCATTGCATATTAATGAGTAAAAATAATGTCATCCAAAGAAGAAAGAAATGTGGATTTTGTATGATCACAACAAAACATTGTTGTCATGGTTTAAAAAGACCTTTCTTGGTAGATCAGATGTATCAGATACATTAAAATGGGTAGTGGGTGGTCCATGTTTAAATGTGATAACATGGTATGGTTATGACATTAATGGCTATACATTTCATACAAAAGATCATGACAAGGGAAGTGCAGTTCAAAATAGTGGTGTATTGGTGTTTCCAGAAGCAATGCATTTTTCGAGTGCTAAAGACAAAAACCCAATTTCTGCATCAAGTGCATGTTATGGAGTGATTGAAGGCATATGGGAGGTTGATTACTTTAAAATTAAAGTTCATTTTTTTAACTGTAAATGGTTTATCAGTAACAACAGTGTCAGACATGATGAATTTGGAATGACAATTGTTAATTTGAATAGATTGGAAGACACAACTGATTATTTTATAATGGAAACACATGCAAAAAAAATTTTCTATGTTGTAGATCAATCAGATATGCAGTGGGATTTTGTTTTACAAGGGCAAAAATAATAGGTTGGTGAGGATGAACTTGTTGAAGATGCTGATTTATGTTATATCCTTACTTAGAAAGATTAATAGAACATAATGATGAACATGTTGAAGACATGGTTTGTGCCATAATGAATGATCTCGACGAAGTAATTTGGGAAAACAATCCATTTGTACATTCCTAAAATTACATGTAACATTTTTTTATTTCTTGTTTACATTTATTATTTTCATAAATTGTTAGACATTGTAAGTTTTTTCTTTATTAAAACATGTATTAAAACAAATAAGTATAAGTTTTAGTTTGTTTTAATTTTTTTTAGTTTACTTTATCATGTTTACCATTACATAAATTATATATCTATTATTTTTTTTTAGTGACAATTAAATTACCATTTTTACCGTGTTTATCGTGTTTACCATATTTACCATCTTTACCATATTTACCATATTTACTATTTTTTAACATGCTTACCATATTTACCATGTTTACTATTATGTAACTTAGTACAATTTTCTATTTTTTGTTTACATTAGTATTTTAATATTAGAATTTGTATATTTGTGAACTAATGTTTTTTTTTATTTTAAGGATAATGACAAATCAGTCAGTTGATCAACCACATGATTCTGGAGATGAGCATATTGGACATACCCTTGAGGAGAAATATTCACATGATCCTATTGATGTTCCCAAATCTTCCTCATGTTCTCCCATTATGAAAAAGACTTCAAGAGTTTGTAAATGTGGGTGCACACGTTTACCAAAATTATCACTTTCCTGTATACAGGATCATAGGATACTCATTGAGTTTGATGAGGATGATATTCCTAGAGGTCCAAATGAAAAATATTTTAAGATTTTTTTATAAACTCATGGTAAGAGAAAAGTAATCATTTTGTATAATGACTTGAGAAGTGTGGACAAAGAGATAATCTCTCAGTTGTGGGAGAAAATTTTGGTAAGATCTTTTGCTATTTTTTTCCTATTATTTAAAGGTTTCTAGTATATATAATATGTTTAACCTCTTCTTTATCAGATGACATTTGATATTCCTGAAACTGGAGGAGTCAGGAAGAAATGTTTATCGATGGATGCCAGGAGATGGAGGGATTTCAAATCAACCCTCTCATTTGATTTCATTTTTTGTTGTAGGAGTCATGAAAATCCATGTTGTATATATATTTTCATAGATTAAGACACATGGAGACAGTTTGTTGAAAGTATAAGAAAAGATCCATTTTCGGTAAGGGCAATGTAAACTTTTATAAGATTTCTTATATAAATCATCTTATTGATGTTTTGTTAATGATTTCTTATTCTTAATTTACAGAAAACAAGGAAATATCATCTGGATTTCCAATCTAAAAATGTATACACTCATAGTTTATCTCGGTGAGGGTATACATTATTGGAGGAAAAAATGATGGAAAAAAAATTACAAAAACTAAGAGCTGAGTCTTCAAGCTCTGGAGAGGTGGCCCCTCCATCCCCTCCATCTGGACATGAAAAATGGAAGAGAGCTCGGATGGGAAAAAAAGGGCAATATCTTTTGGAAGATTCAAGAATCATAGCTGAGAGGATTGTAATATATCTAGTTTGTTTATTTAAGTTAATTATTTTCTTCATATAATTTCAATCATTACAAGAAATTTTCAATTAATTAATACAGGATTCTCTGGAGGAGCAGAGCTCACAGGGGGTATTTACAGCTATTGGGAGGCAAGATATTTTATCTACACCATTGGGAAAGCCCGAACATCCTGGTCGTGTATGAGGATATCTGTCAGGTGTATCGGTAAGAAAAGTGTTGACACGTTGTTCAACTTCTTACGTTGAGGGTGTTTATATAAAAAAATAATCCTTGGAGGCTGAAGTTCATAATATTAATGTAAAGATGGAGGAAAATATTAGAGCGTCGATATAGTATATGTTTGTAGACATGCAAAGACAATTTCAGATTGCACCTCCCACTCCTCCACCCCCCTGAAAACCCCATTATTTATCCTCAACCTCCGCTAGTATCTCCCACTCCCCCACCTCAGCCTGTGGACCCCATTTTTTATCCTACTCCTCCGCCACAACTTCCTACTTATTGAGAGTTGTGTTTTGATGATCCTCAACATCATATAGTTGCATATGGGTTGGTATATTGTATAGGAGATACAATTCATCATCAATAATTAGAGGTAGAAAATCATAAGTTCACTGTACAGGATATAATAGATAGATCATCTTGAGTACCATTACCTACAGATGAGGTGACAACAGTTGGACATAGTATCGGCCATTTTTTAATTTGGCCATCCAGACTTCTTCGACTCATTACCATAGAGTTCTGTATGTTATATCTTCTATTTCATTTTTTTATTAAAGTTGTTTTATCATTTGAAAACTAATATATTTTTCTATTTGTTTTTAAATGAATACTTAAAAGGTAAATAAATATTATATAGAAAACAAAAAAGACAAATGGCTATGACATTAGATACAGATTCTAGTAGTCTTGACAGATTTTTAAGATATTCAAATGTGTTGGCAGATCATTATGAGTTTCCAATGGAAGCTCATGTTTGTGGACATTTAATAACTGTGGGGATTGTGAAAACTGATATCATGGAGCTTATTACTGGAGATAATTTGGGCTTCAACGGGGTGATATTTTTTTCCATGTAAGTCTTAACACCTTTTCCCTGCATTATATTTATTAAAAATGTATACTTTTTCCTATTTTTTATTAGGTATCTTTATAATATTTGTGAGAAGAATTATCGGACAGATGTATATGGATTCATGGACCCACATTTGATTTCCCCTTAAGCATGTGCATTGGATGAGGAAAAATAATGCTTTATATTGATGAAAGACTTAAACAGAATATAGTCACACAATGTTGGATGATTCCTTTTTTTGAGAGGTATGAAACACATCTCTCTCAAATAGTTCATTATCTTTTAACATAAAAAACCACTAACCTTTAATTTTATTTTATCAGTGATCATTAGATGTCAGGGGTTTTTTTCCCAAGGGAGAAAACACTATTAGATATGCTCTATCCATGGTGATGTGCGGGAAAGTTTTAAGAAAATTTTGGAAAAGTAATTTTAAATTTCTTAATAGTTTTATATATTATAATTAATTTTAAACTTTTCCCATTCGTATTATTTTCTAATAGGGGATGGGTCTACTTTCGAAAAAACACAATGAAAAGGAGTGTGAAGATCAAATATGTAAATGTAAAGGTAAATATCCATTTATAATTTGTACTTTTTGATTTATTACATAAAAATAATATATTGAATTTACACTCATTCAAACATAATTGTCATGAACAAAAAGGCATCATCGAATGCGGATATTATATGTTAAGATTTATGTATGAAATAATAACAACTGGAACAGTTGTGAACTTTGACCTAGTAAGATTTCCTTTTAAACTTTTCCATAATATTTCATTTGATTTATTCGTTATACATGTTAACTACTATCCTTTTAATTTGTAGATATTTGATGACCCTCAACCCTATAGTGCTCAAGATGTCAAATACTTACAAGTGGAATGGTCAAATTATTTTACAGGTTTGATGAATTTTAGTTGTTTGTAGTGTAAAATGTAATTTTGAATATTTTCATTGTAATTGTGCATTTGGTAGTCATTTAGGTTGGATTTAGTTTTTTTAAGTTGACATTTTAAGTTTTGAATGTTATATAAGTGAATATTTAATTTTTCTCTACTTCTTGTTTTGGTCTACTTATGATGGTTTTTCTGGTATGGATTCTGGTCTGGGGGGAGGGGTTCCAAGGGTTTGGGGGGTGTCTAGTGGGGTGGGGGTATCCATGGGTGTGGGAGGGATGTCCAGTGGGGTGGGGGTGTCCTGGGTGTCCATGAGAGTGGGGGGAAGTCTATGGGTGGGAGCGTTTCCAGGAGGGTGGGAGGGCTATCCAGGGGGTGTCCAGGGGTGTGGGGGTGTCTTGTGGGGTGAGGGGGGTTTTATAGGGTGTGGGAGGGCTTTCTAGTGGGGTGGGGGTGTCCAGGGTTTCCATGGGGATGGGGGGGAAGTTCAGGGGGTGGTAGAGGAGGTGCCTCCATCCCTAGGGGGGCTGAACGCTGCTGGAAGGTACTCATCACTCTCACATGTGAATCTTGAGCTCTCAAAATGTTTCACTAATGATTTCTTCCCCAGTAAACATCATTTATTCTATCACTTTGATGCTAGTATAACCAAGGGAAACTCTGTCATGTGTGACGGTGTTTTCTCCTGGTTATACTGGCATCAAATTGATAGAATGAATGATGTTTACAGGGGATGAAAGCATTGGTGAAACATTTTGAGAGTTCAATCTTCACATGTGGGAGTGATGAGTACCTTCCAGTGGCTTTCATCCACCCTAGGGATGGAGGAAACTCCTCTCCCAACACCAGCTGTCCAGGGGAAATCCAAGGGCGGGGCAGTCCAGGGGTGTGCGGGTGTCTAGGGGTGTGGTGGGGATTGTCCAGTGTGGGGGGGGGGGGGGGGGTCTGGTCTGGTTTTTGTTGGGTTTTGTTCTTTTTTTGGTTTGGGGGAGTCCAGTGAGGTGGGGGTGTCTAGGGGTGTGGTGGGGGATGTCCAGTGGGGTGGGAGGGTGTCCAGGAGGGTGGGAGGGATGTCTAGGAGAGTGGGGGTGTACAGGGGGTTTCCAGGGGTGTGGGGGAAGTTCAGTGGGGTGGGGGTTCTAGGGGTGTGGGAGGGTTGTCCAAGGGAGTTTTGTTCAGTGGGGTGGGGGTGTCCAGAAGGGTGGGGGTATCTAGGGGTGTGGGAGGGATGTCCAAGGGCGTGGGAGTGTTGTCCAAGGGGTGGGGGTGTCTAGGAGGGTGGGGACTGTCATGGGGGTGGGGGTGGTCCAAGGGTGTGGGGGTTTCCATGAGGGTGGGGGTTGTCCAGGGCTGTGGGTGTTGTCTAGGGGGTGGGGGTCGTCCAGGGGTGTCCAGGGGTGTGGTGGGGGCTGTCCAGTGGGGTGGGAGGGGGGTTCTAGTCTGTTTTGATCTATTTTTGGTAACTTTTCGGTCTGTTTCAGGGGTGTGGGAGGGTTGTACATGGGTGTGGGAGCGCTATCTAGGGGTGTGGGTATACAGGAGGGTGGGGGTCATCCAAGGGTGTGGGGGGTTGTCCAGGGGGCAGGGTATTCTAGGGGTGTGGGGGTGTCCAAGAGGGTGGGGGTTGTCCAGGGGTGTGGGGGCTGTCTAGGGGGTGGGGGCAGTCCAGGGGTGTGGGGGTGTCCAGGAGGGTGGGGTGGTTTTCCAGGGGTGGGGGTGCTATCCCTGGGGTGGGGGTAGTATAGGGGTGTGGGGGGTGTCTAGGTGCGTGGTGGGGGTTTTCCAGTGGGGGGGGGGGGGTTCTGGTCGGTTTTTTGTAACTTTTTGGTTTGTTTCAGGTGTGTGGGAGGGATGTCCAGGGGTGTGGGAGTGATGTCCAGGGGGTGGGAGTATACAGGAGGGTGGGGGTTGTCCAAGGGTGTGGGGGGCTATCTAGGGGGTGGTGGGGCAGTCCAGGGGTGGGGGGGTGTCCAGGAGGATGGGAGGTTGTCCAGGGGTGTGGGGGATGTCCAGGGGGTGGGGGCAGTCCAAGGGTGCGGGGGTGTCTAGGGGTGTGGTGGGGGCTGTCGAGTGGGGTGTGGGGGGGGGGGGGGGTTCTGGTCTGTTTTGGTCTGTTTTTTGTAACCTTTTGGTCTATTTAAGTTATTTTGGTTGGGCATAGCAGTGTTTTAGTTTTATTTAAAAAAAATTATGTTGGTTGTTTCATAACCGACGTAAAAATGCATTGGGATTAGTTTTAACGTCAGTTATTTGGGAACCGATGTAATAAATTCATGGGAAATAGTTTTTACGGCAGTTATTTCATAACTGACATTATAAATGGAAATGGATTGTTTTTGATGTCGTTTATAAAACAATTGATTTCGTAGATATGTTTTCACGTCGGTTATTATATAACCGACGTTGGAAACCGCTTGGCAGACAGGTTTATCACGTCGGTTATAAAACTAACTAATGTGATAAATGCTTCAGAGGAGTGCTTTATGACGTCGGTTATTATATAACCGATGTGAAAGGTTATATACCATGTTGGGTATTAAATAACTGACATAATAAACCATGACTCTGAAGTGTTTTCCACGTCTGTTTTTTATCAACCAATGAGAAAACGCTTTGAATTCGTGTTTTTTATGTAGGTTGTAAAATAACTTACGTAAAAAACTGGGTTTATAACATCTCCAGTGATAACATAGGCCAAAATCCGACATTAAAAATAAAAAATAACCGCCTTAAAAAAAATTTATGCACTAGTGTCCCTAACTTGACCTCACGTTTGATTCTTGAAGGAATGCCTTGATCAATCGAGGACCCAATTCTAAATTCAAGTATACAGCTTGATTAGGTTGAGACCCACCTAGAACATGATATTTTTCTAACTTTGGATGCCTGGTATGACACTATAGTATCCTTCATGTAGTATTATAGGATGCCTTGGATACATTCCTTGGATCCATCATTGAAAAGTAAGTTCCATTGTTAAATATCATTAGGCCCAGTCATTTCTTATCCCAATTTTACCTTGGATGAACTCTTTTGACTTTATAGGAATCTTATTTTGCAATGCCTTGGACGATGCTCCTTGGATTACACTCTTAACCTTAGTCAGGCTATATTCATTACTGATTTAGAGACCCTTGAGGTCTACATTTCTTTGGTTAATTATAAAATATCAGTAAAGGTTTCCTTGTTACATCTTGGAACATTTTCTATTACTAACAAGTAACTTATTTATAAATTGCAAAAAATTATATAATGAACCATTTATATATTCATACACTGACTGGGGGTTGAATTAGGCACTTGGTTATTTAGTTACATTGTACTAATTTACTTTATATATGCGTGATTGCACACTGTTACATTTACATTACACATGATGGATGTTATAGACACCATTGGTGGTGGCCCACTAAGATTTATCTCGCACCCTCTCTGGGAACCCTTGGGTGCCTAGTGAAGATCATATGAATGAAGGTGTTGATAAAGGGAAACATACAGCTTCGAACACTTGATTTATTTCTATTTAGGATTGATCTTGAAAGCATATGACCACGACAAAACTCAGTATTCTTGGGATTCTGTTTTTATTTCCTTATACTTTTGATGAACATTTTATGCCTAATGTCTTATATCCATGTTTTCTAGATTCTAGTTACATGAAATAACACCATCAGTTATTCCAGTAGATTCAGTTGTTTTTATTTTTATCTCTTTTCACTATGAATTCTATTTACTTATATTTATTACACTATTTACCATTGTTTATATTTATCGGGTGTGATACACTCTGGTAATGAGGGAATAGTCTCCCCATGGACACACCCTGGGCCCTCACTAATAGTCGGTATCCTCTACCATTTGGGGTGATGCACTTGAGGCCATGTGGCCCACTAGGCTTGAGGCAACTATTAAGTGGAATTTAGGATAGGGAGATCACAAAGTGGTATAAAAGGAGGTACTTTTATTTTATTTATATTTAAAGATAGTATATTGAAGATTAGTAATTTTATGGGACTTTTTCATAAGCCTTTATTGGGCATCATAAACTCAGGTTCGGGGTAAAATCCAATTTACCCAAAAAAATGTTTTATTTTTCCTATTATAGTTGATATAATTTCACTGTTGGGTGATACACATGTTGTTTGGTGTTTTTTATTTTTCTTATAACTGATATTCTATTTTAACATTAGCTCGATGATATGATGGAAAGGAGAATTGTTACATGAATCATTAAGGTCACCTAAAATTCACATGTAATGCATATTTCCATGCCATATAGGCACATTTTACTAATTTCATTTCTTGATATGCCTGTGATTTTTGAGTGATGTTGTGATAGTTAACTTAGTTTTGTGATATTCATTACTTGCAATTGAGTGATTACCTATCTCAATTCTTGAGGTGTATGGTCCCTCATGGGTTGGGATGAGTAATTTAATGAGTAAATCCATTATGATATAAATAAATGGGTTTTGTTTTAAATGATAAGGTATATGGAATTGATTTACTGGGAATGGATAATTGTTAAAAAGTAAAAACATGAATTCAAAAATGAAATTTTTGAACATCCTTATCCTGCCTTGTCATGTTTATGAAAGGTAAAAGAGTAAACCTAGTAACTGAATGTAAAATGAAATGAAACTTATACATGAGAACTTACCAGTACCCGATCGACTAAGTGGGTAGTTGGGGTAGTATACCTTTGGTAGTTCTTCTTTCTTTTTATAGATTATGCAAGTGTTTCCATCTATCTTATTTATGTTTGTTATGAGAAGTGTTCTTTGAATTTTTAGACCAATGCGACCATGACATCCTCGTATCATATTCTATGAGTTGGTGATGGCCATACTTTAAAATTTGTGGGCCTTAAGCCACCAGTTTTACCTCCAAGAGTGCCACTTGAGGCACCACCTTCTACCCCTGGTTTGGGATTTGACTCCCAATTTTGTGATAGTGTCCTATGTCTGATGCAGTCCATGCATGGTTCACCAAGAGCTTCACCTACGATTGATAATATGACTCGTGATTTCTAACTATAGCATTCTCCCACCTTATTTGGGGATGGTGGTCTGCAGGATGATGATTCATGGATAGAGGGCACCCTATCTATATTTGATCATCTAGAGACACCTGCATAGTAGAGGTCCAAGCTTTCCACGCACATGCTTCATGATTTGGCCAAGAGTTGTTGTAATGTGATTTCCCAAGATGGTCTCCATCAGGGGATGGTATAGGCTAATTTCCAAACAACCTTCTATGATCATTTATTTCCTTAAAAACTTAGAGCTGACAGAGCCATAGATTTCTTACACCTCAAGTAGGTTTCTATGACAATTAATGAATATTCAGTGTGTTCAATGAGTTATATCACTTTGCACTGCTTCTATATGTTGATGATCTTTCGCGTGCAATAAATTTTGAGGATGGGCTTGTGTATGCCATCCATATATAGGTGAATGTCTTTCTCTAGCCTACCATTTCTAAAATAGTCAATCAGGATCTCATCATTGATCCCAACCAGAGGGACAACAATAGCACCGGGCATATAGGATCAATTCTGCAGAAAGCCCGTAGTTCTCCCAATGGAATGAAACATTCCCTTGAATTTTAACTTCAGGTAAGTGACAAACAAAGTGCCCATTTTGATAACTCCATAGTATTTCATTAGTATAGATGACAGTGGAACATAAAGCATCATTGTGATAGAGACCCAATGGATAGTTAGTCTTAAAACTATATGGGGAATCTTCAGAGATTTTGTAGGACCATTCCACCAACTTCAAGTGGAAAAGGATAATTGCGAGATCCACCTTCAAGAGATGGTTCTTTTGGGTCATTTCATGCAGGGAATTGGAATAGAATTGATAGGACTAGCTGAGGAGGAGGTCATGGTTGTGGTAGATAGAACCATGGTCACCCGTATCACCAACTGATTAGTTATGACCATGGTAGTCAAGCTATTTCCTAGGGCCATGGATCAGGCCTGTTTCATGCATTATAGCTGATACCTAAGGATCAGGCTACAGGACTATCTACAGTATAAGGTACTATTCTAGTGGAATCTACTATAGTATCTTATTTATTTTATGTAGGTGCTTTGAAATATTTTATCATTGTATCTATCATAGAAATTTCTTGGAGTGGAAATATAGTATTCCTATGCTATAATGACCCTAGATAAACCTTTAAGAGTGCATCCATAGTGAATACTTCAATGTAGGGATTGTCCCTTAATGGTAGGTAGTTACCCTTTCTTATGGAACCTCTTCATTATCGAAATGATAGGCTTAAATTTTATTCTCAAGATAGATTGGTTGGTTCGGTATCATGATTTTATAGACTACTATCACCACAGGGTATCTTTTACATCACCAGAGGGTTGATGTTATCTACATATGGGTGAGTGGGATGTCCAGGTAGTTAGGGTTTGACCACAGCATTGTGGTCTTGGTGGAGTGACTACCCAGATTAAAAATATATTCATGTAGTATCAAGGATTATGTTAAGATGTTTTCCATCCATTAGTAGATCATTTTAGGGTTATTTTTTTCCCAACAAATTTTTTGGCTTACCTTATGGGAGAGAGGTAGATTTTATGAGTGATCTTGTCCCAAGAGAAGCTCTAGTGTCCATTCCTCTATATAGGATGGAACCTACTGAGCTCTAGGAACTCAAGCAGTAGTTAGAGGATCTATAGTTCAAGGGTTTTATACTTCCCAATACATCCTCTAGGGGTTCACCCATGATTTTATACAAGAAGGAGGATGAAACCTTATGTCTATGTGTAGGTTACAGAAAGTTGAAGTATCTTATAGTGAAGAACCAGTATTCACTAACTTGAATAGATGATCTCTTCGACTATCTCCAAGGAGATTGGGTCTTCTCTAAGATTGACCAGAGTTTGGATATCACAAAGTGTGATTAAGGCCATATGACATGCCTCGTATAACCTTCTGTAGTAGGTGTAGTCTGTATGAGTATCTTGTTATTTTATTCAGTCTTATCAACATACCTACCATTTTCATGGATATATTGAATAGGGTTCTCCATCCCTACTTATATTTTTTTGGCGTGGTATTTTTTGGATGGAATATTTTTGTATTATTATACTCATAGAGACCATGCTAAAAACCTTGAGATAGTCTTGAGTACACTGAGAAATTATAATATCTAAACCAAGCTTTATAAGTTACACTTATGGATTGACAATGTTCACCTATTGAGTCATATCATATCATAATTAGGAGTATATGTTGACCCAAAAAAGGTTAGTGTTGTAGTTTCCTAGGAGCAGAATAAGAAAGCATTTGATATAAGAAGTTTCTTTGGAATGGCTCTATATTATAGTAATTTATTACTAGACATTTCCTACCTTTCTTCACCACTTATTGTCCTTACAAAGAAGTTTTTTAAGTTCATGTGGTCATAAGTTTGCGAGAAAGCTTTTTAAGAGCCGAAAGGGAGGGTTTTCTTAGAACATATTCTTATCCTTATAGATCCTAGAAGAGTTTATTTCGTATTATTTTATGCATAAAGCATCATCCTAGGAGTAGTGTTGATGTAGGAGGAAAGAGTCCTTGCATATTGATCTTGAAATTTGAGGCCTCATGATAGAAATTGCTTGATGCACGACCTTGATCTAGTAGCAGTTATCCATTCCATACATTGATGGAGACACTATCATTTGGTTGAGAACTTTTTTGTGTATACGGACCACAAGAGACTAAAATATATCTTTACACAGTGTGAATTGAACCTAAAACAACACATATGATTCAAATATATAAAGTCTTTCAATTTTGAGTTTTCTTATATGCTTGGGAAGGGAAATGTAGTCGCCGATGCACTGAGTTGTAAAACTCAACCACAAGCTATACATGAAGCCAGTGATGAATGGAAATAAATTACCCTATTCTCTAATATGAATATAGAGTTTCATGATAGTTCTGAGAAATCTTACCTCTAATACTTAATAGTTACCTCTTCACTCCTTTAGAAGGTGAAGGGTAGTAAATTTTCAGATCATAATGGATTGATTCTCTGTGAGAGTATATTGGGAGATAACCCACCTATGGATTAGTTTGTGGATAGGGAAAACATCCAACATATTCATGGGAATGTATGGGTTCCTAAATATATGAGAAGGAATTTGATCATAGATTCTCATGCTTTTTAGTGGTAATTTTATCCTAGAATCTCCAAAACTCTATCGAGATATGTAATTCCAGTATTGGTGGTTGAGTATGAAACATAAAATAACAAGTTTTATCACTAGGTGTTCCACCTATAAGTAAGTGAAGGCAGAGAACTAGAGACATATAGGCTTGTTACATCTACTTTCAGTCCTAGAATGGAAATGGGAAGATGTTGTCATGGATTTTTTTAGTCAGGTTACTAAGGTCGTCGAGGGGTAGCGTTGTTGTAGGGGTAGTTGTTGGCCGACTAACAAAAGTATCCCACATCATTCCTATTCAAGAGACTTTCTCTGTTAATGAGCTTTGAATATTGTATGTCCGGAAGATCATATTACTACATGGGGTCCCTTGTATTATCATTTCATATAAGGACTCTTATTTCACATCATAGATATGGAAGGGATTGAAAAAAGTTATGGATGCACAGGTACTTCTAAGAACAACTTTACACACTCAAACCAATGGAAAATCATAATAGAAAATTCGGGTTTTAGAGGACATGATTTGAGCACATGTCCTTGATTATTCAAGTTCTTGGGGGAAGCATATCCCTCTATTCAGGTTATCCAGTAATAATATCTTTTAGGTGACAATTTAGATGGATCCTTTTGAGTCCTTGTACGGTAGGTTGTTTCGTTCACCCCAGTGTTGGCTAGAGGTAGGTGAGGCAGCCCTACTAGGTCCTCATCTCATTCCGGAGACTTCATAGTATGTTTATCTGATCAGTAAGCATATGACTACTTCTCATTATATATATAAATATTATATTGATTTCTATCAATAACCTCTGAAGTTTGAATTTGTGGATCATGTTTTCCTTCAAGTATCACGTAGGTTAGGGAATAGACGGTAACAGAATCAAGGTAAATTGTTTCAATGTTACATAGGGCCATTTAAGATTCTAGAGAGAGTTGGGCTGGTTTCCTATCAGTTTATACTACCTCAGAGGTATCGTTCCATGCATGACGTCTTCCATGTTTCACAGATTCTCCAATATCATGTTGACATGTCTCATACCTTTGATCCTGAGGAAGTTTATTTGGATGCTGATTATACCTTTTAGGAGTATCCAATAATCATTTTTGACCAGAGAACGAACTCTATCTAAGACCCGGTATATCCCTCTAATAGGGGTACTATATAATCACTACTGCTTGGAGGATGAGACTTGGGAGTGAGAGGTTGATGTAATTGGCCAGTGGCCAGAGTTGTTCTCAGAAAGTATTTCACCACCCATGGAAGGTGAACTCAAGGATGATTTCTTTTAAGGGGGGGAGACTATAAGAACCTGGTTTTTTACTCAAGTGTGGATCATTTAAATTTCACTCAAATTATTTATTTTGGACCTAATATGGATACCTAATTAGTTAGATAAGGTCTCAAGGGTGTTCTGGGCCAAGAATCCAACTTTTTGGGAAAAATGGTCTTATCGTACGATTAGAGTAAACCATACAAGGAGGACGAACATTTAGTCTAAACCATATTGGTGGCATGATTTTTTGGGTAGAACCATATCACATGGTAAGAGAATGGTTTCTAAAACCATTCATCCTAACCATGTGGCATAACTATGTGGTATGCCTTTTTATTTAGGTACTCGTCTATGTTTTTCACACAGTTTGGAAAAACGTATGGACAAACCATGCACAAGAAATTTTTTTTTTAGTTTTGAATTTTTTTCCTTAGTGATCTAATTAATCCCCTACTTCTTCCCTAATCAGATCCTTAGTAGGATTAACCTCCATTTCACTCATTTTGGATCTTTTTGAAGGCGTAACCTAGGAATCAAGAGATCTCCTTAATCCAGAATTTTCTTGAGATTCTCTTCATCATGTTTGACATGAAATGATCTACTCCATTATAATCCTAATTAAATGATAATACTAGAAAAGGAGAGTTGTGAAAGACTAAGGTGGGTGGCCTATTACTTTTCTCTCATGTTCATTGATTTTGGAATTGTCATGTGGGGCCTACCTATTTCATCACGTGTCATTTGTTGAATTTATACATCATTATTATAATAATTAGAACTATATAATTATGATCTTTAAAAATATGTGATTAGTTGTTATTGTTTATGCCTATAACTCTTTCCATCCCATGTTGGATGTTTTTACATAATTTTCATTTTAGTGTTTTTACACGTTTGATCCACCGCTTGGGTGTGCCTGGGATTAACCTTTTTAGGGGTAATCTTTTCTATATTAAATGGATTGATTTAAACTGTGAATTTCATAATGGAAAGTACCATGTATTCTCACCACTTGACCCACCTAAGGAAGTGCTTCAATTTGATAATTAAATGTTGAATGAAAATTAGTAAGTAGACTAAGTATATGACTTGGCCCTTTTAAATGTAATTAAATAATAGGTTGCACGTCTATATCACTGCTTAACATGTTAATGGAAGTTATTAAAGTGAACCTTGATTTTTGAAAAATACTTAAACAGATTAAATGAATGGTTGCATGATACTTTTCCTTGCCACACTAATGAAAGGAAAGTATTTAACCAAATGGATTTATCAACTAATTATGACTTGATTAAAGAGTTTCATGATACTTGTCCTTGCCAAACTAATGAAAGGAAATTCTTGAAACTTATGAATTATATATGTCTTAATTATAAATATAAGAGTGGCCTGACTCAAGTTCACCTTGGATTCTTGAGGGAATTCCTTGAGCACTCGAGGACCCCATTCCAAATTCAAGGATATGGATTTCTTAGGTTGAGACCCACCTAGAACCTTATCTTTGTCTAACTTTAGATTCCTAGTATGAAAATGTAGGATCCATCATGTAGTAATACAAGATGACTTGGATACACTCCTTGGATCCAACATTGATAATTAGGTTCCATGGTTAAAGTACAGTAGGCCCAGTCATTTCTTAGACCTGTTTTACCTTGGGTGAACTCCTTGGACTCGGTAAGTCTCATATTGTGGAATGCCTTGAACTATGTTCCTAGAATTACACTATTACCCTTTTCTAGGATACAGTCATTACTAAGTTAGTGACCCTTGATGTCATTGTTTCCTTCGTTATTACCTTGGAACTTAATTATTAAATATCACTATAAGTTTCCTTGTTACATATTGGAACCTTCACTATTTATAACATGTGACTTATTTATAAGATAGTAATCATCAAGTGATGAATTGGTTACATGTTCAGACAACAGCCGAGGGTTAGAGCAGGTGATTGGGTATTTAGTTACATCGTACTGCTTTACTTTATATACAAATTCTTGTTCACTATTAAAATTTCAAAACATGTGCCAAATTTTATAGACACCGTTGGTGGTGGCCTGTAGATATTTATCTCACACCCACTTTGGGAACTGTTTGGTATCCAGGGCAGATTACATGAATACAAGTTTTGATAAAGGGGATTATATGACTTAGAACACTTGATTTCTTGCTTTTTAGGATGGAGCTTCATAGAAGATGATTGAGCCAGAGCTCGAGATGCTTGGATAGTCTTTTGATTTCCTTATATTTTTTTATAAAATGTTATTCTTGTTGTCTTGTATCTATGTTTTCCAGTTTCTAGTGAAATGACATATCATCGTCAGTTATTCCATTTTTTTAGTTATTTTTATTATTTTCTCTCTCATCTATGCATTCTATTTACTTATATTTCTTCCACTATTTACCTCTTTTTATATTTATCAGTTGTGCTACACTCTGGTAATGAATTCATAGTCTACTCACGAACACACCAAAGGCCCTCACTACTAGTCTGAAGCTTCTATCATTTGGGAAGATTATCTTGAGGCCATGTGGCCCACCTGGCTTGAAGCACCTATTAAGTAGAATCTGGGTCCAAGACATCACATATAAGTCTCTTTAAGTGTGTAGAGGAAATGATAAGTGGTTTCCTTTTATAAGTGATGGAGTGGGAACCCTAGGAATGTTTCAAAAGATTAAAATATATTAATGTCTTACTCAAGAAAAATGGATCCAAAATGAATTTTCTTATATTGAGGTAAGGGAATGGTCTAAATAAATCCAACCAATAGGGTTTAAGAAATTTTCTTTCGTAATATTTAAGACCTATCCCTTTATTTTTATCCCTTTTAACTCATTTTAACCATAATCAAGGCGATAAATATTTATCATGGTTACTATTCATTATGACAAAAAATAAGTTGAAATTATTACCTAATATTAATTATTATGATTATAAATATGGAAAAAAATTTATATAATTAAATTTTTAAAAGTAGTATAAATTAATTTTTATATAAGTTTTCAAAATGCAATGAAAAACATTTTTTTTAAAATGTTAATTTTAATCTTGAAAATGATTTTATAGAAAAATAAAGTATAATTTTGATTCTAATGAAATTAATTAGATTATTTTAAGTTAAATGAGAATAATTTTTCTTTATAAAAACAAATGTAAAGTTACTTTGTATATACTTTATTAAAATAAAATAAGTAAAAATAGATTTTATTTGAACAAAAATATTACTTATATTTCCAAAATTTTAAGCATATATTTTTAAGTTCCACATTATATTTTCTTAAATGAATTATATTAATTATTTAATATGTAGTTGATCTATTAATTTTTTTTCATAAACCATCAATTTATTCTTGTATCACTATAATGTCATAAAGGTTATAGTTTTGTAAAATTTATATTTTTCACCATTCACCTAAAAAATAACTATATATGATAAAATATTAAAAAAATACTAAGATAATTATAATATGATTAATTAAAAAATAAATTTCATTTTATCAAATTAAATTTAAAAAAAATGAGAATTTAGGTTTTAATCACATTCTTGAATAAATATGCCCGCATTATGTTATTTTTTCACTAAAAAGAAAATATTATTTACTATAATTTAATATTCGGCATTAAATATGTAAATACATATTCTTTGATACCAATTTAATCATTGCTATATTATAAAAGGAACTAGAATATATATTTTTTTTATTAATTTCAAATGTTATTCTCTGATAATTTTAGTCATAATTCATGAATCCATAATTAACGACGTGCTTGTTTTGATATTTTTTTATGAAAATAAAATTTAAATATTAATAATGAGTTAAATATCAATATAATATTTCTAAAACATTATCATGTAATGAAAGAAATTTAAATTAATTAAATATATTTTTAGAATCATCCAATTATGGTGGTGATGAAATTGAAATATTTCATTCCATAGAGGTGGCAGTCTGCACGTACACATGGATGACGTTTTAATTTTCCATAGAACAAGAGGATCTTAAAAATGGTTTATATTTTCAGTATATAAATATTCTTATAATTATAATATTTATTCATTAAATACAATTTCATAACCATACATGTAAGTTAGTGATAAAAAATAAAACACATCGTTCATGGAAGAGGTTGTCCACAGGTAACATGAACGACATTCTCATATTTCTAAGTAAAAAGGAGGAAGGTAGATAATGATTGCTCCATAAATATAATAACATTACAATACAATAATGATTCTTATGTTTTTATTTTAGGATGTTATAATTTACTTTTATATATAAGAATAATACTTAAATAAATAGAAATGAAATGGGGTTTTTTGAAAAATTTTACCTCACTCCTTGGAACAACTCCTTTTGATATTAGATTAAAAATTTGAAGTATAGTAATTTAATGATATAAGGAAATATTATAAATTTATATGAGTTTTTATGATGTATTTGGGTAGGTTTTGGTTGTTCTATAGTGCTTATCATGTGAGGAGTTGTGGGGTGGTGAAGGGTTCCTTTTTATGTGAGGGGAGTGAATTTTTTATAATAAGAGGTAAATAATTGAAGAAAATTGGATCTAAAAGTGTAAAATAATTTATAATGGAATAATTAAGGTACATAAATCCCTAAAACACACATTTAGAGACATTTTTTTTAAAAAAAAGTAGGTCTTTTACCTCTTATACTTAACCCTTTTACCATTTTGACGTTTACCATGGTAACTAATTTTTACCTAAGTAATGCTTAAAAAAATGGAAATTATTTCATAATTTGTAAATTATGATTCCAAATATGAAATTAATTTTATTATATAAAATTTATAAAAATGGTAAAAATTACTTCTAAAATAATAAATATATGATGCCTAAAAAGTAGTTTTTGGAAAAAATATAACTTAAGTTCTAAAACGTCAAATATAGGTTTGTAAATTAATATTAATATTTTTTAAAATGTATAATTTTACCTATAAGATAAATATTTTTTCAATAAAAAAGGTTTCATAAATTTTATGTTATGATTATATCCTAATGATTTCATAAAAGTCATGATATTTGTAAAAATGTTATTTTTCACTATTCACCTAAAAATTAATCTTGTCTGAAAAATTAAATAAAATCCTTACATAATTCTGTTATGATGAATCAAAAAATGAATTTAGTTTTTTCAAAATCAAATTCTAAAATTTATGAATTTAATTATTTAATAGAAACATAGAATAAAATAAAACTTTTTTATAGAAAAATTATATTTTTAAATATTAGCCTTCATTATTCTTATTTAATATTGATTTTTTAATTAAATTAGTGTTAATATATTATTTATATCAATTATAAATTTTATAATTATTTAATAATAATTTACTTATTTCCTTAAAAAAATTCATAGTGCATAAAAATCTAAATTTAGAAAAAAATAAATTTTAAGCAAAAAATGATCTTATTAGTTGTTTAGCTATGCTAATTGAGTTTCATCTATAAATTTATATTAAAATTGACAATTTTTTATTTATATATATGTATTATACTGTTTTTACCTCTATTTAGACCTCTTAATTCAACATTTATTTTAAAATGGTTATATTTATCCTAATAAAATGTCTCACGGTTCATTTTGGTTCGATTCTACATGTGAGACAATATATTTAACAGAATGTTTATTTTAAGGAGAAATATTCACTAAAATCATGGGTTGTTACATTACCTAATCAAGGGGTAGATGAGTATTCTACTGATCATGTTTTTGGATGTAGTATAACCAAGATGGGATATGTATTCTATTATGTCAAAAATGAAATATAGACCCTCAATTTAGATAGGTTAAAGAAGTGTATGAAAATAACTAGATTAGATATATGATATTATTATATATTAGGTGAGAGGCATGTGATGTGCTCAACCATAAAGGTGGATGATATGTGGTGTATTAAATAATTAGGTCATTATTTACTCAAATAATTGGGAATGTATGTGGTGGCTATATTGGATTGGCATACTGTAATATACCAAGATCTTAGAAGAATTTCTATGTTCGGTATCATAAGAAATATAAAACACTAATAATAATCGAACCGTAAAATACTATTATTTAAATATGACCATTATAACATTGTTGTCAAATTGTTGGGTATGAATGAGATTGACTAATATTTGAGATATATGTATATATATATATATAATGGTTTTAATCAATATAAATTTATTGATTAATTCTTAGGAAACAAGCGCTTGATTTTTAGTGAAACCATTTTATTCTACAAAGATATTATTTAATCAAAAATGGTTTTTATTTCTTTTTGTGAGTGGATAATATAAATAATTTTTGGGAATATTTAAAAAAAATATTTGTTAATTAATAAGTATTAATTTTTAAATAATAATATCAAAATTATCCTATGGTGAAATTTTCAAATTGTTATGAAAAGTTTTATTTTTCAACGAATAGTGAAAATACTAATTTTTATTCAAAAATGTATTTTCATTTAAAGTATATAAAAATTAAAATTATATTTTTTATTAGTTTTAAAAAAGTAATTAGTTTATTTTTATTTTAAAATAAACTAGTTGTGGTGATTTAAATGAATTTTATTGTTGAATCTAGTGTAAAAACGTTTTATATTTAAAAGGGTATTTTTCAAAAAAAAATGGTTTTGTCACGTTTTTTCAATTTTATTTTAAATTAAATTATTCCACTTATATGATTTGAATTTTAAAAAAATGTATTTAATATTCTAAATTATGAGGTCTATATTTTTTAAATAGCTCTATTTTATTTTTATTAATTATGAATAGTATCCACAGTAATTTTTGTTACCCCGGTAAAGGGTAAATCGGGTAATTAAAGTTAAAAATGAAATTATAAGGACTAAAAATGACAATAAAACTTACGTAAATTTTATTTTATAAGTATATATTATTCATAATAACCCAAATTTTTAATATATGTCCTTTTTTCATTTTTATGGGATTATTACCATTATAATATTTTATGTAAAGAAAAATCCAAAATGCCACTCTTATTTCTAATAACTATAATATTTTTTAACATGAGGATAACCAGAGGATATGTTTGGTTATAAATATAATTTGTAAATATAAATTACTTATCATAATAATGGTATTTTATTTTTTATTTTTGGTAAAGATATAATTACACTAATTCTTTACACAACATAGATGTGGTAAATATTCAAATAATGGAAAAATAAAATAAATGATAATAAAAATATTAAAAGTAGTAAAATTTGAAATAATTAATATGTCCCATGAATTTTATAGATAAAAATAAAATGTTAAATATGTATTAAAATATTATATTTAATTTTATTTTTTTCCATGTTGTCATAAAATTCAAAATAAATGAATAGTTCTAAAATTGACATTATTGTTATTTTTTAAAAATAATATTTTATTAAATGATATAAAAATCCTAAAAATCATATATTCATCCAAGTGATTAGTATTTGGTTTAACATATCAAAAAAATTATATTAATGTAAAATTTTCTTTTTATATTTACTATTATGACCCTCAAAGGGTAAAAACCCTTGTTATCATAGTAAGTGTGAAAAGAGTTAATGGGGGGTTAAAACTAAAAGATAAGGGTAAAAATAGTAAAAATTTGTGAAAATTTAATTAGATAAGTTTATTTCAACTCATACTCATCTTATATTTTAATATTATCAATTTGGTTCTGCTTTATATCAAAATTAATTTATATTAAATTAATATTTTAAGAAATTCCTAGAGTACCCATCCCCTATCTTATAAAAGGGTGCATATTATTCGTAGATAATAACCTATTAAAAATAATTTTTTTGGTAAATACTTACAAAAATAACTTCCTAACATCCCTAAATGAATTTTAGTGAACTTTTTTTTGTAAAAATACCTATTTAACAGGGATTAATGTGTAAAACAAAGGAGGTTGTCTAAAGAAGAGGTATAGTTTTTAACCATGTGTTATCATTTTATTTCTTCTTCCACCTCCTAAAAATATTATTCAACCATAATGAGATAATAAAACCAGTATATACCATATATTTATATTTTATTATGTTAATTTAATAACATATATCCACAAAATGTTAAAGGGATCCATCATTCATATGTACGGCAGACTACCGTCTCGCAGATCGATGTAATTTTTTTCCATCACTTCCTATCATGAATGTTTATAATGATATAATTAATGTTTATATATGATATTAATGAAATATTTATCATTATTAAAATATAATATATTATTTACTTTTTAAATTTTTATTCACTGAATAATGATAATTTTTTGTGTGCAATAGTGGAGTACAACCTACACAAAGTGATTTGATTCTTTTTTTATCACTGAATCACATGAATAATATATATATCTGTGTGTTTAAAAAATTAATATGGTATTTATGATATAATTATCATTATTATATAAAATAATATTTACCCTATAATGAACCTAACCCCAATATCCCAAATATGGTGTCTACATTATTACATTGGCACTAGATAAAACGTATTGCATCCCAAATGATTGAATAGTTCAATAGTATCAGTAAACTAGATGCATACATGAATTTAACATAAATTTGAAAACATAAAATTTATAATGTGTTTTATTTGATAACATCATTATTCGTCATAGCTTATCCCTTCATAACAATCATAAAACACTTCCTGGTATCCTGTGGAAAATAAAACATAAGAAAAGGGGGAGCTCAGATGCTCAATAAGGTTAAGCATAAATAAAAAAATATCATTAATAAATGAACAAAATCAATATGTAAAGGTAAATAATTGAAACACATTCCATTTAAAAAATAACATTTTTATAATATTGGAGCAATAAATGATGATCAAATAAATCCATATAAACAATATCATAAGCATGAAACTTATCCATGGATATTATAACTAAAAAAATAATCACATGGACATCAATAATTGATATCATAATATGGTAATGAATAATTATATACATATGAAACATAATTTCATGAACTTTAATAAGACAGTTAAAATATGTGGGTAGAGACCCATATAATTTGGTCAACAACTTTATCTCATGAGACTTGTCGATGCATCGAGGGGGTATATGTAATCGGACTCCACCTGTCACTTACTAAGTCCAATTTATTTCTCATATGGAAGGGGTGAAACATAATCAACATAAATATTCATATTGAAAAACTAAAATATGAAATATTAATACTTACCCCAATCAAATAATCATAATAACCAACCATACAAAATAATATGGTAAATGGTAATGAAATTGGGCATCCTCGGTCAAATTGATAATAAACAATCCAAATAAATAATAAATATTATATAAATACAAAATACATCTAGTGAATCATAATTAAGGGATGATGTCTTCAATTAATATAAATACCATAAAAATTCCATTAAAAATATTATTTTGTAAAATATCCTTTTCACTTTGAAACTAACCTTTTATAACAAAAATTTCACAAAAAATTTTAAAAATAATTTTTTTTTGAAAATAAAATTTTAAAACTTGTATAATAAGATTTAAAACATTTATTGGTCATTATGGTGTAAAATTTCATTCATGTAATGCATGTTAAAACAAATATTTCTTTTACATTTTCAGTAAAATCCAAATGGGCCTTATTTTGAAAACAATATGATGATTCTTTTCAACGAATTTTGTAAAAAGTAAAAATAGTTAAAATTTTATTTAATAAATAGTTTTTAAAAGGTTAAAACAGTTTTGAAAAAATATTTAGAAAAAAATATATTTTTATGAAAAAGGACTTTCGACTAAAAGAGAAATAAAGTTATATTTTATTTTCAAAAAATTATAAATCATTTTAAGTACCAAATATTGTATAATGGTACAATTACTTGAAATGTTATTTAATAAAAATAGGATAATTAAATATATTGGTTTTATTATAGAGATTAAAAATAATTTCCTTAATGGATACTTAAAAAAACCAATCCTGAATAATAATGAGATTATGAAATAAACCCTTACCACTTTGGTAACTTTTGAATCATATGCCCCATGAGGGAAATAACTTCAAATGAAACTTTAAATACCATGAAAAAAATTATATTAATGATTTATCCTATAAAAATGGTCATTATATAAACCACACAAATAAATAAATGGTGAATATGGAATATGTCTCATGGATGTAAGAGTTAGACGATAAACCCCTAACCCTAGTTCAACATACTTTGTATGTTTCTGAGCCACTAGTATAATAAATATATATTTATTAAAAAAATGTTATAGAACCATAATCACATATATTATACCATATATGACTTACATATCATCTTTTATAACTCTTTTATTAACAATTATTTATTAAAATCACTTTTTTCTGACAATTTCTCTGTTTTTCATGTGTGTTTTAGTTTGATAATTTTGGTCCTTTTAATTTGATTATGGTTACATAATCTCTATAATGTTATCCATAATATAAATATCATATATATTTATTATATATTTCTTTATATTAATCTAATAAAGTTTGAGATAGAAAATGAATTATATCATTTATAGAGATGATAGGTCATACGTATGCATGAAAGTTGTTTTCATTTTTTCTAAAGGATAGAACAAATAGAAAATAAATATTAATTAATATTTATAGAATAATTATTATTTTATATATATAATTTATATTAATAAAATACATCCTTATTACCTTACATGTAAAAAAAATGAACAACATTTCACATCGCTACATGGAGACGGTAGTCCACACATACACATGAGAAACGTTGTTGTTTTACAATGGATTAGAAGGTAATATATAAATACCCCAAAAATAGTAGACCAAATTAAGTGGATAAATTACTAAATTTTCATAAGATATAAGAAATTAAATCCTGAAGGGCCAAATATTTTAGTAGTCTTGGTAAACTAGATACATGCTTGAAATTAAAATTAAAATTTAAAACATAGAATACACAAAGTGTTTTATTTGAGAACACAATTAATACTCATAGCGTATCCTTGCATATCAATCACAAAATACTTCTTATAATCATGGGAGAAAACATATGGATGGGGTGATCTCATATGCTCAGTTAGGGTAAGTGTGCAAATGAAACTATCATGACTAAATAAGCATAATCAATTTAGTAAGGTAAATAAGTAAAACACATTCCATTTAGTCAATAAAATGAGAATAATATGGAAAAAATAATTTATAATCAAATAAATCCATATAAATAATCACATAAACATAAAAATTATCAATGGATATTATAACTAATTGAATAACCTCATGGACATAACTGATATCATAATGAGAGAATGTTTAATGTCAGACATCTGAAACTGTAAAGACTTTTCACAATATAATTTAAATATATGGGTAGAAACTCATCTAATTTGGCCTAATTATTTATCGCATAAGACCAATAGATTCAATGAGGGGATATCTATAACCATGACCCACCCATCATTTACTAATTACAATTCATTCCTCATATGAAAGGGGTGAAACATGATCAACATAAACATTCATATTGAAAAAATATTGTATTAAATTTCAATACTTACCCCAATCAAATAAACATAATCATAAACTATCTATAATAATATGGTGAATGCTGATAAAATTTTACATCATCAATCAAACTATTCATAAACCATCAAAATTAATAATAAGTATAATATCAATATAATATGTCCCCATTGGATCATAATTACAATAAATGTTTGATGTCATTTTTGAATAGAAAAACCATAAAAATGTTATTAAAACATTCTTGAGGGAAATTTCCTTTTCACTTTTAAAGGTACCTTAAAAAAATATCATATAAATTTTTTAAAGTGTTTTTCTTTGAAAATAACCTTTAAAACTTTTAAAACATTCTTTAAAACTTTCAATGGTCATGATGTAAAGAAATTCAGTTCATTTCACACACGTTAAGACAAATATTCCTTTCACATTTTCAGTAAAAACAAAACAGGCCTTGTTTTGAAAATGATATGAAGATTAATTTCAAAATATTTTTTTAAGTGTAAAATAGGTTAATTTTTATTTAATAAAACTTTTTTGAAAGGATAAAAACATTTTTTAAAACATTTTTAGAAAACATCTATTTTGATGAAAAATTATTTTTGACCGAAGAGAGAAATAAAGTCTGATTTTCTAAAAAATTATTTGTTAGTAATTTTAAATGAAAAAGAGTGTAAAAATGGTAATATTACTGGAATAAGTTCATAAATAACCATATAATAAGAAAATATATTGATTTTAAGATAGAAATATCAAATAATTACCCCAAGGGAGACTTATAAAAAACAATCCCAAATAATGATGAGATTGTGAAATAAACACTTATCACTTTGGTAGATTCTAAATAGTATAAACCATAAAAGAAATAAAATAAAATGAAACTTTAAACACCCTAAAGATAAATATATTAATGATATAACATATCAAATGTGTAGTATATACACCACAAAAAAAATAAGTGGTGAATATGAGTTATGTCTCATAGAAGTAAAAGTGAGACGAATTGACTTCCTTCATACACATTTGAACCTATTATATAATAAATGTATGTTTATTATAAATATATTAAATAATAATATTTATATATATTATTCCATATATTATATACATATGACCTTTTTTTACTTGTTTATTAACAACTCCATGTTAAATTCATGTTTTGGGTAATAACTGCTTATTTTTTGTGTATGTTTTGATTTGGTATTTATGTACCTCTTACATTGATCATAGTTACATAATATATATAATTTCAAATATATTATAAATATCATATATATTAATTATATAAATATTTATAGTAATCTATTAAATTTATAGATAGAAAATGAAATATATCGTTTATAGAGACGATATATTATACAAATACAAAAACATTGTTTCCATTTTATTGATGGATGTAATGAAATAAAGATAAATAATATATTATAAGTGAATAATTGGATTTATTTAATATATATCATATATATTAATTAAATTTACCCTAATTACCTTCCATGCAAATCATTAGTGAAAAACGAATCACATCGCTTCGTGAGGCAGTAGTCCTCCATACACACAAACGATGTCATCATATCCCCCTTGAAATGGAAATTAAGAAGATATATGTCATATAGTAACTATAAAATAATAATTATGTTACATATTCATATATATTCATTTAATCTATCCATATTACTATCGACTTAAAACAAAAATGAATAACACATCACATTTCTTTGCAAGAAGATAGTCCACCATACACACAGACAACGTTATTATTTTCCAATGGGTTGGGAGGTAAGAAGGTATATGTGGTATTATAATTCCTATTCTATATTAATATAATAAATATAATATTTAAAAATTAAATCTATCATTATATCCAGTCATGAGATTTGGTGATGGAAAATGAATAAGATTGTTTCACGAGGTGGTAGTCCGCAATACACACAAATGATGATTTCATATCCCATTTGATGGAAGTGGGGATGAATATAGGTTATTAAATTACCTTAATAACATCTAAGTATATATTATATATTTTTGTTATCATTTTATCATATTTTTAAAATATTATAAAGAGTTAGAAGAAGAAGTAAAAAACGTATAGTTAAAAACATTACCTCTTCTTCAGACAACCTCTTGAGGTTTAACCTAAAGCCTTCATATATTGAGTTTCTTAACTCACCAAGGCCTTTAAGATGTGTGTATGGAATTAATTAATTCATTTGGGTAGTTATTTTCTGAAAAAAAAATGGAAGTGTAAAGGGGAGAGGATAGAGGGTAGACTTTTATAAGTGTAGTGAGTAGCACACTTGTAATTTTTGAAAAGAAAAAGGTGTAACCATGTTTTTTCATGTTCCAAAAGGATTAAAAATGGTCCATTATCAAACCATATAGGTTATAAGGTATAAATATTTCCATTAAATATGGTTTTGAAAATTCTATAGGTCATTTTACCACTTATCTTTTTAGTTTAACCACCCTGTAAACTTATTTTCACCATAACTACGGTAATTAATTTTTACTATTTATACTATTAATTATGGTAATAGTTTTAAATTATTAGATAAGAATAATTATGATAATTCCAAATATAGAATCTATTTTTCAAAAATCCATACACATAAGTGGAAAAAAAATAATTTCAAATTAATCTCGCAGACGCGGTGAAAAAGTTGTTTTCAAATAGAAAAGTTGTAAAAGTTTAAATTGTTTTTATATAAAAATTAAATATGAAACTGATTTTAATGTTATAAATTATATTAATATATATATATATATATATAATTTAAATAATTTTATTTTTAAAACCATATTAAAATAATTTTTAAATTTTTAAATGCTTTAAAATAAATGATAATTCTTAATAAAAACCAGTAGTTTCCACTATTCATTGAAAAATTAATCTTTTCAAAAAAAATATCAAAAAATAACTCCATGATAATTTTTACATTAATATTTAAAAAAATATTTTATTTTTTAGAATAAATTTTATTAATTTTTAAAAATTAATTTTTAAATAAGTACGCAAAAGGCAACAAAACAACTTTTTAAAAAAATAGAGTTTTTTAGTATAAAATTGGATTTATTATTATGACTTGCCAATAAAATAAATAATATGAATGTTAAAATTTTGATTGAATATATAATATATAAATTTTATTAAAATCATTCACCAAAAGTGATTGGTTTAATTTATTGTTGTAATACTTATTTGTGCATAGAAATATGGTTTTTCAGAAAAAAGATATTATTTATTTTTAAATAGTTCTTATTTTAAATTAATTAGTCCCAAAATAATTAAATTTATATACATTTTAAAACATATATTTTCATTTTTTAATTAATCTTATTCATATCCACCATTTTAACTTCTATGTGATATTATCATATTAAATAATAATATTTTAATAGTATGTCATGTTTCTTTTAAACTCGATGTAGCGTGTAACGTAGAATAAACTCAGATTTGCAGGTAATGAAAGGTAAAACTAGTGTTTCATGCATTAAAATCCTTATAAGATATTTAATTTATTTAAAAAAGAAATATGTTGTAATATATCATGGTGGTACATTCCCTTTTAATCTTGGTGTTGTGCGTCATATAATCCATCAAATGTGGTGTTCCTCTTTTAAAATATCTGGGTGTTACATAATAAGATAGATTTGATATTATATTTATAAAATTATTTTTAGATCATAAATATCACATATATTAATTAACTTTAACCTTAATAAATTTCATATAAGTCTTAAGAGAATAAATGAATCACATCGCTTCGCAAGGTGGTAGTATATCATACACCCGAGCAACATTATTGTATCCCCCACAGAATAGAAAGTAAGATGAAATATGTGGTATCATGATTCTAGAAATATAAAAATTTCATAAATGTTAAATACATATGTTAAATCCATAATTATATCCAACCATGAAATTTGGTGATTAAAAATGAATTTTATTGGTTCCTGAAGTGGTAGTCTTCCATACATATGATCTCTGATTTCATTTCCCATTTGATGGAGGTGGAAATCGATATAGGTTATTCCATTAACATAATAACATCTCAATATATAGGATATACTGGTTTTATTATGTTATCATGTTTGAATAAGGTTTTAATGAGCTGGAAGAAGAAAAAAATAAATACGCAGGTTTAAGAATTTTACCTCTTTTTTGGAGATCCTCTTTAGGTTTATACCAAAATACCTCATACGAGTGATTCATAATAAAACTAAGGCCTCTATAATTTATGGAGGGAATTAAGTAAGGTATTTTTTTAGGTCTTCTTTGAACAAAATTGTTTTTGATGTGTGAAGAGGGGAGGAGAGAGTGTTGACTTTTAAAAGTGGGGGAGAGGACATGCATAGAATTTTTGAAAAGATAAAGTGATACCCATATTTTTCTCATTACACAAGCCTCAAACATGTGTAATTCTAGAAAATTATATGTTATAAGTTAAAAATATGGTCATATAATTGGTGTTATAAAAATTTTATGTAACTTTAAACACCTACATTCTTACTTTAACCCTCTCGTAAACCCATTTTTACCTTAAAAGTGGTAAGTAATTTTTATTTTTTCACTATTCATTATGGTCAAAAAAATAAGTTGAAATTAATAGATAACATAAATTATTTTGATTGAAAATATTTAATCTATTTTTTCAAATTAAATTCATATAAGTGGTATAATTCAATCTAAAATTTAACCCAGACGCGATGAAATAGAGGTTTTTTAAAGAGAAAATTCTTACATGTATATAATGTTTTAATATCAGAATTCAATATGAAATTGATTTTAATAAATTAAATTAGTTAAATTTTAATATAATTGAACTGTTTTTTAATTTATAACAAATTTAGAATAAAATTTAATTTTGTAAATAATTGAAATAAAAATAAAGTCTTCAATAAAAATCGGTATTTTTCACTATTCGTCAAAAAATTAATCTTTTTCAAAAAAAATCTCAACAATTAATTCAAAGATAATTTTGACATTAAAATTTTAAAAAAATAATTTTATTTTATCAAATAAAATTCTTAAAATATTAAAAAATAAATTTTAAATTATGTTCCCAAAGTGGAACAAGACTGCCATTTAGAAAAAAAAATAGTTTTTCAGAAAACATTTCTTTTTCTTTCAAATGGTTCTAATTTTATTTATAATAAATAGATAACCATTTAATTTATTTTATACATATGTAAACAATATAATTTTTATAATTTAGTTAGTAACATTCATACCCTCCAAATTAATAGTTAGGTTATAATAGTCATGTTTAAATAATAATATTTAAATAGAGTATCTTGTTTCATTTTAACCCAGTGTTGCGTGTTACACAAGCTATCAAATAAATTGAATTTGTTTAAAAATAATTATATCTTAACATATTTGGTTGTGACTTTCTAATCTAATCATAGGTTTTCATGTCATATATGTTATCGAATATGATGTTTCTTTATTAAAATATCGAGGTGTTACATTCTGATGCCATTAATTAAATTTCGTCCTCGCAATTTAATCTTGATCTATATAATCAAGTTTTTTTCATTTAAAAATACCCTTCTTGAAACCCCACAACATAAAAAGGGTTAATAAAATTTTTTATTAATAAGTGAGAAATGGAAGGTTAAAGGTCATCTAGAATAACACATACTAGGTCTTCTAATATGAGAACATTGGTGGAATGTGAATATATGGACATAAAAGAAAAGTGTAAATAATTATAGGGAGTGGTATAGGTCATTGATAAAAAAATTGTAATGATATTATAAATTTAATGACTATAAATCTATAAATATGTGATGGATTAAAAGACCATTGGTTCAAGATAAATTAAGGTATTAGGATAAAATTTTCTTTTCAATATCATTTTACTAGAGTTGAAGAATTCCATTACCATCTCAGCTAAGAGAATATAAAAATATACTTACCTGATATATTTCTATTTTATAGGCACAATTTCATCCTTTTTTGTTCTTGGGTAAATTCCCACTTCATTTCTTACTCTAAAAATTGAATATCCAAAATGAATTTTTATGCCTAAGGAACATTTAATAGATCATTAGAATTACAAGTAACTCATCCTCTCTCTAAGTATTTTCCAAAACCAAAATGGTTAGCATGGGTTATCCAATAACACACAAAGTTATACTTAATCCATTCAATATATACTTAACCACAATACTCATCCAAAATATGTATGTCCTAATTAAAAGTCCAAAAATTTTGGAGGAAGGTCACTATATCAAAATTATACTCCCCGGACAATATAAAGTTGGCTCTTAATTTCATATTCAAAATATGTGAATACCTTTATCACCATAAAACCTTAATTAAAACATAAATTCTTCCAAAAATAAAATCTCATATTGTTGAATATATTCCATAAATCCAAGTATGCGGTAAACACTAGAAAAGATAACATAAACTATCAAATCACTAACCAAATTCAATGTCACAAATATTATCACATAAACATATATTTATCATTATTATCTCAACATTGATCATATATTAAGTTTTATCTTCACTCAATCATGTATTTTCCAACAAAATAAAATTTCAAAACAATCACTTTTTTTATCAGTATTATTCATCATATGTTGTGGGATCCTTAAATAAAAGGTATTTCAGTAAAATCCTTAAACATTTTATAATTCTTATAATTAGAAAATCATTAATAAAATACTTCTACAATATATTTCTTGAATCTAAATGCAATAAATTTAATCATTCCACTTCAGGTGTATCAATATGAAAAGCATGACCATGATTCCACTTCAGGTGTATCATGGTGGTCTTTATCTCCACACTAATAAAAAACACATAGTCCCTTCAAGAAAGTACCCCAATGTTTCTTTCCAAAATCATCACATGTGGGAAAATCCTTTTTTCCCCTATTCCCTTTATCCATTTTTTCTCTGACATCATCTTATTCTCTTTCTTTCCTTTTAATCCATAAGAATTGGGATATTCTTTCTATGTCTCGATAACACATGATATTATGTCATTGTGTGATTGGAATGTTTGGGACACTAATTCCCTTTTAAGTATTGGATTTAACACATCAGATAAACGGTCAATCTTACTCTTTATATTATATATGTAGTCTATAATATGGATTTATAACCTTGTAAAGTTGTCTTCATAATTAGATATATTTTCATCTTCATTTTTTCATAGACTGGGGAATTTTCTCTCCATATCCACTCTTTTCTTCAGAGGAAAATTCTTTTCCAATAAGTGTACCATAAAATCCTTCCATTCTATGTTATTATCTCTTCTTTATAATTAGTTTTTTTAATCAATAAACACCATTTATCAACATCTCATGAGAGATGATAAACTTACATGACAACCTTCTCTATTTCATTACTTCTCAAAGTAATAAATATCTTCTCAGTGGAATAAATCCATTGCTTATCTAAAAATGGATTTGTCATCCCATTGAATGATAGAGGTTGTTGATGCTTATAGAAGTTTAACATTTTTACACCGCATGGTGGATAAAAAAGATTGTACTTATAAAAAAGGTTATTTCTCCTAACAAAAGTTATTTTCCCTAATATGGTAATAATTTCTTTAGTTCCAGTTACATCTCCAACTCCATCTTCATTATCTTTCCCATGAGTTAAATCCCTACATGGGTTATATGCATTGATACTATTCCCATTCCTTCAACAAGGATCCATTTCTAGATAATGGAATGCACTGGATTAGATCATAACATTATGAAACATAATGTATAATCCCAATACTAGTGAAATAATTAACAAAACAAATAATTCATAGCTAAATCGTAATCATAAACATGGATTCTTTTTTAAGGTTTTCAAATCAAAAAAATACTTTCAAATCCTTCAAAATGTTTTATAAAAAAAATTAATTAACCCAATAATATCCCCCAAGATTTTCAAACCAGTTTTGAATTAAGGCGAATTGTTGTATATCAATTAACGCTCAAGTCACACATGATGTGAATTTTTTTGATTTATTACCCCTAGGTACATTTGTGCTAGAACAACATCCATATGTAATATCTAATAAATAATGTATTATTAAAAAATCTACATAACCTCCACCTTACCAAAACTTTATGATTTTTTCCTATATTTTGACTTATCTGTAATGTAATTAATATGGTTATGTTATATAATCTATGTTTTATGAAATCTAGTTCCCAAGTATTCTACTAAATTTCCTCTAACTAAATTTCCTCTAACACCAACTATAATGACCCTGAATCCAATATCCTAGTATTAGTGCCTATTTTATTAAATTGGAATAAGATACAAGTTATAAAATCTCTAAAGAACAAATAGTTTTGTAGTTTTGGTAAAATAGATACATAATTGAATTTCACATATGTTTGAAAACATAAAATACACAAAGTGTTTTATTTAATAAAACCATGATTCCTCATAGTGTGTCCTTATATATCAATCACAAAACACTTCTTATTATCCTATGGAAAATAAAACATAAGAAATATGTGAGATTAGAGGCTTAGTAAGGGTAAGAATACATCATAAGTTATCATGAATAAATTATAATAATCAATATGTAAATTTAAATAACTAAAACACATACCATTTATACAATAACATGAGCATAATATTGTTGGAATAAATGACGATCAAATAAAACCATACAAATAATCACATAATCTTCAAACTCATCCATGGATATTCTAACTAATCGTATAATCACATGGGAATAAATAAATAATAGCATAATGAGGGAATAAAAAATTACATACATCTGAAATATATTGTTAATACCTTTCACAATACAGTTTAAATATCTGGGTGAAAACCCATTTAATTTTCCCGATTAATTTTTATTATTATACCTATCAATACATTGAGGGGATATCTATAACCGGGTCCCATCCATCACTTTAAAAGTCTAATACATTCTTTATATGAAAGGGGTTAAACATAATCAACAAAAAAAATCATATTAAAAAACAAACATATGAAATGTTAATACATTCCCCAATCAAAAAAAATATAATCATAAATAATCCAAAATAATATGGTGAATGCCAATAAAATTGTGAATCCTTATTCAAACTGATCATAACCATCAAAATAAATAATAAGGATGATATTAATACAACATATCCTCATTTGATGATATATTAAATAAATGATTTTTATTTTCGATGAATAGAAATACCACAAAAATGTCATTAAAAACATTTTTGAGGAAAATATCCTTTTCACTTTAAAAATAAACATTTAAAACAAAATGTTCAGAAAGAATTTTTTAAATAATTATTATTTTCAAATAACATTTACAATATTATAGAATAATCTTTAAAACATTGAGTGGTCATGATGGTGAAAAATTATGTTCATTCTTCAAACCTTAAAATAAAGATTCCATTCACATTTTCGATAAAATATAAGTGGTCATTGTTTTGAAAATGATATGAATATTCCTATCAAAAAAAATTAAAAATCAAAATAGGTAAAAATTTATTTAAAAGATAATTTTTAATAGGTTAAAAACATTTTTTAAAAACATTCATTTTGATGAAAAATGATTTTTGATCTAAATACTGATGATATTTTTAAATAAACTCTTACCAATTTGGAAAATTTTGAATCATAAGGCTCATGAGTGAAATAAATTCAATTGAAAATTTAAATACCATAAATATAAATAGATGCATGATATAAAATATCTAAAGGGGAATTATATACATCATATAAAATAATAAGTAAGGAATATGGAATATGTCTCATAAAAGTAAAGGTGACATGAGAAACTCTTACCTCAGGTTTGATTTACTTCATATTCAAAATATAAAAAAAATAGGTTTATTATAAATATATTACAACCCATACTCAAATATCTAATACAATATTTTATTTATTTATAGTATTTTATCATACATTTATTAACAATTACTTTTTAAAATCACTATTTTGGGCGATAATTGCTTTATTTTTCATGTATGTTTTAGTTTGGTAATTTTGGTCCTTTTAATTTGATCATAGTTACATAATATCTAAAATTTTAACAATTATATAAATATAATATATATTCATTATATATTTATTTATAGTAATCTATTAAATTTATAGATAGAAAATGTATTACACCGTTCATGCAGGTTGTAAGTCGTACATATGCATGAATTTTGTTTCCATTTTTTCAATGGATGGAACAAAAGGAAAATAAATAATATTTAATATTTTTAGAATCAATATTATGTAATATATATATTTTATATAAATAAAATACACCCGTTTACCATCCATTTAAAAACTAAATGAAAAACATTCACATCGCTACATGGAGGCGGTAGTCCGCACGTATACATGAGCTACATTATCATTTTCCAATGGATTGTAAGGTAGGAATATAGATGTGATATTATATTTCAAGAAATGTTTTTATATAATAAATATCACATATATTAATTAACATTAACCTTACTACCTTTCATGTAAAGTGTAATTGAAAAACAAATTGCATCACTTCGCATGGTGGTAGTCCGTCGTACACACGAGCAACAATATCGTATCCCCCACAGTATGGAAATTAAGAAGGTATATATGATATAATAATTTAATAAGTATAAAACTTTCATAAATATATTATAAATATTTTTAATCAATCCTTATATTAATCCTTAAATATGGGGATGGAAAATGAATTATATATGTTCATGAGGCAGTAGTCCGCCGTACACACGATCGACAGTTTCGTTTCCCATTTAATAGAAATGGAGATGAATATGGGTTATTACATTAAAATAATAAAATATTAGTATATATTATATAATTTTGTTATAATATTATCATAGTTTAATAATGTTTTAATAATGTGTTGGAAGTAATAAAACAAATACGCACGTTTAAGAAATTTACCTCTTCTTTAGAGAGCCTCTTTAGGTTTATACCTATGGCCTTATTAAGAGAAATTATTAATGAAAATAATGTATCTAGGTTATGGGGAGATAATTAATGAATTTATATGGGGATTTATTGTTTGAATAAAATGGTTTTATAAGTTTTAATAGGGTTGGAGAGCGGTGGCCTTTTATAAGTGGGGGAGAGGAAAAAACATATAATTTTTTTGAAGATAAAGTGATACCCACGTTTTTCTCCTGAAAAATCCTCTAAAATGGGTAATTATTGAAAATTATAGGTTATAAGGTCTAAATATATCCATAAATCTTCTTTTGAAAAACTTTTGGGTTATTTTTATCCCATATTTTCTTAGTTTAACCCCCTAGTAATCCCATTTTTTTCTTAACCGTTGTTATTAATTTTTAATTTTTTAACTATTAATTTTGATGAAAAATTATGTTCACCTTATTAAATAATTTATATTATTATTATTCCAAATATATAATCTATTTTTAAAAATTTATTTTACATAATTGGAAGAATTAAATTTAAAATTAAACCATAGCTGCGACGAAAGAGCGGTTTTCCTAAGAGAAATTTATCATAAGTATAGAATACGTTAATATAAAAATTCAATATGGAATTGATTCAAATAACTTCAATTAGATAAATTTTAATATAATTAAACTAATATTACTTTAAAACAAATTTAATATATTATTTAACATTGTTAATTATTTAAATGAAAATTCGGTTTTCAATAAAAATCAATACATTTCAATATTCATTAAAAAAATAATCTTTTCAAAAAATTCACAAAAATTCACCCAAAGATAATTTTGACAAGTGTATTTCAAAAAATAATTTTATTTTTCCAAATATATTTTCTAAAATTGGTAAAAATTAATTTTAATTTATGTGTTCAAAGCGCGACTAGACTACCTTTTTGAAAATTGTAGTTTTCAGAAAACAATTATTTTTTTTAAATGGTTTTTATTATATTTCAAATCAATAGATAATAATTGAATTTATTTTATACATGTTTAAAATATAAAACTTTAATAATTTATTAATTACTATTCATACCCACCAAATTAATAGCTAGTTTATGATGCTCATGTTTAAATAAAAATATTTTAGTATATTGTTTCATTTAATCTCGTTGTTGCGTGTTATGCAAGCTGTTGAAGAAATTGAATTTATTTAAAAATAAGGATATCATAAAGTATTAGGGTGTTACATTCTCATATAAGATCATTTTTTTTCATATACATTATCAAATATGATTTTATTTTTAAATTCTCTTGGTGTTACATGCCTTCTTTCCATAATGATCATTGAAAAATAGAAACGTTACTCATGTGTACATACAGCATAACATCTCAATGATTGTAACGTAGTTATTTTTTTATTACCATATTTCATGATTTGTTTTAACAGTATAATTTACGTATAAAATTCATAGTAATTTCATTATTATTATTATGGAGATGATATAGTAATGACCCATTTGACCACAATCAACACACTGAAGCTATTTTGGAATTAAGGGTTGAACGTTCTGAAAATAACGATCATGGAATTGACATATTAAGTAATTAAATATGTAATTTTAATGGATGAAACAAATGGTTTAATGATAAATTAAAAACCATTAAATATTTTCTTAAACAAGTAAATAATTTATATAAGTTAATTATACTTGAGTTAAAGGACATAATGGAAAGTTTGGACTCTGGGTAAGGGATTTCATCTCAATTTCCTTTGATTGAGGTGTCTTTTAATGTTATACACATAATTTATTTTATATTATGTATATATATATTTTACATGTTATATCAAGAATATTTTATATTTCATTATATTTTATATTGAAACTTGAATTATTTCATACAAGGGGATTTTAATTTAATGTTACCAAGTGCTAAAAGGATTCTTAACTAAATTTCCTTTTGTAGGTTTATAACTCTTCTTTATATACTTTTTTATTCCATTATTATGTGTGAATATATATTTATATTTATTTATTCTATATTTAAACTAGTATTTTTGTGGATTTATATTTTTTACACATAAAAACTCCATTGATTAATTTTTACTTCATGGATATGGTCATTGTAATGGTTATTAATCTCAAAAAAATTTATTTAGGATATATTTTAATGTTATGAACCGAAATTATATTATGATAAGTATATATTTCCAATTTTAAATGTTTTAACATTAATATACTTATGTTATTGATATTTAAATTTTCATTTGTTCTTATTATTTCATGGGGCACATGATTGAAAAGTTACCAAAATGGAAAAGGCTTTATGTTACAATCTCCTTTTATTTCGAGATTGTTTATGTTCAAGTTCCATTGAGGGAAATCATATGATATTATTTTTTTTGAAACAAATCTCATTTATTATCTATTGGTTTTGAATTTGGTTTACATGTTTGGTTTTCATTTCCCCCCTGATTTAAAAAGCAATTATCAATAATGTTCATTATATGTGTTACTGATATTGTATCTTCTTTTAGATCAGAAATATTTACCTTACATATCCATATTTTCGAAAAAATAAAAAAAAACTTATCTAAAAATTAATGATTTCCTAAATCTATTTTACGTGATCATTGAATTTCATTTAAAATCTTTTAAAAAGTAAATTTCTTAACTTTTTCCAAATGGTTCAATTTAGACTCCCTTTACAAAATGTTTTAAAATAATTTTTATTTTTGACATTTAAAACATGAATGGGTTTTCCTACCATGATTACCATTATTTTCTTTAAATTTTAATTTATTAGTTTCCAAGTTTATTTTAAAATAAAATTATTTTCATAATATTTTGTGAATTTTTAGTTTTAAAAAGTGATTTTCAAAGTGAAAAGATTATTTTCCTTAAAATGATTTTAATGATAATTTAATATTATTTCCATTCATCAACTTCATAAACCCTTGATAATACTTATGATTCACTAGAGATGTTTTTTATTGATACCAACATCAATATTTCTTAGTATTTATTATGACTGTTTTAAAGTGAATTTCATGGAACCTATTTCTTTTCCAATGGTTAGTCAAGTTATTAAAGAAATAATGGATGTTTATATAAGTTTTATAATGAAATGTAAGATATATGTACCTTGTTTAAAGTATAGTCCTTAGTAATTATTTATGATGATTGGTGGTTCCATTATAAACCAAGGATGGTTGGTTCTGTTATAAACCAAGGATGGGAAGTTTTGGTATAACCAAAGATAGGTGGTTCTATGATATTCGTCTGATGAATTGGTTATGGAAGTCTACCATATAGTTATTCATCTTTTAATAGTGTTTATAAGATTGATATGAAAATGATGTCCCAAGTGTCCTACATGTTTTATATGTTCTTTTTATGGGTTTTTAAAAAAAATATTATGACTATATGAGGTAAGCTAATTAGTTTATGTTTAAATAAAATTATTTTCTACTTATTATGGGTGAAAAACATTGGGTTTTTAATTATTGATTGATTAATATGGACATTACATGGCTCATGATTATTTATTAAAATGAATCATGCCTTTTTCAAATCCTTATTTCATGTTTCATGATTGATGATCCAATTATTTATGGGTATGAGTTTCTTTATGTTATGATCATGCACTGTGATTATGTCATCATATCCTTATACTCATCTTAATCTCACTTAATAAATTCAATTTTTAATGCTTATTTTTACCCTTACTGATCATTTTAGATCTCCCTTCTTATGTTTCATTTTCACCAAGTTATGAAGAATTATGAAAAATGATTTGTGTCTAGAAAGGTTTTATATGTGGAGAATTTTATGGGAGATAACATTTATCTTTATGAACTAGTTTTTTATGAATCCAATTATAAAGATATTGTCTTAATTCTTTAAAACTCCTAACCTAAAAGGTCCTTGGGTATGTAAGTGGTCCAATATTTCCTTTTGATGTTGTTAGATTTGGGTGGAAAAAATTGGGTCACAATTATCTATATAAAAGATAGAAATGTAAAGCTTTTTTTTTACACCAAATTCTGGAGTATGATATAGGGGATTTTAAAATTGGCATCAGAGCAGGGTTTGGATAACTTTATAGATTAGGATTTTTTTCATGCGAGGTTATCTTAAGATTTATGGATATTATCATGGGTCTTTACATTTGATTTTGACCTCAAGTTCATATTTTAAGACATCCATTTTAAGATTTAAAGTGATGAAATTTTGAGGTGATAAATGATATTTTTGGGTAAATTTTATGTAGCACCCCAATATTTTAAAAGAAAAATATGTTCGATAGCGTATATAACAAGAAACAATAAGATTAAATGAGTTGCAACACGTTATTAAAAATATTATTATCTGAATATTATCATTATAACATTTTCATTAAAATGAATAGTATGAATAATATTAATTAAATTATTAAATATATATAAAGGCCCAAAACAATACAAATATATTTATAAATTCTAAGAAAATAAGCACTTAATTATTAATAAAAACATTTATTTCAAAAATTATTTTTATTTCTTTTTGAGAGAAAATATTATTATTATTTATTGGATATTTTAGAAATTTTATTTTATAAAAATAAAATCATTTTTAAAATTATAATATATATATATTAAAATAGGGTTAAATTTTATAATTTTTTGGAAAATATTGATTTTGTATTGAATAATAAAAAATAACAATTTTGATAAAATAGTCATTTCTTTTAATAAATTAAGTAATTTAAAAGTAAAATTATTATTTTAATTTTATTTCAAAGTAAAATAGGTTTTATTTAGTTATATATAATATAATTAATTACTTTTAAATCACTTTTTTACTGGATTTTAGCATAAGTATTTTTTCAGGCTTAAAACGAATTTTTTTTAAACGAATTTAATATGCATAATGTTCCTCCATTTTGATTAATTAAAATAAAAACTAATAAGGAATGATTTAAATTTAATTTATAGATTATATATCTATATTTTTTAATTTAAATTCATATAATGATTATTTCTATTCATATAGTTAATATAAGATCATTGTTTCCTCCAAAAAAGAATTTTTCAGAAAACTGCTTTTTGTTATGCTTGTGGGTTTTTATATTAAACTAAATTCTCCAACTTAAGTAAATTAAAATTCATAAACTGGATTATATATTTTTAATTTTAAAAATTAATATCATATAATAATTTCACTTTAATTTTTTTCATTATGAATTTTAAAAATAGTAAAAATATGTTACCATGATTAATATTAAAATCTTTTTACAGGGGTTAAACAAAAGAGGTAAAGAAATTTACTTGTTTAAGACATATTTTTTGAAATTTTGATGTTTCTATCAAACAATTCACCCATAAAATCAATTATTTATCAATTTTTTAGGCTCTTGTATTGATATTTACTTCCCATTATTGAATAGTTTTGGGTATTTACAAAAAGGTAACTCCTTTTCAATTACAAATGGGGACCCATCCCCTCATTTATTCAAAAATATCAAGCCATTTTTATTGAAAAACCCCATTAAAATGTTCCACCAAAACCCTTATAAATATTATATATATTCTTTTCATCCCAAAAGACAAATCTTATGGTCATTAATAAGTGATCCAGAGGAGGTTCTTCTAAGCGAAGGTAATCATCTTCATCGAGCTCCTTCTTTTTACTTATTCCTTTTCCACATACAGTTTAGTCTTATAAAATATAATATAATAACGCAATTATATAATATATACTGATATTTTATTATTTTGGTTTCATGATATTTATATCTATCCCCTTCCATTAAATGGGAAAAGAAACCATCATTCATGTGTACGGAAGATTACCGCCTCACATACCGATGTAATTCATTTTCCTTCATTGTCGATCACAGATGTTTAGAGTGATGGATTTAATGATTATATATAATATTAAATAAATACTAATAATTATATAAAATTAATATATCATACACTTTATTACCTTAATATCCATTGAAAAATCGTAACGTCGTTCATGTGTACAGTGGACTACCACCTCGTGAAGCGATGTGATTCCTTTTCTTATTAGTGAATCAGAAGGATGGTATATGTAATAGTATTTAAGGAGATAATATTATATTTATTATATTATTATCATTATATAAATATAAAATAATACTTACCATATTTACATTATGATCATTGAAAAATGGATACAGTACACATGTGTACGTACGACCTTTCATCTCTGTGATTGAAACATAGTTCATTTTTGATAACCATAATTCATGGTTATTTTAAAAATTATAATTTATATATAAAAAATATAATTATTCCATTATTATTATTATCTATATTATGTAAAAATGATCCATTTGACCATATTCAACACACTAATTCCATTTTGAAATTATGAACCAAGCGTCCTCAAAACACCCAGTATGGACACAACTTATTAAGTAATTCAATTAGTCATTTAAATAAATAAATTAAATAGTTTATTTATAAGTTATTAAACTAGTAAAATTACCATAATATAAAAAATAATTGATATAAGTGTATTATATATTAAATAAAAGACATACATGACAAATACTAGACTCGATGTAAGGGTTTCATCTAAAAACATCATTCTTCAATACACATATTCTTTTATACACCTTGTATATTTTAAATGGGGTATATGCTACCCATTTAAATATTATATCATATTTTCTTCATAATTCATGATATTTTAAGTTATAATTTACTTACTACAATAATTCTATTTTTTATTCAAAAGTTACAGAAGTTTAAAGGGTTTAGTTTCAATCTCATTTCAATCGGGTTTTGTTTATGCTTGAATTTCCATTTTTGAAAGTTATTTAATAATTTTATAATAAAACCCTTCCATTTGTTTTCCTTTATTTATTAATGAAATTTTAAATTTATAGTACCATTTTCCTCTCTTCAGTAATCAAAATGATTGAGAATTTTTTTAAGAAAAGATTACTAAATTTCTCCCTTTAGTCAAAAATACCCTTTTCTTTCATATCCTTATTTTCTAAAAATATTTTTTTTTTAAAAATTCATTCCAAAAAAATAATTATTAAATAAATTTATACCCATGTTTTAATTTTTATGAAATGGTTTGAAAGCAATATTCTTGTCATTTTTCAAATGAGGTACTTTTTAACCTTTTTACAACAATGTGAAAAGAATGTTTCTTTTATCTTATACAACATTTATGAATTTAACTATTATAATGAACACTTAAATATTAGAAGCTTAGATTATATGTTTCCAAGGTTAATTTTAAAGAATATTTTTTATATAATATTTTTGAAATTTGTTTAATTTTAAATAAGTGATTTCACAGTGAAAATGGTGTTTTTTCTTAAGAAATATTAAATGTAATATTTTAATGATATTTTCATCCATGAAGAAAAACATTGATATTACAAATTGATTCTAAATTATGTATATATATATCACTTATATAGCTAGATTATTCACCCTTACTTTGATAGGGTAATACATTCCTTATGTTCATCTCTCAAATTTCATCATCATAAAATTTATTTTGATTATAATATAATATAAGATTATGAAACCTATTTATTTTAAGGGTTAATTATTATTTTTATATATTATGGTTGATTTCCATGTTGTGGTACACATAATTAGGAACATGTTACGATGGGTTCACCCAGATAGTGAACCAATGCATTGGGTAACCTTTTTAGTCTAATGATAAGTCATGTATGGGTTTATGGGGTAAACTAATAAATTATGGGATTATGTAAACCAAGTTATGTTGTATATAAAGTCATCCATGAATCGTTTTTATTTCATGTTATATATTTATGATACTTTTAATATGATTCCATGATCTTATGATATCATATTTTTATGTTATGCTCCAAAGTGATAACCCTTGAGCCTTCTATTTTATGATATCATGTTATTCCTTTCACTCACATGTTATGTTTCCTTGAAATTTTTATTCATTTACTAGGTTTTTTTTGTCATAAATTTTATCTATGTATTTTGTAGGTTATCCCATACAATTTTAGGATATCAGATCTCATTATAGAGAATAATTTTAATAAGTTTTATTTTATCCTCACTTTTATGTATTATGAAACTTTCATTCCAACAACATTAAGCCTTACAATATTTGGAATTAATTAATATATATTTATGTTAAGAATAATTTGATAATATATGTAAAATGATTAGGTCACTATATTTAGAATCATATAATATGTTTACTTAATCGTTGGAAACTAGGATGAAAAAACTTTTGTGAGATTCCTACGGATAATTCTAAATATAGGAAAATATCCAAGAATTTTGGTAAAGTGTACAGTGACTGGGTTCCATGAAATTACATCTTTATATCAATACTAAAATTTGTTGTGTCTCTTCCACAATTGTACCTAGGATTAATAACCCCCAAAAAGGTAGCATTGGGATTGAATCAATCATCACCCAGTGTATGCAAACAGGCTTTGTTTCACACCTGGTTTTGACACTCCCAGTGGATATTCCTTGAAAATTCAGAAACTCTTTAGGAAATAATATTGAGGAATTGAACAAATTGTTAGGTTAAAAATACTATAGGAAACGTTATGATGGATAATATAGATTGAAACCTAGATACTCATATGTCATTATATACTTATTATTTATAAGTTATTCCTTCAAGGTTTATAAGTTCCCCCATTTGCATGTTAAGGAATTTTCATCTTGTTTCTTTTATTCTTTAAGTTAATAGTAGAAAATAGACATCAATAACCAATGTGATGTGAAATTTAATGATTTCTCTAATGATATTCCTAAAATAATAGGAATGGTAGTTAAATTTATTATGATCATTAAAAATGAGATATCTTGAATTATGATTAACAACTAGAACATATATCAATTTCAAACCGCATCAAAGAAAATAAGAATAGTGTATCATGAAATTTCAAGTGATAAATATAAAAAAAGATTAAATTTTCTACATGTCAAAAATGTGGAAATAGATGCCATGGAAAATGCCTTAAAGGAACTAGAATATTCATTATTTGTGGGAAATGAGGGAAATAATTTATCTAATTACTGGAAAAAATTAAGAGTCTAGTTAAAATGATTCAGGGAAATAAATTTTAACCTAAAGAACCCTTAATAGTTCAATTTCATAGATGTGGGGAACTTTTTCATTATCTGAGTAAATTATCTAATACAGGGATTAATTCCAAATGACATATGTAATTAAAATCACTGAAGTGGAATTATTTAATTATTTAAGTGTTGGAACTCAAGAATCATGTTATTGAAGTATTTTTATCAATAGTATGGTGGTTATAATAATAATAAAACTTCTAAGGATTTTTATTTAGAATTTTTTGTTTAAGGAGTTTTAAGAATATAGTGAATGTAAAAAATGAACTAAAATAAAGATTTAATGGTAAGGTGATATTTTATGGAAAAACACAAAATTTATGAGAGGATAATATTTTATATATTCTTGATACAAGGGTAATTATTTTCAATTACTATTATTTTATTTTTTGTAAAATAATAAGTAGTATATATTAAATTAATGGTTAAAAATTTATTTGATGATTAATATTATTTTGATGATGTTCACTGTATTTTTAGGTAGGGTATAGAAATTATATTAATTTGGTTTTAGAAAAAGGATTACTTACTTGTTGGGTGACAACTCATCATATCCAGCAAGGTTGTGGGGTATGAACCCACGACTGAAGGGCGATAAGGGTGGAGTGTCTACCACTTCCCTACGTAATTTACTAGTTAGTATGACATTATTTTTACTTAAAAAAATGGTTGATAAATTTTAAGTAAATATTGGAAAAAATATTAGAGGATCAAATATTTTTTAATTTTTAGGATTCTTGGGTGAGTAATGATATTTTTGGAAATATTTTATTAGGTTAAGGTATATATATATATATATATAACCTTTTGGTTAAACATAATGTATTAAATGGGAAGAATTATATTATGTTTTTGGAGATGTAATCTTAAGGGTATGAGATAACCTTTGAGGTTAAACCCTTATTTTATTTTGATTTTATTGAGGTTATTTTTTATATATGGTTATTTATTACAGGTTTGATCTATGTTAATGCATTGGTTTTATTATATAATTTTAGAGATTAATATATTAATATTAATTTTGAGTATTATGTTACTTTGAGAAAACTATTTTTGTTTTAATAAAGATAAGAGGAATATCTTGTTACTCTTTTAGGGATCTTATGATCCATTAAATGTTAATTTTAGTGATTCTATCATAAAAAAATTATATTTGATATTTATTCCTTAGAGTAAGTGGTGAAGTGGAAATTAATTGAAGCACAATGAAAGAATGAATTGTGTTTATGAAATAAAAAGATATCAAGTAAGTTTATTTTCTGTTCTTCTCTATCTTGATAATAAAATAATCCCACAACTCTAGGAAAAGGATATTGAAACAAAAAATTAAACCTATTACCTTTATATCTAATTAATCAATGGTCTTCTAATTCAACACAGATTTATGGCTTTATGGTTGTTAACATCCTCATGATCATTCACTTTATTTTGATCAATGATCTTTATCACTCTCAATAATCATTTGTGATTTTATTCCATGTTTATAGTTTCAATTTTAATAAATTTAAACCTACCTGGAAACCTAGTCATGTGTTATTTCAAATGACCTTCATATTTCCCTTTCCCTCTTTTAATGGGAATTTTTATTAACCATTTTTACGAATTGGGTTTTCAACAAAGGGGATTTTCAAATGTCAAACCCATAATTAATTAGAACAAGTTCCAATTATGAGGAAATAATTTATTTGAGGAGGGTAGAATGTAACACCCTAATTTTTTAAAATAAAATAATTTTTAATAACCTATACAACAAGCAACGTTGATATTAAACGAACTATGAAATATTATAAATAATATTATAATATATATATATATATATGATCATTATAACCTAGATATTAAATTTGAAGGTATGAATAGAAGTAACTAATTTATGAAATATATATAATGTTCCTAATCAATATTAATGTATTTATAAATTCTTTGGAAATGAGCAGAAAAGTTTTAATAAAAACATTTATTTTAAAAATAATTTTTATTTATTTTTGTGAGAAAATATTATAAATAATTTTTATATTTTAGAAATTTTATTATATAAAATAAATATAATTTTTTAATCCTTATATAAATATTAACTCAGGGTGAAATTTTTATATTTTTCGGAAAATATTTGTTTTTTGAGGAATAGTGAAAAATACTAATTTATATAAAATTGTCATTTCTTTTAAAAAATTAAGTAATTTAAATGACCTATTGTTATTTTAATTTTATTTACAAGTAACATAAATATTATTTTGTTAGATATAATATAATTAATTACACTTAAATCACATTTATAATAAATTTTAGCATATGTATATTTTTAGGCTTAAATTCATTTTTTTAGGAAAGTTGTTTTAAAGTTCATAATGTTCCTCCGTTTTAATTAATTAAAAATTACCATAATGAATAATTTTTTAAATTAAATTTATATATATATATATATATTAATTTATATTCATATAATGATGATTTTAATTCATATAGTTAATATAAGATCATATTTTCTATTAAGAATGCATTTTTCAGAAAACAGCTTTTCATCACCCTTACAGTTTTTTATTTTAAAATAAATTCTATAGATTATATTAATTTAATTTAATAATATATATTAAATATTTATAATTATTATAATTAATGTAATATAATAATTTCAACTTATTTTTTTCATAATGAATAGTAAAAATAGTAAATATTAGTTATCACAATTAATGTTAAAACCATTTTATCAGGGTGTCAAACTAAATAAGTAAAGGAATTAACATGCATAAAACATGTTTATTTTGAATTTTTGAGGTTTTTATCAACCATATCACCACTAAAATCAATTATTTATCAATTTTGGTGGCTCTTGGATTGAGAGTGACTTCCCATTATTGAATAGTTTTGGGTATTTTTAAAACATTCAATCCTCCTCAATTAAATAAAGGAACCCCTCCACTCAATTATTCACACTTATCATGCCATTTGGATAAAAAAAACCCAAACAAATTCTCCCCAACACCCTTATACATATTATAGAGCTTCTAGTCATCCCAAAATACCAACTTTAGGGTTCTTAATAAGAGATCCGAATGAGGTTCTTCTAAGTGAAGGTAATTGTCTTCACCGAACTCCTTGTTTTTTACTTATTCTTTTTACAACTCAGATTTTTTTCTTAAAAATTATAATATAATAACACCATTATATCCTATATACTTATATTTAATTATTTTTATATCATAATATTTATCAATATCCCCTTCAATCAAATGAGAAATGAGACCATCGTTCGTGTGTATGCTGGACTACCACCTCATGAACTGATGTAATTCGTTTTCTATTATCACCTCTCACAAATATTAATAATGATGGATTTAATTTTTATATATGATATTAATTACATATTAATAATTATATAAAATTAAAATATCATATACTTTTTTATCTTACCATCCACTGAAAAGTGATAACGTCATTCATTTGGATGACAGTCTACCACCTCATGAAGCGATGTGTTTCATTTTTTATTACCACATCACATTGATGTTATATATAAGTGTATTTAACAATATGATATAATATTTATGATCTTATTATAATTATGTAAAGTTAAAATAACACTTAACTTTTTCCATCATGATCATTGAAAAATGGAAATGTTATACATTCGTATGTATAGCCTACCATCTCCATGATTGTAACATAGTTCATTTTTCTTAACCATAATTCATGGTTATTTTAAAAAGTATAAGTTTTTATAAAAATGATAATTATTTCATGATTATAATTCTAAATATTATAGAACAATTATCCCTTTGACCATATTCAACACACTGATGCTCTTTTTTAATTATAAACTAAACGTCCTCAAAACACCTGATGTGGTCATAAAATTTTTCATAATTAAAGAAAATATAAAAATAAATGAAGTAAGTGATTTAATTATATGGGATTAAACCTATAAATGTTACTTAAGAAAAAATAAGTGATATAAGTTTATTATACATGAGCTCAAATACATACATGATAAAGTCGGGACTCAAGGTAAGGGTTTCTTCTCAAAACATCCTTCTTAGAGACAGATGTTATTTTATACCCCCAATTTGTTTTAAATGTTGTATATATTACACATTTAAATATTATATCATTAATTATTCATATTTTATGATATTATAATTTATTATTCATCTACTTCATTCATGGGAGTTATGATTCAAATGTTACTGAAGTAGAAAGGGTTTAGGTTTAAATCTCATTTCAAATGGGTTTATTTGTAATTGAATTTACATTATAGGAAATTATATGATCATTATTTAATAAGAATTTATAATTATCTACTACTATGTTAATTTATGAGATTTTAAAGTAATATTAGGATTTTATTCTCTTTTATAATCAAAATTATTTAAAAAATCTTTTTAAGAAAAGTTGACTTCATTTCCTATTTCAGTGAAAAATCCATTTTCCTTTCATATCCATGTTTTCAAAAAAATTAATAATATTTTTAAACATACCCAAAATATGTATCAAATATATTTGTAACCATTTTTTAATTTTAGAAAAAAAATTAAAGGAATATTTCTATCATTTTTCGAATGATGCACTTTTTAACCTCATTAAAATAATGTGAAAGGAGTGTTTATTTTAACTTATATGAAATGTATGGAATTACACACATTCATGACCACTAAACTCTTTTAAGATTAATTTATAAATTTCAATAATTATTTTTAAATAATATGAATTCTATAATATTTTAAAAAAATATATATATTGAAAGAGTTATGTTAAATTTAGAAGAGCATTTTTCTCAAAAAATATTCCATGTAATTTTTTAATGATATTTGTATAAAAAATGAAAAACTTTGTTGTTGTGGATTTATTATAAATTATGTATATATTTCTCTCATATATATATTACTTATTATCCCTTACTTTTATGGGGTAATACATGCCTTTTTTCATATCTTAAATTCAATCATTATGAAATTTCATTTGATTGTGATATGATATAAGATTATAAAACCCATTTATTTCTATGAGTAATTATTATGTTTATGCCTTATGATTGATTTAATTTTTGTGGCACACATAATCATAAACATTTTATGATGGGTCCACCCAAATAGCACTCTGATGCATTGGGTAATGTTTTAGTATCATGAGACTCCATGAATGGGATTCGGAAGTAAACATAATCCATTATGGGACTTTTTCCATCATGTGATATTCTCTAGGAAGATTTCCTTGAGTAATTTTTATGTTATTTTATATATTTATACCACATTTCCTATAATTTCATAATCTTATGATACCATGTTATTTATGTTATGATCTGATGTGATTACCTTTGAACCTTCTCTTTTATGATATCATGTTATACCTTTCACTCACATATTATGTTTCATAATCATGTTTATTCCCTTACTATTTTTTTTAGATCAGTCCTTTTCTCTATGTATTCCACATTTTAACCCATGTAATTTTAAGATATAGGATCTCATTATGAATAATAAAATAAAGAAGTTTAATTTTATCCTCACTTTGATGTATTATGAACTTGGTCTTCCAAAGACACTAGGACTCATGATCTTTAGGTTGTAATTAATATATTTTTATGTTAAAAATAATGTAATAATATGTGAAAAAGGATCGGGTCACTAAATTTTATTAGGTTGAGTTATATGTAACCCTTTTGTTTAAGATGAAGTTTTATTTGAGGAAGAATGTATTTACATTTTTTGGATATAAATTTTAAATTTATTTATAACCTATAGGTTATTTATGAAATTCGATGATTAATGTTATATTTTAGGGAATGTTATAAGAATTTTATAGTTCTACAAAAAGGATAACTCATTGGTCAGAAGATAACACATCTCACATGGAAAGGTCATGGGGTTGGACCCATATCCAAATGGAAACAATGGTGCAACACTTAACACTGGCCTATGTGATGTCCTGGTTAGTATGAAATTGTTTTTTACATAATTAATTTTGTAAATAAAGATTAATATGATTTTGGGTACAAATATTTTATGATGTAGATAATTGTGAGATTTAAAATTTATTTGGTGATTAAGTGATTAATGTTATTTTGAATAAGTTCACTATTTTGGGAACCTTATATGACTAAGTTAAACAGAATATGATTGGATTTTATTTTAGTAATAAAGTTTGATTTATCCTTTGAAAGAATATGTGATATTAATGTGAACTTATGGTGATTAAGGTTATTTATATAAATGATTATCATATATTAGAGGTTATTTTATTAAGGCATATATCTTTTTTGGTATGATACTTTAAGAGTTATTAATGTTATTTGGAGAAAAATGTTAAATTTATCTTGGAAAAATATGTGATCAAGTCCTAAATTTTTGGGGTTTTAGTATTTTTTTGGAATATTTTGAAGAATTTTGAGTAAAGATATAAGTTGAACATTGGGTGTTATTATTGAGGCATTGGAGATTAATTTTTTATTTCTTCATATGAAGGTTTATTATTTTGGGGAATTATATTAACTTGTTCTAACCATTATGGTATTGGTTAATGCCTAAATTTTAAAGGCATATATTTTTATCCATTTTTAGAAGTATATAATTCTATAAAATCTGTTTTTTATTCCTCAAGCATAAAAATCATCTTGAGTACTCATCGTTCATATAAAAATATAAAATTGTGGTGGAAATTGATTAAAGGATGAAATTATACATGTCAATTAAGTATATTTCCATATGTTATTAGTCTATAGGGTAAGGAATTCCTAAAATCTAAAAAAATATCTTAAAACAAAAATATTATCCTATTACTTTCTCTTATAATTAATCGATGGTCCTTTTCACACCTATTTGGTTTATGGTTTTGTGGTCATTTAATTTCTTGTGATCATTCACTTTCTTGTGATCAATGATCTTTGTCTCTCTCAATAATTATTTTTACATTTTTTTTATTCTATATCCATATTTCCAAATCCCAATAATTTTTTCACATTTGGAAACGTAGTCTGTGTTATCCTAGATGAACTTCGTACATCCCTTTCTATATTTTCTAGACAATTTTTTATTAACCCTTTTGATGATGTGGGATTTAAAAAAAATGTATTCTAAAATATCAACCTTTGATTACAGATATCAAGTTCAAAATTTTGATGATAAATTTTTTTAAGGGGGATTCCAATATTTTGAAATAATGAATATGTTACATAGAGTAGAAAATACGAAACACCCAATATAATTGAACCACAAAATATTATTATTTAAATTTTTATAACTTAGTCATTAAATAGGAGGGTATAAATATGATTAAAGTTTTTTTGAAATATATATATATATAAATAAATATTCTGATTAATACAAATGTATTGATTAATTCTTATGAAACAAGCGTACAATTTTTTGTAAATCCATTTTTTCTTCAATGATATGTATTCTTCAAAATTTGGTTTTTATTAATTTTTTGTGAGTGAATAATATAATTAATTTATAAAAAATTAATAAATTGTATTTTATAAAATTAATATCATTTTTTAAATTAGAAAATCAAATTTATCTTATTGTAAAATTTTGATATTTTCTCAAAATTTTGATTTATCAATGAATAGTGAACATAATAATTTTTATTGAAAAGTGTATTTTCTTTTAAAGGATCCACTAAGTAATATTATATTTTGGATTATTTTAAAATTTTCATTAGTTCTAATTTATTGAAAATAATCAAATTATTGTTTTAAACATAATTTTATAATTTAATTTAGTATAAAACCCATTTATATTTAAAAAGGGTATTTTTTTGAAAAATTGGGTTTCATTGCATTTTTTATGTATTATTTTAAATTAAATTCTGTCAATTATATCTTTTTAATTTAAAATAGTGATTCAATATTTTAAATCATTATTTTTGGGTTTGGAAAATAGATTTATTTTATTTTTAGTCATTATAAATAGTAATCATAGTAATGTTTGTTACTAAGGTAAAGGATAAATTGGGTAATTAACGTTAAAAGTAAAATGATAAGGACTAAAAATGACACTATCAAATGGTTAGATCTTATTTTATGATTATATATAATCCATAATTATACAAAGTTATGATCTATATCATTTTATTTCCATTTTTATGTGATTATGACTTTTATAATATTTTAAGTAAAGAAAAGTCAAAAATATCACACTCTTGTTCTTAATAACTATAATATTTTTAAAATGGGGATAACCAGAAGATATGTTCAATTAACATTATTATTTTTGAAATATAAATGATTTATATTCATCATGGTAATTTATTTTTAAATTTTAGTAAAAAAATAATTACTTTAAAAGCTTACATAATATTGATGCAATAATTATTCAATTAATGGGAAATTAAATAAATGATATTAAAAAATTAAAATTTCTCTAATTTAAAAAAATTAATGTGACATATTAATTCAATAGATAAAAATAACATTTTAGGTATTTATTAAAATATTTTATTTTAATTTCATTTGTTTTATTGATGTTATAAAATTCAAGGAAAATAAATAGTTCTATAATTGATATAATTGATATTTAATGAAACAAATATTTTATTAAATGATGTAAAATTGATAAAAATCATATATTTTGAAAATTTATTAATATATGGTTTAAATTATAAACCATGTTCAATTTATGGGCCTTTTTTCATTTATAGTAACTATCATGACCCTTAAAGTGTAAAAAAAACGTTGTTGTCCTGGTTAGTGTGAAAATGGTTAATAAAGATTAAAACTAAATGTTAAGGGTAAAAATATTGTTAGAACTTGTCCAAATTTATTTTTATGAGAGTAATTATACTCAAGCTCATCTTATGTTTGAATAGTGTCAATTTTGATCTATTTTTATATCAAAATTCATTTATATTAAATTAATATTATAAGAGATTCCAAGAATGCCCCTCCCCTATCTTATAAAAGGGAACCTCTTCTTATCATTTCATCACACCTAAAGAAAAATTTGGTTTCATGACCCATCCAAGAGGGGTCTGGGCATGACTACCTGAATCTTGACTCCAATAGGCCAAGGGCAGGGGACTATCACTAAGTAGGAATATCCCACAAATGGGATGCATTTTCATAAGTACTTGTACACATGCATGCATCTCCATTCCCAAAATGATAAAATGTAAAAAAAATAAGTATAAAATACATGCATACACTAATATACCAACCATAAAGTATCATCATTATCATCAAAAAAATTTATTCAGGAAGAAAAAAGGGAACAGACCAAGAAGATGGAAAAAACAAAACAAGAGACCAGAAATAAGGCAAATGGGGACTAGGGGGTCTAAAGTAATGTAAACCGAGAGCATATCCTCTTATCAAAGTAACCCCCCATGGGTTTCAAGAAATTTATTGAAGGGAGACAAGTGATGTTGGATCCTAGGCTCTCTATTGACGCAAGATAATCTGCAACTCTGTTCCCCTCCCGCCATGTGTGGGTCACCCTAACATTATGTAGGAGGGTGTGGAATTTCCTAACCGTGTAGGATATTGACCAAGGTGTATGACCGTTACCATTCATAGAATTATGAAGAATTAATGAATCGGTCTCTTCTTGAGTGATCGCAATTTCCCTCTGTTCTCAAAGGGATAGTTCTGTAAGCAGATCTTTGGCTTCTTCTTGAAGTGGGGTGACCTTCCCATAAAAATCAGTGAATTCCAACACAACCTACCGCACATTTCCTAAACCACACACCCTCCTCTCATATCACCCATCAGACATGAACCGTCAGAGTTGAGCTTGTATCCCGAGGTCGTAGGGCGCCAGCATATCCATTTCCCATGTGGCCTGTTATGAGAAGGATTAACCAGAAGAGCACTTACCTACAGCAACTTCAACGAGGGATCCTACTTCTAGTTTTGGATGAGAGTGACCAGTTCCAACAGCAGATTATGCATGCGCGTGATAATGGATCTTGTAGTATGAATGGAACCTTCGAAGCGGGCTTGGTTCCTGGCGCACCACATGCACCAACACCCTGTATTGAAAATGGTAGATTGTGCCATCCTTTCCATGTATTAAAGATTCATCATGTAGAACCACCTATCTAGGAAGGAATCATCACCTTGAAGACCATAGGAGAACACTGTGGGGTTCCAAAGAAAGACCATACATTGTGGGCCCACTTTCTTTCGAAGAACAGGTGGATCGTGCTATCTTCCCACTAGCTACGACAGTAGTGACATATGGAGGCCAGACTGATAACTTCCTTCTTGACTTGCCTATGCATAGCCACAATATGATTTATAATCCTCCATGTTAGTAAATTGTATTTGGAATGGATCTTCTTGCCCCAAATAGTGGTGTTCTAGGTATCGTAAGGGCCCTGCGAAGCTGATATCCTGCGATAATCTTTCCCACCCATTCCAGCGATGGTTGCTAGTGCTCTGAAGGAGCTCCCAACCTTGTGTTTCTTTGATCATAGCCCCGATCCGGCCTTTTTTGATCCTTAACAGTTGCCGATGACATCTCCCAATCTTTCTTGGACGGCTTTCTATTTTAGGGATGTGGTGTGCAGCTCGACTTCTACCCAGTAGCCCATTTTCCCTGAAATCCGTCTGATCTCCCCATCGGTGTCATAGGATGGCTCTTTTAATTATTTTGAGTTTCATCCATTGGCGTTCAATGATGTGGTGTACTGCCTCAAGTGGACCCTTGTTGCACAATTTGGAGCTGTGAAGCCGTATCTCCCGGTCTTCAGGCATTTCGTGGATTCCTGGGGGTTGCAGGATCAGGTGTGAATTTCCTCCATCCATTGGAATTATTTCTTGTATAGTTATGGATTCAGAATAGGATTTCATTAATGCGTGATGTTTTTCTCCTTGGTCCTTTGGTCATTGGCGCTTTAACCTATCACAGTGGTTAATGGATGCCCATTGTGGGAAGGAGAGTACCTGAGCTGTAGTCTGGGTCTATTTCCCGGAGCTCCCTCTACCTTTTCAAAATGGTGATTTCCTAAAGGCCATTGGGGATTATCTAGGGGTTTTCTTTGCATGGATTCTTGAACCCGATGTAGTGAGGCTTTACTGGAAGCTCGGATCTATATGGAGATGGACATATCCCTCCCTCTCCCGGACATTATCTCCTTGAAAGTGCAAGGCTCGGTGGATTGGAGGTAGGACCTAGTCTTCCTAGTGTTCCCCAGGTATTGCACTTCATGCACTCTCCAAGTACATTCTGCTCATCTTTGTAGAAACCACAAGCATGGCGGTCAGAGTCACCCCTCTCAGCCCTCCCCCTATGATGTTCCACCACCTTCAGATAATCGTGGGCTTGAATATTCCTAGGTTGAACCTTAAGATTTGATTGAGGCCTAGCCAGTCTCCCTTGTCCTGTAAAATAGGCTTCTACCTCTTAGTCCCCCTCCATCTGCTATATCTAACTATCAGAAGTTGGTGTGTTGTGATCTTTTGGCCTCCTCTGTGGCCCAGGTGTTCTTTGGTTTCTTTTTCAACCCAATTCAGTTTCTTTCGGGAGGTATCCTACTGGAAAGAGTCCTGGGTCACCCCCTTAGGCTCTCAGTGCCTCATAGGTTTCCCTCGCCAGCAGATAAAGGATCCTCTAGTGCTCTTGGATGGCCTAAGGATACCAATTCAGTGTTGTTCCTTCTACCTTTGGTTGATTTCAGTGTGTATCATTCTTCTAGTGTGCCCTAGTTGGATGTCTTGGAGCCTCTGGTCCATGAGAGACTGAAATCTCAATCTCTCTCCCCACATAGTGCTGTGAGAGGTAAGACCATCAGGATGGATCCCACTGCGGCCCCATTTTCATCACATCACCATGCTTCAAGTCCAGGAGTTTGTACCCATTTCTAATTAAGGAAGATGAGGGAAAATTATTCCTCCCAACTCAGAGAGACTGAGGGGCCTAGGTCCAAATACAAGGCTTTTCTTGTTTAATGTTATCCTTAATCATCTGGAACACCCGAGGTCTCGGAGCCTGGGTGATATCTGACTTCATTTCTACAGAGGTAAGGAAGAACCAAGCGGATGTGGTTGTTATCCTAGAACATAATTAGAAGTCTTCTAAGATTCAGGATTTTTATCTCAAGATCAATCTACATGGGGCCATGCAATTGGATCTGATTAACATGCACATTTGGTTATTCTAGTCAAAGGAAGTCACAGTTGATCTTATCTATTTGGGTGACCAGTTCATCACTATAAAGGGATCGAAGAGTGGGGTTAGTTTGTTGGTTTCTTTCATGTATGGTAGTTGCGACGCTCATGGTCGTGAACGATTGTGGTAAGATCTTAATTCCTTTGATCTGGGGGACTCTACCTATATCGTGGTAGGGGACTTCAACATCATAGATAATCATATGGAGAAGAATGGAATAGGGGAATTTCCTAGGAGGGCTAGCTTGGAATTCACATGCTTCATGGATGAGAATGGTTTACTAGACTTAGGATTCTCTGGTGACCCCTTCACATGGTTTAATAAACAAAAAGAAGGAAGAAGGTGTTGGAGTCGGCTTGATCATGGCCTTGCAAACATCAATGCCATATCTAAATTTCCCAATGCCAATGTCAAGCACCTTATCCATGGTATTTCAGACCACTCTCCATTTTTGGTTTCTGTATCCCCCAAATTGAAGACTTCGGTGAGTTTTAGATACTACCCCTACTGGACCCACACCCCTATCTACAAACAGATTATCAACGAACTATGGGGGGGGGACCGACGTAGGGGAATTTGTGGGTTGTAGTCCACAAAAAGCTACATCATCTGAAATCCGGGTTAAAGGAGTTGGTCAAGGATCTCCCTCACCCTTACCAGAACATGGATTTAATGAAACTGAGTATCGAAAGTCTAGAATCTATTCTAGAAGAGAGTTGGAGCGACCCACTGTTCGAAGATCTCTCTGCTAAAAAACTTATGGGTGAAGATGATCCTCAAACAATAACATGTGGCATGTGAATGATCCAAGATAAATGGGTTGCATGAGGGTGATAGGAACTCAGCCTTCTTCCATGCTTACTTGAAGGAAAGAAGGCGCCCCATGAAACCGAACATTCTACTTGAATATGGGACATTCAGAGATGATAGAGACATAGTGGGAACCATGGAGCATTAATTCTTCATTAATCTCCTAGATGGCCCCAACCCGAGGATGGTCTTGGGGTATCCCAGTGGCAATGTGTCCATATGGGATGCAGTGGTCAAATATGTCACTAACAGGGACAATGTTTGTCTTGAAAGGATCCCTGATGGGGAAGAAATTCAAATGTCCATGATGAATCTCAATCCGTAGAGCGCCCCTTGCCTTGATCGCTTCCCTGGCTCCTTTTACAGGGATTCCTGGGAGGTGGTTATGGATGATATCACTGTTGTTGTTCAGGATTTCTTTCATGGTGGTAGCCTTCTTAGGGTCGCATGTGCTACAACCTTAGTTCTCATACCAAAGGTTGGAGACCCCTCCTCCCTCTCACACTATAGACTAGTGAGCATGTGTAATTTCTCCTACAAAATCCTAGCTAGTATCATCACCTTGAGGCTATCCAAACTCCTTCATCAGTGGACTTATATTGAATAACATGGATTTGTTAAGGGACGGTCAATAAAAGAGTCTATTGGTATGGCTCAAGAACTTCTGAGAGATATTAATACAAATATTCATGGCTCGAACATGGCTATCAAATTGGATATGAATAAGGCATGCGACAGAATAGAGTGGGGATTCATAAATAGAGTATTTTCAGTGATGGGCTTCTTTCATAAGGCCTCGGATCTCATTTTCCTATGCTTCAGCTCCTCCTGGATGGTTTTATCCTTCATGGGAAAGACTCGTGTCTTTTTCAAGGCCACCCGAGGGCTTCGGTCGGGAGACCTAATCTCTCCCAGCATCTTCATTCTTGCATAAGACATGCTTAGCTACCTCATTAATAGGGGTTTATCCAATGGTGCCTTACTCCCTTATTGTAGGAAGTTGAAGATTCTTCAAATTTTCCATTTGATGTTTGTGGATGACACTTTGATTTTCATCAATGGTGGAAGGATATTTGTTAATGGTATTAATAAAAGTTTTTAGTAATATCATTACTAGAGTGGACAAGTTATAAATAATGCAAAAAAGTAACCTTTACATCTCTAACAAGTGTCTTCCTAGTAGGGATTCTCCTCTTTGTAGCAGGCTTGACATGCATTGTGGGTCCTTTCCCACGGATTACCTTGGAACTCCAATTTCTTCAGGTAGACTCAGGATTCGATACTTTGATCATATTGTGAGCAATATCATAGGGAGGGTTCTCAACTAGAAGAATTGTTTCCTTTCCTTCAGGGGGTGGATTACCCTGGTTAATAGTGTATTGTCGGCCATCCCCATTCATGAAATGGCCTCCAATGTTGTACCTAAAGGATTCATCAACCACAGAGTATGATAGTAGGAAACTATAATGTAAATTGGACCAGAATAGAAGCCCACTAAAAGAAAGAGTCTGTAAAATTGAATGAATAATTTATTGAAACTCATCTATAGAAAACCCTACATGAAGGGTAGATTTAGGAAAACTATCTAAATCCGTAGAAGAAAACCACATTCCTATGATCTATCAAAGAACCACTAGTTCCCGATCCACCTAGGATTTTTTCAGGCATCGGTCATCTGCACAAGACACGACACGTGCGGACAAAGCCCATGTTTGGGTGAGTAAAACAATACTCAGTAAGACACCCTAAAACCAAAAAGGAAAGACCACATATTGAACACTATAGGTGAATAGTATAGTCAACTAAACACATGTATATTTATGTAATACTTATACCAAGGATATCCAGGCATACTCATAACCAGCCACAAGGTAAAGAGAAAAGTCACAACAAATCATTAACCACATAATTTTTCTCAAGGTATGATCATTCTGGGAGAACACACTCCTCAAGCCATGTGATGCCCCGAAGTTTATTTCTCTTGTAATAATAATAATATGGTTTTTTTTATTTTATGTAATCCGAATAAAACATAAAAAATGGGCACAAGGAATTTTATTAAATAAAACACCATAGTGTTACATTAAAACAAGATCAAAATGAAATTATGTTAACCAAAGATACCTACAAAAAACCCTATCAGATCCACTAGAAGGCCCCCTAAAGTAACAATGAGACCCAGTAAATAGAGATGCTCCCTCAGGTCAGTCATAATGAAGAACATCACCACAACAATCATGAAAATCATACTAACCATCAGTGGTATAGCAAGCCCCATCTTATTCTATTGTCTTGGGTTTAAGACACCCAAATGCTTAGTTTTATAAGGAATCTACTCGACCATTGCCCTTGGGTGACCTTTGGAGATGTTTTGTGACCATTGAATTCTAACGGAAATAATTATAGTCATTGGTCTTTTTGGTGTTTTAATCAAAAATATCTAATGAAGTTTTTTAAATATATATATAATGTAGTTTTTCAAAACGTTTAAGTTATGAAAATATAACACAACCTCTTATTATGAGATTTTAAAGGACAATAATTTAATATTTTTAATTTCAATTGGATGTTTTTAAAATGAGATGAGGATTTCAAACATCTTTCTAATATTTTAAATATCATGTAAATGTTCTCCTTCTTAAAGCTTAAAACCAAACTATGTCTTTTATTTCTATAATACTAGTATAAAAGTTTTCATTTCAATTTATAACTTTGTATTTTAAAACAATAGTGTTTATAAATAATTTTAGTAAAGACAAAGTATAATTTAATTTATATTCTTTAATATTTTGATTGATATATTATATAGGTTGTTAAAATAAATGTATTTATTTTCTAATGAATTTATAAATTTGAAGGTTGGATTTTATAAAAAATAATAATCCCACTAGGGACATCCCTTTAGTCAGACTAAGGGAGGCAGCTCACTCTAGGTGGCTGATTCTAGCCCTCAGCCTCAACTCAGGTCGGCCTGAGCATGGGCATAGCTTCCTCGAAGGGCACACAAGAGCGCATGAGGGATCAGAGCGCTCCACCATGGGTGTGAGGCCACAGCAGGGTAGGGGTAGGACGAGGCCTGCAGGGGGCGAGAGCCTGTGTATAAGTCCTCCTTTGTGTGTGTGTTGTGATTTATGAGATTATTATTAGAGCTCAAGGCTTAAAAAGAGACAAGAAATCTCTCACCATTTAAATACGGGACCGAAAATTTCAACTAGGATCAAATCTGGACCATTTGATCACGTCGTATGCGATCTGGGCCATTGATTTCAATCCAGAGATCGACCCTTATCATCAGTGGAATACCTCCACGTTTTGGTACACCATCTGATCTGACGCGGATCTATTTTCGGTTGTTCGATATTTTTAAAACATCATGTCAAACCTAGACCATCCGATGTAGCCACAGATCTAATCTGAGTCGTCCATCACTTTTAAAATCCTCAGATGCACCCCAACCATCAGATCAAGGCCGGATCAAATCCTGGTCATCCATTCAATCTCCAGTTTTTTCCTCCTGTGTTTTCTTCTTCTTCTCCACCTTCATTGAACCAATAACCCCTACACAACCTATTTGCACCATTTTTCTTCACCCAAGATAACCGGTGGACCCTCCTTGCCCTCCTTTTTCCACAAAGTTTTACCCATTCATTTAATGTTCCGAATAAGCGTCTGATTTCCAACAGAAGTGTTAAGTATCCTTTTTCTTTTTTATGCATGTTATAGGTTATAAACAACCCAGTTGCAGCCCAAGAATCCCTCATCTATTCTTCTTCCTCCAGCGCCTTCTTCAAGAACCTTCAAGACTTCCCAAGCATCTCCTCCCTCCTCGAACCAAGGTAAGGGATCTAGGTTTCCTTGTTTTTGTGGTTTGATGGCATGTACATATATATTTATACTCATAAAAATATATATTTAAGCCTACAGTTCAGTTAAAACCTTCTCATAAACCGAAACTAAGTCTCCTAAAATTTGAGTCCAAGAAGTGTTATGAACTTGGGGGTTTGCGTAATATATACAAAACATAAATATTTTCTTTGTATACACATGGTTCTTGTACTTTCAGTATATATACAAATACATGTATGATCATATGGCTTTGGGTGAAACCGCTCAAACACCCGACCCTAGGTCTTATGGATTTTGGGTTATGAGGTAGTTTTTTTAAAAATGGGGTTATTATCTTCATGCAACAAAAATTATATACTTTATACATCTGATTGTATATGTACTTATTTATATATGCAATCATATGGTTTTAAAAGAACCTCTATGATGTTTTGGTTTCAATTCCTCTACACTTTGAGTTTCAAATATGAGGTTGAACTTTGTTTTAAACATATGAAATTATATTTTCGTATATGTTTATATATCACATACACGTATTTATATAATTGTATAGTATGTATAACCCACCTTATGGACTAGTTTTAAGTCCCTAAACATTGTAATTCAATGATTTTATTGACATTTTGATAAACATGTATGTGTCTTTTGATCTTGGTGTAAGACCCCTAGGTATACCCTATTGTTCAAAAAAGTTATATGTATGATCGAGTTTTAAACGTTTATAAATTTTTTTAATAAATAAACATTTAAATTTTATTTTATGATTTGGGAATTTTTTTTAATTAATGTGACTAAAATATAAAATTCATATGGATGTCATGGATTTTTGGTTTAAACCCTTTTATACATGATTTATTTTTTTAGATATGTGAAACTATGGGTGTACACATAAAATTTGTTCCTTAATTTTATTTATAATTTAACAAGGTTTTAAAAGGAAATATGAAACATATGTTTAAAAAATATATATTTAGTTTTGTTTAAACACTACTCTTTATATATACCCTGGTCTATAAATAAATTTACCCAACACTCAACCCTAAGTGTAGATATTCCAAATTCTATAATTTTTTTTGTGTTTAGATCATGAGTATTTTATTTGTGGTTTGAAACTTCTATATTCATATGTATAAATCACATATTTTCTTACATATTAAATGGTATTGGTTATGGTTGGGTTACATGATTTATATTTTTGACATTTTGATGTGTTATACAAGAGAATATTTAGCAATAAATGTTTGATCATCTGCAAGATTAAAACCCCACATTAAATGTTAGGTTTGTCTTTAATTAATTATTCATCTAGATGAAATTACAATATGAATTTTGATTAATAAGGTTTTATAGTTTTAATTTTATTGTTGCTTGTGACAAAACTTGTGTTCCTTTTAGTACCTTGGATTTCATCACATATTCCATAGTATGCTTACTATATTTACCATTCAATGACAAATTCATGTAGTTGATATCTTGGTTACTAACCTTTTAATTCATGACTCACCTTATATATATGTAAATGTTAAAGGATTAAATTCAACTACTATGACCAAATATGGATTAAATTAAATTATTCAAGGTGGTATGGGACACTTTGAATAATATGAAATGTTAAATTAAATTATTCAAGGTGGTATGGGACACTTTGAATAATGTGAAATGAGGAAAAAGGAAATATGTGACACTTAAAATGATAAGTAATAAGTAATTTACTAAATCGGAGTGGTATGTGCACTTTTGTTTAGAGAGATGAGGAATGAATTGGACTTAGTATGTGACGGGTGGGTCCTGTTATATCTCCTCGATGCATCAGTAGGTCTCATGAGACAAATTGTGGTCTTGGCGCAAGGCCTTCAAAAAATGATTATTTATGGTCCTGGCATGAGGCCTAGATAGTTTGGTTATGAAGTCTGGCATACGCACTTTCCTCATTAGGGCTATGAAATTCAATCAACACGAAGAATATTCGACTAGTAGAATATTCTTGGTTAAATATTTTATGTACATAAGAACCAGAAGAAGTAAAAGTTATGGCATAGTATTTTTCAGTACTTAGAGCCATTAGCCAGTGCATGTTTCTCAGTATTAAAGGATGAAATTGAAGTTTTTTTTATGTGCAACTCTTATCATGTAATACTCTTAGTTATTAATTTTGTACCTACATTCTCACATGGAATGTATTTTACATATTACCTCATATGAGCATGCCTATAATTGAATCATGATTCCTTGTAATTCTTTTAGTATGCTTTTACTTGTGCACTTATATTTCTTAACCAATTGTTATGGTATGTTTCATGTGTTAAAACATTTTTAATAAAATATTTTATGGAAATTTTAAAGAATATTTTCAAAAGTTATATTGGTTTAATATTCTATTTTTAAACCCCCTTACAGGGCATTCGTATACTCTCCCTACATTTTTAAATGAAAATTTTTTGGTGTCAGTTTTCAGCTAAAGAAGCTTGACAGAAGTTCCTGGTTTCCCAGAACCTGAACCGAATTCGATCCTCTGTATGGGACATGATGTGTAATTTATCAATGCATGTTTTATTAAAAACAATTACACATCATGATTCAAGGCACCAGCTCCGAGTATTATAGGGTTGGGTCCCCACAGTTGGTGTCATAGGATTCAGTTTAGATAACTCTGGAAAACCAAAATTGAAAATTTTACTTAAGCCTTACTAAATATAGTTTTCTTAATTTTCAAATGGAAAACGAAGGTACTAGTCTTTTGTATCTTCCTATTGAGGCCCTATAAATGAAAATTTCCATAGCCAATCATGAAAACTTTGTAAACTATGCCCATATTCATATGATATGAAAACACCTCTACAATGTGTCCTACTCTCCCAAGGTACTTCAACTCCACCGAGGAGTGAGTTTGTACTATCTTTTAATGATGAAAACCCAATTTCCATCCTACACACATCATGGGAAATAATTCAAAGGACTTTTTAGATGCTTCACCGCATCGGAATGAATCTCATCCCTCATGGCCTTCCAAGAATTTGCAGCAGCGGGAGACCTCTGTGCGGCATATATGTGTCAAGTCTTGTCCTATGGCCATTTTGGTCAAGTAATAGACTTTAATATTCTTGAATTTGAAGCCTCCCATTTTGTGTACATACATCATGTACATACTAATGTCTCTCATTTATACACCCCTCATTTCATACTCTGGAGACACCATAAGTGCACCCATGATATTGAACCAGACTGCTTGGGTTGCATATGGTTCATGTAGATTGAGAGTTTTGAAATTGTTTTGGAGATTCATGTAACTGGGAACTGGATAAATTGTTAGTCCTAGGTGTTATGTATCGGTTGTTTATGAAAATATAATTTGTTATTTCTTCCTCCTTATATATTTTCAGTGTTTTTGTTTCACTGGTTGGACTTTCATAAAATCTTTCTGATGGAAGGACAAACCCACATCTTATCTCTTCCCATTGAGATACTAGAGACCATCATGGTCAATACCTATGCAGAAGAGTACCTTCCATTCGCAAAACTGGGAATAACGTGCAAATATCTTTACGAGATATCGAATAGTTTGTACATTCTCTGTTCATGTGAAGAGAATGCTTACATCTACCACCATATAGCCAATTCTCAACTTACTGATTGTAGATGAAGGGGAAAGTACCAAGAAGGCATTTTCCTATGCTTCACACAATTTCAAAATGTCACAGCCAAGGTAAGGTTTCAAGATAATTCCTTGGAAGGGGACCTACATGTAGCCTACATGTACCAGATCTTGAGTATCAATTTGTATGACCATGTCGATGTCATTGACATTCTCAAACAAGAGACGGTTCGACGAGTCCTTAGTGTGTTTGTCCATTCAGAAATCTTTCATCTCTCTACCATTCAAGCCTCCCTCTGGAAGCCTGAGTGTACACAGCATGAGTTCAACCCATACTGTCTAAGGTGTGTATGGGCCAAGGAAATAGAAGAGTTGAACACCAACTTGGGTATTCATATAGCCTTAACTGAGGATCCTCCACAATGGAGGATGTGGTAAAGAACGTCAGGGAGTATTCCTTAGTATGGTTGTAGGAATTGAATTGCAAGGAAACAATTTATGTTAAGTGGGGGACAATATGACACCCTGATGTTTATTTCTCTTGTAATAATAATAATATAGTTTTATTTTATTTTATGCAATCTGAATAAAACATACAAAATGGACACAATGCATTTTATTAAATAAAACACCGTAGTGTTAAATTAAAACAAGATCAAAATGAAGTTATGTTAACCAAAGATACCTACAAAAAACCCGATCAGAGCCACTATAAGGTCCCTTAAAGTAACAACAAGACCCGGTAAATAAAGAATCTCCCTAGGGTCAATCATAATGAAGAACATCACCACAAAAATCATGAAAATTGGACTGACCATCAGTGGTATATCAAGAACCATATTATTCTTTTTTATTGGGTTTAGGACACCCTAATGTTTGGTTTTATAAGGAATCTACCTGACCGTTACCCTTGGGTGACCATTGGAGATGTTTTTTGAACGTTGAATTCTAAGGGCTATAATTCTAGCCATTGGTCTTTTCGGTGTTTTAATCAAAAATATCTAATGTAGTTTTTCAAAAAATATCTAATGTAGTTTTTCAAAAAATTTAAGTTATGAAAATGTAACACAACCTATTATTATGATCTTTTAAAGGACAATAATTTAATATTTTGAATTTCACTTTAATGTTTTTAAAATGGGATGAGGATTTCAAACATCTTACAAATATTTTAAATATATTTTAAATGTTCTTTTTCTTAAATCATAAAACCAAACTATGTTTTTGATTTCTATAATATTAATATAAAAGTTTTCATTTCAATTTATTAATTTGTTTTTAAAACTATAGTGTTTATAAATAATTTTAGTAAAGATGAAGTATAATTTAGTTTATATTCTTTAATCATTTGAAGTTTAAATAAAAGTCACATTTTATAAAATTTAAGATATTTTATAGGTATTTAAAATAAATGTATTTATTTTCTTATGACTTTTTAAATTTGAAGGTTGGATTTTATAATAAAAATTATCCCACTAGGGCCAGCCCTTTAGACGGGACAAGGGAGGCAACTCGTGCTAGGCGGCTGAGCCTAGCCCTCAGCCTCAGCTCAGGCTGGCCCGAGCGTGGGCATAACTTCCCCGAAGGGAACATATGAGCTCATGAGGGATCATATCACACCACCATGGGCACGAGGCCACAACGGGGCAGGGGTAGGCCAAGGCCAGTGGGGGTGGGAGCCGGTGTATAAGGCCCATTTTGTGTGTGTGTTGTGATTTCTGAGCTTATGCTCGGATCTCATGTCTTATAAAGAGCTGAGAAAATTCTCACTATTTCGGTGTGGGATGGAAAATTTCCACTGGGATCAAATCCAGACCTTTGGATCACGTCATGCGTGATCTGGGCTGTTGATTTTGATCTAGAGCTCGACCCTCAATTGCTGCAGAATACCTCCGTGTTTTTTTACACCATCCGATTCGACACGGATATAATCTCGGTCATCTGAGATTTTTAAAACATCATGTCGAACTAGGGCCATCCAATCTAGCCACAGATCTAATTCGAGCCTTCCGTCACTTTTAAAATCTGTAGATGCACCCCAACCATTGGATAAAGGATAGATCAAATCCCAGTTGTCCAATCAATCTTTGGTTTTTCCTCTCACGTTTTCCTCTTCTTCTCCTCTTTCATTGAACCAGTAACCCCTACACAACCTATTTGCACCGTTTTTCTTCACCCATGACAGTTGGTGGACCCTCTATGCCCTCCTTTTTTCACACAGTTTTCCCCAGTCATTTAATGTTCCATATAAGCATCGGATTTCCAACGGCCTCATTAAGTATCTTGTTTGTTTTTTATGCATGTTATAGGTTATAAACAACCCATTTGGACCCTAAATATCCCTCATCTATTCTTCTTCCTCCAGTGCCTTCTTCAAGAACCTCTGAGACGTCCCGAGCCTCTCCTCCCTCCTCGAACCAAGGTAAGGGATCTAAGTTTCCTTTTTTTGTGGTTTGATGGTATGTACAAATATATGTATACTCATAAAAATATATATTTAATCCTACAATTTAATTAAAACCTTCTCTTAAACCGAACCTAATTCTCCTGAAATTTGACTGCAAGAAGTATTATGAACTTTAGGGTTTGCATAACATATAAAAAACTTAAATATGTGCTTTATATACACACTTATGGTTGTAATTTGTGTATATATACAAAAACATGTTCAATCATAAGGCTTTGGGTGAAAACCCTCAAACACCCGACCCTAGGTCTTATAGATTTTGGGTTATGAGGTAGTTTTTTTTTTAAATGGGGGTATTATCTTCATGAAATATATATTATATACTTTATACATCCAATTATATATATACTTATATATATATATACAACCATATGGTTTTAAAAGAACCTCTATGATGTTTCGGTTTCAAGTCCTCTACACTTTGAGTTTTAAAGATGAGGATGAACTTTGTTTTAAACATATGGAATTATATTTTCATATATGTTTATATATCGTATACACAAATTTATATAATTTTATAGTATGTATATCCAACCTTCTATACCATTTTTAAGTCCCTCAACATTGGACTTCAATGATTTTATCAACATTTTGATAAACATGTTTGTGTCGTTCGATCTTAGTGTAATACCCCTATTTATACCCAATTGTTCACATAAGTTATATGTGTGATCGAGGTTTACACTTTTATAAAAAAAATTAATAAATAAACCTTTAAAATTTTATTTTATGATTTGGGAACTTTTGTTAATTAATGTGACTAAAATATCAAAGTCATATGGGTGTCATGGATTTTTGGTTTAAACCCATTTATACATGATGTATTTTTTTAGATATGTGAAACTTTGGGTGTACACATAAACTTTGTTTCGTAATTTTATTTAGAAATTTCCAAGGTTTTAAAAGGAAATATGAAACATGTGTTTTAAAAATATATATTTAGTTTTGTTTAAACACTACTCTTTATATATACCCTGGTGTATAAATAAATTTACACAACACTCAACCCTAAGTGTAGATCTTCCAAATTCTATACTTTTGTTGTGTTTAGATCATCAGTACTATATTTGGGGTTTGAAACTTCTATATTCATATGTATGAATCACTTATTTTCTTACATACAAAATGGTATTGGTTATGGTTGGGTTACATGATTTCTATTTTTGACATTTTGATGTGTTATACAAAAGCATATTTAGAAATAAATGTTTGGGCATCTGCAAGATTAAAACCCCACATGAAATGTTTGGTTTTTCTTTAATTAATTATGCATCCATATGAAATTACAATATGAATTTTGATTAATAAGGTTTTATAATGTTAAGGTTATTATTTCAGTTGATAAAACTTTTGTTCCTTTTAGTACATTGGATGTCATCACATATTCCATAGTCTACTTACTATATTCACCATTCAATAACAATGTCATGTAGTTGATATCTTGGTTATTAACCTTTTAATGCATGACTCACCTTAAATATATGTAAATGTTAAAGGATTAAATTTAACTACTATAATCAAATATGGATTAAATTAAATTATTCAAGGTGGTATGGGATACTTTGAATAATATGAAATGTTAAATTCAATTATTCAATGTGGTATGGGACACTTTGAATAATGTGAAATAAGGAAACTAGAAATATGTGACACTTAAAATGATAAGTAATAAGTAATTTACTAAATTAGAGTGGTATGTGCACTTTGATTTAGAGAGATGAGGAATTCGTTGGACTTAGTATGTGATGGGTGGGGCCCTCTATAGCCCCTCGATGCATCTGTAGGTCTCATGAGAGAAACTACGGTCTTGGTGAAAGGTCTTGACAAAATGATTATTTATGGTCCTGGAACGAGGCCTGGATAGTATGGTTATGATGTCTGGAATATGCACTTTCCTCATTATGGCTATGATATTTAATCAACCAGAAGAATATTCGACTAGTAGAATATTCTTGGTTAAAGAGCTTATGTACATAAGAACTAGAATAAGTAAAAGTTATGGCATAGTATTTATGCAGTACTTAGAGCCTTTAGCCAGTGCATGTTTCTGAATAGTAAAGGATGAAATTGGAGTTTTTTTATGTGCAACTCTGATCATGTAATACTCTTAGTTATTAATTGTGTACCTGCATTCTCACATGGAATGTCTTTTACTTCTTACCCTGTATGAGCATTCCTATAATTGAATCATGTTTCCTTGTTATTCTATTAGTATGCTTTTACTTATGTACTTATATTTCTTAGACAATTATTATGGTATGTTTCATGTGTTACAAAATTTTTAAGAAAAGGTTTTATGGAAATTTTAAAGAATGTTTTCAAAAGTTATATTGGTTTAATATGTTATTTTTAAAACCCCTTACTAGTCATTCGTATGCTCACCCTACATTTTTAAATGAAAATTTTTAGGTATCAGTTTTCAGCTGAAGAAGCTTGACAGAAGTGCCTAGTTTCCCCAAACCTGAACAAAATTCGATCCTCTATATGGGACATGATGTGTAATTTATCAGTGCATTTTTTAGTAAAAAAAATTACACATCATGATTCAAGGCACCGGCTCCGGGTATTCTGGGGTTGGGTCCTCACAAGCCATGATGTCTTCAGAGACTCTTGAAAAGAGGTCCTACTAATTTGGGCCTCTACCAAAGGTAAAATACACTTGTCAAATATTATAATATATAGATAGGGGATCCTTCTTAGAGAACACCAACAACCCTATCGATACAGACAACCAGATGAAGGACTAACACCCTATGCTCAGAGGTCACATCAATTCACAAAAAAATCAATTAGGGGTGATAGAGTACCACTCCAATCCCTGTAATGGATACCATAACTCTATCTGGGATGTGTCCTATAGAGAGGACTTCTATCCAGTGATGTGGACACAATTCCATACTAAACCCTCGAGGAAAGAACCAAGGGAAACTCTCCACCTATACTGGACTAAGATAAAAAAAACCCCACTAAGATATCTCAAAAGTACCACCACATAATAAGGGTACCTACACCATAGAAAACTCATCAAAAGGACCTTCCATTTGAATGTTATAACAATTTAAGTGAAAAATTCTGGCCCGGGTTCGGTTTGGGTCCGGCCCACTTGTTCGCTGGCCCCAACCCGTTGGGCTTGGCCTGCTAGACCACTGGACCCAGCCCCCTGGCCTCATTCATGTGGACTAGACCCCTTATCCAACACATGGACAACCCATCCACATGCTCCCAGTTGATGCGGCACCGCCGCAGTCAACACGGGGGACCACCGCATCCTCGGCCTCTACCGCCGTAGATTCCACGCTGACCCATTCACGTATGTGGCCCCTTGTTGTCATGTCCCCAATCACTGCTCACATTCATGTACTCTACCTTAGGAAATCCCTATGGTATCCCTTCCACCTCAAGCTTCTCCTAGACCTAGCCCCCCATTGGGTCGCGTGTTGCCTCCACTGCCGATCGCCCTACCAACGACCCATTGTCTGCCTCATGCTCCACCTGAACCCAACCGGAGCCACTACTCTGGCCGCCACTTTACTCTGTCGTAAACCACTGCCTCAGGTGATTCTCACCATGCCTTCTCCATCGCACCTCTATGATTTCATTTCAGTGTTGGATCCCTGGTCTTGGATTTTTGCACCATGAATCTAAGGGACAATTGATCCTCTGATATTATTTCCCAAAGAACGAGTAATGCAGAAAGATTGGGGGAAAGAGATAAATGCACAGGAATTCCCAAAGAATAGATATTGTCCTTGATTATGTTGGCCTCAATCCGTTCATGTTATAATGAAGAACATAAAGAAAATAAAATGAATCTTTAACAGAATCATCTCTGATAATCAACCCACATAAATTATCCATCCTGCAAGAATGATCAAACCATAGATCAATCTATTCAGGGGTTGTTCCGCATTCATCATCAAATTTAAGAATGGGGAACAAACAAAAAAGAAACATCAACCTAACTAGAATTTGGATCGAGTTTTGATAAAGGGAGAAGCTTTTTTGTTGTCATTCATTGATCCATCGAATCTGAGGTTCGACGATCTTTGGTTCATCAATTCATCGTCGTTCGTTGAAGAGGGCTCCTTTTCCTTACATTAGAGGATTTCTAGGGTTATGTTGTGACCCTATATTTTTTAATATAGGCAACATTAAAAGGAAAACTAACATTTTCTTAAAATAAATTATATTTATTAAATATTTTAATGACATTTACGTCTAAAATATAACTTTCACATTCGACCAGTGTCAGCCGATGTTAGGCCCTACCTAAGGTAAAGTCACTATTATGAACACAATAGTGCCCTCAGATTTATGATCTAGACACCCTTTTAAAATTTATTCTAGTTTTAAAGAAAAACCTCATGTGTGCCTTATTAAAAACTGAACATCATTCAATGAATTTTTCCTGGCACACCAGGACTCGGAATAACACGTCGTCTCGACGCTTGGTCTCTTAATTTTCCAAATTAATTTATAAAAATAAAACCAGGGAAAATTTGAGTCATTACATTTGGCTACACAAATACATGACCCAATACCATCATAAAATCTCTAGACATAATCTAGAGGTCTTATTTTTGGAATAATACCGACCTTAGAGGGCTTAATGTTTGAAGAAAAGAAGGTTCATTAGAGAAGAGGTATTGTTATTAACATATCATTTTTGTTTTATTTCTTCTTCCATATATTTCAAATATTCTCAAAACATGATGATATAAAAAAATAAATGTCTCCCATAAACTTATATGTTATTATATTAATTTAATAACCTATATCCATCTCTGTCCTCTATCAAATGGGAAAGTAATCCATCATTCGTGTGTACATCGGACTATCTCCTCACGGACCGATGTAATTTGTTTTCCATCACCACCTCTCAAGGATGGTTATAATGATGGAATTAATTTTTATATATGATATTAATGAAATATTTATCATTATAAAAATATAATATAATATTTAATTTCTTACCTTTCCATTAAATTAAGAATGATAACATCATTTTTCCGTACGTTTGGACTACCAACTCCACATAGCGATGTGATTATTTTTTCATAAAAAATCACATGAATGATATATAAAAGTATTTTTAAAGAATTAATATGTTATTTATTAAATAATTACCAATATATTAATATAAAATAATATTTAACCTTTTTCATAATGATCATTGAAAAATGGAAACGTTACTCATGCGTACGCACGGCCTACCATTTCCATGATTGTAACGTAGTTCATTATTCATAACCATTTTTTATGATTGGTTTTAAAAGTATAATTGATCTATAAAATTTATAATTATGTCATTATTATTACTCTATAGATGATTTCATGGTTACCCCTTTGTCCACGGTCAACACACCAAATCTTTTTTCAAATTACGGACCGAACATTCTCAAAATAACCAAGGTGGACTTAAAATTATATAATTAAATATACCAATGTAATAAATTAAAAAAATTGTCTAAAGATAATTAATAAACCTAGAAAAATGTTTTCAAATAAATAAATAATTGATATAATTTTATTATATAAGAGTTAAAGTAAATACATGAAAATTTTGGACTCGAGCTAAGGGAGTTGGTCTAAATTTCTTTTTGTTGGGGAATATTTTAATGTTATGCGCCTAATTTCTTTTATATGGTGTATATATTATAATTTTACTTAAGTAAAAGTATGCTCAGTACCTGAAAATTCCTAGTTTTATAATTTTACATGTTATATCTTGAATATTTTATATTTCATGATATTTTATGTTGAAACTTGAATTATTTCATCCAAGCGGGTTTGACTTGAATATTACCAAGTGGTAAAAATATTCTTAACATGATTTACTTTCATTGGGTTATAACTATTCTTTATTGAATTTTTTCATCCATGATTATGTTAGAATTGATATATAAATTTATTTATTATATATTTCCACCTTTTGTGTGGATTCATATTTGTTACACGTAATCAATTCTTTTATTAATTCTAAATTCAATTATATGATCTTTGTAAGGGTTATTAATATCAAATTATCTTTATTTGGGACATATGTTGATGTTATGAACCAGAATTATTTTATTATATGTATATACTACCCATTTGATATGTTATATCATGAATATAATTATGTTTATGATATTTAAATATACATTTTTCATTATTATTTCACAAGGCATATGATTGAAAAGTCACCAAAGTGGAAAATATTTTATGTTAAAATCTCATTTCCTTTTGATATAGTTTATGTTCAAGTTCCATTGGGGGAAATTAAATAGTATTATTTTATTAAACCACATATATTTTATTATCCTCTAGTAGTGAATTTGGATTACATGTTTGGTTTCCATTTCCCACTTGATTTAATAAGGAATCATAAATAATATTCTTTGTATGTGCTATTGATCTTGTATATTCTTTTAGATCGTAAATTTTAACCTCATATATCCATGTTTTCTAAAATGTTTTCTAAAATGTTATTTTATAAAAATTAATGATTTATTAAAGAAATTTACATGATATTTTACCTTATTTTAAAAGGTTTTAAAAGGTAAATTTCTTAATGTTTTCCAAATGGGTCACTTTAGACTCTTTTTTCAAAATGTTAAAAAGGAATGGTTGTTTTTAAAATTTAAAACATGAATGGATTTTCCATCCATCATGAACATTATTTTATTTGAATCTTATTTTATTTGTCTCCAATGTTATTTTAAATGAAAATTATTTCCACAATATTTTGTGAATTTTTAATTTTTAAAAGTGATTTTCAAATTTAAATGGTTATTTTTCTCAAGATTGATTGTAATGATCTTGTAATGGTATTTCCATTCATCAAAATCAAAAACCCTTGATGTTACTTATGTTACATTGGAGATATTTTGTATTGATACCATCCTCATTATTTCTCTTGATGGATTATGATTGTTTCGAATATATTTTCATGGATATTGTTACTTTCTAATGAGTTAATAATGTTATGAAAGGAATAATGGACGTTTCTATAAATTTTATATTGAAATGAAAGCTCAATATTTATTTTTTTTATGGTTCTTTGGAATTTTTTATAATTATGGATGGTTCTATTATGAATTAGGGATGGGTAGTTTGTTATAAACTAATGATGGGAGGTTATGTTATAACCAAAGACAGGTGGATCCATGATAGCCCTCCAATTTATTGGGTAAGAAAGTTGATTGTATGGTTATTTCATTTATAATAGTTATTTTAAGAGTTATGCGAAAATGGTTTCCCAAGTTACCTATTTATTTTATCTATTCTTGTTATAGGTTTTTATAGAAATCTTATGATTTATAAAGGTAATATAACGAGTTTTTGTTTAAGTAAAATTATTTGTTACTTATTATGTGTGAAAATAAATAGGTTTTTAATGATTCCTTAAATGAAGATTTGCATCACTTGGATCATGATTATTTATTCAAATTAATATTTACTTTCTTAAATCCTTATTTCACGTTTCACAATTTATGATATATGTATTTATGGGTATGAGTTCACTTATATTATCCTCATGAGATATGAGTATATCATCTTACCCTTATTATCATCTTGTACTCACTAAGTACATTCAATTATTAATGCTTATTCTTACCCTTACTAAGTATTTGATCTCACATTTCTTATGTTTACTTTTTCCCAGGTTATGAAGAATGATAAAAAATTAGTTGTGTTTAGAAAGGTTTTATATATGGAGAATTTTATGGGATATAACATAGATCTTTATGAACCAGTTGTTTATGAATCCAATTTGTTAATAGTTTTCCAAAATTATCTAAAACATTAAACCTAAAAGTTATTTGGGAATTTAAGTGATCCAATATTTCCTTTTGGTATTGTTAGGTTTGGATAGAGAAAAATGGGTTACATTTATCAATATCAAATCCATAAATTTAAAGATTATTTTTTTAGCACCAGATATGGGAGTGAGAGTTTAGGTCTTTTACACATACTCAGTATCCTATGGTTACTTGATGTCTTATAAAATGGTATAATATGAAATTACATGCATCAAAATGATGTAGCTGGTGAACATAGGTATAGAGATACATGCGTCTGTTAGAGATCACACCAAATAACATTATATCTTGAATTTAATTGATGTTTTATTATAGGACACTCTTCATATACATTTTTGAAATAGGGTAGTAATATTTTTTATCAATTCTACAATAGAATGTGGGGTCACACTTTTTGGTTGACTGAATGAGTATTGAGTTTGACTCAAAGAGATTCTCTAAAAATGTTTCATATTTTATTCAAAATATGTATTAGATGGGGATTCATAAGTTATTGCAAACTATATAACACAAAGTGACATTGTTGAAATATTTCCCAAAGTGTTTTGGAAATATCAAAAATATTTTTGGATATGGTTTCACAAGTTACTATATATGATACAATATAAAGGTGAAATGGGACAAAGTCTATAAGGATTTATTGAAAGTGGTACCTTGATAGGGATATGCACTAAATCTCACATATCATAGTGTATGATATGTATATATCATAGTGTATGATATGTATATATCATAGTGTATGATATGTATATATCATATGGTTTGACATGAATGGATTTAAGGAATATCATATGCTGAATTTAAAGGCATATTATAAATCATGTTATAAAGATAACATGCTACTACCTTTATCGGTCAGATGATAAGTGTTATCATTTAAGTATTATCCCTATATTGGCTATAATTAAATATTAAAATTTTGGAATATGAGACATTAGGAATAATCAAAACAATATTTATTTGATAAATGATTAGTTGGTCGACAATTACAAAGTTATAACTGAAATCTATTTACTCATGCATTGTAATATGTTGATAAATGTATGGAACTCTAGGAGAAACCAAGATGATCTATATAAGGAAATAATCACTATGATATGGTGATTGTTCAAGCCCACCTTACTTTATTCACCTATCTTTGATGTTATCTTCCTTTTTCTACATTATCCTTCGAGAGGCACTAATATGTTGTTGGAGATATGAGGGTCCTACCCATGTGATGGGTGATTCAGCTTCAATGCATGGATATATTTACACAACCTAACCCACTGGGCCCACCTAGCATGTGGTAAGTTGAGTGTGTCACCCCAAGACCACCTCAAATAATCCAAGGACTGGCGATTAGAATTGATTAGTTATATCACATAGATGGTATGCCTTAGACTAATTCACATGTACGTATGCACATTATCTCTATACACTAGAGAGAAATGTGGAAAAGTAAAAAAATAGAATAATAAATGCATGGATAGACTCTAAAAACACATAAAATAGTAGGATAGGATATAACCAAAGTACAAGGGATAAAATACAATCCTAGTAACGAGAAAATAGGTCATTCCTGACAATCAATGAGAGTAGACCCTACAACTTCAACCATTGAGCACCATTAAGCATCATCTGTACCACGACCACCTAGATCTATGTCAAATATCCTATCATATGTATAAGAACCAACATCTATAGGAAGATCCCATGTAGGTGTTAGTATATACATGCCCAGTAGTACACTTTGTAATCACTAGTAAATAAGTCATCAAATGTAATTTATCTAAAAAAATAGGTTATAGAAGAAATAACCTAGATATACTTAAAGAAATAATCAAGCCACAGATTATATTTTCAATCTTAAAATCCAATCGAAAGAATATGAAAGCTTTTTTAATGTTCATGTATTTCCCACATAAATTCTTGAAAATAATATTAGAGGACCTGCACTTCACTAATAGATTTCTCATCCAAAGGAGTACCAACTCCAACAGAGGACCTGCACCCTTACATAGCTCTTAGATGGGGGGATACCAGCTCCACAAATAGAGGATCTAAACCCCAAAAGTGTATGGGGGAGTTCCAACCCTACTTTTTTATTGGATATGGGAGACCCGCACCCTAACAAAGACCCAATATCAGGGAAGTATCAAACCCACCACCAACTTTGATTATTTCACCTGTACTCTCTCATCGACTAAACATTTTTGGGAGAGGTGACTTTCTTGCACCAACTTGCTTCACAACTCTAATTTCATCGCTACAGCCATAGTCTCATCATATGCAGAATTCTACATAGAAGGGTTTAATATAGAGTCTATATTTGATCCTAATAAATATGATGAAAAAGTTAGGTCATACAAGGTATAGTACATGGAATGTCCTTTATAGGTATATGGTGTGTAGCACTACTCGAGACCCTATTTGTTTCCTATAGTAGATGTTGAGTTTGGACATATATTGACACATGACATGTAGATTAATCCACATGCCATGTTTTGTCACTCGGGTTCTTAGGTGTGTACTCTTGGTACATGCTAACCAATCTAGTAGGGTTTCACACATTGTCTGGGGACAAACCACACAATATATTATATTAAACAAAACCTAAAACCCTAGTTTTTTCATCAAAGAGGGATCATGATATATGTTCTTCCAAATTCCATCTTGTGTAGTTAGTTTTTTCACACAAAAAAATCATCTTCTCTCATAAGATTTTTTGTAGATACCACATTCACTATGATTTTCATTGTAGTATTAACAAAATTAATTGATCGATATAAATTTCATTCCAAGAGTGGAATGTTTTCCACCATTCTTCATAAAATGGAACTCCTATCACCTCTTTGCATTGTCTGAAAATCTCAGATCCTAAAATGATTATCATACACCATTCCTCAAAGTTCTCCATCATCATTGTTCATCCATTAAGCCATAAACCATAATGTTTAACCCACAACAATGATCTACAAAACCAAGAATCATAATTAGATATTTTAGCATTTGCGACGACACATTTGTGACGGACGACTGTCACAAAAGGTCATTTGTGATGGGAGTCCATCAAAAATTTGTCATCACAAAAAATGGCATCACAAATGAAGGTATTTTTTATGCTTCATCACAAATAAAAAATAATTTTCATCAGTAAAGTGCATGTCGCAAATGATTTTTATTTTTTTCTAAAAAATGTCAATAGTGATGAACTGTCACAATTGATAATATTTGTGACGGATAGTTCATCTATTATAAATACTTATATTTTTAAAAAAAATTAAATAAATTAAATAAATTAAATAATTAAAAACAATTAAATAAATTAAATATTATTTAAAATATTTATATATAATTATAAAAATTAAAATATTAAATATTAAAAATAAATTAATAAAATTAAAAATATTTAAAAAATTATAAATAATTGAAAAAATTATAAATAGTTAAAAAATTACAAATAATTAAAAAAATTCAAGAAATTTCAAATAATAAAAATAATAAAAATAATAAAAAAATTTAACAAAAAAATTAAGAATTGATAAAAATTAAAAAATTTTGGGATTTGAGCTTATAAATAGAATTTTGTACTAATTTATAAAAAAAATCAATTTAGTATAAATTATTTTAAATTCAACATTAATTAGTGTAAATTAGCATATTTTTTATAAATTTAGGAAAATCAGTATAATTTAATATAAAGTAATAAAATATATTATAAATTACTTAAAAGGTGTAAATCATAGAATTTCCAATATTTAGGTCCTGAGAAATGACCAATTTTTGTCTACTATGTCCAAATGACTATTAAATTTTTCATTGCTCCTAACATGAAAAATAACGACCTATTTCATTTTCAATTTCTTAGTAATTTATAATGATTTATGTATGTACACACACATATAAATTTCAAAATTAAATAGGGAATGATAAACAAGCTGAATCGAAGTCGGAATCAAATAAGTTTCTAAACCTAAGGTTTTCAAAAACATACATATATCAAATATAGAATATATTAATATATAAATACACACATTTAAAAATATCAAATAGGGAATAATAAATTTTTAGAAATCCAAAATACCAAATAAATCATGAAAATCAGAAAAATGATCAACCCAAAGTTTTCCAGAACTAAAGCATGCAAAAAAATGAATAAAACCAAAAAACGATGAAAACATAGATAAGAAGAATATGTACCAAGGTTAATTGAATCTTGTTCTATAAAAATTTCCTTGCAATAAAGTGTGTTAAAGTGGCACAGAGCGGGGAGGCAATGTTTTGTGTGTATCATAACTGTTCGGGAGAGAGAGAATGATAGGAGAGGAATAAAAATGGGGGGTCTCTATTAAATCAGTATATTTATTACGACAGAATATTTTCAATGGAATTAATTTCATTGAAAATAGTTATTCCATTAAAAGTATTTAGACGAACATTAATGCCCACCGCAAATACACCCAAGTTGATGAGAATTTGTGATGGAAGTAGAAGTCCATCGTAAATAGTTTATGTCCAATTACTATTTGCGATGGGGAATTTTCCTGTCACAAATGCCCCATCACAAATATTTGAATTTATAGTAGTGAATGATCGAGTAATGAAATAGCCTACAGATTGGTTGAACAAATGACCAAGAATCGAATTTCGATGATGAATGTGAAGAATATAGGAAATAATCTAGGAATGTGCATAAACAATGTTGGTGATAATCATGTGTGATCAATAATCATCTATATTTTTGGAAATCAAAGAATAATAATTTTTCAAAGGTTTCTAAATAAATTAATTACAAAGAAAAAATTAAATAGAAATCTATAATTTGTCTGGTCCATGTTAAGGTTGATTTAAAGAATAAATTCTATGAATAATTAAAAATTAAATGTAACAACATCTAATATGGGGATAAATCCATAAAAATAGTCTTAACTCGATTTTGGATCAATCTTTAATGAATAACGAATCAGCATTGCTCTCTATGATGAGTTTCATTAATTCTGATCACTGATCCATAAACCTTCCTCATCATAGTCTCTTTATACAGAGGCTCTACTTCAATATCAAACTCCTAGGTTTATATTTATAACCCAAGATAATGGATATAATGATTATTATATAGAGTTTATTCTAGGTCATAATTCAAATTATACAATTAAATTAATTATTTAATTTAATTAATCTTATTCTTTTAATATCTTCCCATGAATCTACATCAATCGGAGGTCCAATGTGAATGAACCAGATGTTACACCTAAGGTAAACATGTGTTCTAGATTCAATGGTGATCTTGGTTTCACCATCTGAGAAATCATTAAATAAAAAATCCATTATTTTTTAAATTAAGCTTGTTTGAGAATATATTAAATATTTTTGATATACTATTATCGAGGATATATGACACTTGAAACTCCATGACAACTCTAAAACTAGATCTTAAAATATTATTTAAAATATTCAAAGGGTCTAATTATAAAAAATATATCCATTATATTCTCCCCACCATCATGATCTTTCATCCTGAATAGTAGGACCTACATAAACAGGTGAGGGTATTGATCCTACATAATGTTCTCTAGAACCCATGAGCTCACCTGAAGATTCTTATTCTAGTAGAGAACATGGGAAAGGGTAATTATCTCCCCATTAATGATCTTTTTAAATTTATCCTTGATCTAAATGGGATAGTCTAAAAAGGTGGATCAATATTTAATTTCTATCTCACATCAGTCAATAATGTGTGAAAGATCATGCATGTACCTCCTTAGATGCGACATGTGGAAGAAATCCTAGAATTGGTCGAACTATGGTGGTAAAGGAAAGTGGTACGCAACCTTTATAATCCTCCAAAAAATATAAAAATTACTAATAAACCTCAAAGAAATATTTCCTTCGTAGCCAAATATTTATAAACCATGTTGAGGTGAGACCTTTGGGATCACATAGTCTCCCCCATGATACTCTAAAGGTCTCCATCATCGGTGCGTATAGGACTTGTAATAGCTATGATCTATCATCATCCTCTCCTAGATGATATTCTCTTTCTCCTCCATCACTCTCACTAACACCAGCCCCATATGTATTAATTATCCCAACTCCAATAAACACAAAGGTGACATACAAGGTCTCTTATAAAGGGAATCAAAAGGCACCATACCAATAGTGGAGTGATAGTTGTTGTTATTGTTGTATGAAAACCCCTATAAGGGTAGGTAATCCTCCAAGCCTCAGATGAAGTCCAACATGAAATCCACAACATTTATTCTAGGAATTGAATGGTTCACTGTGTATGGTCATCTGTATGGGGGTAGAACGTTTGGTCATCCATAACTAGGTCCTGAAATCATCATAAACCTATCCACAAATGAGATGTTAAATGATATTCATGGTCTGAGACAATCATCAAGAGAACACCATGAAGTAATATGATCTTCTTCATCTATAAGGGTCACAATATTTCCATCTAGCTCTACTTTTGGGTGGAAATAATATGGGGTGAATTTTCGAGTCAATCTATAATCACTCAGATGGAATCAATACATCTTATCATTTTGGAAATCCAATCCAAAGTATATGGATATACCATCCCACATTCATTCTGATACCTCAAGGGACTGGTATAAATCTACGGAACCTAATGTCTAGACTTCACATATTGACAGGTGAGGTATCAGGATATGAACTCTACAACACTCTTATTTATACCAGGACACCAAAACTACTATTGAAGTTTCTGGTAAATCATTACAACCACTAGATATAAAGACCCTGACTACAATAGCCCAAAGCTGGTAGTTACTTTATTATATTTACTTAAGATACTAGATATCGCATCCTAAAGGACTAATCAGTTTAGTAGCCTTGTTAAACTAGATACATACTTGAATATCATGTTACATTTGAAAACATAAGTTACAACATAGTGAAAGTAAATTTTATGCATCCTTGAACACATGTATAGGTTCCTTTCTTCATATCCTGGGTAAAGGAAACAAAATAAGGGTGAGATTAAATTCTTAATAAGGGTTATGTACAATGGAATATATAATGAATCAATAAACATAATCAATATGGCAAGGTAAATAATGTAACACACATTTTATTTAATCAATAACCTGACTATCATAATTAAATAATGAATAATCAATATAGAAAGGTAAATAACTGAACACACAGTCCATTTTATCAATAACTTGAACAAAAAATGCATCCATAAATAATATCAATGAAATAATCTCATGGATAATAATAAATGAATCCTTAATGAAGGAAATGCTTAATGTTTGACTTCATGATCTCAGAAATCCTGATATCTATACCGTCAAGACATTACACCAAGATAGTTTAATCAATGGGTAGGTATACACATAAAACTCACTTAGTTGGGCATGCTAACTAATTCAACTCATTGAATTATTTATGCATTTAGGGTCTATATAATTCTAGGCCCACCCATATTTTCATGTTCAATTAATTACTTATATATCAAATGATTAATTTAGTTCATGAACAATATTCCTTGGCAAAAAATATCAGTATTGAGTATAGATACAAAATTATCAATATTTCCCCAATAAATCCAGTAAATTTAATGTTAAATATAGAATGAAAAAATGATATATGGTTTAGTAAAAAATCGTATCCATGATTAAAAAAATATCCATATTTAATGGAAATGTAATGTCTAATGATAAAAAGAAAGTGAATGTTTCAAGGGAATGTTAATGACTACAAAATTAATCAAGAAAGTGAATGTAAATACTTTATATGGTCAAAATAATCATAAATAATCCATAGAAATGATAATTATAGTATCATTATGATATATCCCCCATATATTATAAGTTAACTAAAGGGTTTTTGTCCTTGATGAATATAAATACCATAAAATATCATTAAAAATCAAGAGGAAAATATCCTTTTCACTTTGAAAATCAATTTGAAAAACTAAAAATTTCTAAAACATTTTATTTAAAATGAATCATGGAAACTTGTGTATGAAACATCAAATCAATGATAAAGGTAATGTTTAGTTTATACTAAGTATGTTAAAATAAATATTCCTTTCACACTTTAGTAAGAAAAGTTGAAAAGTACCTTGTTTAAAAAATAATAGGAATATTCCTCATAAAACATTTTAAAAAAAATAATTATTGGGTAAAAATGAATTTAAATAATCATATGAGAATATTAAAAATATTATTCATTTTTCTTTAAAAAATATAGATTTGGAAGAAAAAATAGTTTTGACCAAAGAGAGAAATACAGTCAGATTTTATTTCAAACATTTTCTCAATAATTTTACATAACAAAGATAAGCAAATGGTATTATTGCTTAAAAAATGTAATGAATAGACCAGGGAAAATAAAATGAAATGGTTTTATTATATAATTATCAAATAACATTATTTAATATAAATTCAAGCATGAACATCCCTAATCAAAATGAGATTAAAGCATAAACTCTTACTACTTTGGAAACTTGTGAATAATAACACCCGTGAAATAAATAACTTCGAATATAACATTAAATTCCATGAATATTAATAGATTTGTGATATAAAATATAAAAGGGGGTGGTATATAATAGTCCATCCCTTCCCAAACTATTATTTTTCTAGTTTGGGTGTTAGAGGTATTTCAAAGGAGGATGGAGGAGAATCCTATGGAGTTGGATTTATATGAGTAATGAAAAAGTTGGTTCATAATGTGAACCAGATTCACATTTTGAGTTGGTGATTCATGGCATGTGAGGTGTAACATCCTAGGTTTTTTAGTCGGGTTAAAAATAAATCCCTTTTTGAATTTTTCAATTAGTGGGGGTTCCATTTTCTTTATCATTGATTGGAACTCAATTACAAGAGTTACGTTATATTTATATCATGTTTTTACATGATTCTAGAGTCTTGGAGAGTGATTCAAGTGTTTTAGAAGGTTTTTGGGTGTGTCAGAGGCCGATAGGCCTTCTTTTAAGTTACGGGTTAGGGTACGCATTTAGGGTAAACCATGCAGCCTCTTCCAAGTAACTGTGTTTCTTGGTTTTGAACTACCTCATGATTTGGGTAAACCACATAGAAAGGAACACAGTCATGCAGCTTAGTCTGTAGTTTTTGCAGAGAGTTACTGCATGGTTTGTGCACGTTTAGAGTAAACTATGTGGTAGGCCACATGGGTACTACCACTTAGGTAGTACCCATTCACTGTAGCCTACACGGTTAGAGTACAATTTTCCTAACTATGCTCCCCAGTAAAGGTAAAAAATTATTTTTATACCCTCTATTTATTTTTATTTTTCCTCCTTTTCCCCTTTATTATTCTTGGTCATGCGCACAGTAGGAGGAAGAAATCCTCCTCCTCTCATACTAGGGTGTTCTCCCATCTCTCCTTCGGTGCTCGATTTTCATCACTATCGGGATCAATAGACATGCTTCACTAATTATTACCTCACCTATATTTTTCTTCATATTTTCTTTCACCTCATGAAGAACTAAATCCATTTGACCCATTTCACCCTATTTTCATGTTTCTTAATGGAAACTCAGATCTACTACAAATGGATTCGATTTAGAGTTTGATATCATACATGCTTATGTCTATGAGTCTAAGGTAGGTGGTACATACCTTAAATTTGTTTTTATCGACTTTTAGGGGGTGCATATTTTAGTGTGCCTTGGGTAAATTGAGTGATACCCCCCATGTTTCTTATTAAATTGAGCGTATTATTATATGGGATGCCTTTAGGCATGCCCTAGCCTTTTACATAGGTGTGAGGTTGTTTTAAGGTTCTTCGACCACCTTGGGTGCTTATGTTGGGGTTTTTTTATATTTAAATTGAATGATTTCATTAATTAAAGTTATTCAATATAATTTCATTGAATTGTCTTCAAATTGAATTGAATTTTATATGTGAGGTATGTTGGATGTGGAAAATTCAATTTCATTAAATTGTTATGTTTATTTAATTTATACAATTAAATAAAATTAAATTTAATTGTTTGTTAAGTGTATATAATTATATATATATGAAATGATTGTGATGAAACGTTAAGACTCATGGGTTCGTGATGTGAATGGCCTAGTGATGGGATGGCACAATTATCGAGATTTAGGTGATGTTAATCATCTGGTTGGGCTTAGCCTGGATTTCTTGAGTGATATTGATCACAGGGTTGGGAATCACAAATGTGTTTGAGGTATCAAGGCCATCATGTTGGGCATTCCCCATGATATTTGGATGTCATGGCCATTATACTTGAATGACATGGTTTAATGGGAATGAGGTGCCAGTGTTGATGTGGCTTAGGTACTATTTGGTGATTTCCACTAACCTGTGATAGTTAAAGTGCCTAATTAAGTCGTGTTCACATAGGTTGACTCTGTGAGGAGGTTTTTTGACCACTCATGTGGGTAGAGGTCCCCGGTAGTTTGGGTTAGGAATTGTTTTGGTGGTTCTTGTCATATAAATCCACCTGGACTGTGATGGGCCTTCTGTTGAGAGTGATGAGGCTATCAGTTGGGGGTTGTGTCTCACCGTGATTAAGGTAATGGGCCTAGGTTTATATTGGAGGATGGGAATCTTCATTCCTTAGGACGTCGGGCTATGAGATGATGGTGATATTTATTTGAGGAAAATTATTGATGTTCCTCTAGTTTTCGGTCTTTAAGGTGAAATATGATTTGAGAAGGGGTCCAAGGGACTAGTTACTTGAGTTGGGGCATGCCTTTTGGATGTCGGTGACATGATTTGATACACAAGGAGTCGGGTTGATATGAGGTTCTGGTGACTATTAAGGTGGAACCCAAGTGTTCACCTGGGTTGTAATACTTCATAAGTATACCTCAGGCCATGGTCCAAGAATCCTTTTATATTCAGACTTCCGAAACTGGATGAAGTAGGTGACATCTCCCTTGTGGTTTTTAAGCACCATTTGAGTTTTTATTTATTTAAAATGCATTGAGATACTTTAAATTTATTTATAATTCATGCCTTTTTTAAATACATATGTTAGGTAAAAACCTTTGGGTTGTATCCTACTGAGACATGTTCTCACACCCTATACAAGACCTTTTGGACATGTGTAGACTTTATGTATTTTCAATCGGGTAAAGGATCGTCCTCGAGATCTAGGTCTTAATAGATACTCGACATGGAGTTTGTAAAGGGACCTTGAGGTCATTCCTAGTTTGAGTTTTCATTTTATTTAACTTTTATTTCAGTTTAGCATGATGGTTATATGTGTATATAGCTACCGTGGTCTTCCATGGGCGACCCTGTTGTATTGATATTATATTGTATGATCCATCTTGATTATGCATGATCTATTTTGTTTTTTTTACATGTGGTGTTCTAGAATGATTTATTTATTCGATTTATTTATTCAATTATGCTTCTTCTATTATTTAATGTTATTGACTTTGATTCTTCCATTGTGAGTCTGGTTTGAGTCTTCTGAGTCATTTACTTCCATTGTGTTCTATACATTATTACCCTGACTAGTATTATTTCTATTCCTTGAGGTTATATCCTCCCCACTATACTTCTTCACACCCTCACTTCTAGTTAGCTTCTTTTGGAATTTGGGGAGGCGTTCTTAAGGCTAGTGGCACCCAGTCCGATTTCATTGTTTGAATGGTTAATTAGTTTGGAGATTCTAAAAGTTGTATTAGAGAAGTTCTTGACTAGGATTTAATAGTAGTTCTTAAATGACTACTAATGAGGTCGATAATGTCTTTTATTTTATGCTAGTATTACTATTTGGGTTATGGTAAACTAAAGATAGGTGAAGTTGGAACTGGGTTTAGAACTCGTACTTTGGTGCCTGTATCCCCATGTATGAGGGACAAAATAAGTTACCATGGGTGGGATTGCTATTCTTTTTTGTTCAGATTACAGATTATTTGATTTCCACCTTGAGTGGTTCACTTGGTATTTGAATTGTTAAATATGTTATGATATGTGACCTTAGCCTAGTAAAGTAAGGATTGTGATATAGACCTTGGCTCGATGAGGCAAGGTGTGTTTGATATGTATGTTTATTTTGATTAAGCACATGATAGGATATTTAAAATATGAAATGAATGTGTTCCATTATGTGAAATTTCATAAAATGAATTTCTTTTGATATGTGAAATTCCTTGTTAAGGTAATATCCCATGTAATATATATATGAAATTTAATGTGACATGTGAGATGGGTCTAGCTCTTATATGATCAGCCAGATGTTATGGTATTGGGTGATTTTGATCACTAGGTTGGGTGACTCGGTCGTCAAATTGAGGCTATGATGGATGTCTGAATGGGAATGGGATGAGCTACTTATGATACTTGACTATGTTAAGGGTAGGTAAGGAGTCCATGGGTTTGGGATATCGTGTGGAATGTTTACGATAAGGGAGAGTAAGGGTAGTGGGGATAATATGCCTTTTATTAGTTTCCTTACATGTATTTTATATATATATGGGATATCTAGCTATTTGATGATATCCAGCAGGTTCCTCCTAGACGACTCGAATAGAGTGTTTGGAAGGTGATGGCTTGGTTCTATAGGAGCATGAGTAGGTTAAGTCCCATGAGGGTCGGGTAGATCATGAGTCATAGGTAAAACTGTAGGTACAATCTCAGGTTCAATTTCCAGTTTACGTAGGGAAGCTGCCAGACATGATAGTGTTTGGTTCATGGCTCGATGAACAGCTCCGAGCAAGCCTAGTACGAGTTATCGAGGGTATCGACTGGGGTGCTCAGGGAGAATATTCATCTATGGAGTATCTGACTTGGGAATTCCAGTCATATAACCCACCACTTTTTTAGGGTGAGGGTGGTCCATAGGTAGCTGAGATCTGGATTGATAACATGCAGATGGTCTTCAAGAAGTTAGAGACTCCTCCAGGGAGGAGGGTCAAGCTATTGACTTACATGCTCAGAGGACTAGTAAAGTGTTGGTGGGTTTTGCAGGTTCAGGTTTTCAAACACAAGGGACTATTCTGGAAGGACTTTGAGGTCAGGTTCTTTGAGAATTTCTTCCTAGAGATGCTAAGGGTGGAGAGATCTTGGGAGTTCTTGAGCCTTCAATGGGGTGACATGTGAGGCCCCAACCCCATAAGCCTAGAGTCAGTGACTAAAACATGGTGTGTAATTTTTTATATAAAAAATATTATAATAAAATTACACATCACATTTTTTTCATAGAGGATCTTCTCAGTCTAGGTTCTGGAAAACCAGATACAGCTAATAATTTTCTTAAAACTGAACGAGATAAGCTTCATAATGCAGCCACCACATTGAATAACTCAAAGCTAACCAATCTATTAATCCTATAAAAGTAAATTAAAAACATTGGGTGAGCACAAGAATTCCCAATAATGGGTTTTAAAACTATTTAATAAAATTATTTTTTAAAAAACATCCCTTTAAAATAATTACAAAACTTTAAATTTAAGGAAACAACATTTCTTTTGGCACATCATCATCATTTTAAAAAGGTTACTTGAAATAAATTTTAGGGAAAACTCATACAAAAAACTTTATATATTTATTTAAGGGTTATAGGTAAAACACATTTCAAAGTATGAATACTTGTACAAAAATTCATGGAAATGTTGCATACAAGTCAGGAGTTGATCCAACTAATTTAAGGGTGACATGAAAGGGTGTAGGTATGAATTAACACATGTAATAATACTTTCTTCGAATTAAACAAGAAAAAATGTCATAATTAACTTAACATATAAAATTCAATTCATGAAATGATCGATGTATTTCTAACTTCTGTATCAATTTTCTAAGAATAGATTCTACACTTTCCTTATAAAAGACTTTCCAAGTATATACTTCATTATGCCATGTTCATTTATTACCATTCTCATAAGTAAAATATTATTATCCAAGGATATTCTACCAGTCGAATAATCACATGGTTGGTTAAATACTACTCACATAATGATGGAATGGATAATACAGGACAATAATAACATTCTATCGAGGCCTCATGCCAAGACCATACATAATCATTCTGTCAAGGGCTCGTGCCATGACTATAGTTTGTCTCCTCAGACCTACCGATGCATCTAGAGTCTATAGTGGGCATCACCCATCACATAATAAGTCCTATTCATTCCTCATTTTCTTAATAAGTCTTTAAATCAAAGTGTCCCATACCACTTTGAATAATTAAATTATGTATCTTATTCAAAGTGTTCCATACCAATTTGAATAATTAAATTCTTAATACATAAGTTATCATAAGGGATAAATTTCATTTGTTTTTTTCAATTACTATTTATATTCATAAATAAAGTGAATCATGTGTCAGATGTAAACATTAACCTAAAAACTACATGGTTTTTCATTTATACATTAGGCTATGGATAAATCAAAATTATCAATGACATTCATGAACGAATAGACATACACTTTTACATTTGATGATAATAGGTGCACATAAAATAATGTGTTGATTGGGTTTTTCACATAAAAAATAACTCTTAAATTAATAACCTTTTTTCAATGAAAGTAAACATTTAATATACTAAAATACATGTTTTTTAATTTAAGATAGTTATCATTCATGTTCAAACCATAAAATGATAAATGGAGGTGTCAAATAGATTAAATCATAAACTTAAATAACTAATAGTGTTCATTGTGGTAGATTAATCATTAATTAAAACAAATAATGTTTATAAATGTAAAACATTCCTTTCATGTGAGATATTAAAACATAATAAAATATTTAAACTTTCTTCACTAACATGAGTGCTTCTAAAATTATTATATAACATTGTATACTCTCCTATTAAGTTCTAATAATATTTTATGTTAATTATACATATACTTATGTGTTTATGCATGTACACGTATATATTAAACAAAGATAATTCTAACCCTTTATCCTTAAAATTATTAATTGAGATGCATGCATATAATGTTAATTGTAATATCAAGGTGATGACTTCTTAAATTTTTTAGACACACAATAACAAACCAAAGTTTTGTTATTGTTTTCCAATATCAAATTTTATTTGTGATCATTTAATAAATTAAGACATGCATATATGTAACTGTGGTACTTATATATATACATGTGGGTCTTGAAATCATCATTAAAAGAATAAGTATACGGATAGGGATCACCTTTAAAAAATAATTGTTTATCTTAAGAAGAAACAAGCTTAATTAGATTAGGATTAAAACTATATTCATATATATATATATAGTAGTATATACATATATATGTTTATATATGTTTAGAAACTCAAAAACCACTCTTAGTAAACCCTTTTACAAGTAATACATGCATAAAAACATTACTGATAATTATCACTTGAAAGACCCTAAATATATTAGGTTTTGAAGATTATATAAAACCGTGTATACAAAAAGTGTATACATGGGATTTTCATAACCAAAACAAGGTTTGATAAATCCTTACAAGTGTCATACACTTCAAAACATTATTTCATCACTAATTTCAATTATATGAAAACCTGATTCAGATTATTATTAAAATATATATATATATATATATACATATAACCATATATGCACAAAGTGAATATATGGGTTTTGTATATCAAAATCGAAGCAAAAATAACCCTTACATGAATTATGTGAATAAATAACATCAATTAAATACCAATATTTATCATTCAAATCAAAAATAGAATAGGTTTGGTATTTATATATAAATGAATATACACATATAAGTATATATTGGATAATCAAGCACAAATAAAAATAAACCCTTACATGAATTTAAAGGTGGGGTTGAGTTCAACAAAGGTTGGAGAAGAGTTGGGAGGAGGAAAACTCGTAGGGTTAAGGGTGAAAAATGGGTTTATATAAACGTTTTATATAAAATGTATATATATAATTTTATATAATATGGTTAAACATAAAAAATAGACAAAGAGTCCTAAAGAAAAATGAATCTAACTATATAGACCAACACAAAAACCTAAATCAACGCAAATCTTAAATGGATCAGTTGTCTAATAATATATATATATATATATATAATGTAGAACTTGCATGATACACCAAAGGGGTTTGAATTAAAATAGTTCACCCTTGGTGGACTTGTAGAAAGACGAAAAGTTTTGGGTCTATGGAGTATGATGGAATGACTCACAGGAGGAGGAAGAAATAGTGGAGAAGGATGGGGTGGTGTCGACTAGTGCAGTGTGAAGAAGAAGAAGAAGGAGATGAAAAGGGGAAAATAAATGGATGGTTTTAATTAGATGTGGATCTATTGGATGGTTGTGGTGATTTTTGTGGTTTTAAAAATAGAAGAATGGTCGAGATTATTCTTGACTTTGATCTGATAGTCACGGGGAAATTACGAGATTTAAAAGTGATGTGCGGTCGAGATCAAAAACGTCTGGATTGGATAGTTGATGAAAATCATAGAAAAAGGGAGTGGCAGTGGAGTTCGAAGGATGGATTAGATCAAATGGTTTAGATCTCGCATAGTGAGATCGAATGGCTCAGATTAGATCTCCCATTAAAATTGTAGTCCCAAATCAAAACGGGAGAAATTTTGAGATCACCTTGTATTACTCGGTGCCAATGTCTTCACTCTGATGACAAAAACACCCACACCGCGGGGTACTTACACATGGGACCCCCACCCATGGTCCTTGGCCCACCCTCACCTGCACCGGTGTGCGACCTGCCTCACCCCCTACACGCACCTGACCAGGCCATACACACTGGCCCGAGCGCAACTTAGCATGCGCTATGCGTGCACTCTTCCTAGCTTCGGTTACCAAAGTGAGATGCCCACTAACCTTGAGTTATTGGCCTTCAAGGATACCCTCGGTTGGGTAGGTACTCACCCAATTTTTTTTACCAAAAACAAAAATTCATTAAACACAAGATCATATAAAATATATATGTTAATGTTTTAAAAACAGAACATATATATTAATCTCTTTATATATATTCTTTCTTATGGTTAAACAAAATTCTAAATACCATTGTTTTCATAAGTTTTTATAAATTTTGAGTTTTAAAATATTATAAGTTCAAAATTCAAATAAAACCTCAATTAAAAAACATGTCATTTAATTTATAAATTTATGTTCATTTTAAAAAATATATCATGCTTACTATATTTTTAAAATCCAAATATAAAATATATCTTTAATTAAAACTATGTTTTTATTTAACCACGGATATAAATTTAAAATATTTAAATCATTTTAAAAAAATTAAAATTCTTAAAATACTTATATACTTAGAATACTTAAAATAATCCAAATACTTAAAATACCCAACAGTTATAAAATTTTTATGACTGTTACCAAACCAACGGTCACCTAAAAACACCAATAGCTAACAATGGTAATATTTTTCTTCAAGGCCTTATAAATACTTGTTTAGGGTGTTCTAAAATTAAAAAACCATTTTGAATTATAATAATGGTTCTCTTTATCCCCTTGATGCTTAGTACGGTTTCCATAGTACATTCCATAATGTTTTTCATTGTGATAGACCCGAAGGATATTCACTACTTTCTTGGTCTATTTGTTGTTTTTGATGGTCTCCTGATGATCCTAATAGGTCTTTTAGAATGTATTATTGGTTAGTCATGGTCTTTTGGCCTTATTTTAGTGTAATGTTTCAATATTTATATTGAATAAAATATATCTTATTTTGATTCGGCAAGCATTTATTTTGGATGGCACTAATATTAAACAAAACTAAATAATAATAATAATAATACTAATAATTAATAAAATATTATTATTACAAAAAATAAATATGTATGGGGCATCACATGGAATTTATGTCATAGACTATATATATATGTTCACTGAGCTATCTCTATTTTCACCCATCATGGTGAGCGATGACACCTCAAGAGTGAGGTGATTCGAGGATGGTTTACAACACGTAATTTAGATGAAAGTAAACATCTTCAGGTTGGCCTCATTCTTAGAGGTGGTTAACCAGGTGCTCATAGTCAAGGGAAACCTGACAGATATGCCTTACTCAATCTAGGAAATGAATTTAGGTGACTTCTGTTGTGACACTTCAGATGGAAGTAAGCGGGGCCAGGATGAGTTCCAGTAGGGCGGTCAGGCCAAGGACTCAAGAAGACCACCTTATAGTGGATCTTCTATGGTTTTCTTCTATTTTGGGTATCTAGGACATGTATATACTCAGTTTGAGTGACCTCCAAATGAGTTTCAGGCATGTGGATATGTCAGGAACCTCGAGAGGTTATACAGAAATTCGTCTTGTTTAGATGAAAGTTAGGCACTATGGCAGAATCAGGTGTCTAAGGTTAGATTAAGATTAGTACCAGGTGAGGGTATCTAAACTTTAACTGCACATGGAGTTCATGGAAGAGACAGTGAGACCCTTTAGTGGGGTCAGTGGCTAGTGGTTGGAGTAGCAGCACATGGATTTCAAGCATTAGGCTTTCGAGATTCAGGTTAGGTGCACATCGTGGAGCTATCAGGAGCTGAGCTGGATGGTGAGATGATGACCATTAGAGGTATTCCATAGGCATAGCCTAGTTTCATTTTTGTTTTTCTTTGGAATGTCCTATTAGGGAATGTCTGTATGGGTGAACGAGGGTCATGGGTTGTATATATGTACTGACCAGACACTGGTCAGTAGGTTTTCATCAGCTCAGGTGCGGAGTTATATATGTGAGGTATTAGGCACCCAGTTCCCTATTTGACCATCGATGTATGTGGTTTCTTCTGAGGTTTTTTAGAATTGGGGCATCTAGAATCTAGGTTAATTGAGGTGTGAGGAATCTTGGAACCATTGTGGTGATGTACTTGATTAAGGTACGAGGCACTGGGACTAATTTGAGCATTTTTGTTGATGTGGGACCTCATTGGTGTCATGTGTGACATGGGTACAATGTGGGAACTGATGTTTTGTGGGACTTTGATGGGTGTCAGGTATGACACAGGATCACTTGATGAGTTTTATAAGTGACGATTCATTACTATAGGAATGTGAGTCCAGAAATTGGTCAATGGGCCATTTATTCGTTTGATCTTTTGGTCTGGTTGAGACCATGGTAGGTTTCTCTTAAGGTGGGGAGCCCCCCTTATGGTAGTTGGCATATACCCTTGACACCAGGGTATTCCGGGTTTGTTTTAAACAAGAGGGGTATGTTTGGTACCATCTATTTGTTTAATTTTATTTCTTTATGATGAGATATGCTAAGGTGGGGATATTGTAATGTCACAGGTTTGTGGGTAGGGTTGAAAATCACTCCTATTTTAAATTTTTCAATTGGTGGGGGTTCCATTTTATTTATCATTGATTGAAACTAAATTATGAAAGTTCTATTATCTTTATATCGTGTTTTTTCATGATTATATAGGCTTGGAGAGTCCCCTGGTGTTTTAAAAGGGCTTTAGGAGCATCTGAGGCTAAAAGGCCTGATTTTTGAGTTGCAGGTCAGCGCGTGCAGTTTAGGGTAAACCGTAAAGCCCCTTCTAGGTAACTGTGAAGCTTGGATTTGAATTGCCTCATAGATTGGGTAAAACTTTTGGGAAGTTTCACATCCGTGTGACTCAATATTTAGTCTTTGTAGAGATCTACCACATGGTTTTCATGTTGTTAGAGTAAACCATGCGGTATATTGCACAAGTACTGGCACTTATTTAGTACTTATGCACAGTATCCAACACGGTTAGTGCATGGTTTTCCTAACCATGTGATCTAAACTGTGTGGCCCAATAAAGGTAAAAAAATAACTTTTATACCCCCTCTTTATTTTTATTTTTCTTCTTTATAACCTTTCTCTTTTTTGGTCATGCGCATAGTGGGAGGAAGACCTCCTCCTCCTATCCTCCTAGGGTGTGCTCCCATATCTCCATTGGTGCTCTATTTTCATCATCACTGGATACAATAGATCTTCCTCGGTAAGGCTTACCTCACCCATCATTCTATTCTTATTTTCTTTCACCTCATGGAGCACTAAATCCCTTTGATCCATTTCACCCTACTTTCAGAATTCTCTTCGAAATCTTAGATCTACTCTAAATAGATTTTATTTAGAGCTCAATATTAGATGTGTTTACATCTATGAGTCCAAGTTAGGTGTTTCATACCTTACTTTATGTTTTTGTGGGCTTTTAGGGGGTGCGTATTTTAGCGTGTCTTTGGGAAACTGAGAGGGACCCCTCATGATTCATATTAAATTGATCATATGGATATATGGGATGCCTCTAGGAATTCCCAAACCTTTTCCATAGGTGCAAGGCAGGGTTAGTGGTCCTCAACCACATTGTTTATTTAGGTCGGTGGTTTTATATTTAAATTTAATGGTTTATTTAATTAAAGTTGTTCAATTTAATTTCTTTGAATTGTCTATAAATTGAAGTGAATTTTATAGGTAAGTTATGTCTGATGTGGAAATTTCAATTTCATTTAATTGTTATGTTTATTTAATCTATACAGTTCAATCAGATTAAATTGAATTGTTTGTTAAGTTTATTGCTTTATATATATGTAATTATTTTGATGAAATGTTGAGACCCATGGGCTCGTGATGAGTATGGAATAAGGTTGGGATAAGAAAAATGTTGGTATTGTGGTGATATTGATCATCTGGTAGGTCTTGTTCTAGATTTCTTGAGTGATATTGATCATAAGATTGAGTATCACAGACATTGGTTGAGGTCGCAAGGTTATCGGGTTGTGCATGTCGTGTGATATTTGGATGGAGTGGCTATTAGACTTGAGTGACATGGTCGCAGGGGCATGAGTTTCCACTGCTGATGTGCCTTAGGTACTATTTAGTGATTTCCTCTCACCTGTCATGTCCAAAGCACTGAATTGAGTCATGTCCACACAAGTTGACTCTGTGATGAGGTGGTTTTGATCACTTGTGTGGGTAGAGGCCCCCAGTATTGAGGATTAAGAATTTTTTTGGGGGTTCTTGTCATAGAAAGCCACGTGGAATGTGAATTGAATTCAGTTGATATAAATGAGTCCATTGGTTAGGGGTTGAGACTTGTTGTGATTTAGGTCATGGGTATGGGTTTATATTAGAGTATGGGAATTATTGTTCCTCAGGACGTCAGTCTATGAGTTGACAGTGATATTTATTTGAGAATAGGTATTGTTGTTCCTCTTACTGTTCATCTTTGAGCCGATATGTGCTTTGATAAGGGGTCCAAGGGACCAGTTACTTGTGTTGAGGTGTGCCTTCGAGATTTCAGTGACATGATTTGAGACACGATGTTTTGGGTTTCCACAAGGTGTCAATGACTATTGAGGTGGAACCCAAGGGTCACATGGGATTTTATACTTTATAAGGATACTTTGGGCCATGGAATAAGGATCCAATCCTATTCAGACTTCTGGTGATAGCCAAAGTAGGTGACATATACCTGGTGGTTGTTGAGCACCAGTGGGGTTTGTATTTATTTAAAATGTATTGATCTACTTTACTTTTATTTATAATTCATTCCTTATTAAACAAATATGTTAGGTAACCACCTTTGGGTGGTATCCTACTGAGACACATTATCACACCCTGCAAAGTTCCTTCAGGACACATGTAGTCATTATTTCTTTTCACTCAGGTAAAGGATCATCCTCAAGAGATGGATCATAGTATCTACTTGGCATGGATTTTGGAATGATGGGTTGAGGTTTTTACTAGTTGGAGTTTTATTTTTTTTAGATTTTCTTTTTGTTCAGCATGCTGATTATATATATATATATATAGCTACTATGGTCTTCCATGGGAGACCCATTTGTATTGATATTTTACTATATGACCTGTCTTGATTATGCATGCTCTATTTTGTTTTGTTTCTAAAAGAGGTTTGTTGGCATGATTTCTATATTCTGATACTTTATTTAGTTATGATTCCACTATTATTTATTGTTATTAAATATGCTTTCACCATCACGTGTCATGTTTGAGTCTTCTGACTCGTTTACTTCCATTGTGTGCTATACATTATTTCTCGAACCGGTATTATATCTATTCCTAGATGGTATATCCTCCCAACTATACCTCATTACACCACCACTTCTAGTCATAATTCTTTGGAATTTGGGGAGGCACAATTAAGGCCATTGGCACCTAGCCCGATGGCACTATTCGAGTAGATAATTGGGTTGGGGATGCTACATAAGGCTGGTAAGTTGAAAATGTATGATCAGTTGGGGTGCGAATCATGAAATGATTTCACTTCATGAAATGTTAATTCACAATATATAATTAATTCGAACTGAGATGACTTAATTTTCAGTAAAAACTAAAGATATGATAAATTATCACCTTGAAATGGCTTCATGGATTACAATCCATAGGTCCTGTATAATTCTCATCATGAATATGGAATTCATGACATGAAAGGGGAGAATTCTAGGGTATTTGTAACCCTTTCTCAATCGAATTTCTACTCATTTGGATGAGCTCTCCCTTAGTAGTGGGTATAACCATATGTTCTTTGGGAGATCTTCCAGACCTTATTCCCTTGCTTTGATCCTTCGGTTCTAATGGTTGTTCATTAGAAATAAATTTTGATTTAGTCTCTCTTTTCCTTTCTTTTCCATCATTCTTCTTTCAAGAATACACCGTAGTAAATTTGGTTTGGTTTTAGGTATGTGTGGGCTTTATTTTGATGATATGTTGATGTTTTGTAGGTTGATCCATGGTTTTCTTATGTGGTTGTGGGTTGTGGTTTGTTTCTTATTAGACATGTGGTGTGAAATAGAATTAGAAATATTTTTCATGGTATAAGATTCTCATTTTTCTTCTTTTTACATGTTATGTGTGAGGATTGCATGATTTTTCTTCCCATTATGTGGATAGTAAGGGATGACTTAAATAAGATAATGAATTGGAATAATTTAAATTGATGGGTATGGGTATATATCACATGATTTAATACTTTGATATATGTTGTTGATGTTATTATGACATGTTTTCACCTTACTGAAAATAATGATTTTGGGAGCCTTGATTGTGTAATAGATGGTATGAGTTGTAACCCTTGTTGTGTTATTGTGTGATCACGCCCTAAATAAAAGGTTAAAGAACATATGTTTGGATAATATAATTTTTCCCATGGAACATTATTTTTGGTATAATACCCATACTAAATAAATAAGTAATCGATTGAAATTCCTTAAATAAATTGTGGAAGATGGGATTTTTATTGTTGTGTGTGTTTGTGCTAGTTGTCTTTCCCAACATAGTTTTTACTATTGTACGATGATGAAGGTTACTGGCTTGGTTGTGTGCTGTTAGGGGATGTGATGTTGTGGTTGGTTTGCATGGATGTAACATGGTAATTTGTGTAATGTGGTGCGCAATGGTGATGATGTGTAGTGGTGATGTGTTGTAGTGATGTTTGGTTTTTTTGTGCAGAAGTTATGTTTTGAGATGTGTTTGGGTTGTGTGATGTGTGGTTGCAATGGTGATTTGGGTTTTCTGATGTGTCATGGTGGTGATGGTGGGTGTGAGGTGTTGTGGTGATGGTTTTGTGAGATGGTCCAGTTTTTTTGTTGTGTGGTTTTGTTAGTTTCTTGGATATCCATAGAATAAATTGTGATGATAAAAAATAAACTAATACATAAATGATATGGGATATAAATGGATGTATGGTAAAAAATTCCTAAATTAATTGAATGATAAGTGTATGGGAAGTGTAAATGTGAATAATGTGTCTTAGTAATTGAAGGGGTATTGTGTGGCTTGCATGGTGGTTGTGTGATGTGTTGTATATAGCACTGAAAGTGGTTGTGGTGGTAATTGTGTGGTATGGTGGTATTGATGTGGTGTTTTCTAGTGAAATTATTGTGACCCTATAGGTTGGGTATTGTGGTCTATATATATCATGTATATTTATGTTATTTCTATACCCCTGAGTTGGATAAAATTAACAATTCTCAAAGGTTATGGATTCCAAGTGTTTCCCCCAATATATAGGATGGTGGTGATACATATGGTTGGATACCCCCTTTTCCTCACTCTTCCTTCAGAAGAAACAATGTTACATATTGGTGTTGGGGATTACCCAGTAGTTTTGACGTAGGTGTATTTGGGAAAGATGTGATGTAATGAGGTAGTGATGTGATGTGATATATGGTGGGGGTCATTTCTGGTAGGAGGAGGGCACGAGGTTGATGTCCTTCACATTCATGATACACTACTACTCCAGTTATGTGATGAAATGATATTTTGTGTCCAAGGTGTATTTGGGAGATATGTGGTGTGGTAATACCTAATGTCATCACCAAATTCTTGACCTTTCAGGGTGGGGTAGGTAGGGATGCATCTTGACCCACATCAGAGATATCTCATGTGTCTCTGGGAGATATGTGATTTGATTTGATGTGATGTGATGTGATGTGATGTGATGTGATGTGATGTTATGTGATGTGATGTGATGTGATGTGATGTGATGTGATGTGATGTGATGTGATGTGATGTGATGTGATGTGATGTGATGTGATGTGATGTGATGTGATGTGATGTGATGTGATGTGATGTGATGTGATGTGATGTGATGAGATGGAAGGTATGGGATTATAGGATGTTCAATATTGGGGTGTGAGAGGAAAATATGTGGGGAAGCAACAGTAATGAACCTTTCGTTGTTATGATCTCTATGTTATATTATTATACTATAGGTGGGACTTGGGGGGGGGTTATTATCTCTCTCTATTTATTGCAACATATTTGGTGGTAGGGGGTCATGATAGAGTGTTATTAGTGGTTTAGTTGAGATATTGGATAGAGTTTGGAGTTTTTCTTAGGGATAATATTATGGGTTGGTAGTCAACAGTTCTAGTTGATCTTTGTGTGTGACATAGGCTAGGGAGATCATCTAGAAAACAGTATTTTTGGAGCCCCTGTGATCTAGAGAATGAACTATGGGACTATTTAATAACCAAGTGAGGGGGACATGTTTGCTTCTTAAATACCTATTATAGGTACATGCATCATTATTGATTTTGTTCTTATTGGAATTGGGTTGTTTTGGGGAAATAAAATGAATTGAATGAATAAGTATGTTTAAATTTCTATGCAACCAGGATTAGTATGTTCTCCTTGTTTTTTAGAAATGGATTATTTCATCATCCATGAGTGGTTCAAGAATTTGAGGCTCAATAGGCTAATACAATTGATCATTGTAGGGTTGACTAGGTATAGTAGTATGGGGTTTGGAAGCAGGCTATCTGTTCCTTTCAATAGTAGAGTTTGGGAAAGTATAGGGGGGGCTTCTCGAATCTAGAAACAGAGTGCTGGTTGGAGGATCTCGAGATTTATTTTGGCCTAATATGAGAATGAGTTGAGTTTTGGGATCCATTTGTAGTTATTCATATGTGGGGAGCTATGCATCAGTGGTGGATTTTATTTCTTGGTGACCAAAACGAGGCATATGTGTTGTGGTCAGGATTTTAGAGGGAGTTATGGGAAGAGTTCCTTTCATCAATGATGAACATATCTAAGATTTAGGTATTTTTATCCCTTAAAAATGGGATATTGATCTTAAATTTGTTGGGTATCAAGTTCAGGTACCTCCTACACTTCACTCGAGATGCTTTTCTAGATAAGGATTCTAGATCATGGGGTCTGGAGGAGGCTTTTCACCAAGTGATTAGGTACATGGTCACCCCTTTTACACTACCTACATATCTAGTGGTTTAGAAAAAAGGATAAGGTAATAAATATGAATCTTTATATGGTATTTGAGCCTCTAGAGCATCTTAAGGAGTAGGGTTTTAGGCATTTGTTCATGGGAGTTCAGCCAATTAGGGTTCCAACCAATGTGGATTTGGCCATAGTAGATCTTTCACCATTGTTCTAGGATAGGTGTCTTATGATCACCTGTAGGGGAATTTCTAATTTCATGATTTGTTTTCAAGGGATAAGGCCACCACTAGGCCTAGTTTATGTTCACTTAGAGATGAAAATAACATATGGGTGTTCAGGACCCTTTTCAGTAGTAGCAATAGTTTCTTCCAAGGTAGTTTCAATAGAAGGGACCACTAGTGATTCTTTAGTAGCTGAGGATAGGTGATGTTGGTAGATAGAATCATTGTGATGGTCCTTATCCATAGGTACCTAGGACAAATCATGGTCATGGAGGAAGACATTAGAGAATTAAAGGAGTTATACGTGTCCAGATGCATGCATTATAGGAGGTAGTTCTAGCAAAGATATGATTGATTTGTGATATGATTAGCTTATCATCTTCCATTGTGTGTGATTTGTTTGATTTAGGAGCCACACACTGCTTTTTTCTCCTACTTTGGTATGTTATTTGGGACTAGATGTAGAGAGGATTCCAGTTCCCCCTGTGTTATCCATGCTGATTAGAGGTCAGGCTTCCTTGTTATATGTGTTTCGGGGATGCAGACTGGTGATTGGTGTAACGTCCCAGTTCTAGGTGTTGCCCAAAGGTTCCACGTACCCGATTAGTCACATGTCCTCAAGTGGATTTCCACAAATGTCAGAGGATTCTGAATAGAAGTTAGGGCCTTATGTGTGATAGTGGGGAATCTATTCCATCATTGGAAGAGTAACACAGTGGAAACAAATAGGTAACATTAGCATAAGTAGTGATACTATACAAGAAGTGAACAGTGGAAGACTGAAAGTAAATAAAAAACTGGAGAAAATATATAAATGATTCATGTCACATATGTCTAGGAAAGAATCCAAACAAGTCATAATGATGGAAAATTCAATAGTAATCCAATGTACAAAAAAAATAAGCTCTAGAAACATTTCAAGCCTTATCTTGTTCCCATGATCTCCATCTCCACAGTAGTCAAGTACTTGATGTAAAAGGGAGCTTACCCTTATCTATACCCGTAGAAATATAATCTGTTTGGGCCCAAAATAATGACTCGAATTGGGTGTGATATGAATCCCAGTAGAAAACCACCCAAAGATCTGTTCCTAACTGTCAGTGAATATATATAGCAGTCAAAGTATAAAATGAAGTAATAAACAATGGATTACTCAAAATTAAACAGTCCTATAGTTGCAAACTACATTCATTTACATTTATAAAAAAATCAACCAATCATTCAAAAGAAACCCTCTGGGAAAGTTCTAACAATGTAACCCCTATGGTTCAACCAATTATTCAAAAGAATAAAGACATGATGACCCTCTGGGAAATATCACACAGTCTAACCCCTTTAGTCTCATGCAAACAAATAATCTCTTAGGGAGCACTCACCATCAATTCTTCATGTGGTATTTTAACGATAAAATACATAATCTATGAGGAAGTAATCAACGTCAATTCCCCATGTGTTCTCATAATGGTATACTATAGAAACTTTGAGGGAGCACTCATCTTCAATCCCCCCGATGGTCTCGCAATGTGAAAAGTATAACATACACTCTGGAGAAGCCCTCAATTTCAATTCCCCCTATAGTCTAACTACACCAGGTTCTCACATCCCTGTGTAACACAATCGGGCATAAATTATATCCAGTATCCAAAGTGAATCTCAAATACTACTTGGCTAAACAGCTTCAATGCATATCATAAGCATGTTATACAATAATCAACTCCTTCCTAACAACACTAGGAATGGGAAACAAAATAGCATATCAAGCATTTCAAGACCCAATGGCCGATATCAAAAAACATGGAAAAACACATCCATATTAAGGTAATAAACCCTATTCATAATCAAAAACTCTTTCTCATGAAAACAAATCAAATAAGGTAAAAAATAGGGTTAAATTTTGTAAACTCTCAATACCCTAAACTAGGGTATTGAGCACTTTTTTTACATATAATCCAAAGACAACTATGGAAAGTCACAAACCACCTAACTCAACATTGTACAATTGATATAGTTGAAACTCAACATTTGAATTGACCTAGAATTCCATATATCTACAAAAAAATCAAAAATTATCACTCTCCAATAACTCACACAAGAGGATAAATCAAGAGAACATGGTCTAAAAGAAGGAAGAACTCACCGAGGTTATTCCAATGCAATTGACGGTGTTTGATTTTTAGAACTGATGGTGGGTCGGTGGATCAGAGAAGATTTGGTGATTCTCATAACTCCTAGATGATATGGGGCTATAAGAAGAAAATTATGTCAATTAGACGTGACCCCGATCTGATTTAACAAATAAAAAAAAGTACACAACTTGTACATTTAATTTACATACCGTGTACTTTCCTTAACCGTCCCCCGATTTAGGAAGTCTTCAGGTCACCTCACATGGCCATTTACTCAGCCGTTACATGGCTAGTACATGGCTATCTAGGGAAACCGGGTAAACGGTGTGTACTCCTAAGTACATGGCGTGTACTCCTAAAATTTCCAGATTCTATCATTTTCCTAAAAAACACCCAAAATCAAGATTCATACCTTAAATGAAGATCCGGGTTCTTAAAAACATTCCCCCTTAAATAAATTCATCCTTGAATTTCCCTAACAAGGTGGCGCAGAAGAATCCTCGAACAGCTCTGGCCACTATGATCGCACATCGGTTTCCCATTCCCAAGTCTCGTCCTGTACTCGTCCATGCTACCACAACACATGTACCAAAGAAATAGACTAGCCATGGAGAACCTTCACATTATGATCAAAAATATGGATAAGATTCTCCTTGAACGATGCATCCACCTCTAACCCAACCTCCACGGGTTAAAAAACATGAGACAGGTCTGAAAAGTAACATCGTAGATGAGAAATGTGGAAGACGTCATGCATATCCCAGTACCTCTGAGATAACTGCAACCGATAGGAAACCATCCCAACTCTCTCTAAAAAATAAAACAGTCTGATGTATCTCGATGAAATATTTCCCTGTCTCCCAATCCTCTTCTGTCCCAATATTAGTGTGACAGATAAGAAAACATGATCTTCGACCTAGAACTCCCGAGGTCATCTATGAGGACCGGCATAAGAATTATGTCATGACTGTGTAGTATCCATCCTCTTCGGAATCAACCCCACCTGCTCTATGGTCTCCTTGACAAGATGAGGTTCCAGCACAGCTATCTCTCCTGCTTCCAACCAACATAGGGGTGATCAACATGGCCTACTGTACAAAGCCTCATATGATTCCATCTGAATAGTTTCCTAAAAAATATTATTTTCGGAAAACTCCACTAGTGGTATGTGATTCTCCCAAGAACTCCCAAAATCTAGGACGCATGATCAAAGCATGTCCTCCAGCACCTGAATCGTATACTTGGACTGTCCATTTTTCTAGAGATGGTAAGATGTGCTCAGAAGTACCCTTGTACCCAAATCCCATTGTAGTCCCTTCTATACCTGAGAAGTAAAACGGGCATCCCTATTAGAAACGATGGAGTGTGGAACCCCATGTAAACCTAAAATCTCTCATATATACAACCTTTCGATATCATCAACACTGAAGGTCTCCTTGATTGGTAATAAGTGTTAAACCTTTGTGAGTCTATCAATGACAACCCAAACTACATCATTTTCATAAGGGGGCCTTGCTAAACCTATCACAAATTCCATCACGAAATAATTCTACTTCCACTCGAGAATGGTTAAATACTTAAAAATATCGGATGGTCGTTGATGCTTCACCTTCACCTAATGACAGGAAAAACACTTCATCACAAAACTAGCAACATCTCTCTTCATACCTGACCACCAATACTGATGGTGTAAATCATGATACATCTTGGTGACACTAGGATGAACTTCCCAAACCGAGGAATGAAAATTCTGCAAAATATCCTCACGTATGTATATTGATACCCATATATTCCCATGAAAATGCAATACCTCATCTTCACCTATGGTCCATCCAGGAATAGGGTCATATCCTGATACACTCTTCTATAGAACTAGTCCTTCAGAATCTGATAGCTTCTTTATTCGCACTCAATCAAGTAGAGTAGAGGTAACCACTATAGAAGAAATAAACATCTCCCCCTATCTTTAGTACACCTACAAATGTATCTCAGAGAATAAATCCATAAGATTCCACTCACTACTGGCCTATTGAATTTTTTGTATCTGAGTCCTCCAGCTCAACGCATCAGCCACTGCATTGCCTTTCCCAGGTGTGTAGGCAAGCTCAAATTCAAAGGACTGAAGGTACTCAACCCACATTCTCTATCTCATATTTATATTTCATAGAGTAAAGATATACTTGAAACTTTTTTGGTTGGTGAAAACCACAGAATGTTCTACCAATAGATAATGTATCCAACAACGCAAGGCATGAAAAACTACATCCAACTTGAGATCATGTGTCAGGTAATTCCTCTCACGTGGTCTCAACTACTGATACCCATACGCAATGACTCCTTCCCCTATATAAGCACTGCTCCCAGACCGATACATGATGCATCATAGTAAACTGTATAACTTCTTCCCAAATCTGGAAAAACTAGTATTAGTGCTGAATTCAACCTCCCTTTCTGCTCCTGAAAGGCTGACTCACAAGAATCTATCCATAGGTACTTTTCATCCTTCTTATTTAGACCCGTCAGTGGCGCTGCTAAGTATGAAAAGTCATGTATAAAACTTTTATAGTAACCATACAGCCCTTGAAAAATCATCACCTCAAAGATGTTCTTTGGATTCCCCCAGGAAACTACTGCTCTCAATTTCTTTGGTTCTACTGATACTTCTATCTCTGAGATAACATGGCCCAAGAAGTGAATACAGTCTATCCAAATGTGGAATTTTGAGATCTTAGCATATAACTGATGCTCTCTCAGTGTACTCAAAATGATCTCAAGATGGGTATCATGGTCGTGTCAAGTGTGAGATTACACTAAGATATCGTACATGAAAACCACTAAAAAGAAGTCCAAGTATGGATGGGACACTCATTTCATCAGTGCCATAAAAATTACAGGTGTGTTCATGAGACCGAACGACACATACTCGTACAGACCATACCTACTTTGAAAGGTTGTAAGAGGTATATCAGATGGTCTAACGCACAACTGATGATAACCAGATCTCAAGTAAATATTCGAGAACACATGGGCTCATCAAATATGATCAAAGAGAACATAAATACTCGGCAAGGGATATTAGTTCTTGACCATCAACTAGTTCAGCTTCTGGTAATACACGTAAAGTCTGAGGGTACCATCTTCCTTCTTCGCAAACAGGACAGGCGAACCCCAAGGAGAAGTACTAGTTCAGATGAAACCCTTTACCTGTAACTCCTCTAACCGCTTCTTGAGATCCTGTAACTATGGTTTATCCATCCTATAAGGAAGAATGGACACCAGTGCCGCTCCTGGAACAAGATCAATAGAAAATTTTACCTCTCTCTCTAGAGGTAAACCAAAAAATTCCTCTGGAAAGATATACCTAAAATGATCCACCACTGAAGGAAAGTCCATCTGTGAAGTATCTTGTTCATCCAGATACAAACTAGAAATATGGACTGTAACTTCTCCCAACCCATAATGCTCGGGTCCCGATCTACTCGCTTGAAAATCCCATTTTCCCTTATGTAGAAACAAAACACCCTCTGGTGATATGAAACTCACCCTACGGTGATAGAAATCAACAACAGCCTGGAAAGGAACTAACCAGTATATTTCGAGAATGACATAATAGCCCATCATCTCTAAGAAATAAAGATCCCATAATAAGAGACACCCAACAACCTCAAGAGGGAACTTCTTTCACTGACATACACTAGACGTTCTAGTACCCAACAGAATTTCCAGCATCAAGATATCAGTAGAAGTAAAGATATAGAGCCTGAGTATCTCCACAACAGGAAGAGATATAAAGCTATAGGAAGCCCCTATATCGAAAATAGAAGAAACTAAATATAAGGAAACCAAGATCATACCTCTAGATATAGAGGATCTAGGATCCTACTCTTACTAGGTCTGCTTCAGTGCAAAAGCATGACCTACTCTGCAACCATATGAAGCTGTCTGAGATCCCCGAGCTGATTCACCCAATGGCTATCCAAAACCCTGTGTATGAACACTGCGATCATGACCTCTACCAAGGCCTGAACTACCTGATGAACTCTAGCCCTCAATCTGATGTGGGACTGGTGGTCCTGCTCCGGTATAAGGAGTTGAGACAGAACCCCTATCACCAGCTACTGGTGAGAAAAACTAACAGAAACGCTGAAGATGACCCATCTTTCCACAATATCGGCACTCAACTGGGTATCTTGGGTAATGTAGACTCATATTCCCTCTCTTCCTAAACTGTTAGCATACCACCTGGCTACCTAAAGGAGTATCCAACCTACTTAGATCTCCATGTGAAGACTCCCTGCGGCACTTCCTACTATCATCCAGAGAAGCACCAACTCTGGATGTTGAACTGCCATGGCCTATAGTTCTAGAATCCCTTAGGTTGTGCTTGATGATAAATTCCTGATTGAAGATAGTAGAAATGGAATTCAACCTGAAGATTTTTACCTGATATTGGATGTCATGACTGATACCATCCTCAAACTTCTTTTCCAGAAATAACTCATCACCCCCCAGAATGGGTGTGAATCACTCCAGCTCTGTGAAGTGAGAAGAATGCTCCATGAATGAAAGAGTACCTTGTTTTTAGACTCATTAACTCTTGGGCTTGATTGAACCTCAAAGTATCTAGGTATAAGTAGTCAAAGAAGGCACATTGTAACTCATCCCAAGCCTTAAGATGCTGGTGTCCTACCTGTGATATCACATCCCACCATCTCTTGGTGGTATATCAAAGAATGTATGTAGAGAGATTCACACTCCTATTTGGTGGTGTCTCGAGATTCTAGAAGATAGACATCATGGATTCTAACCATGAATCTACAGTCGGAGGTCCTCCATCCCCTGAGAAAGTGAGAGGATGCTGCTACTAAAATACCTACGTCAACTCTATCATAGATAGGGTAGGATGTGGTGCTACCTGGAAGGTCTGCATCATCCTGATAAAGCCTTCTCAGAACTTTTCATCGACACCTATATCCAGAATGATGGTTGGTTCCAATATGGGCACGATGGGAGTGTCTACTAGTAGTCCATAATCAATCATGTCTGGTGTCTGATTGTTTCCCTATATCTAGTGAAAACTGGAGTAAACCTTGGTGGTATGACTTTTCAAGGTCAAGGGTGAACCTTAGTTAAATATTATCAAGGATTGAAACTTAGAAGTGAAAGAAAGTAATATGATAAATAATACATTCAAGTTTTTTAAAACATAGATACACGGTGTGTATGACCCCTACACGGAATGTTCCCTTAATATTTCACATGGGAATGTACTTCTTCCAACCATGGTCGTGTAACACTCAATACACACGACATGTTCCTCCCAAGGACACTATGTGTACTTGAATCATTTTCCCCTACCTGAGTTACCCTGCATGGCTAAACCACACGGTTCTCTTAGAATAAAAATACATGGTGTGTTTATGCCAAACACGGAATGTACTGGATGGATTTTACTAACCCATATCTTTGGTCACATGACCAGATACACGGTCAAATCTACATGACATGTTCAATCTAGACACGATGTGTACTTATTGATTTTCATCCATCTGTGTCGTTAGTCACATGGCTAGACTCACAGTCTCTACAACATAGCGTGTGCGTCCAGTACATGTCATATTCCACAAAATATTTCCCAACCACATGTCTCTTCCCACACAGGCAGTCACATGGTCAAGGATTACATAGTGTTTACATATAGTACACAACGTGTACTTAAGAAAAACTTTTCCTTCCCAAATAGAAGGATACACGGTGTGTATTCATCATTACACACCGTGTATTTTGGGTTTTTCCAGACAGTAAGGCTCAAAAACTACTCTGGAACCCCATAAAAAACATTTAAACAAACATTAAACTGATAGATTCTGATCCATGGGGGCCCACACTCCCCGCGAATCAAAGAATGGAATCATATTCATGTATATCACCAAGTATAACATCGCAATTAATCACATGATCCACCAAATTCAGTTCCATGAGGTCCCATAACACCTCAGAGACCAAATTTTGGCACCCATTTTAATGAAACTTTACATATTATAAATACCCTATCAAAAAAGCAGGTATTCTATCATAGAATCTATCAAAACAGCATGCATACCTAGAATAACATCTATCACAACAACATGAAATCTGGAATTCACCCTAAATGGCGTGACAAGAATGCATGACATGTGATCTATAGAAAGTACCTATATGATGCATGAGATATCATAGCCTCATCTCATAGGGTTGCAATAGAAATAGAAAATCAATAATATTAATGATAATAACACAAAACATGTGAATCACCCAACAGTGAAATCAAATCAACTGTAACAATTGAAAAAATAGAAAATTTCAATAATCAAGGCATATTAGATTTTCCCTATACATGGGTTAGCTACACCCGGGCACATATTATTACCAACTACCTATTCCTTCATTTCCCTTTATATAGGCTCCAAATAGTATGTCAAAGAAGAAAATAACCTGCCTCCCTCTAATACCACTTTGTAACATCCCAGTTCTGGGTTCCGCCCAAAAGTGCCCCATACCCGGTTCGTCACATGGCCTCAAGTGCATTTCACCAAATTCCATAGGCTAACAACTAGTAGAGAGGGTCTTGGGTGTGATAGTAGGGAAAATATTCCCTTATTGATAGATTAACACAGTAGAAACAAACATGTAATAGTAGAAGAATCATTAATACCATTCAATAAGTGAACAGTGGAAGACTGAAAGTAAATAAACAACTGGAGCACATATATAAATGATGCATGTCAGATATGTCTATGAAAGCATTAAAACAAGTCACAATGTTGTAAAATACAATACTAATCCAAATTAAAAAGAAAAAAATAAACTTCATCAGCATCCCAAGCCTCACATTGGTCACATTCTCTCCATCTCCACAGCATTCATGTACCTAAAGTAGAAGGGTGCTTACCCTTATCTATACCTACAACAATATAATCTGTTTGGGCACAAAAGCATGAACAAAATAGGGTGTGATAATAATCCCAATTGACAACCACCCAAAGGTTTGTGCCTAACTATCAGTGAATATATATAGTAGTAAAAATGTAAAATGAAGTAATAAACAAGGAAGTACTCAAAAGTAAATAGTCCTACAGTTGCAAACTATATTCATTTACATTTATAAAAAAATAAACCAATCATTCACAAGAAACCCTCTAGTAAAGTTATCATAGCCTAACCCCTCTGTTTTAACCAATCATTCACAAGAATAAATACATAATGACCCTCTGTGAAAGCTCACACAGTCTAACCCCTTTGGTCGGATGCAAAAAAAGACTCTCTGAAGAATCACTCACCATCAATTTCTCTTGTGGTATTTTAACAATAAACTACAGACTCTCTGAGGTAGAACTCAACATCAATTCCCATTGTGGTCTCATAATGGTATACTATAGACACACTATGGGAGCACTCATCGTCAACCCCCCTATGGCCTCACAATGTGAAAATTATAACAGACACTATGGGGACTCCCTCAACGTCAATTCCCGCTATGTTCTAACTACACTAGGTTCTCATAGCCCTGTGTAACACAATCGTGCACAAATGATATCCAGCAGCCAAAGTAAATCTCAAATACTACTTGGTTAAACAGCTTCAATGCATATCACAAGTATGTCATATAATAATCAACTCCAACCTAACAGTACTATGAATGGGAAACAAAACATACTACCAAATAGTTTTTGACCCAATGGAAAATATCAACAAACATGGGAAAACACATCCATAGTAAGGTAATAAACTTTATTCATAATCAAAATCCCTTTCTCAAGAAAACAATGCATAGTAGGAAAAAAATATGGTTAAATTTTCTAAACACATAATACCCTAAACTAGGGTATTAGGAACTTTTGAACATATAATCCAAAGACAACTACAGTAAGGAACAAACCACCTACCTCTACATTGTACGATCATTATAGTTGAACCTCATCCTTTGAATCAACCTAGAATGCCATAGATCTAAAAAAACATAAAAAATTCTCAACCTCTAATAACTCATTCAAGAGGATAAATCAAGATGAGAGGATCTAGAATAAGGAATAACTCACCAAGGAGATTCCAACGCAATCGATAGTGTTTGATTCGAAGAACGGATGGCGGGTCGGTGGCTCGGAGAAGATTCGGCGCTTCTCGTCGATCTTGGATGAGACAGGGCTAGATGAAGAAAATTCTATCAATTAGATGTGACCCTATAATGATTTAACAAATAAAAATTAAAGTACATGGCATGTTAATTTAATGTACATGTCGTGTACTTGCCTTAACAGGACCCCTCTTTAGGTGGTCTCTAGGTCACATCACATGACCATGTACTTGGCCATTACACGGCCAGTACACGACTACCCACAAAAACTGGGTACACGACGTGTACTCCTAAAATTTCCATATTCTCCCCTTTTCCTCAAAAACAACCAAAATCAAGATCTAAACCTGAAATTAAGATCCGGGTTCTTAAAAATTTTCCCCCTTAAAGAAAATTTTCCCCAAATTTCCTTAACAAGGTGGTGCAGAAGAATCCTCAAACAACTCCGGCCACTATGATCACATATTAGTATCCCTCTCCCAAGTCTCATATTTTACTCATCTGTGCTACCACAACATCCATACCAAAGGAATAGACCAGCCACAGAGAACCTTTACGTTGCGATCAACAATCTGGATAGGATGCTACTTGAACGATGCGTCAACCTCCAACTCAACCTCCTTGGGTTGAAAAACATGAGATGAGTCTGAGAAGTAACGTCATAGATAAAAAACGTGGATTACTTTTTGTATAGCCATGTACCTCTGAGATAACTGCAACCTATAGGTAACCGGGCTGACTCTCTCCAAAACCTCAAATGGACCGATGTATCTCGATGAAAGCTTTCCCTGTCTCCTAATCCTCTTGCGCCCTAATCTCGGTGTGACACGTAGGAAAACCTGATCTCCGACCTCGAACTCCAGAGGTTGTTTTTGACGATCAGCATAAGACTTCTTCCATGACTGTGCAGTATCCATCCTCTTCTGAATAAACTCTGCTGGCTCTGTGGTCTCCTGGGAAAGATGACGTCCCAACACAACTGCCTCTCCTACTTCTGGCCAACATAGGGGTGATCAGAATGGCCTACTATAAAAATCCTCATATGGTGTCATCTGAATAGTTTTCTAAAAACTATTATTGTAGGAAAACTCCATCAGAGGTATGTGCCTCTCCCAAGAACCACCAAAATCTAGAACTCATGTTTTAAGCATGTCCTCCAGTACCTGAATCGTACGCTTAGAATGGCCATCTGTATGGCGATGGTAAGCTTTACTCAAAAGTAACTCTATACCCAAATCCTGTTGTAGTCCATACCAGAACCGATAAGTAAAACGGGCATCCCTATCAAAAATTATGGAGTGTGAAACCCCATGTAAACATACAATCTCTCAGATGTACAACCTTCCTAGATCATCAACACTGAAGGTCTCCTTGAACTATAAGAAGTGTGAAACCGTCATGAGTTTGTCAATGAAAACCAAAACTACATCATTCCCATGAGGCGACCTCAGTAAAACTTTCACGAAGTCCATCGTGACATCATTCCACTTCCACTCGGGAATGGGTAACTGCTTCAAAATCCCTGCTAGTCATTGATGCTTCGCCTTCACCTACTGATAGGTGGAACCCTTCATCACATAACCAGCAACATCTCTCTTCATACCTGGCCACCAATACTGACACTGTAAATCAAGATACATCTTGGTGACACTAGGATAAACTGCCCAAACCTATGAATGAAAATCCTCCAAAACATCCTCACGTATGTCTACTGACACACATACGCACCCATGAAAATGCAAGATCTCATCCTCACCTATGGTCCATCTAGAAATAGGGTCCTCTCCTAACACACTCTCTGGTAGAACTAGAACTTCATAATCTAATAGTTTCTTCATTCTCACTCAATCATGTAGAGTAGAGGTAACAACTATAGAAGAAAGAAATGTCTACCCTTGTCTGTCATACACCTCCAAATGCATATTAGAGAATAAATCCACAAGCTTCCACTCACTGCTAGCCTCCTAAACTACCTCTATATAAGTCCTTCTGCGCAATGAATCAGCCACTATGTTGCCTTTCCCAGGTGTGTAGGCAAGCTCAAAGTCAAAGGATTAAAGGTACTCAACCCACCTTCTCTGTCTCAAATTCAGATCGCACTGAGTAAAGATATACATGAGACTTTTGTGGTCAGTGAAAACCACAAAATGCTCTCCCAGTAGATAATGTCTCCAACAACGTAAGTCATGAACAACTATAGCCAACTCAAGATCTTGGTTTGGGTAATTCCTCTCATGTGGACTCAACTGCCAGGACCCATACACAATGACTCCTTCTGCCTGCATAAGCACTGCTCTTAGCCCGATGCCTGATGCATCACAGTAAACTGTATAAATTCTTCCCAAATCTGAAAAAACTAGGATCGGTGCTAAAGTAAACCTCCCTTTTAGCTCCTGAAAGGTTTAATCATAAGAATATTTCCACAGGTAATTCACACCCTTCTTAGTCAGGCCCATCAGTGGCGCTTCTAAGCATGAAAAGTCCTATATAAAACATCTGTAGTAACCATCCAACCCTAGAAAACTTCTTACCTAAAATATTTTCTTTGGTTTCTCCTAGGAAACTACTTCTCTCACTTTCTATGGGTATACTAATACTCCTATCTCTAATATTACATGACCTAAGAAGTGAATCTGGTCCATCTAAAAGTGGAATTTTGAGATATTAGCATAAAAACTAATGCTCTTTCAGTGTACTCAAAATGATCTCAAGATGGGTAGCATGGTCCTGTCGAGTGTGAGATTACACAAAGATATCATCCACAAAAACCACAACAAAGGAGTCCAAGAATGGATGGAACACTCAGTTCATCAGTTCCATAAAAACTACAGGCACGTTCGTGAGACCGAACAGAATAACCAAATACTTGTATAGAATATACCTAATTCAAATGGTTGTAAAAGGTATATTATATGGTCTAACGCACAACTGATGATAATCAGATCTCAAGTCAATATTCGAGAACACCCAGGATCCTCAAATCTGATCAAATAGATCACCAATCCTTAGCAAGGGATATTGGTTCTTGACCATCAACTGTTTCAACTTCCGATAATCCATGAAAAGTCTGAGGGTATCGTCCACCTTCTTCGCAAACAAGACAGGCGAACCCCAAGGAGAAGTACTAGGTTGGATGAAACCCTTTTCATGTAACTCCTATAACTACTTCTTGAGCTCCTATAACTCTGGTGTAGACATCCTATAAGTATTAATGGACACTAGTGCCTCTCCTACAACAAGATCAATAGAAAATTCTACCTCTCGCTCTGAAGAAAAAAATTAAAAAATCCTCTGGAAATATATCCCTGAAATGATCCACCACTGGAGGAAAGTCCATCTGTGAAGTCCTCTAGTCATCCAGATACAAACTAGAAATATGGGATGTAACTCCTTCCAACCCATGATTCTCGGGTCCCACTCTTCTCACCTAGACATCTGATTCTCCCTTATGTAGAAACAAACTACCCTCTAGTGATGTGAAACTCACCCTATGTATATAGAAATCAACAACATCCTGGAAGAGAACTAACCAGTCCATTCCGAGAATGAAATCATAGACCATCATATATAAGACATAAAGGTCCCATAAGAAGTGACACCCACCAACCTCAATAAGTAAATCATTGCACTGACGTAAACTAGCATTTCTAGCCCCAATGGAGTGTCAACTGTCAAGATATCAGTAAATGTAAAGATAGAGAGCCCAAGGCTCTCCACAAAAGGCACAAATATAAATATATGGGAAGACCCTGTATCGAAAAGAACTGAATCTAAAACTGAGGAAACTAAGATCATACCTCTAACTATAGAGGTTCTGGGATCATTCTTCTTCTGGGTCTGCTCTAGCCCAAAATCCTAACACGCTTCATGGCCCTGCGAAGCTATCTGATATCCCCAAGATGATTCACCCTACGGCTGTCAAAAACCATGTGTCTAACCACTACAGTCATGACCTCCGCCTCGGCCTGAACGGCCTAAAGAATTCCATCCCCCAATCTAATGTGGGACCGGTGGTCCTCCTCCGGTACGAGGAGTCAAAACAGAACCCCTATCACCAGCTGCTGGTGAGAAAAACTGACAAAAACGCTGAAGATGACCCATCTTGCCGATAGATCAGCACTAAAATGGGTCTCTCATGCAAGTTGACCTTGTATACCCACTCTTCCCACCTTGGTAGCATACCACCTGGCTACCTAAAGGAGTGTCCAGGATACTCGGATCTCCACATGTAGACTCCCTAAGGCACTTCCTACAATCAGCCAGAGAAACACCAACTCTAGATGCTAAACCTTCCTAGCCCATAGTTCCAAAATCCCTCAGGTTTTTCTCGGTGATCAGCGCCTGGTTAACAATAGTAGAAATGAAAGTCAATCTGAATATGTTCACATGAGATCAGATTTCATGCATGAGACCATCCTCAAACTTCCTCACCAGAAATAAATCATCACCCCCTAGAATGGGTGTGAAGTACTACAGCTCTATGAAGCGGGAAAAATACTCCATGACTAAAAGAGTACCTTGTTTCAGACTCATGAGCTCTCGGGCTCGATCATCCCTCAAAGTCTCCAAGTATAAGCAGTCATAAAAGGCACATTGGTAATGTTCACAAGCCATAACCTGCTTGCATCCCACCTGTGATATCACATCCCACCATCTCTTGGTGGAATCTTGAAGCATGTAAGTATCAAGATTCACCCTCCTCTCTGGAGGCATCTCAAGATGCTCAAAGATAGACAACATGGATTCTGACCATGACTCTGTAGCCTGAGGTCCTCCATCCCCTGAGAAAGTTGGAGGATACTGCTACTGAAAACCCCGCGTCAACTCTGTCATAGACGGGGTAGGGTGTGGTGCTCCCTAGAAGGTATGCATCATCCTGATGAATCCTTCTCAGAATTGTGCATCGACACCTATATCTGGAATGCCAGCTGGTGCCAAAACGGGCATGACGGGAGGGTCTGCTGGTTGTCCCTGATCTACCATGTTCAGTATCTGATCATTGCCCTATATCTGGCACACAACCGGATGAAGTCTCGGTGGCATGACAATGAAAGGTCAAGCACACACCTTAGTTCAAGATTATCAAGTATTGAAACTTATAAGTGAAAGAAAGTAACGGGCTAAAGAAGACATTCAAGTTTTTCAAAACATGGATACATGGCATGAATGAACCCTACATGACATGTTCCCTTAATCTTTCACATGGGTGTGTACTTCTACCAACCTTGTTTGTCTAACACCCCATACACATAGTGTGTTCCTCCTAAGGTCACGGCGTGTACATGAATCATTTTCCATGCTTGAGTTCCCCTACACAGCTAAACCACACGGTTCTCTTAGAATAAAACTACATGGCATGTTTGTTCCAGACATGGCATGTATTAGAAGTATTTTACTGACTCATGTCATTGGTCACATGGTTAGATACACGGTCAACTCTACATGGCATTTTCAAGCTGTACATGGCGTGTACTAACTAATTTTCATCCATCTGTATCATTAGTCACACACCTGGACACACGGTCTCTACAACACGCCATGTGCATCCGGTACATGGTGTGTTCCACCAAAGATTTCCCAACCCCATGTCTCTACCAACACATTCAGTCACAAGGTCATGGATTACTCGGCATGTACATATAGTACATGGAGTGTACATAAGAAAACTTTTCCTTCCTGAACAGAAGGATACATGGAATGTATTCATCATTACACATTGTGTATTCTAGATTTTTCTGGATAGTAAGCCTCAGAAACTACTCCAGAACCCCACAAACACACTTAAACAAACATTAAAGTTCCATATTCTGATCTGTGGGGGCCCACACTCCCCACGAATCAAATCTTGGAATCATATTCATGTATATCACCAAGTATAACAGTGAAATAAATCACATGACCCACCAAATTCTGATCCATGAGGGCCCATAACACCTTAGGGACCAATGTTTGGCACCCATTTGAAAGAAAATTTACATATTAGCAATACCCTATCAAATAGCAGGTATTATATCACAAAATCTATCACAACATCATGCATACCTAGCACAACATCTATCACAACAACATGCAATCAGGAATGCGCCCTAAATGGTATGATAAGAATGCATTACATGTGATCTCTAGCAAGTGCCTATATGATGCATGATATGGAATACCCTCATCTCATCGGGTTTCAGTAGAAATAGAACCTCAATAATATCAATGATAACAGCACAAAACATGTGAATCACCCAATAGTGAAATCGAATCAACTATAAAAATTGAAAAACTAAACAATTGCAATAATCGAAGCATATTGGATTTTCCCTATACACGGGTTAGCTACTCCCGGGAAAAACTTATTACCAACTACCTACTCCTTTGTATCCCTATCTATAGGATCCAAATGGTAATTCAAAGAAGAAAAGAACCTTCCGACCTTTGATACCACTTTGTAACGTCCCAATTCCAAGTGTCGTCCAAAGGTTCCCCATACTCAGTTGGTCACATGGCCTCAAGTGCATTTCCCTGAACTCCAGAGGCTGCTGATTAGTAGCGAGGGCCTTGGGTGTGATAGTGGAGAAACTATGCCCTCATTTCTAGAGTAACACAGTAGAAACAAATAGGTAAGAGAAGTGGAAGAAGTAATACCATACAATAAGTGAAAAATGTAAGAATGAAATTAAATAAACAACTCGAGCACATATATAAATGATGCATGTCACATATGTCTATGAAATAATCCAAACAAATTACAATGATGGAAAATACAATACTAATACAAAGTACAAAGAAAACAAAATAAAATCCATTAGAATCTCAAGCCTCAGCTTGGTCCCGTGATCTCCAGCTCCATAGTAGTCAAGTACCAGAAGTAGAAGAGCATGACCCAAATAGGGTGTGAGACAAATACCAATAGGAAATCACCCAAAGATTTATACCTAACTGTCAGTGAATATATATAACAGGAAAAATGTAAAATAAATTAATAAACAAGGAAGTACTCAAAAGTATATAGTCCTACAGTTGCAAACTACATTCATTTACATTTATAAAAAAAATCAACCACTCATTAAAAAGTAACCCTCTGGTAAAGTTATCATAGCCTAAACCCTCTAGTTCAATAAATCATTCACAAGAATAAAGACCTAACGACCCTCTGGGAAAGCTCACACAGTCTAACCCTTTTGGTCTCATGAAAACAAAGACTCTTTGAGGAATCACTCACTGTCAATTCATCTGGTAGTCTTTTAAAGATAAACTAAAGACTCTATGAGGAAGCACTCAACTTTAATTCACCCTTGTGGTCTCATAAAGGTATACTATAGACACTCTTATGGAGCAATCATCGCCAATCCCCCCTATGGTATCGCAATGTGAAAAGTATAACAGACACTCTGGGGAAGCCCTCATCATCAATTCCCCCTATGGTCTAACTACACCAGTTTCTCATAGCCTTGTGTAACACAATCATGCAAAAATGATATCCAGTATCCAAATTAAATCTCAAATACTACTTGGATAAATAGATTCAATTCATATCACAATAATTTCATAGAATAATTAACTCAATCCAAAAAACAATAGGCATGGGAAACAAAACAACCTAACAACCAGTTCTAGACCCAATGGACAATATCAAAAAACATGGGAAAACACATCCATATAAAGGTAATAAACTGTATTCATAATAAAAATCCCTTTCTCAAGAAAACAAAGCATATCAGGCAAATAACAGGGTCAAATTTCCAAAACATGAAATACCCTAAACTAGGGTATTGGGAAATTTTTGAACATATAATCCAAACACAACTATAGAAAGGCACAAACCACCTACCTGGACATTGTACGATCGATATAGTTGAACCCTGTCCTTTGAATAAACTTAAAACTTTGTAGATCTACAAAAAAGTCAAAAATAATCAACCTCTAATAACTCATGCATGAGGAGAAATCAAGATGAGAGGCTCTAGAAGAAGGAATAACACACCGAGTTGATTCCAACTCAATCAATGGTGTTTGAATTAGAGAACAGATGGAGGGTCAGTGGCTAAGAGAATATTTGGCACTTCCCATCGCTCCTAGATAAGACAAGTCAATAAAAAGAAAATTCTATCAATTAGATGTGACCCCAGTCTGATTTACCAAATAAAAAGAAAAGTACATGGTGTGTTCATTTAATGTACATGTAGTGTACTTTCCTTTTCTGGACCCCACTTTAGGAGGTCTCTAGGTCACCTCACACTAGCATTTACTCAGCCGTTACACGGCCAGTACATGGCTACCCACGGAAACTGAGTACACGGCATGTACTCCTAAAATTTCCAGATTCTCCCATTTTCCTCGAAAACACCTGAAATCAATATCCATACCTGAAATAAAGATCGGTTTTCTTACAATTGGGAAGCACCAATCCCTGAGATATTACTTATTATTGAAAATAAATCCATATTATGTTATCCTTGGCATGTATTAGTTGTATTTCGTGTGTGTGTTCATCAAATTATTCTAGAGGATAGTTTTTTTCTCAATGTGGAGGGATAAAGAGTGGCATTTGTTAGTGAGCGAGGCTGTCAGTTGGGTGGAAGGAAAGTAGAGAATTTTTTAACATAGTTGGTGGAGCTATTTGTGGAATCTTAGGATAATGGTGTTCTAGAGTTGTGGATTAATTCCTAGATTTTTTACCATAGGAGGTTATAACACAACCCCCTCGACACGACAACAGGTTTGAGATAGAGTTGTAGTCATAAAATCCATTTATTTTGATGGATCCCTATCAGATGGAGCCTACAAAGTTTCATGCATTGAGTTTTCAAGTGGATGATCTGATGAATAGGGGTTTTATTCTACTCGGTGTTTTATTGTGGGGTGATCTTGTGTTTTTCTTAAATAAGGTAGATGATAGCCTAAGGTTTTGTATAGAATGTCGGAGGTTGAATTAGGTGGACGTTAAGAACTATTACCCTCTTCTGAGGATAGATGATTTTTTTGACTAGTTGACAGGATCCAATTAGTTTTTGAAGGTTGACTTGTGTTCAAACTATCACTATATGAGGTTGAAATATGTAGATATTCTGAATAATACCTTCAAGTGAAGGTATGGTCACTTCGAGTTTGTATTCATGTTATTTGGTGATATTAATGCACCATAAATGTTCATGGGGATCATGAAATTCAAGTTCCATGAGTTCCTAGACTAGTTCATCATCATATTCATTGATGATATCTTGATATACTCAAGGTCATAGGATGAGTATAACGAGTATATAAGAGCTATTATTTAGGTTATTTGACACCACCAACTCTATAGAAATTTTTCCAATTTTGAGTTCTGGATATGGGAGGTGTATTTCTTTGGAAATGTGGTGTCTCATCAGGTTGTGATAGTAGAACCTTATAATATTTTGGTTTTTGTTTCTTTGGAAGCACCAATGAATGTGGTAAAAGTTAATTATTTCTTTGGTCTCTCAGACTATTATTGGAGGTTTATACTCAATTTCTCTTGAGTTGTATCCCCACTAACAGTCTTGACTAGGAAGGAATAGGATTTTGTGTGGAGTGATCAATTTCTATAAGAATTCGATTACTTAAAGTAGAAGTTGGTTAGTGTTATAGTGCTTTGGTTTCATGTGGTGGGTGAGTTTTTGGAGGTTTTCTATGATGTGTCCCATCTAGGATTAGGATGAAAGTTAATGAAACATTGAGCGGTGATCTCTTATGGGTCTAGTGAGTTATGTCCCCACAAGAGTAACTATGCCAACCATGACCTGGAGTTTTCATCATTTGTGTTTATTCTAAAGTTGTGGCAGCATTACCTCATTGGTTAGTGCTTTGTGGTTTTCACATACCACAAGAGCCTAAATAATGTTTTCTCTTAGAAGGATCTAAATTAACAGTAGTTTAGGTGGATGGAGTTTCTTCAGGATAATGATTTTGAGATCTCTTAAACCCTATGAAAGTGTAATGTGGTTGTCGTTGTTTTGAGTCGGATATCATAAGTATATTTGGTTCAAGAGTCTATAAATGTTTGGAAAGGGGTGAAGGATCTTTTCGTGATGCATCTTGATGTTGGGAAAGTAGTTCTTGTGGTTTTATATATTAAATGAATTTAGATTCATATTTGATGTGGAAGGTAGAGTAGTCTTAGTGGGGAGACTTAGATGTTAAGGTGATGTGTGAGCATGTTGGACATAGTGATGAACCTGAGGGGTGGTTAAAGGCTCAATTAAACTAGGTGTTATTCTAGGATAGTTTTTTTATTCCATGATAAATGTGTGGGGGATTTCCCCATGAATTTCATAGATCAATTTTATCAGTATATCTTTTAGTGATAAATATGTATCATGGATTGAGGAGATAGCTTATGTGGTTAGGGATGAAATAGTCAGTGGAAGAGTTTGTGGAAAGGTGTTTGGTTTTTAGTAGGTGAAAGTGGGGAACCATTTTCCTAGTGGTTTTTTGTAGTCCTTAGATGTTCTTGAGTGGAAATGGGAATACATATTGATATAATTATTTATAGGTTTACCACAATCTCAGGAAGGTTTTGATGCAGTTTGGTTGGTAGTGGAATGGTTAATGAAATCATCTCACTTTCAAGCAATCCACGAGTTGAGTACCATGGATGTTCTAGAGAGTTGGTATGTAGATAAGGTGGATAGGCTTCATGGGGTATTTAAGAACATCATATATTATTAGGATCTTAGTTTTACCTTATAGTTCTGGAGGGGATTTCAGTATGTTGGTTCTTAGTTTCACCTTATAATTTATTTCCACCCTCATACATATGTGCAAAAAAAGCTGACCATCCATACTCTAGAGTATATGTTTTGATCTTATGTCCCTGATTTTAGTGGATTGTGAGTAAGGTAATTTTCTTTAGTTGAGTTTTCATACAAAAAAAGTTATCACTCATCTATTTGTGTGGCTCTTTTTGAGGTGTTTTATAGGTAGTCATGTTATTCTTCATTATTCTAGACAAAGGTTGGAGAGTTAGCAGTTCTTAGTCTTGATGTGGTGTAGAGTATGACCGAGAAGATCAAGTTAGTTTGAGAGAGGATGAGGTTGGATCAATACCATTAGAAGGACTATGATGATTATAGGAGGAGGCCATTTTAGTTCAAGGCTAGAGACCATGTGTTTTTTAGATTCTCCCCTCGATGTGGGTAATGGAGGATTGGTAGGGGGAGTAAGATTTCTCCCTAGTTTTTTGGACCCTCTAAGGTGTTGGGGTATGTTGAAAATGTGGAATATCCATTAGAATTTCTACCATGGATAGATAGGATCCATGGAATCTTACATGTTGCTTATTTTTATCGGTATCTTCATGATGAATCCCTTGTAATTGAATGAGAATGATTTGATATCAAGGATGACATGACATTCTTGGATCTACCAGTAGAGATCCAGGATCATCGAGAGAAACTTATACATGGAAAGACCATTCCCTTGGTTCATATGTTTTGGAGTTATGGTGACCTATAGTATAGTAATTGGGAGAAAGATACACAGATTCATGTCGAGTGCTTAGAGTTGTTTTGATTTTTTCTTTTACTTATTTTATTTTCATGATGTGATTTTCAGATCTTATTGTTTTATGAGATATATTGTTTTCTTATTTTTTTAATGTGTGATAAATATTCCTACATATGAAAAGTGATGTACCTAAATCATAATCAAGACGTGTTAGATTTTTATGTGATTAAAACTATGTGGGTGAGTCAGTTCTGCACAAAGTGGATAATATCTTGACATGGAAGATGGTACTCCATGATTTATGTTCTTGAGGTAGTGTTCTGTGTTTTTTGTGGTAGTGTTCAGAATTGGGTATGTGTAGGTTGATATGGTTGTGAATATGGTTTAGTTATGTGGTGATTATGCGAATTGAGATGTGGTTGGTTGGGTGGTGAAGTGGTTGTATTGAAAAGAAGTTGTTTTGTGGATGATACTGGATGAGTGGTGTTGTACCCATAAGGAGGTTGTGATGTGACCATGTGGTGTGTTTTATGGGTGTTTTGGTTGGGTTTTTTTGTCTAGTGGTAGCATTTAAAGTGTGAGAATACCCATTATAGGTATCTTTTGGGGTGGTTGTTTGGACCCCTTTCTTTTTACGGGTTTGGTTTTGATTATTGAGGATGTGAATCATTTAAGAGTTATCTAATGTAATTGTTCATGCCTACTTAGCCTTTTATTTTTCTTATTTGGGAGTTGGATGTGTTTCAGAGGAGGATGGAGGATAATCCTATATTGTTGGAGCTAAAATATTACTATAGCAGGTGGTTCATGACATGAACCGGATTCACATCATGAGTTTGTGATTTGTAGCATGTGAGGATGAAAATTCATTACTATGTTCAATTGGGGTAAAAATTGTGAAATGATTTCACATCCTGAAAAGGTAACTCATGACATGTAATTAATTCGAGGTGAGGAGACTTATTTTTTGATAGAAACTAAATATATGGAAAATTAATTCCTTCAAATGGTTTCATATCTTGTAATCTGTTGGGGATGTGGAATTCACGACATAAAAGGGGAGAGTTTCAGGTTGTTTATAACCCTTTATTAGCTGAATTTCTCTTCATTTTGTTCATCTCTCTCTCAGTTGTGGGAAGAACCTAAGATGATTTAGGATATATTCCAACCCTTCTTCCCTTGCTCTGATCCTTCGGTTCTGGTGGTTGGTAGTTGTATTAAATGGTGATTTATTATCCCTTTTCCTTTATTCTCCCTCATTATTCTTTTGAGAATCTATTATGGTGACTTTGGTTTGGTTTTAGGTATGTGTGGGCTTTGTTTTTATGATCTCTTGAGGTGGTTTATATTGATCCATGGTTTTCTTGTGTGAATAGGGGTTTCAGGTTGTTTCTTTCTTTGTCTTATGGTGTTCAATGAGATAAAAATATTCTTTATATTGGGTGGATAGTAAGGGATGACTTAAATTAGACAATGAATTAGAATAATTGAAATTGAGGGGTAGGGGGAGATATCACATACTTTACTGCTTTCATATGTGTTTTTATGTTATTATGACATGTTGTTTCCTTGATGATAATAGAAGATGTTTCGATCCTTGATTGTGTAGTAGATTATATGATTTGAGACACTTGATGTGTTGTTGTGTGATCACACCATGAATAAAAGGTTAAATAACATGTATTTTTCTAATAATTTGGTTTCCCATGGAACCTAGTTTGTGTGATAATAACCATTATAATTAAATAACTAATGAAATGAAATCCCTAAAATAAATTGTTGAAATCAGAATGTGTGATGTTTCATGTGTGTGTTCTTATTTTTCTTCCTTGTGTGGTTTGGGCTATTGTGCAGTAATGGAGGTGACCAACTAGGTTGTATGATGTGTAGGACTATGGTGTGATGGTTGGTTGGAATGGATGTGATGTGGGTAGTTATGTGATTTGGTTCATAGTGGTTATGGTGCACAGAGTTTTTGGTGCATAGTAGTGATGATGTGTGGGGGTGATGTGTGGTTGTTGTGTTCGGTGGTTATGTTGTGATGTTTGGTTGGTAAGTGTGATGTCTGGTTGTTGTAGGTGAGTTGGGTTGGCTAGTGTGGCACGATGAAGATGGTGAATGTGAGGTGTTTTGGTGATGATTGTGTTAGATGGGTTAGTTGTGGAATAGAATGGTTGTGTTAGTTTCCCTATTAGCTAGGGAATAAATTGTGATTATAAAATGAAATGAAATAGGTTAGTAAATAAATGAGATGGGATGGAAAAGGATGTGTGGTAAACATGGGTTAAATGAATTGAAAAATAAATAAATGAGAAGTGTAAATGTTAATGAAGTGTCTTAGTAATTGAAATGGGAATCATGTGGCTTATGTGGCAGTTGTGTGATGTGTTTCCTATAGTGTGGAAGTGGTTGCAATGGTTGTTTTGTGGTACGGTGGTAGTGATTTGGGGTGTGATAGAGAAATTGTTGTGAACCCATAGGTTGGGTATTGTTTTCTATCTATATTATGTCGCTTTATGTTATTTATATAATCTCCCCACCCAAGATGTATAACCTTACCAATGCTCATAGGTTTTGGGATCTGGGTGTTTTTTCCAACATCCAAGATGGTGGTGATACGGATGGCTAGATATCCCCTCTATCATGTTGTTCCATCAATAACAGTGATGATATGGGTCGGTGATGGATATTACCTATTAGGGTTTTCCTATGTGTATTCAAGTGATATGTGATGTGTAAGATCCAAACCTCCTTCTAGGTACATACCTTTTGAGTTTTATTCTTTGTTAAATGTTTTGAAAGTGTTTGATTTTGGTTTGGAAGGCTTTAGAGGTGGCCAGATCTTTTATGGAAAATATTTTTGGGCTAAAAATTTATCTGTAGAAAATTTAAATTCCATGTAATGATATTACACGTCATGTAATAGTTTAATCAGGATAATATCACCTGATTCTATGATTTTTTCAAAGTAAGCCATTAAAAATAATCACACTACGTGTAAAGCAGTTACATGCCATGTCATTCTCTGAGCAGCAGATTAAAAAAAATTTGTGCTATTCATTTTGGTTTATTTTCCTTCATGCATCCTTCCTCCTCCAACCATAGGGAGAATCTTAGTGGATTTAGAGAGATTTATTCATCTCTGATCATTTTGTATTATTATTGATAATTGGTAATCCCTTTTTTCTTTAGTTACCTTTCATTCCTCCTTCTTCCGATGAAGCAGTGGAAACTTTGATAATAGTGAGTTTGAGGGTTGATCTTGATCCTAGGTTTTGTTCTATATCTCTTTTAATTTTTTTGATTCGACCATCTTACATCAATTGGGTTTTTCATTGGTGAGGGTTATTCATAAATTTTGATATAAGTGTTCTATTACTGAAATCTCAAAGTCTTTATTTTCATTACAGGTATTTAATTATATAATTTCTTTTGGATGATTAGCAATTGAGTTCCTAAATTTGATTTAATTAATTTGGTAGATTAATTAATTAAGGAATTGTGAAATTTGGGGTATTGGGATTATAGGTGTTGATTAATTAATTTTTTAATTAATTAAGAAATATTTTTGTGATTGTGAATTGATTTAATAAATTAATTAATTATTAAATTAATTAAAGGAATGTATTTAATCAATTAATTATTTAATTAATTGAAGGCATTAATGTGATTAATTAATTATTCAATTAATTAATGGAATTGATGTAAGAAGTTAATGGGTAGATTAATTTAATGGATTGTCATTATTATTTAATTATTTAATTAATTAATGGAATTGATGTGATTAATTAATTGTTGAATTAATTAATGGATTGATGTGATTATGAAATTTTTTAATTTGATTAATTAATTAATGGGTTAATTAATGTGATATTGTGACACATGTGAAATTTTGATATTGTGATATATGTGTTAAATGTGTGTGGGATAGGGACTGAGTCTCCAAATACCCATATGTGTTAAATGTGTGTGGGATAGGTACTGAGACTCTAAATACCCATAAGAGTTAAATGTGTGTGGGATAAATAATGAGGCACAAAATACCCATATGATATAGTGAGTGTGGGACAGGGACTAGGGCTCTAAATACCCATGTGACATTGAGGTGTGGGATAGGGGTTGAGCCTCCAAATACCCATGGGATGTTAGACATGATGTTCTACATCCATGAGTTTCCATTGGACTATGGTTCCAATTGGTCATGATGTGAAATGAGATGATGAATGGTAACGATGAAATTAAGATATATGACATTCCGTGGGAATAGTTTAGACTCCAGCATGGGCCAAAGCAGGTATTGAGGTTTGGGTGTCCTAGGGAACCTGGGGGGTTTATGTGGTTAAATAATGATTAATTGAATAAACGTAAACTTTTATGATTTACTTCTTTTATTTTTTTTATTTATACAATTGCATACACTTGAATATACTATATATTTTTTTTAACACCATAGGTGGTGGCCTACTGATTTGTACTCACACTCCACTCAGGCTACCCAATCATTACCTGAATAGACTTCATGTTTGCAGGATAGGATAAAGGAAAAGGCCCTATGTTAGATGGATGATTTGGTAATAATCATGGATTAGGTAACTGAATGTGGTTTGGGATCCACTTGGGATTTCACAATGTCTTCACTTTGGGGTCTTAATTTTGACACTTGGCATGTACTTTAGCATGGCATGTCTACTATTCAGTTTTGATATTGTATTTCTAATTTTGGTTATCTTTTGGTACAAGAATTTTACTAGTTATGTTATATCTATTGATTATTCTTATTTATTTCTTCTATTGATAAACTTTGATAAAGATTTTATAGTCTCCTCACTATTGACACTAGACCCTTGCTGCAATTCGACAACCTCTAGAATACAGGGAGGTGCTCTTGAGGTCATGTGACCAACCGGCTCATGGTGCCGGTGTGTGGCACCTGGGTCGGGATGTTACATGATGTGATGAGATAGTGATTTGATGTTAAATGTGGTGTGGGTCATGCATGGTAGGGTGAGGTAATGAGTTTGATTTCATTCACATTCATGATACCACACTACTTTGGTTTGGTGGTGAGATGAGATGTGATCATCCAGATGTATTTGGGTTAAATGTGGTGTGGTGATACCTGATGCTAGCACCAAATACTAGACCTTATGAGAGTTGTGTAGGTATCAATGCATCCCAACTCACATTAGAGATGGCCTAAGTGTCTTTGGGTGATATGTGATGTGATGTGATGTGTTGTGATGAGATGGAAGGGATTGGAGAACGTGAAATTTAATATTGGGGAATTACAATAAAAAATAAGAGGGGGAAAAGGAAAATAGACACCTTTATTTGTTATTATCTCTATATTATATTATTATATTGGATGTAACAATCCTGGTCCTAGTAGCCCAAATCTGGTGCCTTAATTTATTAAATTAGAATAGATACAAGATTCAAATCCCAAAAGACTGAAAAATTTAGTAGTTTTTCAAAACATTATTACATACATGGTACCCATATTACATTGGGAAAATAAAATTAAACATAATACATAACAAAATCTAATAAACTCCATCCATGAAACTCATTCAAAGATCACTTCTTCATAACCTGGGGAAAGAAAGAAAAATGTGTGTGAGGTAAATTTTTTAGTAAGGGTTAAGTACAGTGGAATATATCATGAATCAATAATTAATAATCAATATTTCATGGTAATTAACATAACACACATACCATTTAGATAAATGGATAAGGCATAATCAATATGGAAAGGTAAATAACTGAACACACAATCCATTTAATCAATAAGATGAGAATGAAATACACCCATAGATTTTATCATAGTGAAAATATCATGGAAAATAATATCTTAATTCTAAATATAAGAAATGTTAAATTATTGGATTTCATGTTTCTCAAACACATGATACCTTTACCATAAAGATCTATTCTCAAGATGGTTTAAAACTACTATGTAAAAACCCATCTGATTTGGCCAACTGATTCGTCTCATGAGACTACTGATGCATTTAAGGTCTATCATTAAACAGGCCCCAACCATGTATGTTAGTACAAATCATTCCTCATATATTGAATATTCAATTTAATAATGTACCTTATCATCAAATATCTGTATTATGTAAAGAATATGGATTTATCAATATTTAGCCAATTATTCAAATAACTTTCAAAGTAATAACCGTATGTTAAAAAGGTATAAATTTTAGTCAATATTCATATCCATCAAAAAATAATATTCATATTTAATATAAACTTAATTTATAATGAAAAATTATTATAATAAAGTGATTTTTTCGACAAAAATCTAACAATCATAAAGAAAAGTGAGATTTCACAATAACTTATATCACTTGGTAATTTTCAAATCAAATCACCTTGGAAGAAATAATCCAAATTGAAACTTAAAATACCATTAATAATTAATTATTCATGATATTACATGTCAAATGGGAATTATATACACCACATAAAAGTGAATTTGAGAATATTAACAAATAAGTCTCAATGGAATGTAAATTGAGACGAAATCTATTAACTTAAACTTCCTTTTGGTTAAACACTCTTTAACCTCATGTTTAATGGTTTTAATAAAGTTATTAACTTATAATATAATTATATTAATATTTATAATATCATATATTATCCTTTTATAACATCTTATCACCCATTTGTTAATAATCTTTCATTATTTTCATTGTTTCGGGTGTTAATTGCCTTGTTTTTTTAGTATGTTTTGACTTGTTATTTTTTGGTTCCTATTATATAGATCATGATTTCATCATATTTATAATGTAAAAAATTATTTAAATATCATATATATTTATTATATATTTATTTAGAGTAATCTATAAAATATGGTGATAGGAAATATAATACACTATTCATGGAGACGATAGGTCGTATGTATGCATGAATGTTGTTTCCATTTTATTTTCATATTTAAAGAAATAAAATTAAATTATATATATATATTATCATTAAATTATCATTTATATTTTATATATATCATATATTTTTGTTAAACTCATCCTAAATACATTCGATGTAAAGTGTGAATGAATCACATCACTTCATGATGTAGTAGTCTTTCGTACACACGAATGACGTTATCATATTCCCAAAAAATGGAAACCATGAAGGTATATGTTATATAATAATTAAAAAAACATAAATAAATCATAAATATCATAAATATTTTATATAAATAGTATTTCCATCATTATTCCTAGCCTTGATAAGTGTTAATAGAAAAACAAACAACATCGGTTCATGAGGCGGTAGTTCTTCATACACACAAATGATGATTTCATAACCCATTTGATGGAAGTGTGTGAAGTTGTAGGTCTTAACATTAACATAAAAACATATTAATATATTTAATACACTAATGTTATTATATAATCTTGATATAATAATAATTTAATGAGGTGGAGATGGAAATAAAATAAAAATGCTTTTAGAAAAACGTTACCTCTTCTTCAGATATCCTACTTCGGTTTGAACTAATGCCTTTCTAAGTAGAATTTGTTCCAAATATAAATCTTATAATATGATTTTAGGGATTTTTTTTTTGATTTTTTTTTATGATCCAAATTACTTGGGAGGTGTTAATAAGTGAGGAGAGTGAGTGCCCTTTTATAATGTAGGAGGAGTGAAATTCTTGCAAATACCAAAAAGTAAACACTATTGGGAGGTTAACCTTACATAATGTGCCTCCAATAATGAAACAAAATCATCCAAGATGTTATATGGTATAACTATGGCCATTAATGTCATGACTCGTCCCCCGGGGCTCGTGCCGTAACTACCCTAAGCCCGCCTTCCATAGGCAAGGGGCTGGCAACAAGCATCAAAAGGAATATTCCCTAAAACAAGAAGGTGTTGCCTTTATAAACTCTAAACTCACACAGAAAGATAAAAACACAAAGTAAAATATATAGTAAACAGGGTGTGTACAGAGATTAAAGGGTCCAGAATACAAGCCCAACTGTAAAGTACAAGTAAAACTTAAAAGTACAAGTAAAACTGTGAACAACTCCTGTGAGCACCCATCAAGGATCCTACCTGAAGGGTAAGTGCAGCTCTTGAATGGTCGTCTCTATGGTTCACCTCATCAGAGGTCTACCTCTGAGAAGTCTCCCGTCCAGGTACCCTTTTCCTCAGTCAGCATTGTCCGTCGTCTGCACCAGACACAATAAGGTGCGGGCGTAGCCCGTGCAAGGGTGAGTATAACAATACTAAGTAGGGACCCTGAGACCCCAAAGGTCTCCTAGAGTTCCACAAAGAAAAACCTCAGGGTAACACCAAAAATGTAGATAACCACAAAGTTAATGTACCACATATCATAACCTCAATCACAATCACAAGGTAAACACAGCTCCCACCAGGATTTATTCAAGGGGTATTAACAAGTAACATCCCCAGTCACAACGTCGAACACCTCAGCTACTAGATAAATCCTCCTCTATCGAGTACAGTGGGCCTACCGAATCACATAGAGGTGCTTCCCAATAACCTTGGACTGCTGAGGAACTCCTCCTATCAATTAGCGTGGGTCTGTCACGTCACACAGAGGCACTCCCCACCGTGGGTCTACCGCGTCACACTATGGCGCTCCACCTCGTGGCCTGCTGAGGTACTCCTCCTATCGAGTACTATGGGTCTGCCGCATCACATAGAGGCTCTACCCACCTTGGGTCTACCGTGTCACACAGAGGTGCCCCCCACTGGGACTATCGAGTCACTCCGAGTCGAAATGGTCAGCATCCGTCAACTCTCAACCGGTCGTAGGGTTCCGTACGTAGCGTGCTTGGGAGAACCGCTCCCCAAGCCATCGGTCATACATAAATCTCCTATAATTCCTAATAAAAAGTATATAAAATGTTATTTATGTAATAAGGGTCCCAACGCAACAGACGGCGCGTTAATAGGATGTTTGGTCTGTAAGTTATTAGCATTTCCGCTCTGAGGGTCCGATTGGATTCGGGGTTCGATCTAACCCGGACGTACACTAACTTTTTTCAAAACTCAATTGGAGTATAACAAATGGATCGTCTTGATCCAAGGATTCTGGTTCCATATAAATTTCATCAAAAGGATTACCGGTTCTCAAGTTATGACCAAAAAGGAGAAACTGGGTTCGGATGGGCATGGGTCTGGTCCGACCCGACCTATTTCGGATCGACTCGGTCCGACCCGAGTCCAGCCCGAACGGCCTAGGCCTTGGAGATCCCAGCCCGCTGGGCCATGGTCTGGCCTGACCTGCATAGGGGGCAGCCCTTCCCGGCCTGGCCAACTGGGTGCGGCCCACTACGGTGCGGCCCGCTCGGCTGGTGGTCTTTCATGGTGGGCCTGCCTTAATCGACACTCGGGGGGAGGCGACCCCCGGTCTTCCCGAATAGTATGTGGAACATTTGGCTGCTGGAAACCAGGACTCGTCGGAGGGGTCCCGCCCGGTGTGGTGCGGCTGGCCGGAAGGCCAACTAGACTTCTTCCCAATGGCGCGGTTGCGCGCTGCTGCTCCATCATGGCCATCCAGATGCCGGCTGCCCTTCGGCCTCCATTGCGGCCAAGTGGCCACGGCCTCCTACTGCCCCGATGGCGCAGACGCATGCTACCGCTTCGCTACGTAGCTGGCCGGCATGCTGGCTGCCTCCCCTTGCTTTGCCGCGGCTGATGATCCACAACCTCCTTCTCATCCGGTGGCACGAACGCACACCACCCTTCCTTCTTGCAGTCGATCGAGTGTCAGTCACCGCCTTCTTCCCTGAGCTATTGTGGTTTCATTCCAAGCCCAAAAAATAAAATGATAAAATATTCTCAATCCTTGGGTCGAGGGATCCGTGCCCATATGTCACGCTCAATAAAATATTGTGTTTCCAGCATCAATAAATATTTTTCACTGAAGAACGCACGAAGAACGCGTGAAGACCAAAATATAGGAGGCAAGGTTTAAGTGTGGGATGATGGCCATGTTAATTTGTAAATCGTCATTGTGAAACCAGAATATGAAGAATCGATAAATAAATTCAATCATATAAATATCCCCTACCTCAATTTTCTGATAGAGGTGTCTTGAGGAAGAAGACGAAGTTGTTGAACGTCAGCGTTCGTCACTCCCACAACACTTCTCTGATCCAGCTCAAGTGTCGTCCTCATTCTTCGTTGGAGAATCTCCTTCATTGGAGAATGTGTTTTCCAAAGATCTCCCTCCAAGTGATCTCTTTTCCAACAATTCCCCCAACCCAGAGAAAGGTAAGGAGCCAACATAAAAATTGAACTAATTGAGTTGGCACAATAATTAAGTTTAAGTTGGCACAATTAATTTTGGGGAGAAACCAAGAGTCACCTCCCACATTAAATAGGGAGTTCAAGGGTCGGGTGTTCCCCACCATTAATTTCAAAATGGGAGGTTTTCAAGCTCGGATGGTCCCCACCACCGAATTCAAATGGGAGGTTTACAAAGTAAAATAAAATAAAAGATGTTTTATTTGATTTTTTTTATTCTTTTAACACACCCACTAAAAGTATGAAAACTAACTTTCACCCTTGACCTACTGTAGTCGAGGTTAAGGTATCCTTAAGAGAATATCGGTGTTGTGAGTTCAACGGTGTCCTCGGATTTCAATTCCATCCACCGGTTCAAAAGTTAAAAAACACATCTTGCGCCTTTACTTAACGTACCCGAAAAAAAGTTCAGAAATTCATTCTGGGCACACTGGGCCTCAGAATCATGCACCATAAATTTTCATGGACTCGTAATATTTCCATTTAATTAAACAAATTACATGGAAAAATATGGGTCTTTACATTCTCCCCACCTCAGGGCTTTGTGTCCCATAAATCCACAACACAAACTAGGGAAACAAGTGGGGGTACTGAACACGAATTTGAGCCTCTCGCTCTCACGTTCTCTCTTGGTGGTTCCCATTCTGCCAACAAACGTGAACTATAGGTATGGACCGCCCATTAAAGACCTTCTCCTATCTATCCTTAATATCCAATGGATCCTCCGAAAACATCACCCCATCATCGATGTCCAGCTTTCCCTAGTAAATGATGTGTGAAGGATCATGTACGTATCTCCTCAGCTGGGATACGTGGAAAACGTCATGCACGCAGTGCAACTGAGGTGGAAGAGCTAAGCGATAAGCCACTTCGCTAACTCTACTGAGGACTTGTAAGGGTCCGATGAACCTCAGAGATAAATTTCCGCCCCATCCAAATCTCTTCAAACCTCATCATGGTGAGACCCATATAAAAACATGATCACCATCATAGAACTCAAGAGGTCTTCATACCCTATCATTATAAGACTTCTTCTTGCTCTGTGCAGTCTTCATCCACTCCTGGATGATTTGCACCTTCTCCATAGTAACTCATACCTTCTCTAGTCCCACAAGTACTGACTCCCCTAGATCAGTCCAGCACAGAGGTGATCTTCAAGGTCATTTATGCAACGCCTCGAATGGTGCCATACCGATAGTGGAGTGATAGTTGATATTGTATGCGAACTCCACCAAAGGCAACTGATCCTCCCAGTTGTGGCCAAAATCTAGGATGCAAGCACGCAGCATTTCCTCAAGGGTTTGAATGGTCTGCTCTATCTGACCGTCCGTTTGAGGAAGGAAGGCGGTGCTCAACTGAAGATGTGTCCTGAATGACTCCTGCAATCCCTTCCATAGCCAAGAAGTAAACCTTGCATCATGGTCGAAGACAATCATAAATGGAAATCCATGAATCCATAAAATATTTTGTACATAGAGGCGTCCCAAGCTCTCTATTGATCCCTGCTCTCTGATAGGTAGGAAGTGGGATGACTTGGTGAGTCGGTCAACGATCACCCAGATAGAATCATGACCCCTGGACATGCATGGAAGTCCTATCACGAAGTCCATGTAAATTCAATCCCACTTCCACTCTGGCACCTCTAATGGTTGAACCAAGCCTGCTATAACCTGGTGCTCTGCCTTCACTTGCTGACAAGTGAGTCACCGAGAGACAAACTATGCCACTGCTTTCTTCATTCCAGGCCACCAGTGTTGATGTCGAAGGTCCTGGTACATATTCACCACTCTTAGATGTACCGCTAGAGGGGATTTATGGAACTCCCTCAACAATTCCTCCCTGAGTGCCACTAGTACCACTGTACGCCCTCTAAAGAGAATGACGTGCTCTCCCCCTTCAGAAAATCCATCAGGTGCCTGTCCTATGGATATCTGAGCATGTTGAGCCTCACAGTCAGTGTCCCCAAGTTGTGCCTCCCTAACTATCTAAAGGAGTGGGGGGTGACTATCAGAGACTGAAGATAAGCTACTTTATCTCGATCCACGTATGATATCCACAAAATGGATACCTGCTCTGTCGCCTCACTTAGAAACTATATACCAGATCTCCTGCTGAGTGCATCTACTACTAATTTCCCCTTCCCAGGAGTATAGACTATCTCGAAGTCATAGTCTTGGAGGAACTCAAGCCAACTTCATTGTCTCAGGTTTAGGTCCTTTTGATAGAAGATATACCTGAGACTCTTGTGATCAGAGTAGACTGTAAAATGTTTTCCCATTAAGTAATGTCTCCACATATTCAAGGAAAATACCACTACTTCTTACTCCAAGTCATGGGTAGCATAGTTCTGATCATGTTTTCTTAGCTGTTGATAACAATATGTGATCATTGCTCGCTCTTGCATTAGGAAACATCCAAGCCTAGTCCCTGATGCATCACAGTAGACTTCGTACCCAAAACCCTCCTCCTGTAGCCTCAAGATAGGGGCACTCGTCAGTATCTACCTCATCTCCTGGAAACTCCACTGGCATCTCTCCGACCACATGAAGGGTTTCCCCTTCTTCATCAATGCTGATAATGGTGTCGCAACTCTAGAAAATCCAGGCACAAACCTTCGGTAGTAACCAGCCAAACCCAGGAAACTTTGCACCTCTGTCACGCTCCTGGGTGGATCCCAAGAAAGAACAACCTCAATCATCACTGGATCCACCACAACTCCAGACTCTAAGATAATGTGTCCCAGAAAGTAGACCACTTATATCTAGAACTGGCACTTCAAGAGCTTATCATAAAGCTAGTGCTCTCGGAGTGTGTCCAGAACTATCTTCAGATTATAGGCATGCTTTTCCTTCATCGTTGAGTATATCAGGATGTCTTCGATGAAGTCTACTACAAAGAGATCAAGGTATGGATGGAAGATCTGGTTCATGAGTCCCATAAACACTGCTGGTGCATTTGTCACATCGAATGGCATAACTAAGAATTCATAGTGTCCATATCGACATCTAAAGGTTTTCTTCTACACATCCTTGTCTTGTACCCTGAGCTGGTGATAGCCTAATCTGAGGTCTATCTTCGAAAACCATCATGCTCCCTTCAGCTGATCAAAGAGATCGTCAATCCTTGGGAGTGGGTAATTGTTCTTCACATTCACTTGGTTCAGGTGTCGATAGTCCACACAAAGTCTAAAACTCACATCTACCTTCTTGGCGGAAAAAAACAGGGTTTCCCAAGGAGAAACACTGGGCCTAATAAACCCCTTGATCTACAAGTCCTCTAGTTGTACTCGCAGCTCTCGAAGCTCCACAGGATCCATCCAATATGATGGATTAGATATCGGTGTCGTCCTAGGGTATAAGTTGATATAAAAATCTACCTCTATGCAAGGAGGTAGACCCGTAACATCATCAGGGAAAACATCAGTGTACTAGTCCACCACTACAGGATATCTTGGACTCTCAATATCGATCGCTCCGAGGGTGAGTCTAGACAACTGATGTGTGATCGGCTACACCCTCCTCCGAGTAATTCCATCCTGTGCAGAAAGGGTTCCCTTCTCACTGGTGAAGGAAAACATGGTTCCGTCCATGTAGACACACTGCACTTTTTTCCTAATACATTCAATCTGAGCATGGACTGTGGATAACCAGTCCATACCCAAGATGACATCGTAAGTCCTTGACGTCTCTACTAGAAGATCCCGGCTGAATCTATCACCTCCTAGAGTAAGCTCACACTGCCATCACCAGCGTGTAATTGTTGAATCTACTCCCATAAGAGTCTCTAACTATAAGGATTGAGCCAACGGCTCCATCGGAATCTCCGAGCTCCAAAAGAGGTCCAAGGAAATAAAAAAGTGATTGGCACATGTTTCTATAAGTACTGTAGCTAGGGTGGAGTAGACACAAATCATACCTCGTATCATCTCTGGAGCACCATGGTCATAGGCCTCAGCTTCCTGAAGCTATTCTCATCCCTGTCCACCTGCTCCATGTGGTTGGGGTGGACCTCCTGGTGGTGGTGGTGGTGGAACCTCAAATCGCTGCCCACCACCTACTGCATGGCATGCTCCTCTTCCACATCTGCCTCCTACCTGTGGACCTCCTCGATCGAATCTTCGCCTCTTATCAGGCGGTCCTTCAACCATCTATTGGTCATCTGTGTGGTGGGTCGGGCAGTCGTGAGCCATGTGACCCTGCCTGTCGCACGAGTAACACTGTATGATCCTCACCTATCCTACTCTGCCTCAAGATCCCCGCACCACCAACCCTGTATCCTGCAGTCGTCTTCCTATAGGTCTGATCCTCTTGGACCTCTGCATCATCTTTCTACTACCAGCCACTGATGACTCTACTACGTGTTTTCCGGTGGTGGGTCTCAGTGCCGGTGACTTCTCATCAAGGAAACTCTCCACTAAGAACGCTCTCTTGAACACCCCCACCTGCATCGGGATGCTGAGAGAAACCATCGAAGCTATAATCTCCTGTATGAGCCCCTACTCGAAGGTCTAGGACCTGAAGAAAGGGTCTCTCACCATATCAGTGGAGTAGCGCGAGAGGTCAGTGAACCTCACTAAATACTGAGACACAGTCATGATACCCTACTGTAAGTGGAGAAGATTCTATATACACACTGAGCGTAAGCTCGCTGGAATGAAATCTTCCCCAAAAAGGATCTCTAAGCCCGCCCAGATGAGTGTCACCTCATCATGAACCTGGAGCATCAAGCTCCACCATCTGTCTGTTGCTTCTTGAAGAAGTCTGGCAGTAAGGATCACCATGAGATCATCTTGTGTCCCTACCAGTTGAAAAACTCTAACCACGACCTCCAGCCAGTCCTCAGCCGCCTGTGGATCTGTCTCTCCCCAAAACCCCGGTGGCCTCTGGCATTGGAACTCGTGTAACGCGCTCAAGAGGCATGAACCCTATACTATTGGGGTTGGTGGCATTGGTTTCCTAATGGGTAGTGATGCTACTGGTACACCACCTAATGGTACAACTGTCATAAGGGGGGCATGCACCAAAGCCTCGTCGCTCGGTGGGATGTCATCACGTACTCTAACCGGAATCCTGGCTGGTTGAATGTGTGGAGGAATCTTGAAAATAAACAGGTGCACCATGGTCAATAAGTTATACCTGGTGAGATAAATCAAAGAGTTCACATGAAAACTTTCCAAATACACACACACAATTAGTGTTTTCGTGCACTGATTCGGAAATAAGAACTCAGGGTCCTGGTGTATGGATACATCGGCCGCCGCACCAACACTGGACTCGCTGAACTAAAAACCACACTCATAACACTTAACACTATTAATTCATAGAAAAGATCATAGTTCTAGTTATTCGGTAGAACCAAACTCCTTTGATACCAATTTTTCACGACCCGTCCCCCGGGGCCCGTGTCATGACTACCCCAAGCTCACCTTCCATAGGCTAGGGGCTGGCGACAAGCACCGAAAGTCATATTCCCTAAAATGGGAAGGTGTTGCCTTTATAAACTGTAAACTTACACAAACCAATCACATAGCAAGATTCAAGCCCAATGAAAACTATATAGTAAACAGGGTGTGTACAGAGAGTAAAGGGGCCAGAATACAAGTCCAACTGGAAACTACAAGTAAAACTGTGAATAGATCCTATGAACACCTGTCAAGGATCCTACCTAAAGGGTAGGTACAGCTCTGGAATGGTTGTCTCTGTGGTTCACCTCGTCTAAGGTCCACCTCTGAGCAGTCTCGAATCCATGTACCCTCTTCCTCAGTCAGCAGTGTCTGTCATCTACACCAGACACAGTAAGGTGTGGGCATAGCCCGTACATGGGTGAGTATAACAATACTCAGTAGGGACCCTAAGACCCCAAAGTTCTCCTAGATTTATACAAATAAAAACCTCAGGGTAACACCACGAAGGTAGATTACCACATAGGTAAACACTACTGGAAATAATGGCATTTGTGACGGGGCATTTGCGTCGGGATCCTGTCGCTAATAGGCTTTTGCGACGGGGGCCCGTCGCAAATAGCCCGTTATGGAAAACGGCGTTGCAACAACAATTATTTGCGACGGGCCCGTCGCTAAAGGTATTATTTGCGACGACGATCCTTGCCGTCGCAAATATTAGTCCGTATATTTGTAAAAACTTTTTAAAATAGTAATTGTGACGGGCCCGTCGCAATTACTATTTTAAAAAAAAAATATAAAAAAATATTAATAAATTATTTTAATGAATATAATAATAATACTATTTGCGACGAGCATAGTATCCCGTCGCAAATACTATAAAAAAATAAAAATAAAAAAATTATTAATAAATTATTATAATTAATATAATAATAATCCAATTATAATTCAAAAATAAAAAAATATTAATAAATGATATTAATTAATATAATAATAGAATTATAATTCACAAATAAAAATAATAAATTATTAATAAATTATTTTAATTAATATAATAATAATAGAATTATAATTCAAAAATAAAAAATAATAAATTATTAATAAATTATTTTAATTAATATAATAATAGAATTATAATTCACAAATAAAAATAATAGATTATTAATAAATTATTTTAATTAATATAATAATAATAGAATTATAATTCAAAAATAAAAAATAATAGAATATTAATAAATGATTTTAATTAATATAATAATATTAGAACTATAATTCATAAATAAAAAAAATATTAATAAGTTATTTTAATTAATATAAAAATAATAGAATTATTTTACATTAAAATATTAAAATAATTCAAATAATACAAAAAAAATATAATTAAATTATAATATTATAAAATTTTAATATATATATAATTTAATATTATAAAATATAAATAATATTATTATTCATATTAATATTGTTATTTCAAAATATAATATTATTAATATTTTATAATGAGACAGAAACTACGAATAGAAAAAAAATTCATATTTTGATTTAACAAACTTTATAACATAAAAACAAACTCTAATCTGGAGGAGGGGGAGGGGGAGGGGGGATCTGCAGATGCTGGTGGAGGAAACTCCATCCCTAAAGCATGAGTGAGTCGGCGCATGTACTCCATCTTCTCTTGCTGCTGCTGCTGCCACAGACTCATCTTCTCCTCGTACAGCTACTGCTGGCGTCGATGCTCCTCCTCATGCTGCTACTGCTGACGCATCTGCTCCTGCTCCTGTCGGAGACTCTCTATCAGTGCAGTCTGATATCGCAACTGATCCTCATACTGTGTAGCAGAAGAAGATGCACGAGCTCCTCTCGAGCTAGACGCCGACATCGCAGCACTTCCATAATAATCTCCGGGAGTCAGTCGAGAGCTGATACCAACTACCCGACCCTTCTCGAAGGCATACTGGGTGGCCTGAATCCATGCCGCCTCATCAAACTGACGGCCAATGGTCTGATCTGATGACTCGGCCTGACTCTCATGCCGGGTCTGTGACGTTGTGGCCTCATATGACTCATGTAGTTGCAATTTAAAATTAAAATTGTGAATTTATTATATGCAGTTAATTTTTAAACTTGAAAACAAATAATACTGACCACGATGTGACGCTGACGATCACCTCTGAGCTCCCCAATAGCAGGATCACTATACATCCTCCGATATACGTCATACTCCGTAATATCGGGGTGCTCGACAGCCTATAAGAATAAAAAATAAACTATTAATATTTATAGTTATATAAAATATTTATAAATAATGTACGTACCAGATGCTGTCTATGAGTACTGAAAGTACGACTCCCAGCTCGATGAGTCACCTCCTGTCTCCCCCGATTTTGCCTCCCCACTGATGATCTCCTCTAAAAGGCATCACTCAACTAGTGCGCACATAATCCATCCCAGACATGGGATGAAATGTACTCTGGTCAGTGTTCTCTACATGACTCATCAAAATCTGACACTCCTACTTTCTTCGTGGCAGCTTTTCTTAAATTGTGCAAAAACTGATGAAAGCAATCACGCATGGCCACCTCCCATGCCTCGTGGATGGCGTCACACATGGTATCCTCGATCGGATACCATAAACCCTACGAATAAATCAAAATATCAAGTTAGAAATGAAATAATTTTCAAAATAAAAATTATTTATTTATGTACGTACCAACCAATGGCCGAACATGGCCTACCGCACATCAATGGGAATCTTCTCCCATGTGGTCCAAGGCTGAGAGAAATAGTTGGGCAAAATAGTGTTTCCCTGTCCGACTGCTATATGCGGAAAACTGTAAAAATAATAAACATTTATTATGTGAATAGATTAATGAAATCTTAGTCAAATCCACAGGTTATCACACAGGTTATCACACCTCTGTGTGTGTGGATCAAACCCAAGATGTGGACGTCACTCGGGGACGGGGTCAGGAATCATCAATCGTGCAAGACCACGCCCCCTCCGCATACTCCCTGGAGCGCCTGCAGGCTGAGGGTCATCTTCCAGCAACTCATTCGCATCGAAAGGCAGGTCAGCATCCGCCAACTCACGAAATGTGTCATCGTCCATCTGAAACAGAAAATGTTAATGTTGTTAGAAAATAATTGATAATTACTATTATATATACATATATATTAGTTATGATTGTATATAACTACCATGGAATTGTATCAGTGTTCATCTTCATCATCATCTTCATATATGTCAATGTCATCTTCATATACCTCCTCAACATCATCGACATCCATTCAAGTTCCAGTTGCTTTATCTCTTACCATTTCAAATTCATATGTGACATCATTAACATCATCGTCATCACCTAATCTTAAATGTGGGGTGTCGTCATCGATACTCATGTCTCTTTGTAAAAAATATTGATTTTGAGTACTCTCTTGAAAAACTTTAATTCTTTGCACATCAGTGAAAGCACATTCACTTAGACATGAATAAACGCTGAAGTCTGGATGTAAGCGGAAAATATCTCAACTGTTTTACAAGAATCAAACCAGACTTCCCATGTTTCCCTTCTTTATATCTCAGTTTCCCACATGTGGGACAACTATCCAATGACTCATTTTCCCTAGAATATAAAATGCAGTCATTTGAACATGCATGAATCTTCTGACAAGTAAGTCCCAAATTTCGAACCAACCTTTTACTCTCATAGTAATTTGCAGGAAAAACATTTCCTTCGGGTAACAGTGTTTTAAGAAAAGAAAATATCTGGTCAAAACAGGTGTTTGACATTCCGTTATCTGATTTGATAGCCATAAATTTTGCAACTGCTTCTAATTTGCTCATCTTTCAGCCAGGATATAATGCATCCTCAGCAGACCTCAACAACTCATAAAATTCAGACGGTGCCAACTCAGGATTTGAAGCTATATCAGCCGGAGTTTCTGTATGTTGAACAGATGAACCTGCAACATCATGTACTAAATCTTGAAACCCGGACGGATCCAGAATCAAGTTGGTATCACCTACTCTAGAACTGCGTTCACCGTGTTGATACCAAAAAACATAATCTGGTTGAAAACCAAAACGCAAGAGATGTCCCCCCACTTTTTCAAACGTGTCAAACATTCTCAATGTACAATTTCTACAAGGGAATTTTATTTTTCCTTCTAAAACAAATTCTGGATTTGATGCCGCAAATGATAAAAAAAGTCTCCACACCCTCTATATATACTGGATTTAAACCAGAACCGTTTGGATTTCTACATTGACTTATCCATATACGGTCATCTAATAATGAATGTTGACGACCTCGTTGTTCCATGTTTTTCTATAAAATATAAAAGCAATTCTGGTTTTGAATAATTTGTTAGAAAAAACACTCAAGCAAGGATAATTATAGAGTTTACATCAAACACGACTGATGCAAACTTTTTATTAAGATAGACCTAAAAATTGACCCTTTAAGAATTAAATATGTTGAGAATAAAGCAAAACCTGTTACAAATATTGATAATTTTAATATTATATAAATTTTTTATTATTTTAATAATACTAATATTATTTTTTTATAAATATTAATTATATAATAATAACATTATTACATTATTAGTATATTTTATTATTAATATTAAAATAATATAATTTTCTATATTATATAAAATTATCCTTTCATCTGTGTGTTTAACATTCTATCTCCACATGTAATATTTACATTCACTTTCACCTCTCCATTGGTGAGTAGGTTGATAATTTTCAAAAAGAATGCAAATATTACATGTGGATACAGAAAACACACAGATAAAAGTATAATTGTATATAATATAGAAAATTATATTATTTTAATATTAATAATAAAATATACTAATAATTTAATAATGTTATTATTCCTAATTATTGGTAATTATTCATATTATTGGTAATTATTCCTAATTATTGGTAAATATTGGTAAATATTGGTAAATATTGGTAAATATTGGTAAATATTGGTAAATATTGGTAATTATTGGTAATTATTACTAATTATTGGTAATTATTAGTAATTATTGGTAATTATTCCTAATTATTGGTAATTATTCCTAATTATTGGTAATTATTCTTAATTATTGGTAATTATTGTTAATTATTTGGTAATTATTGTTAATTATTGGTAATTATTCCTAATTATTTGTAATTATTGGTAATTATTGGTAATTATTGGTAATTATTGGTAATTCTTCCTAATTATTGGTAATTATTCCTAATTATTGGTAATTATTCCTAATTATTCGTAATTATTCCTAATTATTGGTAATTATTCTTAATTATTGGTAATTATTCCTAATTATTGGTAACTATTCCTAATTATTCCAAATTATTAGTAATTATTCCTAATTATTGGTAAATATTCCTAATTATTGGTAAATATTGACAAGTACTGGGAATTATTGGTAAATATTGACACTATTAGAAATTATTGGTAATTATTATTAATTATTACCAATTATTACTAATTATTCCTAATTATTGGTAATTATTCCTAATTATTACGAATTATTACTAATTATTGGTAATTATTACTAATTATTGGTAATTATTACTAATTATTACTAATTATTGGTAATTATTGGTAATTATTGGTAATTATTACTAATTATTGGTTTTTATTGGAAATTATTACTAATTATTGGTAATTATTACTAATTATTACTAATTATTACTAATTATTACTAATTATTACTAATTATTAATAATTATTGGTAATTATTGGTAATTATTGGTAATTATTAGTAATTATTACTAGTTATTGGTAATTATTGTTAATTATTACTAATTTTTGGTAATTATTACTAATTATTACTAATTATTACTAATTATTACTAATTATTACTAATTATTACTAATTATTACTAATTATTATTAATTATTTGTAATTATTGGTAATTGTTGGTAATTATTACTAATTATTGGTAATTATTACTAATTATTACTAATTATTACTAATTATTACTAATTATTAATAATTATTGGTAATTACTGGTAATTATTAGTAATTATTGGTAATTAATACTAATTATTGGTAATTATTACTAATTACTGGTAATTATTGGTAATTATTGGTAATTATTACCAATTATTAGTAATTATTGGTAATTATTGGTAATTATTAATAATTAATGGTAATTATTGTTAATTATTTCTAATTAATGGTAATTATTGGTAATTATTTCTAATTAATACGAATTATTGGTAATTATTACTAATTATTAGTAATTATTGGTAATTATTGGTAATTATTACTAATTATTACTAATTATTGGTAATTATTACTAATTATTGGTAATTATTACTAATTATTGATAATTATTAGTAATTATTACTAATTATTGGTAATTATTGGTAATTATTGGTAATTATTACTAATTATTACTAATTATTGGTAATTATTTCTAATTATTACTAATTATTGGTAATTATTATTAATTATTACTAATTATTGGTAATTATTGGTAATTATTTCTAATTATTACTAATTATTGGTAATTATTACTAATGATTACTAATTTTTGGTAATTAATGATAATTATTACCAATTATTACTAATTATTGGTAATTATTGGTAATTATTACTAATTATGGATAATTATTGGTAATTATTACTAATTATTGGTAATTATTACTAATTATTGCTAATTATTGGTAATTATTACTAATTATTACTATTTATTACTAATTATTCGTAATTATTATGAATTATTGGAAATTATTACTAATTATTGGTAATTATTGGTAATTATTGGTAATTATTACTAATTATTGGTAATCATTACGAATTATTACTAATTATTGGTAATTATTGGTAATTATTGGTAATTATTGGTAATTATTGGTAATTATTACTAATTATTGGTAATTATTCCTAATTATTGGTAATTATTCCTAATTATTGGTAATTATTCCTAATTATTGGTAATTATTCCTAATTATTGGTAATTATTCCTAATTATTGGTAATTATTCTTAATTAGTGGTAATTATTCCTAATTATTGGTAAATATTGACAATTATTTGCAATTATTGGTAAATATTGGTAATTATTGGAAAAAATATTGACAAATATTGGCAATTATTGAATATTGGGAATTATTATTAATTATTACTAATTATGAGTAATTATTACTAATTATTGGTAATTATTATAAATTATTACTAATTAATGTTAATTATTTCTAATTATTATTAATTAATTCAAATTAATTTTAATTTTTCATAATTACTGCTAATTAATTGTAATTACAGCTAACTATTTTAAATTAATTAGTGTTTAATTGTCTCTAATTACAATTAATTATTAATACTTATTCATAATTATTTCTAATTAGAAATCAGAAAAAAAAATCTAAAAATTTAAACTAAATAAATATAATAAATAAAATAAATATTAAATTAAAATTCAGATAAAAACCTTAAACTTGATGTCAATGTCGAACTGCTGTAATTGTAGAACACCACCAACTGAATCCTCGAAGTCGAAAAATAAAATTTCACAACTGAAAATCGTAAAAGATTCGGAGTGGAAAAATTAGAACGGTTGAGAGTTGAGAGTGAGAAAATTGTAATGGTTGGCAGTATTTATAGGTTAAATTAATTGCGACGAGCTTTTTTGCGACGAAAATCCCGTCGCAAATATCGTTATTTGCGACGGGACCCGTCGCAAATAGCCATGGCCGCATTTAATTATGGACGGCATTAAAACGGTTATTTGCGACAGGCCCCGTCGCAAATAACCCCTGCCGCCGGGGTATTTGCGACGGGACTGCAGGCTCGTCGCAAATAGTCTTTAACCGCCGCTGGTTATTTGCGACGGGGATAGAACCCCGTCGCAAATAACCCTGACCGCATTTAATTATGGGTGGCATTAAAACGGTTATTTGCGACGGGTCCCGTCGTAAATAATTCCTGCCGCCGGGGTATTTACGACGGGAATGCAGCCCGTCGCAAATAGTCTTTAACCGCCGCCAGTTATTTACGACGGGGATAGAACCCCGTCGCAAATAAACTCCGCGCGGTTTGGCGCGCATTTCGCGCCAAACTATTTGCGACGGGAATAGTTGCATGTCGAAAAGACTCCTTTGCGAAAGGTATTTGCGACGGGAATAATTCTCGTCGCAAATACCACGTCGCTATTAACCATTTTCCTGTAGTGAAAGTACCACATAGAATAAACTCAATCAAAAGCACAAGGTAAAGACAGCTCACACCGGGATTTATTCTAGGGGTAGTAACAAGTAACATCCCCAGTCACAACATCGAACGCCATGGATACTGAAGAACTCCTCCTCTATCGAGTACAGTGGGCCTTCCGCATCACACAGAGTCTCTTAACACTAACCTTGGACTACTGAGGTTCTCCTCCTATTGAGTATCGTGGTTCGGCGGCGTCACAAAAAGGCGCTACCCACTGTGGGTCTGCCGCGTCACACAGAGGCGCTCACCCTCGTGGCCTACTGAGGTACTCCTCCTATAGAGTACCGTTAGTCTTCCTCATCACACAGAGGTGTTCCCCACCATGGGTCCTCCATGTCACACAGAGGCACTCCCCACTGGGTCTATCAAGTCACTCTGAGTTGAAATGGTCAGCAGTCATCAAGTCTCAGCCAATCGCAGGGTTCCGTACGTAGCTTGCTTGGGATTACTGCTCCCCAAGCCATCGGTCATACCTAAATCACCCCAAAGTCCCACAAATAAGTATCCCAAAGGTCTGTCATGTCATAAGGGTCCCAACGCAACAGATGACGCATCCATCGGATGCCTGGTCTGTAAGTTATTAGTGTTTCTGCTTCGAGGGCCCGGTTGTATTCGGGGTTCAATACAACCTAGCCATACACCAACTTTATCAAAAACTAAAGTGGAGTATATCAAATGGACCGCCTCGATCCAAGGATTTTGGTGCCATAGACGGTTCTTCAAACAGATGTCTGGTTCTCAAGTTACGACCAAAAAGGCAAAACTGGGTTCGGATGGGGCCGGGTTCGGTCCGACCCCGTCAGACTGACCTGACCTAGTTCGGGTCGACCTGGTCTGACCCGGTTCCGGCCTGGATGGTATGGACCTTGGAGGGCCCGGCTCGGCCTGAAGGGCGCTGCCCACTGTGGCCTAGCCCACTACAGTGCGGCCCACTCACCTGGTGTCCGCCATGGCAGGTCTTCCTGAACGATCCATGGACCGTTCGGCTGCTGGCACGCGAGACCCACCGGAGCCTTCCCGGTGTGGCGCAGTTGGCCAGAAGGTTGGCCAGACTTCTTTCTAGTGACGCGGTAGCGCGCTGCTGCTCCACCGCGGTCGGCCAGATGTCGGCCGCCCTTCGGCCTCTGCTGCGGCCAAGCGGTCGCGGCCTCCTGCTCCTCCGGTAGCGCGGACGTGCACCACCGCTCCGCTACAAGGCCAGCCGAAATGTCTACTGCCACCCCTTACTTTGTCGCAGATGACGGGTTGCGGCCTCCTACTCATCTGGCGGCGCGAACGCATGTCGCCCTTCCTTCATATGGTCGGCCAGGTGTCGGCCGCTGCCTTCTTTGACGAGCCATTGCGGTTTCGTTCCAAGCCTAAAAAATAATACGATCACATATTCGTTATCCTCGGAGCAAGGGATCTGCGTCCATATTTCTCACTAAAAAAAATATTACATTTCCAGTATCAATAAATATTTGGCGTTGAAGAATGCACGAAGAACGTGCGAAGAACAAAAGATAAGAGTCAATGTTTAAGTATGGGATGATGGCCATGTTAGTTTTTCCATCATCATTGTGAAACCATAATATAAAGAATCGATAAATAAATTCAATAATATAAAAATCCCCTACCTTGATTTTTCGATGGAGGTGGCGCGAGGAGGAAGATGAAGTCGTTGAACGTCGGCGTTCGTCACTCCCGCAACACGTCTCCAATCCGGCTCAAGCATCATCCTCGTTCTTTGTTGGAGAATCTCCTTTGGTGGAGAATGTGTTCTCCAAAGCTCTCCCTCCAAGTTCTCTCCTTTCCAACAATTCCCCCAACTTAGAGAAAGATGAGGAGCCAACATATAAATTAAACTAATTGATTTGGCACAACAATTAAGTTTAAGTTGGCACAATTAATTTAGGGAAGAAACCAAGAGTCACCTCCCACATTAAAGAGGGAGTTCAATGGTTAGGTGTTCCCCACCATTAATTTAAAAATGGGAGGTTTTCAAGCTCGGGTGGTCCCCACCACCGAATTCAAATGGGAGGTTCACAAAGTAAAATAAAATAAAAGATGTTTTATTTTATTATTTTATTCTTTTAACACACCCACGAAAATTCCGAAAACTAAATTTCACCCTCGACCTACTGCAGACGAGGTGAAGGTCTTCTTAAGAAAATATTAGGGCTATTAGTTCAACGGTGTCCTCGGATTTCAATTATATGCACCGATTAAAAAGTTACAAAACTTCCCTCGTGCATTAGCTGAACGTACCCGAAAAAATGTTCCGAAATTAATTTTGGGCACACCAAGCCTCGGAATCACGCGCCGTCAATTTTTGCGGACTCATAATATTTCTATTTAATTATAAAAAATTACTTCAAAAAATACGGGTCTTTATAATTAAATTGGTTTTGGACCTATTTTGGGTCATTCTCACACTTTATATTTAAAAATGAACCACTAAGTAAATTCATTTTTACCTTAATCGTTGTGATTAACATTAACTTTATTTGCTAATAACTTTCATAAAAATTAATTTAACATTATTAAAAATTATAAATTATTCTAATTCCATATATTGATTCCATTTTCTTAAATTCAAATCACATAATTTGCAGAAATTAATTTAAAATTTATCATGTAGATGTGATGACAAAGAGGGTTTTTAAAGTGAAAATGTTCAAAAGATTGAAATGTTTTTATATCAAAATTCACAATGAAATTAATTAAAATGACCTAAATTGGATTAATATATTTTTAATTTATCAAATTTAACTTTAAATCTAATTTAAAATATAATTTAACATTATAAATTATTTAAATGAAAATTCATTTTTCAATTAAATTCAGTATTTTTCACTATTAATCAAAAAAATGGAACTTTTAAAAAAAGTAAATAAATTCAAACTAAGATAATTTTGAAATTACCCTTTCAAAAAAAATTATTTTTTTCAAATGAGTTTTATAAAAGTGTCAGAATTTAGTTTTAAAAAAAGTGTTCCATTAAAAGGTGGAAAAATTGTCTTTTAGAAAAATACAAATTTTTATGCATAAAATCATATTAGTTATTGTCTTATGTATATCAAATATATTTGATTAATTTAAAAATATTTGTTTGAATATATAATATATAAATCATAGTAAGATCATTTTATAATATTAATTAATTTAATTTATTAATATAAATCATCTTTGGGAACATAAAAATAGTTCTTTATAAAAACATTTTCTTTATATTCAACTGGTTTTTATTTTTATTTCTAATTAATTGGTAACCGATGAATTAAAACATATATTTTTATAAGTCATTCAATCCTATTCATAAAAACCAATTTAATGGTAGAGTATAATTTTTATTTAAATGATAATATTAATAGTATTTAGTAAAACTCATTCTTGCTTGTAACGTAATCTGTCAAAGAAAGTCATTGTTGTATGTAATGGAAGCTAAAATCAATATTGTGTGTAATGAAAGATAAACTCCATGTTTCATGTAATGAAATCAATACAATATATTGTATTTATTTAAAATATTAAATATATTATAAAGTCTTAAGATGTTATATTCCCTTATATGCTTGGTGTTGCATGTCATACATTCTATTTAATAAAATGTTCTTACTTTATAACTTTAGGGTTTTACATTCTCCCCACCTTAATTAAATTAAATCACCACAATTTAAAATTTATTTCAAAAATATTGGGTTTGATATTTGAAAATTATTTTTTTAAAAACCACATTATAAATGGGTTAATAAAACATATTCTTAATAAGAGATAAAGGTAAGTGAAAAATTCATATGGAATAATCACATAACTAGGTTTAAAAATATAAGAATGTAGGTGGGGAATGAAAACATGGAAATGGAATATAAAATTAACACTCAAATACTGAGGTAGGGAGACAGAGAACATGCTCAAGGGAAAGTCAATGACCACAAATCCATAAACTTAAGGTGTGAAAAAAGTCATTTATATCATCAAAAATGATGATAATAGGACAAATTTTTTGTTTTAAGACCCTTTTTATGGAGTTGAGGAATTATTTCACTCTCTAATAATATAAATAAATATACTTACTTGATACATTTCTATTTCATAAACACATTCTTATCCTTTAGTTGTGGATTGAACTATTTATACTTCTTATCTTTGCATAGGTTACATCATATGGTGAAGTAATACATTAATCTCTAAAACATTATATAAAGATAAACTTAAAAGATTTCATAAATGGTTAACCTTATGTCTCTTATGAAATATCATGATCCAAAACTTTAAAAGGTCACTGAATTTTCAAAATGAACTTTTCATTAATACAAACAACATGAAGTATCTCTAAATCATCACATAACAAACCTATGAATACCTTACTCATGTATTCTAATAAAATATGGTAATAAACTAAATTACTATAAAGACTTATTGAAAAAATTAATGCTTTTTTATTACTTAATTAAAACATATATTATTGTATATATTACTTAAATCCCAAAACGATGTAAACTCCATCAATGATGGCTTAAACCACTTTCTCAACAAATCATTAATAAGTTCCAAGGTAGCTAGTACTATTAGGTTTACTTTATCAATATAAATAAAATCTTTATCCCAACATCATTATATCAACTTCGTGAAAATATTTAGGGTTATCTTCCCCTCAATCATGTGTTTTTTCAAGAAGTTTAACTTGCCACCGAATCATTTTTGTATTCCTCAGTTCCATTTAGCATACACTTTAAAATCCTTAATGAAATTATAATACAACACAATCTTTATATATTTCATAATTGTTATGTTGAGAATAACATTAATAAAATACATTTACAACATTTTTCTTGGATCTAAATACACAAGAACTTTAATCATTCTGCTTTGGTTGTATTAATAACAAATTCTTGACCTTGATCCCTTAGCTTATTCTGAGGTATACTCCCTTGACACTTGGGGAATCCATTTTCATAGTGCCTCATCTCCTTACAGTTGAAACACTTAATAGTAGTGTTTTATTTATTCCCTTTTCATTTTTTTCCTAGTGACCCTTTTCTCTACACTTGTAACAAACTCCCAATCCCTTCAAGCATTTCCTAATGTGATTTATTCCATAGTTATCACATGTGAGAAAATAATTCTTTCCCTTCTTCCCTTTATCCCTTATTTTCTCTATCTCCCTCTTCTTCTCTTACTTCACTATGAAGACATAATACTTGGGGAATTATTTATATATCTTGATAGAACATAAAACTATTTCATTATATGAAAAAAAAATTGAGACACAAGAACCCTTTAGATTCTTGGATTAAGCACTTCAAAGAAGTGTCCAATCTTGCACTCCTTGTTTCATATGTAATCCATAGTATACATATCTAACCTTGTAAAGGTACATTTATACTCCACAACAATTTCTTCTTTATTTTTCTTTAAACTAATTAACTTTCTCTTCATCTTAGTTTTTTTCTCATGAGAGAAATATTTTTCAAAGAATGTCTCCTTAAAATATTTATCTTCCATGAGTTATATTTTCTTTTCCACCCTAGTATCCTAGATCAATAACCACCATTGATATGCATCTTCATTGAGACAATACATTGAACGTGTAATATTTTCCTTGTCACCACTTCCTAAGGCCATAAATATCATCTCTAAAGACTTAATCCATTGATTATACACCATTGGATAAGTAGTTCTACTAAATGATAGAGGCCTTTTTCATATAAAGTGATTCAATAAATAATATTATCACTATAGAAAATTTTTCTTCATCTGTACAAGGTTAGGTTTCATAACCGGATTAATCCTCCCTAATATATCCATAAGTTTCTCAGTTCCAATACCATTCATATCAGCTTTCTCAGTAGGTAAACCTCTACATTGGTCAAAATTATCGATACCTTTCTTATTTCCAAGTTTCATCTCTAAACAATGGAATATACCGAATTATCTCATAAAATTATGAATTTAAAATAATAATTTATAATTACAAATATAGTTTAAAACTTAACATAAATTAAAATTTTGTGCATTATTAATCTTAGAATCATAAACATTGGTTTCTTTGGGGATATATTTAATTTCGAATCCATCATAATGGTTTGTAAAGAAGATATAAATTATCCTATACATATCCCAAGGGAGTGTCAAACTAGGTGCATATTAAGGCTTATTGTCATGTACCAGGTTATTCTTGAGTTAATCCCGACGTGACCTTTTCATATTTATTACCCCTAGGTTCATCTACTCCAGAACCATGTCCACTTGTATTATCCAAATAATGATGTATTTCTTAGAAATGATTACATAATCTCAACCATACCAAAAATTTATGATGTTCTCCTATACTTATCCTCAAAGTATATCATAGTTTTATATTCCCTAATTAATTTTTTACAAAATTTAGTTTCCAAGGATTCTACTAAACTTTATTTGAGACAAATTTTTACGACCCTGGCCCTGGTAGCCCAGATCAGGTGCCTTGATTTATTACATTAGAATAGATATAATATTCAAATCCCAAATGAACAAATAGTTTAGAAATTTTGGAAAATCATATTACTTATATGGTTCCCATATTACAATGGGAAAATAAAATAATACATAACAAAATCTAATAAACTGAATCCTTGAAACTCATTCAAAGATCTCTTCTTCATAACCTGGGGAAAGAAAACAAAATAAGGGTCAGCTCAAATAATCAGTAAGGGTTAAGTACAACAGAATCTGTCATGAATCAATAATTAATAATCAATATTTAAATGTAATTAATATAACACACATTCCATTTTGATAACTAGATAAGTCATAACCAATATGTTAAGGTAAATAACTGAACACACATGTCATTTAATCAATAAGATAAGAATGAAATGCATCCATAGATTTTGTTATAGTGAAAATATCATAGATAATAATAACTAAATTCTGAATGCAGTAAATTCTTAATTATTGTATGTCATGTTTCTCAGGAACATGATACCTTTACCATCAAGATCTATTCTTAAAATAATTAAAAACTACAAGGTAAAAAACCATCTCACTTGGCCAACTCATTCATCTCATGTGACTACCAATGCATTGAGGGGCTATCATTAATCAAGCCCCACCTATTTATGCAGGTCCAAATAAATTTTTATATATTGAATTATTGATTTAATAATGTGAATTATCATTAAATATCTGTATTGAGTAAGGAATATAGATTTATCAATATTTCCTTAGTTAATCAAATAAATTTAAAAGTAAAAAACGCATGTAAAAATAGTATACAGTCTAGGAAATAATCATATCCATCACACCAGAATATGGATATTTAATAAAAATTTAATTTCTAATGAAACATTATTATAATAAAATGATTATTTCAAGAGAAATTTAACAATCACAAAATAAAGTGAGATTTCATAATAACTTATATCACTTGGAAATTTTCAAATCAAATACCCTTGGATGAAATAATTAAAATTAAAACTTAAAATTATATGAATAATTAATTATTAATTATATTACATGTCAAAGGGGTAGTATATAGATCACATTCAATTTAATTTGTGCATAATAACAAATAAGTCTGAATGGAATGTAAATTGAGATAAAATCTCTTACCTTACACTTTCTTTTGGTTGGATGCTCTTTAACCTCCAGTATAATAATTTTAATAATTTTATTAACTTATAATAGAACCATATTAATATTTATAATATCATATATGATCCTTTTATAACTTATCACTCATTTTTTAATAATCTTTCATTATATTCATTGTTTTAGATGTTAATTACCTTGTTTTTCAAGTATGTTTTTGACTAGTTATTTTTTGTTCCTATAATGTTGATCATGATTACATAATCTACATAATGTAAAAAATTATGTAAATATGATATATATTAATTATATATATATTTAGTGTAATTCATAAAATTTGGTGATATGAAACAAAATACATTGTTCATGGAGACGGTAGGTCATACGTACGCATAAACACAGTTTTCATTTTCTTATTATATTTAAAGAAATAAAAATAAATTATATATATATATATATATATATTATCATTATAGTATAATTTCTATGTCATATATATCATATATTTTTATTAAACTCATCCTTAATATATTTCATGTAATGCATGAATGAGTCGCGTCGCTTTAGGAGGCGGTGGTCCGCCGTACACATGAACAACGTTATCATATTCCCATAAAATGGAAAGCATGAAGGTATGTGTTATATAATAATTTTAGATGAATTAATAAATCATAAATATTATAAATATCATATATAAATAGTATTTCCATCATTATTCCCAACCTTGATAGGTGGTAATGGAAAAAATGAACGACATCGATTCGCGAGGCTGTAGTTCGTCGTACACATGAACGATGATTTCGTAACCCATTTTATAGAAGTGTCTGAAGTTGTTGGTTGTACCCTTAACATAACAATATATCAATATATTTAAGATATTTAGGTTATTATATAATCATGATAAAATAATAATTAAAGGAGGTGGATAAGGAAATAAAATAAAAATTCTTTAAGAAAAACATTCCCTCTTCTTCATTTATCCCCTTAGGTTTTCACTAATTCCTTACTAAATTAGTTTTCTAACTAATATAAGGATATTATTTGATGAAGGTAGGAAATTTTTAAAGTTAATTGGGTAGGGTTTTTATGATCCAAATGTTTTGGGAGGTGTGAATAAGTTAGGGGAGTGAGTGCACTTTTATAGAGGAGGAGGAGTGGCATTCTTGAAACTACCAAAAGGTAAAAACTATTTAGAGATCTCACTTACCAAATGTGCCTAAAATAATGAAAAAAAATCAATTAAAAAAATTATATTATATAAATATAGCCCTAAAATGGGTTTTTATAAGTTTTGGGCATGTTTGGGGTCATTTACACACCTTATATTTTAAGATTAAACACTGATTAAACTCATTTTTACCTTAATTGTTATGATTAACATTAACCATTTTCACTAATCACTTTGATAAAAAAATTAAGTTGATCTTATTAGACGTTATAAATTATTATGATTCTAAATTTGGAATCAATTTTTATAAATTCACTATGAAATTGATTATAATGCCCAAAATTGGATTATAATATTTATAATTGATCTAATTTAACTATAAAACCAATTTATAATATAATTTAGCATTATAAATTATTTATATGAAAAGTTAGTTTTCAATTAAATCCAATATTTTCCACTATTAATCAAAAAATGAAACTGCTCAGAAAAATTCCAAAAAATCACCCTAAGATAATTTTGAAATTATTATTTTAATAATTAAGTTTATTTTTCCAAATAATATTTATATAAGTGATAAATTTTATTTTTAAAATAAGTTGGCCATTAAAAGGGGGAAATTTTTCATTTTAGAAAAATATAGCTCTTTATGCATAAAATTGGATTTTTTCTAATATTATGTATATAAAATATATTTGATGAATGTTAAAATATTTTATTGAATATTTAATATATAAATTTAATTAATATCCTTCATTCATAGTAATTAACTTAATTTATAAAGATAAATTGCCTCTCGGTGCATAAAAATAGTCCTTTAAAAAAATATTTCCTTTATATTCAATTTATTTTTATTTTCATTTATAATTAATTGATAAACAATGAATTAAACCATATATTTTCATAAGTTATTTAATACTATTAATAACCACCAATTAAATTTTTAGGAGATATTTTACCTTTTGAATAATAATATTTATATTTTTTCAGTATAACTTGATCTTGCGTGTAATGAAAGCCATCAAAGAAATTCATTATCGTGTGTAACGTAAGCTAAAATCAATATTGTGTGTAACACAAGCTAAAATCATAATTATGTTTAATTAAAGATATATCAAATATTTTATTTATTTGAAATAGTAAATATATTATAAAGTCTTCGTATGTTATATTCCCTTCTATACTTGGTGTTGTCTGTCATACATGTTATCGAATACAATTGTAACACCCCAATATTCCTCGGTATGTTTCCTTTCGAATAATGCAATGGCGTGCATTGTACGCAACTTCGAGATTTTAACACACCATAACCAATCAAACTAGCCGTTATGAATAGTAATACCTACTTTTTGAAATTTTATAAATTCTATCTCTCAAAATGGACTTCATTTTTGGATTCGGAATATCGAAATCATCCTAGGGTGAAATTTTGGTACTTTTCGGATAACTTTCATATTTTGATGAATAGTGAAAATTACTAAATTTTAATTTAAAACAACTTTTTTAATCAAAAAAATTAATAGTGATAAATTATGAATTTGAGTGGTTTTAAAGTATATTTATAATATATTTTTACCATATAATACAATGTGGGTCAATGAACAAAATTTCACATTTAAACTAGACAAAAACAAGTGACAATCTTTTGATAGTTATTATCTCTAAAAAACACGCTTTTTGTTTTGACAACGGGAATTAATTTTAAATTAATTTCTGCCAATTCTGTGTTTTGAATTTAGAAAAATGGATTCCATATTTGGAATCAGGATGTCCAAATTGTGTAAATAGGTAACTTTTATTTTTAGACATTTTGAATAATTACTGCGGTAAATATTTTATTTACCATGGTTAAAGGGTAAATCCGGTAAATAAGGGTTAATAAATAATATAATAATAATACAAAATTACCCTAAAACGTGTCCTAACCTTATTGGTGGACACATACCCGACAATGGTCATCCTTGGGTCGATTTGGGGACCCCTTGGAGCCACTTGTATGTGGTAGGGACACATTATATTAATAAAGTTAAAATAAAAATAAAAATGGCATAAGCTTACATATTTTAGAAGAACAATTTTTACATAGGGTTATACATGTTGGATTTTCGATTATAAATATTCATTAGAAAGCTAAAAATATTTCCTACATAATTATATTTTATTTATAATTTTTAGACATCAAATAATTTAAATTATTAATGACACAATAATGATGCAATGTTTACCTCATTAATAAATCATTTAAATAAATAAGATTATAATGATTAAAATATTATCTAAAACCTGTCCAATTCTTATTGGTTGATGTTATTTAGAAAATTAGTCATCTTATCTTTGACCTCAATGATTTTTGGACCATTATAAACCGAATATAATTATATTATAAAGTAATACTTTCACTCTTTCCTAAAGAGCCCCTCCTCTCCCTTATAAAAGGAGACCACTTCTACTCATTCCTCACACCTCTAAAGCCACTTGGATAGTCCAAACCCTGCCCAAATACTCTCCCAACTTCCCTCACTACAACCTAGAGGCCTTAGTTTGATCAGAAAGCCAACCTAAGGATCCCTTTTGATCAAATCAAAAGGAATAACCCGAAGAAGAGGTAATGTTTTCACCACCCCTTTTCAAGTTCCTTTCTTCTTCCACTTCTTCTTTCATTGTTCATACCATTCTAAAATAATAACTCCAGTATCTCACATATACTGTGATGTTATTATAAATATGGTACAACCATATTCAGTATTCTATCCACCCTTTGAATAACATGTCACCATACGTGCGTACGTACGGCTTACCGTCTCCACGTCGTGGTGTAATTGTTATTCAATATATTATTATTTGGATGGGTATAATAATGATGTGAAACACATGTAAATAATAAATATAACATGTTAATTATTCTGTATATATGATATAACATCCATTTATATATTATTTTAATATCAAAATAATGATATTGTCGCTCGTGCGTACGTACGGACTACCGTCTCCACAAACACGATAAGATTCATTCTCCATCGTATCCATTCAAGTATAATTATCATTTGATGATTTAAAAATAGTATCTAAGGACTTGATATCATTCTGGATATGAATAATATACATCCCATTAATAACGATTATGGCTCACATAACAAAGAATATAAAGTAAAATGAACCCGTTAACACCCGAAATAACGATAATTCTAAGATATTATTAACAAATCAATGTTAAAAGATCATATATGATATCATATTAAAGTAAATGATTCTTGTATTATTCAATAACAATTATTTAACCATTATACAGGAGTTAAACCTACCATCGACCAAGGAAAAAGTACAAGTAAGGGATTTTCTTATCTCACTTTCAATTCCGTGAGATTTCCATTGTTCGCCACTAAATTATTGAAAGTGGTGTATTGTGTACTGACATTTGATATATATTATCATTATTATCTTTATATTCATGTTATTCTGTAAATCATTTGGTGGTTATTAACTTTTGGCCATACGACTCAGTTGATTAACGTGGTAAGGAGTTTCTTATCTCGCTCTTAATTTCATGAGAATTCCATTGTTCACCACTTAATTATTACATGTGGTGTATGTGTACTGCCCATGATTGTATTCATTGTGTAATATAATTTAATTTATGGGTATTTACATCATCTGGGTATGATACTTCTTTCATGGGTGTATGTTTTGTAAGTTGCCTAATCGATAAGGGAATTTGAAATTTCAATTTCCACTCATTTGGCTTTACGCATATTTCATTGATTATATTACTCCAAGATTATGTGTGGAATCACTATTCATTTTATTATGTCATAATTTCCACTCCCCTTCCTGTGGATATACGTTTTATACACATAATCACTCCATTGATAATTCTCAAGTCATTGATATGAATTTGATAAGAGTAATTTTAACTCATTCTCCATTTGTTGAGTTAAACATCCAATTCGTTGGTGTTGTTTTTACAAGAATATGTGTAAATGTCCTTTGATTGTTTTACACTTAATATCCAATCATATTTAGTGTATTTATATTTGTCACACATAATTATGTCGTTGATTTATCCTTAACCTAAGGATACAACCTTTATGAGAGATTTCATCTCAATTTACATTCCATTGAGACTTATTTGATGATATACACCAAATAACTTTTATGTGGTGTATATAATGTACTTTGACATAGTATATCATGAATTCCTTTATTCTCATGATATTACAAAGTTTTGATTACCTCAATTATTTTCAAGTGTCTATTTTGGTTAGAATCTCTAACCAAAATACCATTTTTAAATTTTTTAAAGACTTATTCATCTAAACCTTTCTCATTAATGTCCATGTTTTAAAAATGGTTTTAAGGATTTATTTATATGGACATTAAAGTTTAGAAATTAAAACTCCTTTTAAAAAGTTTCAAAGTGGTATGGGACACTTTGATTCAAAAATCTACTTTTAAATGGCTTCTTTACAAATAGTGTGACTTTTAAATGTTTTCAAGAAAAGGGGGATATTTCTCTCAAATAGTTTTGATGATTATTTTCATATATGTCAACATCCTTCATTATTCTTGATTGAGGTTAATGTGATACAATACAATCTTCCATATTGTATCGAATGAGTTATGTTTGACTGTGGATGTGCTGTTTTTATACCATTCATGGTTTGTGGTAAAAGTATTGACATTTCGTATGCTATTTTTAATACGAATGTTTATGTTATGTTTAAACATGTTCATATGAGGAATGAATTGGACTTAATAAGTGACGGGTGGAGCCCGCTATAGCTCCTCGATGCATCGGTAGGTCTCATGAGACAAACTAGTGTCTTGGCACAAGGCCTTGGCAAAATCTTATTTGTAGTCTTGGCACGAGGCCTTGGCTATGTGGTTATGATAGTCTGGCATTATGCATTCCATCATTATGAAAGTGGTTATTGATATTGCATGTGATCATTCAAATAGTAGAATATCCATGTGAGTAAGTAAATGGCATTATTTCATTTTACCTTTTCCATTTTATGCTGAAGTTCAAGTTTAAAAGGATTTTGTTTTAGTTATAAATTGCCTTAAGTGTTTATGCTTATTTATGAAAGCTTCTGCTATAATGTTATCCTTACTGAGCATCTGAGCTCACCCCTTTCAATGTTTTATTTTTCCCAGGATTATGAAGAAGTAATTTATGAATGACCTGCAGGGATAGTATGAGGGGATATTAAGACAAGATTTTTTTTTATGATGTAATGTAAAACTTATGGATGTATCTAGTGTTTCCAAGGCTACTAAACCAATCGGTCTTTCGATATTTTATCTTTCTTGTGATCATGCCAATGTTATGTAATAATGCACCGACTCTGGGTAACTAGGGTCGGGGTGTTACAACAATATTATTACTTTAGAATTTTAGGGTGTTACACTGGAGGCGGGAATCTAGGGGTAATTATCTATATACCTTAATTTTGTAATATTTTTGTGGGAGGTGTTATGACATAGTAGATACTCCTTGTAAATATATGTGTACGCACAATACAAAATTTGTCTCAATGGAGTGGAAAATGAGATGAAATATCTTACAAAGATAATACCATTGAATTGGGGATCAATAAATGAAATGATTATGTGTATAAAATTTAAAAAAAATAGGGGAAATATAACATAAAATAATCAAAATACATTACACACATAATCTTAGAATATCAAAGACAATGAAGAAGTAATATAACACATTAAAAATAAATTGAGTTATGAAACATCTTACCACTTGGTAACTATCAAAGAAAATAACCTTAGATGAAATAATTAAAATTAAAACTTTAAATACCATGAATTATGAAGGTTTCATTATATTACATAAAAAAGGGTTAGTGTATACACCATATAAAATAAATTGGTTCATAACATTAAAATATTTCTCAGTGAAAGGTAATTGAGATGGAATCCTATATGTTTTAAGAAAAATATTGATAAAAAGATAGAGCACATGAATTTGAAGTTAAAATACCATGAATATGAATAATACATTGTTTTAAATATTAAATTTATATTATATACACCATTTAAAATAAATTAGGTGCATAAAAGAACATGTGTCTCAAATAAAGAAGTTTTGCGATGAAAACCCTTAACTCGCTTTTTCCTTTTGTTTATCGTGCTTTAACTTCCTGTATAATGGTTTTAAAAATGTTATTATTTTACACCATAACCATATTAATATTTTTTTTAATATCATATGTGGCCTTATGATAACATTATATCACCCATTTATTAATAATATTTCATTATTACCAATGTTTTGGGTGTTAACTGCTTCGTTTTCTCATGAATGTTTTGTCATGGAAGTTCTAGTTTTTGTGAATATTATATATATACATCATTTTAAGAATTATATTAATGGTGTAAATATAATATTTATTCATTGTATAAATTTTTATAACCATTCTTTAAATTTGGACATTGAAAATTAATCGCATGGCTTCGTGGAGGTGGAAGACTATATGTACGCACGAGTGACGATATCCTTCCCTTAATGGGTGAAAGGGTAGGGAAGTGGATGATGTATTAATTTTATATAATTTATATCATGTCTTATTTATCATATATATTCATTATTTACATTATTATTACTATTTATGTGAGCATGTGATGGAAAAAAATTATATCGGTTCATGAGGTTATAGTCCACCGTACACACGAGTGATGACTTTGTTTCCCATTTGATGGAGAAAGAGATGGATAAATATCATGCCATGGATATAATAAAATATAATTATATAGGATATATTGGTTTTATTATATTTTAATTCTAATACATAAATGAATTTTATAAAATAATAATTAAAAAAGACATGGTTTAGTGAAGATAATTACCATCTCTTTGAAGAAACTCCTTTGGCTATCTTATTAAGGATCCCAGGGTTATTATTTTAGAAATACAAGAACATATATAATGTGGATAACTATTTTTAGGATATATTTTTTCAGGTTATTATTGATTCAAATTTCTTTAGAGGTGGGAATATGTGAGGATAGGGAGTGCCCTTTTAAAATTGAGGAGTGACTTTTTTGTAAATACCCAAAACTATTCAATAATGGGAAGTCAAACTCACCACAAGTTCCTCAAAAATTGATAAATAATGTATTTGAATGAATTTAATGTCTATAAAAACCTCTAAAACATAAAAATAAACATTTTTTAAACATTTTATTCTTGTATCCTCTAAGTTTACTTATTTTTACCATTTTAGTTTTCACCATAGTAACTAGTGTTTTATTAACCTAGGTAATTAATATTTTAAGAATAAAATAAAATTATCTTTATTATATTATTTTAACTCAATAATTATAAATATTTAATCCAATTTATCAAATAAAAATTTTATGTGTATGAAAAATTAAATTTATCATAAACTAATGTAACACACAAAACCTCATTTTAACCTTAATTAAGGTAAATAAATTTTAATGTTTTTACTAATACTTATGAAGAAAAAATTAGTTGAAAATATTATAATATTAATTATTATTATTAAAAATATGGAATCCATTTAATGAAATTCAATTTATATAAGTGGTATAGTTTAATTTAAAAATAAACCCACAAATCGTGTTGAAAAATGATTTTTCAGGAAATGCATTTCCAAAGAAAAAGATGATATTATATTAACTATATAATTATTAATCATAATTAGATAGATTTAAATTAATTTAGTTAGATATATAATATTTACATTTAATTTAAATAATTCATCATATAATATTATTATAATTAATTTAAATGGATAAAAATTATTCCCTCAAAAACTGTTTTAAGAAAAATGTTTTTTTAAGCCTAAAAATAAACCTATACCAAATTCTGCCATAAAGATGATTCCAATATAATTAATTATATTTAATATAAATAAATAGTTCTTATGTTACATTAAAATAAAATTAAAATAATAATGGTACTTTTAAATTAATAAATTTATTGAAAAGAAATTACAACTTTACAAAAAGGGGTATTATTAACTATTCACTGAAAAATCAATCCCTTAAGAAAAATCCAAAAAATTTACTGTAAGATAATTTTTATATGCTAATTTAAAAAATTCTTTTATCTTTATAAAATAAAATATATAAAATTGGTATAAATTAATTTTAATTCAAAAAAATAAAATGAAAAATAAAATAAAATTAAATAAAATGTATTTTTGGAGCATAAAATGAAATTATTGAGAATTAAGTAATTATTTATAAGTAAAATATATAAAACCTTTATAAATATTTTCATAATTTGGTTAAAAATTTTGATTCCCTCCAAATTAATAGCTAGTTTATAAGGGTTACATTAAATAATAATATTTGATTTGTATATCGTGATTCACTGAAGGCTCGATGTTGAGTGTTCTATATTATTTTGAACAGTCTTTATTTTATAAACCCATGTTGTTACATTATCCCAACCTTCAATAAATTACATCCTTATAATTTTAACTTGTTCTTAGAGATCAAGGGTTTGATATTTGAAAATTTCTTTATAAAAAACTCACATTATAAAAAGGGTTAATAAAACTTCCTCTTGATAAGGGAAGTATGAAGGTCATCTAGAATAACACTTATCTTGGTTTCTAAGTATAAAAACATTAGTGGGAGATGGAAGAAAAATTTAAATAAATATGGAGAGTGATAGAGATCACTGATCAAAAATAATTGAATGATCATGAGAAAGTTAATGACTAAAAAAATATAAATTATTGATGGGTGAAAAGACCATTAATTCATTGGAAATTAAGGTAAATGTATAAAATTTTTATTTCAATATTATTTTCCTAAATTTGATGGATTCTTTTACTATAAATATTAAGCACAATTTCATTCTTTGGTTATTTTTTAATTAATTTCCACATAATTTTTTACTCTAATATACAAGATGATTTGTTATACCTAAAATTATAAAATTAACTTTTAATGGATCACAGGATCCATAAAAGAGTGACAAGTATTTTCATCTATCTTGAAATATTTACCAAGACCAAAATGGTTGGAACAAGTTATCCAATATAATACATTAATCTCTAATACCTCAATAGTGACATCCAATGGTCAATTTAATCCATTACATAAGTATTTATCCATAAAATCATTTAAGTAAAAAAATATCATATTAACATGGACATCATGTAGGCTATTGGTAGGAGTTGTACCCTTTTCACATTTTGGTTGCGGGATCAAGCCTTGTGGCCTCATCAGATGTGACATATTGTCACCCAGTATGTGGGTTGTCATTTTTTTGAAACCATATTAATATAAATATTATAATTTTCCAAAAAATATGATGAAAATCCTCAAAAATAACATTACCCATCAAATAACTTTTCAACCAAAAGGGTTTTCTATACAACTTGATTTTTTTCGTGAAATAAAATACTATTAATTGACTATTATTACCTTAAAATAAATGATAATATTAACCATAAAGTTTATTGATACCTTTAAACTTATTAATAGAGAAATATTCCTCAAATAATACTTCATGTTGAACCTTAGGTTTATATATAACTCAACCTAATGAAACATATCACAAAATTTCATTAATCACGTGAAGTTCCCATCACTTAAAACCTCAAAAGGGGTGTATAATAATTTGAACATACGATCATCCATAAAATCATAAACCTAGGATGGTATCCATAATTCTTGAGTTAATCTTAGATGAATTCATAAATGATTCCAAAAAAATTAACATAATACATAGATGTTTCATGATTCTTATAACCATAATATCATTGATAAAAATAATTCTAACATAATTATTGAATCCTTATACATAAATACTTCAAACCTTTTTCTTCAACATAGTATCTTCCTTGTTCTATGAGATGACCTTTAAAAAAGTTCATTGACTTGAATAATTTCTAGGTTACCCATATTTAAGACAGTGAACTATAAATGGATCTCTATGATGAAATTTAATTCCCTCCATTAAATTCCTCACTTTCCTTTGGTAATTCATTTATCTATGCCCTTTTTTCCACACATAAGACATTTTTATGTTACTTTGAGACATTATCTTGGTTATTTCTTTCCACCTTTCTTACATGAAGGAAATCAGGCTTACTTTCCTCCATAGTCTCCACTACTCAAGCTCTTAGTAGACTTCATCCTTCTCTTATTTAGTGAGTTTGAGAGTTGTTTGAGGTATATTTTATTAATCATATGTTGGTATATCTAATTAGGAAAAAGAATGATATCATTCACTCCAATCATCATCCCATTTGGTTTCTCATAATAACCAAATTTTCCATTATATTAAATATTAACATGATTACTTTGGGTTTAATCCATTTACTAAAACCAACAATCATAGTGTGGGAAACATTAGTCATATTAGAAAAATATATAATCATTTATAATATGTCTAAATCATGACACATTATTTTCAATATATGAAACCTTAGGTTTAACATAGGTAATTAATTTCCATCATCTATTCAAATCCTTCATCATGGTTTGTAAATAAAATTTCAATTATCCTAAGAATATCTCTTAGGAGTTTCAAACCAGGTGTATAGCAAGGCCTGTTTTCATGCACCAGGTGACAATCGAGTCAAATCCCACTACACCCTTTTAAAATTTATTACCCCTAGGTACAACTATACTAGAGTCAAATCCACTTATAGTATATAGATAGGGATGTATTACTATGAAAACCACACAATATCTACCTTACTAAAACTTTATAATGTTATCTTATACTTAGACTTATCCAGTCACATTGTTATATTCTCTAATATATGTTATCATAAATCTAGTTCCCAAGGTTTCTACTTAACCTTCTTTGATACAAACTATAAATACCTTAACTCTAGTATCCCAGAGCTGGAGGTTACTTTATTACATTGGCATAAGATACAAGATATTTCATCCCAAAGGACAAAATATTTTAGTAGTCTCGGTAAACTAGATATATACTTGAATATCATATTACAATTGAAAACTTAAGTTACAACATAGTGAATGTAAATATTTTGTATCCTTTGCCTCATTTAAAGGTTACTTATTCATATCATAGGGAAAAGAAAAAAAAGGGTGAGCTCAAATACATAGTAAGTTTTACCTTCAACGGAAGTTATCCTGAATTAATTAGAATAATTTATAGGGAAAAATGAATAATTGACAACAGATGTCATTTAATATATAACTTAACTATCTAGATTAGATAACTCATAATCACTACAATAATTTAAATAACTAAACACAAATTCCATTTAATCAATAGCATGATCACAAAATGAATCCTTGTATAATCTCAATGCAATAACCTCATGGGTAATTATAATTGAATTATTAATGAAGGAAATGCTTAATATTAGACATCATAATCTAATACATCATGATATATATACTTTCAAGACCTTATGCCAAGATAGTTTAATTTGTGGGTAGTTATACACCAAAAACCCATTTAATTTTTCTATCCAACTAATTCACCTCATGATATTATCAATGCATCGAGGGGCTATATAACTCTAGGCCCCACCCGTCATTGCACGTCCAGTGCATTCCTCATATATCAAATGATTTATTTAATTCATGAAAAATATGTAATACCAACAAATATTTATATTGAGTAAATGTAATCCCAAGTTTGTAAAATGAAACACTATGTTAGATATCATGCAAAATATGACACATCGAACTTATATGAACAATTAAATATTGTTTTTTAAATGTTATTGTTATAACCTAGTCATTAGAATGGCATGAATGAAAAATATTAACTGAATAATAAAAATATGGTTTATAAATTTATATATAATTAATTATTTTGTGACCAATTTATTATAAATTAAAATAAAACCATTTTTAAAATAAAAAAAATGTTTTTCTAAAAAAAAATTTAAATGTGCACAAGTGTGTTTTATACTAATAAATAATAAAATCACTCTTATTGGATTATATTAATTAAATATATATATATATATTATTTAATCTATTATTTGAAATCCAAGTTATGTGTTTTCTATACATGATATAAGAATAAATCCAATTTTATGGATAAAAGAACTATTTTCCTAAAAAGGAATATTTACCGCCTTCTGATGGTGCACTTGTTTCAAATCTAGTTTTTGAAAATTTTATAAATTATATTTGAAAAAAATAAACTTATTATTAGAAATTTCATTATCAAAATTTATTTTGGTTGAATTTTTGTTATTTTTTTGATAAGATTCATTTTTTGATGAATTGTGAAAAAAATAATTCATTTTAATTGAAAACTATCCTTTCATCAAATTTATTTATAAAGTTAAATTATATTTTTGAATGGTTTTAAATTATATTTAGATCAAGTTTTTTTCATTTAGTCTAATTTAGGTCATTATAATCAAATTAAAAATGAAATTGGATATAAAAATTTTGTCATCTTTTGAACGTTTTTTACTTTAAAAACTTGTTTTCTCGATTTGTCAGCAGGACTAATTTTTAATTAACTTCTGTCAATTCTATGTTTTGAAATTTAAAAAATTGATTCCATATTTGAAATAATAATTTAAAATTTAATAAATAGTTCTCTTTCATTTTTATTAAATATTAATAGTAACTTTAGTAATTATTTTTATTTTCACGGTTAAGGGTAAATCGGGTAATTAAGGGTAAAAATAATATTATAAAATATTATAAAATTACCCTAGGACTTTTCTAAATTTCATTTTATGAGTTATTTTAGACCAAAATCATCCTTGGGATTATTTTATATTGTCTTGGAGCCACTTGGGTGACTTTAATACATTTGTGGTATTTTATTCAAAGATAAGTCAATTTTGTCACAGTCTTGTTTTTTAAAAGTAAATTGTATTTAATATGGGTTTATATAAGAGATATTTTTAGCTAAAGATATTATTTAGAAATATAAATTTTTTACCTACATAATTTTAATTTATTTATAATTTTTAGGAAATAAATAATTAAATTAAATGGCGACACAATGATAATGCAATAATTTATTCATTAATAAAAGAATCAAATAAATGATATTAAAAATATTACAATAAATATAATTTGATATAATTGATTTCATCCAATAATTTTATGGATTACTTTGACAAGTTAGGGATGATTTAATATTTTTTTGAAGATATCAAGTTTTTATTATATTTTTAAAAAGTCAAATAATGAATTGTATCAAAATTGATATTAATGATATTTTAAAATAAATAATATTTTGTTAAATGAAATAAAATTAAAAAATATATATAAAATTTATCAAAATAATTGGTATAATTCATAAAATTTCATAAATTACTCATTATGGGTCTTTTTAAATGTTATGAAAATTATATTAACCCTCAAAGTATAAATTACATGATAACACAGTAAGAGTTAAAAGGGTAAAATAAGGGTTAAAACAAAAATATAAGGATTAAAAAAATAAAAAAAATGTATAATTTTTATTTTATGAATTTATTTTGACCCATCATCATCCTATTTTATATATAACTCATTTCTGTATCCATTTGTAATAGAAAATTAATTTATATTAATTTGATACTTTGAAAAATTCCAAGAGTGTCCCTCCCCTCTCTTATAAAAGGGAACTACTTATTGTCTTTTATTCACACTTAAAAAACAATTTGGTTTAGAAAATATATCCCCAAATACCAACCTATAATCCCTCACCACATTATATAGACCTTATCTTAGTCATAACACGCTACATAAAGGTGTTAAGTTGTTAATCAAAGGAGATCGTCTGAAGAATAGGTATCGTTTTTAATTAAGTGTTTCTATTTTATTTCTTCTTCCACATCCTTAAATTATTATTAAACCTTTATTAAATAATAAATAAATAATCATAAATATAATTTTTTTTATTATGTTAATATCATCACCTAAATTCATCTCCACTTCCATCAAATGGGGAAATAATTAATCGTTTGTGCGTACGTGTGAACTATCACCTCCACGAACCGATATAATTAATTTTCCATTACTCTCACTCAATACTGGTTATAATGATGGAATTAATGCTTATATATTATATTCATGAAATATTTTTCATTATATTATAATAATATATCAATTATATTCTTACCTTCCATGCATATAAAAATGATAACGTCGTTCGTGCACACGTGTGAACTATCACCTCCGTTAAGTGATGTGATTCATTTTTAATCACCACATCACATGAATAATATATATAAGTATATTTAAATTATTAATATTATATTTTTTGTTATTATTTTAATTTTTTAATTATAAAATAATACATACCTTATTTCCATAACGATCAATGAAAAATGGAAACATTGCTCATGTGTACGTACGACCTACCGTCTCCATGATTATAACGATGCTCATTTTTCATAACCATACATAAATAGATTAATTTAAAGGTATTATTAATGTATAAAAGTGATTATTATGTCATTAATATTATTTTGGATATGATGGACTAATGAACACTTTTACTATTGACATCTTACCAAAGTCATTTTGGATTCATGTACTGAATATCAACAAAACATCCAACATGAACTTAAATAATTAAGTAATTATTATAACATGATAATAAGTGATATACAGGAATAATAAATTTAAAAATTTTCTCAATAAATTAAATAATTAACCTAATTTTATTATTCAGTAATATAAAGATTTTACATGACGATTCAGACTCATGGTAAGGTACTCTTTAACTAAAACATCAGTTTAAATATTTTAAAGACTTATTCTTCTAAATACTTCTCTTTCATGTTCATGTTTTAAATATGTTTTTTATGAATATATTTGTATATAAATGAATTTTTTAAATGTTAATTTTCAAATTTCTCTAAAAATTTTCAAAGTGGTATTAGACACTTTGATTTAAAAATCTCTGTTTAAATGTTTTGAATGTGTTTTGAAAATGGATTGGTTATTTCAATAACTTAAAATTTTTTCTTATGTATAAAAATGTAATTTTATAAATGGAATATTGAAAATTTCAATATTTTTATGTGTTATTATTATATAATGATGTTTCTGAATTTGAGAGGTGGTTAAGTGATAAACCAAGGATGGGTGGTTCCGTGATAAATCAAGGATGGGTAGTTACATTATAACCTCTAATGAATTGGGTATGGAAGTCAACCATATGTCTATTTCATTTGTAAGAGTGACACGTATGGAAGTCAACTGTATAGTTATTCCATTTTAGTATAATTATGTCCCAAGTTAACTACTTATATATTATATGTTTTCTTATGAGTTTTCATGATAATATTTTTATTTTAAAAGGGTAATATAATGATAATTTGAAATAATTATTCATTTTTCTCGGTAAAAAGGTATGTTTTTAAGGAAATATTTTATGGGTTTTCATTGGACTAATAGTTTCCTTTATTTTAGGTATCTTACTAATCTTTTTTCTCATCCCAAGTTTTTAATTGTTTTTCACAGGGTTTAAGAAATATTTGGTTCAAGGATGAGATCAAGGAAAAATTGTGAAGATATATTAGAATAAGAAATCATGTTTTATTTTAAATTTTATTATTTTATGGAGAAAATGGATACTGATTATAAGTGTACATGTGTAATGTATGGGGTTATTATGTAAGAGTTTTTCATAATTCTCTAAAACTCTAACCATAAAATATATTTAGGAAAATAAAGTGATTTATATTTTTAAAATAACTAGAATAAGTTATGTTTAAGTTCTGGTCCTTATAGTAAAGAATACAGATTTATCAATATTTCCACATTTAGTCAAATAAATTTTAAAGTAAACATCATATGAAAAAATGGTATATGATTTAGGTAATAATAATATACATGATAAATAATATAGATATTTAATGGAAATTAAATGTCCAATGATCACAAGAAAGCAAATGTTTCAAGGTAAATTTAATAATAACAAAATTAATCAAGAAAATGAATGTAATTTCTTTCACTAGTCAAACTGATCATAAACCATCTAGATAAATAATAAATATGGTTTCATTAAAACATATCCCAAGTGTATTATAAGTAAAATAAATTTTTGTTTTCATTAATGAATATAAATACCAAAAAAATTATAAAAAATCATGAGGAAAATATCTTTTTCAATTTGGAAATCAATTTTAAAAAATAAACATTTATGAAACATTTTATTTAAAAATAATCATATAAATTTGTGAAGTAAACTTAAAAAATGATGGTGTGAAATTTTCTTTCATGATGAGTATAATAAAACAAATATTCCTTTCACATTTTTTTTAGAAAATTCAAAAAGTACATTATTTGAAAAACGATAGGAAGATTACTTTTAAAAAAATTCTAAAAAACCAATCATGGGTAAAAATGAATTTAAAAAATCATATGATAATATTAAAAAATTCTTTACATTTTTTTTAGATAACATGGATTTGGAAGAAATATTATTTTCGGTCGAAGATAAAAATAAATTTAGATTTTGTTGAAAATATTTTTTCAATCAGTTTAAGTACCAAAAAGGGGAAAATTGTACTATTACTTAAAAATTTCACGAACAACCAGTGGTGAATAAAATTAAAGGGTTTTATTAGACAATTATCAAATTATTTCCTTCAATAAAAATTCAAGCCTAAAAAATTCAGATAAAAATGAGATTGAAGCATCAACTCTTACCACTTTGGAAATTTTTTAATCATAAACTTCATGAAATAAATAACTTAAAATAAAACATTTAATGACATGAATGTTAATAAATTCATTATATAAAATATCAACAGGGTATTATATACATCTCATAAAGATAAATAGGTGCATAATACCAAATATATCTCAATGAAGTGGAAATTGAGATAAAATATTTTACAAAGATAATACCATTGAAGTGGATATCAATCAATAAAATGATTATGTGTATAAAATGTAAGTAAATATAAAAAATTTGAAATAAAACATAAAATAATCAAAATAAATTACACACATAATCTCATAATTTCAAAGATAATGAATAAGTAATATTACCCATTAAAAATAAATTGAGTTATAAAACATCTTACCATTTGGTAACTTTCAAATAAAATCTCCTTAGATAAAATAATTGAAATTAAAACATAAAATACCATGAATTATTAAGGATTAATGATATTAAAGTTAAAAAAATTTTATAAAACATATAAAATAAATTTGTGAATAATATTAAAATATGCCTCCATGAAAGGAAATTGAGACGGAATCCCTTACTGTTTAGGAAACATCTTAATAAAAACCACTTGAAAGAGAGAGTGCATGAAGTTAAAGTTCAAATATAATTAATAAGAATAATATAGTATTATAAATATTAAATTTTCAGTATAAAAACTATTTAAAATAAACTAGGTTCAAAAAACACATGTGTCTCAAATAAGGACGTTTTGAGATGAAAACCCTTACCTAAAATTTCTCTTTAGTGGATCATGCATTAAATTCATATATAGTGGTTTTAATAATGTTATTAATTTATGTTATAACCATATTAATATTTTAAATATCATATATGATCTTATTAAAATATTTTATCACCTTTTTGTTTAATAATATTTCATTACTATCATGGTTCTAGGTGTTAACTACCTCATTTTCTCATGCATGTTTTTCCCCAGAAGTTCTGGTTCTTGTGCATAAGATATAGATACATAATTTTCAAAATTATATTTATATTATAAATATAATTTTTATTCATTTTATAAATTTTTATAACCATTCTTGAAAGTTATACATGGAAAATGAATCGCATCGCTTTGTGAATACAGTAGGTCGTACGTACGCACAAGCGACGATACCGTTCCTTTAATGGGTGAAAGGGTATGAAATTGGATGATGTAATAAGTTTAAATAATTAATATCATTTAATATTTATTGTATATATTAATTATTTCCATAATTATGGCTATTCATGTCATGCGGTAATGGAAAAAAATTACATCAGTTCGCGAGGTGGTAGTCTGTCATGCACACGAGTGACAGTTTTGTTTCCCATTTGATAGATAAGGATATAGATAAATATTATGAAATTAATATAATAATATCTTATTATATGTTATATACTATTTTTATTGTTTTGTAATTGTTAATACATAATTGAAGGTGATAAAATAATAAATAAAAAGAAAGATTTTAGTGAATTAAATTACCTTCCTTTAGAAGAACCACCTTCTGATATCTTATTAAGGACCCTAGGGTTGGTATTTTGTGATGAAAAGAATCTATATAATTTGGATAAGGATTTTGGTGATATATTTTTTTAGGTAATGGTTGAGTAAAATATCTTGAGAGGTGTGAATAAGTGATGGGGGGATATCCCTTTTATAATTAAGAGGAATGATATTTTCTTAAATACACTAAACTATTCAATAACGGGAAGTCAATATCACCCAGAGTACCTAAAAAATTAATAAATAATGAATTTTAGTGAATTTAAGGTCTATCCACACATCCAAAATATAAAAATAAACATTTTTTAAACATGTTATTCCCCTATTCTCTAAGTTTACTTACTTTTACCATTTTAGTTTTAGCTACGGTAACTACTTTTTTTAACCTAGGTAATTAATATTTTAACACTAAAATAAAATGATAAATATTATATTATTTTGACAAAATTTATCTAAATATTATATATAATTTATCTAATAAAAATTATATGTGTTTTAAATATTAATTTTAACACAAGAGAATGTAAGCGCAAAACCCTATTTTAACCTTAATTGAAGTAAAACAATTACTATCTTTTCTAATCATTATGCCCAAAAATTAAGTTCAAATTATTATATATTATATATTATATATTATATATTCTTATTATTATAAATATATAATCTATTTTATGAAATTAAATTCACATAATATGTAGAATTTAATTTAAAAATAAACTCGTAATCGTGTCTAAAATGGGTTTTCAATAAATGATTTTTTCAAGCATAAGATGGTCATATATTAACTATATTAATAGAAATAATAATTAAATAGATTTATATTAATATATTTATATATAAAATATATATATTTTAGTTAAATAATTCATCATTAAATATTATTTTAGTTAATAAAAATAGAAAAACATTATGCACTTAAAAATAGTTTTCATAAAATTGTATTTTTAAGCCTAAAAATAAACTTATACCAAAAGCCAGTATAAATATGATTCAAATGTAATTAATTAGATTGAATATAAATAAAAACTAATTATTTTAATTTCAAATAAACTTTAAAGAATAATCATGCTTTTAAATTACTTAATTTATTGAAAATAAATTACAGTTCTACAAAAAAACGATATTTTTCACTATTCACTGATAAATCGCTATTTTTAGAAAAATCCCAAAATTTCACTCTAAGATAATTTTGATATGTTTATTTAAAAAATTATATTATTTTTATAAAATGAAATTTCTAAAATTGGTATAAATAAATTATAATTCTTATAACTAAAATGTAAAATAAAACTATTTTAAAAGAAAATGTATTTTTAAAGCATAAAATGATATTATTGAGAATTAAGTGTTTATTTATAAATAACTTATATAAAAACATTTACATATTTTCATAATGTGGTCAAAAATGTTTATTCCCTACAACTTAACATCTAGGTTATAACTATTACATCAAATAATAATATTTTAATAGTATATCATGGTTTGTTTAAGGCTTAGTGTTGTGTGTCGTATAATATATCGAACATAGTATTTGTTTTAAAAAATCGAATTATTACACTAAATATACTGCTAAGGGAGATGTATGAAACTATATTAGTACCTCATCTTAAAGAAAAACTAGCACCATAGTCTGTCCTTAGTAGAGGATGATATCCTCCCTACCTTCAAAAAATCCATCAGGTATACAACCAATGAATATCTAGTCACATAAAAATTCACAATCAGTGTCTCAAAGTTATACTTCTATTATGTGTTATAATAGCAGATTGGGAACAACCATTGATATGAGTTATGTTTTTCCTCACTCATCTACCAAGTATAACTTCAATGAGGCTAACTACTTGGACACCTCTCCTAGAAATTGGGAACAAGTTTTCATACTAAGAGAATCTAACACTGCATTCCCTTTTTTTGGCGTATAGAATATCTCAAAGTTGTTTCCCTATAGGAAATCTATCCACTTCAACTAAATTAGGTAGATATATTTCTGAGTGATGATGTACCTGAGAGTCTTGTGGTCAAAATAAATGACAAACCACTCACTAAGAAGACAGTGTCACTAAGTATTCAGGGCGAACACCATAGATGTCAGATCTAAATCTTGGGTTGCATAGTTATACTCATGGGTTCTGAAATTCCTAGACCCTTAATCTATAATTTACATATTATGATTAAAAAACCTAAACTAATATCTTTATGCATCATAGAAAACTACTCACTCAACCTCCTCTTCTGGTAATATCATGATTAAAGCGCTTGTCAACCCCTTCAGCAACACCTCAAAGTCTATATAGCACTTCTCCGACCAGATAAAAGGTTTCCCCTTTCAAGTAAAGGTAGTCAATGGATTCATGAACATAAAAAATATATCATTAATCTTTGTTAATAATCAACCAACTCAAAGAATCATTACACCTCCAAAATTATTTTAGGTGGACACAAGATAGAACTACCTCAATATTCATTGAGTCCACCACTACTATATCCTCTGAGATAAAATGTCCTAGAAAGTGGACCTCTATGATCTAGAACTAACACTTCAAGAGTTTCACATATAATTTATTATTTAACATTATGTTTAGTATCATCCTAAAATTCTATGCATTCTCATCTTCTGATGTTAAGTACATGAGAATTACATCAATAAAGACTGCCATGAATTGGTTTAAAAAAGGTTTGAGGATTTGATTCATGATCCTTGTAAACATTATTGGGGAATTAATCATGCCAAATGTAATCACTAGGTAATAATAATGACCATAGAAATATCATAATTTCATCTTCAATATTTCCTCCTCTCAAAACCACAACTGGTTATATCTTAACCAAAGGTTGATATCTGAGAACCATTTTCCCCTTTCAGCTAATTGAAGAGGCCATCAATCCTGAATGGTAGATAATTATTCTTGATGGACACTTAGTTCAAGTAAAGATAATCAACACACAACCTTGGTATCTCATCTTACCTCTTGGGGAATAATACTGAAGCTACTTAGGGGAGAACACTGGGTCTGACAAAAATCTTTCCTCTAAAGAACCTCAAACTTCACCCTCAACTCTCAAAACTCGATTGGGGCCATCTAATAAAAAAATAAAAATATCCAAGTGGTACATTGGTAAGTTTAAATATATAATTAAACCTCCCAATGAGTAGGTAAACTATGTGTATCCTTAGGAAATACATCTAGGTACTCCTCTACAACTACAGGGTACTGAATATCTGTTGAGTCTATTGCACCAAGAGTTAAGCTAGCCAACTGGTGGAAAATCAGTTGTAATATCTTAAACATGGGTCCAAACTTAACCAAATGTAATTCCTTCTTGAAAGTAAATTAAATTATCATACCATTTTCTCAAGTACATCACATCCTTTTTTTGAAAACAATCAATCAAGGCATGGATGGTAGATAGTCGGTTCATACAAATAATGACATTGTATGGGATCATTATAGCTATGAACATATCCCACCAAAATTTATCTCCTATGAGAGCCAAGTCACACTGCTAACAAAAGTGTGTGATCATAGAATCCCATATAGTAGGAATATCTATCCATAATGGTCATGCTAGAGGTTCCATTGGACAATGACGAGAAGGGATGAATCACACCTATGTATATAGAAATTGATACTATGGTGTAAAAGACATAGATCATAACTCAAATCATATCAGGAGCCTCTGGTTCACAACACTCAAATGCCTGCAACTATCCACACCCCTGGCCACCAGCCCCTTGAGCCTAACATAGACCACCAGGATGTGGTGGTGGTGGTGGTATCAAGTCATAATATCAACCTCCATTTATAGCATCCACATATCCTATTCTATGAATGCCTCTTTAAGGATCACCCTACTTTCACTATTGTATTTGCCTCGATGGATCATCCACTACCTTCCCATCTACTATTTCATAATGGTTCCGGATTTCATGTGAAATATAACCTTTCCCATCATATGGAAGACATTTCCTATCTCTTAGATTAATATAATCCCTATGGGGTCCCTGAGCTAGTGATCCTATGGTCTAAGTCTGAGCATTATTTGCCTCTTATTTTGAGGGTCTGTCACCCAATTCCTATCAGTGTTTTCTAATGAATCTTCCCCATAATGGTTTTTGACTTCATTCGTAACCTAATGAACCTGTATCAAAAAGTTCACCACTACCAGGGCTCACTATAACACCCAGACAAAGGTATTGATGCAAAGGGAAATTAATCCATCTTGAATATCTCAATGAAGTCTATGATTGAACTTTCATTCCTAGAAGTAACCATTTCAAACCATGTTAAGAGATTATCTCACGAGGTCAGTAATCTTCAACACATACTCAGTGACTGGAATGTTTCCCAGCTATAGCTCAAGAATCTCTTGGATGTTCACTAGTCATAAAGTCTCCAATAAATATTCCTCTTATAGGATATTATCGAACTTGGACCAAAAAAGGATCACCTCATCTTATTTTTTGAGTCTCCAATCTCTTCTATCATCCTGCTGATCTATGGAGAAAATTTACCATTAGAACCACCATCTGTTCAAAAGGGGTATTAATAAGATGGAATACCTAAACCATCGATTCAAAATAATCCTATGCTACATATGGATCTATCTCTTCTTGTAACTAGGGCGTCCAATTCCTTTTAAACTCATAAAGAGTGATCAAACAACATGTTTCATCATATAATACTATTAGAATGATCTACAACCCATCTTGCAAGAAAACATTGGAACGTTCTACCAAGGCTATGTCTTCTCACTAATCAAAAAGTAGAAGTACCACTCGCCATCCACCTAGAAGAAACACCTCCAGAATAGGCCTCTAAACCAAGGAATCATTTCTAAGATAATCATTATTGTGATTATATCATCGAATCCTAGTTGGCCACCTACATGGAGGAATCCTAATAAAAATTCAATATGTACCATGTTCAAAAGTTTTTATAAGGGGAATTGGCTCAATAAGGATATGGAAATCATAAAATGAATCCCATATGACACATGTATCATTTTTCATGCAATTGATGTCTAATTTTTTTATTTGATATTTGGGTCATCAGAGTCCGGGTGAACGGAAATGTTAGTCATCACACCATCACTAGGGTCCTTGGCTTGAGATCTGAACTTTAATTACTTTAAAACATATTCCCTAAACCCCAAACCAATTCTCACAATTAATCTATCTCTCAACTCCATCTTAGGGAAACCTAGGCTTTAATACCACTTTGACATGCTTTGACCCATCGTGGCCCACATGGTTAGTGGTAAGTCAAGTGTTCCACCCCAAGATCACCTCAAATAGGTCAAGGACTAGTGACTAGCACTTAGTAGGCATATGAAACATATGTGAGGCCTTATCCTAATTCACTTATACATACACAAACACAGACACACATATTTCCATACACACTAGAGAAATGTGGAAAAGTTAACAACTTGAATAATAAATACAAACATAGCCTCTTGAAAACCTCAAAAGAGTACGATAGGTTATAAACGCACTATAGGGGGAAAATATAGTCCAAAAAACTAGAAATTATGTCCAAACTGATAATAAAAGAGAGTATTGTCTTAGCCTACAACCTCAAAAGCTAAATCACAATCCTTCTACCTCCACCACCAAGCACCACTAAGCACCACTCGCACCATGACCACCTAGATATTTTTCAAACAGCCTATCCTATCATCTGTATAAGACATGACACATGTAGAAAGATCCTATATAGGGGTGAGTATATACATAACCAGTAAGGAATACCAAAATTACCAATAAGTAAGGTATCAAAAGAGAGTTATCTCATAAATATAACAAAGAAGAACCCATATATTCTCAAAGAAGTATTCAAGACCCATAGTACGATCTCAGTATTTATATCCGAACAAAATAATTATGCAATATTATTAAAATTTACTATGTTACTGACATAACATTATGAGAATCATAATTGAGAATAGGCACCTTGCTAATGGATGCCTCAGCTAATGGAGTACTGACTCCAGTGGAGGATCCCCACCTTTCTAGAGCTCTTATATCGGGGAGTACCAAATCTATAGATAGAGGACCCACACCCCAAAAGTATATGGGGGGAGAAATAACCCTACCTATATATAGAATATGGGAGAACCACATTCTAATATAGTCCCATAATCAAGGAAGTACTGAACCCAATACTAACTTTGAGGATCACGCTTTAACTCTCTTGTTGGCTAAACATCACTAGGAGATAAGACTTTCTTACACCAACATCCATCACATATCTAATTCATTTCCATAAACACCATTATGTCATACACATAATTCTACTCAGAATGGACTACTCATGGGTCCATTTTCAATCCCATAAAAAAAGATATGGGAGAAAAGTCATAAAAAGGAATAATACACGATGTGATCTTTAGGGGTAAAATATGGGTAACACTACTCAAGTGCCTAGTCATGTCCCCTAGTACACAATAATTTTGGTTGTTTGATGAAACATGAAATTGGATTAATCCATGTGGCATGTTGGGTCACTCGGAGTCTTGGGTGTGTGCTCTTAGTACACACTGACCAGGCCAGTAGGAGTTCACATAGCATGTTAGGTAAATCCACCTAATTTGTTATATTTAACAAAACATGAAACCCTAGTCACCACATCAATGAGGTTACATGGTGTGTGTGTTTGAACCACATACCGTGTAATTAGGTTTTCCCAGAAAGATCGTCTTCTCCTGAAAGCTTCCCCACTAACACCACCTTCACCATAATTCCTACTATAATATCCAAAATATTCAATGAATGATATTAATTCCATGCCAGGAATCGGGTTTTGGTCACTATTCATCATAAAACCAAACTCCCATCACCTCCCTGCATCACTCTAAAGTCCTGGACTAGGAAAAACCCATCGTTAATTGTTCCTAATATCTCCCCATCATCATCCATCATCCACTATGTTTCAAACCATAATGTTGAACCCACAATAATAATCCATGGAACAAATAATGATTGAGTAATGAAACGGGTCATGTATTGGTCAAACCACTAGCCAAGAATCTAATACTAATGATGAGTTCAAAGGAGGGAGGAATCTAGGAAACACATAACTAGGTGATGACAATTATCATACATGATTGATAATTTCCTATGTTTATGAAAATGAAAAAAAAAACAAGTATTATTAATAGATTTATAAATCAATTAATTACAAACTAAAATTTAAATCAAAATCTGTAAGTTGACGGGGCCATGCCAAGGTTTATTTTCAAAGTAAATTTTAAGAAGAATTAGTCTGTAAAGGAAAAAATTTAAAATATGAGAATAAATACATAAAATAATATTCCCACCTCAATGTTGGATTGATCAATGCTGAAGAACAAATTTATGTTGATATCGATGATGAGTTTTGATGACTCTGATCATTGATCGATGAACCTTCATCATCGAATTCTCTTCCCGTGGAGGCCCACCCTCCCTCTCAAAACTCCCAAAGTTATGCGGATAACCCAGGAGAATGGATATAATTGGGATTATATATAGTTTATTCTAGGTTAAAAATCTAATTAAAATCACTCAAAAATCACTATTTATTCCGAAAATGAGGTGAAATAGCAAGTTAGGTTGGTCTATAATGGTGAATCCCCAAAGAATTACCAATGAAAATAATATTACCATCACGGGGAAGGGAACCTATATTATGATAAATAATAATAAAAAATTGAAGGCTTAATTTTATGGATAGTTTATCCACTGTGAAGTTTCCTTCCCTAAAGGTGCATGAGAACTCCAAGTCATTACTCATGATATACTTTCACTTTCTGATGAAATAGGTTAGATACTATGAGATGTTATCATTATCTTGAATAAAACCCACCAGTAGTTTTGAATCAAACTTGATAATTGCAATATTTATGTTGTAAAACTTACATAAGGAAATACCTCTAATAAGGGTTCTAAATACTCCCCAATAGAGTTTCTTGGTCCATAAAAGTCATTAAACCCAATAACTAAAGACCCCTAGCATCGTTAACCAGGCCTCCTCATCTCATCACGCCTTGAATGCATGAACCATCCACATTAGGTTTGAAACCAGAAAGTGAAGGGTTACACTTAACCAGCCTCCCAAGCTAGACGATGTTACCAGTTCTAAAGACTATGTTGATGAAATTCCAATGAATATTTCCAACTTCACCGTCATGCATTAATTGTACAAGCTTGACCACCAGAGATGTAACACCCTAAGATTTTGTGAATTTTTTTTTCAAATTAATTTAAATTTTTGATATTTGAACTTCAAAAAACAATAAATATATATATATATTATTATATAAAATCACTAATTTTGGATTATATTATACACAACACAAAGGGAATCTTTCACTACACGCAACACTGACTTGTCTTGTGTTACACACAACACTGGGTTTCTCTGAAACAACACTTTACTATAATAATTATTTAAATGAGATAGTTATAAACTATCCATTAAACAAAGAAATATGAATATTAATAACTAAATTTTAAATGTTTTCACATAAATAAAACATATTTATAATGAAATGTATAATTTTTTTAAAAGCCTTATATGTTTAAAAAAGATATTTTCTTAAAAAAACTTCTTTTCATGTCCCACCATGAATAAAAATAAAATTAATTTTAGACACTTTTATAAATTTAATTTGATAAAATAACTTTAATTTTTGAATTTCAAATATACAAATTAAATTAGGGTAAATTTTTAGTATTTTTCTGAGAAGTTTTATTTTTTGATGAATAGAGAAAATACTGCATTGTAGTTAAAAACTAAAATTTTCATTTAAATAATTATAATATTTAAAATTTGTTTTAAAGTAAAAATAGATTAATTATACATATATTAATCCAATATAGGTCATTTGAGTTATTTTTATATTGAAATTAGATATAAGAACTTATTGAACTTGTGAACGTCTCTTTTAGCCACCTTCTCACCACATCTACGAGATTAGTGTTAAACATAATTTAGTCACTTATGGGAATTTAATTTAGAAAACCCAATATATATGGTTTTAATCAATGTGAATTTTTTGTTTCAATAAGATCAACTTAATTTTTTGTGAATAGTAACTTGAGTATTTTTATTTACCATGGTTAAGGGTAAATGAGGTAATTAAAAATAAAAATAATATTATAATATTATAAAGTTACCCTAAAACTTTTTATAATTTCATTAGATGAGTGTGTTTTGACCAAAATAAAACTTAGTTCTAAATTATGATCTTTTCACTCCACTTGTGTAAGAATAAGATATTTATTATATTTTATTTTAAGATATGTTAAAAATTTCATACTCATAATTTTAACAAGTAAATATTTTTTAATATAGGGTTATATATAAGATAAATTAAACTATAAATAAAAATTTTAAAGCTAAAATATATATCTTCATCGTGATATTTTGTTTTTAATTTTTATATAAGAAATAATTTAAATAAATGCTTGTATAATAATGTAGTAATTGCTTAATTAATGTAAATATCAAGTAAATGATATTAAAAATATTGAACAATATATAATATGGAATAATTAATTAAAACCACTAATTTTATAGATAAATAACACATATTATAGATATATTAGTTGTGTTGTTTTTAAGTTATCATATTTTTAAGATATTTTTTAAAAAGAAAAAATATTAATAGTATCAAAATTGACATAAATGATACTTTAAATAAATAATATTTTATTAAATAATATAAAGTTCATAAAAATATATAATTAAACTAAATAACTAGAATAAGGTCAAATATATCATCAATTATCCACTTGTTGTTCGTTTTAAATTTTATAGTAATTATATTAACCCTAAAGAGTAAAAAGATAAGTTGTCATGGTAAGAGTTAAAGGGTTTAACTAATGGTTAAAACCAAAATATAAGATTAATAATGTTACCTAAATCGGTCTAAAAATATTTTTTTTAGAGTATTTAGACCCATAAACATCTTATATTATAAATAAATCACTTTGGATCAATTTGAAATCAAAAATGAATTTGAATTAAATTAATATTTTAAGACTTTCCTAGAGTGCCCCTCCCCTCTCTTATAAAAGGGAACCTCCTCCCTCACTTCCTCACACCACCTTGATCATTATATCTCAACCAAACTCTGACTAATTACCCTCTTAGGATTTTTATTTATGTTCTAGAGGTTCTGTTCCTCCAAAAATGCCATCTCTAGTGTCCCTAAGAGGACATCCAAAGCAAGTCCATCGAAGAAGAGGTAATTGTTTTACCAATAAAATTCAATTTATTTTCTTCTTTTTCTTCCTATTTTTTTTGTTTACATTATAAAGTAATAAATCTAGTATAATATATATACTAAGATGTTATTATGATTATTGGTCAACCATATCCCTCCTTTTATCCATCATGTGAAAAATAATATCACCATGTGTGTGTGCATACGACTTACCGTCTCCATGTCATGGTGTAATATTTTTTCATCTTCATCTTTTATGAATCATAAATATGATAAGTTTAATGATTATATATTATATTTATAATATTATTATATTTTTTAATAGTAATATCATTTCTACCTTTTTACCATCTAATATTTTTGGAAAATGATAATGTCGTCTTTGTGTACGTATAGCTTACCATCTCCACGATGCGATGTGACTCGTTAGTCACCTATATTTAAAATGGATTGTAATAAGGATGAATTTTATGAATATATATGTTATATATGAAATTAAAATGATTCATTAGTAATAATAAATCGTATAATTTCTTTTATTTTAACCCAAAAAGAAAATGAAAACAATGTTCATGCGTACGTATGACCTATCGTCTCCAAGAATGGTGTATTCCATTTATCATTAAAGATTATTATAAATACTTATATACTAAATATTTCAGATATTTATATAATTTTTTTTATTCTATAAATAATTAAATCATGATCTGATTATGGGAATCTAGAATACCAAGTTAAATCACGTATGAATAAGAAGATGATTATCACAAAAAACGTTACTTTAACTTAGAATTGTTAATACACAGTAATTTAAAGTCATAAATTAATAATAAATGATATAATAAATATTATTATTATTCTTTTATAAGTTAATAATATTTTTAAAACCACTATATAGTAGTTTTAGACACGTACAAAGAGAATTAGACCTAAGGTAATGGAATTTCATCTCACTTTTTATTTTTGTGAGATACATACCTTATTCACCAATCATTTCTATTGTGTGGTTTATATACCTCCAATGAATGTATTATATGACTTTTATACATTAATTTATTGGTATTTAAATATCTATTTTAATATCTCTATTTCATAGGGTTTTACTGTTCAAAATTTACCAAATGAGTAAGGTAGTTTTGTCACAATTTACCTTCTTTGAGATACTTGTTTTGTTATGAACCTATGTTCTTTTACGAGGTGTATATACTAAAATTTGAAATGTTCTATTAGTAATATCCTTCCTTTAATTATATTTTAATATTAGTTTAATGTTATTATTTCATGGGGATTATGATTCATATGTTTCAAAGTGGTATGGGACACCTTAAAATTTTTGAAGATTGTTCTCCTCAAAAAAATGTTTTCAAAAGATATCTTAAACTCATTTTAAAGGAAAAGGATTATAAAGAAATTTTTTATGTTTTAAAGTGTTTTTTTTAATATTCCTTTATATGTTTTTTAATCCATTCTAAAATAAAAATAGTTAATTTCATAATCTCATTACTTTCTGAGATTTTTTATACATATGTATTTACTGGGGTATATTTATCATCCATGTTTCATAAAATTGTTTTTAAGAAAATTTTTACGATTCTTTTAAAAAAATTAAAGTAATTTTTACTAATTTATGAATTTTTATTTTAAAAAATTAAAATAATATTTTTTCACTTTCCCTAAAAGGCACTTTTTGACTTTTTTGAAAAAAATATGAGAAGAATGTTTTTTTAACTTATACAGCATGAACATATGTTTACACTTTCTTGAAGCCTTATTACCTTGAATATTCCCTTGAAATCATACAAGGTTATTTTAAAAATATTTTCTTTCAAAATTGTGTGTTTTTTTAAGAAAATAAAATGATTTAAACAAAGAAAGGATATTTTCCTCAAGAACAATTTTAAATGATTTTTCATGATATTTTTTCAAAGTGATTTCACACAAATGGGTTTTGAAAATGTTTTATGTTTCAAAAGGTTATTTTTAAGTAAAATTCATGTTCCAAGTGATCTTTCAAAATCCTTACCCACCTATGATGGCATACTTTGTTATAGTTCAAAAATACCATTCATATTATTTCTCTGACTTGTTTGTGTTTTTATGGAATTATGTTTAAGAAACCTGCTTCTTTTCATGGGTTATACTTTTAATGAAATGATTATGATCGTTGTATCTTTTCTACAAGTTATAATATGATTACATGTTTACTTCACCCTTTACATAACATTTTTTATGATATGATTTTTTATGATATTGTGGTATATGTGTGTGTGATTTCATTATGAGATGGGTGGGACCTATATCTCCCTCCATTTCATTGGGTAAAGATTGATATATCATGATATAGACATAAAGGACCTTGTCCACTAAGATGGTCTTGGGAGTGAACCTTGACTACCAAATATGGTTATGGGAGTGAACCATAACTACTAGGATGGTTATAAGTGTGAACCATGACTTCCAAGATGGTATGGGAAGTGAACCCATACTACCAAGATGCCCTTGGAAATGATTCCTTGACGACTATGGAAATAATTATTATATGCTTATGTGTCTACCACGATTCCATGTTTTATTCTTATGTTATGCTTCCATGGATCATGTTCCTTATTTCTTTATGATTCATGTTTTATGAACTTCCAATCTTTATTCCATGATTCATGTTTATGATCTTTGATATGAAGGGTATGATCTTCTATTTTCATGATCATGTTTTCATACCCTTATGATCATGATTATGTTTACATGTATCCATTGTTTACCCTTACTAAGCATCTAATCTCACTCTTTCTTATGTTTTCTTTTCCTTGGGTTATAAATAAAGTTTTTAGTTAGGGGTACTAAAGGGGAAGATCTTTGTGGGAGATGTTGAAGATATCTCACAAAATTATAAGAATGTGTTCCATGTTTCTAAAGGCACTAGACAAATACAGTCTTTAGGAGTTTGTTTGTGTAATGTATTAAGTAATTTCATAAAATTAATGTAATGTTATTGTATAAAAAGAAAGGGTCTCTATAATTGGTATCAGAGTGAAAGTTTAGTTAACCTTTGGAAACTATGATGATAAAACATTAGTGAGATACCTAGGGATGTTTCTAAGGATATTTCTAGGGATGTCTCTAAGTATAAGTCTAAGGATGAGGAAAAGTATAGGAAAATGTCCTGGATTTTTGGTAAATGATAGAGTGAGTGGTTTCCTAGAATTACAACCCTATATAGATACTAAAAGTGGATGTGGATCTGGAACATATGTACCTAGGAGTAACAAATCCATAAAGGTGTATCGGGTCTGACTCAGTGTAACCCTGTACATGAAAATGGTCCTTACTGCACACCTGGTTTGACACTCTCAGGGGATATTCTTTGGAAATTCATAAACTCTTTATGAACCATCATGAAGGATTAAAATAGAATATTATTATGGATAACCTATAATAAACCTAAGGTTTCATAGATTAAATAAGTATGTATCATGATTTAGACACCCTATAAGTCATTTTTCATGATTATGTGGTTTCCATTAGGATAAATATTTCTTATACTATGATTTCTGGGTTTAGAAAATGGAGGTAACCAGAAGAAAATGGTTAACCTTTAATTTGATGGAAAAAATTGGTGACTATGAGAAATACAATTGGGTAATGACTGGATAGAAAGATATTGTGATTATGCTGAATCAGCTATCACAATATATGATTAACAAGGTGAGCTTTGGTGGTATTCTTAAGACATCAAATAAGAGGAAGATGGAATTTTATGCACGTTCACATGGTACGAAACATAGATGAAAGAATATTATACTTTCTAAATGTCAATAAGAAGGGAAGAAGAACCTTATATAATACATCAAATGGAGGGGTAGATCTTATTTGTATGGGAAAAAGGGTTGTAGAGTGATGAACTGTTATGGAGTTCAATGTTTTATCTGTGGAGAACATAGAAATTACCCAACTCAATACCCTAACCTAAGAATTTACTTTCAAAAAAATTAAGGACATGTTCTATTCCAATCATTTAAGAGGAATAATTAAAGTGTTTATGTATTAAATTCATGAATTATGAAATATATAAGGATTTTTTTAGTTTATGTGTTTTTTGCTGAGGATTTACATGAATATATTGAATGGTTCTTATGGACTAGAAAAGCGATTTAATGGAAAGGTGACATTTTAACTAAGGGGAGATAACACTTATTATGTCCCTTATGTTAAGAAAATGTTTTTGAGATAAAGATATGTTGGATATGAATGAATAATTAAATTGGATGGTTTTGATTTCCTTAGAACTGATTAATGATTTGTTGAAAAGTGGTTTATGCTATCATGGTTGATGTTTACAATTTTTTGGACTTAACTAATATATACAATAAACTTTAGAATAAAGAAACATTATGTTTTCATTAATGATTTATGGTAATTTAGGTTATTACCATATTTCAAGAATACTTGATTAAGGTATTCACATGTTTGGAATGTGACAACAAAGAGATACCTTATGATATATGGGGGATAAATTTTAAGCTGATTTAGTAAACTTCATTCTAAAGTTTTTTATTTTCATCTTTTGGAAGGATTTTAAGGTTACTAATTTATGGAAAGTATAAGTTAAACTTCAGATTAAGTTTTTTATATTAAATTATTATCTCACAATAGGTGGACTTATGCATATTTGATAACTTGTTCTAACCTTTTGGTTGTGATAAAGATGGATGGAATGAACAATCATTCTCTTTATGGATCTCACACTCTGTTAATGCTTTAGGAGAATTAAATTCAAATTCATTTCCTAGAATAAGATTTTAAGTGGAAATTAATTAAGGCATGAAAAACGGTGATATAATGATGAAAAAAAGTAAGTATATCTTTTCAAAATTCTTCCACTTTAGGAAAAATAATCTTGAAACAAAAAATGTTATCCTAGTACCTTCGTTTCCGATGAATCAAATGGTCTCTTATATCATCAAGGATTTATGGATTTATGATTTTTAAGTTTCTCCTGACCATGTTCTTTATCAATCTCCATTAGAACATGATATTTATATTTCTCTTCCATGTCAATGTTTTCACTTGACACCTATATTCTCCTATGTAGGAACCCAATTATGAGTTACTTTGGATAACTGTTATTTTTATAACTTTCCTTTTTAAAAGTAAGTCTTATTATAAATTTTTACTATGTTTGTTTTAATGAAATTAACATTTAATTATTAAACCTTTGATAACCCAGATAAATTTCGAGTGCTAAATTCATTTTAAGGGGGGTAGAATGTAACACCCTGAGATTTTGTGAATTTATTTTTTTGAATTAATTTAATATTTTGATATTTGTACTTCACACAACACTGAATATATATATATATATATATTATATAAAAGAACTAAGTTTTTATTATGTTATAAACAACACCAAGGGAAGCTTTCACTACACGCAACACCGACTAGGCTTAGGTTACACACAACACTGGGTTTCTGTGAAACAAAGCTTTAATATTATAATTATTTAAATAAGATAGTTATATCCTATCCATTAAACATAGTAACATGAATAGTAATAAATAATTTTTAAATATTTTAACATAAATAAAACAAATTTATAATAAAATGTATAATATTTGGTAAAAGCATTATATGTTTAAAAATATTGTTTTATTAAATGAACAGCTTTTGAAGTCCTTCCATGAATAATAATAAAATTAATTTTAAAAACTTTTAGAAATTTAATTTGGTAAAATAAAATTAATATTTGAATTTTTAATGTCAAAATTGACTTAGGGTGAATTTTTAGTATTTTTCTGAGAAGTTTCGTTTTTTGATGAATAGTGAAAATACCGCATTATAGTTAAAAACTACCATTTTAATTTAAATAATTATTATATTTTAAATTGATTTTAAAGTCAGAATAGACCAATTATACATATATTAATCCAATTTTTTGTCATTAGAATCATTTTTATATTGAAATTAGATATATAAAATTGTTAAACTTTTAAACGTCTCTTTTACCCGCCTTCTTGCCACATCAGCAGGATTAATGTTAAATCTAATTTAGTCACTTCTGTGAATTTAATTTCAAAAAAATATACATACATGGTTATCAGTATGAAATTTTTGGTCTAGTAGGATCAAATTAATTTTTTTTGAATAGTAACTTGAGTATTTTTGTTTACCATAGCTAAGGGTAAATCGAGTAATTAAAGGTAAAAATGATATTATAATATTATAAAGTTACCCTAAAACATTTCCTAATTTCATTGGATGAGTAGGTTTCGACCAAAATAAACATTAGGTCAAAATTATGATCTTTTTAAGACACTTGGGTAAGAATAAGATATTTATTATATTTTATTTTAAGATAAGTTAAAAATATCATACTCATAATTTTAATAAGTAAATCAATTTTAATATAGGGTTATACATAAGATTAATTCAACTATAAATAGTCATTTAAAATATAATTAATTTATATTAATCATGATATTTTATTTTTAATTTCTATATAATAAATATTCTAATTAAATTCTTGTATAATAATGATGTAGTAATTATTTAATTAATGAAAATATCAAGTAAATGATACCAAAAATATTAAAATAAATATAATATAACATAATTAATTACAAACACTAATTTTATATATAAATTATACATTTTATGGATATATTATAATTTTAAGTTCTAAGTTATCATGTTGTTAAGATATTTTTTTAAAATAAAAAATATAAATAGTATCAAAATTGACATAAATTATACTTAAAAAAATATTTTATTAAATAATATATAATTCGGCCAACTAACTATCATATGGTTAATTATTTCATAAATGATCTACATTGTGTTCATTTTTCATTTTATAGTAATTATATTAACCCTAAAGAGTAAAAAGCTAAGTTGTCATGGTAAGAGTTAAAGGGTTTAACTAAGGGTTAAAACCAAAAGATAAGGTTAATAATGTTACCTAAAACTATCTAAAAATCATTTTTTGAGAGTATTTTGACCAATAATAATATTATATTCTAAATAACTCACTTTTTATCTATTTGAAATCAAAAATTAATCTATATTAATTTAATATTTTAAGATTTTGCTAGAGTTCCCCTCCCCTCTCTTATAAAAGGGCACCTCATCCCTCACTTCCTCACACAAGCTTGTACCTTATAGATAGACCAAAACCATCCCAATTATTTTATAAAAATTATTATTTATGTTTTAGAGGTCCTTTTCTTCTTAATAGACTATACTTGGTGTCTATAAGAGGATATCCAAAGCAAGTCTACTGAAGAAGCGGTAATTGTTTTACCAATCCAATTCAATTTATTTTATTCATTTACTTCATATTCTTATATTGTTTACATAATAAAGTAATAACTAAAGTATCATATATATAATTAGATTTTATTATGATTATGGTACAACCATATCCATCCTTTTATCCATCCTACGAAAAATAATACCACTATGTGTGAGTATGTACTACATACCATCTCCACACCATTGTGTAATCTGTTTTTCATCCCCATATTTTATGAATGAGACTTATAATGGGTTTAATGATTATATATTATATTTATAATATAATTATACCACTATAATAATATTATTATTTCTACCATTTTACCATATAATATTTTGGAAAAATGAAAACGTCACTCGTGCGTACGTATGACTTACCATCTCCACGATGCGATATGACTTTTTATTCACATATATTTCATATGGATCATAATAAGGATGAATTTTATGAATATATATGTTATATATGAAAATAAAATTATTCTGTAATAATAATACATTATATAATTTCTTTTCTTTTAACCCGACAAGAAAATGAAAATAACGTTCATGCGTACATATATACTACCGTCTCCATGAATGGTGTATTTTGTTTATCATTAAATATTATTATAAATACTTATATACTGAATATATAATATGTTAATATCATTTTTTATATTCTAAAAAAATTAAATCATTATCTAATTATGAGAATTAAGAATACCAATTCAAATCATGTACGATAAACAAGGCGATTATCACCCAAAACGTTGCTTTAACATGGATTTGTTAATAAATGAGAAATTTAAAGTAATAAATGAATAATATATTATTTCATAAATATTATTATGATTCTAGTATAAGTTGATAATATTTTTAAAACCACTATATAAGAGTTTCAGAAACTTACAGAGGGAATCATACCTAAGGTAAGGAAATTTCATCTCACTTTTTATTTTTGTTAGATACTTGCCTTATTCACCACCCATTTCAATTGTGTGGTGTACATACTGCCCATGAATTTATTCTATGAATTTTATACATTTATTTATTGTTATTTACATATCTATTTTATGGTCACTATTTCATGGGGTTTTACAGATCAAAAGTTACCAAATGTGTAAGGTAACTTTATCTCAATTTGCCTTCTTTGAGACACATGTTTTGTTATGAACCTATGTTCTTTTATAGGGTGTATATACTACCATTTGATGTATTGTATTATGAATATTCTTATTTTAATTATATTTCATATTATTTTAATGTTATTATTTCATGGGTATTATGATTAAAATGTTTCAAAGTGGTATGAGATACCTTTAAATGTTTTAAGATTATTATCCTAAAAAAATGTTTTCAGAGTATTTCATAAGCTAATTTTCAAGGAAAAGGATTATAAAGAAATGTTTTATGTTTTAAAGTGTTTTTTAGTCTTACTTTATAATTTTTCAAATATATTTTCAAATAAAAAGGGTTAACTACACAATCTCATTACTTTTAAACATTTTTTATACATAAGTGTTTACTAAGGTATATTTATCATCCATGTTTCTTAAAATAGTTTTTGAGAATATTTTTACTATTTTTATATAATTGTTTAAAGTCGTTTTTCCCAATGTATGAGTTTTTATTAAATTTTTATAAAAGGATATTTTTTCCCTATGAGGTAATTTTTGAATTTTCCAACAAAAGTATGAGAAGAATGTTTTTTTAACTTGTACAGCATAAACATATTTTTATGCTTTCATAACACCTTATTACCTTGAATATTACCTTGAAAGCTTACAAGGTTATTTTCAAAAGGTTTTATTTTAAAATTGTGGGTAATTTTAAGAAAATAAAATAATTTCAATGAAGAAATCATATTTTTCTCAATAACTGTTTTAAATGATTTTTCTTGATATGTTTTCAAAGTGGTTTTAAAGAAAAGTGTTTTGAAAATGTTTTATGTTTTAAAAGGTGAATTTTAATAAAATTCATGTTCCAAGTGATCTTTCAAAATCCTTCCCCACCTATGATGACATACTTTGTTATAGTTCAAGAATACCATTCGTATTATTTCTTTTAATGGTTTTTGTTTTGATGTCATGATGTTTAAGAAGCCTTCTTCTTTTCATGTGTTATGATTTTGATGAAATGATTATGAACCTTGTTTATTTTACACAACTTATGATATGATTACATGTTTACGACACCCTTTCCATTACATTGGTTATGATATGATTGTTTATGATCTTGTGGCATATGTATGTATGATTTCATTATGAGATGGGTGGTAACTATATCTTTCTCCAATACATTGGGTAAAGATTGATATCTCATGAGATAGTCATGAAGGACCTTGTCTAATAAGATGGTCTTGGGAGTGAACCTTGACTAAATAAGATTGTTATGAGAGTGAAGGATGACTACTAGTATGGTTATGGGAGTGAACCATTACTACCAACATGGTATGTGAAGTGAAACCATACTACCAATATGGCCTTGGTAGTGATTCCTTAACTACTATAGAAATCATTGTTATATGCTTATGTTTCTACCATAATTCTTTGTTTCATTCCTATGTTATGCTTTGATGGATGATGTTCCTTATTTCCTTATGATTTTTGTTTTATGAACTACCAATCTTTATTCCATGATTCATATTTATGATCTTTGATATGTAGGGTATGATCTTCTATTTTCATAATCATATTCTCATACCCTTGTGCTTATGATTATATTTACATGTATCCATTGTTTACCCTAAGTGAGAATCTGAGCTCACCTTTTTTATTATGTTTTATTTTACCTAGTTTATAAATAAAGGTTTTAGTTAGGGTTACTAAAGAAGAAGATCTTTATGGGAGATGTTGAACATATTTCACTAAATTAGAATAATTTTTTCAATGTTTCCAAAGGCACTACACTTATACGGTCATTGGGAATTTGTTTGTGTAATGTATTAAGTAATTACGCAAAAGTAATTAAATGTTAATTTATGAAAATCAAGGGTCTATATAAGAGTGAAGACCCAAACATTGAGGTGTTGTAGTGGGTAATGATTTCCTTCTCAACATTTTTTTTTATTTCCTAGATCTCCCAACAAACAGAGCCAAACACCATTCCATGACATTTAATAACATCAACAATTTTGCATCAACTGGAGCTCTAATGTGAATGAATATTATAGAGAATCTAGGGTAAAACAAAAATTTTAGAATCAATGGTTATCTTGTTTTCCCCGTTTGAGACTACATTAGGGAAGAAATTCGTTATTTCTAAATTTAAGCCTATTTGAGGTAATATATTTAATATTTTTAATATATCTCTATCGAGGATATACGACACCTAAAACTCCACACTAAATCTATGAATAGATACAAAATAATTATTTAAAATATTGAAAGGGTATAATCACAAAATCTAGAGTTGTTAAATACACAACATAGGAGAGAGTTCTTTGGTTTCTTATGAGGTATTTTCATCAAATTTTTGATCGAAGACAAGTGCAGTAGTGACTGAATTTGTAAGGTTCACATAGATATTATTCATTTAAATTTTCATGGTTTTAGTTTCATGCAAGGTATATATTGCGTTTAAGATATTATAATTGTTTCCATGGTGTTTATTAAGTGTTAATAAATCCTAAAAAATACACTAGTTGAAAACATGGATCACATACTCAAAATTGGTAAACACTCTTAGATTATCATGAAACTCTAGGAAAATTTTCTTCGATTATTTTTTGACATGTATGAATGAATCTCATGTAGATATTATATAAAATTGTATTATAATGATCAAAAGTGTGTTTTTTCAATTTAAAATTGTTATTATGTTAAAAACATGCATCGCACACTCAAAACCAATCAAACAAGATCATATTGTTATGAAACTCTAATAAAATAATCTTCAATAATTTGTGGAATGTATGAATGAAAAATAGATCAATCCAATTTGTGGTTTAGTCAAAATGAGTAAACATTTGTTTTTTAATTTGAAACTATTTTTAAAGTTAAAAACTTGTATCATATGCTCAAAATAAAACAAAGAAGATTACATTTTCATGAAAATATTAGACATAGATCAATGATTAATTTATGACATATAGGAATGAATCTTGCATCAAATCGATGTGTGGTTTGATTGAAATAAAAATGTGTGTTATTTTAATTTAAATTTTATTCAAAGACTAATTTTATAATGAATATTTATAGTTGAAAATATAACTTATATAACCCCATATAAAAATTGTTTTACTAAAAGATATATGTTTATGTTACATTTTCCTTAACTTTAAATTAATTTTTATAAAATGTCGTTTTCACTTACAAGTGTCTCCATGGGGTCCCAAAATCAAACCAAGGATTCCCATGGTAATAAGTGTATAATTAAATAGGGATAAGACATGTTTTAGGGTAATTTAATATTATTATAATATTATTTTGTTACCCTTATTGACCAAAATTACCATTTAACCATGGTAAAAAAATTACTCAACTTACTATTCATAATTTCTAAAAATAAAAGTTACCTATTTAAAAAATTTGGACCTCATGATTCCAAATATAGAATAATTTTTTCCAAATTCAAAACACAAAAGTTTAAGAAATTAATTTAAAATTAATTCTCATTGTCAAAACCAAAAGGCGTGTTTTTTAGAAGTAAAAACTTCCAAAATATTGACATGTGTTTATGTCCAATTTCAAAGTGAAATTACCTTCAGTGACCAAAATTGGACTAAATTATAAAAATATAATATAATTAAACTTTAAAACAAATTAAAAGGATAGTGTAATCATATAAATTAATTAGATGAAAATATAGTTTTGACTTAAAACGTTGTATTTTTCAGTATTCATTAAAAAATGAACTTTACCAGAAAAATACCAAAAATTTACCCAAAGTAAATTTTGATGTCCCGATTCTAAAGAAGAAGTTTATTTTTTATAAATGAATATATAAAAGTGACAAAAACTATATTTAAAAATGGTTTTCCATCAAAAGGCAGTAAATCGACCTTTTAAAGAATATTAGAGTATTTCATGCTTAAAATCGGATTCATTCTTGTTTTAAGCCTCTACAATTTAGAGGATAAAAGTAAGAACATTTAATAAACATTTTTAATCATATTGTTGTTAGTTTTGTTCGTTCCTCCAATACAATGTATAGGCGTTAACTGCCATTTAAAATAATATTATTATATTATTTTTTGGTATAACTCAAAGTTGTGTGCAACATAAGATTTCAAAGAAACTCATTGTTGTGTGTTGAGTACGCTTTCATACATAACATCCCCTTTTAAAGTAAAATTAATATTTAATTCACAAAAATTAATAAATATGAAGATGTAATATTCTTTATTTACCTGGAATGTTACATCCTTCCCCCCTTTTGGAAATTGCGTCCACACGATTTTAAAATTAGGCTCGAAAACTTTATTAAAAGTATCACATTAGAAAAAGATTCAATAAAACTATCACTTTAAAAGAAAAAAAATAGAAGTACAATGGTCACCTGAGATAACCCATATTAGGATTACATGTAGGAAAACATGGATATGGAAGAGAAACTAACTCTCAAAGATTAATAGAGAGTGATAGAGAACTTGATCACAGAAATTTAACCACCAGAATGCCATAAATTTGTGTTTAGGTAAAAGTATGATGATAAAAGCAAGCGTATAAATTTTTTTCTTCAATATCCCTTTTAGAGAGTTGAATAATTTTATTACTTCTTAGACTAAGATCATAAGGAAATATACTTACTTGAAAATTTGTGCTTTATCCTTTAATCAAATTTATACCACAAACTCATCTTTTCTCCATATGATGAGTATTAAAGATGAATTGGTCACATCTAAAGTGTTAGAATCAACCTCTATAGAATCACATAATCCAAAAAAATAACTATATATTTTCCTTTTCTTTAGTAGTTAACCCAAAGAAAAATGGTTATTACAAGATTAGATAATACCTATAAAGATAATCTTTTATAAAAGAAAATACTACTATTAATCTCCAAAATTGAAAAAAATATACTCAAAGTTAGACAAAGACCATTCAATAAAAAATTGCTCTTAAAATCCTTCAATATAATCCAAACTAATATTGAAACCAAAAACTCAGAATAATTTAATTACATAGTCTTCCATACTAAATCTTAACATTTATCTCCAAATAACATCGACTACTCTTAAAGTCTCATACTGAAGTGTAATTAACATAATCACATATTATCTATGATAGGTTAATAATTTCCATAAATAACCCAAACAACCATATGTCCACAATAAAAACATAGATTCTTCCAAAATAAAATTTCAACCATTACTCCACAAATTAAATCCCATAGTATTCTATTTTCCTTAAGCATATAGTGTTCCCCAAAAGAGATAACGGATTCCAAAATAACCTTTATCACTTAATCACAAAATCATTTTCCTATACTAAGGATATACACTTTGATAAAATAGAAATTCCAAAAATCAACTTATTCATGATGCATAAAATCATTTAATTGAAAATAATTAGTTATACTAACCAGGGACCTCACATAGTCCAGTGGTAGGCGATAAATCTCAATCACACTTTGGTTGTGGGTTTGATTTCTGAAACTTTGTCTAACATTATAGGTTGTCATATAGTCAGCATGTTGTGGTTTTTCAAAAACTATATAATTTTATAACATTCCCAAAAATGAGATAAATTCCTCAAAAATAACTATAACATATTTTAACCTCAAATGTTATCACATACCTTGCATTTTCATCCCAAAAAGTAATAACTTGTAATTGTCTCAAATTAAAGGATCATATAAACCCAAGTGGTTATTTAAAAATATATCCACAAAAGAAAATATAATTATTCCTCAAATAGAATTCACACATAACAAACTGAAGGGTTAAACATACAAGAGAAAAGTATTCCAACGTAATCCCATCAACAAAGATCATTAATACTTTTAAAATTTTCATCATCTATAGATCCAACATAACTCTTCAATTCCTAAAATATAGACATCAAAAATTATTCATAATCCTTTATCCATGTTTTTTCATCTTATTCTTCTATACTTATTTCCTAAAAAAATCATGCATAATGTCCTAAGATTTCCGTAGTGTAAAAACATGAGCTAAGAAATAATCCATACCTTTCATAGGTCATTTTCAGTTTCCTCAACTTCAATTGAAAAGGAATTAGGAATTGGTAAACATATATTTGTAAGATCCTACTGATCCCATTCCCGAACCTTCTTCGTAGGACATCTATTTTTATAATAACCATGCACACCACATTTAAAACATTCAATTGATCATTCGTAAAGAACTTCTTTCCCTTTCCTGGAGTCAATTGGATGCTTCCTTTTTCCATTGATTTATAACCTTCATTACCACTTCTGAAGCATCTTCCCATCCCTTAAATACATTTTCCTAGGTGTTTATTTCCACATCCTTGACACATAGGTTGTTGAATATACTTACCTTTATGGTTATTACCTGAACTCCCATTGAGATTCATTTCTCACATATATAATTCCTTATTAAAATCACCAAGTTTCAGGTGGTCAATCATGACCCCAGATAATTAGTTGAGAATAACCACAAGAGTTCTCATTACAGCTCCCATTTCATTCGGTTTCTTATTCAGAAAATTGTCACAGTTTTCTTTATATCCATTTTTACTTTAGTGCCTTCTAGATCTAGCTAATTACTAAAACCAAAAAGGTCGGTGTGATTATATCAGTAAAATCATCATATAATATATTATGAGGAGGGTAATCACTAATATATACTTATTCATGTTATCTTTAACCCATTCAAATTATCTAAAATAACTATGACTCTTTCTAATATTCTAACCATTATGGTTATGTCACTTATGCTTAAATAACACCCTAACCTCTAAAGTTATCTAAATCAACCTTTGATACCAACTGTAAGTACACAGCCTTAAACATTACATAATCTTGAATTAAGTCAATAAATCACATTGAGGATATTTTCAGGTTTATATTTTTAGAGGATTAGGTTATAACTTATACATAATAACTTGAATATTATAAGTATACACTTCTACTCACTATCCATTATTTTCATAATACAAAAAATCTTTAAAAAAAGATACATGTTAAATTATATGATTTAAACAACATGAATTTTCCTTGATCCCATCCTTTTCCTTATTTACCTTTAAGTCTTATGAAAAACATTTCAAAACTTGGTATGAGAATAAAAATATCATCAAGGGATACATAAAGAAGGAAAACTATTTTTTTTTCAAAAAAACATGTAAACCAAGAATACTTTATCATAAATTAATACTTTTCACCTTGAATAAGTAGCAAAACACTTCAATGAATATAAGCTCATTGCTTACCCATCTTTTGTAACAAAAAGATTACCATAAAACCCCTATAAAACAGCGTATAGCATATAAAGGTAACCTAGGACATAAACATACTTAAATGTAATAACCATACGGTCTACTTCTACACATATCACTAAATGGAATAGTCATACAGCCGACTTCCATACCCAATTCATTGAAGGTTATAACATAACCACCCATCCTTGGTTTATCATAGAACCACCCATAATTTGGTTTATCGTGTAACCACCCATTATTGGTTTATCATGTAACCACCCGTCAAATGTCCAAGTACCATTATATAATCATAAAACATAAAATATTTCAAATATCAATATTTCACTAATAAATTTTCATTTTCAATCACAAGAAATCATTTCAAGATATTGAAATAATCAATATATTTCAAAACCAATTTTAAATAATAAAACACCCAAAAGTGGAATAAGGGGTTTCTTTTCATTTTAAAACATTAAGGCTTATAGAGGAATCCAAATAACGATTACAGTAGTGGAGAGGTCATTTTTTCCGCAAACATTAAAAACATTCCTTTTGTCGTTTAGTAAAATGATTCATAGAAAAAAGATTCACTTTGAATGAAATTAAAATTAAAAGGGGTTTATTATACACCATGTAAAAAAGGTGGTGTATATTATAAAAATATGCCTCAATGAAAGGAGATTGAGATGAAGTCCCTTATAAAAATTCGGCAGCCTAACAGTGTCACTTTAAAATTCAGAAAATGAGTTGATGGGAGAGAAAAGGGTCTCTCATCACTTGGACATAAAATGTATAGAAATAAGGATATATATATATATATATAAGAACATATCCCAACATAATAAAATATAAATTAAAATACATAACATAAAATAAGTCCTTGACTAAAAGAGAAGGGTGAAAGGTTCCCTTACCCCGAGTCTGACTTGTCTCATATGTTCCTTGTACTTCTTGAATAAGAATATTAAGTTAATTTATAATTGATTCAAAAACTTTTTCAATTTTATTATTACTTTTATATCACTTATTACCTTGCTATAACAATTAGTTAATTATTTGATTTCATATCGTACATTTTGTTGATGTTCGGAACTTAAGTCAAAAATGAACTTGTTATAATTACAAATTGCTCATGTGGTCCAAAGTACATTATCACTAGAATTATATTCATGATTTAGATATCATATATATAATATATATCCAATATATATATATTTATAATATTCCATAACATTTGGATATAATAAAATGGAATGCACTGTTCATGGAGACGGTAAGGCGTACGTTCACATGAACGCTACTTTCATTTTTTTCATTTTTAAAAAAATATAAAATAAATGATAAATAGATATATTATAATTCTAGTATAATATATTTTTTATATATGTTACATAAATTTATTAATTATATCCTTTATACATTCCATGTGTAGCATGAATGAGTCATATCACTTTGAGGGGGCGGTAGTCCGCACTTCCTCAAATGAAATTATCGTATTTATACGACATAAAAAGAATAAAGGTATGTTCTAAATGATAATTAAAGAAGCATAGAGATAAAATAAATATCATATATATAATATTTAATTTTATTTCCATCATAATGGCCACCATGAGAGTTGGTAGGAGATAATTTAACAATCATTGTTTCGTGATGCAGTAGTTCGTCATCCACAGAAACAGTATGTTCGTATCCATTAGATATAGGTGTGTGGAAGTGTAGTTCGAATATTTCTCATAAAAAACCTATTATATTGAGGATATTGTTTTTTTATGTAATCAAAGAAAAATATTATAATAGGTAGTGAAGAAGTGTAATAATGGAAATGAATTTTAGAGAAGTTATTACCTCTTAAAATGTGTAACTCTCTTTGATTTAAGCTAAAAGGATTTCTTGAATTGCCTTCTGCCTAAGTTAAATGTTATAAGAGGAATAGGGGGATGTTGGGAGATTATTATGGAATATTTTGGACGAGCCAATGGGATTTATAAGTGTGTGTAATGGGTTAGAGGTTATGGCCTTTTATAAGGGAGAGGAGGGGCTCTTTAAGAATGTTTGAAAGTATTATTTTATTATAAAATTATTTTCAGTTTCAAATGGTCCAAAACTTATTAAATTATAAATAATATGACTATTTTTATAAATAGAATCATCCAATAATAATTTTATAGGTTTTGGATATTTTTTAATCCTTATCTTTTTTATTTAACCCTTGTTTACTCTTACCATTTTATCAAGCATTTAACACTTTGAGAATCAAAATAGTTACCAAAACATGAAAAATATCAAATTAAAGAGTAAATAATAAAATTTTAGACTTGTGATAACTATTTCGACGAATATTAGATTTTTTTTAATTTTATAATATTTAATAAAATATTTTATATTTTAATATATCAATTATGTCAGTTTTGACACTATTCATATCCAGACTTTTTAAAAAATACATAAAAACTTTATTGATTCAGAAAACATCATTAATACTAATATAACATGTGACTATAATCCATAAAATTCATGTATGACATCAAAATAACCAAATTAAATTTATTTTAACATTTATAATATCATTTATTTGAATCCCTTATTAATGAAGCAATAACTACATCATCATTGTATCATAATTAAATTTACTTATTTAATGTCTAAAATTGAAAAATAAAATACCATGATGTAGTAAATATTTTTATATTTCTAATGGATATTTATAGTCAAACATATAACTTATATAACCCCATATAAAAATTGTTTTACTAAAAGATATATGTTTATATTACATTTTCCTTAACATTAAATTAATTTTTATAAAATGTCATTTTCACTTAAAAGTGGATCCATGGGGTTAAAAAAGTGACCCAATAATTACCATGGTCATAAATTTATCATCTAATAGATTTAATACATGTGTTAGGGTAATTTAATATTATTATAATATTATTTTGTTACCCTTATTTACCAGATTTACCCTTTAATCATGGTAAATAAAATATTTACTAAAGTTATTATTCACAATGTCTAAAAAAATGTTACATATTTACACATTTTTTACCTCTAGATTAAAAATATGGAATCCATTTTTCCAAATTCAAAACACAGAAGTTACATAAATAAATTTAAAATTAATTCCCGTTGTCAAAACCAATAAGCGTGTTTTTAAGAAGAAAAAACTACCAAAATATTGACATGTGTTTATGTCCAATTTCAAAGTGAAATTACTTTTTATGAACAAAATTGGATTAAATGTTAAAAATATAATATAATTACACTTTAAAACTAATTAAATGGACAGTCTAATCATATAAATAAATCAGATGAAAATACGGTTTTGTCTTAAAATGTAGTATTTTTCACTATTCATTAAAAAATGAACTTTACCAGAAAAATACCAAAAAATTACCCAAAGTGAATTTTGATATCCTGCTTATAAATAAGAAGTTTATTTTGTCAGAAGGAATATATAAAAGTGAAAAAAACTATATTTAAAAAGGGTTCTCCATCAAAAGTAGATAAATCGGCCTTTTAAAGAATATTAGAGTATTTCATGATTAAAACTAGATTCATTCTTATTTTAAGCCTCTAAAATTTAATGGATAATATTAAAAACATTTAAAAAAATGTTTAATCATATTTTAGTTAGTTCTGTTCATTCCCACCAATGCAATGGCGAGGTGTTAACTGCCATTTAAAATTATATTATTATATTATTTTTTAGTATAACTCAGAGTTGTGTGAAACATAAGATTTCAAAGAAACCTGTTGTTGCATGTTGTGTATTCTATTAGACATAGCATCAACTTTTAATGTGAAATTAATATTAATTCAAAAATATTAATAAATATGAAAATGTAATATTCTTTATTTACCTGGTATGTTACACAGTCACAATCACTATGTGCCAGACTCACTACCTTTACAATGGTTTAAGGATAGCTCACTGCTTTCCTCATAACACTTATGTCGACTCCCCCTAGCTCACTGCTTTGAGATGATCCTGAATTAGTTTATTGACTTGAAGGTCACTTCAATGATTTGGCATTAAATACTTTTTCCCTGACTTATCATGGGAATCTTCTTGCACCATAAACCAGAGTTGGTGCTCTTTAAATTCCATGTTCACTAAAAACAAATGTTCAAAACTGCTCTTCGTGAAGCCGCTTTGTGAGACACACTATTTCACAAATCACCCCTACCTTCGTGGAACATACTTCCTTCATGAAGCACCCTTTCCTTCATGGAACAAACTATCTTTATGAAGCTTCCTTTCCTTCATGGAACTACTTTATATAAATTCACTGAGTCATCGTGGAATACCTTATTTATTGGAACCAGGGTTGTTCTATGCAGGAATTGGAGTTTGGTTTGTGTTTGTTGTCAATCCTTAGTAGAAATTCCGAATGTGTGCCAGCAAAGTGATCATACGGTTCAAGAAGACAACAGTATTGAAGGTGGCGCTGTTTCCCAGTGTTTGCCAAATTTTTGGGCCTCAAAATCGGAAAATAAAGACATGGATTGTCAACAAAAGGAGGTTTACACAAAAAGGAAGTGGTGCGCGAAATATAAGAGGCCTGCGAGAAATACTTAAGTTGGGTGCGGAAAACAGCGGGATGTGAGAAATAGTGGATCGAGGTTTTTCACACAAATAGTGTTTCGAAATCAGATTGGTGAAAAATGGAAAAGGCAAGGGCTGCGTGGAAAATAAGGGTTGTGCGCGAAATACTTGAGCTCGGCACGAAAAACAGCGTGGTGCGCGAAATAGCGGAGCAAAGTTTTTCTCGCAAATAGTGTTTTGGAATCACATCGTCGAAAAATGGCAAAGGCATGGGTTGCGCGAAATTTCTGGAGAGGTGCGCGGAAAACGGTACCTGCGCAAAATATTACGCGCAAGATGAGAGGTTTTCTGCGCCGAAGGAAATTTTGCACACGGGGGTCTCTGTCGCCTATAAATATGAGGTGACCCCCTTCATTCCATAGTGTGGAAGACTTAGAGAAGATCCGAGGTCTGATGCGCGAAAAAGGATATCATAAAAGGGCTTGCGAGAAATATTCGGAGTTGCGCGAAAAAGGGGATTTTTGCGTGAAATATTTTTCCGCGCAAAAAGTAATTTTTGCGCGCAATAGGAAGGTTTTGCGCGAAAAGGGTTGGTGTTGCGTGCAATTGTCAGTAAGGTTTGTCTGCACGTTCTGGTTATCCGGTTCAGTGGTTCTGTGTGTTCTAGTGCATCTATTTCGGACTTCGATGTAAGCAGAGTCTCGTGCTGAGCAGAGGAAAAGACTTCAATGCAAATCTATTGAAGAGACCTTCACGTCTATAAACTGCGTGAGACTTCACCAATGGCAGTGAGCCAGGGGGAGTCAACGGGAGTGATCCGAGGGAAGTAGTGAGCTATCCCTGAACCTTTGTAAAGGCAGTGAGTCTGGGACAGAGTGACTGTGCCCGAACAATTGTAATCCACAACTTGTGAAGATTGGTGGATTTTAGTATGACCGGAAACTTGTCGGCGTATACTCCTTGGACGTAGTCCTTAGTGGTGAACCAAGTAAAAAGTGTTGTGTCCTCTCTGTGCATTTGAATGTTTTCTTTCTAATCATAATCATCATACGGGTTCAACAAGTTCCTACCAACGTGGGAACAAGATCCACCACATTAAAAGAAAAAGTTGTCACCCTAATTCACCCCTCCCCTCTCAGGGTATCCCGGGGTCCTTCATTATTTTCATAAATTACCCTTTTTTCAAAATCATGGGCATCAGTTAAAACTTATAGTCTCTTTGTGATGCACCATCTCACTTAGAAATCCATGTTTGAAAATCCCTTCATGAACTCAAAGAGTCTCTAGATTTTCTCTCAAAACTCGGATTCAAATGAAGAGGGGTAGGCTCACATTTATAGGCTCTAACATTCACGAAGCTCAACCACCTTTTTATGGATTTTCCGAATCATTGAACACGTCTTCGCAGTGCTCCTGTCTTCGTAGAGAACCATGGAAACTATCTATTAGCAAAGATCATCATCATCATGAAGTATTTCTTAAATTCCCTTTTGGTGCCCATAAAATTCACAAAGCATTCCATCAACGACTATAGAGACCAAAACTCATAATCATGAAGAATTTTTTCTCTGATCACAAAGCTCGTTGTAATCACGAAGCACGCCGTTAGAAAACATTATGACTTCATAAAATGAAACTTGGAAATCCCATCTTTACAAAACTTATGCCTCTTTCATATTTTCATAATGCCTCCAAGAAAAACAACTTTTCACGTTGAAAGACAACTTCCAAATTTTAGACCCCAAAAATTTAGCAAACACTGGGAAATGATGTCACCTTCAATACTGGTTTAGGCTTGAACTGTATGATACCTTTCTTTGTAGTCTCCATGGTCTTCCATGTAATTATTGAAAAAAAAACACAAACCAAACTCTACTTCCAATAAAGAACAGCCATGGTTCCAACAGCTACAGGGTATCTGGTAGAGTTAGGACAGCAGCTTCGAGGTAGTGTTTAATGATGGTGAAAATGACTTAATTTTGGTTTTATTCATATTTATTACCCATATATAATTATATAATGTTTCCAAATATTTTTAGGCTATAAATAGACCTATTGGTGGCCTTGTGAACTTACATTATCAATAATTTTACAACACCAACGTGCTATGATCGCAAAATTTATCTCAAGTGATCTCTTTTTCTAATTGATCTCGCATCCTATCAAGAGTGTGCTCTTATTATAAAAATATTCTCACTAAACCATCTTTCTCATTCCTTATTAGTGGATATTCTTACTCTTTTGAGAGAATCATAATCATTATAAAACATGACTACTTCTAGAAATCCTCTCTTCTTCCTCTTTCTTCTATAATCGGTTCTCACTACCTATAAAGTGAGGGACTTGGATTTTATTTCTATAACCTCTAAAAGTAAAGGGAATATTTCTATTTGAAGTTTCTATCTACACCCATTAAAAATTTAGGGTTGATTGTAATTCGGGTTTCTTGATTTAACCTAAAAATCGAGGGAGTTTTGGCATCTTGGATATTGTTAAAGGAAATAGACTAATACATTAAATACTCAATCCATCAATGTGGTAAACATATAGAATAATATTGATTTATTTCCAAAATTACTTATCAAATTATGGTCCTTATTTACTTTTCACATTTTTTTAATAATCACTTTCCTTCATTTAATTAATCAATTGTTTAATCTATCAATACACTTAATCATTTAATTTATGATTCACACTTTCTTTTATTCTTCCTCTTTTATAAACATAAATAGTTACATCAATTCATTTTCAACATTTTTTTCTTATTTCAATTGATCTCATTAAAGTATTTAAAAGGTTTTAACTATATTCAACCTTTCAAAAAGAAGTTTTTAGCCTTTCTTTTCATTAATTTTTTTTACCTTCATTTTTTAAAGGTCAATCCACCCCCACTCTCCCCTCTTGAAATTTTATCCTACTCCAACCAAAATTTAGTATCATAGGGAATTTTAATTGATTTATTTATTTTTTTCATTGTTTTCAAAATCATTCAAATATTTTATTTCAAAATATTTAACCAGTTTTTCAAGAAACGTTCTTTTTCTAAATGGATTTTTCAAACACCCATGGTGCTCTCAAAGGACACTCTATGGTTCGTACTCCCTTTTTTATGGTAATAATTATGGTTATTGGGATACTTTCATGTCTACCTTTATTAAATATATTGTTTATCACTTATGTAAGATATTTAAGCATTGTTTTATTACTAATACTAAAAAATATGAAAAATGGACTCCCAATGATATTTATTCTTTTGAATTAGATAATAAAACAATGAATTTTTTGCATTGTGGTTTACACCAAACTTAATTTTATAATGGTTTGTGCCCTCCGAGTCTGTTACTTTTCCAATTTTGGTTGTTGGAGGTTTCGAAGGATGTTCCAAGATTTTTCAGTAAAATATGGAGGTGCAGCATAACTGCTATAGAAAATACATGTCATGTAAGTGTATTACACAATGTGAAAGTTGGTTTCATGTATTTTCTAGTTATGGTCATGATGTGCATATTTTCAGGGTTAAATAATAAAAAATGTGATGTGTTTTTTGTCAGAACCTAGAATCCCATGATTACATGACTTGAAATGGTATTACACGTCATGTAATTCCCTGATGTTGTGTAGTTTTAAAGGTTTCAGCCACTCTAGTTTTTCCCAAACCCTATAGAAAATTTCTCTTCTCTCATCCCAATCATCCAATGACCTTATCCTTTAGAATTTGTGGATTCCTTTTGATAGGTATTGATCCTTGGGATCCCGTCTTCAATCCATAGTGATTTATCCTCTTTTTCTCGTTAGTTTCCTTTCATTCTTCTTCAGGGATTCACTTTAGTGGTATATTTTGGTTTGGTTTGTGTGTTTTTGTTTCATCTTGATGGTATCTTGGTGCAGTATAGGTTGATTTGTAGTTCCTTGTGGTGAGGTTGTCATTTTTTGTCATTCTTCTTCACCCTGTAGTGTGCAGTGAGTTGAAACGCTTCTTTGAGGTTGGATTTCCCTCATTTCTATTTATTGTGTATCATGAAGGAGGTTTTTTATTTTGTTTACCTATGGGTTATGGTTGTTATAGATTAATAAAAGATAAATAATCATTTAATTAAATTTAAATAGGGAAATGGTGTTTGATTTTCATGCTTTTAGAGATTTGATATTATTTGCGATTTTTTGAATTGAACAGGATTGATAACCCACTAAAAATTATGATTGTTGGGGGGTTTTTTTGTGCAGGATATATGTGTTGTGATTTTTTATTTGGTTTTTATTGTTGTTATATCACCCTAAAAATGGAAATTTTCTAACCACTTATATCTGGTTAATAAATTGGCTTCCCCAAGAATATGATTTGTGTGATGAAATCCCTAAAATATAGTGGAATGTGATAAAATTCCCATTTTAAATCTATAATATAATATTGATGTGTTTTGATGTGTGGTTGTGTCATGTGGGTCTGATGGTTTGTGTGATGTGCTTTTGGTGTAGCGAGGTGATAGTTTGTGGGTCATGCTTTTGGGGTGGCGAGGTGATAGTTTGTGAGTCATGCTTTTGGGGTGGTAAGGTGAGGTTTTTGGGGATTAAAGGATGCTTATAAAATTTTGTTATGTTTTGTTAGATGTCCGAGTGGTGATGGAATAAATGAATGTTTAATAATGTTTGAAATGGAATGGGTTGGTTTGGTTAATAGGATGGAATTTTGTTATTGGAAAATAAATGATGGGTTGTGTGGTAAAATGTGGTTGATAATAAATAATAAAATAAATGGGTATTGAACATGGAAGAAATTTGAACCCACATTAGATTATTAGGGCTCTTCACCTTCTAAAATGATAGTTGCAGATACTAATAAATGCATTTAGAGGTGATAGTAATTGTGAAGGTATTTTGAGTTGGTTAATTGTTTGAGAACCCGTGGGTTGGGCTTGAGTGTTTGATACTATATAAATATACTTTTATTTTCCTTGCTATTTTTATATTCACCCCACCCACATTGAGAACTATGTGTCAAACACCTGCATAGTCATGCAAGGGTAACTTTCCCAACATCCTGATGGGAGGATGGATGGTTGGACACATGTTCTTCCCTACTCCCTCTTCTAGGTGATAGTGGCCCAGGTTTCTTCAAGCGAGTGTGATATGTGGTCCCAGGTGTCTTTGAGATGAGATGTGATATGTCCTAGTTGTCTTTGGGATGAGATGCGATATGTGTCCCATGTGTCTTCAGGATGAGACGTGTTGTGATAGCCCATGTGTTTTCGGTTGAGAAGAGATGTGCTATAAAAACCCAAGTGTTTGTGGGTGGGATGTTTTGTGACAGGTTAGATGTGTGTAGGCAGGATGTGTTGTGATTTCTTAGGTGTATGCGGATGAGAAGTGATGTGATATATTCAGAACAGGTGGGAGAACCATGACATTTTTGATTGGGGTGTGAGAGTGGCTAATTAGTGGGAAAGTGGTGTTGGGTACCATATAATTGATGTGATTTACTTTATATTATATTACCTTACATGCATTATTTGGTGAGAATGCCTTGGTGAGGTTGGGATGGTTATTATACCTTGATAAGTGTTGTTTGGTTCTATTGTTTTCTCACAAGTGCATTAGTATGATTCCTTCACATGTGCATTAGAGACTTGAGTTTTTTCTATTGAGTATGCTTGTATGCTCACCCTATGTATATGAAATAGTTTTCAAGTTTTCAGGATGATTTCTTGGACTTTGTTGGATCTTACTAGCTCTAATCCTTGATAGTTGTTGTGTCAGTACATTATCTTTACTTTTGGGTATTTACTTTGGAGACTTTTATTTGTATTGGTTCTATTTATACATGCATGTGGGAGGGTATGGGTTTCTCTTTTATATTATGTCTTAGAATTGTTGGGTATGATTTATTTTATCTCTTGATCTTGTTTTCTTATAAAGGAAAATTCCTCCCATATTGTGAGATTTGTACACCCTTGGTGCTAGTCTCCAACCCAAGGACTACTAGAGGCAGGACTCGAGGGGGTCATTGTCTCTCTCCCCTAATTGTGGTATCTTTGGAAGGAGGGGTTTATGAAAGAGTGGCATTAGAGGTCATGGTTGAGAGATAGAATGGAGTTTGGAGTTAGGAGTAGTGAGGATTACATGGGGTGGTATGGAAACATATCTGGTTGACCTTGGTGCATGAGGTAGGCTACCTAGACCGGCTAAGACGATGGATTTTAGGGCTCGTTGTGATCTAGTGAATGGGCTCTGAGCTTATCAAATGAACAAGTGAGATGGAACTACTTGCAGGGTAGAGACCTAGGATAGGTACTTACATCATTATTACTTGTGTTCCTGTTTGAATTAGGTGGTTTTGGGAAGGTTAAAATGTATAAAATAAGTAAAATGAATTAAAATGAATTTGAATAAAAATCCATACTACTTGGGCTTATGAAATACTTGTTTTCCTTCCAACTATGGATCTCATTCATCTTTCATGTGTGGCTCAGGTAGTTTAGGTTTAATAGGATGATCTGATTAATCATCGTAGGGTTAATCTGGTTGATGAGGATGATCAGTGGTAGAGGAATTTGTATTCTTTCTAGTGATGGGATTTGGGGAAGTATGAGGGAAGTGTTTCAGATGTAAAAATAGATATTTGGATAGAGGAGATTGAGATCAATCTTATTTTGATACGGGCCATGACAGAGTATTGGGTCCCTTTGGTAGTCAGTCAAAGGTGAGGATTTGTACATCAGTGGTATATATTTTATCTAGGAGAGTAGAGGGAGGCAGACATTTTTGGGGTCGAATTCCAAAAGGATTTTTTAGAAGAGTTCCTTTTTTTGACCATGAAATCAGTGAAGAGGCACTATCTTATTTCTCTTCAGTATGGGAGTATATTAGTATGGGATTTGAGAATAAGGTTCAAGGATCTCCTTTATTTTGTGATAGATCTTTTTCTTGATGAGGAGTCTCATGCGAGATGTCTTGAGGAGGCACTCCGTCCTTCTATCCAGTATGCAATAACTCCTTTTTGGTTCCCAATGTATCATAAGGTTTAGAAGAAGTCAAACGTGATCTTCATAATGCACTCATGAGGAGGTTTTATATGGGAAGGGAACCAATAGGGTTCCTCAAGTGGCAGAGTCATTAATGGAAGATCTTATGTAATGCCCCGACCCTAGATACCCAGAGTCGGTGAATTATTACATAACATTGGAATGATCACAAGAAAGATCAAGTCTTGAAAGACCGATTAGTTTAGTAGCCTTGGAAACACTAGATATATTCATAAAGTTTACATTACAGCAATAAGTGAAAAACTACAACAACATATTGTCTTTATATCCCCTCATACTATCCCTGCAGGTCATTCATAAAATACTTCTTCACATCCTGGAAAAAATAATACATTGAAAGGGGTGAGCTTAGATGCTCAGTAAGGATAACAATATAGCGGAAACTTTAATAAATAAACATAAAAATTTAAGGCAATGTATAACTAAAACAAATGCCTTTTAAACTTGAACTTCAGCACAATATGGCAAGGATAAAATGAAATAATTCCATTTACTTATTCACATGGATATTCTACTAGTCGGATAATCACATGAAAATATTAATTACCACTTTTATAATGATGGAATGCATAATGCCAGACTATCATAACTACATAGCCAAGGCCTCGTGCCAAGACTAAAAATAAAATTTTGTCAAGGCATTATTCCAAGACACTAGTTTGTCTCATGAGACCTACTGATGCATCGAGGAGCTATAGCGGGCTCCACCCGTCACTTACTAAGTCCAATGCATTCCTCATATGAAAAGTTTGAAACATAACATAAACATTCATATTAAAACTAGCATACGAAATGTCAATACTTATCCACAAACCATGAATGGTATAAAAATAGCACATCCAAAGTCAAACATAACTCATTCGATACAATATGTAATATTTTATTGTATCAGATTAATCTCAATCAAGAATAATGAAGGATATTGACATAGATGAAAATAATAGCCAAAACTATTAGAGAGAAATATCCCCCTTTTTCTTGAAATCATTTAAAAGTCACACTATTTGTCAAGAATCCATTTAAAAATAGATTTTTGAATCAAAGTGTCCCATACCACTTTGAAACTTTTAAAAGTAATTTTAATTTTAAAAAATTAATTTCCATATAAATAAATTCTTAAAACCATTTTTAAAACATGGACATTAATGAAAAATATTTAGAATAATAAATCTTTAAAACACGTAAAAATGTATTTTAGTTAGATTTTATAACCAAAAGAGAGACACTTGAATACAAATAATTGAGGTAATAAAAACTTTATAATAACATGAGAATAAATGGATTCATGATATACTATGTCAAATTACATTATATACACCACATAAAAGTGATTTGGTGTATAACAACAAAGAAGTCTCAATGGAATGTAAATTGAGATGAATTCTCTTATAAAGGCCATATCCTTAGGTTAAGGATAAATCAACGACATAATTATGGGTGAAAAATATAAATACACTCAATATGATTGGATATTTAGTGTAAATAAATCAGATGACATTCACACATATTCTTGTAAAAACATCACCAATGAATTGGATATTTAACTCAACAAATGGAGATTGATTTAAAATTACTCTTATCAAGTTCATACTGATGACTTGAGAATTTATAAATGGAGTGGTTATGTGTATAAAAATTATATCCATAGAAAGGGGAGTGTAAATTATGACATAATAAAATGAATAGAGATTCTACACATAATCTTGGAGTAAAATAATCAATGAAGTATGCGTAAAGCCGAATGAGTGGAAATTGAAATTTCAAATTCCCTTATTGATTTGGTAAAATACAAAACATACACCCATGAAAGAAGGATCATACAATGATGATGTAAATATACATTAATTAAAGTATATTACACAATGAATACAAACATGGGCAATACACACACCACATGTAATAAATAAGTGGTGAACAATGAAATTCTCACGGAATTAAAAGTGAGATAAGAAACCCCTTACTTTGTACTTTTTACTTGGTCGACGGTAGGTTAACCTCCTCTATAATGGTGAAATAATTTTTATTGAATTATAAAAGAATCATTTACATTATTATGATATCATATATGATCTTTTAACATTGATTTGTTAATAATATCTTAGTATTATCTTCATTTCGGGTGTTAACTTACTCGTTTTCCTTTATATTCTTTGTTACGTAAGCCGTATTTGTTACGGATAGGTTGTATCTTATTCATATCCAGAATTATATCAAGTCCTTAAACATTATTTTTAATCATCAAATGAGAATTATACTTGAATGGATACGATGGAGAATTAATCTCATCGCGTTCGTGGAGACGGTAGTCCGTACGTACGCACGAGCGACAATATCATTATTTTGATGTTAAAATAATATATAATTGGATGATATATCATATAGACAGAATAATTATCATGTTATATTTATTATTTACATGAATTACACATCATTATTATACCCATCCAAATAATAATTTATTGAATGACAATTACACCACGACGTGGAGACGGTAAGTCGTACGTACGCACGTATGGTGACATGTTATTCAAAGGATGGATAGAATACTGAAAATGGTTGTAACATATTTATAATAACATTACATTATATAGGATATACTGAATTAAATATTTTATAATGTAAATAACAAAGAAAGAAGAAGTGGAAAAAGAAAGGAACTTGAAAACGGGGTGGTGAAATCATTACCTCTTCTTCGGGTTCTTCCTTTTGATTTGATCAAAAGGGCTCCTTAGTTTGGTTTTATGATCAAACTAAGGCCTATAGGTTGAATTGAGGTAAGTTTAGAGAGTATTTTGTCAGATTTTGGTCGAGCCAAATGGCTTTGAAGGTGTGAATTAATGAGAAGGGGGAGTGCCCTTTTATAAGAGGGGTGAGGGGCACCTTTGGAAAAGCTAGAAATATTATTTTATAATAAATTTATATTCGGTTTCTAATGGCTCCTTATTATTTAAAGGTTAAAATGGGTATGGGTCTAAAACCACTCAACCAATAGAATTTAGACAGGTTTGGGTCATTATATTAACCTTATCTTTTAGTTTTAACTCTTAGTTTGTCACTTTTTTATTTTTATATTATATAGTTAACAAAATTAGTATATACCTACAAGCGACCCCAAAGTGTTCCATTAATGATACACCTATGATTATATAAGTCTCTTGGCCGAACCTTAGATTTTTAGGAATTGAATATCAATTAATAATATAATATTTGTTTTAAAAACTCTTTTATGTCAATTTTGACACTATTTGGAAAATTTATTTTTGTGAAACTCATAACAGAATGATTACTTCGAAAAAATTTAATTAAATCATTCCTAACATGTCATATTAACCTATAAAATTAGTGTAATTAATAAAAAGCCTCAAATTATATTTATTTGGGTCTTTATAATATCAATTATTTTAATTTTTCACTATTATGGTAATTACTACATCATTATTGTGTCAAAATAAATTAAATTATTTAATGTCTAAAAATTATAAATGAAATACCATTATGTAGGAAATATTTTTAGATTTCTAATTAATATTTAAAATCGAATTTATCATATGTATAACCCTATATTAAAAATGTTTTAGTAAATAAACTTTGATTTTAACTCTTTTAACTCTTCTTTGAATTAAATAATAATAAATGTCCTAATCTAATACAAGTGGACCTAAATGATAATATTTTACTCCTAATGTTGTTTTTGGTCGAGATACACTTGTCCAATAGAATTAGTACATGTGTTAGGGTATTATTAATATCATTTTTACCCTAAATTACTCTATTTACTTTTAACCGTGGTAAATAAAAGTAAAAAGTTACTATTCACCAAAAATTATTTTCACCTCATTGAACCATATTTTACTCCTAGATATTAACCGTGTCTCTCGGATTTTCGAAATTCCACTCACATAAGCGGTAAAATTAAGTTTTATGAAAAATTCAGTTTTTTAACTACCACTTAGTGGTTTCACTATTCATCAAAAAATGAAAGTTTCTAGAAAAATACCAAAAATTAGGCCTAAGCTATATTTGATATTATGAATTAAAAAATGATGTCTATTTTACCAAATTCAAAACATATCAGTTGCATTAATTAATTTAAAAATTAATTCTCGTCGTCAAAACAAATAGCGTGTTTTTAAGAGATAATAACTATCAAAAGATTGACACTTGTTTATGTCTGGTTTAAATGTGAAATTACATACAATGACCAAAATTGTATTAAATGGTAAAAATATATTCTAAATATACTTTAAAAACACTCAAATTAATAATTTATCACTATTAATTATTTCGATTAAAAAAGTTGTTTTTAATTAAAATTTAGTAATTTTCACTATTCATCAAAATATGAAAGTTATCTGAAAAGTACCAAAATTTCACCCTAAGCTAATTTCAATATTATGAATCCAAAAATGAAGTCCATTTCAAATGATAAAATTTATAAAATTTCAAAAATTAGGTATTACTATTCATAACGGCTAGTTTGATTGGTTGTGGTGTGTTAGAATCTCGAATTTGCGTACAATGCGCGCCATTGCATTATTTAAAGGGAAACGTACCATGGAAGCTTGGGGTGTTACATTATCCCCTACTTCAATAAATTGCGTCCTCGAAATTTTTTTAAAATTGGTCTTGAGAATATAATGGAAAGTCCCACATCGGAAAAAGAGTCAATAAAACTATCACTTTAAAAGAAAGGAATAGAGGTATAAAGGTCACCCAAGATAACCCATACTAGGATTCCATGTAGGAAAACATGGATATGGATGATAAACTAAGTGTTAAGTTCTGATGGAGAGGGATAGAAAACATGATCAAGAGAAAGTTAACAATAAGAAAATCACAAACTTGTGTTGGGACAAATGGTCATTAGTCTCCTAGTAGGAAAAGTAAATGGACAACATTTTTTTGTTTTAAGTTACATTACATAAGGACGAGGAATTTATTTATGATATTGACTAAGAACATAAAGATATATACTTACTTTTTAAGTAGAGTTTCATTCTTTAATAAATTTTTACCACTAACTTATTTTTTTTGAACAAAGAGTATTCAAGAAGACTTGGTCACAATGGAAGAGCTAGAATAAACTTCTATAGAAATACATGATCCACATAGGATAAACTATATATTTACCTTGTCTTTAGATATTAATAAAAATCAAAATGGTTAGTATAATATCTGATAATCCCCCAAATGGATATTCCATTAAAGAAAAAAAACACTAATCTTAATTTCTAAAATTAAACCATCAATACCCCAAAGTTAAATAAATACCATTCAATAATCAATTGTCCTTAAAATCCTTCAATATAATCCAAACTAATATTGAAACCCAAAACTTATAAGAATGTAGTCTTCCACGTTAAATTGTATCTCCAAATGACATTAATTACTCTTAAGGTCACATACTTAAAAGTAATTAACCTAATCATTTCCATAAATAACCCAAATCACTATAAATCCACCATAAAAACATAGATAAAAATCCACCATTACTCCTCAAATGAGATCCCATGATATTCTATTTTCCTTGGGCATATAGTGTTCACAACAAAGCGAACAACATCCAAAATAACATTTATCACTTAATCACCAAATCATTTTCCTATAATAAGGGAATTCATTTGATAAGACATAAGATCCCAAATCAAATTATTATTGATCAATAAAATCATTTAACTAAAAATAATAGTCACACTAACCAGGGACTTCACGTAGTCTAGTGGTAGGCGATAAATCCCAATCGCACTTTGGTTGTGGGTTTGATTCCCGCAGCTTTGTCCGACGCGACGGGTTGTCACAGGGTCTGCGTGTTGTCCTTTTTCAAAAACTATATTTTATAAAATTACCAAAATGAGATAAATTTCTCAAAATAACCATAACATAATTTAACCACAAATCTTATCTCATACCTTGTGTTTTCATCCCAAATTATAATAACTTATAATTGCCTCAAACCCAACGATCATATAAAACCAAATGGTTATTTATAACTATATCCACAAGAGAAAAGATAATTCTTCCTCAAATATCATTCTCACATGGAAAACTGCAGGGTTAAAAATACAAGAGAAAATTATTCCAAAGTAAACCCATCAACAAGGAGCACTAATACTTTTTAAACATTTCTCCAACCATTTATTCCCACATAGCTTCTTCTTTGACCAAGAAAATATCCTATAGAATAGGTAATTCACTCGGGTAATGGCCAGGTCCCCTACATTTACGGCAAATGACTGTAAATGGATTCTTGGGACCATTTTTATCTTCTTCCATAGTACTATTCATTTTTCTTCGGTAATTCTTCACTTTATGTCCTTCCTCCCCGCACGTAAATCATTTCTTTGTCCCATTGAGATACTTTCCTGGGTGTCTCCTTCCACATTTCCTGCATGATGGAAATTGATGATTCCTTTCTCCATGGTCTCCACTTCTGGAGATCTTATCATTCATCACCTTTATTTTCATTGTTGAGTCTGGGAATTGGTTAATATATATATTTTGGATCATATTTTTGGAAAATTGATTTGGCATAAAGATGATATCTTTTACTCCTATCAACATTCCATTTTGTTTCTCATTGACACTACCATTCCCACCTTGTACATCATTCTCAAAGTCACTATGACTTCCTTGGAATCCAGACATTGACTAAAACCAGAAAGCATTGTGTGAGTAACAGTAGTCATAAAATCATTTAGATATTAACATGTCACCATATTCTCAATTTGAAACACATTAGGATTAACCAAGGTCATTTACTCTCATCTTATATATATAATAGTTCAAATAGGTTTGTAAATAAAATGTAAATTATCCTAAGCATATCCCCCGGGAGTGTCGTAACCAAGAGTGCAGCAAGGCCCGTTGTCGTGCACTAGTTCTCGTTCGAGTATAGCTCAAAGCGATGTTTTCAGATTTTACCACAAGGTACATCTGTGCCAGAGCTGCCTCTACCTGCTCGTATCCAGACATGGATGTATTTCTTGGAAAACTCACAAAATCTCTACAATACCAAAATTCAAGGAAGTTCTTCTATACTAATCCTTAAAGTTCATCTTATGTCTACATGCTCTAATCAGATTTTATCTAAATCTAGCTTCCAAGGTTTGTACTAAACTTTCTCTGATACCAACTATAATACCCCGACCCTAGATACCCAGAGTCGGTGCATTATTACATAACATTGGCATGATCACAAGAAATATCAAGTCTTGAAAGACCGATTAGTTTAGTAGCCTTGGAAACACAAGATATATTCATAAAGTTTACATTACAGCAATAATTGAAAAACTACAACAACATATTGTCTTCATATCCCCTCATACTATCCCTGCAGGTCATTCATAAAATACTTATTCACATCCTGAGAAAAATAAAACATTGAAAGGGGTGAGTTCAGATTCTCAGTAAGGATAAAAATATAGCGGAAACTTTCATAAATAAACATAAAAATTTAAGGCAATGTATAACTAAAACAAAAGCCTTTTAAACTTGAAATTCAGTATAATATGGCAAGGATAAAATAAAATAATTCCATTTACTTATTCACATGGATATTCTACTAGTCGAATAATCACATGAAAATATTAATAACCACTTTCATAATGACGGAATGCATAATGCCAGACTATCATAACCTCATAGCCAAGGCCTCGTGCCAAGACTACAAATAAGATTTTGTCAAGGCCTTGTGCCAAGACACTAGTTTGTCTCATGATACCTACCGATGCATCGAGGATCTATAGAGAGCTCCACCTGTCACTTACTAAGTCCAATGTATTCCTCATATGAAAAGTTTGAAACATAACATAAACATTCGTATTAAAACTAGCATATGAAATGTCAATACTTATCCACAAACCATGAATGGTATAAAAATAGCACATCCACAGTCAAACATAACTCATTTGATGCAATATGGAAGATTTTATTGTATCATATTAATCTCAATCAATAATAATGAAGGATATTTACATAGATGAAAATAATCGTCAAAACTATTAAAGAGAAATATCCCCCTTTTTCTTGAAATCATTTAAAAGTCACACTATTTGTCAAGAAGCCATTTAAAAATAGATTTTTGAATCAAAGTGTCCCGTACCACTTTTAAACTTTTAAAATTAATTTTAATTTTAAAACTTTAATTTCCATTTAAATAAATTCTTAAAACCATTTTTAAAACATGGACATTAATGAGAAATATTTAGAAGAATAAATCTTTAAAACACTTAAAAATGTATTTTAGTTAGAGTTTATAACCAAAAGAGAGACACTTGAATACAAATAATTGAGGTAATCAAAACTTTATAATATCATGAGAATAAAGGGATTCATGATATACTATGTCAAAGTACATTATATAAACCATATAAAAGTGATTTGGTGTATAACAACAAAGAAGTCTCAATGAAATGTAAATTAAGATGAATTCTCTTATAAAGACCATATCCTTAGGTTAAGGATAAATCAATGACATAATTATGTGTGAAAAATATAAATACACTCAATATGATTGGATATTTAGTTTAAATCAATCAGATGACATTCACACATATTATTGTAAAAACAACACCAATGAATTGGATATTTAACTCAACAAATGGAGATTGAGTTAAAATTACTCTTATCAAGTTCATACTGATGACTTGAGAATTTATCAATGGAGTAATTATTTGTATAAAAATTATATCCACAGAAAGGGGAGTGGAAATTATGAAATAATCAAATGAATAGAGATTCTACACATAATCTGGGAGTAAAATAATCAATGAAGTATGCGTAAAGCCGAATGAGTGGAAATTGAAATTTCAAATTCCCTTATTAATTTGGTAACATACAATGCATACACCCATGAAATAAGGATCATACAATGATTATGTAAATATGAATGAATTAAAGTATATTACACAATGAATACAAACATGGGCAGTACACACACCACATGTAATAAATAAGTGGTGAACAATGGAATTATCACGGAATTAAAAGTGAGATAAGAAACCCCTTACTTTGTACTTTATCCTTGGTCGACGGTAAGTTAAACTCCTGTATAATGGTTAAATAATTGTTATTGAATTATACAAGAATAATTTACATTAATATGATATCATATATGATCTTTTAACATTGATTTGTTAATAATATCTTAGTATTATCGTCATTTCGGGTGTTAACTTACTCGTTTTCCTTTATATTCTTTGTTATGTAAGTCGTGTTTGTTATGGATAGGTTGTATCTTATTCATATACAGAATTATATCAATTCATTAAACATTATTTTTAATCATCAAATAAGAATTATACTTGAATGGATATGATGGAGAATGAATCTCATCGCGTTCGTGGAGACGGTAGTCCGTACGTACGCACGAGCGACAATATCATTATTTTGATGTTAAAATAATATATAATTGGATGTTATATCATATAGATAGAATAATTATCATGTTATATTTATTATTTACATGAATTTAAAATCATTATTATACTCATCCAAATAATAATTTATTGAATGACAATTACACCACGACGTGGAGACGGTAAGCCGTACGTACGCACGTATGGTGACATGTTATTCAAAGGATGGATAGAATAATGAAAATGGTTGTACCATATTTATAATAACATTACATTATATAAGAGATACTAGATTAAATATTTTATAATGGTAATAACAAAGAAAGAAGAAGTGGAAAAAGAAAGGAACTTGAAAAGGGGGTGGTGAAATCATTACCTCTTCTTCGGGTTCTTCCTTTTGATTTGATCAAAAGGGCTCCTTAGGTTGGCTTTCTGGTCAAAATAAGGCCTCTAGGTTTAAGTGAGGAAAGTTTAGAGAGTATTTGGGCAGAGTTTGGCTGAGCCAAATGGCTTTGAAGGTGTGAATTAATGAGAAGGGGGAGTGCCCTTTTATAAGAGGGGTGAGCGACACCTTTGGAAAAGCTAGAAATATTATTTTATAATAAATTCATATTCAGTTTCTAATGGATCCAAAGTGGATTATTTAAAGGTTAAGGTGTGTATGGGTCTAAAACCACTCAACCAATAGAATTTAGACAGGTTTGGGTCATTATATTAACCTTATATTTTAGTTTTAACTCTTAGTTAATTAGTTTGACACTTACCATGCATGTCACTTTTTATTTTTATATTATATAGTTAATAAACTTAATATATACCTCCAAGAGACCCCCAAGTGTTCCATTAATGATACACCTATCCTGATATAAGTCTCTTGGATGAAACTTAGATTTTTAGGAATTGAATATCAATTAATAATATAATATTTGTTTTAAAACCTCTTTTATGTCAATTTTGATACTATTTGGAAAATTTATTTTTGTGAAAATCATAACAGAATGATTACTTCAAAAGAAGTTAATTAAATCATTCCTAACATGTCATATTAACCTATAAAATTAGTGTAATTAATAAAAAGTCTCAAATTATATTTATTTGGGTATTTATAATATCAATTATTTTAATTTTTTACTATTATGGTAATTACTCCATCATTATTGTGTCATAAATAAATTAAATTATTTAATGTCTAAAATTTATAAATGAAATACCATTATGTAGGAAATCTTTTTATATTTCTAATTAATATTTACAATCTAATTTATCTTATTTATAACCCTATATTAAAAATGTTTTAGTAAATAAACTTTGATTTTAACTCTTTTAACTCTTTTTTATATTAAATGATAATAAATGTCCTAATCTAATACAAGTGGACCTAAATGATAATATTTTACTCCTAAGGTTGTTTTTGGTTGAGATACACTTGTCCAATAGAATTAGGACATGTGTTAGGGTAATATTAATATCATTTTTACCCTTAATTACCCTATTTACTTTTAACTGTGGTAAATAAAAGTAAAAAGTTACTATTCACCAAAAATTATTTTCATCTCATTGAACCACATTTTACTCCTTGATATTTACCGTGTCTCTCGGATTTTCGAAATTCCACTCACATAAGCGGTAAAATTAAGTTTTATGAAAAATTCAGTTTTTTAACTACCACTTAGTGGTTTCACTATTCATCAAAAAATGAAAGTTTCCAGAAAAATACCAAAAATTAGGCCTAAGCTATATTTGATATTATGAATTCAAAATGATGTCTATTTTACTAAATTAAAAACATATCAGTTTCATTAATTAATTTAAAAATTAATTCTCGTCGTCAAAACAAATAGCGTGTTTTTAAGAGATAATAACTATCAAAAGATTGACACTTGTTTATGTCTGGTTTAAATGTGAAATTACATCCAATGACCAACATTGTATTAAATGGTAAAAATATATTCTAAATATACTTTAAAAACACTCAAATTAATAATTTATCACTATTAATTATTTCGATTAAAAAAGTTGTTTTTAATTAAAATTTAGTAATTTTCACTATTCATCAAAATATGAAAGTTATCTGAAAAGTACCAAAATTTCACCCTATGCTAATTTCGATATTACGAATCTAAAAATGAAGTCCATTTCGAAAGATAAAATTTATAAAATTTCAAAAAGTAGGTATTACTATTCATAATGGCTAGTTTGATTGGTTGTGGTGTGTTAGAATCTCGAAGTTGCATGCAATGCACGCCATTGCATTATTCAAAGGGAAACATACCATGGAATCTTGGGGTGTTACATCTTAGGCACCAAGACCTTCGAGGTTTCGACCATCCTGGAGTTGACCTCACCAGCTTCACTTTCAACCTTTTGGTTTCTATTCCTTTCTTGTGGGGTTGGGGCTGATGTGTTTATTTTTTGGAATTCACAAACATCTTCAAGACCAATTCCCAGTGGCTTCTCAAGATCAATTTTGTCGAGGTATATAGGTTCAGCACCATCCTCAACAGTAGTTACCGGTGAGGCCATTTCAGCAGTAAGGGAAGAAGGCTTATGCTCCTCCAAGGGGATATGGAGTATGTAGAGTTTGGCCTCAGTATATTCCTCGTGTTTAGGGAACATGGACTGAGCATGAACATGGAGGTGGTATTCAATAGAGAGGTAGAGAAGTTGGTGTGGTCATTTTCACGTAGTGGAGGTAGTAGTTCCAAAGGGGCTAGAGATCATCAGAGGTATGATTAGTTTGTTTAGTACTCTTGTTTTTGCCTTGTTTGATTTGGGATCTTCTTACTCCTTTGTTTAAAATGATTTATCTCATTCTCTGGGACTAGATGTAGAGAGGCTTCTCATACCCCTGATGTTTATTATTCTAGTCGGAGGCCAGACCAACTTGTTCATTGTGTGTCGGGGGTGAAGACTGATGATGGGGATGCATCAGTCCCATGGGGATATTTTTGTGATATAGATGCAATAATAAAATTTCATCCTCATTATCAACTGGTTATATTTCATAGGTTCTGTTATCAACTATTTCTGGAGGACAGTCGTGTTTTTGGGTTTGGATGGTCAACGTGTGGTTTTCTTCATTGAGCAGAGTTTTTAGGTGGGCAGTCAACACACGAAGACCCTTATTTCCTTATTGTCTAAGTTGTTAGTGGAATTAGTATATGATAGGATGTTATAGGTTCCTGGGGTATTTGGGGAGTTCCTGTATGTTTATTCTGAGGAGTTTGTGATACTACCCCCTCGACACGACGTTGAGTTTGGGATAGACTTCCATCCCGGTTATTCTTTGATTTCGATGGATCCTTATCGGATAGAACCTTTTGAGTTGTGGGAGTTGAGGATTTGGATAAATTTTCTAATGCATAAGGGTTTTATCTAGAATAGTGTGTCTTCATGAAGTGCTCTAGTGTTTTTTTCCAAGAATAAGGATGGTAGTCTGAGGTTGTGTATAGACTACTAAAGGTTGAATCAGGTGAGGGTCAAGAACTGTTACCCTATTCCAAGGAGAGATGATCTTTTTGACCAACTGAGAAGGGTGAGTTGGTTTTCTAAGATTGATTTATGGTCTAGATATCACCAGTTGAGGGTGAAAGATGGTGATATCCTAAAGACTCCCTTCATATGTAGGTATGGTCACTTTGAGTTTGTATTCATGCCATTCGGTGTTACGAACACACCAGTCATGTTCATGGGGATTATGAACTCCATGTGTTGTGAGTTCCTGGAATGATTCATCATCATGTTCACCGATGATATCTTGATCTAATTGAAGTTAGAGGAGGAGCTTGTCAAGCATCTCAGAGTTGTCTTGAATGTTCTTTGATGCCACCAGATTTATGGAAAGTTGTCCAAGTGTAAGTTCTGAACATTATAGGTCTATTTTCTTGATCATTTAGTGTATTAAAAGGGCGTGGTAGTTGACCTATAGAAGTTTGAAGTGGTTTTTTCTTGGGTAGGACCCAATAATGTGGAATAATTTCATGGTTTCCTTGGTCTTGTAGGCTATTATCAGAGGTCGATACTTTATTTCTCTTGATTTTCATCCCCATTGAAAACTTTGACCTAGAAATACCAATATTTTGTGTGGAGTGATTAATTTTAGTAATCATTTGATTACTTGAACTAAAAGTTGGACATTTATCCAGTGCTTGAGTTTCCAGAGGAAGGGGTAATGTTTGAGGTGTTTTTTGACACTTTCCATCTAGGCTTGTGATGCGTCTTGATGCATAAGTAGGTTTTGATATCCTATGGGTCTATATAGTTACATCCCCATGAGCATAACTATTCCACCCATAATCTGGAGCTATCAGAAATTGTGTTTATGTTGAAGTTTTAGTAGCATTACCTTATTAGGGAGCACTTTATGGTCTTCACAAATCACAAGATCTTGAGGTATATCTTTTCTTAGCATGATATGAACTTTTGGAAATGAAGGTGGATGGATTTTCTTTAGGATTATGATTTTGAGATCTTCTACTCCCCAAGAAAGTATAATGTTTTGGCTGATGCATTGAGTAGGTAGTCATGGAAGGGTGTTGTTCAAGAGTCTAGGGACACTTGGAGAGGAATAGAGTAGTTTTTATCCTTTCACTTGGATGTAAGGGTGGATGGTGGTAGAGTCTATTTTTTTAGATAATGGTGAAATTATCTATAATGCAACAGGTGGAGGAGTCTCAATGGGGAGACTCAAAGTTATAGGTGATGTGTGATTGTGTTGGCCATGGTGATGCTCTAGAGGGATGGTTGAAGGATGGTTGGAACTAGATATCATTTTGTGAAAGGATTTTTGTTCTTATTTCAATGCACAAGGGAGTTCTTCATGTGTTCCATAGCTTAACCTTGGCAATAAACCATGGAATTTATTAGACGTACCATGGCTTGAGGCTTTAGTTTTGGTGGGCTAGGATAAAGCGGTCAATAGTGGAGTTTGTGGAAATGTTCTTGGTTTAACAGCAGGTAAAGGAATAACATCATTTCCTGGTGGTTTGTTGCAACCCTTGAATGTCCCTGATTGGAAATGGGATGAAATCTTGATGGATTTCATCACAAGATTACCCAAAACTCAGGGAGGTTGTGATGTTATCTGGGTAATAGTGGATCGGTTGATGAAATTGTCCCACTTCTTAGAGATCAAGGATTCAAGCACAGTAGATTATTTCTCTAATAGGTACGTGGATGACGTGGTGTAGTTGCATGGGGTTCTGAGGTCCATTGTCATGGATCAGAAAATAGGATTTACCTCACGATTCTGGAGGGAATTGTAGCATGATTTTGGAACTCAGTTATGCCTTAGGACTACTTTCCACCCACATGCAAATGGGAAGATGGAATAGGCTGTCTAGATGCTTGAGGATATGTTACGAGCATGTGTCTTAGAATTTGGTGGATCTTGGTTATGACACATGCCTTTGGTTGAGTTCTCTCATAATAATATCTATCACTCATCCATTTTCATGGACCTTTTTGAAGCTTTGTACGAATGACCATGTCATTATTTTTTGTGTTTTATGGAGGTTTGGGAGACAGCCGTTCTTGGTCCCGATGTGGTGCAGAGCACGACAGAGAAATTTCATCTCTTTCATGAGTGGATTAAAGAATTGAAAGACAATAAAAAGTCTTATGTTGGTTGGATAAGGAGGCCCTTGGTGTTCAAGGTTTGGGACTATGTGTTCTTTAAGTTTTCCCCTCAATGTGGGTAGTAGAGTTTTGGAAGAGGGGGTAAAATTTCTCTATGGTTTGTTGGGACCTTTGAGGTGTTGTGTGAGTTGGTAAAGCGGAGTACCCACCAGATTTTCCACCATGTTTAGATAAGATTCATGACATCTTCCACATCTCATAGCTTCTTCAGTATCTTCATGATGACTCCCATATCCTTAACTGGAAATATTTGGAAATCAAGGATGATGCAACATTTGTGGAGTGGCCGGTAGAGATCCAGGATCGTTAGGAGAAGGAATTACATGGATGAACCATTTCTTTGGTTCATGTTTTTTGGAGGCATGGTGTTCTAGAGGAGATTACTTGGGAGTGAGAAATGTAGATGCATGCCCAGTATCCAGAGTTTCATTGAGTTATTATTTTCTCTGTTCTACTTTGGGATGTGATGTTTGAACTTTTTTTATTATAGGAGTTATTTTCCTTGGTTTGTGATGTGTGTAGTGTGATTTATGATAAAGTCCTAACATATGAAAATTTAAGGACCCGATTTATAATTAAGATTCATTAACTTCAATGAAATTGAACCCATGCAGGTGATTCAGTTCCACCTAGAGTGGATAATATTTTGACATGGAAGATAGAATTCCCTGATTTGTGTGTTCGGGAAAGTGGGGTTTGTTGGTTATAGTGATTATTAGTTTGGGCTACATAGAGGATGAGTTGGTTTTGCAGTGTTTTTGTAGAAGTTTGGTTGTGTGGTTGTGTGAGAGGAGGTGGCTTCTGATTTTATAGTGTGATCTGTGGTCATTTGGGTTGGCATGTTTAGTCGGTGGTAGCATTTGAGGTATGGAGAGACTCTTGAGAGGTATCTCATAGGTGGTTGTACACACTCGCTTTTCTTTCAGACTTGGTTTTGGATTATCGAGGGGAAAATCATTTGATAGGTATCTGATGTAATGGTTCATGCCCTCCTAATCTGTTAATTTTCCAGTTTTGGTTTTTGGAGGTTTTCAAGGTAGGTTCCAGGAGTTTCCAGTGGAATATGGAGGTGCAGCAGAACTACTGTAGGAAATACATGTCATGTAAGTTTATTACATTATGTGAAAGTTGGTTTCACATCTTCTCCAGTTTTAGTCACTACGTATAGATTTTTGGGGTTAAATAATAAAAAGGAGATGTTTTTTTGTGGAACCTGGAATACCAGGATTACACGACGTGATAAGGGATTACACGTCATGCAATTCCCTGATGTTTTATAGTTTTAAAGGTTTCAACCACTTTTGTTTTCCTAAACCCTATATCTAGCATCTCTTATCTCATACCAAGCATATAATAACCTTCTCATTTATAGTTTGGATATTCCTTTCAACTTGGATCGATCCTTGGGCTCCCTTCTTCAATCCATGGTGAGTTCTCCTCTCGTTCTCATCAGTTTCCTTTCATTCTTCTTCAGGGTTTCACTACGGTAGTATAGTTTTGTTTGGGTTGTGTGTTTATATTTTTAATTGATGGTCTCTTGGTGTGGTATAGGTTGATCTGTGGTTCCTCATGGTGCGGTTGTGGTTTGCGGGAATTCTTCTTTGCCTTGCGGTAAGCAATGAGTTGAAAAGCTTCTTTGAGGTAGGATTTCCCTCATTTATCTTTATTATGTATCATGCGAGAAGATTTTTCTTTTGTTTACCAATGGGTTATAGTTGTGTTAGCTTAATAAAATATAAATAATTGGTTAATTAAATTGAAATGGTAAATGGGGTTTGATTTCTGTGCTTTTACATCTTTGATACTATTTTTGATATTTTGAATTGTACGATCTTGATACCCCGATGAAAATTGTGGTCATTAGGGTCTTTGTTTGAGATATATATATGTGTTTTGATTTCTTCTTTGGTTGTGATTATTTTGATATCACCCTAAAAATGGAAATCGGATAACCACTTATATTTGGTTAATAAATTTTTTCCCCAGGATTATGATTTGTGTGATGACATACCTAAAATACAGTGGAATGTGATAAAAACCCCTCTTTAAATCTGTAAAATAATCTTGATGTATTGTGATGTGTGGTTGGATCATGTGGGTATTATGGTTTTTGTGACGTCCTTTTGGGGTTTTGAGGTGATAGTTTGTGGGTCGTGCTTTTGGGGTGGCGAGGTGATAGTTTGTGGGATGTGATTTTGGGGTGGCAAGGTGAGGTTGTTGGGGATGACAGGTTGCTTGTGATATTTTTTTATGTTGTTCTAGATTCCCAAGTGGTGATGGAATAAATGAATGTTTAATAATGTTTGAAATGGCATGGGTTAGTTTGGTTAATGGGATGTAAATTTGTTAATGGAAAATTTAATGATGGGTTGTGTGGTTAAATGTTTTTTATGCTAAATAATAAAATGGATGGGTGTCAAATATGGAGGAAATGTGAATCCATATTATATTATCAAGGCTCTTCGCCTTCTGAAATGACTGTTGTAGATACTAATTAATTCATTTAGAGGTGGAAGCAAAGGTGATGGTGTTGTGAGTTGGTTAGTTGTTTGAGAACCCATAGGTTGGTCTTGAGTGTTTGATACTATATATATACTTGTATTTTATTTTTTATTTCTATATGAACCCTACCCACATTGATCACTATGTGTCGAACACCTGCATAGTCACATGGTGGTTGTCTTTCCCAACATCCTAGTCGGAGGATGTATGGCTAGCCACCCACTCTTCCCTACTCCCTATTCTATAAGATAGTGGCCTAAGTGTATTTGGGTGAGTTGTAATGTGTGGTCCCAAGTGTCTTTGAGATGAGATGTAATATCTATCCCAGACATATTTAGGATTATATGTGATATGTGTCCTAAGTGCCTTCTAGATTAGATGTGTTGTGATAGAACAGTGTGTGTGGGTGGGATGCGATGTGTTGTGATAACCTTGGTGTGTACGGATGGGATGTGATGTGATATATTCAAAAGAGGTGGGAGTTCTAGGACATTTTCTATTGGGGTGTGAGAGCAGATAATTAGTGGTAAAGTGGTGTGGGGTACCCTATCATATATGTGCTTTAATTTATATTATATTACTTAATGTGTGTTATTTGGTGAGTGTTCCTTGGTGAGGTTGGTATGGTTAGTATACCTTGATAGGTGCTGTTTGGTTCTGCTATTTTCTCACAGGTGCATTAGTATGCTTCTTTCACATGTGCATGAGCGACTTGAGTTTTTCTACTTAATATACTTGTATGCTCAACCTACATATATAAAATTATTTTTAGGTTTAAATGAGGATTTAATGGACTGTTTTGGACTTTACTAGATCAGATCTTTTATACTTGTTGTGTCGATGCTTTAGCATTACTTTTGGATATTTACTTTGGATACTTTTATCTGCATCAGTTCTATTTATACATGCATGTGGGATAGTTTGGGTTTCTATTTTATATTATGTCTTGGAGTTATTTTTGATTATTCATTCTATCTACCAATATTTTTTTCTTATAAAGGGTAATGCCTCCCATATTGTGAGATTTGTATATCATTGGTGCTAGTCTCCAACCCATGGCCTACTGGAGGTGAGACTCAGGGATCATTATCTCTCTCCCCTCATTGAGGTATCATTGGAGGGAGGGGGTCATGAAAAAATTAATCAAATTTAATCATGAAAAATGACTCATAAAATATGGAAAATCTTATATGTAACTCATAAAAGAACACAAAAAGTCCAAGATACTAGATTAGATATGTTTATACAAGACTTTTAGAGTTTTTCTATGAATCCTAGAAAATTAATTACTAAAATTTTTACTTGATTTACTAATATTTTTAATGGCCAAAAGGTTCTTGGTGATATTCATTCTATAGAGACTTTATTCTAGGAAATCCTCCAGGTTTTACCAAGAAATTGGGCACCCTAAGTCATCATGATCCAAGAAGCTAAAGAAATAAAGAATATGGTTGTTGAGAAGATCATTTAATATCTCATGTCATGTGAGATAAATTGTATAAGATAATCCAAAAAGGGATAAAAATAGTAAAAAGAAACTAAAAATAGAATTTTTTTCAAAGAAACCAAAAATGAACATTTTAAAGTGAAGTTGATATTGCTCATATTTCTATGAGGATGAACAAGTACATGAAAGAGAAAAATTCTTCTCATTACTTAAAAAGGGTAAATAAATAAATGGAAGTAACTTGTTTCAATTTCAAAAATATGGGCCACATCATGCCAAATTATCCCTTGAACAAAAGGTTTAAAGATAAGAATCAATGTAATAAATCTCTAAAATTTTCAACTTATAGTGATATATAGGACACTCTTTCAATATATGAATCAAGAAATGGAATTCCCAAGTGCCTCATAGTCGATATCAAGGTATGTAATGAAGTAAATTTTTATTATTTTAGTGTAAAAAATTTTACTCCTTCAACCACATATCTAATTTATGAGGATATTATTTATGCAATAGATTAACTTCAAAATAGTTTTTTTAACTTGCTTCAAAATTTATATATCTTAAAAATAATTACAATCTAGTTATATTTGAAAAATATCAACTTTTAAAAGAAAAATATGATTTGGTTTTAAAACTAAAAGAACAACCTTATGTTGAGAATTTTGAATCTCAATTTAAAGATCTTAAAAATAATATTTCTCATTTCAAACAAGGAAAATAAACCATGAATATGATTTTGAGATCTCAACGTGTTGTTAAAATTAATTCCATGATTTGTTTTTCAAAACAATATTTTTTTTCCAAAAATATCTAAAAAGACTAATTTTGTAAATGGAACTTCCCAAAATAAATTTTTTTATTATTATAAGAAATTTGTAGATCTTATTTATGAATGAAATTATAAATATTTTAGATATTATAGACCAAAAATAATTCATCTCTCATATCATATTTCTAATGTAAAAACTTGGTCTAAATAAATTTGGATTCCAAAGTCTTTATTGGATAACTTAAGTGGAATCATGATATGTGTACCAAAAGACATAGTCTCATAATATTTTTTAGGAAAAGGATCCCTTGAGAAAACCCCAAGATGTTTCTTGGTATATGGATATTGGGTACTCAAAGCACGTGTGTGGTGATCCTTCGAAACTTAATCATCTCGAAAAACTTGACGAGGAAATGTCACATTTAGAGATGATTCAAAAGGTAAAATTACCGATATTGGTATAACCAGGTTATCAAAATCTAATTTAATAAAGTATATTTTATTTTTAATGTATTGAAGAATTAATTACTATATATTAGTCAATTATGTGATAGTGGTTTTAAAATTATTTTGGAAAATTATTTTTCTTAAATTTTTTTATTCTAAAGAAAATATTTTATTTACCACATATAATTTTCAAAAAAAATATATTATTTATTCAAAATATATTGAAAGTAAAAAAAATTAAGTGTTTAAGTTCATAAGATAATAAATCTTGGCTTTGACATTGACACCTAGGTCATTATAACATTTACTTTATTTTCAAGCTCAATCATAACTGATTATTATTAGATTTACCAAAATTGTCTTTCAAAGAAAACTTTGTTTTTGAAACTTTCTAACTTGGAAAGAAACAAAAATATTATTTCAAATCTAAAAATTTTGTTTCTTCTTATAAATCCTTAGTTTTAGATCACCTTGAATTTTTTAGACTAACTCAAGTTGCTAGTATCGGAGGTAAATCATACACCTTTGCAATTATCGATGACTATACTAGATTTACTTTTATTTTCTTATTAGCTCATAAAAATAAGGATTTTAATTACTTTATCAACTTTTCAATAAAGGATGAAAATGAAAAGAGATTTGAATTTTTTCCATTATAAGTGACCATGGTGGAGAATTTGATAACAAAGACTGTGATGATTTTTCTGCTTCTCAAGGTTATGATAACTCTTTCTTTGCTCTTATAACATCTCAATAAAACAAGGTTGTGCTATTGGAAATATCACCTATACCCACGGCTTGAAACTATGGGTATATCCCCTAGAATAGTGGGTATAGTCTATACCATGGTTTCATAAACCGTGGGCTACAGAGGCGTCGGTATAGACCTATACCCACTGTTTCATAGAAAATGTGGGTATATCCCTTGAAAATTCCATAGTACCCATAGTTTTAGTTAAACCATGGGAATATATCTATACCCACAGTTCATTGAACTATGGGTATATATGCTTCTCCTAGACATGCAGCAGCATACCACCTTCCTTCCATCCTTTACCTGTAACTACCAAGGCCAAATCCATGGTTGGAATACTATCCAACCAAAAACACACATCAATCTATAATGATTCATCATCCATGGTTATAATGTTCCCTACCCAAAATATTCATTAGGTGAAAATTCACATAACAACTAATACATACCTTAAGACCATGGTTGGAATGAACACCTAAAACATATCACAAAATACATTCCATAATAACTCACACATCTATGGTGTCCATGATCACTCAACCCATATCAAAACCTCCATGTATTCAACATGATTTCAAACACATAGAATAATCTATTGCACATTATCCCAAATAACCATGGTTAGAATAATTTCCCAACTTATTACACATATCTCATCCCATCACATACAACTAGACTATGGTTGGAATTCTCACCCAACCCACCAACCATTAAATTTCATGAGAATGGTTGGCATAGATCCCAACTCATACACAGTCTATATGCATTTATTAATCCAATAATATTAATTAAAATAATTAAAATAATATCATTTTTAAAAAATTATGTGGTATAATAAGTTAATAAAAACACACATAACCCAAGGGTCACATGGGTTGGAAACTCACATGACATAGACACACTTATCCATATTTCATTTCCCTATGGATACTATAATTTTAGACTTATATTATGATTCTATAAAAAGTTAACACAAGAAAAGGGTACCTATCATGGTCCACCTGGCGACATCACATAACATGGAAACATGGTTATTCAATCCCATACAAAAATCTCAACCATTAAATGTTATAATCATAAGAAAAACAATACCAGACAATTATCTTATTTAAGGGTTGGAATAATGTCCAACACACCATTAGTTCAATACTAAGTTGGTACTCACATGCCCAAAATATATATTTATTCCTAACCAAGGCATACCCACCCATATACCACTTTCTAATGAGGTAGGAACACCCACCCCACCTGACAATCAATCAACAAAAGAGGATCTAAGGAAACAAATGTCCCACCTTTCCAAAATGTAAGATGACCATCCTCAATTAGCCACATCCCCCACTCAAAAGAGGATAAGAGAACTTATCCAAGGGACACTATGTCTTACCACACCAAGGGTATATCCCTCTTGGATTAACCTACTATTTTTCTTGCACTCTGAATCAATCCCATGGCCATTGGTGGCTAAGGCATTAAATTTTAATTATCAAAGGGTCCATCACTGTCTAAAGTATCCCAATCCATATCATTTAGGTTAAAATTAAAGTAATTAAATTAGTCTAGGTTAATCATACATAAATGGAAATACCGCATTCATATGTCATATAAAAAATATATAAACGATCAGGATAAATAATTAGGGATAACCTTCATTAAATCAGAGTTACCCATTCAAGAAATATCTTTCTAACCTCAAAAAAGCAGTCACTAAATACCATCATTACCCATGATCCCATGAATCATCCAAGAGGATATAAAATCAATTATAAATAATTTATAAGTAAATTAACAATTAATCCAACAAGGTATAATCTCTAATAACTCATTAAGAAATACCTCATCACTAAACCTGCAATCAACTACATAGAAAAGGACCCTAGGGAATCCATGAAAACTTTATAAAAAAATCCCCTACCAATTTATACCTAAAAATTAGTAACTTAATCCATTCAAATTAAATTTACCAAATAAATTTTTCAGACAACATAAATTAACCAAAATGGTGACATGTGATGCACAATCATTGGCCCAGGGCACCCTCTATATATTATATGAAAAAACACCAATGTTCAGGATGATTCCACCATGATATGGTGGAATCACTACTAAAACTTTATACTAGAGACATCAAAATAAATATCTAGAAAAGGATAATAAGGATTGATTGAGGAATAGGAAATCATGCTTCCAAAATTCTATGGAAACACCTCACAATCAAACACCATAAAGATGATCTAAAGGGGATAAGGAAAGGAATATCCAACTAAAAGAACTTTACCTAACCCCATAAAATACCCCCACAACCCCTATAGTATCCCCCCATCCCTTCAATAGCCCCTTAGCCCCCTACACCAGCCCCCCAACCCCTATAGCCCCCCCCCCCCAGCCCCCTGTTGGTGTTTTCTTGATTTCTATTGAACCTTGGAGAAATAAAATGAATAAGGAAATGGAAATGGATAGGTAGCAGATGAATTTTAGACCTTATTCTCAATAATGTTGCTCAATCTACTGTCAAGACACTTCTCTATCTTCTTCAAGTGGCAATGATCAAGGCCAAAATCCCCTCCCCCTCATTTTCCTATTTTATCTGCTTCTTGGGCATCAGCATTGGAAAATCTAGTCACCACAGTTTGATTTAGAGATATAATAATGGATGATAGATATGATTTACACTATATATATTTAATTAATGCTTAATCTATTAAAGTTATATGACTCTAAAAGAAATGGAGGAGTACACCAACCTGATTACATGCAACTCAAGAGTGGGTTGTTCCAGTTAGTCCAGGTTCCTTGATCACAAATCATGACTTTCAAGTATCTGTATCATGCTTCATAGAATCCAAAATATAAATAACTGTACAAGGTGACAAAAAATTAAAAATCACATATATAAATTTGAAATAAAATGCATCAAGTAACATCCTGCATGATGTATGCAACCCCAAAAACTCCACCTGCATATGGGACGTGGTCTTCACTTGCCTCCAGTAACAGTCTACATTACACTCCTATGAATTGTTCACCTAAAAAAATATTCATGATGCATTTGTGTTATATCCCCAACCACTATTCATGTTCCATATGATTTATCTATGATTATACTCAATGAACAACATTAAGGATCAATAATGACAAAAAAAAGAATTTTATTTTTTGTAATTTAAAGGGAAAACAAAGAGAAAATGATATTTCAAAGAAAGATGGTATATATAAGGAGTTGAAATAATATTAATATTTTGGGGTAAAAAATATACCACAGGATAGTTTTCTTAGTCAATCTTTGGTAGTTGCAAAATGAGTTCTCTTCAAGACTTTGTAAATATCTTGAAACCCTGAACAAAATAAAATAGGTTGATGTTAAATAATATGGTAAAGATACACTAAAACTAAAATATAATGTGGCATAAAACCAAAAAAAACACACCACACCCTTCTCTTTTTCATTCTCAAGTTCAATCCTCCGTGATTTCAAAAAACTACAGGAATGGAATTGTAAGGAATTAAAATACAGTATTGCAAGAAAGATGTTTGTGGAAGTGGAGGAAATTTATTTATAAGCTTAAGGAAGGTACTGTTGTTATTATGGAATACCTAGATGTACATAATCTTAATAGAAACCCTTTTAATTTGATGATTGTGGAGTAGATATTCAAGGAAACCAAAGTCAAGTGCTTATGAATGGTGAATGCATTGACTTGTGAAAATGTAAAATTACCTAAAGATTTCCCATTTAACACCCCTGATGAAAACATAATCCAAAATTAATTTCATTTAATAAAGAAATTAACATCATACAAGCAGTCTAACAATCCAAAAAAATAGTTTCTTCAACAAAAAACAAACCACGTTGCACCTATAAATCAAATAAAACATACATGTATATCCTAATCCATACAAACAATCAGTTCAAGTTATTAAAGTAATTTTACAAGTCTCTCTGCTAAGTCAAAAATGGAGGGAATTAATATCCACCCCATTGCCATCATAATAATCCACATCCCCATCCCCATCCCCATCCCCATAATTATCATAATCAGCAACATCATCACCAATCGCACCATCAGCATCATCGCCAATAGTCACATCACCGACAACAACATCAGCAACATCCTCACCACCAACAGCTCTATCACCACCACCTTCATCGCCACTATGAACTTCATGGGAATCACCCAAGGCATAATTTAAATAGAACATTGATTCCATATATGAATGAAAAGTACTATCATCCTCTAATGATAGTGACTGAATCAAAACTGACATAGATTTCATGAAATGTTTAGTCATCAGCTTACTTTTTTCATGCTCTTGTTTGCTTCTTTCATTCTCCTCTAAATCTATTTTCTTTTCCTCAATTACTTCTTCACAAGAACATTCCATCTCATAGGTATGAGAGGCTTGAGAGGATCCTGATGAGGACCAATACCAAGAGGGGATGATGTTTTTTCCTATTCTACATTGGACTCTCCTTGGGGGCTCCACACCTAACACCTGACTCAAATGATCATGTGGCCCTAAGTTGTTAACTTCCTTCTAATTGAGTTCCTCCAATGAAGACTTTTGAAATTATAAAATCAAATTAAATTATGAATTTCATAGAAATATTTGAAATATAAATAAAAAAACTTACAATCGTATCTTGTGTTTGTGCATTTAATGCACTTCCGTCCTTTTTTCTACTGAAGAAAAATAATTTAGCATGAGGTACAAGACCTTCGATGCCCAATATATCTTACTGAAAATGAAAAATTCAAAAATATGTATTACAACCATATATGAGAAATGTACAAATCTGGATTCAATTAAAATGCATCACAGACCTACAAACATTGAGGTAAATGACATTCATAAATGATTGTTGGTTTTCTGAAGTGGGTTTCAGGGAATTTTTCTACTTTTGTAGACAAAATATAAAATACTTCTCCTACTAGTATAAGATGTCATTTCTAGGAAACATGGAATAACCAATGGGAATCCATGATGAATTTATGAGGACATGTTATCAATGAAATAAATTAGTGAACAGAAATCCATCAACAGTTCCAATAAAAAAAATTATGAATACATTTTTTGGTGGTTCTTTGTTGAGGTCATTTCTTATGGGTACTGAGGTGTGTTCTCTTGGGTTTGGTCCAATTTTTTATGAAAATTCAACTAAGTAACAATATAAATGAGGAAATTATTTTAATTCAGATGAAAGTACCTGTCGATTCTCATGCTTGGGAATTGTAGTGCGCCCCAATGTGTGTAGATATGTCATTCCATCTTTGTTCTTTTTTTCCTCTGATTCTTCCTAAAAAATAAAAATTCAATAAGGGTAATAAGAATTAAATTTCATATGAAAACCATTAAATATTGGTAGTACCTTAAACTGTTTAGTCTTCCGATGTGTGATCATTTTTTGATATTCACTTTTCGGATAGTCGGGGTATGTGGGTACACCCTCTAAATCAGTACCCACTCTTCTCCTCCAACCAATATATAACTCATTCTTATATGACTACTATAACTCTCCAAGATTTATCAACCTAGAAACTTTGGCATATTTATTATTAGTAAAGTTAAATCTACTCTACAATGAACATATTAATTCATACAAATACATTACTAATATAGATATAAATTTATAAAATTTTCTTACCCATGTTTGCACCCATACCCTATCCTTGATGTCATCACTAATATGTCTCCATGAGACTGGTTCCACTAGAATGATATCATGGTATTTGTCTAGAGTGTCCATGAAACTTCTACACTGCCTAGAATTTTTACATACCATTTGATCTTGAGGATTGTAATCCACCATAATATGAGTTTTGTGATTCTAGGCTTCCCGCATATGATTTTGCCCATGTTTCCTACCAGAAGATCCCACTGAATAAGATAATAGGTGGAAAAGAAGAGTTAAGAGATGATACAATAGAACAAAAATAAAATGACATAGTTTGACACTGTTATAATAAAAAAACTTAATGTAGGCTCATGAAATGGCTATGATGCATCCATGGACTATCCTGAATTAGCATCCTCTAAAGGAAGTATTTATTCCATAGTATGCTCTGGATGATCTTCATGTACTAGAGTGGAAACTGAAGGGACAGACTTATTATATATACGATGGATGGTATGAATAGGAGGTGGCATAGACATGTCATAATATGGGTAGTAGGTCTGGGGATACATAAATAGATATGGAAATGATAAAGGTGGTAACATCGGTCGAGTCGGTGTAGACAGGGACTGGTTAGAAAAGGATAAATGAGATGATGATGGGGGAATGGATGGGAACATCCCATGAGTCTCAAGTGGAGGATGGACATGTGTGGTAGATGGGATGTCCAATGATGGTTCAGTTTGGGTAATGGTAAGACGGGTGCTCTGTTTGGGTCTAGGAGGATCCCTACTTAGACCCATGTTGGTAGGAGGAGTCAACTCTGATGGAGCTATATGTCCCTAAAAAATTTTGATAAAGAATATGAACATGAAATTATATGTAATGAAGAAGAAAAATATTACAATTATTATACTCAAAAAAGGCAACCCATGCTCACGTCTATCAGTATCAACATCAAATAATCTCTTCCTATGAGCCTTTGTAGTATTCTTCATAATCTGAATAAGAATGAAATGTAAATTTTTTAGAAAGAGTTTTTAAAGATCATGCATAAAACTTAGAATTCAAAGAATAAAAACAATGTCATAACATATTTCAGTAATAATAATTTAAAACCAAGTTATACATTTTTTAAAAACCCATTTTAAACCATGTTTTTGAATTGAAATAAATATAATTAAATGAAATGAAGAAAAACAATTCTAAAAAAGATATATCATTCCAAACTAAAACTAAATTAAAGTAATTACATTAATACCAACCTAAGAAACTCAGGTCAAGGTAAACTAAATGAACTCTGAACAAATGGTTTCTTTTATATATTACCCTCCACTACCTCAGGTTCAATATCAACTCTCACAATGGGATAATTTGAGTCATCAAATGCAATATTTTGGTAAACACTGATGGGGGCATGAATGGTGGAAATTTCATCCCGAGCATCATGAAAAATATATATTGGGATAACTTCATTAATGGAACCGTAATCAGGTATCAAATGATCTTTCACACAAAACACTTTTTTTCCATTAATTCCAAAATGTATGGTTCATCAGTATGTAGAAATCAACTCTTGGAAATAACTCTAAATCCATAATCATAAATAAATTTACCATATCGCATCATTGAATCAAACCATTTACATTTCATCATAATGACTCGACCTTGAGAGTAGTAATCCATTAACAATATTTTCTCAACTAGTCCATAATAATACACCTCTTCATATCGAGGTCCACTATCTGATGCACTGGCATAGAAATCCGTTTTAATAGTTAACATAATTTCATCATGTTGTGTTCTTATTTTCACCGCTTTATCAATTGTAACAAATTTATATCCATTGATTATTAAATATTTACATTCACGAATCAAATAGTTGGGATCAAAATCCAATGCTCTTAGTTCTTGAGAAATGGAGTTAGCAGGTAAAATCAATTCTTGAAATAGATACGAATAATACAATTAAATGGATATCTATATTTTAAGCTATTTAAAGTAATGTTCATACCTTTGATTTCAACCAAGATGGAAACTCTTGGATATGAAAAGCCTCTCTCATTCTCAAAGGAAAAGATTGATGAAATATACTTATAATTTGTTTATGTTTCCTACATATCATTATAATAGAAGTCCAAGGTATATGTGTAATGACATAGTATGAGATAACATATAGATATCAAAATTATGTACTTGATATAGTCATCGAACAAACCACCTTTAAAAAAGACTGTGCGATGTACCATATCCCGCTCTTCAAAGCTCAATGTAACCAATGTATATAACCCATAAATTCTTCTAATTAGAGGAAGAGATGGAAAACGAGGACTGAATTTCCTCATACTGATCATCCTCATTTCTCATTGGCTGATTATGTCTTGAGATCACATCAGAAAAATACATTGAACAAAAATCCATACATTCTTGGGCCAGATAACCCCTCACAATGGAACCTCTAGGATAATTCTTGTTTCGAACATATGATTTCATTATGCACATATTTTTTTTATTGGGATACATCTACCAAAAATCGGTCGGTCCCCCAAGAATTTTCACAGTTAGAAGATAAACTATTAAGCAACATGCAGGTGAAAAGGTATGGAGTGTTTTTTTCAACTCACGCAGAATTAACGGCGCCTCTTTCTGTATTTTTATCAATAATAACTTGTATAACCTTTTAGAAGAAAGGTATATAAAAAATGGAATAACCAAATCACCTTCACCCTTACATTATTGGATAGAAAATTCCAAATTTCTATTGGAATCAATTCATGAAGAAGGATGTGATAATCATGAGTTTTTAGAGATTTTAGTCTCAAATATATTCTATTGAATCATTTAGATATTTTTTTGGAATAGCCATCAGGAACCTTAATATTATCCAATACTTCTAGAAATTGATCTTTATCTGATGGTCTCGTTACATAAGAAGCACAAGGAACATTCCATTTTTTTTCCAATACACATAGGTTGAAGTTCTGGTCAAATACCCCAATCTAAAAAGTCCTGACGAGATCGAAAGTCATCTTTTGTCTTCCCCTTGATATTCAGAATAATTGAAAGAAAAATTTAACATATATTTTTCTCAATATACATTATGTCTATACAATTATGTAACAAATTGGTAGACCAATATAGAAACTCAAAAAAATACTTCTCTTTTTCCAATTGTAAGTGGATTTAGTGTCAACATTCTTCTTCCTTTTAGATTTCAACTTACCTTTCCCTAATGAAAAACTGAAATCTTTCAATTAATTAGGCACATAACATCCTGAAATAAATTGAGGTGGTTGTTCAGTGTCAATAGTATTATCAAACCTCCGATGATTCTTACATTATTGATGATCAATTGAAAATAATCGTCTATGCCCCATGAAACTGAAACTATGCCGATATTTAAGCCTTCTCGATCATGTATTCTTCATACAAATGAGACATGATAGTTTCCCCTTCATGCTTCACCCAGACATCATTGCATAAGCAGTGAAATCATTTATGGTTTATAGAAGGGAAGCACGCATCTAAAACATATTCTTTGAAGAATAATAGAATATATGCACACCCAAATCCTAAATTTGTTTCAACTCTCTTATTAAATCTTGAAAGTAGACATCTATATCATTACCAGGATCATAAGGTCCAAATATCAGTATAATCAAGAAAGTAAAATGTTTTTTCATACAAATTCATGGAGGAAGATTATAAACATGAATAAAAATTGGCCACGTTCTATGAGTAGTAAGCATATAACCAAACTAATTAAAACCATCACAGGATAGACACAACTTAACATTATGCACCTCAACTGCAAAATCATGATGTTTTGCATCAAATTTATATCATGCTAATCCATCTACAAGATGAACCAAGTCACCATTACCTTTAATTCTCTCAACATCATGTCATTTAATATTGGATGAGATTTATGCAGACATGAATAAATTTTTAGGTCTAAGAATCAATGGAAAGTTCTACATGACTTTATGTGGTACACGAGATGGTGTTACATTTTCATTTGTCTTCCATCGAGATGTACCACATTATTTACAATCATTATGGTCATCTGTTTCCTCCCAAAATAAACTGAAATCTTTTGGACAAGCATAGACTTTATTGGTATCAAATCCAAGCTTCTTAATTAACTTCCATGCCTTGTAATTATTTGAGGGAATATATCTGCACCATCAGGAATAAATTCCTTCAAAAATGTAAGAATATAATCAATGGAGGTATCATAAATTTAATACATGGGTTTCCCATGATATAACCGCATTAAAAATTCCAACTTGGTTATTTTAGTAAATTCCTGATATACTAGAGTTCTTCCATCATCCAATAAATTTTTCACTCTCTCAACATCATCATATTCAATATTTTCCACATTTGTATTGATATCATTTCCATATTTCACTAGCATACTATCTCTCTCGGTATGATTCATAAATGTAAATCGATCAAATATCAAATTCTCCATGCCACTTCTTTCATTTCGTTTATGAATAGTATAATATTGACTTGTCTCTCCATGGTGATACCAAACATAATAGTTTGTTTAAAGTCCAAATTTACTTATATGGTAGCTAACTTCTTCATGAATTAACCATGGTCTTACAACACATTTATAGCATAGACACTATATACAACCTCTATCTAAAACATTATTAAATGAGAAATATAAAAAATTCTCCAAATTATTTTGAAACTCAGTTGAAACCTAATTGGAATGATACATCCAACTTCTATCCATTCTATAACAAGGTAAAAAAATTTATCTTCCAATAAAATAGAATATATCATAGCATAAAAAATTAAAAAGGGATATGTACTATAAAAAATAAAACTATTAGAACATAAAAACTTAATAGTTAAATCTAATTCACATTTGTATTGCAAGTGCCTTATTTTTTATCACCAATTTCAACCCTTTCAGTATCAGATATAAAATTCTTACCTCTATCCTATAAAGGGATGATCAATAAGGTAAACCATAATGGTCCAAGGAAGGTTCCTTGTTTATGATAGAGTTGTAGGTGTAATTATAGTTGAACTATACCATGATAATGTTATCATCCCATATCTAGCTAGAATCTAACATAAAATCCATTTTTTAGATCCTTTAAAACATAAAAGTATTAATTTTCATAATCATTAATCTAATAGAGTTATTTTTTAATGATCCATTATTGGGTCATTAATTACTCCTACAATCACATCCATAACTAAGATGTGAACCAAGTGTCTTGTTATGAAGTAACCATATATAGTACCTCATACAATCAGAAAATATAATTTATTTATAATCATCAAAATTCATCTACTAAACTCTATCCATGTATAGAATGGTAGTGGGGTGACTTTGTAAGATTTTAGGATCCAATAGAGGTGTTTTTCCACTAAAAAGGTGGGAGGGCGGGTTTGAATAAGATGATATTTTTATAAATTTTTCATTATATTAACATTGACCACTATAGAAATATTAGGATCTAATATAGTTTTTTTTAAAATTTAACCTTACCCATATGTAGTAAAATTTAATAGAATATGGACACAATATTATTACATGATTTAATCTCAAAACTAGTAAACTCCTTACTATGATTGGTATGATGTTTCAATCATAGATTCTACAATATAATAACAATCGGTTACTCCATACTATCTTCTCTAGAATAGAGTAAAACTATGCATTCTAGGATCCCACTAAAAGAAAAACTTCACACTACCCAATAAAAACATTTCAAATAAAACAAGAATTATAACATTAGTATTCTTATTTGAATTATAATAGTTGACAAATATTATACTTTTCTATCCTCCAAGATGAACTGAGTAGCATGTTCTCACCTATTAATGATTCCTGACAAGAGATAATTTCATTATAGCTCAGTATCTGTAAAATATCATTAAATTAGATACTTTTTAATCTCTAGAAATTCTTAACATCCCAAATTTATTATTATTATATAGTACATGAAATTATAATCACATAAATTATATGATCCATTAATAGAATATGTATCCTATCTCATGTTGCTGGTTCAATAATTTTATTCTTCATGAATTGTTGTTTCACAAATAAATTAAATGGAGTTAATTATTCTTAAAGAATATTGATATAAAACAACACTAAAAACAAAATTTCATACAAAATGCACTTCACATATATATATATATATATATATATATTTATTTATTCTTGAAGGAAGAAAATTTTTCAAAATGAATCCATCATATAGTGTTTTTATTTCATTGAAAAAATCAACATGGAGAAAATATTAAAATACATTCTTGTTAATCCCGTCTCTAAAAACGTTTAAACACATTTCCCACGAGTTAATGTCATATTTATAGGGTAATTTGCATCTATATAACACTTTATAATTCAATAAAATATGGTTTCCCATTTAACTGTATGTGAATCCAAAAATAACATCACATTTATCCATAAACCAATTTCCCTTCACATACATCATGTACATATTTAAATAATATGTATTAGATAACATTTTCATTTGGAAATTATAACACTCCATTCACATGACAACTACATCCACAAATCATCAATGGTATGAATAATTATACACATATAATATTCTTAAAATTTTTATGATATCCTAATGATTTCACATAGAATATAATATTCTTTATGAAACTAGAAACATGTCATATATTGTTCACCTAAATCGCAAAAAATCATGTTCTCATGGTATCTTCTATGTGAACTTCCACCGATTTATATATAAAAACACAACAATGATAACTATTTTTATGTTTTGAGAAAATATATACATATACACTTTAAAAACATTACTCAACCTAAAATCATGTATCCTAAATGAAATTGTGTTAAATATAACCAAATCATGTATACTAAATCAAATTATGTTAAAGTTAACCAATCTGAACAAAACCAAAACCAATAAGATATCAAATATAAATGAAACAATATGAAATGATACAAATTGAATCGAAAAAACTCAAACTAAACTAGAATCAATTAACCATACCATAATAAGGATTAGAGACTCATTATCAAAGAAGATCGGAATCAGAAAAACACCCAATAGTAGAAGGGGATGCTCAACCAAAGGGGATGATCGACCTAGGGGGATTCTTGACCAGAGGGGATGCTCGACCAAGTAGAATGGGATGCTCGACCTAGGGGATATGTGTGTTGAGTGATGGAAACACAACTCAACCTAGGGGAGATGTGTAAACTAAAAGGGGATGCTCAACTAGAGGAGGGGGGGAGTGCATCGACCAGAGGAGGATAAGTGGGGATGTGCATCGACTGGAGAAGGATAAGGGGCGTCGAGTAAGGGAAACACAGGGGGAGTTAAAGGAACTTGTGGTGGGGTTGTGGCCCGACGAGTGAGGGGGGAGCGTGGGTGTGGTGAAAATATTTTCCCCTCTATACCAACAGTTTACTAAAAAATGTTGGTATAGAGTGTCTATACCCATGGTTTATTCAAAACTATGGGTATAGAAAAACCCTAATCAGGCTATACCCATGGTTTACAAAATTGTGGGTATAGGTCCATGGGGTTTTCCCCTATTTCCATTAGTGTTGTCAAAAAATGAAATAAGACCCTCTAACAAATGACTATGAATCTATTGAATGAGTTTAACCTTCCTCAATTTTTTTGGGTTGAGGTGGTTGATACCACTTTCTTTATCCTTAATCGTGTTCTCATATGACCCATCTTAGAAAAAAACCCTTATGAACTTTGATAAGGTAAAATTTCTAAAGTTAGCTTCTTTAAATTTTTTACTTGAAAATGCTTTATTTGTAATACTAAGGATAATTTAGGAAATCTTGACCCTAAATCTAATGAAGGTATCTCTATTGCGTACTCAAACTAAATTAAATCCAAATGAGTCTTCATTAAGAGGACCAAGACCTTTGAATAGTCAATTCACATCAAATTTGATGAGAATATTCCTATATCACATCCTCAAATTGATAATGATTTTGACCAAGATAGTTTAACTTTACCAAAATATCAATACTATAAAGAAAATAAATATGTTCATGAACCCCTTACTATTCCTTTATCCATGGAATGAGCTAAATCCAAATACCATCCCCTTGATAATGTTATCATTGAATTACTGTTGAAAGTGGGTGCCCTGGACCCAACTTGTGTTATATTTTGATTACCACTACATGTATACAGTTTTTTATATATACATGTGTTTATCCTACCATAATAGAGTAGATACTTCTGCATCCACTTTGTTTATGGCAATTTAATTATATTACATGTTGTATCAAAGAGTTATAATAGATCCCATTCTATAATGAGAACCACGATATTCCACGACAATAATCATAAACTAATGTCTTATGGCCCAGTTACATCATTCTGAAAGGACATAGATGATGTGTGACTATCGGGTGCTGGGGGATCATAAGCATTGAGACTTATTCTCATGAATTTCTCACTTTATGATATTTAGTAGTTGAGATCATGAGGTAAGACCCACAAAATATGAACACCACATGTTTTAGGTGTCATTGGTTGTTCTTATCAATGGATATGTGTAATGGTCTCCATACTTGAGATCATTATCTATGTATGTCATTTAATTGTGTACTTTGATGCATGGAGAAAACCATGGCAATGAAGTCATGGCGAGGTAGTTTGTATTGGGTACGTCATTGGTTACATGATATTAGTTGAATGATCAAGATAAGATTTTTCGCTTCTGAGTTGAGGAACAGATATCTCGGGCCTAGTTGATTAGGATGGTTGCACCTTCATTAAATCCATGTCCATGGTAGTAGAAGGTAAGACCATCTGGAAAAATAAAAAAATAAAATAAAGAAAGATAAAGGATGATGACACTAGTGTGCATTCTGCTTTATTGAGATATCAATGATGAAGAGATTATATTACACAGACCATGTTCGTAGGAAGGTAGTCGTTGCTTTGACTTTACCTTGTCTCTATAAGGGGGCCTCGATGGGTTTCTAGACCCCACTCTTAGTTGGTGAATATTATTTACTGCTATTGAGATAAGGTCCTAGAGGGTCACACACTATAGTGTTTTGAGAATCTACCTTATTCTATAGAATAGGAATATAGAACTTGGTGGGCCCCGCCATGGGGTCCGAGTATTATCCAAGTTCTATGGATCAACAAGTAATAAATAAATTCTTTAATTATTCAAGTTTGGAATAATTCATTGAATTTTTTTATAACATGTATTTACAACTGATTAAATAAATACAAAGATAAAATATTGTTCAAATAGATTTAAATATCACAGGTTCATTTAATATTTTCAGGAGACGCGATTCTAGTTATAGACTCAATATTATCATGAAATATATAATATATATTGCAGTTAGTGATAAAATTATAAATATTATTTATGGAATAATTTAATTGTCATAAAAAATATTTATAATACTTATAATGTGAATATATATTACACGGGGGATGAGAACCCATACCGGGTATTTTAGATATTCCCTATACAAGTAAGAGAGAGGATCTTCCCATTAAACTATTCATGTGTCGGAATTGAGAGTCTTTCACTCCTCCTAGATTCTAGAGAGAGATTCTCTCAAGCAAGGAAGATATTCAATCTCATTCTTCTTGGATCAAAGACTCTTGCTTGCGGTGATCATCGTTGCGTCTAAGTGGTAGTCGATGTACTGCGCTAGCACTCGGATTCCGATGAACAACGCGTGAGCAGTTTTAAGAGGCATGTGTGGATGATCTAGAGGGATTCTACGTTGGATTCTTCGAGCAACGGTCGTCGGTATCCTATGAAGAACTTGCACACGTCATATCCAAACAAGGTACATGTTCAATTATATTTTTGTGCTCTGTCAAATCCATGTGTGGTCCTCAGACTGTACTGGGATAATTTCACAGGAGTCGATGTTATTACATCGCTCAGGTGATGTAAACAAATTTAATTTCCCGGCCCATTGGCTTCCGCTGCCAGTCCCGGTACCAAATAGTGGTATCAGAGCGACTCATAGTTTCTTAGAGTCAAATTAAAATTAAATTTTATTAAATTTAAGTACGGGGCATTAAATTAGTTCCAACAGATCTGACCGTACATTGATCCATTTCTGAATGTCCAAGTTATGTCCATTTGAAAATTTTAATGGGATCGACGTCACCAGTTTTAAGCTATTCAGATTATTATTTTATGAAGAACGTGTTTTTTAATTTATTCATGTGTTCTTCAAAGTAACGAAATCCGATCACGTTTTGGCTGGAATCTGATCACCGGAATTTTTCCAGTGGGCTTGTTTTATGAGATAAATAAAATATATTATAAAATAATATCATTTTATTTTTCCTAATTTAAAAAAAATTAAAAAGGTAAGTCATTTATACTTGGGGTCAAGTCATTTTTTTTAAGTCTTTAGACTTTAAAATTAAAAAAAATGAGGAGACCAAGACCCCATCTAGGTCTTCTCCTTTATAAAAAAAGTAGGGGTAGTTTTGTTTTTTCAAAAGACGAAACAATTTAAAAAAAGTAAGGAAGACCCAAATTGGGTCTTCTTCCATGCACAAAAGCACCACACCCCACACCCCTTCAACCCTAGCCACTTAGTCGCGCCGCCCGGACCCCCTCTCCACCACTGGATCACGCCGCCCAAACCACCTCACTCCTGCCGTCTCGTGCCACCCGGAGCCCCTTTTCGTCGCCGACTCGCGCCTCCCTGAGCCTCGGGTCTCCCCTCCCTTTGTGCCTCACCAGAACCAAGCCCTAACCACCGTTTCTATCTCGGCCAGACTAGGTCATGTCACCCCGGGCCACCTCCACCTCACTGTTCTAGCCACAAGGCAGTGCCCCGCCTCCCTTGAGGCTCTCCTGAGCCACGCCCTCCCAGAGCAGCAGGCTGTTGCCCTCGCGGCTCGCTGGAGGAGAAGGTCGTCGCCCTCGCGGCTCGCCCGAGAAGTAGGTCGCTGCCCTCACGGCTAGTCGGAGCAGTAGGTCACCGCCTTCGTGCCTTGCCGGAGAAGTCTTTCGCAGCCCATGTCTGGTCGCACCTCATCGGAGGACGCTGCCACCATGGGGGTATTGCTGGACTAGGAAAACACGTCGTGATCACGTCGTGGTCATGTCGTGGTTACACCGCGATTCGGCCCTGCTCTAGTAAGACACACTCGAGGCGGTTCACAGTCCTTCCAGACTCCTTCCCCGGCTAGAGGTAACCCCGATAATTAGTTTTAATTCATTTATTTTTTAAATTAAATGAATTAGAATTATTTGGGGGTTTAAATTTAACTATAATTTGAAACATTAATTTAATTATGATTAAAATTAAATTAATGGTTTAATTTAATTTTAAGATTAAAATTAAATTAATGGTTTAATTTAATTTTAGAATTAAAATTAAATTAATGGTTTAATTTAATTATTAGAATTAAAATTAAATTAAACAATTGGATTGATAAAATAAATTAATTTAATTTATTTAAATTCATTTAATTTATTAGAGTAGCCTCATACTATTTAAATTTATTGCAGTTTAATTTTAATTACACTTTATTTATACCAACTGGTCTTGAGCAGGTGACCGAATTGTGTATGTTTGATTTATTTATTTAATTATTTATTTAATACATGTGATGATTGTAATAATTAATTAGATAAATGACGGTATGAAAATCATCTTTTAATTCAAATATGTATAAGGTCTTACGCGTCCAATGCACTAGTTTTATTTTGTACCCCTAGATACCCTCGCCTATGTGTGAGTATATTTGTAATTATACGGTGATGATTTGAGACGCAGACCCCACCAAGTCGAGGCGGTAATCCAGATGGGAGCCAAGCGCATTGCATTGGGGCTAGTTGCGACGTGAGTCAGGTGTCGACTCAGGTATGGATGCCCCTAGGTGAAGATTGATCTGTTATGGATCAATCATAATAGAATGATCAAGACCGGCCAGATTGCATGATTTACCTTTATTAATTGTTTATTATTTTATGTGAGTGAATGATTATTTCTTGATCACATATAATAGTAAACAATATAAAAAATTCATAAAGATGTGATGAATGTATTTCTATTGCATGTTCAGTTGTGAGCATGACAATCTTGTTTGAACATATAAATAGAAAAAGGATTATATTTTGAATAAATATCAAAATCTCTCAAAAGATATATTAATTCGAAATGCCTTCCATTTCTCACATTTAAACAAAACTGGGTTTTTGGGGTGCTCTTCAGCCATAGTTGAGAGTGACTCTTACTACTATGGTGTTTTCACAAGAGATCTGGGTCAACTTAACTAAACTGAGTAGTTAAGGATTATCCATAGCTAACTTTCTATCACTTTAGAGGAAATATGTTGAGGGAATCAGGTTCAGATTCCAAAATTTGGGACTTTACTCAATAATACAAGGAACCATGAGTCAAGTGGTTGGCCAGCCTAGTGCCTACCTTGAAACCCTTGGAGTAGTGGCATAGCCATACCTTTTAGACTATGAGGGAGGTTACGAGGATCCTTTACACTAGAGTACTCAAGCGATATAGTATTCAAGATATAATAGTGAGGGATATTAAGTTTTTCTAAAATGATGGGAGACATTAAAATGATTTAATAATTTATTAATCATAAATGTGAAAAGGTAATCAAGACAAAGTACTAACTGCTAATGTTTATTTGATGTAGATATAAAATGGAAATCACTAACACCACAAGTACTTTATCATTGCGATCAATTCTGGATAAAGAAAATATCATGACCAGCAATAACTTCCAGGAATGGTACAGGTGTTTGGGCATAGTACTACACCAAGAAAGGAAGTTATATGTGTTGGAATCCTCAGTTCCCGTTGAGCCTCCTCAGGTAGAAAGTAAGGTAGAAAAAGATAAATGGAAAAATCATGTAGATGATGCACTTTATGTTCAATGCATCATGTGGTCATCCATGTCTATTCAATTACAGAAAATGCATGAGGATGAGGATACATAAAAGATGCTTTCACATCTCCAAGAATTATATCTAGAGAGGGCCAGACATGAAAGGTATGAGATCTCAAGTGCCCTATATAAGTGAATACTAGCATAATGGCACCAAGTCGATCCTCATGTACTCAAGATGATTGGGTATATTGAAAGGCTTGAAGCCCTTGGGTTCAAATTGAACCAAGAACTAGCAGTGGATCTCATTATTGCCTCTTTACTGCCAAGCTTCTCAACTTTCATTGTCAATTATAACATGAATTGTATGACAAAGTTTCTCCCGGACCTTTTGGCTTTAGTTCTCCAAGCTAACAATGATATGAAAAATACCAATTCATCTATCCTTATGGTGAAAAAAAGAAACAAGGGAAAGGAAAAGGGGTATAAGGCCAAGTCATGGCCAAAGACACCAATGCATACTCCTACAAAGAAGCCAAAGATTCAGAGGCAGAGTAATGAGCATGAATATGTCTGCTTTGGATGTGGCAAGAAAGGTCACTGGAAGAAGAATTGCAGAGTTGGGAATAAGAAGCAAACTAATGCTTCTACTTCAGGTATTTTTTTCATTGAATGCAATCTATCTTTATCTACAAGTTGGGTATTGGATATGCCATGTGTCTCACACATTTGTATTCATATACAGGAACCAAGTAGGTTCAAGAAGATTGAAAAAGGTGAAGTGGATCTCTAAGCTACAAATGGTGCAAGTTTGGTTTCCTTGGAAGTGGGAGACTATCACTTAACCTTACCAAGTGTTTTGGTTCTAGTTTTAAGAAATTGTTATTATGTACCTTATGTAATTAGTAACATTATCTCTATGTTGAGTTTAGAAACTATGGGATTTTATTTCAATTTTGGAAGTAAATTTTGTCTCTTTTATAGGGATAACATCTGTTATGGTATCACACATCTTAATAATGGTTTATACATGTTGGAACTCAAGAACCCCGTAATGGAAATCAATGAAAAAATAGCCAACATGACTCATATATCACCCACCTATGGCACTTCAGTCTAGGTCATGTAAACGAGAAGCGATTGTGAAGATAACATCAATAAGGTTATTTATACTTGGTATAGTTAGAATCCTTGGATGTATGTCAAGCTTGTTTACAAGGAAAAATGGCCAAAGAACCTTTCTCAGGAAAGGGAGAAAGAGACAATGTTGTACTGGAATTAATACATACTGATGTATGTGGTCCATTTCCAGTAGAGGCAAGGGGTGGTTTTTCATACTTCATTACTTTTACCAATGACTATAGTAGGTATGGATATATCTACTTAATGCGGTATGAGTCAGATTCCTTTCAAATTTTTAAGGAATACCAAAATGAAGTATAAAACCAACTTGGTAAGAAGATAAAATCACTCCGCTCAGATCGAGGCGAAGAATATCTTAACCAAGATTTCATTGATCACTTGAAAGAGTGTGGGATAGTATCCCAACACACTCCTCTTTATACACCACAATGGAATGGTGTTAGTGAAAAGAGGAATAGGACCTTTCTTGACATGGTCAGATCAATTATGAGTCATGCAACTCTTCCATTATCCTTTTGGGGATACGCTTTGCAGACAACAGCATATACCCTTAACCGAGTACCAACTAAAGCTACAGATGGGATTCCATATGAGTTATGGTATGGAAAGAAACCTAGGATAACACACATACGTGTATAGGGGTGTGAGGAATTTTTCAGGACTTTAATGAGTAAAAAAATATCATCCAGAAGCACAAATTGCATCTTTATAGATTATCCTAAGGAAACCAAAGGATATTACCTATATAACCCTTTAGATATAAAATTTTTTGTGGCAAGAACCACTATATTTATAGAAAGGGAAAACATTTCTATTGGAAATATTGGGAGAAAGATTGAATTCGATGAATTTAATGCTCCAGATGCACAAGAGTTTGTAGAGGAATAATTTCCACAAGAGAAAGTGGAAGAAGAAGTTGTTCTTGAGACACAAATACTACATAAGTCTATGCGAGAGGTTAGAGAACCAGAGCGTTATGGTTTTCTTGTCACTAAGTTAGGTGACACATTAGTCCTTGAGGATGATGAACCTCAAACCTACAAGGAAGAAGTAGAAGGAAAAGAATCTACTAAATGGAAAGAATCCATGAATTCTGAGATGGAGTCCATGTACCAAAATCAAGTTTGGATTTTGGAAGACCCTCCAGCTGATGTAAATCCCATTAGATGAAAATGGGTATTCAAAAAGAAGCTAGACGTGGATGGTGAGGTTAATACCTTTAAAGCAAGACTAGTTTCAAAGGGTTTCAGGAAATGTCAAGGCATTGACTATGATGAAACCTTATCACCAGTAGCAATGCTTAAATCCATTAGAATATTGCTTGAAATAGAATCCTTTCATGATTATGAAATTTGGAAAATGGATGTCAAAATTTCTTTTCTAAATGGGAAGTTGGTTGAAGACGTTTATATGACTCAACCAGAAAAGTTTTTCATGTCAAAGAACTCTAATAAAGTATTCAAGATGCAGAGATCCATTTATGGGTTGAAGCAGACATCACGGTCATGGAATGTTCACTTTGATGGGGCCATAAGAGAATTTTTTTTTTGTAAAAAATGAAAGTGATCCTTGTGTCTATAGAAAGGTTTAATGGAATTCTATCGTTTTCCTAGTGTTATATGCTGATGACATATTAATTATGGTAAACAAGACACAAGTCTTGCAGTCAGTTAATACTTGGTTAATCGAATGCTTCTCCATGAAAGACTTAGGTGAAGCAGCCTACATTATAGAGGTCAATATCTATCGAGATAGATCTCAAAGGATGCTCAGGCTAAGTCAAGGTACATATATTATCAAGGTACTCAAAAGGTACAATATGGAAAAATCCAAGAGAGGATTGTTTCCTATGTCACATGGTATAAATCTCTTTAAGAAAATGTTCCCACAAACACAGGGGGAGATTGATAGAATGAGTAAAATCCATTATACCTCAACAGTGGGTTCTATCATGTATTCCATGCTATGTACTAGGTTTGATGTCGTCTTCACTTTAAGCATGGTGGGTAGATATCAAGACAATCCTGGAGAGATGCATTGGGCAGCTGTTAAAACTATCCTAAAGTACTTGAGGTGTACAAAGGATACTTTCTTAGTGTATGGAGGGATGATGAACTATTAGTGAGAGGATACACTAATGCTAGTTTCCAAACATATCATGATTATATGAAATCGTAGGTAGGCTATATCTTTTTTCTGAATGGTGGTGTAGTGAGCTAGAGAATATCAAAGAAAGTTGTGGTTGTCGATTCTATAACAGAGTATGAATATATTTCAGCTTCCAATGCAACAAAGGAAATAGTATGGATATGCAGCTTTATCTTAGACATTGGTGTTGTGCCTAGTAGTGTAGACCCTACTCCAGTATATTGCGATAATATTATTGCAGTGGTGTTTTCCAAGGATCCCAGGTTTCACCAGATGACAAAGCATATTCTTCATAAGTTTCATCTCTTGATAGATTTTACTCAAATAGGTGAAGTTGCAGTTAGTAGAGTAGCCATATAGGACAATGTGGCATACCCTTGACTAAATCCATTTCTCAATAGTAGCATGATTTCCATGTGAGAACTAGCAGATTGAGACTTGTTAGCAATTGGCTCTAGTGCAAGTGGGAGTGTTGAAAGTGGGTTCCCTAGACCCAACTTGCATTGTACTTTGATTACCACTACATGTATACAGTTTGTTATATATACATGTGTTTATATTTATATAATTGTGTAGATACTTCTACATCCACTTTATTTACGGAAATGTCCTTAGATTTCATGACTTATCAGAGAGTTATAGAAGATCCCAGGCTATAATGAGAACCCTGAGATGCCATGACAATAATCTTAAACTAATGTCCCATGGTCCAGTTACATCATTCTGAAAGTACACCGATTATGTGTGACTATCATGTGTTGGGGGCTCATAATCATTGAGACTTCTTCTCATGAAGTTCTCACTTGATGATCTCAAGTAGTTGAGATCATGAGGACAGACCCGCATAATAGGAACACCACATGTTTCCGGTGTCATTGGTTGTTTCTATCTACATACATGTGTAATGGTCTCTAGACTTAGGATCATTATCAATGTATGTCATTTAATTGCGTACTTTGATTCATGGTGAAAACCATGGTGATGAAGTCATGGAGAAGTAGTTTGTGTTGGGTACGTCATTGGTGACATGACATTGATTGAATGATAAAAATAGGATTTGTATCTTCTAAGTTGATGAAGATATATCTCGGGCCTAGTTGATTAGGATGCTTACACCTTCATTAAATCCATGGCCATGGTAGTAGAAGGTAAGACTGTTTGGAAAAATAAAAAAATAAAATAAATCAAGATAAAGGATGATGACACTAGTGTACATTATGCTTTATTGAGATATCGATGATGAATAGATTATATTACACAAATCATGTTCACAGGAAGGTATTTGTTTCTTTAACTTTACCTTATCTCTATAGGGGGCCTCGATGGGTTGCTAGACCCTACTCTTGTTCAGTGAATATTATTCACTTCTATTGAGATAAGGTCCTAGAGGGTCACACACTATAGTGCTTTTAGAATCTTCCCTATTCTATGGAATATGAATATAGAACTTGGTGGGCCCTGCCACGGGGTCCGAGTATTATCCAAGTTCTATGGATCACCAAGTAATAAATAATTTTTTTTAATTATTCAAGTTTGGAATAATTTGTTAAATTTATTTATAACATGTATTTACAAGTGATTAAGTAAATAAAAAGATAAAATATTATTTGAATGGATTTAAATATATTGGGTTAGTTTAATATTTTCAGGAGACGTGATTCTAGTTATAGACTCAAGATTATCACGAAATATATAATATATATTGCAGTTAGTGATAAAATTATAAATATTATTTATGGAATAATTTAATTGTCATAAATAAATATTTATAATACTTATACTGTGAATATCTATTACACTGGGGTTGGGAACCCATACTGAGTATTTTAGATATTCCTTATATAAGTAAGAGAGAGGATCTTCCCATGAAACTATTCATGTGTTGGAACGGAGAGCCCCTCCCTCCTCCTGGATTCTAGAGAGAGATTCTCTCGAGAAAGGAATATCTTCAATCTCATCATTCTTGGATTGAAGACTCTGGCTTGCGGTGATCATCACTACGTCGAAGTGGTCGTCAATGTACAGCGCTAGCACCCGAATTCTAACGAACAACATGTGGTCAGTTTTAAGAGGCATGTGTGGAAAATCTAGAGGGCTTAAACATTAGAGTTTTAGAGCAATATTCACTGGCATCCTGCGACAGAATTTCACACGTCAGATCCAAACAAGGTACATGTTAGATTTTATTTTTGTGCTCTGTCAAATCCACACGTGGTACTTCGACCGTACCGGGATAAGATCACCGTAGTCGACGTTGTTACGTTGCTCCGGTGATGCGAAAAAATTTAATTTCCCGGACCATTTTCTTCCACTTCCAGTCCCGATGCCTAACAATTATAATATAGAACTCATACTAGATGGTTGGTCTTAAATGAGGTAGAACATCAATATTTTCTCTCTCAACATGAACCTCATTCCCTTGATGATGTTATTAATGATGATAATTGGATAATTGACATGCAAGAGGAGTTGAACCAATTTCAAAGGAACAAATTTAGGACTCATGAAATGACTCGATAATCATCTAATTATTGGAACCAAGTGGGTTTTTCTAAATAAAATTTGCGATCAAGGAATTACAATTCATAAAAAGGATTGACATGTTTCTAAATTCTATAATAGAGAAGGTATTGATTATGGTGAAACCTTTTCACTCATTGCATGACAAGAATCTATTATAATCTTGTTGGATTTCACCGCTCATTTTAATTTTAAACTTTTTCAAATGGATGTTAAATGTGATTTTCCAAATGGTTTTATTTTTGAAAATGATTTTGTGGATCAACCATTTGGTTTTGAAAATTCTAAATTCTAAAATCAAGTTTTCATGTTAACCAAATAAATTTATGGTTTAAAGCAATCCCATTGGGCTTGGTATGAATGGTTAACTAAATCCATTTTATCAAAATATTTTAAAATGAAAAAAAGGTGCTTCACTTATTTTTCTCAAAACTTTTCCAAATGATTTATTAATTGTTCAAATTTATATTGATGGTGTTGTTTTCGACTCAACTAGATAAAATATTTGTAATGAATTTTATTATTTAATGAATAAAGAGTTTGAAATGAGTTTTATAGGAGAACTCAAATTCTTTCTTGATTTTTAAATTCCTCAAAATTATGAGAGAACCTTTTTAAACCAAAGTAAATACACCAATGAACTTATAAATAAGTTTGGCAAGGAACATGCTAAGAAAATTAGAACACCCATGAGTAAAAATTGTAAGTTAATGTTGGATGAAGGTGGAAATTCGATCGACAAAAATCTTTGTTGAAGTATGATTGGAAGGATACTTTACCTTACTGTGACCAAGATTTACATTATGTTTAGTGTATCCCTATGTGCTAATTTTAAATAAAATCCAAAGAAATCTCATTTAAAATATCTCAAAATAATTTTGTAAGATTTGAAAGAAACTAAAAATCATTGATTATTTTATCTTAAGGAAACTTCTTTTGAAATTACTTGTTTTTCTGATGTTGATTTTGGAGGGTTCCAACTAGATAGAAAAATTACCAGTGGGACTTTCTCTATACTAGAAAATTCTCTTGTCTCATAGAGTAGTAAGAAGAAAAACTCCATTTCTCTTTCTACAGCTGAAGCAGAATACATAGCCATTGGGAGTTTTTGTGCCCAAATCATATGGATGAAACATACTCTATTAGACTTTGGGATTACATATGATCATGTCCCTATCAAGTGTAGTGTGATTAGTATCCCTAAAAATACTATCCAACACTCTGGTACTAAGCACATTGATCGAGACACCATATTCTTCAAGATCACTTTCTAAAAGGGTGATATCGTTCTTGAATTTATTTTCACCAACCTTCAAATTACTGATATCTTTACTAAACTCCTTCCTCTTAATCTATTTGACATTATTAAAGGTGATTTTAGAATGATTATCTTATGATACTTATATCTTAACCTTCTAAATATTGAGAGTTTCTTCAAAAAAATTAATTTTTTTCAAATTGTTTTTCCAAAATCAGATGTTTTATAACTATTTTTTCATAATAAAATAATGTTCTTAAACATTTAATGGTTTTGATAACGTGAAGTGAGTGTATTTCTCCAAGAAATAAATTTCTGTCTAGACACAAAGAAGTGGATGTGGTTCTGATACAAATTCACCTAGAGTTTATTTCCTCAAAAAAGGTTGGTTAGATTTTTAATTTGATCTTAACCCTGGGCACAAGTAGTGGGAATTTACTACACACCTGGTTTGACACTCCCGTAGAATTTTCTATGGTTTATTAACACAAAATTTTCTAAACCTTAATCATTTAATGAATTTTATTTTTAAATCATTTATTTCATTAAATATTTTTGTTTATTGGATCTTCACATATATAAATAAATTATTTGAGGGGGATTTAATCTTGTTAATAATGAAATAATCCTAGAAGAGACACTTTTTTTCAAAATGTTTTTTCAAAATTTTATCTCTCTCGATCTATATTCTTTTCAATGAAAAATTTTTGTTGTAACGCCCCAACTCAAATCACTCAGTTCAGGCCAAGTGCCACATGACCTCATGTGCACTTCCTTGTACGCATGAGGCAGCTAACTAGCGACGATGGTATAAAGTAACATGGGGATATTATAACCTCGGTAATCATAGCCATAATAGGTAGATATAATAAAAATATAATCCAACCATACACAAAAGAAGATAACACGAATAGATGTTATAATAGATGGCACATCAATCTTATGTAAGAATAAAACAAGGACCCCCAATGTGGCAGGTCAACTAGAGTGTCAGGAAAAGGAAATGTAAATAAATGTTATAGTAATAGTCTGAATTATTTCTTGAAATCATATTCAACTCAAAGTATTCATCTCTTCAAATCCTTGGCATAGGGCCCTTTTCCTTCACTAGATCACTGGTCATGAAATATGCACATGCATCGAGATCCCTGTGCAGGGTGTGAGTATGATCTAATACGACATCATCAATGCATCCTTAACATAAGTGTACATGTATATAAAGGGGTATACCATGATAATAAAAAAATGAACACATAAGAAAACAATACCATATTGAGCATTTGTGCACTAATCAAGCCACCACAAACTCAGTCCTACCCACTCTGGCTCTATGTCGGAAGAATATCTGAATGGTTGTGGGAATTCCATAAGTGGAGGAGTCATCCACAAGGCCTCTTAGTAGCAGTACATTCCCTAGGAATCCAAGATAGACCACACCAAACCATCATGTCATGTTGTTATCTTTTGAGTCATATCACATAAGACGACCATGCCCCATTGTCGCCTCTCAGGTTAGATCACATAAGAACATCATGCCCCCTAGGTTAGGCCACACAAGGCCATCATGACTCATCATAAAACTTTATCTTGTCATTATATCACATTCAATATCTAAACAAGCTCCCCCTTTAGGTCCACCGATCCACGATGGGTCCACCTATCAATTTGGTACCATGCATAGGACAATAACAATATAGCATACACCAAATACATCGCATGGAAATAGTGTCATCATAATAGTCACATATATCCATAGGCATATCATGAAAAACATGGTTTTCATGGGAAACATACACACACATTGAAAAATTTTATCACACAATAGTTCTCTATGCTATGCCTACACATGGGCCAACATTTCATGTCACAAAATGAAATTATGGATATGCACGTACATACAATAGAACATCCCAACCAACTCAAGACCAAGGCCCTATATGGTACGAACTACCTACCTCAATCTTTTCGACATCAACGTCATGGTTTGTCAAGAGAATTGTTACATAAACCAGGTTATCACACCAACTGAAACATGCTTGCATGCCAAGAGCTTCCTAGATCTGATTCCAACATAGCATAACAAGGTTCTATAATGAGACTAAAGAAGGAAGATAAAGTGAAAGGGTATAACTAACACTTAACCAATGTTCATCACCAATGACGATAGAATTTCAGTCCTATTGGAGAAGAAGAACCTCACTTCTCCCAGAACAACAACCAAAGAAGGTAATTCCATCGCTCTCACGAGTCCGGTTCGGTAAGATCAAGTCTCAATCTCTCTAGGATTGATCTTCTAGAAAGGTCAAGAAATCACTAGGGATGAGAAGAATGAGGTTATTCAAGGAAAAAACTGTTAGATTGGTGTAGCCCGATTTGGTTGGGCTGAATGCTTGTGGCCTGCAACTGTCGTAGGTCAAGCTCCGCGGTGAGCTCATTGGAGGTTGCAGGGGGCAATGCACCCCTGCTACAGGGGCCAAAGGCCCCTTGCCCAAATTTTCGGGCACTGTAGAATCTCTGAAACTGTAGCAGAGATGACCAACCGACACTGACAGAGCACTGTAGCATTGTAGATTTCAGAGTCAACTCCGACAGCCACTGTATCACTTTTGACTTGGGTGGCAGCCTTTCACTGTAGCGACGTGGACTTCCTATGCGGAATAGTGGATTGTATTCCTCCTTTTGTAGCCCATTTTCAGGCTAGGATTTGTGTGAGAAATTTCTATAATCTGTGCTCCCGAATCACAGTGAAGTTCTTCCTCTCTTTGGACGTAGAGATTATTCCCAAACCACGTAAATTTGTGTGTTCTGTGTGTTTTATTTTCTTATGCATTTTCTTTTGTATCTCGTTTATATTGTTGTGACTCCCGACATTTCCACAACAACGACCTCAACATAAGAAGGGTTGACCAAAATCACCCTAGGTCAGTCCAAAAGGAATCTAGATCAGAGGAATGATCAAGAGGAGGGGCATGGATCAATTAATAGAGGGGATAATCGAATTAAAATGCAATAAAGATCCCTCATTTAAGTCATAAGTGTTTTCCCTTTGAAACGCTTATGATCTATGAAGAACGGTGATTGTTTTTCCTATTCGGTTTCCATCCTAACCATCACCATGACCTTTACTATGGTCACGGTGGATTCAAACACACCGATCTCGGACACCCAACATGACAACCCACCATGTCCATGTGCCAAAATTTTGGATTTTCCCCTCACCATGGCCTCCACCATGGGCGTGGTGAGTTCACTATGGTTGTGGCCCACATAAACTCCCCCAAAACTCCTTTCCTGAGACCACACCCCAGACTGATGATTTTCCTTTCCCATTATGCACACCCAGGGCCAACACGGATTGCACCACAGGCATGGTTTTGGCCATATTGAACCAAAAAGTCTATAAAACACCCAAAAGCTACTCAAAATCACACAAGGTTCCACCCAAGCATGGATCAACCCAAAAACATAAAGAAGAATATGGAAACAAGGATTATTCATATATTATAAAAAAATTATAAGGATTTACAATCACCCCCTCTAGGTATTCACATCCTCAAGAAGCGCCTCTAGAAGTCGTGCTCGAACAACTCAGAAAATTGCACTCAAACATCAGACTTTCACTCCAATGTTTCCTCTTGCATATGTATATGTTTTTATAAGACTCGAACAAGTGGAAACATATTTCCCCTCAACACTATGTTTCTATGATCTATAATTTATATTGGGTGCTCCACAAAATAAGCGAATGGTTCTAACTCAAAGTCCTCAGGGTCGATCGCATGAGTAGGATCGGGTTTTTACATCAGAAGAGGAGAAACATGGAACACGTCATGCATGTCTTGATAACATGGAGGAAGGTCTAGTTGGTAAGAAACTACTTAAATACTTTTGGGGATCTAAAATAGTCCCAAAAACAGCAGTGCTAGCTTCCCTTGCTTCCGAAAATGAGGATGCCATAACTGAGGTGACACCCATAAGAAAACTCGATCACTAACAGAAAAATCTAAAGGTCCAATTTTATGATCGGCATATGATTTCTACTTTCTCTGAAGGGTAACTAACTACTTTCCGATCAACTGAACTCTCCCAAAGGTCTCCTTCACTATCCCTAGTTCAATAATTATTGCCACACCTGCCTCGTGCCAACACAACAGTGAGAAACATGACCATCCATAGAGAGCCTCAAAGGGTTTCATTTGAAGCGAAGCATAGAAACTATTGTTGTGGGAAAAATATACCAAGGCTTTGTGATCATCATATACTCCACTGGAGTCTAGGACGCATTCCAAAATCATATCCTCAAATATCTGAATCACTCCCTCTGACTTTCCATCAGTCTACAGATGATATGTTGTGCTCAGCTTCAACTAATTCCACAAGGCCTTTTGAAAGCCTTTCCAAAACTAGAACATAAAATGTGCATCCCTATATGATACGATACTTGAAGGTAATCCATGAAATTGTATAATTTATTAGACATAAAGATTTACCAACTCATCTATAGAGTGATTCTCTCATATCAACAATAAGTATACTAATTTCATTAACCGATAAACTATCACCCAAACCGCAACACAACTCCTTGGGGTTCAAGGTAATCCTATCACAAAATTCATTGTCACATCATCCCACTTATACATCAACACCAGAAGTGGTTGAAGAAAACCACTGGGATGCTGATTCTCATCTTTTACCCTCTGAAAGGTAAGACATTTTGAAACAAAACTAGTGATGTATCTCTTTATACCTAGCCACCAAAACTGATGTCATATGTCATGGTACATCTTCATAGACCCTGGGTGCACTTCCCACTTTGACTCATGAGTGTCTCTAATCAATTACTCCCTTAAGGGAGTTGTCACAACAACCCACCCTTGGACGTAGATCACGTCATCATTGTCTAAGGACCACCCTGGAACTGAATCGTCTCCCACCAAGCACTCCTGCATCACTACGCACTCGGGGTCTAACTCTTGGATTGCTTTCACATGGTCCATCAAAGAAGATGTGGTCACAGAAGGTGCATGTGTCAGCACTACATGATACTTTGATGCATCCACTAGCCACTCTATAATCAAACTCATCAGACATCATTCCTCCTATAAAGGCTACTCTCCAAGCTCTTTCATCGATATCATTTTCCTGATAAGAGCATATGCAATGACATTACTTTTCCCTAGAGCATAAGTTATCTCAAAGTTGAATGTTTGTAGATACTCAACCCAGTGCCTCTACCAAAAAAATTGAGATCCCACTGAGAGAAGATATATCATAGTCTCTTGTGGTCAGTGTAGATGAAAAAACTCTCACTGAATAGATAGTGCAACCAACACTTTAGGGTGAAGACCATAGCTACCAACTCTAAGTCATGCATCGAGGAGTTCTGCTCATAATGTCGTAGATAACGTGACCCATACGTGACTACCTAGTGTATCTACATTAGAAAGGCTCCCAAACCAACACCTGAGGCATCACAATACACTACATATCCAATATTAGGCTCTAGAAGGGTCAAAATTGGGGTTGTCGTAAATCTCCTCTTCGGCTCAAGGAAGACCTCTTCACACTAATCAGACCACTCAAACTTCTTCCCCTTCTTGGTCATCTTTTTCATAGGCATTGCTAAATGGGAGAAGTCCTATATGAAATGCCGACAGTATCATATAATCTCAAGGATGCTCCTTGTCTTAAACGCTTCCTTAGTACGTGTCTAAGAAATCACATCCCCTACCTTCTCTAGGTACAATGAAATCTTTGCCTTAGAAATCCCATGCCCCAGGATACACACTTCCAAAATCAAGAAGTGACACTATGACATTTTTTCATAAAGATGATGCTCTTGAAGTGTGCTCAATACAATCTCAAGGTTCCTAGAATGAATATATGAAGTCTTAGAGTACATCATGATATCATCCATGAACACAACGAAAAAAGAGTCATGATATAGATGGAAGATCCTATTCATAAGATCCATGAACACTGCTAGAACATTTTTTAACCCAAAAGGCATGAAAAGATACTCATCCAGTCTATACCTACTCCTAAATATTGTCTTGGGAATATACTATTCCCTAAATCATGGATTATGGTAGTTCGAACAAAGATAAATCTTGGAGAACCACTAGGGTCCCTATAACTAATCAAAAAGATCATTAATCATGGGTAAAGGGTACCTGTTCTTCATCATTACATGATTCGACTTCCTACATTCTACACATAACCGAAGACTACCATCCGCCTTCTTGGAAAACAAGACGGGAGCACCCTAAGGTGATGTTCTTAGTATAATAAATCCTTTCACCTCTGATCCTCTATATATAATTTAAACTCTCTCAAATTAGTTTTTGTAATATGATAAGGAGGAATTGATATCATTAGTGTCCCAGGAACAAGCTCAAACTTGATTCCTCTTTCTGGAGGAAAGATAAAGAAATCGTCTGGGAAAACATCCTGATAACAATCCACTCCCAGAGGGAAGATATAGTGAATTACTACTGAATATACTACAATATTTGATCCTTATACTTGCATCGTGATAGCTCCAACATGGATCAAATCTCATCTCACTTTTTTGGTTCGACATTCCACTCATCGATCATCACAAAATTCACTCCCTTATAGGAAATAAAGGATACCTACCTCTCATAGTAGTTGATGTGAGCATGAAATCTTATCATCTAGTCCATTCCAAGAATCTCATCAAAGCTAGTCATATCAAGGATTGTGAAATCCCACGAATATATGTAGCTGGAAACAACTATTGGACAGTATGGGCACCTTTAGAGATGATGAACTTGCTTTCCCAAGGGTGTGTCGAGAGAAAATATCTCAGAAGACAACTTAATCGATAAGTCAAGGATAGCAACAACTTGAGTAGATATAGAAGAATGGGAAGCACAGGTATAAGAAAGAGTCGTAAAAAGAGTAGAGGTTATCAAGGTCATACCTCAGACGGTCGATGGTGCCCCTCCACTATCAGCCAAAACCTAGTCTAAAGCATACACCTGACCTTCCTCAACTCCACGACCTTGTCCCTGATATGCATGACTTGCCTGGGTCATCATCATCTAAGGGGTCTGAACATACTACTAAGGACCTGGTCCAATCCCCTGGTTTGATGCCAGTGTCTGACTCGAACCCCCATGAGACCTTATTCGCATTTCCATCGATCAAAAACGATGGATATGGTTTTTCATGTCGCATCAGTGGAACTTCCTCTAAGTTTTAGGTAAATCCATGTGGTAATGTCCTCTATGCCCATAGTTGTAACATTGGGAATCACCGCCTCCCATAGAGGCAACTTAAGAAGACCTTCCATGTGCAGGTGTAGGAGCATGCTCATCTTCCCATTCATGTACATTTGGTGGTGGAACAAGGGCATTCTCCCTTGTAGGAACATTCTAGTGCACTACTATGGGTGGTATCATCAAAAGTATCCAAGGAAGCATATTTTGAAATTCCTAAATAATGTTTAAAATTCCTATAATAGGTTGTTTAAGAGAACATCTTAAGCATATTTAAGGCACGCATAAGGGATTGATGTGGTAAGACTCTCATAGGAGATTCTCGCACACGAGGTATAACCCTCCTAATTCTACACATGGCTCAAGCCTAGTCCTCCATACCTACATGTTAGTCATGACCATATATATATGAAACATAACAACATGCTCAAATTCAACAAGCTAATGCCAACATATATATCACAACATTAGGGAAATACAAATATATCACTCAATAATTAACAAATCAATACATTTAATTAAATAAATTCTATGCAGCACAAAACATGTATATATATGGAATGTGATCCAACATGCCTACTAATGATGTATGAATGCACCAAAATCCCATAAAATTGTAACAAAAATCCCATCATCGGTAACTCAAAGGTTTGTTACGCATGAGATAACCAGGAGCATGGAAACTAAGCTACCTTATTTCCACACAACTTATCTCATTTCTACCATACCCCAAAGGAAAATAAAAAAAGGAACCTTAAGCCCTTTGATACCATTATGTAATTCCCCAACCCGAATCACCCAGTTCAGGCCGGAATGTCACATGACATCATGTGCGCCTCCTTATATGCATGAGGCTGTCGACTAGTTGTGTGGGTATAAAGTAATGTGGGGAGACTATACCCTCATTAATCATAACCATAAAAGGTTGATATAATAAAAATATAATCCAACCAAACACATTAGAAGATAACATGAACAGATTGCAGCTGGGGTCCTATCTCAGTGGTAATACAACCCCATAAGCCTGCATCTAACTAGGGGTCAAACCCTGACAGCCCCAAATTTGGGGATTTAATGCAACCTAGTGATGGGGGAGTTGGTGGTGGGATGATGAAGATGGGACAACAATGGAGGTAGAGATACAGGACAGGAGGTTACGGTGGGATGATAGGGGAGAGCAGGTGGCAGAACACATCACTGGGCGCATCGGCGACGGGGGCAAGAGGTGATAGTGGGATGGGGGGGAACAGGCAGCAGGGTCATGGGACGCTGGTGGGATGAGACGGAAAATGCAGGAAGGGTTGACATCAGAGGAGGGATACAGGGTGGGAGGTGATGACGGGATGCAGGGAGGGTTTTTGGGTGCTTTGACGACGAAGGAAATAGGTGTCGACATTAGAGGCCTGATGCATCGGTGTTGTCATGCGGGTTACGGTGAGATCCCATCTAGAGACAACTATATCAGGGAGCATCTCATGCACTGGGTCGATGAGGTGGTATTTGGTCAATTGTTATGGGATTTAATCCCCCATTGGTCCTGCATGGTCATGTAAATGGGTTCCTACTTACCATGAAAAATAAGAGGGTCTTTGCTTTGGTTTAATAAGAGGCTTCAGCCCTAACTTTAAAAAAAACACGAACATATAATATAATAGATGAAACGTCAGTCTTACATAAGAATAAAACAAGGACCCCCACTGTACAGGTCAACCAGAGTATCGGGAAACGGAAAAGTAAATAAATGCAACAACAACAGTCTAGAGTATGTCCCAACATCACCTCTAACTCTAAGTATTTGTCTCCTCAACTCCCTATCACATGACCATTTCCCTTCATTGGATCTCCAATCATGAAATCTACACGCGCATTGATATGCCCGTGCATAGTGTGAGTATAACCCAATAATACACCAGCAATGTGTCCTTAACATAAGTGCACATGTATATAGAGAAGTATGGCATGATAATAAAATAAATTCACACACAATAAAATGATACCATATTAAGCATTCATGCGCTAACCAAGCCACTACAAACCCCGATCATACCAGCTTCGACTCCATGCTAGAACTATATCATAATGGTCATGGGAACACCATAAGTGGAGGAGCCAGCCCCAAGGCTGTTCAGTAACAGTACATGTCCTATGCCTCCATGTCATACCACACTATATCATCATGCATCACTATTATATCTCAATTTAGATCACATAACACCATCATGCCCCAAGGTAAGGTCACACAAGGCCATCATGCACTATCATCTAACTTGGTCCTATCAACATGTCACATGCAGCGTCTAAACACACCCCCATATAGGGTCACCGAGCCATGATGAGTCTACCTGACACATTGGTATCATGCATAAAACAACAATAATACAGGAAATACCAAATACATCACTTAGAAATAGTGTCATCATATCTGTGACATATATCCAAAGGCATAACACAACAAACATGGTTATCATGGGTTACACATGCACACATAGGCATACTATGTCACACAATGGTTCTCTATGTTATGTCTACACATGGGCCAACATGTCACATCACACAAGGCACCTATGGCTATGCACACACATACAACTGAACATGGAAACAAATTCAAGATCAAAGCCTTATAAGGTAAGGACTTCTTACCTTAAGCTTATCGATGACAACATCAAGTTTTGTCAAGAGGGTTGTCACCTGAAACACATTCACATACCAACCAGAACAAGCCCGCGCACCAAGATTCAACATTCAAATTTCAAATTTCAAATTTAATAATTCAAACTATCATCACTTGTAACAACAAGTTACATTTTCAGGTACTTTTGATGTTTCTAAGTACCTCTGTTTTGGACTAGTGACTTGGGGTGAGTTTGGGTGAACTTTTAAGGAAAACTAAAGGATAGTGATTTGTGCATGGTTTGCGCACGGTTTGAAAAACCGTGCGACCAAACCGTGCCAACCATGAAGAACTGGACAGAGAGGTCCACACGGTTTGTGCATAGTTTGACAGACCGTGCGACCAAACCGTGCCAACCTTGAAAACCTGGATAGTGGGTTCCGCACAGTTGGTGCACGGTTTTCCTGACCGTGCACCTCTGTCCAGGTAACCATGCGCATGATTTTTTTTATTCCGAAAATACTTCTTAAAACCACCTGAACCCCCAGGACTTCCATATTTCCAACCTCGGCCTGGTATTGAAACATTCTAGGTGTTTCTAAAGCCTCCCGAAGAGATTCCAAGGTGATCTGAACTTCTTCCTTTGATATTGAAGGCTCGGATTGAGGATCTGCTCTCCTCCTGGTAAGTGGATTTCAACTTGTTACTTATCCCGTTCTTTCCTCTATCTTTCCTTGAAATTTTCATGGGTAATTTCCACCGTTTTCCATGTATTTAAACCTATGAGTTGAGATATAGATCTAGGATTGTGGATCTAGATCTATTTTTACATGATCTTGATGCCATTGATCTTCTTTTTTGGGTTTTAAGGATTTATATCCAGAACTTGATTGACGATGTTGTGCAGCTCGGTTTTTGGGGTTTCTCATTGGGATAACTCCCGTCAATAAATCGAGGTAGGTGGTTCCATTCTGATTAACCAAATTGATTATCCTTGTATTTCTTGATTTATTTCAATTGTTGATTTAAATTCACTTTCTTAAATTTGCTTTCAATTAAATTGATAAAAAGTCGATTCCCGTGAATCGAGGTATTTGAAATGGTTTTGGTATGCAAATTTGGAAAACCCCCAATTCCATTGAATTGGGTGTGTTTATGGAAATTTGCTGATTTAAATTTTTTAATTTAAAATGCGGATTTGATGGAAATGATTTCAATTAAATTGTTTAATTTAATTGTGGAAATAAATTGTGTGATGATGGAATTAGTTTTTATTGAATTTCAAACTGGTGAAAATGGATTAAAATGATTTGATAGAAACTCATTGGTTTTATCTTGTGAAAAAGGCATGTTTTTTAATAAAACCAGTTTTGGTTTTAAATGGAAAGAAATTGGAACATTTGAAATGGAAGAATGAGATTGATCGTATTTTTAAGAATTCTTAAAATAGTTCACCCATCATATAAGAGATCATGCAAGCCTTAGGTAGTTAGTGAGTTATTTGGATACACTCTACACTACGACAACATTCTAAAACATAATTGTGGAAGGTCACATCCCCGACGGGTTGGTGATGAGTCTCCTTTGGCCAGTGTCATAGGGACGTGTGTATACACTTTTTGCTGATTTCACATAGAGAGTGTGGAATCCTATAACTGGTTAATACTATCGTACCTTTTAGAATATGACCATGTTGCTCGCTTGTATATTTATATTTGAGATATAAATGTATGATAATACTTTTGAACTGATTTACATACCTGCTGAATTTATATAAACTATTTTACATAAATGTTTTACTTAATCCATTGTTTTAGAAATATTCCATCATTTGTAAAATCATTACTTAAATATATTTATTTCCATCATTTGAAAATGTATAGAATGTTTTGTTAAAATATGATTTTGAATTTCCATACCAGTTTATTTGAAAATTGAAAGCTTTTCTTTGGATAATCTATATTTGGAATTTGTTACGGAATCTTTGGTGGTATCCTATTGGGCTTAGGCTCCCACCCTACTGGGCTTAGGCTCACACCCTACTTTTTCCTTTGGGTGTTTGTAGACTTTCTTCTTCCATGTTCGAGCAAAGGGAAGATATCTCTTGGAGGTGGATCTAGCTGTTGATTTTTGGTCTTGGTGAGTTGTGTCCTTAGGGACCTTGGGGTTGTTTTCCCATTTTTAGTACTTGGGTTGTAGTACTTTGGGCTTTTTATGCCTCTTTGTTTTCTGGTACATTACTCCCAATAGAGTTTCTTTTTGTTATGCATATTGTCTTGTTTCTTTTCTTCTACATTGTCGGTGGAAAAATCGTTCTCACTAGCATGTTGTGTGATGTCGGATACTAGTCGTTGACCCGTGGGGATTGGGAATGCCCTTCGGGCTATGTTAGGGTCAGCTCGGTTATCGGGTTACCAGGGTACCCGGGCTGGTTAGTGACAAAATGGTATCAAAGGCAGTTTAAGCATCTTGACTTGATGATAGTATGAATTTGAGTATTCTTTTCAGGACTTAGGAGGTAGTTGTGATTGAGTGTCTGGCCAACTCTCACCACAATGAACCTTAATCACCATGGTTGGTTAGGGAAATACGACTTGTGGATTAGTTCTAGTATTTTCCCTGTTTTGATTTGGATAGAGTGGAATCAAAATATTATTATCCCTTCTATTAAGAATATTTTTCCTTGTTACTATATTTGAGTGTTAATCTAATGTCTTTTTATGTTGTGTAACATCATGCCTCCAAGAAGACATGGGAATTAGATCCAAAAAGAGGTTGCTGCTGAATCTTAGAAATTGAGTCCTATTATGGATCTGAGTCTGGTTGAGGTGATTGTTCGCACTGTCCAAGCTCTAGGACAGGCACCACCTCTAGTTCCTATTCAGGCTCCAACTATAGATCCTCATAGTGATATTCTACGAAATTGTTCTCAAGAGTTCCTACGCCAGAAGCCACCAGTTTTCAAAGGCTCCACTAACCCTCAACATGATAAGGAATGGTTGAGTAAGATTGAACGTCTGTTTGGGTTCTTGGAGACACCTGGTGTGATCAAGGTGAAGTGTGTCACCTTCGTGCTGGAGGGACCAAGTAGGAGATGGTGGGACACGATGGTGACGGCTGGAAAACATGAGGGTTTGGATTGGAAAGACTTTAGGGTTATTTTCACTAACCAGTTCTATCCTGAATCAATGGTGTTGGCCAAGGCTGTGGAGTTTTTCAAGCTTGAGCAGGCCAACAAAACCGTGACTGAGTACTCAAATCTCTTTTCTGAGTTGGTACAGTTTGCTTATGAGATTGCATCTAATGAGAAGATGAAGGCTCGACGATTCGAGTTGGGACTTCAATCAGATATCCATTTTCAGGTTTTCTTACTAAAGCTACCCACTTATGTTGATGTTTTGGATAGGGAGATGATGGTTGATATAGACCTGGCAGGAAATTCAAGGTTGAAGGAAGTTCCTTTCCCTCCTAGTGGTAGTGTTGGTTCTTTTAAAGGAAAATGAAAGCGCGACATTTCTCATGGTAGTTCTCGACAACATAGTCATTCCAGACCTCTTGTTGCACCAGGAGGGGCTTCATTGACTTGCTATCAGTGTGGAAAGCTAGGTCATTCTAAGAGGGTTTGCACTGAGGCATCTAAGAACTGTAGCTCTTGCAGATGTTTAGGCCACTTACAAAGATTCTGCCATCACTTCTATACTCCACGTAGTGTAACAGGATCATCAGCACCTCCAAAAAAAATTGCGGGGAAATCAAATGCTTCACGTACAAAAGGGTTCCAGCCACAGGCATCAGGAACAAAGCTTCTTCATGCATTGGAAGAGTCGCCATAGGTAGCTGATATAGGTCCTACAACTATGAGAGGTACCATTACTATAGCTTCATCTTTAGTGACTGCCCTTTTTGATACTGGTGCATCTCACTCATTTATTTTAACCCATATTGTTAATCTTCTTAATCTACCTATGGAGCTTTTATCTTGTGCGATGGATATTACTACACCCCTTGATGTAATGAGAGAGAAGGGTCTTCGTAGTCCTGCTTGTGTCTTCTCTCTATCAGATGTTGATCATTCTTGGAGTTTTTTGGTTCTCAACATGAAATATTTTGATGTCATATTTGGGATGGATTGGCTCATTTCCAATAAAGCCCGGATCGATTGTTAACTTCGACGAGTCTACCTTAATACACCCAGTGGTGTTCCTCTTGTTTTTTCAAGGATAATGAGACCCACGGTCAAGAAGATATGGACCCTCTTATCCAGAGTTGGGGAAATTTATATCAGTGTTTGCTTTTGATCTAGAGAGAGATTCAATGTGTGGTGATCTTCCTCCAGTTTTCGCTGAGTTTACTGACGTGTTTCCTTCTGACTTCTCTGGTTTTCCACCAGTAAGGGAGGTTGATTTTTCAATTGACTTAATGCCTGGTACTCAACCGGTTTCTATTCCCTCTTACCGAATGGCTCCAGCAAAACTAAAAGAACTGAAGTCTCAGTTAGACGATCTTCATGATAAATATTTTATACGCCTGAGTGTGTCACCTTGGGAAGCACCAGTTCTCTTCGCCAAGAAGGATGGTGGTTCTCTTCGCTTATGTGTTGATTATCGAAAGCTCAATCGAGTTACGATAAAGAACAAATATTTGTTACCATTAATTGATTATTTGTTTGATCAATTGAAAGGGGAAAAGTGGTTTTTAAAAATTGAAATTTGATCTGGTTACCATCAGTTTAGGATAAAAGAATCTGACATTCATAAGACCACTTTTCGGAGTAGGTATGGCCATTATGAGTACCTTGTTATTCACTTCGACCTAACAAATGCTCCTGCAGTTTTCATGGATTTGATGAAAAAGGTTTTCCATGAGTATCTAGATACTTTTTTGGTAGTCTTTGTGGATGACATTCTTGTCTACTCCACGTCTGAGGAGGATCATGTGCATCATCTGAGAACAGTTCTGAGTCTTCTAAGGAATCACCGACTTTATGCCAAGCTTTCAAAGTGCGATTTCTGGATTCGGGAAGTAAATTTCTTGGTACATGTCGTTTCAGAACAAGGAATATCAGTTGATCCTGAGAAGGTGAAGGTCTTTATGACTTGGGAAAAACCACGAAATGTTTTCAAGATTCGGAGCTTCTTGGGCTTAGCAGAATATTATTGTCAATTTGTTAATGACTTCTCAAAGTTATCTTCTCCAATGACTACTATGACTCGAAAGGGAGTGAAGTTTTCCTGGAATGACAAATGTCAGAGTTCTTTTGTTGAGATAAAGCATCTTTTGACTACTGTGTCGGTGTTAACTCTTCCTGAGGCTGGGATAGGTTACGTGGTCTTCTGTGATGCATCGGGTTCAGGTTTGGGATGTGTCCTTATGCAAGGCAATCATGTTGTTGCTTATGGGTCTCTTCATCTTAAGCCTCATGAGAAGAACTATCCTACCCATGACCTTGAAATTGCAGTTGTAATGCACACACTTAAGTGTTGGAGACATTGCCTTTATGGAGAAAGGTTTACTGTGTATTCAGACCACAAGATCTTGACTTATATCTTCTCTGAAAAAGATCTGAATCTCTGCCAAAGGCGTTGGGTGGAGTACCTGCAATCTTTCGACTTTGACATTGCCTATACCCCGGGGAAAGGGAATGTAGTTTCAGATGTGTTAAGTAGGAAACTTCCATCACAGGCTATGAAAAAATCTTCATAATAGTAGAGTTTGATGGCTCTTTTTGCTCAGTTGCATATTGGAGTTCAGTGTAAGGGGAATGAAGTTTCTTTAGCCAGTGCCCAGTTGACATCTTCTCTTATCGAGTTAATTCTTTAGGAAAAACAACTGGATGATGAATTCCATAGAATTAGGGACTATCTTTATGGTGGGGAGACCGACGCCCAGTGGTCGTTCTCCAAAGAGGGTGTTCTGTGTTATCGAAACCGTTACGTTGTGCCGTTATTGGCAAGGAATGATGTAATGGGGGATTTCCACAACTCTCAGTGGGATGTATACCCAGGAACCACAAAGATGTTCTATGACATGAGACGATAGTTCTGGTGGCCAGGTATGAGACGAGACATTGCTGAGTTAGTATCTCGTTGCTATACATGCCAGCAGGTGAAATCCAAGCACCAGAAACCTTTGGGTTTGCTTCAACCACTTCCAATCCCTATATGGAAGTGGGATGAAATCTCTATGGACATTGTGGTTGGGTTACCTCAAACCCAGAGGAAGAAGAATGCGATATGGGTTGTGATCGACAGGCTGACCAAGTCGGCTCACTTTTTACTTATTCGAGATACAACCAAAGTTGAGGAGTTGGGAAATATCTATGTGAAATAATTCGTTCGTTTGCACAGATTTCCGTCTGCTATAGTCTCTGATAGGGATCCTCGGTTTACTTCTCGCTTTTGGAGAGGTCTTCAGGAGGCACTGGGATCTCAGGTTCATTTGATCACGACCTACCATCCACAGTCAGATGGCCAGATGGAGAGAGCTATTCAGATCCTTGAGGATATGCTTCGCACATGTGTTCTCGACTTTGGTGGGTTTTGGGATGATCATCTGGGGATAGTTGAGTTTTCTTATAAAAAAAATTATCAGTCTGTGATCAAAATGGCTCCTTTTGAGGCATTGTATGGTCGTCCTTGTAAATCTCCTTTATGTTGGTCGGAGATTGGTGAAAGTTCCTTGGTAGGACTGAGTGTGGTCCAAGAGATGACAACTAAGATCCAGTTGATTCGTCAGAGAATGTTGACAGCACAGAGTCGGTAAAAATATTATGTTGATCGTCGCTGTAGACCTTTAGAGTTCTTAGTTAGTGACCAGGTGTTCTTGAAAGTTTCACCCCGATTAGGTCATCGATGGCTTGGGAGGGAAGGGAAACATGCTCCTCATTTTGTGGGGCTTTCGAGGTTGTTGGTCATGTAGGGAAAGTTTCTTACCGTCTAGATCTACCACCACAGCTGACGTCGATACATAACGTGTTCCATGTATCACAGCTGTGAAAGTATCTCTCTGATCCATATCATGTTTTGATCTCGAGTGATCTTGATATTGAACTAGATTTATCTGTGATTGAACGACCAGTCATGGTTGTTGATTTCGAGACCAAGGTACTTTGTGGGAGAACGATACCTCTGGTCCATGTACTGTGGAAGCATGGTTCTGATTCTCATGAGATGTAGGAAAGGGAGGCACTAATGAGAGAGCAGTGGCCTCATCTTTTTGATGTGAAGGTTTCTTCATAGGCTTTCTGGGGACAGAAAGATCTTATGGTGGGGAGGTTGTAACATTACGTTACGTTTTCAGGTACTTTTGATGTTTCTAAGTACCTCTGTTTTGGAGTAGTGACTTGGGGTGCGTTTGGGTGAACTTTTAAATAAAACTAAAGGACAGTGAGTTGTGCACGGTTTGCGCACGGTTTGAAAAACCGTGCGACCAAACTGTGCCAACCATGAAAAACTGGACAGAGAGGTCCGCACGGTTTGTGCACGGTTTGACAGACCGTGTGACCAAACCATTTCAACCTTGCAAACCTGGACAGTGGGTTCGGCATGGTTGGCGCATGGTTTGCCTGACCGTGTGCCTCTGTTCAGGTAACCGTGCACATGGTTTTTTTAATTATGAAAATCCTTCTTAAAACCACATGAACCCCCAGGACTTCTATATTTCCAACCTTGACTTGGTTTTGAAACATTCTAGGTGTTTCCAAAGCCTCCCGGAGAGATTCCAAGGTGATCCAAACTTCTTCCTTCAAGATTGAAGGCTCGGATTGAGGATCCTCTCTCCTCCTGGTAAGTGGATTTCAACCAGTTACTTCTCTCGTTATTTCCTCTCTCTTTCCTTGATCTTTTCATTGGAGATTTCCACCGTTTTCTGTGGATTTAAACCTATGGGTTGAGATCTAGATCTAGGATTATGGATCTAGATCTAGTTTTACAAGATCTTGATGCTATTCATCTTATTTTTTTTGGTTTTAAGGATTTATAACCAGAACTTAATCGACGACGTTGCGCCACTCGGTTTTTGGGGTTTCTCATTGGGCTAGCTCCAGTCAATAAATCGAGGTAGGTGGTTCCTATAAAGACCCATAAAATTCAAGGAAATTTTTTTTTCTTAATTTTCTTGGGAATTTTACAAGAACGCAGTTTCTGATGGCACCTGATTTGGAGGCCCGGTGTGCCCGGAATCATTTTCTGAAGTATAGCTTGGGTACGTTCAGTGAACGAACGAGCAGGTTTTTCTAACTTTTAAACCGGTGCTCGGAATCGAATTCCGAGGGCACCAATGGAATCGCAGCGCCGGTAATTGCTTAAAAACACCTTTTTCGGAGTTGCGTTTGCTCGGGTGTGGTTTTTAATTTTTGGGGTTAAGTTAAGAAATAAAATAAAAGTGGTGCGACACTTTATTTTATTTCACTTAAAGCAGCTTAACCTAAGTTAAGCGGCTAAGGTGGGACCCACAATATCCTACCCACTTGGTAGGATATTTGTGAGGTGGGGCCCGCATGAGCCCCACCGTTTCTTCCTTTCTAAGTAACGCACCTGCAAAAACCCCCTTTTAAATAAAGTCAACCCATGGGTTTAATTAAATATTAAACGCCCCTATTAATTGGGTGGTTTAAGCGTTGCAATTAATTCAATTAATTGTTGGATTCTTTTTATGAATTCCAAAACGTTGGCATGGGAAATAAAATAAGACCAACACTTATTTTATTGATGGGTTTCTTGTTGAGAGGATTTGGAGAAAGCTTTAAGGCTTGAAGAATCTTCATCCTCCTTCGTTGAAGAACGCAAAGAACACGAAGAACGCGAAGAATGCATCGTCACCAACGAAGAACGCCGGCCTCCGACGAAGGGCGACGAAGACCGCCGAACCCTCGGAGATCGACGACGCGACACCGTGTACCGCGATGCCGATGATCCTCCTTCCGCGACGCTTCTTCCACGACATTCCTTCCCCCGCGACAATCTTCGATCAACGACCGATTGAGGTAGGGGGTTTCGGTTCATTTAAATCTTTGTGAATTATATCCTCAGCATGGGTTTAAATGGTGCAATTAAATCTTGTGATTTTTATATCCTCGGATGTTTTTAAAAATTGTCGGATGTTTGTTTTTAAAAACCGCTAATGCGGTGGGTGCGGACCAACGAACAATTCTGAACCCACCGTCTCTTCGTTCTTGGTGAGCGGATTGGCGGGCGACGAAAAAGCTGGCCGCACAGGCGTTGTGAGGTCCTCGCAGTGAAGGACGGGTCCCGGGAGGGCCGTTGGCGAAGACGGAAGGCAAATCCGACCACCGGAGCTCGTCCAGTGGTCCGTAGAGTTTTCCGCCGGCACGCCGCGCCGACACGGCGGCGCCGGCGACCGGAGGTGGTGCCCGGCGCGCCGCCGGGAAGGGGCCGCCACGGCTGAAGTCGCGGTGGCGGGGGGCTGGTCTCGCGGTCGCGCGGGACCAGAGGGACGCGGCATCGCGCCACGTCCGTTGACAGGGAGCGGCCCCCACGCGGGGGCCGCAGGTTCGTCCAAGGGGGCTGCGCCCATTTTTACGCGGCCGCTCGGCCAGCGCTGAGCCGACCCGCTCGGCCAGCGCCGAGCCGCCCCGGGCCAGGCCGGCCGCACCGGGCCGGGCCACACCGTCCGGGCCGCACCCCACCGGGTCGGACCCGGACCCGGTTCGGGCCGACCCAGGGGGGGTTGGGTCGGGCCGGTCCGGGCCCAGACCCCCCGTATTCGGACCTCTTTGGTCTTTTGCCCATATCTTGGGCTACTGACCTCCAATCGATGCACCGTCAGTTGCGATGCGAACCTTGGATCGAGACGGTCGTTTTGGTATATCGCACTCAGGGTTTTGGAAGAACTTTGAGTTCGGACGGGTTGGTTCGTACACGAAACCAACCGGGCCCTCGGAGCGGAAACGCTCATAACTTGAGTTCCGGACGTCTGATTGATGTGCCGTCGACTTTTTTGGATTCCTCTAAGTGAGACGGAACTTTTGGCTTACTCCGCTCGAGGTTTGGATGCAGTTGGAGTACGGTCGGGTTGGTTTTTACTTAAAACCCAACCGGGCCCCTGGGATGAAAAGGCCAATAACTTTCAGACCGGGCATCCGAATGACGCGCCGTCTGTGACGTCGAGTTCTCATTGACGATACGGAACTTTTGGATACATCAACTCCGAACTATGTGTCAGTTGATGTATCAGCCTCTCGGCTCGTGGAGCGGACCCTCCCGAACGAGCTTGCTGTGTGCGGGAACCCTAGAGCTGGCTACGACTACGACTGCGATGACGACTGCGATGACGACGACTGTACAGAGATCCTCAGTGGATTCGACGAAGATGACTAAAGCACTCAGCGATCCTACGTGGATCAGTGTTACCGATCCTGTGTGGGTCAGATCCTGTGTGGGTCAGCGCTCAGCGGTCCTATGTGGGCCAGCGCCTATAGATCATGTGTGGGTCTGATCCTGTGTGGGTCATTGCGGGGGTTAGTTACCTATCGATCTTTTGTGGGTCAGATCCTTTGTGGGTCATTGTGGGGGTTAGATACATATCGATCCTTTGTGGGTCAGATCCTTTGTGGGTCATTGCGGGGGTTAGTTACCTATCGATCCTTTGTGGGTCAGATCCTTTGTGGGTCATTGCGGGGGTTAGTTACCTATCGATCCTTTGTGGGTCAGATCCTTTGTGGGTCATTGCGGGGGTTAGTTACCTATCGATCCTTTGTGCGTCAGATCCTTTGTGGGTCATTGCGGGGGTTAGTACCTATCGATCCTTTGTGGGTCCGACAGCTTAGATGAATCAGTGGCTATATCTGATCATCTCTATCGTCATACGAAGAAGTATACCTGTGTGAGCTGAATCTTGACTTGCTTTCCTATGTGGATTACGTTATGCTTTCCTGTGTGGATTGGGTTGTGGTTTCCTGTGTGGACTGGGTTGTACTTGGGCTCAGAGGTTGGAGCGAACTAGAATTGATGACTTAGGTATATGTATGGGCATATACCTAAGCAGTGTCGGATGTTACTTCGTGATTGTATCTTTCTTTTGTGATTTATCCTTTGTGGATTCTGGGAGACCTTCGGGGGTCTCGGGGTCCCTACTGAGTAGCTTATACTCACCCCTGCACGGACTATGCCTGCACTACGATGTTTTGGTTGCAGATGACGGACAACGCTGATCGTGGTTGAGGCTTGCGGAGTAGGACGGTACCTAGAGGTGGACCACTGGGCGGGACGTACTCGGAGCGGTCGGCTGGACCCGAGGAGCAGTGGAGGCTATCTGTACCCACCCTTCTGGTGGGACTTCCAGCGGACGGCTCGACGTTGCGGCTCTACTTTTCAGTTGCTATTTTCCCTTTTCAGTTGTACTTTAATTTCAGTTTGGGTTTGTATACTGGCCCACTTACTTTTCCGCACTTACTGTTGTACCCAGTTTTTACTTAGTGTTTACTTCTACTGCTTGTTTGCTATGTGGTGTTTGTTTACTTTAAAAACGCAATGCCTTCCCTTTTTATCAAGAATTACGCCTTGGTGCTAGTCGTCAGCCCCTGGCCTATGGATGGCGGGCTTGGGGTAGTCACAGCACGGGCCCCGAGGACGGGTCGTGAAAGTTCCATTATGATTATCCAAATTGATTATCCTTGTATTTATTGATTTATTTCAATTGTTGATTTAAATTCAATTTCTCAAATTTGATTTCAATTAAATTGATAAAAATTCGATTCCAGTGAATCAAGGCATTTGAAATGGTTTTGGCATGAAAATTTGGAAAACCCCCAATTCCATTGAATTGGGTGTGTTTATGGAAATTTTCTGATTTAAATTGTTTAATTTAAATTGTGGATTTGATGGAAATGATTTCAATTAAATTGTTGAATTTAATTATGGAAATAAATTGTGTGATGATGGAATTAGTTTTGATTGGATTTCAAACTGGTGAAAATGACTTAAAATGATTTGATAGAAACCCATTGGTTTTATCTTGTGAAAAATGCATGTTTTTGAATAAAACCTGTTTTGGTTTTAAATGGAAATAAATTGGAACATTTGAAATGGAAGAATGGGATTGATCGTATTTTTAAGCATTCTTAAAATAGTTCGCCCATCATGTAAGAGCACATGCAAGCCTTAAGTAGTTAGTGAGTTATTTGGATACACTCAATGCTATAACAACATTCTAAAACATACTTGTGGTGGGTCACATCCCTGACGGGTTGGTGACGAGTCTCCTTTGGCCAGTGTCATAGGGACGTGTTTATACACATTTTTCTGAGTTCACATAGAGAGTGTGGAATCCTATAACTGGTTAATACTATCGTACCTTTTGGCAGATGACCATGTTGCTCGCTTGTATATTTATATTTGAGATATAAATGTATATCAATACTTTTGAACCGCTTTACATGCCTGCTGAATTTATACAAAATGTTTTATATAAATGTTTTACTTAATCCATTGTTTTAGAAATATTCCATCATTTGTAAAATCATTACATAAAAATATTTATTTCCATCATTTGAAAATGTATAGCATGTTTTGTTAAAATATGCTTTTGAATTTCCAAACCTGTTTATTTGAAAATTGAAAGCTTTTCTTTGGATAATCTATATTTGGCATCTGTTACGGAATTTTTGGTGGAATCCTACTGGGCTTAAGCTCACACCCTACTGGGCTTGGGCTCACACCCTACTTTTGCCTTCGGGTATTTGTAGACTTTCTTCTTCCAGGTTTAAGAAAAGGGAATGGATCTCTTGGAGGTGGATCCAGCTGTTGAGTTTCGGTCTTGGTGAGTTATGTCCTTAGGGGCCTTGGGGCTATTTTCCCATTTTTAGTACTTGGGTTGTAGTACTTTGGGCTTTTTATGTCTCTTTGTTTTCTGGTACATTACTCCCAGTGGAGTTTCTTTTTGTTATGCATACTGTCTTGTTTCTTTTATTCCGTATTGTTGGTGGCAAAATCGTTCTCACTTGCATGTTGTTTGATGTCAGGTGCTAGTCGCCGACCCGTGGGGATCAGGAATGCCCTTCGATCTATGTCAAGGTCGGCTCGGTTATCGGGTTACCAGGGTACCCTGGCTGGTTCGTGACATCACTGCCTCGAGCCACATCCCACCTCGTGTTACGTACCCTGACAAAAATCGAACCTATCATCACACCATATCACCAGCGAGGAACGACCACCAGAATCCATCATCATCCTCGTTAAATCACCATCATCGTTGTCTCATTCACTACTACAAATATGGCTTATAATAGCGCTAAAAACCGCCTTTAACAGTGCTAAAAAGGCACTGTTAATCTCGGCAAAGATAAAGGGGGGGTCCCCTTTATCAGTGCTAAAAATAGCGCTGATAAAGGTAGTCTTTATTAGCGCTATTTTCAGCGCTGATAAATGTATAATATATCAGCTCTATTTTGAGCGTTGATAAAAACTATCTTTATTAGTGCTCAAAATAGCACTGATATATTATCCATTTATCATCGCTTAACTAGCGCTGATAAAGGCCAAAGATCCTGTGCAAAACCAGAACCTGCCCAACACCTGCACACATTACAGCACCTACACAGAGCACAAACAACACCTGCACACACCACAAACAACACCCACACACAAAGCACAGAAGAACAAAAATGATACATACATTTACTTGAAATCATGAATACAAAACAACACATTTCTATATACATTTCAAACAATGTTTAATTTGGTTACAATTACATTTATCCAAAAAACAGTTAAAAACAATGATGTTCCATCCTTTTTGCATCCATCCGCTCTAAAAAATTGTCGTCCATGGCGGCGGTTTCCGAACAAAGCATTCGAACTAAGGAAAAATATTTCACCTACATAATAAAACAAATATTATGTTAGTAATACAATAATGAAATAAATAATGGGGTTGCTAAATGGAATTATACTAGTGAGGCACAAAACATAAAATAACCAATTAACGAAGAGACACAATTAGGTCAATGCCCTTACCTCAACCAGAAGTCCAATAAACTATCTTCAGTTCATACCAACCACAACTGAGTCCATGATCACATGTATTAATGTCCAACAACCTTAAATTACATAATTAGTTAATTTTAACCAAAAATACAGCATGGTATAATAGGCGCCAAACTCATCGTGTAATCCAACAAAGCCAGAATGCTGAGAAACTAGGTGTGATCCACTCCTAACGCACCCCTAAGCCTAGAAAAAACTAAATCCCCAATCTATATTACTAAATTTATGACAAATTAAGCCTAAATTTTTGAAAACCCATAAATAAATCTTCCACAAAATATAATCTGCATCAAATAATGATTGATTACTAGTTTATGAAATTTTGAGACATGCTCTAAGAGTCATATATAAAAGTCCCATGAAGAACAATGATTTATCCAAACTATGGTATAATAATTACACCTAGAACCCTAAAAACAGAATCCAAATCTTTGAGAAAGAAGTTAGATAAGAAAGAAAGATGTAGGAGAAGATACCACATTGATTTGAAATGACGAACAACTAATAATCCACTCAGGTCTAAGGGGAAGGAAGGAGGGGAATGGGGTTTGGACACCCCCTAAGAACTTGGTGCCCAAACGAAGAAAACTGAGGAGGTTTATACTTTATAAACCCATCACCCACATAGAAATAAGTTTTAAATCATGTTACATGAAATGAACCAAGTGGTGACATCACTATATTTTGGGTCCAAACCCTTACTTGACCCCTTTTCCCCATTCACGACCATTATCACCCTATTAAATGCATTCATGTTGTGAATTACCCTTTCACACTATGAGTAGCCTAATGCTACTACATTTCAATAGAATGACAACCCAAATCATCCTTGATATCCTCCCAAAACCCAATGACATCCCTCTAGCCCCAATACATGTCTGAAACACCTATTAGAACTAGTATATTGTACCTTTTTCGATGATTTTTTTTGTTATTATGGAATTCCATAATTCCCCATTGGAAGTGTACCAATGTATTAATCAAATGTTATATGATATACCATGAAGATTCTTGTGTCCATGTATTAGATGAGATATCAATGAAAATTTATCTCATTATTATACATACCAACACATCAAATCCGAGCATTAGAGACCTTCAGGTTTTCTTCAACTACTTCCAGTTCTGACATGGAAGTGGGACAAGAATTCTATGGGATATTAGGTTAGGTTTTCATGTACCCCTCGATGGAAGAATTAAATATGGGTTTTGATCAATTGGTTGACCAAATAATCTCAATTTATATACATTTTATATGAAAAAAAATATAAGAAAATCAAAATTCAATTTTTAATTGAGATTATCTTTTTACATGGATTTAATTCTACTATAGTATTTTATAGGGAACCTCATTTTACATCTTGTTTTTGGAGAGGCCCCTATGAGAAAATGGGATGCCATGTATGATTGAGCATGACATATGTTTCTGACACTTTCTGCAGGGGCACGTTTCTTGGAGCATGTTGACGTTCGATGGCGGTGCATTGTACCACACATTCATTCGTTACAAAGGTGAGTGATATTCATCACTTATAAAGAGATGTCTTCTCCTTGATTGAAACAGGGTGATGGGATGTCGTTCATTCCATCCATGGATTCCTCCTCAGAATTCATTACCTAGTATGAGTCTCCCTTATAGAATAAGACGTTGTTCGTGAAACTTGTTCCAGGTTCCATCTCTTTATGGATGATGGTTAATTACAATGATTATATCAGGACATTCCAAAGGGTCATTCAAGGGAATAATACTTCGGTTAGGAAAGTATTCACATTGGGTATCAATGGAATGTACGTACACTAGAACATTGGTCACATGTATTCATCGTCATCAAAGGGATTCTCAACAAAATGGAAACCCATGTTTAACTTATGGTATTCCATGAGTTTAACATCCCACAAGGATAGAGGGTCATGATTTAATGTCTTACATAGATGTAATGGGTGGATCAAACCACTTATAAAGGTGGATCGGGTAGGTACATCTCTAGGAGGGAGCACCTGGAATGTTTACCTGATAGATGGATCAAAACGCCCAATGAGGTCTGACCCAAGTGTGGTGCATCCCATAAAGGTAAGGTTTCTCATTTTGAAGACTTATTCGGACGCCACTAAGGGAAAAACAGGAGGGAAAATAAGCAAAGGTGTACCCCAGTGAGGGGGTCACCATGGTTTACCATTGGTTGGGATTTAACCTCATGGAGGCTTCCTACGTACCCTATTTAGAATACAAGGATCAAAACCCATATATTTAAAAGAGTTATGGTGTGGGTATTACCCATGGTTAGCTTCCCTTCACACTAGGAATACTCTTGGTTGGATGAGTATGGGTTTTGTGGGGCTTATGCATTGTCAGATTCCCAGGTTCTTCCAAGAGTAGCAATGGGATGAATGGGACATACGTGCTAAGATGGACCATGTAAATGGTGTGATCCTTGTAAAGAGGAACGAAGTGCAAAAAACATGTGGATATGTCTGTAAACATTATTTATGGTGTCCATGGGGCTCATTAGACTCCCCATACCTTCCATAAACACCTCAAAACATCATGAGGACCAGATTCTACATGATGGAGCATCACAGGGTTGATTCTTTTGATGATGTACTGGTCGTTTGAGATTGGATTTCATCTCAACCAGCCTTTCCCTTACTTGAATTATCCTGGGACACATATTTTGGTTCCAAAAAATCCCTCAACGATACCGATTATCTCATGCATCTACCTAGAAATAATTGTGCAAGTCAAACAACAACACATGTGCTCAAATACAAGTTCAAAAAAACGAGATACAGAACATTGAAATTTCTTAAAAATGAACCAAGGGGTACACAGGTGCTCAAATACTCTCTCTGCATGTTGAATCTGATCGCTCTACTTTAATTTCAGCAATATTTATATTTTGGCCCTATATTTAACTGAAAATGGTGGATATAGACCATATTTGTTGTTTCCATCCATCGTTTGTTGGAAAATGGATTTTGTTGATCCTCGGTGGTTTCGTCGTTCACCCCATATGCACTGCACACCATCATGCCTTACTTCAATATTGATTTGTTCAAAGATCAATAATATGAATCCGGGGATAGAAAAAATTGAGTAATAAATTAATATTTCAATACATCGAAGAATTCTCAATTCACCAAAGAAGGTTGGAGGACAATCAATGATCATATATAGATAACATAAGTAGTAGGAATTCACCTTTATCCTATTTGTGTACAATCTTCCATCAGGTATGTTTCCTATTCGTTTCTAAACACATGTATATCATCTTCTGAATATGAGTTTTTGCGACAGTCATGGTAGTACTGAAAAAATATAAATACACAAAGGATTAATAAATATTTTAAATGAACTCGTAATTATTTTCGAAAATACCTCATCAGGGATGATAGTTTGTTGATGAAATACAATCTCTTTCATAAATTTACAAACATAATAACCACAGTCCTTTCTGTTTGTTTGTTTTGGACACTGCAGAAACATCGACAACAATAAGTAATTTGTTTTGATATGTGGTTGGATAGTGCAATGTTATTATATATACCCGGATACTTTTCCAGTTGTAGATCTTGTAGGCTTGCTCATCCTTATGCCATGGATTCATTCCATGCATTAGACGATATTGATGCACCGCCCTATCATAACAAAATCCTCATTAAAAGATAACATAAATTATATAACTAGATGTTTAGTTTTAAAATGTTGGATCTAGTGTATTACAAATTAACAAACGCCATCATGCGTGGTCGGTTTGTTGGATATCCATGTGTTGAATCCAGAAAATAAATCTTTGGAGTATCCAAATTGACTGAAATCAGCATCCAATGCTTCCTAAAAATACAAAAAGGAATAAGTAAAGAAAGAAATGAAAATATAGTTGATATGATTAAATTGTAGAGTTTTACCCCTGCATCGTTGGTATTAAAAAGAGTTTTCCATCCATAATTTTGTTTTCAAACGATTTGAGCAGGGATGACATTATTACAACCTCTTTATCAGAATCTATTTCGTCTTTTGAAGAGGTGGTGTGAGGACTAACGAGTCCAAATTTTTGTTCATGGGGAAATCCCTTCAATTGTTTTTCATATATACGTATGCGACAAATATAAAATGTATTTAGTCATAATTATCAGAGTATATCATCTTTTTGTAAAATCAAATCATGAAAACTTACCTCATGTATACATTTACAACTGAGGCGCCTAGCCATTCATACTTGAGGAGTTCATTTACATTTTCAGCACTAATAAAATCTGATGTTTCCTCTCCATACATATCTTTTTCGAAATCAACTGTGTGAGTATTTTCGTCTTTTAACTTTGTATCCACATGAGCCTGCAATGATATTAACTGTGGATATAGAACGGGCGGGGTGAAGGTGCTCTCAGTAGACCATTTCAATCGGTTGGTTGATCCTTGAGATAGTTTTGAGCCGATATTTCGTTTCACCCCACAGTCTTTGTCATTATGTAATAACATTCATCGGTTCAGACCTTTTTTCATTAAATATTAAAGGTCCAGCTTGAAAAATAAATTGGAAATGGATACCTTTTTGTCGACATGTTTTTTTACAAGAACTGTTAGCCATGTGATGAATGTTCCAACAGCTTGTTCAACCGTATGAATGTCGTCATCGTCATTTGGAATAGGTAGCTCGGCACTCATCTCATTATCTACGTTAATTGACACTCTAAGATGGTCTTTGGGAAGTTGTCTATTGTGTAGCATGTCGTTTTGTGTATTGAACATCGTAGCCCTCGCTACAAGGTGATAGGTGGGAGTTGATAAATATAAATCACAATCATTTTCACCCTGTGGAATATTAGTACAGGAAAGGTATCAGTGTCTATGTAAATCACATTTCACAGAAAAAATTATTAAAACATTGATTACCTCATCTAAGTCAGGTTTTTTAGGGGAATGGCTCGCCTCAAAGCTGGTAGGGGTGGGGCAGGATCATCACACACGGGTTGTTGTTGAGTTGTTTCTTCTCTTTGCCTCTCCCCCATCAATTTTGCTATCATCTCTCTCTGGTATTGTAATTCTTATTGAAAAATAGATAACTATTCTTGCAGCTTTTCCATTTTTTCATTTTGAACCTCCGCTTGTTTTTGTTTTTGAAAATATGTTCGGGGTGTCACCCCAAAACCCGCACATCTGACGCGGCCATACTGTTCTGGCTGCTTCAAGCCTGCTGAAAGTATGTCTGCATCTGGTATGGTTATTGTTGATTCTTGTGACTATGTCAGATAGAAAATATAGAAAAATAAGTAGTTATTGTAATGTAATAGTGATTTAAAGCAAATCAAATTTATATTATGTCATACTTACACATGTTTCCCACACTTTTTGTGTGTTTTCATCTATCAGTATCCCCTATTTATTTACATGAGCCTCCTTCCATAGCACATGGTGTGGGATGGATATGGATTTTGATTTCGATTCATCAATCTGCATATAAATAGAGAAACAAGGTTATGGTGTTGTTTTATGTCACATACTAGTAGTAGGGTAGATTTAAAAGATGTACCAATTTTTTCTCAAGTTCAGCATACCTCATCCTTGCTTTATGGTAAGGGTACGCTGGTTCTGTTGCATTTTTTTATTTTCAACACTCAGTAGCTGTTTCATAAATAAAAAACTGTCAATCAGAGTGATGAATACAAGAAAACGTCAAACAACGTATTACCCCACACAATATACCTGAGAAGTCTGCTCCCCACGACGGTTGCTAAACGCATCTCACGCTCCTTGGGATATCAAGTGTGCGTAAAGAGGAGGTGGATGCGGCTTGATTTTCCCTTCTGCATCTTTAAGATGATATTTCGTTAAAATTGTACGGAAACCTCTATGAATCCTTCCTGAAACTCTTAATACATATTCCCTGTGCGAGGCATCTACTATAAATGCACTCTGCAATGGATGATGAAGAGTAAGTCAATGTTTTGGTATTTTATTTTATTTTAATAAATTAAAAAAATGATATCATAATGTTACCGTAATCTCTTCCCACATTAGTGTCTTCATCCCGGTGACAACATGGTGCCACGACTGTACATCAATTTGCACGTGTTTCCGAGTGACGATTCCAATGTAGCTACTAAATATGGCTCTGTTGGGGTTAATATGTTGGCCTCGCTTATTCCATCCCACCTCAAATTTGATACCTTTTGCTTTTGCCTTAAGGATTTTGGCTAACACTGTCAAACTACGATGCTCTTGTTTTTTTTGCGCTTTCAGAGTTTCATTTCCTACCATTTCCTCATAAGTAGCATCAATATCTTCCCCCGGAGCGCTAGCATCGGCAATGGGACCAGCATCAACAGGTTGAGAAACCTGTTGTACCTCAGCACTGGTACCAGCAACAATAGGTTGAGAAACCTTTTGTTGCTCTGTAGTGGGACCACCAGCTGCTGGTTGAGAGACCTTTTGTGCCTCAGAATTGGGCGCATCAGTAGGTGCAGAAGTCATTATCTGCAGAAGTGGTTTAATATTTAATTTAGATTATATAAAAATAGCAGAAAACAGATAATAATATAATGTAACACAATGTATGATACAATAAACAAATAACCTGATTATTGTACTCTTTTTTTTCTTTAAAGGCTGAAGAGATTTGACTCCTCTATCGACTGTGTAAATCCCTTCATTGTGGTCTCCTCTAACATACAAAACATCATCTACATTGGGACCGCTGCGAAATGATTGTGAAGTTCCTATAAAAGGGTCAACCTCCGTTGAACTTTCATCTGACCCTTCATCTGTTTTTGTCGATAACAGAACAATTGACAAATTTCGGTTTGCGGGGTCTGGAATATAAAATACCTGTACTGCCTGTGATGTCATTATAAATGGTTCGTCTTTCTCCCCTTCCTTACTGAAATCAACTTTCACGAATCCTAATTCATCTATTTTAACAGCACTCCTGTTATCAACCCACTTGCATTGAAAAATCGGCACTTTGAATTTCGTATAATCCAACTCCCATATTTGTTTGATGATGCCAAAGTATGACATATTCGCATAAATTGGATTTGTGTCCTTAGCACTGGAAACATGCATCGCATCAGCCACAAGTGTAACCCCACTATTCTTCATGGTACTGTCTTCATCATGTTCATTAGTATAGAATATATAATCATTAACTTCATAAGCATTGTAAGATAATACGTACACACTTGCTCCTCCGGCTAGCCATCAAAGTCGTTCTGAAATTGAGTCTGGATTTTCATCTAACTGCTTAAAAATATGGTCTCGAAACCATCCTATAAATTGTCGATTATGTGTATCTGATATCCATTTTTCATCCCTAGAAGGATTCAAACGCCTAAGAATTTCTTTGTGGGTTTGAACATATGGGTCAACGTCGAAACTGTTATGAAAAACGTGAAGGTGGGCCTGCTCCCGATCTGTAATATTGATTGTGACAACCTATCTTCCAGAAATTCATTCACCCTCAAGCCGCTCAGTGTGATGAGATTTCGGTAGGCCAACGATTTCCACACCAGACAGGTATTCAGTACAAAATTCAACAGCTTCCTCAACAATATATTGCTCCGCAATACAACCCTCTGGTCGACTTCGGTTTTTGACATACCCTTTCAAAATCTTCATATACCGTTCAATGGGGTACATCCATCTATAATGTACAGGACCACATAGTCGAATCTCTCTCACCAAATGAACCATCAAATAAACCATCATATCGAAAAATGTCAGCGGGAAGAACATTTCCAATTCACATAATATGACGGAAATTTCTCTTTCTATAGTTGACAATTTCACCGGGTCTATAACTTTGCCGCACATAGCTTTGAAGAAGAAACATAGATTCGTTAATGTATGACGAACATTCTTGGGAAAAATGCAACGTAAAGCTATAGGAATTAGATCTTGCATCAAAACATGGCAGTCATGTGATTTCAAACCCTTTAATTTTAAATCGCCCATTGACATGATGTTCTTGATATTTGATGAACACCCCTCTGGAACCTTTACGTCATTCAAGAAGTTGCAAAACTGATATCTCTCCTGCCTGGAAAGAGTATAAGCAGCAGGAGGAAGAAATGTTCGTTTTTCACCCTTCACTGGTGACAACTCTTCTCGTATTCACATACCAACCATGTCCAATCTAGCCTTAATTCCATCCTTTGTTTTGCCGGGTGCATTTAGCAACGTGCCGATTACACTATCACATACATTTTCTTCAACATGCATAACATCAAGAAAATTTCTAACATACAGACAATTCCAGTATGGTAATTCAAAAAAAAATTGATCTCTTTTTCTAACCAGTTTTCGTAAGGTTTTTCGAAAACGGTTTACCAAAAGTAGTGTCTAAATCTTTTAATTTCTCAAACAATTGATCACCTGTTAGTGGAGACGGTGTTGTACGTTCTTCTGGACTTCCGTCGAATGATGTCGTCCAAGATCGGTACTTATGTCGTCGGGGTAGAAATCTACGATGTCCTAGAAACACGGTTTTCGATGAATGTTTCAACCTAATTGACTGTGTACCTTGTTCGCAAACGGGACACCCTTGAGTTCCTTTAATGCTATATCCTGACAAATTTCCATAAGCAGGAAAGTCATTTATCGTCCTGTACAACATGGCTTTCATAGTGAAATTTTCATTTTTGTAAGCATCATACAGCGTAACACCTGAATCCCACAATATTTTCAAATTCTCGATCAATGGGGCCAAATAAACATCAATATCATTACCCGGTTGTTTTGGTCCTGATATAAGCATAGATAACATGGTGTATTTTCGTTTCATGCATAACGACAGTGGTAAGTTATAGTTTACCAACATAACCGGCCATGTACTGTGACTGCTGCTTTGAAAACAAAAAGGATTCACCCCATCTGTAGATAACGCCAGACGAAGGTTTCTCGGCTCGTTCCCAAATTCAGGATTCTCGTGATCAATTCTCTTCCACTGAGGAGAGTCTGTCGGGTGACGTAGTTTCCCATCTTTAATTCTTGTATCTGCATGCCATGTCAATTTTCCTGCAGTCTCCTCACTTCCATATAGGCGTTTAAACCTAGGAATGATTGGAAAGTACCATACAACTTTCGAAGGACTAGAATCATCTTTCTTGTATCGGGAAGCACCACACTTTGGGCATTCTTTAAGTGATTTGTGGTCCTTGCGAAACAATATACAGTCATTCGGGAAAGCATGTATTCTTTCAGAGATCATACCCATCGATCGTAGCATTCATTTAGCATCATATGTTCAGCTTGAGAGTTCATTATCTTCTGGGAGCATGTCATTCAGGAGAGCAAGTAGTTCTGTAAAACTGGCGTCACTCCACCCATTGCCTGCTTTCAAATTATACAGCTTCAATACGGCTGACAATGCTGTATATTTAGTGCAACCAGCATACGATGGCGTTTTTGCACAACTCTTTAACTTCTCAAACAATTTTGGGCAATCACGAAGTTCATCTTCAACTGTCCTTGTCATTTCCTCAATACGATCTTCATCATCATTCACATCTGTAATCACACCCTCCATACGATCGTCTTCACTGTTCACGCTTCTAATCATATCAGATGATCTATAAAATGTCGTGTTCTCTGAGTCACTACCTACATTCGTTTTTTCCCCGTGTTTATTCCAACATGTATAACTTCGATCTATTCCGTGACAGATCAAGTGTTCTTCCAACTCCTCTGGACTAATTTGTCTTGAATAACAACATCGTAAACACGGACAAAAGATTTGAGAAGGGTCACATGCATGATCTTCTGCAAACTTGATAAACTCTTTCACGCCATCTTCATACTCTTTTGTCAACCGATTGGCATTCATCCATTCTTTATTCATATTCATCGTCTTTATGGGTTCGATCTCGAACTTGCCTAATATTATGTTTTAATTAATCAGGTAGCATTGTTTGGGTTTTATAAAAACAAATCATGGTACAAATGCCTGTAAACACATGTGAAATCCATATACATGGTGTGTCCAGTAGGGTGAACATCGTGTATGTATAAGATACCTGATTTAATCTGACATATATCAAATTTATTCCAAGTTAGTCTTATAAACACTGAATGATGCCTTTGAAAATACATGACATTTAGAACAACTTGAGCTAAAGGCGTGTACTTTAGATACATATTGAGTCACCTCACCAGCTATGCATCACATTTTTGTGGAATACACGGTGTGTAGTCCTTACATGACCACTAGGGGTGTATAGTCTATACACATCAAGTCTCTATGGTATCTATACATGGTGTGAGTGAAGTAAAACACATGTCATATGGTTCTACCATTATTTCATGGCATGTACATGATTTCATGCTGAAGTATATGTCTTAGAGATACATTGTGTGTGACCTAGGTTCACATGACATGTAACATTTAAAATGAAACTTATTCTAAGTTTGAGTCAGAAGATTATTCATGTGGTGTAAATTTTGGAGATAAATGTTGTGTGGCATTAAAATCTATATGAAATCCATGTATGGTGAAGCATGTTCCATGTATTTTAAAGTGTCTCATAGAGCCCTCTAGAAGTGGTTTTCTAGGATTCAGTGGAATTTCACTAGTAACAAAGTGGTGGTGTCATTCAAATGGGTAAAGTTTGGATTGATATTTAATGGTGGACGAACTACAACATGGAAAACAAATGGCATATCAATCATGCCAACAACCGCAACACCATACAAAAACACAATCGTGATCACAATCACAACACCATACAAACCAAATAATCAAAATTTTAGATTTTACAAAGCATCCCTTATTCAATTTTGTTTGTTAATTCAGGGGTTATCACAGAAGTTTTATCATCCTGGGGTGTTCATTCATAAGTCAAGTATACGTAAATTACCAATTTATATATTCCAATGTTCAACAAGAACCAACCAACATTCAATTCATTTAGTGCGCAAACAAGGACCACCAACGGCCACGATTTTCAGCGGGGCGTTTAGCCCGTACATTTCACATTATAACCATCAATATCAAACAGTAATAACATTCGAAAAAAGAGGAAACCAATGAGTAAAAGGAGAAAACTCACCGCGAAGGTGTCGTTAAGCACACGGAAGAGGTGCGTACGTAACAGAGGAGAGGCGCACAACAGAGGAGATTTCCAACTGAAAAGAAAACATAAAATAGGGGAAACCCGTGAGAATAAAATAATCTAAAACCGACTACACCATTTACCACATCCCACAAACCCCAAAAGACAATGCATGCAAATAAATTTAAATTTATTGATAGAAATCACTATCTGATCCCTAATTTTTATCCAAACCATAGGTGCAAACAAATCCAAATAGGAATCAGAAGGATCACATACCTCGAGAAAAGAAATCCAACCATAATAGTGATCAAGCATAGAACAATGTGAACTAGATGGAACTCAGGATGGGGAGTAAGCCATCATGTAATAACTCTAAGAAATTGGTGTGGTGAAAAAAGCCCAACATCCTATTAGTATTTGTGGTGCGATATGTTATACTCAACACCCGATGTAAGGGAGTGTGATTTTCCTATATTCTCAACAATTACCTTACCATCTTATGTTATCCTCTATAAAGGTTTATTTTAATTTTAACTAGAATGGGGAATTACCTCCCATCCATCAATTTAATTAGGACCATTTGTATAAGTAAGGCATTATTCACATTCATATTTATATTACAAAACATGGAGAAAAACATCTCATATGTCCCATTATCCATGTACAATTTCATTCAACGAAATGAAATACACAATTATCATTCTATATAACATGCAGTAGATGGTGTTCCCTTTCAACCCATTATAGATCATTTCAATTCATTTAATTAATTCATTAAATTAAAATAATTCCATCATGTAAAATTCATTCCTCATGATTATTACACATTCAATTTTACCAAGAATGGAAAATTCACTAATAAGGCTCAAAGGGTCTTCAAAATGGGTCATAATCAACATGGAAATTTCCTACATGGTAAATTCCATTAAGAATCTAGGGCAAACACCTATAATGTGTCGTCAACTCCATTTATATACCCCTGTATCAAGGGAAACCTCATTTAAAAGCTTTGACATAAGCTAAATAGGTGTTCAGGGCAATTAATAATTTGACATTAAAGGGATAATTTTACTTGGCACACTCAAGGGGTGTCCATAAAAGAGTCCAAGAACATCTAACCCGTGAAACAAGATTCAATATGTGTTTATTGAGGTGCAAGGATTAAATAAAGAACTCAATAATATCAATAATCCATTGACACTTGCAATAACACCTTAAATCAGGATTTCACATGGTAGAAAAAAAAATTTACCTGAAAATGAATAACAATAATGTTAGCGGCGGCAGCGGAGGCAGCGCCGGAGGCGGATGCGGTGGCGGCGGAAAAGGTGGAGGCGGCGGCAGAGGCGGAGGCGGCGGCGGCGGCAGAGGCGGCGGCAGTCGCGACAGCGGGGGTGGAGGCGGCAGAGGCAGCGAGGGTCGCGGCAGCGGGGGCGGGGGCGGAGGCGGAGAAGGAGGAGGACGAGGTCGCGACGGCGAGGGGCCTGGTTCAGCTTCCGCGAGAGCTTGACCGCGTGCGAGCGAGGATGACCTGTTAGGGTTATTAAATAAAAACTGACGGAACATTTATCAGCGCTCGTTAAAAGCGCTGATAAAGGTATGTTTTATCAGCGCTGATAAAGAGATACCTTTATCAGCGCTTTCTGTTTAGCGCTGATAAAGGGCAGCGCTTCCCTTGCCCTGTTTTGTGGTAGTGCAAAAAACACACAAACTGAACACCACAGATCATTAGAACCCTCATCGGTGAACATCATCAAAGGAGATAGTAGCACCACCACCGTAGAAACCCAAAACGGATCAACACAAACCATCAAAACCATGAAGTTAAAGCCACTCCACAATCCATCATGAAGATCAAGCTCTTCGGGAGCCTAGGGAGAGAGATGAAGTCGCCACAGAGAAGCGTCTCCTGAAACACCATGAACTGCTCGAACTTCACATCCCAAAACTCCTTGAGAACCACTGTGCAAATCCGATTGGGAGAAGATTGGTGAAAACTAGGAGCCAGAGTAGAGTATGGAGCAGACAAATGCCTCAATAGTGAGATGCGACTACCGCTATGACTACTGAACCCTGCCTTCAGAACAACCACCAGGCAAAGAACACCAGTAAACCAACATCCACAGAATAACACCGCACAAAACCATTCAAAACAAAGAAAACCAAAAAAAACAAGGAAACGTCTTCGTCATCGACAACACCGCCATCAAGAAAAACCATTCACTGAACCGCAAGCCAAGGATGATGGTGCTGCATCAACCTCCAAAGGAGGTCAGTGCCAGAATAAAGACGAATGCTGGTGGAAGTCGTCGCCAAAAACCCTATCTCTGTCTGTACCGAATGCATTCCCCATTCCAAAACGGGAAAATCTGGATCTGGAACGTATGCCTTGGGAGGACGTCGCCTTAAACAACACCGCTGGGGTGAACGCTTGAGGAAGGTGCAACCTTGATCACGCTAAACTGGAATAGACTACATTGAAGGTGCTGCTTAGATCTTTAGCTGGAATGATGCAGCACAACAAGGTTGGAACCATCACGACCTTCAACAACACCAAATCCAAAGAATGTCATCGCACCGAAGCCAAGATCTAGGACCTACATAGGGGAGGGGGAAACCAAATGATGTCCGGCTGAGGGCACCTAAAGAGCCCCCAACTGAGAAACAGTGCACAACGCGAACCCTAGATCGCGATCATGAGTATTTTTCTTATTGAACTCACAGAGTGAAGTTCCCAGATCTTTTGAAGGCAATGAAGAAAGCTGGGAGGCCACAAAGGTGTTTGGACACCAACAGGTATCACCTGCTTGCTGGTGCATAGCCACCGACCAGTCGGTGGTGAAGGCAATAGCCACCCCTTGCTGTAGAAGTCCATTGGCTAGCCGGTGCAAATGGACAGTAGCACCCCTTAGAGGAAATTGTCACTGGCCAGCCGCTAGGAACTCACCGACCATCCGGTGGTTTCAACGGAATTCTGGAGATCTGCAGCAGCCACATGGGGTACCCAGTGGAGGGTACTAGGTTTCCAGTGGAGATGGGACAACAACTCCAATCCAACATTTAATGATGGTCAAAACAACTTAATTTTGGTATTCTTTGGCTTCATTATCCCCAACGAATTCCAAATTGTTCCCGAAGCTTTTTGAGCCTATAAATAGATCACTTGCTGGCTTTGACAACTTAGGTACCCAACAATTCTCCAATGCCAACATGCTGTGATCGCCAAATTGCTCTCAAGTGCTCTCTTTTTCTAAGTGCTCCCCCATCCTATCAAGAGTGTGATCATATTGTAAAAATCTACTCACTCCACATTTTTCTCATTCTCTCATAGTGATTATTTTTTTTAGAGAATCGAGACCATGATAAAACATGATTGCTTCTATTAATCCTATCTTCTTCCTCTTTATTCTATTATAAGTGCTCACTACCTTTGAAGTAAGGGACCCGAGTTTTCTTATCATAACCACTAAAAAGCAAGGGACTATTTTTCTGAGGTTTCTAGCTATACCTGTTAAAAAGCTAGGGTGAATTGTAGTTTATTATTACAACCTAAAAAACAAGAGAATTTTGTTATCTTGGCTACCGTTAAAGTCAATAGGCTTATACATTAAATCCTCGAGCCATTAAAGTGGAGGACGTAGAGCCTCTTATTGAGCTTTTGTCAAACTTCCTTATCAAATTGTGTGTCTTATTTACTTTCCATGTTTTTATTTATTAATAATTTTCATTCATTTAATTAATCAATTCTTTAAACCACCAATACACTTAATCCTTTAATTTGTGATTCGCTCTTTCTTTTATTGTTCCACTTTTGTAAAATAAATAGTTATATCGTTGCACTTTCAACTTTGTTTTGTTTGTTTCAATTGATCTCATTAGTCTTTATAAGATTTTAATTATCTTCAATCTTTCAAAAATATGTTTTCAGTCTTTCTTTTCTTTAACCCATTTTCCTTTGTTTTTTAAAGGACAATTCACCCCCTCCCTTTCATTTTACTCTAATCTGACCTATAAGAACAAACCACATGTCAATTGACACGCGATTTGTTTGAAATGATAAAAAATGTGATTTTTCAATTGATAACTTTTTTTAAATTTAAAAACATGCATTACACTCAAAACTGAACAAATGAGTTTGAATTGTCACGAAACTCTAAAGACAACGATTATTAATTTATTTGAGATAGTAGAAATGAATGATGTGCAAAACCAATGCTGGTAATGCACGTTAGCCAATAAGACAAATTCAAAGTATTTGATTGTGTTGCATCAATTTTGTAGCAATAGAACCAAAGATAGCAACGCATACTGGCTTTCATACATGCCAAAATCCAACTTGCTGCAATTCTATTCCTTCTTAGATTTGGAGAGCGCTTTCCTCCTCTGGCCAAGCATATAACCATACATGTGAGGAGACCCTATAAAGGAAGCAGCTGTAAATGAGATAACATTTCACAAACGAGACACAACTCCTGGAAAATGCATGCTCATCGTGTACCCGGGACATAGATTCCAAGGACAAGAAGAGAAGCGTAGTAGAAATCGAAAGAGAAGTTCAGCTTGTTCGGCATTCTGATGCAGTACATTTCAGAGGCCTGCAACCCAGTCTTCTTTTCAGTGACAGGTTTTCATATCATACACAAAGAGCATCAATTAAGTAAACATAATTTACCAGAATTGGGTTATGTTTGTGAGTTTTTGTGGGTTGGATTGAAATGGTTGCTTAATAGAATGGAATGGAATGAAGTGCAGAGAGCCAAGAATTTTAAGCGTTTGAATGATAAAAAATCACCCTTTTCAACAACAAGGGATAACCCATACAATTAAAGTAGTTCATTCCATTTCATAACTCAATGACACAACCAAATTGAATTATCATTCTATTTTTAATTGGGTTACACGAGTTGGACGGGTCAGGAATGGTTACTCAAAACTGACTCCAATATTATTCATGTCAGATTATTCAATTCGATTGCAACTCGAACCCATTTATATACGACCCAAATCTGTTTAGTGTTGTTGGGTTCAAAATTGCCAACAACACCCAATACGGTTCATGAAAATATTTTTTGCTTTCATTTTCAAAAAATGCATTAAAAAGTGATGGATTGTATAAATGGAAAACGATTTTTCAAAAATGAAAACAAAAACACTAGTCCTTTTGGGGAAAAAAATCGTTTTTATGATTACCTTGATATATGGCAAGGCAATGTATGTTAGACCAACTTCACTGGTAATACCCGTGGGATACAACAACATGAATGTGCTATACCTGGAAGCCATTATTTTAAAGAAGCCATTATAATAACACAAATCACCACCTGTTTGTGCAATGATCCATATAAGAAAGCATGTACCTGAGCCACATGAGCCAGGAAGGGGCAAACCCAAATGCCTCCTTTGTACCAAAGAAAGAGTACCTGATGACCTGTAATATTATGAATCATAGTATGAACATGAACAAGGAAACCACAACGCATTAAATTATTGCATTTAATGGCTGGTGCCATGAATTAAGAAACAAAAATAAAGCCATGGAGAAACATATCACAGCTGCACTTGTTCTCGGCTCAGGGAAATAAATAGGAAGAGAGAGAACCCATAAAACACACACAAGGTAGCTTTTATCACTTATAATTGTATGACAGAAAGGAATGGGTTTTAAATGCCGTTCGGAATAAAATACATCAACAATCATTACCATAAGAAGCCTTATGACAAACAAAAGTTCGCATCCACCTCAAATGGAGATGTTTTTAGGTAAATTTCATCCAATCTTTAAGGCTAGGTTTGGTAGGGGAAAGTCTTTCCACTAGAAAAGACGGGGAGAGGAAATGTGCATGGGGTTAGAGCATCTCAGACCCGAAACACCAAAATGAAATAATACTATTCCAAAATACAGCATGCACAGTAAAATCTTCCTCAACCCATAACATTATTTTTTACACTAAAAAGAATATTTTTTCTATTTTCATTTTTTAAATATAAAAATATATTTAAACACTGATTATAATCAGAGAAACTGAAAAATAAAAAAAAATTGGCTTATATATAGTGCAAAGCCAAATATGGCGTTGCACTGTGCATTATCCCTCAATTAGGGTTGTATTTAGCATGGGCAGACGAAATTTTACTCCATTTTGGAGTTTTTACTTCCAAATGCAGCCTGTTGGAGATGACCATGGCAAGCCAACAGTTAGTTTGGTATAAAAGGAAAATGTGGGATGAAACATGTTAAATAGTATCTATATAATAAAAAAATATAATATAATCTTTATACCATTGTTTAAGGAAACGTGATTTTCTCATCATTCTCCCATTCATTCCTTTGAAACACAGCCTGAATTCATTCTGCTATTTATTCCATCTTCAGGGCCAGATCTGAAATCTGAAAATCTACAAATCCTTTAAAAAGTTGATGGCTTGCAATTTAAGGGACTGCACATAGTAGTAGTAGAATAAGTATGGATTTGATCAAAAGGGCAGATTTTCCAGGGACATGGACATCAATTTCTGCAGAGAAACATCTGACTTCAAAGCTGAAAATACCCTCTACTTTCAGAGTTGAAGGATCACACATAGACAACAAAAATATATGACGAATACAAGATGAAGATAACCTCTTAATAACAAGGGCAAATGACAGTAGAGGACCAAAAGTTGGAATTAATGTAAAGGAAGGACCTCCTTCAATGAAATTCTCACTCAAAACAGTGGACACGAGAAAGAAGCTAAAGCTGTAATTCTCCTTGGATAAAAGTAGCTTGCAATAGAGAACATGAAAAAATCTCAACTGAAGCTTCTAAGAGTACACAATGGATGAAAAACAAGGGACAATCACCTCAGTGATAGACCAGCTGATGACCAAAGAGCTGACAAGAAGATGACTCTGAGTCTGACAATTAGTAGCTTCAATGTCAACAGGCAATCCATAGATTAATGAAGAAGAAAGAGGGGACGAATGGTTTCAAACCTCGGGGAAACTCCATAAGATGCCCCATGTCACAAACAATCTAGATCCAATTTGGGGCAGTGTTGCTGTAATCGGAGATCTCACCAAACCTTTAATTCAAATGGAAATGATGGAATGTTAATTTGGTTGAATTAAACAGAAAGAAACTACAGAGAAATCATAGTTTGAGACTGATGACAAAGAACTCTCACCTACTAAACCATGAATAATCTGGTCCAGATGCAGAAATACAAACCGCACAAAACAATAAACAGGTTACTATGCATGTCGAGAAAGAACGACTACATCAAAAATCATGACATGAAGACTAACAATGAAGATGATTCTGGCGCACCTCTAAAACGGCCGCGGTTTGAGCAAACTGCAGGGGCGCCTCGACTGCATCATAAACGTTTTCATGGCCCGATTCCTTGATTGTCTTCAGAGCTAGATACAGCACCTGAACCCTAAGCCGAAACGGAAGGTAACTTCCAACGTAAGTGACGATATTCGAAAATTAAAATGCATATGGTCGAAACCGATCGAGAACAAGACGGAACTAAAGATTCTGGAAATGCCACTCCACGATACTGAGAAGACAAATCGAAATTACCAGCCGGAGAAGACCGCCCAATTGTAGATAACCAGGTAGCCGCGTCTCAGGAGGGATAAGAAGCCCGCCATCGAACAAGACGGGCAGATCTTGAAACGGGCTGAAGAAGGAAAGCCACAGTCGAAGAAGCCTTAAAAAAACGAGAGAAAGAGTCCCGGAATTGGATGGAAATTTATGGCGAATTAGGTGAGGAGATGAACTATCGTCTTCCCCAGCAGAAATCCCGCGACCTACTTCCCCTGCCGCAGTTACTGCAACTCCGACCCACTGAAATACAGAAAACTTTTATTAGTTTTTTGTTAGCTATATTTATTAATAAAAACATGTACGAAGACCCAAACCGCCTCATAAATTTGCTTGCTTTGCCGCCATGAATGATCGGAAATGACAGCGCACGGTTGCAAGACAAGCGCCACCTCGCCACCCACGGCCTCTCTTTCTCAACCTTACACTGAATCAATTAAGGGTATTATTCTGGTCGCTGACATCGAACTCACTACCGATTGTCGGTGCTGCTGCGCTCTGGAAAATGTCACATATCCCACAGTGGCTGTGAGAGCGAGGGAGCTTGAGGCAGTGATGGCAGTGGCGTCTTCCTGATGAAGCTTTTCGGCTAGGATTTGCATCCTTTTCTTCTTTGTCTGGTCGTCGCTGGATCTGAGGCCAAATTTAGTTACAGTTCGGACACTGACATTAACCACTGCCATGGCCCTTCGCTATCACAATCATCATCAACATCATTACCCTCACCGACCTGCAGCTCTTGCCGGTCTTCTGGTGCTTCTCTTCCCCATTTTCCTGCCTGATCTCTTTGGTCCCTTAGGCCACGCCTCGCCTTCAATGTTCTCGGTATGGCTCGTTGTCCCCTAAACAGACCACTTTTTTGCTACCCATTTCCTGATAATCTTCATTATCGATTATAGTATTTTCTTTTCCTGCAAGTTAAACTCGGATTGCTTTGCACAGGAATGGAATGCTCCTAAGCCTAAACACCCGTCTTTACTCAAGAGTGCTTTACAGCAGCAAAATGTGAGTCGTGTTTTGTTTGACAGCTTATATGTTATTGGATATGAGTCTTCTATATGTCTATCTAAATCTTTTTTTAATAATTTTGTTTCCTTGTAGTCAAATAGTCTGCATTCTGATCTGTGGCTTCCTTTGGCCAATCAAGGATGGAGCCCTTGTGTCAAACGTTTGAAGGACACCAGTAAGTGGCTAGAATGAAGGATCCTTTATCCATGGTGCCCCCCTTGCTTTCCCTGGCTACGTGTTCTTTCCATTTATTGTGTTTAGAAGCTCTTTATAATCAACAAATTAGCATTAAAACACATACTAATTCATATATTTTGCCTCTGTTATTTTTCTGATTACTATTATTCATGTCAACCAGCATTGCCTGAGAAGTCTCAGGGTTTTGTTCAGGTCTTTCTTGATGGTGGATTGAATCAGCAGAGAATGGGGGTATGTAATTGAAGATCTCAATGTTGTTTGACTTACAAGTAAACCAAAATATTGAAAATTATTAATTATGGGCCTCTCAAGGGTTAGCCTGTTCTTGTATTACGCTGTATGCAGATATGCGATGCTGTTGCTGTTGTGAAAATTCTTAATGCAACCCTGGTAATCCCGCATTTTGAAGTGAATCCTGTTTGGAAGGATCCAAGGTACTTGATCCTTGGGAAGTATTTACTTGTCCTCTTTTGTTCGTTTTGGCCCTGTTTTGTTCACCTCATTATTGAAATGGAACGGAATAGGATAGAATGAGGTTGGATGAAAAGGAATCATATAAATCATTATTATGTTTGGTGCATAAAGAATGAAAGATGACAAATTTTGATAAACCATTTGGTCAGGTAATATAAACGTGAGAATGAAAGTTGTTAATAAAAAAGTCACAATTGTCCATATTAAGAGTGTTATTTTTTTATTTTTATTTTGTTATATTTGTGATGACAATTTAGTCCTCAAGATTTCGTAAAATGTGGCGGTCATCAGGGCTCCCATAGATATCCACATTCCCAGAATTTAACATATCAAACATTAAACATGTAAAATATCATTGGAATGGCCATTTTCTTGCACTAGATTTCTTGAATTAAACAGGGCCTTACTGACTCTGAATCCTGCAGATAAATTAATTGGCAATGGTCTGAAGATTTGCTTTTTCTGTGTGTTTGTGTGTGTGCATTGCAGCTCTTTCATGGATATTTTTGATGTCGATCACTTTATTGATGTTCTGAAGGATGATGTATCTATAGTTAAGGACTTGACTCCTGAATACTCCTGGAGCACAAGAGAGTATTATGCCACTGGTATTCGAGCTACCAGGATTAAAACTGCACCTGTCCATGCTTCTGCTAACTGGTATTTGGAGAATATCTTGCCTGTTTTGCAGAGGTCGGTGAACGCTGGACCTTTTCCTTGATGTCCAACGTCAAATATTTCTTTTAATGTTCTTTTATCTATCTATCTATTTATCTTTTAAGTGCTTTTGGGAAAAAAAAATACAGCATAATGAATGGTTAACAATGGACTTCAATTGGCTCCCGTTTTTCCTATATGAATTGATTGGACATGCCCAACCTAGCTATAAAAAGAACACATTTTTATTCTGACTGTAATGTTCTATACATGTTCTAGCTATGGGATTGTTGCAATTGCCCCATTCTCTCATCGTTTGGCTTTTGACGACATGCCTATGAGCATCCAACATCTCCGGTGCAAAGTCAATTTTGAAGCACTGAATTTTGTTCCTCACATCAGAGCACTCGGTGATGCTCTTGTAAGCCGATTGCGAAATCCTGGCCATTCGAATGGGGCTCATAGTTCTGAGCACCTTCAAGGAAGCAGTGGAAAGTTTGTCGTGCTACACCTTCGGTTTGATAAGGTTGGGTACATGTGCTACTAGTTTTCATGATTCATTTGGGGCTTCTAGAACATTTCGAGAGTCATCTAGTCAAGAACTGATGCCTCCAAATTGACAGCATGTATTTTGATACAGACTAGAATCAACCCAAGGAGAATATTATTGGGTTTGACAAAAATATGAATCCAAGTTATTTTTCAAATTAGATCAGTCCATGCTTCTTGACAAATAACTCACTGGTGGGTCCCAACTCATTTACATCAAAAAACGAATTATCCACATATGGTTAGGGAATGAGATTTGTGGAAATAAATGCCCTCTGAAAGATGACATTGGAAAATGGAGTAATCAGGAGAAAATCGCTATTTTGGAGTTAGTGATCATTAGCTTGCATGAGAAAGTGGTTTTTATGTTTTTTTTTTGTGACTTTTGAGTACTTCCATGTCTTGTAACTTGTGGAGGGTCATTTTTCTCTATTTCTTTTTGGTTTTTTAATGTCTTTTTCATTCTTTGTAATGATTAGACTTTAATCCTACAAATTTTGGAGTTTTCTCTTGCATATCTCTATTTGCTTTAGCCTTTACCTTGGCCAGGAATTGGTCGTGCTTTTCCCTTCCTGGTGAGTTTGTCTTTAAGCTTAGAGAAATCTTGGTGGGTGGCATTTCATTTAAGCCTTGGTCATTTGGCTACTATCGCACCAACGCTCACATTCTTCAACTTACTCGCTTCATTCTTCCATCGACGCATCATATTTGTTTTTTGCCTCATGCCTTCTTTCATTCATGATATGGTATTTGGATACTCATTTTCAAGCATTATTTAGGTTGCGTTTGATGATGCTTGTTAAAAAGTGCTTATAGTGCTTACCACTTATGATAAGTGATTATGTGTAAGTGTTTCTAGATTTTTATTTATGATCCACTTGACATTATTTATTGAAAACTATTTAATGCACTTATCACTTAAGTTATTTAAAAAAATAAGGGTTGTTTGTTCTGTTTCTAAAAAAACCGATGCATCATTGGTAGAAAACAATGAGTAAGTTGAGGGAGTAGATGTTGTGAAAATTAGAAACAACCAAGGATTAAAGGCAATGATGCGTCGTCGGAAGAAAATAACGAGTAAATCGAGGGAGTAGATGTTGATGTGAAAAATAGTCGAATAACAAAGCTTTGAAGGCTATCCGTCAAGGTTTCTTCAAGCCTAAAGGCAAGATCATCAACTTATGGAGATGCACCACCAATTCCGAGTAATGAAATTGATAAGACCCGCACCATCAGTGACACTAGAACAAACAACTTTGCATGTATAAATGAGGAAACCAGAAGCAGTATTTCAAGTAGTTGCAAAAGAAGAAACGAGGAAGGATAAGGATGGATAATGGAGAAGTCAGGAGGCACCTAGCACTCCAGCCCAAGCCTCACGGTCGATCCGCCTAATCAGGCTCAACATTGTTCTCTTCGCCTCCTACTCTAGCTCTCCAACCGCCTTTATATAACAGCCTCCCTAACAACATGTGCCCCCCCAACATATTCCCCTTATTATTCCCCAGCATATTCCCCCTTAACCACTCATGTTGGCTTGCATATTCCCTTTGACCCAAGTACCTAACACTGCCGCACCCTTGAAAATTGTCTTGTCCTCAAGGTGAGATATTGGCTAAAGCAATAACAAAAGTTGCCTGACCTTCATATTCTTCAAAATCCAATCTGCCCATTACAAGGGGTGTAAGAAGGGCATTTAAAACATCCAAAATGAAAAAAAAACAGCCCACATAAGTTACAAGGCATTAAATCCTCTTAATGACACAAAACACATTAAAAACACATTCCCCCATGTTTTTAAATGAGCCCGCTATTTTCATCATTAATGATGCATTAAAGCCTCTTAATGGCACAAAAAATATAAAAAGAACCCACTCTCCCATGTGAGTAAGTGAGGCCCCTTTAAATTCTAGCCATTTTCACCGTTAATGGTGCATTTCCTCATGTCTTCTCTCCCTATAAATGCACTTAAACGAATTCTCCTTTACTTACCATGTGGATGCTTCATTTATTTTCCCAATAAAGTAAATTGTCTCCCACCAATGAATTGGATGTCAAGAAAAATGTGCTGGTCCGATTTGAATTAAAAATTGGCTTAATTTTTTTTATCAAGCCCAAAGTCATTCTCCATGTTTTGGTTCTAGTCCATATCATTTCTTCCCTATTGGAGAGGTTTTTTTCTCACATCCGCCGCATCTTTTCTTATGGAATGTTGCTAAAACTCCTCCAATGTCATTTGGTAAACCGTTCAAGTGCTTTGAACGGCCTTCAGCTCACAGTGCCAGTTTACTCTTCATTTTCAATGGAAATCTCTCCTTTCACAAGTGGATCCATTCTGTCTCCAAGTTGAAAAATGGTTCATTTTCAATGCTTGTTGGCTCGCATCTTTTGTGCCTTATTTGACTTTTCTATTTGAGCACGAACAGATTCATGAAACTTCTTTATGTGCTTCGCCTTCTCCTCCGCATCAATATTCATCTGAAATCACGAGGTAAAGAGCACAATTCCATAGGGTTAAAAGGATTGATTCCATAAACCACTTCAAGTTGAGAATGTTGAGTGGTAGCACTTGAAGATCTGTCATATGCAAATTCAGCTTAGGGAAGTTGCAAATTCCAATCCCTATGTTCTTGTTTATCAATGTTCTTAGAATGGCGTCCAATGCTTGGTTGGTGACTTTTGTTTGCCTATCAGTTCGAGGGTGATGAGAAGTACTATAAAAAAATTTTCTCCAAAATTTTCCCATAATGTCCTCTAGAAATGACTGAGAAACTTAGTATCCATATCTAAAACAATATTTTGAGGAATTTCATATTGGAAAATAATCTCTTTAAAAAACAATTTTCTCACCTCTTATTGCAAGGTAAACGAGTCATGTTTGAAAAACAATCAACAACAACCATTATTTTATCTTTATCTCGCCGTGTCCTCGATAAATCCTCAATGAAATTCATGCTAAGATCCTCCCATGGTTTCTTCAGAATAGGTAATGGGATGTAAAAACCAGGCTTGAAATGGTTTTTGTCCCTTTGACATGTCTCACATCTTGAAAGAATTGTTTGAACATTAGCTTGCATTCTAGGCTAATAGAATCACTCCAAAATTTTCAATGTTTTATGGATGTCAAAGTGGCGAACGAGTCCTTCTTCATGAGTTTCTTGAACAGGCAAGTCCATGTAACTCCCTTTTGGAACACACAACTTGAACATGAACAAATTAATCTTCCGCAACTCTATTTTGACTTTGGATCAGAATAGAATTCATCTTCATATCATCATTTTCATATTATATTGATAATCTTCTTTTATTAACTGAAATTCAAGAATTCGTGTATCTAAAATAGTAAGTAATGCATACCTTTGGGATAAGGCATTTGTTACAGTGTTGTCTCGCCCCTTCTTGTACTTTGACGCAAATGAAAATGATTGCAAGATTACTACCCACTTTACATGCCTCAAATTTAGCTTGTGTTGACCATTGATAAATCCCAATGCCTGATGACCAAAATGAAGAACGAACTATTTTGGTCTTTTTGCCTTATTTGCCTTTTGATTCCTTGGGAACCAATTTCAGTGGAATGATTTGCAATGTCTTTAATGGAGCAAGTGTTATATTCTTTTCGTTGGATCTGAAAGAATATGTATTCTTCCTTCCATCATATTTCGCATCTCTATCAATCTATCATGGCCTCTCAAACAACAAGTGGCATGTATCCATAGGAATAATATTGCATAATACTTCATCAGCGTAATTCTTTCCAATAGAAAAAGAAATAAGAACCTGTTTGTTGACTTGTAGTGTGTCATCATTATTGAGCTATTGCAGCTTGTATGATTGAGTATGATTTTGAGTTGAAAGATTCAATTTCTCCACTAATGTTGTTGAAGCAACATTCACACAACTTCTGCTATCAATGATCATCACCCATTTTCATTGATTTAGGGTGCAATGAGTTTGGAACAAGTTTTCACGTTGGTTCTCTTCCAAGCAAATTTGAGCTTGCAAAACCTTTCGTAGCACGACCATATTTCCCATATCAGCATCTTCTACAATTTCATCTTGATTTTTAGATTCATCACCATCATGAACACCATCTTTGATGGCCCTTCCAATATCTTCAATCTCTTCGATGTTAACAATTTGACTGTTGGGGAAATTAGCTTGAAATTAACCACACCCATGACATTTGTAACACTTCCGATTCCCATGCTCAAAGGAATTTTATTTTTCTTTTGGTGGTTCTACCATCTTTTCTATTCCTTTGTCAAGTATGTTGTTCTTTCCCGAATCTCTTTTAACACCTACAGATTTAGAAGAAGTACCTTTGTAAAAAGAAGTACCTCTATTATAGCTCTCGAGTGTTGGTGCCCTTGATGCGCGCCTTTGCTTCTCCACTTTAATAGTCAGCTTGTAAACATCTTCAAGTTAACAGTACGGTTGTAATTCCACCAAACATGCAATATTTTAATTTAATCCACCAAAGAACATTGCAATGGTTTTCTCCTTGTATTCCGGAATCTTACTTTCACCATTAAATGATCGAATTCTCGAATGTATTTGTTGAAGTCTGCATCCCACATCGGACTTAAGGTCTGGTGTGGTCTTAATTATTCATTATAAAAGCACCCCAAGGGCTCCTTTAGAGAGAACACCTTGGGGGTTCAGTTTCTCCTATTTTTTCATTCTACATGGTATCGGAGGGAACTTAATCTCGACACCCCCTCCCATTTTTTTCCGCTCTAGGGTTTCTCAATAATTTTTCCCCCATGGGGGGCGGCGGCCTCCATGGCCTATGAGCCCTAAGTATTTCTCGTCCGCCCCCTGTGGTGGTCCTTAATCCCGCCTGAGCGGATCAATCCCGACGACTCCATCCCGTCGGAGCCCTTCCCCGTGGCACGCGACGGCCCTCCTGCATCTCTGCCCGGGGGACCTCTTCACGTCACGACACCTCTCCTGCTGCGATTCCGGCGGAACCCTCCTGCGCGTGACTCCTGCCCCGCATCTCTCCTCGTTCGACGCCCTCGTCCAGGCAACCTACTCCGGCGGTTTCCGCATCTGCTCCCGCGACGACCTCCCTCTCCAGGTGACCCTCCCACGGATCGGCCTCCTCCCGATGCGGCCTTTCCTCCCGCGATGGACGCGACGGCCAACGGATCTCCTCCCGTCTCTCTAACGGCGCTCCAAACTCCCTCCCGGCGATCCCGAGCGGGATTCCTCCCCGACGGCGTCTCGCCCCCCCCTCGCTCCAGCGCGACGGTCCCATCCCGGCAGATCGTTGCTGCCCTCCGGCTCCCGGCTCCCTGCGCTGTCGCGACTCATCCCGGCACCCACGTCCCGGCGCGATCAGCCCGCGGCCCGCCTCTTGGTCTCTGCCGGCCTTCTCCCCATGTCCCGCCCTCCCGCGGCTCCTCCTGTCCGCGGCCCTGCGGCTCCTCTGCGGCAGTCCCAACGACGCTCCCGTCTCCCACTTTCCAGCGGCTCTCCCCTGCTCGCCGCAAGCCTACCTGCTGCCGCGCCTCCTTGTTGCCCCCCTGCGATGGCCTCCTGGGCACCGCAGTGGTGCACCAGAACCGAAGCTCCCTCCATGTCGGCCTCCTCCTGCGGCAGCCCCCGCCTCCTTGCCGGCATCCTCCTGCAGCAGCCCCCACCTCCTTGGCCTCCTCCTGTGACAACGCTGCCTCCTCGCCGGCAACTCCTGTGGAATCCCCGCCTCCCGTCGCCGGCATCTCCCGATGACTCCCGGCAGCCGCATCCCTGTCCGCCGGTACGCCCTTGCGCTGGCGCAGTACTTCGACCGCCTCGGACCGGGCCCTTTGGCGCCGGCACGTCTTCGCACTTCCTCCACCGTGGCGCAGCAGCTCGACCACCTTGGATTCGGGCCCTTTGGCGCCGCCAGATCCCGCAACACTTCTACGGAATCCCCGCCTCCCGTCACCGGCCCCGCAAGTGCGGCTTTTCCGGTGCTAGTGTGGATTTCCCGGCGTCTCATCGACCGGCCCCACTAGTGCGGCATTCCTGGCGCTCCGTCTACAGGCCTGGTCTATGTGGTTTTTCTGTTACGTCCGCGACGACTTCATCCATCCATCATCCAGAAGGGGGAGCTACGATCGTGAGGGGGAGCGGCAGCCTTGAAGCTTTATCTTTTGTACTGTTTCGTTTATTTCTTCTTGTTTTGTAATCAAGTTGGGTCTGTCCAGCTTGAGGGAGAGTGTTTGCAGCGTCTATTTCTTGCTTTACTTTTCTTTATGTATCCAAGTTAGGTACACCTAGCTTGAGGGGGAGTGTTGGAGTCTACATCCCACATCGGACTTGAGGTCCGGTGTGGTCTTAATTATTCATTATAAAAGCACCCCAAGGGCTCCTTTAGAGAGAACACCTTGGGGGTTCAGTTTCTCCTATTTTTCCATTCTACAGTATTTTTCCAAAAATTTATCTCGACGCAAACTATGCATTCATTAATAGCGGTCTTATAATTTTCTTGCAAAAATCATCTTCTCTAGTGCTTTTTCAAGTTCTCTCATGACCGTACCTTGTCTCTCCCATCATGTTTATGCCGCTTTAGATTTTTCCACCAAAAAGATGGATATGGTGAGTCATTTTCTAAATGACGTCTTCTGGATCCATGTTTTGATGAATCACAACACACTAATTGTTTTACTAATGCTGACTTGAAGTTTGCCTCAGTCATGTTTGTATAGAAATTCACCATTTGGATTATCTCGTTCCAACTCTCATATCTTCCAAACTATGTTCATTTTGAAATATTACGAAGCATCACCTGAACAAAGACAAACGAATGGTCTCTTCTGATGATCATCCAAAAGCGTTAGATGGCAGCCGGCATGACTGAAAATTTCAGAAAGTTTGTTACAGCCGATGTCTTTAAATAGGAGACAAAGCTCAAAGCTGAAGTATGAGATTACAACTGCAGTTCACAATCTCTGTTATTGAACATGAGAGCTTTTTGCTTCTGTTTTGTTTCACATGTGTCTAAGTGTCTCTGTTTGTGAGTTTATTATAAAGGCACTATACTTTTCTTTTGTAATCGTTTGCATACTCTGCCGATCCTAGTTGATCAAAGAAGTCTTGGGGTAAGAACTTGCTGCTGTCGATCTTAGATTGACAAAGCTTCGGGGATATGAGCTTGTGCTTCCGATCTTTTGATCGAAGAGGTTCCATTTCAGAACTTTCTGTATGTATCCAGAGCAGGGATTTGATCCTTCTACCACTTTGGGTTAAAAGTGAAGAGATTCTGGGGATAGAAATTTGTATATCCTTTCTTAATAATAGTTTAGGTGTCTTCTGGATTGTTCATCTGAAACCCCATTGCATTGTTTTAATACTCAGTACCTTGTTAAAACTTCATAATTTCTCTTGTTTAGTTTTAATTCATAATATCTTAATCTTCCACATTGTTTTTTATATTTCCGCTGTGTTAATATACCTGATTATTTTAAGTTCTGTATTGCTTATAGTTCAAAGTGACAATACATAGTCCATCTGAACTATATTGGTTTAAGAGGTAATTTGTTAGTAAGATTTTTTAAATCTTCAATTCACCCTCTCTTGAAGTTGCCTATTTGGGATAACAACATTGTCTTAAAATCTCAAAATTGCTACCTTGCACTTCTTCTCATTCAAATAGTTTTTAAGGCCCTATTTGATACCGGGGGAAACATGGATTGGGGAGAGAAAATGAAGAGGGAATATGATAGGACAGTCGGTCCTAATTCGAATTGAAATACAAGAATCCAAGAGAAAACCGGAATTTGGCAAGAATCGAATGTATCACTATGATTGTTTAGCAGCGGATAAATCTGTTCTATAAGCATCTACGGAGGAAGAAGAGAAATAGAGGAAGAATCTCTCCGGAGTTCTACACCCAGGAGCTAAGGCTGAAACCTCCAAACAACCTAAGTTGGGCCAGACTGATCGAATGCCCCCTCCCTCCAGACAAAACAAAAAGATATAAAGCTGCAACATACAGCAGGACTATTTACAATACTACCCTTGAACGCTATCACTAAATTACCCCTGCTCGTTATTAACCTTCTCTCTCCTCCTGGAATAAGTCTTCAAGACAGGAACACTGACAGCTTTATCATCCTTTTCCACTTGGAGAACCACCTTGTCCTCAAGGTGGAAGAATCGAAATTGAACCTGTAACAAGGTGGCATTTTCCCAAGTAGCTTCTTTCGGAGGACAACCACACCATTGGACCAACCAAGAAAGCATGGAACCGAAGCCCTGAGACGCTAAAACTGCTTCAGGCAAAACGTGAATATCTTCACCTTCAGTAAAACATTTTGGAAGGTCGGCCAAAGGAGGATCACCAATAGCTAGTTTGAGTTGAGAAACATAAAATATTGGATGAAGGCAATTGTGTGGTGGAAGTTCAAGCCGGTAAGTAGCGCTGCCCACCTTCTCAACAACATGAAAAGTGCCATAAAATCGAGCAGCAAGTTTAGGGCAGACTTTAGAAGAAGTGAAAATGGTTCGTGGAGCCCGAAGTTTATTGATTACAGAGTCCCCGACATGAATCTGCACCGTGCGGTGTTTCTGATTAGCAGAGCATTGCATGGATTACTGAGCACGCTGTAAATGAACCCTCAACTAAGACGACATTTCATCGCGTTCAACCAAAGCAGTGGCAAGAGGTTCAACAACAGTCTCGCCATTAGTATAATGAACCAAAGAGGGTGGAAGGCGACATAAACAATTTCAAAAGGGCCTTTACTAGCATAAACATGAAAACAAGTGTTGTAAGAAAACTCGGCCCACGCTACCCAAACAAGCAACTACTTGGGTCCGTCGGAAGAAAAACAACCCAAAAAAGTTTCAGTATTGTGGTTAACAACCACGATCTGACTATCAGATTGAGGATGATAAGAATAATTCATCCGGAACTTAGTCCCATGTAACCAAAATAATTCCTTCCAAAAAAAAACCAGTAAACAAGGGATCGCGATCACTCACAATGGTGTTGGGAGCGCCATGTAAATGAGTTATTTCCTTCATGAACAAGCGAGCGACAATCTTGGTAGTAGGCATTAAATGTGCAATATTTGGAAAGACAATCCACCACGACCAGAATTGTTTCAAAACCCTGAGATTTTGGAAGGCCAAAAATAAAGTTCATAGAAACCTCCTCCCAAACGAGGTCGGGAAGAGAAAGGGGTTGCAGCAAGCCCGCATGGCGAAGAGTGTTGTACTTGTGTTGCTGGCACACATCACATTCGCAGAAAAACTTCAAAACAGACTGAGTCATGCCTTGCCAGTACAAACCAGGGGCCAACATTTTAGCGAAGAGTGTTATTTCCTTCCAGCCTCTTGCTACTCTCTTGGATCAACCCATAAAAGAGTTAGCCCTCTATTAATGATATGTTCTCAACGGAAGCGGGAAGTAGACTCATAAGGGCGGAATTGAACAAGTAAAAACAACAAAATAACGACCACCCCACCGTTATGTGAAGAATATCACAAGGTTTAGTTTGAATAAATTCATATCTTGAGGCAACGATATCAACGTGATATGAAGGAGAACATAATAAGAGAAGAAGAAGAACTTTTATTAAAAACTAAGGTGATTCGAACAACTTACACGAGAAAGAAGAACGTTACAAAGACAAATCGGCATAATAACATTACAATGAAAACAAAGCTCCAAGATGATCAACTCCTTCACTACCGCTGCCTTAAATAGGCATTTCAAGAGGCATGGGTCAAACTCCCAACAGTACAAAGTATCCCACTTGAGTATGGTAGGCCTAGGGTGGTGGAAAGTAAGGGAGAGTGGACTTCTTCATCCTTGACCCGAAGTGGTAGCCAACTTGCATCCACCGAACAGAGGCGCTGAAATGAACTTCTAGATGGACTAATTTGTGTGGGCCATAGAAGAATAAAATGGAGCCCCAAATGTATCCTAACAGCCTGTAAAATTTCAGCCCAAATGGAATTTTGGTTTGCGAGATATGATCGAAATGGTGAAATGTTTTTTTGGGCCACAAAATCTGGCCCAAAATTTTATCTTCAACTTGGGCCACCTAGAACTCCATTAAAACATTCGAATTAGCTCTTGTCACTGTTGGATGAAATGTTCCCCTTGATATCTTCTATCTTCAGTTCAATTTTCAGAATTATTGAGCTTGGATCTTGATCGCTACAGTAGTTTTATTGGGCTGCAGTCCAGTTCACTTCGCCCAGAATGTTCTTAGTTCAAGGCTCACTTTGGTGGTCTTTCAATGTGAATCTTCAAGTACTCCAAAAGTATGAATTGTCCCCAATGTAATGATAAACCTGAAAATTAAATATGAAAATAAAATCAAGATCATTGAGTATTTTATATGGTGTTAAAAAATGTACCATGTAATAGTGCATTTTAAGGACTTACAATCATAATGTGAAATGATGCTCAAAGTGTGAAATGCACTAAAATGGTTTTTATGAATAACGAAACACTATTAACAATGAATATTAGACTCATTTAGTGGCTAATCACCCCCAATGAGAGAAGTATGATAATAATGCAACAAAGTAGGAATCAAAGAAGTTGTCATTGAAAGCACCAGTCAGCCTTTAAAAAACAATATACCATTATGGAGAGAGAAACCGGGTGGAGGTGTGGAACCGCGCTACACCTCCTGCTTCATCTGTGAAGTATCCACCCAAAATGGTTCAGAAACTTCCAGCCGAAGAGATTTTTCCAGAATCACTCGAGACAAAGCATCCGCGACACAATTAACTCGACCCGGTCGATAGACAACATCAAAGTCAAAGCCCAACAACTTGTCATGTCAACACTGTTGATCCCTAGAAGAAATGCGTTAGCTCAACAAATGTTTAAGACTTTTGTGGGACCCAGTTATGTGTATTTTGGAGAGTCCCACATTGGTTTGTTCAGTCTTGTATTCCTTTTCCTCTATCTATAAATAAGGGGTTCCGCCTCTTATTGAGGTAAGAAGTACGGTTCTATATGGTATCAAAGGAGGTGTAAACCCTTCCCTACCGTGTTTTTTCCTCTCTGCCCCAATTTTTTTCCCTTTCCGCTGCACACAACTTCTGCGATGCCCCCTGTGCGACGACTCGTTACGAGCCCCCCCTACGCGGCGACCTTCCTCGCCGCCCTACCTGCACGACGACTCCTATGTGACAGCTCCCCTCCTAGCCCTACCTTCTCCATCCTCTCCCTCAGAGAAAAATAACCCTACGATCCCCCCATAGGGGGCGGCGACTCGGACAAAGGCTCATTTTCGTCGGCCGCCCCCCACCCTCATGACACTCTCCTCCGTCTCGACGCTCTCCTATGTCCCGACACCCTCCTCCACCATCGCGGCACCCTCTTCCCTGCGCAATGGCACCCACTGTGCGACGACCCTCCTTGTGCAACGGGGCACCCTCGCGCGTCTCTTCTTCCTCTGCGGGAGCCCCACCATCAGTTGCCGTCCCTGCACTCCCAAGCGGCACCTCTGGACGCAGCTCCCCTCCTTCGCGACAACCCTCGACGACGCGCCACCCCTCCACCCAGCTCGATGATGCTCCTTCATCTCCCAACCCCTCCATCGCCCCTCCCTACGTGTCTCCCTCCCTGCGTGACATCCCCCCACCTTTCGCCTCCCTCCCTTCGTGACACCCCCCCTGCGCATCGGCCCTCCCTGCACAACAGTCCCCCTTGTGCGTCTGACCTTCTCCTTGCATGAAACCCTGTCGTTGCTACTTCCTTAGAAGGCGCCACAACTGACGCGCGACTTCCCCCCCTCAACCTCGGCCACCTGCTGAACGCATATAGCGCTCCAAATCCCGACCTCCCGGCGCCCCTGCTCACCTATGACGTCTCTCTACGGCGTCACGCCGTCGTCAAACTGCGCTCACGGTTTCCACCTACCATTGGTGCAGCCCTGCCTTTCCTGCTGAGGCCAGATTTCCCATCTCTGGCTATCTCTGTTGGGTTCCTCACTCCGCCTCTACTATTGTCTCGCCACACTCTTGCGGGTGTATCTGCCAGCCATCCGATTTGTGTCCGACTGCGTGCTGTTCTTGCACGCTTTGCTGTTATTGAGCCAGCTATTTCTGCTGAGTGGGTTCTTGTAGCCTCTTCCCCATCTCCTTCCAGACATGACAACATCCTCTCCATCATCCAATATCCATCAAAACCCAGAACTCTCGTTGGTCGAGATTGCGCTTATACACTCTTATCGGGCTGCGTTGCCACCTGCCTCCTCTTCAACCTCTATTGCTCAGACTATTGGCCCTACCGCTTGAGTATCTCATCTACCGACAACTTAGATGCTTAATTATGGTGTTTCTAATCATCTCACAAGTAATGCAAGTATGCTTACTATCTATCATCCGTATACCGGTGTCGTTGCAATTACTGTTGTTGATGTATCTACAATCCTTATTGCATGATTTGAGACATACTTCTTGACTCCTATTCGTCTGGCTTTAGTGGCTCATGTTTCTCGCAGTCCTTTTAATCTTCTCTCCATCAGTAAAATCACAAAGGACTTAAATTGTGTTGCTATTTTTACATCTTCTGGTATTGTTTTTCAGGAGCGGTCAACGAATCGGGAGTTTGGTCGAGGTCGTCTTAGTGATGGGGTGTACATGTTCGATACCCCACCATCCCTTGGTTTCTCATCCACCTCTGCTCTTTCTCTCAACCTACATTTTCACCATAGTCATCCACCGACTTTAGTCTTACATAAGTTTTGCCCCCCATTTCAGTCCACACATTTCTTTCCCTTGTAAATCCTGTAAGTTTACTAAACATCATCGGGCGACTTATGTTCCTCGTTTGGTGACGCGTGTGACTAATCCTTTCGATTTAGTTCATTCTGATGTATGGTGTCCCTGTAGGGTTCTCAGTCAGTTAGGGTATCATTATTATGTATCATTTATTGATGACTTTTCTCGGATGACATGTCTATATCTCCTTCGTGACCGTTAAGAGGTGTGTGATATTTTCAAAAAAATTTACCATGAAATTCACACTCAATTCTCTCAGCCTATGAAATGTCTACGTTCGGACAATGGTTGAGAATATCTATCTTCTTCTATTCAGCAATTTCTCAAAGATCACGGTGTCCTCCATCAAACATTCTGCCCCGATACCCCTCAATAGAATTGTGTGGTCGAGTGTAAATATTTTCATATTTTGAAAACTGCTTGGGCCTTATTATTTTACATGCAACTGCCTCTTCCTTTTTGGGGGATGCTATTCTGACTGCCACATATCTTATCAATTGTCTTCCTTCTTCTATCCTTCAGGGGGAGAGTCTGTTTTCGGTTTTGTTCCCCTCTTTTCATCCTCACCCTCTTCCTCTTCATGTGTTTGAGTGTCATTGTTATATTCGTGACACTCGTTCTCGTCTCTCTAAATTTTCTCAAAGGCCTTGTGTTGCATCTTTCTGGGCTACTCTCATACCCAACGTGACTACCGTTTCTCTCCTGACTTTGGATGTTATATTATTTCCGCTGATGTCTCATTCATTGAGAACTCTTCATTATTATCCTCTTCACCCTCTTTCCATCCTGACACCACCATCGATAATTGTCTTCCTCTCACCATCCACCCACCTCTGCCTCTGTTGACCCGATCAGATGATCTTCGCTTTGGCTCTGTCTACCCTTGTCGTCCAACGAACATGCCCCCTGCCCAGACTGCGGACACCATTTCCCCAACGTCGGTCTTCACTCCTGCTACGGGCATCGATGACTTGCCTATTGCATTGCGGAAAAGTACTCGCTCTTGCCAGAATAATTCTCTCTACACAACTTTATACAAAGGCTTCTCTGCTCTGGAGATGATATATGTTCCTCGTACGATTGTTGAAGTTAAATCCCACCCTGGTTGGCTTCAAGGAATGCGGGATGAATTACAGGCCTTGGATGACAATCACACCTGGGATTCGGTCCCCCTTATGGCAGGTAAACAGGTGGTTAGAAGCAAATGGATTCATTCAGTCCGTCTAAATGCCGATGGTACTCTTCATCGCCTTAAAACCCTTCTCGTGGAAAATGGCTTCTCTTAGACATATGGTGTTGATTACCTTCTCTTCGGTTTTGCTAAAATGGTCTCTGTTCAATTATTTATATCTCTCGCAGCTGCTCATAATTGGTATCTTCATCAACTTGATGTCATGAATGTGTTTCTCCATGGTTTTCTTGAAGAGTAAATATATCTGCAACAACCTCTTGACTTCCTTGCCTTAGGGACCGTTTCTCATGTCTGTCGGCTTCATCGGTTTCTTTATGGGCTCAAGCAGTCTCCTTGTGCGTGGTTTGACAGATTTTGCACCGTTATTACTACCTTTGGTCTATCTCAGAATATGAAAGATCACACTATTTTCTATCGAAAAACGTCCTCTGACTGCATCATGTTGGTTGTGTATGTTGATGATATCATTATTACTGGTAGCGATTCACATGACATTACCCATCTCAAAGCTTATCTTCAACAACAGTTTCATACCAAAGACCTGGTCCTTTGGCATATTTTATTGGCATTGAAGTCTCTCGTTTTTCAACCAGCATCTTCATTTCACAACAAAAATATGAATTGGATATCTTGCAAGGATATTGGCTCGTGTCCAACAATTGTCGTTAACACTCCTCTTGAACCAGGGGAACGGTCCCTTCATGCTGCCATTGACCCATATTCTCTTCTAGATAAGTATCGTTGTCTTGTGGGAAAACTCTAATATCTTACCATGACTCGTTCGGATATTGTTTGCACCGTCAACAAGGTCAGTCAATTCATGGAACATCCGAAAAAATCTCAACAGGACGTTGTCCTTCATATTGTCAAATACATTAAGAAAGACTCTGCCCATGGTCTTCGGTATTCATATCACGATCATCTGGACATTGAGATCTTCTATGATGCCGACTACGCTGACTGTTTATCTACCCGAAAGTCTATTTCTGGGTTTGCGGTTTTCTTAGCTGGCAACTTAATTTCTTGGCGAAGCAATTTTTTTTTTGTTATATCCAGATCTAGTGCTGAATCTGAATACCGTGCGATGGTCACGATCACTACTGAAATTCTATGGCTTCGTCACCTTCTTCGTGAAATTGGTTTCCCGCCACAGAATTCTGCTCATATTTGGTGTGATAATCAGACGACCACGAATATTGATTCTAATCCAGTTTTTCATGAATGCATGAAGCATATTGATATTGACTGACACTTTCTTCGCCATCACGTGGAGCAAAAACAGGTCAACTTTAGCTACATTCCAACAACTCATCAGCTTGCCGATATCTTCATTAAAGGTTTTCCGGGAGCTCGATTGGATTCTCTATGCACCAAGCTGGACATCCATAGTATTCAAAACCCAGCTTGAGGGGGAGTGGGTTCGGTCTTTGTGTTTTCCTCTCTCTTTGTTTTTTGTTTGCGGGAATCTTCTTCCAACCTATATCTATTCTAGTTTGAGGGGGAGCGTTGGACCCAATTATATGTATTTTGGAGAGTTCCACATTAGTTTGCTATGTTTTGTATTCCTTTTCCTCTATATATAAATAAAGGGTTTCGTCATTCATTGAGGTAAGAAGTACGGTTCTACAACTTTGATGATCGGTGAGAACAATATAACCACCCCAAAAGATATTGCCTCCAATGGTACACAACATGAACGAGAGACATCAGTTCCTTCTCATAAACTGATTTGGCCAAAGTAGATTCAGAGAGAGCCTTGCTAAAATAAGTCAAAGGCCTACCCTCATGCATTAGGTTAGCCCCCAGACCACCACTAGAGGCATCACATTCCAGAAAAAAAATCCTTGGAAAAAACTGGAAGATGCAAAACAAGAGCAGTGGTCAAGGATCGTTTCAACCTATCAAAAGTGAATTGGGCATCCGTAGTCCAATGAAAATTCTTCTTCTTAGTAAGAACGGTCAAAGGACGAGCAACCTTGCCATAATCTTTGATAATTCGTCTGTAATAACCGGTAAGCCCCAAGAAGCCCTGAACCTCTCTGACATTTGTGGGAGTAGGCCACTGTTGAACATTATAGACCTTCTAAGGATCCATAGACACCCTTGAAAGAGATAAGATGACCCAAATACTCCACAGTGTGGCGCCCAAAAGAATAGTTCTGATTGACATGCAAACAGTTTGTAAAATTTCAAAAATTTGTTTTAAGTAGCCTAAATGAGCATCCCAGGCGCTGTTGTACACAAGAATATCATTAAAAAAAACATATACACTACAATGAAGAAGCGGTTTAAAAACAACATTCATGGTAGCCTAAAATGTAGGAGGAACATTCATTAAACCAAAAGACATAACCAGATATTCATAATGACCTTCATGGGTACAGAGAACTTTCTTGCCAATATCTTCATCTCTCATGCGTACTTGATGAAACCCAAACCCGAGATCAAGTTTTGTAAAATACCGAGCACCAGAGGGATCCTCTAGCAATTCCTCAACTACAGGAATAAGAAATCAGTTCGAAATCGTAAGCTTATACAAAGTCCGATGATCCACACACATGCGCCAACCCTCATCATTTTTCTTGACCAGAATGATAGTATTAGAATAAGGGCCGGTACTATTTCGGATGACACCTTGCGCAGGCAAGTCCTGGATCTGCCGTTCCCCTTCATCCTTCAAATGATGTTCAAGTTTATAGGGCCGTTGGGAAACAGGTTGCGTTGAGGTGATTCGGATAACATTAATGAGTAGGTCTGCGGGGTGGCAACCCCTTGGGTTCCCCAAATTGGACATGAAAGTGAAGAAACAACTTTTGCAACTTAGTAAGTTGCAGTAGACACAAAAACAAGTCACCAGGAGACAAAGTTAGACCAGACTGAAGACCCTAAGCAAAACAGTGGTCGCTAGAGAGAAACTGTTGCAAAGACAAGGGAAACTCCTGTGGGTACTGCAAACCCTGAGGAGTATGAGGGTGCTCATGATAAACAAAACTCATAGTAAGGTTCTTCCAATGGGAAGCAACATAGCCAAGAGTCTCCAATCAAGCCATGCCTAAAACTAAATCAGGACAGGTCGTATCAAACAAAAAAGCTTCCACTGTAAATTGAAAACCCCCCAACACAACAAGAAGAGCCATGCACTTATTGACAAAACACGATACCCATCACCTGATTTAATTCCAAAAGGCGGAGTGTCAAGAATTGGAGTATCGACATACCAAAACAAAGCTATGGAAACAAAATTATGGCTAGCACTACTATCAATCAAAACCAAAATGGAAACACCGCCAATGGTACCCTCCAACATCATTGATTTAGTATGGCGGAAATTAGAACTATCCAAAATAGAGAAAGATAACGTTTGACAGGTCGTGTCAGACAAATCATCCCCCAAACCGCAAACCTCCTCAGTAATAGTAGGATCAACTGTGTCGTCGTCAGGTGGATCAATATATTCTCAGATCATCAACCGAAAGCCCTTTTCAGAACACTTGTGCGCTAGCCCATATTTCAAGCCACAAGAAAACCATAAGCCCTTCTCCCTTCTATCTTCATATTCAGCTTGAGAAAGATTACGAACGCCTTTCCGCTTAAGGGAAAACTCCTTCCAATCAATGCCCAATGCCTCTAGCTTCGATCGGATACAAGAGAATCAAAAGGCGATTTGACTGTACCGGTGGTAAAATTCTAAGTACCCGAATAAAAATGACCAGGTCAACTTGGTTCAGGATCCTTAAGAGACTCCTAAATGATAAGCTCACGTTCAACACTCATGGTGAGAGAAAACAAACCTGCCTTATCCCGGGGATCGTGTGTGATCACCAAGCTCTTGATCTCTAGACACAATCCTTCTAAAAAAACTAATATACCAAAGATAGGAAAGCAGAGTCCACGCATGCTCCTTTGCCTGCATGGATTGCTACAACTCACACTGTTGGTGCAAAAGTTCGGTCTGTCCATAAGCAAGAAGGTCGATGGTAGTCTGTACCTCCTGCAAACGACCTTTTTGAGTGTTCAACTAGTCGATGTGACCTTGTACCTTCTGTTCCAAGCTAGAACTCAACATCTTCATTGATGCAATGCGAGACTCCATACACGAAGACATCCACAAAGAGCGACAAACCAAATCTCAATGAATGCACCAAAGTGATACGACAGTCGGTCCTAATTCGAATGGAAATACAAGAATCCAAGAGAAAACTGGAATCTGGCAAGAATTGACTATATCACTATGATTGTTTAGCAGCGAATACATCTGTTCCAGAAGTATCTGTGGAGGAAGAAGAGAAATAGAGGAAGAATATCTCCAGAGTTCTACACCTAGGAGCCAAGGTCGAAATCTCCAAACAGCCTAAGCTGGACCCGAATGACCGAATGCCCCCTCCCTCCACACGAAACAAAAAGATATACAACAACATACACCGGGATTATTTACAAAACTACCCCTGGACGCTATTGTAAAACTACCCTTGCTCGTTATTAGCCATCCCTCTCCTGAATAAGTCTTCAAGATAGGAACACCGACGGCTTTATTGGAATGGAATTGAGATTTCTTGTGTTTGGTGCACTGGAAATTGGTTTCCATGGAATTGCAAATTCCATCATATGGTGAAATTTGGATTCCCTTTAAAGATTTGTGGAAAGGCTAGGCTTTCCATGGAAACCAGACTTTTGGACCTACTTACCCCTCTCCCCCCATTGTGTTACCTCCCCTCCGCCACTGCTTCGTGTCATCGTTTCTCTATGTCCTATGACTCCAGATGACCTTTAATCTCCCATCGTCGAGCTCTTTCCCTAGACACCTCCGACTTCCGACAACCCCCACATCTGACAACTCCCAAGCCTGGTGATTACCGATGACCAACAACCCCCACACCCCTGCTCCACTCACGATCCTCTCCTCGACGACGATAATGGGTTTGACAAGGGGATGTCGGGAAAGGGTTGCGATGACGGAACGTTGTGGACCAGAGGGCTCTTTAGTGATGAGAGGCAGGAGGCAGGGCCAAGGTTTGCAAGGGTGGCGAGCTAGGATAGCGGTCCGGGTTCACTCAGGTGGTGATATGAATTAGCCAGGACCACTGATGCAGGGAGGTGGTGCGAGCTTAAGTGATGCAGGGGTGGCGGATCGGGTAGACTTAGCAAGGTGGCAGTGGCTGAGTGCCAGTGGGTTGCAGTGAAGAAGATGGGGGTATTTTTGGCTTTTCAAAATTTTCAATTTGCCTTCCCATTGTAAATTTTTCTTTGACACTAAAACATGATTTTAATTATCATTCTCATTTCGTTTCCAATTCCTTTTTCAGTTATGTTTCCATCAAAAGTCTTCCATCTTACCAAACAGAGCCTAAATTCAAAGAACTGTTCGATTTTCTGCATCGAATCCAAAAAATCATCCAAATTCATGGTGCCTTCAAAATCTTGAATGTCGACCTTCAAGCCCCTTTCGACATCCTCACCAATTCTTCTTCACCGTGTATCCACCTCTGTATTGTTGGATTTAATGTAGACACCGTGATCTTTATAATGTGGTGCTGGATTACATCTATTACGAAAAGGTAGTCGTTGGGGAGGTTTTGGTGGTGGAGAATCATGTCGTTGTGCTCTTAGAAGTTGAGCAAGGTGCTTGCTGATTTGAGTAATTTGTGACTCCAGTTGCACGTTGGTGATTTCCCATAGTGTTGAAGTAGAAGATCGGCTCTTGCGTGACATGGTGAAGAAGAAGATGTGATACAGTGTGATACAAGACATAAAACTTACTCGTAACCAAGGCTTTGATACGAAGTTGATGTGTCACAGGAATAAAATAACGAGCAAGTCAAGGGAGTAGATGTTGCTGCAAAGAATAGATGAACATTCAAGGCTTAAAGGCAATGCCTCCTGTCAAGGTTTCTCTACGCCAAAAGGAAAAAGCCATCAGCTTATGGAGATGCAGTAACAACCTTCAAATTCATCAAATTCATCAAATTCCAATCTGTCCATTATAAGGGGAGTAAGAAGTGTATTTAAAATCCGTGCAATGAAAAAAAAAATGGCTCATACAAGTTACAAGGCATCAAAGCCTCTTAATAATACAAAAACATTAACACTCTTCTATGTGAGTAAATGAGCTCCTTTTGAATTCTTGTGATTTTCATCATTAATGATGCATCTGTTGGATTGGTGTTGCCCGATCCGGGGTCAACAGTACTGTAGCGGAGCTGACCGACCGACACCGACAGGTACTGTAGCGGTGCGGACTTCGGGGTCAACAGTACTGTAGCGCTTTTGACTTCCAGCCGACAGACACTGTAGCACTTTTGACAAAGTGAGCCGCCGATCACTGTTGCAACGCGGACTACTATTCAGAACAGTAGACCGTCTTCTTCATATGTAGCCCATTTCGGGCTAGGGTTTTATTGTTGGAAATCCTCTGTAATTTCTGTGCTCCCGAATCATAGTGAAATTCTGCCTCTCCCGTGGACGTAGGGATTTTTCCCGAACCACGTAAATCGTCGTGTTCATTGTTGCTTTTCTCTCTTTCGTTTTCTCGTTTTCTGTCATTCTGTCTCCCGGTGATTCCGCAACAACTGGTATCAGAGGGTGAGTTCGGAATTCTCCAACGATGGCTCTGGATGAAGGCAAAGTGAAGATCGATCGCTTCGATGGAACTGATTTCAGTTTCTGGAGGATGCAGATCGAGGATTATCTTTATCAGAAAAAGATGCACCTGCCGCTTCTGGGTGTGAAGCCAGCGGAAATGGAGAAGTCAGAATGGGAGCTACTGGATCGACAGGTTCTGGGTGTTGTGCGCCTGACGTTGGCCAAAAACGTGGCGTTCAACATCAGAGAGGAGAAGACGACGGTGGACCTGATGAAAGCCCTCACAAATATGTACGAGAAGCCTTCTGCGGCTAACAAGGTGCATTTGATACGACGATTGTTCAACCTGAAAATGGTTGAAGGGAGAGCTGTTGCAGATCATATCAACGAGTTCAATACCATCATAAGTCAGTTGTCATCGGTGGACATTGACCTTGGTGATGAGGTATGTGCTCTGGTTTTATTATCTTCGTTACCTGAAAGTTGGGAAGCAACTGTAACAGCTGTGAGCAGCACTTCGGGGAATACGAAGATGGCTCTGAAGGATATAAGGGACTTAATCCTTAGTGAGGATGTTCGAAGAAGAGAATCAGGCAGATTCTCTGGTTCTGCTTTGAACGTTGAAGGAAGAGGAAGGTACCCACAGCGGGACAATCGCAGAGGGCGATCGAAGTCGAGAGGAAAGAGCAGAGACAAGGCAAAGGGGCCTGGTCCTACCTGCTGGACATGCGGGAAGAAAGGACATGTCAAGAAGGAGTGCAGAGATAACCGGAAGGGACCTGAAACCAGTGGAGCAAACACGGTAGCTGAAGGAACTGATGACGTGCTACTGCTTAGCGTGGACAGCCCGATGGAGTCTTGGATTTTAGACTCTGGGGCGTCTTTCCATTCTACATCGGAGAAGGGTTTCCTGAACAATTTTGTTTCTGGAATTTTTGGCAAGGTGCATCTTGCTGATGACGAGCCCTTGTAGATTGTGGGGAAAGGAGATGCACGGATCAAGACCAACAGTGGGAGCTTGCTGGTTCTGGAAAACGTGAGGTACATCCCTGGTTTAAGAAGAAATCTCATTTCTGTGGGACAGCTTGATGATGCAGGGTTGAGTACCACATTCACTGGTGGTGCATGGAAGATCACCAAAGGAGCTATGGTCATAGCTCGGGGAGCAAAAAATGGCACCCTGTACAACATGACAGAAAGTTGCATGGACATGGCTGCATCACTGGAAGCTGTCGGAGGTTCTCAACTGTGGCACTATAGACTCGGCCGCATGAGTGAAAAGGGGATGAAGGTGCTGGCAACAAAAAGATTGCTACCAGGGCTGAAGTCGGTGGAAGTAGGCTTTTGTGAAGATTGCATCTTTGGAAAGCAGAAGAAGGTGTCCTTTGCAAAAGGAGGCAGAACACCGAAGGCCGGAAAGCTGGACCTGGTGCATACAGATGTTTGGGGGCCTGCACCAGTACCATCGCTCGGAGGGTCACAATATTATGTGACATTCATCGATGACTCAACGAGGAAGGTATGGGTTTACTTTCTGAAGAACAAATCTGATGTGTTTAAGATATTTCAGAAGTGGAAAGTCATGGTGGAGAACGAGTCAGGAGCAAAGCTGAAATGTTTGAGGTCTGACAATGGTGGAGAATATGGCAGTCAAGAGTTCAGGGAATTCTGTTCTGAAAATGGAATTCGGTGGGAGAAGACAATCCCAGGAACACCACAACAGAACGGTGTGGCAGAAAGGATGAATAGGACACTGAATGAACGTGCCAGGAGCATGAGGCTGCATTCGGGGTTACCCAAGACCTTTTGGGCTGATGCAGTGAATATGGCAGCATATCTCATAAACAGGAGTCCCTCTGTGCCAATGGGGGAATGTCTACCCGAGGAACTCTGGTCTGGTAAGGAGGTAAAACTCTCACATCTACGAGTCTTTGGCAGTTTAGCATATGTTCATGTTGATGCTAATGCAAGGGACAAGCTTGATGCCAAGTCCAAAAAATGCTTCTTTATTGGCTATGGTGGTGAGGAGTTTGGGTATCGCTTTTGGGATGATGTCAACAGGATGGTCATCAGGAGCCAAAATGTGGTATTCAATGAAGGTGTCATGTACAAAGATCGCCATGCAGTTGAAGATGAAAATGAGAACATTGAATCAGAATGCAAAAAGCAAGTGGAGCTTGAAGGTGTGTCTGAGCTTGAGAAGTCCGAACCGGTGGAACCTACTACTCCAGTGGAGTTGAGGAGATCATCAAGGGTGAGAAGGCCCGTGCAGAGGTATTCACCATCATTGCATTACCTTTTATTGACTGATGGTGGAGAACCAGAATGTTTTGAAGAAGCAATGCAGCTGAAGGAGTCGAGCAAGTGGGAGCTGGCTATGAAGGAGGAGATTTTCTCATTGCATGAGAACAACACTTGGGAGCTGACACCTCTGCCAAGAGGAAAGAAAGCACTGCAGAATAAGTGGGTCTACCGGGTCAAGGAAGAACATGATGGAAAGAGGAGGTTCAAGGCAAGGCTGGTGGTGAAAGGCTTTCAACAGAAGGAGGGAGTAGATTTCACTGAAATCTTCTCACCAGTAGTAAAGCTTACCACCATCCGGGTGGTTCTCAGCATTGTGGCGTCGGAGGACTTACATCTCGAGCAGCTTGATGTCAAGACTGCTTTCCTTCATGGAGATCTAGAGGAGGACATCTACATGCAGCAGCCAGAGGGATATGTAGTGTCTGGAAAGGAAGACCTGGTGTGCAAACTCCAGAAGAGCCTATATGGACTGAAGCAGGCACCGAGGCAGTGGAATAAGAAGTTTGATTCATTTATGTCTAAAAATGAATATAAACGATGTGGCATGGATCAGTGTTGCTACATCAAGTCTTTCGGTGATGAATATATTATATTGCTTCTGTATGTGGATGACATGCTCATTGCAGGATCATGTATGCAGAGGATTAATGAGCTGAAAGGGCAATTGGCTGAGGAGTTTGAAATGAAGGATCTTGGAGAAGCTGACAAGATTCTGGGAATGAAGATCAAGAGAGACCGCACAGCTGGAACATTAATGTTGTCACAGGCTGATTACATTGGGAAGGTGCTGAGAAGATTCAGCATGCTGGAAGCAAAGGCAGTCTCTCTTCCATTGGCAAGTCATTTCAAATTATCAAAGGAGCAATCACCGAAGACGGCAGAAGAGGTGGAGTACATGGAAAAAGTTCCATACGCATCAGCTGTGGGAAGCCTGATGTATGCCATGGTCTGTACTCGACCTGACATTGCTCATGCAGTGGGAGTTGTGAGCAGGTATATGGCTAACCCTGGAAAACAACATTGGGAAGCTGTGAAGTAGATACTGAGGTATTTGAAGGGCAGCAAGGAGGTATCTCTGTGCTTTGAGAAAGGAACTTCATTGCAGGGGTATGTGGATGCTGACCTTGGAGGCGATGTCAACAGCAGGAGGAGTACCACGGGTTATGTTTTTACCTGTGGAGGGACTGCGGTAAGTTGGATATCACAATTGCAGAAGGTGGTGGCTTTATCCACCACAGAGGCAGAATACATTGCTGTAACAGAAGCTGAGAAAGAGATGGTTTGGCTGAAGAACTTCTTGGATGAATTGGGAAGAAAGCGAGAGGAGAATGTATTGCACTGTGATAGTCAGAGTGCTATACATCTTGCCAAGAACCCAATGTTTCATGCCCGGACGAAGCACATTCAGTTGAAGTACCATTTCATCAGAGGTTTGATACAGGATGGGTTGCTGACTTTGCAGAAGATATGTGGAACCAACAATCCGGCAGACATGTTGACAAAGCCTATGGTGATACAGAAGTTGAGGCACTGTTGTGCCTCTGTTGGTCTCCACTGATGAACGGAGGATGAGAGGCAGAATGATGGAGGACTTGATAGGAGCAGAAGAGGAAAACAGTTTGTATTTAATGAATCTGTGAAAGCATGGCACTGGTGAGTGAAGAAGAGGAAGAACTTAGATTAAGTAAGTTGTCTTCATCAGTTGCATCGAAGAATAGCAGTGCAACGGATCAGGCTACAAGTGGGAGATTGTTGGATTGGTGTTGCCCGATCCGGGGTCAACAGTACTGTAGCGGAGCTGACCGACCGACACCGACAGGTACTGTAGTGGTGCGGACTTCGGGGTCAACAGTACTGTATCGCTTTTGACTTCCGGCCGACAGACACTGTAGCACTTTTGACAAAGTGAGCCGCCGATCACTGTTGCAACGCGGACTACTATTCAGAACAGTAGACCGTCTTCTTCATATGTAGCCCATTTCGGGCTAGGGTTTTATTGTTGGAAATCCTCTGTAATTTCTGTGCTCCCGAATCATAGTGAAATTCTGCCTCTCCCGTGGATGTAGGGATTTTTCCCGAACCACGTAAATCGCCGTGTTCATTGTTGCTTTTCTTTCTTTCGTTTTCTCGTTTTCTGTCGTTCTGTCTCCCGGTGATTCCGCAACAGCATCAAAGCCTCTTAATGACACAAAAAACATTAAAAACACACTATCTCATGTGAGTAAATGAGATTCCTTTAAATTCTAGCGATTTTCACCATTAATGATGCATTTCCCCATGCTTTCTCTCCTCATAAATGCACTTACGAATTTCCCTTTTCTTGCCATGGGATGCTTCATTTATTTGTCCAATAAATGAATTGGTCCAATTCAACTTAAAATTGGGCCACATCAATGAATTGGATGTCAAGAAACATGGGTTGGTCCAATTTGACTTAAAATTGGGCTTAATTTTTTTGCCGAGCCCAGAGTCATTCTCCATGTTTTTGTTCTGGTCCATATCAAAAACACTCTCACTTAAATTTTAGGAGGAAGCAACTTAAATAAGTGGTAGAAAAATACCTTTTCATTACAAGGGCTATAAGCAGTTTTTAATGAGGGTTTGTTTGACAACACTTGTTTATAACACTTATCACTTACGATGAGCTGTTTGATAAAATAATCGTTGTTTGTTCTGTTTCTGAAAACACTTCCAATTCCAGTAGAGAACTACTTAAATAAGTGACAGAGAAACACTTTTGCAATAAATTATTTGAAAACACTTAATACAGATGCTAAAAAGTGTGTTGTCAAACAGATGCTAAACCGGTGTTTTTATGTCACTTGTCATTTTCTGCATGGACTAAAGTGCAACTGTTTTTTTAAAAACAAACCACTTATTTTTTTGAATTGTTTATCATAAGTGATAAGTGATACTCTTCCAATAAGTTATGTCAAACACAGCTTTGGTCATTCATAATAGGTTTGCTCCTGTTCCTCCTTTATATGTACATATTTCTCCCTACCTATAAGTTCATTTGGAAATCAATGACAAGACTATTTCAGACATGAAATGTTTTTCATTTGTGTGAATCATGAAATGGCATTAGTTTTTGTGGTCATCCAGTGGTACGTACGTTTGTGTGTGTGTATCTGGGCAATGTCAAATCTTTATACTTTCTGCCTTGATGGCTTCTTTTTATTTCACAAGTTTGTGGTCGAGCATTGGCACAGCCGGTGTGGGATTTTTTTTCAAAACACAAACTTTCTTACCGTTTTATAATCTTCTGCTGCTGAATAATAATGGGTTTTAATTGTTGATTTTTTTTTTAATTATTTCTGGTGGTCTTTGACAGGATATGGCTGCTCATTCGGCATGTGATTTTGGTGGTGGCAAGGCTGAAAAACTTGCTTTGGCTAAATACCGGCAAGTTCTTTGGCAGGGAAGGGTCTTAAACTCCCAGTTTACTGATGAGGAATTGAGGAATCAGGGGCGCTGCCCGTTGACTCCCGAAGAGATTGGACTTCTCCTGGCAGCTTTGGGATTTGACAACAACACTCGCCTCTACCTTGCCTCACACCAGGTCTGTCTGTCACTTGAACATTGTAACATCTTTTGAGATTGATTTTTCAAGATCGTCATGCTCTTGTGTGGATGGTTTTTAGGTGTACGGTGGGGAAGCCAGGATTTCAACTCTCCGAAAATTACTCCCACTTATGGAAGATAAGAAGAGCCTCTCTTCGGTGGATGAACAGGTCGGGATTAAAGGGAAAGCTTCATTATTGGCTGCAGTTGATTACCATGTTACCATGCACAGTGATATCTTCATCTCTGCCTCTCCGGGGAACATGCACAATGCACTGGTAAGTAAATAGTTCAGACTTTCGAATAGTCTTCAGAATAAGATTATGTCTGATAAGTGCGTTTTGAAATAATATTTATTGAAAAATGTCTTTCTACTCCATATGAGGGGTTTTTTATAGGAATTTAAATATCATTTTTTTTATGAATAAAATAAACATGTTTGAGGAAAAGGAGGTGGAAGTGAACTTTGATGGCAGTGGAGATGAAGCACCCAAGACACGTTACAATGTCACTTGCCTTAAGGTTTAATTCAGGTTTAATTCACTTCCAGCAATTCGGTAGTGCTATGGGTTGCTGGTGAATTTCTTTTAGAATACAACATTATTTGGTTATCCTACCAGAATAATTTCCGAAGGACAACTCTGTGAAAGAGGAGGAAACAAGATAAGATGAAAAGTTCCTCAATATTGCTCTTTGATTCTTTGAAAGGAAAAACAGAAAAATATTTCTAAATATTGCTCATTGATGCTTTGGAAGAGATAAGAAGTGGTTTGAATGCTTTTAGATGTCCTGGAATAGCCCCTGGATTAACCTATTTATTAGCAGCATTCAAACTGCTTCAGACATGGCACCTTATCCCATCAAATCAATGAAGGCTCTATTTTCAAAGCTGCATCTTATCCGGATGAATTCAGACCGTTAGATTGTGCCTGATCGTGCGTCATCAAAGCATCACATTGCACCTCACATCCGCAATTGCACCCCCGCGTGCGAATTGTGCGATGCATGGCTGCACAAAAGATTCCTTCTCTTTCATTCATCCATAATTTAAATGTTTCAAACAGCCTTTTTTTATATTAAACATTCCCCAACCATTTTCCATTTTCGATGGGGGACCAGCTCCCCATTGAAAAGCTCAATTTTTAATATTTTTTCGTAAATTGCTAAAATGTATTTGAAAAATATATTCAACATTCTTTTATGTACAACTGATAAATATTTTGAGTGCCATCATATGTAACCTAATATCATGATGTGGATATTTGTTTGTGATTCTTCCGGCATATGATCCAAGTAATCATAACAGTGTGGCTGATGGTGGACTCCTGCTTCAATTTGAAACTAGAATTAGCAGTTATTCATGTTGGGGCAGCGGAGCTACGTGGTGAAGAAATAAACATAAAACAGAAACTAAAAATGGATAACACAGCGGATTTACGTGGTTCGGCAGTGTGCCTACGTCCACGGGAGAAGAGGGGGCCTTTCAATTATTCTCTCCGGATCAAGCGTCGGAGGATCACTCACACGTTACAATTCATGGGATTCAATCCCGTTATAAAAAGAAGCAACAGTCCAAGGTTGGGTTAGGGTTGTTCATCAACCCTTGAAGAAACTCCTACCGCCAGCTACTTGTCTGCCTTGACCGCCCACCAGAGAGGACTTCCACGCTGAAGTTGTTGCCGGCCAAAGAATTCCTCCCACTAAAATCTCCCTTAATTGGGAGTGACCCCTACAAATCTCCCCCTCACGACCAATTTGGGGTAGAAGCTAGACCTGCAGTCTCCTTGCAGGCGTCCAACTTCTCTTTCGGTAGAACCTTCGTCATCATGTCTGCCCCGTTATCATTGGTGTGAATTTTTTCAACTTTCAACAACCTTTCTTCCAGTATATTTCGAATCCATTGATACCACACATCGATGTGTTTGGACCTAGAATGAAATGTCGGGTTCTTGCTGAGATGAATAGCGCTCTGATTATCGCAATAGAGAATATAATTCTCCTGACTCTGTCCCAGCTCCTGTAAAAACTTCTTCATCCACAACAACTCCTTGCAGCCCTTAGTGACCGCGATATATTCCGCTTCTGTGGTGGATAAGGCAACACACTTCTGAAGTCGTGATTGTCATGATACTGCTCCCCCTGCAAATGATATCAGGTACCCGGATATGGATTTCCTCATATCTACATCTCCAGCCATATCTGCATCTGTGTATCCTTCCAAAACTGGTTTATCATTTCCAAAACATAAACAATGACTAGATGTACCTCGGGGATACCTCAATATCCATTTGACCGCTGTCCAGTGCTCCTTTCCTGGATCTGATAAGAACCTGCTCACAACGCCAACAACGTGAGCAATATCTGGTCTGGTGCACACCATGGTATACATAAGACTCCCAACTGCTGACTGATAAGGAATCGTTTCCATTTCTGCTTTCTCCTTCTCAGTTGATGGACTCTGACTTGTCGTGAGTCTGAAATGACTCGCAAGTGGAGTGCTAACTGGTTTCGCCTTTCCCATGTTGAATCTTTCAAGAACCTTCTCAATTTACCGCTTCTGAGATAGCCAAATCTTGTGATTCCTCCTTTCACGAGCAATCGTCATACCAAGAATGTGAGTAGCATCTCCCAAGTCCTTCATTTCAAAAGACTTGTTCAACTCCTTCTTCAACCTGTCAATCTTGGTGATATCTCTATCAATAATTAGCATATCATCAACATAAAGCAACAAGATAATGAAATCACCCTCAGCAAACTGTTTGATAAAAACACAATGATCAGCAGTTGTCCTCCTGTACTAATTTTTCTCCATGAATGAGTCGAATTTTCTGTACCACTATCTCGGTGCCTGTTTCAGACCATATAAACTTTTCTTAAGCTTGCATACCAAGTTTTCTTTCCCTTTCATCTGAAATCCCTCGGGCTGCTCCATGTATATCTCCTCATCGAGATCACCATGTAAGAACGTTGTCTTTACATCCAGTTGTTGAACCTCCAGGTTCAAACTAGCCGCCAATCCAAGAATAACTCTGATAGAAGACATTTTAACCACAGGAGAAAAAATTTCATCACAGTCAATATCTTTTTTCTGGCCGAATCCCTTCACAACCATTCTGGCTCTGTAGCGCGGCTGTGAGCTGCCATCTTCTCCTTTGACTCTGTACACCCACTTGTTCTTGAATGCCTTCTTTCCTTGTGGTAACTCTACCAAATCAAATGTACGGTTCTTGTGCAAGGATCTCATCTCCTCTTGCATGGCCTTCTTCCATTCCGTTTTCTGCTGACTCCTGATCGCATCATCATAACTGTCTGGCTCTCCCCCATCAGTGAGCATCACATACTCATTTGGTGAGTATCTTCAACTCGGTTGTCGTTCTCTGGTGGATCTCCTCAACTGTGCTTCGGGAGGAATCTGTTCTGTAATATCATATGATGAAGACATATCAGCAGATGGAGACATATTACCTGGTAGTGATGTATCATCAGTGTCGCGTATCTCTATCACACTAGCTGGTACTGATGGTGGTGGGATTGGTTCCAGACTGACTGGAATTTTCTCAGACTGCGACTTCTCTACAGTTTCTGGCTTCTCAAAATCGTCAATCGTCTGATCCTCAAGAAACACCACATCTCTGCTTCTGACGATCCTCCTGTTGATAGGATCCCAGAGTCGGTATCCAAACTCTTCATGGTCGTATCCCAAAAAGATACATTGCTTTCCTTTTCCATTAAGCTTTGTCCGCTCATCTTTCGGGATGTGAACAAATGCCCTGCAGCCAAATACTCTAAAGTGTTTGTATGAAACATCTTTATCTGTCCAGACACTTTCTGGAACGTCGTAGTTTAGTGGGACTGATGGAGAAAGGTTGATAAAATCAACTGCGGTCATCATTGCCTCCCCCCAAAAGGTGTTTGGCAGCTTTGCATTTGAGAGCATACATCTTACTCTCTCGCAAATTGTTCTGTTCATCCTCTCAGCAATACTGTTATGCTGAGGTGTCTTCGGTACTGATTTTTCCAGTCTGATGCCAAAACTCCTGCAGTACTCTTCAAATGGACTACGGTACTCTCCTCCATTATCTGCCCGTACACACTTTAACCGCCTTCCTGTTTCTCTTTCCACCTTTACATGAAACTGCTTGAAAACATCATGCACTTGATCTTTAGTTTTCAAAGAAAAGGCCCAGACTTTTATGAAATGTTCATCTATAAAGGTAACAAAATAAATAGCACCTCCCATCGTTTTGGAGCTCATCATGCAAACATCAGTGTGAATCAAATCTAAAACATTTTCTTTTCTGGACGGTATATAACCATGAAATGATACTCTGTGTTGTTTTCCCATTATGCAATCAACACAAGTATCCAGATGTGTACCTTTTATTCCTGGCAAGAGATCTTTCTTGGAGAGCATTCTGATTCCTCTCTCGCTTATGTGACCCAGCCGCCTGTGCCAAACTTCTGCAGGAACATCTTTTCTGGCTGCATTTACTTCTCCCCCACACGGTCTTGCATCTGTGAGATAAAGAGAAGTATCTTTCTTTCCTTTAGCAATTACTAGGTTACCTTTGGTAAGCTTCCATTTCCCATCATCGAAGGAATTGACATATCCCTCGTCGTCAGCATTCCAGTGGATATCAGATTGAGGCGAATATCAGGAACATGCCTCAGATCCTTCAACAATAACCTGTATCCAACATCAGTTTCCAGAAAAATATTACCAATACCAGTGATTTTGGATGTGCCATCATTTCCTATCTTCACATGTCCGAAACTCCCTGAACGGTAGGATGAGAAGAAATCTCTTCTGGCGGTGACATGGTAGGAGGCGTCGGAATCGATCACCCATGTCGAGTCTTGGCTGGCAAGACTAACCTGATTGTCTTCCTGAACAATAACGATCTCGTCATTGACAACTGCAGTATCGTTATTTTGGGCCTTACCTTCCTGATTTCTCTGCTCTGCCTTCAACCTTCTACACTCCCGGATGAAGTGTCCGGGCTTGCCACAGTGGTGACACTTCATGTCATATCTTGATCGAGATTTCGATCGCTTCCTCTTTTGAAGACTTTGGTCACGGGGTTCTCTTCCTTTGCTTCTTCCCTACCATTTCTGCTTCCCTTGTCTTTCAGTGACAAGAGCCTATGATTCAGGTGTATGCCCCTCGTCTTTTCTTCTGGACTCTTCATTCAGCATTCTGTCTTTCGCCATCTCCGTGGTGAGAGTTCCATCTGGAGTAGAATTGCTGACCGACACAACTAATGTGTCCCACGTCTTCGGTAAAGAACTCAACATCAACAGTGCCTGCAGTTCACCATCAATCATCATTTTCATAGAATTCAATTGATCGACGGTACCTTGGAACTCGCTCATGTGCTCTGATACGTTGGTCCCGTCTTTGTATTTTAAGTTCACAAGACGTCGTATCAGGTTTGCTTTGTTCTGCGCGGTTGTCATCGCATACATCTTTTCCAATTTTTTCCAAAGAACAGAAGCATCATGTTTGTTGGCAAAATTTTGGAAGATGTTCTTGTCGATCCACTGTCTGATTTGGGCAGCACACTTTCTGTTGAGCACTACCCGCTCAGCATCAACTGGCGGGGTACCGACTATCGTCTTCTCACCGGGTGTATCACTTGTTGATGATTCCTCCGCTTGCACTGCAACGGGCTTAGTGGTTTCCACAATAGGCTCCCACAAATCTTTAATATATAAAAGATCCTCCATTTTCGGTTTCCAGATGACATAATTAAACGCAGTAAGTTTAATCATATTACCGGTATTTTCGTCCATTGATGGAATTCGAATTTCGAAAATCTAACCGTATAGATGTGTCCGGAATGGTCGAAATACCTGGAATCGACTCCTGGATCACTGAAAACGGACTCCGATTGACCGAGTTATAGCCAAAACAGATTCAACGGTTTGGATTGACTGTTGACGTGGCGCTGGCGTGGCGTGCCGGAGCGGTGGCCAGAATGTCGCCGAAAAGTCGCCAGAAAATCGCCGGCGGCGTGAATAGTGCCGTCTTCTCCGGCACGGAGGTACTGTAGCACCGCGGGTTTGACCGAGCCTATCTCCTTTGTTTCAGCTCCGTTTTTGACGCCGATTATACCGTTGGAACCGGCTCGCCGTGCTCTTCACAGATCTGGGCTCAAAAAAAAAAAAAAAAAAATTCCGAGCAACTTCAATTTTTCGGTCGCCGGAAAATTTCTCTGCCGCGTCGCCGTTTCACTCCCGAACCTTCTGATACCACTTTGTTGGGGCAGCGGAGCTACGTGGTGAAGAAATAAACATAAAACAGAAACTAAAATGGATAACACAGCAGATTTACATGGTTCGGCAGTGTGCCTACGTCCACGGGAGAAGAGGGGGGCCTTTCAATTATTCTCTCCGGATCAAGCGTCGGAGGATCACTCACACGTTACAATTCATGGGATTCAATCCCGTTATAAAAAGAAGCAGCAGTCCAAGGTTGGGATAGGGTTGTTCATCAACCCTTGAAGAAACTCCCACCGCCAGCTGCTTGTCTGCCTTGACCGCCCACCAGAGAGGACTTCCACGCTGAAGTTGTTGCCGCCAAAGAATTCCTCCCGCTGAAATCTCCCTTAATTGGGAGTGGCCCCCACAATTCAGATTAAGAAATGGTTTCTTTGTTCTTGATACCACTGTGGCTTTTAGGGATGATGGGGCCTTTATTCACTTTTGTTTTTTTCTTTTCTGTAGACACAGAAACTGTGCCTCTTGAATTAGGTCGAAACATTTTATTTCTACTAGAGGGAAAAGGGATAGAATAATCCTATTCAAAGAAACTGAACTTACATAGATCCATATCTTAAATATATAATCACTCCCACATATTCTATAACCTCAATGTGCTAAGCTGTTGTTCGACTTCAGGTGGGTCACCGGACTTACAAGAATTTGAAGACAGTGAGGCCAAACATGGCACTGCTGGGGCAGCTGTTCCTGAACAAGAGCATGGCCTGGCCAGACTTCCAACAGGCAGTGAAGGAAGGGCACAAAAGCCGGCAAGGGCAGATCAGGCTGAAGAAACCCAGGCAATCCATATATACCTACCCTGCTCCTGATTGCATGTGTCATGCTTAAGGGTGTGCAGCCCAGCCCCAATGATCAGGAACTGATGTTTGGGCGTGTAATAGGAGGAGCTTAAACCAATAATACTTGAGGTATCGCTCCAAGACTGATTCAGTATGTTAATTTTATCTTAGTTTGGCTATTGTTTCAATCTGAAGCTTGATACTTGCTTTCATTTTGGTTGTTGAAATAAACATGTTCATCCTCCACTCTTGATTCATTTTGAGGCATGTGTGTTGATGTTTGTTTTTTGAAGGGGGCATGTGTGTTGATGTTTCGAGGGTGTTAGCACACTTTCGAGAGAAAAAAAGAAGGAAAACAGGCCATGAACAAGGGAATGAGGGAGGGGAGGATGTGTTCGTGAGATGCTGCTAGTTTTTTGTGAGATTTGAAGCATGGATGTGAGGTCCATTCTTCAAAAATCTAAGTAAATTTTTTACTTTTCAGTTTACTGCATCTTATTTTTTATTTCCTTGTGTGAGTTTCTATCTTTAAGGATGAATGCTGAATTGTGATTATTTGAGTGATGATGGTGATCTTGATTTATCATGTATAATAGATTCAGGGCTTCCCCTTTTTTTTTTTTTAACTTTGTGCTTCTTGCACGAGTGTCATCGTCATCTCTTCAATATGATAGTGCCCAAAGTGGGAAATGATTGTGATATTTGTGGGTATAGTCATGGTAGCAGGACTAGTCCAATTCATTCCAGTCACTCCATCAGTGCATTTGACTTATGGTGAAAGTGGTTGGGCTATGACAAACATAAACCAGAAACAACTGTGAATAGAGGGGTTGTTGTAAATATGGATCTTACAAGCGAAACACGTACATTCTCTCATGTGCAGGTCTGTTGTAAATCTATGTATAGATCCTGCAGGATTAAATTTTGTGTTAATGCTCTTGAAGAGTAAGATTAAGGATGACAATATGATAAAAACCCTGATATTAAGTATTTTTTTCTCAACTTGTTTATAACCTATTTATTTTTTACACAAATTATTCAACACTATTGTAAAGACTCAAGTTTTGACTAGGGGTATGGTGCAAAACCTGGAATTAGAGTTTTTGTACGGTTGACGTATGGTTTGAAAAACTGTACGATCAAACCATGTGAGGTGTGTGACCTTAGTCAGTAAGGGCTGCACGATTTGATAAATAGTGCGACTGTTCAGATTTTATTAAAAGGGTTTTGCCCCTATTGTATTTTAAAGCCCATTCCTTCTCAGTAGACCTCCCTCTTCCTCCATTTTTCTTCTCCTTGGCTCCCTGCTGATTTCAGATGTTCTGGTTTAGGGTTTCATCGATGATTCCACCGAAGCATGCTGGAATCATCTCGAATGATGAAACTTTTTCTTGGTGTGGCTAGAGGACGTCCTGAGATGACGAACACATGTCGTTACATGCCATTTTGATGAAGGTACATTGCCTGATGGATCTTAGGGGTTTTTTCCTAAATGGGATGAAATTGGTCATTGAATTGGGCGAGTAAATTTGGGCTTTTTTCATGCCTTAGGTCCGAGTGTGTGTCGGGAGTGGCCCGCACCCCGGTGCTCAAGGTTTCAACGAGTGAATGTTGTTTGGTGGTATTTTAGGCAATTATGACTATTTAAATTAAATTTAATAATTAATTATAAATTGTTATAATTAATTGTATTGGATGTTTGGCTTGAGTTAGGACCTCAGGTGGATGAGCGATGACCGGTTGGACTTGGACGAGCTTCGATGAGAGTCATTAGGCTGTGATTAAAGGGAATGACTCCATGTATGAGGCAGGTGGTCCCTGAACATACCCCTATAGTTTATGCATTTTGTTTATGTGCATGCGATATGTGGTCTCACCATTTGAGGGTGATTGACCTTATGTTAAAATGAAATAAATTGTTTTAGTTAACTCCCATGATACAGACCAAGGGTCAAGGGCAACGATGGACCCTTGGACATTGACTGGGTGTCTCGGCCGCTAATGGTTTGATTCTAAATATGTACAGAGTAACTTATAGACCATAAAGGGTGTTAACTAAATAAAATGAAATGAATGGTACATTGTAGACCTAGTGATAGGTGCACCTCTCTCCCAGTAGGGGAGAGTGTCTGATTAGAGTGGCTGGCCTATGAAGATGCCCTATGAGAGCCTTGAGACGCTTTAGAGCCCTGGGCTAGTTGACTATGAGAATGAGATGAGTGTTCCTCCCCCATTAGTACATGAGTACCTGTGTGGGTATACCCTAAGTAGAATTGTGATGGGTTGGGTGTGTGGATCGACTTAGGATGACTTGAGAAGTGAGATAGGCTTTACGTCATCTCTCCATAGTGGTGTAAGTGTGACCCTCTTTATGAGGCCTGTGAGGCCGAAGTATGTTTATGGTAATGTTGAGGGATGCTATGCCCTTTAAGTGACGGGCATGAGCCCACAAGATGAGATTGAGATCGAGGAACCCATGTAAGGTGTTCGGATTATGTTGTGACATAGGGGACCATGGTGGGTGCCCGATATTACATTGACCCTAAAAAGGGGTAGTGCCATGAAGTAGATAGTGTCGATTCTAGGTGTCATGTTAGAACCTGAAAATCGACGGTGTGAGCCTTGCATAGTCGTAGTGATAAGTCTAGGTTGCGTGCTTGAGAGGCCAACTTAGGATATGTGTAACGGGTTCAGGTGAGTGGTCGACCCATGTTATTTATGTATGAGATTTTACTAGGTGGATGTTGGCCCCCAACTGTTGATACTTGAGATATCATGGGAGGGATGCACTGCCCTCGTATTTTTTATTAATGGGATGCCTACGATACGTCTTAGGATTTGCTGTTTACTTCGGATCGTATATGGATGCCTGAGATACTCCCTAGGATTCGACTTTGAGCCTAATGATATATGGATGCTTGAGATACTTCATAGGATCCGACGATGAGCCTATTACTATATAGATTTTTGGGATACTTTTTAGGATTCGACGACGAGCCTGTGTACATATGGATGCCTGGGATACTCCCTAAGATATGATGTTTACGGCTACTACTATATGAGATGCCCAAGATACTCCCTATGATCTGACTTTTATGTCTGATGACTTATGAGATGCTTAGGATACTTCCAGGATCCGACTCTACGTATGATGACATACATTCTCAGAGACACACTGACGCTGTAACATATCCTTGCCTAACCCATTAGCTTGGGTTGGGTTGAAGGTGCTACTGACCTTAGGTGACATTTCTCGAATACCAAAGGTTGGCAATAAATGCCAAGGGTTTAAACACAAGATACAGGGGGGGAATGACTTACCCTATTTAACACATACTAAACCATCACAAGATAAAACAAAAATCAATAAACCAAAGACATCTCTATAAATGACGTATGCGACAAAACCCAACAATAATAAATAAATCAAAGACCAACATCAGAGTAACAACAGAACAATATAAATTAGAAAAGTAAAACTCCAAAGCGATAAAAGACTCTGGTACCAAGGTGGAACCACTTCATACCAAGATACAAACCACTCTAAGCTCCATCTCTACCAACAATGACAATGACTATCAAGGTGCCCCACTTGTCGCGACTCGTTCCAGAGGGGCCCATGTCGTGACTACCCCAAGCCCGCCTCTGATAGGTTAGGGGTTGACGACTAGCACTGAGTAGGCATATCCCACAAATGAGAGACATTTGCCTAAGTACCTGTACACACACACACACATCTCCAAGCCCAAAATGTTGAAATGTAAAAACACCAAGTAAACAATGCATGCATACACTAAGATCCCATCCATAGAGTATGATAGTAGGAAGTTGAAAAGTAAACAGGGCCATAATACAAGCCCACCAAAAGAAAGAGTCTGTAAAAGTGAATGCACAGGTTCCTGAAACTCATCCGTAGAAAATCCTACCTGAAGGGTAGGTGTCGGATAACTATCTGAAGCCGTAGGAGCACACCTCGTCTATCTGATCTCTCTAAGCACCACCTGGTCCTGGTCCACTTAGAACTCCGTCAAAGCATCGATCGTTTGCAGAAGACACGACACATGCAGACGAAACCCGTGCAAGGGTGAGTAAAACAATACTCAATAGGACACTCTAAAACCATAAAGGAATACCACTAAGGAAATACATAGAGTATACCACAAAGAAATACACGAAGTACGGTCAACTCACACTAGTATATGTCTACAACAATATTTTAAGGAAGTCCTGATATACTCAATCCAATGAGACACACAGTCTCCATGAGACACACAGTTTCGGTAAGACACACAATCTCGGTAAGACACACAATCTCGGTAAGACACACAGTCTCTTTGAGACACACAATCTCTAAGTAATACACACAACTTTTAGGTCACACAGCTTCTAGGTCACACAACTTCTAGGTCACAACCAGCCACAAGATTCTGCTCACAGCGCGCTCGTTTTGGGAGAACCTACTCCTCGAGCCATTAGGTTGTATGCCAACTTTCACAGAAACTCACTTAAATTATCTCAAAAGGACCGTCTCGTCGCAAGGGTCCCAACGCCGCAAACAGCTCGTCAAACGGACACACAGTTTGAAAGTTATGGTTGTTTTAGGGAAAAAGTCTGACTCAGGTCTAGTTCGAGTCCGACCTGAACCGGTTCAGCCTGGCCCGCTGGGCCGTTGGAGCGGCCCGCTTCGTCCGGTCCACCCCACAACAATCGTCAGCTCATAAAATCATGAAGAACGCAAAGAACGCGAAGAACATCGGGGGAGAAAAAACACATGGAACAAGCCCTGGAACGAACCTCAACCTTTTGTTCGTTCCGGCCTTAGACCATTCCGTAAGAATAATCACAAAGCATAACAATTTTTAGTCTAATCAACCTCGCTAATAAAATATCGCAAGAATAAACCCAATCCACAATACGCACGACCCGTGAATCAATTCGTTCGTCGATTGATTCACGTTCATCGTAGGGATAAAGAATGGGGAGGAATCAAATCAAAATGCACACCCTACCTCGAGTTGGAATGACCGTTGATGAAGAGCGATGTTGTGTCATCGTTGTTCGTCGATCCTTGATCCGTTGAACCCGAGGTTGTGTCGATCCACTGTTGTTTGCCAACGTTTTCTTCATAGATTCTTCTCTCTGACTCAGAGGAATTTCAGATTTTTGGAAACCCTTAATTCCTCGCCAAGAGCCTATTAAAAGAAAAATGTTGCTACATTGAATAAAATATTTTAATAACGTTTACGTCCAAAAACTAATTTTTATGGCCGACCCGCGTCGGTCGATCTTAGGCCCCGCCTAAGGTAAAGTTGTTGTTCTGAACGCAATGGTGCCATCAGATTTTTGATCTGGACACTCGTTTAGAAGTTATTTTAGTTTTAAAGAAAAACCGCCCACACGCTTTATAAAAAATTGAACATTTTTCAATGAATTGTTTTGGGCACACCGGGGCTTGGAATCACATGTTGTCTTAGTGCCTGGTCTCAGAATTTTCCCAACTAATTTAAAAAAACCCGGAGAAAATCCGAGTCATTACACTACTAGTGAAGTATGAAACCTATCCCTTTCATATATCATGGAAAACAACATCTATATATGCACTGAGGTGCATAAGCATGGGTGAGTATAATAACTCGGTAGGTAACTCTCAAAGACTTTTCCCACATGCAACTAAGACCATAATCATGTTATCTCACAATTTCATAAAACATATAAGAGGAAAAATAAAAGCAGATAAAGCAGTTTTCACAAGATTTTATAAAACAGATGAACAGGTTTCTGAAAAACAGTTTATCCAAAGGTGATTTTTCCTTTTAAGAAGCAGAGGCAGTTAATTTAATTCAATTTGGCATATCAACCATGTTTTCACACACACACACACACTAACATGCCCATGTATGCCGAGGGCATCCCTATGCTCACGAGCAGTGATACATCCTCCACCAAGTCGTGGGCATCGTACAATTGTAAATCATGAACACATACCAACCATGTGCCTTTCCAGTCGACACCCACAACATAGTTATTCCAAGAACATATGTGAAAACAATCTTTCTTTTAAGAAATCCATTCTTGTCAATTTACAGAACACATTGTGGGCAACACCCATAACCCAGTTTCCAACAGCCAACCAGTAAGAGAATCATCAATAAAGTTTTGGTAGGGTAAACCCATTGAAAAGAAGAATAGAATTATTTAAAAGAAACCTAAGAGCCGTCACATTCCAATAATAGTGGTAAGAGGGGAAAACCACCTACCTTGGATACATTCGGCACAACTCTTGCGAATCCACAGATCTAAACTCGTTCTTCTGTTCCTTTGATGAATCATAAGAAGGACACATTAAAACTTGTCTGAGCCCATAGATATGGGCATGGTAGCCCCATTATAGGGTTCCATTCAAGAGAAAACAAGCAGGTCTAGATTGGATGGAAAGAACAAATTCCTTACCTTTGATTCCCAAGGTCCAATGCTCGAAGAACTGATGAAATCAAAGTCCGAAGGTCGAAAGTCGTCGAAAATCACCTAGAGCATCCCTGGAAGTCGAGAGGAAGAGAATGGGAACCAAATGAATTTACAAGTGCATGAAGGATTAAAACAGGATGGACCCAACCTAATTCATGACTTGAAAAAGGAATTCACATCATGAATCTTTGTGAGGTCGCATACACTGAAATCTGCATTGCCCCAACTTAAAATCCGGCAAATCCATTCACACCGTGAATGGAATCTCACATCGTGAACGGTCTTAGCCAGCCTCTCGATAAAACCCATTCACGCCTTGAAAGTAACTCAAGACATTTGCCCAGTATTCACGGTGTGGATTTTTCCTTTACCCAGATTCCAAATTCCCTTCTCTTCCCCCCTGAACTCCTTCACCAATCTAAACCAACTACTCCAAATAGAGAATAAGCTGCAAACAACAATGACTTTCCTCAAATCGTGGGTGCTACGTTCTCCCCGCCATTAGGGTTTCTATCCTCAAAAATTTGGAGATCTGTACTGGCTTTGAAACGCTCAAACCATTGCTCTAGTATAAACTTCTATCTTTCCCAAGTTTCCTCTTGGATCAGACCATGCTGCCATAATACTATTGCCAAATAAATAGATCTCCCTCGCAACGTCTTTTCCTATCTATCCAGAATATGAACCGGTTTATGGATAAACGTCACATCAGTCTCAAGAGTAACATGATCCCAACTGATCACATGAATGGGATTTAGGGGATACTTCTTTAGTTCATAGACATGGAAGGCATTATGGACAATGCTGAATCTCAACGGTAGGGCTTACCGATATGTAACATTGAAAATCTGTTCAACAATTCCAAATGGTTTAACATACAATGGACCAAATTTTCCTTACTTTCCCAAGCGTCAATGACCAAGTCTCAATGAAACTTTCAAAAAGACATGATTACTCACATTGAAAGACAAAGGTCAATGATGATGATCTGTATACAATTTCTATCGGCTCTAACCCATGACCATATGCTTCTAGACCATCTGGATCTTCTCCGTAGTCTCATGGACTAAACTAAGTCTGATCAATGACGTTTCTCATGTTTCCACCCAACATAGTTGAGAACAACAATGGCGTCCATATAGTTCCTCAAACGGGGCCATACATATCATCGTTTGGTAACTGTTATTATAGGTGTATTCTACCAATGACATATGATCTTCCCATGAGCCACCAAAGTCCATGACACAAGCTCTGAGCATTTCATCCAATGTTTGAATTATGCATTCTGACTATGTATCGGTCTGAGGATGATATGTCGTGCTCATGGTCCATTGAGTCCTGAAAGCCCATTATAACGATCACTAGAGTTGAGAAGTGAACCGGGGATCTCTATCAGAGACAATTGAAACTAGAACTCCTTACAATCTGGCCACTTCTTGAATATATAACTTTTTCAAATCCTCTTCATTGTTGGATTTTCTGATAGGGGGAAAGTGTGTCGACTTAGTGATTTGATCCACAATCACCCAAATAGCATCATGCTTCTGAAAGAGTCTTCGGCAGACTTGTGAAAAAGTCCATGATAATCTGTTCCCACTTTCAAATAGGTATAGGCATAGATTGCAACATACCAACCAGGCATTGATGCTCAACCTTTACCTACTGAGAAGTTAGTATTGGACCCCGAAGCATAATTGTTTTAATGATCACAAACACTCTATTTTGTTCCTAACTGTTTGAATGTGTTTCTAGTGTTTTTCTTTTGTTTTTATTGAGTTAGTTTTCCATGAAGGCATCTGTCCATTAAACAGATTCAGAATAGGTTCAAAGGGGATTTTATAAGGCTTGTACAACAGGGTAGCACCAGCTAGTAGGTAGCATGTGGCAGAACCACCATTACTCCAGGCAGTCCACCAACTACCCAATGGAGGATACCAGGTATTCAGTGGGAACAAATAGATTCTACAGACTGCCAGGTAGGCCACTAACTATCCGGTGGAGGCTCCTGGGTATCCAATGGCAGTAGGACTCCTAGTCCGAGGAGGCTTTAAATGCAACCAAAAAGTGCCTAGTTTGGGTCTTTAATGCCTTTACTTGATTCATTGGACCCTGAAACCATATGGAGACTATAAATGGATATCAAGGCAGCCTCAATTCTCATTCAACTTCCACCGAATCAAAGTGCTAATTCCCGAACACTCTCAAAGCTCAAAGTTGATCAATTTTTCTCAAAATCTCAAAAGTGATTAATTTTCCCAATTTTCATCTTTCAAGGGGAGATCAATATTTCATTAACTGAGGAGGTCAAGGCACTAAATCAAGATGGGTGTGTTCTTCAACGACTTCATCCAAAGCACCAACACCATGATTGAGACATGCCCTAAAGCCTTATATATATATATATGATATATATATTTGATGGATTGCATGAAAATTGTGATTTGCATACATAAAGAGGAATATCATTTACAATGCCTACGATAATGGTCATTGTTTGGACATTTCAATCTTCTATGAGACTACCATTTAATCATCCATTTCAGATGAAACGTTTGGGAGTAAATTCATATGTTGCATTCATATCAGCTGTGGTATTTATTCATACATTTTAACACGTGAGGAATTGAGGCATCCCAAGGTGCATCTTTTAGGATTATAAATTATACAACCATACAATGGCTATAATGTGTGTGATTACTACATGTTTTGCCAAAATTCCTAAATACCTAAAAAGCTCGCTTTCTCCTACCTTCATTACCTTAGGAGATGCTAGCACATCATGGAGGATGGGGAGTCATGCATGTACGACATGTGATTCATTCAACTCATGGATACACTACAGAGGTGAGATGCTTTTTTCCACTAAAAGATCTTTATCAAGATCATATGAAGATGAAGATGATGCAGTGGCTTCTTCAGTGTAAGGTACGCAATTAAAACTGTTCTTCATTTCTATTTTTTACATAATTTCATATTATCTTCCAAGGAGTTCCTTGAACAAGGGTTTAAATCATTTTTTCTACTTATGATAAGTGTTATTAGATTTTAACAAAACCATTTAATGGTATTAGAACAATCCATGTTTATGTTTTATGAATTTTGTGTCGAGGATTTGAGGCTGTGGATTTGCTCTTCGCATGATTTTGAAAGTGTTGCTGGATCTGCATCTGGATCTGCTGCTCACTTTGGTTTCTGGCATGGTGCAAGTTGATTTTGGATAAATGTTTTTGGTTTAACCGTATGTTAAGAGTGTGTTGGTGATGATTCTATGGATAGGAGGAATGGTCTTATGTGTGGTCTGTTGGAATAATGATGCACCCAGACTCGACCATATGGAAGAGGCCTCATAGGAGGTTCCAGAGCTAGCCATCCATCTTTGCAGAGCTTAACTGATTCAGATATTTGAGAAGGTATGGTGTCGACCATCAGATCGGGCCTATGCTTTAACACATGACACCTGCTTGCTGTTAAGCCATACAACGATGGAGGTTTTATCACAATCATATGTTGGGGAGGGGTAGCTCCATGTTTTCAGTTTGGTTTGTCTCTATAAACCTACAGGTTGTGATATGTATTAAGTCCATGAAGTCTATTTGGGTTCCCCCTTCTTCCCTTAAAAGGGGGCTTGTTTAAAATAAAAATTTAAAGGCCTTCGGGCTGTTGGATGGATGGAGTGATGTTTTATAAGTTTTTCAAAAAACTAGAAAAAGGGTTTACCCTTACGTAGCGGGGCTACATTGCTAGTACTGGGGAGAGTTTTTGAAGCCGATGGGCTGAGGATTTAAAAAGATTTTCAGCGTTGGAGTGACGTAACTTTGTCATCTTCGGCGATCCGAGTCTTGGTAGGGTTCAAGGATCTCATGTAAATTATCAAAACACAAAAATTAAACTGAATGGTTACCTTATTCAAATTGGCGGCACATTCAACTGTAGTTTGATGCCGATGGTCTTTGCTCAAAGGATTTGAGCTCAAACCCCTCCAGATCATCCACTCACACTTCAAGAATCTACGCGGATGCTTATCGTCAAATTCTGGGTTCTAGCACGGAGCTCCGACGATTCCTTCGACATCCTAATGATCATTGTGACTCCCTTCCTTTGACCCGCAAAGGTGGTCTTGGATCGAGCTCTCAGAAGGTGTTCTTGGATCACTGTGACTCCCTTCCTTTGACCCGTGAAGGTGTTCTTGGATCGAGCTCTCAGAAGGTGACTTCCTCTCTCTTGGATATGAGAGAAGAGAGAGGTTCTCAATCCATTGGAATGAATAGTCCCCTGGATGTGTGCCTCTTCTCAGCTTATATAGTGGATATTAAATACCCAGATAGGGTTCCCCAACCCCCATATAAGAAATATCCACTAAATTGGCAATAAATGAATAGTTATGATGAACTAACTGTGTCATAGACATCATTTATATTTTATCACATACTTGTAATATATAAGAAATATATTATGTGATAAAACTAAGCCTTTAACTCTACTTGTAATTCCCACAAATATTAATCAAACCTTGAATATTAAAATAAATTTTGTTCGTATAATATTTTTCCATGTATTCAATTAAAACCTTGTGAATACTTTTAATAAATAAATTCAACCTAATTATTATATACTTGAATAATAATGAATTTATTTATTCTTTGGTGATCGATAATAATTGGAAAACTCTCAAACCCCATGGTGGGGCCCACTATGTCCTATATACATATTCACCAGAATTGGGTAGACTCTTAAATACACTATTATGTGTGACCCTCTAGGCTCTTATCCCGACTGCAATGAATACCATTCACTAAGGGTGAAGTCTAGCAACCCATCAAGGCCCCTAAAGAGATAAGGAATAGTTATAGCAATGACAACCATCCTACAAACATATAATAAGTAATATAATCTCTTTGTCTCGCGATTTCTCATAAAAAAGGATACACACTTTTTGTTATTATCATTTCTTGATTTATTATTCATTGACCTCACTAGATGGGCTTACCTTCTTCTACCATAGCCATGAATTTTTTAAAGATACTACCATCCCGATCAACTGGGACCAAGATATCTCTTCCTATAGGAAGCGGAAAATTCTTTCTTGATTATTCAATCAAAATCATACTACCAATGACACACCCAACAAAATCTACCTCACTATGACTTCATTGACATAGTTTTTCCCTTCCATCAAAGTATGTGATTAAATAGTATACTTAGATAATAATCTCAAGTCAGGAGACTATTACACATGTTCACAGATAGAAACTACCAATGAAACCCAAAACATGCGGTGTTCCTATAGGCGAGTCATTCCTCATGATCTCACCTACTAGAGATCACCAAGTGTGATCTTTATGAGAAGAAGTCTCAATACTTATGAGCCCCCAACACCTGATTGTCAATCATCAACTATGTCCATTAAGTATGATGTATCTAGATCACATGACATAGGTTTAAGATTAATGTTATAGTATCTTGAGGTTATCATTATAGTATGAGAACTGTTATTACGTTTTGATATGATAATTATTCTGTGGACATTACCATATAAATAGTGGATACAGAAATATCAACACTATTATGGTAAGAATACATCATGCACAACTCACTGTATACATGGTAATGTAATTGAAATGTACTGTTCAAGTTGGCTGTGGGGAATCCACTATTACAACACTCTCACTTGCACTAGAGCCAACTTGCTAACCATCATTGTTTTCTCTCACATGATAATATCATGTTTCTGCTAAGTTATAGATTTAGTCATGGACCTGCCACGTCTCCGCTGCGTGGGTATTCTGTTATCTATGACTTCACCTTCTTGAGTAAGACTCCTCAAGAGATGTAAACCCTGAGTATATATTATTTTTGTACACTGTCTAAAATTGAAATTCTAGATAATACCGATAGAAGAATTATCATCGTGATAAAAATGTAATTACTAGGTGTGATTCCATGAAACAGAACAAATTGTTGTGCATTTTATACTACTTTATCTACATTAGAAGCGACAACAAAATTATTATTTGTAGATATGACTACCACTGGCTTAAATGAGCTTCTTCTGCTCATTACTTTAGCCTGATTACGATATTAGATCATATCTATCTAAAGAAATACTAGTCTGTGTCCCCTTAGAACTTGTATCCTTTCCTCTCCACATACCAGGTATATATCATATGTACTTGCTCAGATACATTTGGACAGTTTTGATTACTTACCTTGCAGTACTTCCGGATATAACTGATATTTTTCGATCATAAAGCATATGTTGGAAATATCATATTTTTTTACATAACATGGCATATGTGATAGATCCATTGATGGTGCTTATGGAATTATACTCACCTATAAAATATCCTCTTATGCCCCATGCATGTCCTTTTGGATAGATTTATACCATTTGACATGTTGGTCGGAGTGAGTATCTCAAGAAGGGGTAAATTTAGTACCCAATAAAAAATTTATCTTTAAAATGGATTTAAAAGATTCCCCCAATTAATTTAAAAACAATACAGTTAATCAATATAGTAGATTTTTCTAAGTTCCAATCTTTCAAAAGGTTTTTTAAAGATTGATTAGTTCTCAGGTAAATAATATACAATATTACTTAGTCCTTTGAAATAAATTTACTTAATTAAAATCTTATAAAAACACTAATAAAGATAACTATCAAAGTATTAGTTTTTGTTTGGTTAAAAAATATTCAGCTTTAAAAGTGGAAATAAAGTAAACAAAAACACACAATGAAAAGATTGAATACAAGAGGTTCAATCTCCAAATGAGACTTAATCCTCTCTACTTGGTGATCAACAGCCACCAAGCAATTTATATAAAATAAATAGTTTGATCCACAACCTAGATCAGATTTTACAATAGTTTATAAATTGTCCAGGTCACACACAACCTCTTCCACTGTTATCCGTGGGAGTACAAAAAAAAAGGTTACACAGGGACCTCTACAACAGTTATATGTGGGATTACATGGGAAAGAAAAGTTAAGAGAAGATATTAAGTTTCTTCCAGTTCAGCACAAGAGACAATCTGCGTGTGATAAAATAGAGTACACACACACACTACTCAAAATGTAAAATAAAGTAAATAGAACAGAGCAACTAAGAGTGTAAAGGAATAGAAGTGCTCAACCTGTATGGAGTGAAGCTCATGAATCCTTGAAAGTATTTTAAAAAACTGCTTGAGTCGGGTTCTCTTGAAAACTTCAGTAGAATAAAGTGTAGTAGACTCTTGTTCTTGACTGGAGGAAAGCATCAAATGTATATGAGCTTTAGCTTCCTTAGTTGAGTGTATTCAGGATGTAGCAGTTCATCTCTTTAGCTCTATGTGTGTGTTCTGTAAGCGCGATCTCTCAGCTTGCTATCTACCTACATCACATGAGCATTCACCTCCTACACATGAGGGAGTCTACTTCTCTTTTTATCAGCAACAGTAGGAATATTTGGATCCTCTCTAATTCCTCGTATTGCACGTTTGACACTTACATCAATGTATTCTATCAAGAAATAAGAAACAATCATTAGAATAATAAATAGGATTAAATTCCAACCAAATCTCCCTTTGATATCCATCGTTTCAATTGCCAAGAAAGAGGACATACCACCGGTGAATGCCCAAATCCAAAAACTATGATCACTAACAAGTATGGAGAATGGGAGACCAGTAGTGATGACTCTAAGGAAAAAGAAGAGCATTCCCAGGAAATGCGTATTATGAAAGAAGGCTACCAATTTCAAGGAAAGGTATGCAACAATATTGTTGATGGAAGAAGTTGTAGCAATATGTCAAGCACTCTCATCCCAGTGCCCCCAAAACAAATTTTGGATGATCATATTTTGAGAAAGAAGAAAATGAGTGATCGGGAAAAGATGAGGAAGAAGGAAAAGAGGATATAATGAGGGGACCAGTGAGCATGAGAAAAGAAAGGAGATTGAGTTTAAAGAAAAATCAAGATAGAAAGATAAAGTGTTTGATCAAAAAAATGTCATGACGACAAAAAAATGTGAGGTTAAGAAAGACTTGGTTTCACACCAAAACCTCTAGTACTTATGTAAAGAGAGGGGATGCTGAACACTAACAATACCATAACCTTGACCACGGGTTTTTGAGTCTTTGTTGCAGGAATTTGATGATATGATGTGTTTCTAGAAGAGTTGCCACTTGGCATGCCACCCATTAGAGTTATTGGGCATTAAATTAATCTCATACCACAAGCATCCTGCCAGAATCATCCGGTGGTATGTCCTCTTTCTAGCAGTGTCTTAGGCCGACGATGTCTATTTTTAGCGGTATGAAACTAACGGTGTCTTATTCTAGTGGTGTCTTATACTTAGCCAAATTTTCATGTTGACAGTGACTCCTTTAGCGGTGAGTCATACTTTATTGATTTTATACTCTGGTGGTGTGTCGTCTGACAGTTTCTCAGACTTAGTGAAATTTCCATGCTGATGATGAGTCATGGACAACGATGACTCATATGCAATGGTGTCTCATAATTTTTCAAAGTTATGTCTTGGCGATGACATGTATGGAGGTGAATCATTCCATGAATTTTTCGTTTTTACATGATGATGGTGGGAAAAGTCTGGTGGTGTGTCATCTTGGTGGTGAGTCATCCTTGATGGTGACTCATCCTCAGCAGTGTCTCAACTTCAACGGTAACTCATACTTAGGAAATTGTATCACCTGCCTCAGATTATAAAATACTTACAAAAAACATGATACTCATTAATATCATTAGAATCATGATCTCGTAATCATTAAAACAAGGAGGTCAACAATCTCCCCTGTTTTGATTATCACAAATCATGGCATCAAAGGTATGATCAAACAAGTAAAGCAAGGTATCTAAGGTATCATAAATTGTGATATCAAAGGTAAAATAATAACAAAGTAAGACAAATTATCTAGATGGTATCAAAGATTAAGAATGATAGTATCTGCATATAGATAAAGAAAATATGCCATAAGAATTATCCCTCTTTTGGGATTATCAAAAAGGTAAATCTTAGTAGATTAGAATAGGAAATGTTGAATAAAAGAGAAAATAAGAAGAGAAGATAAAGAACAGGAAATATTTCCATTAAGGATATCCAAGAAGGTTTTTTAAAAAGTTATACAAAAACATTGTCCCATCAAAAACATAATGTCTACTCCAAAATCCTCAAGGTTGGGTAGAAGGGTCCATTGGTTCTTTTCCCTTGTATTTGGCCCTCTCTTGATCTGAAATAGTAGGGTCTGAAGGAGTTGTAGGTAAAGTAGATGGAACACCAATGGGTAGGCCAACTATGGATTGAGGAGGATGTTTCTCTATAAAAACAACCGGTTGAAGTTGCTGCATAGCTTGGGCATGATGAAGAGGAAAAGGTTGGAATTGAGCAGGCAGAGGGGAAGAGGGATCTCTGACAACTCCTAGTCTAAGAGAGACTTTTGGGGTAATAGGAATGGCATCCTCAACAACAACTACAGTACCCTAAACATGAAGAAACTGCTTCATGATATTGATGAAGTTCATTATAATCTAGCCACCTCTTTCCATTGCACTAAAGAAATCGCCCTTCTCTTCCATAAACTGATTTAACATTGGGGTCATTTCCTTCAACTGGAAAACTTTCTCCTTAAAGGCATGAGTAACTTGTGGCATCCACAAATTTTTAGCCAAAAACTTGAAGTGGTCATCCGGGGCATGCTTTGTATATATCCTTGTGAGATAAAACTTTATGGATTTAGTAATAGTCTCTTGACCAACATTCATATCCTTAGAATATGATCTGATCATCATGTGATCATGCTTATTACCCTGCTCAAACTTTATCAAAATCTCCAATGGTATGATAGGTTCTCCACTAGTAGGACCACTTGAAGTAGCACCAACCTCTTCTCTAACAACTAATCGAAGCAACTCAACATCAAGGACAGGAGGTGGAGGAGCAGCACAACTAGAAGCCACTGAGGTAAGACTTTCAATTATTTACAGCAGAGCATCCATACTCGCTGCAAATGCAGATTGAATTCCTTCCATAATAGCCTTAAAAGACCCCAGTTCACCACTGATCCTCTTATTTTCAATCTCTATCTCCTGTATGTGATGCTTCATTTTTGGTTGAATGTGTTGGATCACCAACTCAAAGAGATATCTGGCATCATTCTTACTAATCTTGTCCAGAAGTGGAGCTTGATTCTTCAAACACTTATTAAAATATGAAAGTAGGTCTCTTTTGAAAATTTCCATGCCACCCTTGGTGACTAAATCCACTGGCATAACTGGAGGAACAACAAAAGGATTAGGTCTTGGTTCAAATGATCTTATAGAAACAAACTTTTCCAACAGTCCTACAATATCAATTTGACTGACCATAGATCCTTTAGGATCTTCTCTATTTTGAACCTCTGGTCCACTATCCTTTGGTGGAAACTTACAAAAACTATCCCATTATTCATCCATAGGATCAACCCAACTGTCTCTAAGCTTAGTAACAAAGGGTACATTATCAGGTGCAACAGTTTGTTCAACAATTTTCTGAGCAATTGCATTCTGTTCACTAGTAGGTTCATTGATAGCAGGTACTTCAGTCATCTGAACATTCCCTTTTTGGAAAACATCATTAGATTCAACTTCCACATTCTTATTTCCAGGAGGCTCACGAGGAGCTAAAACACCAAAATATTCATTACTATCTTTTCCCTCAACAAGTTCCTTCCTTAAATGTTTGGCTACATGCTACTCAATAACAGCTATGTTAAACATCTATTCAATCATTACAGAGTCAGACATAGTCCGATAATCACCAATAAATCTGGCTTCAACTCCATCGACAACTGTAATTTCTCGAAGAGTTCTACATACATGGACCCCCACCCCCTCAACAAGTGCATCTTTCTCCTTAAGCCCTGAGTTCACTTCTCCAGTCAAATCTGGTTTCTCAACAGGAACACTTGGTGATACAAGAAGCTATGGAGGAATCTCTACATATCTCCTTCTAATTTTTCCAACTGAACCATCAGGGTTAGAATCATCATCATCAACTTCAATATCATTCCTATCATCTACATTACCATTTACTTTTCCATTTACATTCTCATCTTCTTCATCATCAGACTTTGATCTACTTTTAAACTGATCTTCCCCATACAATTCTATTTCTTCTTCATCACTTTTCACAAACTTTTCTCTTTTTGGAAGCCTCTTAGGTGGGCTAGGATCCCCATATGTTATAGGAGAAGACTTGGGATACAGATTGGGATCACTCACTTCATCAACAAAGGGTTCCTCCTCTTTTTATTTTTCAATAGCTTCTTCTTCTTCATTTAAATATACAACAAGATCATCAGGCTTGAAGCCAGGGTCAACTACATCCCTTGGTCTAGTGGGATGATCCCCCAGGTTAAACTCAACATACAACATGTCATTATTATCTACCCACTGTCTCTTTAAGGGATTCCAACTAATCTTCATTCTTGATCAAATAGATTTTGATATGCAAAAGCCATAACAATCAATAATTGTTTCCTCATCATTAGAAACATGAATTTTAGCCTTTAACATTGCAGAAATCATCTTCAGATAAATTAGGGAATTGGATCTAGATGAAGGCTTGATCATTTCGGATAAATGGACCATAAGATACTTACACAGATTGATCTTAAGTCCTATTTTCATAAGAACGAGCAAGTAGAAATATTTGTATCTTAAGGTGGAAAAGTCACATTTTTTGGGTCAGAGCATGTACTGAATAAATTTAAAGAGAAGCCTACACTCTCCATCCAACTCGGAGGCTACCGTCCTTCTAGTTATCCCATCACTAGTCAGCTCTTCAAGATATTTTTTATAAATAAAAAGTCAGTGCCCTCAGTAATAGATCCTTGGTAGTCATCATAAACTCCTTTATGAGGAACTCCCAAGCATTTGGCCCACTATTTTGGGGGAGAAGATTACTTTGTGACCATTAACTCTTGTTCTTATCCAATATTCTTCCTCATCATTAAAACCAAACTCGACATATTGAAAAAATCGATGCACCAAACTAGGGTAGGAAGGTCTTTCATTTGAAGAGAACCACTCTAACCAGCCTTGATCTTGAAGAAATTTTAGCACCAGATACTTAACAACAACCACTTTTCTTCCACTTCCTTCTCAGGTACAACAATACTTTTTGCAATCTCGGGATGCAAAGGTTCAACTGCATCAACATCACTCGACTTTCCTTTTTTGTTTCTTAGTAGAATGTGACTCTTCCAGAGAAGAATTAGAGGAATGATTCATTATTAGTATATAGATTGGTTCAGTTTTCTCAGGTGAAGGAAAAAAGAATGATTGCAGGTTCGAAGGTTGGGAGATGAAAGGTTGCATTGGGATCAAGAGAGAAAGGTAGGAGAGTAGAGGTGTGTTGGAAATAGACAAAGTTTCATTTTTGTATCATTTGGGATTTAGATATTTGAAAAAAATGAAACAATACTTGAAATCGAATTTAGAATCTGAAAAAATATACGTATCGAGTTACATAAATAAACTACAAAAATATAAAAACCTGCAGTTCAGAAAACTTAGGATAAAAAATTCGCAAAGGCATGAAACCAATGGTGTGACAAGATAACGTTGTTTTGACCACAACAGTGAGACAATCCAATGGTGAGACAACAACAATGGTGAGACAACAACAATGGTGAGACAAAAACAATGGTGAGGCAACCCAACAGTGTGTCAAACCCAACGATGTGTCAAACCCAATGGTGTGTCATACCCAACGGTGTGTCACTATAAAATTAAACTTAATCAAAATTGATCATTCCTAACTCATGTTTGATATAGTTATTTTTCTCATAATTTAGAGGTTTAATAAAAATATCAGCTAATTGATGTTCTGTACTAAAAATTCAAGAGTGATATCACCCTTTTGAAAATGATCTCTCAAAAAGTGATTTCTTATATCAATATGTTTTGTTCTAGAATGTGATACTGGATTCTTAGAAATATTTATTTCACTTGTGTTGTCACAGTTTATGGGGACATGTTATAATTGATATCCATAGTCTAGTGAAGTGTGTTTCATCCAAAAAATTTGTTCACAATAATTGGCTTCAGCTTTGTGTTCAGCACAATACAACAAAATTTTACTTCTTACTACATCATTAAACTAGATACCTTCCTAAAAAGTGACATATTCCAGAGGTGATTTTTCTATCTAACTTACATCCACCAAAATCAACATCAAAATAACTTACTAGATCAAATGCTTGTCCTCTAGGGTAAAAAAAATCCTAAATTGGTTGTATACTTGAGGCATTGTAAAATTATTTTAATATAAACCAAATGTGAATATTTTGGATTAGCTTGAAAATAAGCACACATACACACACTAAACATTATATCAGGTTGGCTAGCAGTAAGGTCAAGAAGAATTCCAATCATACCTCTGTAACTAGTTTGATCCATTGGCTTTCCAGTTTCATCAAGATCTAACTTACAGGTGGTACTCATAGGAGTATCACTACTCTTAGTGCTATCCAAGTTATAAAAATTTAGAATATCTTTTTTATATTTACTTTGATTTAAAATAATTCCTTATCTATTTTGAAAAATTTTAAATCTAAGAAAGAATTTGAGTTCACCCATTAAACTCATTTCAAATTCATTTTGCATCATTTTAGAAAAATCAGTACAAAGATAATTTCTTGAAGATTCAAAAATAATATCATCAACATATATTTTTAATACTAAAACATATTTTGAAATTCATTTTATAAAATGGATAGGATAGCCTATTCCTTTTGAAAAACCTTTTGAAATAAGAAAATTTTTGAGCCTATCATACCAAGCTCTAGGATCCTGTTTCAAACCATATAAAGCTTTAGTCAATTTGAAAATTTGATTTGGAAAATGAGGATTTTGAAAACCAGGGGGTTCAATAAAAACATCCCCAACTATATAACCATTCAATAATGGAATCTTGAAATCCATTTGATAAATTTTGAAATCTAAATGAACTACATAGTCAAGTAGGATTCTAATGGATTCAAGTATGGCTACTAGTGCAAAGGTTTCTTCATAGTATGTTCCTTCTTCTTGACTATAACCTTGTGCAACAAGTCTAGCCTTATTTCTAACTATAGTTCCTAACTCATCAACCTTGTTCTTAAACACCCATTTAGTACCAATATTCAAGGTTTCCTTGGGTCTATCTACAAGTTCCCACATTTTTTTCTTTCAAATTGATTCAATTCTTCTTGAATTTACATCACCCAGAATTCATCATTAATGGATTCATTGGTGTTCTTAGGTTCTAGCTAAGACAAGAATACTTGATGTTAAACTTGATTTCTAAGAGAATCTCTAGTCTATGTACCTCTATCTAGATCTCCTACAACAACATATAAGGGCTGATACTTAAGGGTTCTAACAGCTCTATAAAAAGATGGGTTGGTTACTTCTGGTTCTATAGGTTCGGGTTCAGTAAGTTTTGTAAATTCTTCAGAACTGGACAATTTTTCTGACTATTTGACAGTAGAATCAGAAGGTTTAAAATTCAAGTTTAGAGTTGATAAATCATCTGCAAGTTTTTCAAGGGAGGTCTTAGGCTCATGTGGATCAGTCACATCAGATTTGACATGAACTGATTCTTCCACAGTTTTGGTTCTCTTATTAAAAACTCTATAGGCTTTTCTAGAGATTGAATAACCAAGGAAAATTCCTTCATCACTTTTGGAAGCAAACTTGTCCAAATTATCCTTAGTGTTAAGAATAATGAATTTGCAACAAAAAAATCTAAAGTAATTAACCTTAGGTTTCCTATTGTTCTAAATCTCATATGGGGTATTCTTAATGATAGGTCTAATTAAGACTCTATTGATTGTATAACAGGTTGTATTGACAACTTCTTCCAAAAAATAAACTGGTAGGTCATACTCATTTAACATGGTCTAGGTTATCTCTTGTAAAGTTATATTTCTCTTTTCAACAACCCCATTCAATTGAGGGGTTCTAGGAGCTAAGAAGTTATGAGTCTAGCCATTTTGTGAAAAAAAAGATTCAAAATATTGATTTTCAATCTCACAGTCATGGTCACTTATTAAGGTATTAATTCTAAGTCCCATAATATTTTCTACAGAATTAGCATACTTGGTGAAATAAGAACAGACTTTACTTTTGCAAGCTAAAAGAATACCCAAATATACATAGAGAAATCATCCACTAGAACATAGACATAATTCTTCCCATTTAAACTAGAAAATCTAGAAGGTCTAAACAAATCCATGCGAACCAACTCGAGAGGTTGAGAAGTTGACACTTCTTTCTTTAATTTAAAAGAAATTTTGTGATGCTTCCCTTTTTGACAAGGTTTACAGATGTTATCAGTTGGAAACTCATGTTTAGGTAGATCCCTATCTAACCCTTTCGTAGTAAGATTCTTGAGTGAGGGTATATTGTAATGACCTAGTCTCATATGCGAAAGCCAAGATTCTTTGTGAAAGGAACTTAAGCAGGAAACATTTTGAGAAACTAAAGAGTTTAAATTAACTATATAAATATTATCATTTCTTAAAGCAGTAAAAAATAAATCATTTTTAGAACCATAAACATTACAACCATAATTTTAAAACTTAACATAAAAATTATCATCACATAACGAAGAAATAATAAGCATGTTATATTTTAAATCATCAATAAATAATACTTTATAAATCAAAACTGAATTGTTGTTACCGATTTAGCCAAGACCGATGATTTTCCCTTTATCATTGTCACCAAATGTAACACCCCGAGCTTCTACGATACGCTTCTCATTCAATAATGCAATAGCTTGCATTGTACGCAACTTCGAGTTCTAAAACACCACGACTAATCAAAGTAGCCGTTATGAATAGTAATAACCACTTTTTAAAATTATAGAAATTTTATATTTCAAAATGGACTTCATTTTTGTATTCGTAATATCGAAATTATCCAAAGTTGAATTTTTTATAATTTTCTGAGAACTTCCAATTTTTTATGAATAGTGAAAATTACTTAAAAACAACTTTTTTAATCAAAATAATTTATAGTGATAAATTATACTATTTAGTGGTTTTAAAGTATAATTATAATATATTTTTACCATTTTATCCAATGGTGGTCATTAGAATTAATTTAACATTGAAATTGGACATAAACAATTGCCAATCTTTTGATATAAATTGTTTCTTAAAAACACGCTATTTGTTGTAACAGCGGGAATTAATTATAAAATTAATTAATACAACTTATATGTTTGGAATTTTTTAAAATAGACATCATTTTTGAATTCGGAATATGAATTATAGCTTAGGGTGAAATTTTGGCCTTGTTCTGAAAAACTTCAATTTTTGATGAATAGTGAAACCACTAAGTGGTAGTTAAATAACTGATTTTTCGTTTAAATGAAATATTACCACTTCTGTGATTTGATTTTCAAAAATCCGACATACATGGTTGTCATTAAGAAGTAAAATGTGGTTCAATGAGATTAAAATAATTTTTTTGGTGAATAGTAACTTTTAAGTTCTTAATCGCGATTAGAGGTAATTAGTGTAGTTTAAGGTACAAATAATGTTTTAATAATATGAGATGAGCATGACACTTGTCCTACTCCTATTGGATGAGTCATGGCCGACCAAGACAACCCATGGGTCAACTTGGGGACCCCATGGAGCCACTTTAGTTGGAAAATGACATTAATATATATTTATTTAATGTTAAAATTAAATTGACACAAACATGAGTTATTTTACTAAAACAGTTTTTAAGTGGGGTTACACAAGTCCAAATTTTGACTATAAATATTCATTAGAAAGATAAAAAGATTTACTACATCATAGTATTTTTTTTATAATTTTTAGACATTAAATAAATTAAATAATTAATGACATCATTATGATGCAGCGATGACCTCATTATTTAACGATTTAAATAAAATGAGAAGATAATGCAAAATCCAAGGCTTACACTTGTCCAAAGCATATTGGATGAGGATATTTCGAAACCTTATCACCTTAGCCTCAAATTATATAAGTGTGGGACCTTTAGAATCCGAAAAGCATTGTGAAATAATATAACATTTCAATCTTTCCAAAAGTGCCCCTCCTCTCCACTTATAAAAGGCCCCCACCTCTCCCACCTCATTTACACTTTCAAGCCATTTGGCTCAGCCAAACTCTGCCCAAATACTCTCCCAACTTCCCCCTCTTACTCCTAGAAGCCTTACTTTGGGCAGAACTCTTCCCAAGGAAGCCTTTGGCTCAAATCAAAAAGAGTTACCCGATTTTGAGGTAATGTCTTCTCTAATGTTGTTTTGTTTTATTTTTCTTCTCCAACCCCCTAAACTCTTTTTATTCATTTCTTTTGTAACAACACCAGTATCCTCAATATACTAGGATGTTGTTATAAGAAGTATTCGAGCTACACTTACACACACCTACATCTAATGGTTAAAGAACATACAGTTTCTGTGGATGGCGAATTTCTGCCTCACGAAACGATGATTGTTCAACACTCATATAACACCTTCAAAGGTGGCCATTAAGATGTCACTATTTTTATATATGATATATAATATGTTTATGTTTTACTTATGCTTCTGTATTTCTCATTTATGGCATACTTTATGATTTCCATTATGGGTAAAACGCGATAATTTCATTTTAGGAAGTGCGGACTACCGCCCCCTCAAAGTGATTTGAATCGTTAATGCCATATGTGGGATGTATAAAGGATGGAGTAAATGGTATTATACACTATATTATACTGGAATTATATTATACATTTATATCATTATGATTTAGTTCCATTAAATATGAAATTGAAATAAAAGTAGCGTTCATGCGTACGTACGGCTTACCGTCTCCATGAACGGTGCATTTCATTTCTTACCTCTAAATGTTACATAATATTATAAATGAATGTATATACTGGATATATAATATATATATGACATCTAAATCATGAATATAATTCTGGATATAATGGATATTCTACCACATGAACAACTTGTAATTATAAGAAGTTTATTGTTGACTCAAGTTACCAAAGATCGACAAAACGATCGTTATTAACTTGAATAATTACATAATATTCATAACATTGTAATAAGTGATATAAAAAGGATAATGAAATTGAAAATGGTTCTTAATAAGGTAGATATTAACTCTAGTTTATTATTCAGGAGGTTAAAGAACGGTTGAGTCAAGTCGGACACAAGGTAAGGGAACTTCTTAACCTAACTTCCATTCTTTGGGTTAATCTCCTAATTTCCAATTATGTCATGATATTATTATGTATTATTTTGTATTTTTACTTTATTTATGTGTACCTATAGTGAATACACATAATAGATCTACTTTATTTTAAAAATGATCTTTTTAAGGACTTCGTCTCAATCTCCTTTCATTGAGGCATATTTGGTTTTATACACAACATTCTTTTATACGGTGTATAAACCCCTTTGACTTTTACGTTTATTCGAAAGGAATATTTTTTTATACGAAGCGTTTTGCTAAACGAAAAAAAGGGAATGTTTTTCTTTCCGTACATATGCGGCGACAACGACTTATCCGCCGCCGTGACCATTATTTGAGTTTCGGCTTCCTCTACAAGCCATCACTTTTTTTAATGAAAAATAAATACAATGTTTTAACTTTCTTTTATTTTGGTATTGAAAATGGTTTTGAAAGCATTTTTATTATATCAATGTGTTGTATTGTTATCTTGTGATTGAAATTTGGAAATGTTATGTTTCCTTTATGCATGTTTTATGTGATACGATTATGTTATGGTTTATGATATGTTTAAACCTATTCATATGAGGAATGCATTGGACTTAATAAGTGACGGGTGGAGCCCGCTATAGCTCCTCGATGCATCGGCAGGTCTCATGAGACAAACTAGTGTCTTGGCACGAGGCCTTGACAAAATCTTATTTGTGGTCTTGGCACGAGGCCTTGACTACGTGGTTATGATAGTCTGGAATTATGCATTCCATCATTATGAAAGTGGTTATTGATATTGCATGTGATTATTCGACCAGTAGAATATCCATGTGAAGAAGTAAATGGCATTATCTCATTTTACTTTTGCCATATTATGTTGAAGTTCAAGTTTAAAAGGCTTTTGTTTTAGTTATACATTGCCTTAAATGTTAATGTTTATTTATGAAATCTTCCGCTATATTGTTAACCTTACTGAGCATCTGAGCTCACCCCTTTCAATGTTTTAATATTTTTCCAGGATGTGAAGAAGTATTTTATGAATGACCTACAGGGGTAGTCAGAAAGGGATATGATTGTGGAATACGAAGACCATGTTATTGTAGTTTGTTTACTTTTTGATGTAATGAAAGACTTATGAATGTATCTAGTGTTTCCAAGGCTACTAAACTAATCGGTCTTTCGAGACTTGATCTTTTGTGATCATGCCAATGTTACGAAGTAATGCACCGACTCTGGGTAGCTGGGGTCGGGGCGTTACACCAAAGGTGACATGACCACCTTCAACCTTAATAAGGCTCTTGAAGCATGAATAATCTCCTATCACGTGTCTTTATCTTCCACTATCCAAGTACCATAGATTTCTATAGGGGGTATTTAAATAGTTTTCTTACAAAACAATGTTTATACAAGAAATGACTTTGGTACCTAGATTTGTTTGGGTCTATAAATGTTAGTAATAAAAGATTTGGGAACCTATAATTTCTTAATGGGTTTCCTGTAAACAGATTTAAGGATTTTTGAAAGAAATACTTTGTTAGGTCCTTTAGAAAAGTAATTGGCTGTAGAAATTTTTGGTTTGGACTTAGGAACAAAATTGTTCTTTGTTACTCTCCTCCATCTAGGTTGATATACAATTCCAGTAATGTACTTAGGTGAAACTTGATTACCTAAAATCTGAGTAATATTTTCTCTACCATTTTTAAACTTTTCTAGGTCTTTCTTCAACTGATCATTTGACAACTTAAGTTCAGTATTTTCTCTCAATAGTTGAGCATTCTTCTCTTTTTCAATAAACAATTTAGATTTTCAATTTTCAATTAGAGCATGTTTTCTTTTGAGAGTTTTATATTTATCCTTTAATTCATTACACCTATCCTCTAACATATTGCAATATTCAATCAATTTTTATTTAGACATGTCATCATCAGTAATTTAATTTTTAGAATTGTCTGAATCATGCATAAGTAACACATTAGGTACATCATGTAAAACAAATACAATAGGTACCTTAGAAATGTTGGTCATGAAGCACATGATTTCTCTATCTGACTTCTCCTCATGTGATAAATCTGAATCAATGGAGATGTTTTTAGAAGAAATCTATGTGGATTTCATATCCTTTTTGTATCTTCTATCCTTCTCCTCATACTTCTTTTTATATTTCAATTTTGGACAGTCATCCTTCACATGTCCTTTCCTCTTGCACTCATAGCAGATAACCTCATCCTCATATTTCTTCCAGTATTTCTTCCAATATCCTTTAATATCATATTTCCCTTTATAATAAGGCTTTATTAAAAACTTCTTTTTTCCTATATAATATCTTAAATCTCCTAGCTATTTGATCAATCTCTACATCACTTTCTGAAGGTGATTCACTGTCACTTGAACTTACAACTTTAACTTTCTATTTTTCACTTTCTTTCTCTTTTTGTCTAGATGAAATAGTTTTAAATGCTACTAATTTCATCTTAGGTTCTTCATCATCTTCTCAGTTTACTTTTAACTCTCCCTCTTACATCATAAGATTACCAATCAAGTTCTTGACTGGTCGCTTTCTAGTATCACAAGACTCTAATGGAGACATATGTGCCTCTCCATCTTTCAAGTAGACATATGAGTAGTCACATAATATGATCCTTGTCAGATATAAGATTTCAAATAGATCTTATTGTGTTAAAAATTTCATCGAACCTAAGGTACATGCAAGAAATAGGTTCATCTGGCTTCATTTTAAAGTTATCATATTTAATAGTATAAGTATTTAATCTCATCTCCTTGACATTAGAAGTCCCCTCATGGGAAACAAACAAAGTATCCCAAATCTGATATGCTATTTTACAGGCAGAAATTCTGTTAAACTCTTCATATACTAAAGCACAGTAAATGGAATTTATATCATTGTAATTATTATTGTAAGTTAACATAGTAGCATCATCTCAAGTACTTCTAGATTCCTTAGGTAGTTGATATTAATCTTCTATTGTAGTCCAGATTTCAAATCCCATACTCTCAATATGAATTTTCAATTTTATTTTCCATTGATTATTATTGTTACCATTGAAAAAGGGAGGTCTGTTAGTAGCATAAACTTCTTATCTAGAATCCATTTAAATAACTAAATTTAGAAATAACAGAAATTTAAGATCTTTAAAACTTAACTAAAATCATAGTTAAAAATATTTGAAAACTTTAATACCAATGGAAATAAGCCCATGATGCAAAATGATGTTCATAGTGAGTATCTTAAGAGGGGGGTGGGGGTGAATTGGCTACCCAATAAAAAATTTCTTTTCAAAATAGATTTATAAGATTCCCCCAATTAATTTAAAAACGACCCAATTAATCAACATAGTAGATCGTTATAAGTTATAATATTTCAAAAGGTTTCTTAAGGATTTATTAGTTCTTAGGTAACTAATTTTTTACTTAGTCCTTTAAAATCAATTTACATAATTAAAATTTTATAAAAACACTAATAATGATTAACTATCAAAGTTTTAGTTTTTATTTGGTTAAAAAAAATTCAGTTTTAAATGTGGAAATAAAGTAAAAAAAACACACAATGAAAAGATTGAATACAATAGGTTCAGTCTCAACCTAAGACTTAATCCTCTCCACTTAGTGATCACTTTCCACCAAGTAGTTTATATAAAATAAACAGTTTGATCCACAACCTAGATCAGGTTTTCCTACAATTTATAAATTTTCCAGGTCACACACAACCTCTTCCAATGTTATATGTTAGAGTAAAAATAAAATAGGTCACACATGGACCTATACCACAATTATCTGTGGGGGGTACATGGGTAAGAAGAGTTAAGAGAAGATATCAAGTATCTTCCAGTTCAGCACAAGAGACAGTGTGTGTGTGTGATAAAACAGAGTATGAACACACATTGCTCGAAATGTAAAATAAAGTAAACAGAGTAAAGAAACTAATAGTGTAAATGAATAAGAGTTCTTGGTCTATATGCAGAGCAACTCATGACTCCTTGAATGTATTTTGAAAAGTAGCTCGAGTTGGGTCTATTGAAAACATCTATAGAACAGAGTGTACCATACTCTTATTCTTAACTGGAGGAAGGAAGTAAATGTATGTGATCTTCGACTTCCTTAGTCGAGTGTATTTAGGATGCAGCAGTTCAACTCTTTATATTTATGTGTGTGTTCTGTAAGCGTGAGCTCTCAACTTTCTATTTGTCTACTTCGCATGATCATTCACCTCCTATGCATGAGGGTGTCTGCTTCTCTTTTTATCAGCAATAATAGGAATATTCGGATCCTCTCTACTTCTTCATACTATACGTCTGACATTTACATCAATGCATTCTGTCAATAAATAATAATAAATCAATAGAATAATAAATGGAATTAAATTCCATAATATAGACATTAGTAATAATTCAAAATAAGTATAAGTTAAGAAAACAATGGAAGTGTCTCAGAGTCTGGAAACATCTCGTTCTAGCGGTGTATCTGGTTGATGGTGTCTCGTTTTGGTGGTATGACACTGGCGGTGTCTTGTACTTAGCCAAATTTTCATGTTGTTTTTTACCCCTTTGGCAGTGATTCATACTTGATTTTATACTTTGGCGGTGTGTCGTATGATAGTGTCTTAGACATAGCGAGATTTCTATGCTGATGGTGTGTCATGGACAATGGTGACTCATATGCTATAGTGTATCATAATTTTTCAAAGTTATATCTTGGCGGTGACATGTCTGGAAGTGACTCATTTTAGGACTTTGTCATTTTTACATGTTGAGAGTGAGAAAAGTCTAGTGGTGCATCATCTTGGTGGTGAGTCAGCCTTGATGGCGACTCATCCTCAGTGGTGTCTCAACTTCAACGGTGAATCATACTTAGGAAATTTTATCACCTGTCTTAGATTTTAAAATACTTCCAAAAAACTTGAAACTCTTTAATATCATTAGAATCATGATTTTATGATCATTAAAACAAAGAGTTCAACATGACATTGATAGTAATTATAACAACCCAGGCTTAACATACATGGATATTACATCATTTTTGCCTAAAATTTCATACATTACACAAACACACACCCAAATATCGTCTTAGTTTAGTTCCATTGGAAACTTAGAACAAAAATCATCTAAATCAGTGAAATTTCTTCAATGTTTCCCATAAAGATATTCCCCCCTTAGTAATTCTACTTAAAAACCTTTCTTCATAACCTAGGGAAGGGAAACATAAGAAATAGGTGAGATCAAATGCTCAGTAAAGGTAAATAAAGGAAATGTGTAAGCATATCATGAATATAAGGGTATGAGAATGTGATCATGATCATCAAAAGATCACACCCTTCATATCAAAGATCTTAAACATGAATCATGGCATATTGATTTACAATTCATAAGACATGAATTATAAGGGAATAAAGATCATAATCCATGAAAGTATAGCATAAGAATAAGACATGGAATTGTGGCATAAACATAAACATGCAATATCATTCCCTATAAGTCAATACACATTGCTAGAACTTATCAGGGCACTTCATGGGGACTACACCTACTGGGTGAGACACACCACCATCCCTAGTCGCAGTCCTTTCCTTGTAAGGGATTGGGTTTCCCCTCTTCCCACAGTGGATTGGGTTTCCCCATCTTCTCATAGTGGATTGGGTTTCCCAATCTTCCCATGGTGGATCAAGCCCGTCGACTTGATTCCCATCATTATCTCACGAGACATAAATCTTTACCCAATAAATTAGAGGGAGATATAGGTCCCACCCATCACATAATTGAAACCATACATATGTCTGCCACAAGAACATATATCATTTATCATATCATAACCCCAAAAAAAGAAATGATTTTCATAAACATATCATCATAATATAAATCATGGAAAATAAATGGGTTTCATAAATATCATTCCATCATAAACATAAACTATTCTTAGAAGGAATAATAATGGTATCATTGAACCATATCCCCATAAAAACATAAGTAGCTTTAAATAATGTTATCATATATGAAAAATGGTTTTGAAATATCATTTGAAATAATTCTTAAGGAAAATATCCTTTCCACTTTGAAAAATACTTTTAAAATAATAAAACATTTAGCACTCATTTTTCATCATAAATAACCTTGAAAACTTTTAAGTAATCTTTGAAAACAATTTTAAACATCTTTGAAATTCTTTTTCCTTGAAAATGGATAAAAGTTCATTTAAAACACCTTTAAAACATTTTTAGAAAACATTGTTTTGAAAGAACATAGATTTTTGAACAAAGAGAGAGTAACATTAAATAAAACTTATAATATCATCAAAAGAAAGAGATTAATTATAAAACATGTAAAAGGGAAGTATATGCACCTCATAAAATAATATAGGTGCATAACATAACATGTGTCTCAAAGAAGGAAAATTGAGACAAAATTAGCTTATCGATTTGAAAATTTTTAAACTGTAAACCCCATGAAAGAGAGATCATAAAATGGATATGTAAATAAACATAATGATAATAATAATATAATAAATTCATGGGAATTAAATACACCAAATATAAGAAATATGTGGTGAACATGGTTTGTATCTCACGAAAAATAAAAGTGAGATGAAAATCTATTACCACTTGAGTAACTTTAGAATCATGAACCCTATAAAATAATACTATAAATTAAAGAATTTAATATCATTAAATAAAGGGAATAAATTATATAAAATTTCATAGGTCAGTATATACACCACACAAAAGAAGCGAGTGGTGAATATGGCATGTATCACAGGGAAATAAAAAGTGAGATGAAACTCCCTTACCTTAAGTCTTGATCTCTTTTGCACACGTTAAAAACTCCTATATAATAAATATAATTTTATTATATATATATATTATAGAACCATATTCATATATATAATACCATATATAATTCATTTATAACTTTATTTTACCCGTTTATTAACACTTTCGTATTAAAGCAACGTTTCAGGTAATATTTTCTTTGTTTATCATACGTGTTCTGACTTGTTATTCTTAATCCTATTACATAGATCATGATTTAATCATCTTTATAATGATAATAATGATATAAATATAATATATATTCATTATATATGTATTTATTGTGATTTATAATAGTTGGAGATATAAAATAAAATACACCATTCATGGAGACGGTAAACTGTACATACACATGAAAGCTGTTTTCATTTTCTTATCGGGTTAAAAGAAAGGAAAGTATATGATATATTATCATTATAAAATAATTTTTTATGTCATATATAACATATATATTCATAAAATTTATCCTTATTACCATCCATGTGAAATATAGGTGAATAACGAGTCACATCACCTCATAGAGATGGCAAGACATATGTACACATGAGCGACGTTAACATTTTCCCAAAATATTAGATGAATGATAAAAATGTAGAAAGTATATTATCATTCCAAAAGTATAATTATATCATAAATATCATATATAAATATTAAACTCATAATAATTATCACTTATAAAATATAGTGATGGAAAATGAATTGTATTGCTACTTGGAGATGGTAAGCTGTATGTATGCATGAACGATACATTCACTTCTTGTTCAATGGGAAAGGGGGTGTATAATGGTGTGTTCATAATTATAATAAAAATTTAGAATATTTATTATGATTAATTTTTTATTTTATTATATATATCATAGATTTATAGGAGGTATAGAAGAGTAGAAAAAGAGAGGGATTGGTTAGAGTGATTACCGCTTATTCGAAACAGATCCTTTAGATCTCCTCTAAATGACTCTAGATTTGGTCCTTTGGGAAGGAAAACACCTCTAGAATGTGGGTATGGAAGTGAAGAAGATACTTTGGAAGAGGTTGGTGGAGCTAGAAGATTAAATGTGGTGAAATGAGATGAGGGTGGAGGTGTCCTTCTATAACAAAGGTGGAGGGAACTTTTCAGAAACCCCCAAAATATTAATTTATAATAAAATAAATATCAAAAAAATACCTCCAAAATTCCATTGATTCAAAGATAAGACATGATAAGGTTTTAATATCATCAAAAAATAAATTTTAGACAAGTTTTGGTATTATCTTAATCCTTATCATTTTGATTAACCTTTAATTAACCCATTTTAATTTTAACTATTGTAACCAATTTTTCTATACTAAGAGGATTTATTTTTTACTTATAAAGTGTAAATTTGACCATAAATGAACAATTTATGATATTTTAGACCATATAACATCCCCTTGTCCTTAGTTAATATTTTTATGATTTTTAAATAATTTAATAAAATATTGTTTTCATAAAATATCATAAGTGTCAATTTTGACACTATTCATACCATTGACTTTAAGAAAATACGTAAAGAAAGATAACTTGAAAAAAAATTCACTTAAAACACTCATAAAATGTCATATTCACATATAAAATTCTTGGATCTCTTTTATTAAGTCAAATTATATTTATTTTAATATTTCTAATATCATTTAATTGATTGTTTCATTAATTGAGTAATTAATTCATCATAATTTGTAATTATTTATGATAATTATTTCTTCAATAAAAATTATAAATAAATTTATATGATGTAGATAAAAATTTTATATTTCATAATAATATATATAGTCAATCATATATTCTATTTATCCCTATATTAAAAATATTATATACATTAAAAGTAAGAGTGTGACATTTTGTCACTCCCTTTGAGTTTAATAATATTTAGGTCATTTTCATGGACAAGTGTCGATTAAATTATTTAATTTAGATCCTTATCTGTTAATGGTCAAATTATATTCATCAAATATCTTTTGGATAAGTGTTAGGGTAGTTTTCTAAAATTTATTATTATATCATTTTTACCCTTAATTACCTGATTTACCCTTAACTATGGTATTAAAAATTACTAAAGTTACCATTCATATTGTCAAAAAATAAAATGGGCCTATTTAATAAATTTGGATCTTATGATTATAAATATTAAATCCATTTTTCATAATTTAAAGCATAGAAATTGATAAAATTAATTTAAAATTAATGTCGTTAACAGAACGAGAAAACAAGTTTTTAAATTGAAAATGTCCTAAAGATTGACATGTTTTTATATCCAAATTCAATGTAAAATTGATTCAAATGTCCTAAATTATATTAATTGATAAAAATTTGATCTAATTATACTTTAAAACCAATCTAAAATATAATTTAACACTATAAATTATTTATATGAAAAAAGTAGTTTTCAATTAAAATTTAGAATTGTTTTACTATTAATCAAAACATGAAACTTATAAAAAATATACCAAAAATTAATTCTAGGTAAATTTTTATATTCCAATTTAAAAAATAATTTTATTTTTTCAAATATAATATATAAAATTTTCAAAAATTGGATTTAAAATGGGTTCACTATCAAATGGCGGTAAAATTACCCTTCTGAAAAATATACGTATTTATGCATGAAATTGGGTTGGTTCTTATCTTATGACTATAAAATATATTGGATAAATATAAAAAATATTTGATTGAATATATAACAAATATATTTCATTAATATCATTTACTAATTATATTTTATTTAATTTATTAAGATAAAATTATTTTGGGATCATAAAAATAAAAAATATTTCTTTTTATATTCAATTGGTGTATATTTTCAGTTCTAATTATTTGGTAATGAATGAATTCATCTAATAAACAATATATTTCCATAATTTAGTTAATACTAGTTATAAATTCTAATTTAATGGCTATTTTATATCTTATTATTTTAAATAATAATATTTTAATAATATGTTATTGTTTGGTAAAACGCGACCTTGCCTGTAACGCAAGCTATCAAAAGAACCTGACATTGTGTGTAACACAATTCAAGAATAGTGTTGCATATACCACAAACTAATCTAATTATTTTGTGGAGAACAACCTTAACTTGGTGTTGCGTATAAATAAAGAATAACTTGGTTCTTTCATATAACCAAAGTTATATTCAATGTCATGTGAAATAAAAAGTATCGAAAAGATTAAATTAACTCGAAAAAAATATTTCACAAAATATCATTATGTTACAATAATTCTCTCTCAAATTGTTCCAAATTGTATTTTTTAATACCTTTTTAGTATATTTACTATTGAATAGGTCTGAGAAATTGTTGGATCTACCTCAGTAGACCTCCTTCCCTAGAACATAGGTTTCTATTTTTAGTCAATATTTGGAGAATTGATTTTATTTTGGTCTTAACTAATTGTAAGACCAATAGTTGTTTCCATATGTTTTAAATAATATTTCACTTGGAAAGTAGTGGAACTATCACTAACCTTTTATAGACACAAAAAATTCATTCCAAATGAATATTCTATGATCTTATTGTTACTTTAATCATAAATTGTATTTTAGAAAATTTCACACCTCATTAGCAGTCTATAGCGTCACCAACCCTTTTTTGATTGCATTTTAGAAACACTTTATATGATTGGTGGTCTTGAAATCCAATTCTGAATATAATGATCATAAAAAGTAGCTATGATAAGTAAGATTCTCATGCATTTAGGCATAATGACTTGGTGTTTCCAATAGAGCCTTATTAGTACCACTCTTGTACTATCCATGTATAGTCTCACTTGAATAACCACCACAATATTCAAAATAATAACCCCCTTCACTTTGATACATATAATCCATTATTAAATTTTAATTGATCTTTTCAATCTTAGTTGATAGTCATATGCTTCTTAATTGTAAGATTCACTATTCTTAATTAATAATGTATCGTTGATTATGGTGAATGTAAAACCATTACTATAGTTTTAACCTTCCTACACAGTATCTGTCTATTGAACATTCCTTTCCACAAGCTCTTTTGGAACTAGTTCTTATGCCAACTATCTGTGCATTGTAATAATTGATTAAATCCAAGTCAATATTTCTCCCACTATCTCAAATAGATATATGCACCCTTTTATAGAAATATAGTCTATAACGTGACTATCAATTTTATATCTTAGGGTTTAAGTAATATTCTTATAAAAATTTAAGAAAACCACTTTAGATGTGCATTGTGTTTCTCTTGATGAAACTTTTTCCATATCCTAACAAACTCTTTGCATCCAAACACATATTACTATAGAGTAATATATCTTCATCATACTAAAACTCATATGATGTCCATATTTTATTATAGTTGGCATATGATTATGGGATAACATCTCTATTTGCGAAGCATGTCTCGAATAATAATGGAAGTTATTACAATGCATATGAATCTCAACATTGATGCTCCTTTTACTTACATCATGGATTTGATGCATATAAAGGAATGCGTATTTAGTGATTAATCCACACTACATTTTCTTGATCAATGTATGATTTAAGACTCATCATCGACCCTTATTATTGGTATCATAACTTTGATGTGGATAAGGTAATGTGTGTTTAAGAATTATTATATTCTATATTATAATGATAGATGTATGTTTGGTCAAGATATACTTCAACACACTAGCCCAACGAAACTCATATCTTCTAACCATGAATATACAACTCTTCAATTTTACATTCCTTAAACAACACTTAAAGGAATCTTATGATGTATATTTACCACTTGGTTACCCTTGGAATAGTTCACACTCTCTAGATCAACTAATTCCAAAATATTTGTGACTTACCTTTATTTATAAAGGTTTATTTATCCAAAACTGAGTACATAAGTGTTTCAATAATACCTAATGTTTTTAACTCCAAAGATTCTAAAACCATACTTTGTATATCCTTGACAATTACTTTTAGTTTTACTAGACAAAGGATTATCTTGCTATAACTGGGTAGTAAAGTCTTAAAATTTATATTCATAATGTATTGCCCATGATTTATTTATTACTTAACTAGTGGTTGTGTATGAAATACCATAAACAAAACTAATTCATAAATGTTTCGTTTTTCATTCAACTCATAATTATAGTTTTACAAAAACCATTCACTTAACAATGAAATTGTGTGCTTCTCACTACTGATGTTGGTTTCACCCTTCCTCAACTTCTTGGAGAAAACACCTTGATTTCTATTAATGTTTATTAACTTCCTTGGTTCATGTATTTAGAAAAAAGTTTGCAAGGGCATATTGTATCTAATACCTAAGGATTATAAATGAAATATTACATTTAATGATGAATATACCTGAAGTAGAATCTTGTACTCACTTCTCCTTAAATTCATTGTAGTTACTTTTACAGTGACCTATATTGCCACATACAAAGAAAATAGCCTCCCATTTAATTCTCTCCCTCTCCATATTTGGTTCTTTAGAAATACATTGCGAAGCTTTCTTCGTAAATATAAATAAAACTATCCTTTTCACCTTGTCTTTCAGTTTTTTCACCTCAAGAATTAAGGATTTTACTTTATTTAAATTCTCATCTTCTTAGTAAACCTATACCAGAAGATATTGGAGTGGTTTTTCAAAACTATTAATTTGATAATTCTCAATGAAATTGAAAAAACCGGGTGGTAAGGATGAGAGAATGAGATGAACTGAAAGTTCTTGATTTAACTTGAAACTATATTCTTATATTTGTTCAATGTACTTTATCATCCTGAGTACATGAGGACTAGCTTGAATTCCATCTTTCAATCGACACGTGATCAGTCTGATCATTATCTCATTTATTTCTCACTTTACTTTCCCCTCAAAAACTTCTTAAATATGAGGCAACATGGTATATATATAAAAGTCCTTATGTTGCATATGAAAATATTTGTACATTGATGTTAGCATTATGATATAAACATCAAATTCATCATCCATGAGTATCTTGTAAGTATCTTTATCATCCCCACTATCTCCTTGTAGAGGATGATTTGGTTATGGGGATTCCATCACATATAATTTCCTTTCGCACTATAGTATCATGTGCAAGTGTCTGTACCACTCTTGGAAATTTGCACTGATGAGGACACGATCTTTTTCCATTATGGAACACAAAGTATTTTTGGTTTTACTTTCCATTTCTTATAATATAAACACTAGTATATTAGTACTTTTATCTTGATTATTGATTTAGAAATCATCAATGAAATTAATCATTTAATGTCTCCCACTATTTTATCAAACTCTAATAACCCTCGCTACTAGACTTATAATACTTTATTGCTTTAGTATTCTAGTGGAAATGATCCTTGACACATCTACTCATAGTCTAAAAGATATGACTACCCCACTACTCAAATAATTACATGGTAGACACTAGGATATCAACCCATATTCATTCATGACTCCATGATCTGCTTAGTGAAGTCTTAACTTCTATAAATCATAAACATGATTTAATAAATGCTTGAATATAAAGTTTCAACAGGCTATCTTTGAATACTTTTCCCACCAAATCCAGTTAAGTCAACCCATCACTCTCATAATAACTCCCTGGTTGTAGGAGACACCATCAAATTTTACTGGCGAGCACCCCATACTCCCAGTTTTGTTCAAATGTGAGCGATAAAATATGTTCACAACTTAATATTTCATTGAGGGGGTGTTTAATATTTATGAAGAATGTAATAATTTTTTATTAAATATGTTCATTTTATATTGTTGTGCTCACAACTGAACATGCATTAATAGAATACATTCATCACCTCTTTATGCAAATTTTCCCTTTTATTATTTTATGTGTTCTCCCAGTAAACTTGCACATACATAAAATAAAAAACAATGCATAAAGGAAATAAATTACCCAATTGGTCTTGATAATCTAATATTGGTTGATCCATTTAAACTCAATGGATCAACTATGACCTAGGGTTATCATACCCGAGTCGGATCTTGACTTGTGATGCAGCTCATCCCCAGTCTAGTGTGTCTATATTTCATATGGGCATTCACCTTGATTTGGCCTGGTTCAAGACTTATAGCATCATTGTTAATAGTACATCAATACCTTCACAGAGGTGAGAGGGTGTTAGGAAGTGCAATATACACACAGATAATGATGGATCTATATGATCTTATACATATTGAATAAAGAATGATGATGCACATATCATCTATAAAACCCATTAAATATTACAAGAATTTCATGTAGGTAATAAATAATTAAATAAATTAAACCTAAACATGCAATAATCCAGTCACTGTTCAAGACCAATTGGGGAGAAAATAAAAGATGCGATAAAATTAAAATTCAATAAATTTAAGTTTGAGGGAATTTAATAAATTAAATGAATTATTTTAAATTAAAATAATTCAACTCATTCACTAGTTGAATTAATTTAAATTTTTTCCTCCCAAAAAATAAATTAGTAAATTAATTTAATTTTATAACAAAATTAAATTATTTTTTCAGAATATATATTTTTTATCTTTTAATCCAAAAAAAATTTAATTAATATTTTTGGCTATTTAAAATTTTTACTAGGCCCTAAAACCTGCCTAGGCTCATTACGGGTTAGGGAGAACCCATACATGGTATTTCTGAGTTGGGTAGACCCACTTGAGGGCATTTTGGGTCGGCTAGAACTTCCTGGACCCATTTTGGGTCAGGCAGACCCGACATGACAATTAATTCCCATGGGGGGTTCTGTGGAAGGTCCAATCGGGAAGGGGTTTTGCACCGCATCATGTGAAAACATTACAAAGGGACCTAAACAAGGTAGAGATAATAAATATGACCAACCAGGGAATCTTGAACCGGTGGTCATGGGTCCCTAGCCAATGAAGACAGTGGTTCATCCCACACATAAGGGAGGTGAGGAGGGGGTGGTGTGAGTCAGAAGGGTTTATCGACAGTTTCTTAATTAGAGGATGGTGACACCCCTATTCTTTTCAAAGGGGATGGTGAAAGCGGATGAAGTGGGTGGCCAACCCCACCATCTCATCTTGTGAGAGAGGAGAATAGCATGTGGTAGGACGGCTGGTAGAGGCCTATAAAAAAAGATCTTCCCTAATGGTTCTAGTATCATCAACTTTGACAATCTCATCACTAGTAAATCCCATTTACACAGTATTTGTGAGGCAGTTTCCCTATTTATTCAAGTGAGAAATTTATGAGGGGTTTCTTCTTAAAATGTAGAGGGAGTGTGTACCCACTTTTAACCCTAGTGATCCTTCTATTTGCCTGTGGTTTTTTACCACTTTCATTTTGGGGGGTTTTCCACGTTACATCTAATGTCCATTTATTTCTGCATTTTTCACTTTATTTTATCTCATGATTATCACTGCATAGGTGGGCCAATCATTTACGGTTCCAACAAGTTGTATTAGTGGAAGGTTCTGGACTGGTTCTTTTCACTTTTTTGGGTATTAATAATTCTCAAAAAATTTGAGTATGCTCTGTGATTGTGACTCCTCTTGATCTTTCACATAATAAAAAATATTGAGATTATTAAATACACCGTTGTGAAATATAGGAGGTTCTAGATTGATAGCGTGTCTAAATGGAGGAGAAATTCAAGATAAAAAAAATTCAACAAATATAATTTTCCATTGTGGGAAATAAAGATATAGACAGTGCTGTGGAAGGATAATTACTGACTTCCAATTGGTGAAATACCAGAAAATGTGACAATGTAGTGTGGTTCCAGTGGGAACCAAAATCATGATATGGATGGAAATGTGGTGAGTACTTATGGAAGTGGAGATATTTTAATTAGCGAAGCAACGATGACTATTTTAAGTAGAAAAAATCTCAACGATGCATAGATAATCGACTCGGGAGCAACATGGAACATGAAGTCTCGATGAGAATGGTTTGATCAGTATGAAACTATCCCAAAAGGACTTGTGTACATGGGAAATGATCACACCTTGAAGTTCATTGGAGTTGGTACCATAAAACTGAAGATGATGATGGTATTGTTCAAACCATCAAAAGAGCACGCCATGTGAAGGTATTTAGGAAGAATATATTGTCTTTGGGACAATTTGATGATATCGGATGTAAGAATTTCACCAATAATGGAGTGATGATAATTATGAAGGGTGTTCTTGTGGTAATGAAGTTAGAGAAGATCTAAAAGAAACTTTACATTCTTATGGTTGAATCGTACAAGGAGGCAGAGATAGTTGTCACATAAACTAACCCAATAGAAGCATTGATGACGTTATTGAATCAGAATCTTGGACATGGGTCAAAACAAGGCCTATTGATTCAAACGGATTAAATTTTTTTTCTTGAGCTTACAAATGTATCCTTACTATTTTTAGCATTATTTTTTGAGAAATAAGAACAAGTTAAAGTTCAAGTTATCAATAGAAAGAAGTAAGGAGATCTTAGAATTGATCCATTCTGACGCTTGGCAAGCACTAGTTATATCTATGGGAGGAACAAGGTAATTTATATAATTTATTGATTATTATTACAGGAGATGTTGGGTGTACCCAATAAAGAGTAAGGTGGATGTTTTTAAAGTCTTTAAAAAAATCAAAGTGCATAATGAACTTGAATATGGAAAGAAGATCAAGTGTCTGAGGACTGATAATAGGGGAGAATATACATGAGAGAAGTTTGATAATTTTTTTCAATAAGAAAGAATCAAGGGATAGTTTACAGCGACATACAATCCTCAACAGAATGGAGTGGCAGAGCAGATAAACAAAACCCTGTTGGATAGAACAAGGGTGATGCTGAAGAGGGTAGGAATTGCCATTTTTTTTGGGAAGAAGCAGTGAATTCCACCTATTATGTGATCAATAGATCTCTTTAATTGTCCCTAGATCTGAAGAAACTAATGGAGATGTGGACTGGTAAACTCGCTGACTATTCTCGGTTGCATAGTTTTGGAATTCCTATATATGCATTGTTTAATGACCAGGAAAGATCAAAGTTGGATTCGAGATCTAGGAAATGTATCCTCTTAAGATATGCTGATGGTGTGAAGGGGTATCATTTGTAGGATCCCACTGACCAAAAAAATATCATAAGAAAAGATGTTATTTTTCAAAAATAAAAGGTGAAAATGAAAATTAATGGAGACATGGAGAAATAAAATAAATAAACAAAAATAGTTAAGGTGGAGGAAAAATCCATGGAAGAACCAGTTTCATATTTGGCATCAACAGAGCATGAAGATCAAGTATTGGTTGATTTTGGACCACAATGGTCAACTTAGAAGAAAATAGCACCAGTTTGACACTTAGACTATGTCACTAAGAGCAACATTTCATACTGCTTATTAACGGAGGATGGAGAGCCATATTGTTTTATGGAGGTGACCCAGAGTCTAGATGTATCCTCATGGATGATAAAAATGTAAGAGTAAATTGAATCCCAACACAAGAACAATAATTTGGATCTTGTTAAATTACTTCATGGAAGGAAAGCTATCAGAAATAAATGGGTCTTTAAGATCAAGCAAGGTGGAAAGGAACTGGTGGAATGATATCATACAAGACTGGTGTTTAAAGGATATACTCAGAAGGAATGTATTGATTTGAATGAAATATTTTATTCTATTGTTAGAATGACTACTGTTTAAATAGTTATGGTAATGTGTGCTACATAATGTTTACATCTAGAGCAGTTGGATGTGAAGACTTCTTCTATCCATGGTGATATTGATGATGAGATCAATATTCTCCAACTGGAATGTTTTTTAGAAGAAGGAAAAGATAACTAGTTTGCAGGTTGAAAAAAATATCTGTACGATCTCAAATAGGCACTAAGGTGTTGGTGCAATGACTTGATTCATATATCATGAGTCTGGGATACAACAGACTTCATTCAGATCCTTGTGAATATTTTAGGGGTTCAGATGATAATGATTTCATCATTATTCTGTTGTATGTGGATGAGATATTGGTTACATACCCCAAAAATGATCATATCTAGGAGAAAAAGGAACAACAGGCTAGGGAGTTTTATATGAATAACTTGTGAACAACAAACACGATTATTGGGATACGAATTTACTGTGACAGAAATAATGGGAAAATTTGGAAATCAAAAAATAAATACTTATATAAAGTCTTGAAATGCTTCAACATGCAATAATGTAATACAATATTTACCCAAATTACTATTAATTTCAAGTTATCCTCTACGATACGTCATAGTAGTGAAGTAGAGAGGATGTAGATGTCTTAAGTACTATATGCATCAGTAGTGGAAAGTCTGATGTTCGCTATGGTTTGTACTAGACCAGACATTGCACATTGATTGGTAGAAGTCAATCAGTACATGGCTAATCTAGGACTGGAGAATTGGAGAATAATGAAGAGGATCTTGAGATACATCAAGGATGAATCAGATGCTGAATTATGTTTTGGAGGATCAAATTTCATTATCAAAGGCTATGTTGATTCAGATTTTGTAGATGATTCCGACTGAAGGAAATCCACTACTGGTTATGTGTTTACTCTTATAGGAGGATATTTGAGCTGGATTTCAAAGTTACAACTATTTTTGGCTTTATCCATGATGAAGGCAGAGTACATGGAATCTATATAGGCTTAAAAAGAGGAAATTTGGTTGAGAAAGTTTTTGGAGGAGCTCGGGCACACATGGGAGAATATTCCACTATTTTGTGACAGTCAGAGTGCCTTGCACATTGCAAGGAATCCATATTTTCATTCTATAATGAAGCACATTGGGGTATAATATCACTTTTTCCGAGATTTTGTGGAGTAAGGAAGTGTAGATATGTATAAAATTCACACTAAAAAAATATGAAAGATTTCCCGATGAAGGTGATTGAATCCGATATGTTTAGATGGTGTAGATCCTTAAGAGGACTCACAGAGATGTGAGAAGCATGTTTGGTAGATAGAAAGGATGTGTAGATATGTGATTGGTTCTCAATCAAATCTCCAAGTGGTAGATGTGTTAGAAGTTTCTTAATTAGAGGATGGTGCCACCTTTGTTTTTGTCAAAGGGGATAGTGAAGGCAGATGAGGTGGGTGGCCAAACCCATCATCTTATCTAGTGGGAGAGGATAATATTAGTAATAAGGAGGGTTGGAAGAGTCTTATAAAAGGGGATATCCCCCCAATGGTTCTAGTATCATCAACTTTAGAAATATCATCACCAGTAGATCTCATTTAAGAGGTATTTGTGAGGCAGTTTCCCCACTTATTCAAGAGATAAATTTACGAGGGTTTTCTCCTTGTAACAGTGATAGATTGTGTACCCATTTTTACCCATAGAGATCCTTCTATTTTCCCATAGTTTTTTATCCCTTTCATTTGGGGGGGGGGGTTCCATGTTACACATGATATCCATTTATTTTCACATTTTGAACATTATTTTATCTCGTGATTATTTCTGCTCTAGCGGAACAATCATTTATGGTCTGAACATGGTTAGTCAACACTGGTGGTCACTAGGAGGAAGGTGGCTGAAGGGGATGCCTCTCATGTGGTAGTGGATCAACGTCGATGACTGGTTCGAGGCAGATACTGGTGTGTGAGCCAAGTGAGGTGGCAGCATGGTTGATTCCAGTTGGTAGCGACATCGGGCGACTTATGGAGGGTGGTCAGGGGCGAGGGGTGAGGTCATCGAGCGGTGCAAAGACAGGGAGAATGGGAGTGCTGTATCTGTGGGTATCTTCCCTATGATGCTTTCCTCTAATTTCCTTTTTTTTGGTTTTCCTATTTACTATCCCTTTGAAAATGAAAGGAATTTTTTTCCTTTACATCATTTTTTTGAACACATGCGGGTCACTTGACCCCCCTAATTATAAATTTTGTTTGTATTGATAGAAAAAAAGGCTCGATAATATCACTTTTGAAAAACAATGTTTTTGTTTTTTTTAAATCCCCCTCACTGAAAGCATACCTACCCCCAAATTTTTTGAAATTTTATTAATTTTTAATGCCAAAAAATGTGTGGAAATACTGTCACTAGACAGTACAATACCAGTGATCGGTATCTAGCCAGATCATGGGTGGAAAATAGGGTTTCACTAGATTTTCCACTGAAATCCAAAAAATAAACACATATAGAATATATTCTTCAAATTTTAATATTCAAAATGAAACTGCAATCTATCCATATTAATTTTTTTTGGATGACCATAACCTAGCCATCTAATATTGAATCGATGCTTGATTTATTTTTTTGGGATATAATTAAGGCCCTCTATTTAATTTAAAAAAAATATTTTTCTTTTCTCATAAAATTCACATGACTGCTCTGATACCAATTTCTAGTATTGGGGCGTGTAGTAGAAGCTGGTGGGATGGGGATTTAAAAAAAATTCATCATAGGAGCGACGTAACTTATTTATCTATGCAGATCTGAAACCTGATAATTCTATGAATCTTGAATGAATTATCAAAGCATAAAAATTAAATAGAATGGTTTCCTCATTCGAATCAAAAGTTCATTTGACTACAACTTTATGCCGACGATCATTTCTTAAGGAATTTTTGCTCGAACCCATCTAAATCATCCACACATGATTCAAGAATTCGTGTGGATATCGATTGTTAAATTCTGGATACTAGCGTGGAGATTTGATGATTCCTCCGATGTCTTGATGATCACCATGAATCTCTTTATTTGATCCGTGGAGGTTTTCTTGGATCAAGCACTCAGAAGATGACTTACTCTCTATAGGATTTGGAAGGAGAGAGAGGCTCTCAATCCATTGGAATGAATATTCCACTAGATCTGTGCCTCTCATCAACTTATATAGTGGATGTTAAATATCCAAATAGGGTTCCTCAACCCCCATATAAAAAAATTACACTAAATAAGAAATAAATGAACAGTTAAGATAAACTAACTACATCATAAACATAATTTATATTTTATCACCTACTTATAATATATAATAAATATATTATATGATAAAACTGATCCTTTAAACTGACTCGTAATTTATGCAATTATTAAACGAACCTTGAATATTAAAATAATATTCATTCGTATAATATTTTACCATGTATGTACTTAAAACCTTGTGAATAATTTTAATAAATAAATTCAACCCAATTATTCTGTAATTAAATAATAATGAATTTATTTATTTGTTGGTGATCAATAATACAAGGAAAAATCTTGAACCTCATGGTGGGGCCCACTATGTCCTATATACCTATTCATCAGAATATGGAGGACTCTTTAGTATGCTATTATGAGTGACTATCTATGCCTTTATCTCAATAGTAATGAATACTATTCACATACCAAGAGTTGAGTTAGCAACCCATCAAGGCCCCTAAAGAGATAAGAAATTGTCATAGTACTGACAACCATCCCACCAACGCACATTGTGTAATATAATCTCTTTGTCTCACAATATATTATAATGTAGGATGCACACTCCGTGTCATTATCCTTTATTAGTTTATTATTCATTGACCTTATTGGATGAACTTACTTTATTTTACCATGGTCATAGATTTAGTAAAGGTACTACCATCCCGATCAACCCGATCTGAGATATTTCTTCCTATAGAAAGCAACATATTCATTCTTGATTATTAAATCAATTTTATAGTTCCAATGATGCACCCAATACACGATTCCTCACTAATACTTCATTGCCATTGTTTTTTCCTTCCATAAATGTACACAATCAAATAGTATACACATATAATAATCTCAAATTAGGATACCATTATACATGTTCGTAGATATGAACTATCTATCAATGGCACCTGAAGAACGTGGTGTTCCTATTGATAGGTCAGTCCTTGTGATCTCACCTACTAGAGATCACTAAGTATGAACTTCATGATAATATGTCTCAATGATTATGATCTCCCAATAGCTGATAGTCATACATCAACTATGTCTAGTAAGTATGACGTATCTATACCATAAGACATAGGTTGAAAATTAATGTCATTATATCTCGAGGTTCTAATTATATCCTATTAACTATTATAACATTTTGATACAACAATAAATTTATAAACATTACTATATAAATAGTGGACAAAAAAATATCAACACTATTATGGTAAGAAAACATTTTGCATAACTCATTGTATACATGATATGGTAATCGAAAAGCACTGTTCAAGTTGTGTCTAGGGAACCCACTATTACAACATATTTAAAGGCAATGATGGACTTACCTTTATTCAGCTAAGATGCATAAGGGTACCCAAGGATTTACCCTTACCCAGAGTTGTCTGTGTAAGGGTCATGTCACCTTACCCTTACATAGATCGATCTATTTAAGGGTTTCCTCAATTTACCCTTACACATAAATGTTTTAAAAAGGAACATGTAAAGTTCATTTTCATTCTACCTTTACATAGAGGGTTCTACGTAAAGGAATGAGCATATTACCTTTACACATATTAGTGTACATAAAGGTAATACCTATATATCTTTACACAGTGGGGTGTAAGTAAAGGTATTCCTTGAATTACCTTTATGTAGAATAATAAATTTTAAGGTCACCCTTACATAGAAGAGTTTTATGTAAGGGTCACCCATTCTACCTTTATATAGAGGCTCCAGAGTTGATTATCCTTACACAGAGTGTCAACGTAAGGGTAAAAGGAGTTTACCCTAACACATAACAGGGTTCCTGAAAAAGGATAAATAATAAATTTTTTAAAAATTGTTTTTATTTTTTAAAATTATTTAATAGGTTATAAAATGTTTATAAATAAATATAAAATATATTTTTTGTAATATTTAATTTATAAAGGTATTATGAATAAATAAATTAGTTATTAATTTTTTATAATTAATTAAATATATATTTATAAAACATTTTATTCCAAAATATTAAATGTAAATATTTAAATTAACTTTTAAAAAGTTATATAGATTCACTTATGATCAAGAAATAAATTTTCTTATTTAAAAATCATAAATGATAATTTATAAACAGTTATAAATTAGGAAATGTGGACAAAATATTAAATGTTTATATTTTTATTTTTGAATTGTTTATAATTAATTATTTTGAATCATTCAAAATAAAAGGGGAATTTATTTGGATATTATTTACGCCACATCAAAAAGATTTTTTATGATTAATTTGATCAAAGTTTAAATAATGATTAAGTATATGATATTTAGATTATATCTAATGTTTACATAATAGAAATAGGATTGTAAATATTTTATAATTCATATAATATGATATATTTAAAATGGAAATGTCATATAATGATACATATTAAAGAGTTCAGTTTTAAATGATCATAAAATGTTTATATTCAAAATTATGGAATGTCCGTAATGTTAAAGATGAAAATTATAAAAGGGTTAATAAATATCTTTGATTTATTAATTGTTCACAAATATTTATCTAATGTCTAAATATTTTATTTTATTTATTTATTTAAGAGTTTATTCTATTTTATATTCATGTTTAGAATATTTTTAAGAAATGTGAATATTTTATATACTTTAGTTTAATATGTTTAACTTCTTATAAGATATGGAATTGAATTACATGTTATGAATGTCTCTATACTAAATTTAGTTTTTCATCTACTTTGACCTCATTTTTTAATTGAATTTATGAAATTGAATTTAGTTATTGAGTATAGTTTGTGCATATTAGGTGTTAAGTTATGATGAAATGGATTCTATCTTGAGTAAAATGTCATCAGAAAGAGGGACTTGGGGTTGGACTACCTACTTACCTGGAGGCCTATGCTTTATTTAGGAAAGTGAATGGGGTTGGATATCTATTTCTCTGAGCTTACTCAGGTAGGGATTTTCAATTTCGTATAAATCTATTCATTTATATGAAGTGTTCATATACCCTATTCATATGATGCATCTGGATATATATGAATATGTTTGACTTATATTTTTATGTAAGTAACAAAAACATATGGGTTGTTTAAAGATTTACACATCAATATAGTTTTAACATATTGATTTTGTGGAGGGAATAAGATTCCAAACTAAATTAATAGAATCATACATATATAAAGGGAATAAAATGATATAATATGGTGAGATTAAAATCCCCTTAAAATAATAAGTTTGATATTCCTTCCAAAGTGGAACGTTTCAAGACCTTGATCATTCAACTGGGTGGGTTTTGCCTTCAAATGGTGCCCTTAGACTATCTTGTGTATGGAAATGAAGTAATTGGTGACACTGGATCATCTTTAGGTAGGTTATTCCTTCAAACAGTTCCCTTACGTTATCCTTTGTTAATCTATTTTTGAAGTTTTATTTTGGTTAAACTTAGCTAGGAAACCCTTTGGAAGAATACTAGAAGAATGAAGTTGAGTTTATACATATGATGGATTAGACAAAGGGTTGTATACTTAGCCATCCTAGAATCATATATGATATTATTGGGATGATTCCATACCTAAATAAGTGGTGAGAGGAATTCCCAAGAAGACTTATTTCTTAGTGAAATATGGATATTTACCCACTAATAGATATGATGAAATTTAAAATGTGTCATCATTTTAGTGGGAGACCATTTAATAAAATTCATTATTAAATGGTTAATAATACATAATACTCATACGATAAAAGATTATTTTATAGATAAATTTAATCATCATCATCAAGATAAAACTTGTGAATAATCCTTGCTAAGGAGAAAATTAATATAAACTAATCTTTAGATTGGTAACTTAAGATAAACTATTAATAAATATTAGTAATTTAATAAAATTTCTTAAAGAAAAATTCTAGGTGTAAAAATTGTTCCTCAGTAACCAAGTTTCGAAGATTTTAAACAAGTAAATCTAGATTCTTATTTAAGTATGAAGTGATTCATTCAAGGTTTCAAAGTAATTATATGAAAACTGTATTTCCATAGTTATGGAATTTATCATATTTTTATCTATGGAAATGTTCTCACAATATGATTTAATTCAATAAGATTTTACCTAATATTCTTGAAATATTGAAAATGGATGAATTGGGCTTATGATGTTTATATTTCAATATTATATGGATAATACAAGTTAGTAAAAGTTTAAAAAAAATAATAAAAGTGGTTTGAAAAGTTCAACAATGTTTCTTCAAGAAGCTAATAAAGGTCATTGTAACCTAGGATTATCAGGAATGAAGATAAATAATTCAATATGTTTGGATTATCAAAGATATAATAGAAGAAGTTTATAAAACTCCATGGAATGTCCATGTCATGTATAAATATTATAGAAATAATTTCTTTTATTTTTAAAGGTATTTTTTATTGAATTTATATTTTACAAAGTGTTGTAAATGTACATGAGTTCAAAATCAAAGGAATAATTGATTGAGCCTATAGTTTATATTCATGAGATGAAGTAAATAGTTACTAATTCATAGATTTGAATGTAAATAATTTTATCAAGATCAAATGAATATAAATAAAATATGTGTATCATCATTTTATTTCCATTATGTGATAAGAGAAGTTGTTCGATTACCAAGATTTTTTGGGAAAAAGTTTGATATGGTTAATTTTATACACATGGTTTTTAGATTCATAGATTTTTATAACATGTTTAGAGAAGAAGATATGGATAAACGTTATTTATCCAGGATAAAATTTTTATCTGAGTATTTATTAAAATATATGGTAATGTGTTCCCACCACCCATTAGTGGTATATTTTAATAAATTCTTATTTTCAAATAAAAATATTCCAAACACATGGAATAGCATACGTTACTTGAAAATAATTTTATTTGTTAATTTTTTCTACAAAAAGGAATCAGATTTTACTTCATAACACAAAAGGGTTTATGTATCTAAAAAAGATATTCTGAAAATAATATAATATCTAAAGGCTAGTGGGGGTATGTTTTTCAAAGTTAACATACAAAGAATTACACCAATCTAAATTTAAAGTGATTTTCAATTAAAATCCTAAGATAGTTAGGATGTATTAGTAAACAATAATGTAAGTAGTTACATTAGTTCAAGTAAACTTTTTGATGAAATAGGGTTCTAAGAATGATGGTGATGAACATATAAAGAGTTATAATTAGAAAAGATAAGTTAACATCATAACATTTGATGTTGTGAGGTTAAGATGTTTGAATATGTTCAAGGAGTTAAAAAATTAGGAATATGATTCCTAAGTCTCAAAATTATTCAAACATGATTACACCATAAATTTTTATCCCTAAAGAGTTTAATGGTAAGTTTTTATCATATTGTCACATAGAGATGTGATAGAAATTACATATGATGTAATGTGTTAAAAACCCTAAAAGTGTAGCAAACATAGGGCTGATCTGGCTGTTTATCTTATATGATATGATAAAATGGTTCTTATGTTGGTTTTGTTAAATACTCTTAAAGAGTTTAATAATATTACCATGTATCATATTAAAGGAATCCTCAATTAAATCATTCCTTCATGTTGGATATATAAATGTATACATAGATATACATTTTATGAAGTATAATGATAATTGGTATCTCAATGTATGACTTTGAGTTTATCCCTAATTGATATTTTCAAGGAGTACTAAAGTTTATGATAAAATCTTAAGGTTATCTTGAGTAGGATTCTTATATAGTGACAAAAATATACTATTTAGGTATAAAACAAAGAATATGATATTCTTTGTGTGCACTTGATAACCCACTAAGTATACCAAATGGAGTTTCATACAAATATACTTAATATACTAGGGGTTCATGGATTATATTTGGGTCCCCAATACCTATTTTTGGTGAGATATATAGCATGATAACCATCATACTTTGATACCCTACTTATACAATTCTACATATTGATTTAGCTAATATGGGGGTGGTTAGGTATGTTGCTGATCATGTCATCATTTGGAGCTTATCCTAGATGAAATTTGTCCTCTATTATGATGAGTATGACATCATGTCCCTCAACTGAGATAGACTATAGGAGTGTGAGGACACACCTAGATTTATATATCTATCCTGATAAGGAAATTTGATGTTCTTATCTATAAGGATGAATGACATGTGATGCATTCATCGACCAGGTCAGTATAAAATCATAGAATCTTTAACAAATGAATTTTCAATACACTATTGACATTATCCATGTCCCATGGTCACTCGATGTCTTGTAAAAAGGAAAAAATATGAGAATTCACATTTTCATATGATTCAGATTGGCGGACACATGTATCAAGATACATGTGTTTGATGGAGATCATTCTATATCCCTTTATATCTTGAGTAACATTGATTCTTTTCTAAAGGACACTTTTTTCTTATATCTATGGATCTAGTGATTAATATTTATTGTTAAAGTTTTAAAGGCCCATGGACTCACACTTTTTGGTTTACTAAATAGTGATTGAGTTTGAATTAGAGGGACACTCTAAAACTGTTTTAGATTTGATCCAAAAGTGTTTTGGATTGGTATTCATAAGGTATTACATATGATGTGATACAAGGTGAAGTTAATTATTTATTTCCAAAAGTGTTTTAAAAGATATCCAAATGGATTTTTGTATATGGTTTCACAAGTTATTGTATACGATATAATATAAGGTGAAATGGAACTAAGTCTATTTGGATTTAGTGAAAGTGGGTGATTAATGGAGATATGACCTAAAACCTTATATATATATGATATATATATGTGATATATATATAGGTATATATATATATATTTTATGTCTATCATGAAAATTGAGATTTGTATGGAAAAATGGGAATATCGTTTACACTACCTACGATAATTGTTATCATTTGGACAGTTCAATCTTCTACAAAAATATCATTTAATCATATGTTTTTTATGAAACTTTTGGGAGGAAATGCATATGATGCATTAATATTGACCATTATATTTATTTATGCGTTTTAACACTTGAATAAATGATATAGACCAAGGATAATCTTTATAGATTATAAATTATATAGACATACAATGGTTGTAGTGTGTATGATTGCTACACGTTTGGATGAAACTTCCAAATACAAAAAATCTATATTTCTCCTACCTTATTTTTGTCATGAGATTCTAGCACATCATGGATGATGGTAAGTCTTGCATGTATGACATGTGATTCATTAGACTCATGGATACACTATAGAGGTGGGATACTTTTTCCACTCAATGATATTTATCAAATTTATATGAAGATGAAGATGATGTAGTGTCTTCTTCAGTGTAAGGTACACAATTAAAATAGTTCTTTATTTCTATATTTTTATGCAATTTCATAAAATCTTTCTCGGAGATCCTCATACAAGGCTTTAAATTATTTCCCCTACTTCTGATAAATATTATTAAGCTCTAACAAAAAACATCATGACATTATTATTCAAATATTTTATTCCCTTTTCTCTCTCATCCTATTGAGACTTTTGTAAAACCCCTTGGCTCTCTCTTATTATCATTATCTATCTCTATTTCAATCTTTCTCAAATTATTTATAGAGAGAGTGAAGTTAATGAATTGTAAAGGTATCATAATTAACAAAGTCATCTACTTCTCTTCTCCATCTATTTATTTGATTCTTGGTTATCTATTTAAACCAAGGGTTTTAGTTCTTGGTTCTCCATTCAAACCATGGGATTGAGTTTCTTGATATCATGTTATAACTAAGGGGTTTTGAGGTTCTTGGTTTCCATTAAAACCAAGTATTTTTGGTTTCATGGTTCACATTCAAATGAATGGGTTTATTATATTAAACCTTACGATACTTCTAATGGGGAGAATATGTAGTGGTAATTTTGGGTAATATTTTGTAACTTTACCAAATTTAGTGTGTCCTTTTATGTTTTATATTTTAATTTACTCTACACTTTAATTTGATAATATCGATTTCTTTATTTTATCATCATACATTTTATAAAATTGATTTATTTATTCATATTAATTTTTTAAAAGAAAATTCACCTAATCTCTTTCCATAATCTCCAACCAAATAATCGGCATCAAAGGATTCCTTTATTTTTATTTCAAATTCTCATTTTAAAAAATTGTTCTTAATTTTCAAAATCTTTATCGATTTCAAAGTATGATCTTATTATGAACTCTCATTCTTATTTTCATGCTCCTATTTTTGATGAAACTGATTATTCATATTAGAAAACTCACATGTCTATTTTTCTCAGAAGAATCAAATATCATGTTTGGGAAATGGTCTTACATGGTTATATCCCTACAACTAAACCATAAGATAAATGGACTCGCTAAGGCATTTCATATTTTGAATCAGATGGAAAGGCTATGAATTATTTACATTGTGGTCTTGAACATAATTAGTTTAATAATGATTATTATTTTAAAATAGGTTATAAAATATATAAATTATTATAATTCACACACAAAGGAATGAATAAAGTAAATTAAACTATATTGGACAAGTATCTTTAAGATTTCGAATGTTTCTCCATGCATGTAAATGAATCTATTACCAGCATGTTTACTCATTTCATTGAAATTTGAAATGGTAGAAAATATCTTGGTGATGACTTGTCCATAGAAAACCTCATTAAGAAAATCCCATGTGCTTTACATAGTTCGTTCAATCCTAAATTCATGATGATACAAAAATCTAATGAAATTAATACTATAGCGGTTAAAGAACTCATCATCTCTCCAATGGAATATGAAATAATTTTGAAATGACAAGCGATTAAAGAAGCCATGGAGGTCAAGGAAACCAAGAAGAACATTGATTTTAAATTAGGCAAAGATGATGAATCTTTCTAAAGTGACACCAATAATGGGGGAAAACATAAAAATATTATTAAAATGATGTGAAAAATATTAAAAAAGAATAAATATTCCTGACATACCAAAAATAAAGAACCTATTGAAGTTCCATAAGTGACATGAAATGAGTGAAACAAAAAAGTCCATATAAGACTAGATTGACCAATATATATAAATTTGTTGAAGTAGAAAAATAAAGGTAATAAAGATATTAATGTTTTGAATTTGAGTGGTTCATCCTCATCAAGAAACAAAGGTCTAAAATGCCTCATGGTGCATCTTGAGAAAGTAACATGGTTAGTACTCCCATTTCTCACTCACCTTCTAATTCCTATTCTAAAAACTATTCTTCTTGATATTTTTATTCTTCAAGACCCATAAACTATGAATACATTTAAAAAACTTACTTAAGTTTTTTTGATTTTAAAAAGATTAATGAGAAATATAAGCATGTGGTTGATGAAAAAAATCACGTTTCAAAAGAAAATGATGATTTGATTTTTAAATTAAAAAATCAATCTGATATTGAAGTTTTAAAAAAAATGAAATCAAGGATATAAAAGTACCTATTTTAATGTTCACCCATGGTGAAAAAATATTAAATTGATCCTTGGTTCTTAATGAGTTAAAATAAATAATGATGGTTCATTTTTTTCAAATGATAATGCAACTTCTTCAAAACCACTACTTTTATGAAATGTGTTTCTCAAAATATATTTTTTCAAATATTATTATAAAATTGTGAATCTTATATATAAATGTGATTGAGAAAATTTTATATATGGAAGTCCAAATTTTTTCCATATTCTAAAAAATATAAGTAAATTTGGGTATATAAATCTTTACTTTCCTATGTTTGTGGACCTAAATTTGTTATCTTGCCTAAATCTTCTGCTAAAATTGTTAGAACCTAAAGGGTAAAAAATGGATTTTTTTTGATATCCTATAGGGATTCACCATATAACTTAATTAATCTATAATTTGGTGTCCATACAATAAAAGGATGATAAAACTCAAATAAGGATGTTTTTAAAAGTAAAATCAATGATGTTGTGATCTAAATTAAAATCCCAGTAATATATAATTTATATATTATTTATGTGTTTTGTTAAGGGGGATATGTTTTAACTATCTTATATCTTTACCCTATATCTTATCTAAGAATGTTATTTTGTTTTATCTTATTATTAAGTATGTGATAAATTAGTTTTATCGCCTCTAAATCATGTTTTAAATTGGATTTTTTATTTAGTATGATATTTTTAAATTTCTCTCATAATTCTTTGAATATATTTTCAAATGATTAAAAAATAATTATTTTAATTTTTTTTATATTTTAAAGGATTTTTTGTTCATATATTATTCGTTTATTTTTTTATTAAGCATGAGTTTAAATGTTATTATCAAATGGCTTCTTGATTTTAATTGTTTATCTCTTTCCATATGGAAGCATGATTGTTCATATATCCCCTCACTTTAATATAACTTACTCAATGGGGAAGGTTAATATTATTTAAAGGGTATTTTGATAATATCTATCATCTTATCATATATCTATAACCCTCTTTATTTGAAAATTACATTTTCATAATCTCAAAGGGGGAGTTTTTTTATATAAGTAAAAGATAAAAGATTTTTTATTTAAAATGATGTTTCATCAAAGGGGAGAACTTTGTTTCAAATTATCACAAAGGGGGACATTTGGTTTCATGTGAATTTATTAACTCCTTAATTTTTTTTCTTTTCTCTCTTCCTCATCTTGATTTTTATCTCAAGTGTTTGTGATCATCAAAAAGGGGGAGATTGTTGGACCCTAAAGCACAATTGTTTTAATGATCACAAACACTCTATTTTGTTTCTATATTTTTCAATATTATTTTAGTGTTTTTATTTTATTTCAATTGAGTTAGTTTGGAATGAAGGCATCATACCATTAAATGAATTCAAAATCGGGTCAAAGGAAATTTTATAAGGATTTTGTTGCAGGGAAACACATGTAGTCCACCAGCTACCTATTTGAGGATATTGAGTGTCTGGTGGTAATAAAAAGATATTATAGATTACCAATAGGGACACTAGATACCTAGTGGAGGGTACCCGTTATCTATTGGCATCAGGACTACTAATCTGAGGATGCTTTAAATGAGGTAAAAATCATTTATTTCAAAAAATTAATGCCTTGGATCGATTCATTGGACCCTCAAACCCAATGAAGGATATAAAAGGAGATCAGGGAGGCCTCAATCATCATTAAACATCCATTGAATCAAAGTGTTAATTCATAAATTCTCTTAAAGCTCAATTTTAGTTCATTTATCTCAAAATCTTCCACGTGATTAAAGTTCTCAAATTTCATCTTTCATGGATAAATCAAGATTTTATCAACTGAGGAGATCATGACACTAGATTAATATGGGTGTGTTCTTCAACAACTTTATACAAAGTGACAAGGATATTATTATTCAAATATATTTTTCCTCTTTCTCTCTTATACTATTGAGCCTTTGTAAAACACCTTGTCTCTAGTTTATTATCCTTATATCTCTCTCTATTTATATCTTTCTATAATTCTTTCAAGAGAGAGTGAATTATGTAAATTGAAAAAGACTTGAAATTAAGAAATTCATATACTTCTCTTATACCTATATTTATTTGTTTATTGGTTATCCATTTAAACTAAGGGTTTTTTTCTTGGTTCTCTATTCAAACTAAGGGATTGAGGTTCTTGCAATCCCATTAAAATACAATAGTTTTTATGTTCTTAGTTTCCATTAAAACTAAGGGTTTTGGTTTCCTTGTTCTTATTCAAATTAAGGGGTTTATTATATTTATTTTCATGATTATTCTCACTATGAGGAGACATAAGGTTACATTTGGGTCCTATTACTGAACTTGTTTACTAAATTTTGAAAGTCATTTATTTTACATATTGTAATTTCTACAATGATTTACTTTGATTATATTTATTTCTTTCTTTTATCATCATATATTTTATAGCATCAATTTATTTATTTCTTTAAAATTTTAAATGGAAATTTACCCACCATCTTGTTATAATCCCTGATCTAATAGTTATACATTTCCCAACATAATAAAAAATCATGTGTTTCATACCTAAAAACCAAAAATGTGCTTTCACTACCTTGTATATCTTCTGAATACTAGGATGAATAAGACATTTCAAATGGTGATATGCCGAAATAATATTCTCCTAGAAATGAAGAAGGACCAAAATTTTTTTCCCCGCCATTTAGGTTTCACCTAATGGTGATGTAATTAGAATCTGAAATTTAAGTCTCTTTTACAAAATCCATCAAGGAACAAGATTAACTGGGAAGAAAATTTCATTCTCATCATGTGTGGCACAATCCAGATGCATGTAAAAAATAACACTCATCAGCTACCATTGGTCACGAGCTTCCCTAACCACTTATCTATAAAATTTCTACCTCAAAGCATATGTTGAAGAATTACCTTTCCCATGTGTGTACACCAAGTCAAATTCAAACATATTTAGATACTCCATCCATTTTCATTACCTCAAGATCAATTGTAATTGAGATAAGATGCATTTAAAACTCTTATGATTAGTGAAGACTATGAACCTTTATCCAAAGAGGTAGTGGCATAAGGTATTTAAGGCATGAAAAAGTGTAGACAATTCTAGGTCATGCATGTGATAGTTCCCATGTTGTGTTCACAACTTCCCTGAAACATTGGACAAAACATGATCTCCCAGTATGAGAACACAACCCATACTTGATTTAGATGCATCAAAATATACCACATAGTCCTGACCTAGTTTTTGGAAAGATTAATATGGGTTTCAATGTGAGAAAAGCTATAATCTTTAGAAATAATTTACGATAGTCGTAGTTATATGTGATTATAATACCCTTTATCATCAGAGAAGTCATAATAGAATCAATCCTTGAGAAATCCCAAACAAAGAAATAATAATAGGCTGCTAATACCAAAAATATTCATATCTTAAAAACATTATTGGGTGGCTACCAAGAGACGACTACTTCAATATTCCCAAGGTCAACTGATATGCCTCTTAAAAAATGGCTTGCTCAAGGAAATGAACTTCTTGTATCCAGAATTCATACTTATAAAATTTAGTATACAATATATGATCATAAAATATGATTAGTATAATTTCTAAGTGATCCTTTTGGTCATTTATACTTCAAGAATAAACCAAAATATCATTAAAAAATACCACAAAAAAATAATCAAGGTACCTGTTGAAGATATGATTTATCAAGGCCCTGAAGAATGATGGTGCATTTGTTAGACTAGAGGGAATGATGACATATTCATAATGGATATATCAACTCCAAAATGATGTATTGAGAATATCCTCTTTTATAAATTTTAGATGATGAATTCATGATCATAAATTAATTTTGGAGAACTACTTAGATCCCTTTAATTGATCAAACATATCATATATTATAGGAAGTTGGTACTGATTTTTTATCATAATTTGATTCAATTTATGATAATTAATATATAACAAGTGGGAACCATCCAAAATATTTATGATCAAAATCGATGCATCCCAAGGTTATACACTAGGTCTGATGAATCTTTTTCTCTCTAATTCTTCTAGCTAGACCTTTAATTCCCTCAACCCTATTAGATCCATTCTGAATGAAGAGAAAAATATAGGGATTGTTATCGAGAGTAAATTTATAAAAAAATTGATTTCATATTATGGTGGTAATATTTAGAAATCATTTAGAAATATACCCTGGTATCAATGCATTATGGATAGAAGAGTCTCATTTCTAGTTTCATCTATAATGCCTAGGATTATTGTTGTTAACTGACTAGAGTTAGTTTTTTAAATGAGTCTAAAGGTACCAATATAACTACATTTATATCCCAATCCCCCTTGAATACATGAATAGTTCCATCTAGGGATATGAATGACACTTTTCATGCATAATAGTCAATAGGGGAATTAAATTCCACTATCTAGTCTATTCCAATGATCATATCATAATTATCCATCTATAGAACCATAAAATCTAAGAGAACCTATATAGAATCACTAGTAATGGATAATATTGGGCATTTGAATCCTATTCAATCCCTCTATATGATGGTTTTTATCACGACCTAACCCAATGGGGCCTGTGTCACGACTCCCCATTCCTGCCTTTAATAGGCCAGGGGCTGGTGATTAACACCTAGTATACATATCACTAACATGGGAGACCTTAGCCTAAAGTAACTATACATAGGCACATATATACAAGCTCATATAATGTTGAAATTTAAAACAATAGATAAAACATGAATGCATACATCTAAGTCCCATAATCAGAGTATGGAAAAAAGCACTGGAAAGTAAACAGGGCTAAATGCATGCCCACCACAAAGATTCTGAAAACAAATCCAACCTATGGGTAAATATGGGGAATGATATCAAGATAACCATAGGAACACACCTTGTTATGTCTGGATCATTAAGCATTGCCTGGTCCTAGTTTCTCTAGGACTCCATCAAGAGGTTGATCATCTTCACAAGACACAACACATGTGGGAAAATCCCATGTAGGAGTGAGTATAACAATACCCAGTAGGATGCCCCAAAACCAAAAAACATGTAACAACAAAAATAATATTCATCTATACATAGGTATATTTATACATCACATATAACAAGAATATATAGATATGCTCAACAAATACATATATTCTCAAGGTAAAATCATAACCGTATTTCCAATCTTGGATTTCTGCTTTATGGTTCCACATAGTACTCATTTGGGAGAACACACTCCATGAGCCATATAACATAGTTGGAATCCGTCTGAGATGTATAACTCATCAGGTCCCACTATAATAAGTATATTCTAGAAGTCTGAAGATAAAAATACATAGATAAGGATCACACCCCAACCCATGGTCTATACTAACAAATCAATATAGAATAACCCACTTAGTAAAGGATTGATTCCCATATAGTGTTGGTCACGACGATACTAAGAACTCCACCTAGGGAAATAATATGATAAAGGATATCACTCCAGGACCCACAAAAGGATCCTAAAAACTCTATCCAAGAAGTCTTGCTAAAGTTATCACTATCCTATGTGTAGGACGTGATTCCATACTAACCCTTAGGGAATGGATATTAGTAAAGCACCTAAATGAAACCTATCCAAGATATAGAGGAAAAGGTATCTAATCCATATTTGAAGGTGTATATAGTGTTTACTAGCAGTACATGGTGTGTCAATTAGACATTGGGTTCTACCCATGTAAATGAACCATGTCTGTGTCAAAGTACATGATGTATCCATGCATGTGTGCTTATGAACATGTGCAAGTAAATTGATTTTCCCATGTACATCTGGTCTGGCCATGTCCGTGTGGGAGTAAATGGTGTGTCCATGACCCTGTACTCCTAGAAATTTATGTGTAACCTCCAAGGTACATTCCGAGCTTCCAGGGAAGAGTCACACACCATTTGACCTAGTCATGTGCCATGTGATACTTAACTTCTCATGAAAACCCTATCCCCTACACCAGGGTTCCCACACGATGTGTGTTACCAAAATACACATTGTTTGAAATCAATATTTTATATAATCCTCACCGATCTTCACATTTCATCCCATCACACTATCAGATCCATCACAAATCACTCTCATGGATTGTGGATTAGGGTCCAATTAGGACGATCATTTCTAGATATACAATTTTTGACAACCTTGTTTGTTCGAGAATCATCCCAAACCTCCACTATCACCGTGTGTCCAAGAAACACACCGGAACATGCCAAATACAGTCTCATATGATCATCACCATCATCATAGAATGATCCCATCATTGATCTGAATTCTGATCTATGATTTCAATATGTTTCACCAAGAAACAAGTGAACAACGATTGATTTATCGATATTTTTTCAAACCGCAGGCCAAGGGATTTTCCCACGATGAACGAAGAAATGGGGAAAGGGAAAGAATACAGAAAAAAATGAGGAATTAACCTTGACTTATGTTTATATCGACCTTAATTCATTGACATTAGAATGATTAATGAAGAGATGAAAAATAATCAACAATAAATTCCCAATCCTAAACTAAAACCATCCCATAACTAAAATACACACGATCCTCAAATAAATTCATTGGTTTATTGATTATTGTTCATCATAAGAATCATAAAAAGAGATAAATATAAATAAAATAAACATACTATCTTGATATGGATCAATCTATGTTGAATAATGAGCCTCCATCATTATCGTTGGTGAGATCCTCAAATCTCGTTGCACATTGATCGTCGATCTACGATTCAGTTGATGTTCTTCTAAGAGAGATCCTTCAAAGATATCTACAACTATTATCCAATAGATCTGGGGCTATGAGGGAAACCCTGAGTCCCATAATAACCATAAACTTAAAAGAAAAATTTATCCACTATGTAAAATAAAATAAAATAGTTCAATTAATTAATTTATTTTTTAATTCCATGCCTCTGATCAATTTTTCACAAAAACCCACATAGATATAGGTTATGTCATAGCTAGGGTAAAAATAACACTATGAACTCAAATGTGCCCTCAAATTTCTAATCTGAGACCCTTTTTGGATGTTATTTCACCTTTTTAGGAAAACAATGTGTGCATGCATTTAATACATTTAATATATTTCAAAAATTTATTCCAGGAACATTGGGCCTCATAATCACACACCATATCAGTTCCTCAACTAAAAAATAATCTAAAAAATATCTAAAAATAATACATGGAAAATCTGAGTCATTAAATTCTCCCTACCTCAGGACTTTATGTCTTGAAAATAAAAAAAGAGGCTACATAAATAGATGTTGGTACTGAGCAATCATTTGAGTCTCTCGATCCTAGGTTCTCTCCTAAATATTCCTATTCTACCAACAAAAACAAAAGAAAGGAATCACTCACCCAAAAAATATTCTCTCATGTCAATCCTTAATCTCTATTGGGTAATCATCAATGCTAGCCCCATAATCGATGTTTAGCTTTCCCCATTCGATAACATGTGATGGATCACGCATGTACCTCCTCATTTATGAAATGTGGAAGACATAAAATACCTGATCTAACTATAGAGGTATATATAAGAGTTATTCCACCTTTCCAACTCTATTCAGTATTTGGAAAGTTACAATGAATCTCAGATGTATCTTTTTACCTCAGCCAAATATCAGTAATACACGTCGAGGTGAAACCCATAGAAACACATGGTCTTACTCCTCATACTCCAAAGTCCTCCATCATCAGTTAACATAGAACTTATGAAGGCTATGTGAAGTCCTCATCTACTACTGGATGATCTGAACCTTCTCTATAGTGGATCTAATCAACTCTGGTCCCATAAGTATTGACTCTCCTAGTTTAATCCAACATAAGGGTGACCTAAAGGTTCTCCCATAAAAGGCCTCAAATGGTGAAATACCATTGGTGTAATGGTAGATTTTGTTGTACAAAAACAATACCAATGGTAGGTGATTCTCTCTACTATGAATAAAGAATAATATGAAAGCTCACAACATGTCCTTCAAAACATGAATGGTTTACTCAGTCTAGACGTTAGTCTGGGGGTAGAAATCTATGCTCATGCATATTTTAGTTGCAAATTTCTCTCATAATCCCTTCCACAACCAATATATGAATAAATCATCACAGTTAGAAATGATTTTTGAGGGAACTCCAGGGATTTGGACAACCTCCTACACATAGAGGCATCCCAATATCTCTAATAAACTCTTATATCAGAAAGTTAGGAAGTGGGATGACTTGGTGAGTCGGTCTATGATCACCCAGATAGTATCATGTCCTCTATATGTACATTGTAACCCCATCACAAAGTCTATGGATATACCATGCCACTTCCACTTTGGAACCTCAAGGGGTTGAGCTAAACTCGCTAGAAAATGGTGCTCAAACTTCACTTTCTAAAAACTATGTCATCAAGAGACAAACTATAAAACTCCCTTATTCATCCTTGGCCACTAAAACTAACATCAGAGGTCTTGGTAAATATTTTACACACTTGTATGTACCGCCAAATCATATGTATGAAACTCTCTATAAACCTCCTATAAAAACATAACTGGTACCATCGTGCATCCTCTAAAAATAACGACATGCTCCCCACCTTTTGAAAATTCATCAGGAGCATGCCTAGTGGATATCTGAGTATGTAGGGTCTCACAGTCGACATTACCAAGATGTACCTCCCTAACTCGCTGTAAAATAGGAGGGATAAAAACCATTTACTATAGGTAATATTCTCCATATCAATCCAAAAAGGATAATTTTAATGAGGTTAATTTCTCTGAAACCTCATCCAACAACTAAGAATAAGATCTAATACTAAGGGAATCTTCCACCATGTTTACCTTCCCAGAAGTATAATCAATATCAAATTCATAATACTAGAGAAACTTTATCCATTGCCACTGTCTAAGGTTAAGATCCTTCTGAGAGAAGATATACATGTAAATTTTATGGTCAGAATAAATTATAGACCGCTCTCCCATCAGGTAGTGTTGCCACATTTTCCATGTGAAGACTACCACTTCTAACTCACGATCGTGGGTTACGTAGTTATTTTCATGTGGTCTCAACTAACATGAACCATAGGTAATAACCACCTACCTCTGCATCATAACAAAACCAATCCTAGTTTCTAATGCATCGAAGAATACTACATACTCAAAACCCTCCTCTGGTAATCTTAGGATGGGGGAGCTTGTAAATCTCTTCCTAAACTCTTAGAAAGATTTTTTTCACCTCTATTTCCACACAAAAGTATCCCCTTTCAGGAAAAATCTATCATGGGAGACGATATCCTAGATAAATAAGGTATTAATCTATGGTAGTAGCCTACTAACCCAAGGAATCTCCGTACCTCCTTTATTCCCTTGGGTGGATCCCAAGTTAGCACTACCTCGACCTTGGTTGGGTCTACTAACACACCATTGGTTGAGATAACATATCCCAAAAATAAGACCTCGTGAATCTAAAACTAGTACTTTAAGAGCCTCATGTAAATATTTTACTCTTGGATTACGACAAGGACCATCCTTAAGTGTCTATCGTTCTCCTCCTTCGACACTGAGTAAACGTGGATATAACTGATGAAGACTACCATGGACCCGTCCAAGAATGGTTAAAATATTTGATTCATGAGTACCATAAACATTTTTGGGGAATTATTTTTGAAAAAGGGAATGACCAAGTACTCATAGTGACTATAGAAACATCTAAATGTTGTATTTTGTATATCTCCGACTCATACTCACAATTGGTGATATCCTGATATGAGGTCAATCTTCTAGAACCATTGTGCCTATCTCAACTAGTCAAAGAGGTCATCAACCTTGGTAGTGGATACTTGTTCTTTACAACCAACTATTTTAGGTGATGGTAATCCACATGCAATCTAAATATCCCATTCACCATCTTGGTGAACAACACTGGGACTACCCAAGGTGAAAAACTGGGTCTAAGAAATCCCTTCTTTTATAAGTCCTCCAACTACAGCCTCAACCTATGAAGCTTTGTAGGATCAATTCGTTATTTTGGAGAAGATATCAGGGTCATACCAGGGTGTAGGTTAATACATAAGTCTATCTATCAGTGGAGAGGTAAGCCTAGAACATATTTAGGAAATACATATTTGTAATTCTCCACCACTACAGGGAACTGTAATCTCATAAAATCCACTACGCTAAGGTTCATTCAATCCAACTGCTGAGTAATCACCTATATCCTCATATTCATAAATCCATCTTGTGCTTCCTGATTTTACTTTTCACCCACAAAGGAAAACCTTGTACCATCATGGTAGAAACACCACATCCTCCGCCTAAAATATTTTATATGGGCATGAACTATAGATAACCAGTCCATACCCAAGGTAAATTCATAAGACCTCATCGCAACTACAATGAGTTCCCAAAAGAAACTCTCACATCCAAGAGTCAGTTAATATTTCTAGAACAAGTGTGTGATCACTGAGCCATCTATAGTAGGAGTCTCCAAGCATAAGGGTCAAGCCAAGGGCTCAACTAAAATCACTATGTCTGAAACTAGATTTGTGGAAATAAAGGAATGACTATCAACTGTGTCTATTAATACTGTATCTAAGGTATAAAGGACATATATCATACCTCGAATCATCCCCAAAGCCTCTGGGTCACAAGCCTTGACCACTTATAGTTTTCCCCACCCCTATCCTCCTTCTTCCTGAGCCTGGTGTAGACCACCTGAGGGTGGTGGTGGTAACAAGTAGAAGTTTCTACCACCTCTATCTACTCTCCCATTTCCTCTTCCATGTTCTCCACCCTGACAACTAGTTTGATCCTACCACCATCTCTGCCTAGGCGGCCCATCCATTATCTCTTTATCAGCCGTATAGTGAGCCATACAATCTCTTGTATGATGTCCCTTACCATCACATGAATAAAACTAGCTCTACCTAAGATGACTAAACCCATATTGTGATCCCTAAACCATAAACCTTATATCCTGGTACCTCCTCTTGAAATGCTTCACACATCCAGGTCCCTAAGACTAACGTTGGCTCCCATCTATCAAAGTATCTGCTCATATGTGACCACTACCAGCAACCTCTATTTTCATCTACTCATCAAAGAAACTATCAGCCACCAAATAATAATATAACACCCCAGTATAAGTAGGAATTCATAGAGGTATAATGTTAGATCATATTTCTATATGTAGTCCTCGCTCGAAGTCCCAATCCTAAAGGAACTGATCTTGAACCATATCCATATAGTACCTAGAGATATTGGTGAACCTTGATGAATACTAAAACACTGTCATAATACCCTTCTGAATATGTAGGAGCTTCTGGATGTGTGAAATCTTCAACATATCTGGAGAGAGATCCTCTTTAAAGAGGAGATCAAACTCCGACCATGCTAGATTCACCTCGTTATAATAATGGGTCATCAAACCCCACTATCATCTAGAAGATCCATAGAGAAGGATTTCTTCCAAAATCACAATTTGATCCATTGATGTCCTAGAAATATGGAAAACTCACATCACCGACTCAGGACACTCATTAGATGCCGATGGGTTGGGATCACCTTGGGACCTGAGGGTTTACTGTCACTGAACTTGTAAATTGTGCTCATCTTACACTCCTAATCTGTTGGAACTATGGGTACCATCTACTGATATATAGGTTTTGGTATAACTGATCCACCACATGAAGGAAAAACCTATGGAACATGCCCCTATATCAATATATCATCACTAATGGGATCATCTTCATGATCTTGATGCAAAATCCTAAATGGAATACATTGTAGAGGCATCCTGAAATAAACAAGATGCACCATAGTCAATGAGTATATCTAAAGATTTGACTCAAAAAGGATATGGAAACCAAAAATCATTACTATATGATGTATGTTCCACTATTTTCACTATAATTAGTGTTCTCATGTACTGAGTCGAAAAACAGGTTATCAGAGTCTTGATGTATGGATACGTCTGCCACTGCACCAACACTGGAGTCCCTGTCCTGAAATCCAAAATCGAAACACATAACACTATTTCTCCTAACCAATATCACATACTCTGGTCCTAAGGTAGAACCTACTACTTTGATACCACTATGTCACGACCCTTCCTGATGTGGCCCATTCCATGACTCCCCAAGCCCCCTCCAATAGGCCAGGGGCTGGCGACTAGCACTGAGTAGTCATATCACTTACATGGGAGGCCTTAGACTAGAGTACCCACACAAAAACACACAAATCTACAAGCCTATACAATGATGAAATGTAAAACCAAAGATAAACCATTCATGAATACATTTAAATACCATAACAAGAGTATAGAAAAAAACTAAAAAGTAAACAGGTCCAAATACAAGCACATCAAAAAAATTCACATAAACAAGTCTAACCAAAGAGTAAAGATGGGGAATGCTATCAAGATAATCACATGAACACACCTCAGTCTATCCAACTCACTAAGCACCATCTGGTCTTGGTCCCTCTAGGACTATTTCAAAATGTCGATCATCTCCACAAGGCACAACATGTGTTGGAAAATACCATGTAGGGGTGAGTATAATAATACCTGGTAGGACACCCCAAAACCATAAAGAATGTAATAGAAAGAAAAATAGTCAGATCTACATAGGTATATGTATAAAAAAAATATTACCAGAATATCTAGATATACTGAACAAAGACACACATTCTCAAGGTAAATTCACAACCATAATGCCAATCTAGGATTACCTCTCAAAGGTTCCACATATCACTCATCCGGGAGAACAAACTCCATGAGTTAGATAACACAAATAACACCTGTTTGGGATGTAAAGATCATAGAGTCCCACCATAAGAAGTATACAGTGGAATTCTAAAGAGAATGAAACACAAATGAGGGTCACACCTGATAACATGGTGATACAAAAAACTCAATCTGAAATAACTTACTAAGTAAAATATCGATGACCATATAGTGTTGGTCATGATTATTCCAAGAACTCAACCCAGGGAAAGAATATGATAGAGGATCTCACTCCGATCCCCACATAAGGATCCCAACAACTCTATCCAAGAATTCCTGCTGAAGGGATCATTATCCAATGTGTCAGACATGATTCCATACTAACCTTCAGGGAATGGATATAGGGAACGCACCCTAATGAATCTTGTATAATATATAGAGGACAATGGATCTAATCCATATTTTAAGGAGTACACATTGTGTAATAGTAGAACATGGCGTGTCCCTTATGCACCAGATTCTACCTGTTTAAAAAGTCCATGTCCATGTCCATTTCAAATTACACAACATATCCATTCCCATGCAATTCTGACCATGTCCAAGTCTTTACTGTGCCCATGTACACTTTTTATGGCTATTTTCACGTGGGAGTACATGGCATGTCCATGATTGGGTACTTCTATTCATTTCTGTGTACCCTTCGAGGTACACAATGAGATTCTAGGGAAGGGTCACACACCATGTGACCTAGTCACACACTATGTGATACTTAACTTCTCATGGAAACAATAGCTACAACACCAGGGGTCCCACACGATGTATGTTCTAGAAATACACATCGTTTGTATTGGGATTTTATAGAATCCTCATTGTTCTTCATGTATCAGTCCTTAAAACCATCAGATCCCCTACAAATTACTACCGAAAATTGTGAATCTAGGTCAACTGTGGCTGATCATCATTAAATATATGAATTATGGATGCATCATTTGTTCGTGAATCCTCCCAAATCACCACTATCACCGTGCATCCAAGAACCACAACCGTGCATGCCCGATTTGGTCTGATCCGGTCATTACCATCATCATAGAATGATCTTGTGATTGATCCATACCCACATCCATGATATCAATTCGTTCCACCAAGAAATGGGTGCACAATGATAGATTTTATGGTATTTTGTCGAACCACAGGATAAGGCATTTACTTAGGATGAACGAAGAAATGGGGAAAGGTAAAACATAAAGAATACCCATAAGGAATAGAACTCGACCAATGTTCATGATGACCTCGATATTTTCTGTTAGAATGAAGAATGAAGAGATTTAAAATAATCTACAAGAAATTCTCAATCCTAAATCACAACTATCTCGTACCTGCAATACACATGATGCACGAATCAATTTATTGGTTGATTGATTCATATTAATTGTATAAATCATAAATAGTGATAAATCCAAATTAAAAAATCATCCTAACTTTATATATATTGAACACTGATGAAGAATGATCCAGTGTCATTGTCATTGGTGAGATCCCCAAATCTCATTGCACACCAATCACTGATCTATGATCTAGTTGATGTTTTTCGAAGATATATCCTTCAATGATCTCTCCAGATAACCATGTAATTTCATAATAACCATATACTTATAAGAAAAGTCAGTCACTGCATCAAATAAAATAAAACAATTCAATTAATTAATTATTTTTTTTAATTCTATGCCCACGATGAATTTTTTCATAAACACCCACTGCCGACAAAGGTTATGTCATTCATAGGGTAAAAATCACACTCTGAACTCAATAGTGCCCTTAGATTTTTGATATAGTCCCCCATTTTGGATTTATTACAATTTTTAGGGAAACTGTGCATGCATGAATTTAATATATTTAATATATTTTATACATTTATTTCAGGCACAATGGGCCTCAAAATCACAATATGTCTCAGTTCATGTTCTAAAAAATAATCTATAAAATATCTAAAAATAATACAAAGAAAATATGAATCACTACAAGTGTCTTGATACTCATGGTGTGAGACATTATTTCTATATTTCATCCAAATTATTTAACCATACATGTAGAAATAAAATAATGTGATGCACCATTATCAAATAAGATATGAATAAGAGTTGAGTTCATAAGGATGGTACCTTTCATTATGGAGGGACCTGGTTGGTTTGTCATGAGAGCCTTCTCTACTCCATATATTTATCTATCAACTACCACGAGATAGCTCTTGCTTCCCTATTTAGGTGTCGATTGAACAAATGAAGTGTTCCTAGAGGCATCCTGGTTCACCTAGGTCATGGATGAGAATTAGTCTGATGAGATTGTTCCATCTTATAACATGAATCTTTATGATGATTTAATCCCATTCCACCTACTTATTTTATAATTTTATGAAAATACTACATGCGTTTCCATTTCTTACTACAATGGTGTAAATTTGTCAATGATGTAGTGCATTCCTTATTTCTATGAGTAAGTGTTCTACATTAGAAAAAACTTGGTTCATTTATATAATGAGTTGGATAAGATACAATTCAAGAGGATTTATTTTCTATTTCCTTACTACCCTAGGAGTAACCCTATCTCTTGAGTTTATTCCCCGTGCTAAAACTACCACTATCACCTGGATGTACAAAAGTATCCCCTCCACTGGGATTTATTAAAAGATCTATCTATCCAAACAATGCCTTATTCTCCATTTTTTATAGTTAGTAATATAGAACATTGATACCTTTGTGAAAATCTTAGTTTGGAGACATGCCTTAAATATTTTTGATTTTAGTGTCTTGATAGAAGCTACCTCTGGTGAAAAACAAACAAGGTGAGTAAATTTAGCAGCATATTTAGTCACTGATATGATTTCTTTTTTTAGTTGAAAGAAGTCTTCCATATTCTATATTTATTATTTTTATAGAAATAATTGTTTATTAAACAATTCCATAAATATGTTCCAAGTGAGGTCTTGATCCAACTTAGTTTGGACAACTATGTTCTACCATGCTAGTTAAAAGACCACAAGCATATACATTTCTAGCTTGACCTTCATTTCATCCAGAGTCCCCAAGAATTCAAAAATCCTAGTTGTCCTTATTAACCATACCTCTGTGTGAATAGGTCCATAATCAATGTGAAACATTTGTGGGTTTAGTTTTAGAAATTCCACTGAGTGATTCACTTGATGAGGTTCCTCAATCCTAGGTCCCTTTTCAACAACCTAAATGTCTTGCATGATACTATGAAATAGACACTGGTTCACCTATGGTTTGGGTGAAACCTCATTCTTGGCTACCCCCTCTTGAAGTTTCTCATTCTTATTATTGGTAGTATTTTTGTTCTACTATCCATTTCAGAAGTCAAAAATTATGTCCTTTATAATATTCATATCTTCATGATTATATTACAAATACCAGAAAAAAATATCAATATCACAATATCAAAATAAAATAACCATGTTACAATTAATTCCTAGTGGGAAGTCTCTTTACCAATGCATAAAACCTATCAAACACTGGTTAAACCTAAGACGATGAGTTGACGACACATCTAAATGTTCTTAACAACACTTTCTTGTATCTGGACTTCCCTGATAACTTGAAGTTCAATATAAAAAGGTTAGCTATGTTTTTTATAAAATTAATTTCAAGTTCCAACCTATCCAATATTCTTACTACTATCCCAAATAAAGGACAAAAAAAATTTATTCCATTTGTAACATCCCTATCCAACCCATTATATTGGGTTGGGTAAGAGGTGCTACAAATCTTAGGTGACATTCCTAGGACACAAAAGGCTAGAAATACATGTCAGGGGTTTAAAAAAAGATAAAACATGGGAGTTATTTAACCTATTTAACACACACACACAACCATAAAAATATAATAAATAAATAAACCAAATACATCTCTATAAATGATTCATGTTATAAAATCCAATAATAATAAATAAATCAAAGACCAATATCAAAGTAATAGTGAAAAGATATAAAATATAAAACTGAAACTCCAAAGTGGTAAAATAATCTGGAACCAATGTGGCACCACTATAGACCAAAACACAAACCACTCCAAGATCCATATCTATTAACAATGACAATGACTATCAAGGTTCCCCACTAGTGAAGTACAAAACTTGTCCTTTTCCTATATCATGAAAAAATGTCTACATATGAACCAAGGTGTATATATAGGGGTGAGTATAAAAACTGAGTAGGTAACTACCAAATAATTTTCCCACATACCAATAAGAGTGGAATCATTTTATATCATAGTTCCATAAGATATACAGGATGATAAATTAAATTAGATAAAGTAGTTTTTACAAAATTTTATAATATAGATAAATTGGTTTCCCTAAATCAGTTTAACCTGAGGTGAGTTTTCCTTTTAATAAGCAGAATAAGTTAATTTAATTCAATTTAGAATATCAACCATCTTTCACACACACGCACACATGCATGCTGAGTGAAATACCTACACCTTTGAGTAGTGATATGTCCGGAACTATGTCGTCATGTTGAAATATTCCATGTGCCTTTCCAATCAGCATTAAGAATCAATTATATTCAAATAAGGCCTTGTACAATGAAAATCATGACCAACACTAACCATGTTCTTTCAAGTCATCACCCACAACCCAGTTATGATAAGAACATATTCCAAAACCATATTTATTTTATGAAAACATATTTTGTAAATTTATTGAGCATGTTGTCAGAAATACCCACAACCTAGTTTCCAAAATCCAACTATTAAGATAATAATAAAAAGATTCTGGGTAAGGTAAAATCCATTTAAAATTATAATATAATTCTTTAAAATAAACCTAATAGCCATTGAATTCTAATAAAAGGTGAAGGAGGGAAAAACCACTTACCTAAGATATGTTCGGTGAAACAACTATTGTGAATCCATAGATCTAAGTTCACTCATTCTTTACTTGTGATGAATCACAAGAATATACCGTTAAAACATGCATGATTCCATAGATCTAGGAATGTAAATCTCATTTTATGGTTCTATTCAAGAGAAAATGATCATATCTAGAATAGATACAAAGAATAGAGTCCTTACCTTTAAACCCCAAGGTCCAATACTACAATAACATATGAAATAGAAGTCTAGAGGTTGAGGCTAAAGGAACCTTGGAAGTAAAGAGGAAGATAATGAGAACCAAATTATGATCTAAAAGTGATGGAAGAATTAAAACAGGTTGGACCTAACTTTATTCACTGCATGAAAAAGTAATTCTAATCATGAATCTTCAAGAGGACACATACACCAAAATATGCATCTCCTTAGCTTAAAATCTAACTAATATATTCAAACCATGAATGGAATATCACACCATTAATGGTATCATCCATTCTCCTAATGAAATCCATTCATTACTTGAAAGTAACTCACAATATCTTCTTATAAAACATTCATGTCGTGAATAACTATTCACAGTGTGAATTGTTCCTATATCCATATTTAGGCTTCCTTTATTTCCCCAAAACACCTTCCCCAATCCATTCAAACTACAAAAAAAATAATTAAACAATAAGGATATACCTCAAACTATGGAAACTATAGACACTGAATGAAGCTGTTATAATAGATCCCTGTTGTTACCTTAGAACCCAAGAATCGATGATGATTATTTTATCGCACTTCTTCATTTTTTATTTTGATAATATCACCTGTGAATTAAATTAATTTATTTGTTATATTAGGGAACCTATTTATGGTGTCCTATTGAGTTATATTCACATCCTGCCCAGGCGTCCATGACACATGGGTACTCAAGGAGACCTCATGTTAATAGGTTTAGGTAGGGAAGAGACCCAATGTTGCATGATTGGGATAGAGAATCTAGATAAGGGTTAGAGAACAGTATGTGGTGATTCTCAAGTATGATGGTAATTTCTCTTTATATTTTTATTATTTTTTCTATTTAGTATTTGGTTCAATCCTAGTTAGAGAGCTGTTGTGATGTATAACTGTATAATTCCACATTTAATTTTATATAGCATCTTTGATTCATTTATTATATGTATTTTGATTATTTATTTGTGATATATGATGTTTGGTTATTTTTCCATTATCACTTCACTCTAATATTAAGGTGTAATTTTACCATGGTAACACCCTAGACCATCACTTCTAGTTGGTAGCCTCTGACATATGAGGATGCTCACTTGAGGTTAAGCAGTGACATATCAGATAAGACACCAATCAATGATCTCCGTCTGATCGATAGTTACTATGTGATATCATAGAAGCTTTTCTTTATCATACTATTTGAGGATATGGTAGACATTGAATATGGATGTGTTAGTACTTGTGAAGTATGTCAGACTGTTGCATCATAAACACCTTTCCAAGTGGGGAATCAAGGTTACCATAGATATTAGATTGTTGTTCTTGATTTTTTCTATTATAGTGAAAATATTTATTCAATTATAATGTGTGTATTTTATATCATTATAATGGTTTTGAATCATGTACTATTGGAAAGAGACTGATTTACATGTATCATTATTGGCATTCAAGACTCACATGACCTTCACGTGCTCGTTTGTGATTGATATCACTAATGATAGAGGGTTCAACTATTTAAAGTGTCAACAATAACTTATATGGTGTTTTCTAATATTTTTTTGTGCTATTCTACTAAGTTGAAAAAATATATTTTCTCCGATGATAGGTCAAGTGAATTCTATTGAAGTATGTTCCTTTACAATGACCATGAAGTACCTATTTAACCAAGATGTATAATGACCCTTAGTAGGTAAATATAGTAATTGTATGCCTTCACGATGAACCCTTTATGGATTATTATGATACTAGTTTTGAAAATAAAATGGGGTTTGATTAATTAAAGTGTCAACAACAAAAACATATATAGTGTTTCCCCATATAGTATATTGTTGACACTTTAATTAACTAAACCATATGAATATGGTTATACTCGATACAAATCATTATTGGATGATTTCATCACATGTTGTTGGATGAGATCATGGCCCTAGAGGGGGTAGTATCGTATACAGATACTTGGTGAGGATTATTTCCTTGGGTGGGAAAATGATTTTTCATGTGATGACTAATATGTATATGTTATACCCTAGAGTGGGTATATTGTAATTTGAGTGGCCTCATGAATATTGAGATGATATTAGAGATATTTCCACATGATCTATGACCAATGTGAGATGTGGTATATGGGTTATATAACAAACCATGACTTTTTCACATATTGTTACATTATTTTTTAATATAAACATCCAATAATTACAACCCATAGATCGTTATACCTAGTGTCTTTGGAAGAATAATTTCACTATATATCAAAGTGAGACTAAATTATTTTTTTATTTTATTCTCCATAATGAGATTCTAAATCATTTTGAGATCCTAAAATTTCATGAGATAACCTGGGGAATACATAGACAAAAGGGGTGATCTAAAAATCCCAGTAAGGAAATAAACATGATAAGGAACCATAACATGTGATTCAAAGGTATAAAAAGATATTATAAAAGAAATGGATTGAGGGTAATCAAGTGGGAGCATAACATAAAGAACATTATATGATAAAATCATGGAATCATAGGAAATGTGGTATAATCTTATAACATAACATAAAAATGTGTCAAGGATAACTTCCTAGACAATATCACATGGTGGAAAAAGTCCTATAATGGATCAGATTTACTCCGTAATCCTATAAATGATGCCTCATGAGAGTATATATTTACCTAATGCATTGGAGCACTATCTGGGAACACCCATCATAAAATGTTCATGATTATGTGTTCTACAAAAGGAAATCAATCATATGGAATAAATATAATAATTACCCATATAAATAAATGGGTTTCATAATCTTTTCTCATATGATAATCAAAGGGAATTTCATAATGAAGGAATTTCAGAGATGAACATAAGGAATGTATTACCCCATAAAATCAAGGTATAATAAGCTAGGTATATACATGATAGAAATATATATAATTTAGAATCAATCTATGACATCAAAGGCTGTCACATTTGATTAAAATATCTCTAAAAGATTGCATGGAATATTTCTTGAGGAAAATAGACTTTTCACATTTAAATAACTTATTAAAAATATAAATTTCTTAAAAAATATTACAGAAAACATTTTATTTAAAAATAACCCTATATTATTATAAATAAAGATTCAAATAATTTAGTGGTCATGATGGAAGATAATTTCATGAATGCCGTATAAAAAATATTATTTCCACACTATTGAAAAAAGGGTAAAAAGTAACTTTTTAGGAAAATGATAAGAAGATTCCTTCAAAAATGTTTTGTAAAAAGTCAAAAATTGATAAAAATTTCTTTAATAAATCATTTTTAGTGTGTTAAAAATAGTCTTGGAAATATTTTTAGAAAACATGTATATGGAATAATAAGCATTTTCGATTGAATAGATGAATAAAATTATATTTTATTAAAAACATTTTATCCATAATTTTAAGTACCAAATATGAGAAAATAGAATTATTACCTGAAAATTTAATAAATGAATATAGAAGAATAAAATACATTGGATTTAATATGGAAATATTAAACAATTATTTCAATAGAGACTTATGTATAATCAATCCCAAATAATGATAAGCCCTTACCACTTTGGTTACTTTTGAATCATAATCCCTATGAAAAAGTAACTTTAAATGAAACATTAAATACCCTGAATATAAATATATTTATGATGTAATATTATAATGGGAAGTATATACACCACACAAAAGAAATAATTGATGAATATAGAACATGTCTCATGAAAGTAAAAGTGAGATGAGAAATCCCTTACCTCGAGTGCATATTTATTATATATGTACTTTATCTCCTATATAATAAAATATAATCAATTATTTTTTTTGTAAAGAACCTTTTATGGGTTTAATACCTTATAATTAAACCATTTACTCCCTTTATTTTAATTACATATTTAATTACTTATTTAGTTATGTCCACATCGAGTGCTTTCTGGACGCCTAGTTCTTAATTTCAAAATGACATCGGTGTGTTGACCATAGAAAAAGTGGTGATTATTCCATAATATACATAATAATAATGAAATAATTATATTTTTTAGACATAAATTATAATTTTAAACCCAACCACATAATGTGGTTATGATAAATGAACTATGTTTCAATCATGGAGATGGTAGGCCATACGTACGCATGAGTAACATTTAAATTTTCGAACGATCATAATGGAAGAAGGGAAGTGTTATTTTATATTAAAATAATGATAATTATATCATAAATATTATATTTTTTTTCAGTAAATATACTTAAATATACAATCCATGTGATTCAGTAATAAAAAGTGAATCACATTGCTTCGTAAGGTGATGGTCCGCCGTACACATGAACAACATCATCATTTTCCATGGATGTTAAGGTAAGAAATAATATTATATATTAATTTTAAATAATAATTAATCTATCATTAACATCATATATAAATATAAAATTCATCAATATGAATATCCATGATAGGTGATTATGGAAAATGAATTACATTGGTTCACGAGGTAGTAGTCCATCGTACACATGAAAGATGGTTTCATTTCCCATTTGATTGAAGAAGAGATGGATAAATAGTATGACATAAAAATAATAAAATCTTAGTATATATTATTTTATTTATTTATTATATTAGAATTTTTAATACATAGTTGAAGGTGGAAAAAGAACAATTAATAAAAAGGATCATGGTGAAGACGAATACATTTTCTTAGAGAAAGCCTCATTGGATATCTTATTAAGGACCCTAAGGTTAGTCTTTTGAGAACAAAAAATTTTCTAAAAATTATATAAGGATGTTGGGGTGATATTTTAAAAAATTTTGGTCAAGAAAAATGTCTTGAAAGGTGTAAATAAGTGTGGGTAGTGGACGCCCTTTAATAATTAAGGAGTGGTATTTTTGTAAATACCAAAAACTATTCAATAACTGGAAGACACTCTCAATCAAAGTGCATAAAAAATTGAAAAATAAAGGGGGTAGAAAAGTGGCCAGGACATTTAACTCCTAAAAAACTAAAAAAAATGTTTTAAACATTTTATTCCCTTTTACCTCTAAGGTTACTCATTTTTTACCATTTTAATTTTTTTGACCATGATAACAAGTTTTTTTATTGTTTTTTTACAATTCAGTACAAAAAAAATAAAATTGAAAATATTATATAATATAAATTATTATTATTCCAAATATGGAATAAATTTTATCAAATTAAATTTTCATAAGTGACAGAGCTTAATTTAAAATAAAACCAACAACCGTGATGAAAAACCAGTTTTCTAAAAAATTCATTTTTCAAGGGAAAAATTATTTTACATTAAATATTTGAATAATAATATTCACTACATGAATTTAAATTTAAAAATTTAAAATTTAAATCTATAAATTTAATTTAAAACATTCCTATTTAGGGTTAATTTTAATTAATTAAAATAAATAAACATTATTAAATTTTAAACATTTTTTAGAAAAATGCATTTTAATCCTAAGAATAAACTTATACTAAAATATTTTATAGAGACGATTAAAATTTAATTAATTGGATTAAATAAAACTAAAAAATACATATGTTACTTTTAAATAAATTAAAAAAACAATGGGAATTTTAAATTACTTAATTTATTAAAAATAAATGACAGTTTTATAAAAATTGTTATTTTTCACTATTCACTGAAAAATCATTATTTTCCAAAAAATACAAAAATTTCACCATAATTTAATTTTTATATAATGACATAAAAAATATTTTCATTTTATAAAATAAAACCTATAAAATTTCCATAAACTAATTACAACTTATTTCTCAAAAAAAAACAATAAAAATCATTTTTAAAGGAAACATATTTTTTGTAGAATAAAATATACTTATTAAAAGTAAAGAAATTATTTATTAATAATTTATAAATTAATTTATATTTAGTAGTAAATTTTTATATACTTTCTAAATTAGTTAATCTTATTCATACCCACCAATTTAACAGCTAGGTAAAATTGGTTATGTTTATATAATAATATTTTAATATTATATTGTGGTTTTTTAAACTCAATGTTATGTGTTGAATATGATATCGAACCTAAAGTTATTTTAAAATATAAAGGTGTTACATTATACCCCCTTAAATAATTTATGTCCTTATAATTTGAACTTGTTCTTAGTAATCAATAGTTTGACATTCAGAAATTTATTTGTAGAAATTGACATCATAAAAAGTGTTCACAGAACCCCTCTTAAAAAGAGGGAAAAATAAATAAAAAGGCCATCTAAAATAAAAAAACTTGGTTTCCACATAAGGATAACATTGAAATAAATTGAAAACATGGATTTTAAAATAAGATCCGTTTATGAGATAATGTTATACTTTATTTTAAGTGAGAACAAACCATCAATTTATGAAAAATGAACAACATTTTCATTTTAATATCCTTTTCCTAAATTTGAGGGATCTTTTTACCATCTAGATTAATATAATAAGGAAATATACTTACTTGAAAAGAGTAATTTCATTATTTAATCATTTTTCACCATAATATCATATATTTCTCCAAATGACGAGTATTCAAGATTTATATTTTTATTCCTCTAGCACTAAAATTAATATATAACAGATCACATGATTCCAAAAAATGATATGAAGATATTATTATTACATTTAAAAAATAAAAAAAACTCCAAATGGCTATAAAATGGTATGATAATTCCCAAAATCAATACACCTTCATATTAATTTCCAAATCCAAAGTTCAACTTAAATCATTCCATAACTAAATGAACCTATTATTCAGAATTGAAGGATTTAATTGTGTTCTTATAAAATAATAATTTATGCTAAATCACATGTTATATGTGAGGGATAAAAATACCTATACCTAATTAAACATTTTCCAAAATATCATTAATCCCCTAAAAATCCTAAAAATTCCAAAAATATTTCATACTAAGATGTGTTTTCAAAAATGAACATATTATTTATCCATAGAATCATTTAAGTAAAAAAAAATTCATACTAACCAGTATATAAAATAGGACAGTAGTAGGCCCTACACCCTTATCTCCCTTTGGTTGTGGGTTCAAGCCCCCCAACCTTACTAGATGCGATGGGTTGTCTCACGACTTACAATTATACTTTTTATAAAAATATAGATAAAAAAGTGATAATCAAATTGAAAATTAACCTTGATCTTATAACCTCCTCAAGAATATGATTAAAATATTCAAATTTAACATTATTCACCAAATCACCCTTTTTTAACCTCTATGTTTTTCTATCCATCTCATAATCTTACACAAGATCTAATAATTTTAATTGAATATAATTACCTAAACAATAAGAATTTCCAAAATATTATCTTTTCCACAATCATATGTTTTTCCATAAAATATCACCTTACCATTAAATCAACTTTCAAGTTCATTACTACCATTTAAAATATTCTAGTAAATCTATAAAGAAAAATAACTGCATAATAATCCTTAAAAGTTTTATAATTCTTATAACTATGATACCATTAATAAAAATACTTCAAAAAACACAATTCTTGAGTTCTAAAACCTAAAGATTCAATCATTCCACTTCAATTATTTTCACAACATAGGACCTTAGTAATTAATACTTGGATTTGGGAATTGACTTAGATAATGATCAGGTTCCCCATATCCATGACATTGAATAATTAGTGGTGCATTAAGTTTAAATTTATTTACCCACATCTTATTAATTAGACTCTTTATTTTTATTAGGTAATTATATTCTTTTTCCCTCCTTTTCCACGCATAAATCGTATTATAGTTCATTTAATTCATTTTCCATAGGGCCACTTCCCACATTTTTGGCACATAAGAAATTGAATCTTTTTTCTTTATCATCTTTAACACTTGAAATTCCACAAGACGCCATCCTTTCCCAATTTTATCCACTTGTAAATTCAAATATTATCCCTTTATTAATATTAATTAGATAAAACTCATATAGAATGATAATAATATGTATAAATTCCATTCTTATTAGGTTAGTCATCTCGTTAGGGAAATAATTGCAATTCCCATCATAGTGGTTATTGGCATGATTTTTCCTATTTACCATCATTAAGTAAAAATAATAAAATAAAAAATACGAGAACACATTAACATACAAAAGGAGAAACTTATAAACATATAATTAATAACTTACAAATGATAAGTATATCCTTAATTATTAGTCTCTAAGTTTATGTCTAGGATATTTATGGTAACATTTACTATTAGGTATTCTAACCTAATTTTTTTCAAGTCCTTCATATTAGTTTTTAAAGAATTTTGTGAATTTTTAAATGATACCCTCTAGTATTTTCAAACTCGGTGTGAATAAAGGACCATTGTCACACACTAGGTGATGATCAAGTCTATATCAATGCACCCTTTTTAGAGTTATTATCACTAGGTAAAACTATGTCAGAGAAACATGCACTTATAGTTTCCAGATAGGGATTCCATTCCTTAGAACCCACTCACTCTATAATTCATAAAAATTCTAGGATATTGTTTTATACTAAACATTATCCTTATAATTATCCCAAGATTTATCACTAAGGTTTTGTCACCCTAGTTTCCACATGTTAAATAAATCTTTACTCTGATATCAACTATTGTAGCCCAAGCCTCAGACACATATTATAACATGATTTTTTTTAATATAAACATATAATAAGTATAACCCAAATATCATGAGGCCTAGTGTATTTGGAATACTAGGTTCATAATACATCAAAGTGAGAAAAAATAAAAATGTTTTATTTTATTCTCAATATTGATCTACCAAATCCTTTTGAGCTCCAAAAAATGCATGGGATAACCTAGGGAGTTCATAGACAAAGGGGGTGAACTAAAAAGCCAAGTAAAAGAAAAAATATGATGAGGAAACATAAAATGTGAGTCAAAGGTATAACATGATATCATAAAAGAGAATAATGAAGGGTAATCCCATGAGATCATAAAATAAATAACATCATATATTAATATCATGACATAATAGTATATGTGTCTAAAACTTATTACATGACATAAACATGAGTCATGAATAACTGCCTAGACAATATCACATGGTGGAAAAAGTCCCATAATGGACTAGGTTTACTCCATAACCCCATACATGATGCCTCATGAGACTAAAGATTTACCTAATTAATTGGAGGACAATCTAAAAACATCCATCATAACATGTTCATGATTATGTGTCCCATAAAACGTAATAAATCACAAGGCATAATCATAGTAATTACCCATGGAAAGAAACGGGTTTCATAATCTTCTCCCATGTCATAATAAAAGTAAATTTCATAATGAAGGAATTTGAGAGATGAAAATAAGGCACAAATTTCACCATAAAAGTAATTGAGAATAATATAGGTATATATGTGGGAGAAATATATGCATAATTTAGAAGTAATTCATAATATAAAAGGTTATCATCAATGATTAAAATGTATTTAAATCATTATATGGAATATTTCATGAGGAAAATACACTCATCACTTTGAAATAACTTCTTCAAAATATAATTTTTTTCAAAATATTATATATATATATTTTTAAAATAACCAATTATTATTATAAAATAAGCTTCAAAAAATTTATTGGTCATGATGGCTGGTAATTTTCTATATACCATGTAAAAAAACATTCCTTTAACACTGTTGTAAAAAGGTTAAAAAGTAGCTCGTTCAAAAAATGAAAAGAATATTCCTTCCAAATATTTCTGTAAAAATTCATACATGGGTGAAAATTTCATTAATAAATCATTTGAATAAGTTTAAAAACAATCCTGAAAATACTATTTGAAAACATGTATATGGAATAAAAATAATTTTCGATTGAAGATAGAAATAAATTTATCTTTTCATAATAAAAATTTCTCAATAATTTTAAGTACCTTAGAGAGGAAAATGCACAATTTTTTGAAAAGTTCATGAATAATCATAGGAGAAGAAAATATATTGGATTTAAGATAGAAATATCAAACAATTTTTCCAAGGGATACTTAAACCTAATCAATCTCGAATAATGATAAACCCTCACCACTTTGGTAACTTTTGAATCATAACCCCCATGAAATAAGTAACTTAAAATGAAACATTAATTACCATTAAGATAAATATATTAATGGTAAATAATTCAAATAGGTATTATATACACCGTACTAATAAAATAAGTAATGAGTATGGAAGGTGTCTCACATAAGTAAAAGTGAGATGATAAATCCATTACACCGAGTCTAGATTTTCCATGTATGTATTTTATCTCTTATATAATAAACTATAATAAATTATTATTTTTATTAATAAAATTTTATAGGATTAATCACTTATACAAAAGCCATTTACTTTATTTATTTTAATGACATATTTATTTACTTATTCAGTTATTTCTACATCAGGTTTTTTTAGGATTCTTAGTTCTTAATTTCTAAATAGAATCAGTGTGTTGACCATGGTCAAAGGGGTCACTATTAAATCATATACATAATAATAAACATGAAATAATTATAATTTTTATATATCAATTATACTTTCAAAAACAATCATGAAATATGGTCATTAAAAAGAAACTATGTTATAATCGTAGAGACAGTAGGTCATACACACATATGAGAAACTTTTCCATTTTTCAATGATCATAATGGAAATAAATTAAGTGTTATTTGTTAATTTAATAATTATAATTATATCATAAATATAATATTATTTATTTAAATACACTCAAATATTCCATCCATGTGATGCACTAATAGAAAATGAATTACTTTGGTTTACAAGGCTGTAGTTCATCGTACTCACAAACAATGGTTTCATTTCCCATTTGATGGAAGGGGATATGGATAAATATTATGACATAAATAAAATAAAATAAAAATATAAATTATAAACTTTTGTTATTATATTTTTATTTTTAAGACATAATTTAAGGTATAAAAATAGTAAGTAAAAAATAAAAATCTTAGTGAAGATGATTACCTTTACTTAGAGAAACCTCCTTTGGATCACTTATTAAAGACATTAAGGTTAGTATTTTGGGATGAATAGAAGATATATAATGTGGATAAGTATTTTGGGGATATTTTTTTAGGTTTTTTTGAGACAAATTTCTTGAGAGGTGTAGATAAGTGAGGGGAGGGGGTTCCCTTTTAGAATTGAGGAGGAGTGACATTTTCATAATTTCCAAAAACTATTCAATAATGGGAAGTAATACTCAAGGATATTTCCTCCAAAATTGAAATATAAAGGACTATAGGAGTGATAATTTTGAGTCACACCTCTGGTTACTTACTTTTACCATTTTAATTTTTTTACCATGGTAACTAGTTTTTTTATTGTTTTTACTATTCACTGTGACAAAAAATAGTGTTCATATTATTATATAATAAAGATTATGCTGATTAAAAAAATTTAATACATTATATCCAATTAAATTCATATAATTGGAAGAAATTAATTTAAAATAAGTCCCGCTAGCGTGATGAAAAAGTGGTTTTCTGAAAAATGAATTTTTCATGGAAAAGATCATTTTAGATTAACTCTATGAAAAGTAATATTCATTATATGAATATAAATTAATAAAGATATATTTATAATATATAAATTTAATTTAAATCATTTATCATTAGGGTTTATTTTAATTAACTAAAAATGTGATACATTATTCTCTTTAAAAGAGTTTTCATAAAAATGCATTTTCAATCCTAAGAATAAACTTATACTAAATTATGGTATAAAGATGATTCAAATGGAATTAATGATATTATATAAAAATAAATAATTCCTTTTTAATTTTAAATAAAAATAAATTAATAATTATATTGTTAAATTACTTAATTCATTAAAAAGGCATGATAGTTTTACCAAAATCGGTATTTTTCACTATTCAACAAAAAATCAATATTTTCTGAAAAATACCAAAGTTTCACCATAAGTTAGTTGTGATATTATGATTTAAAAAGTTATTTTAATCTTATAAAAGGAAATTTAAAAAATATCCATAAATTAATTATAACATTTTCTCACAAAAATAAATAAAAATCATTTTTGAAGGAAATATATTTTTTATAGAATAAAATTTCTTTATTAAAAACGAGTGATTATTTATTAAGAAATTATAAATAAATTTATATTGAGTTGGAAATTTATGTATATTTCATAAAGAAGTTAATAATTTAATACTCTCTAATTTAATATCTAGGTTAAATTGGTCTCATTTATATATTAATATATTAATATTATATCCCATCTCATTTAAACACAATTTTACATGTTGAATACACTATAAAAAATAGTGTTCGTTTAAAATATAAGGGTGTTATAGGATTTGTGGTAGAACTTGTGACCTTGATATGCAACTTAGGATATTTTTGAGTTGAGTGTTTTTATTAAGTAGTAGGATGGATTCATATTATTGTAATAAATGGTTTTGATATACAAGTGAAACCCAAGAGAGGGGTTAGCCCAGACTTGTGAGTGCCTTAGAGATGGGAAGCATTTATAGATCCTTCAGGTTTTGAGATTGGTTCATGAGAGGTGATAATGGGTATCTGATATAGGTATAAATATTCCTTGGTTTTTGTAATGTAAATCACATGTAGTGATTTGGCACCAAGGATTAGGTTTTGTAGGGAAATATCAATAGGATTCTTAAGACCTATTAATTTTGGGTGTGGTTCCTGTTAAGGTTTCAGATTATGGACTTAGATGGTTGGATCTATAATTAATATAGTGTGGATGGATGCTTTATGTTATAAAAAAAACCCAAGTGGAAAGTGATCAGGTGATAAGCATTGGAATAGGTGAGATGCATTTGGTGTATTGGAAAGAAATAATTACCGTGCTTTTAGCTTGATAAAACCAATGTGTAGTGGAGCATAGTTAGTTGATTAGGTGAATAAACCTAGGATTGATGGGATATGACTTGAGATAGATGAATTAAATGATATGGTAGGGTGGTATCAATGTGTACACCAACATGAGTATGAATTTATTTTTCCAATAGGGGTTATTAAGAACCTTTATAAAGAAGTAATTATAAAGTGGAATGTGGTTCGTATGAATGGTCTTGTAAGTTGGGTTCACTTGAAATGGCTCATTGAGATGATGTTTTTGAGGTCCTTGTGGGTTTTGTGTATTGAGGTATTGGATTTTAAGGGTAAATTTTCATCTATGGTGAGAGGAGAAATCATATATGGATCAGGTTTCATGGCATGATTGATTTGAGTTTGATCCTAGACACATGTTTTATGAGATGAGATGAGCGTGGCTTAGGAGGAGTGAGATACATGTGATATTAGAGCCTATCAAGAATTTATCTCAAGGATAGGTATAAGGAAAAACATATGATATGGAGTGACCCATTGGCGATGGAGGGTGTGACCCTCGTTATGAATGGAATTTTGGTGGACATCGAGGATGATGTTCCTGATGAGTTAGGAATGGTTACTGATTGATATTTCATGTTTTCACTTGGGTATGAGTGGGAAAACCACATTTAATCATTACATGTGGTAATTGATGGAGCACAATCCCCATAGATCAATAATTTGGTTTAGTGAAGTGATGATGAGGAAACTCTTTTGTTGGGGAGTATCTTATTGGTCATAAAAGATTGACTATCATATGGGTAGGGTCATTGGTGTGATGAGATCAATCATTGGATTGTTGAGAGAAACTTGGATTCCATTGTATAGATGGATCTAGTTTTATATTGTTCCTTGTTGAATAATATAATTGGAATTTATATATAGTATTGAACATAGTCTACACATTGAAACCAAGACCAGAATGGATTGGATGTGATATGAGGGTTAGTCAAATCGATGATGTGTTGATGCTCATGAGTAAAATATGAAGGTATATTTGGTTGGTTGAGGAACCAACTGGGGAATCATACCAAATTTTATGTTTGTGATTCGATGTGGATTATTAATAAATAAATTATTTCCTTAAGGGATTTAAGAATCTTGACCAAGAGATATGATAACACATTAGCAGGTGTAGCAGAATGTTTTTGGGAAAGTTAGTTAGAGGGAGATAGAATGGTGTTTTTTTATTGAGATTGGGTGTGGTGAGATTGAAAATTCATCAAGCATGTAATTGGACCACTGAGAATATTTTTTCCTATAGGTTATTCCAATGGTGGGGAGCACCATGGATTGGAATTGGCATATACGAGATGAGTATTATAGTGGAGAGCACTATAATCTTGGTGATGAACTAGTTGATGACAATGTGGTGTCTCAAGATAGAAATGTGTGGTTGAGAACTATCTTAATATCTATGATATTTTTGAGCGATAGATCATGTTTTTAGAAATAATTAACCTCACGTTTGGAGTTCTATAGTGGAATATTATTAAATACTTCATGATAGAACGTGATGAATTAAGCATGAACTAACGATCTAGTTAGGCCAAGATTAATGGTTAAATGACCACCAAGGATTCATTAGGATAATAAGTTCTATAGTGGGGAGGTTTTATAGACCCATGTTTTTATTAGTTGTAAATTTTTTAGGGAATTAAATTTTTTTCTCCAGAGTAGGGTTCATTTTGAGAATTGAGATTCAGATTATAATTACAAGAGTTGTAGCATCTCAATGAGATGTTTTTGGATATTGATCGAGGCCCAGAAGGTGTTTCTAGTTCTCAGGTGAGCATTAAGAGAATCATGTTGAAATTTATAATTTTAAATAGGGATTTAAAATATTACATTGATACCACATTGTTAGGGAAAATCATGTGGGTGAACTGTGTGAGGTGGTTTTTCCTAGAGGTGCAGTGCACAATTAGTTCATGGTTGTAGATAAACTATGAAAAACTTAAAATTTAGGATTCATTAGTGCCTACAAAATTGGTAAATGATTTTAAAAAACATGAATCTAAATCATGTGAGGTATATGGACTTGGTCAGTGTGGGATAAACAGTTGTTGAATAATTTGAAAAACTATACAACTTCCTAGATTTTATTAAAAGAAGAAAAATTAATATTTCCCAATTTCAAATTTTAATGATCAGTCCCATCCTCTCCTCTGCATTATACACACAGACCAGGGAAAAAACTCCCCCTTTATTCCTCCCTCCCCCTTATAAATAGGGTGATTTCATGTAATATATTTAGTGATTAATGTGTGTAATTTTCTCATTTATTTTTCCTTTCTTCATCTCATTATTTTAACGATGGTTTCAGATGTTCTAGTATAGGTTCTAAATTAAAATTCAAATAAATATTGGTGTAATCATATAAAATGATGACGATTGTTCTTATCATGGATATAGGACATTCATAGATGGAGAACAGATGTTGTTTCATGTTTTTTAATGAATGAAAATCACCTGGTGGATATTATCAGTATTTTTTCATAAATTGGATGAAATTGATCATTGCACCGGGCAAATAAATTGGGTCTTTTTCATGGATTAGGTTGAGGTGAATGTTAGGAGTATACCACACCCCATTTCGCATGATTTCAATAAGGATGTTTCTTGGTGGGATTTTATGAAATTAGACCTATTTAAGTTAAGTTGATAAATTAATTATAAATTATTATAATTAATTTTTTTAGATGATTGTCTTATGTTAGGACCTCGGGTGGATGGGGGATGATTGGTTAAAATTGGATGAGATTTGGAGAGATTCATTGGGATATGATTAAAGGTAATGAGTCCATGTATTTGGTAGATAGTCCAAGAACACACCCTTATAGTTTATGCATTTTTTTCATGTGATATGAAGTATCATCATATGAGGGTGGTTTATTTTAGGTTAAAATAAAATAAATTTATTTAGTTGACTCCCATTATACTAACCAAGTGTCAAGGTCCATAATGGACCCTTAGATATTAACTGGTTCCGTTATTTGTCATTGGTTGAGGGCCCGATTCTAAATATGTACTGAGTAACTCACAGACCCTGAGAGGTGTTAATTAAATAAAATGAAATGAATGGTACATCATAGATCTAGTGATAGGTGAATTTTTTTCTCTTAGTAAGGGGAAGTGTCTGATTAGAGTTGTTGAACTAGGATGATTCCCTATGATAACTTTGAGTTTCCCTAGAACCTTGAGCTAGTTTAATATGAGAGTACAGTGAGGGTTTTCCCCCCACTAGTTATTGATTACTTGAGCGGGTATACCTTTGGTAGAATTTAAATAGGTTGGGTCAGTGGAATGACCTAGGATGGATAGAGAAGTGAGATAGGATTTATGTAATATCTTCAAATTGGTGTAAGAGTGGCCCTATTTATAAGGCTTGTGAGGCTGAAATATGTTCATGGTGATGTTGAGTGGTGATATTCCCTTTGAATGATGGGAATTGGCCCAAAAGATGAGATTGTGATTGAGGGAACCATATATGGTGTCCAGATTATGTTGTCACATAGAAGAGCATAATGGGTTCCCAATATTATGTTGAACCTAAAGAAAGGTAATGCTGAGATATAGATGGGTTCAATTCCATTATATCCATAAAATTACAAAATTGGTGGTGTGAGCCTTGTATACTTGTAGTTATGAGTATAGTTTTGTACTTGAGAGTCCATCCTTGGATATGTGTGATGGGTTATGGTAGGTGGTATACCCATGGTATTTATGTATAAGACATTACCAGGTGGATGATGTTCACTGACTATTTTTAGATGAGATATTATGGGTTGGAAGCACCACCCTCGAGTTTCTTTATGAAAGAGATTCCTATGCGAATTCATAGGATTTGGTGTTGACACCTGAGGACATATGGATTCCTGGGATACTCCATAGGATATTTATTTGATCCCGATGAAATATAAATTCCTAGGATACTTACTAGGATCTGATGATGAGCCTCATACTATACAGAGGACTAGGATACTCCCTAGAATCTGGTGATGAGTTTGATTACATATAATTGTCTAAGATACTCCCTACAATGCAACATTTTTCATGCTACTATATGGGATTCCTAGGACACTACCTAAGTTATAGATTTTATACCCAATGACTTATGAGATGTTTAAGATACTTACTAATAACCAACTACAAATCTAATGATATACATTCCCAGAGACACTTTGATAATGACTAAAGTAAGTATATTCAATGTCAAGTTTTACCTTGGAATTTGAGGACCAATGATGGTTATTTTATTTCATTTATATATATTTTTATTTATTATGAGGATACCACATGTGTGTACACTATATTTATTAGTTATGTTAGGGACCCCATTTGTTGTACCCCACCGAGTTACACTCTCACCTTACTCAAGAATCCATGTCACTTGGGTACTCAATGAATCCTCATGTCCACAGAATTAGGTATGTTAATGTCTTATTATTGCATGATTATGATGACACAATTTAATGGGGATTATATATTGGAATTTGATGAGGCTTAGGGATGGTATTAGAGAGTCTTATTTATTTTTATTATCTTGCCTATTTTTTATATGAGGATGGTATGGTGGGAAACCAGTTTTGATGTATGGTTATATGCTTCCACATTTCATTTAATATAATATTATTATTTCATTTATTCGACATACTCTGAATATTTATTTGTTATGGATAATGTTGGTTATTGTTTTTACATCGCTCTACTCTAATATGAAGGAATAGTCTTCCTATGGTAACACCCTAGACCCTCAATATTATTTAGTAGCCTTTGGTGTATGAGGAGGCATGCCTAAATTCAAATAAACACCCACTAGCTGAGGCATCAATTAGTGGTATCTGGTTGGGGGAGTCTTTCATCTATCATACTAAATTCAAAAATGAATATGTTTCAATACAAAATCATTTAAATAATTTATTAAAAATTAAAAAATTTAAGAATCATATATAAGTCAAATTTTATCTATAAATCATTAAATAAATATATTTTATTATCATTTAAAAAAAATCATGTTGACATTTATGATACCATTATAAGACTCTCCAAACTTGAACCAAATTTTAAATCAGTTTTTTAATTTACTATCCTTATTAAAACTTGATTAACCAATATATGAATCCATGACTTCAACATAATCCTTAGAAAAAACGTGTAATTAATATTTAATTATAAAATCTTTTACCAATGAGTACACTTTTATATTGTTCTCCTTTTTGATTAAATAAATTAATAAGACCACCAACTCCCAACACATATAAGAAAATAAAAATGCTATATACAAAATAACCACATGTCTAACCTATTGGTATTGATACCTATCCAATATCAATCACTTTATTTTGATGAGGTATGACAATCAGGAATTACATTCTCAATAGCTAGAAATGTGTTTTTATAATATACTTAAAAACACACTCTTGGAGATAGTGCGAAAAACATAATATTTACATTTCAAGATTTGATATCAATAAATTTGACCCAATTTTAGTCATCCAAAATATATCATATCAAACTGAAATAATGGAGTACTTACATAACCAAGGAACTTTTAGGCTTAGAGTTTTAGAAAATTAGGGAAAACTCTTTCAAAGTGGACATTTCTACACAATATCCAATTTCTCCACAAATCAAGTTCTTTATAAAATATTCTTACTCTATTCAATGTAACTTCTATATTTGGAACTCTGCCTTTATTAACATTTATACTCATCCTTAATCTCTATGAAAAATCATTTATAAACATGGGGTGATAAAAAAATTAGTAAGGGATATATAAAAAGAATGAAAGAAATATGTTAGTTTATTTTAAACTATAAGATCATAAAATATAGTTTTGACTTTAACATAATAAACTTTAATCTCAAATAATCATTTATTTACACATGGAATCAACTTTATTTCCCAAAGTTTTTCCTAAAAAATTTTATATGAAAACATAAAGGAAAAATCAAAATTATGAGGGTTATTATAAATATGAGAACCCTTGAAAAATAAATTTAATGAAAAATAATATTTTTACCCAAAAGGAAATAATAATTCCTTTAAATAAAAACATCATTATATTATCTTTTTAAAATAAAATATTTCCCCAAAACATAATTTGAAATAATAGAAAATTTATAGAGGAAACTTGGGACATCATTTTCCTATCACTATTTTAATCACTCTTACAAATGAAATAATCTATCTCATAAATTCCAAAAATCACTCAGGAGAAATATATAGTTAGTTGAATCTATCTCTTTACCTAATAAATTGGAGAGCTATATCGGTATCACCTATCATATTGATCTATATTGGGCCCACCCATCATCTTGAGTTATATCGTGATCACCCATAACCATAAAAAATATCTAGGAAGTATAATATAATCTTAATAAACGAAAGTTTGTATTTTCATTATTACACTAATAAAAATATTAATTACACCAATAATAAAAACTTTTCCAGATATTGAAATATCCATTACGTTTAAAAAACTTTTTGAAAATTCCCAGAATAAAGGGAAGAAGGGTTTTTAATTGAAGAAAACATGAAAAATTTTAAAGGAGTCTAAATATAATGTAATGATTATGATGGTGTAAAAAACTGTGGACACTGTATATATTAAAATAGAATGTTTTTTTTGTCTTTTTTTCAAAAAAATTTATATAAAATGTGTAAAAATATTCCATTGGAAAACAATTGAAAGAAAATAAAAAGATATATAAAATTTCCTTTAAATTATATTTATGTCTATATAAATACATTCATAAAATAATTTTAAGAATATGGAGATAGAATAAAAATATTTATAAAATAAATCTTAAAAACATTTAAATATGTTTATTAAGGAAAAGTGTTCCTTACATTGATTATAAATCATCACGAATGTTCTTTATCTCCTATATAATAAAATTTTATCAAATATCCTTTATCTCCTGTAACATTTTCATATTTTAAAAAACACAAAGGAAATATGTAATATTTCATTTTTTATTTCTATAATAATTATTTATCATAAATATCATATTATATCATTAAATAAACATATATATACTATCTATGTGAGGCAATGATGAAAAACGAATCACATAGCTTTATAAAGGTGGTAATACACACATACGCATGAATGACATAATAATTTTCTAATGGATGTAATGGTAACAAAATAGATGATATTTTATCTTTATAGAAAAATTATTATGTAATGAATTTCATATATATACTTTAAATCTATCATTTTATCTAAATGTAAGAGTTAGTGATGGAAAACTAATTACATCGGTTCGTGAGGAGGTAGTCCGCCATACACATGAATGATGGTTTTTTTCAAATTATATGGGGAAATATATGGACTAAATTTAATAAATATGAATAATAAATTATCAATATATGGTAGATATTGATGTTATTATATCAAAATGGTTAGAAGAGTTTTTAAGGAGGTATAAGAAGAAATAAAACTAAAACATTCAGTTAAAGGCTATACATATTCTTTAGAAAACCTCCTCTAATTTACACCTTAATCCCTATAAGGTTGGTATTATTCCAAAAAATAATAATTTTGAGTTGTGTGGAGGGATGTTTTTAAGGTATTTTGGTAGGGGTTTGTTGAACTAGAGTGATCAAAATGTGTAAAAAAGTGAGAGGATGTACCCTTTTATAAGTGAAGGGAGGTGCACTATTGAAATTTCTTAAAGTATTGAATTAATATAAATTATTTTTTTTGGAAATTTCGAAAAAATTGATATATTTAAAAATAGGGTTAGCATGAGTCTAAATTATCCCATAAAATAAAATTTGGGAAATTTTTGGCCATTTTCCCCCTTATCTCATTTTAACCTCTCTTAACCCTTTTGATGATTACCGTTATATTAACGTTTTTTTACAATTTAAGGGTAAATAAATAAACTATAAATGGAGAATTGGCCCATAAATAGAAAATAATTTATACTCTCAACCATATCTCATTTAATTTTCCAAATATAGGTTTTTATGAGTTTTAAATCATTTAATAAAATATTGTTTATTATAAAATATCAATAATTCCATTTTTTGAAATATTCCTTTAATTTAAATTTAAATTTATCAAGATAATTATTTAATTATAATATAATCTTTTTTAACATCAATAATAAATTATTATTAACTATAAAATTCATTTGTAACCACAATTCATCCAAAAAACATTACATTTAATTTTTTAAACAATTTACTTTGATTTTCCACTACTTTCACAAGAATTATGTCAACATTGTTTAAGAATTTAAAGTAATTATATAACCACTAAAAATAATTAATAAATTAACATAAGAAAAATAATTTCATCATTATAATAATAACTTTTAATATTCATTCAAAGCTTATTTTTATCCCTATGTGAACTTATAAGATAAATTTAAAAGCAAGAGAGTGAAATTTTGTATTTTTCATTACTTAAAATATTATATAGGTCATTATCAAAGTAAAAAGTATTAAAGTTTCCATATATTAGAAACTTTTATGAATATATAAGAACTCCATGTTTTACCCAATTATCAGTTAGGTTCCACTAACAGGGGTGAATCAGTGGTACACCATTCTTACAAATTCGTTCTTTTTAGTTCAACCATAGTGAATGATTAAAGTCTTGATCTCATAATTAATTATTAGACTCACCTTGTATGAAATAGTAATAAAGATAATATATAACACAAGGTTTTTACAAGGTTTAAACAAAATACCCCCTTCTAGCTCAATTGGTTATATGCCCTGATTACAGATTCTTCACTATATGTAGATGGTTTTATCTAGGGAAAGTACCATTCCCATCAACACTGAGTCCCAAAGTGTACCCACTCTATATTACCACTAGAGATCATAAACCTCCCACATACACAAGAAAATATTAAGTCCCACACTTTGATTTTATACTATATCCCACGATGTTACCAAAATCCCATTATCCTTCACTTTAGAGTCCCACCGAAGTCTTCTCAAACTCCAGAGTCCCACTTGAGGCTTTCACTGCACATCAAGATATTATCCTCTAATATAATGATATCTATTATATTTATATTTTTTCTTCACTACCTCATCATATAATATTTATCCATAAAAAAACTGGATCACATGATCTACTTGTGTATACTATTTCATAAACTTCAGCAACTGATAAACAACTTCATGATCCTTCTCACTATCCACTAATCTTCATATAATCTAGACCTTCTCAATTAACTAAATAATTGGGTATATATATTCTAAAATTATCCCTAGATATATTCTCAAACTTCAATTCATATTATACATGAAATGTGTATCACACATACTTTTCTAAAACTTTATACACGTATGATACAATGCATGGTCATCTCACTTCTTCTTCATTTTACTTTATGAAACAACAAAAATGAAAAATATTTACACTATTGATCACAAAACTTCATGAATAAAAATAAGTGAATGTATTTTTTCACTATTTATGGGCACGAAATTATACACACCACCTTTCCTTAAGGTTCATAAAATCCTCACAATTTCATAAGAATAATATATCTCCACTTTAAACTTCAACCTCATGAAATTCTCATACACCCATTGTATTTATTTCATTCATATAGTACACATCATGAAACTCATGTAGCATACTTCTTCTCATAATTATTTCATATAATGATGCAACTTCTTAATGACTCAACAAAGCTTATACAACCATATTATTTTATTCATGTATCTTATACACCTTCATGTAACAGATTACCCAATGCCTATATTCTTATTTTTTTTCTTTTAATAGTATACATGGGTTTTATTTTTATTTTTCATTGATGTAAAAAAGTGAGGTTATATAAAATGGTTCAAGAAATAAATAAAAAATCATGTGATCATGAAGTCTATGACAAGAACACCACTAGATTATAGAACCTTCTTCTCAAATAAATAACACTTTATCCGCTCTATTTTAGTATTCTCCCCTCCCTCAAATTCTAGTTAAGAACATACCAAAAAATGAGATCCTATAGGGGTATTAATATACAACCACCTCTAAATTATTCCACCTCTTTATCCTTTCATCCACACATTCTTAGCTCGCACTCACTTAGATCATGCACACCACCTCATTTCATTCTTCACGACTTTAGAAATCACCATCACAACAAAAAACAACTCCAAAAGTTTGAAATCCTTCACTTATATATTGATCAAACACCTCATATAAGCATCTAAATCTTCAAAAAATATCATGTGGATATTATAAAAAAACACGAGCACAATTTGATCTTGGTGGAAATTCCATGAAGAACTTGACGTACTCTGATACATGTAGAAAACCCTTAGACGATTGTGGTTGAAAATGATACTACTTGTGATTGGATAATCTAGATTAAATAGATTGGATGATGATAATATAAATGTATCTTTTTAAGGTGGAGGCACAATGTAGAATATTCTCAAGTACCACATTTGCATCACATTTTTACAACCGCTCTTTAATAATACTCAGTATTCTGGCTTCCCTTCGTGCCAAAACTTATGTTGTTATGTATTGATGTGATTCAATGTATGGTGGTTGTGATGAGAGGTTATTACAGTGAGATGGTTGAATTGTGGTTATGGGTTGGGTTATGTAGGGTTGTGATGATTATTGGATAGGGATGGAAACGATGAATGGTAAATGGGATGGTGATGTTTAATTTGAACATGGAAAGATGATAATGGATATGAAAATAGGTGGTAATTGAAATTGTTAAATGAGAATTATAAAATTGATGTAGGGTTTCTGGATTAAAATATATAAAATATAAATGAATGGGTTGCACTAATATGAAATGTAATAGAATGGGTTTCAATGGATAAATAATTATTGAATTAAAATGGGAAGTGTGGTTAAAGTGTGTAATTTATAATATGAAATTAATGGGATAGATAAATGAAATTGGTTGGTAAAGGGAAAGTTTTTATCAACATGATTTTGAACTTAACATGTTTTAATATGAAATGTCATGATACATGACTATCAAGTAAATAATTTTTTGAAAATCATGATTAAGTTTTTTAAATAATTTATTAGTATAATTAATTAATTTCTACAAGTAATAGATCTAAGATTACCAATAAATTATTATGCAAGAATATTATTCTAATTTTTCTATGAAATGTTAAGCAAGATAAGTTTTGAATGTTATGAATTTAAATTTTATATCATGATAAAGAATGATAAATAATGTATATATATTCATATGATATCATACCAAAGTGAAGTTGTTGAAGTGAAAGATATAATATTTTTTGTATTACATGAAGTTCAATGTTTTTTGTTTAAAACAATGTGAAATAATTGTTTCTGAAGGTGTTCCCTTCCATTGTGTTTGTCACAACCCAACCCACCAGGGTGCACCTAAATGGTGATAAGCTGTGTGTGACACCTCAATATCTCCTCTAATAGGCTAGGGGAAGATGACCAATTCCAAGTATGCATATCACATACATTAGAGGATTTAACCTAATATACGTGTATACACACACACACACAACACCACAAACCCATACAATAATGAAAGGTAAAACAATAAAACTAATACCAATGCATGAATACATATAAATCCCACTCGTTACTATGTACAATAGTCCATACAATGTACTTAGGGTCATGCCCATGTACCTAGATGTACCCGTGTACTTGGATGTTTCTATGTATCGTGTCATGATCGTGTACTCTACCCATGTTTGTGTACCTAGACATGTCAATAATCATTTACCCACTAGGGTAAATTCCATGATAATAACTACATGTCACATGGTGTGTGACAAATTTTGCATGGAATGTGATATTTTTCTCAGCACATAAACCCTAGCACCATAGAAGGGGGACTACATGAAATGTGTTCTTCAGACTACACATGTTTAGTCAGAAATTTCTTAGAAATTCTAGACTATTCACGTGTCTCCACAAATCCTCCACCCTTTGATCTATCCATGATTCCCACCGTAGATAATAGATATTGATCTAATTGATCCCTTCCATCATTGTTAGTTGGATTCCATCAATCCAAGCCGCTTGAAAATCCTTCCTCTTTGTGTCTTGATGCGATCACCACACCAAACCACAAGCCGTGGGTCATCCAAATCTGATACTGATCCATTTTGTTTCACCATGTACCTTGATCACATCACTGATCCCAAATCCAAACCAATAAAAATGATATGTTATGTCAATTATCAAATGATCAAAGACCAATTTTTGGGTATTCATCGAACCACCGAAAAAATGAATGTTAATGATGAACATGTGAATAATTGGGGAAGAAATTTAAAAAACAAAAGATAAGGAACAAACCTCGACCATTTTTTGGGTTGTCATCGATTCATTTACATTATAATTATGAATGGATAACCAAAAATAACAAAATAAATCAAATTCCCAAATCCTAGGAATAATAAATCTATGCCCTCAATGCATGATCGACACACAAATCAATATGTTAGTGGATTGGTTCATGTTCATCATGGGATAATAAAATGGGGAATGGACCAATGGAAAAAAACATCCTACCTCAAGTTGGATTTATTGTTGGTGAGGAACACATCTGTTAGTAAAGAAGATGAAGATACCACTACGTTCTTCTTCCATATCTTGATCACCTTGGTCCGTTCGTCAACGATCCTCAATTCTGATCCACCAATGATAATATATCTCCTACTCTCTAATATCCCAGGTTTATGTGACTACCATGGATATTTTCCATAGAATTGTATTTATAAATAGGGTTAGTTCATTTTGGTAAAACAACAAATAGATTAATTAAATTAAATTATTTTATTATTTTCACCCACGATGACACTTAAAAAATTCCTAATACCGACAGTAGTTTTATCACAAATAGGGTAAACCCCATATATTGGACTTAATGACAGTCTCATATTTCTCATCTAAGTCACCTTTTGGAAGTTTTCCTTTATTTTAAGAAAACCATATGCACATGAAATAATATATTTAATAATTTTTCTATATTGACACCAAGGCTCTCTAAAACTAAAAATATTACATCATCTCAGTTCCTAGATATAAAAATATTTCTTCAAATATTATAATTTCTTAGAAGAAAAAAATAGGGATATTTCATTCTCCCCACCTTAGAAATTTTCATCCCAAAAATAAGGAAAAAAATCCTATGCATAAGTAATGATAACGAGCTCTCAATTGGGATTCCCACTCCCATAAGCTCTATCAAATATTCCTAGGATGTTAACAAATACACACTCAATGGAAACATTTTTACATGAAATTTATTCTTTGGTTGGATCTCAAACACTCTCGGGCTCCTCAAACTACCTGAAAAGGTCACTCCATCCTTAATGTTTAGCTCATCTTGGTCAACATCATGAAATGAGCCATGCAAAACCTCCTCAAATGAAACATGCAGAAAAAACTAAGAACCAGTTATAACTATGGTAAAAAAGTCTTGAGGTACACCACCTCACTAACCCAACATAGTAACTGGAATAGGGGCCTATGAAACTCAAATATTACCTGCCATCCTGGACAAATCCCCAAAATCCTTGATGAGGGGAGATCCCTTAGAGCACATGATCTCCTCGTAGATCCCAAAGGTCACTCTATTCAGTCCAAGAAAGAACTCTTAAAATTATTGGGTAGTTCTAATCTACCTATGGATGAATGAAACCCCTTTACAACTACCACTAGCACTGAATATATGAACATAAGCACCTTCTTCTACTGGCTATAACTAGTACAATGGTGGCCTGAAAGGTCTCCTGTATATAGCCTCTAATGGTTCTATAATTATGGTGTAGTGGTATACCTTATGATATGAAAACTCCACTAATATTATATGATCCTCCCAACAATTACCCAAAGCTAACATATAATCTCAAAGCATGTTTCCCCAAAACCTGAATGGGTTTCTTTATCTGGACAACTACATGGAGTGAAAAGATGTGATAAACCACAACTAAGTCCCAAGGCTTCCTACATCCACTCCCTAATCATGACATAAAGTAAGAATATTATTATTAAATGATCTTCAAGTTAATTCTACATAGCCGAACTACCTTATGCACACACCAACATCCAAAACTCTCCACTAATATCTTCACTCAGATGGTTAGGAAGTGGGCCAACGTGGTGAGTGGGCTGATGATTAATTAAATAACATTGTGACCTCTCACTAATCATGTAAGATCAAACACAAACACCAAAAATATAGAATCCAATATCCACTTCCTCCTTGTCACCTCAACCTTTACCAACCGATAAGTGATACATCAAGAGTTAAACTTAGCAACAATATTTGATATCCTTGGCCACCAAACCCAATTCCAAATGATCTTGGTACATCCTCATCTCTCTTGGATATATTTCTAAGGGAAATAAATCTCGAAATCCCCTCCCCTCACAGTTTGAATGGCTTCCTCATCTATCCTCTAAAGGATGATGTACTCCCCACCTTTCAAAATAAAAACCATCAAGAACATGTCTAGTGGATATCTAGTCATGAAAGACCTAGAAATAGATAGCCCCCAAGTTGAGCCTACCTAAATAGAAGAAGAATAGGAGGGGTAACAATCATAAAATGGAGGATAGGATTCACTATCCTCATCCCCAAGCATCAACTACAAAGATTTTAATTTATTCATCACCTCACTCAACAACAGTGGAAAAAAACCTCACTATGAGAATCATCTACCAAATATACACCCTAGGGTGGATCTCAAGATAGAATTTATCCAACCATTATTGGTTACACTATCAGTCACATGTCTAAGAGGAAATATCCCTAAAAAGTACCTCTTGAATCTAGAACTGATACTTCGATAGTTTCCAATAAGGATGGTACTCTCAGAGCATATCTAAAACCATCCTCACATGTATTGCATGCTCCACCACTAACGTCGAGTACACTAGGATAACACCAAATAATAATACCATGAATCAATCCCTGAAGGGTTAAATATATAAATAATTAGTATAAAAAAATCTAATAGGTAACCCAACAAGTTGAAAGGTATCAAGAATAACTCAAAGAAGCTATATCTAGTTTTGAATGCCACCTTCGGTGCACCATCCCCTCAAACTTAGAGCTAGTGATAACCTTTCCTAAGGTAACACTCTAAAAACCAATTCACCCTTAACCACATGGTAAAGAATTCATCCATTATTTGGGGATGGATACTCCTCTATAATATTCATTTGGTTCAGGTTATTTCAATCCATACCCAACCTCAAGCTCTCATCTGCCTTCAAGGTGAACAATATTGGGCTTCCCAAGAAAACACACTAGGTATTACAAAGCCATACCTCTACAGTTCATAAAACTACACATATATCTCTCATATATCCATGAGATAATCCAATATACTAGCATAAAAAACTTTAGAGGGGGTGGTAGGTATGAAAAATTCTTAGGGAAGGCCACAATATGCTCCTCCAGTTGTATAGGTGATTGAAAGCTCATAGCATCTAATACTCCAAGGTTCAAACCAGCCAACCGATAAAAAATTTCCTATATCCTCATATACATGATCTCATCCAACCATTATTGGTATTAATCTTTACCAAAATAGGAAAACTCCACCCCATAACTTGGATTCACTGCAACCCTCACTAGTAACAATCAACCGAGCATGGATGGTAGATAACGAGTCTATACTAAGGAAAACATAATAGGGTCCCACTGCCACTATGAAATGGTCCCATATGAGACTCTATTTCTTCTAAAGTTAGGTTACACTATTGAAAATAGTTTGTTATCACTAATACTCTCTACATGATCCTCCAAACATAAGGGTCAAGAAAAATTCTCAACTGAAACCTCTATGCCTAAAACTTGGGATATAAACAGAAAAGAGTGGATCAAACCCATGTATTATTATACTACAATTATAGTATACAAGAAACATAGTTTAACTCAAGTTACTCCTATAGCCTTTGGGTCATAATCCTCTAGTGCCTACATCTTCCCATTTCCCCGACCACTAGATCCTTGAGACTGGAGTGGACCACCGAGGGGTGGTAGTGGAGGCAATTGATCAAAGCACCAACCACCTCATACTTCTCTCCAAGATCCTCTTCCACAACCACCATCAAGAGGAACTCCCCATTAAAATTGTTGAATCTTCATGGGAATTCTATTGACCATCACTCTATCTATGACATGAAGGGTAAGATAATCCCATGTAAGATTTTCACATCAATCACAAGAATAACAACATATATACCTTGATAGAGTGAGTTGTCCCTCATGTTTTTATAAATGATGAAACCTCTTATTCCATGACCTATATCACACACATATTATTAGAACGTCCTGATCATGCTATATCCCATTCTATCATTGAAATTGAATCTCACAATACATGTTTTATCCCTACGAATCTTTACCAAACACCAACAGATCCATCCACGATTTAGTTTTACATGATGCATCCAATTGAACCACAAGGGGGTGAGTTTATGTAATGATCAATGGGTGAAAGAACCACATGTTGTGTGACTAGAAGAAAAAATTCATTATAATGAGGCCCATGTATACAGGCCTCAAAACCCATCATGTCATAATCACAACCCTACTATAGAAACCTCACTAGATGTGGCCATGGAAACATTGTGAACGAAGACTAGATGCACCATGGTTAGTGAGTATACATCAGGAGATGAATCCTAAAGGATGTGTAAACATAAACCATTCCTATATGATACACATATCGATGTTTTTACTTATAAAAAGTGTCTATATATATCAACTGAACAACAAATTTATCAAATTCTTGTTGAATTGATATGTTGATTTCCACACGAACACTAGAGTCCCTCGCCTAAGATTTTAACTTGAAACACTTTAACACCATTTCCCGAGTACCCAAACCAATATCACAGATAAAAAACCTCTAAAATCCAATCCTAAGGTATAACTGAAGGGTATTATACCACTCTACCATGACCCAATGATTCAAATGTCAAGCACGTTAAATTATATATTTAGTTTTTACTATAATTTGTGCAATATAGTAGGAACCCTAAGTCATCTCTCAATGAAAACATAGATCATTAATTTAAAAAATTAATTTTTTATTATAAAAATAAAAGGGGAATAAGGTTTATAAAAATTTTGGTTTTTTGATTTAATATATAGGGATAAATAAAAAATCAATAAAATGAATCTTAAATTAACATATTGTATTAAGCGTGATCAACCCTAGGAAATATCATGATGCTTATCCTTTATCGCTTCAAGAGATATGAATTAGATATTTTAATCCCTTTTTTGTAACACCTATAACAAAAATGTTACAGAGATCATACTAGGATACCTCTTAGAATTTAGCCATAAACACAAAATGATTCACCAGATACTAATTATGATAGAGTGATTTGTATTTGAATTCATAACCGAAACTCACCAAGGAAACAAAAATAAGTCAAATGCTATCCAAGATTATATGTTATTTCATTGGGGTAAAATGAAATAAATTCACATATCCTTTATAGTGTTAATGAGATTTCAATTGACCAATATGAACCACACAAACACCATAATTAAAATAAGAAAGAAGAAATGATGAATGGTGTGCGAATCATCACATGCAAGGGTACCCCCAAACATGATCATATGAATTTGAGTATGACATAACAGTGCATAAATAAATTAAATAAGAATAAAGGTTGAGGAATAATAACATAAAATCTATAATTTAAAATACCAATCATGTATTACAAAAACATATCTCAGGATTTACACCACATTCCTCCCCAGGTGATCAAAAGGAGTTTAGAACACCATTGAAGAGGAGGAAGCTATTAATGATTAAGGGAAACATCCCAAGCTCTCAAAAACTTACCCTATGGTAGAAAAACTTAAGATAATGAGTGTGATGAGTGGTTTTATAGACAAATACGACAAAATTTCCACAAAAATAAGTCAAGTATCTATGAGACTAGGTTATTATTCATGGTAGACTTTATAATCCTTATTTATCCAATTGGTTGAATAACTAAAACACATGAAAATTCCTTTAAATTTAGTTGAGATGTGGTAATTTGATTTATATTTCCAATGGAGGTAGAATAAAACTAATTGGAGGTCCGAGACATGGGTTATGATCCAAATATAGAAGGGTTATCCAATCTGCCTCACCCAGAATGTCTTCAATTATAGGCCTCATTTGGGACCCTTATGCTCATGTTATGTGTAAAGGCCTGGACTTACACACTACATATTATAGTGATTTTAACTAGAATTCACATTCAAGTATCTTTTTATTTTAAAGTTTTATAGAATTCAGAAAAACTCTTATAAAGTAAACTCATACATTACAAGTGGACATTTATACTCAATATCAAATTTTCCCCAAAGGAATTTTTTGTTAAAATAAACATTTATTTATTTTCATGAAATATATTCAATTATTTCATCATGACATATTATTTTTCTTTAAAAATATTGAGACGTATGAAAAACATTTTAAAACTTGGGATTAGCACAAAAAGATCAGTATGAGACATAAATAAAGTAAATCGTCAGTCCAGGGAAAACATGGAAACCCATTAATTTTTTTTCTTACAAATAATTAGTAAATATAGAAAAATCATGTAGGTTCCTTGGGAAATCATTAATATACCACTCTTAAATTCACCTTTACAAATTTAATAACAATACAATTGACTTCCCTCTTCGGAGTACCCAATGCATTGGAGAGATATAGTTCACACGTATGAAAAAACGACATTATGAAAAAACATAAAATTTAAAATCCATAATATCAATATAAATGTAATACCTGAGAATAAATTCATTACCCACTAAAAAAGGCAAAAAGACTCACATGATAAGGGCTTAAAATCCAGAAAAAGTTAAAAAATTGGGGTACCCCGAATAAAAACTTAGTTTTGGAAGACTTATAGGTTTTTTTAGACTTGAAAAATAGTGACTAGCCCCTCTGGTCATGAAGATTTAGAGCCCATCACAGGCTTTGATTTGATATGTGGTAGAGCACAAACGGACACCCGGATCAAAAGTTATGGCCGTTTGAAGTTTGAGTTACGTTTTCATCTTATTTTGGATCTTTTATTATTTTTTTTGATTTTTTTATCTTCAATGGATATTAAATGACTACTACTCATTAATAATAAGAAAATTATTAATGAAAAATATTTTTTAGTTATTTTATAATCCATTTTCACTAAATATCTTATATTTTAAGTGTAAATTCCTATTTACCTTATCTAAAATATATTTCAAAAAAAAAATATTATATTTATATCAATATAAATATATTTATATATTTATGTATTATTTTTAATGATTTTTTTGAAGTATAATTTTATTAGTGCCTTTCTAGAAGTGCTGATAAATGACCCCATTTATCAGTTCTTGTAAAAAAGCACTGATAAAGATCCCCCTTTAACAATGTTTTTTAGTGATGTTAAAGACCCCCTTTATGTTCATGGAAAGGTAAGATAGTAAATGATATATTATTATTTTATAATGATAAATAATTCAAGAATATAATATAGAAACATTAATTCCACCATTAAAACTAGTCTTGAGAGAGAGTGATAAAAAATGAATTATATCGGTTCGCAAGGCGGTAGTTCGCCATACACACTAACGATAATTCTTTTCTCTTTTGATGGAAGTGGATATGAATTTAAGTGATAATATTAAAATAATAAAATCTCATTATATTTAGGATACTGAATTTATTATTTCATCATGGTTAAATAATATTTGATGGAAGTGAAAGAAGAAATAAAATAGAAACACTTAATTAGAAACGACATCTCTTCTTCAGATAATCTCCTTTGATTAACACCTTAACACCTCTAAAGTGAGTTTTATGCGTAAAATAAGAGATATAGAATGTGGGGAGGGATTATAGGAAGGTATTTTGGTAGATATTGGCTGAAATAAATTTTTTCTAGGTGTAAAGAAAGGAGAAGAAGGGTGTCCTTTTATAAGAGGGGGGAGGGCACTCTTGGAGTTCTTTAAATTATTAAATTAATATAAATTAATTTTCTATTTCAGATGGATAAAAACTGATTTATTTAGAATATAGGATGATTATGGATCAAAATAAATTCATAAAATTAAAATCAGATAAGTTTTGACTATTTTTTAATCCTCATCATTTTGGATTTAACCCTTATTTAACCTTTTTAATTTTTACCAAGATGTCATGTAATTTACTCTTTAAGGGTCAATATAATTACTATAAAATAAAAAAAACCAATAAATGAGAAATTAATGATATTTTAAGACTTATAAAAATCATTTTTCCTAATTTTACATTTTTATAAATTTTATATCATTTAATAAAATATTTTTTATTTTAAAATATCATTTATGTCAATTTTGACACTATTCATTATTTTACTTTTTAAAAATATCATAGAAAACATGATATCTTCAACAAAAATCTATTAAATCATAATTAAAATGTTAAATTAACCTATAAAATTCATGTATTACATTATTAATATAAAATTACATTTAATTTATTATTTTTAATATCATTTATTTGATATTTCCATTAATTAAGCAAATATTGTATCATCATTGTGTCACTATTTAAGATAATTATTTTATCACTAAAAATTATAAATAAATTACCATGATATAGATAAATATTTTATATTTATAACTACTACTTATAGTATAGCATATCCATTTTATAACCCCATAATAAAATTATATCTCTTGTTAAAAAAAAGTATGACAAAATTAACTTTCATTTGAATATAATGTTATAAAATGTTATATTCTCAAACAAAAGGCCATAAATGGTCTCATAACCGATCCTTTAATTATAAGGGACTAAAAATACTAATCCAATAAAATTAGGACATATGTTATGGTAATTTTATAATGTTTATAATATATTTTTACCCTTAATTACCTAATTTACCTTTAATCGTGATAATAAAAATTAACAAAGTTACTATTTATATTCTATACAAAAATAAAAGAGACCTATTTAATAAATATTTATATTATTATCTAAAATATGTAATCCATTATTAAAAAATAAAATCACATAATTTATTAAAATTTATTTAAAATTAATCTTGTTGACAGATCAAGAAAACGATCTTTTAAAGTAAAAAATGTTCAAAAGATTAAAATATTTTTATATCCAAATTCAATGTGAAATTGATTACAATTACCCAAATTGGATTAAATGATAAATAATTAAATAATTATAATTTAAAACAATTCAAATATATAATTTAACACTAAAAATAAATTTGATAAAAAAGTACTTTTCAATTAAAATACAATATTTTTTTCACTATTCATCAAAAAACAGTCTTATAAAAAAGATACAAAAAAATCAAAAAAAGTAAATTTTGATATTATTACTTAAAATAAGAAGTTTATTTTTTAAAATATAATTTATTAAATTTTCATAAACAAGATTTTAAACAAGGGAACCATCAAAAAGTGGAAAAACTATATTTTTAGAAAAATACTTTTTTTTATATTTAAAATTGGATTTTCTCTTAAATCATGTATTGAAAACACATAAGATGAATTTTAAATATTATATTGAATATTATATATATATATATCATTAATATAATCCAACAAGAGTGATTTTATTGTTTATTTGTATAAAACACACTTAGACACATTTAAATAGTTTTTCAGAAAACATTTATTTTTATTTTGAAAAGGTTTTTAAATTAATTTATAATTATCTAATAAAATAATTATATATAAATTTTTAAACCATATTTTTCTAATTCATTTAACCCTGTTCATACCCCCATTCTAATGGATAGGTTATAATGATAACAATTAAATAAAAATATTCAGTTGTTCGTTTAAGATCGACACTGTGTATCATGTGTGCTATTGAACATAATATTTCTTTTTAAAAAACACGGGATGTTAAATTCTGTACCCTTTTAGAAATTAAGTCCTCACAATTTTGAATTCGGGCTTGATATCTAGGGTTTTAATTTTTTAAAATACCTATATCGAAGTCCCACATCAGAAAAAAGATTAATAAAACTTACACTTTTAAAGAATGAAAGGGAAGTACAAAGGTCAAATTAGATAACAAATAATAGGTTTACATGTAGGAAAAAATGGAAACCAAAGAGAAATATAACTCTCAAATATTAATAAAGAGTGATGAAGAACATGATCATGAAAAAATTATCCATCACAAAACCATAAATATGTGATGGTTCAAAAGACCGTTGGTAAAAATAAACAGATAAAATTTTTGTTTCAAGAATTTTTTTATAGAGTTGGGGAATTATTTTAATACATGTATTTAGAACATAAGTAAACATACTTACATGAAAATATTGTTTTATCCTTTAATCATTTTCCACCATAAACTCATATTTTTCTCCAAATGATGAGTATTCAAGATGATTTTTTCAAGCCTGAAGCACTAGAATAAACTTATAGAGGATCACATAATCCAAAAAATATTAAATATATATTTTTCATATCTTTAAATATTAACCAAAACCAAAATAGTTAATATAAGATAAGATAATTCCCTAAAAATAATAAACATTAATTGATGAAAAACTAATTCAATCTCCAAAATTCAACACTAATACCCAAAGTTCAACATATACTATTCAACAAATAACTATCTTTAAAATTCCTATAAAAAATTTCTAGACTGATATTAAAACCCAAAAATCATACAGATTTTATAATATCATCTTCTATGATAAATTTTAACATTTATCTCCAAATAACATCAATCACTCTTAATGTCTTACAAAAAATTTAACTTCTTAAATCACATAATATCTAATATATAAAAATAACTTCAATAAATAACCTGAATCACCATAAGTACAAAATAAAATCATAAATTATTAAAAAACATAATTCAAATTTTATTACTCAAATAAAATTCCATAAAATTCTATTTACCTTAATCATATATAATTAACAAAATAGTAAACCTCTTCCAAAATAAAATTAATCCTTTAACAACCAAATCATTTTCCAATCCCAAGTTTATCCATTCTAAAAAACATATATTCCCAAAATCAACTTAATATTTATTAGTAAAATAATTTAACTTAAAATAAAATTCATTCTAATTGGGACTTCACGTAGTCCAGTGGTAGGCGATGCACCCTTGTCATCCTTTGGTTATGGGTTCGATTCCTATGGCCTTGATGGACGCTATGAGTTTTCAACCCATTTTGTATGTTTTTATTTTTATAAAACTATATAATTAATATGACATTATAAAGATATGATAAATTCATAAAAAATAACCATAACATGTTTTAGCTTCCAATTTTATCTCATACCTTTCATTTTGAATCCCAAAAAGTAATAACCATTAATTACCTCAAAAAATGAATGTATCTAAAAATACCATTAACCACATTAAAATTTCATAACTTAAATCCTCAAAATGGTTTTATAATACATTAAACTTATGATTAACCTGAAATTATAAACTCATGATGATATATATAACTCTCAAAAAACATCATAATCTACAAAGTTGTCTAAGACATACTTTGATACCAACTGTAAGGACCCAACCTTATAAATCACATATTATAGTGTTTTTGAAATAGAATACAAATTCAAGGATATTTTAAGTTTAGAGTTTTACATAATTGAAAAAAACCATGACAAAGTAAACTCATACATTAAAAGTGGACACTTATACTCTATATCCATTTTTTCACCAAAGGAAACGCTTTTAAAATAAAACATGATTTCTTTTCATGACACACTTTTAATAATTTAATCATGGCATATTATTTTTCCTTAACAATCTTAAGACCTGTATAAAATATTTGAAAACATGGGATGATCAAAAAAATCTCAGTAAGGGACATAAAAAAAGTAAATCATTAGTATAGTGAAAACCTAACAAGCCATTAAAAATATTTTCTTAGAACTTCTTAGGAAAACATAGAAAAATCATGTTGGTTTCTTGTGACATAATTACCATATCACTCTTAATTTCACCTTTATAGATGTAATACCCATATATTCAACTTCTATATCTAGAGTATTCAATTCATTAAAGAGTTATAATGGGGCTCACCCTTCATATAATCTATATCAGGCCCACCAATTTTGATCAGCTATAATGGGGCTCAACCCTTAGTATGAGATATATCAGGATCACCCATGAGATATAATGGGTCTAAAACCTTTTTATATAATTTCCAAGGACTAAATAATGAATAACAACTTTGATAAATCTTTTAAACCCATGATAAAAACACTTTTAGATATCAAAATACTATTTTGTTTTACAAATCCATTTTTAACACCAAAACACCATTTTATCTGAATTTTTTTTTCAAAACCAAAATAACCAAAAATTAAATATAATTATTTTTATTTAATAAAAAAGATAATATTAAAAATGAAGCTAGAAATTAAATAATATTCATGATGGTGGAAAAGTCATTGTCACCATTTACGTTAAGAATAGAAAATTACTTTTGTCGTTTGTCAAAATGTTCTGTATAAAAATACGTAAAAAGATTCATCTTTAAAACCTTTGAATGAAATTTAAAATAGAAATAATTTTTATTATAATACTTTTTATCCATATAAATAAATACATAAAATAATATCATGAATATTGACATAGAGAAGATTATTTTATAATTAAATCTTTAAATATTCAAGGTTTTCCATACCACTTTGAACATTTAAATCATAAACCCCATGAAAGAATAAAATTTAACATAATACTAAATAACATGATATTAAATAAATTAATTATATCATATTTCAAAGGGTTCTGTATATACACCTCATAAAATAAGGTGGGTGTATAACTTCAAAATATTTCTCAATGAAAGGAGATTGAGATGAAATCCCTAACCTTGAGCCCGAATCATCACGCACAATCTTTGTATTCCTAAAAAATAAACCTATGTTAATTATTTAATTTCTTTAAAATCTTTTTAAATTTTATTATTCCTTCTATATCACTTAATATCATGTTATAATAATTACTTAATTATATAAGTTTTTAGTCATTTTGATGATATTCGATAGACAAGTCCAAAATGACCATAGTATGATGTCTATAGTCAAAATGGTATTCATCCATCATATCCCAAATAATATTCATGACATAATAATAAATTTTCTACATATATTATACTTTTAAATAAAACCATTTATTCATGGTTATGAAAAATTAACAACGTTATAATCATGGAGATGGTAGGTCGTATGTACGCATGAGTAACATTTTTATTTTCCAATGATCATTATGAAATGAAGGTAATTATTATTTTATATTTCTAGAATGATAATAATATAATAAAAATTATATTAATAGTTTAAAAATAATTAAATATATCATCAATGTGATGTGGTGAGGAAAACAAATCACATCACCTCATGGAGGTGATAGTTAACACATACGTACGAACGACATTATCTTTTTTATGTGAATGAACAAGTAAGAATGTAATTATTATATTATTATTTAATATTGATAAATATGTCTTGAATATAATATATAGACATTAATTACATCATTATAACTAGTCTTGATAGATGGTGATGTAAAAAAATTATATCGGTTCGTGAGACGGTTGTTCTCCATACACATGAATGATAATTATTTTCCATTTTGATGGAAGTGGAGATTAATTTAGGTGATGATATTAACATAATAAAATATAATTATATTTATGATACCATTTTTATTATTTAATAATGGTTGAATAATATTTTATGGAATTTTAAGAAGAAATAAAATATAAGCACTTAATTAAAAACGTTACCTCTTCTTTAGAAAATCTCCTTTGATTAACACCTTAACACCTCTAAGATGAGTGTTATGACTACAATAAGAGCACTAAAATTTGTTTTGGGATATATATTGGATAATATAAAAAGGTTTTGAAGTGTGAATAAAAGAGAACAAGGGGTGAAATTTTATAAGAGAGGGGAGGGAGACTCTTGGAAATCTTCAAATTATTAAATTAATACAAAATAATTTTCTATTCCAAATAGTTTCAAAATGATTTATTTATAATATTGGATGATTATGGGTCTAAATAATTTCATTTGATAAAAATTATACATGTTTTGAATTTTTTAATCCTTATCTTTTTTTCTATAACCCTTGTTTAACCTTTTTAATTCTTATAGTGATATCATGTAATTTACTCTTGAGTGTTAATATAATTACGGTAAAATGCCAAAAGACTAATAAATGAATAATTTAGGAAAATTTTAAGACTTATAACAATTATTTGGTGAAAATTTATATTTTTTATGAATATTATATAATTTAATAAAATATTATTTATTTGAAATTTCATTTATGTCAATTTTGACACATTTTATTACTTGAATTTTTAAAAATACCATAAAACATGATATATTAAAAAAATATCTTAAATCATAATTAAAATGTCATATTAATCTATAAAATTCACGAATAACATTAATAATATCATATTATATTTATTTTAATATTTTAAATATCATTTTTTGATATTTTCATTAATTAAATAATTACTCCATCATTATTGTGTCACGATTTAAGGTAATTAGTTTATCACTAATAATTATGAATAAAATTTTTATGATGTAGAAAAATATTTTATATTTTTAAATAAAATTTATATTCAAACATATCCCTTATATTACCCCATGTTAAAATTATTTCTCTTGTTAAAAATAATAGTATGACAGAATTGACTTTCATTGAAATATAACATTATAAAGGTTATATTCACATCCAAAAGGCCATAAATTGTCTCATAGCCAATAATTTAATTCTTAGGGACTAAAAATAATCATCCAATAAAACAATAACAAACTTTAAGGCAATTCTATAATATTTTTTAATATTATTTTTACTCTTAATTACCCAATTTACTCTTAACTGTGATAATACAAATTAATAAAGTTACTATTCATATTTTGTCCAAAAAAGGTACCTATTTACTAAATTGGGATATTAAGATTAAAAATATTGAATAAATTTTTCAAAATTCAACATAAATGATGGGATAAAATTTATTTAAAGTCAATCCTATTGACGGATCGAGAAAACGAGTTTTTAATTTAAAAACATTCAAAAGATTGAAATGTTTTTATACTTAAATTCAATGTGAATTTGATTCCAATGACCGATATTGGATTAAATGATCAAAAAATTATCTAATTACAATTTTAAACCACTCAAATATATAATTTATCACTATAAAAAAAATTTATGAAAAAATAATTTTCAATTAAAATACAATATATTTTTCACTATTCATCAAAAAAATGAATCGTATAAAAAAATTACTAAAAATTAAACCAAAGTAAATTTTCATATGAAAATTTAAAATAATAAGTTTATTTTTTCAAATAGAATTTATAAAAGTGTCAAAAATTATATTTTAAACAAGTGCACCATCAAAAGGAAGCAAAACTACATTTTTTAGAAAAATATATCTTTTATATTTAAAATTGAATTTGTTCTTATATCATGTCTTTAAAACACATAATATGAATTTTAAATATTATATTGAATATTATATATATATATATATTTCATTAATATAATCAAACATGATTGATTTTATTATTTATTTGTATAAAACACACTTGTGCACATTTAAAGAGTTTTTCAGAAAAATATTTCCTTTTATTTTAAAAAGGGGTTTACATTAATTTATAATTAATTGATCAAATAATTATATATACCTGTGTAAATCATATTTTCATAATTCAATTTACCTTTTTTATACCCACCATTATAATGGATAATTTATAATGAAATCATTTAAATAATAATATTTAGTTGTTCGTTTAAGCTCAACATGACGTATCATGTATGTTATCCAACATAGAATTTATTTTTTAAAAAACTAAAGATGTTACATTAATCCTTTGGTCTAGTTAGATTAATTTAATCCCAATGACCAAATAATCCTAAAAAAGATTATTTTTTACATTTGTATGAGTGTAGTGAATGTTATGATAGAAATAATGAATTGTTGTCAAACTGGTCTATTGTAAAATTGCATCTTTTTAAGAATGTTTCCAAAAAATGAATTCAAAATAAACAATGAGAGAAAAAAGATTTAATAATGGGATAATAAAACCCATAATAAGTAATACACAATTATAAGGGTGATAATATATGTTATATCGTTGTGCGATCACACCCCCACACCTAAACCTTTGTACTCTTAGGAAAAGTCTTATATCTAAATCAAGTCCCATTAATAAATAAAATGTGACAAAACATCCAAGATTATTTGGAAATTAAATTCATCATGTATTGTTTATGAAATAAATTTTTCTATCATTCTTCTTCTCTCACATTCAAAATTTTTCAACTTCATTTTTTTACCCATGCAACATGTCGCAACCTACCTCACCTAGAAATTTTCCCTCTTCACTCAAGGGACATATGAAAGTGGAGTTATGATATTTTCCTAGAGTTGATGTGATCTTACCATATGATTTACAAGATTATAAATTCTATACCAGAATAAACTATTGTGATACTCTAAAGGAATTATAATAGGTTTTTCTGAGGTTCAAGGGTTGGTAGGATTTAATGTCTAAAAAAATATAAGGTAGAAGAGGGATGTTTAAACTCTTAAGTACAAAACATGTAAAAATTCAAAAAGTGTTAATAATTAATGTACAAAATCATCTTCTCAGATATTTTATAACTTCCAAATCAGTATCCCTATTTTCCATTTTGTGTGGATCATTTCCAATCAATGAATAATAATGAGTAAAATCTCTATTTTCTCCATTTATTTTTATTTTGTTCTATTTTTTCAATGCATAAAATTATATTTTTTTACTATTTTCATTGGTGATAAAGAGGGAAATTTTTTAAAAACAATGATACAATATGGCTTGTGAACCCACTTTAAAAAAAGTACAAACCCCTTCTATCAACACATAACAATGATCATTTCCCCAAAATTCTAATGAAAAAACCCTCTTCCCCACACTTTCTGAAAAATAATACAATAATGTACATAGGATATGCATAGATATGGACAAATTAGCTTCTAATGTGGCTACCAAATAGTAATTTTATGTTTTAAAAAGTTTAAGAATGGTAAAATGTCAAGGTAGAACAAATAAAGGTTAATTAAAAATATGTTTTTAATGTATGATATCCTCTTCATGGATGTGACACAATTGAATATTATGGATTCAAATAGAATAAAGGAAAGTTATAATTTCTCTTAATAAACTAGGACTCTTAATAAAGTGATTAAAATGAATAAAACACAATAAAGTTATGATAATGTCTCTGAGGATTGGGATTAAAAATATTAGTCAATGATAATGAGGAATGGGTTTCAAAAATTCATTAAACTTCTATGAATGATTTGAAAATAAAAATTACAAAAAATAATCCATATCAATATTCATTTGAATATCATTTTTCAAAAAATATATGAATTTCTCCTATAATATAATCAAACATGAAAATTTATTTTTGATATTCTCTTTAAGATCAAAGTTTAAAAAAAAAATATAAATATAAAATGAAATCAAAAAATGGAAACACAATGATATTGCTATTGTTTTTTTATTTTTTAGTATTTTAAATTTAAATTTTAAATATCTTATTTCACCCGACCCCAAACCTAAAAATTACATTGTCCTAAATGAAATTAGTTTAAATAAATATACAAATAAATAAAGGTAGGGAGAAGGGACAATCAACTAAGTGGTGTCATATATGACATCCATCAGCTTGATTTCCTCCACCAGATAATTTGGAAAATCTTTATAGAAGTGTTTGAGACTCTTCCCATTGATGGTAAATCTCTGTCCACTCTTCTCAGGAAAAACCTATACATCACTATAAGGGTAAATATTAGTTACTGTATAAAGACCAAGACATCAAGAACAAAGCTTACCTGAGTAGATATTTAGCCTCAAATTGTACATGAGGACATTCTCACAAATATGAAACTTTCACTGATGAATCATCTCATCATGGATAGACTTTCTCTTATATTTATAGATTCAAGAGTTCTCATATGAATCACACCAAATTTCTTCTAACTCTTGAATTTTCAGCTTCCTATACTCACCTGCATCTAGAAGATTCATATTACATTTTTTAACAAACCAATATGCATGGTATTCTACCTCTACTAGGAGGTGAAAATCATTTCCAAAACAATCTTATATGGTGAAATTATGATCAGGGTTTTAAAAGTTGTTTCATATGCCTAAATTACATCATCCAAGTGAAAACTCCAATCATTCCTCTTGGGTTGTACCATTTTTTTTCTAGGTTTATCTTAACTTACCAATTTGAGATTTCATCTTGTCTGTTAGTTTAGGGGTGATATGAAGTAGATAATTTATGAACAACCCCATACTTATGGAGAATGTTTTTCATGTTTTGATTATAAAAATGTGAACCCTGATCACTAATGATGAATCTTGGAAAACCAAAACTACTGAAAATCTGAGACCTAACAAAATGAACAACCACTCAAGATTCATCAGTCCTAGTATCATTTTCTTACAATCATTTGGAGATGTAGTCAACAAATAATAATATATAAAAAAAGCCAAATGAATTTGGAAATTTCCCATGAAGTTAATTCCCCATGCATCGAAGATGTCACAACATAAAATCAGCTGTTGGGGCATTTAATTCCTCTTGGACATATTCCTTATGAATTGAAATTGAGTACATGAATTACAAAAATGAAGGGAATATCTATATAATGGTGGCCAATAAATTCCCGAGTTAAGGAAATTTTGAGCTGTATGTTGAGATTCAAAGTGTCCCTCACAAAAAAAAGTGTGAAATAAGCTCAATACTATGGAGAAATCATGGTCAGTGACACACCTACAATCAAATTGGTCACTAAAAATTCTCCACAAGTATGGGTGATCCCAAATGTACCATCATGAATCATTCTTAAGACTCTAGGATTGTGAATTGATGAATTTAGTGGGGACTCAAGATATGGATAGAAAATTAACAATGTCTTCAAACCAAGGGGTAAGGTCCACAATATCACAAAGGTTCTCATAGGGAAATAATTATTCAATGGGGAGGGAGGAGTCAACATGCTGTTCTAATATTGAGGAAATCTTGCTAATATGGTCAGATACCTCATTTTCTATTCCTCTATTATCTTGAATATCAAGGTTAAACTCATTGTGGAGGAGCATCCATTGAATGAGGTGGGGATTAGATTTAACTTTATTAAGGAGAAATCAAAGGGTAGTATAGTCAGAATATACAATGAATTTGGACCCAAGAATATATGAATGACAATTTTCCAAGGAAAACACAATAGAAATAAGTTCTTTTGAGTGGTTGTGCATTTTTCTTGGGCAGGTTCAATGGTACATGAGGCATATTCATTTACATGAGGAGCCTTCTCAACCCTTTGTGGTAAAAAATACAAAACTGAAAAGTTAGAGGCATCACACATAAGTTCAAATTGGAGATCCCACCTTGGTGGTTGGATGATGATAGGTGAAATGAGACTCCTTTTTAGTGAATTGAATTCATCCTCACAATTTTTATAAACAAAAAACTCTGAATATTGTTTTGTAATTATAGGTATAAGGTAGGTGTGATCATAGTAATTTCATTAATGAATTTGCGGTAAAAATCAGCATGACCCATGAAATATCGCACCTCATGAACAAATTTTGGATATGGAATGGATGAAATTAATTCAATTTTTTATTTATCCATGTTAATTACATCATTTGAAATATCATTATGAAGAACTACCCCCTTCGAACCATGAAATGGAATTTATTTTAATTTAATACAAGATTTTTTTTCAATGCAATGGTGGAGCAGAAAACCTAGGTGTGGAAAACAATCATAAAAGTAAGATCCATAAACCTTAAAATCATCCATAAATACTTCCATAAAATTCTCAACATACACATAAAAAATACTCAATATACATTAATGAAAAGTACCAAGAGAATTATATATAACAAAAGGAATCCTCCTACATGGGAGTGTATTGAATGAACATGAAATTTTTGTCTTTTCTTGATCCTCTAGGGCTATATGCATTTGAAAATAACATGAATATCCCTAAATGAAACAATAATGGTAATTACAATTTATAATTTCTAGTATTTTTTTAATGAAAGGAAGAGTAAAGTGGTCCTTTCACATGGCTTGATTCAGTAGATGATAGTCAATAAAGACTCACCAACTATTTTTCACATGTGTTGGAACCAATCCATTCCATTCATTTGATACAACAATTATTATAGTTTTTATGAACAATTTTCACTGTGAAAATCCATTTATTATCATATATTGGATAAATGATCCCAAAATCAAGTAATTTAGTGACTTCAAATTTTACCACTTCAAGGAGAGTGAGATTTAACTAGTGTTGATATCTTCTTATAGATTTTGCCTCATCATCTAAAAGTATATGGTGTATAAAAATAGATGGGATAATCCTGATAATATCATCCAATTCGCATCCTATCCCCTTTTTATACTCTCTCAAAAGGTCTAGTAGCTTTGATTCCTATTATAGAAAGATATTGTTGGTAATAATTATAGGAAATTGGTTAATACACTCTAGATATGCATATTTTGAATTGGATGGAAGTGGTTATAATTCTAACATTGGTGGGTTTTAGATTGATGGAGGGTATTTATTGGGAGTGAGGTCCATGAAATTGTCTATCTACTCATGTTTATTCTCTAAGGAAAGATAATAAATGGAAATGAGATTTTCAAAATCATTGATGGTCATGGGTACATCAGAATGAACACACTCATCAATTAAAGCACAAAATTTACACCTTTCTAAACCCACAAAACACTTAAAACGTGAATCAAAACTCAAATCATCCAATGGTGAAGAAAATGAAAATTAATTAGAGTGTGGGTTAAGTGTAGAATGTTGTGTGTGTGTTTCATTAGAGAATAAATCCATGAAATAAATAGGAAGAATGGACTGTTATTCAATGGGGAATTTCATAGCATCGAGGATATTAAAACTTACATGTTCTCTACCAAACTACATGTAAAATACACCATTTTGAACATTTATTACTGTATTTAATGTTTTAAGGAATGGAATTCTCAGTATGAGAGGAGCATGTCATTGGGTTTGGGTATCTTTCTTCTCAAGAATATAGAATTTTGTAGGGAAGATGATATTCTTAACTCTTATGAGGACATCCTCAATCACTCCTAAAGGGTGTGTTATGATCCAGATGCAAGTTTAATGACTATTACCATTGGTTGAAGCTCTCCAAACTATAGAGAAGTATACATGGAGTGAGGAATTACATTAACTGAAGCACCTAAATCAAGCATTGCATCAGAAAATAAGGTATCCCCTATGGTGCAAGGTATCGTAAATGTTCTCGTATCATTGAATTTGGTTGGAATCAATGGTTTTATCAAAGATTATACATTCCTTCTAAGGTTTAATCTCTTATTCCCCTCCAATAGCTGTATATGGGTACCAAATTCCTTAAGAAATTTTATATAGTAAAGAATTTGTTAATTACATCCAATAAAGGAATGTTAACTTGTACTTTCTAAAATTTATCCATGATTTCTTTATCAATCTTTTCATCATAGTTTTTCTTAGATTTAGATATTATTTGGGGGGAAGTAAGATGAAAGGATTGTTCAGGGGAATCCTAAATAAAAACTTGTTTACCCTCTTTTTTCATTTTTTTCACATGAAATTTTGAGGGTAGGGAAGTAGAGATGTCAGTAGGGGACATACCTACTAGGTAAAATAATTGGACGAAGAAACTACTTTACCACTATGAAGTTTTATTGCACATACATTAACTTTTTCCTTAGGATTAACAATAGGTTGGGATAATATTTCTCCATAACCTTGCATCTTTATCTCATCAAGGGTGTTTTCTAATTATTCCACTTGAGTTCATAGGTCTTGAATAGATGACTGTGTGGTTTATTGGAATTGGAGGTTTTGGGATGAAATTTTCTTTACCATTTACTCATTTCTTGGTTCAAATATGGGAGTAAGAGGATTGTTTCAGGAAGTTGAAGTACAATAAGGTTTCATTCATTTTCTTTTTTGATACCAATTCTGTTTAGGGTAGCTCAAGTTTCCTCATTATCAGTACTATGGTTTTTCTTTCCACCTAGGGTTTGGATTTTTCCTAAATGAATATTTCTTGAAGGGAGGTGCATGTTGGAATGGATGAATAATAAATACTACTACACAAGACTCAGTTTAATCCTAAAGTTTCAGGCATTGGTCAGGAAAATAAGTGTTATCAGAACAAATATATCAATGTAATAGAACCAAAGGAGAGTGTGAATTACCCTATACTTGATATAATTTCCTTATAAGGGTATTCATATCATAAATTTTATTATCTACCTTTTATTATAGGGATAAATGAATTACATTATGAACTCCTCATGTAGGTGTAATTTCTCATGTACCAAATTGTTGTAAATTTTGAGCCATGTTGGCTATTAAGTCAAGAGCAAAAACCTGAGTTTTATCAACTAGGGAACCACAAACTTTAGTATCTATCATAACAATATCCATGGAGACATGTACCTCATAGATGTATTGAATTATAAATTGTTCACTAATGTAGTGGTGGGGTAAACTTGGACAAATTCATTTAAATCTTTAAAATATTCATGAAGGGTCTACCCTTATGATTACCTAATGAAAAAAATTTAATTTCTAATTTATTCAGTTATAAAGGTAGAGAATTAATTATATATAAAGATTCATTTTAGGTCATTCTAGCCCAAAATTGTGGTAGATAGATAATATAGTCAGTCTTTGGCTACACCATAAAGGGATAAAGGGAAGGCGCTAAACATTATGAGGTCCTCGGTCACATTTTGGTGTTTCATGGTGGAGCACACTATGTAAAACTCCTTAATATGTTTGCGAGGTTCTTTAACAGGTTTACCATATAATTTATAAAGGAGGTAGATGATTCATGATCTCATATCAAAGTTGGATACTTCCTCAAGATATTAGATGTATGAAAGTTGGTACTCCTCATCTAGTGTGGTCAGTTCTTTTAAGGTTCGATTATTTACAACCATGATTTCTAGGTTTTGATTTGGTTTAATTTTTGATTGGGTAAGGACCACTTGAGGTTCCACAAGGGTTTCCTCAGTGTTACTTGATTTTATTACTCCAGATTACCTAATTTTTTAGTGAAGTGTCTTTTCAATTTATAGGTCAATTTGAAGAAATATATTTTTCTAGATCTTTTCTTAGGACAAAGTTTTGAAGTTTTTTTCCTTTTGTTTTATTTTTTTTAAATTTATGTTGAATAAAATTAAATCACTTAATAATATTTAAAGGATAAATAAAAAGAAAATGTTATATAATAGAACTAAAAATACATATAGATAGAAGAATAAGAGAGAGTTATAATAAGAGAATCACAAAAAATTAAAAGGGGTAAAGATTAAAATGGGTAATAAATAAAAATAAAAATAAAGAAATAAAAGGAAAAAAATATCTTGGATCCCCTGAAATGGAACTAAAATTTGATTATTTTTCCAAGAATGTCAAATTAGATGTTTAGTTTTTAATATAATCTCTACATTTTATGAGGAACCCTAGGTCGTATCTCAATGAAGACTTAGATCATTAATTTTGAAAATAAGTTTTTGATTATTTAAATAAAAGGGTATTAGGTTTATTAATTTTTTTTTGTTTTTTTGATTGAAGAGACAAGGATAAATTAATAAGAAATAAAAGAATGCAAAAATTAACAGATTTGATTAAGCATGATCAACTAGGGAAAATCTCATGATGCTCATCCTTCATTGCATCAAGAGATAGGGCTTAGATATTTTAATCCCTAGTCTGTAAAAAATATAAATATAATGTTATTAAGTTTATTCTAGAACAACTCCTAGGTTTTGGTTGGGAACACAAAATGATTCATCAACTACCAATGATGGTAGGGTGATTTGTGTCCGACTTCATAATCAAAACTCACCAAGTCAACATATGAAGAACTCGATATGTTTTCAAAGTTTGTAAGTTATTTCATTATTGTACCATGAAATAAATGAAAATGTCCTTGAAAGTGTTTATGATAGTTCAATTGACCAATATAAACCACACAAACACCATAATTAAAAGAGGGAAGAAGAAATAGTGAACAATGTGTGAAACATCACATGAAAGGGTATCCCCAAACACGAGTGTATGAATTTGACAATGACATACCAGTACATAAATAAATTAAATAAGAATAGATCATGATTAATAAAAACACATAAAACTTAAATTTAAAATACCATTCAAGTATTACAAAAATGAATCTCAGGATTTGCACCACGTTCCTCCTCAGGTGATCACAAGGAGTTTAGAACTCCAAAGAAACAGAGGAACCCATTGATGAGGAAGATGCACGTCCCAAGATATCAAAAACTTACCATATAGTCAAACCACCTTATATAATAAGGGTGATTAGTGGTTTTATGGACAAATACAAAAAAATTTCCTTAAAAATTAGTCAAGTATTCTATAGAACTAGGTGACTATTCATGAATGACATTTTAATCCTTTTTATTTTGATGGTTGAGTGAATAAAACATGTGAAAATGTCTTGAAATTTTGTGAAGATGTGGTACTTGTAGTTAGATATCCAATGGAGGTAAAATCATTCCAATTGGAATTCTGAGGACCGGTTTATATCCCAAATACAGAAGGGTGGTCCAATATGCCTTGCCTAGAATGTCTTCAATTGTGGGCCTCGTTTGAGCCCCCTTTTCTCACATTCAGCCTTTTTTTCATTTAGAGGAATTTAATGCCAATGAAAAAAAAATAATTTTCACATTTGTATGAATGTAGTGAATGCTATGATATAAATAGTTAACTACCATCAAATCAGTCCATTGTGAAATTTCATATTTTTAAGCATGTTTTCAAAAAATGAATTCAAAAATAAATAATGAGGGAAAAAGGATTTAATAATGGGATACTGAAACCCATAAACAATGTAATACACAATTTTAAGGGTGATAATATATGATATATCACTATGTGATCTCTAAATCCACTAGGGACTACCTATCCAGGGATAATCAAAGTGTGATACTCCAAGACCACCTCTAACTGGCTAGGGGATGATGAATAGTGTCAATTAGAAATAACAACACATGGGAGGAGTTAGCCTAATATAACTATACATACACATACAACACCACATACCCATATAATGCTAAAAGGTAAAACAATACCATTGATTATAATGCATGCATAAATCTAAATCCCAACACCAGAGTACCACATAGTAAGAAAATAAAAAAGGGTCAAAATACAAGACCAAAAAAACTAGGAATAAATCCTAACCCACTCAGATGGAGGGGAATATTTTAAAATGCAACACTAATAAAAACCTAATTCAGTCTAGATGAATATATGCTCCTCCTTTTCTTATTCCTCCTAGGAAACTATCAAATAGCCTTTCATCAGTATAAGACATGACATATGTGGGAAAATCCCATGTAGGGATGAGTATAAAAATATCTAGTAGGGAACCCTGAAATCACTAAACATCAAGAATCAAGAGAAAATTCTGATCATTGTTAAAATATATGTCAACCAGTATATGATTCATAGTGATAAAAATAATAACACAATCTCAGATATACTCTTAATAGACTCTAAGTCTCAAAGAGGTCTCATCCATACTGCTAGCCACAAGATTCTACTCCAGGCTTCAAGGTAACAATCATCTAGGAGATTCCGCTCTATGAGCTATGCTGTCACTGACTACACTCACCCAAGAGTTCACAATTTTGGGGTATCTCCAAATAAGATACATGATGAAACTCTGAAGATATATACACCCAGATAGGGGATCACACCCAAGACCACTAGGTGACACCACAAAACCTCTTGGAATAAGATACTAAGTAGGGGATTATATGTACGATGATAGTGTAAACCCTATTGGATTAACCTAGTAGATAGGGTATCGATGCCCTGTGTATGGTGGTCATGACGACACTATAAACACTACCTAGGGTGAATGAATTAATGATAGGGGATCACAACTTGGGTCATATAGAGGAACACCATGAACTCTATATGAGACTCTTCCCATAGAGGGGATCACAATACTAAGATGAGGATGTAATGACACAATATACCCTTATAGGTATAAGATAAGGGAACAAACTCAACTGATATTGGTATAAACTAAAAAATTCTAAGGGAAAACACCCAAGATCATACCATAGGTGAATTGAGAAGAACGAGGGCTCCAAACTACCCTTTTTAGAGTACGTGGCATGTCCCATAAGGGAACATGACATGTCTCACTAATCCTGACACTAAACATATTTCATGATCACATGAAAAACATTTCTACAAAATAAATGACATGTCCTATATAGTATACGACATTTATAAGTATTTTTTGGAACTCATCATGTTTCCATCCCATTCCCATATACATGTAGACATGCATGTGTAATTCTGGTCATTCCCATGTACCTAGTTGTGCCTGTGTACTTGTTCATGTTAGAGTATCAGGTCATGACCGTGTACTAAATAATTACCCATATTCCTAGTTGTGTCAATGCCCATGTACCCTCTAGGGTATATGCTGAGCCACCAGCACCGAGTCACATGACATGTGACATTTTTCAAAAGATGTGTGATATTTTTATCTATGTGCAGATGTAACACCCCAAGCTTCTACGGTACGCTTCTCTTTGAATAATGTGATAGCGTGTGTTGTACACAACACCGAGTTCTAACACACCATAACCAATCAAACTAGTTGTTATGAATAGTAATACCTACTTTTTGAAATTATATATATATATATTTTTTAAAATGGACTTCATTTTTGGATTCGGAATATCGAATTTAGCCTAAGGTGAAATTTTGGTACTTTTCGGATAACTTTCATATTTTGATGAATAGTGAAAATTACTAAATTTTAATTAAAAACAACTTTTTTAATCAAAATAATTAATAGTGATAAATTATTAATTTGAATGTTTTTAAAGTATATTCAGAATATATTTTTACCATTTAATATAATGTTGGTCATTAGACATAAATTTACAATTAAACCGAACATAAACAAGTGTCAATCTTTTGATAGTTATTATCTCTTAAAAACACGCTTTTTGTTTTGACAGCGGGAATTAATTTTAAATTAATTTCTGCCACTTATATGTTTTGAATTTAGAAAAATGGATTCCATATTTGGAATCAGGATGTTCAAATTGTGTAAATAGGTAACTTTTATTTTTAGACATTTTGAATAATTACTGCGGTAAATATTTTATTTACCATGGTTAAGGGTAAATCTGGTAAATAAGGGTTAAAATATAATATTATAATAATACTAAATTACCCTAAAACGTGTCCTAGACTTATTGGTTGATACATGTTCGACCATAGGCATCTTTGGGTCGATTTTGGGACACCATGGTGCCACTTGTAGGTGATAGGGACACTTAATTTTAATTAACTTAAAATGAATACAAAAATGACACAAACATATATCTTTTAGAAAAACAATTATTACATATGGTTATATACGTTGGATTTTAGATTATAAATATTCATTAGAAAGATAAAAATATTTAATACATAATTATATTTTATTTATAATTTTTAGACATTAAATGATTTAATTTATTTATGACACAATGATGATGTAGTAATTACTATAATAGTGAAAAAATTAAACTAATTGATATTATAAATACCAAAATAAATATAATATGAAAATTTTAATGAATTAAACTAATTTTCTAGGATAATATGATATATTAGGATTGATGTAATTGACTTTGTTCGAAGTAATCAATCTGTTATGAGTTTCACAAAAAAATCAACTATTGAATAGTGTCAAAATTGACATAAAAGAGTTTTTAAAACAAATATTATATTATTAATTGATATTAAACTCCTAAAAATCTAAGGTTCGGCCAAGAGACTTATATCATGATAGGTTAATCATTAATGTACCACTTGGGGGTCGCTTGGATGTATATAGTAAGTTTATTAACCATATTATCTAAAAATACAAAGAGACATTGTAAAAGTGAAACTAATTAACTTAGAGTTAATACTTAAAGATAAGGTTAATATAAGTACCCAAACCTGTCTAAATTCTATTGGTTGAGTTTTTTTCGACCCATACCCACCTTAAAATTTAAATAATCAACTTTGGAGCCATTAGAAACCGAATATGAATTTATTATAAATTAATATTTCTAGCTTTTCCAAAGGTGCCCCTCACCCCTCTTATAAAAGGGCACTCCTCCTTCTCATTTCTTCACACCTTCAAAGCCCTTTGGTTCGGCAAAACACTGCCCAAATACTCTCTAAACTTCCCCCAATACAACCTAGAGGCCTTATTTTGGTCAGAAAGCCAACCTAAGGAGCCCTTTTGATCAAATCAAAAGGAAGAACCCGAAGAAGAGGTAATGTTTTCACCACCCCTTTTCAAGTTCATTTCTTCTTCCACTTCCTCTTTCTTTGTTATTACCATTATAAAATAATAAATCCAGTATAATATATATACTGTGATGTTATTATAAATATGGTACAACCATATTCAGTATTCTATCCATCTTTTGAATAACATTTCACCATACGTGCGTACGTACGACTTACCGTCTCCACGTCGTGGTGTAATTGTTATTCAATATATTATTATTTGGATGGGTGTAATAATGATGTGTAACTCATGTAAATAATAAATATAACATGATAAATGATTCTGTATATATGATATAACATCCAATTATATATTATTTTAATATCAAAAGAATGATATTGTTGCTCGTGCGTATGTACGGACTACCGTCTCCACGAACGCGATAAGATTCATTCTCCATCATATCCATTCAAGTATAATTATAATTTGATGATTTAAAAATAGTATCTAAGGACTTGATATAATTCTGGATATGAATAATATACATCACATTAATAATGAATATGGCTCACATAACAAAGAATATAAATGAAAATGAACCCGTTAACAACCGAAATGACGATAATTCTAAGATATTATTAACAAATCAATGTTAAAAGATCATATATGATATCATATTAAAATAAATGATTATTTTATAATTCAATAACAATTATTTCACCATTATACAGGAGGTAAAACTACCGTCGACCAAGGAAAAAGTACAAAGTAAGGGATTTTCTTATCTCACTTTCAATTCCGTGAGATTTCCATTGTTCGCTACTAAATTATTGAAAGTGGTGTATTGTGTACTGACATTTGATATATATTATCATGATTCTCTTTATATTCATGTTATTATGTAAATCATTTTGTGGTTATTAACTTTTGGCCATACGACTCAGTTGATTAATGTGGTAAGGGGTTTCTTAACTCACTCTTAATTTTGTGAGAATTCCATTGTTCACCACTTAATTATTGCATGTGGTGTATGTGTACTGCCCATGATTGTATTCATTGTGTAATATACTTTATTTTATGGGTATTTACATCATCATGGTATGATCTTTCTTTCATGGGTTTTTGTTTCGTAAGTTACCTAATCGATAAGGGAATTTGAGATTTCAATTTCCACTCATTTGGCTTTACGCATATTTCATTGATTATACTACCCCAAGATTATGTGTGGAATCACTATTCATTTGATTATGTCATAATTTCCACTCCCCTTCCTGTGGATATACTTTTGATACACATAATCACTCCATTGAAAATTCTCAAGTCATTGATATGAATTTGATAAGAGTAATTTTAACTCTTTCACCATTTGTTGAGTTAAACATCCAATTCGTTGGTGTTGTTTTTACAAGAATATGTGTGAATATCCTTTGATTTTTTTACACTGAATATCCAATCATATTTAATGTATTTATATTTTTCACACATAATTATGTTGTTGATTTATCCTTAACCTAAGGATATGGCCTTTATGAGAGATTTCATCTCAACTTACATTCCATTGAGACTTCTTTGTTGATATACACCAAATCACTTTTATGTGGTGTATATAATGTACTTTGACATAGTATATCATGAATTCCCTTTATTCTCATGATATTACAAAGTTTTGATTACCTCAATTATTTTTATTCAAGTGTCTCTCTTTTGGTTAGAATCTCTAACTAAAATACCATTTTTAAATGTTTTAAAGACTTATTCATCTAAATCTTTCTCATTAATGTCCATGTTTTAAAAATGGTTTTAAGGATTTATTTATATGGACATTAAAGTTCAGAAATTAAAACTCCTTTTAAAAAGTTTCAAAGTGGTATGGGACACTTTGATTCAAAAATCTATTTTTAAATGGATTCTTGAAAAATAGTGTGACTTTTAAATGTTTTCAAGAAAAGGGCGATATTTCTCTCAAATAGTTTTGATGATTATTTTCATCTATGTCAACATCCTTCATTATTCACGATTGAGGTCAATGTGATACAATAAAATCTTCCATATTGTATCGAATGAGTTATGTTTGACTGTGGATGTGCTATTTTTATACCATTCATGGTTTGTGGTTAAAGTATTGACATTTCGTATGCTAGTTTTAAAACGAATGTTTATGTTATGTTTAAACCTGTTCATATGAGGAATGCATTGGACTTAATAAGTGACGGGTGGAGCCCGCTATAGCTCCTCGATGCATCGGTAGGTCTCATGAGACAATCTAGTGTCTTGGCACAAGGCCTTGGCAAAATCTTATTTGTAGTCTTGGCACGAGGCCTTGGCTATGTGGTTATGATAGTCTGGCATTATGCATTCCATCATTATGAAAGTGGTTAGTGATTTTGCATGTGATTATTCGATTAGTAGAATATCCATGTGAATGAGTAAATGGCATTATTTCATTTTATTTATGCCATACAATGTTGAAATTTCAAGTTTGAAAGGCTTTTGTTTTAGTTATACATTACCCTAAATGTTTATTCTTATTTATGAAAGTTTCCGCTATATTGTTATCCTTACTGGGCATTTGAGCTCACCCCTTTTCTATGTTTTGTTTTTCCCCGGAAGTGAAGAAGTAATTTATGAATGACCTCCAGGGATTTTGTGTGGGGATATGAGTTTGGATTATGGAGACATTATGTTTTTGTAGTAGTTTTTCATTTTATGATGTAATGTAAAACTTATGAATATATCTAGTGTTTCCAAGGCTACTAAACCAATCGGTCTTTCGAGATTTGATCTTTCTTGTGATCATGCCAATGTTATGTAATAATGCACCGACTCTGGGTAACTAGGGTCGGGGCGTTACAGTTGGTATCAGAGGAAGTTTAGTACAAACCTTGGAAGCTAGATTTAGATAAACTCTGATTAGAGCATGTAGACCTAAGATGAACTTTGAGGATTAGTATAGATGAACTTCCTAGAATTTCGGTATTGTAGAGATTTTGTGAGTTTTCTGAGCAATACATCCCTGTCTGGATACGAGCAGGTAGAGGCGGCTCTGGAACAGATGTACCTAGGGGTAAAACCCGAAAACACCGCTTTGAGCTAGACTCGAATGGGAACTGGTGCACGACAACGGGCCTTGCTGCACTCTTGGTTACGACACTCCCGGGGGATATGCTTAGGATAATTTACATTTTCTTTACAAACCAATTTATGTAATATATATATAAGATGAGAGTAAATGACCTTGGTTAATCCTAATATTTTTTCAAATTGAGAATATGGTGACATGTTAATCTCTAAATGATTTTACGACTATTGTTACTCACACAATGCTTTCTGGTTTTAGTCAATGGATGGATTCCAAGGAAGTTATAGTGACTTTGAGAGTGATGTACAAGGTGGGAATGGTGGTGGAAATGAGCAACAAAATGGAATGTTGATAGGCGTAAAAGATATCGTCTTTATGCCAAATCAGTTTTCCAAAAATATGATCAACAACATATATATTAACCAAATCCCAGACTCAACAAGGAAGAGAAAGGTGATGAATGATAAGAGCTCCAACAATGGAGACCATGGAGAAAAGAACCCTCAATTTTCATCATGCAGGAAATGTGGAAGGAGACACCCAGGAAAGTGTCTTAATGGGACAACGAAATGCTTTACGTGCGGGAAGGAAGGACATAAAGTGAAGAATTGCCGGAGAAAAAAGAAGAGTACTATGGAAGAAGATAAAAATGGTCCCAAGAGTCCATTTACAGTCATTTTCCGTAAATGTAGGTGACCTGGCCATTAACCGAGTGAATGTCCTATTCTATAGGATATTTTCTTGGTCAAATAAGAAGCTATGTGGGAATAAATGGTTGGAGAAATGTTTAAAAAGTATTAGCGCTCCTTGTTGATGGGTTTACTTTGGAATAATTTTCTCTTGTATTTGTAACCCCGCAGTTTACCATGTGAGAATGATATTTGAGGAAGAATTGTCTCTTCTCTTGTGGATATAGGTATAAATAACCATTTGGTTTTATATGATCATTGGGGTTTGAGAGAATTATAAGTTATTATAATTTGGGATGAAAATGCAAGGTATGAAATAACATTTGTGGTTAAATTTATGTTATGGTATTTTGAGGAATTTATCTCATTTTGGCAATATTATAAAATATAGTTTTTGAAAAAGGACAACACGTAGACCGTGTGACAACCCGTCGCGTCGGAAAAAGCTATGGGAATCGAACCCACAACCAAAGTGCGATTGGGATTTATCGCCTACCACTGGACTACGTGAAGTACCTGGTTAGTGTGACTTTTTTTAGTTAAATTATTTTATGGATCAATAATAAGTTGATTTGGGTTCTTATTTCTTATCAAAAGAATACCCTTGGTATAGGAAAATGATTTGGTGATGAAGTGATAAATGTTATTTTGGAAGATGTTCACTTTTTTTGGAACAATATATGCCCAAGGAAAATAGAATACTATGGGGTTTCATTTGTGGAGTAATGGTAGATTTTTATCTACGTTTTTATTGTGGATTTATAGTGATTTTGGGTTATTTATGGAAATGATTAACCTATAATAGAGAATATGTGATTAGGTTAATTACTTTTGAGTATGTGACTTTAAGAGTATCTGATGTCATTTGGAGATAAAATTTAACATGGGAGACTACATAATCAAATTCTTTAATGTTTTGGGTTTAAATATTACTTTGGATTATATGGAAGGATTTTAAGGACAATTGATTATTGAATGGTATTTATTTAACTTTGGAGTATTATAGGATTAATTTTAGAAATTAAGATTAGTGCATATTAATCTCAAGGAATATCCTTTTGGGGGATCATTAGATCTTTCACTAACCATTTTGGTTTTGATTAATCTTCAAAGACAATGTGAATATATAGTTTATCCTGCATGGATCATGTGATTCTATAGAATTTTATTCTAGCTCTTCCAGTGTGACCAAGTCTTCTTGAATACTCATCGTTTAAAAAGAAATGAGTTAGTGGTGAAAATTTATTAAAGAATGAAACTCCACTTAAAAATTAAGTATATATCTTTATATTCTTAGTCAATATCATAAATGAATTCCTCATCCTTATGTAATGTAACTTAAAACAAAAAAAATGTTGTCCGTTTACTTTCCTACTAGAAGACTAATGACCGTTTGTCCCAACAGAAGTTTGTGGGTTTCTTATTGTTAACTTTCACTTGATCATGATTTCTATCCCTCTCCATCAGAACTTGACACTTAGTTTATCATCCATATCCATGTTTTCCTACATGGAATCCGAGTATGGGTTATCTTGGTTGACCTTTATACCTCTCTTTCTTTCTTTTAATGTGATAGTTTTATTGACTCTTTTTCCGATGTGGGACATTCCACTATATTCCTAAGCACAATTTTAAAAAAATTGCGAGGACGCAATTTATTTAAGGATGGGAGAATGTAACACCCCAAACTTCTACGGTACGCTTCTCTTTGAATAATGTGATAGCGTGTGTTGTACACAACACCGAGTTCTAACACACCATAACCAATCAAACTAGTTGTTATGAATAGTAATACCTACTTTTTGAAATTATATATATATATATATATATATATATTTTAAAATGGACTTCATTTTTGGATTCGAAATATCGAATTTAGCCTAAGGTGAAATTTTGGAACTTTTCGGATAACTTTCATATTTTGATGAATAGTGAAAATTACTAAATTTTAATTAAAAACAACTTTTTTAATCAAAATAATTAATAGTGATAAATTATTAATTTGAATGTTTTTAAAGTATATTCAGAATATATTTTTACCATTTAATATAATGTTGGTAATTGGACATAAATTTACAATTAAACCGAACATAAACAAGTGTCAATCTTTTGATAGTTATTATCTCTTAAAAACACGCTTTTTGTTTTGACAGCGGGAATTAATTTTAAATTAATTTCTGCCACTTCTGTGTTTTGAATTTAGAAAAATGGATTCCATATTTTGAATCAGGATGTTCAAATTGTGTAAATAGGTAACTTTTATTTTTAGACATTTTGAATAATTACTGCGGTAAATATTTTATTTACCATGGTTAAGGGTAAATCTGGTAAATAAGGGTTAAAATATAATATTATAATAATACTAAATTACCCTAAAACGTGTCCTAGCCTTATTGGTTGATACATGTTCGACCATAGAAATCTTTGGGTCGATTTTGGGACACCATGGTGCCACTTTTAGGTGATAGGGACACTTAATTTTAATTAAGTTAAAATGAATACAAAAATGACACAAACATATATCTTTTAGCAAAAAAATTATTACATAGGGTTATATACGTTGGATTTTAGATTATAAATATTAATTAGAAATATAAAAAGATTTCATACATAATGATATTTTATTTATAATTTTTAGACATTAAATGATTTAATTTATTTATGACACAATGATGATGTAGTAATTACTATAATAGTGAAAAAATTAAACTAATTGATATTATAAATACCAAAATAAATATAATATGAAAATTTTAATGAATTAAACTAATTTTCTAGGATAATATGATATATTAGGATTGATGTAATTGACTTTGTTCGAAGTAATCAATCTGTTATGAGTTTCACAAAAAAATCAACTATTGAATAGTGTCAAAATTGACATAAAAGAGTTTTTAAAACAAATATTATATTATTAATTGATATTAAACTCCTAAAAATCTAAGGTTCGGCAAAGAGACTTATATCATGATAGGTTCATCATTAATGTACCACTTGGGGGTCGCTTGGATGTATATAGTAAGTTTATTAACCATATTATCTAAAAATACAAAGAGACATTGTAAAAGTGAAACTAATTAACTTAGAGTTAATACTTAAAGATAAGGTTAATATAAGTACCCAAACCTGTCTAAATTCTATTGGTTGAGTTGTTTTCTTCCCATACCCACCTTAACATTTAAATAATAAACTTTGGAGCCATTAGAAATCGAATATGAATTTATTATAAATTAATATTTCTAGCTTTTCCAAAGGTGCCCCTCACCCCTCTTATAAAAGGGCACTCCTCCTTCTCATTTCTTCAAACCTTAAAAGCCCTTTGGTTCGGCCAACCCCTACCCAAATACTCTCTAAACTTCCCTCAATACAACCTAGAGGCCTTAGTTTGGTCAGAAAGCCAACCTAAGGAGCCCTTTTGATCAAATCAAAAGGAAGAACCCGAAGAAGAGGTAATGTTTTCACCGCCCCTTTTCAAGTTCATTTCTTCTTCCACTTCCTCTTTATTTGTTATTACCATTATAAAATAATAAATCCAGTATCATATATATACTGTGATGTTATTATAAATATGGTACGACCATATTCAGTATTCTATCCATCTTTTGAATAACATGTCACCATACGTGCGTACGTACGGCTTACCGTCTCCACGTCGTGGTGTAATTGTTATTCAATATATTATTATTTGGATGGGTGTAATAATGATGTGTAACTCATGTAAATAATAAATATAACATGATAAATTATTCTGTATATATGATATAACATCCAATTATATATTATTTTAATATCAAAAGAATGATATTGTCGCTCGTGCGTATGTACGGACTACCGTCTCCACGAACGCGATGAGATTCATTCTCCATCATATCCATTCAAGTATAATTATAATTTGATGATTTAAAAATAGTATCTAAGGACTTGATATCATTCTGGATATGAATAATATACATCCCATTAATAACGAATATGGCTCACATAACAAAGAATATAAAGGAAAATGAACCCGTTAACACCCGAAATAACGATAATTCTAAGATATTATTAACAAATCAATGTTAAAAGATCATATATGATATCATATTAAAGTAAATGATTATTTTATAATTCAATAACAATTATTTCACCATTATACAGGAGTTAAACCTACCGTCGACCAAGGAAAAAGTACAAAGTAAGGGATTTTCTTATCTCACTTTCAATTCCGTGAGATTTCCATTATTCGCCACTAAATTATTGGAAGTGGTGTATTGTGTACTGACATTTGATATATATTATCATGATTCTCTTTATATTCATGTTATTATGTAAATAATTTGGTGGTTATTAACTTTTGGTCATACGACTCAGTTGATTAACGTGGTAAGGGGTTTCTTAACTCACTCTTAATTTCGTGAGAATTCCACTGTTCACCACTTAATTATTGAATGTGGTGTATGTGTACTGCCCATGATTGTATTCACTATGTAATATACTTTATTTTATGGGTATTTACATCATCATGGTATGATCTTTCTTTCATGGGTTTTTGTTTTGTAAGTTACCTAATCGATAAGGGAATTTGAGATTTCAATTTCAACTCATTTGGCTTTACGCATATTTCATTGATTATACTACCCCAAGATTATGTGTGGAATCACTATTCATTTGATTATGTCATAATTTCCACTCCCCTTCCTATGGATATACTTTTGATACACATAATCACTCCATTGAAAATTCTCAAGTCATTGATATGAATTTGATAAGAGTAATTTTAACTATTTCACCATTTGTTGAGTTAAACATCCAATTCATTGGTGTTGTTTTTACAAGAATATGTGTGAATATCCTTTGATTTTTTTACACTGAATATCCAATCATATTTAGTGTATTTATATTTTTCACACATAATTATGTTGTTGATTTATCCTTATCCTAAGGATATGGCCTTTATGAGATATTTCATCTCAACTTACATTCCATTGAGACTTCTTTGTTGATATACACCAAATCACTTTTATGTGGTGTATATAATGTACTTTGACATAGTATATCATGAATTCCCTTTATTCTCATGATATTACAAAGTTTTGATTACCTCAATTATTTGTATTCAAGTGTCTCTCTTTTGGTTAGAATCTCTAACTAAAATACCATTTTTAAATGTTTTAAAGACTTATTCATCTAAATCTTTCTCATTAATGTCCATGTTTTAAAAATGGTTTTAAGGATTTATTTATATGGACATTAAATTTTAGAAATTAAAACTCCTTTTAAAAAGTTTCAAAGTGGTATGGGACACTTTGATTCAAAAACTTATTTTTAAATGGCTTCTTGAAAAATAGTGTGACTTTTAAATGTTTTCAAGAAAAGGGGGATATTTCTCTCAAATAGTTTTGATGATTATTTTCATCTATGTCAACATCCTTCATTATTCACGATTGAGGTCAATGTGATACAATAAAATCTTCCATATTGTATCGAATGAGTTATGTTTGACTGTGGATGTGCTATTTTTATACCATTCATGGTTTGTGGTTAAAGTATTGACATTTCGTATGCTAGTTTTAAAACGAATGTTTATGTTATGTTTAAACCTGTTCATATGAGGAATGCATTGGACTTAATAAGTGACGGGTGGAGCCCGCTATAGCTCCTCGATGCATCGGTAGGTCTCATGAGACAAACTAGTGTCTTGGCACAAGGCCTTGGAAAAATCTTATTTGTAGTCTTGGCACGAGGCCTTGGCTATGTGGTTATGATAGTCTGGCATTATGCATTCCATCATTATGAAAGTGGTTAGTGATTTTGCATGTGATTATTCGATTAGTAGAATATCCATGTGAATGATTAAATGGAATTATTTCATTTTATTTATGCCATACAATGTTGAAAGTTCAAGTTTGAAAGGCTTTTGTTTTAGTTATACATTGCCTTATATGTTTATTCTTATTTATGAAAGTTTCCGCTATATTGTTATCCTTACTGGGCATTTGAGCTCACCCCTTTTCTATGTTTTATTTTTCCTAGGAAGTGAAGAAGTAATTTATGAATGACCTCTAGGGATTTTGTGTGGGGATATGAGTGTGGATTATGGAGACATTATGTTGTTGTATTAGTTTTTCATTTTATGATGTAATGTAAAACTTATGAATATATCTAGTGTTTCCAAGTCTACTAAACCAATCGGTCTTTCGAGATTTGATCTTTCTTGTGATCATGCCAATGTTATGTAATAATGCACCAACTCTGGGTAACTAGGGTCGGGGCATTACAGCAGATCCTAGTGCTATAGAACTGAGAATAGTTAGCATGTGTTCATTAGAATAATTTATTTGTAATTAGGAATTTCATAGAAATTCTAGAACATTAATTCATCTCTTTTATTACTCCTCTAATCAATCCATCTATGATTCCTTCCATAGATCATAGATCTGGATCCAATCGAGCCCTTTTATCATTGCCTTCCAGATTTTAGCCATATAATCCACTTATAAATCCTTCCCCATCACACTTAATTGTTGTACCAACACCAAACCATAATCTTTGTGTCACCCAAATCCAATCTGTATCAATTTTCATTTCCATAAACCTTGATCAAATCACTAATACTGAATCTGAACCTACAGAAATGATCTATTGAGGCAAAGATCAAAAATGCAAAAATTGGTTTCTGGGTATTTGTATAACCACCAGAAAAAAGGAATGACGGTCATGAATGCACAATTAATGGGGGAAGAAATGTAAAAAAAAGACGAGGAATGAAAATCAACCATTTTTTGCATTGTCCAAGATTCATTTCTGTTAGAACTAAAAATGAAGAACCAATAATAAACAAATAAATCAAATTCCCAAATACCGGAAAAATAAACCTAGGCCCACAAAGCATGATCAACCTGTGGGTCAATATTTTAGTGGATTGGTTCATGTTTAATGTGGGATAATAAAATAAGGAATAAAACAATAAAAAAAGTATAACCTTGAGATATATCATTCATTGGTGAATAAATCATCCGCAAGGAGTGAAGACAATGATACAACTACATTATCCATCAGGCACTCGATTCACCTTGATCCATTCATTTGTGATTCTTGATCCTAATCCGATAATGAAAAAATCTATAATTCTCTCTGATCACCTAGGGTTATGTGGCTAACCCTAGAGAATTACCCTAACTGCATATTTATAGAGAGGGTTAAGCCTCTATGCTAAAACAAAAAAATAAATAAAATAAAATAATTTATTTTATTATTTTCACCCACAACAACACTTTAAGAAAATGCCCAACATTGAAAAATGTTATGCTCTATATAGGGTAAAACCCACATTCTAGACTCAATGATTATCTAATATTTCTCATTTGAGTCCAAGTTCAGGAGTTATTCCATTATTTTTGAAAAAATGTTTATGCATGATATAATATTTTAAATATTATTATTATATTGACATCAAGGATTTTTAGGCCTTGGAATCTCACACCATCTAAACACTTGACTCTAGAAAATATTTCCTCAATTATTACAATGTCTTATAAGAAAAAAACTGGGACATTATAGTATTTTAGTTTTTTTGTTTGATTGTTATGTATTTATTACTCGGTTTGTTATGGAAATTTATATGGTCTTGTTTTGTTTGAGATTTATTTTCCCTAAGGGATTGTCTTTATAGTTTTTGTTGTGTTCCAAGTATAGTGGGATATTTGAGAGGTATCTTATGAGGTGGTTAAATTATCTCCCCATAATTTTCTCTCCCTTGAGGGTTTGTTTTAATTCTCAAGGATGAGAATATTTTGAGAGGTATCTAATGTAAAGGTCCGAAATATTCTTGAGAGTTCCTTTACAATTCTAGGGTGTTGGATGGTTTGGTAACGATTTCAAAATTTTTAAGAATTGTCTAAAAATGATTTTATAAATTATAAATAGGTTTTAAAATGTGTTTGAAGGTAATTTCAAAGTTTAAAAGTAATTTTAATGATTTAATAAATTGTGGGATTTAGTTTGGATGTTTTTAAAGTGATTATAATGTTTTGGAAGTAATATTGGGGTTTTTAAAGTAACATTAAAACCTTTTATTAATTATTTATAAGTTTGTTTAATTAATATGTAATATTTTCATCGAAATATTTAACCTTATGTATGAAAATGAAGTTATGTAAGGTTAAGTATTATTTTAAGGGGTTGTGTAAGGGTAAGTTACACTTTATTTATGTTACATAAGGGTAATCCAATTTTCTCCATATTGTGTAAAGGTATATAGAAGTTTCTATAGGATACTAAGAATTTTCTAGATCTATTTTGTTCCATTTAAAGGTAATAACAAGATAATTTGTTTTGTGTAAAGATAATATGCTAGTTGTGTAAGGGTAAGCCTCTATTTCCTTTAGTTGTATAAGGGTAACCCTTCACTATGTAAGGACTGTCCTCCGCTATGTAAATTTAACTATAGGATCCTTCTTGCTTTGTAAAGGTTAACAAAAGGATGTGTAAAGGTATATTAGTTTTTAAACACTCTATTTAAGGATAAATAGAGTTTTCTAACCCCCATATAAGGGTATAGTCAACTTTACAATGCTCATATAAGGGTGAACTAGCCTTTCTAAATCTCACATATGGCTAAGAGTTGACTTATGAAAGGGTAGCACTGAAATTATTATGGATTATTAAGGGTAGTCCCATGATCATGTAAGGGAATTAAGCTACGTAATTGTTAAACCCTATCACCATTACAAAAAACATATGATTTTCATATGGGTAGAAAATTTCTTCCACTATGTAAGGGTAAAAAAGTTACCATTATACATTGTTATGCATTCATGCATGGGTAACTTCCATACCTATATTTTATGATTTTATTCCTCTATTCAATCTATAATCCATGTAAACTCTATTTTGATGAATTTAAACTCCTAAAAACATGGGAATTGATTCATTTGACTAATTTACATTAAATTAATTTTTTATGAATATTTTAAATACTTAGTTTAAGATTTAAGTTATACCAAATAATTGGGGAATTGAATAATTGATTCAATGATATGTATTTATGACTTCCAAAATGAATTGATATTATTATTTTATAAATAATAACTAAAAATAATCCTCTCAATTAACTTTTAATTATCTTAAGTCTATACAATTTAATCTCTTATTTAGAGGCTTGTAAGTCTTATGTGTAGAGTCTGAACCACCTTTTGTCATGAATTCTAGATCTAGAAAGCATGAGTTTCCTCTCTCTCTCTCTCTCTCTCTCTCTCTCTCTCTCTTTCTCCTCTATCCTTGTATACAATGTAAAAGATCCTTGTTTTCTAGGTATGGGATCTACAGAATTACCATTATATATTATATAATAATAATTATTTAATAGTTTCATTATGATTCCTCCCTAACAATTTTATTTACAACCTTTTTTTGGATGGTGTTAGTGGATGTGTGTTTATGGTTTATGGGGATAAAGGCAAGGATTAAAATAAAAAATTAAAGGGAGTAAGAAATTAATGAAGAGAAAGAACAAATTAAAGATAAATTGAATGGGGAAAAGGGGTGTTTTTTTGTGATTTATGTTTTTAATATTATTTCCATATATGAAACCCCTGTGATTTATGCTTAATGCTGTAATTAATATACTGATGAATTTTATTAATGATTGAATATTTTTTTTGCTACTATTATTAGTGAAACATGGATCAAAAAATGAATAATCACTTAAATATGGAAACCATGATGAAAAAATATATAATTTGAAATATAAACTTTGTTTATGAAATTATTGGTGGGGTAAAATGTCATAATTGATGGTTTTTTTGATGAAAATGGTGGTGTGGTGATGTTTAAATTTATTATAACTTAGCTTTATTTGGCTAAATTTAGGTTGTAAAATGGAAATTGGAACTTTGAATGAGTAACCATAAATGAAAGTTGGTTGTGGTTAATGAAAAGTAATGAATATTATGGAGTGAATAAACATAATAAAAAATGAATAGATGAATCTGGAATGGGACATGAAATGATGAATGGATAGGTATGGATAAATAAAAATGTAAAAGTGAACATTGTTTGAAGTTGGTGATAAATGGGGAAATAGAATTAAATGGTTGTGGGAACTTTTTGTTTGTGTGGAACCCTACTTTTATGAATATTTATATGACGTCTCTATTATTGTATTTTTATTCCTTGTGTTTTGGATGGAAATTCTTATAGTGGTGTTGAAGAAGGAAATATGTGGTGGAATGTTTCATAGTCTATAATGGATCTCAGTGTTCAAAAATTCTATAAGGGATATAATGAAATATAATGGTTACAGATTCTTATGGGATATAATGGATCAAGGTTGGTGTATACGTATGGGTTCCGATAACCAGAAGTCAAACTATAATAGTAGTGATGTTTATGTGAGGATGTGGCTATTTGTAGTGGGGATCATTTATGGTTGGGGGAGGGCATGAGGATGATGATTTACATGTTCACATTACCCTACCATCGATAATGAAATTATATTAGTGGGGAAATTACACAAATGGTTGTAAATTGATGGAATTATAGTGATAGTGGAAATGTGGTTGCGAATGTGGTCACATGGGATTATAGTGATGCAATTGTGGATGTATGGATTAATGGTTGATGATATGTTACTGGTGTTGATTCATACTTTCATCCCTATGCTTACAATAAATTGATAATATCTACTTGCTACTAGCTTGAGTGTGAGAACCCATGGGCAGTATGTTGGAGCTAAGATGAGTATAATCTAGGACTATATGAGGAAGTGTTGTGGTAAAGATTATGGGATGGTGATTTTTTTGGTTATTAAAGGTAGTTTTTTTGTGGATGTTGAAGAGGAATGGAACAAATTTTTTGATATGGTGTGATTGATGCTTCTTGTTTATTTATAATATTACAATATTATTTCTATTACTATACCCTCCTTACTTGTTGCTGATGATTATGTTTTGATTTTTTATTAGTTGGTTTATATCTTGATTATTATTGTATATTTGTTACACATAAATACTAATCTATTTAAAGGTATGATCCTACTGAGTACTCTTGAGTGCTCACCCCACCACCGTTTTCAAGTGTTTGTAAGTTAGGTCATTGGAGTTGAAGTTGATATTTGGGAATCTTTGATGGATTTGGTAGTTTTCAGGGAGTTAAGAGTTTATTTTGTTTGTAGTTGTTTGAAATTACATGAATATTTGGTTTTACCATTTTATTATATTGTGGAGTTGTTTGATGATTGATATCTTATCTCTCAATCCAACTTTTCTTTTTGTTAAGGGTAATTTGTCCAATACGTGTGACCTTATTTATACCCTCAGTGGTAGTTATTACACCCCAAGGATTTATAAATAAATTAATGAAACACTGAGTCTCTAAAAAACACCACTTTATTATAACCTAGCGAGTAAACATAATTTTTCCACCACTGTGATTTGAATTTTAAAAAACTGACATACACAGTTGTGTTTAGTAAGATGTTGAGAGTCTGATAAGACAAACATAATTTCTAGAGAATATTAACATACCCTTTTGAATAGTAATATGAATAGTAATATAACCCTTATGAATAGTAAATCATATTATTATTTTATTGTATTAATCTTATAATATAATGAGATCTTGATTAAATTTTCAAAGTGATATAAAACCAATTAAAGTTTTAAAATTATTATTTTTCGAATAAATTGTGATTTTTTTAAATATTTAATTAATCATATTTAGAAAATTATTTTTAAAAAATGGAGTTCATTTTTTAATTTTACATGTCGAAAAATTGTTAGGGTGAATTTTTCGGATTTTTCGGAAATACTCAAATTTTTGATGAATAGTAAAATATGGTAATTTATTGTATATATACAATATCAGTTAAATTCACTATTCCTAGCATCAGGGATGATGTAATAACACTTGGTTTGAACTCACATGAACTTATTACTATTATGGTTCACATTAATCAACACTATTGGTTGTCTTGATGAAAATAATAAAATAATGAATAAGATATTCACAAATCACCCCTCTCCTCCACTATAAACCCCCCATCACTCCCTCTTCTATTAACTCCTCTCATGCATTGTGACTTGTATAAATTATGATCAAATATCCTCCTAATATCCTCCCCCATTTCCATCATCCCTTGGTCTCATAAAAAGACCAAAACCTCTCCCCCAAAGAGGCTCTCAAGGAAGATTACTTCAAGATTTACATTCCTCTTTTCATTTTTTTTTTCAAGTTCATTTGTTTTCTTTTTCTTTACTAATATCCTTTAATAAAAATGATTTGATGAATCCAGTACCTTATATATATTAAGATTTTTTAATGATAAATGAATAATTCTTCATCAAATCTTCTTTCCCCTTCTTTTATACTAGAAATGAAAACACCATCTGAGATGTGTTAGTTTATCACATTCAAGGATAACGAGTTTTCAATTTATATTACCGTCATAAATTATGGTTATTAAACCATTTTTATGGTTCAAACATAATATAATAATATATATATATATATTGTAACTTATTTAAGGTTTTGGAATCCTTTTTTATACATGATATTAATTTATAAATCAAAATGAGTTGGTTGTGATAAAAAAACTACTAGTTAACCCAAACAATTGTCATTAAAGTTCTATATAATGATTCATCTTCTCTATAAAAAACAAAAATAAATTTTATAACCATGTAATATTATTATTTTTCAATAATAACATACAACTTCTATTTTGGAAAACCCTTCTCATTCTACATGTTTATCCGTACATGAATATAAGTAAACCGATCATGAAAACCAAGGAAGAAAACACTCCCAAATAATGAAATTGAATCTCTTAACCCATAAAAAGTCCATGAATCAACATAATAAGGTTATAATAAATCAATTAAATAAAGGGGAGGCTCTAGAAATCTGAATTTATAAACCAAAAATTTGATTATTCAGGTCATTAAGATCAAGTGAGGAACACCTTCAGACTTAAGGTAAGGGGTTTCTCATCTCACTTTTATTTTCATGAGATTTTCATTATTCTACAATATATTTTGTGTATGGTGAATAGATACTTACATTTTATGTATCATATCATTATTATATTTTTTTTCATGTTATTAAATGTATCATTTGATGATTTAATAATTTTAGGGCATATGATTTGATTGATTACAAACTGGTAAGTTTTTTCTACCAGAACCTCCATTTTCATTTGGGTTACTATTATTATCTACTTAACTCAATTAAATTATTATTTATTCATATTTACTCCTCATATATTATGTGATAATGTTCTATATATGTGTACCAACCAGGATTTTACTTTAATTTTTGGGGAGTTATATGTTTTAAAAGGATCTTACAAAAATTCTTCCTGAAATACATGCCCGATTCAAGGGAATTTCTTAAATTCTTTCCTATTTTGAAGGGAAATCTATAATAATTTTTTAGTAACCATTATTATTATAAAATCACTAATTTTGTTATGAAAATAATTTCTGATGTCAATTTTGGTATTATAAAAATATTTTTCCAAAAGAAATCTTCCTTTTAAAGTAAAAGTGTATTTATCTCAAGAATTACTAGATGATTTTATAAGAGTATCTTAATCTATTTAAAAAATATTATTTATTATTATGTATGATATCATATAACACATTTAATTAAATGGTTTATGATTAGTCTAAATATGGATGTACTATCTTAAAACCATTAACCAATTTACTTCGAATGGTTAGTGTTTATTCTTAATGTTCAAGGAAAGTTATTTACATTTAATATGTTAGTTTCAATATTAATGAATATATTATTTATATTTATCCCCAATCATATGAGAAATGAATTGGACTTAATAAGTGGTGGGTGGGTCTTGCTATATCCCCTCGATGAATTGATAGATCTCATGAGACAAACTATGGTCTTGACACACGACCTTGAAAAAATGGTTATTTATGGTCTTGGTATGAGGCCTTAACAATAAGGCTATGATGTCCGGAATTATGAATTCACTCATTATGAAACTAGTAATTTATAGTTAATGTGGTTATTTGACTATTAGAATACCCATGATTATTTTTTATTGTGGAATGTTTTATTCAGCTCTTATTCCTACCATATTATGTTCAAGTTTATGTTTTAAAGGTATGAGTTTTCAGTTATTCACCATGACTAATTTTTATGTTTAAGATATCTTCCACTATATTTCTTACCCTTTATGAGTGTTTGAGTTCACCCCTTTATTATTTTTTATTTTTCCTAGGATGTGAAGAAGTATTTTATGAATGAACTGCAGGGATAACCTAGAAGATATGGATGTTTTCCAAGGAATTTCTATGTTGTATTTCATTTCAAGTTGTAATGTTGAACTTATGTATGTATCTTGTTTCCAAATATACTAAATTAATCCTTCCTTTGGGATATATATTCCTTTTTTATATGCTAATGTAATAAAATAAGGAACCAGCTCCAGGAAACTGGGGTCGGGTCCTTACAGCAGTCACCTTTCTGGGGCCTACTGGAGGTGAGACTTGGGGGTCATTATCTCTAATTCTCCTTTAATTACCCAAGAGTGATATATTTTGAAAGAGGGGACTGTGAAAACCTCGATATATATTTTATAATATGGTTACTTCTATTTATAGTTTTAAACTCAACATTTATTTTATAATGATTATATTTAAATAATAATACTTCATGGTTCATTTAAACTTGGTGTTTCATGTAATATACACTATATAACAGAGGGCTATTTTCAAAAAAATATTAGGGTGTTATATTCTCCCAAATTTAATAAATTTTATCCTATAAATTTTAACTTGATCTTGATAATGAAGGGTTTAAAACATTTTTAAATTCAATTCTAGGGAATTTAAGATAAATTATATGATCATGGAAGTAAAAACTTATTAATATTTAGAAATATTATTTTTGAAAACTCAAATCTTAAAAAGGATAATAAAAGTTCCTTTTAAAAAGAGGGAAAGGTCATATGGAATAATACAAAACTAGGTTTAAAAATAAGAGAACATTAGTGGGAAGTGATAATATGGACATGGAGGAAAAAACCCATGTATAAGTAATGATGAATTGTATAAAAGAAAATTGATCATAAGAAAGTGAATGTTCATGATAAAGTTAATGACCAAAAAACCATAAACCAATGTGGTGTGGAAAAGACCATCAATTCATCATAAAAGAAGTTAATAGGATAATTTTTTACTCCAAGATCATTTTTTCAGAGTTGATGAATTCCTTTACTATCTAGACTAAGAACATAAGAAAATATACTTACTTGATTTTCTTTAATTGCATAAAGAAAATTATATCCTTTAGTTTCATATTTAAATTAGTTTATACTTCAATCTCATCTTTTAATCTAGGAAATAAATATTAAAAAATGATTTTTTCATGTCTAGACAACTAAAATAAACTCATAATGGATCACAAGATCCATAAAATGATAATGAGTTATTCATCATATCTTTATAAATTATCCAAAAGCAAAATGGTTAGAATAAGTTAATATAATATCCAATATGAATAATACTTCATATGAATAAATAAAACATTGATATCCAAATCCTCAATAATAATATGTAGAGTTCAATATAAATCATTCAATAAATAACTATCCTTAAAATTATTCAAAATATTCCTGAATAAGATTGAAACTCAAAGAATAGAATTATTTGATCTCATATTATTCAATGATAAACTTAACATTTATCTATATATAACATCTATCACTGAAAAAGTCACTTACCAAAAATTTATATTTCCTAATCATATAATCTCTAAAATATAATAATCTTTTCCACATACAACCTTAATTGAAAAAAATCCAAAATTAAATAATATATACTTATAGAATATAATTCAACCTTTATTTCTCAAATAAAAACTCATCTTAGCCACAAGTATTTAAATTTATCTTAAGCATCAAATGTTCACAAAATAGTGAACTTCTCAAAAAATAACTTTAATCACTAAGTCAATAAATTACTTTTCAATCCCATGGTTATCTATATGATTAATCATATGTTACTAAAATATAATGACCATTGTATCTAATTAACCATAATTAACTCAACATCAAATATATTTTTAACCATAAAGGTTATCAATGCCTTTAAAATTATATCCATAAAATTAAAAATCATTATTCTAAAACAAAAATTTTCATAAAACATGTAATAAACCCAAGGGTTTTATTACCATAAATTTCTTCCAAAATACTCTTACTTATCTTAAAATCCCATTATATAAAACTTTAATAGGGGTGTCTATTCTTTTGAACACATGAAAAAACATAAAATTATGAACCCATTATGGTATCCATAACTATTAATTTAACCTCATACGAAATATTATAATCTACAAAGTTATCTAAAATCTACTATGATACAAACTATAATATCCCTAAACCAACACTCTTGAATCTAGTGCTAAAAACATAATATTTAAATTTATGGATTTGATACTGATAAATGTGACTCAAATTTAGCCATACAAAACATATAACATCAAACTAAAATATTAGATCACTTACATAAATAAGGAATTATTATATTTAGTTTTTTTTAATATTTTTGACATACTATTTCAAAGTTGGAATTTCCCCACAATATCCATTTTTCCTACAAAAAAAGTTATTTGTAACTAAATTCTTGTTTTTTTTAAAGAAAATTCTATATATGTAACTCTAGATTTATTAACTTTTATACTCATCCTTAATCCTGGTGAAAAATAATTTTAAAAAATGGGATGAGAAAAAAATCTCAGTAAGTGAAATAAGTAAAAAATAAAATAATTAGTCCATGTAAACACTATAATATCATAAAAGAGTGTTTTTCCTATAACATAATAAAATTTGAGCTCAAATAATCATTTATTTATACACAAAATCAGATTTACTACTCAAATGTTTTTATAAAATAATATATAAAAAATCATAAAGGAAAAATCTTAATCATGAAGTTTTATTATAAAACATTATAATCCTTGAAAAATATTTTATTAAAAACACATATTTTTACCCAAAAAGAGCATAATCACTCTTTTAAATCAAAATATCATTTTTTACCTTGTGAGATCACAATATTTCCATAAATACTCATTAGAAAGCAAAGAAAAATTATTTAGGTAATTCGGGACATCATTTTCATATTAATATTATAGTTAGTATCACAAATGGAATAACATATTCGTTAAATTCCAATAATCTCTTAGGAGAAACCTATAACTGATTAACTTTATCCTTTTACCCAATGCATTCGAGAGCTATATCGAGCTCACCCATAATAATGATCTATATCGTGATAAACCATAATCAGGAGATATATCAATCAAACCCATCATCATAAAAAAATTACAAGAACCATAACATAATCACAACCCATGAAATCTTTAATTTTCATCATTACACTTAGACAAATATTCTTTTCACCCATAAGAAAAAAATTAGGAATATCAAAATATCCATTCCATTTAAAATATTTTTTCAATATATAACCATCAAAATGGAAGGAGGGTTATTATTTGAAGAAAAAATGAAAATTTTTAAATTAATTTAATTATAAAATACAGTTATGGTGGAAGAAAAAAATATTGATGTTATATACATTAAAATAGAACAATCCCTTTTTTCTTTTTTATAAAAAATTTCCATATAAAATATGTAAAAATATCCATTTTGAAAACATTCAAAATAAATTAAAATGATTCATAATGTTTCTTTTTTAATTCATTTATTTACATATTAATACATTCATAAAATAATTTTAAGATTATATACATGGAAATAAAATATTTTGAAAATAAATCTTTAAAACATTTAAAATGTGGGTTTTAATGTAATGTGTCTTATACCTTGCATCTAAATTATCATGTACGTTATTTATCTCCTATATAATAATTTTTTTATCAGTAATTTAATTAATTAAGAAACTTTTATAGGTTTAATATCTAAATCTTAAACCAGTTATTTCAATGAGATATTTAATTACACAATCAATTAAGTTCACGTTAGGTGTTTTGAGGATGTTCTATTTATAACATCAAAATGACTTCAGTATATTGACTATTGTCAAAGTAGTCATTATTATGTCATCTTAATATTAATATTAATAAATTATTTTTTATTTTTGAGCTTTAATTATATTTTTAAAACTAACCTTTTAAGGTGGTTACAAAAAATGATACACATTATAATCATAGAGACGGTATGCCGTACATATGCATGATTAACGTTTCCATTTTTAAAATAATATAATGGAAAGAAGGTAAGAAATATTTCATCTATATATACTTATTATTATATCATCAATTTCATATTATACCTTTAAATAAATTTATATATACTATCCATGTGAGGCGATGATGAAAAACAAATCAAATCGCTTCATGGAGATGATAATCCATGTACACAGATGAATGGTGTTTTCATTTTTAAATATATGGAACAGTAAGAAAATAGATGATATATTAGCTTTAAATAATGATTAATATTTCTTTAATATCATATATATACTTAAAATCCATCATTTTATCCAATCTTGAGAGATAGTGATGGAAAACGAATTAAATCGGTTCGTGAGGTGATAACCCGCCATACAAACAAATAATGGTATCATTTCCCATTATATGAATAAGTATTTAGATTAATATTATGATATAAAAATAATAATATATTAGTATATTTTATATTGTTATGTTATTGTATCACAATGGTTATGGAGAAATGAGCATGTACGGGGCACAATGCGCATAGGGCTTTTTCCTCGTCGTCGCCGCCTTCTGCTCTGGTTATCGTGACGACTATACCTGTGCTCAGAACAATCTAGCGGTTTCCTTTATTGTAGTGGCTTATGGACTTGGTTTAATCCTCCCATTTTCAAAGTTTCCTACCTCTCCCCACATGATTTATTCTACACTGGATAGGGATTTCCATGGCGATGTGGTGATGGTCCGCGACCAAGTTTCATCTAACAGTCTGTGGTCTCCGCTTTTCCTCCGGTGGGTGCAGTTGGTGGTTTTCTACAGTATTAGAGTCTGATCAGGATGGCGGTGATGGGATATGGGTAGTGAGACACCTTCTGGAGTTCCAGTAATGGTATTTTATTTTCTTTTTTATGTGGTAACTTGTGTTTTGTGATGAATTGGTTCAGCCTATACGATGGTTTCTGCTTCTTTTGGGATTTGTGGTGATTTCTGGATCTTCAGCTTCATCATGCCTTGTTTCCTCACTGAAATCAACATTAATGGTAGCAATTTGTTTTTTCATTTTTTTATTTCTCTGAGTTGGATGAAATAAAGAGGCTCCCTTGATGGTTGTGATTCTATATTAGTGAATCCGGTGGAATGCTGGTGATGTTGGATTACAATTTTGTGTGATTTTTTAAGTGTTTGTTGGTATGGTGGTTGTTGTGTGTTTGGATGGTTTTTTTCAAAGGTGGGGAGTTTGTGATGCCGGACCCTACTTCATGAAACAGACTCCAGTGGTGGTTATAGAGCTGGTGGTTCATCTTTACATTTTTTTTGGATTTGGTTGTTTGAGAGGGTATGGCGTCAACCATCAGATCGAGATAGTACTTTGACACAAGACACTTGCTTTTCGAACAACCTTGCAATGTTGGAGTGCTACATTATGTTCAAATGATGGGAGGAGATGTACTATGAGGTCTTTCTGGGTTTACTCTTTCTATCTTTCGAGTGTATTGTCCTTTTTCAATGATGTCTTGACCGGGTTTCCCCTCCCTTTATCCTTTAAAAGGGGGATTTATCATTTATAATAAAAAATCTGAAGTCCTGCGGTCCATTAGATGAATATCACAATGGTTATATGAGTTTTAATGAGGTATATGAAGAAATAAAATTAAAAAATTCAATTAAAAGTTATACGTCTTCCCCAGAAAACCTACTTTTCTTTACACCTTAATCCCTATATGGTTGGTATTCTACACAAAATTTGAACTATATGATGTGTTAAGGAATTCGATGAAGGTATTTGGGTAATTTTAGGCAAAAATAGAGTTATAAAAATGTGTGTGGAAGAGAGGGTAGTAGGTACCCTTTTATAAGTCAGGGAAGGGTCACTCTTGAAATTTCTTAAAGTATTAAATTAATTAAAATCAATTATCATGTAAAAGTAGAAATAATTGATATATTTTGAATATAGGATGATGGTGAGTCTAAATTATCTCATAAAATTAAATTTAGATAAGTTTATGCAACTTTTTCACCCTCATAACTTTTTTATCCTCTGTTTACCCTTTGGATAATTACTATGATATCATTTTTTACACTATAAGGGTCAAAAGATTTATTATAAAATGATAAGTGAAACATAAATAGATAGTGGTTTATATTATATACATTATCCAATTAACTTGTCAAAATATTTGTTTTTTATGAATTCTAAATCATTTAATAAAAAAATTATTATAAAATATCATTAATGTCATTTTTGGAACTATTCCTTTAATTTGACTTTAAAGTAAACAAGATAACAATTTAATTATAATATAATCGATTTTTCCATAAATTATATATTATTATTAATTATAAAATTATTTTTTAACTATAATTCATCTAAAATATATTACTTTTAATGTTTTTAAAATTATTTACTTTTATTTTTCCACTCCTTGCAAAATCGGCATTGTATAAATTTTTAAGGTAATTTTATAATCACTAAAAGATTGAAATAAAAACTATAAAACTATTTTAATTATGCTAAAAATAATCTTAAATATTCATTCGCTACTTATTTTTATCACTATGTGAACATATGAGATAAATTTAAAATAATGAGAGTGATATTTTGTATTTTTCTTTACTAAAAATATTATATAGGTTATTATTAAATTAAAAAGGATCTAAGTGGACATAAATTATAAAAATATATGATATGTAATAACTCCAATAATAAAATAGAGTAAATTAATGTGTTATTTATATTTTAAAGTCCTTTCATATTAGTTTTAACCTTAATTGACCCGATTTATCCTTTACTGCAGTTATAACTACTTACCATAGTTACTATTCATAATGAAAAAAATAAAAGAGACATATTTACCAAATATAAATTATGATGATTATAAATATAGAATATATTTTATCAAATTAAATTCAAATAAGTATCAGAATATAACTGAAAATTAAACCTGTAAAACATGATGAAAAGTGATTTTCTATAAAAAATGTCTTCTTAAGTATAAAAGTTTTTATACCAAAATCAAGAATAAAATAGATTACAATGAAAAAAATTGTATTATTAATAACATAAATTAAATAATTTTACTTTTAATTTATTTTAAAAAAGTTTTTATGTTTTTTAAAATTTTAAAACAAAATGTAGTTTTCAATAAAAATCATATTTTTTCATTTTTCACTAAAAAATCATTCTTTCCAAAAAAATCTGAAAATATTTTCCTAAGATAATTTTTTTATGATTATTTGAAAAATTATATCATTTTTATCAAATAATATTTCTAAATTTGGAATAAATTAAATATAATATTCACTCACAAAATGAAATAAGAACCATTTTTGAAGAAAATATGTTTTTGGAAAATAAAACGACTTTACTAAAAAACCGAGTGCTTATTTTCTACGTATTTATGAATAAATTTTCATTGGAATATCCTTATATATATTTTTTAATTTGGTTACTTATATTCGTACCTACCAATTCAACAACTATATTATAATAGTCATAGATAAATAATAATATTTTATGGTTTATTTAAGCTCAGTGCTGCATGTCATATACATTATCGAACATAATATTCTTTTAAATAAAATATTTAGGTGTTAAAATTTTTGTCTTTAGAATTTATAAAAAATAATTTCATGACTTTCACATTAAATTTCATGAGTTCAACTAAGGTTATGAGGTGTTACTATTCAACTTCATGTGTATGTTGTTTCATGGGAAATTAAAATCAAGATGCTCTATCCCATTTCAAGTGTTAAAGATAAATTCTTACAGAGTTGTGAAGGTCATGGAATCTTGAAATTTTATATTTTTTTAATGGAGAAAACCTTATTTTTCAATGAGACTCCTTGAATTTACCAGTTACATCAAATTTTATGGGGTGATATACAGAAGATATATGAATGAAGACACAAAACTTAGTAGTTTTTGATAGGTAATTTGAGTTTGAGATAACATTATTAACTTTTAATTACACTTTTTTTAAATAATTTTAATTTATTATTACCAACTCATTAAGATATTTTTAAATGTTTAGGAAATATAATTAGGAAAATTTTTATGAAAATGAACTCACCAAAACCTCGAGGAAGAATACATAACACATAAAGAGAGTATTATATTATTATTTATATATAATTCTACTTACATACAATGAATTATTAATAAATAATGTGGACTTCTAAATACTAGAAGAAAAAAAATGACATTTTTTTATTGAAGTTTATGGATGTATGTGTTTGGATAATATGTTTTTTGTTTTACTATCAATATTTATCAAGAAGAAGTGTTTATTTATGTTTCACATTTTTTTCCTATTGTAATCATCAATTTTTTTATAAATTTAATTGAGTAAAGTAATAGTGGTTCAACTTGTTACATGAAAATAGTGTATTGATAAGCTATGAATTTAGTTTTTAGTTTTTTACAAGAATTGTCTTCAATATTTACTTTAAACTTGAAACTCAATATGCAAATTCATATTGGAGTAATATGAGAAATTTATTTTTTTCAAAACATGGAATTATAATTTAAGAATAGGTGTGTATAAAAATTAAATAAAAATATAATGATTAAATGAGGGGAAAAAATCATTATAAATTTATTACTTGTCTAAAATATATGGTTTCATAGTGGGTGAGGGTTATTTAGTTCCAATTGATTAAATATTTATGCTTTTGAATGACCATATGTCATTAAACCCACCCATTTTTTTATGTTTGGAAAACACAACTGTAAGTGGAAATTGTTTATAGGAAATGTACAATGATCTAGGTCTCCACATGAAAATTGTGTGTGGTATGTGTTCTTAATTACATGATATAGTAGATAGAAATATAATAATCTTTCTCAGATTAAGAAGAATTAAATTCTAATGTCAATTATTTTGAGTTGGTGTAGAGTTTAAAAAAATTGAACTTATACAGATTGGTTGTTTGTTTGAGGAATAATGTTCTGAAAAACACATCTCATGGTAAATGGATAATTTGAAGAAAATTCAATTTATTTGAAATGAATTAATTTTATTTTCAATATTTTATTTTTTTATTCTTTAATATTTTTTTATAATTTTACTTTAAGATAAGTAAAATATCAAGTATGGCGGAATATTATTATAGTGTAACTGTTGTATTTTTCTTAGAAAAATCATTATTAATTTAGGTACTAAAATGGGAATTATCTTAGTATAATTGGAAATTTTAAATGCTAATGGTAATATAGATTTTTTTACAATTATTTTGAAGATTTATGAGTTTTTTGATTGATTACGATGCATGGTTTTTATATCACACAACCTACTAAAAGTATAATTAACTATTGTCAACTAGTGATATGGAAAATCACATGTGAAGTTATCATACATTAAAAATTAATTATTACTTGAGAATAATCTATAATGTAGTATTTTGTGGAATGAATTAATTCATTGAGATGGAATGATAATACTTAATGGACTACAATGATAAAGAGGCATTGATTTTATATATTTTGGAGCCTATGCTATTTTTTATCCAATGATAGTGTAGATCATGTAGCTATTTATCATTTGAGGCATACTGCATGAAAAAGTTTTTTTGTGAATGTTTGATGGATGACTAATAGTGTTTGGGTAGCATAGATCAAATTTTATCTCATTTAAATATTAAATTGCTAGGTATTACCCCTGGAAAGTTCCACATGGAGAGACAAAGTTGATTTATGTATCTGAGTTATAGCCTATAAATGGGTCCTTGGGATCCCATTCAAGTATAACTTCATTCTATTCTAAATTTTACCTCTATCTAAATTTATAGAAAATTAAAAAATAGAATTTTTTTCTTAAGGAATTTGGAGGATAGGTTTTTTGGTGGATCAATTTTATCAAAGCGTAGGAGGTATTTATTAATGTTATGATATATAAAATTAGAATTTAGAGGTTATAGAATTTTCAAAAAATTGATCTCATAGGCTTTTATGGCATTCTAAAAATTTGGTAATATATTTTTCTGGTAGGGGATTCTAGCTTTTTTTTATTTCATCTTTGAAAGTATTATATGGTTTTATATTCAATGGTATATAAGTGAATTAGAGTATCATGTTGACAATTGTTTGTAGGTCTATCTATTTCATTTGATATTTTATTAGGGTTTGACCAAACCCTTCGGTTTGAGTCTCATTATGTAATATGAAGATTCTTATGGAAGTTACTTGAGGATAGAGGAAGGCATGGTCCATTATTGGGTGTAACTCTAGATGATCATATGTTCATGGATAACAGATAGTGTTTGTATTGTAGTTCTTGAGTAGTTATTAGAATATGTGTATCCCCAAAATATAATTACATAATATTTTTGAAAGTATAGTTAATTCATAATTATGGTTTTCACTTTTGGGTTTTCATGGTTTCTTTAGAGGGTTCAGATGTTTTATTTTAGATAGTGGTGGGAGGGAATTATAAAGTAGTAGTATAGATGGTGATTCCAGAGTTTGGTTTGTAGTGTAACAACAAATCCTCTCTAGAACCTCTCCTTGATTGATAATAGATCCAATTGTGACCCAATAATCCCACCTTCAATAGGACATGTGTTAGTGAATTTCACTAATGGTATTAAATACACAATATGGGATGAATTATAATCTTTGATCCCAAAAAAATTAAAGAAACGAACAATCAAAAGAACCTACATAGATAGGAAAAAAATCAAAATCTCTAATAATTATATAAACATTCATATAATTTCATCAAAAACTAAAGAAAATCACCAAAAAAAATTCTAGAATAAAAAAACTCATAAATCCAACAACCACTCCAACACTAGTAAAGAACTATGAAATGAGATATTAATGACCAATTTATTCTTTGAATAAATACTAAAAATCTATAAAAATATTATATAGAAGTAGGGGTGATCATACACGTATACTCAATAGGTTACTCTTAAAAAATATCATTCCAATTTGGAAGAAGCATATAGTTACCTAATCCATTTACATGTATTATTATATGATTTTTAATATAAAAATTGATTAATCACAACAAAATGATCATGAGACCTAGTTTCTTTGGAAGAATAGGTTAATAATACATAAAATTGAGGCTAAAATAAAAATTATTTATTTTATCTTCCATAATGAGCTCCTAAATACTTTAAATCTTCTAAAATTGAATGGGATAACCTAGGGAATACATAGAAAAAAAGGGCGATCTGAAAAGCATGGTAATGGAAAAAATATGATAAGGAAATATAATATGTGAGTCAAAGGTATAACATGATATCATAAAAGAGACGGAACATGAGTAATCACATTTTATCATAACATAAAGAACATGATATCACAAGATCATGGAAATATAGGAATTTTATAAGTAACATATAACATGACAAAAAGATAATTCAAGGATAACTTCTTACACAATATCCCATGGTGTACAAAGTCCCACAATGGATTAGGTTTAGTCCCTAATCCCATACATGATGTATTATGTGAATAAATCTTTACCAAATAAAATAGAGATATATCTAGGTGCACCCATAAGAACATGTTAATGATTATGTGTTCCACAAAAATGAAATCAACCATAATTCATAAACATTATAATTTCCTATAGAAAGAAAAAGGGTTACATAATCTTGTTACAGATCATAATCAAAGGAAATTAAATAATGAATGAATGTGAGAGATGAACACAAGACATGTATTAACCCATCATATTAAGAAAGAATAAGATAGGTATATATGTGATATATATATATACATAATTTAGAATCAATCCCTAACATCAAAGGTTATCATCGATGATGAAAATATTTTAAAAGATTACATGAAATATTTATCATGGAAAATACTCTATTCACTTGGAAATAACTTCTTAAAAATATAAAAAATATCCAAAATATTATAGAAAAAAATTTTATTTAAAAATTACCTTGGAACTTATAAAGTAACCTTCAAATAATTGAGTGGTTATACTGATGGTAAATTTTGTTCATACCGATTATGTTAAAACAAATATTCCTTTCACATTTTCGGTAAAAAGTTTAAAAGTACCTTATTTATAAAATGAAATAAAGATCCATTTTAAAAAATTATTTAATGATTAAAAAATGTGTTAAAAGTAAATTTATAAATCATAGAAAAATATTAATTTTTTTAAAATTATTTTAGAAAACACAGATATGGAAGAAATATCGTTTTCAACCGAAAGGAGTAATAGAATTGGAATTTATTAAAACAAATTTCTTAACCATTTTAAGCACTAAAGAGAGGAAAATGGTATAATTATATGAAAAAATATAAAATAAATAGGTGAGAATAAAATTAAAGCTATTTATTAGACAATGATCAAATAATTTCTTTCAATGAAAATTCATGGATAAACAATCCCAAATAATGATGATATTATGAAATAAAACCTTATCACTTTAGTAACAATTGAATCATAACCCCCATGGAAAAGATAAATGAAAATGAAATGTTAAATACCATGAAGATAAATATATTCATTATATAACATATAAAATGGTAACTATATACACCACAACAAATAAATAAGTTGTGAATATGACATATGTCCCATGAAAATAAAAATTATATGAAAATACCTTACTAAGATCATGTCATTGAAGTGAGAATTAATCAATGAAGTTATTATGTGTGTAAAATTTAGTTCCACATAAAACAATTATAATTTAAAAATATAATAATAAATGGTATTTACACACATAATATTAGTATATCAATGATAATGAAGATGTAATTTAACCCAATGAAATAAATTGATTTATAAAACCCCTTACCACTTAGTAATAGTCAAATAAAATTTCCTTGGATGAATTAAAATTTATTTTAACCTAAAATAATATGAATTATAAAATATTAATGACATCCTATGAAAAATGGTAGTATATACAACATATAAAATTAATTAGGTGCATAAAAGAATACACATCTCAAAGAAGTAATTTTTGAAATGAAAACCCTTACCTTGAGTCCTGACTTATCGTGTATGTACTATATATCTTGTATGATTAAATTATATCAATTACTTGTTTTCTTAAGAAAATTTTACATATTCAATACAATATAAATAAATCATTCTCTTAATTTATTTTAATTACATATTTAATTACTTACTCAGTTATTTCCACACTGGGTGTTTTGAGGGTGCTCAGTTCATTATTTAAAAATGGCATAAGTGTATTGACTGTGGTCAAAGGGGTCATTATTGAATAATTTCCATAAAAATAATAATTATTTTTATACATTAATTATATTTTACTAACCAACCATGAAATATGGTTATGAAGAATGAACTACGTTACAATCATAGAGATGGTGGGTCATATGTACTCATGAGTAACGTTTCCATTTTTCAATGGTCTTGATAAAAAGAATGTAATTGTTATTTTAACTTTAAATAATGATAATTATATAAAAAATATCATATTATTTATTTAAATACACTTAAATATACCATCTATGTGATGAATTAATAAAAAAACCACATCACTTCATGAGGGGATAATCCTTGTACACTTGAACAACGTTATCATTTTTCAATAGACGGTAAGGTAATAAGGTATATGATAAATTAATTTTCAATAATTATTAATATATCATGAATATAATATATACAAAATAAATCCATTATCATGAAAAACCATGGGAGGAAATGATGGAAAACGAATTACATCGGTTCGCGAGGCAGAAGTCTGTTGTACACATGAATGGTGGTTTCATTTCCCATTTTGATGAAAGGGGAGATGTATTTAGGTTAAGAAATTAAAATAATAAAATATAATTATATATTATATACTAATTTTATTATATAATAATTATTTATAAATATTTTAAGGAGGTAGAATAGAAAACAAAACAAATATGCTCGGTTAAGAATGACACAACTTCTTCAGACCACCTCTTTATGATTATACAAAAATCTTCCCTAGATTGGATTTATGATCAAACCAAGGCCTCTAGTACATGTATAGGTAAGTAAGAAAATTATTTAGGTAGGTAATTGATAAAATAAAATGTTTTTTATGTGTCTAAAGGATAGTATTGTATGTTACCTTTTATAGTTGAGAGGGAGTGCCATTTTTGAAAATACCAAAATCTATTCAATAATGGAAAGTCAATCTCATGACAAGTGCCAAAAAATGGATAAATAATAGTGTTTATGGGTACTATGGTCATTAAAAACCAAAAAAATTCAAAAATAAACATTTTTTAAACATGTAATTCCTTTTACCTCAAAGGTTACCCACTCTTACCATTTTAGTTTTTCATCATGATAACTAGTTTTTTTACTATTTTTACTATTCATTTTGAGAAAAAAATTCATTTAACTCATTAAATAATATTAATTATTCTGATTAAAAATATATAATACATTTTAACAAATTAAAATAACATAATTATTATAATTAAATTTAAAATTAAACCCTCAAAATGTGTCGAAAAATAGGTTATCAAGAAATGCATTTTTCAAGGAATATATGATATTATATTAACAAAATTAATATCAATAAACATTATATTAATTTTAATTACTATAATTAAATTTATAATATATTAATTTCACTTAAATATTTTCTTAACATGGGTTATGTTAATTAAATAAAATGGATAAACTTTATGCACTTAAAAATAGTTGACCTAAAACCCTCTTCTTAATCATAAAATTATACATATACCAAAATCATTAAAATTGATGATTCAAATGGAATTAATTAGATTATAATAAATAAAATGGTTTATATTTTATATTAATAATAAATTTAAAATATAATGAAAATTTTAAATTACTTTATTTAATTAAAATAAATGATAGTATTTGAAAAATTGGTAATTTTTACAATTAACTGAAAAGTAAGATAGTTAAGAAGAATCACAAAGTTTTAACCTATTTTAATTTTGATATGCTGATTTAAAAAATGATATGAATTTTATAAAATGAAATTTATAAAATTTCAATAAATTAATTACAATAATTTCTCACAAAAATCAATTAAAATAATTTTTGAAGGAAACATATTTTTTATAGAATAAAATATCTTTATTCAAAATTGAGTGCTTAGTTATTAAAAATTTATCAATAAATTTAAACTGAGTAGGAAATTTATATATATTTTATAAATAAGTTAATTCTATTCATACCATCTAATTTAAATTCTAGGTTATAATGGTTATATTTAAATAATTATATTTTTTGGTTCGTTTAATATCAGTGTTGCCTGTTTTATACAATGTAGAAAATAATGTTATTTTCAAATAATAAGGTGCTACATTCTACAATACTTCAATAAAATTTGTCTGTTCAATTTTATTTTGATCTTTATAATTAATTTTTTGACATTTTAAATACCTTTACTAAAAAAACCACATTGTAAAAGGGTTAATAAAACATCCTATTAAAAAGAGGGAAAACGAAATATGATGGTCATCTATAATAAAAAATGTTTTTCCAAATATGATAACATTAATGGGAAGTGAACATATATACTTGGAGGTGAAAAATAATTCCCAAGGACCAAAAGAGAGTGATAAAGAATATTTACCACTAGAAAATGAATTATCATAATAAAATGAATGACTACAAAACTGTAAAGACCATAGATGTGAAAAGATAATTAGTTCATAAAAAATTAATGTACTAAAATAATATTTTTTTTCTTCAAGATCACTTTCCTATATTTTAGGAATTCTTTTACCATCCATACTATAAACAAAAGGAAATATACTTACCTTAAAAGTAAAATTTCACCCCTTAATCAATTTCCACCACAATCTCATATTTTCTTCCAAACAATGAGTATTAAAGATAATTTCTTCATTCTTGAATCACTAAAATTAACTTATAACAAATCAAATAATACAAAAGGATAAAATTTCATTCCTATTATCTTTATACATTAACCAGAACCATAATGGTTAGTGCATGGTAAGATTGTTCCCAAAATGGATAAACCATCATATGATGGATTATCAAATTAATCACTAAAGCCTCAAAAATAACACCCAAAGTTCAAATTATATCATTTGATAAATAAATAACCTTTAAATTCTTCAAAATATTTCTAACTAGGGTTGAAACCAAAATATTCAAATGATTTTATCATGTATTTATCCAAGATGAATTTAACATTTATCCCAAAATAAAATAAACCACTCTTAATATCTCATACCAAAATGTATATACACTAATAATATATGATAATAATTTATTTAAATAACCGAAATCACTATAAATACATAGTAAAATCATATATGATTCCACAATCCTTAGATGCTTCATGAATTTTATAACCATAACTCCATTGATAAAAATACTTCTATAAAATAATTATTAAATCCCAATACATAAATATTTCAATGCTTTCACCATAATTATTAGTATAATATAGGATCTTCCTTAGTCTAGGAGTTAAACTTTAAAATATATAATTGGATTATATAATTCCTAGTTTCCACACATTTAAGAAATAAAACTATAAATGGATCTGTAGGATGATATTTACTTCCATCCATCAAATTCTTCATTTTTCCATGTTAATTATTTGATTGATGCCCTTCTTCTTCAAACAAAAAACATTTTAATTTTCATTTTATATATTCTACTAGGTGTCTCTTCCCACATTTATGACATGAAATAAATCAATCCTTCTTTCCTTCATGGTTTCTTATGCATGAGCTATTAGTGGACTCCATCCTTATATTCTTTGGCGAGTCTGATATTTGGTTCATGTATAGGTTATTAATCATATATCATGATAATATATTAGTAATAATCACAAAATATTTCACTTCAGTCATCATCCCATTTTGTCATGAAATAGCCTATTTTGACCCTGAACTGGTTACCATAGCCGACCCACAATAAAGCCCAAGAGGCATTCTAGATTCCCATGGGCTGGAAACTAGTGTTGGGTATCAAAACAAAAAAATTGGGAATGATTTGACCCATAAAAAAATCACAAATAAATAAATATAAACTGAAAAATAAAAATGAACACAAGTAGTAGAAATAAATAAAACTGCACATACCACCATGTGACCCTGCGAGTCACCATCGAACACAAAAAAAATGTCACCCCATGGTGACCGAGTCTGAGATGAGAACCACACTCTATGATAAAAAAAGATATAAAAATATGTATGAGTATTAAAACTCAGTAGGCATGCTCAAATAAACTATTACATATGCTTTAACTTTAAAAAGAATAATCTAAGCATGATAGTTTGAAGATGCAACCATACAAAAATATGGATTTCCATTATTTTCCAAATACTAGTGATAAATATCCATGTTTAAGAAAAACCATTTTCTATTGAATTTCAAAAATAGTTTCTAAAGCATTAAAATTCATTTTAATAAATCCCTTAAAAATATTACCAGTGTTGGAACATGAATTTTAAGATGAAATGCAAAGCAAGGGCGTCACTTTATAAAAATACTATAAAATAGAGTAAAGTAGCATATGTGAAAACTGGTGTCATGGGATATCAGGTGCTGGTCGAGATGGTATATGACAAAGCTATTAGTACAATACCACAATAAATATCTATTAGAATCAATTATCCAAAATCACTGCCCCAACACCTGGTGAAACCCTCACTGGCTCAACTAAGGTGAACATCCCATGGGCAGTTAGAATATCTACTCAAGGCCAGTATCCAGTGTATAATCTCAACTATTGCATCAAGTGTACCTAGACTGCCACGTAACTACCAAATTATTCCCATAAGGTTTAAATTGAGGTGAGTTTTATCACAATCTCATATACATACACATCACACTCTCTATAAAAAAGTTCCATCAACTCTCTCACCTCTGAACTCCCACCTTAATCATATAACCTTTTTGAGTCATATAATCCAAGAACAAGCCTATTCACTTAGAACACATCATAAACCACATATATAACACATAAATAACATTTTAAATTCAAGGGGCATTCTTTAAGAGTGGTTTTCCATTTCTATAAAATAAATCAAAGGGCCAACTAAGCTCTAACACTTAACAAAATGCCTTAAAGTACCAAATGAGACTTTGAGTAAAGTTAATTATCAAACCATACATCCAATGTACCAATCTGGACAATATTCAAGAAACAAATTTGGAAATATCATTTTTTAAATAAATTAAACATTATAAACTGAACTACTTTTCAAAAAAGATAAAAAAACATTCTTAAACAAAGGAAGTCCACATTTAAAGATTACAGAAAACATGTAAAACAAGCGAAAATACCATTTTTATGTTCCACAACCATTTTTCATAGCATATACATAGTTCTTATTATTAAAGAATACATTTAAAACATTGAAAAAATTAAGGAATTCATATTAAAGTCTTAGGCATCAAGAACGTACCTCAAGATGTGCTATTTTTTTTATGATGGAAACTTGAATACACTCTTTAAGCTTACAGAAACTTACATTTGTACACACACACACGCACACAAACAAACATATATATATATATATATAAATACCCATAGATGCATTTTACATATTCCCCTTGCTCGAATGGAATTCATTCAAAGAGGTAATATATATATATATATGCCTTCCCAATGTCAATGTGTATAGGTTACCCCCACAAACGCTAGTCTAAATGCAATAGTGAAAAAAATGCCTGGAACCTAAAAAACCACAAAAAACTAATGATATTAGATAAAATGTAAAAAGTGGAAGAAACCTTACTCGAAACTGATGGTTTACCCACTACCTTTATTTCCGTGGTAAGAATCGGCCCTAGTAGAACTTGAGAAACCTAGACATAAAGAGGCAACAAAATAAAAACCCAAAAGGGGGTTAGGGTTCATACCAAGATGCATGAACCACCCAGGAAAAAAGGGAAAAAACAAATAAAATAGAAAAGAAGGAATATGAGGAGGGGAGATGATAATCATAAGTGATCACACCAAGAATCAGCAAAAGAAATAGTTACTAGAAGGAGTGGGAGGGAGGAGGTCAAGCATGTAAGGAATCCCCCTAGGCCCTCGGTCACATCGAGCAAGGGGGAGGGGGAGACCCCTTTGAGGTATTAAAAAAACTTAATAATAATAATAATAATAATATTAAAAAAATTCATTTTTCCAAATATTTTCATTTTACCTTAATTTTTTTTATTTTTTTTTGAACTCTGGGTAAACCGTACGATTTGACCACATGGTCTTCCAAACCATGTGCCAACTATGTGGTTCCATCTATCCAAAGTAAGAGGTATTGCATGAGCTTCCAGGGTAGGGTGAACATCTGTGTGACTAGCTGTGTTCTCTAGAAAACCCCACAGTCTAGGCCACATGGTTTACACTAGGCTAGTGCATGGTTTCCCCTAACCATGTACAAACTGTGGCCTAGGTAGGAATGTCCAAAAATTCAAAACTCTCAATGGAAACTCTACCCAGAACTCAACCAAAAGACGATGAACCATGAAATAAACACAAATAAAAGGAAAACCACGATCGAGGTGTGATAATTGTCCCCACCACAAAAACATTCTTCCCCTAGAAAGTCACCCATCCAAATGAGGAGTGAATCTAGAACTCAAAAATAGTCAAGACCAAACAAAACCATGAAACATGGTGTGACCTTTAAACTCCACAAGTCACACCCAACCAACTCTAGAGAAAACAAAAAGGTGATACATAAGGGAAAGATAGAGGTATCCCCACCTTTAAGGAACTGAATAACATAATAACACCCATATGGGAACTCCCATCTCAATCCAAACAACATGGACTAAACCTCCATCACAGACCAACCAACATGGGCTGACGACTGACATAATGGGATATCAACGAAAGGAAGCCAAATTAAACACTGATTCATAAGTCATCATTTCTTTTAAAAATGAGCATCTCTAGAACAGACAGAACCCAAACCAAGATTAATACACAAGAAGGATAACCAAACAGGTTCCAAAACACTAGGTTCAACTACCAGAATTTTATAACAAAGATACACTTTCAAAAATAAAAAAAGTTACAACAAAGAAACTTGAACTATTTCGGCTATAACATCAAACATATAACTATAAAAATTCCTCCAAACACCTGCGATTCTTGACTATGTGTGAGCTTCACTCTAGAGCCTATGGATGGATCCCTAATACCTTGAAACATCCACCACCTCACAACTAAGAGATTAAATCCTTTATCTAAGATTTCATATTTTTATAAAACAAATTTATAAACTTTTCCTTGGGACCCAAATAGCCACACAAATGGAAATCCTTCAGAGGATGAAGAAAAGAAGACTTATAGTTCCCAAACCAACCAAATTGGGAGAAAACAAATGAGTGATCTCACAAATTAAAGATAATAACTGACAAAGTGACTTTCCTAGAACTATTTCTTCTATTTCACACTCCTCACCAGATGTAGAATTTCCTTGAGTACCAAAATAAAATGGACAATAAACTACCAAGATATGCCTTGTGAGACTTTCCTAGAAGGAAGGAATGGATTCTTGAACTATGTATGAAGACCCCACACAATAAGAGTAACTTCTAACTAATCACTCGACACTATAACTAGAGAAAAGAAAACCATCTCATGAAAATGGTGAACCTTATACTTCATCATATGTTGACCCTATCGAGCATCAACATGCTCTAGCACTTTATTCTCCTTCACTTCCTCATGAATGAAACATTTGATGAAATTGGTCTTGAAGATCACCAATGACATCCCAAATCACTACGAGAATAGAGTGAGTACCTTTAACCAATATAATCTTAGACCCTAAAACAAAAAAAGAATAACTCAAACCCTCACTACTTTGGGTGATCCCAAAGACCTGAAAATGATTTCGACTTCCTTGAGCAAATCCATTGCCTCTAACAAACCTCGATCACTATGGAAAATGAGAAACAACCGAAATAAAATCGATCCCAAAACCCCACTAGAAGTCTGGTAAGGGATAAATACTAGAAGGGACTCACAAGAACCCTATTGGAACTTTATGGACAACATACTCTAAACAATAAAATAACACAAAATCAAAACCAACATCAAATTAAGAAATCAACTAGGATAACCTACCAAGACAAAACCATAGTCTCAAAAACCAATCACCATGAAAAAAAGACCAAAATTATCTTTTAAAAAACACAATTTTCATTTCCCATTCTAAATAAATTGGCCCCATGGTCACTCTCTAAATACCAAGTCCCATTTTTCAAAGCCAACTCATGAAACCAAGTATCACTTTTAAAACATTAAAAATCCCCAAAAATCATTTTCCTTTTGAAAACACCATTTCAAAAAAACCCATTTTTATTTTAAAAATTTCACTCATGTTGACCAAAACCAATCCAAAACACCAGTCAAACTGAAACAACTAGATAATAGAACCAGTGACCATTCCTAACATGGCCACATGATTTAGCGAACCATGCCCTGAGAAAGAACCAACCACTTGGAACCTTGAACCGTACACTTAATATCCATATGGGTCACTAATCTATGTAATCCCACCTTTTAACTCTGGTTCATATCCATTTTCATTCCCTAGCCACTCAAACTGAAATAAAATAATCAAATCCCAGACTACCCCTGCATACTCAAGGAACAAAATGAGAATGTTTTCATGATACTCATCCTGTATCTAATTCTTGAGTGCCAAAAGTCCTATTTCAAATCTATCTTACACCCCAAATAATAATAACCTCACTCTGATATTATTTTCTAACAAACTAATCTAGGTCGACCCCGAATCTATCACCCGTGCTTTCCCTCAATAAGGCTCAAAAGGAATTCCTGATCATCCCTGGTTGGAAGCTAGTGTTGGAAATCAAAATAAAAAAATGGGAAAAATTTGTCACATAAAAATTGACAAATAAATAAATAATAAATAAACAATAAAAATGGAAAAATAATTTTAAATAAATAAAACTGGACATACCTCCATGGGACCCTACGGGTCACCATGGACCACCAAACCAATGTTGTCCCATGACGACCAAGTCTGAGTTGAGAACCACTCAAGAAGATAAAAAATATATAAAACTATAGGCATGAGTATTAAAACTCAGTAGGTGTGACAAAATAAACTATTCCCTAATCCTTACCTTTTAAAATAGGAATCAAAGAATTCTATTTTGAGGATAAAACCATAATAAAATAAGGTATTCCATTATTTTCAAATACAAGTGATAAGATTCCATTTTTAAGAGAAACCATTTTCCATTGAATTTTGGAAATTGTTTCCAAGCATGAAAATTAATTTAAATAAATCCCTTGAAAGGATAATCAGTGTCGAAACATTAATTTTAATATGAAATTAAAATCAAGGGTGTTACTTTAAAAAAATACTAGAAAATAGAGGAAAGTAGCATATGTATAAACCAATGTCATGGGATATCAGGTGTTGGTCGAGACAACCTAGAATGAATCTACTAGTAGAATCCCATAATCAATATCTACTAATACTAGTTATCCACAATCACTTCCCAAGCACCCAGTGACACCCTTACTGGATCGACTGAGGGGAACATCCCATCACTACTGGAAAAGGGATCTATCCCCACACACCTATACCCACATCTTAGAAAAACCATGGGTATATGTGTTTTATTATCAACTATACCTACAGTTTTATTAAAACCATCGATATTAAATCCCCAATTTCTACCCACTATTGGCCTTCTCCTCTTCACTCTTCTATCAGGCTCCCCTATTTTAACCCTTGATTCCCCAACCTCTGCCTCCCATCCCTCCCTTCCCCTCCCTTCCCCTCCCTGACCACTGCCTCCCGGTCATCCAACCTTCACCTCCCATCGCTCTCCTCCCCTCTCAAACCTCAACCTCTTGATCATTTGACCACTACTTCCCAACCATCTCCTCCCCTCCCCAACCTCCACCTCCCAGCTCCACCTTCACTCCTGACCTCGACGTCCCACCCTTCGCCTCTGCCGTAATGTCCCAGCCTTGAACTTCCTTCCTCCAGCCCCTCTCGTCTCCCTCACCTCCGGCAACGTCCCCCCTTCCCCCTCTTGGCTCCCTCTCCTCCAACAACATCCCCGCACAATTCATTGCATATAGGTTTGGAATTTATTCTTATTTCTTTTTTATTATTTCTAAACTAATCACTTATTATTATATCAATAGACTCAAAAATTTGACTACACAATTTATCTTTTTCATTGTTTATTTAATAAATAAGCATTCATATTAGAGGTAAATTATACTTCCTCACATTGTTATTGGAACATCCTTTTTCATTTATAATGTTTTATACCACTTCATTTTGATCTTTGGATATAACTGAAAACACTACTAATTTAGGATCATGTTGTTGAAGTCCTTTATAATATGACCTTACCACATAATCATTACAAGAAGTCTCCAATATGTTCCTGCCTATTTTATGATCCATAACTTATTTCGTTACATCTGATTATTCATATTAGTGGAAGTAAAATGATTGATGGATTTCCTAGCTGGTTGAGCCCCTATCATTGAATACAAGTATTTAAGAGACTGATTTTTATTTCCCATTGGTAAAAATATTCTTTATCTATGGAACCTTCCATTCTTGTTCTACCATGGAATCGATTCTATCTATACACATTTAAGATTCCTTGGTCACCATTGATGTCTATTTTCACCATGTTGAAGCCGCAAGTCCAGAAATTGCATTACCTCAATATTAATTTTTTGGAGATAAATATTTTTATGATTTTGTGTTCTACAAGTCTCATATAAAGTTTCATTGTAATACATGTTTTCAATGAATAATATACTTCCTTAATTTTCACCATTGCATGATCCATATTGTTACCAAAACCAATAATGTAGGGGCTATATCTTTTTATTACCCATGATGTATCATCAGTATCATATTGTGGAGACCAAGGTTCCTCTCCATAGAACATTGAAAAATCATGTCAACTATTGGTTAAAATTGGTTCTCACATAATGTCATCTATATTCATTGGAAATTTAGAATTTAACTATAGCGTCTTGTAATCATCAACTGAACTTGAACACTCGTGAGACTGCTCTATAATCAAGTATGGCCCTTTATTACCGAGTTACTATTTATTCTCCAGGAACCAAGAAACTCCAATGAAATAACTATAAAATTACACCATCTCTTTCACATCATTTTACCAGTTCCAGTTTCGATGAATGATGTTATCCACAATTGAGGCCATCTTCTTTGCTAAGACATTCAATTCTTGTAGAATTGTGACAACATAGTCTAGGAACTACTATGATCCCTTGAGATAGAAATAATAACTCATATATATCTTTTATTGAGTTCCCCGCTTAATTGATCACTAAAACTTCTCTATAGTTCTTTCCTTTTCACTAAAAAGGATATATTATACTATAAATAAAAATATTTGGGTCTATACCTTCCACAACACCAATAAAACCCTTTAAATATTTAACTTTTTGTTTGATTCAAGATCAATCCAGCTCCATGTTCTAGTTTTCATGATGTAGTGTAATCCTACTCTATAATTGAAATAATATATTATATCTCCACACATGGGTGACTCCAAGATTACATCAAAACTCAGTGGATACATTCTCAGGCATAAAATTATCATGAAGACTATATCCAAGATCCAATGACCCACATTTAGTCTATACTATCCCCACACGTCCTAGAAACTATACATTCCTATTCTATATTCTAATCTCACCAACCTTATAGTTCCATTATTGTTTCTTGAAACCATTGGTGTCTCACCATGTCAAACAATGTAAATGAAAACTCATAATTATATCATCATTTTATAATTCAACTAAAGTTCATTCATAGTCTCACCACTATTCTAAAAGCTTATGCTGAGTTTATTGGGCCATGCACATAATAACTTTTCCATTGAAAACTGTAAATTCTATTGAAACACTAACTCATAGAGTGTATTATTCTCAAGATCACCAGGTATCTCCATATTTCTAAACCCAAAAATCCTCTAAAAGTGCTATTACCCATGGTAAATAGACATTCTATCCACCATGAATACAGTTGTTCTACTTGACATGTACCAATGTTACATAGGCTAGGAATCTGAATGAGACTTACCTTTCCAAATCCATCCATAAGGATGAAAGAACTAGCACAGAAGTTCTTATCTCAGATAACCAAAGTCACCTAAGACACATATCATAAATTCATTGTCAAATTTGTGTGAATTGATATCATAAACCGAAGTTTTTACTTATGCCTCACACACTTAAATGTTCCTAAAAAATGTCCAAACAGTCTGATGGGTTTATCTCAAAGTGAAAAATGTACTAAATTTCAAACTAGGGGTCATGCTAAATAAGGTAACCGATTTCTCAAAACTAATCCACACATTATTCATAATTGTGGTCATAACTATGGGTTTCACTTATCCCCATCTCATGGTAAAAAGGAATTTAACATTCCAAATACTTACTTTTATGTTTCAACCACCCATTGAAATTAATTTTGACCTACCCATTCACAGGTCAAGCATAAACCAACAGTTTCACAAGTAATCACTACACATATCAAAACAAACTCACTCACACTGTGACCTATATAAAAATTCACTATAATTTTAGAGCCTCCTCATCATAGGGATACCACATAAATCTAGAACTCTCAATATCCCCAACCACACAAACATAGGTTCCAAATCTACTACCCACCATGTCACCAATATATATATATATATATATAAATATTTATAATTTACAATTATTTTCATTACACTTTAAAATTTTATATTAACTAAAAAATTCCACAATAAGGGCTTAGATAAATGAAATTTCAATGAAATATTATAGTTAAAAACACTCGTTATGTTGTACTTTGAATTTTATTTTAGATGGTGACTCATAATAATAATGTTAAGGAAACTAATAATATACTTTAACCATTTAATTTTACCCAAAAACCAATAGCTATGCCTCAGTTAAATAATATTTAAATTACATGTTATTTAGGAAAACATTATTTAGGTAATAATTGGCATTTTTTAGTTAATTTTTTTTGATAATCTCTCCAAGTAGTCATAAAACATGTCTTTTATAATTTATGGGATTGGATATTTAAGATGAAACCATACACTTATTTGAAAAAAAACATATAAATTTTCTCAAACACATCAAATAACCGAATCAAGTCATATTTTACATAAACAATATAATTTCATAATGAACAAGAATGCTATATGCTAGATAAGATTCCTGAACACACCCCATCTTGTCATACTATACCATGATATGAATCCTATAAATACTTCACCTCATAATAAAGTGTATCACCTATGGTTAAATTAGATCAATTATATAATATAATAGTAATAAATATAAATTTTTTCCAAGATAACATGGACTTTCCTCATACATGGGTTGGCTAGTCCTAGGGAAAATATCCATACCATGTCTTGACACATTCTTATTCTATTTTGTACCCTTAATAAATAGTAAGACTAAAAAAACATCTAATAACATTTTACTATGTCCTACCACCACATACCATCAATCAACATTTGGATTATTGGTAGATATAATACCCCAGGAATTTCTCCCCATATGATGGACGATGCTGACTAACAGTGAGGGTGTCATGTTGTATAGTGGGGAGACTATACCTACATATTTGATTAAAAAATAGTAGAAATAAACATACTAATATAAACATATGTAAATAATATATTTAATGAAATAATGAAATGTTTCAATAATAATAAAAATAATCCACACAATAAAAAATTAATTTTATCCAATACATTCAGGTAGTCATAATATAGCCAGAATATCAGAAGACAAAACTATGAAAACTATGAAAAATGGTCTTGAGTATCAACCTAGACCAAAACTCCATGCATAGTCCTAAAAACCATGAAATCAAAAACATCAGGTGCTTTCCCAAATCTAAATATAAAATATAATAATGATAACAACTTAGGTGCCCAATTTCCATCGTAGAAAGTGCAGGGTTTTATTATAACTCAGTAAGACTCCAAAAATGGTGTCCCTAAAATTAAAATCCAATTGCATTTTTTATTGAGATGTGATTTAATAATAAATTATTGATTATAATATTAATATTTGAAAATTTTATAATTTAAGTAAAATTGTAATAAAAATACTTCTGATGCTCGATCTCTACAATGACACTCAAAATCATTTTGTATCTACTTTTTCTATCACTGGCGAGTCTATAGTCATGGTACATGTCAAATTTTAAATGATAAAAATGTAAAAAACCAAGGAAAACAAGGGAATAATAATATGAGAGAACCAAGATGGCTTAATAGAGCATTCTCTCTCAATAAAAATCATACAAAATACAAAGGTGTGAGCCTTTCCATTCTTCCAAATCCATTCTTACAGTCTAAACTCAAGGAACATTGCTTGAAATTTAGAATAATGGTAGTATTATAACCCATAGCTTAAAATGGAGGTATTTAAACCAAATAGATCAAGTATAATTCAATTAACACATCATAAAAAATTAAATAAGGTACACAATAAGAATCCAAAACATTAATTGATGACATTTGATACATAAGACATTACCTAAACCCCAGGGGGGATTCCCCTGGTCATTTCACTTCAATTTCCATCATTTTCATTTCTTATGAAAACCCTAATCATGGTGTGTGTAAAATTTAGTGTTTTATATTAATATAATAATGTTTATTTGATTTTTAAATTGATTTTAAATTCATTTATTTTACCATAATGACATTTTCCTTTTTAAGAGTCTTGTTGTGACTTGTTCCACTTTGTATGTAGTAGGTGTTTTTAGGTAATTATTTTATTAAAAAAATTCGTGAAGTGATTTAGTTTATTAAATTCATCTTCTAGAATATTTATACCAATATTTGATACCCATGATTGTTTTATATAAATTATCTAATTGATTTTCATTCTTGGAGATGAAGTGGGTTTCTTTAAATTTTCTTTCCGTATTTGAATTAATTTTTTACCCATAGAAAATATTAAATTAAATGAATATAGGTATCATTTAAAATATTTTTGATGATGAGTGAATGTTTTAATCTCCCCCTTTCTTTTTAAATGAAATAACCCATGTTTAAGGGTGCGTTTTAATGTTAAAAGTTGATTTTTTATGTTACACCTAAGGGAGGACAAACATTTTTATCTCTCCCTTTGTTCAACTATAATGACACATAACACTCTATCATAGCCATGGAACCTTTATTGGACCATTATTTTTTACCTTGTTGATCATCCCTTTATAAGATAGAGGTAAGGATTTTATCGTTAATACTGAAAGGGTTGAAATTAATTATAAATAATAAGGCACTTACAATACAAATTTGAATTAACTATTAAGTTTTTATGTTCTAATAGTTTTATTTTCTATAGTACATATCCCTTTTTTATTATGGTTTAAATTGTTGATTGAAAGAGAAGTTTTTTTCTTGTTATAGAATGGATAGAAGCTGGATGTATTGTACCGATAGGATTTAAACCACATTTCAAAATAATTTAGATAATTTTTTATATTTTTCATTTTAAATTGCTTAATATGGAGGTTGTATATAGTGTCCATGCTATAAATGTGTTGGAAGACCATGGTTAAGCCGAGAAAAAATTATCTACCATATAATGAAATTTGGATTCGAAACAAACTATTATGTTTGGTATCACTATGGAGAGATGAGTCAATGTTCTACTATTTATGAACAAAATGAAATAATCGGCATAAAGAATTTGATATTTGATCGGTTTACATTTGTGAATCATCCCAAGAGAGATATTATTTCAGTGAAAGAAGATAATGATATCAATAAACATGATGAAAATACTATATATGCTGATGAGAGAGTAAAAAAATTATTGGATGATGCCATAACTCCAGTATATCTAGAATGTACTAAAATGACAAAGTTGGAATTTTTAATGTAGTTATATCATGGGAAAACCCTGTATAGAATTTCTAACACCAATATTTATTATATTATTATATTTTTGAAGGAATTTATTCTTGATGGTAAAGATATTCCCTCAAATCATTATAAGGAATGGAAGTTAATTAACCATCTTGGTTTTAATACTAATAAAGTCCATGGTTGCCCGAAAGATTATAGTTTATTTTGGGAGAGAAAAACTGACCATAATGACTGTAAAAAATGTTGTACATATCGATGGAAGACAAATGTATATATAACACCATATCACATGGCACATAAAGTTATGTGGCACTTTCCATTGATTCCCAGACTTCAAAATATATTCATGTCTGCAGAAATCTTAACCAATATTTGATGGCATGATGCTGAGAGAATTAAAGTTAACGATGATTTGGTTCATCCTGCAGATGTATTAGCATGGAGTAAATTTGATGCACAAAATCCTGATTTTGTAGTTGAGGTGTGTAATTTCAGGTTTGGTCTATCCTATGATGGTTTTAATCCATTTTGTCAGATGCTTACTTCTCACATCATGTGTCCGGTTTTTATTCATTTTTTTAATCTTCCTCTGTGGATGCGTATGAAAAAATCTTTCAATTTCTTGATTATACTGATATCTTGACATTTTGATCCCAGTAATGATATAGATATATACTTTTATCCATTAATAAGAGAGCTGAGACAACTTTGGTATTCAGGTGTGTGGAAATTCGATGCTTCATCAAAGAATACGTTTCAGATGCATGCTACCCTTCTATGGACTATAAATTATTTCCCATATTATGCAATGATTTATGGGTGGAATACGAAGGGAAACATATCATTTACTATTTGTATAAACAATACATGATCGAGATGGATTAAATATCATCATATTTTCAATTTCATGAGACATCGATGATTCTTGCCAATGGATCATCAATAGAGGATGAATCATTATAGGTTTGACAATACCATTGAGACTGAACAACCACCTCAACATATGTTAGGAAGTGATGTGCTTAATGAATTGAAAGATTTCAGTTTTTCATTTGGTAAAGGTCAGTTGAAATATAAAAAGAGGAAAAATATTGAAATTGAATCCATTTATAATTGAAAAAAGAGAAGTATTTTTTTTGTGTTTACTTATTAGTTTACCAATTTGTTATGTCATTATTTAGACGTAATTCATATTGTGATAAATATATGTGAAATGTTTCTTTACATTCTTCTGAATATAAAGTGGAAGACCAAATATTACTTCTGATCTCGTCGAAACTTGTTGGATTGGGGTATTCGACCAGATTGGCATCCTGCGTGAATCGATGGAAACAAATGGAAAGTTCCTTGTGCTTATTATGTGATGACACTGTCAGAGAAAGATCAATTTTTAGTGGTATTAAATAATATCAAGGTTCCTTATGGATATTCTAGCAACATATCTAAACGAGTCCATAAAAGAGATGTGAAACTAAAATCAATAAAAACTCATGATTATCACATCCTTCTTCATGAATTGATTCCAATAGCGATTTGGAATTTTCTATCCAATAATGTAAGGGTGATAATGATTCATTTGTGCCATTTTTTTAGAAACCTTTGTGATAAAAGGTTATCCAAGTCAGTCTTGATAAAAATTCATCAGGAGGCACTATTAATTTTATGTGAGATGGAATAGATTTTTTCTCCATCCTTTTTCACTTACACGTTTCATTTAAAGGTTCATATTCCATCTAAAACACTTCTTGGGGGACCATTTTCTTTTCTATGTATGTATACTATTGAAATAAATATGTGTACAATGAAATCATATGTCTGAAACAAGAATTATCCTAAATGTTCAATTATGAGGGGTTATCTAGCTCAAGAATGTATGGATTTTTGTTCAATGCATATTTCTGATGTCACCACAAGACATAATCAGCCAATGAGAAATAAAGATGACCAATATATGGAAATTGATCCCTTGTTTCCATCTCTTCCCCAGTCAATAGGAATTTTTGGGTCTTATACATTGGCTACATTGAGCCTTGAAGAGTGGGAGATGACACATCGCACAGTCTTGTTTAACTATGGTTTGTTCAATGACTATATCAAGTAGCTAATTTGGATATTAATATGTTATATGATATTATAAAATTCCAAATATACCTTACACTTTTATTATCATTTTATATAGGAAACATAAACAAATTATAATTAGAGTTCACCGATCTTTTAATTTGAGAAGGAGAGAGTCTTTGCATGGAATAAAGTTTCCTTCTTGGTTGAAATCCAAGGTATTTCCATTAATTTAATTAGTTTAAAATATAGATATCCATTTAAATGTATTATTCATATATATTTCAGGTGTTGAGTTTACTAGTTGAATCCATTTATCAAAAATTAAGAGCTCTGGCTTTTGGTCCTAATTCTTTGGTTCGTGAATGCAAATAATTAATAATCAATGGGTATAGATTTGTAAAAATTTATCGAGCGGTGAAAATGAGAACACAATATGATGTCATTATGTTAACCACTACAATAGATTTTTATTCTAGTGTATTAGATATTCACCCTCAATATAAAGATGTTTATTATTATGGAATTGTTGAGAAAATATTTTTATTGGATTACTAATCTCAAGGTAGAGTCACAATGATGAAATGTAAATGGTTTGATTTAATGAGATGATAGGGAACATTTATTAATGACTATGGATTCATATTTATTTATATGAGTCAATTCCTACGTACCGATGAAGCATACATTTTGACATCAATGGATAATCAAGTGTTTTATGTGAAAGATCATCTAAGACCCAATTATGGTTTTTTAATTACTTAATGCCCAGATATATTTATCATGATGCTAGTGATGAAATTGCCACCATTGAAACCCCCATTGGGGTTGGAAATAATATTTCATTTGATGAATCAAATTTTCCCATTGTGAGAGTTGATGTGGAACCTGAAGTAGTGGTCTGTAATATATAGAAGCAACCATATATGTTCACTGTTCATTCAGCTTATATTTACATGAGTTTATCATGTTAGTATTACTGTAATTACATTAATTATGGTTTAATTTGAAATGATAGGTTTGTTTTTTGTATTTTATGGTGTCGTTTCATTAAATAATATTTATTTAAATGTACAAAACTTGGTTTAAATCTTGTTTTTAAAAAATGTTTAACTTGGTAATTTAATTTAAAAAAATATGTTAGTCATTTCCTTGTAATCATTTGTACAATTAGTAATTAAAATAAGTAAAATTTGTTCCTATCATGAATTACTTATATATGTAAGTTTTATGCATGATTTTTAAAAACTATTTCTAAAAATTGTACATTTCATTCTTATGTAGATTATACCAAATACTATAGAAGGTTGAAGGAATTGACTATTTGATCCTGATCGACCGGGTCATGAGCGTGTGTTGTCTCCTTCACTTCCATTAGTGAGTATAATAATTGTAATGTTTTTCTTCTTCATTACATATAATTTCATGTTAATACTCTTTATCATTTTTAGGGACATTCAGTTCTAACATATTTGACTCCTAATCCTATTAACATGGGTATGAGTGGGGATGTTCCTAGACCTAGACATAGCACATATCATACCCATTTCTACACTGACCCACCATCGGACAACCCTTCCACCACACCTTTCCATCATCTTCTTAAGTCTCTAGGGATGTTTTTATCCATGCTTCCATCATCATCTCATCTCCCCTCTTATTCACATTCCATGTATTTTCTCCATTCATGGATGATCCCACTGATGCCTCCATCATCTTATTTTCACCCTTCTTCCCATACGATGACTACACTACCTCCACATATGTTTCCACCTTTACTATATCTATATCTGATGATGTATCCCCCATCCTACTTCTCATATGCTGCCATGTCTACACTGCCTCCAATTTCTACCATCCAGCCAGCATCTCATGAGTCTGTTCCATTAGCTTCTACTCCAGTGCATGAAGGCTACCCATATCATGCACTGGAATAGAAACTTCCTGTAGAGTCTGTTGAGTTAGGATATCCCACAAATCCATCACAGTCTATCGAGTAGTCTGCAGATGGGTTTTTTGATTATATATGTTTCAAATTATATCACTTTATTTTTGTCGTGTAGTTTCGTTCCTTAATTATTATTTCCCCTATTTTTTTCTTATTAATTTGGATATTCTTATAGGTGACTTGGGAACACTAAGACTAAGGAAGTTTGGAATCACCAGACACAGCTAATGGTGGATTAAAATCAACAAAATCAGATGGTAGGTCCAAATACAATGCAGTGTAGAAGTTTTATGGCCACTTTGGCCATGTATCTTGAGATCAGTTCAATAGAACCAGTGTCATGGAGATGTATAAGTAAAGAGATCAAGGACAAATCATGTGAGAAAATATGGGTAAGAAAATTTTATAAAGTCATATCTATATTATTGGTGTATTTTAATGAAATAACATGTTCATTGCAGATTCAGTTTAACTTTCTCTTTAGAGAAGCTGCTAATAATGCAGGGTTGATGGATGTTTGGGAGTTTTGGCGCTCATACAAGCATGATTTGTATGTTGGTTTGAAGAGTAGGGTTGGTACTGACTTAGATAGGGTACCCATATTCCCCGATTGACCATAAAAGTCAATATAAAAAATGATTGCACATTAGAAGACTACTAAGTTTAAGTTAATCTCAATATTTAATGGTTTTTATATAAAATGTAATTCTAATTACTTGTATTGTATTTTTTAATAAGTGTCAGAGAAAAATAGAAATAATAAATATTCAATGAAATATTTTCACACATAGAGGTGCACTACAACGCCTGATCATGAAAAGAACTAGGTACTTTAACTGGGTATTGTGATGTTATATAGGATAATCAACTGAAAATATTATTGAATAGACATAGGAAATTTTTTTGAATTTCTCATATATGGTTATAATATAGATTTTTTCATTTCTCATTTTTAGGAAGCTGTATTGGTAATCAAAGGTCCTATACCTCATGCCAAATTATTTTTCTCTAGTAGAAAGAAAAAGGATGGATGTGAAGTAAATTCACATAAAGAAGATAAAATTGTAAGGTTTTTTATTTATATTTTAAATACTTATATAAAATTCATAATTTAATATGTTTATAATTTCAACAGTCTGCCTTGGAGTCCCTCGATGGTAAATAAGATGTAAAATTTGGGCCACATGATCATTTAAGTCATGTATTAGGTGAGGATCACCCAGAGAGAGTACAATGCCGACCAGTGAAAAATATCATCCCCTATAGTTATTGGTTGTCATCATAATCCTCTCCAGCCTCCCAGACCTCTGAGATAGAAATTTCTTATGCTGAAGCAGCTGAGGCAAAGAAAATAGATTTAGAGGAGCATGAAAGAAGTAAGATGATGACCAAGAATTTCATGAAATCTATAGAAGTTTTGAGCCAGTCTCTTCCATCATAGTTTGTTGCTAATTTTAAATCACATATGGAATCAATGATATCTTTAAATGATACGTCATATGATTCCAATGAGGGTCATAGTGACGATGAATGTGGCATCGACGAAGGGGGTGGAGATAGAGCTGTTGGTGGTGAGGATGTTGCTGATGCTGATGTTGGGGATGAGGCTACTCACAATGTTGCTACTGCTGATGATGGTGATGATGGACATGGACATGGGGATGGGGATGTTGGTGATGGGGGGATATTAATCCCCTCCATTTTTGACTTACCACAGAGACTTATGTATTTACTTTAAGAACTTGAATTTAATTGTCGTATGTATGAGAATGGTTAATTTATTTTCTTTTGAAATGTTCTGCATAATTTTTCGAATGCATTTTCATAAATATAACATAAAAATCCTTAGTAACCACTTCTATTTTGGTCTATATTGGATGTGACTATTTCTATTTTGTTCTGTATTGGATCTAACAACTAGAATACTAGTTTATTTTATCAAAATGCATCTTCAAGGAGGTGAATGAATTTTTTTCAGAAGATAAAGAGTTTAGAGTAGTAGTTGGTGAATTATAGTGATGCTATAAATGGTTGGTAGCCAGTTTTTGTGACTCATTGTTTAAATTTGAACAGTTTATCTCAACAAAAGTGGATGATTGTCTCCAAATTATTGCGTATTTGATGATAAACACTAAATTAATTAATGATATACATGAGGTTTATGTTGTAAAGGTTATATGGTTCATGGACCATTCTAAAGAACTAGGGGATAATGGTCTTCAATCGATGATATGATCTTTAGATCATCTTTCTGTGAATACTCTCGATCATTTTTTTTTACTTTGACTATCAAATTTTTTCATAAAACCTCAGTTCCATGATAAAAAAGATGATCAAACTGATTTGAAGACGATCGTACACTTTTCAACTTCTTGGTGATCTCTATCAAAAATTTGTTTAAATATAAATGATCTAAAAAACAATCATTTCAAGTTATAGATGTTAATCAATTTCCAACACTGAGGAGATGAAAAATTAGTCATTTATTTTGTATTAGGTTCTTTTTTAATCTCAATTGAGTAGTTAATGTTGTATTATACTAGATTTAATGTCATCTATGTATTTTAATGGATTGATGTGTTTTTCAATGCAACCAAATTTCATTTTTTATTTATTATTTGTGGAATTATAACCATGTTTATCTGTGATAAATTAGTTGGGTGTAATTACATATTCAAATCCTATTTTTTTTTAAAAATGAATGGTTTTAGAGGAATTACACTCTATGAACATTGACACGTGGAGAGGAATTACACTGGATAATAGGATTAGAAGATAAGTGACATGATTAATATATGTAGTGTGTTTGGGAGTGTTTGTGTTGTTTGTTATTACCTTTCTTCAATTTCATAGAACTGTTAAATAATGTAAAGATGATGATTTATGTCTGACTATTTCTGCATTTCAAATTTTAAATATTCTCTACACAGACCATGCCACATCTTGCAAACATTGGATGTTTTCCTTGGTTCTCATACCCGAGCTTGTAAAAAATAGTTAAAAAATATTTTTTTAATATGGAAAAGATACATCCTCGATAAGAAATTATCTTATAAACATCAATAAAACCATTTTTTCCATTGCTTTCATTTGGTTCTTCATTATCTGAAGATGATCACATTGAAATTATTCTTAAAGGATTATGAGATGATCACACAAATTATTTAGTGTCAATCACATTACATTTGGATGCCTATACTATTAAAGAAATTGAATAACTTTCCTTGCTCATGATGATAGAGTTGACCAACAAAGGAAGAAGTCTCGTAATATTGACATCACAACACATATGAATCAACTATCTGCTGGTTTTTCATGTTATCAGACATCACCTCAAATGACAACATGTTTTTTGTCATCCCAATATGGGGTTCTAGGTATTTATATAAACCACATCCTTGGTTATTTTATTCAAATACATGGTCAATTTATAGGAAAATATTATAAGAATAGACCACAATGCCATGTTTTCTCTAGATTAGGCTATATTGAGTGCCAGTGCTGCCATATGTTTGATAAAAATTTTGTAAATAAATTTTTATCAAGTTTTGGGACAAGAAAAGCTCCACCTACTTTGACAACAACACCCAAATTAGTTCATAATCCAAATAGGTATCCTAACTCAGTGCTTCATCACATATTACGAATACAATAGGTAATTATTATCAAAATATTGGACTTTATTATGGGTTTAACAAAAAGTATTCATGAGAGGTAGATCGTGTATTCAAATTGTGCATATTGGAAATATTATGGTATATTCTCCTTTCTCTGGTATGTTTTCTATTAACCTACTAATATCAATTTCCCTTGTTTGGATTATGTGTGGTATACTATCTACTCATAATTTCTATTTGTTTCCTAGTTATGTGTTCATGGATGTTCACTGTTGATTTTCTGTTGTAAGAGTTTCTTTATAATCATCAATAAAAGGGAAATACAATGATGCTTAATTAAAAAGTAATGAATCTTAATACGAACCAAACTATTTTAAGGTAGGTAGATGATTTTCTATCTTCTATGAACCAAGAGACAGATAATAGATAGGGAGAAGATTTATCCTAGATCATTGATTATTTGAATTCACATGTCTATGTAATGTTTTTTGAAGCAATGATTAGGATTTAGTGGAAGCTCTAATATAATTGTATTTTCTACAAAATATTCTAGGAACCTGGATGGAAACTAACCAATGGAGATTGGTGGCTTATCTGTTGATACCAAAGGTAATAGTAGTCTGAATTATTCATAATTATTTACTATATTATGGATTCAATGGAAAGTTGGCATTACCATTTGATGTTTTAATATTTATTTTTTTCTTGAAATGTATGACTCTATATTTTCACATTTTCACATTAATGCTCTTTTATTTTAAGATCAGAGAGTTGTATACCATTATTAATATTCATAGGCATTTTGACACCATTAGGGTGTTACTTATGGTCACCATATGAGGATTACATAAATCCCTAATATATATATATATATATATATAATTCCAAAAAATGTTACCTGAGGTATTTGAAACTTTTGAAACTTTAACTTCTTTTATTTTGTGAACTTGGTCTGACATTTTACTTAATATATTATTTGCAGAGACCCTCTTGTGATGAATGGATTTGATATTGGTATCTTAGAAGAGACATACTAGGTGCACCTTGATGGGATCCTTATATGTGGTGATGACACTACTCTGGAACCTCAGATCAGTTTTGATGTCCTGGTCTATCTCTCTCACTAGCCTATGGAATGAAAGATTTCAGAGTAGTAGCTCAATACACTTCTGGTACATCCTGATCTATCTCACAAGTTTCTATTACTACTGGATGTTCAAATAAAGTATATGAATTCTATTGACCTATATATTCTATCACATTTTATCATTAAATAAAACTCTATGTGACTTTACATAGCCTTCTATGACTTATCTATTGTTCTATCTGATTTTTTATTCAGATAGAATAGTGGGATCTCTCAAGGTTTTATCAAATGGCCTTTTGAGTGCCTCTTCCAGGGAATTGGTCATTCCTTTATGTGGTTCAATGAAGTAGTTTCTCCATCTCTCATATCCCTTAAAATTTTTAATTGATAACCTACATGCTTCTGTAAATAAACATTATAGTTTAGTTATATTTCCTTTATTGTCAATTTAAAATAAAAAATCACATTTCCCCTATTATTCTTCTTAGATCAATCAATTTTTAAAGATATCATGCTTTACTCTATTTATGGGTGTCTACTATTAAATCATTATAGTCCGCTCATCTTATAGTGTATTTCTCAAAAGTTAAACACCCCCATTAAAATTTCAGTATCTTTTTATAGTTTCCTTATCATCTAGCATCTTTATTTTCTCTACATTTGATTTCAATGGTCAATTTTCATTTAATTTCATACATGTATCTATATTTTATTTCATTTTTTACTTTTATTTGATTTCATATATCCCTTTTTCTTTAGACTAAAATTTACATTTTGGATTTTATTGATCAAAACAAGAAGGGATTGACCCTATCAAATTCCAGGGATACTACTACAACCAAGGTTGCAACATTAAAATAAGTAAGGTAAATGTTTAATATTTTCCATATATATTGTTGAAACTAGATTTTAACCCTCTATTCACTTGAATGTATTTCATGATTATGATTTCTATATTTTTCCATATTATCTATTCTGATAAGGTAATAATCTAGGTTATGAGCTTTGATTACCCAATTAGTGTATCTAAATGTTAATAGTTTATTACTTTTTACAGTTTCTGTATATTAATTTTATTATTAGTTTTATATTTATAATGAAATAAATAATTTTATCAATGTTCTACATTCTTAAAAAAATGAATTGATATTGAAAAATTGAAGGATTTTGTAAAACCTATAAGTAATTTTTTTCCTAACACTTACACATCATTTTTATTAAAACAAGAGGTATTGATTTTATTTGTTTGTTTACAATTCCTATGATTCAAGCATGGACCAATCATATTTTTTCTCATGTTCATCCTGGTATACAATTAACCAATTGATCCAAAACCATTTATGCTACCGCTCAAGTGAGGTACTAGTTCCAAGCCATAAATTCTGGTGGTTTTTTAGATTCATGATTGAGAATTGGTCATCCATGCTATTTGCCCATAATAGGGGTGTATAATGTAAGTGAGCACATGGTTCACTAAATAGGATATACCCAGTCCATTTCGCATGTTTTTTAGACACCACACTTAATTTTATTGTTCCTGACACATATCTATTATTTATCTATCATACATGGATTTTTTTGTACCCCGCTTCCATTTAACATGCATATACCCTAAGATTAAATATTTCATTTGAACAACCAACTCAATTATTTAAATCAAGGTATATAAGCACTAAAAATAGAAATTATTAGGAAAATTATAAAATAGTTATTCCATATTGATTTTATTTGATAATATAAATCCCTGAAATCTAAAAATATCAATCTCTCATATATGAAAATATCAATCCATCACATACAATTTACATGTGATTATCTATAGTTTGCGGATGGTGTTTCATTTGGATGTTTTTAATGATTCCATTTACTATTGGCACATATATTGGTATAATTTTTTTTCCATTATTTCAATTACAAATATTTCCTCTCTGATTTTAATCTGTATTAGATGTGAATGATGGTAGGAATTAGGAAGCAGGAAGGCAGGAAACAGTTGGAAGCATGAAGAAGCAAAAAGGCCGGTAGCTACTGCTTCCCAGGGGAATCACCTATACCCATGATTCATTAAACTGTGGGTATATTATATTTTATTAAAAATATATTCCCATGGTTTTTACAACCATGGGAATAGATATATTTTGGTAAAAATATATACTCATGGTTTAAGAAAACCGTGGGTATTATGTTATTCCCGTAATCACTAATACCCACAGTTCATTGAATTGTGGGTATTTTATATTTTGGTAAAAATATTTTCCCATGTTTTCACAACCTTGGGAATAGATATATACCCACAGTTTAAGTAAAATATGGGTATTATGAAATTTTCAGCGGCTATACCCATGGTTTTGTAAAAACTATGGGTATAGGGCAATCCCAATGCCTCGAGAGCCCATAGTTTCATGGGAAATACCCAAGGTTTGAAACTATGGGTATAAAGAAATTTTCCAGTATTGCATGGGCATTCATATTATCTTATCAGGTCCACTAGCATGTGCATAATCTCAACTAGTGCAAAAAGTGTACCTAGGATCCCACCTAACTACAAAAGGCTTCCTATGATGTATAAATATAGGTGAGTTTTATCAAACTATCATATACATACATATCAAAATATCTAACCAAAATCATGTTTGAAATATCACCTTTGAACTCCTACCTTAATCGCAAACCCTTTTGAGTCACAAAATACAAGATTAAGCCTCTTCCCCAGGAATACATCACAAACCACATACATAACACATAAATCACATTTTCAATTCATAAGAAAATACTTAAAAGGTGTTTTCCATTTCTATAAAATAAATAAATATGTCAAGCATACTTCAACGCTTAACGAAACACATTAAAGTACCAAATAGGCCTTTGAGTCAAGTTTTTTTATCAAACCATGCATCCAAGGTACCAAACATGATAAGATTTAAGAAATTCATTTGGAAATATCATTCGAAAAAAAAATTAAATTTTTTAAACCACAATAATTTTTAAATAAGATAAAAAAATGCTTAAATAAAGTAAGTCCATGTTAAAAACATAAGGAAAACATTTAAAATATATTACAATAACATATATAAGTTCTAGAACCATTTTTCATAGCATATAAATAATACTTATTTTAAAGAATAATTTTGAACATTCAAAAAATCAAGGAATTTGATTAAAGGCTCAAGCATCAGGAAGCAACCTTAAGACATGTTGCTTTTTTTATGATAAAAACTAGAATCCACACTTTATGCAACACACACAAGAATATATATATATATATATATATAAACCCCTAGCTTCATTTTCCATATGCTTCCCACAATGAGGGAATATGTACAAAGAGGGAATATATATATATATATATATATATATTCCTTACCCAAGCATATGTTTGTAGGTCACCCCCACAAATAAAAATCCAAACGCACTAGATAAAAAACCCTAGGAACTCAAAAACCAAAAAAACCTTAATTAATAATTGACCAAAGGTAAAAATAGGAACAAAATTTACCTGAAAATGATGGCTCGCCCAATGCCTTTGACATACATTGAAATAATCGACCTTAGAGATCTCTTCCGTCCAATCTCGGAATTGAGGTTAATTCATCTAGTTGGATTGTTATTAGTAAGATATCCATTAATTTTTGTCTATTATTATTTTAGTATGGTATTGTATATGATATATAGGTGCAAGATAATATACCATATTATAAGGTTATTCATCCGTTATTCAATTTTGTTCTGATTCGAGTTGAATTAGGAGCTGGTACTAGGCTAGATATCAAATACAAATCAAAAGTAGGTGTTCTTGTTTCTTTGGTTAAAATTAGAGTGGTTATATATACTCTATTGTTTCATGCACCCAATTCCCATAATGTATCCATTTCAATGAGTTTTAATTCTTGAATTAAATTGATTGGTATTTCCTATTAAATTATTGATACCCATCAATGGTTGGTTATAGGTTGGGAACCATGAAATTGGAACCACCCCTTTGGGTGTGTTATTTTATAACATGGAATATTTGATTTCATGTGAATTAAAACCTTTAGAGGGGTGTCCATTTTTTCCTTGACTTAGGATGTGAATTTTTAAATTAATTTTAAATAAAATCGATGAATTTTTCTATGAATTCAATTATGTATTTTGAAATTTCATATTGAAATGAATAAAGTAAGGGATGGGTTACCAAGACCCTAGGCCCTTTCCTTGAGTTTAATGTTGATCATGAATCATCCATTTTAATTTAAATTAACATGTGTGTTAAATTATGAGTATTTAATAGTTTCTAAGCATGCAATGTCAGTTATAATTCTTTTAGCCCATGTGATTAAATGAGAGGCGGTCCTTCAATGCTTGGAATGTGCCCTTAGCCACTTTTCGAGGTGAGGTTTGAATTGAATTCTTCTAGTTTTGACCATGGAAAGTAAAATGAAATCATTGAATGATTATATGCCTTGGGTGACACATGGATTCAATGATAAAGTCCATGGATGGAATCAATTGGATTAAAACATTCTTATGCATGAGTGACACTTGGAATCCCTAGAGGATAGCCAAGGACGGACTTTGAGGCTTGACTTATATAATGAGTGATACATGGATTCATATGAGAATGTCATGCACTGACTCAAATTCCACTGATCATATTTTCATGGGTGATACTTTGGCTCCCTTAGTGGACCACCAAGGATGGACTTCTTTGGAAGGGATGTTACACCACTCCTAGAGTGATACCTAGTTTATTAGGATCACCATGGATGGGCTTATAGGGTTTCAGATTATATTATACCTAGAGTGAGACTTGGATTCCAAAATAGGAATTCCAAGGATGGACTCATGTTCAGAATTGATTAAAGAATATAGTGAGTTATATGAAGCATTTTCTAAGTCAATGAAAAAATCATGGATTATGTATTTGTTTATACTTTATGGATGGATAGTTTAGGAAACCTTGATCATGTTATCATGGGGGACACAAGGATATGCATCGAATCTCATGAATTAATGTTTAAAAGAGAATGAATGGTTAATTGAACATACTTATAAATTACACAGCCCTAACTATTAAATTAGAGTCTTAACTTTTTAAGGAATTTGACTAAAATGAATGGAATATAAATGAGAAACCTGTCTTATTGGATGTTTACTTTTGAGTACTTCCTTTACTTGTTATATTTATCCCGCACACTATTGTTATATATATTTACTCACTTATTTTCATAGACCGTGGGTAGTTGCCTACTAGTATTTAATCTCGCACTCTATTTGTCCCACATTTGGGTACCCAAACAGACTATATGGTTGCTGTTATTGATAAGGGAATGTACGCTACTATAGGTTATTTATTTGCGAGTAGGGGAACATGGGATTGAGTTGTATCTCACGATGCTATTTGGACACTTTTGGTATTTTTTTTAATTTTGTTCCTTATGTTCAAAAACTACTATGTATACATCTTTTGGATTATTTATTAGAGACATATGACATGTATCATCATCATCACCATTGTATATGATTTTCCATTTGTATTTTTCTCTATTCCTACTATTATCTATTGTCTACATGATTTACTGCTCCTGTTACTTTATTGTTATTCTATTTCCATTATGATACACTCTGGTGATGAGGGCATAGTCTCCCCACTAACACAACTAGGCCCTCATTACTAGTCGACAACATCTGTTATTTGGAAAGATCCTCTTGGGGCCATGTGGAAAACCAGGTTCATGGCACTATTGAGTGGCATCCAAGTTTGGAACATTACAAAGTGGTATCAGAGGTGGTTATTTTCTAGTTTTGTTTATTTTTTGGAAAAAATATAAAGGGTTAAAAAGGAATGGGATTTAGTAATTAGTTATGCATAGGTGTAGCTAATCTATGTATATGAAAAATCCATATTCCCTCAAATGAAATTGTTATTTTCTGGATTTTGACTATTATAGTTGATTTGATTCCATCATTGTGTGATGTGTTTGAGTTTTGATGTTATTATTGATATTGTTATGGGTTATATTTTTTTGAAACCAGATGATACGAGGGTGTTCCATCTCATGAATCATATAGTCACTTGTTAAAATCACATTCCATTCAATAATCCATGCCATTTAGGGTGCATTAATTTTTGCATGTTGTTGTGATAGGTTTTGTGATACATATACCTGCTGTTGTGATAGGTATTTGGAATGGTTTAGGGTATGAATCAGGTGGATGCCACAATTTGGTTCATCAGGTGTATGGGATCTCATGGATTGGAATTTTGTGAACCATTTTATTCAACATATTTAAAATGAATATGAATTCAAATGAATTGGATACTAAAACTTATTTAAAGTAGAGAACATGACCCAGACCCAACCTTAGTGGTGATAAGAAGGTAGTATCTCTTTATTTTGTATGTTTTGTACATTTCATAGACCTGACTCATAGAGAATACAAAGGGGTTTTCTCTTATAGAGGTATAATTTTACCTATACTTTTGAAGTATCTATGATTTTTATGTAAAAACTATGATAATAATCTCAAACTGAGGCATGTGTTTGGAATTGTAGTGTCATTCCACCACCATGACCTCCAGTCATGCACCAAGAGGGTGGAGATGATCACACTATGGAGGTGGTGCTCTATGAGATATTAGTTTATCCTCAAATAGTTCTAGATATGGAACTAGTTTTTATACCAGACACAGGTGTTGAGGCATAGTTCCACAATTGGTTTTCTCACTTTATGTAGACCGTTAAGGGACCACTTTGATCTTCCCTGACTATGGTAGATTTGATGTGTGAGTTTCAGTAGTTAAATCTAACCCTATTTTTGGGGGATGGTGGACCATAGGTTGTGAAGTCATGGAAAGAGGCCATGATTTCTATCTTTGAGCATCTAAAGACAACTCTAGAGATGAGGGTCAATCATGATATGTATATGCTAATGATTCCACTGAAATATAGTGGGATGTTATCACTTAGATGGATCATCATTAACAGATGGCCTGGGGAATTTTAAAATAAAATCTTATGATTACTTCTATCCTGAGACATTAAAAGTTTATAAATATCAATATTCCATGAATCTTGAGTTTGGGGCACTATCAATTAAGTATTACTTGTCCCGTTTTACTAAGATTCAACATTTCATAGCTATTTTAATGGGTGAAAAGTTATTGAACTCTAGGGGATTTGAGGATGGTCTCAGGTATGACATTTGATTAGAGGTGAATGTATTTCAGTTTTCTATCATATATGGGATAGTGAATCAAGAACATATCACATAGCATAACCTGAGAGAGGTTGGAGGTGCGATCCAGGGTGGTTCGACATCTATATCTAGAAATATATTGATTGGTAGTAGAAAGTTTCATTTGGAGCTTCCACACGGTGATACCAGTAGCCAGAGAACACACTCAGGTATCCAAGTGAGGTGATACTAGTGTGGTAGGTTGGGACATATGATTCCATAGAGTTTGAGGGACCCAGTCAAGGGTAGATCTTGTGGTAAGATGGGCCATATACAGTTATTCTACAAAAAAATTCCACTAGTAGCTAGTGATAGAGGGTCTGCACTAACTCCACATTCAGGAGCAGGGAAAGAACTTCTCATCAGGTTTATAGCTTGAGTAAAACCGAACAATATGGCTAAGGTGGTGGTCGTGGTCATGGTAGTCAGACCCCATATTTACAAAGACAACGGGGTAGATCTACTTAGTTTAACCAAAAAGTATCACATGGTCGTGGTTTAGAATAGATATATGTAGTGCAATAGACCCTTGAGGAGTATGATATCAGACCTTCTACTATCAAAGGTACAATTATAATGTCATCTAATTGATCTTATTCTCTATTTGATATAGGGGAACACATAGCTTTATATATGTGACCATTGTGGAGAGCATTAGGCTAAATGTTCATACTTTTGATAGAATCATGATGTTTGACACTCTATTTGGGATTAGAACATAGGGTGTCCATTAGTGCCTGGAGTTCCCCTTGAGATTGGTGAGTTTCACTTCATATGGGACCTTCATTTCCTCGAGATGATTAGTTTTCACATCATTATTAAGATGTAATAGTTGGTTCCATATCATGATTTTATTGATTTCTATCACCACAAGGTGACCTTCACATCACCAGAGGGTGGACCATTTATTCACAAGGGTGAATGGGATGTCCTGGTGAGCCAAGATGGACCTGAGCATTGTGGTCTGGGCTGGATGATAGACTAGATTGTGATTTTATATTTGGATGATTAGGGAACATATCAGACTGATTTCCCTCCAGTGGTTGATCATTTTAGGTACATATTCCCAAATAAATATTCAGGATTACCTCTAATGAGATAGGTAGGATTCTCTATCGAGCTAATGTTAGGAGATGAACCTATATCCATTCCTCTTTATAGGATGGATACTACTGAGATAAAAGAGCTCAAAAGGTAACTTTAGAATTTAAATGAAAAGGGTTTTATCTGACCCAATACTTCTTTGTGGGGTTCATCAATCCATTTTGGGAAAAAAGGGGATGGTACCCTCAGGCTATGCATGGATTATCATAAATTTAACTAGTTAATGGTTAAGAAACGATATCCTCTAGCACAGATAGATGATCTCTTTGACCAGTTCTGAGGTGCCCAGGTTTTCTTGAAGAATGATTTGAGATCTGATTATCATCAGGTGCATGTTATACCATCCGACATACATTTCAAATCCTTTTATAACAGGTATATTCTATATGAGTATTTGGTTATTCTATTCAGTCTCATGAATGTTCCAGCGATCATTATGTATTTGATGAACTGAGTGTTCCATCCTTATTTTTATTTGTTTGTGGTGGTTTTCATGGATTATATCTTAGTGTATTCTCATAATCGACATGACCATGCCACACATCTTGAGATCATTTTGAATACACAGAGAGAGAATCAGCTATATTTTGTACTTACAAAGTGAATCTTTTGGATGGATCTGATTCACTTCTTATGTCACATTATCTTAGAGACCGGATTATTAGTAGACCCAGAGAAGGTCAGACCTGTACTTTCCTAGGAGCATCCCAAGAACGTCTATGAGGTATGAAGTTTCTTGGGGCTAGCTAGGTACTATTGGTGTTTTATAAAGGACTTATCATGCTTAGAATCACCACTTATAGGCTTTACTAAGAAGTGTGTGAAGTTTTTATGGTCAGATTCCAATAAGACATCCTTTTAAGAGCTAAAAGGTATATTGAATTCATTGTCGATACTAGTTTATTTCTACCATGAAGAATTTTCATTGTGTAATTGAATCATGAGGTATCGATCTTGGAGAATTTCTTACGTAGGAAGATAGAGTCATTGTGTACAGGTCTCAGCATTTGAGTCCACATGAGAGTAATTAACTGACACAATATTATGAGTTCACTATAGTTGTTCATGCATTGCATTTTTTGAGGTGTTACATAGTAGGAGAGTGTTTTTTGGTTTACACAGACCAAAAAACCTCATGTACAAATTTACACAATGTGATCTGAATCTGAGGTAGTGAAGGTGGGTTGAATAACTAAAGTCTTTCAACTTTAATCTTTCCTACATTCCTAGTAAAGGAAATACATTTGATGATACACTAATCATGAGAAATCAGATACATGGAGTTTAGCTGGATAGTAGAAAGTGGATGCTCATGAATTTGTTCTCAAGGATTCACTTAGAGGTGCATGATAATATAGAGTAGACTTATATATCATCCATAGCTATTACCTCTACCCTATAAGAAAGAGTTAGAATGAGGAAAATATCACATTCTAAGAGACTTTTCCTATAGAAGAGTTTATCAAGTGAGGAACCTCCTCCTAGTAGGATCGTAGACAATGATTAGATCCTACATGAACATGGTCACATATGTTTCTCAACAAAAATGCATGGGGATCTAATGTTAGACTTTCATGCTTAAGCTTGGGCAGTGTATCCTAGTGTCACCAAGATGTATCATGATTTACATCACTAGTACTGGTGTCTGGGTATGAAATGAGATGTACCTTGTTTTCTCATAATGTGTTCGACCTGTCAGTAGTTGAAGTTAGAACACTCGCGACCAACTGGAATTTTACAATGGTTACCCATCCCTGACTAGAAGTGGTTTTACATTGGGATGGATTTTGTGATATGTTTATCAAGGTCACCTCCAGGTAACAATTTTTTATGGGGTTTTGTTGACAGGATCTTGAAGGTCACTCATTTCTTGAGGATCAAGGAGACATTCTGTGTAGATGATCATGGGATTTTTTATATCTGGGAGATAGTATGACTTCACTAGGTCCCGAATACTATTATTTTAGAAAGGGATTCCTAGTTTACTTCCCAATTCTGGCAAGGTCTGCATAAGGTGTTAGGTACATAGGTTATTTTGAGCATAGCGTACCACCCCGAGATAGATGGTCAGTCAGAATGCACATTTCAGGTGCTTGAGGACTTATTGTGAGCTTGAGTCCTCTATTTAGGGGGCTCTTGGGATAGGAACATACCCCTGGTTGAATTTCCCTACAATAGTATCTTTTAGGATAATATTTAGATGGAACCTTATGATGCTTTGTATAGTAGGTCATGTCGATCACCCCTATATTGGTTAGAGGAAAAAGAGGCAACTGTACTTGGAACTCATCTTGTTTAGGTTACCATAGAGTAGGTTCAGTTAATTTGGATGTGGATGGATAATGTGCAATCTCATTATAAATCATACGCTGATTGCCACATATGGCCTATATATTTCAAGGTCAGGGATTGGGTTTTCTTACATGTCTCACCGAGGCTGGGATATATGATGATCAGGAGACTGGGTAATCTTTCAGTATAGTATGTTGGGTCATTCGATATTCTAGATATATTTGAGAGGGAAGCCTATCAATTGTAGTTACCTCATTAATACCAAGATAAGAATGATGTCTTCAATGTTTCTCACCTATGATGTTATTATTCAGACTAGTCTCATGCCTTTTAGCTTGAGGAGGTTGAGCTACTAGTATATGTGTACTTCAACGAGCATCCAATGTGGATTATGGATTATACCACAAAGGTTATATTAGGTAGGTATGTTTCTATAGCATGGGTGTTATTGTATCACAACCATGTACAAGATGAGACCTGGAGCATGAATATTATTTACAAGAATTATCACTGAATTTATTCTTAGATCATGCTTCAGCACCCTTGGAAGGGAATTTTGGGGAAAAATTGCTTTAAGGGGGAAGTTTGTAAGAACCAGGTTATTATTTTAGGTACATGTCCTATATTTTCAATCAATTCATAGTTTAAAAGCTTTAATATGTCCAAATATTAATAAAATTCGAGGGTATGTAGGTAAAGAGGGTGTTCGGGGCTTATTCAAAGCTCAAAACTAGCTTTTGGGGTTAAAAATTTCAGGATCATGGTTAGTGAAAACTGTGCAGGTAGGCGACATGATCTGACTAAACATGTATGTCTTGGGAAGAAAGCATGAGGAGTCTGCACGGTTTTAGGAAACCATGTGAGATGAGGTGAATTATCATTCAGGTTAGTTTTCAATTTTGGAAGTGGTATTCATAATAGTTTGAGAATGGTTAGTTAACCCCTGTAGACAAACCATGAAGATTCCCCTTCCCAATAGATACTTGTGCAAGCTGGCACATGGTTTTTCAAAATCATGTGATGCTCAATTTTGAGTGAAATTCCAATTTTCCCCTATTTCGACTATTAAATGAAACCTAATTCTCATTCTCCTTCTTCATAGTACCCCCCCCTCTTTGAACCATTTTGGTGACTATTCTAGGAATCAAGATATCTCTTCCATATGAGCTCAAAATAGAAGGTTGTTCATCTCTTTAGATCCATGTTGGTAAGATATCCATTACTTTTTATCTTTTCTTATTTTATTTTGGTAATAGTTGTGATGTTTAGGTGAAAGATAATATTCCCTATTATTATGTTCTTCATCTGTTATTCTGTTTTCTCCCAATCTGGGCCAAATTAGGAGATGATATTGGATGAGATATCAACTATGTATCTAAGGTATGTGCTCTCGTTCCTTTCATTAATAGTTGAGTAGTTATATATATGTTGTTTTGTCATATTTCCCAATTCTTGGAGTGTCACCCATTAAATGAGTTTTAATTATTGAATTAAATTGATAGGTATTTCATGTTCAATTAAATAGACTTGTTAATGGTCGGTTATAGGTTGAGAACCTTGAAACTAGAACCACCCCTTTGGGTGTATTGTCTAATCAAATGGCCACTTTCATAGAATGTGAATTTGAACTTTTAAGGCTATGACCTTTTTTAACTTGCCTTAGGATGAGAAATTTTAAATGAATTTTAAATAAAATTGATGATTATTTATGAATTGAATTATGAATTATGAATTGGATATTTAAATGAATAAATGAAGGGATGGGTGACTAAGACCCTAGTCCCTTTCCTTGAGTTTCATTTTGAGCATGAATTTCCCACTTTTAATTGAAATGACAATGTGAGTTAAATGATGTTTATTCCATGTAGTAGTTTTTATGCATGTAATTTTTGTTATAATGCTTTCATCCCATGTGAGTAAATAAGAGTAAATCATTTAAATCTTGGCTCATTCCCTTAGCCACATTTTTAGGGGAGGTTTGAATTGAATGCTCTTGGTTTTGACACTGGAATGTTAAATTAAACTGATTAAATGATATTGTTGAATACTTATATGACTTGGGTGACACATGTATTCAATGATGAATAAAATGGATGGACATAATTGGATTGAACAGTTCTTGTGCCTGAGTGATCCTTGGAATCCATAGAAGACATCCATGGATAGAATTTGAGGCTTGATTTATATGCTGAGTGATATATGGATTCATATGAGAATGTAAGGAATAGACTCAAAGGGAATTGATCATAATTCCATGGGTGATACTTTGGCTCCCTTAGAGGAACCCCAAGGATGGACTCGTTTGGAAGGGACGTTATACCATGCCTATAGTGATACCTAGGTATTGTGGATCGCCATGGATGGGCTCGTAGTCTGTCGATTTATATTATTCCTAGAGTGAGACTTAGATTCCAACTTAGGAATGTCAAGGATCGTCTCAGTTTCATAATTGATTAAACAATGAAGTGAGTTATATGATTTTTCTACCAAGACAAATCACAATCTTGGATTTGGTCTTTGTTTATAATTTATGGATGGCCTATTTAGGCATAATGGATCTTGTTATCACGGGGGATGCTTGGATGTGTGCTGAGTCTCGAGACTTAATGTTTAAATGAGAATGAATTCTTAATTGAACGTGCTTAAAAATGACATAGTATTGAAAATTAAATTAGAGTCTTACATTTTAAATGAATTTGATTAAAATGAATGGATTATAAATGATAACCTAGTCTTATAGGATGTTCACTTTTGAGTTCTTACTTTAATTTTTATATTTTCACTACAAACTATTTTTATATATATTCACTGACTGACTGGCATAGAACATTGGTGGTTTCCTACTAAGATTTAGTCACAAACCCTATTTGGGCCACCTTTCGGTACCCAAAAAACTATACAGTTGCAGTTATTGATAAGGGAAAGCACCCTATAACAGGGTCTTCATGATTTCTTGGGAGTATGGGATCAGGGACTGAGCTGAGGTTTGTGGTGCTAGATGGATACTTTTGGCCTTTTTTATGTTTGTTCGATGTGTTATACACATATTATGTATACATGTTTTGTCTTCTTTATTAGAGGCATATGACACATATCATCATCATTATCACCATTGTATATGATTATTCTTGGTATTGTTCTCTATTATCTACATGATTTATTAGTTTCTCTACTTTACTATTATTCTATTTTCACTGTGATACACTCTAGTGATTAGGGAATAGTATACCCACAGACACACCTAGACCCTCACTACTAGTTGGAAAACTATAGTGTTTTGGGAGATGTGATTGATTTCATGTGGACAACCATGCTCAGGGAACTATTTAGTGGAATCTGGGTATAGGACGTTACAGTAATGGTTGCTTCATCTGAATATCCAATACAGACCAACATTAGTTTGAAAATATGGTAAATTCCATTTTCTAAACTCAAATGTTGTTGTGGATTTATGATTTGAGGCTCTTTTTGGAAGTTATTTCACTTTTTCAAGAAAACTACACAAGAAACATATAAATAAATTTAATACTTTTAAAATATCAATTCTGACCTCATCGATCCAAGGAATCTCACACCATCTTAGAACATGTCTCTACAAATATTCTTTATTATATTTTCAATTATTAAATAGGAAAAATAGGGTCACTATAGTTATAATATCCTAATCCCCAAATAAAAAAGTGTATTATTACCTTACTCTTAAATCATATTCTATGTCAAAGGGTTATCTATTCCTTTGAAATTATGATCAACCATAACTTATCAATCCTCAAATTATCATAAAATATCTTAATCCTTATAGTTCTCTAAACTAATATCTGATGCCAACTATGATACCCCAGACCCACACTTCCAAATCTGGTGCAACAAACACATACATAACATACTAGATTTGGTAGAAACTATAAATTCTCAGACATAACTATCATATAATTACATGATCAAATCAAAATTTTCATTACATACATTTCCAATACCTTTTAGGTTTAGAGATTTATAGAATTAGAAAACAAATATAAACTAATAAATTCTATTTCATTCTCAAAAAATATATATTTTCTCATTATTTAATGAACTACTTAGTCCATAATAAGTCTTCAACATCTTCCACAAAATTCTTCACACAATATATGATGTAATGAATACAATGTGTCATTCTTTTATTAATGTCCTGGTGAAACTGAAACATAAAAATGGGTGAAATAAAATCCTTATAAATAAACAATTTTATAAATTAGGTAATAATGGAATAAACATGAAATAAATATTCAAGTAAGAATAAACAAAAAACATGAATACATAATCAACAGAAACTGAGAGAATTTTATATCCATGATATTAAATTAAAACATGTATATCAATAATATTGATCTCATGATGGTGGAATGAATAATGTTAGAAATAAAATTCATGGTTTCAAGGCCATCTTCTAAGACACTATCTTGTTATAGGAAGAGGTATTAACTAAAATAAAAGCGGTTTTGTCTCATGAGGCCTTTCAATGCATCAAGTGGATATATTATTTCGAGCAACACCTTTGATTTGATTAAGTCCATAAATTCACCATAAGAGTTAACAAGACCTATAATTCCATTCCCTGAGGAACCTATTATTGAATAAATTCATTGTTATTCATATAATAAAATATAAGGAATTTTAATACATAATCAACCTATATTAGTAATCAATAATCATTAGGAATATCAACACTTTTCCTCGTGTTAATTAAAGGGATAACATGATCATAACCCATCAAGAGAAATAAGGTGTATGGTCAAACATTACATTGTTAAATTAAAAATAATAATCTATATTAGAATAAAAATATTCAAAACTTTAATACATTTATCCATGTTAATAAAAAGGAATTAATTCTAGGTAAATGTCCTCCAATATGAATTTATAAATTGAGATGTCCATAGCGTATAGGGAAATGTGTATATGATTAATTAAATAATGTAATAACATGATAATTATCCATCCAATGAAAGAAATTTGATAGTTTAAAAATTACAAATCCCTACTAAAACAAAGGTAACAAAGTAGGGTGTTTACAAAAATGAAGAATACCCTCACAAAAAGAATTCTTTGAATGGTATTAGAGAAGAAGACATCAAGAATCGATTTTTTTGATATAATGAGTTAAATCCCCAAAATTTTAATATATATATATATATTTATTTGAGGATAAATCATGAAATATAAACCTAATTAGGGTTAATAATTTTGAAAATTATTTGGGAAATGAAAAAAACATAAAAATATGTTTTAGAATTTTTTTTTAACATTGATGTCAAAAAATTACATGTCACATTTAAAAGTATATTTGAATAGTTTATATGAAATCATTTAAATAATTTTACTCTTAAAAATAAACTCCAATAAAATATCTATAAAATATATATAAATTTTATCTTATTGAAATGAGGATAGGAATATACTACTTTTGAAAGTGAGTGGAGACCCCATTTTCATTTTTAAAATACCCTTATTTAAAAATATCATTATAAGAAGAGAAAAAAAAATACATTTTTATTAAAAATTTATATTCAAAAAAAGGTATATACAATAACATATAATAATTTTATAAGGTTTTATAACCTAATAATCAAAAAATAAAAGTTCAAGATAAAATAGTATAACTAAAATAAAAGATATTTGAGTTATCAATATCCCTTACGGGAAACATACTTGAGAAAGCATGAAGATTTTGAAAAGGATTTATGGGGTAAAAAATGTATATAATGGGAGAACACAAAATAATACTATTGAAAGGTAGAATTTACTAAAATTATATGTAATAATTTCAAGAGAATGATCACAACTCAATAAATGAAAGCTTAGTTTCCAAAAATCCTTACTACTAGGGAAACAACTAAATAAATAGACACTCGAAAAAGGGAACATCATTATCATAGTAAATATTATGAAATAAAAATAAGTATGATAAAAATATATACATCAATATTAAATAAACCATACAAATAATAAAGGTTTCATTAAATGTATTCAGTATCAAAGAAACGTAATTGATACTAAAAAACCCCTTACGACATTGGAAACATTCGAATCAAAACCCATAAAAGATAGGGAATATAATTGAACATAAAATATAATGATTAAAATATAAATCATGATATTATATATTAAATATTTAGTATATACACCATATAAATTAAATTATTGAAAAAATACCAAACATGTCTCAAATAGAGGAATTTGAGATGAAATCACATACCTCAGTTTTTATACATTTTAAACTTGCACAAAATGTACCAAATTATTAAATTAACTTAATTAAATACATACCTAAGAAGATTATTCATAAATATAAAAAATTTATACCCCTAATTTATAATAATTATTTATATATATTAGCTAGTTTTTACCTATTTCCAACACTATGTGTAAGTAATATTTATCATTTTAAACTAGTTTCACAAAAGTAATGTTGGTATATAACATTTTTTTCAAATTAAATAACTATTTGGTAATATAAGATAATATAATATAAATTAAAATACATTTTATATAGATATAACTTCATTTCATTTCATTTTTTATTATGGGTCCTTAATATCAAATCAATGATGATTGTGTTTCAATGATTCTTAATAAATGAATGGTGTTTTCCTAATTAATGACTTAAATGTTGATACATCCTTACCAAAAAGAAAAAAACATTCTTAACATATTTATATCATGTTATAACAGTAAATATTTTCTCATATTTATATATTAAATAAATTTATGTTATTGTTGAAGTATGTGGTTAAACTGGCCAAAACATGAACCTTACATGATTAATGGATGATTATAAGATGGTTTAATTGAAATGTCATTATAAAATAAGAAAAATGATCTTATTTAGTGTTTTTTAGTGTTAAATATAATAATTTTAAATAAATAAATATAGAATATAATTTATATAATGTTTTTACTTAGAAAAAAAGACATCATTTTCCTCTTGGTTCTCTTGTTTTAAATAACTGAATTAATGACAATTGTTTATTGATCATATAATCAATACATTCTTAAATTTTTCATACCATAACCATAATTATTTCATAAAAATAATATTTACTTATTAAACCATTATAATAATGATTAATTATGGGTGGTGATAGAAATTTCATTTCATTTCTTTTGGTGGTAGTAGTCTTCATGTACGCACAAACGCCAATTTCATTTTTTTTAAATGGTGGGAATAGAATAATATACAATGATGAAACCATTAATATAGTAAAATTAAAATATACAAATGATACTAAAATCATTATAATAGTATTTATAGAATAAATTTTAAATAATATAATTAAGAAGAAAATCTAAGTAGTTGATAATACTCACTTCAAGTACTTGAATTTTCCTTGGAAATCCTCTTAGAAACAGAATCCTTATACAATCAAATGTCGACAAGAATATTCTTAACATGGTATAGGGTTATAGGAGGATAAATTTGGAATATTTTCATGGATAAATTTTAAGGTAATGGTATCTTTTAAGTATAGTAAGTGTTTCCTTTTTATAAGTGAAGAGAAGAGAACTTTTGGAAGAACCTTTAACATTTTCAACAATATGATGTTACTATTCCAAGTCCAACAGCTCAAAAATGAAAAAAAAGATGAGGGTATAGTTATTTTGGGTGAAAAATAAACTCAACCACTTATTTTTTAGAAAAAAAATTATTTAATTCTTTTTATTTTAAATTTTGACATAATTTAATTTTACCTTAGTAATTAATTTCTAGCCTTAGAAAATAATATTAATGAAAAATAAACAATAACCCATTTATCTAATTTGAACCTTATGATTATAAATGTTTTAAATTATTTTATAAAATAAAATTTATAGGGTCTTGAAATGTTTATTTTAATATTATCACACATAACACATCAAAATGGTTTTTAGAAAAAAAGTGTTTTTTAATCATGCAAAAAATGTGTAAATAATAGTTATTAAAATTATTAATTACCATGACATATTTGACTTATTTTAAATAAAATATAATTTATGATTCTTTTATGGTAATCAATAAATGAATCTCACTTTAAAAATATATCATTCAATAAAAGACTAAAGCAATTTTTTATTAAACTATCATTATAAATTTAGTTTTATAAATGATGGATATAGGATTTATAATCTCAAATAATATATTAAAATGAATAATTTTATTCCTTAAATACATATTTTATTACTTAATGGTTTTTTAAACATCAAGTCTATGATTCTATATTTATAAATCATAAAAAAATAATTTTGTCTAAAACCATATTTTTCTACTAAAAACCAATCATTTTTGAAAACCCCAAATCTCTACTTAAGATAATATTTTTATTCTAAATCCAAAAATTATTTCCTTATTTTCAATTTCATATTCTAAAGTTTATATATTCATTTTTTTAATAAAATAATAAGATATAATTTAAATCAATTTTTTTTAGAAAATGAAATTTTCCAATTTTAACTATTATTATTCTTATTTCATATCATTTTCCAACTAAATTGGTTTTAACCAATTATTAATATAAAACATAATTTATCATTATTAATCATATTTTTATTGAAATATAAATTCATATCACATAAAAAGGATATTTTTATAAAAATAATTCTCTAAAAAATAGATGATCTTATTAGTCATTTTAGGTAAAATAATTGATTTTAATTTATATTAAAAGTATTATTAATTTAATTTATACATATATTAAATAAATAATTTACTCTTATCAATTCATTCTAATTCAACTTCTAGGTTTTAATGACCATACTTAAACATTTATATTTTATCTAAATATATCATGTTTTAGTTTAGTTTAGTGTTGCATGCAGTGCAAGCTATAGAACACATTTAAATCATTTAAAGAAATTAATATAGTAAAATCTTAGAGTGTTATATTATTTATTTCTCATATATGAATAAAATCTATATGGTGATGTATATATGGGATGCATTGGTGGTTCCCCATTGAGTTCGATGCTTTCAAAATGCACAGACACCCTGGTGCATGTGCAAACCTTATATTTGGATTTTATGTGATGGTTAGTTTGATGGATCTAATTGGAGTAGCTGGATGGGGTTTTGGTATAATGGTCCAAATAGGGACGTATGTTTTATACTTATGTATCTAGTGTATTTTTTATACTTTTTATTGTATATTTGATCATCCTTATGAGTGATTCTTGTGTATGTATGTGCAATATGAGCATCATTAATGTTATAACATATTGTTGTTTATTTTTTATTGATTGATGGTATTTATATATAAATCATTGTTCATGATTTGATGTTATATGATTATTATTTTAGTTACCAATTATTATATTCTGTGGTACCAAGAGCTTACTCTCCCCAACAATGGTTAAATACTCTCACTACTATTTAGTAGTCTATAGAATTTAGGGAGAGATGCATGGGGACCTATGGCACTTCGTCTAGGCTATTATTTTGGTGATTTTATCATTGGAATTAAAAAATGGAACCACATAATTATTATGGTTGTTTTACTCTTTAAGATATGGTTGTTTTATTTAGATTGTTTCTAAATATTGGGACTGATCTTATGCTTCAGAGTAGCTAACCCATGTATAATAGAAATTTAATTTACCAGGGACGATATTTTTGTTAATTTTTTCATTGTTAGGTTTAAGGTGTTTACTTAAGAATAATGATTTAGTGTGTGTTATGTTTTTAATTTTACTCTTGGGAAAGGGTGGTAAGTGAGGCATGTGTCCATGCATCTTTCTTAAGCATTTAGGTATCCTAAAAAAGTTCCTCACTACTTATATATGAAAAATTGTTTTCAAAAAGAGGAAATGGTTTTATAAAACTATTAAAATTGATATTTTTTGATAAATTATATGAAAATTTGGATCCAATTATATAAATCTTTAATAATAATTAATCTATTTCTTTCTAAATAACATATTCATGGCCCCTTAATTAATTTAGACTATTATGATGATTTTTGAATGATGTTTTTCAGTATTATTATCCTCATGGTTATGATCATGGTATATAAAAACTATATATTGGGTAGTAATGAGATATAATATTCCTTGTTTTGGGATTATGTTAGAGTTCTTGGGTTTGTTTTATTTTATTGTGAGAGATTTTATTTGATGAGAGGCCCTTAAGTGGGTTGATAAGGTTAACATAGTTTCCTTGAGATATCGATATGTGCTACTTGATGAGGTGAGTTGTTTTAGTGAATGGGTAAGGTTGGTTTTTACACCTTCTCAAGAAGTTAGTTGGGGTTGGATGGCTTGGGTTGGTTTCAACATCCCAAGATTTCAGTATATATTTTTTCCTGTAAATAATAACGGGTTTGATACCATTGTTCAATTTCTCTAAAATGAAGGTCGAGATGCATTAGTAAATTAAATTAAATATATTTAAAATATCACTATAAAAACATTTAATATATCTATATATGATATAAAAAATAAAATTTATTTAAATTATAAAATGTTTATAAAATAATAATAGAAACACATAATGTTTAAAAAGGCCATTTTTTAAATAAAATTATTTTATTAATATATTTTTTTATTTTAAAAATTATATATTTAATTTCAATAAATTGAATTAGTTAAAATTAAATTTATTTTAAAATTTATAATATCAAAATTTACTTAGTATAAATTTTTATCATTTTTTAAAAATAACATTTTTTAGTCAAAGATGTGGTTTTTACAAAAGGTATAATTTTTTGAATTTATCAATATATAAAAATGATATGAAAGGTAAAACCATTTAATTTATTAGATATTAAATTAATTAATAAAATTATTCATTTTAAATTTATATTCAAACTTAGAAAACACATGGCCAACATTTTTAGAATTAAAGTAAAAGGCTACTTTGACAAAGAAAATGATTTTAGGTCTTATCTTTTAATTAATTAATATTTTTATAAAATTGTGTTATGGATTGATTTTAATATAAAATAACCATAATTTTATTTATAATAAATAAATTTAGTTCATAAAAATTATCGACATTAATAATTTCAACTAACACATAAATATTATACTGAAAAAAATAATTATCTCAAAAGGTGTTTTTAAACATTAAGCACATTTATTTTAAAGTAAACTTTTCATAAAAATTGTAATTTTTAATTTTTAAAATTAATATCATATATAGGATTATAATGCTCAAATTAATTGGTAATAAAAATATTAATAAATAACATTTTAATAAATTAAAATGGGTGAAAGTAAAAGTTACCTTAAAAAAGTACACTTAGGTAAAGTGAAAAGTGAAAGTACAAAATAATAAATCACAAAACAATTTGTCCCTGAAATGATTTTATGGGAAAATTTTCATCTATATCACATACCATATAGTTACACAAGATTGACATACATGGATATTACATCATTTTGGATAAATATTCTTCACATTACAAAATTGCATGCATGAGGACCATAATAGTTTAGTGTCTTTGGAAACATGGAACGCAATCTACTATTATGGTAAAAGATATTCAATGTTTAACATTAAGATCTACCCATTTTGTACTCCTATTTAAATCTTTTATTCATCACCTTGGGAAAGGAAATGTAAGAAAGGGTGTGATCGGATTCTCAGTAAGGGTAAATAAAGGAGATGCATAATCATAACATGAACATTAGAGTATAAGAACACTAGAATAAAATTTGAAGATCATATCTATCATATCAAAGAACATACACATGAGTCACTGAATGAATATTCTCAGGACATAAGGAATGAATTATAAGGGAATCAAGAGAATAATCCATGAAATAATAATATAGGAATAATACATAGAATTGGGGCAGACACATAAATATATAAAATCCTTACCTATAAGCTAAGGCACATTTCCAAAACTTATCAAGGAACTTCATGGGGATACACCTAATGAGTGGGACACACCACAATCCCTAGTTGCATCCCTTTCTTTATAGTCAAATGGGTTCACTCCCTAGACCATCTTAGTAGTCATTCTTCACTCCCAATACCATCTTAGTACTCACATTTCACTCTCAAGACCATCTTAATAGTCAAGGTTCACTCCCAAGACAATCTTATCAGAAAAAATCATTTACTAAACCGAGTTCACACCCTATTCCATCCATATACATCTCATGAGATATAAATATTTACCCAATACATTGGATATTTATATAGTACCCAATTATCACATAATTAAGTCATACATATTTGTTCCAGGATATCATAAACATTCATCACATCGTAACCCATGAACTGAAATGGGTATATAAACATATCACCATATCATAACTTGTAAAAAAGAGAAAAGTTTCATAATCATTTCATCAAATAATGACTAATGAAAAAAATATATTTTCATATGAATATAACATTTTTAATATAAATAGGTTTCATATTAATGTATCCCATAAAATAGAAAGGGGTTTCAAAAGAATATAACTCAGGAAATAGAAACAGGTTATAAACATAATTCTATAAAAACATAAACCATTAAAATAAAGAATATGAATGGTACCCTTGGATAATATCCCCACTCAGGCATGATTAAAACCAATATATTTCATTTTATATGGAAATGAATTTTGAGTTATCTTTTAAAAAAATTGATAAAAATAACATTTCTTTGAAAAACATTTCGAAAATCATTTTCTTTGAAAATAAAATTTTGAAAACATATAAAGGATGATTTCAAAATAATTTAAAACTCTTCTAGAACATAAAAAAACTATTGAAACCCTTTTCCTTTTAAAATATCTTTGAAAAGATATAATATTATATTCTAAATCATTTAAAAAAAATTCATTGAAAATAACCTTGAAAACATATAAAAGAAGGTTGAAAAAATTTTAAAAACACATTATTTGAAAATATCATTGAAAACTTATATTGGAAGATTGAATTTTTTTTAAAACCATTTCTTTGAAAATATATTTGAAAATTGATAAAGTATTCATAAAAGAATTTTGAAAACATTTTTGGGGAAAATATCTTTAAAATATTATAAAGGATGCTTGAAAACATTTTAAAAACCATTTCCTTGAATATATCATGGAAAAATTATAAAGGAAGATTAAAAAACTTTTGAACATATTTTTAAAACATAAAAAACTTTTAAAATACTTTTCCTTGAAAATTTTCTTAAAATATAGATTTAAAAAAATTTAAATAATTTTTAGGAAACATGGTTTTTGAATAAAATAGGTTTCCCACCGAAGATAGAAATAAAGTAAGATTTTATTCATAAAATATTCTTTATTATCTTTTGTACCAATGAGTGGGAAAATGGTACTGTTACATTAAGATATCAATAATAACTATAGGAGAAAAAAATTCATAATAATTCTTGAGATATGGATCTTAAGAGTTCATCAATTGAAGTATAATCATAAACAATCTCAATAACTGATGAGATTATAGAAATAAAATCTTACCACCTTATAAACATTCAATACTAATCCCCATGAAATAATAACATTACGTGGTGCTTAAAATATCATTAAATGAATTTTATAAATTATATAAAAATTAAAATGTTAGTATATACACCTCTTAAAACAACATAGCTACATAACAAAACATGTGTCTCAAAGAAGAAAAATTGAGACAAAATTATCTTACAAATTTAGTAAAATTTGAACCATAAAAACCCATAAAATAGAGATGAAAAAATAGATATTTAAATAACTATAAATTTAATTATTTGGGTCATTTAATAAATTCAATGGCAGTTTATACACCCCACAAAATAAACGAGTGGTGAATAAGGCATAAGTCTCATAGAAATAAAAGTGAGACTAGAAATCCCCTTACTAAATGAGTAACTATTAATTCATGAGATCCGTGAAATAATAAAATCAATTGAAAAATTTAATATCATTAAATAAATTAAATTCATGATATAAAATTTCATTGTGAAGTATATACACTACAGAATAAGAATAAGTGGTGAATATAGCTTATATCGCACAGAAATAATAGTTAGATGGGAAAACCATTACCTTAAGCCTTGACTTTCTTTGTACACATTCAATACTCTAGTATGATAAATATAATTTTATTGTAAATATAACACATAAAAATATTCATAAATATCATACCATATATTATTTTATTATGAATTTATTTTTCCCATTTATTAACAATTAATGGTTAACATTACGTTTCAGGTAATGGCCGCTTTGTTTTTTGTATATGTTTTGAATTTTTTTATCTTTTGTATTTTATCTATTTAAGGGACCAGATCCACATGGATCGACCCTTTGTGTGTTTTCAAAGACCGAGGTCCACGAAGAAGGCTCGGTAGAAGTATGGAGGATTTCGTTAGTGAGAAGCTGGAAACATGGGGTACACGACGTGACCAAGGGTTACACGACATGTACCATTTGGGTTTCAGAGAAAAAAAGTGTTGAGGCAAGACGTTTCTCTATGGAACCCGACCTCAAGGTAGTACACAATGTGAATTGGAAGTACACGTCATGTACTGACCCACCGCTGTATGTTTTAAAGTCATAACAACCACTTGAGTCTTTCCAACCCTATGGCCAAGGCTCCCCTTTCCCTCATCCCAAGCGACCCAGTAGACCCCTCCATGGAATTTAGAGATCGCTTCATCTTGGATCAATATCTTGCTTCCTTCTTTGATCCTTATTCAATACGTCTTCAATCCGAGGTAAGATCTACCTCCATTCTTTGGTTTTCTTCGATCTGTCTTCTCCCATTTCACTTTTCCATGTTATGGTGTTTGATATCCATGGTTATAAGGGAGTTTCTTTTGGTTGTTGTTGATGTAGTTGTCCTGTGACATCCTTGGGTGGATGTATTTGTTGTAGTGAAGGTGATCGTGATCCATTGATTTGATCCATTCTCGAGCGAAGAACATCATAAACCTTTTGACGTAGGGGATTCGTTGCTTCTCTATTCTTTTATTTGAAACTATGGAGTTAGCATGTTTTATCACTTTTGATTGCAATGAAATTAACCTAAATACTTGAACCAAATTTAAAGAATTGGTTCGATCACATGTTGTTGCTTTTCACCTTGATACTGGTTTGCCTCTTGATTTTCGTGATAGTGTAATAATTATTCTTTGCTTGCTAGCATGTTGTTATTGATGAAATTTGTAAATAACATAAATCGGGATTCATTATAATCATTTTTTAAAGACAAAGAATCATGTAAATGAATCTTGTGGTTGTTGTAATTTGATGTTAATCAAACTAATGTAGTACGCATGTTTAATTATTTGTGATAGATTACTATTTTGGTTTCACATAGTTGGAACCTACTAATAATAAATTGGTTAATTTTATATGGATTAAAGAACTGGTTGTTTGATAAAAGATAGTTCCTCATAGGGTTATGATTTACACTCTTGATTGTAAAGGACAAGAGCCTTATGCTTGGAGATCTGAGAGATCATTGTGTTTGAAGGTTGGATGCCTTGTTTAAGGTCCAAGAACCTAGTTGATATGATGTTTTTTTCTTACTTTTTGTGATGTGATGTGAGCCTATATGGATGTTGTGAAATGTGGGGGTAGGGAGGCCCATTGGTTGTGGTAGAATTTGATGCCTAGAGTGGAGAGATTCATCAGTTTATGCATGTGGGTGTCAAGGAGGACATCAGAGATGATGAAACAGGTTGGATGTAAATGTTGGATTCTTGCTGAATCTTGTTCTTTGTTATCTTATTTACTTTCCCAACTACTCAAGGAAGCTGGTATTTTTTTTCCTCCTTCAAAAAGGGGCAAATATGCGTGAGGCATTCCATGTGCTTTCCATGTTTAGCTTCATGAGGTAGGATGGGTCTACACTCATTCTATAGGTGGTAATGACTCGACAGGTAGTTCACCTACTCACCGTGTTGAGCCCCTTATATTTGGTAGCATAAAATATTTCTATAGAATTCTTATGAATATGGGAAAGTGATAATTCTATTAATAAATGATTGAATAAATGACATTAACCCATAGGGTTTGAGCTTGATTTGATGCAATGTTGAGGTAATATTTCTGAGAAGTTGTGGACTTGGTTATGCCTAGAGGGAATGAAACTTTGGGTGTGATGATAATGAAATATAATTTGTTGATGATGGTTAATTATTTTTTAAAGATTTAATTAACGTAAAGTGAAACTTATAAAAAGGAGAATGACATAATGTAATAAATATCTTTAAGTGGTTTTGTGCTTATAGGATATTTAGTCTTAGCAGTGGCACCCAGAAGTCCAAGATATGATATCTACAGTTGAGTATAATACACGGTTATTCCTATAGTGTGGTTGTGAGATATAGTAAATTATATAATTTGTGTGTTTCTATATGCTACTCCTCCCCTTTAGTTAGGGAAACTGACATAATGGGAATTCTGAGCCATATGGGGGTGTTTTCCCCCATATTCTGGTGGGAGGATGGATGGATGACTACCCCCTCTGGCCCCACTCTCTTCTATTATTAGTTACTTGTCCTGGTAGGCTCATTGGTTAGTTCCCCCCAATATGTGGGTAGAGGGCTATAATGTCTTTTGGTTATTCACAAACATATATTTTGGATATAGTTTCCTATGGACTACTATAGGTGTAACATGTATAGGCTGTGATGGATTGAGGATCCTTACTCGGTGTATGGGCTGTAATGGCTTGAGGTATAATGCCCAACATATGATACACATTATGCGAGCTATGGTGGCTCCCATAAACTACCTAGTTTCTTTGGGTGAGTGGACGCGATGGTTGTGTTGCATGAGGTGCATGTTGTGGTGCTTCACCCAGGTGTCTGTGGGAAAGCCTTTTTGGAGAGAGATGGATTAAGATTTGCGACATTGGGGAAAAGAGACAAAATAGTGGGAAAGTCATAGTTGGGTACCCTTGATATTCTTTATTATATTATATACTCTTTTATATGCTGCTTGGTGAGAGTAGCCATGTTGAGGCTTAGAAATTAGTATACCTTCTTAGGTGACGAGTTAGTTTCACTTGTTGTTCAATATGCTTTAGCATGATTTCTTTAATTTTTCATGAGAGGCTCCGAGGAGGATCCTTCTAAGTATACCGTAGTACTCATCCTATGTATATATAAACTATTTTTCAGGACACTTGAAGTAGGTTGGAAGATCATGCTATTTACTACTAGCTTGGAGTTGCAAGAGCTGTGTGGTCTTTATGGTTGCTATTGTTTTCACTTTACTTTGGTACTTTTAGTTTTCCCTTTTAGTTGTAGTAGTTCTTGTATGGAATTAAATTTGTGTACTTGGGATTTAATTTATATTACATTCTGGCTTGAAATTAGTCGGTGTCTGCCTTATCTCTCTCTTTTTCATGTGTTCTCTCAGAGTTTAATGCCTCTCATTTGTGTGTTTAATATACCCTCGGTGCTAGTCGCCAACCCAGGGCCTATAGGAGGTGGGACTCTAGGGTCACTATCTCCCTTCTCATATTGCTGGCCCAATAGGGGTACACCTTGTGTGGATGGGGTAGTGATGAAGTGGTATTAGAGGCTCTAGTTGAGGGGTATGATGGAGTTTGGTGTTAGGAATAAGTGAGGCTGTATGGGTTTTGTAGGGAAACGGTGTAAGTTAAGTTTGGAAGGTGATGTAAACACTGGAGACTAGCTGAGACACAGGCGTTTAGTGCCCCCAGTGATCTGATGCAGAACCCTATATGTTTACAATGGCTACTAAACGAGGTGATACTTGTTGCAGTGTAGAAACATTCGAAAGGATCGTGAATCATTTTTATTTGTGCTTGTGTTTGAATGGGTAAAACATAGTAAGGGTTAACCTAAAATGAATAAAATAAAAAAAATTAATTAATTAATACTTAGTCTTCTATATTCCAGGTTTAGAAGCTCTAACTGTTTGTTATTTTGCAGGTATGTCTCCAGGTCGATGTCCACGTTAGGTTCGAGAAAAAGTTGTACAACCGGCTATTCCAGTAGATCGCCATAGGGTAAAGTTTGACGATGATGACACTTATAGGATTAAACTCTTCCAGTTTAAGTTCTAGAGTCTATAGTAGTATAAGGGCTCCGTTTCAGATGCAGTCATGAAAGAAAGGTTGAAGGATGTTGAGATAAACTCCAGTTAGATCCGTTCTCGGAATAAGCATTAGGTGTCTTTGGTTGTGATGATGCTATGTGGAGCAAATAGGTAGTGGTGGTTCTTGTTCCTTGAGGATCGTAAGGATTCAACGATCTCGTGGGAAGAATTCTAAAACAAGTTCAAAGTCGAGTTTCTTTCTTCGACCGGGACGACGTCCAGTTTCCAGGAGATTCTTACCCTTCGACAGGGAGCTCCAGTGTGCAAGAGTTTGTAATCTATTTCATGAACCTTTTATGATATTCTCCAGACATATTTTTAGGTGAGAAGGCCAGGGTGTGTCATTTTGAGGTGGCTTTGGGGTCATATTCATGCTTTAGTGTTTCTAGCGCTAGGCGAGCCAGATGTCGTTCGAGGTACCCTTTGCTTGTTTTCTACTTGGGTGTGTGCCTTGTTCGATTCAGGAGTGATGCACTCCTTCATATCACCTACCCTTGTCCATGCTTTGGGACTTTAGGTAGAGATTATTTCATTTCCCTTGGCGTTGACTATGCAAATTAGAGGTCAAGTTGAATTGTATGAAGTATGTAGAGATTGTGAGCTAGTTCTTGGGCAGCACCACTCTTGGGGATATTTCATATGTTTACATATACAACCATATAATGTCATCCTCATCATGGATTTTTTGTATTCAATTTAGGCTATCGTTTATTTCTTTAGGAGGTAGGTGGTGTTCTTCGATGCAGATGGAGAGACAACATTGTTTATTGGAAAGCGAGACCCTTAGATGGGCCAGAGGCATGTTCCATCCTTAACATACTTGATGGATGATCTAATGATGAGTTCTTCATAGGTTCATCAATTTATGTTTCCCAGGGTCGTAGAAGAGTACTATAATGTCTTCTTATAAGATGTTGTAGAATTATCCCCTTGATGAGAGATCGAGTTTGGGATCGAGCTATAGCTATGAGAATCTCCTATCTCTATGTCTTCGTATAGAATTTTCCCTTCAAAGTTATGGGAGATGAATATTAACCTTGATGTTTGGTTATAATTTGGTTTTGTTCGGCTGAGTGTGTCGCTGTGGGGTGAACTAGTTTTGTTCATAAAGAAGGCTAATGGGATTTTGCGTTTGGGTATCAATTATCATCGCTTAAACAAAGGTACAGTGAAGAATCTATATCCTCTTCTACATATTGATGATATATTCGATCAATAGAAGGGTGAAATATGGTTCTCAAATATTGACTTGTGGTCAGGATATCATCAGATGCGTGTGACGGATGAGAATATCCCAAAGACTACTTTTTTTTGTCATTATTGTCATTAAAAGTTCATGGTAATGTCGTTCGGTGTGATGAATGATCTAGTTGTGTTCATGGGATGGATGAATTTTGTGTTCCACGAGTTCCTAGATAATTTCATGGTGGTTTTCATTGATGACATCCTTGTGCACTCCACATATGAGGAGGAGCATGCAAAGCATCTATATGCAATTTTTTGAGTTCTTCATCAATAAAAGTTATTTGGGAAGCTTTCGAAGTGTGAGTTTTGGGATCGAGAAGTTTGTTTCTTGGGAAATATGGTGTCCCATTAGGGATTAATTGTGTAGCAGTCAAAGATAGAAGTAGTTGTGTCTAGGGCATCCCCCAAGACAGTGGCAGAGGTGCAAAGTTTACTAGGTATCACAGGCTACTACAGGATGCATGTAGCCAATTTCTCTCAAGCTGGGACTCCTCTAGTAGCATTGACTAAGAAGGATCAGACATTCGTGTTGACTGATCAGTGTCATGAAGCTTTCAAGTATCTAAAGGAGAAGTAGGTAAGTGCTCTAGTTCTTTTACTTCCAATAAAGGGAGTTCATTTTGATGTTTTTTTCGATGCTTCGCATCTGGGGTTAAGTTGTGTTCTAGTGAAAATAAATCATTTGTTTTTATGTGTCTCAATAGTTGCATCCACATGAACATAACTATTCCAACCATGATCTTGAGTTGGCAGTCTTGGTGTTTTCTCTGAAGTTGTGGATAAATTACCTCATTGGAAAGCGCTTTTTGGTTTTCACCAATCATAAAAGCATGAGGTATGTTTTCTGCTAGCGTGACATGATCTTGTGAAAGTGTTGATATATGGCGTTATTACCGGAATACAACTTCGAAATATCTTATACACTTAGAAAGGGGAATGTTGGATGATGCGCTAAGTTGGAAGTCACGTAGTGATGCATTGCATGAATATAGTGATTCCTGAAGAGTTATGGAAGAACTTTCAGCATTACATATCTATATGGGAGAAGTTGGGGGTGAACATTATCTTTTTCAAATGACTGTGCAGTCATCTTTGGTGTAGCAGGTGGAAGAGTCCCAGTTGGGGGATCTAGAGGTGGAGGTCTGGAGAGACTGAGTTGTTTGTGGTGAGTCCCCTGATGGTTGGGATGAGGATGAACAACATCTAGTGTTGTATCAAGGAAGGCTTTTTGTTCCTTTGGAGATGTATGAGACGATTCTCAGAGAGTTCCATAGTTTGCCTTTACTGATACATCCTGGTGTGACAAAGATGTACCAAGCATTGAGGAGTCAGTTTTGGTGGCCTGAGTAGAAGCATGTAGTTTTAGAGTTTTTGTCTCAATGTTTAGTCTACTAAAAGGTGAAGTCTGAGCACCGTGTCTCTGGTGGTTTTCTTCAGTCGTTAGATATTCCTTAGTGGAAGCGGAAGGACAACTCAATGAACTTTGTTAATGGTTTACCTAAAGATCAGGGAGGACATGATGTTATTTGGGTGGTAGTGGATCATTTAACAAAATCAACCCACTTTATTGTGATCAAGGAGTCGAGATCAATGGAAGTTTTGTCGAGTTAGTATTTGGAGGAGGTGGTGAGACTCCACGGAGTCCTGAGGATGATCATTTCTGATTGAGATCCTCATTTTACCTCTATGGTGTAAAGAGGTATCCATCATGCTTTTGGTTCTTGGATATGCCTTATCAATGATTTCTTTTTGTATATGGATTGTTAGACAGAGCAGACTATCCATAATTTTGAATAAATGTTTCACTCTTGTGTCCTAGATTTTGGAGGTTTGTGGATAAGGCACTAACCCTTGGTGGAGTTCTCTTACAACAATAGTTTTCACTCCACTATTAGTATGGATCTGTTTGAATCCATGTATGTACAACATTCCCATTCTCTATTGTGCTAGACTGGGGTTAGTGAGTCATCAGTTCTTGAACTAGAGCGAGTGCAGAATACGATCGAGATGATTCAAGTGATTCGTGAGAGGATGAAGGCAACACAGGATCATCGAAAATCATATGTTGATCAAAGGAGGGGACCTTAGGAGTTTGATTTTGGGGATCACATTTTTCTGAATGTGACTCCCCATCGTGGGAAGCAGAGGTTTTTTCATGTTAGTATGTTGTCTCCTCAATTTATTGGACCTTTCGAGGTGTTGGATCTTGTTGGAGTCATGGCGTATCGAGTAGAACTTCCCCTGCAGATGATTTAGATACATGATGTTTTTCATATTTCATAGCTCTATCCTTATCTTCATGATGAATCTCAGATCATTGATCGGGGGTGATCGATATTGATGATGATGAAACCTTTGAGGAGTGGCCTTTGGAGATCCAAGACTGCGAAGAGAAGGTGTTTCGTAGGCATTCTATTACCTTGGTTTTTTGTCTTGTGGTAGCATTGTGGTATAGAGGATAATACCTAGGAACGTGAGTCGTAGATACGTGCTTAATACCCTGAATTGTTTGATGTTTATCTCTTTACTTATACTGATATTAGTTTTGTTGTTATAGACCATTCCTATTTATGAGATGGGTTTCTTTTGTTGGTTGTTGTTTGCTTTCTCTCTTTTGGAGGTATCTCCCCCGGGAGAGTGTTTATGAGTTGTTTATGGTTGTCGCAAGGTGCAACGTTCTTCTTTAGATGTGGTTGAGCTCATGTAGTGGTGACAGCCTTGAGAGGTATCTCAAGAGGTGGTTGTTTAGAAAACTCCATTTTTGTTTCCTCTTAGGGTTGGTTTGGGATTATTGGTGAAGATAATGTTTTGAGAGGTATCTGATGTAAGGGCCCGAATCCACATGAATCAACCCTTTGCGTGTTTTTAAAGACTGGGTTGCTAAGAGATGGATCAGTGGAAGTCTAGATAATTTTAGTTGCGAGAAGCTGGAAACATGGGGTACACAATATTTCCAAGGGGTACACAATGTGTACCATTCATTTTTTAGAAAAAAATAAAGCGTTAAGGTGATGCATTTTTTGGAGGAACGCCACCTCAAGACAGTACACAACGTGAATGGAAAGTACATGTCATGTACTAACCCTCCACTATATGTTTTAAAGATATAAAATTCATTCGAGTATTTATTACCCTATGGCCATGGCTCCCCTCCCTCTCATCCCAGGTGACCCAGCAGACCCCTCCATGGTGTTTTAGAGATCTATTCAGCTTGGATCGATCTTTGGTTTCCTTCTTCGATTTGTCTTTGATCCATCTTCAATATGAGGTAATATCTACCTCTATTATTTGGTTTTATTTGATATGTCTTCTCTCGTTTCTCTTTTCCATCATATGGTGTTTGATACCCATGGTTTTATGGGAGTTTATTTTTGTTGTCGTGGATGTGATTGTCCTACGACATCCTCGAGGGAATGCAGTTGTTGTGGGGAAGGTGATTGTGATCCATTGCATTGATTTTTTCTCGATCGAAGAATCTTAGAAACCTTTTGAGGTAATGGATTTGTTGCTTCTCTATTGTTTTATGTGAAACTATAGAGTTAGCATGTTTTATCCCTTTATATCACTAGGGAATTGACATAATTAAATACTTGAACCGAATTAAAAAAATTTGTTCGATCACACATTGTTGCTTTGCACTGTAATAACAATTTGCCTCTTGAGATAGTGTGATATCTATGCTTTGAATTTTAGCATATTTTTGTTGATTAAATTTGTAAAGATTGTAAACTATGATAAATTGTAATCATTTTTTAAAGACAAAGAATCACGTAAATGAATCTAGTTGTTGTTGTAATTTGATGTTAATAAAACTAATGCAGTAAGCATGTTTAATTATTTTTGATAGATTACTATTTAGGTTTCCCATAGTTGGAACCTACTAATATTAAATAGTTTAATTCCAGATGGATTAAAGAACTGGTTTTTTGATAGAAGATAATTACTCAAAGGGTTTTGAGTTACCCTCTTGATTGTAAAGGCCAAGAGCCTTATACTGGGAGATATGAGAGATTATTGTGTTTGAAGGATGGATGCATTGTTTAAGGGATAAGTGCCCAGTTGATATGATGTTTTTTCCCATTGTTTGGGTTGTGATGTGAACATGGATGGAAGTTTCGATATGTGGGGGTAGTAAGGACTATTAGTTGTGGTAGAAGTTGATGACTATAGTGGCGAGATGCATCGGTTTATACATGTGGGTGTCGGGGAAGACATTGAAGATGATGAAACAGGTTGGATGTGAATGTTGAATTCTTGCTGAATCTTGTTGGTTGTTATCTTATTTACTTTCCCCACTATTAAAGGAAGCTGGTCTTGCTTACCCTCCTTCTAAAAGGGGAAAAGATGCATGGGGCATGCCATCTACTTCTCATGTTTAGCTTCTTGAGGAAGGATGGGTCTACGCTCTTTCTATTGGTGGTAAAGACTCGACGGGTAGTTCACCTACTCACCATGTTAAGCCCCTTGTGTTTGGTATCTTAGAATTTGTTTCTATACAACCTTGGAATATGGGAAAGTGATAATTCTTTTAATAAATGATTGAATAAATGATGTTAACCCATGGGGTTTGAGCTTTCTAGGATGCAATGCTGAGGTAATATTTCTGAGTAGCTATGGACTTGGTTTGGTTATGCCTAGAGGGCATGAAACTTTGGGTGTGATGATAATGAAATATAATGTGTTGATTATGGTTAATTATTGTTTAAATATTTAATTAACATAATGTGAAACTTATTAAAAGGGGAATGGAGTAATGTAATAAAGATATTTAAGTGGTTGTGTCCTTATAGGATATGTAGTCTTAGCAGTGGCAGTTGGAAGTCTGAGAGACTTTAGCTGCAATTGATTCAAAGACTATGTTATGTCCATAGTGTGGTTATAAGATGTAGTATATTCTATAATTTTTGTGTTTTTATATGATACTCCACCCCTTTAGTTAGGTAAACAGGCACCCTTGGGATTATGAGCCTTGGGGCTGTTTTCCCCAACATTCTGGTGGGAGGATGGATGGTTGATTACCCCCTTTGGCCCTGCTCTCTTCTATTGGTAGTTGAATTTTCTAGTAGGCACACCAGTTAGTTTTACACATATGTGTGTGTAGAGGGTTGTAGTGGATTCTGGTTATTCACACACATATATTATGGATATACTTTCCTATAGACTACTATAGGTGTAACGTGTATAGGTTGTTATGGCGTGAGGATACTTACTTAGTGTATGGTATGTAATGGAATGACGTATAATTACTGACATATGATACATGTTATGAGATCTGTGGTGGATCCAGGAAAATACCTGGTTACTTTGGGTGCACAGACATGGTGGTTATGCTGCATGAGGTGCATGTTGTGGTGCTTCGCCAGGTGTCTGCGGGCAAGCCTTTTTTGGAGAGAGATGGCTTAGGACATGCGATGTTGGGGAAAAGAGAAAAATTAGTGGGGAAGTAGTAGCGGGGTACCTGTGATATTATTTATTATATTATAAACTCTTTTATGCGATAATTGGTGAGAGTATCCATGGTGAGGATGAGAACTTAGTATACCTATTTAGGTGATGAGTTAGTTTCAATTGTTGTTCACCGAGTTTTAGCATGGTTTATTTAATTTTTCTTGAGTGTCTCTAGGAAGGATCCTACTAAGTATGCTATTATACTCACCCTACATATATATAAACTATTTTTAGGTCACATCGAGAAGGTTGGAAGATCAGGCTGGTTACTACTATCTTGGGGTTTCAGGAGCTGTTTGGGATTTGTGGCTACTTCTTTTTTCACTTTCCTTTGGAACTTTTAGTTTTCCCTTTCAGATGTAGTAGTTTTTGCATGACATTACATTTACGTACATTGGATTTACTTTATATTTCAGTATGGCTTGGAGTTGGTTGGTGTCTATTTTATCTCCCTCTTTCACATGTGTTCTCTCAAAGGGTAATGCATCTCATTTGTGTGTTTACTAAACCCTCGGTTCTAGTCTCCAACCCAGGGCCTATTGGAGGTAGGACTCGGGGGTCACTATCTACCTTCTCACATTGCTGGCCCAGGAGGGGTACACCTTGTGGAGATGGGGTCATGAAAATATTGATTTGATTATATAAATAATGTAAACCATGATATAAATATCATATATATTCATTATATATATATTTATAATAATCTATAAAATATATAAATTGAAAATGATATATGTTGTTCCTAGAGATGATGGGTCATATGTACGCATGCACACTATTTCCACTTTCTTATCGTATTGAATGAAGGAATGTAAATGAAATATATGTATACATATGTATATTATCATTATATTATAATTATTACATAATATATATCACATATTTATATTAGACTCATCCGTAATATATTCCATGTAAATCGTGAATGAATCACATCGCTTTGAGGAGGCAGTAATCCACATATCCACAAATGAAGTTATCATATCCCCAAAAAATATAAATCATGAAGCTATGTTTTATATAATAATTAAATAAGCAAAAATATATCCTAAATAAAATATATATTATATAAAAAATTTAATTACATCATTATTATCAACCTTGTAATGTGGTAATGGAATAACAAACAACATCGGTACATGAGGTGGTAGTACGCCATACACACGAACTGTGATTGTGTATCCCATTTTAAGGAAGTGTGTGTAGGTATAGGTTGAACCCTTAACATAAAAACAAACTCATTATATTTTTGATAATGAGGATATTATATAATAATTGAAATATAATAATTGACGGGGTAGAGAAATAAATAAATTATAAGTTCTTCTTGAAGGATGTTATCTCTTCTTTGGGTAACTCCTAATGATTGGCTTTATACCCAAAGTGATGCCTCTAATATGAAGGGAGTGAATTTAGGAGGAGATTTTGGTTGGTTTTTTCTGATCCAAAGGGTTTTATAGGTGTGAATAAGTAGGAGTTAGTTTCCTCTTATAGTAGAAGAGGAGTGTCATTCTTGTAAATATAAAAAGGAAAACACTATTAAAAGGTCTCCCTTACATAATGTGCCTCAAATAATGGTCTATTTTAAATAAAAGTGATAATATGGTAAAAATACCTCCATAAAATTTCTCCTGGACACGTTTCTATGTTATTTTTCCTTTAATTTAATGTTTAGCCACTATGTAAACTCATTTTTTCTTTATTCCCTTTAATTAATTTTAATTACATTCCCAAATATTTAAAAAATAATAATAATTTCACTTTACTGGAAATTATAAATTATTTTGAATCAGAATATGGAATCTATTTTCTCAAATTATGAAAACATAATCAGAATATATTAATTTAAAATTAATATTGTAGACGGGATGAGGCAACGAGTTTCTAAAGTGAAAATGTTCAAAAGTTTGAAATATTTTTATTTAAAATTTCAATGTGAAATTGATTCAAATGATGTAAATTTTACTAATATATGTATAATAATATAAATATACATAAAAAATAATTTAAAACATAAATTTTATATATCAATAAATTTGAAAAAAATCAGTTTGCAATTAAAATTCAGTATTTTTTATTATACACCGAAAAATAAAACTTCTCAAAAAAAACAAAAACTTACCCTAAGATAATTTTGAAATTAATATTTCAAAAATTAAGACTTATTTTTAAAATAAAAATTATTAAATTTTAACTATTAGTTTTAAAATAGGCGTGTCGTTAAAAGGTGGTAAATTTACCTTTTAGATAAATATATATTTTTATTTGTAAAATTGGTTTTTTACTTATCTATAATATAGAAAACACATAATCTAAACATTAAATAGTTGGTTGAATATAATATATATATATATATATATATTTCTTTAAAATTATTTATCAAAAGTTTTTTAATTAATTTATTGAAGAAAAATGTGTTTGATTACATAAACTTAGTTTTCCAGCAAAAGGTTTCCTATATTTTCAAAGGGGTTTTATTATCATTTCTAGTTAATTGGTCACCAAATAATATATATATATATATATATATATTTTAAAACATATTTTCATAATTTAATTTATATTATTCATAACCACCATTTTAATTTCTAGGTGGAAACTATAATATTATTTTAATAATATTATTAATAGTACATTATAGTTGGTAAAACTCGATCTTGCATGTAACACAAGTTATTTAAGGGAACTTAGAATTGTGTGTAACACAATAAAAACAAAGTTTTGTATGCACCAAAATATATTTTAAGTGTTTTATGTAGTGCAATCTTAACTTGGTGTTGTGTGCAACGCAAACCAAAATTAGTGTTTTCATATAACATAAGCTATATTCAGCGTTGTGTTAAATGGAAAATATTGAAAAGTTTAAATAAATTCTAAAAAAACAAAAAAAAACATCTTGGGGTTTTATATACCGTACTTCATAATTTTTAGTTATGGGGGTCCTTGACCAAGAATTATTTAGATAAATGACTTAATAAGTTAATGTAATCCCAAAACTACCCAACCCTTCACTTATAAAAGGGAACAACACCTTCTTTACAGACACATCCATTTAAATTACTTTGTGAAAATCTTCCCATTTTTTCATCCTATAGACCTCTCCCACAAACTATAAAATTTTTCCACCCTTAATTATCATAATACCTTAATTTCCAATGATAATTCCAAGGAAAATCAAATTTTCTTTCATGATTATTACTCTCCCCTTACTCTTTCTTTTAATTTTTCTCTTCCTAATATTCAATAAATTTTTTAATACAATTAATTCATTATCATATATATACTGAAATTTAATTATATTAATTTTAAAATAATTATTTATTCATTCTATAGTATTCTCTAATAGAAACAAATGCATCGATCATGGGTATGTGTGAACTTCCGCCTCCACAACATGATACAGTTAATTTTCATCACCACATCTTATTAACGGTATAAAGGATTGGTTTTATGAATAATTATGATTTTTATATAACTCATACCAATTTAGAATGATAAAATTTTATATTTACCTTCATTTTCTGCATTTTTTTTACAGAATGTGATCATTAATTTTGTGTATGTGAAGATTACCACATCTATGAATGACGTGTATTATTTCACATAACCACATAAAATGTATGGGAATAAAGGTGAAATTAGTAAAATAATATTAATTTTATATTATTATTATAATTATTATGTGATAAATTTTCATATGTCATCACTTTATCTGCTAATTGAAAAATGGGTTCATTAATCATGCGTATATGCGGACTACCACCTCCATAAATGATGAATATAATTTTTCAACAACACCCATAATTAATGACTCCAATAATATATTTTTCTGAGATATATGAAATATATTTCATGTCTAATATTATTTAAATATTTTAATAACACTATGTAATAACAATTTCTTACTCATTCGTTCATTACGACACACTTTTTCATGGTCAGTTTACTCCCTACTTGAGAAAAGTTTTAATTTATATATGGTGAATGATTACGTAATTTTATATACTATTAATGAAATGTAATAATCTAGTCATTAAATTTGTTTTAATTTTTATTGGAAAATATTTTTTTAAAGGTATAATTTTTAAAAATTTATCAATATATAAGAATGATATAGAAGGTCACAAAACCCATTCAAGTGATAAAATATTAAATTAAGTAATAAAATTATTCATTTTAAAATACTATTTTATATTTTAAAACCCATGGTCTACAATTTTAGAAATAATGTAACAGGTTACTTGGATAAAGAAAACTATTTTATATCTTTTCTTTTTAATTAATTAATATTTTTATAAATTATATTATGGAATGATTTTAATGTTTCATAATCATAATTTTATTTATAAAAAATAAATTTAGGTTATATAAATTATTAAAATTAATAATTTTAACTTACACATAATGTTTAATATTATAAACTTAATCATCTCAAAAACTATTTTTAAGCATTAAGAATGTTGATTTTAAAATTAAATTTTCATAATCATTGTAATATTAATTTTTATAATTAATATCATATATAGGATTAAAATACTCAAATTAATTTTTAATATCATTATTAATAAATATATTTTAAATTAATTAATATAGGTGAACATAAAAGTTACATTTGAAAAATTACACTTTGGTAAAGTGAAACGTGAAATTATAAAACATTAAATCATTAAAATATTTTCCCAAAATGATTTTATGGAAGTATTTTTATTCATATAATGGACCATACTCTCTAATTTTTAGGTATGGGGCCCTTAACATTGAATAATTTAAATAAATAATTTAATAAGTTAACGTAATTCCAAAACTACCCACCTCTTTACTTATAAAAGGGAACACATACACCCCTTCTTTATACACACATCCCTTCGAATTACATAGGTAAACTCTTCCCAGTTTTTCATCCTATAAACCTCTACCACAAACCATATCCCTTTTTACCCTTAATTATCCTATTCCCTTCATTACTAATGATAATTCCATGGAAAATCAAAGTTCCCAATGTGAGTATTACTCTCCTCTGAGTATTTATTTTTAATTTCCTCTTCCTAATATTCAAAAAATTGGTTAATTTAATTAATTATTTTATATATACTTAAATTTAATTATAATAATTTTACAATAATTATTCATTCATTCTATATAATTATCTAACAAAAACAAATTCATTGAACGTGGGTATATGAAGATCGTTGCATCTACAACACGATACATGTTGTTTTTCATCATCACCTTTTATGAATGGTATAAAGGATGGGTTTGATGTATAATTATTATTTTTATGTAACTTATAAATTCATAAATGATAAACGTTAACATTTACCTTCATTCTATCCATTTATTATGAAAAGAGATTATTAATTATGTGTATTTTCAAACTACCTCCTCTTGGAATGACATGTATTTTTTCACCTAACCACCTAAAATGTATGGGGATACAGTTTTAATTTTTAAAATAACATTAATTCTATAACATTATTATAATTATTATGTGATAAATTTTCATATGAAATCACTTTATATATTCATTTAGAAATGGGTTCTTTAATCATGTGTACGTGTGGACTACCACCACCATAAACGAAACATTTCATTTTCAAACACCAATAATAATTAATGGTTCCAAGATTATAATTTATGGATATATATATTATATTTATTTCATGTATATTATTATTTAAAATATTATATTAACACTATGTAATATCACTTTCTTACTCATTCGATCATTACGACACACTTTTTTTTGGGTTGGTTTAACACCTAATTAAGAGATGGTGTAATGTTTGTATAGTGAACGATTAAAGAATGTTATATAATTTCAATGACATATAATAATAAGGCCTTAAATATTTTTTTTTTAATTTTTATGTATTTATAATATTAATATCTAAACATTTTGAAAATATATATTCTCTATTTATTAAAAATTATATAAACAATTTTTTCTCTGACTTCATCTTCACGAGCTATAATTTAAAATATTATAGGATGAAAGTGGAACATTATAAATAATAAGGGGGTATATATTATATAATTATAGGTAACATATGTATAATTAGCTTGGTATTAATGGTCAAGGATCAACCTTAGCATTAGAAAGCACGTGCAAGACAATTAAAAGTGTTAATAGGTTATATTAAAAATAAGATATAATGAACCACTATATTCATAGTAAATAGTTATAAACCAAGTACATAAATGGATTATATATATTATTAAGTTTATTAAATATATTATTAATATGTTTATGGTTATTTTATATGAATTTAGACTCTGATAAACTAAGTAGGTAAATATGGTAAGGTATTTTTTTCTTAAACTCCCTTTATGAGACATGTTTGAATTTATACACCAATTTACTTTCATATTTTATATATTATAACCAATTGTTATGTTATCATGAAATATATTCTATTTTTTTTAATTTTAATTTTAAAATTCTTTCTCTATAAAGGATTTTGATTAATATGTTACTCAAGTCAGAAATGTTTTCTCAAATCAAGTTCTTTTTCCATGAGTTTTGAATTTTCTTCTTGACATTAATCTTACAAGTCTCTTTGATCCAATATTTTCCTTTTAAATATGTTTTATTTATTTTATTTTTGATGAAATTAATCAACTACATTAAAATTTTTCTTTTGGGGGGATCACGTTCTCTTTCAAAATGCATCATTGAAAGGAATAATCCCCAAAATATGCACACAAAGCATTTTCTTCCATATCCAGGTTTTTCCTAATGAATATATTTTATATAATATTGCAAGTTTCCTTCATAATTTTCACCAAAAAATATAAATGAAAGGTTTTATCATCCCTTTTATGATGTGGGTTTCAATAAAAGGTTTTAATGAAATTTATTCTTTTTTCACATGACTAGTTTTCAAAAACAAATTATTCTAAAGTAATATTTTCAAATGTTCCAAAATTCATTCATCATAAGTTTCTTTAAAATGGGTTTTTTAACAATGTTAAATTTTATAAAAAATTTCTAATCAATGAAATTATTTAATTCTTTTACATATTTTTTTATTGAAAAAGAATTATTTTACATGTTTTTGTGTGAACATATCTTTCTATCACCTTTTTAATTTTCTAAGATGCATCCTCTCTATACATTAATGTTTTCAAAAAAATGTTATTTTAATTATTTAATAAAATATTCCATTTTAAATGTTTTCAAAGGAAAATTTAAATTCATTTTTCCAATAAATTTTCCTAATTATTTTAATTTTTTTTCATGTATGTCATATATTTGATCAGGGGTATTCTACAAATGATACCATCCACCTTATTTATCTAGATGGATTATGAAATTCTATTTTACATATATTGTGTGGCCCATAAACACTTTTTTATTACCTAATTATCCACTTCTGTGGTCACGATTTACTTTTAATATATTTCCTCTATGAACACCCTATGTCTAATTACCTGATTGATCATTGTTCACCTAGATTCACAATACATCAATTGAGTGGAAAAATTATTATCTAATACTTATATAAATTTCATATAAAGTGTGAATAATATATGATTAATCTTTTCTGAGTTTTAGTTACCTAGAAAGATGCTTAAATTCATTAGATACACATTTATTTTCCAAGGTTTTATCCTGATATGTCTTTTGTTGGAATTATGAATGCTTACGTAGGGAATCAATTGAAAATGATATAAAACCCATTTTATTTACTTAGGTTTATATGATATTTTGATTGAAATCATTTGGAAGACTAATTTATTATATATCATTATTATGGGTTATTTGAGATAATACTCTAATGCATTGGTTAATGTTTCTATCTCATGACATATCATCATATGTGGACAATGATTCTAGCCAACCATGGTGCTTGGGTAGTTATACTAGAAAAGTATATTACATTAATAAGGAATGGATCCTTGACTTATACTTATGATTTAATTTTTATGTTTCTCTAAATTCATATGGTGTCATTCTTATATGTTATGATTCTTTTTTATTCCATGTTCATATCATATCATCCCTTTATTCCATGATTCATTTCCTATGACCATCTTCATTACAATATCATGTTATGACTCACTCCACTCATGTTATGTTCTTTTATTATATATACCCTTAATAATCATTTGATCCCAACCCTTCTTATGTTTTCATTTCTTGAGATTATGAGGGAATGTAATATGTTTTTTTGGTCTATAGGAGTAGATTCTGCAAAGACTTTATAAGGCTTATAGAAGAATTGTTATGGATTTATTATCTTCTTATATTCTAGAAAATAATTGTCAATTTGATGAGAAGACTTGATATTTATTAATTAGGGATTTTTAACAATTACCTAAAACTATAAACCAACAGGAAATTGGATTGTAAATTTTATAAAGATATTATATTCCTAGATTTTCATCAAATCCATTTTTGTATGTTATGTGTTTTTGGGACCAGATTCAAGAGCATGGTCTAGGGGTGCTACAATTGGTATTAGAGTATTATTTTTGGATAAATTTTGTGCTTGGGATGATATTGGTTGAGGATGATTTAAGATTTAGAAATTAAATCAATAGTTGATGAGGTATGGGTGATTCTTATTTTAAAGATATATATAAAACTTTAGATTTATAGTGTTTAATATCTTGTGTTGTTTGATATTATGATAATAGAACTTTATTAAAAACCCTAGGTATAAGTGTAATCATCGTATAATCTCTTAAAACTATGGTAAATTAGATATTGTGTTATTCACTAGAAATTACATCCATATCAGGATACTGGGAAGTGGATACAGCTTTCACATATATGCATCTGGGGGTAACAACCCCAAAATGTGTTGTTTTGGTATATCTCAGTCATAATTTCGGTTCATGGTGAATTTTACCTAATTTCACATAGATTTAGAAACTCTTTAGGGATATGATTAAGTTAATTCACATTCTATTTATAAACTATTATGAAGTATTTGAACATATTATTTTAAGAAAGCTAACTAGATTAGAGAACATGATAGTAAAATGACCGTGGATAACCTATATTGAAGATAAAGGCTCATAAATTAGGTTTTTTATATCATTTAATGATAATTTATTATAATATAATAGTATTCCCTTTGTAAATTTTTGAATTTATGTATTGTAATCTATAATATTTTTTAAAGTAATGGATGGAGAAAGAAATAAACGAGCTAAAAATGGATGTAATGGAAAATACAGTGATTGTTTGGTCCTGTAATTTATTACTGCAAAAACCAAGGATAAATTTTTTGTTATTATGAAAAATAAACTATCAATAATTATGACAAAAAAAATTACACATAGTTTAATTATTTACCTCACCAAATAAGAGAATAATGGAATCTTGTGAAAATTCTAGTGATGAAGATGATGGAAGAAAATAGTGAAAATTTTCTTCATATAAAGAATTTTGGAAGAAAACAACTATATAATGTCTCAAAGGAACTATAAAATAAATTATTTGTGGGAAAAAATAATATAAATCATCTAGATGATGAGGGGAAATGAATAATTCAGTTAACTCGATAGCAGAAGAAGATTTATCTTCTGATTTTCTTAAGATATTAATGTGGACACTTCATTTGAAATTTTATCTTAATAAATTAATATTTTTGAAATTATTATTTGATATATTTGTAAAAAAAATTAATGTTTAAATTTATTTATGGGGAGATAATGTAACATCTTGATATTTTAACAAATATATTTTCTTTTAAATGATATTAAGGTCGATACCTTTCTTCACACACACAAAAATAAAGGCCATGATACATTAATAAGTTAAATTTATAATATTTAAAATATCCTTATGATAAAATCTAAGATATTTAAATCTGATAAAAATTATTAAAATTCTTTAAATTTTAAATTTTTTATGATAAAATTTTAGAAACACTTATTGTTTAAGAATTTTATTTTTTAAAATAAAAGAAGTCTATCATTATATAAATTTTTCTCTATTAAAAGATAATTATATAATTATTATAAATATAATTAGATAAAACTATATTTATTTTTGAATTTATAATATCAAAATTTATCTACTAATATTTTTTTTATCATTTTCTAAAAATATCATTTTTAGTAGAAAATGGGGTTTTTATGAAAATTATAATTTTTTTACCTTTATCAATTTATAAAAATCACCTAGAAGGAAAAAAAAATTTAGTTATAAAGTATGAAATTAGTGAATAATATTATAGATTTTAAAATATTATTCTAGCTTTTAAAACCCATGGCCGACATTTTTAAATCTAAAGTATATGGTTTATTTAAAAAAGAAAATTATTTTATGTATTTTCATTTAATTAATTAATGTTTTTTAAAATAATTATATGTCAATATTTTAATGTTAAATAAAGTTAATTTTATTTATAATAAATCAATTACATTCATAAAAATTATTTAAAATAATAATTTTAACTCACAGATAAATTTTAAGCTTAAAACATAATTATCACAAAAATTGTTTTTAAACGTTATGTGAATTTATTTGAAAATCAGATTTTTTTAATCATTTTAATTTTAATTAATAAAATTAATATAATATATTTTATTATAATACTCAAATTCATTTTTAATACTAATATTAATAAAAAATTAATTAACATAGGTGGAAGTAAAAGTTTCCTTGGAAAAAGTACACTTGCAGAAAGTGAAAAGTGAAAGTACGAACCCCTAAATCACCCAAATATTTCCTGAAAATAATTTTATGGGATTTTTTTGAACATAACATGTTTTATAATCCATAATTTATATTTATGTGGGTCTTTGACCTTGAATTATGTAAAGAAATTAATTAATAAGTTAATGTATTTCCAAAACTACCCTCCCCTTCACTTATAAAAGGATACAGTTGCACCCCTTATTTAGACACACCTGAATTCTTATTTCTTTGTTAAAATATAAATATTTTTTCATAATATAACCCTATACTACAATATATATCCTTTATCCACCCTTAATTACCCTAATCCATTAATTTTTAAGGATAATTCCAAGGAAAATTAATGTTCCCAACATGAGTATTACTCTCTTTTTAGTAATTTTTTTTATTTTCCTCTTACTAATATTGACTAACATTTTAATATAGAGGATTAAATATTATATATATAATTAAATTTATTTATATTAATTACACATTAAATAATATTTTATTTTATAGCATCTTATAAGAAAAAACAAATGCATTGATGATGTGTATCTGCGGACTACCACCTCCACGATAGAATAAAGTTTATTTTTTATCACCACCTCTTATGGATGGTATCAAGGATTGGTTTTATAAATAATTAAAATTTTAATTTCACTTATAAAATAATTAAATAATCACCTTTTACATTTTCATTCATTCTTTCTGTTCATTAAGTAATTAGATCATTAATCATGTGTATGTGTGGACTACCACCTCTATGAATAACATGTCTTATTTAACTAAAACACTTAACATGTGTGGGATGAAATTTTAATTAGAAAAATAATATAGATTTTAAAAAATTATTATAATTCCAAAGTAAGAAATTTTCATATATCATCACTCTATCCATTTATTTATAAATGGGTTTGTTAATCATGCGTATGTGCGAACTACCACCTCCAAAAATGATAAATTTCATTTTTCAACAAGACCCATCATTAATTGTTATAATAATATTATATATATATATATTATATTAAAATTCAAATATTATATAAATATTATATTAACACAATATAATAACACTTTCTAACTAATTTGATCATTAAGACATGCTTTTGTCTTGTTTAATTTACCACCTACTTGAGCGACGTTATCATGCTTATATAGTGAATAACTATAGAATGATATATACTATTAATTAAATTTAATAATAAGGTATTAAATATTTTTTCATGTTTATGTAGTTATAATATTAATATCCAAACATTCTTATAATATATCGTCTTCGTTCTTTAAAAACTTCTATAACACGGTTTTCCTCAGATTCATCTTTACGAGTCTTAATTAAAACTCTTATGAGATGAAAGTGGGACATTATAAATAATCAGGGTACATATATTACATAACTATAGGTATTATATGAATGATTTTCATGGTATCAAATATCAAGTATCATCAGTAACATTACAAAACATGTGAAATAAAAGTGTTAACACCCTATGTAACAAATAAGTTATAATGAACCAATATATTCATAGTAAATAATTATAGATGAAGTATATAAATGGGTTATAGAGATGAATAAGGTTAATATATATATTATTAATATATTTATGGATTTTTTAATGTAAATTAGAGTGTGATAAACTAATAAGGGAAATATTATAATGAATTTTTGTCTAAAACTCACTCCATTGAGATATGTTTTACTTTACGTGACCATTTACTTTCATGTAGTGTATATAATACCCAATTGTTATGTTATAATGAAATATATTATATTCATGATATTTATGTTTAATTTATAATCTCTTTAACATTTATATATTTTGATTAATAAGTTAATCAAATTACAAATGTTTTATCAACTCAAGTTATTTTTCCATTTGTCATAAATTCTCTTCTAGAATTTGATCTTATAAGTCTTCTTAATCCCCCAGTTTCCTTTTAAATATATTTTATTTCCTTTCCATTTTAAGAAATTAATATCCTTCATTAATGTTTTTCTCTTTTGGGGATCACATTCCCTTTCAAAATGGGTTACTCAAAGCAATGATCCTCAACCTTAGCACACAAATCTTTTACTTCCATATCCATGTTTTACCTAATGAAATTATTTTCAGTAATGTTGCAAGTGAACTTAATAATTTTCATCACCTATTATAAATGAATGTTTTTATAATACTTTTTACTATATGGGTGTTACAAAAATGTTATAATGGAATTTAAAATTTTTCTTTATGATTAGTTTTTTTAAATATATCTTCTTCTAAAGTAATATTTTAAAATATTCTAAAATTTGTTCTTTCCAAATTTTTTAAAATTCAATGTTCAAATACCTTGAGTTTCATAATTTTTTTTTCAAAAATGTAAACATTTTTAATTATTTTATATAAGGTTTATTTTCAATAGAAATGGAATCTATATTATACATTTATTTTCAAATGTATATTTCCTCCACCTTTTCCATTTTTTAAGAGACTTCATCTATACACATTCAAGTTATCAAGAAAATTATTATTATCATGGTATAGTAAAATATTCATTTTAAAATGTTTTCAAATGACTATGTAAATATTTATTTTTAAATCAATTTTCCTAATGCTTCTAATAATTTTCTTTATCTATGTCGGATGCTTGATCAAAGGTATTCTTAGAATAATATTATCCACCTTATTTATCTGCATGGATTATGAAATTATATTTTCACCTATTTTATGACCCATCACCACTTTTTTATTTCCTAATCATATACTTGTATGGTAATTATTTTCTTTCAATTAATTTCCTCTATGAATTCCCTATGTTCCATTACATTATTAAAGTGTGTTCAACTAGATATCCAATACATCGATTTATTGGGAAATTATTATTTAATCCATATATCAATTTCAAATATGGTATGAATAATATATTCATAGTCATGTTTATTTAGTGGTATTTACTTATAAAGATTCCTAAAGTCATTGGATAACCATTTATTTTCCATGGGTTTATCATGATATGTTTATTGATGTAATTATGAATGCTTCTTTAGAGAAACACTTGAAAAGGATATAGAACCCATTTTATTTCCTTGAGATTTTATTTTATTAAAATAATGTGGAACAAATATGTATTATTTTTAATTATGATGTGTGTTCCCATATAGAACTCTAATGCATTGGATTATGTTTTTATTTCGTGATATATCATGGTGAGTGGGATATGAGCATATAAAACTATGGTGTGTGGGTATTTATCCAAGGTAACTATGTTATGTTAACAAGATAAGGAGCCTTCCCTTATTATTATGATGTCATATTAATGTTATTACAACATTCTTATGAAGACATTCTATTATTTTATAATTATTTTTCAATCCATGTTTATATGATATCATCCCTTTCTTCCATGCTTCCATGTTTATGATCATCCTCATTGTGATATCATTTTATGCTTCATGTATATCCGATTCTGATTTATTATTATGTTTACCCTAACTAATCATTTTATCTCACCCCTTCTTATGTTTTCCTTTCCTGATTTTATGAAACAATGTTATAAATATGTTTTTTCTAGATTAGTTTCTTATGTGTAGACTTTATGAGACTTATTAAACACCTATTTTGGATTTATTATATTCTTATATTGTGAAAAAAAAAACTTTCCATTTCCTTATAATACTTGAGATTTATTAGTTAGTTATATTTACTAATTCTATAAAAACTCTGAACTAAAATTTCCTTCAATTTTAAATATGATAATGATATTTTAATCCAAGATAGTGTTGTTAATTGTATTTTTCCATTACCAGATTTAGGAGCATGGGTCCAGGGGTGCTGTATTAGTATATTCTCGATCACTAAATTAATGAATGAGTAATTTTTTTTCTAGGTGTATTAGTTTATGAAACCTAGGATTATAAGATCATGGTTAGATTACCATATATTTTAGTGGTACTTGATTAAAGTGGGGTAATGTTTTTAGATCTGGTTAGGTGCTACCTTGCATATGTTTGATAGGAAGAATCATTGATGCTTTAGGAGGTAGGTAGAAATATACTAGGATTTGGGTAAGGTGTGATGTTATCATATGGTTTTAGTTGGTAAATCTAATTTTGATCTTGTTGAAGCTTATGGTTATTGATCAGGAAAATAGAAATCCATTTAAATAATGGTGGGTTGAGGATTTGGTGGATATAAAATGTTTAGAAATTCATTTTTGATAATTATAATGGGTTTTAGCTTTAAGGGTTGGATGAACCTTGGGATCATAGATTGATTATGGTTAAGATTGATAGAAAGGTCATTCAAAGATGAACATAAGGTGAGTATCATGTAATCAATGAGTAATTTTTACTAGTTAATTTCTCCTAAAACATTAAGTTTGTTTTGTGGATCTATCTAATGGGTGGCTCATTACTGACAAAACCCTGATAGTGGGTGTTTGAAGAATGTTTGGTACTCTTAATGGTTATTTTGTGAAGATATGGGGGCTAATATTTTTTCAAGTCATCATGGAAATTATTTTGGGATCTTGGGATATTACATGATATCCATGATAGTTTTAAGTAAATACTTAGTAGTGTATATTAATTCAGTAGAGAGGCATTAGTCGTAGTGATGGTTTAAAATTATAAAGTCTTAACTAGGGAGATTTGATACCATTTTAAAGTATATTATGATCTCTAAGTGATAGATGTGTTGTAGAATATGGATTGGTTGAGTAATTATAAATCAATGGTCAAGGACCACTAAGATGAGTTTCATCTAGACCTATGGGAAATTTTATCAAACCCTTAAGGGTTTTGTGTATATAAAATCCTATAATGGAAATAATCATATCAATATTTACAAATTTATCCTCATTTTAGGTGGGTTGTAATCAATATTCAAATATTTGGAGATTTTGATCTTGGTCAATGTGCATAAAAGTCTTTGTATTTGGCTTCAAGACCATACCAAATTTATAAATCCAATGGTGGTGGTTGGAACTATCGATGAATTAATAACATAACAAAGATAATGTATGAGTGAATGTTTTAGTGGATATTTTGTGTTTCATGATGTCGTATAGGTTTATATATCACGCTATCGACTAGGAGGTCTAACTATAGTGGGCTGGTATCTGTTTTGACAAACATGATGCATGGGGGATCCAACAATTTATTATTCCACATAATTTGTTATGGGAAAGTTGTTATAGAATTATATATGTCATTTAGATGAGTATTGATGTGAAAAACGTGTCATGATAGGAGTTTCAGTTGGAATCCAGTTTATTTTCATAATTAATATTTACAGCGGATTTTTAAATAATAATAATCGATAATTAAAAATGGAATCAAATTTTGATGGTCAAATTTAGTGTTAAGGATATTCTCATATACTTCACAGGGATTATAATCCCAATGATTGGGAGTTTTTAATTACCCATGTATTGGTGATTCTAGGGTAAATATAAATTTTGAGTCATATAATAGGTAATGTATCATGAATTGGGATTCATATCATAATTCTATGAGTTTTGAAATATCTAAGTGATGTTTTTTTGTGTGTTTGAGTGATTTAGTGGAGTTAAAGAGTTAGTTTCTAGGATTGGAACTCATTTTGAGTGTCGGTTTTTATGAAATTTGAGTCTCACATCATAATAGGAGGGATTATAGCTTGGAGAGGAGGCTTACACCATAGATAAGTGGACCATGCCATAGCCATCTATTTTAAAGAACAGGGTTTGAGTAAAAGTGATGATCACACTATATCCCATGAGTTTCACTATAAGGGATACTCCAGGAGGATATGCTATGACACCAAAAAAGGTTTTATCTGTTAATTTTAATTAGGGAAGGATTATCAGGCTACCCCAATGTGGTTGGTTGTTTTTTGAATCTCCAATCACAACATAATGCATGATCATGAGGATCTAGGTTTTTCCTCGGGGATAAGCATTATTTCATGACCCCTTGGTTTATTCCAAAACCGATCTCCATTCCTAATTTTTAATGAGGGTAAACCATCTTTTATAATTCAATCCCATCCTTATTCAGATGAATAGGGGCTTGAGATATGGAATTTGGCTAGCAGTCTTTCCCTTGGGTTCCCATTTGGATTTTCACCCTTTTACCAAATACGATTTTTTCAACAGGGAGTTGTTTCAATAAAATAGATCTAGGTGATTCCTCTCTTATTCCTTTTTTATTCTTCTATCCCTAGTTTACATTTATTTTTGTTTTTATCAGTAAGGTTTCATGTTGTATTTTAATGATACATGGTGAAATCTCACCAATATGATAAGGATTCATAGAATATTAGCTTAAATACACTGAAAGAGGATGGATGATTCTTATTGCTCTCTATTAAAATAAAGGTATGTTTTCTAGTGAGAATTTATATGGATTTAATTGTTTCAATTAAAAATTAATATTTGACTCAAGTTATATCAATGGTTATTTCATTTTCACTAGTTTTAGAGTAATATATCATGTGTTCAATGTGTCATTACTCAATGTTTCAACCATATGATTCCACGTGGTGTGTTTTTGGGATTATGACTAACTGAATTACATTTTTTGATTAACTATAAGTGTTTATAATTAATTATATGAGCCTTATGATATCAAATAAGATCATGTATCTTGGTGTGGCTTGGTAAAAGCTTAGATGAGGATTGGTCGAGTGTATATTGCGGATGTAAACTCTATATTTGAAGTACATAGTCCCTTTAATACCTAACCATATAATTTCATGCATGTGACTATGTGTACATGCTAGGTGTTTGAGTATAGAAACATGTATAGAAAATATTTAGTCTTAGAGTACATTTAGGGTATTGGGTAACACCTCTTATGTGTGATTTAGGTGTTTCATTCTATGCCCACGGATTTTTCGAACACTCAGTGGCTATGTGACCAAGGTGAATGGAGTTTTGAATTTTTTTAATAGACCCTTCCATGGTCTTGACTCATGACATAAGTAGTGTTTAGAATGGGGTGAGACTTAGTGTGCTTGATGAGGGGCTTCCAAGTGGTTATCCCTTGGTAAAATTATCCAGTTAGTGATGAGGTTTGGTAATTTTATAGGAAATCCAATGGGAATAGTCTTATAACCTTGAGATTTTTTGTATGAGAGGAGCAGTATGTTTGCAATGATATAGTAACCCATGGTGATCCATTGGTCCTAAAACATTTATGTGATTGGATAGTACAAGTGATTATCCACTCTCTAGAGTCTTCCTAGTGGAACATGGTGATAGTATATTGGGGAACTGATATTTCTAGTTCATGAGTCTCCCTTGGGAATATGATTAGAGTGTGGGATGAGTATAGGTCCTTAGAAGGGATTATTGAGTTCCATTTCCATGATAAATCATTTCATGTATATGTGTAGACACTAGTAGGGATTTTGGATAGTCTTTGTATGAGCTTAATTTGTAGAAAAGGTTAGGAAGGGGGCCAAGCATTCAATGAGACACATATAAGTATGGTTACATACTAGTAGCATATCATAGTTGGAAGATTATAGTGGGATTTAGTTCAAAAATCTAAAATTGACCAAAGACTTATATGGGAGGGTTTATTCTACCCTTACACCTTAAATACAGCTAGAATGATATATTTATTCATCCTAAAGCAAGATAATCTATCAGTTATAGTGTATGAAGCTAATTTTATAGGAAACTAATTCACTAGAACATGTTGTTAGTGAATGTATAGAGTAACGCATCTTTCAGTCTGGACTTCACTAAAGATTAATTCTAATATTTTTTCTAATGGTTGGGGCTAAAGCCTCAATTTATTATTTTTAAATAAAATACCTCTTTGAGACTGGGTAGAGGGAGACCCATTACATAGCCTGAAGGCCCAAGGCCAAGTGTCTTGAATACAAGGCTTGAAAGCCCATTTTTTTGGCCCAAAGGACCCCTCGGTGAACAGTACTGCTACAGTACCCATGTAGCTATAGTACCGCCGCCGCTACAGTACTTGATATAGTTCCTCCGTTGTTGTAGTGTTGTTGCTACCACAGTTCTACCACTGCTATAGTTTTGCTAAAATGCACTGCTACATGCTACTACAGTTCCCCAGAAATTCATCCCTACCCGAATTTGATCTTGGGTCTTTTGGTTGCCATGAAGGATCCTTTACCACTTGGGTATAGGCTCATTGGCATTCTAAGATATATTTACGTTGTATTAATAATTATATAGAGATGGTTAATAGTTATATTTTTTATAAATGGATATCATAGGAAATCCAGTTAGAGTAATTATGTTTTCTATATGGGAAAAGGTTGATACCCTAATGTTGGGAACAAGTGGAAGAGGAACATTTATTTCCCAAATGGTGGAGAATAATATAACCAAACCACTGAATCTATTAACTTTCCTCCACAACCCAAAAGTAATATTAGATGTTTTCGATGTGGTTTACTTGATCATATCATAAAATATTAAATGACACAACTAAGATTATGTCACAATTATAATCATATGAGACATTTTCAACATTATTGACATAGTGCAATGAAGTCAGTTTGTGGAAATACATCCCATATATCTTAGACATATTATACTTCATCTAGATGATCATGTTATAATAGTTCTCATCTTTAGAACTGAGTGATCCTAGATGATTCTAGGAACACCATGACTGCTCATACAATGTAATCATTACATGGAAGTAGGGAACAAGGGGGAACAATTCATTTTATGGTGTTGAACTGGTGATTATGAAAGACCAAACAAATCTTTCAACTATATGAGGTACCATTCTTATTGAATTGGCTCTAACAGATTTTCTAATTGATATCAGTGCATCCCACTATTTTACTAATTCATGTATCATTGATCAAATATGATTTTCCATCGAGATGATACCACACATCACAAGAATCAAAACACCTCTTTGGTGGTGATAGTGAAGGAGATTTAAATGTTCTTCTTTTTTATGACAATCGAAGGAGTCTAGTTTGATTAAGACTTTTCAGTTTTGGACATGTATTTATTTCACATGATTATGCGAATGGATAGGGTATTTTCTTTCAAGTACCATATCAATATTTATACAATATGAGTAAATTTTAAATCTCTTGATGGGATAATGTATCTATTTAAAGGAGGTTGTGATGTGATGTTTGGAGAAGTGAGCCCCTTAGTACCAATTGTTGGAATTATTTAAGGCGTTTTACCAATTTTTTAACATTTAATGGAATTTCATCCATGGTTAAGGGGGTCTTATTATCTATTTTCAGTGGGGACTAAATTTATTCCCAGGTCTTACATTCTTATTGATATTATGGATTTGAAATTTTATTATTCTCTATTATGTAGTTTCATATATATTTAAATATATGTAAATTTTCTTATATATAATTATAATTATACAGTTGTTTAAATACATATTTAAAAATAATTACATAAAAATGTATTTTTAAATATATAAAATGAATATTTATTATTCATTTTATTTAATACAAAAAATTAGCAATTTTATTTACATTATAAAAATTCATTAATATATATATACCTATACAATTAATGTTTATATATAAATATGTGTTTCTCAATAATCAAATATATATTTATATGTATATTCAAATATATGTAAATAAATACATATTATATAAATATTTGTACATGTATGTGGGAAATATAATGTTTATGTATACATATATGTGTGTAATAATATATAGGTAGATATTTATATTATATTCTATTATATGTAAATTAATATAATATATAATATATTAAATAAATATAAGTATATATATCAAAAAAACACACAAACATATATTTTATTGATGTATTTAAAAATAATTATATAAATATATGAATAAAAGATATATGTGTAAATATATATATATAAGTAAATATAAATTTCATAAAATAGAAAATAAAACATATTGGTGCAGTGGTAAAGGCATTTGACTTCCAAAGGAGAGGTATAGGGATGAAATCTAGGCGCGTGTAGGGGGATGGAATTTCTCGAAGCGCTGATAAAGGGGTTGGGGAAGAACTGCTAAAGGGGTGGTGGTGAGTGGGGGAAAATAGATAATAAAGTGGGGGATTCCTTAATAAAGGGTGAACTCAGAGGGTTCCATCAAATAATTTTTTCTCCTTTATCAGCTCTTAAATATACGTGCTCATGTAGGCCCCCTTTATCAATCTAAAAAAAGTACTGATAAAGTCCCCCTTTATCCGTGCTTTTTTTAGAACTATTAAAGGGGTATTTTCATTTTTTTTGAGATTGATGATAAATCCCTCCCTTTAACATTTCTCAAATTATCAATGATTCCCTATCATTGATAAATCTCTTTTTAGTGTTGTTAAATGGAATATTTTTTGTAATGCCTTATGATTATATTATTATCACATAAGATCATTGATGGATATCTCCCATGTTTCCCTTACATTAGGATCTAATGTCACATTCTCTTATGTTTCCAATTCCCCAGGTTCTAGAGAAATGTTTTAAGTATGTTATTCTTAATAAGGGTACTAGTTTTTAAGAACTTAGTGGGTGATGATATTGATTTTTATGAACTATATGTTTATGTATCGATGTTTCAAATGATAATAAACCAATATGGTTCTGAGGTATGTATTATTGTAAGATATAATAAAAATTAATCTAAAATTATTCAATATATATTTATATAAGGTGTGGCTTATTATAATTATCATTAGGGAAATGATTAGTTATTTTTGGTAACTAGAATGAGAAAACGTTAGTGATAAGATATAAGATAAGAAGAAGTATTGGATAACATTATAATTTATAATAAAGAATGGGGTGTAGTTTTATTATAAAATACATCACTATAGAGATAATAGTAAGCAGATATGGTTGTGGAATAAATAAATCTAGGAGTAACAATATTGAATGGGGTGGATTGGGTTTTAATTCGATTGCCACCAGTGCATGATGAGTGGGAAAAAGACTACACACCTATATAAACACTCTCAAGGTATATACTTTGGTTAATTCACATTTTCTTTATAAAAAATTATGATGGATTTGAATATAAAATGACCATGGACAACCTAGGTTAAACCTGATTTGTCATAGAGTGAAAATTTGGTGTCCGGATTTATATATCCTATGAATGATCTTTCTAGATTATATGATTTCTCACTATAATTATTATTTCTCAAAATTTGATTTTTGGTTTTATTCAATGGCTAAAACCTAAAAGATTTGTGTTAACATTGAATGTGATGGATAATGAAATCATTTTACACAAGAGAAACCAAATGAAATAGGATCTAGAATAAAAAACCTTGTGATTATTTCAAATCATATATCACATTATATAATTAACATCCTCAACTTAGGTGTGATTACTGACATGTTTAATAAGAGAAAAATAGTGTTTCAATAGAGATAAATTGATATAGACTATGAAGGAAATAAGATTTAACCTATTACATGTAAAAAATATGGTAATAGAAACCCAGGTAAATGTCTCGAAGGAATGGGATTATTTTTTATGTGTGTAAAATAAGGGTATAGGTTGAGTAATTTCCAAGGAAAAATAAAGGGTTCAATAGAGAGAATTAAACAACATCCTAAAATACCATATATAGTTCAATATCTTATATATGGGGAGCATAGACTTTATCTAAGTCAATGTCATAATCCAAGGCTTAACTCCTTGACCAAGGAGGGTTCTATTATTTTCCAATAATTTAAGTTGAATGATAGAAGTGTTTATGTATTTGGATTAGAGACTTTTTTGTAGAAGTGTTGTATTAATGATATTCTTGTTTTAAAAATAATTGAACATCTAGGGATTATTCTGTAGTAGTTTTACTTTAAGGATTTGAAATCATGTGTTGAATAGTATTAATAAACTAGAATATTGATTTAGAGGTAAAGTGATTTTTTGTAAAATACATGATTGAAGGTTAGATTAACCTTAATATATATTTGATGTTGATAGAATAATTTTTAGGTTGTATAAAGAGTTTACTGATATTAATAAATTAAATTTTATAATATTGTTGACCATGATTTTTTTTGTAATTTCATGAAAAAGTGATTTATGATAATGTTTATTTCATTTTTTGGATTTATGGAATATATTCAATACTCTCGGATTTTATTTAAGAAATAAAGATAGAGTAATTTTTTTTGAGGAAACTATGTTTCTACTAAAGTTTTAGGGTGATTTAGGTTATTAGCAATTTTTATAAGAATATATGATCAATCTATTCACATGTTTGGTATGTGACATTATGATATAATTTATGTTTTCTGGGATTAAATATTAATGTTTATCTTGGAAAAAAATATGTTCAAATATTATGGTTTTTGGGTTTTGAATTTTTTCATATCTTATAGGGGTGTTAAGGTTAACTACCTATCAAATGGTTGAACATTGGGTGTTTCAGTTTAGTTTTTAGAGATTAATGTATTATATTTATCCATTTTGGATAGTTTTTGTTAACTCTTATAATTTTGGTAGATATTTATGGAGATAATATATGAATTTACATTCTTTTATGGATCTTATGATCCTTGAGAAGTTAATTTTAGCACTCCATGCATGATTTTTTTGGACTCCTAATGTTGTTCCAACATATCTCAAGTGGTTTATGTTTTTATAATCAAAAAACATTCATATGTTTCTTATTATTTAAAATTAATGTGTGTTCATCATGTTTATATATTACGTAAGTCAATTCTAACAAAATTCTGAAATTATTATTGTTTTTTGAAATTTCTATAAAAATAGAAAATTCAAATAAGGTAGGAATTTTCATACCATGATAATTGGATACATTGATATATTAGCTATGTAAATTGGTTACATGAAGGAAATTACTATTTAAATTGGATATGTCATAAAATAATCCACATAAAAATCACTAATGTTGATGCATTGTCTATGTGAGAAAACAAATACATCAATGAAATAGTTATGTGAATCGTCTTCCTAAAGTAATTTTCTACATGTATCAGGTTTGTGGTATATTTGGATATGTGGTTCCAATTGACTACATGATTATTTTTGGATACACTAAATTCATCTATATGACTAATATGGATATTTGTTTTATCTACATGAATAAATTAGCTATGTGAAGAATAGATACATGGATCAAATCAACTACATGAATTTGAATATATGGAATTCAACTATGTGGTGATCCAGAATTAGCTATGTCAATCTTTAACCAACATATTTATTACCATTTGAGTATTTTAAGTTTAAATTAATTCTTCCATTCATGAATTAAATATTTTAATATTTTATTATGATAAAATTTATTTTCAATGGGTTTCAAGTACGGATAAAATAATATAGTACATAATAATTTATTTCTAAATCCTTTTGCCAAGATATTTTTGAGAAAATAATATCTAGAATTCAATTCTTTGGAAAAATTTTATGGGACATGACTTTGTTCAATAGTAAGTGAGAATATAAGTAATATTTTTTTGAACAATATTAAATAGATATGTGGCAAGAACAAAATAAAAACTTACACTCTCAACTCTCTTTCTCTCTCAAAGATTTCTATGTTACTTTTATATGTTGTGAAAAAGAACAAAAATTATCATGGTTTATACATTTTTACTTCAATGTTTAATCTTTAAACATCTTAGAATAATCTTTTCAAGCTACAATTCATTACGACCTTCTCTCCTAGTGAACTCTTATCTTCTATCAGTTTTATCATTAAACTGTGCACTTCATTTGTAATATCTAATTTATTATTTCCTACTATAGGAAGTGACCATTCCTTGTACTAAGTGTTAAAGGATGGGGTTTTGTAAATCCCAAAAGGATTTTAGAAAAAGATCATTTTTTATAGCAAGTTATGGATTTCTTCACTCATTCAGTTAGTCCCTAAGAAAAGGACTACTTCTTGTTAAAATTACTATGTTCTAGGAGTTGAGAGTTAGTGGAGTGGAGTAAGGGATTTCTATTCCCCAAAACACTTTAAATATTTTTTTTTTGATCTTTTAAAACTTATTTTATTCTCCCTTATTAGTTGTGTTGATAAATTATCATAGATAATTATACCTTTAAATGGGTGGTTCTAAGTGAATAAAATTTCAAGAACACAATTTACCCCACTGTTCTATGACCAATAATTGGTATCAAAGGGTTTTAATTTTGAGTTCTCCACTTCAAAATTTTGAAATATAATGATCATATTTATAATGGTTTTTATATAAGAAAGTTGAGATGGTACATCTATGGTAAGAGTTTCTTATTTAAATGGAGAACTTTATGTTTGTTGGAAGGTACAACTGATCATCCACTTAAAGAACCTTGGTTTAAAGGTTTAACTAAAATATATAAAACCTTACACTATTCCTAAGGGATATATTAATAAATGGGATGAAATTGAGAAAGTAGAACATTATTTTATCTTTAAATATATGAACGATATAGTATATATAATAGGTCCTAATTATTTCAATATAGTTTAATTATGTGATATCGTATATGAGATGTGAGAAACAATATTAGTGATTATGAAGGTACTGATAATGTATGATAGATTAGGTACAACATTAAAAAGATGAAATTTGAAACATTTTGAATTATTTATGGAGAAACCATAACTCATATGAATGTTTATTTGATAGAGATTATAAATAATGTTTCTTCTCTTGTAGAACTAATTCCTAAATCTAACCAATCACTAAAAATTATTAGAGTGTTACTATCCAAGTGGAGGGGAATATTAGCTTAAATTAGGAAATCAAATAATGTAAATGTGTTTAACATAAAAAATTTCATTTGAAAACTCATTATGAAGGGATTAAAAATGGAAGTTAGAGCTGGTGAACATCGAATGACTAAAAAGGGGAATGTTTTTTGAAAGTATCTACTTCAAAATTTGACAAGAATAAAAAAAATATAAATTTATAAATCATATGATGATGATAATTTATACAATTATTCTTTATATTTTGATCTTTCTCATTTTACAAGGATGTTTAAAATGTTTTTTATTAAGATAAGTGGATTTATAAAATTATCCAATAAGTAAAATAAATATGATGGATATTCACAAGAATTAAGGTGTTATGAATGAAAAAAATATTATACATATCAAAAAAGATTTTCTATATCTTAAGGAAAAAATAAATCTGAAAAAAAATTACAAATAGAAGCTATAATACAAGAATAATAGAAAAAGATCCATAAAGGCCACTTGGAGTGCTTCTGAGGATTTTAGTGATGATACATCTTCTGAATTAGTAGAATAAATTTCAAATCAAAATGATAACATGATATTTATTGAAAACTATAATGAGGTTTAATCATTTTATTCTTCTAATGATGAATCTAATTCTAAAATAAAAAATTTTTGTTTTAAGGAATTTATTGAATATTATACAATTCTTGAAAAAAATATGAAATCCTAAAAATAAAAATAAATCCCGAAAAAAATCTATATTATTTTTGTAAGTGAAAAGGATGACCAACACAAAAAAATATATATATATAAAGGTAAAGTTAGAAAATTTTATTGAATCTTATGTTGAATATGGAAACAAAATTTGAAATTTTACAAAAATAATTTCAATCCATTATATATTCTATAATGTTTTCAAAAAATGAGAATATTATTTAAATAAATTACTTGGTTATAATAAGGTTCAAAATATAAATTTATAATATGAAGTAAAGGTTAAAAAAATATGAATAAAAACTATTTTGTGCCAATTTCAAAGAACAAAAACTTGTCTAAAGTTATTTTTTCTCATTATAGAGAACCTGGACACTATTATAATGGGTGTAGATTAATAAAACTTGAATTTTGGGGGGGGGGTAAGCATTATTTTATTTCAATAAACTTTTCCAAATTCATTTCTAGAATTTCTGGACACCCAAAGCATATTTAGGTTCCCAAATATTTTGTTGCTAAAATTTATGGAACCGATAAAATATGGGAACCAAAACAATTTCTTATTTGAATTTCATTTGTGTAGAAAAGTATACAATGTCATCTCTAATAAATTTTATATGTAAATTCAATGATCACGTAATATGAGTGACTAATTTTCAAATTTTCATTCATTATAAAAATTTTATGGTGTCTATGTCACATTTAGTGATAATGTTCATGGGAAAATTATCGTAGTCTTGTCATTTAAAAATCTAGGATAAGTTCTCATCAAAAAATTCTTTATTTAAAAGGATTGAAAACAATTTTGTTTAGTATTTGTAAAATGTTTTATGATAAGTATTCTTTATATTTTTTAAATAATTCATATTTTGTTTTTAATTATATACTTATTATGTTTAAGGAACATATAACAAAGAATGTATGCACTTTAGATCTTAATTATTTTTTTGAATAAAAATTGAACATGTTAAATACTGAAATAAATGAATCTTGTATTTTTCAAAGAATACATAGAGATTGTAATTTTTATTCTTTTAGAAAATTATCTAATAGAAATTTAATTTTCTATTTACCTCAACTGAAATTTAACAAAGGGAAACTATGTGATGCATCAAATACAAGAAATCAACAAATGTAATATATTAAATAAATTAAGGATGTTTCTTTATCTAGGACTTAGGAACTTATCCACGTTGATTTATTTTGAACCATCTCGAATTGAAATCCTAAGAAAAAATTATTTTATTATTATTTAGTTGATGATTTTTCAATATTTACTTCGGTTTCTTTTTTAAGACTTAAAGGTGTATCTTTTTATATTTTTATGATTTTATGAAAATTAGTTCAAAAATAGATAGATGTAAAAATTATTACTTTAATAATTGACCATAACAAAGAACTTGAAAACTGTGAGATCAATTCTTATTTTTCTAACTAAGGAATCAAACATACTTTTAGTCCCCCCATGTCACCTAAATAGAATAGAGTTATTGAAAGTAATAATAGGACCTTGAAATAAATTACTATAACTATATTATGTAAATATAACCTTCCCACTCAATTTTGGGATAAATCTATAAATACATAATTTTATGTCATTAACAGAGTTCTATTTAGGCCAATTTTTAATAAAACACCCTTTAAGTTATGGAACAATAGAAAATAAGAAGTTGGATACTTTCAAGTGTTTGAATTAAAGGTTTAAATTTTTAATACCAATTATAATCTAGGTAAATTTTAACCAAAGGATAATAAATGAATCTTTCTATCTTATTCTACCACATCAAAGTATTATAGTGTTTTTAAAAAAAGGTCAAAGACTATTGAAGAATAAATTCATGTTAAATGTGATTAATTTGATATTGTTTATCATAAAATGGCTTAAGTTGATGATTTATGTTTTCCTTTTGAAAACATGATACCTAAAAATATTTTATATAATATAAAGTATAATGATTATTCAATTGAATTTGGTGAAATAAATCCTAAAAGGTTGGATACTATTGAACCTGAAAGTGTGCAAATAAAATTGCCTAAAACCTTCAAAAATCATTAAATATAAATTGTGATAGGAAACTTAGATAAAGGAATTGGGACATGAATAAGTATACAAAACAATGTTGGTTTCTATTCCCTTTCATATCAACTATAACCTAAAACCATATAATAATCCAAAACAAATGTTTTTTGGTATGCAGGAAGAGTTAAAATAGTTCAAGAGGAAAAATTTATAATAATTAGTTAATAAAACCTCTAATTAAAATGTTATAAGAACAAAGTGGGTTTTTAGAAATAAATATTATGATCATGATGTGATCACAATGCCTAATTCTAGATAAGTGGGAAAAGGGTACAACCAAGAAAAATTCATAGATTATATAGAGACCTTTTCACCTATAAATAGACTAGAATCCATTAGGATTCTTTGAGCCTATCCATCACACATGGATTTCAAATTATATTAAATTAATGTGAAATATTAATTTTTTAAATGTTTTTATTGTGGATTAATTTTATGTTGAAAAAACTCATTGTTTTGAAAATACCCATTTTCCTAGTTTTTTTTCAAACATACCAAATCACTTTATAGCCTTAAACAAGAACCTAGATCCTGGTGTTAGTGTTTATGTTATTTCCTTTTAACAAATGGATTTTTATTAGGAGTTGTAGATCCTACTCATTTCCATAAAACATCATCTTTAGATATTTATCTAGTTTAAATATATGTTAATGTTTTTATTTTTTATATTAATAAAATATTTTATGATGACTTCCCAAAACTCATGAAATAAGAATTTGAAATGAGCATGATGGGTGAGTTAAATTTATTTCCTAGTTTTTGGGTTTATCAAAAAGAATTTCGGAATATAAAGAATCAAATAAAATACATACTATACTTGATTAAAAGGTTTGGAGTTGGAAATAGTTAAGTACATGAAAATCCCACGTGTTCTAATGCAAAACATGTTTTGGATAAGGTAATTAAAATAGTTGATAATAGGTTATATAAATGAATAGTTGGGAGACTATTGTATTTAACTTTTAGTGGACTAGACATTATGTTTACAGTATGCTTATATTCTAGATTCCAAGATATTCCCAATAAATTCCATTGAAAATATTTCTAAATAATTTTAATATATTTAAAAGGAAAAATTTATTTTTCCTTAATTTTTCAAAAACCCTCTAAATTTTGTATGATTTTATATTCATATGGTAATTTTGGTGGTTGTAGACTAGATAAGAATTGTACCTCAAGAACCTGCCATTTTCTAGGTAAATCCATGGTTTCTTAATATAGAAAGAAACAATACTCGGTTGCATTATCTACTTATGAAGTAGAATAAATTTCTTCATGAACTTTTTTTGCACAAATGTTGTATATGAAACAAACCTTGTTATATTTTGGATTCAATTATAACCAAGTTTCAATAAAATATGTACCACTACTTCTATAAACATTTAAAATAACCCAATAAATCATTCAAGAACAAATAATATTGATCTAAGGAATTATTTCTTAAGGGATCATGCTAATAAAGTAGATATCTACCATGAATGTATCTCTACCAGAAATCAATTAGAATATAATTTTATAAAGCCCATTTCTTGTAAACATTTTGATTTTATTAAGAGATAATTAGTGTTTATTTAATTTAAATAGGTTTATATTATTTTTTTATTTCAATTTTATTTTAATTTATACATTTATTGTTAATTTATTTATATTTTGATGCAATCTGAATTTATTTTGTTTTAGTTTATTTTGAAAATCGGTTTTACTTTTTTTAGATAGTTATTTGTATCCTAATTTATTATTAGAAATTACTTTCATTTCCTTTTAAAAATAAAATTTTTATTTTTTATTTGATTACTAAATTTTATGCTGGATCTACCCATTAACCTAATTTAGATATGCAACCCTCCCCCAAATTAGGTATATGACATAATCACAATTTGAACATCTTTTCCCTTTCCATTCAACTATGTCCCTTCATCTCTAAAGATGAATCATACCCTTTGATTATATTGACTTTATACTAGTTTCCTTATGATGGATAAGTACAAGGAAGGTGCTGACAGTGGTTTTATAACCTCAAAGAAATAAAATGTTGGTGGTGAATCACACTGAGTGTTTGTAATAAAATCTATAGGCATGGTTTGGTTAAAAGGAATAGAGATGTAGTTGAAGAAATTTTTTCAGATCAAAGGATGGGAGTTTGTATTTAATGAGAATAAATTAGTATTACTATTTTTAGAGGAAGTAAATTAGTTCATGTGGAATAAATAGTTTTAGTTTGGACAGAAATAGTATGTGATTTTAATAAATGAAAATGGGAAGTACTTATTTACTTCATATGTGGATATGGCAGAGGTTTTACACTATCCTCATTAGGGTGCATACAATTTAGTTAGAAATTATTTGGTAATAACTATGAAGGACCTATTAATGTTTTCATGATTCTATTTAGTTATTTTATTTTATTTGATAAGAAGGTTGTGAAGGAATTGAAATCCAAATGGAAAATTTTTGTTATGTTTATCCAAACTAGCATTACTCATAGTATAGAGGATATGAAAATGGTATTTTTTTGAGGACATGTATCTTTTTTATGTCCTCATCAATAATTTTATGTTGAATCTACAATGTTACAAGATAAGATTTATGCATCCCTACAATAATGGTAAATGGAAGTTGAATTAATATCCTTATGGAAGGCATATATCCTTATTTTTTAGAGAAGAAATAGGTGGATTTAACTTAAGGAGAAGTTGTCAAGTTTCATAATACTAAAACAATTCAGCAGTTCTTATGAATAAATTTGGTTAAAACTGGTATGAAACCTCCAATTATCTTTGTCTTATTGGACAAGAAGTTGGATCTCAAGTAGTTATACCACCTTCAGCACCAACACAGGAATATCCATCCGCTACCTCACCTTCAATAAATGTAGAACTTGTAGAGATGGTTCCTGGTAGCGATGTGTAGGGGATTATTGCAATCAAATCAGAGCCCATATTGATAGAATTTAGTCTATTGGTGGAAATAGTTCTAATATATTACGTTTTAATTATTAGTACGATAGATTATATTCAGCCTATTGTTCCAGCTATTAAGATAACTTCAAGAGATAAAGTAGAAAGGTTATTTAAGACTATGTCTTCTGATGAAATTAGAGTGGAATGTGAGGTTGAGAAAACAATAGTTTATTTAGTCCTTGTATAACCTACAACTGATAGAGATTTAAGTGGAAATGTTATTATAGATTTCCTTGATCATTCACTTACCCAAGTTCCAATTCCATCTCATACTCATGTGCAAGAGGACACACTATCTATAAGAAAAAGTTCTAAAGGTTCTAATGGTGAAAACCAGTTGCATAAATTTTACTCTAGAGTGATGAAAAAATTTTATAATCTCAAAGGAGATTATGATGATTTGAAAAAAGAACTAATATCTTCCAAATATACTATTAGAGAGATAAAGGATAATTTGGTGTATCAGGCTAATTTTGATATGCTAGTTGAGATGATGGCAACCCATACCACCTTCATAAATAACATCCAACAAGTTCAACCGGTTTCATCAGGTGAAAATATAAGTAATTAAAATAAATGATAGCTCAAGTAGATGAGATTGTGGTTTTTATGGCATATCAAGGAGATATGATTAAAAAAATTCTAGTAGTTAAATTAAATATTTTAGTGGATTCACTTGATGAGATTCAAAGTATCAAGATAGACATGAATGAGATATTACACAATCTAAAAAATGTAGTTATGAGTCATTTTTAATTCCATAATAGGTTTGAACCAGGTTCCATATATAATTCTACGTCTTCTACGGTTCCATACTTACAGAATCTATTTGGTCAACTATTTTCATATGTGAATTAAATATCATCTCAGATCTAATGAATGAAATGTGACATGATCTCTCTTGTATTATTGCAAGATCTTAGGAAGGGTCTATTTGGTGAGATCAAGGACACTGAAGAATCTATCAAAACAGATATCCTTGAAACTTATGTATACCTGACTGAGATACTTGGTTTTTATCAGTGAATCAATTACTTCTATTAATGAAAATATGGATGAAACTAGGGAGATATATAATTAAATTAGATATATAGTTTCATTATTTATTAAATCAGTCAAAAGAAACCATTATAATTTCATTAATGTTCTAGATAATATTTACGAGGTAACAGAAGAATTCTATACAAATTATTCAAAATAGGATTCCAATTCCTTAGAGTCAAAAAAATAACCTATTGTACTTGTTACAAATAAAGGAAAGGTGCATACAATGTTCAAACCACTTGGTCCAGTTTCCCCAGTGCCAGCTACGTTTAGTGCTCTGATTATTCAAGAATCATTCTCTAATTTAAATGAGTTTTTTTATGCTATCACAGAATAATTATATAAATTAGATTATAAGTCAACATATTTTGAGGGGACATTGATCATTGAAAGAATCAATATTCAAAACCTCCCACTACATCATCTAAATCTCATAAAGAATCTATAATTTCTATTTCTTCTCATATATTTTCCTCTTTCAAGATTGAAACCTTTAAAGTATTGTTAAACAATGGTGTATCATTAGTAACTCAGGTTTTACATTAACTATGTTTTATTCCTCTCTTAAACCTTAATTTTTAATGTCACAAAAAAAGATAGAAGGTTGATATGACATATTAATTGGTATAAGAAAGGATTGGAAAAAAATTAAAAATTATTATACATTATATATTTTTTTGTAAAAAAATAAAATATTTTAAAATTTTATGTGTAATATTTAATGGTTTTTGTGATCATCAAATAGGGGGAGAGTTTTGAATCACTAATGTTATTCTAATATATCCCATGCTCTTTATGTTTTGATGTTATCCAAACCCCTATATACGTTTCTAATGATTTTGTTTTAAAGTGTGTTCATTAGGTTATTATTTTTTTAAGTCAATTCTACTACAATTATATAAATCTCTAAATTTTATGAAATTTTCCCAAGTATGGAAAATTTGGTGATGAGAGGATTTTTCCTACATGGACACTTGGATATGTCAAGGAATCGGATACACCAATTAGCTACGTAGAGAAATTGCATATGTAAATTAGCTACTTCATAGAATTGGAAATGTCAAAATTGATTATGTAGATGATTCAGTTATGTGAGAAAACAAATATATTTATGAAAAGAGATATGTGAATCAGCTGTATGGAGTAATTATCCACATGAATTGGATATGTGTCATATTCTGCTACGTGGTTCTACTCAGTCACATGATTCATTCGTCTTTAGAAAATTAAGATTCATGATAAAGATGGATATGTGTTTTGGCTATGTGAAGAAATGTACCACATGAAGAATGGCTATATGGATAAATTCATCTATGGGAATTAGAATACCTGGAATTTGTCTATGTAGTGATCTAAAATCGGTTATATAATTTTACAACCTGCATATTTATTACCATTGGATTAATTTAAGTGGAAATTAATGTTTTCACTGATGCATTAAATATTAGAAACATTATCCATAATAAAATTGATTTCCAAAATGTTTCAAGTTCCAAGAGATGAAAATAGTACATAATAATTTATTAGTATATATTATTGGTGATATATATTTAACAAAAGGGAATCTAAAATTTAATTTTAGGCTTGTTTTTATAGGGTATGATGTTGTGAATTATTAAGTGAGAATATTTACAATAGTTTTAGAAAATATAAATTAAATATGTAACAAGAACATCAGAAATAATATAAACTTTCAAATCTATCAATGATTTCTATGCTTCTTCATTTTTCTAAGTAAAAAAGAATAAAAAAATAATTTTTTCTATAGTTATGCTTCAAAGTTTAATCTTTCATTATTTTAAAAGACTCTTATCATGATACACTTCATTCTTATCTTATCTCCTAATGAACTCTTATCTTCTGTCATTTCCATCTTAAAAATATGTGCTTAATTTGTAATCTCTCATTTATTCTTTCATTATTCCAAAAGTGGTCACTACTAATACTGAGTGTTGAAGTCTTCTATTTTTTAAATCCTGGAAGAAGCTCCAAAAAAGATCCTTATTTAGTACCAACTGATGACTACTTTCACTTAGTCCATATTCCCTTGGGAAAAGGACTGGTTCAATTTAAAATCACTAAGATCTAGGAGTTGAATGTTGTTAGAGTGGACTAGGGTATTTCTATTCCCTAGATCACTATAAATCTCATCTGTTTGATCTTTTTTTACTAATTTTATTTATATTGATTTATTATGTTAAGAAAAGATCAGATATTATTATACCTTGAAAGTGGTTAATTATATGTGAATAAAATATTAAGAACTCAATTCATCCCCCTCTTGAGTTTTAGTGTATTTTATCTCCAACCAAAAAAGTTCATCTTTAATATTAATTTCATGGAGTAAGAGATGAAGTAAAAATTGATCAAAGAATAAAACAATAATGAAATTATGTGTATGAAATGGAAATATATCATGTCAGATTATTTTTTTATGTTCTCTATCATGATATTAAAATTGTCCCTCAACTTTAAGAAGAGTATTTGGAAATAAAAATTATATCCTTTTACCTTCAAAAATGATGAATTTATAGTCTTTTTACCCCTCACTCATTTATATTTTTTGGTCATTAGCTTTATGTTTACCATGTACTCTATCACTTTTTATTAGTCCTTACATATTAATTTTCTCCTCTATGTATATATTTTAACTTCCCACCATAGTTCTTCTTATCTAGAAACTTGATTATGTAATATTAACAAAACCTTTATGTTGTTAGTAACACCCTAATATTTTTATGAGATATTTTTTTTAATTTCATTGATGTATTTTTTTTGTATGATACACCAAGATAATATTGCACTACACAAAACATTGTCGTATCTTACATTATAAAAAACACTATGCTTGGTTTATGTTACACAAAATTTTGAGTTATTTTGACATATTTCATTTCACACAATACCGAGTTTAAGTGAACAACTAGATATTGTTATGTTACCTTATAACCAAGCCATTATAATGGTAGGTATGAATAATATTAATATAATTAAGAAAATATTATTTAAATATGTATATATTATTAATTTTTTGGTGATAAATTAATTATTAATGAAAATAAAACTCTATTTAAATAAAAGGAAATGTTTCTAAGAAAACTATTTAAATGAAAATAAGTGAGTTTATAAAATTATAAAATCCATATTTATGGACTTTTTTAATGAAATATATATGTAATATATTCAATGTAATGTTTAAAATTTATCTTATATGTTTTCTAGACATCATATAAGAACAAATTCAATTTTTCAGATAAAAGAAATATTTTTTTAAAAATGAAGTTTTGCAGCCTTTTAATGATGAACCCATCTTAAATATAGTTTTTGACACTTTTTTATATTCTAATTTAAAAAATAAAATTTTTATTTGAAAGAGTAGTATCAAAAAATACTTTGTTATATTTTTTTTGTATTTTTTAGATAAGTTTCAGGTTTTTGATGAATAATAAAAAAAAATGTATTTTAATTGAAAATTGCTTCTTCATAAAATTTATTTGGAGTGTTAAATTATATATTTGAATGGTTTTAAAGTATAAATAGATTATATTATTATCATTTAATATAATTTAGGTAAATTAAATTAATTTTACAATGAAATTAGATGTAAACACATTTCAATATTTTGTATGTTTTAACTTTTAACACGTGTCTTCTCATTCCGACATTGGGATTAATTTTAAATTAATTACTGAAACTTATGTGTTTAGAATTTTAAAAATGGATTCAATATTTTTATTTATTAGTCAAAACTATGTAAATATATTACTTATATTTTTTAGCAATATTAATAGTACCTTCAGTAATTTTTATTAATACGGTAAAAGGTAAATTGGGTAGGTACCAGTAAAAATAATATTACAAAATTACCTTAACACTTTTTTTAAATTCATTGGATGATATTTATTTGACATAAATCATCCTTGGGTTGAAATGGTATTCTTTGGAAGCCACATGTTTCATATTAGGGCATTTAATTTAAATAAATATTAAATATATCTTACTCAAATTTTAATAAATATATTATTTTTAAAATAAGGTTTTACAGAAGATAAATTAAACGATAAATACTCATTTTAAAGATAAAATATTTTTATTTATCATGGTAGTTTATTTATAATTTTTAGGAAATATATAATTACTATAAAGACTTATACAATAAATATATAGAAATTATTTAATTGATGAAAAATCAATAAAATAATTTTATTTAAAATGATAATAATCGTTAAAAGACCAAAAAACATTGAAAAATCTTATTTTTCGAGTATAGATCGACCATAATCAAACAAAGGTCAAATTATTGAGAAATTGGAGCCACATGGAAATGATTATGACACTTATAATATTTTATCTAAATAATGCTAAAGTGGTCACATTCATGTTTTAAAAAAATAACATTTTTAATGTAAGATTTTTGAGAAGAAATATTCAACTATAAGTATTGTTATGAAATCTTGATAATTTATCTTCATCTTAGTATTTTATTTTTAATTTTTATTAAGAAAATAAATATATATAATAATTACACAAAACTTATTTATCAATTATTTTATCAATGGAAACATCAAATAAATATTATTAAAAATATTAAAATATATATAATTTGGGATAATTAATATATCCAACAAATTTTATAGATTACCTATAGCTCTTAAGAATATAATAAAATGTTTTTTTTGAAGTTAACTTGTTATCTTCATATTTTTAAAAATAAATATATTGAATAGTGTAAAAATTGGCACTATTGATTGTTTGTCACAAAAATGTTTTATTAAATTATTTAAAAATCATAATACATTTAAAAATAGTAATAAATAATTATGATATGGTCTAAAATTTTTTATATTGTTCATTTATGGTCTAATTGACATCAAATAGGTATAAATTTCACTATTTTAATATTGAATAATTTGTAACCTTAGTTAAAATTAAAATAAAATAAATAATGTTTAATTTTTTGATCTCATTATTATTTGAGGATGTTTATACATAAGAATATATTAGAGAATTTTTATCATTCATGTCCATGTTTTATAAAACTATATTTAGAAAATGTTTTATTATTCTCTTATGGATATTTAAATTCATTTTTACCCATTTTTTATTTTTTACTACATAGTTTGGAAGGATTATTTTTTTCATTTTCCAAACAATATACTTTGTAATTTTTTTTAAAATGTAAGAGAAGAATGTCTTATTTTAAATTATATAGAAAAAATATATTTTTACACTTTCTTGATGCCTTATTTCTATGAAGATTCTCTTATAATATTAGAAGATTATTTTCAAAGAAAATGTTTTCATTTAAAATTGCTGATCATTTTAAGAAAAGAAAAAATTTTCAAATAAGAAATGATATTTTCGTCAAGAATTATTTTCAAGTGATATTTAAAAATTATTTCTCATGTAATATGACATCCATTGGTGTTACTTATTCCTTTATGGAAAATGATGCAAGTTTCAATTCATATTATTTCTCTGAATGGTTTATATTTTGATGGAATGATGTTTATGAAACCCATTTCTTTTCCATGAGTTATATTCTTATGAAACCCACTTATTTTCATGGGTTGTGATTTAATGAAATGATTATAAATCTTGTCTCTTTTCTATAGGTTATGATATGATTATATGTTTATGATACCCATTTCACTTCATGGGTTATGATATGATAATTTATGATCTTTTGGAACATGTATATATGTTTTTATTATGAGATGGGTGGGATATATATCTCCCACCAATGAATTGGGTAAAAATTTATATTTCATAAGATAGACAGGACTAGAATATGAAATGATCTTGGTTCAAAAATACAAGGCTAAAATAGATAATGATCTTGGTTCATTAATACAAGGGAGGAACGGTAAGTAAACCCAATTTAGTAATATAGGGTTGGAACGAGGAGTGAACTCGGTTCAGTAACGGACTTTTTCCACTATGATGGTCTTGTCAATTATCCTTGTCTAATATATAAATGATTTTCTATGCTTATGTATTTCCACAATTCCATGTTTTATGTCAATGTTATTTTCTCATAGCATTTGTTCCATTATGATTTATTCCTTATGAACTGCCATGATTTATTTCATGACTCCATATTTTGAAATATGTTATACGTAGAATGATTTTCAAAAGTTATGTTCATGTTTATACATTCTTATGTTCATTTTTTGATTGCTATTTTCCTTATTTACCCTTATTGAGCATCTGAGTTCACACCATTCATTTTTTTTTGTTTTTCCAAAGATATAAAGAAAGGTTTTAGGTAAGAATATTAAAGGGGAAGATCATTATGGGATATGTTTAAGATCTTTCACCAAATTAGAATAATGTGTTCCAACTTTCTAGAGAAACTAAACTAATACAGTATTTGGGAATCATTTTGTGTAATGTATTAAGTATTTTTTAAAAGTAATGTAATATTCATGTATGTCAATCTTGGGTCATTAGAGTTGGTATCAGAGCAATGGTTTAGTTAGCCTTTGGAAAATAGAATGTGAAAACTTTAGTGAGATCCCTAGAGATATTTCTTAGGATATTTCTAGGGATATCCTAAGGATAAGTATAATTATATGTTACAATCCTATAATTTTTTTAATGATCATGAATAATCTAGGATTAAAACTAAGATATCATAGATTGAAATACTATAAGTAATTTCCATTAACTGTGTGTTTTCATCTATGATAAGTATTTATCACACTTTTCTTTAGTGTCTTAGTTAATATCTGGAACTATATATAATGTATTTAAAATTTAATTTTTTAGATGTGAAAAGAATAGGAATTATTTTTCCTAAGTTTAAATCTCATGAAGAGAATCAATAAGGTGGTATGAGTATTGGTTATACAATTTAGGTTAAGGAGAATGCAAACGACATGTGAAAGGTATGGGATGATATAACCATGTTGTTTACCTTAAAAATAAGAAGCAATATTAAATTAAGGTTGATGAATATTGATACATGGTTTACATATAATATTCTTAGAATGAATAAAATAATGAATGCTAAGTAATGGGTTAAGAATAAAGATGGATGATTGAAGTGTATATGTTTTTTAATTCAATGATTATGTATAAGTATTTACAGTATAATTTCTTTCATTAAGGATTGAAAAAGATATTTTGAATAGTGATGATGACTTAGAAAAGTGATTTAAGGGAAAGGAAATATTTTTATTAAGGGCAGGTAACCCTTAATATGTTCAATATATGGAGAAAATTGTGTTTATCTTGGATAAAGATATGTTGGATATGATTAATTTGATGATACAAATTAATGATTTTTTGACATGTAGGTTATGCTATAGTGGATGATGTTTAAAATTTTTTGGAATTAAGGAATATATCCATTAAACTTTAGAATAAATAAACATGCATGTTTTCAATAATTATTTATGGTAATTCAGGTTATTACCATGTTTCAAGAGAATACATGATTAAGGTATTCATATGTTTGGAATGTGACCAAAAAGAGATACTTTATGATATATGGGGGATAAATGTTAAGATAATTTAGTGAACCTCTTTCTAAAGTTTCAGATCTTTAGATTTTGGAAGGATTTTAAGGTTATCCATTAATCTAATGTTTAAGTTAGAATTCAGATGAAGTTTGTGAGATTAAAGTATTATCTCACCATAGGTGGATTTTTTTCATATTTGATAACTCGTTCTAACCTTTTTTTGTAAAGATTGATGGAATCAGTTATCAATATATGTATGGATCTCATGATTTGTTATTATTTCAGGAATTATAAATTCTAAATCAATTATTGGAATTAGAGATGAAGTGTAAATTGATCAAGGCATGGAAAATGGTGATATTGGTCTGAAATCAAGTAAGTATGTCATCTCATAAAAATTATTTAACATTTAAAAAAGATCATGATATAAAAATTTGTAATGTTATCATAATTTTGCTAATATCAATGAACCCTTTAAATATTCTTTAGTGTATTGTTTTGTGATTGTTAACTTTCTATGGATCACCCACTTTCTTGTGATCAATGGTCTTTATCAATCTATATGATTGTTATGCTTTTCGTTCATGCCCAAATCTTCACTTATGTTCTCCTACATAGAAACCTAATTATTATTTATATTAGGTAACCATTATGTTTCTAACATTACTTTTTAAAATAATGTTTTATTATGAATTTTTACGATGTGTGTTTTTATGAATGTAACTTTTAAGTATTAATCCTTTTAAAATCCATAATAATTTTGATGGGGAAATTCATTTTAAGGGGGTAGAATGTAACACCTTGATATTTTTATGAAATATTTTTTTTTACATATTTGATGTCTTGTATTATATGATAGGGCAAGAAAATATTTCACTTCGCACAACACTATCTTAGCTTGTGGTATATATAATACTATTATTGGCTTGTGTTACACACAAGTTTGAGTAATTTTGATAGATTTCATTTCACACAAGACTAAATTTAAGTGAACAAATAAATATTATTATGATACCTTATAATCTAGCCATTATAATGGAAGGTATGAAAAATATTAATCTAATTATGAAAATATGATTTACACATGTATATATAATTAATTTTTTAATGATCAGTTAATTATAAATTAAAATAAAACCCTCTTTAAATAAATAAGAATGTTCTTTCTGAAAAACACTTTAAATTAAAATAAGTGTGTTTATAAAATAATAAAATCACTCTTGATGGATTTCATTAATTAAATATATATTTAATACATTCATTATAATTTTTAAAATTCATCTTATATATTTTTCAGATATTATATAAGAATAAATTCAATTTTTCAGATAAAAGAATCATTTTTCAAAAAATATAGTTTTTCCGCCTTTTGATGGTGCACCCATTTTAAATACAGTTTATGAAAAAAAGATGTTATATTTGAAAAAATAAAATTATCCTCTTAAATAGGAGTATAAAAAATTTACTTTGGTCTAATTTTTGGTATTTTTCTGATAAGTTTCACATTTTAATGAATAATAAAAAAATACTGCATTTTAATTGAAAACTACTTCTTCGTAAAATTTATCTATAGTGTTAAATTATATTTTTTAATGGTTTTAAAGAATAAATATTTTATATTTTTATCAGTTTATGAAATGATATTATTTTAATTAATTTTAAATTGAATTTAGATGTAAAAACATTTCAATCGTTTGAATGTTTTAACTTTTAAAACTCATTTTCTCATTTTGAACACGAGATTAATTTCAAATTAATTACTACAACATATGTGTTTAGAATTTTGAAAAATGTATTCCATATTTTGAATTATTGGGTCCAACTTATGTAAATATATTTCTTTTATTTTTGGGAAAAATGAATAGTCACTTTAGTCAATTTTATTATTACGGTAAAAAGGTAAATCAGGTAATTAAGAGTAAAAATAATATTATAAAAATACCATAAAACTTGTCCTAATATTATTATATGAGTTTTTTAGAACTAAATCATCTTTGGTTATAAATAGTTTCCTTTGGAATCCACTTATATGAGATTATCATATTTAATATATTTTATTTAAATAAGAGTAAAAGATGTCTTACTCAAATTTTAATAAATATATTATTTTTAATATAAGGCTATAAAGAAGATAACTTCAACTATAAATTCTCATTTTAAAGATAAAATGTTTTATTTATCATGGTGATTTATTTTTAAATTTTAGGAAATAAATAATTACCTTAAAGACATATACAATATTGATATAGATATTATTTTATTGATGGTAAATCAATAAAATAATTTTAATTAAAATGTTAATAACTATCAAAAGATAAAAAAACTTGGAAAAAAAATATTGGTCGATTATATATCTATCATAATCATCAAAGGGTTGAATTATTGACCATTTTTAGTTACATAGAAATGATTATGATGCTTATAATATTTCATATAATGTAATGTTAAAGTTGTCACATTCATGTTTAAAGCAAATATATAACATTTTTAATGTAGGATTTTACAAAATATATATTCAACTATAAGTATACTTATGGAAGATATAGAATTTATCTTCATCATAGTATTTAATTTTTAATTATTATTCAACAAATATGTATAATAAATAATTACAAAAAACTAATGTATTAATTATTTTATGCGTGGAAATATTAAATAAATGTTATTAAAAATATTAAAAGAAATATAATTTGGGTTAATTAATATATCCAATGAATTTTATATATTACCTTTATCTTTTATGAATATATAAAAAAATCTAAGTGATGTTGTTATCTTTATATTTTTAAAAATAAAAAAATTGAATAGTTGAAAAATTCACACAATTAATTGTTTATCAAAATAATGTTTTATTCAATTATATAAAAATAATAATACATTTTTAAAAAATATTAAATAATTATTATTGGATATAAATATTCTAAATTATTAATTTGTGGTATAATTGACATCAAATAATAAAAAATTGCACCATTTTAATATTTAATAATTTGCTACCTTAGTTAAAATTTAAATAGAATAAAAAGTGTTAATTTCGTGATCTCACTATTATCTGAGGTTATTTATATGCAAGAATATATTGGGGAATATTTATCATCCTTTTCCATTTTTTCTAAAAAAATGATAAAATGTTTTACTATTCTATGATGGATGTTTAAATTCGTTTTTCCCATTTTTTGACTTTTTACTGCATGGTTAGAAAAGAATCTTTATATAATTTTCCAAACAAGGTAATTTTTGGATTTTTTGTCACATGTATGAGGAGAATGTTTTATTTTATCTTATAATGCACAAATATATTTTTATACTTTCATGACGCCTTATATCTATGAATCTTAGCTGATAATATTAGATGTTTATTTTCAAAGAAAATGTTTTCTTTTAAAATTGTTCATTATTTTAAAAAAAGAAAACATTTTCAAAGAAGAAATCATATTTTCCTCAAGAATTATTTTCCAGTGATATTTCAAAATTATTTTCCATATAAGATGACATTTCTTGGTGTAAATAATTCCTTTCTAGGAAATGATCTAAGTCACAATTCATATTACCTCTCTAAATGGTTTATGTTTTGATGACATGATATTTATGAAAATCATTTCGCTTCCACATATTATATTCTTATGAAACCCACTAATTTTAATGGGTTATGCTTTGATGAAATGATTATAAAATCTATCTCTTTCCCATAGGTTATGATATGATTACATGTTTATGATACCCATTTCATTTCATGGGTTATGATATGATTGTGTATGATCTTGTGGAAAATTTATGTATGATTTTATTATGATATGGCCATGACTTATATCTCCCTAAAATGAATTGGGTGAAGATTTATATATCATTGGATATAAACGACTGGTATGGGAAATGATCTCGGTTCCGTAATACAAGGATAATATGAAATGATCACTGTTCTGTAATACAGGGTTGGAACGGAATATAAACCTGGTTTAGTAATATAGGGCTAGAACGAGGAGTGAACTCAGTTCAGTAAAAGACTTTATCCACTACTATAGTCTTGGAAATGAGCTCTGGATAATATAGAAATTATTTTCTATACTTGTGTGTTTACCACAATTCCATGTTTTATGACAATCCTATTTTCTCATGGCTTGTGTTCCTTTATAATTTATGCCTTATGAGATACCAAGATTTATTTCATTACTCAATATTTTGATATATGTTATACATGGTATGATTTTAAAAAGTTATGTTCATTTTTTTACATTTATATGTTTATGTTTTGTTTGATATTTTCCTTTTTTACCCTTAATGATCATATGATCTCACCCTTTTCATTTGTTTTCTTTTCCCCCTGATATAATGAAAGGTTTTAGGTAGTAAAATTAAAGGGGAAGATAATAGATGTTGATGATCTTTCACCAAATTAGAATAAATTGTTCCAAGTTTCCAAAGGCATTAAACTAATATGGTCTTTGGGAATTTCAAAAATTGAAACATTGATGACCAAGATAATATTGTGAGGGGAAATTTTATTTAATAGGGGTATAATGTATCACCCTATAGTTTTATTTTAAAACAATAATAACTTTAATAGCTTCCTCAACATGAAACATTGAGTTTTAAGTTAATTGAGATCTTTTATGAAAATATTATTATTTAAATCAGATCCTTATAACCTAGCCATCGAATTGGAGTGTATGAATATGAGTTATCACATTTTGTAATATATGTATAATAGTCCTTCTCAATACAAATATATTTATTAATTATTATTAAATAAGCACTCAAGTTTTAGTTGTAATTTTATACTTCAAAAATATGTTTTCTTTAAAAAAAGGTTTTTATTTATTTTTATGAGTGGATATTATAGTTGATTTCTATCACTTATAGAATTTTAATTTTATAAAAGATGATATCATTTCTGAAATCATCATATCCAAACTATCTTATGGTGAAATTTTTGTGATTTTTTTGAAAATATTTATTTTTTACTGAATAGTGAAAAATATTGGTTTTTTCAAAAGTGCAATTTATATTCATTAATAGTAACATTATGATTTTAATTTCATATTATAATAACATAAGTATTATTTAATTATATATAATTTAATTAAATACATTTTAATTAAAACTATACTTTTTTTGGTATAAGTTTATTTTTTGTCATAAAAATGCATATTTCTAAAAACTATTTTTCATTGTGTTCTAAGAATTTATATTAAAATTCATTTCCACCCCTCAATTAATTTGATCTCGAAAAATTATTTCTATATTTTTAATTCATAGTCTCATATTTTATATATAAGCCCTTTTATTTTTGTCATTATGAATAGTTACTATGGTAAATATTTATCACATCGATAAGGGTATGATGTGTAAATTATTATTAAAACTATGGGATAAGAATTTAAAATAACCCAAAAAATTTCTTTAATTTATTTTATGAATGGGTTTCGACCTTACCAATCCAATATTCTAAGTTACCGAAATTTTTTTCCCATTTTTTCTTTCATAATGACTTAAATATTATTTTAAGTTAAAAAGAGTACAAAATATCACTCTATTTTATTTTAAAAGCACTAATATTTTTTCATGGGGATTAAAAGAGGTGATGGATATATTTAAATAATTATTTTTAATATTAATAACTTCTTTATGATAGTAATTTATTTCAAATTTTTAATAAAGGTATAATTACCTTAAATATTTACGCAACGTCGACATAATTCTTGTGGGATAAGTATAAATATTTAATAAATAATTTTAAAAACATTAAAATAAATTATTTTGGGTGAATTATATATGAGAATTTTATGGGTAATTATAATATATGTGATGGTTAAAGGGTTTATATTCTACATATTTTATTTTCTTCCAAATTTTAATGTCAAATTAAATTAATATTCACAAGAATGGAATTAGTGATATTTTATGTCTATAATAATTTATTAAATAATATAAAAATCATAAAAAACATGAAATAGAATAAAGGGGTGTTATATAGTCAAAAAAATCCATTAACCATTTTTGTTCCAATTATTACTTTATACTTAAATTTTTAACTCTTAATGATTGAAAAATGTGTTACCACAGTTAAGGATGAAAAGGGTGAATAGGGGTTAAACTAAAAAGATAAGGGTAAAAATAACCTGAAAACTTGATTATATAATATTATATGAGTTTATAACCATCTGATCTCATCCTTTCTTAATAATTAATCCAATTTGGCACCACATGGACATGAATTTCACATGGCCAATGTGTGCCCCTTCCCTCCCTTATAAATAGACACCCCTCCTCTCCTTTATTTACACTAATTTGAGATACTAAGCTTTAAAAAACCATAAATAATTATCTTATTAACTTCTATAACCATAAATTTTAATTCTTTTCTTCTTAAAATACCTTTAAAAGGGTCCTTAATAATGGATCTAAATGAGTTCTAACTAAGGAGAGGTAATAATCTAACCAACATCTTTCAATTTATTTCTTCATATAACTTCTTTAAATATATGATATTAATTATAAAATAATAACTTAATTATCCTAAATACACTAAAATTTTATTATGATTATGGAACCACCATTATCCATCCTATTTTACATCAAATGGGAAATGAAATTATCGCTCGTGCGTACGTGTTGACTACCACCTCCTCGTAGTGATATGATTCATTTTCATTCACCATAATTCATAGTTGGTTATTATAATTGATTTAATGTGTATATATGATATTTATATTATTATTATTATTGTACAATTATAATATTTTATCTACCTTCTTACCTTTCCATCCGTTGTAAAGTGATAACATCGCTCGTTCGTACGTGTGATCTACCCCCTTCACTAAGTAATGCAATTCATTTTTCATTTTTTCATTATATATTAGGTTTAAGTGATATATTTAATAAATATATATTATATATATGTTATAATAATTATCCTATAAGATGGTATAATTATTTAGGTTTCATTCATTTCAACCTTTAAAAAGTGGAAACACCACTTGGGTGTACGTACGGTTGACCATCTCCACGAAGTTATGTAATTCAATTTTCATCACTTCTTTATATGAATGATTATTAAAATATATGTAATTAATATATATGATAAATATTTAATGTTTTATTTTTTATATTATGAAACCATAACCATGGTACATGGACTAGAACCATCAAACTAAAACATTCATGGAAAATGAATTGGTTTTTACCTAAATATCCATTTTAAGGAATAATTGTTAATAAAATGATAAATTAAAATTATAAAGGAATGGTACATAGTAATATATACATGAATGTGTATCTTTGATATATTTATAATAAATATATATTTATTATACAATAATTTTTAATGTGTATGAAGTAAAATGATACTTGAGGTAAGGGATTTATGTTTCAATCCAAATTGAATCAGGGTTATTTATGATTGATTTTACATTGATTAAATTATACGATCCTTATATAATAAACCCATTAAATTTTTATTATAATTTATTTATTCACGTAATTTTTAATTTATTATACCATTTACCTCTCTTTAGTACTCAAAATGGTTCAAAAAATGTTTTTAATAAAAATATATTTTATTTCCTCTTTTGTTGAGAATATTTTTTTCCCATATCTATGTTCTCTAAAAAATTCAAGAATATTATTTTCAATGATTCAATTATTGTCAAAGGCAATTTTTATCCATGTTTTACTTTCTATAAAAATATGGTTTAAAAGAATATTTTTTTAGATTTATGAACAAGGTACGTTTTACCACAAGTGTGAAAGAATATTTGTTTTTAATGATGATGGCATGGATGTAATTTACTGCCATCATGATCACTCAATGTTTTTAAGATTATTTTCAAAGTTTCTATGGTTATTTTTAAATAAATTTTTTCCATGATATTTGGGAAAATTTTAGATTTAAAATATGCTATTCCAAATGAAAAGGGTAATTGTTTTAAGAAACAATCTAGTGATCTTTCAAAGTTCTCTTCATCTATGAAGACATCCATTTATGCTACTTATGATTCACAAAGAACATGATCCAATGATACTATCATTATTATTTCCCTAGATTATTATTAATCGTGATGATGAAAATATTATAAAACCTATTTTCTTTTCCATGGGTTAAGATATGATGAAATAATGAGTGTTTTTATGACCTTGTGGAATACATATGAATCGATTTTGATAATGTGATTATTGGTTAAATTATATAAATCCAATTCATTGGGTAATATGATGTTAATATCTTATGAGATGATGATAATAATAATGGACATGTTTTCAAATAGATTTTTTCACATACCGATGCATGAGTATGATTTCTTATATCTATACACATAGGAATATGTGTGGGCATGATTCGAAATTCTTTGTTCACATTTTGATGCTTGATTATGATCTATTTTTATCTATTCTCAAAATATTATTCATCGAAATTATTTTTATTTTCTATGTTTACGTGATTATGGTTTCTTATGATTATGATTCCACTTGTCAACATTATGACTCTTAAACGATGATTGCTGATTTTACACTCTTATTAATCATGAATCAAGATATTAATTGATTTTAGAGTTTTTGATATTTATTTTATGGGTATGAATATTTTATATTAATAAAATAAACATTATTTTGTTATAATTTCCTTACGATCATCTTAGGATCACATATGATCATCTTACGATCACATATTATCATTGATAGATATCTTCCTTGTTTTAACTTACAGAGCATCTCATATGACCCTTTCTTATATTTCTATTTCCCCTTATTATGAAGAATTTTTTTAATTATTTTATGCCTAAGAAGGGTAATATGTGTGAAGAACCTAGTGGGAGATAATGTATATTTTTAAGAACTAAGTATTTATGTAACAATGTTTTTGAAGACACTAAACCTATAAAATTCTCGAGCATATATTATTATGAGTTGTAAATAATATTCATCTAAAATGATTCAATATAAATATATATAAATCATGGGTAATTATAGAAGTTATACCTATAGAAACTTCAAAGACTTAGCTATAAATCCATATTTGGAATAAATAGTTGATAGAATATTAACATGTGCCTATTATGAGGGAAAAATGTGTCTCTCAATCTTACCTGAGATAGTAAGTTAGACATCTCATTTTTTATTTTTCATTGATTCATTTATATATTTTGGATATCATTATATATTATTATTAGTATTATACAATTAAAAGTGTTAGGAAACAATTTATTTAGGAGGGAGTGTAACACCCTAAGATTTTGGAATATACTTTTCTCTAAATTAATGGAATGTTTAATATCTTATTTCACACATAACACCAAATTAAAAGGATTCAATTCATATTTAATGAATACAAATGAAAAAATTATTATAATAATAAAAACTCTACAAAATAAAAAAAATAGTTTCCAACCACATTTTCTTACATCTAGAGGATATATAGTTAACATAATTTAATATTTAAAAGGATTCTTCATTCTCAAAAAAATGTTTAATTTATTAATAAATTAAGTTGAAAATTTTGAAATTATTATTAATATAATATATAATATTTCAATATATAAACTAATATATCAATATTATTTGAGTTATAAACTAGTATCAAATAATATTGTGTACGCATAATGTTTAAAAATACCGTTTTTCAATAGAAGCAATTTTTATTTATATTTTAAATATTCATAAAAAATATATTTTTATAAGTTTAATAATTTTAATTTTATAAAATTAAATTAATTTTTTTATTGAACATAAAAATATTATCATAGGATAAATATTTAATTTTTTCTGAAAAGGGTATATTTTTTGGGTGAATAAAAAAAATACCAAATTTTTAAATACAGTAGCTTTTATGACATTATCATAATACAAGAATGACTTGAAAGTATATGAAAATATATATATAAAAAATATATATTTATTAAGTAAAATAAATCATTTAAAAATAAAATTTGGAATTCATAAATCCCATGTTTTTTATTTTGAAAACTTAAGTAATATTTTACTCTAATAAAAACTAGTTTTGGTTTATTTATTTTAATTAAGTATCCACAAGGAAGAATTAATTTTTTCTAGTTTTAAAATCCAAATAACTCTACTAGGGTTAATAATAAACCAATTAATGTAATATAAATAAACAAAATTTATAATTTTATAATTAACATAATTTTTATGCTTAAAAATACACTTTTTCTAAAAACAGGTTTCCAAGAATTACATGTGCTAATGTTAAAATAAATTTTTATTAAAAATATAAATTTTATTTGATAAAATTTATTTCATATTTATAATAATTAGTTCCAAATTAGTTAACAATAATTTTTTATTTCTGGCATTAAAATAAAATTACTTCGGTAAAAATTAATTACCATAGTAAAAACAAAAAATGGTAAAAGTAAAAAATTTATGATTAAAAACATAAAAAACATGTTTAGAACTTGTGTGAAAAAGAATATTTTCTGTATTTTTGATCTTAAATAATTCCCTGATCCAATATTTTTCACTTTTTCTCCACATCCCATGTGAAATATGTTCTCTATTTATATTAAGAAGTTATATTTATAAATAACTTTATCCCCTTCACCTAAAAAAGGAGCACACATTCACCACTATTATCCACTAATTATAAAAAATTATATTGACCAAAAATATACCCTATTATCTCATCCAATATCTCCCTACATCATATAATTTTTTTCCTTTCAAAAATACCTATATAAGGTTCCTTAAAGTATTACACAAGTGTGAACATCCAAAGGAAGAGGTAATGTTCTCAACCAAGCTCTCTTATTTCTTTTCCTATACAACATCAAACATATTCTATCCATGAAATTATGATAACATAAGTATAACTAATATTATTAATTATTTTTATTCTAATTTAATATCCATTTTCTACCTCCTCTAAATATATTAAAAAAATTAAGATGTCATCATGCGTACGAGCGGACTACCACCTCCATAAATAGGGTGTTTGATTTTTCATCAATTCCATGCAAAAATGGTTATAAAAGGTTATTTATTATATTAATAAGAAATTTATAAAATTATTATTATTATTAAATAGTAAATAATTCCCTATTTTTCACGTTATCTATGAAAAATGAACATGTCGCTCATGCGTATGTGCGGACTACCGCCTCCACAAAAGTTATGTATTTCTTTTTTCACTATAATATTTTATTATGAATCTAAGTAACATAAAATATTGTTAAAAACATTAAAAAAATAAAAATAATATCATTATTATTCTTTAATAATGATATTATTTCAAAATAATCTCTTTTTTAACCATACTAACTCATAGATTATAGTTTTTTATTGTTTGAGTCATTTTAACTACCCACTTGAACAATACTATAAATATATATATTGAATGAATATAGAAGTAAAACAAATGATGTTATTAATAATAAATTATCAAATAATGTTTTTTTATGTTTATGAAAAGGTTATATTAATATTTAAATTATTATTATTGTACCACCATTTTGTTCAATAAAAATTACCAAAACAATCTTGACTCCAACTGCATCATCGAAAATCCCAACTAAAATACTTGTGAAATTACATTATAACATTGAAAAAAATAGAAAACTTATATTAAATTAACTATAATTCTCTCATATTGATGATTTTTTAATTTACAAAGAAGAATCAACACTTCCACTATGAAACTAGTATTAAACAAACAATCGATTCTAATAACATCTGATGATGAAAATAAAATATAACTAACCAATATATTCATAATATATGATTATAAATAAATTTTATAAAAGGATATAGTTAGTAATAATGATTTTAAATAGTTTATTAAGATCTTTATCTTTTCTATAAGGAGGTAATATAACTTTCGACTAATCGAGAATAAAGGTAAGGGTGTTTCACCTCAATTTCCTTTTTTTTAGAAATGTTTTATTTTATGTACCTAATTTGATATAAATTTAATGTATACTACCCATTGGATATATAATATCAATATTTATCTTTTATTCATGGTACTTAATGCTCAATTTCATGCTCACACTTTTAATGGGTTTCTATTAAAATGTTTCTTAAATTGAAAGGGTTTTTACAAATCAATTTTTCTTTATTAATATATGATGTGTATTAAATAGTTATTTACTTTATCTGGTGTATATATTGTCCATGTATTTATTTAATCAGAAATTATCATTAATTTTAAGAGATTTATAAATCTATATCATGTTCTATATTTAATGGGTTTTCAATTCAAAAGATAACGATGATATAATGGTTTTGGTTAAGTCAATTTTAGTTCATTGAGTTGTGATTTTATTTTTGAACTTTATTATTATAAGTTGTATATGTTATCCCCTATGGTTTTATTATGATTTATTTTTTGTTTTTTATATTTATTTAAATTTATTTATTATAAAATCCTTTTAAAATGATTATTTATTAAAAATATGGTTCTTGTAAGGTTTTTTCATAACTCAATTTCCGTTATTTGAGTTATAATGATTATTATTAAAACACATTATTCTAATTTGATTTATTTTATCCTATTACTATATAAAATTTCAATTCTAGTTTTTTATTTATAATTAAGTACCCTTAATTCCTTTATTAAGGATTGCTAATTCAATGATTATGAGATTCATAAGGTGTTTTTCTTAACTCAACTCCTTTTTGAGTTATAATTATTCATATTTGACCATGATTTACAATATGGTTTTCTTTTTTATTTTATTATGATAATATAATTCATTCTCTCTTTGGGGGAAGTGAAATTTATAATTCAAATCTTTTACCATGATGTATTTATTTCTCAAAAATTATATTTTTGTTAAGAATAACACCAATCTTCTTTAATGACAATATCTATTCTATATATATATTTTATCTTTATATTAATGTTCTCATTTATATTTGGAAAACTAATTATGTGTTATCTCATGTTACTTTTATCTTTCCATTCACCAGTTTTCAAACTTTTTTCTATTAACCATTTTTATGATATTGGTTTTGGACAAAGGTATTTTCAAATATTCAAAAGGTTTTCCTTTCATGATCATATACCTTATATTACACTCCACATTTGCTCAAAAAAATTATATACTTTTCAAGGATCCACTATAGAATATTTTTTTTTAAAATTATTTTTTTAAATCACTTCACATTTTTAAAATAACTTTTTCAAGTGACTCATAACTCTATCTTTTACTAGTATAGTAAAAAAAATATAAAAACTCTTTTACGGTTTCTCTAGATGTAAGATATTTCTTACTTAAAAAGATTAATTTGCCCAGTTTTTTTTAAAAAATATAAATTATTTTAACTCTTGATAATTTTGAAAAGAAAATTAAATATTCTTATATTTTTTAAAAATTAAATAAATTGATTTTTAAAATTAATTATTGGTTAAAAGGGATTTTAAAGGCTTGTGTTTTATGAAAAAATTCTTCAGTTTTTCTATGTCTTCTCAGTGATTTTCATTGAAGGAATATTTCTCTTATAAAATTTTTTCACGAAATATTTTTTTAAGGATAATTTTTATTAATATCATAGTACCTCATTTTATGTAAGAAATTTTTAAGGATTTTTTAAGACTTTCAAAAAAGGGTTTTCCTATATTTTTCAAGTGATTTATCCAATTAACTTAAAAATTTACTTTCCATCTATGTTAACATCCTTAATGTTATTTATGATACATTTGGGATATTTTTAATGCACCATATAACTTATTTCTTTAGATGGATTATGAAATTTTCAAGGAAATGTTTTCATGAACCCCATCAATTTTTCAAGGGTTAATTAAGTGATGTTTTAAGTATGAAGGTTTTCATGTTTTAATGACACACATATGTATGAAAGATTATTATCATGAATTTTGGGGTATAATATCATCCTCCAATAAATTTGTTAATGATTTAAATCTCTAGAGATAATACTAGGAAATAGGTGATGATGTTTGTTCCACTATAAGAAATATGAAGTAATGCCTAATCTAGTATGGGAATTTGAAATTAATGGAAGATCCACTCTAGGAAATAAGAAGTATGGATGATACACTAAGGTAAATATGAAGTAATTCCTTATCCACTCAAGGAAATAGGTTTTGATGCCTGATCCACCAAAGAAAATGGGATGTGATGTATGATCCACTTTATTATGATGTTTATGCTTATTATTATTCCACATTTCTATGATATATTCCTTTGATTATGTTCCATGGATTAATTTATTTTATGACACTATTTTTTCATGGTACATGTTTGTTCAGATGAAGAGTTCCTGTCTCAAGGATGGAGAGTCTCTCTTCCTTAAACTTCACCCAGATTGCTTCACTAATCATGAATTTGTGCTAAGGCGGGATGATGTTATTGTTTGTCATTTTGATTTGTGTTCATTTTGTGGAAGAGGGAATTAACACAATTCATGGAATGAGGGTTTTTTTACAAAAGGAATGCCTATTTAGAATGGAGTTTTAATTTTTTCTTTTGGCAATGGCACCTCGTTGGAGGAGGAAATTGAGGTAGTGGTTGGCGACGGTGCCTTCAAGGCGATGACTGATGATGGTGACCCATGAACATTGTGGAAGGGACGAATGTAGTTGCATGCAGCACCTCCGATATCTAGATTAGGGTTTTGTCTGTGTTTTGTAGTTAATAGGCTGGAAAGGGGTTTTAGAACTTGGTGTTAGATGCCAGAAGGGATGCGGGGCATTGTTTTTTCTCCCAGAATGTATCGGATCTGGGATCTTGTTACACCTCAATGGTGGTGCGACCTTATTGGGGAAATTTTAGGGTCTTGGATTGTGTTGACAACGATGTTCTAGGTGCTCAGTCTTACAGCTTCACGACGATGGTATTATGATGGATCTGGGATCCTAGGGGCGGTGGGATCCTAGTGGAGTGGTCTGGCATATCGCATAGGGAAAGTTTTTTGGCCGGAAAACTTACGGTGCTCAGGTGTGGGAACTCAAAAATTTAATTTGGATGGACTTGTTTTTGTTGGTGTATGATTGGAAGATTGATGGAGGTTTTTAACTCAGGATTTGAATGCAGGCAGTATGGGAGTGTCAGCTAATTTTTTATATTGGTAAGCAATACGACGCAGGGCAGATTCCTTGTTATATGCAATGACTTTGGGGTTAATGTTGAAAAATTAATATTCTGGTGGTTCTAAAGAACATGGGGGTTTACTCTTGGGTATTGGGTCAATTTGGGCCTTTGATGTTGTTTGGGCAGACCACGGGATGTCTTGTTGCATGTGTTTTATTGTTGGGGAGTTTGGTCTATTTTTCATGTGGGCGACATTTATGTCCTTATGTCTAGTAGTGCTTGCGTCACTTTTTTTATATTATTGTTTCTATACCTTTATTTTCTTAATAAATGTTTAGGACTAAGTTTGCTCAGATCACGAAACTTCTTGATATATGTTTGTTCATTTGAGATTACACGCCCTTCTATCATGACTTATAAACAACTCGTATTATTCCATAATCTTATAAAAATCTATTTTTCACCTAGTCATTTTTTCTCATATTCTTCTAATAAAAACCATGATGAAATGTTAAATATTTTTTACCTTAATTATCATTTGAGCTCACACATTTCTTATATTCTCATTCACCGAGTTATAAATATGATTTTTATCGATGAGAAGTCTAGAAGGATGTTTAATGTGATTAAATTATGTATAAATATTCACTAATATCACAAAATAAGTTTCTTATGTAGTTTATCCTTAAATACACTAAACCTTTCATTCCTAATACAATTTTATTATTATGAGATGTAATGTTTGACTTATAGAAATGATATAAAATAATATATGTTTTCTTGGGCCATCTCACTTTATATCAACACCTATGTGTAAATAATGAGTTTTTAGTAATCAACCTAGTGGTATGGGTATAGGGAATAACAATGGAGGACTATTTATCTTGGCTATTATGACATCTCATAGGTGATATGTGAGAAATTGAGGAGTCTATTCTAGTCTGATTTCTTATCATTGATGATTAGAGTGATGTGGTTTTATGATTTATCACTATATGATAAGGTATCTTAGGTGTGTTAGAGTTTAAAGTGTGGTTCATCAACCTCCTTCACTATTCCATAGATACTATTCTAGATTATAAGGATATGGTGTTGAAATTTTAGGAGTATTTTCATCTTTATATTAAGGGACTGATCATCTTGTTTACACCAACATCCTCTGTCAAAGTGTTGAATAAGGATAAATTGATTGAGAAGTTGTTATAAAATATGGATTTTCTTTGATAGATAAGCCGTTGAAACTTTTTTAAGAGTGGAGCTACAAATATAGGGTCTCATTTATCAATTCAGATAAGGTTTTGACCCATTATTAGTCTCCCTTAGTCCCCCTTCACATATTTATCAAGAGATGTATGTTCTTAAACTTACCAATAACTCTTATGTGGTATACTATTTTTATAATGGGCATGAATATAAATAATTCATGTGTAGTTTCCAATGATGATTCAATGGTGTTGTAGTAGATGGATATTAACAGTTATAAGAATAGTAACCTCCATGAACATATCACCAGTTATCCTAATCCTAAAATTTTTAGACTATCAATGCATGAAAGGAAAGTTATAGGACAACCCTAAACCTTGGTCGGGGTGTGGATAAGGAAGTGAAAATTATCAGGGATAATGATGTGGAGGTGAAGATCATGAATAATTTCATGGGATGTATTTTCTAGTGCCATGAGGACCCATGATTATTTTAGGTACCATTTATCTATATTATACTCTAATTTATTCTTGGATTAAAAAATATCTTTTAACTCTTTCATTGAATTTTCCATAGTCTAACCAGTAGGGCTTAAGGTGGATAGGATTCGTATAAAATTTGTGCTATCAATACAAGTTGGAAACTATCATAGTTTTGTGGAGGTGTTAGAGGGGTGTAAACTAACTATGGGGATGTATTATTCAATGATATATTTATTCTTACTAACTATATAACTATACCATGTTATCATTAACATGGATTGGTTGTATTCAATAAAATTTATCATTGATTTCTATAGGAAGAGAACGGTCTTATCTGATATAGATAATAAATGGGTATAATTAGAAATATAATTATATCATAGATGGAATGCAGAAATCTTGAGTCTATTTATTCATAATTGGAAGGATTTATGTCATTCTTCAGAAAAGTACAGACAAATATTTTTCCTAGAGTTGTAGCGAAGAATCTGGGTTTTTTTCTTGAAGAGGATGTCACACTACTCCCCTATACATGATATTGAGTTTGAGATATAGTTACATTCGGATGTATCTCAAGTTTATATGTCATTATATAGGATAGAAACTTTAGAGATGTTGGATTTATGTATTTAGAGTAATGATATAGGGAATATGGTATTAATTTATACCATTGTTTCTCCATGGGATTTGGTGCTTTCTGTGAAGATAGTTGATGGTATGTTGTAGTTGTGTGTGGAATACCAATTGTTAAACAAAGTAAAAGGGAAAAAATATTACCCACATATGAGGATTGATGAATTGTATGATCAGTTGAAGGGAACTATCTAGTTCTCAAAGATTTATAGCGTACGATCTCAGATATCTTTATGAAAATTTCATGTTCATGTTAATGGATTTTAGTTTTAGTAATTCCCGGAAAAATATTCATTGGATTAATGAACTCAATATTCATGCATATATGTATCAATTTATAAATATGTTTATTAATGAAATCCATGTATATTTGAATAAAAAGTAAGTGACTTTTGAGAATTTGAGAGTTATCTTGTAGATCCTTCAACGAAAATAATTTCATGGAAATCTATCCAAGTTTGTTTTTTATACATATGAGGTGTACTTCCTTGGACATTTCAACTCTCAGTAGGGTTTATTTATTGATCATTCAAATGTTGAGGAATATTTATCTTAGGTGGAAAACAATAATGTTTTATAGGTTTATAATATCCTTGGTTTTAAAGGATATCATAAGAGGTTTCTATCTAATTTCTTTTGGATCCCAACTCCATTGATAGTATTAAACAAGAAGGATCAGGCTCTTTTGGGATTGAATTAGCAATGGGAAGTGTTTTAGTATCTAAAGAGTAAGCTAGTTAGTTTCCCATATTCTTCACTTTCCAAAGGAGATAATTATATTTTAGGATTATTTTGATGCTTATTATATTGGTTTGGGATTAATGTAAGAGTAGGTAGTGATCTCTTATGTGTATAAGAAATTACATCCTTATGAATATAATTATTTCACCCAAAACCATGAGCTTGTTTCTACAAAAGTTTCTTTGAAGCTTTGGAAGAATTGACTTATTAGAGAGTCATATTTTGTGTTCAAAAATCATAAGAGCTTGCAGTATATCATCCCTAAATGGGACCTGAATGTTTTTCACATAGATGGGTGGATTTATTGTGGGATTATGAATTTATGATCTATTGAACTATAAGGAAAGGTAATGTGGTGATTGACGCACTAAGTAACAAGACACATGCTGATGTTTCTTGTGAAACTAAAGATGAGTGGGGGTGGTAGGAGAACATGAAAATATTCATATGGATACAGATCAAGACAATAATGGAGTTTTATTATATGAGATGATAGTTCATTCATCTTTGTGTAAGAAAATTCTAGAGTTTCAACTGGTAGATCCTGAGGAATAAGTACATAAATATCACATCATATATGCAGATTCTCTTGGGGGATTAAGAAAATATTAGAAGCACTACTAAAAAACCATCATTTAACAATGATGGTATTTATTAGTGCTTGAGAAATGCGCTGAGAATGTCCATCTTTATCAGTGCTAAAATAATCGATGATAAAGGGTACCCTTTATCAGTGCATTTTTTTAGCATTGATAAAAGTTCACCTTAATCAATGTTTTATTTTATCACTTATAAAGGTTACCCTTTATCAGTTATTTACATTTAGCACTGATAAAAGTTACCCTTTATGAGTGCTAACAATAATGCATTGATAAAGTGAAACCTTTATCAGTGCTTTATTAGTGCTAATAAATGAGCAGAAAATAAAATTAACTTTTTTAACAATTTCATTAAATAAATAATTATTGTTAAAAATTAATTAACATATATATAAATTTTAAAAAGTAATAAATAGTATATATTAAACATATAGATATGTAAAATGAATAAAATAAAATAAATAAAAAGTTAAAATGAGTAAATTAAGAAAAGTACCAAACATTTTATTAATTAAATAATTACTGATAAAAATGAATAAATTTAATATATATATATATATTTAAATTATAAATATTGTTAAATAGTATATATTAAATGTAGATATGTAAATGAATGTATAATTAAACAAAAAAATAAAAATGAATAAATTAAAAAATTATTTAAAAATTTATTAATGAAACAATTATTAATAAAAATGAATTAGTAATATATATATATATATATATATATTGTAAATTGTAATAAATAATATATATTAAATATAAATATATATAAATTGAATAAAATGTTAATTAAAAAAAAATTAATTTCTTATTCATATTTAATTTTCTTTGATTTTTCAATTTTACATATATCAAACATTGTGTGTTACATTGATTTCACATACGTATATATAGGTAATTAATAAATTTTATTTGAAAACACAAACAAAAAAAATATTTATGTAATATTTAGAAACACATATAGCTAATATTTGTATAATTTATTCAAATTTCAATATTTTTTAGAATTTCATTATTAACATGATACATTTAATATATTATATTTTTAATTGGTCAATTTTATTTATTTATTTTCTATACTCTTACACTTAAGTAATTTATTTTTAATATTTTTTATTTTTATTTTATTTCAGAATTTTTTCATTTTCTATTATATATATATATTATGTTTTAGTGTTTTTAATATTTATTCATCTTTAATTCAATATATATATATATTCACATTTTTTTAATAATTTATATTTAATTTATGAAACTTATCTATTTTTTCAAAAATATTAAAGTTCACTCATTTTGAATTGTTCAAATTCACTTATTTTTAAAATGCATGTACTTAAGATTATATATCCAATAATAATGTTAAAAATATATTCATAAATAAATATTTATAAATAAATATATTTATAAATGTATATTTACTATATTTATAAATTCATATATTTACAATTTTCATAAATAAATAATAATTAATTTTTAAATAAGTAATTATATAATTATAAAAAAATAATTATATAAATTTAATAATTGTAAAATTATAATAAAAATATTTAAATAAATCCTTTATCAGTGCTAAAATATTAGCACTGATAAAGATGTTTTTATCAGTGCATTCAGAGCACTGATAAATATTGAGATTTATCAGCACTTTTTAGCATCGAAAAAGATCCCTTTATCAGCACTTATGAATTTAATTCTAATAAAAGGGATCTTTATTAGTGCTTTTTTAAAAGCTATGTTAAAATTTTTCTAGGTCTATTTAAAATAACCATAACTGGTACTCACTCATCACGATTCTAATGCTCTCGTAGAACTCCTCTACTACGGAATCCACTACGATCCATCAGACGAATCAAGGATAGAATCCAATGTATGTTATTTTCTACTTTTCCTATATCATTTTTTAATCTTTTGGGTTCTTCATTTTACGTTTTTGTGATGTTATTCAACTTGATGAACCCTACATCTCATCTCCTTCCTATTTCCAATGTGACTCCTGTGTGAATTTTAATAGCTTGTTGACAAGATGAATATTTGTAGTTTAACTTCATACAACTAGGATGAGAGATGTTGAGGAATTTAACTTATTACTTCCATAATGATTTTTTGTAGTTTAATGTCATGAAAACAAGACAAGAGATTCTATAAAGTTTAAAATCTTCCTTTTAAAATGAATTTTTGTAGTTTAACATCCTATAACTAGGATTAGATACAATGTGCAGTTTAATGCCTTACTGCCAGGATGAATTTGTGCAGTTTAACATCAGGAAAACAGAATGAGAGAAACTATGCAGTTTAACGTCTTTATTTTAGGATTAATTTGTGCAGTTTAACATCATGAAAAAATAAAGAGAGATGATTCATGACCATAATGAAAAGTATTTCATGAGAAATATTGTAGTAGTGTGGGTTTCAACACATTCCTGGTCCATTTTGGTCAATGTGCATGTGTTGTTTTGTGGATCATCTTGGCTTGGTTTTCTGAAAAAGTTTTTGGAAAGGGGGAAATGATTTCTGTAATTTTATTTTCTTTAAAAATGTGGGTCATTATATTGTCAAAAGTGGCCTTCGAAGAAGGTGGTTTGAAATTGAAAGTGAAATAGTTGTTTACAAAGAGATAATTATTGTTTTTCTATGAAATTTGGTTTGTGAGCCAGTTACTTTGGCCCGAGATATTCCTTTCAGCTGTGTTTTAGATTGATTCTGAACCTACTTTTATTATTTTTTTATTGAAAATATGTTTCCCAAAAAGGTCCTTGAAGTTTCAAGTAGGTCTCTCTCTATTTCTGGTTCTCCCAAGTTACTTCCCATCTTCTCTGGCAATCGATGTTCGTTAGAGGCAGTGGCGTGGCTTGAGGAAGTTGAGCATGTCTTCAAAGTTTTTGGAACACCCAAATATGTTAGAGAACGTGCTATTATTGGTATTCTTGTGGGTCTAGCTTTGGAATAATGGGATTTTTTCCCCACCAATGATGTAAGTTGGGATGAAATGGGAAGATTTTAAGTCTCTCTTTTCTGATTATTTATACCTAAGGAGGTGAAGATGAAGAAAAGGGAATATCTCATGAGTGTCTAGTAAGTTTAGAAGATGGTGAATGATTATATTGAACACTTAAAAGAGATGGCTTCGTTTTATTCGGAGGTGGTGTCATAGGATTTGTTGAAATATTCTCTTTTTATTGGGGGTTTTCATCCCTAGATCAAGGAGAGAGTCCTCTTCTCCAAGGATCTCCATTTTGATAAGTTGGTGGAGGAACCATTTTTGGATGAGTTGTTGTGACATAATCAAAAATGCATTAGATCAGTTTGTGTCTCTCATGTTATGATGAATACATTCAGAGTTTCCTTGTTTTTTTATGTGGCTGTTGTAAGTTAATCTTTCATTATAAAAGTCTAATTAAACTATTCTTTTGTAGTTCAAATGGTTTTGTTTTTATTAATGTGAACCTTTAAATGGTTATCCTTTCAGGAATTAGTTCCCCTCTTTCAATCATGTTTGTTTAGAGATGCCTATTTTTGTGAAAATTTATCTTTGTGCCTTGTTTGTGGGTTTGTTTATATTCTTTATTTTGACCATTTCTATTGTTGGTTCCACTGATGTAGTGTGTTGGAATAATATTGATGTCTGTTTAGATCCATTGATCAATGAAGCCAAAACATGGATTGGTTGTGCATCACTCTCAAATTTAAAAAAACAAAACTAAGGATACTCTATGAACTTCACTACTATTGGTTAAATAAAATTTAGAATAACATCTCATTTGAACTTCCTACCTAGTGTCCCTATGATTATCTCATCTCACACATGCTCTCCACCATCTGTATCCTATCAGCATTCAACATTCAATTTTCATTCTCTTTCTGCACCCATTTAATATATGCATGTAGTTGCATGCATCATGCATCTTTACAAGTAGTTAATTAGTGCTATAAGAGAAGGAAAATTGAATGTTTAATGGTGATATGATAAAGATGGTGGTGATCATGTGTGGTATGATAGCTTTACGAGGATGTCAGGTAGGAAGTTCAGGTCAGATGCTATGCTAAGTTGTAGTTAACCAACAATAGTGAAGTGCAGATAGAATCCTTATTTTTGTTATTAGTTTATATCTGGACCAAATAAATCCTTTGGTAATGTTACGATATACTTTCTCTTTTATACCTAAAAATTATATAATTAAATGTTGATTTAATTTTCATTATTCCTTATAGAGTTCATTTATTTTAGAAGATTTATGTCCATGAGTCATGCATTTGTAGGAAGATAAATGACCTTGTCTCTGCTGAATAACAAAGGTAATCTTTATGTTTGTACCATAAAATCATTTTCCATAGAATTAATGCATTATTTTATATTGGTTTTTAATTTATTTTTTTTCGTATTAGTCATGTAAATATTATTTTCTTATACAGGTGGATTTTTTTTTGAGTTTGGGTTCTTTGTCCAAATTTCATTATTCTTCTCCCTCATAACCTTTTCACACCTGTAGTGTTACATTTATCACTTTCTTTTAAGTTCTCTCAACTGACTTTTCATGAATAGCAACGTCGCTAACTCTGATCAATTAGAAATATAATCTTGATATTTTCATATTAAAATCATTGGCTATATAATTAATTTATTATTTTATATTTAGGTTTAATTTATTTCTTTCTAGTATTAGTCATAATAATTGTTTTATTATATAGGTGGATTCTTTTTTTCAAATGATGTGGTTCATTCAAAGCTACTCATGCAGTTTTGGGAGTTCGACAAAAAAGTCAATAGAAATATTCATAACATTGATAGTTAGTATTTTTTTAATGTATGTAATAATTTTTATTTATGTAATTGTATAAACCAATGTTTTAAATGTTTATAATATAGTTTTATTTTTAGTATTTTTGTTACAAATTTCATTTCATTTAAATTTTGTATTGGGATTTGTTTTTTGTTGATATCTGGTGTGTTTCTGGTGAAACAATGGGCTATTATAGAATATTTCAATATGTCTCTTTATCAGCGCTTTTAGAAGCATTGATAATGAATAGATTTATCTGTGATTTTAAAAGAGATGATAAATGACCCATTTGTCTGTGCTTATAAAAGAAGTGATAAAGGTATACTTTATTAGTGCTGATAAAAATTCCTTTATTAGTGCTTATAAAAGAACTGATAAAGGATTCATTTAGCAGTGATAAATAAATACGCTGATAAATGGGACCTTTATCACCACTTTTAAAAGTGCTGATAAAGGTCCCATTTAACAGATCTTTTGTTAGAACCAATAAATGTCCCTTTATCTGCTCTATTTCAGCACTGATAAAAGTAGTAGGCATTTAATGTCACTCACATTGTTAGTGCTTTTCTAGAGGTGATAAATTCCATTTCTAGTACTATTAAAGGACAGTTTTTTGGTAGTGAATCATCAAGTGTTACTATAGAAAATGTTTTTTGTTCCCCATGTGATGTGAGAACTGGTTCAACATGAGTTTCATAGTCCATTTCAAGCAATATTATTAGTATTTATAATATTTATCATCCTTTAAGTGATTAATTTTGGTGTCATGATATAAAGAGTTCCTTAGTGGAGTTTTTATATCAAATCCTTGTAAGTCAGGGAGTTAAAGTCATGTATCAAGTATTAGTCATCCAGTTGTTACCTTTAGATATTCTTTACTGAAAATAATAGGAAATCTAAATGTATTTTTTAGAGTTTTTACTAAATATTTATAAGGATATGTTGTTATTGGGTTTTTAGTGGACCAATTGAAAAATCATATCATTTATTTACAATCAAGGTGTCAATCATGGTGGATGTGTTTGTGAGACTCTATATAGATGTAGTGATGATACTTCATAGAGTTTCTTGGATGATTATATCAACTCATGATCCTAATTTTTCTTTAGGGTTACATAGGATCTTATATAATACTTTTTTATATCAGTGATGTATACTCATGAGATTCAATGCATGGATGGATGGAAAAACTAAGTGGGTGATCAATATACTGAAAAATTTTTTGCATACATTTTTTATTTACTGAATACATTCGTAGATGAATAATTTTCATTTAATTGATATTATTTACAATAATATTTAAAACATATCCAATGAAATGTAACTTTTTTATGTGTTGTACATGAAACCATAAATACCAAAATTGTATTTTACCAAGGTTGGAGATAAATCAATCATGGGATGATATTTGGTACAAAAAATGACAGAGAAAGTACAAGAGATCATATAGTATATGAAAGTTTGTTAGGATTGTCAAAATTCTTATCTAGTGTATAGGATGATAACCTTAGAGTTTTTATTGGTGATCATGTATTTTTTATGGTTTCTCCTCATTTTGTGAAATAACGGTTTGGTATAGGTTATAATATTTCTCCTTGTTTCATAGGACATTTCAATTTGTTAGAGAAGATTATTGGTGTTTCATAATAGTTGGTGCTTCCACCATAGATAGATCAAGTTCATGATTTCTTCCACATTTCATGGATTTATAGATAACTTTATGAAGAATTCCATGTCATTTTATGTGGTTAGTTAGATATTGAGGAAGATGATGAATTTATAGAGTACCCAGTGGAGATTAAATATCATCATAATAATGTGTTTTAGGGATGTTTTATTCCTTTAGTGTGTGTTTTATGGAGGCATGGTTGTTTGAAGGAATGTATCTGTGAACATGATTCACATATAGAGTTTTATTTTCCAAATATATTTTAGATCCTGATTCTTGTATTAGGATGATATTTGATCACGAGATGAAGTATTTGGTGACATATTTTTTTATATTGTGTTTGAGTCTTTTTAGAATGAGAGATTCCATTTTGAGAGGTACCTTATGGGATGGTTAAGTTTTTGATTTTTTTATTCTTGGGGTTTTGTTTTAATTTTTAGTTATAAGAATAATTTGAGAGGTATTTAATATAGAGGTACAAATTTAATTAGCCATCTACTTTTTGATTTTTAGATGTTAGAGAATGAAATAATGAGTTTGGTATTGTATTGTGGAAGTTAATTTAAAGAATTTAAGTTTTTTAGAAAACCATGCCATATAAGAGTTCTTATTATGTAGTATTTTATGGATTCATCATGGTTAGTGAAATATTATTGGTTTAGTGCTCATGGTTTTAGAGGTGTGGTTTTGGAGTTAATGTTATTCATTTACCAGATAAAAATATGCTATAGTTTTTCCACTACATTATAGTGTATGAGAAACAATATATTTTATAAGTGTGGTTTGGAACATGTTTTGATCAAGCCTTTATCTTAAATGGGGAGTACAACCACATTATGGTTGATTACATTCATTATAAATGGTGAGGTTTGGTGAGAAATATATTTTTTTATTCTCAAGTTTTGAATGGAAATTGAAATAAAAATGTTATGGTTTGATGGTCTTTTCATGGTTTTGGTCAAATGTATATTTTTACAACATACTGAGAGTTTCTTAGAGTATAAAATATCATCATGTTTTTCAGATCATTTTTTATTGACCAAACAATGATTTGGTTTAAACACTGCATCTTGGTTTGGTTCACCTCATATTTAATTATAAATATAGGCACTATCTTTTAATCATTTGGTACTCCAGTCCCTTTGGAGACCCAACATGAGTAAGTTGTCCTCCATGGGTGATTTTGATAGATCCTTGAGTCCCAATTCTCCTGAGATAAATTTCACATAATCAAAGGTACTATTTCCCAACCTAATTATTCTTTTATTTCATTATTCCCTCTCAAGGGATTATGAAAAAAAATTATGCATTGTAATAATGTAGGATTAACATGTGTATTATGTATTATAGGTTTGATATATGATACTTTTATGAATATGGGAGCATTATCAGAAAAATTCATCTCTTCTCAGTGTCATGATGTTTAACGATTTTTTAAGGTGGGTAATTAAAAAATTATCTTTTTTATCACTATTCATAATATGGAATTAGCATGATTTTTGTTATTTGAGTAACTGATTATAATTTTATTTTTAAAGAATAATAATTGAATTGACTATAGGGGGATATGGGGTTTTAGTAATATATATTTTTTCTTATTATTTTCTTTCTGACTACTATGACATTTGATTGTATAATATGGAATTATTTTTTTGTGTGTGATTGGGAGGTTTGATGTGATAGAGGTTTAATTTTGAATGTGATTGTTTTTTTGATGTGGTGATTTAGCGATGATTTATTGCACAATATAGTAGAGTTTCTTGGGATGTGGATTCCTAATAAAATTAATGAATGAATAAAATAAGAGTAAAGAGGATGCAGTTATGTTGAAAATATCATGATTATAAAAATTATTAAATTAATTCATTAATTTTTTGAATTTTATTATATGTGGTAAATAAAATTATAGATGATGGACTAACAATAGGATAGTGTATATTAATAATTGTTTGGTTACTATAATTGATTTTTATTGTGACTAAATGAAGTTAAAATAATATATCTAGTAATTATTAATGTATAATTGAAAATAAATTATGAAATTTATGATGAATGTGACAAATTAGGTGGTTGTTGTGTTGATTTTGTGTGTGGTTAATGGTGTCAATGGTTACTATCATGTCGTAGTGATGGTGTGACAATAGGGTTTTTGTAAAGGTGTTTGATAAGAAGTGGACCCAAGGATGAGATTATGTGTTATTATATATCATTGTATGTTTTTTTTATTTTTCACGCACCACCACCTGAGTGGATTAACCTTACCAATGTCTATATAAGGTTATGGGTACTGGGTAAGTCCCTAAAATCTAGGGTATGGGTGATACAGATGGATAACTACCCCTATCACTCTTATTTTAGAATATATTGTGATTTTTTAGTAGTAGCAATGGTGGAATTTTCTATGGTATGAGGTTGTGGTATGTGCATGCGGTATGAGGTTGTGGTATGTAGTTATGGCATAATATTATGGTTTGTGGTTTTAGTAATCATACTTTGGTTCTATTATATGGATAGAGGAAGGAATGTGAGAGTTGTGACATATGTCATTCGAATTTGATGGAAACTAGATCGGTGGGGAATTGATGTGGGGTACTTAGTTTAATATATTTTCATGATTAACTATATATTCATATTTTATACACATTTAGAGAGTGAGCCTAGGGTGTGATGGGATATTGATTAACTTGGGATGGGGCACAATTTAGTTTTTTTTCTTATTCACTGGATATTTAGTACTCTTTGTAACACCCTAAGATTTTAAAAGAACACTATTTTCGATATCGTATATAACACACAACACTGATCTTAAACGAACCACAAAATATTAGTATTTAAATATAATTGTAATAACCATGCCATTAAATTATAAGGTATGAATAGTATTTATTGATTTATAAGAAATATATAAATTTCCTACTCAAAATAAATTTATTTATAAATTCTTAATAAGTAATCACTCAACATATAATGAAGATATTTTATTCTACAAAAAAATATGTTTCCTTCAAAAATGATTTTTATTTATTTTTTGTTAGAAAATATTATAATTAATTTATGAAACTTTTAGTTATTTTATTTAATAAAATGGACACAATTTTTTAAATAAGAATATAAAAAGTAACTTATGGTGAAATTTTAGGATTTTTCTAAAAATTTTAATTTTTCAGTGAATAGTGAAAATTATCGATTTTTCAAATACTATCATTTTTTTTAAATATAGTAATTTAAAAGTTACATTATATTTTGGATTTAATATTAAAGTTAAATATGAACCTTTTTATTTATAATAATATAATTAATTTCATTTGAATCGTCAATTTTCATAATTTTGTTATAAATTTATTTTTATGCTTAAAAACATGGTTTTCTTTAAACTATTTTTAAGTGCATAATGTTTGTACATTTTAATTAATTAAAATAACCCCTAGTAATGAAATATTAAAATTAAATTCATATATTATAAATCTATTTATATTAATTGAAATTTATATAATGATTATTTCTAGTTATATATTTAATATAAGACCATCAGTTGATCGAAAAATGCATTTCATGAAAACCCATTTTTCAACACATTTTGTGAGTTTAATTTAGAATTTAATTATTAAAATTATATAATTTTAATTTAATAAGATTTATTCTATATTTTTAATCAAAATAATTAGAATTAGGTAATAATTTCATTTTAAGTTTGGTTATAATTAATAGTAAAAATATAAAAAAAACATAATTACCGTAGTGAAAAACAAAAAATCTAAAAGTGAGTAGTCTTAGAGGTAAATTGACTAATAGGTTTAAAACATGTTTATTTTTAAATTTTAGAGGTTTTTCTTGGCCATATAATCCTAATATATATTATTTATTAATTTTATAGGCACTTGTATTGAAATTGAATTCACATTATTGAATAGTTTTGGGTAATTATAAAAATGTCACTCCCTCTCACTTATAAAAGTGAACATCCTATCCCCTCTTTTACACACTTAAAAATCCATGTGTTTTAAAAATAATTAAACAAATGAATTACCAACTTACCTCACCACATCCTATAGGCCTTTATTTAATCAAAAATTCAATCTTGGGAACCTTTAGGTATAATCTTTAAGTAGTTATCTGAAGAACATGTACCATTCTTAACCGAGCACCTGTTTCAATTATTCTTCCACCTCATTAAAATTAGACTTAATAATTATGATATAATAACATAAGGATATAACATTTACATAGATATTATTATGTTTATGTAGTAACATCCATCCATCTCATCTTCTATCAAATGGGAAACAAAACCATCATTTGTGTATGCGGCGGACTACCGCCTCACAAACTGATGTAATTCATTTTCTGTCAAAACCTTTATTGGAAATTCATAATGATATATTTAATATTTATAGATGATATTAATTATATATTAATCATTCAGAAAAATTTATATACCAACCAATTGAAAATAATAATTTTATTCATGTGTATAGTGGACTACTTCCTCACAAAGCAGTGTAATTCATTTTTTTTATTACCACATCGCATTGATGGTATATTTAAGTGTATTTAAAGAAGAAATATGGTATTTATGGTAAAATTGTAATTATAAAAATATAAAATAACCCCTAATTTCTTTCAATCATGATCATTGAAAAATGAAAATGTCACTCATACATATGTATGGCCTACTCTCTTCATGATTGTAACATAGTTCATTCTTCAAAACCATCTTTCATGGTTGGTTATAAAAATGTAATTAATATATAAAAATTCTAATTATTTCATGTTTATTATTATTTATATTATGTAATAATGACCCCTTATAACACATTCAACACTCTGATGTCATTTTGAAATTATGAACTGAGCACACTCAAAACACCCAACATAAACATAACTGAATAAGTAATTAAATATGTCACTAAAATAAATGAAGTAAATGTTTTAAATATAATGGATTAAACCTTTATTTTTTTTAATAAAATAAATAATTGATATAATTTTATCATATAGGTGATAAAGTAACTCTATGACAATTCAGGACTCGGGGTAAGGGTTTTCATATCAAAACTTCTTTCTTTATGACCCATGTTCTTTTATTCACCTAATTTAAATTATATGGTGAAAATACATCCCATTTTTAATATTTTGTTATTAATAATTCATAATTAATGGTATTTTAAGTTAAAATTCATTTTACTTCATATAAGGTAAATTGAATTGAATATTACCAAGTGGTAAAGGAATTTATAACTCAATTTCTTTAATTGGGTTAAATTACATCTTCATTATATTTGATATAATAAGATTATATTTTTTTGTAATTACAATTGATTATTTTATGATGTTTTTAAACTTTTTATATTAATTATTATATTTTACACATATAATAACTTCATTGATTAATTATCACTTCAATTACTCAATATTTCAATGGTATTATTGTCTCACTTTTATTTCTATGTGACATATCCCATATTCACAGCTTATTTTTTCATGTTGTGTATATAATTTCCATTTGATTTGTTATATCATGAATATATTTATATTCATGGTTTTTAAATTATCATTTGAATGTATTTCTTCCATGGGGATTATGATACAAAATTTACAAGTGGTAAAGGTTTATTTCACAATGTCATCATTATTCAAGATTGATAATACCTGAATTTAAATTAAAGGAAATTATTTGATCATTATCTAATAAAACCATATCATTTTATTATTCCTTGGTTATGTATGAAGTTTTCAATTAATATTAAAATTTTCTTCTCTTGGGTACATAAAATTGTTGAGAAAGGTTTTCTATGAAAATCCAAGTTCATTCCGCTTTTTAGCCGAATTTTTTTTCTTCCGTGACCATGTTTTCTAAAAATGTATTCAAAAATGTTTTTAATATTCTAATATGATTTCTAAAAGTTATTTTATACATGTTATAATTTTTATAAAAATGTTTTAAAATGAATCTTCATATCATTTTATGAATAAGTAACTTTTAAACTCTTTACTGAAAATGTGAAAGGAATCATTATTTTAACATACTCTACATGACCATAATGTACCTTAATAATGATAAATCAATTCATGAAATATTACTTTATAAGTTTCCATGGTTATTTTTAAACAAATTTTTTTATATAATAGTTTGGAATTTTTTTTTATATTTTGAATAATTGGTTTCCTAGTATAAAAGGTATTTTCCTCATGAAATATTCCATGTAATTTTTTAAGGAAATTTTCATCAATTATGAAAACCTTTGATATTATGGATTACTTATAAATCATGTATATATGTCTCTAACATATATACCTAGATAATTCTTTATTAATTTTATGGGATAATACATGCCATATTTTCATATCTCAAATACCTTCATTGTGAAATTTCATTTGATTATGATAAGATACAAGATTATACAACCCATTTTATTTCCATTGGTTATTCTTATGTTTATAATTTATAATTTATTTAAATTTTTTGGAATTGATAATCATCAACATGTTATTGTAATTTCACCCAGATAATTCTCTAATGAATTGGGTAAAGCTTTAGTCTAATGAAATGTCATGTATGAGATTAGGGAGTAAACCAAATCCATTAAATACCTTTTTCTATCATGTGATATTGTATAAGAATATTTTTTTAACTCGTTTTTATGTCATGTTGTATGTTATTGTCATAATTTTTATATTTCTATTATCTTATTATACCCTTTTATTTATGTTACGATCCCATGTGATTACTTATGTGTCTTATATTTTATGATATCATGTTATAAATTTGACTTACATGTTATGTTTCCTTGTCATTTTTATTCCCTTATTCATATTTTTAGCTGGCCTTTTTTGTTTATGTATTCCATATTTTATCCCATGCAGTTTTAGGAACTTGAAAGGATTTAGGAGCTCATTTTGTAGAATAAAATAAATAATTTTTATTTTAGTCTCACTTTGATATATTATCAACCCAGTCTTCCAAATACACTAGGATTCATAATGTTTGAGTTGTAATTAATAGATTGTTATAGTAAAAATCATATATGAATATGTAAAATGTCTTGGGTTGAAATAGTTGGTATCAGAAAATGTTATAGTTATTTTTGAGGATTGGGTCTAGAATTCCTTAGTGAGAACCCTACAGAAAAGTGTAAGGATAATCTTAAGTATAGAAAAAATATCTTGAAATTTTTTTTATGTCTAGATCGAGTGATTTCAAAGAATTTAAACCCCTATAAAGATTTTACAAGTGGATTTGGATCTAGAATAGTTGTACTTTGGCATAATAACTCTAAAAGGAGAAAATTTGAATTTGACTCAATCATTAATTGGTGCATGACAATGGGACTTTCTTTATACCTAGTTTGAAACTCATGGGGGATATGTGTTGGAAATTTTTAGGCTATTTATGAACCATCATTAATGATTTTAATAAATGATAATCATGGATGTCCTAATTTAAACCTAAGGTGTCAAGGATTTAAAAATAAGGTTTTGGGATTTAGAAATCCTATAAATTATTTTTCATGATTATGAATATTGGTGATCACACTATGATTTTTGTTTTAAATAAATTAATATGACTAAGAGTAATGATGTTAATACTAAATGTGGTGGACAATGTGTTGATTCTAAGAACCAATTTTTTCACAACCCAGCCACCGTTTCCTTTTATTTTTTATTATTTCTTGGTTCTTGGTCTTTTTTTTTTGAGTTCCAGGTTGAGTTTTCAGTGAGAGTACTAAATATTGTAGTTTCTTATCTAGGTGAAAGTTTGTAGAATGGTTAGGGAAAACTGTGTTCCAGCCCAATCAAAATCATGTAACCTAGATAGTGGGGTTGTCCAGGGTGTATGGATTGACGCTTGGGTGTGTTCACCTCCCTTGTATACCATTCCGTTCCTCTTCTTCTAGATAGAGACATCCACAAAGTTCGTACATAGTTAGAAAGATCGTGTGGCTAAACCATGCGATCTACCTAGAGTTCAAAATAAAAAAAAATAAAATTAAAGTAAAATAAAAATAAATAGAAAAAAAAGAAATGTTTTAATATTATTAATATTATTATATTTTTTTAAAATACCTCAAAGGGTACCCCTCCCTTCCCCCCTTCTCAAAGTGACCCATCCCCCAAGTATCTCCCTTTCAAGCCCAACCTCCTCCCTCCCACTCCATCTAGTCACCATTTCTTTCACTAATTCTTGGTGTGATCTCTGCCACTTAGCTTCTCCTATCCTCATATTCTTTATTTTATCTTTTATTTTTGGTTTCCTTTTCTCTTGTTTGGTGTTCCTATCTTGTTCTGAACCCTAATTCCCTTTTGTATTTTTATTTTATTATATCTTGATGTCTAGGGTTCTCGAGTTCTGTTCCAAGAATAGTCACCAAAAGGGTTCAAAGAGGGGGGATGTTGATGTATAGAAGGAGAATGAAAATATTGTTTCATTTAATTGATTAAATAAGGTAAAAATTGAAATTTCACTCAAAATTGAGCATCATATGTTTTGGCCACTTGGTTTGGTCCAATCATGTGCCAACTGTGCACACGTAACAATAGTGAAAGGGAATCCACACAGTTTTTCTGCACAGTTTTACTATTCGTGAACAAACCGTGCTGAATCCCATTATAAAAATTGAATACCTATTAGATGCCTCTCACACAGTTTTCTCAAACCATGTGAGATCATCCTACTTTCTTTCCAAGCCTGGTATGGTTTGTCAGATCATGTGGTCTATCCCACATAGTTTTCACTAACCACGCACTAGGTATTTTTCACTCCAAATGCTAGGTTGTGGGCTTAAAACGAGCCCTAGGTACCCTTTTTAACTCCATAAACTCAAATGGAATTCATATTAGGCCTTATTTAAGAATTTAAAATAATAATTTAGGTAATTTAATGGATCCATACCTCAAAGAAGAACCATGTTCTTATAGTTGGTAGGTACATTAAATGGATTAATTAATTAATTTTATTCATTCATTCATTTAATACTGATAATCTAATTTCCTCTATAAAATTGATGATATAGAAGATCACCTAGGTTAGAATCCTAACCTTGGGAACTTTTATAGTAGGTTCATAGTGTATATGGTTGGTGAATTAGAATCAAACTATGAATGTCGATCTCATTGTGGGAGATCAAGTAGCAGCAAACACAGTGGGTCTTCTCCATAACTATAAATCACATTCTTCACAAAAGATCAATCCATAATCAATATAAGACTCTCCAATTATAGTTTCCACCATTTATTATAATGTTTAGAATATATATATATATATATATATATCTTCTATTGATATGTTTCTGTACCGTTTGCATGAGCCTGTTGATGAATTAAATTGTTTTATTCAGTTTATTTTTTTTATTCCATGATCTAACATTGAATTTCTACACATTTAAATTTTATTCAAAGAAATATTGACCAATAATGTATATCACACTATTTTATTGTGGTTTACCCTATATTTCTTTGTGTTCATCACTGTTGGCCTACAGGGATGCAATTCATCATTTCTGGGGTGGGTTTGAGCATGATAGAACCCCTACATACATGAAAGTTCTATGAATGATGATGAAAAAGGTGATTTATAGATGTATTGAGATTTATTGTGGGATGAGAATGATGTTTTCCATAGATATGAGATATGATATGCTGATGATTGACTATTAGTTAACAGAATGTGTACTGAACCACTATGGGTGATCAAAATCATTTTTCCATCGATTAAGGATGTGAAACGAAGGTCGGAGGTGACCCCATACCTTTTGGGTGGTTAACTATATAGATTAGTAGTGATTATAAAGGATCTGTAAACCATATGTAAGAACTTTAGTTTCTGTGAAAAACATAACTACACGACGTGTAGTCTAATAACACATACAGTGTATCCCCAGTCAGCTTCGACGACTAGGGTTTTGGGGATGATAAGGATTACACACCATGTGAAGCCATGCATACACTCTATGTGAACCTCACTAGGTAGATAAGTTGTATGATAGATGTGCATCTCTAGGACCCCATGCAGGAGGACATTCAATATACTCTCAGAGTACACGAGTAGAGGCTGGTACTAGAGCATGACTTGTTACGTAACCAGGTACAAATAAATGGAATGATGGACATGGGAACAACTAGGAGAACATGGGTAGACCCTGGGTGGTTGAGACACACCGTGTTGGATCTGTAAATGCTATGTAAGGAGGATGTGCCTTTGAGTTGTGTTAATAAGAGAACCAGACCAAGCAGTGGAGCCGGACCACATGTTGTGTGGACAATATACATGCCTTGTACACCTATGAGAAACTTCCACCTTGTGTATATCATATTTTTTAACATTAATTTTGGTTTATGGGTAGCCTATCCAGAACATTTTCCCACATACAACATGATAGAATCCTTCATAGTCACTTTTAATAAACAACATGGAATATTCCAAGAATAACACTTACTCAGGTGACGTTTGACGATGAAAATGATCAGGTTGGGTCATTGGAGAGATACTAGGGTCATTACTACCTTGTATCACTAGGTCATGGGTTACCCATAATATTAAATAAATACTAGAGTCGATACTCCCCTTTTGTACCAGGATGCAGGTTCCCCATATTAGCAGAGTAATGCTGAGGTCAATACTCCCCTATCACACAAGGGTGTGGGTACCCTATATTCTTCAAATAGATAGATATAGTACTCCCCTAAATGGGTATGGGGTCCCCTATATATGAAGTGAAACTCCCCTATATTTGATATATGGTGGGGTGTGGGTCCCCCATGGGAGTTGTGGCTCCCTCAGTTGTGGATCGTAGTTGGGAGTAATGGGCCCCTCCACACATATCCTGAGGAGGTCATGTTTGATGTTGGGAATCAATGACAGAATTTTGTAGCTGCAGGATTACTCTTTGACTTTGGTTGGGTTGTGAGATGAATATACCATTTATTTCTCATTTAGGATTATTTTTTATCACACACACACACACACATATATGTATGTATCTATTGAGTTTTTATTTCCCCATTATTTTGGTTGATCTGACTATTTTTGTATCTCTCTATCACCCCCTTTTAGTTTTCAAGGAATCCTACTTGTTATATATATAATCTCTTATACATGGGATTTTCCTAGACATGTCATGTATTATATAGATGACAGACAAATTGACGATGATTACAGTGGAACATAGTGATACCTAGGTTTATTGACAGCATATGGTGGTTGGGCTTGGAGATCAGGAGTCAGGCTCTTTCTGATATGTTCTATACCAGTAATTACTATATTGGGACTTATTTTTTATTGGTAATTAATTTTTTCCCTTTATAATTTCGTTGTGTTCTACCATACTATGATGTTTTCCTAGAGTTTATTACATTCATGTTTTATCTCTAGTCATTATATTTTTTATTTATATTCCTCTCAACTATTGAATGGAGATGGTTGAGTTCATGCATATAGGTACATTAGGAAAATTCCTCCTATCTTAGTTATGCCTTCTTAGAGCTTGTATCTATCCCATGACCTATTTTAAGTGGTCCTGGGGTTGTGATGACATATCCTTTCACAATATAGGTGGGCCATAGTGGGTTGAGTAATTACTGAGTGGTATCAGAGGCACTTCATACTCAATATGGTTTCTGGATTTTTCCCTTTATGATGATTCACTATAAAAAGGGTGATTAGAGGGGATTTTAGAGGGGGCTATGCACAATACCCCATAAATTCATTTCCTTTATAATTAGAGGGGGTTCTGGGGAACCCCCTGTAAATTTATTTTTGTTGTAAATTAAATGTGGATATGTGAGACCCTCTCTAATCATCAAATTTATAGGGGTGTAGAACCCCCTCAATTTTTTTAAAATTATTATTTTAATATCTAGTCGGATTTTACATGGGTTTTTTCAACATCCTCTAATTTATGAAAATAAAGAGGGTTCATAACCATCACTAATCAATTAGATTAGTGGTGGTTCACAACCCCATCTAATATTTTAAATTAGTGGGGGTTAAAACCCCCTCCAATGTCTTAATGTATTGGGGTTGAAAACCACATATAATGTATTAAATTAGAGGGGTTTGAAACCCCCTCTAATGTATTTAGTTAGAGGGTGTTTAAAACCCCCTATAATGTCTTTAAATTATAGGGGGTTCAAAACCCCCTCTAATTTTAGGTATTATAGGGGGTTGTAAACTACCACTATTTAGAAAAATAAATTGCATAATATATATATACCTAAAAAACTATGTATAAATGTATTTAAATACATTATATGAACATATTTTGTAAAATATTTATATGATTGTATTTAATTGTATTTATATGTATACATAAATATAATTCTATAATATTATGTATATTAATATATATTTGTTTGTATAAATTGTATTTCATATAATATTAATTATATATAAAATGAAATAATCAACATACTATATAAACATATATATATAAATAAAATTTATTTAAATAGTATATACTATAAAAACCTAAGCTTATAGTTTTTATAATTTATTTAATAATAATAATAAATATAGTTTTTAAATAATATGATTACCATTTTATATTATATATAAGTAATATTATATGATATACATTTTATATAGATAAATATATATTAAAGTACAAAATATTATACAATAACATTTTATAAAATACATATATATTAATGTGCATAATAATAAATATATATGTGTTGAAATAAATTATATAAATATTTTTATAAATTTTATCTCATATGAAATATTTGTATAAATTGTATTTCATGTATATGTATTTCATATAACATTATACAATTTATACAACTAAATACATATTAATTCTCATAATAATAAATTTATGCATTGAAATACATTATAGAAAAATATTTTTAAAGTCATTATATAAATACATTAAGTAAATAGTTATATATATTATATAAATAGACATGTATATAATATATAAATATGTATTTAAGTATATAAATAATTTAAATAAATATATTTATAAATGTCTAAATATATATACATAAAAATTACATAAATAGTATTATAAAATATATTTACTCAAATCAATGTAGATACACATATTTTATATAAATGTATAAACAGAATATAATATAAATACATAAATACATGATATAAAAATTATGTATTAATTTATATATATATATATAGGTCATATATTTAAATGTATTTAAATATAATTTATATAAATAATCTTCATAATATATATAAATATATTAATGTGTATTTTTATTTCAGAAATCGGATCGACATAGTGGTATATGTGGGGGGAGTTGTTCAGTGGGTCTTCTATTTGAATCCCACCCGATTAAATTTTTCAATGGTGCACTAGAAAGGAATTGTAGGTCATACATGAGGCATTGGATGGGAGAAATCATAGAATTTAAGGGAGGGGAGTAGGATTGGGGAATTGGAGAGTGGGGAGAAATAGGAATTGGAATAGGCACAGGTGTGCCACAGTGAATTGGAGGGGGAGACTGGGTGAGATGGAGGAACGAGATGGGAAGAAGAGAATAATATATATATATATATATATATGAGATATAAGCTTTAGGGGAAGTTTTTACAAAATACCCTAACCTAATCCTGATTTGTGGCGATTCAAACTACCCCAAAACTCCTCTATTAGAGGCAGTTGTGATCATAACCACCTCTAACACAGGCATTTTTGGTGAATTTACATCAACATTAGAGGGGTTTTAAACCCAGTCAAATTTAACCAATTCTAATGTCACCGTTATTTTACTAGGGGTTTCTCAAAACACCCTCTAACGATATTAGGTGGGCACATTAGCAACAATTTCTCATAACCACTACTAATGTCTTTAGAAGGGGTTACAGCCCCTTCTAAAGTCAAAAATAACCCCCTCTAAAGTGGTCATTTTTTTAGTGATTGGTTATAAAATTAGGAAATAATGTTGAAGTGTCTTGAATGTGGATTTTAGGGAAGTTAACCTAGTATTGGTGTGACGTCTGCCATATTTATACACCAAGACTCTGACTACCTGCTTTTTTAATCGACATATCAAAGAATTGGTTGTAGAGAACAATTGTATATACTTTATATAGGATTGAGTCATTTGAATTCCCTTATTGAGTCATCCACCCCAAAAATATATATATATATATATATATTCTCATTTGACCATAGTATTTCTTGATTATTATCTGGATGCTTCCATGAAGATGTCCAACTAGGTTACTGATTCAGGATCTTTATGATGATTGGATGAGTGAAGAGGCCTTAGTTCAGGGGCCATCCAATAATGTGTTTCTTCTAGGTGGTTAGGTAGAAACACCCACTTCTATAAAATTGTAGTGATTACCAGTATTTCAGGTTGATGATGTGACTAGGATTATCTCATCCTTCAAGTTCTAGTGCCAAAGACCACTGAGGTTCCACAATGAGACAAATCTCTTGGAAGTGGAGTATTGGATTGAGTCAATGGTTTGAGTATTCAAGATGGTTATAACACACAAAGAATAGATGGTTTCACTGACATCTAACCTTTTCCATTACACATGTGGGTACTGGTGGAGTTTGGTTATGTATACCCATGAGTAGATGACACTCTCATGGCTCCGATTTTAGCAGTTATTTTATAGGGAGTATTACCCTTCATGATTTTTCACAGTTCGAATCTAGGAGCCTCTTAATATATATTAATATGATATGTTAATAGATTTATATATCATAAGGTTAAAATATATTATTTGGAACTCTGTTGGTATGGTATAACATGACTTTTTCCAAGATAGGAAGTTTGAGTAGGGTTTTGTTGATATATTTGATCAAATTTGGTTTCCTTAAGAATACACAATTATAATGGAATTATAGAGAGGTATTTTGTGATTGAGATATTCCATGTAGAGGTTCACTGAGTGGTTAAATATGGAAGTGGGTATGATATGGATTTTTCTTCTATAGTAGGTAGAATGGGTCATATGTTAAGATCCCATAAGAGGAATTATTCTCATTCTCAGACAAAAACATAAGGATCTACGACCGAGTTATCTTCTAGAGGATCCATTTATCCAAAAGAGGGGAAATTTTATCCTTAATAAATGTTAGGTCACTAAGCTCATGATTTATTGATCTATTAAGATAGTGGATGGACCCCCACGGTAGAGGCAACACCATGACCGGTGATCTTCCAGGCATATTCAAGGAGACCTTCAAGGAGTTGGTACTTGAAGATGAGATGGATACTATCCATAGGGATGTGTAGTTAGAGGATAATAATGCAATAAGATACTATAACCACAACCACCAGGTGACCCACATCAAGCTCATGGATCTGGAGGTCAGGGCCATGGGTAGTTCCAAGCCAAGGAGAGCTGTGACCAGGTAGCACATGATATGATCTTAGGTACGATCTTTGTTTATTGTAATATTGTATCCATACTAGTAGACACAGGTATGAGTCATTACTTCATCTATATATTCCTAGTTTCAGATATGAAGCCTCTAGTTGATACTTTATCCCAGCAGCTATAGATAGAGGTTCTTATAGGGAGTGATTATTTAATATCCGTTACCTACCAGTAGCACGATCTATCACTTAGTGAATAGAGTTTAATTTGTATCCTTTTGGAAAACATGATGAAACCTTATGATTTCATCTTGATTATGTACTCATTTTTCAAGTTTCGATCCTTGACGGACTGCCATTTTAGATGGTTCATATACCATTGAAAAAATGGGAAGATATTCCCGTTTACGGGTGAGAAATATATAATGGCTATGTTAGGGGGCCTTTCATGCAGGTGGCTCCATCCCATCACCCATAAATTAGTGAATTTATCCTTTATCATAACAGGCACTTAAGGCATTTGGATTTCTTTGATAGTGGATATCATTATAGATGTATTCTCTAAGGATGTTCTAGGACTACCTCCAATTAAAGAGATGGAATTATGCATTGAATTTACCCCATGACCATAACAATATCTTCTCAGACATATAGGATGCCCCCAATCAATATTCAAGAGATAATGGTATAGTTAGGGGACATTTGAGAGAGTGGTTTTATCAGAACCAATGTGTCCCCCTGGGAAGATCTAGTTTGTTTCATGAAAAATATGGGTGGGAGGTTGTGGATTTGTGTTTATTATCATCAACTAAACCACGTAATTATAAAAAAAATTAACCCTTAATGAGGATTGAATACCTCCTTGATCAGTTTCTAGGAACGAGTTGGTTCTAGAAGATTGATCCGAGGTCCAACTACCACTGGTTGAGGGTTCATGAGGACGATATTCTGAAGCTAGCATTATAATGTCTCTAAAGACACTATGAGTTTTTGATGATTCATTTCCGTGTGATTAATTTCACCATAATGTTTATGGATTTGATTAACCTAATATTCTAGGAACACTTAGACCAATTTTATGTTCCCTTCATTGATGACATACTTATCTACTTTGTGTTAGAGGTTGATCATGGATAGTACTTGAGGATGGTCTTATAATTGTTTTGGGAGAACCAGATTTATGTTAAACTCTCAAAGTGATAATTATAGATCTACAAGGTTCACTTCAGGGGGAATTTAATTGGTGAAACATATTAGCTATAGAACTAGTGAATATTGATAAAAAATTTTCTAGGGATCCACCCAATATAATATCATAGGTGTAGAGTTTTTTTGTCTTGGTGGAGTACTAAAAGTGTTATATGGAAGAATTATTCAATATTGAGACCCATTTGAATACCCTGATGTAGAAATGGTATTTGTTTTCCCAGACTATGTAGTGTTATAGGTCCTTCAAATGTTAATGATTGAGATGACCAATGATCTTGTTTTGAGACTAAAAGAGGAGGGAATGGAGTAAATTGTGTATTGTGATGCCAGTAGATTTTATCTTGTCTATGTGTTGATACAGAGGTCAGTAGTGATAGCTTTTGGGTTGAGGAAATTGTGACCCCATGAGAAGTACTAGGTGACTCAAAACATGGAGTTGGTAGCAGTAGTCTTTTTTTCGAAGATGTGAATGAACTATATTTTGGGATAGTGATTTGTAAGTTACTCACACCATAAGAGTCTGAGGTATAACTTCACATAGAGAGATATCAACCTAATATAGAGGTGATGGTTGGAGTTCCTATAGGACTATGACTTTAAGATATTATATACTCATAGGAATGGAAACATGTTGGCCGATTCCTTTATCCATAATCCCTATTCTTGTTTGGAGGAGGAGGAATATGAGAAGTTAGGTTCTTCATAGCTAACCCTAGTAGAGGATAGGGGTAAAAATTATCTTCAGTCACTGGTGTTGAATTCTTAACTTCTCTAGTATATGAGAGAGTATTTGTTTGCAGACATCAACTATATAGTTATTCATGATCAAATATCTTTAGGGGATTCATGAGATGAATTTTGTAAGGAGGGGAATACATATTATTTGTATAGGGACATATGGTAGTTCTGGTCTTGACTCAAGAGGAGGTGATGAGAGAGATTCACAATTCTTCTTTGGTTGTTCATCCTGGATTAGGGAATATTTATAGGGACATTTAGTTTCATTTTTTGTGGATTGAAATGAGTTGGAGTAATTTTGAGTTTATCTCTCAGTGTCTCACATATTAGTTAGTGAAGGATAAGCACCCGGTTCTGAAAGGTTTGACTCCGCCTCATGTGTTCCTAAAGTGTAAATGGGATGTCATATACATAGACTTTGTGATAGGACTTACATATATTGTGGGAGGCCACAATACCATCTAGGTGATAGTTTAATGAATTATGAAGTCATAATACTTTATTTCCATCAGGAATTAGAGTTAAATAGAGAGATAGGATAATGGTATATGTGGGATATCATTAGACTCTATAGGGAACCCTTGATAATTATCTTAAAACATGATGTGTGGTTTATGTCATATTTGTGGAGAGGCCTACATGAGGAATTCTTGAGACAATTGAGGACGAGTGCAACATTCTACGCCTAGATGGATAGGTTGACTAAGTACACTATCCAGGTGTTAGAGGATATAATGAGAGCATATTTATTGGAATTTGGACAGATCTGTTAGGGTCACTTGTCATTGGTAGAGTTTCTCATAATCATTACTATCACTATATTATCTGCATGAAACCTTTAGATTCCTAGTATAGAAGACCTTGCAGGCCACCCATATGTTGCACTGAGATTGGGGATACATTTCTTGTTTGTCTAGAGATAATGCATGAGAGAATACAGAAAGTTCAAGTGATCCATGAGTGTATGAGGATATCCCCGATCCAATATTAATATTACATGGATCAACATTACATTCCCTTATTGTTAATGTAGGAAACCATGATTTGCTGAGAGTCTCCTCATGATGATTATTATAGAGATTTGGATAGGGTGGAATGCGATCCCTAAGGTTCATTGGGATATTCGATATCCTATAGAGGTTTGGAGAGGTTTCTTATTGTCTAGAATTACACCCACAGATAGAGAGAGTGCATGATGTCTTCCATGTGTCATAGATGAAAATATACATGCATGATCCTATACACAACATTGAATAGAGATAAATGGAAATTGAGAATGGATCCTGCTTTGTAAAGTACCCAGTGGTGATCAAGAATTAATAAGAGAGGATCCTATTAGGATAGACCATTCCCTAGGTTCATGTGTTTTGGTAGTATGAGACTATGCTGGAGAGATCTTGTGAGTGGGAGACCTAGATGTAGATTTAGTATCCCCACCTTTCTGTTTAGATTGTTCTTTTCACAGATGAAAACCCTTGAATGGAGGAATAACACCATGACCTTTTTTTCCTTATAATAATCTGAAATATATTAAGGAATATTTTTGGATCCATGCATTAAGTCAATATGAGATTCTGAGGCCTGGTTAATCCAAAATTTTTATTTTATAAGTATTAAATATATTAATAACTCATGTATAGTTTTCTTGAAAAAATAGAATAATATCCAAAAGGAGCATAAAATATGGAAATATGAGACCATTATTGAGTCCATAATCTAGGGTTTACCCTATGATCATCCTAAAGTTGGCTGACACTGGCCGTTCGAAATGAGGCAGCTGTGGATGGGTATGTTAAGTGAATTAAATAAATAAATAATTTAATTTATCTATTTAATATGCATAACCTATTTTCCTCTATAAAATTTCTACTATAGAAATTATCATGGGTTAGCCACATAACCTTGGGAGATTTAAGATGAGGTTCACATAGTTAATAATTTTTCAATCAGAATTGAACGAAGAACATCGATAATATCGAGATGGAGTGAGAGACATCAAATATAGAAGGTATTTTCTATCATTGGAGAATGTATTCCTCACCGATGATTGATCCATAAATGAGGTAGGTATTGTAAATTTTGGTTTCTTATAATGATTAAAAGATTGACCATGGGTATATAAATATAATTTTTTTTCTCCTTTTATCTTCATTTTTCGACACATTCCACGAACTTATTGATGATTTAAATTATTTTATCAAATTTATTTTTTACCATGATCTAACCCTAAATTTACCTAATTTTAAAAAATTGGAAAATAATGCCTAGAAAAAAATGTTTATCACCATTTTTTATTGTATCTTTCCCCCATCTATCTTGGTATTGTTAACTTTTGGCCTATGGGGTTGCAGTTCAAAATTGATGGGTCCATTTTGGGCGTGTTAGAACCCATATATTCATGGATGTTATGTAAATGATGATTGGGAAGGTGATTGATAGATAAATATATATTCATTCCATGATAAATGTTATAGTTTTTATATATATGGGATATGTGATGACAACAAGCGACAAGAAGTGCATTGAATACACGATAAACTACCGTGGGTGATCGAAATCCATTTTATAGTCACCAAAGGTCAGGGAACGATGGCTAGAGGTGACCTTCATCGATTTGTTTTATAGTTTACAAGATATATTCATAGTGGATAGAGTGTATATAGAAACCACATTTAAGAACATGAATTTATATGAAAAAACAACTATACGACATGTTATCCAAGAACACACGCCATGTATCCCCACCCAACTATGGTGGATAGGGTTTCGAGGAAGATAATGATAAAATGTCATGTGAAGCTAAGACGGCAAGATGATTTACCCTCCTCAGGTAGATAAATCATGTTCTAGATATGCATGGGTAGGGCCCCAATTGGGAGGACACACCATGAACTTTGGGAGTACATAGGAATGGGCTCGTACCTAGGCACAACCAGATACATAGGAAAAACCCAATGAACATGTGCAAGGATAAGAGCGCATGGGCAGGTCCATGTGTCTAATAAATTCCACGTGGTCCACTTACAAAAATTTTAAGGATACATAGATTTCGATCCATTTCCATAGGAGATCATGGATAGGTAGTGAAGTGGGAGAACATGCCTTGTCGACTCCATACACATTGTGTACCCCAACGAGAAACATAAACCTTGCATATCTCATTTATTTGGACATGGATTTTGGACCCTAATTATCCTATCTTGATTTTTTTCCCACATATAATTATATGGTATCCTTTATAGTGAGTTTTGAGATATGAAATGGAATGTTCTAAGTGTGAATATTATTCAAGAGATTCTTGAAAATGGAAATAATCGGGAAAGATCTTCATAGAGATGTCAAGTTTAGTACTACATTATCACACCAGGATGTGAGTTCCACGTTTTATTAGATAAATGTTTAGGTTAGTAATCACCTATAACTCCAAGTAATGAGTTCCCCGTACATTCGGAGAGGTAACCAAGTCATTACTCCCCTATTACACTAGGGAAGGGGTTCCCCATATTCTATTCACAAATAGTGATGGTACTTATCTACATGATCATGGTAATCAATATATAAAGTGAAAATACCCCTTCTTCGAGCTCAGATAGGGTGAAGGTCCCCCATGGGAGTTGTGGATCCTTAATTTGTAGAACATTGTTACGATGAATGGGCCCCTCCACTCATATTTAGATGAGGTTTCATTTGACGTTGGGCATTAGTGAGAGACTTTTAGTGCTATAATATTACTCATCAACTTTGGATAGTCTATGAAAAATAGATTCCATTTCTCTCTTATCTATTTTTATTGATGAGAATATAACTGTGTATGTATTGGTTTTCATTTCCATCTCACATTGGGTTTATTTTACTATTGTTGTATCTCTCCATCACTTCCTTTTAGTTTTAGGGATACCCTATATGGTATGTATATGTTCAACCCTTCATGGTATTTTACCACATATGTCTTGTCTTATAAAGATGATAGGAAGATCGATGTTGATTACTATAGATCATAGTAATACTTGGGTTTATTGACTGCCAATGGTGGTCGAACATGGAGATCAGGAGCAGGGATATCTCATCTATTTTATATACTATTCATTTTTAGGTTGGGACTTTATTTTTGGTTTTTTGTGTACATACTCTAATGTTTTCCCTATTGTTTATTTCATGCATGGTTTATCTTTAGTTATTACATATTTTTATTTAGAATCCTCTTTAGTTTTGTATGGAAATGGATGGGTGTATACATATAGTTACATTAGGAAATGTCCCCTCATTATACTTATGCCTTCTTAGTGCTTTTCACCAACCAATGGACTATTAGGGCCAGTCTTGAGTTTGTTATGGATATAACTTCTTATATTCAAGGTGGACACTAGTGGGTCATGTATTTACAATAACTTCAGTAAAAATTCTTATGATAAGTCTCGGTGAGAATTCTATTTATAGGATAAGATCATGATGTATTATTAATGTAGATATTTTTTGATTATCCTAGTAATTATATCCTTTTTAAGATACACAATTTTGATGAAGGATATTATATATATGTTTTTAGTGATAATATCCCCAAAAATAGAGGGCATGGTATTAACTTGATCATTACCTGGTGCAAGACAAAGAGGCCTAACTAAACACACATTTTTCACTCTTGGGGGATATACTTTGGTTAATTAAAATACTATTTATAAAACATTTTCAGAAATTAGAATATTTTTTGGTTAGATAACCTAAAATGAAAATGACTATGGATAATAAATGACTGAATAAGGAGAGTCATAGATTGATCCAAAATAATCATATTTTAAAAACAATAGGGTTATAAGGGAACAGATGTTCAAATTAATTTTTTTAAGTTCATATTATGGATATTATCATTACCATTTTGGTTTTAGTATTTTCTTGATACAGAACATAAAGATGAATCTAATAAAAGAACAAATCTAGAAACCAATCTGTCTTATAGCTAAATAAGGAAGAATATATAAATGGTTGAGAATTTTAATATAATCTTATTATGATGGAAAATTGTGATTTTCCTAGTCTTAAATATGAGAGTCGGGTTTATATCATAATAGAAGTTAATTCCTTATATTCGTAGTTATTTTACTTAGTGAAGTGAAATTTATTGATAACATTTTGGTATATTCTAAATGTTATTGAGGATTAAGTGAGTCATATAAGGATTTTTATTAAAAAGTTTTTCATTAATAGTTTTAAATTATTTATTAAACGGTATCGATAACCCTGAGAAATGATTTTATTACAAGGTTATAATTTTATATATAAATATTTAAGAACATATTTTTGAGGGATGGATATGTTTTAGGTTTAGTATATGTTTAATATCGATATAATAAAGGGTTGGGTGGTTTTGGAAATGTATGTTATGTAAAATAAATATCTATGGGATTGATGATAATTCATGAAATTTTTGGTAATGTTTATCTAATTTTTGGTATTATGAAATAAATTCACTAGTGTGTGGACTTTATAAACTAGTGGTTAATTCAATTTTAGGTTTATAGATAGAGTTAATTTCTGGGAGGAATACATAACTTATCGGTGGTTTATTGACTTAGAGATTCAAATGGTTTTGGGAAAGGTATGTTATGGAGAGTATAAGATTATGGTAAATATATAATTATGTGTATGATTATAGGAATGATTAATGTTTTTTGAGGAAGTATAATTTTTATTTTGAGGGTATAGATTTCAATGATTATTAGGTTTATAATATTTTATGAAAGTTCATAGTAATATGGGATTTCAATTTTAAGGAATAAGTCATTAAGTATGATAAAACCCATCTCAAAGAAACATATATTGAACTAAAATTATAAATGTTAAAATGATAGTGATATAATTTTTATTGAGTCTAAAATAAGTTATAATAACTTTAGGCTAACAAGATAGTTTCAAAAAGTGGGACATATTGAGGATAAATTTTCTTGTGTTTATTTATGATAATTCTCTTGTAATGATCATGAATCATGTTAAATTTTTTATTTTTAGTAATGGATGAATACGAAATAACCATTTTAATAATGGATGCCTTGGAAAATGTGAAAAATATCCCAATTAATAAATTAATAGGACAAGTTATGGAGTGAAAAATAATTTAATTATTCTAAAAAAACTATCTAGATTTTTTATTAATAACATGAACTTAGTTGAAATCCCAATCACAAAAAAGACGAGAAGGAATTAATATCATAGAAATTTATCTGACCAATATGATAAATGAAAGAAGATTAAATTTCCTACATGTCAAAAATATGGGAAGAAACATGGGGGTAATTTTCTTATAGGATTGGGTAAATGTTATAAGTGTAGAAATGATGGTCATCAGACTCATAAGTATATGGGAAATAAAAAATATACAAAAAATATTAAATTTCAAGAGAGTTGGGAATTATGAGTATCAATGTCTCAATATAAGGTTCAATAATGGATATAGTCACTGAAAACCATGAAAACACGGAAAACATATGATGTGATTAGTAATGTATCAGATAGTGAGTTTTCACTCTAGATTTTCTAGTGTCCCATTTCATGTAAGTTTTCACTAACTATTGGATATTGGGATAGAACAACCCCTAGTGGTATGATTATCATATAAATAATTTTCATGGTTTGTGGAATGTTATTCATCATGGATATAGATTTTTATCTAAGTATAATTCTTTGTCAAATTATGAATGAGTTTTATCTCTTTATAAAGAGGTTATAATGATTATTTAAGATAACTAAATATCCTTCCACATCCTAAATAAACCCATGATCATCTGGTGGTATATGGTTAATTATGGGTTCCCTATTGAAATTATAATGATATTATGAGTCAAATTACAAGGACATGATTTATTTAATTGGATATAATTTAAGACAACATTATTTTCATATATGAATTTATTTAAATAAACCAAATTTTTTAATATCTTCAACTACACAAAACACAAAACTTAAACAAAAGAATTATATAGTTAGATAATATATAAATGTTTATGTATGGATATTAAAACATATACATTTAACTAGTAGAGATTAATAAGAGTAACTAATTTTTAAAATATATATAAGTAAAATAAATAATACTTTTAATATGAATGAAATTCAATTAGTCTACCTAAAATGACTGATAAGGTCATTTATTATTTAGGAAACTATTTTTTGGAAAATTTAATTTTAAGGAATACACATTTATATTTCAAGAATAAATGATAAAGGACAATTTTTTTTTATATTAATAATTTATTAACTCCAATTTAGTTTGTAAATGATATTTAAAAATAATAATAATAATAGTTAATATTTGAAAATTTCATTTTCCAATGAAAACGAGTTTTCATTATATTTTATGACATTACTCAAAATTTTAATTTATAAATTTTAGAATTTAAATTTAAAATTATAGAATTTTTTTTTGTATTTATAATAAAAATATTATATAAATATGAATTTAAGATCTTATTCTAGAAAAATTTATTTTAGTTACAAATTATGATTTTTTGTGAAAATTATAATTTTTATGATTTATTATTATGTAAAAACATCTTAGAAGTTTTAAAAACCATGTAAGTAATGAATTATTTATTTAAGTAATAATATTATTAATTTAATATAACCTTTGATCTTATAATGTCCATGTCCAACATTTTTTGAAATAAATTAAAATGTTAGTTGAATAGAAGATTGTTTTATTTCATTCTTTAAATCAAGTATTTTCGAAGATAGATTTGGTTTTGGATTACCATGAAAGCCTCATAAATTTTATTTTATTTAAAATAAATCATATATTTCATGGTAATTGATAATTTTACTAACTATGGCTTAGACATAAATTTTAGGCTTAAAACACCCTTTTTTCTAAAAACTGTTTTGTATGTTATGTGCACTACTGTTAAAATTAACTTTTCAGGACCATATAAATATTATTTGATAAAATTATATCCAAATTTTAAAATTATTAGGTTCAAGTTTGGTAGAGTTCATTGTATTTTTTTTATTTTTATTAATTAATAAGGCTAAAAATTAATTAACAATGTAAAAGTAAATTGGGGTAAAAGTTTAAAAGTAAAAAAAAGCCTTAAAATAATAAAATTTGTCTCTAAAATTATAGTATGAGGTGTGTTTCAATCCAAACCACTTTAACCTCCATTTTTCCCATTTGGAGCCATTAATATTATAATAGTAACATTAAATTATTAAAAATTTTAAAGGTGCTTCCAAAAGTTCCCTTCTCTCAACTTATAAAAGGGTAAAATTAATCTACTTAAAGACCCAAATTATCTTATAATTTATCCTTGAAAATATACTAATTTTATCATCCTATAAAACTCTATAATTTTCAAAATCTTTTTGTCACTATTATTTAGAAAAAGTACATTATTTCCAAGGAGAATCCAAAGGGAAATTTAAGTACCTGATATGAGTATTATCTAATACTTAGATTTTCTTCTTAGTTATATTGATTAAAATTTATTATATCCATATGAATATAGTTATATTGGTATATTTTATATTTTATAATGTTATTATTATGACCACCCTGCTTTTATTACAAACTTAAACATGATTTATTACATAAAACTTCACTTGATACAACAAATAAGATCGAGAGGTTTAGTGTCTTTGGGGATTAGGATCATTACATAAAAACTTAAAACATGAAATGCAACATCTTTATTGAAAACTTCATTTACATGACCACTACAGTCCATCGTACTTAGCATTGCATGGGATAACCTGAGGACATGCATAAGAAAAGGGTGAGCTATAATGCCTAGTAAGGGAGTACACATGGAATAACATGAGAAGTATAATACATGTTAGACAATAGTTATATCAGTAGAGCATAAAAGAAACATGAACATAAGGGCATGATAAATCATGATAATCATAACATGGAAATGTGGCAACAACACTTAACATGGAATTAGCATGAGCCAAGGATCATTGCACATAGAGCATGAGTAAATCTTCATTGCACATGAAGCATGAGTAAACCCTCATTTCAATTGAATTAGCATGAGTAAACACTCATTGAACATGAAATATCATGATACTATACTTTACCCATTGCATTGGAGTGCTATAAGGGCGCACCCTTCTTAAACATTTCATTTCATGCATAAGTGTGCCACATGGATCATAAAACATGGATTCAAAAAACATAATAATTTATTCCACGATAAAGGAATGTGAAATTCATACATGAAACTTTTTAATAAATAAGTAAATGTGAATAAAGGTGAATACCCTTGATGGAGAAATGGGCATGGTATCCACTACACAATGGCATTGGCTTAGAAAATCGGTGCGATTTCAGCAGCGTAACGGCGTGACATAAGAATTCATAAAAATGGTTGATGAGAGAGAAATGGGTTCCTCATCATATTTACATGTAATGGACAGTAATGAAATCATATAGATACATGTCCCAACAATTGTAATGGAATTTAGATTCATGATACAAAATTATTGCTTGAATGTAAAAGAAGAGAGAGAAGTTCCTTTCGGAATTTTGGCATAGTAACGGGTGTACATGGGAGGAATTTAATGAGAGAGAAAGGGGTATCCCATCATTCAAAAATAAATAGGGTAGTATGAGGGAGGTTATAAACCATCCCCAACATTCATAATTGAAATTAAAAGGGCAAAACAACTTAATGAAAATTGACAAAAATGAGAAAGGAAAAAAACCCTTTACTTGGAAGTGTGCTTCCAAAGGATAGAGAGAGGCTTGTGAGAGGCATATTAGGAGCTTGGGGAACCTTGGGAGGATTATAGAGAGAGTAGGGCATAGGTTGGACGAACTCCAAGGGCTTTGAGTGAGGAGGAAGTGGGAGCTTGGGTGGGGTTATATAGGAAAGGTGAGAGAATTCTTTATTATTTAGGTTTGGGACCCCTTATATTAAATTAATACAAACCAAAAACCAACCCATTGTTTTTGACCATGGTTTTTGGAAAAGGGAAGAGGAAAATAATATTTTATAAGTCCAAGGTCCGAAATTCTTAAAATATTAGGGTTGCTTATGTGGAGGTGAGTCACACTCCCATGGAAATTAATTTAAAAAGACAAGTTGTTTAATAAGTCTTGAGGGTCCATTAATGCTTTGAAAAGTAATCCAAAAAAACCCAAAATCACATTATTTTAATGGTAAAAATATATTGGCCGAACATAAATATTATAGTATTTTATTACATCACTATTGGGTCATTATGATGTCATAAATCACATTTTATATTTAAACGGTATTTAATTTTTACTCAAAAATTTGACTGTCTCATAAAATTATGAAAAATTCACCGTTGGATAATTTCAACATCCTGATTCCAAAAATAACATTTATTTTATCTAAATAAATTTCTAAATATGTTAATTTTCAATTTTAAAATAAAAACCGATATTTATAAAAAATTCACCGGTTTTGACAAAAATGGCTTTCAAACCTTAATAAAAATTATAATTTCATTCATACAATTACATGATCATTTATATATAATAAAATTAATCTAATAATAATAATAATAATAATAATATTTTGTTAAAATATTATTTAATTCAAAAATCCCTTAATTTAATAAAATAGATTTCTTAATTAAATAATAACTAAAAACACCATTTGTACTTTAAAAACTATTTACAATGTATCAATAATGAAAAGAAATTATATTCATTATTATATACAAAAATAATGTACATGAACATAGTACTATCGATTAGTTACATAACCTCTTAAAACATCTGCATAAGACCTAAGGGTAAGGTGTTCGATGGTGACAGACTCTTGGGGTGACTCGTATAACATCGCTCGAGTGGTAATTTCAATCAACTTCAACTTTTACCATAGCCGGTCCCGTTTGAGCTTGATATGATGAAGCTCAGCTTGGTCTTGGTCAAGAGTGAAGCCCAAAGACGCCACCTCTTTTCCAAGCTCTGACAAATGGGCTTCGTATGGGGAAATTCTACTGGACGAGGCCATCACTTCTTTTGTCTGAGTATAGTTTGATTTGTTAAATCCCTATATTTATACTAATCATGTGATCACTGTTCAATGACTATATTAGCAACGGTCAAAATTCTTAACATAAAACCAATGAAGTTGACATTTTATATAAACATAATGAGACATTTAATTAGATCAAGAGGGATTTCCATTAATGAAAATTTGGGTCGTTACAATATTCCCCCCTTAAGAAATTTCTCTCTAGAAATGTTCCTTTTCCCACACTAAAATAGATGTGGGTAACTCAGCTTCATCACTTCCTCTGATTCCCAAGTAGCTTCTTCAAACTTATGGTTTCTCCACAACACCTTGACGAGGGGAATTGTCTTATTTCATAGAACATTTTCTCTACGATCTAAGATCTTCACTGGTTGCTCCTCATAAGAAAGATCGTCTTCTAATTGTACCACCTCAGAAGAGAGTACATGTGGAGGGTCCAGTATATACTTCCTTAAGAGGGATACATGAAAGACATCATGTACTTTGGCCATAGTAGGCGAAAGTGCTAGTCGATAGGCCAAAACCCCGACACGATCAAGAATATCTAAGGGGATGATGTACCTTGGACTTAACTTCCCTTTACTTCCAAACCTTATGACCTTCTTCCATGGAGATATGTGTAGAAACACCATGTCTCCATCTTTAAACTCAAGGTCTCATCGACGATTTTCTGCATAACTCTTCTATCGACTCTGGGCTGCCTTGATATGTTGCTGAATGGTTTTCACCTTCTCCACCATTTCCTCGACCATTTCTGGTCTAAGCAGCTTACGTTTACCGACCTCATCCCAACATGTCGGTGTTCTGCACCTTTTCCCATACAGGGCTTCATATGGTGCCATTTGGATGCTCGAGTGGAAAATGTTATTATAAGAGAACTAAACCAGAGGATGATGTTGATCTCATCCTCCTTTAAAGTCAATTGAGCATGCTCTCAACATATCATCAAGTGTTTGGATAGTCTGCTCGGATTGGACATCCGTTTGAGGATGATAGGCCGTACTGAAGTTCAGTTCAGTATTCAGAGCATGTTGAAGACACTTCCAAAACTTAGAGGTGAATCTTGGATCTCAGTCAGACACAATAGATAGTGGTATACCATGAAACCTTACAACTTCCCTGATATATATCCGTGCCAGTTGATCCAATGATAAATCCTCCCGAATAGCAATGAAGTGTGCAGTCTTTGTAAGACGATCCACAAAAACCCAGATTGCATTGTTGCCTTTGGATGCCCTCGGAAGTCCGGTGACAAATTCCATGGGGATGTTCTCCCATTTCCATTCTATCAAGGGAAATGGTTGCATCATCCCCTTAGACTTCTGCCTCTATGCCTTCACTTGCTGACACACCAGACACTTTGATGTATATTCAACGATCTCCTTCTTTATATTATCCCACCAAAAGTTTTCTCAGAGATCTCGATACATCTTTGTGCTCCCTGGGTGAATAGATAAATTTGAACTATGTGCATCATCCAAAAGTTCTTTCTTCAACTCCGGACTTTATGGAAGACATAGTCTTTTCCCAAACCGCACAATTCCTTCTTCATTAAAATTAAACTATGAGGATTTCCCTTTTTTGATAGCTTCCACTTTTTCCTAAATTCCCACATCATCCTTTTGATCATCCTTTAACCTTTACAAAAGAGATGGTTGAGCAATCATTTGTGAAAGGATTTATGATGTTCCCTTCTTTATGATTCTCACGTCCATCTTCATCAAGTCTAAGAAGATTGGATCCTTCTCAATTATCTTCATTGATAAAATTTCTGGGTCCTTTCTACTTAGGGCATCTGCCACCTTGTTCTCTTTCCCAGGGTGGTAATGTATTGAATAGTCATAATCCTTGATGAGCTCTATCCATCTTCTCTGGCGCATATTAAACTCTTTCTGTGTGAATATATATTTAAGACTCCTGTGGTCAGTATATATCTCACATTTCACTCTATATAGATAATGCCGCCAGATTTTCAAGGCAAAGATCACCGCCGCCAACTCCAGATCATGCGTTGGATAGTTTCACTCATGGATTTTCAACTACGTTGAGGCATAAGATATCACTTTATCATTCTGCATCAGCACATAGCCTAAGCCCTTCTTTTAAGCATCACTGAAAACAACAAAAAGTTCCCCACTTGTGGGAAAAGTGAGCACATGCACAGTGATAAGCCTCCATTTCAACTCCTTGAAGCTTTCTTTTCATTCATCACTCTAAGAAAACTTTACTCCCTTTCTAGTTATCTTGTTAAGAGGGTTGGACAATCGTGAGAAATTTCTCACAAATGTTCGATAATATCCAACTAACCCCAAGAAGCTACGAATATCCGTTACCAATGTTGGCCTCGACTATACCTCAATTGCATCTGTTTTGGAGGGGTCCACAGATATCCCATTGCTTGTGATGATATGGCCCAAGAATGAGACCTAATTTAACTTGAACTCACTCTTTCTGTACTTTTCATAGAGCTTCTCCTTGCGCAAAGTCTCTAATACAGTTTTAAAATGCTTCTCATGATCCTACTTGGTTTTGGGGTATATTAGAATATCATCTATAAAGACTACCACAAATTTTTCAAGGTAATCTCTAAAGACTCTATTCATCATGTCCATGAATATTTCTGGAGCATTGGTGAGTCCGAAAGGCATTACTATGAATTCATAGTGCCCGTATCTTGTACGAAAAGCAGTCTTGGGGATATCTTCCTTCTTCACCCTTACTTGATAATATCTCGACCGCAAATATACCTTGGAGAAGAATTGTGCTCCACGCAGCTGATCAAACAAGTCATCAATTATTGTGTTAGTATACTTGTTCTTTATCGTGATTTTGTTAAGTTCACGATAATCGATGAAAAGCTGCATTGACCCATCCTTCTTCTTGACGAAGAGGACTGGTGCACCCCATGGCGAAGAACTTGGGCGTATAAACCCTTTATCCAGATTCTCCTGTAGTTGTTTCTTCAGCTCTTAAAGCTCTACAATAACCATTCCATATGGAGTCTTGGATATTGGTATCACCCAAGGTATAAGTTCAATTGAGAACTCACCATCTCTTCTAGGAGGAAGACCAGGCAGTTCCTCGGGAAACACTTCCGCGAATTCCCTCACAATAGGCATTTCTTCAAGGATGGTTTCTTCCTTGGACTCAATAATCTGAGACAGATACACGTGCTCATAAGGTAGTAATATCCATGCTTGAGATGATGGTGCTAAAGGAGATTCATCTTCCTCCTTACACTTGTAAAGAATCGGGGGTCGATTCTCCATATGGAGTGTGATTTCCCTCTCCCAAGAATTTATGTTGGCTCTATATAAGGAAAGCCAATGCATGCCAAGAATTGCATCAAATTCCACTAGAGGGAGTATGACGAGGTTCGCCGGGAAATTCAATTAACAGATTATAACAGAGGAGGACTTATATTCATGGGATGCAATGATTGCCCCATTTGCCGTACTCACCGACATCTTTACTTCCATGATTTGTGGTGGTGCTGGGATTGTTCTACTAATCTTTCTAGATATAAAAGAATGCGTAGAACCTGAATCAAAAAGTACGTTCTCTATTCTTGAATGAATAACTAGAGTACCTTTCACCACTTCGTTGTCGGGGTTCACTTCGGCAAAAGTGATGGAAAAATCTCTTTCTTGCTGCCTTGGAGGTTGTTGGTTGTCTCCGAAAACCCTTGGATTAGGGAAATGATTTGAAAAATGACTTAGTTCTTTGCATTTGTAGCATTGAACAACACGTTGAGGTTCGAATGGATCATTCCTCTCCTCTGTCGCAGCAACGAGTCTTTCTTACTAACAGTTAACAACTAGTTGCCCTTCTCTTCCACACCTGAATCATTTTCTCGTCCCCTTAAGGCAATTTCCAGGGTGCTTCTTCCTGCACTTTTGGAAAGTGGGGTGCTGGATCTTCCTAGAACCGTTGGATTTATCCATCGGACCGCTAGCATTGAAGTCCACCTTACGCTTCTTGTCCCCATGATACCCATATGATTCCCCGATCTCCATTTCTACCTTGAGGGAACATCGAACAATTTCCTCATAGCTGTCGAAGTCACGGATCGCTAATGCTTTCCGCAAGCTAGGCTTCAACCCACCAAAGAAGAGATCAACCTTGCATTCAGGGGTAACGACAAAGCCGGAAGTGTAACGTGCAAGCCTTGTGAAGTTTTTCTCATACACTCCAATAGATTCATCATCTTTTTTCTTGAGTTAAAGGAAGTCCCTTTCCATCTTAAGCCGGAGGGTTCGTGGAAAATATTTATCAAAAAACATCTCCCAGAAATCCTTCCATTATAACGCCTCAATCTCCTCCTCAGGCTTCGTATTTTTGATCAATGTCCACCATTGATCAGCTTCACCCTCCATACGATAAGCCACCAGGAGAACCTTCTCTTGTTCAGAACATTGAAGTATGGAGAAGATATTTTCAATGGAGTTGATCCATTGTTCAGCGATCGTGGGATCAGATGATCCACTAAAAGTAGGAGGCCTTTGTCTCATGAAGCTCTCGATATCGACTTGTTCTTTCTTTGGGGGGGGGGGGGGTTGAATGTTCCTCTTGACCCGTGTTTCTATTCAAAACTTGAGTTAGCTAAGAGAGAAGCGTGACAAAGTTCACGATTCCCACTCCCATTGGATTGGGCATCTCATTACTACAGTCATCACACTGATCTTCACAACGGTTGTTTTCCCGAGTCCTTCTATTACTGGCCATTGGCTGGAATAAAAGTAATGTTAGGGGTAACATATAAAGGGTAATACAAAGACAAAAGTTGATGAATTATAAATAAACTTTCATTTCCTTAACTCATTAGTCTATAGGATTCAATCAAGTATTTTCATGATCTACTTTCTAAAATATATTCTTTGGGGATTTTTTTTTTAATTCCCTTAATAAGGGTTCATACTAAGCTTGTTAATTTACCAAAGAATATCCCCTGAGAGTGTCATAACCAAGAGTGCAGCAAGGCCCGTTTTCTTGTATCAGTTGCCATTCGAGTATAGCTCAAAGCGGTGTTTTCGGGTTTTACCCCTAGGATACATCTATGCCAGAGCCGCCTCTACCTGCTCGTATCCAGACAAGGATGTATTTTCTTGATAACACAGTTAATAAATACTAACCAAAACTTAGGGATGATTTTATTGTACTTAGTATTGTATCTAAGGCATTACTAGGGTTTTCTAATCCTAATCCCAAAAATAACCAAACCTATCCTCTGATACCAACTATGACAACCCTGCTTTTATTACAAACTTAAACATGATTTATTAAATAAAACATCACTTGATACAACAAAGAAGATCGATAGGATTAGTGTATTTGGGGCTTAGGATCATTACATAAAAACTTGAAACATTAAATACAACATCTTTATTGAAAACTTCCTTTACATGACCACTACATTCCCTCGTACTTATCATTGCATCGGATAACCCGAGGACATGCATAAGAAAAGGGTGAGCTATAAAGCCCAGTAAGGGAGTACACATGGAATAAAATGAGGAGTATAATACATGTTAGACAATAAGAATATCAATAGAGCATAAAAGAAACATGAACATAAGGGCATGATAAAGCATGATAATCATAACATGGAAATGTGGCAACAACACTAAACATGGAATTAGCATGAGCCAAGGCTCATTGCACATAAAGCATGAGTAAATCCTCATTGCACATTAAAAACGAGTTAACAATCGTTGCACTTGAATTAGAATGAGTCAAAACTCATTGCACATGACTTATCATGATACTATACTTTACCCAATGCATTGGAGTTCTATAAGGGCGCACCCTTCTTAAACATTTCATTTCATGCATAAGTGTGCCACATGGACCATAAAACATGGATTCATAAAACATAATAATTTATTCCATGATAAAGGAATGTGGAATTCATACATGAAACTTTTTAATCAATAAGTAAATGTGCATAAAGGTGAATACCCTTTATGGATAAATGGGCATGGTATCCAATACCCAATGGCATTGTCTTAGAAAATCGGTGCGATTTCGGCAGCGTAACGGCGTGACATAAGAATTCATAAAAATGGTTAATGAGAGAGAAAGGGGTTAATCATAATATTTACATGTAATGTATAGTATGGAGGTCATATAGACACATTTCCCAACAATTTTAATGGAATTTAGATTCATGATACAAAATTATTTCTTGAATGTAAACGAAGAGAGAGATGTTCCTTTTGAAAATTCAGCATAGTAACGGGTGTACATGGGAGGCATTTAATGAGAGAGAAAGGGGTCTCCCATCATTCAAAAATAAAGAGAGCAGTATGAGGGAGGTGAGAAACCATACCCCAACATTCATAATTGAAATTAAAAGGGAAAAACAACTTAAAGAAAATTGACAAAAATGAGAAAGGAAGAAAAAACCCTTACTTGGAAGTGTGCTTCCAAAGGCTAGAGAGAGGATTGTGAGAGGCTTCTTGGGAGCTTGGGGAACCTTGGGAGGATTCTATAGAGATTAGGGTAGAGGTTGGACGAACTAAAAGGGCTTTGAGTGAGGAGGAAGTGGGAGCTTGGGTGGGTTTATATAGGAAAGGTGAGGCAATTCTTTATTATTTAGGTTTGGGACCCATTATATTAAAATAATCCAAACCACAAACCATCCCATGGTTTTTGCTCATGGCTTTTGGAAAAGGGAAGAGGAAAATAATATTTTATAAGTCCAAGGTCCGAACTTCTTAAAATATCAGGGTTGATTATGTGGAGGTGAGTCACACTCCCATGGAAATTAATTTAAAAAGACAAGGTGTTTAATAAGTCTTGAGGGGTCCATTAATGCTTTGAGAAGTAAGACAAACAAACCCAAAATAACATTATTTTAATGGTAAAACATATATTGTCCGAAAATAAAGATTATAGTATTTTATTACCTCACTATTGAGTCATTATGATGTCATGAAGCACATTATATATTTAAACGGTATTTAATTTTTACTCAAAAATTTGACTATCTCCGAAAATTATGAAAAATTAACCATTGGATAATTTCGATGTCCTGATTCCAAAAATAACATCTATTTTATCTAAATAATTTTCTAAATATGTTAATTTTCACTTTTAAAATAAAAACCGACATTTATCAAAAATTCACGTGTTTTGACAAAAATGGCTTTCAAACCTTAATAAAAATTATAATTTCATTCATACAATTACATGATCATTTATATATAATAAAATTAATCTAATAATAATATTAATATTTTATTAATATATTATTTAATTAAAAAATACCTTAATTTAATAAAATATATTTTTTAATTAAATAATAACTAGAAACACCATTTGTACTTTAAAATCTATTTACAATGTATCAATAATGAAAAGAAATTATATTCATTATTATATACAAAAATAATTTACATGAACATAGTACTATCGATTAGTTACATAACCCCTTAAAACAACTGCATAATACCTAAGGTGATGGTGTGCGATGGTGATAGACTCTTGGGGTGGCTCGGATAACATCGCTCGAGTGTTAATTTCAATCAACTTCCACTTTTCCCGTAGACGGTCACGTTCGAGCTTGACATGATGAATCTCAGCTTGGGCTTGGTCAAGAGAGAATCCCAAAGACGCCAACTCTTTTACATGATCCGAAAAATTGGCTTCGTATGGGGAAATTCTATTGGATGAGGCCATCGCTTTTTTTTTTCTGAGTAAATTTGGATTTTTTAAAGCCCTATATTTATACTAATCATGTAATCACTGTTCAACGGCTATATTAGAAACGGTCAAAATTCTTAACATAAAACCAATGAAGTTGACATTTTATATAAACATAAAGATACATTTAATTAGATAGAGAGGGATTTCCATTAATGAAACTTTGGGTCATTACAATAATATTATGGTTATTATCATTTTATATCCATCTATCATATGTATTAAGAAAAATAAAATCATCATTCATCTGTACGCGTGAACCACCACCACCATAAGAAACCAAATTCAATTTTCTTGATCACCCATAATTGATTTTTAATAGATTTTTTTAATTATGGGATATTATTTTAATGAAATAATTAAGGCTCTATTGTAAAAAATTGGAAAACCTACTAGTGATATGACTAACAAACAACTGTCGTTAATTCAATCATTTAAAATGAGAAAACTAAGAGGAAAGTGATCTCTGTTTTCTAAGTAATGAATTTATATAAATTATATTATATTTATAATTATTTATAATTATAATATATCACACTAATAAACAATAAATAATATAATTATGCTTTTGGTATAATGATATTACAACTAAACCATCACATAATCATCCATTAATCATGGTAGGTTCATGTTTGGGTCAATTTAACCATCTACGTGAAAAATACTATAAATTTATTTCACAAATGACTATGGGAACATATTTAAAGGTATAATATGATTTGAATATTTAAGTAAAGTTTTATTTTTTGTTATGGTAAGTTTGTATCACAATTTAACTCATTAATTAAGAAAACATATTTTGTTTGTTTAGAATTACCGAAACATGATCATCACTGATTTGATCCTCTTGGTTTGTAACCAAAGATGAAATAAAATGAAATTATAGATTTATAAAATATCTTTTACCATTTATTACACTATCATATATGATCTAATAGTAAATAATAAATACCAACATGACTCTTAAAGAACTAGTTTGAAGTGATAAATATTACTTACATCTGATGTTGAAAATAGGTAAAAACAATATTATATATATAAATGAGAGGTATAACAGGTTATGATTATAAATATGGTTATTTGGTATATATTTAATGAACTTAATTTAATAATTTAGTAAACTTGGTACAAGTGTAGATATGATCAAGACCAAAGTAAGGGGTTTTATCTCAAATTCTTCTCTTTAAGACTAGTTTGGTATTGTAAACCAAATTTCTTTTATGTGGTGTATATAACACCTATTTGAGATATAATAAAATGAATTATATTTTAATAATGGTATATTTATGTTCAATTTCAATCCCTATATTTTAAGGGGGTTTGATTCAAATATTTCAAATGTCATATGGGTTTTCATGGTCTCAATTCTGATTCTTTTAGACTTAATACATCTTGTGCACCATTTTTAATTGAATGGTATATTCACTACACATGGATATTTTTTCTCATATTCATTTAATTTCATGGGATTTACTTGAAAAATCATATTCCATTATTCAAGTGGATATTGATCAAGTTGTTTCCCTAATAGTAAGGTTTTTATAACTCAACTTTTGTTTATTTAGTTATGATCATTATCTTAAAATTATTTCATATAAATTGGGAAAATTCTTCTATTTTTTGGATATTATGTAATGTTATATCATTTTATTCATTTTTACCATATAAAATCCTTTTAAAATGTTTTATGCATCATGGAGTTTGTTTCCCGTAAGGTATATTGAAAACTCAAATATCTTTAATTTGAGTTATAATGATTCATATTGAACTTTAATTTTTCATGCTTGGGTTATACCACCATATCATTTAATTATAATTTATATTATAATCCAATTTGTTAAAATTATTTTTTAATAAAAATGACTTTTTTAAATCTTTTTACATTGTAATTTTTTAAAAAATAAATTTTAAAAATAAAAAAAGGTTTTTCCTCTTAATTTCACATTTTTTGTCCTCGCTTTATTTATCCTAGATAAACGTTATGTCATTTATAGGATAAATTATTAGATTTTATTTTTAAAATTAAATGTATTAAAATCATTTCACATCACCATTTTAAATATACTTTTTAAATATAGATGTAAATTTAAATCTTACATTAATGTTGAAAATGTTTTCTAAAATAGATTTTATGTTTTCACTTTCATTTTACCTGTAATTTTCAAAAGAATTTACCCTAATGGGGTTTATGTTTCATGATTTATCCTCTAATATATATATATATATATATATATATATAATATTTGGGTTAATTTTTTCATGGTATCAAAAAATTCAATTTTTGATCCCTTCATCTGTGATGTTATTCAAAGAATTCATTTTGTGAGGGGGTTTTAAATTTACATCAATACTAAACTATGTTTCCTTTGTTTCAGTAGAGATATGTTCTTTTATAACCATCCATTTCATTTATTTGGATATAATAAGATCACGTTATTCTAATATTGTATTAACTATATACACATTACCCTATACAGTGCAAACATATCAATTTTAAAATTTACATTAGAGGATGTTTACTTAGAAAGAACATTTATTTATTAACATGGATAGAAGTATTGGTATTACATATGTTTTTATTCCAATATATATAGTATTGGAAAGTTGGATATGTATTTTTTGACCATCCACCTTATTTATATGGATGGGTTACGATCATGTTATCCCTTTCATTAACATGTGGGAAAGAATTGATATTTTGGATGATTATTGACTGCTAACATAGGTTAATTATGTATTGAAATTACATATATTTCATTTTAAATATAGATACGATTTTAGTTAGAAATTGGTTCCTAAGGTAATTCATGAGAGGAAATTTTAATTAGTATGGTGAATGCATTGGAGTTATTCTCGTAATTCATGGAAATGGAATTATATTTCCCGCTAATTACTTAATTGGTCTCATAAGATAAAATATGTTGGGGTTTAGTGTTTACCTCTTACCATATCAGGATAGTGTATTGGAATAAGAACATGAAAACATATTTTTGTTGTTCTAAATTATAAATTCCATAATATGATATCAATATTATTGATATCTATGTTTTTATTTATTTTTATGGATATAACATACTATCCGTTTCAGTTGATTGTGGCTTTATATTGTTTACTTATTCCTCCCATAATATATATTCCATGTTTATGTCATGATAACTAAATTTGTATGATTTCCCTTACTGAGTGTTTAAGATCACCCCTTCTTATGTTTCTATTCCATAGGTTATGAAAAAATTATTACACAAGATATTATTAATAGGATAGATTTATTGAGAATTTTATGGGATATGTTGAAGATTTATTATGGATTATGTAGTTTCTTATATGATTATAAAAATATCCATTAGTTCAAAAAAGAAATAGGATTAATTAGTGTTTGTTTTTCTTTAATTCTCTATATCTATAAATGTAAAAGGCCACAAGAATATATTTAATGAAATTTTTTCATTAAGTCATGTAATTATGGGATAGTTATGTCTTGGAATTTATAGTTGTTATCGATGCTAGTATGTAATGTATGTGCTTATTACATCATATTCAAGAATGAATTCCTAGTACATCATAAAATAAATCACAAAATATAAAATAAATCACATCAGGTTATCAATTATTAACCAGGAAACCTCAATACCTATCCCTACTTGCTTCTTCCAACACTGTAAGGATAAGTTATCTCACACCACAAATCCCAACTCAGGCCTTATCACCCATGGTAGGTCTTAAAAATGATCCCTAACTACTACAATATCCCTTAGGGTAGGGTCCTACTGAATCTCATTACAAGTCTCATACCCAAACCCTTTCACTTAGGGAGATGTATAATATAGGTTATGTACCTACACCCTCTCAATTAGGGTGAGTTATAATACAATTATTATACATACACCTTCTTAATTAGAGTGGGGTCATACAAGTCTATTGTCACTTCATATATCACCACCCTCTTTCCTAGGTTGAGGTCTTATACCACACCTCATACAACATCACATTCCACTACCCACTCACTCAAGGTAAGGTATCCTCATTTATATACAATATATACAAGAAATAAAAATAAGAATCATTTTAGACATAACCCCTAGGATAACCATTATCTAGGAACACATCCCAATATAGATCTCATCTAGAGGGTAGTACATAAAACTTAAAATCCCCTTTCTTTACTTGACTTTCTATCACAACCCTATCCTCAGGTCATACCAAGATACCCCATCTCACTAAGGACCTAACATGGCATAAAATAATCCATAGGGTCTCAAGGAATCATGAATAAATATTTATTCCTACTATGATAATAAAATAGTATGTAACCACACTAAGATGTGTCTAACTGGAGGATTTCTCCCCTTCCCAACATTTTCCCTGTGCTAAGTCCATACGTAGAAAAACTAAACTGCCACCAGGGCCTAACCATAGTCATCACATGATATATTATAGAGAATCCACTCAAGTATCGCTAAAAGAGGTTTATATTAATCCCATAATCCAATATTGTTCCCAAGATATCAACAGGCTCTAGGAAGCTTAATCCCACACTTTACTCTCGCCAAGTTCCACTAGGTGAACTTTAGAGAGTGCATCCAATCACATGAACATCCTTTGAACAATGGATCACCATAGGTTAATAGACTCATTAAATATTTCATACTCCTCTAACTAAATATGTTTAATGGTTACAAGGATGTTCCCATTACCTTTCCCATTAAATTACCAAGACTCATCCCCAAACAAATCATTTCTCCAAGGAATAACCATATAAAATCCCTTAAAATAGATCACAAAGGCTCGCCCCATGAGAAACACTACTCTTCCCATGATTTAACACCAAGTAGAGGCCTATAAAGTGATAAAAAATATCACACCCCTTGGAAACATATTTACAAAGTGTTCCAAAAGTATTTGTTCGTAACACGACACACCCAACACATGACTAGGAGGCTTTACTTAAGACCCTCTAGGAAATTTGATCCCAACTGATCCCTATACATTTTCTAAAACCTGAAATCCCATCATCACACAAAATCACATGCATACATTCATATTGTTAACTATTAATAGAACCACCTACATCTAAAATACACTACAAGATAATAAAAATTAGTGGAGTTTTAGTAGTTGTTTTGAAAATCTTTGCTAATTTGTTTTTCAACTTTTTTAGTGGTGGGTTTTAAATTCCATTGCTAATTATGTTTTTTCCTTTAAAAAAAATCAATATTTGTTTTACAATACTTAAAATGGGATCTATAATAATCTATCTATGTTAATGGTTTTGGAAAATAATTGGTTTATATCACTCTATACAAATGGTTTTGAATGACCATTAGTATAACCTACTTATGGGAAGGTTATACAAATGGGTTCTTTCAATTGTTGGTATAGATTATAATATATCAATGATTTTAAGAAAAATTTGGTGTATCCTTTAACCTATAGACCGATATCATAGCCTCTCCTCCCCCATCTCACTCCCATCCAGATTTAACCCTACGAGTGGACTTCCCTTTTCTTCCCCAACCCTAAGGATTTCTCCTCATTTGGTTTTTTATTTCATTTTTATTGAACAAAAAATTGGTGAGTTCCAAAGCTATAATATTTCCTTCAAATTATAATTTTTATTTTTTTAGGTATAAAATACTAACATAGAATCTTTTATCTCAAGATCATTCCGAATTCATTGGATATGGGTAAGTTTTGATTATATTTGTAATTATATTTCATAATAAATCTGATTATAAGTGATGATTTTTATTAATTTAGTTACATGATAATTCTATATTAATATAATTTAAACATATTATTTTGAGTTATATATGAGGTTAATATATACTTATTTATTGTAGTACTTTTTTTTGTAGATGTATTAGGGGTAATGAAATTATTCATTTCAATGTTTTATTTTAATAATGGAAATTATTTATTTCAGGTCTAAAACATATTTGGATTTCCAAAGTAATATATGGTTTCAATATATATATTGGACTTGTTTTCATATATTTTTGAATATTTATAGTGTTTTTTATCACATGAACATCTTTTAATTTTTTTAAATACATGGAAAACATATTTATATAAAGAACCATTTACTATATATTGATATCTCTAAAGAGATGTATTTGTTTTTAAGGTGGTTCACTATGTATGGTTCCCACTTACCCAAAAGGTTGTCTTTTCAAATAAAACAAAAAAAATTTATTGTGGTGTGTAAACAATTTACATCAAACACAACTCATGATATATATAGTGGTATAAAGATCACAAGTTACAAACCAAACATGTAATAATTTGAGATTTTTCAATTACTAGATTTTATTAGTAGTAAACTAAGTAAGTATTTATTATAGAATATGTCATAATAAACCCTTACTCAAAACAAGCATGGAGATGAAACCCTAGGAAAAAGGAAAAACAACACCGGGAGATGAAACCCTTGTAAAATTGTTTTATTTTATATTATAATTGTTATATAGAATAGTCTTTTAGTTATTTCATACATATAATTTTTCTATGATATTATGTATATATTTTACTAATTGATATACTGGATTTTAATATTATGGTTTATATACATGGTATTGCGTTTTCTCTTGAGATTGAGTTATGAAATTAAGGATATGGGTGATAAATATATAGTTTTAATTATTTCCAAATATATTTTTTCATTCTCAAAGTGAAATTTTCATGACAAACTATGGTTTTTTATAATGATGTATTCATGTATGTTAAATGTGGTATTTATAAAAAAAGTAAGAGTAATTTAAAAATTGATTTGATTTTAATATTATTTAATTGTTTTCCAAAGTGATTGAAATAAAGTGAAAAGTCCCATTTTCATAAATTTATATTATATTTGACTTTAATATTTCTTATATTATTTTATGACATGACTTAAATTTTTTTTAATAGAATGGATAGAATTTGAATATATGATACAAATCATATATAAATATATTTTCAAAATAAGTTGATGAGTTTTTTAGATTTTTAATTTTACAATGCTTCAAAAAGTGGTATTATAGACTTCCTATATTATAATTATATTGGAATACCTTGGTTAAGATTCAAAGAAGTTCGATACCCTATAATAATATTTTATTTTCAAATAAAATATTTAGTTTGTTATCATAATGGGGAGAAAATGAAGTCTCAAAAGGTTTATGATTTGAATGAGAGGCTGAGATTAGAGAATTTTTTATATGAGTTGTTTCTGTTTATTCATAATTATGAGAATGGATTTATGACAATGTAAGAGGAAAATTATATGAGTTAAAATTATTTATGTAGTGAAATGGATGATGTTTATAGGGTGAAATAATTGATTGATGCTGCCATGGCTCCAATATATTACATTGAAAAATAAAAAAGTTGTAATTTTTTATATGATTATTTCATTGGAAAACCCTGTATAGAATTTCTAATATTACCAATGACTATATTCATACCATTTTGAAGGAATTTATTCTAGATGATGAAGATATTATCTTGAACCATTAAATGGAATGAAAGTTAATTGGACAACATGGATTTTAAAAAAAAAATCATATTTCTCGTAAGATTTTTTCTTATTCTAGGAGTAAACTATTGACCGAAATGATTGTATAAATTGCATTATATATTTATGGAATATGAATGATAATGTAAAAAAACCTCGTGTGGTAGAAAAATTAATGTGGTAATTTCCAAAGTTTTTTGGTCTCCAAAATATTTTCAAATCCGATGAAATATTGACAAATATGCGATGAAAAGTTATTGAATGAAATAAGTATAATAATGAGTTTGTTTATCCTATAGATAGATTACCATGGGGTAAATTTCTGTCTTACTATCTAGATATTATAGCTAAGGTGGATAATGTGAGATTTGGTCTATCATGTGATTGTTTAATATATTTTCTTAGATGACTACTTCTCATACAATATGGAAATTTTTTATAGACATTTTTAACCTTACTCTATGGATGAGTATGAAAATAGCATTTTATTTCTTGAGTACTCTTATATCCAGGCCGTATAATACTCTAAATGATATAGATATATACTTTTAACCTTTAATAAAAGGGTTTGAGGAAACTTAAAATTTGGGAATGTTCACATATGATGCTTTTTTGAAAGACATATTTAAAATGCGTATTAAACATATATGAAAAATAAATGATTTTCCTACTTATGAAATTATTTTTGGATAGAACATGAAGATAAAGATTTAATGTAATTATTTTATGAATAATACATAATGTAGAATACTTAAATAGCATCATTGTTTTGGTTTTTAGGTCATCAATGATTCTTTCTATTGGATTATCCATGTAGGAATAATCATTGAAATTTTGATAATACCAGTAAGACCCAAAGTTCACATCATTGCATGTATGGAAATGATTTTCTTCATGAATTGTAATATTTAAATTTTTTATTTGATAATAGTAAGACGAAATATAGAAATAAGAATAATTTTTTCACTGAATCCAATAACAATTGGAAGAAGAAATGTATATTGTTTGAGTTTCGGTATTATCCAAAAAAATTGTTGCATCATTGTTCAGAAATAATTAACATTAAAAAAATATATATTAAAAGTTTATTTTAATTATACTAAATATTTAGGGGTAGGAAAAAGATGCTTTTCGATCATGCAGTGACTTGATGGATTGGCATATCAGACCAGAATTGCATCCTATGAGTATTTTTCAAAATAAATGGAATGTTATGTAAGATTTTTATGTGATGGAAAATTCATAAAAATATAAATTTTAGTAAATACCAGTGGATATCAAGGAACCTGATATATATTCCAGAAACATATATAAATAAGTCAATATAATAGAGTTAAATTTAAATCTTTGAATACTTATTATTACCACATCATTCTTTATGAGTTGATTATAATAGAAATATGTTTTCTACTATCCAGTAATGTAAGGGTGGAAGTGATTAAATTGTTCGATTTTTACATATATCCTTATGATAAAATGTTTCCCAAGTATTTATTATAAAAAATTGAGTATGTTTAAATATTAATTTCTCTTGATCTAGAGAAAATCTTTCCTCTCTCAGTTTTCACATTCAGGTTTCATTTAACTATCCATATTTCAACTGAAATACTTCTTGGAGGGCCTATTACTTTTTTTTTTTCATGTATCCAAACAAAATAAATAGGTACACATTGAAGTCTTACATATGGAAGGGGAATGATCCTGGAAGTTCCATTACAATTTGATTATATGATGATACATGACACAATTATTAATAAATATGGATTTATAATTATTTAAATTACCCACATGCTTTCTACTAATGAACCATATATTTTTTCATCATTGGTGAAAGAAAGTTTTTATGTGAAAGATTATCAAACAATGGAATTCAATTTCATTAATGTATTAATCCCAATAAATATTTTTTATAATGGTGTGGATGAAATTGATACTATCACTTCCCCTATTGGATTGGATAAATTTATTAGTTATGATAACTCAAATTGTCTAATTATTAGAGATGAATTTATACCTGATTTATGTTGGATTATATATATAGAATCATTTACATGTATTATCTATTATTTTGGTTTATCCCAACATGTATTTTTTTAATTTTTTTACCATTTTAATTTCTTTAATATTGGTTTCAATTATTTTGAATCTGAATTGACCTTCATGTGAATTTACAATATAAAGTGGTTTCATTTTTCTTTGAGTTTCATATTAATATTGAATTTAATTGTATTAAAACCTAACAAAACAATAAAAATTGAAACAATAAAATTCGAAAAAAACAAGATGAATTGAACTGAAACATATAAATCTAATTATAATGAAAAAACAATAAAATGAATGAACTAATTTAAAAAATAACTGAATGACCTAATCCAAAAAATGTCCAACTAACCTGACAAAAAATATGAACCAAAAGACATAACCCAAGAAATGGAACAATGACCTAATAAAATGACAAAAATGAACCAAATGACTTAACTGAAATTTAATTATATTGAAATAAAAATAAAATAATAAAACTATATCAAACCCACATTTATCATTCTAGTTATAATGTGTTAATTTTTATATAACAAGTCTTTTATGTTTTGAAAATATTTATAATAAATATGGTATGATTATCTTATTTTTCTACCTATCCTTTATTTGTCTTGGTAACTGGTATCCCTTAATTAATTCATGTCTATTATTATTTCTTGTTTTACATATTAGTTAAGGATTTATAATTAAATGCATATTTCATTTCCACTGATGTAAATGAAAAAATTAAAGGGGTATGAAGGAAGAAAATGTATAATTATAATAGCAACATGAGAGATGTGGTAATTCCTCTTATAGTTCATATTGTGAGTATAATATTTCTAATATATATCAATAACATATAATGTCATGTCATTAACATTTTTAAAAATTTTAATCAGGAACTGTCATTTTGGGGAAAATTAGTCACTGACTAGCCTAGTGGAAATAGTATAGAGCCTGATAATTCTAGGGGGTGGTACTAGAGATACTCACAATAATCACTATACCTTATTACACCTAGAACCTTCATTAAATATAAAATGTAGCATAATTTCTTATCATATAGTTCTGTTAAAGGAACCTAAGATATTTAGGCCACCTATAAAATATCCAAAATTTACTTATGATCCTCCTTAAATATATTTTCTTTATCTAATGATCTCTTTGAATCTCTATTTATATTATACTTCTCCACATACTTCTAGGCCAAATCCATTTCTCACTACATCATTCTCTCTGGGATTTTATGTTCATTCTCATTTGACTTTTGATTTGTCTCATTCTAAAAATCACAAGTGTATTGATTATCATAATAAGATATTTGACCCCTTTGGTACTACACAATTGAAAAATAATTTACATCCTAGGGATCCAACACTACCCAAAAAATATATTGTTTTATATATATTTATATAACCCTGGTAATTTTTTACCATAATTTCTATTCATTATAAGTTGTTTTAATTTAATATTTTTATTTTATTCTTTTATAGATGGATCTACCACTATAAGGCAATGTGAGATTACATGCATGCCTAAAGTGTGGAGTCGCCACACACATGTGATAGCTGAGTATAATGAGTATAATTAAATTATTGGTAAAACATGAAGATAATGAAAAAGTTTTATGGATTCAACTTCCAAATATTGTAAAATCATTCCCATTAATCCTATATCATAGAGACACCTTGAAGATGAAATAAAGGATAATAACTGGGATCAAATATGGGTAATAAAACTCATGGGATTTAATTTTATACTATTATTTCATTTATATGAATTAATATTTTAGTATAAGATTTATTATAATTTTTTAGATGGTGAGGCTTTGATGACTGAATGACTAATGGAATTAAGTGAGCTATAGAGAGAATATAAACATGCGTTATATAATGGTTTGGTTTCTAGAGTTGGAAAAAAATTTAAAGGTTATACCTATCCTGAATGAGAGTATTAAAAAACAATATTTGTAAATGATTTCTCATTATAAGAGTGACTAGTTTAATCTATTATTCGAATTTGTGGGTTTTGATAAAAAATGATTTTTATTTTCACTAATGTGCTATTTTATATTATTGGATATTTTTTTATGAATATTAAAAAAGAAATAAAAAATTATGATGCTATGAAGTATCTCCACACTTTGAGATGGATGATAATGCCAGAACATGAGAGAAATCATGAATTTCTTATCCACACTTTCATTTAATTTGGTACCAATAGAAATTAACCATATATAAATAGTTTGATATAATAATTAAATGTTTTATTTTATATTATATAAATAATATAAGTTAGTTTTTCCATATAAATATGAAAATTACTTCCCATAATATTACCATATAAATAGTTATAAATATAAACTATATTAACATGGAAAATCTAATTTTTTTAACATGTACTTTGTTTCAAATAATATTAACATATAAAAATGTTAATAGATTCATTTAATATGAACAAAAATACTTGTTAACAATAAAATGTAACTAAATCGGTGAGAATATAATGCAGATAAATATAAATAAAATTTACTATCCATACCTTCCTAATAAAAATCGAATATAACAAAACAAAATTGATCCAAATTGAAACAATATTACCCTAATAGACATGAACAAACTATATATAAATAAAATTAAATAAAACCAATAAAACTACAATAAATAAATAAATTAAATAAATTGTAACAAAATTTATGAATGAAATCTAAATCATATGATATATTTAATAGAACTACAACTAAAAATTTAATTGAACAAAAACGAAGGGACTAAAATTGAACTAAGGAAAACAAAAATATGATAGTAAATATTAAGTTAAACTTAACTTTTTCAAACTAAAATATACCATATTGACCAAAACTATTTTCAATTAATAAGTTTTATTAATAACTAAGCCAAATTAGATGTATTTGATCTATATTTACCAAATTAACCAAAAAATTTCTTACTCAAAAATAAATTCATCAAAACATAGTAGAAATAATAAAAAAATAATTCTACCTAATATAATAATAAGTAAAATAATATGAGTGTAGATTCACAAAACAATGTAAATTTTTTAATTTTGGTTTGAATGATTATAGTTTTTCGTACTTGAGGATAATAAAATACATTTCCATGAAAATTAATTCAATTGGTTATGGTTTTTTGCAATTAAATATGGGTTATATTGAGTTGATTTTTATCAAAAATATAGAATTTTTGAATAATGGTTTTCAACATTCAATTTTATTATAGAGGGTGGTATTGAAAATTGAAATTCATATGCCTCGAGTAATTTTTTTTGCTCAAACTTATAGAAGAATGATAGAAGAACTGTATAATAACATACATAACAAAAAAATATACATTTTACTATTCCATTTTAAAATTTTAATATATATTTTGAAACTAAATAGTTCATTTATATTTACAAAAAATGTTATTTGGAGGACCTTGATGAGAAGGAAGCCGATTTTTGGGCCAAATGATCTTTTTCACCAGATATTTGGAGATTAACATCATAGTAGAGTACTTTTTATATCAAGGAAGAGTATTATAATTATTAGATATTGGTCCAAATTAGGTGTCTCTTGTAGTTTTGGTAGTATCAATTTTGAAACAGCTCATGCGGAGGAAGAAATGGAATGTATAGAGGAAATAAAGGAAAAAATAGCTATGAATAAGTGTGAATGAAGTCAAAAGGACAATAAGAATTTTATGGATGTTATGACTGAGTTATGTCCATAACTTCTACAAGACACCACCGTGATTTTAAATACATGCATATCGATGATGTATTTGTTATATGATGTATTTAGTGATGGTGATGATGATCCTAGTGGTGGTTGGGATGATGAATTTCCTTGTGATAGTGATGCCAATGGTGATGCTTATTGTGATGATGATGATGGAGATGTTGGTGGTGATGATGATGATGATAAGTATGTTGGTGGTGATAATTATGGTCATGATAAAGAGATTTATCCTCTACTTTCCTCATTTATATTTATGATACAACATGTTTTATGACTGAATGCAATTTCATATATTTTTTATGATTTGTTTTGTAGTTATAAACTAATAAAATGTGAAATATATAGCATATGTGTTGTTATAAATGTGTATTGTGAATTTTTCAATGCATTAGTTTGTTTCTTGAATTTTCTATAATGGCTTCCAGTTGTTTAGTGTGTGGGTGTATGTATTTAGGATGGGTGCTGGTTTTGGGATACGATAGAAGATGTTGTTGGATTATTTGGAGGATGAAGGCTATAACAACAGTATAGAAAACCATTGGTAAATAATATATTCTAGCAATTTAATAAAACATTATAAAAGTGAAATATAGGGGAACTATACCAATTATTTCAAAGAAATCATTGGTATAGAGTAATCCCCACATTTTATACGCCCACAGTTTAGGAAAATATTTGTATAACATATACCAATGGTGTAATACCATATACCAATAGTTTAAAACTATTGTCCTGGGTTCAATTTCTAGTTATATTTATAAAACCACCACAAAATTTAATTTTTTTTAAAATAATTTATTTGAACAGTGGGTTTTAAAAACCGCTACTAATTCGTAGCAGTTTATTAAGAAACCACCACTAAAAGTAATGGAAAAATATTAATATTAAAAAATTATTTATTATTAATAATTAATAATTATTTTGTATAATCATTTATTATGGATTATTTAAAATTTTAATTAATTATTAATTATTTTTAATTATTCAATAATAATTATTTGATACTTAAATTAATTTTAAGAGTAGTTAAAAATCCTACTTCAGTATCAAATGACAACAAAATTTGATCCAGGTGCTTGTTTTAGCTCTACAATCAGAAAAATCATAGCCTATTAAATGAAATATAATGATATTAGATGATAATTTGGTATTAATTAAAAAAATAAAATTTATTACATTTTTATGAGAATTTTAAAACTGAACTTGAACTTCAAATGACCATAAGTTTTGATCGAGATGTCCGTTTTGACTCTACCACATATCAAATTAAAGTATATGATAAGATGTACACCATGTAGATTGGGGATACCCTAATAATTGCCTTTTAAAAGTCAAAAGGCCTCTAAAATTGAGTTTTTTTGTTTGGATACCATGTTTTTTGTACATCAGATGCGATTTCATCTTCGTTTAAGAGTATCTTCATATGTTTGTTAGGTCTTATATGATTTTATTAAATGAAATAAAATTACTATTAACGTGTTGGTGTATAAATTGATTTGGTTTTCACTATTTTGGTGATTTATAATCTTATATATATATATATTTCAGGCATTTCATTATATTTAAATATATTAATTTATAATTTATCCATATTTATTGAAATATTATATATGATTGAATCTATGAATAGATATTAATATATAGTTATGCATATTAGCCTATGTTTACAATAATTTATAAATATTAATAAGTATTTAAATGTTTCAATTTATATATATTATGTGGTAATAAACCTATATAGATATTTATATTTACTTATGTTAATATATATGTATATATATAAATATATTAACAAATAATTATATATATATATGCGTGTTTATATATTTTTATGTAATATAAATGTAGGTTCATATGTATTTATGTAAATTTCATTATATGAATATATATTTATATCCATTTATGTACATTTTCATATGTCATATTGGTATATATTTTTATATGTATATACATTTATTTTTTATATATATATTGTTTGGTGTTTGTGTGTCTCTATTATTAGATTTATAAACATTTTTTATAAAATTATTTATATTTACATATATTTATAAGATATATATAACTTTATTTAAATAAATTTATATATAATTATATATATATGCTATTCAATATTTATTATTAATTACTTATTATTTATTAATTATTTGTTTATTTTTTATTTATTTTAATTTTTTTACTTATTATTTATTTACTATTTACTATTTATTATTTATTATTTATTTTTAGATATTTATTATTTATTTTTAAATATTTATTATCTATTTTTTACTACTTATTACTTGTTACTTATTATTTATTAATAATTTTTTATTTTTTATTTATTTAATATTTTTTATTTATTTCATATTTTTTAATTTATTTCATATTTATTTGTCATGTAATATTTATTTATTTTTAATTATTTTTATTATTCATTAATATTATTATTTTTGTATACGTGTTTATATGTATTTATCTTTATTTATATAAGTACATTAAATTATGTTTACTAGCTATATGAAGAGCTTTTTGGAGTAGTAAGTCTTTATAAAATAACCGAGTAGTTAGTGGTTGAAATCTCACCTAACACACATATTTTTTTTATTTATACAAAGAATGTATCACATATGCATGCATGGTAGGAAATAATAAATAAATAAATAAATAATATTATAATATTAAAAAAGTATTTATAAAATAGAAAGATAAAAAGATTTTAAAAAATAAAATAATTAAAAAATCGACATAAAATGTTTCATGACACCACATTTCATGGTGGTTTAAATCAGCAACAAATACTATTTTTCCTATAGTAATAGAGTTACCACAATCAAACTGTACTCGACCAATACTTATACAAGATGATGATAAGACATACCAATATCCATATCCTTATCTCTTATCACAATGATTTTATAATTAATTATAAATATATATAATGAATTAATCAATATAATTAAATGAGTCACAATCACTAAAAACTCACTGAATAACCTATAATGGCTGAAACATCAATCATTGACATGCCGGTAGCTCGATAATTTCCCTAAAAACAGTTTAGAAAAAAATAACCGTCGATAAACATGGAACCAATAATCAATTTTGAATGAAATTTATGAAATCCCTAGAACATATTATTAATAAACATACCTATATCAAAACATTTAGAATCAAGTGACATTCCTCATATTTTGGAATCCTTAAAACACCACACTATAATTCTCCATCACTTCGGTTGGATTTCAACTTTCCCTAGTAAAATTTGACATTATCCCAAGCCTTGAAAAATTAAAATAAGAGGAAATAAAGGGTAAAAATGAAACAACGGAATGATGAAGGAATTAGCTATCTATAGTGTCAAAAAACTACTCTCAACCAACCAAAGGGGGAATGGGGGAAACCAAATGGGATCCTTTGGGGGAGAGGTCTAGCTAAATTCCATCTTACAAGCCCCTACTCAACCAATGAATGAAGGAATTTGAATTATAAAATTTAGGTCTTACCCTAAAAAAATTCATTTGTAGGTAACTTGTGGATTGACCGAATGGGATATAGTGTATCACCCATCCAAAAGTAATAGCCTAGATCCTTTCAACCATGAGTTGTGGCATGACTGGTACTTCTTATAGTAACTATCCATCTTGGGGTAGCATGATAATTCTACACCTAGTCGTCCTTCAAAGGAAAACCCTTTGGTGGTGATGTGATACATCGCTTGGGTAGCCCTCAAGTTGAAATTACCTGGTCAATGAAAGATCTTTCATTAATCTAGAATAATTAATTTTATGTATCACATATACAATGTTGTAGTACACTTAATATGATGTGATCATCCACATATACCCAAAACCTTCACCCTAAAACACCTGACCGTGGTGTGGTCCACTCCTCCATATATCAAGCCTATTTTCCACACTAAAACCCACATATTGTGGAGTGATCCTCAACCTGTAAAAAAACTAATTCCCACGTTGAGGTCTACTCCCAAAAACTAGATTTTGAACTCCAACAAAAACCAAACCAAATAAAAAACATTTCCTCAAGATTTCAAAAATCTCATATTTCTAAACTAAATCCTAATTCTCAAAATATCATCTACTATAGGACTCAAAATTCAATTTTACCTCAGATTCACTAACCTATAATGATGCAGGTCGTTACAAATCCCTATTGGTTGAGGCATGAAATGAGGAATTGAGATACACCTATATAGAGATGTGGTTGAACGATTACTGTGGTGTGTGTAATGTTTTGTGATATTAGGTTATGTGTATCCATATTGTATGTTATGTTTTATGGAATATAGTCATTCGCTACATGAATCTCTACTTGAGTATGATAAGGATCACTATCGAAAATCTTCCTTATTCCAATAGTTTAAAACCATTATAATAGGTCATAAAACTAATGGTATATCCTATACCATTCATTTGATGAACCATTAAAGATACCCCAATGGTGATTCTCTATGGTAATTGTTTTTCAAAAACATTAGTATAAAATTTCTTGCCAATGGTTTGAAGACCATTTGAATAGATCTATAACCGTATTCCAAATGAATTGAATATATTTAATCATAGCCATGGTTCAACTGAACTATCGGTATAATACATCAAATAGATTGTAGAACTACCAACCTACACCAATACCTATACAAACATACTTATAACAGAAGAAGAAAAAATGAGACATTTTTTCTATATCCCACACAATAAATGATAAAAATTGAATAATTAATTTATTAATGGACAATCATATGATAATATATATATATATATATAAATATCAGAAATCAAAATTTACCTACTATATGAACAAAATTTTTATGAACATGAAGTCATAAATAGAACCAATTATTATCTCACTCTAAGTAGTCATTATCATGTTCACCACTACCATAATCCTTGAAATGAACCTCATCTCCTAGATTATTATCTCTAACTAATTTATCACAATTATCATTGGAAATTTTATCAGCCTGATCATCCTTAGGACTTTTATCTCCATCGCATGGTGCATCATAGAATTACTCACATGGTGCATCATACAATGATCACATAATTGAAATTTTTTTATTAAAAACCAAAACATTATGTAGTGTAAATGAAAGACACATAACCATCATAACTTAGAAAAAATAATTTTATTTATCATCAAGAGCCTCTAGACAACTATATTGAAAATATAAATTTGATATAAATTTAAGAAAAATATATAAACAATTTAATCTATTATAAAAATCATTATAATAATATATTATATTTCAATATTAACAATGCATCAATCATTATTTTTTTACTAGAGAAAAACAATTTTGCTCAAGGTACTCACCCTTAAATGTTCAAAACCACATAATGTAAATAGTTAAAAGAATGGATATATAAAATCAATCTTCATTCACACTATATTAAATATAGTAACTAATTAATATCAAGTGTATATAAAACATTACATTTATTATTCTTTAAAAAGAAAGTACAAAATAATATCATAAAGCTCAATTTTACTTGAAAACTTAATGGGTTTTCTTTTTATCCTACATAACAATCAATCCCAAAGTGTTCACAATCTTCATAAAAAACCTCTAAAATTATTTTATAGATAATCCTAAAAAATATTCAATGAAAAGCAATATAATTTTTTAGTCTATTTAGAAAACAATATAACTAATTTTTTTTAATAATTTTTGAATTAAATGGTTCATAACATATCAATTGAAATATAAAATATCTTTAAAGTAATACAAAATGTTATATTTATGAATTATTAACACAAACAATATTCAGTTTCGATCAAAATTCTTAAATATCATGAATAACTCAAATATAGAACCTTTCTAGTATACTATCATCTCTTAGTACCATGTATGTAGATAATCATTGATGGTAGGTATAACCTCTATCTATATGCCAAATATAGAGGTTTATTGAACATATAAGTCATGATTATATTCTCTTTACAATTCCCTTAGCCCCATAAATTTGTAGCCCAAATATCTTGACCATTGGGAATATTATATTGAATTTGAAACCAAAATATTATTTTAGAAAATATTATAGGTATTTTTATTTAAGTGTTACAAATTATCTTACCTTTATATCAAGGAATAAATTATCATTTATTTGATCATTCTCATTCCTCTAGAAGGCTAGTTACTGAAAAATTATATACCTATATTTTTTATCTATTCTCATAGAACTTATTTATTCCTTACCAAATTTCCTAATTATTTAATTATCTTCAATGTAATCAACTACTAATTGTGTATGGAGGTTCCATACATCAATCATGAAAGTATGACCATGCCACTTAGTAGTGGATCAATATATAAAAAATAAAAAAATAAAAAAATAATTAATGTTACAAATTAAATAATATTATTGTAACAAAATTTAACAGAGTTGTGAATATATTCAAGATACTAGATGAGAAATGGACTATGATAGATTTGAAAAACTTCTATAAAAAGGTGTATGGTTAGATGTAGTATGCAAGTTAAAAAATATAGAGGGAATTTTTAATATAACTCAAAAATAATTATATATGAATCTTACAATATTATTTTCACAAAACACTTTCTCAACCTGTTAACACAAATATCTCTCTAAAAGAGACACAATCAAGTCACCATCGTCCTTACATTTTTTGTTAACAAATATCAGTTGTATATTAGAATAAAATAATATATAATGTTGTGATAATAATTATTTTTTAGATATTTTAGTTTCAATTATCACACCCTAATATTTTAAAATAATACTAGGTTGATTGTGTAAAGGATACGCAACACTGAGGTTTAATGACCAAAAAATAGTATTATTTAAATATGATTGTTATAACATTACTGTTGAATTAGAAGGAATAAAAATAATAAACTTCCATATATATATATATATATATAAAGGTCCTACTCAATAAAAATTTAACTATTAATTCCTTGAAAATAAGACCTCAATTTTTAGTAATTCCAGTTTATGCTATAAAAATATTTTTTCTCGAGAAGTAGTTATTATTTATTTTTGTGAGGGAATATTATAACTAATTTTTACCACTTTTATAAATATTGATAATTTTTTATAATGTTTTAATTCAGCATATAGAAAATATCATAGAATGATATATTTTTATTTTTTTCTTAAAAGATTGAATTTTTAGTGAATATTGAAAAATACCAATTTTATATAAAAATCTCTTTTCCTTTCAAGTATTTAAAAAGTATGGTTTATTTTTTAATTGGTTTTAATATATAATGAGTTATATTTAATTAATAATATTCTAATTATTTTCATTTTTATTGAAATTATTTTTATTTTTGGAATTTAAATGTATTTATACTTAAAAATGTATTTTTCTAGAAAATTTATTTTCATCATGTTTTTCGGGTTTATTTCGAAAATATTTTTTGAAACTTATTGGGGTTGAATTTTATTAAATGTGATAAATATTTGGAATCATTATGAACAAATTTTCTAAATAGGTCAACTTTATTTTTATCAAAATTAATAGTAACTGTGGTAAATATTTGTCACCTCCGTAAGGGTAAATCAGGTAATTAAGGTTAAAACTAATGTAATATGGATATGGAAGTCTATATGAAACATAAATTATTTCTACTGGGTTAGTTTAGTTTGAATATCCACATCATATATTATAAAAATATGTTATTTTTGGGCCATTTTACTTTTATAAAGACCTTTATATTATTTTAAGTAAGGGAAAAATCCAAAATTTTACACTCTTACTTTTAATTTATCTTATAAGTTCACATTATGATAATAAGATGTTGTGGAATAATATAAAATTTTATCATTAATAAAATCTATTTAATTATTATGTTAATTTTTTTAATTCATAATGATGGAATAATTACCTTAAATCCTAACACAAGACTGAAAAATGCTTGTTTAAGTAGTAGAAAAATAATGTAAATGATTTTGAAAACATCAAAAATAATTTTTGTAATGGATCCTGGTTTTATAAGAATTTTATATTAAATTATATTTTATTATTAATTGTGAAAGAGTTTATATTTGAATTCTTTATCTATATTTATGTCTTTAAAATCAAAATATGTGAAAAGTTCTTAAAATGATTTTAATGGAATTTTATATTAAATTATATATTATTAAATGATTTAATAATAATAAACATATAGAAATAGGACAATGGGTATGGGATATGATCTAAACTTGCATCCCCTGACCATTTTTAAGCCAATATATATCTTAGAAGTAAATTTATATCCCTTTTTGAATGATAAGGTTCTTACCATATTTAAGGTTAAAATTGGTTAATGAAAGGGTTAAACCCAAAGATAAAGTTTTAAATTACACATAAACCTATACATATTTTATTTTTTGATATAATTTTATCTTTAACATATATTATGTTTGAAATCTTGGACACCTTGTTCCATTTTCACAAGAAAATGAATTTATTATATTTAAATATTTTAAGTAATTCATAGAGTATAATTGTTTTTGAGGGAATTTGGTCGAAAACTGCATCATCTAGTTCAGGCATGTGAAGGCATAGGGCTTTAGGGCATTGGTCAATGAATCTACACGTTAGCCTAGATCAGGACACGTGCATTTGACGGCTCTCATGTCCTTTAAATTTTGAATTGTGGCATGAAATTTTGGTGTGGTTTTTCTTTGTTTATATGGTGGTGGATGTATTTGGATTCAGATTTTTGTGGGTTCTCACAAAACCATAAAAATTGACTTTTTAATATAATAAAAAATTGATCTGTAACCGAGATTGCCCTTTTCTTCACTATAAAATCGTTCACCTCTCATATGTTATTTATACTACCTTGAGTATCTTATCTTGAAAAACAAATTTTAACCATCTTATCCAAGTTATAAAGGATATTTTATCTTCATAATACCACCCATAAGGTCTTTAAGGAGATTCCAGAAAGAAGTTAGTCAAATATAAGAAAATCATCTCAACATAGAGTTTTCATTTTCCTTCTTATTAAACCTATTTAAATTATATTATAATTATTACAGTATAATTGAATAATTATCTTTCTAATATTTATATTTCTTTATTTTAAGTTTACAACCTCATTATTCTTCTTTTACATCCAATGGAATGAAAACATAATTCTTGTGTATGTGCAAATTACCGGCTTGTGAAACAAATTTATTTTGTTTCTCATCACCATATTTCATGGGTGGTTATTATGTTGAATTTAATGTATATATATGATATTAATGAAATAATTAAGAATTAAAAAATATAAAATATCACTTACCTTCTTTATCTTATTATTCATTGAAAAATGGAAACCTTACTCATGTGTATGTACGAACTACCATATCCATGCTATAACATAATTCACTATTCAAAACCACCTTTCATAGTTAGTTATAATAGTATGATTCATGAAAAAATTATAAATATTTATTTATTATTATTCATTATGTGATGAAATAGTATAATATTTGACAACAATCAACAAATAGAAGTAATTTTGAAATTATGAATCTAACGTCTTCAAAAAACTCGATGTGGACTTAACTGATAAGTAATTATATATATCTTTGAAATAAATGTTTCAATGAAAATTTATTAAACCTATAAAATATTATTAAGAAGTAAATAATTCATATAAGTTCATGATACACGAGTTAAAGAATGTACTTATAATTTTGGGTGATAAGTTAATGGATTTTTAGTCCTAATTAAATTTCTTTGATACTAAGCTATTTTAACTAAATGTTTTATTTTTCTAGTCTATAAAATGATTTATATTTCCATTTTATCATTAATTTATAAAATTTAATTATTTTAAAATACATTCTAAATTATTTCCTTTTATTGTTCATTATTTTAATGTTTATCACATTATAAGGGGCACTTAACCTTAAAGCCTCATTTTAAATGTTTTAAATATTTAATTTATAAATCTTTTACAATAATTCATATATTATTAAAATCATACTATGGATGTTTTTATATTGAAATAAATAAATTATAAAGTAAATTTTATGTCTCTTTTGACCTTATTTCAAATTTTTTGAAAAGGAATTTTATTTATATTTATATGGGGTGTTTTTACTTTATTTACACAATAGAAAATTAATTTTTTAGTTTAATGATTTCGAACCGCTAAAAAATATAATTGATGATTGGATTCATTTATTATATTGCATGTTTTATTTAAAGAAAAAAATACCTCCTTACATTTTTATTGGAAATTTATTCTTGGAAATTGGGTTTTAAAGGAAAAATATATATCAATATTCATAAATGTTTTGGTTATGGGTGAAAAGTATATTTTTATGGATAATTATGTTCGAATTAACTGAGTATGTTATTACATATCAAAGGATTATTGTAAAATTTCTTCTTAGAGCTTTGAAAATATGATATCACAAGGAAAATATATGATTTTTATATGATTTATAATGACTTTTCATGGAAATAACTTTTACTTCATAAGGTAGTCTAAATATCTTTTACTAATTTGAATGATAATTTCCTTTAGGAGTAAAAAGGCATGTTTTTAAGAAAATGATTTTCATGAGTTCTCATAATTTCTAAGAAACACACTTGATTACAATTGTTCCTTTATTATTTCTTATAAATTATTTTATGGAAAACATTGGACAGTAAATCAAATTTCAAGTGTAAGTGAATTGTTATTTTAACTCAAATTATATTATGTTAAATGAAAACACTCTTAGGTGATCTCATGGTTTTGAAATGGACTAATGAGTTTATTTTTTTCTATATATCCCTTAATGATATTGTTTTTAATCTCATGGACTCAAATTACTTTTCATAGGGCTTAAGTTTTATTAGAAAAGTTAATAAATTAAAAATATAAAGATTCTGATTTTAGCACTAGATCTTAGAGTGTGGGTTTGGAGTTATTATTGTTTGTATTTGAACAAGGTTTAGTTAAAATTTGAGATTATGGTATTTTTATTCGATTCCATATTAAGATTAATGGATACCATCATGGGTTTATATATTTATGGTTTATCATAAGTTCAATGGAATAGACATCCATTATTTGGTTTCAATTGATATGATTTTAATATGTTTAAGAGTATTTTGGGAGAAATTTATATTATTAAATCCTTTTTAAGTAATTGTTTTAGCAAAAATTTTATTTTTTGAATAATGATTTATATTCTATTAACATAATTTTAAAGGTATTGATTACCATTAACATTAATATGATCTTCAATTTCGAGGTTATTATGGTTAATTGTGATAAAAGGGTTATTAGATATTGGGAATATATGATAAATTATATTGATAAACATGTGATTGAAAATTGATTTGGTAAATAGGTTATTAAATTTTTTTTTTCAGGAGGTTCACTATTTTCGTCGCACTATATGATTAAGGTAAATGAAAATACTTTTGGCCATGTTGGGTTTTTACTTGAAGAATAATGGTTGAATTATCTTTTTAAAGTATAGATGATTTCATTTTATATTTATGTTATTTCAGATTATTGAAGGAAAATACTAGAATATTTTGGATATTATTTTATTAGGTAATATATATTTTTGGTACATGGACGTAAGAGTGCTTGATTTTATTCGAAGATAAATGTTATGTTTTTCTGGAAGATTATATGATCAAATATTTCTGATTTTTGGGGTTTTAACTTAGTTGGGAATATTTTTAAGAGTTTTATGGTTAGTTATCAGTGGAATGATTTAAGTTAAAATATGGGTGTTATTTTTGAGGCATTTGAGATTAATATTTCTTCATATGAATTTTTATTCATATCGAATAATATATTACCGTGTGCTAAACATTTTGGATTTAGTTAGTGAAAAAATATAAGATGAATGACTTGTTATCATTTTGTGGATATTGTCTTCCATTATAATTTTCTTTTAGTGCTTTAATATGGAAAAAATAATTTTGAATATTCATTTCTCAGTGTAAGATATGAGATAGAAGAAAAAATTGATCGAAGAACCACCAAATGAAGAAATTGTTCTTTTGAAATGGAAATAAATCAAGTACATATGTTTTCACATGTTCTCTTCCATTATGGTAAATGAATCCATCAAATATACGAAACGAATATTTTTATAAAACTGATATTATTTTACCTTTATTTTTGATGAATTTATGATTTTCTTTATCCCGTACTGATTTTTTATTTTATGGTTATTAACATTCCCACGATCTCATTCTCTATCGCTCCCCATAATTATTTGGAAAATAATTTTCTCCTTCAAGTACATAATTTCATTTTCTAACAATTTTATCCTATTTTAAACCTAGATATTTGTTATTCCAAGGTAACATTATATTTCCAATCCCCACTTTTCAAAAATAAGTTTTATTAACCCTTTTTGTGATGGGTGTTTTCAATAGTGGTATTTTTAAATGTTAAAAACTTATTTACAAAGATCCAGATAATATTTAAAGGTTTATATTTATTGATTTGTTGTATAATTTAACCCCTTATACTTTAAAATAATATTATATTTGATGGCGTACAATACACACAACACCAAGATTTAACAATTGTTAAATTTTATTATTTAAATATGACTGTTATAACATAGTCAATGAATTGGAAGGCATGAATATGAGTAAATAAATAATGATATATATATATAAATATATAAATATATAAATTTCATACTAAATAAAAATTTATTAATTAATTATTAGGAAAAAAGCACTCAATTTCTAGTAGATTAATTTTATGCTTCCAAAATACTTTTTCTTCAAAAATTATTATTATTTTACTTTGTGAAAGAATATTATAATTAATTTTTTCAAATTTTAGAAATATTATTCTATAAAAGGTATTTAATTTTTTAAATAATATTTTAAAAATTATCTAATGAAGATATTTTGGGTTTTTTCTAAAAAGAATCATTTTTCAATGAATAGTGAAAAAATAATGATTTTACAGAAAACTATCATTCTCATTCAAGTAGTTACCAAGTCCCATTTTATTTTTTATTGGTTTTAAAATTTTATTATCTAATTTTAATTAAGAAATAATCCAATTAATATCACTAAAATTCATATTATTTTTATTTATGGTATGAATATATTTTTCTAGTTAAAAATGGAATTTTCTAAAAAACATTTTCGTTGCGTTTTATTAGATTATTTTTAAAATTATTTTATAAAAATTAGAAATATTGATTTTTATAAAATATATATCATATTTATAATCATAATTTTTAAATTTAGTGAAATAGAAAACTTTATTTTTTGTCACCATGAATAGTAATCATTGTAAAATTTTTTAGCTCAGTAAGGGTAAATCAGATAATTATGGTTAAAAATAATGTGATGAGGCTTTGAAAATATATATAACAACTACCATATTTATATTATTTGATTTTATTTTGAAGAAAACATTCATATATTTGAAAAATAATTAATTTTGGTTCCATTTGTCTTTTATTATGACCTTTATATCATCTTAAGTAAATGAAAATTCCAAAATTGTAGACTCCAAATTTTAATTTCCCTTATAAGTTAAATTAAGAATAATAAGTTGTTATTAAATAATATAAAATTTCATTTCAAACTTAATTAATTTATTTTTATTATTTTAATTTATTTTTAAGTTCTAGTGATGTTATAAGTATGTTACATTCTTACACAAAGCTGAAATTGTGCTTGTGCAAGTAGTTAAATAAAATAAAGTAAATATTTTTTAAAACATTACATGTGGTATTTTTTAGATTAATTTTGGAATAAAAAATTATGGTTAATAATAATTTATAAATTATTTATAAATATTTTATATTCAAATTACTTACCTCTCTTGATTTTATTAATGTAAAAATATGTGAATGGTTCTTAAAATGAATTTAATAGTATTTTATGTTCAATGATATATTATTAAATTATTTAAAAATCTTGAATATACTTAAATGAGGAAAAGTGGGATGATATATTGTCTAAAATTTTATCAATTGACCATTTTGAGCTAATTTTTATCTTAAAAGTAAATTTATGACCCTTTAAGAACAAATAGGTCCATACAATGATTAAGTGTAAGATTGGTAAGTATGAGGGTTAAACCCAAATATATTTTTTAAAATTTCACATAAAACTATAATTTTTTTTGGTTTAAAGTATTTAAACCTTAAGATATATTATATTATAAATCAGGCCACTTTATTTAACTATCACATGGAAAAAAATTATTTATATTTAAATATTTTAAGTAATTCAAATGATGTCATTTTCTTCACTATAAAAGGACAAGACCACTAATCTATAAATCACAATACCATGATCCAATTATGTCAACCAAAACCCCACAAATAACTCTTATAAAAATATTTATATAATTTTTAAAGGTTATTGTATCTTAAAAATACCATCCATACAATCTTTAAGAAGAGATCCAAAGGAAGTTCTTTAACAAGGAAGTAATCATCTCAACCAAAAATTTTCATTTTACTTATTATTATAATAAATTAAACCATATTCTAACCATAAAAATATAATAAAATCAATATTTTCAACATAATTAGATGTTATTATATTTATTTTATAATCCTATTCATCTTATTTTCCATCAAATGGGAAACAAAACCATTGTTCATACCTACGTGTAGATTACAGCTTCACGAAATACATGTATTTAATTTCTCAAAACTACCTTTGATTGTTGATTATGATGATGTATTTAATGCATATATATTATACTCATGAAATAATTAAGATTATGTAATTTTAAAATAACAGTTACTTTATTTTCCTCATGATTTATCGAAAAATGGAAACGTTACTCAAGCGTATGTATAGACTACCATATCCATCTTATAACATAACTCATTTTTCATAACCAAAATACAACGATAGTTATAAAAATATAATTATTGTATAGAAATGATGAATATGTTATTATTATTATTTTTTATATGGTAGAATAATCAACTCTTGACTGTGATTAACACACTTAAGTTGTGTTGAAATTATAAACCGAACGACCACAAAGCAAATGGTGTGGAATTAACCAAATAAATAATTAAATATATATTTGAAAAAAATCATATAATGATAAGTTATTATACTAGTAAAAGGTTCTTAAGAAATTAAAATTAATATAATTTAATTATATAGGAGTTAAAGAATGTACTTGACATGTTGGGAGACTAGGTAATTGTTTGCTATTTTAAATCCATTTCTTTGAGACTTAATTTATTTTCACCAAAATTAATTTTTGTGGTGTAAAAAAGTACCATATAGAGTTATTTTTGAATTTATTTCTGAAATTAAAGTGTTTAAAAAACAATTATATTTTTTTCTTCAGTAATACATTGGTTTAAAATTTATTATGTCATAAGGGATACTTTACCTTAAAACCTCATTTTAAATGTTTCAAAGATTCCATTTCAAAATCTTTTCCTCTATGTAAATATTCTTAAAATCATATTATGTATGAATTTATATTGAAATAAATGAATTATAAATTAAATTGTATATCTATTTTTAATTTCTGTTAAAGTTATTCAAAAGGAATATTTTTACCAATTTTATACATGATGTCTTGGCATTATTTCAGAAGGAAAAATGAATGTTCTATTTTCACAGATACAATTCTGATTAATTTTCCGACCACTAAAACCATTATTTGATGCTTGGATTTAGTTATAATCTTATATGATTTATTCAAAGAAAAAAAATCATCCTTGCCTTTGTTTTGGTAATTTTAGTTTTAAAAATTGGGTTTTAAATGAAAGGGATATGTCAAGATGAAAAAAATCCCATGGGTTCAGGATTTTGATGATGAAAATGTATGATTTTATAAGATTATTTTTTTACAATTCTTATTAATTTTTTATGATGATGGGTGAGTTTGATATAACACTCCAATTAATTGTTTAATGATTATGTTCTCAAGATAATTATGTTGGAATTAATAAAGTAGGTTATTCCATTTATAAGGGTTCTTGTAAGGGTTTTATAAAGACGACATACCAAGGAACATGAAGGATATTTATATGATTTCTAATCAGTTTTCATATAAATATTTTGATTTAATAAGTTAATATAAATATATTTTGTTTGAAGGAATGATAATTCCATTTTATGGTAAAAATGTATGTTTTTAGGAAAACATTTTTCATGGGTTCTCATGTTTTCTAAGAAACTATCATGATTATAATTATTCATTAATATTTTATTATAAAGTCTTTTATGAAAAAAATTGGGAAGTAAATTTGACTTCATGTGTAAGTAAATGTTTATTTGAACCCAAATTTATTATTTTAAAGGATAAGTATCTTATATGATCTCATAGTTTTGAAATGTTCTAATGGGTTTAATTTAATTTTTTTCTATATGTCCCTTACTAAGCATTTTTTTCTCATCCCATATTTTAAAATTCTTTGAAACTAGGATTAAGGATGTTTTTAGATGTTAATAAAGTTATAATTATAGATAAATAATTTACCTTGAACAATTCATGTGTGTGTTTATAAAAAACTTATTTTGTAGAAAAAATAGATACTTTTTGGAAATTTACACTTTGAAGTAGTTTTTTGAGATTCAATAATACTCATAAAATATTATGTTCTTGGGTATTTAAGTGATCCAATATTTGTTTTTTATTTTTTAGGGTTTTAAGGGTAAAATTTGGAAGTATATACCTATATGAAATCTATAAATATAAATATTCTTATTTTTTCACCATATTCCGGGGTGTGGGTTCAAGGCTATTATATCACCTCTATTATATTGAACCATTTTGAAATGTTTCTTTAATTATCACTGGGAACCCTTATAGTCTCTAATTATTTTATAAATTATTTTTCTACGAGTTTTACATCACATAAGATGTATAGTGAATAATCTAGTTATTATATTTATATGTAGTTTATTTTGGATACCTCAGTCTATTAATTCACTCCTAGATTGTAAATCGTCATTGGTCTTCACTTTAATATTTATAATCAATAAAAGAAATATTTGAAACAAATATTTTTGGTGTGAACTATATCTAAACAATAATGCATCAAATTAGTTGACCACTAATTCAAATCAAATAAGATAAATTTTCCCTCAATGTATAATTATATTTAGTGAAATCCTTTATCCATTATGATTATTTCTTCTAGAATTTCCTAAGAAAAAAATTTATTTCATTCAATTTATTAAATACAGCAGTTCCTAAAATATGTAAAAGTGGATTCTCTGTCCGAATGGTATTTATAAATGGTTGGTAATTTTTTTGGACGGTTAATTGGTAAGAATCATATATTTGATATGAAACTTAAAATATGATGTTTTTTAAGCTTTATATATTGTGTAATATTTATATAAATAGAACAAGATAGTTTACCCTTCGTAATCAAATCAAATATCATTATATAATACATAAAATTATTTATCATCCAAATATAGACAAAACACATATTAAATAACTCTTTTATACAAGAATTATATGTGTGCGCACCTATATTCTAAATCTAAATCAAGTCATTTAATAATGTTTGATTTTGAACAAGTATAAAATTTAGAGGATCAAAAGGTCCAAATATAATGTTTTTTTTCAGAAATGTAAGTGGATTTTTCATGCACGTACTTATGGGTGGTAATAATTGTAAATGAAAAAAAGTCATATACTATGTGATGTAAGAATGTAACAAAAAAAATTAAACCATAACACGATAAACTCAATCTAACATTACATAATTCAATTATAAAAATAAGGATATTGTGTGTAATTTTTTTTATGTTAATCAATTTGTAGTATAAAACAATTTATCATTATTATTATCTATCTACATTTTTCTATTATATATTTTTTGGAATTTCAGTTAACATGAAGATATTTTAAATCCTAGTAATAAATGAAAAGTTGCACATTAAGTTTTTCAGTAAGTGAGATATTGTCTCATTATATTGGGACTTCACAGAGATATACTACATGGTTTTCACTCATTTATACCCATTGTTTCCTCCCAAAATTAGCTTTAATCATTCACGAAAGCATAAATTTTAGTAGTTGAAAATAAAAGTCTATTAATTAACATTGATTCCATATAATGATTTATGGGAATCTATTCATCATTATTAAGTAAAAATTAAAAAGGTTATTAAAATAATTAATTGACGTAGCATCCTACCCCGAGTTCCAGTCAACAGTGTCCAAAGACTTTGGGACACATGACCACAAGCTCATTTACCTGAATGAAAGAGACTCCCAACTAGAAGTGAGGGTGTATGTTGTGTTTTTGGGTAGAATATTCCCCCATAGATCCAATTATAAAGATAGGTAAACAAAAAATAATAAATAATAAATAACTGGATTATAATAACAAGCAGAAAGTTGTGAATGTAATGAAAAAAGATGTAATGTACCAGACCTCTCCAGCCTATTCCTTTTTCAAAAATAAGGTCAAGAAGTGTTCTGGAGGGTAAAATGGACTTTTCCCACACTTTCTAGAATTTTGAAACTACACGCCATGTAGTTTGAGTACACATCGTGTACCCCCTTTCAGGGTATACCCCATGTTGCAGGCTGTGTCCTCGCCATGTGATGTAATTGAGTACATGCTGTGTAGTGTAACTACATGCCGTGTACCACCTTGCCGGGTATACCCCATGTTGAAGGCCGTGTCCTTACTGTGTGAAATAATGGGTGCACGTCGTGTGTCCAGTACTACATGTCATGTAGTCCTTCCCCGCGTACGCGTTACTAGTCAACGGTCGTGTGCCGTGTTGGATCGATATCATTTCCATGGGCAATAAATGGGTACACACCGTGTGTCTAAACTATACGCCATGTAGTACCTCCCCGCGTATGCATTACCCTCAAACCGTGTGTTGACCAATCAACAGCTGCAGAGCCGTGTTGGAAGCCACGTGGAGACCGTGTGAAACAACCGAGTACACATCGTGTACCATAAAGTACACGTCGTGTACTTTTTCTTTTCTCACCTTTAAAAGGAGGGGTCCCCTCCTCCTTTTCAACTCACCCCTCTCCTCCCCTTTCCTCTGAGCAGAGTTCTCCCAAGAGACTCGATGGATCTTTCTTCCATAACATCTTCGTCCGAGCTCCGATTTATGATCCGTCAGCGGCCACAGGATCTTAACGACGAGGTGGAACTTCCGAGATTGGATTTGTTGTCTTTCCTCTGACCTTTACTTTCCGACTTCCACCCGAGGAGGTTTTTCCGGAACTCGACAGAAGTGACGGACGCCGACAGACGTCTTCTAAGGTTGATCCGGGGGAGCGTTGCGATCGGAACCTGTTGAGGTAGGGATCTTACCTTCGTCTCTCTAATTTGTGCATCATGCGGGGTGGGTGTCCTCTTGTTTATGTGAAACACTTTTGAACTGGTTTAATAAAGATGATAACTGACTTATATAACGGGGTTGGGAAGTTGTGATTGCGGTTACTTTATATCCTGTGATATTATGTTGTGAATTGAATGAGCTTCTGGCTACTGAAAATCACAAACGTTGGGGGCCTTTCATTGCGCAATTAAATGTTTCCCTATCTTTCTAGACCGTTTTGTGGAAGGAAAGTTTGTGGAATGTAGAAATTGGTTAATCACGTAAAGTTGGCTGTTTAAAATCTAGAACCCTTGTGTGATCACCCCAGTTAAACAAAATGGAATAATGAACATGTGGGTGTTGGCTTGGATATGTGGCATGTGATGGGGGTGTTTTGTGGGTTGTTGTGGATCGGGTGAGCAGCGGGGATGTGGTTGAATTGGTTGTGGGTTGGTGTGAATGTTATGTTATTGATGGGCAGTGGGGCTGTGATAAATGGTATTAAAGGGATAATGATGTACGATGCAGTTGTGGTTATGGTAGTTGATAGCGGGGCTGCAGGGATGGGTTGAATGTGAACGGACTATGGGTTCTGAATAATAAATAAAAAGTGGAAGAGTTAATGAATGGTGGGTTATGGTAATGGAACGAGATTAATAATCAATGGGTTGGTTGGTTGATAATAAGGACTTTGTTGTGTTGCTTTTGTTTTCCTAACTTGATTTGTGGATGGCGGTGATATGTTTTACGAACGATCGATGTGGTTGGTTGTGGATAGTTTCCCAGTAGTTAAGGAACTAAATAAACTAATTCTGTTGAAAACGTGAAAACCTAAATGGGGTTGGGGTTGTTTTTTGTATGCATGCTTCATAGTAGCATTGCCGAGGCACGTGCTCAGTTTCTCTGTTTAGAAGCCATAGGTTGGGCTGTGTGTTTGGTATACATATATATATCTGTATCTTTGTGTTTTGACGCACCCCACCCATGTTGAGTACTTAGTGCCGAACACTCCCATTTCATGTGAGAGGGTGTTTTTCCCTTAGTCACTAGCTCCTTACTACTCCTTCTCCCCTAGGTTGTGATGGCTTGAGGTGACCTTACACCTAAGAATCTTCAGGTAGGATTCGATTGGGGTGGTTTTAGCCCAGACTCTTCGGGCAGGTTCTACTGTTTCCCAAGAATCTTTGGGATGAGGCCTAGGTGTGTGCGGGCGGGATACATGGTAGTGAGGCCTAGGTGTGTGCGGGCAGGATACGTGGTAGTGAGGCCCAGGTGCGTGTGGGCACGATACGTGGTTTTGAGGCCCAGGTGTGTGTGGGAGGGATACGTGGTTGTGAGTCCTAGGTGTGTGCGGGTGGGGAGAGTGTGGCAGTGTCAGGACGTTCACCGTTAGGAAGAAGAGCTAACTAAAGGGAAATGGTGTGGGGTACCCAATACTCTTGTTCCTATATACTACTACCTATTGTGATTTTGTTTTTGGTGAGTGTGGCTGGTGAGGTTGGGTGGACAAAATTCCTTGCTAGGTGTCTTATTTTGTTCTCACGGGACATTAGGATGTCTCCCCACTTGTGCATGAGAGCTTTAGGTTTCCCTACTGAGTATACTCATATGCTCACCCTACGTTTACTTTCAGGTTTCCAGGAGGACTACCAGGGTCATACGGGACCCTACTAGTCGGATATTTGGAATTGTTTCTGTTGTTGTACTCTTGTTTTCTTTTTGGTATTGTACTTTGAGCTTTCTTATACTTGTACCCTGTTATAAAATTGTTTAAACATGCATGTGGGCTTGTTTTGGGTTTATTTCTATACACTTGTTCTTTTCCTTTTTGGTGGTTGACTTGTCCTATTTAACGATCCTAAATAATAAAAAGGGTAATGCCTCCCATATTTGTGAAAACTCATACCCTTGGTGCTAGTCACCACCCCGGGGCCTACTGAAGGCCGGACTCGGGGGTCATTATCTCGCTTTCACCATTTCCATCTCAAGAGGGGAATCTTGGTGGGAGGGGGTCGTGACAGAATGGTATTAGAGCTGATGGATGAGATATAGGATGGAGTCTGGAGTAAGGCATAGTGAGGATTGCATGGTATGGTAGGTCAACAGTGTTAGTTAATCTTGGTGCGTGACATAGGCCAGGGAAGACCGTCTAGGACACAGGATTTTAGGGCCCCCCCCCGTGATCCGATGCAAGGAATCTGAGCCTACCGAACGACCAAGTGAGACTACATTGATTGCAGGGTAGAGACCCTAGGGAAGGTACATGCATCATCATGATTGTGTTTTACTTGATTTGGGTGTTATGGGAAAGAAATTAAAATAAAATGATAAAATAAAAACCCTGAGAAATTTCCTTACTACTTGGGTTTAGGCGATCTTGTTTACCGTACAGCTATGAAACCTGTACATCATCCCCGGGTGGCTCAGACGGCCGAGGCCCAGCAGATTCAGGCGGTCGATCCGTTGAGGATTGACTGAGAGGAGGAAGATAGCCAGTGGTAGAAGACTCTCCGTTCTTTCTAGTAGCAGACCCTCAAGAAGTACGAGGGTAGTACTTCGGATACGGAGACGGAGGGGTGGCTTGAGGAGCTAGGGATCACTTTTACCTTGATTCGTGCTCCGAGGAAGTACTGGGTTCCCCTAGCGTTCAGTCATCTAAGAGGTGCGGCGCGACAGTGGTGGATGCTCTACCTCGGAGAGAGGATAGAGGTAGAGGTTTTGTGGGATGACTTTGAGAAGGAATTCCAAGAGGAATTCCTTTCTTCCTTGATCAAGGTGGAGAAGTGGCATGAGTTACTCTCCTTTCAGCAGGGGATTATGTCAGTACGAGAGTTGGGGATCAAGTTCAAGGATCTTCTGCGCTTTTCTCCGGATCTCTTTCTGGATGAGGAGTCTCGGGCGAGACATTTGGAGGAGGCGCTTCGTCCTTCGCTCCAGTATGCTGTTACCCCCTTCACCCTTCTGATGTACTTGGTAGTACAGAAGAAGGCAGAGGTTGTAGAGAGGATGCACTCGCTGGGAGGTGCACCACGAGAGGGGATCCAGCCGGATCGTCGAAGGGGAAGGCAGTCAGCAGCAGGTCTTCTGTGACGGGACCTTCCAGGTTTAGGCCAGTGGGAAGCAGGCCCCAGCAGTTCCAGTTCAGATCTTCAGGTCCTCATCCCTTTTTCACGAGTCCAGGACCAAAGTGTTTTTGTTGTGGAGATTTTGGGCACATTCAGAGTCGGTGCCCGACCCGAGCTCAGTACGGTGGAGGTGGGCAGGTTCAGTGCCCACCTCAGCAACACTAGTTGCCAGCGAGGCCCTTCCAGCAGCAGCAGGACCGTGCTCCTCCAGGGGCAGACTTTGCAGGAAGAGGCCGACCTCAGGGTGCTCCTCAGGGACCTCGACCAGGGTGTGGTTGGGGAGGTGGATGACATCAGAGAGGTAGAGGAGCTGGGTGTGGATAGTTGCACGCAGTAGAGTTGGAAGCTCCGGCAGGACTAGAGGTGGTACGAGGTACGATTTGTTTGTTCAGTACTCTTGTTTCTGCTTTGTTCGATTTGGGAGCTTCACACTCCTTTGTTGCACCTGTTCTAGCCCATGATTTGGGACTAGATGTAGAGAGACTTTCCGTACCATTGGTGCTGAGTACACCTGTTGGAGGCCAGACCAGCGTATCTTGTATTTTCCAGGGATGTGGGATGACATTGGGACCACATCGATCTAGTGGGGAAATTCTTCTATTACAGATGCAGCCATACGATGTCATCCTAGGCATCGACTGGTTGTTTTCTGTTAGTTCCGTTATCGACTGCTTCCGGAGAAGAGTCGTGTTCTCCGACATGGATGGGCAACGCATATCTTTTGTTGGAGAGAGGAGCTATCAGGTGGGAAGCTGGCGTCTGGAGCCTCTCCTTTCCTTGTTAGGTGGGTTATCAGTGTTTCTAGCTGATACAGAGATGATGGATGTCCTGGAGGTTGTTGAGGAGTTCCTCAATGTTTTTCATGAGGAGGTTGTGACTCTACCTCCCGACGTGACGTTGAGTTCGGGATAGACTTATAGCCTGGTGCCCGTCCGATTTCGATGGCCCCTTATCGGATGTCACCTTTGGAGTTTCAGGAGTTGCGGATTCAGATTGATGATATGATGGAAAAGGGTTTTGTTTGACCCAGCATATCACCATGGGGTGCTCCAGTTTTGTTCATGAAGAAGGAAGATGGTGGTCTCAGGCTATGCATAGACTACCGAAGGTTGACCCAGGTAATTGTCAAGAACTGTTACCCCCTTCCAATGATAGACGATCTCTTTGACCAACTAAGGGGAGCAGGTTGGTTTTCCAAGATTGATCTATAATCTGTATATCATCAGCTGAGGGTAAAGGACAGTGACATCTCAAAGACAGATTTCAGGTGCAGGTATGGGCACTTCGAGTTTGTAGTGATGCTGTTTGGAGTTTCAAATGCACCGGATGTGTTAATGGGACTTATGAACTTTGTCTTCTAAGAGTTTCTGGACCGGTTCGTCGTTGTGTTTATCGATGTCATCCTGATCTACTCAATATCAGAGGAGGAGCACATTGAGCATCTCGGGGTAGTCTTAGAAGTCCTTCGACACCACCAGCTTTACGGGAAATTGTCGATGTGTAATTTCTTGACACAATAAGTACACTTACTTGGGCACGTAGTGTCTCAGCATGGAGTGTCAGTGGACCCATCGAAGGTGGAGGCTGTTGTTTCTTGGGCAGCACCCAAGAGCATATCAGAAGTTCGTAGTTTCCAGGGGTTAATAGGTTACTATCGGAGGTTCATTTCGGACTTCTCCCAAGTTTCTTCTCCATTGATAGCTTTGAATAGAAATAACCAGGTCTTCCTATAAAGAGAACAGTTCCAGAAAGCTTTCAACTACCTGAAGGATAAGTTGGTCAGTGCTCTCGTACTCAGGTTTATAGAGGAAGGGTTCTTGTATGAGATGTTTTGTGATGCTTCTGGCCTTGGTCTGGGGTGCGTGCTAATGTAGAAGAAGGGAGTGATCTGTTATGGGTCTAGGCAGTTACACTCTCATGAGCGTAACTATGCCACCCATGACCTAGAGCTTGCAGTAGTAGTGTTCTCACTGAAGTTATGGCGACAATACCTCTTTGGGGAGCACTTTGTGGTCTTCTCAAGTCACAAGAGCCTTCATTATATCTTATCCCAGCATGACCTGAACCTGCGGCAGTGGAGATGGGTCAAGTTTCTCCAATACTATGACATTGAGATCTCTTACACTAAAGGTAAGGTCAACGTTGTGGCTGATGCCCTGAGCAGGAATTCGCATCAGGAAGTAGTTCGAGAATCCACTGATGCTTGGAAGGTTATGGGAGAGTTGGATGCCTTGCACTTGGATGCCAGGGTAGAAGGTGTTAGAGGCTGTTTGTTTCAGATGACGGTGCAGTCCTCCTTGTTGCAACAGGTAGAAGAGTCTCAGTGGGGGGGACTCTGAGGCAGAAGTGATGCGGGATCGTGTCGATCAAGGGAACGCTCCAGAAGGATGGTCAGAGGACAACCAACATCAGATTCTTTTCCATAAAGGTTGTTTGTCTCGGAGAAAATGTGTGAGGGAGTTATCTATGAGTTCCATAGCTCAGCCTTGGGGGTACATCCAGGAGTTTTAAAAATTTACCGAGGCCTGAGGGAACAGTTTTGGTGGCCCGGGGTGAAACGGGCAGTGGCGGAGTTTGTGGCTAAATTCCTATTGTGTCAGCAAGTGAAGGATGGACACCGTGTTCCTAGTGGTTTGTTGTATCCTTTAGATGTCACTGAGTGGAAGTGGGATGACATCTCAATGGACTTCGTCACAGGACTACCCAGAGATCAGGGTGGTTATGATGCTATCTAGGTAGTGGTGGATCGACTGACAAAATCAGCTCACTTCTTTTCAATTAAGGAGTCAGGCCCAGTGAGTACCTTAGCACAGAGGTACGTAGACGAGGTTTTGCAGTTTCATGGAGTCCCAAAGACTATCATCTCAGATCAGGATACTCGGTTTACCTCACGAGTCTAGAGGGGGTTACAACATTCTTTTGGCACCCAGCTATGCCTTAGCACTGCTTTCCACCCCCATACCGATGGGCAGATGGAGCGGACTATCCAGATGTTGGAGGACATGCTGCGAGCATGTGTTTTGGATTTCGGAGGATCATGGGTATGACACTTGCCTTTAGTAGAGTTTTCTTACAACAACAGCTTCCACTGTACTATTGGCATGGCACCGTTTGAGGCTTTGTATGGAAGGCCATGTCGTTCACCCATTTGTTGGGAAGAGGTTGGTGAGACATGTGCTCTTGGTCCAGAGGTAGTGCAAAGCACCATAGAGAAAGTCCAGCTTGTACGTGAGAGGATGAAAGTAGCTCAAGACCGACAGAAGTCTTATGCTGATCGTCGGAGGAGGCCCTTGGAGTTCGAAGTGGTAGATCATGTGTTCTTGAAGGTTTCCTCTAGACGAGGGCAGCAGAGGTTTTGGAAAGTGAGCAAGCTCTCACCTAGGTTCATCGGACCTTTTGAAGTGCTGAGGCGAGTCGGCGAGGTATCATATCAGCTAGCCCTGTCACCTCAGTTGGATAAGGTTCATGACGTCTTCCATGTCTCCCAGCTTCGTCGCTACTTGCACAACGACTCTCACGTTATCGACTGGGGAGAGTTTGATATGGGAGACGACGTGACCTTTGAGGAACGACCAGTCATAATAGAGGATCATAAAGAGAATGTGCTCCATGGATGAACCATTCCGTTGGTTCGTGTGTTGTGGAGGCATGGCGGCCTCGAGGAGAGCACAAGGGAGCGGGAGACACAGATGCATGCTCAGTACCTGGAGTTGTTTTGACTTGTGTTTTCCCTTGTTCTTATGAGATTTGTGTTTATGTTGTACTCTGTACCTTGATATATGGAAAGCTTGGCTTGTCAGTTGTGAGACCTTTTGTTTCCTTCTTCTCTGGAAGTGTACGGAATGTCCGGATGTGTGGGGAAAGGGAAAAACCTGACCCTTAATCGAGACACATTAATGCAAATGCGATTGAACCCGTGCAGGCGAGTCAGTGCCGCCTAAAGCGGAGTATATCTCGACATAGGAGAAGGAATTTCCCAAAAACCACGTGTTCGGGTAGTGTGTTGGTTGTGTGGTGTTGGGGGTAGTACGAGTTGAAAAATCCTAATGTATGAAAGTGGGAAGACCCAATTATTAATCGAGACGCATTAATGAGGATGCGATTAAACCCGTGCAGGTGAGTCAGTGCCGCCTAAAGCGGATAATATCTTAACATAGGAGAAGGAATTCCTAACGCATATGATTAGGGTTGTTTGTTGGGTTCCTATTATAATGAGGACCCTAAGAGGTATCTTGTTGGGTTCCTCTGGGTTGGTTTTTTTTAATTCTCGGGGACGAGAATGTTTTAAGAGGTATCTGATGTAATGGCTCGGACCTCTCCAGACCATTCCTTTGTCAAAACGAAGGTCAAGAAGTGTTCTGGAGGGTAAAATGGACTTTTCCCACACTTTCCAGAATTTTGAAACTACACGCCATGTAGTTTGAGTACACGCCATGTACTCCCTTTCCGAGTATACCCCGTGTTGCAGGCCGTGTCCTTGCCGTGTGAAGTAAATGAGTACACGCCGGGTTGTGTAACTACACGCCATGTACCACCTTTCCGGGTATACCCCATGTTGAAGGCCGTGTCCTTACTGTGTGAAATAATTGGTGCATGCCGTGTGTCCAGTACTACACGCCATGTAGTCCTTCCCTGTATACGTGTTACCAGTCAACAGCTGTGTGCCTTGTTGGAGCCCTGTCCTTGCCATGTGAAATAAATTGGTACACCTCATGTGTCAAAACTACACGCCGTGTAGTCCCTCCCTGCGCATGGGTTACCCTCAAACCGTGTGTTGACCAGTCAACGGCCGCGGAGCCGTGTTGGAAGCCGCGTGGAGACCGTGTGAAACAACCGAGTACACGCCGTGTACTTTTTCTTTTCTCGCCTATAAAAGGAGGGGTCCCCTCCTCCGTTTCAACTCACCCCTCTCCTCCCCTTTCCTCTGAGCAGAGTTCTCCCAAGAGACTCGAAGGCTCTTTCTTCCATAACTTCTTCGTCCAAGATCCAATTTACGATCCGTCAACGGCCACGGGATCGTAACGATGAGGCGGAACGTCCGAGCTTAGATCCATTGTCTTTCCTCCGTCCTTTCCTTTCCGACTTCCACCCGAGGAGGTTTTTCCGGGACTCGACAGAAGTGACGGACGCCGACAGACGTCTTCTAAGATTGAAATGGGGGAGCGTTGCGATCGAAACCTGTTGAGGTAGGGATCTTACCTTCTTCTCTCTAATTTGTTCATCATGTGGGGTGGGTTTCCTTTTGTTTATGTGAAACACTTTTGAACCGGTTTAATAAATATAATAACTGGCTTATATAACGGGGTTGGAAAGTTGTGATTGCTGTTACTTTATATCCTGTGATATTATGTTGTGAATTGAATGAGCTTCTGCCTACTGAAAATCACGGTTGTTGGGGGCCTTTTCTTGTGCAATTAAATGTTTCCCTATCTTTCTTCACCGTTTTGTGGATGGAAACTTTGTGGAATGTGGAAATTGGTTAATCATGTAAAGTTGGCTGTTTAAAATTTGGAACCCTTGTGTGATCACCCCGGTTGAACAAAATGGAACAATGAACATGTGGGTGTTGTCTTGGATATGTGGCATGTGATGGGGGTGTTTTGTGGGTTGTTGTGGGTCGGGTGAGCAGTGGGGATGCGGTTGAATTGGTTGTGGGTTGGTGTGAATGTTATGTTAGTGATGGGCAGCAGGGCTGTGATAAATGGTATTAAAGGGATAATGATGTACGGTGCAGTTGTGGTTATGGCAGTTGACAACGGGGCTGCAGGGATGGGTTGAATGTGAACAGACTTTGGGTTGTGAATAATAAATAAAAAGTGGAAGAGTTAATGAATGGTGGGTCATGGTAATGGAACGAGATTAATAATCAATGGGTTGGTTGGTTGATAAGAAGGACTTGGTTGTGTTGCTTGTGTTTTCATAACTTGATTTGTGGATTGCACGAATATGTTTTATGAATGATCAATGTTGTTGGTTGTGGATAGTTGCCCAGTAGTTAAGGAACTAAATAAACTAATTCTGCTGAAAACGTGAAAACCTAAATGGGGTTGGGGCTGTTTGTTGTATGCATGCTTCGTAGTAGCAGTGTCGAGGAACGTTCCCAGTTTCTCCGTTTAGAAGCCATAGGTTGGGCTGTGTGTTTGGTATACATATATATATCTGTATATTTGTGTTTTGACGCACCCCACCAATGTTGAGCACTTAGTGTCTAACACTCCCATTTCATGGGAGAGGGTGTTTTTCCCTTAGTTACTAGTTCCTTCCTGCTCCTTCTCCCCTAGGCTGTGATGGCTTGAGGTGACCTTACACCTAAGACTCTTCAGGTAGGTTTCGATTGGGGTGGTTTTAGCCCAATACTCTTCGGACAGGTTCTACTGTTTCCCAAGAATGTTCGGGATGAAGCCCAAGTGTGTGCGGGCGGGATACGTGGTAGTGAGGCCCAGGTGTGTGCGGGCGGGATACGTGGTTGTGAGGCCCAGGTGTGTGCGGGCAGGATACGTGGTTGTGAGGCCCAGGTGTGTACGGGCGGGGAGAGTGTTGCAGCATCAGGACGTTCGCCATTAGGAAGAGCAACTAACTAAAGGGAAATGGTGTGGGGTACCCAATACTCTTGTTCTTATATACTACTACCTGTTGTGATTGTGTTTTTGGTGAGTGTGGCTGGTGAGGTTGGGTGGATAGAATTCCTTGATAGGTTTCTTCTATTGTTCTCACGGGACATTAGGATGACTCCCCACTTGTGCATGAGAGCTTTAGGTTTCCCTACTGAGTATACTTGTATGCTAACCCTACGTTTACTTTCAGGTTTCCAAGAGGACTACCAGTGTCGTGCAGGACCCTACTAGTTGGACAGTTGGAGTTTTTGCTATTGCTGTACACTTGTTTTCTTTTTGGTATTGTACTTTGAGCATTCTTGTACTTGTACCTTGTTATAAATCTATTTAAACATGCATGTGGGCTTGGTTTGGTTTTATTTCTATACACTTGTTCTTTTCCTTTTTGGTGGTTGACGTGTCCTGTTTCCCGATCCTAAATAATAAAAAGGGTAATGCCTCCCATATTTGTGAAAAATCATACCCTTGGTGCTAGTAGCCACCCCGGGGCCTACTGGAGGCGGGACTCGGGGGTCATTATCTCTCTTTCACCATTGCCAGCTCAGGAGGGGACTCTTTGGTGGGATGGGGTCGTGACATAAGATTACTAGAATAAATAAACTAGTATAAGTTGAATGATAATTATAGATAAAAAAGATAATCATGATGTCATTTGTCTGTAAAATAAAGGTAACATAGGGAAATGGGTTTAAAATCATATACTTCATTCCATACAAAAAACCTCAAGAGGCCAAAAACTAGTATACAACATCTCGAGCATAGGTTCAGTCCTCTACCACTAAACTCCATCCTAAGCAACAAATAAATCAAGCATCAAAAGAAGAATGTTACCCTTTATCCATACCTATCATCATAATGTCTACTCTGGTACTTAATGATGCTCGATAAGGTTGTGAGATATAATCTCAGTAGGTTGGAACCCATGATGTCTAGGCGAACCATTTCATGTTGTAAATAAATGACCATTTTTCATATATAATAAATATAGAGAATTAAATAAATTAAAAATAGCTACCTCGGTCCAAGTTACTAAAATAACACCCATCCAATATCACCTACTTTATCCTTTGTTAGATGTTTTAAGAAGTACATGTAAAAGTCATAAAATTTATAAAAAAAATGTCATCATAAACAAGGCTACTAAGGAAGGCATACCCAAAAGCTTGTAATCTCATTGGTTGTCAGTTCCATGTCATCATATAAGCATGATCTAATATATATAAGAGGAAACATATATAATATAAGAAATAAAGCCATTAAATCCATGTGTGGAGTCCCGAACCCATCCAAGGTGATCTAAATAGAATCCAAAGGGCTACTACAAAAACATCCTATATGACAAATACCTTTTAGTCCATACAAGGAAACCAATACAACATTCCTTTTATCACTTTAGATATAGTGACTATGAGTCCATACTAGGTATCAAAAATTGGGTAATATGTATCTCCCATGACATGGCATAACTATCTTTCCAGTGGTTCCATATTCAGTTGATGCCCTAGGGAACTAGTTTCACTCATGAGCATGTAAAATAGCCTAAAGAGCCCATACATGGAAATACAAAGTGTTTCTCCAAAACACTTCAAGTTGTAATCGACCGGACATGGTGAGTCCATCCATAAAATCCTTAAAATGGTACCCATTATCTCTTGTCTTGTAACAAGTGATCCATATCAACCAAGGCACATCACAAGGAAATTCATAAATATATATATATATATATATAATAAAATTATATTAAGTATCCATTTAAAAATGACATTCTCACAAAGATACCCCAACTATACAATTAAATCCAACCACTATAGAAAAATTTTATGGAAAAGCACAAGGCATTCAGTAATAGAAAAGCATGGGCTTAAGGATTACGAAACAAGGAATAACATTTCATAATCACATTCCATTAATGGTGTCTCAAAATCACAAGATTAAAATCATTCCCAAGAATAACATTTAATTAACCATAAAAATTTATGGAATAATGGAAAGTAAGGGATTATGGCATGAAGTATAGACACCCAAAAACTTTCATAAGCAATTTAAAGATAAGTAAATAACCACATACATGAAAAAAATCCTAAAAAATTAATCAGATCCAAAATAAGCATCAAGCATAATAAATTTAAATTACAATGTGCAAGCTTAAGGATCAAGGATAAATATTTAATCCAATTCAATTTAATTAATTAAAACACCTAGATAAGGAATAATTCACCCTTAGTTGAAAACCCTTTAAAGAATAGGAAATATGAAATTTATGTTTAGAACACCTAAGGGGTGGACAATGACCAAGATAATGACCCACATATGGGTTTTTTTTTCTGAAAGGAGATGTCACATAGGGCATGGAAAAACATTTTAATTAATTTATTAAACAAATTTGAAGCGTTATTCGAAGGTTATGACTAGAGGAAAATGGTGAATCACTTTAAAATCCATGAAATGAGTGGTAAATGAATAAACCCCATACCTTAATGTTATAGAGATCCACTCATCCATGATCAAGACTTGCTTTAACCTAAAATAAAAGAAATAGAAGGATTTTTCAAATTCCCTAAAAATAATGGAAAATACATTACACCAAAATAGCATAATAGATTGAAGAGGAAACAAGAAATAGAGGGGTGCAGAAGGAATATATTACTTAGTGATTTTTGTGGCTTCCAACGATGAAAGATTTAGACCATAGACAAAGGGGATAACTCAAAGCCACATGGAAGAATGAGGAGGAATCTCCATACATGGAGGAGAAAAATACTTCTTGAAAGAGGAGGGAGGAGAATAAAGAGGGTGAAAAAAATAAATTAAAGGTAGCATGGTAATTTCACCCTAAAATACATTGTACATAGTTTGGAAACACAGTTTGGCCAAACCATGTTCCATTCATTTCTATAAGGGGTAACCTCTCATGGTCAAGTTTATGGTCTGACTAACCATGTGCAAACCCTACGACACAGTTCTATCCAAAAAATTAAGGTGGTCAGATATTTGTGCACCCAGCTCGCATGGTTGTAGACTAACCGTGTTTCCTATAGATTCCCACTGTTAGATACCACACAGTTTAGGGAAGCCGTGTGGGCTAGGCTGCATGTTTTTCTTTAATCATATAACCCAATCAACTTCCTCCCATTTTGGGCCCCCAGTATTTTAATGACCTCCAGACCCACCTAAAACCTCCTTTAACAATTAGTAATCATTTATAGGATCATTTTAAGAAATTTAAAACAAAATTTAATAGTCGGTGCATTTTGATAAAGCCTAGGAATTACATCCTCTCCTAATTAAGAGAAATAATCCCATAGCTGCCTTTTTGAGGGTAGAAGAAGGTCATATGAGAAGAGTTCCAGCCACTATGCATGTACATCTGTATCCCACTCCTAGGTATCATCCTATAAGTATCCATGCTACCATAGTACCTAGACTAAAGAAACTAATCTTCCTTAGAGAAATTTTATGCTGCGATAAACAATATGAATTGGATGCCCCTCAAAGGAGGCATCTTTTTCCAGCTTAATATCCTTAGGATCAATCAAATGAGATCGGTCTGGATGATACTATCAAAGCGATGATATATGGAAGACGTCATGCATGGGAAGGTACCTCTGAGGAAATAGAAACTGATATTCTATCTACCAGACCCTCTCCAATATTTCTAAAGGGACGATATATCTCGGTGATAACTTTACATATCTTCTTATTTGTGTATGTCCTAATCTAGGTGATACACTTAGGAAGACCCAATGTCCCACCTCAATCTTTTTGAGGCCTGAGATATTGATTGGTATAAGACTTCTTCCTAGACTGATATGTATCAATATGATTCTAAATTAGGTTGAATTTCTCTGAAGTATCCTGAATGAGACGAGGACCTAGTAGAGATGCCTCACCTGCCCCAACCCAAAACAAAGGTGAACGACACAGTCTAACATATATGGACTCATACTGAGCCATAAGAATTGTTTCCTGAAATATTTTATTGTAGGAAAACTCAACCAGATGAATATTCCTTCCCAAGAACCTTCTAAATAAAGTATTAAGGCCTGTAGAATATACTATAACACCCATATGGTCTTCTATGATTTCCCATTGGTCTAAGGGTGATATGCAGTAGTCAAGATCATCTATAAGCCCAATTCTTTATGGAACTCTTTCTATAATAGTTAATAACGATTCGAAAATATTGAACATGTTAAAATATGAATATTTACTATCTATTATATGTAAATCCTTCCTAAATCATCAAAAGAGAAGGATTCTTGGATCAATAGGAAGTGCACAACTTTGGAAAGCCTATCAATGATTACCCATATTATATCACTTCCTCAATGGGATATCATAAAGCATGTGAAAAAATCTATATTGATGAAGTTCCATTTCCACTCAGAAATGGAGAGTGTCTATAGAAGTATAGCAGGCCACTAGTGCTCTACCTTACCCTGTTGGCAGGTAGAGCACCGAGTGATGAAACTTGTTATTTGCCTCTCCATACCAGACCGCCAATACTAAAAATGCATATATCAAAACATCTTAGTAATACAAGGACAAAATTCCCAAATAAAGGCATGATATTCCCTCATCAACTCTTCTTGTGTATATGAAGGAACCCATAAATGACCAAAATAGAGCAGGGTATCAATACCATCAACAACCCAACCCAAAGGCGGGTTCTCTCTCGTGACTCTCTCCCTTAGAACAAGTCCATCAAAATATGATATCTGATGCATCCAAACCCATTCTAGAAGATATTATGTCACTACTTGAGCTATTACGACCGGTTCCTATGCTATTCCTAAACCTTCAAATGCAAATCAAAAAACATATCCATTATCTTCCACTCACTACTGGCCACCTTGACAGTTTTCAATTACATTTTTCAGCTCAAGGAATCAGACATGTTGTTACACTCACCAGATGTGTAACAAAGCTCAAAATAAAATGACTAAAGATATTCCAACCACATGATCTACCTCAGATTCAAGTCTCACTAAGTGTAGATTAATTTGAGACATTTATGGTCTGTGGAGATAATGAATCACTCTACCAGTAGATAGACCCTCCAGCAACATTGATAATGAACCATGAATTACATCTTGAGATCATGTGTAGGATAGTTCCACTCATGAGGCCTATGATGGAAAGATATATTCACTACAGTCTGATCACCTTGCATCAGAAATGCAGCCAGTCTGATCCTTGAAGCATTAGAGTTGACTGTATAGCCTCTACCTAACCCAGGTAGAATCAAAATTGGAGCTGAAGTGATACTTCCCTTTAACTCTTGAAAATATTTCTCACAATATTCCTACCCTATGTAATAAATAACCTTATTATTTAGGGTCTTAATAGGAGTTTATAAGCCTGATATTCCCTGGATGAATCTACATTAAAATCCAAATACCCTTAAAGAGCTATGTATATCGAACACGTAAATGGGATTTTTCTAGGAAACTACTGTACTCACATTATCCGGGAAAAATTTTATTCCTGCATTAGATATGATATATCCTAGGAAGTGAACATTACTGATCCAAAAGTTTTATTTACTAAGATTCAAGTATAGCTGGTGCTCTTTTAGTGTACTCAACACGATCTCAAGATGATCGACATGGTCGTGTTTGGTGAAAGAGTACACCAAGATGTCTTCTATAGAGACTACCACAAAGGAATCATGGTATGGGTAGATAACCAAATTAATCAAATCCATAAATACTGCTGGTGTGTTTTTAAGACCAAACATCATAACCAAGTATTCATACATGCCATAACTGCTTCAGAATGTTGTAAGTGGTTTATCCGATGGCCTCACATGAACCTGATGATAGTCTAAACTCAAATAGATCTTGGAGAAAATAGTTAATCCTCATATATTTTTGAAGAGGTAATCTATATGAGGCAATAGATAATGGTTCTTCCCTCTAAATGGTTCAACTATCTGTAATCCACCAAAAATCAAATGGTTCCATCCACTTTCTTAGAGGAAAGGATTAGTGAACCCCATAACGAGGTTTTGGGTCTATTAAAACCCTTAGTCTTGAGATGTTCAAGATGGTTTTGGGTTCCTTGAGCTATATTAGTTTTATTAAATATGGAATAATAGAAACTGGTGTTGCAACTAAAACAAGATCAGTAGTGAACTCAATATCCCTTAGAGGAAGAAATTCCAAGAAATCATCAGGGAATACATCCATGAACCGATCCACAACCAGAGGGAACTATACTAAGTGCATTACATAATCGCTAATAAAGAGAATCCTTAAATGAGTTGTCACTCCGCCAAGCCTAGATTCTTGGGTCCAACTTGATTACATTGATATCCCATTATTACTTTTGTACATAGGTGTCTCTCTTAGGTTTTATGAAGGACATAGGATGGTGAAAACAATCCACATGGGCCTAATAAGGCACAATCCAGTCCATTTCTAGAATAACATTGAAGGAGACCATCTCGAGGATGAAGAAACTCTAGAAGAAATGACACTCACTAGTATCAAGGGGGAAATCCATAAAATAGTGTATATCCTCTATTATAACCCATAATTTTTTTTCGAGGGACATGGAACCACAAAATTACTCGATTATTACTCCAATACTTTCACCAACAGTATAATATAGAAAGGAGTGTGAAGCATCTATATCGGAAAGGGAAGAAAATAAAGTGGAGGCTACAATAATAGTACCTCTACACATAGATGTCCTTGAACTCTGACCCTCTATCATTTTATGCATTGCATAAATTTGGGCTAAACCTTGACCTTGCGATGATGCTTGACCAGCATTAGAAGATCCACTTTGATGTTTTTGAAGCTCTTAAGCTGGACTACGTTAGGAACAGACATTACCTCATCAACCTGATCAAATGGTAGAAGAAAAACTCCTAGCTTGACATGGATAGAAACACCCTATACCTGATAGAGGTTCTGGTATGGATCTTGTTCCACCAGGTGATAGAGGAGTAGAATGGTAAAATTATAGATGATGACCCATCACGACGCATGCTTAACACCTGATCAGGTTCCTCATTCCCTTGGGATTATTATGGCATGGTTTTTCACACCGATGACACAATATATAATCAGTGCATGAAACCTTATTGGACCCCCCCCCCCCCATGTGCACCCTCTAAATGATTCTTTCAACTACCAGAAGAACCGTCACCCAGTTTTCGAACTGTACCACCTTGGCTTACATGACCATCTTCTATGATATTTAATTTTTTGTTTTGGGCCTGGTTCACAATCTATGTCAAGGTATTCAAATGGAATATGTTCACCTATGGTTGGAAAATATTCCCAAGACTATCCTTAAAATATCTCATCGACATCAACTCATCACTGGTGAGAGATGGAGAGAAATGATGAAGTTAGGTGCAATAAGCTAAATACTCAATCACATTTATTGAGAGCTACTAGAGAGGCATGAAACCCATGAATCATTCCACTATAAAGGTATAAAGGATGTTGTGGTCAATGAAATACATATGGAAGTATGCCCATGCCATACCTTGGTAATGCTCAGACTGAGATATGAAATCCCACCTTTGTTTGGAAGAATCATGAATCATGCAGGTAGTGTGCTTGAACCACCACTATAGAGGCATCTCAAGATGGTGAAATACAAATAACATGTATTGAAACCATGATTAAATAGCCCGAGGTATATCACCCCTCTAGATGGTGGAAGGATGCTACTACTGGAGGTCCCATGTAATCTTTTCCAAAGTAAGGGCAGACCGGGGAGGACTCTGAGTACACTACATAAACCTAAGAAAGATCTCAGAAAACTGAGAATTGGAGCCTAGTGGAAGATCAACATGAGGAACCTATTATGTAACCAAGGGGGGTAAAACATGTGTCTTAGGTCCCATAAACTTTAGAGCGTGCTCATCACCACTCTCTTGGCACACAACATGATGATATCATAGTGGAATAACTCTATAAATTCCAAATGCATGCCTCAGATAAAAATTAAAACAGATAGGAAAAGTAGATAAAAAAATAAATAAAAATGGGTAGGTACAAGGCCTCCATAAGACACAACATACCCCTATCCTTCTCCTAAATCCTAGTGAAGATAATAATGAAAGGGAATAAAGGGATAAACTAGACATGGCCTTCTGCCCGCTACCAATGTAAGGTCAATTTCAAGGTCCCGCAATCCTCATATTAATACCATTTATTTTTTAAAGGTTATATTCAATTAATATAATTTATATATTTATTCCCTTTTTAATTTGGATCAATTAGGTGGATCAACATTCTAATTCATAAGGGCTCGTACACCTCCTAAGTTGAAATTGATGTCCACTTTAACCAAACCATAACATATCCCTGCAAAGTAAATTGGAATAATTACAATGAATCAAAAACTACAAGTTACATTAAGTAATTAAAAATAAGAAATTACATGAAAAACATAAAATTCACGCTGATATTAGATATGGCATGGCATAATTCATGACATTTGAAGGCATATTATACATAGTATGATGTATGATTTTAGAACGCCCTCATCTCATTAGTATAAGATAGTAAAAATCTCCACCTCAATAATACCAATATATTATCATCATAATACAAGTGTGTCACCCAATGATGAAGTCATATTAATCCATGATGACATAATCAATAACTACAATTTTCCATCCCAGGAGATTTGGGTTTCCAATGTACCTGGGTTATCTATGTCCAATCACAAGGTAGGGTCCAAATTCTAATGTCTTAGTCTCCTTTATAATACCTAAATATTAATACAAAAAGGATAATAACCCTCTAATACAACTTTTTACTATAATGCCTTGAGTTCCACTCAATGTTTCCCTGAAATAGTGGGGCACATGACCTCAAGCTCATCTCCCCAAATACTAGAGGTTGCTAACTAGTAGTGAGGGCCTAGGGTATGTCTGTGGGGAGACTATGACCTCATAGATCAGAGTACACATAATGGTAAATAATAAATAATAAATACTAAATAATAAATAATAAATAATTAAGGGAAGAAGCATAATAATAAGAATACATCAGTAGAAATATTGAAATAAGCTAAGTAGAATAAATAAGTAAGAGGAAGATGAATGGAAATAATAGCTACAAAAATATTACCATAATTTCATGTTTCTATATAAAAATGATAGAATTGGGGAATAGAGGATAGAAAGAATATACTGTACGGTATACAAAAACTATAAAATGTCTAAAAATTGATACACATCATCTCGAGAATAGGCTCGGTATTATTCCCCCAAACTCCATCCTAAGAAACAAGTAAATCGAGCATCAAAAGTAGAAAAATTCCCTTTATCCATCCATGTGATCATAACGTCGACTTGGGTACCCAACGATTCATGAGAAGGGTGTGATATATATTATTAGTAGGCCATCACCCATGGTGTCTAGGACAATACATTTCATATAGTAAATAAATGACAATGTTCTATATATAATTAATGAAGATAAATAAAATAATCAATAATAACGACTGTGGTCTAGGTTCCTAAAAAGAAACTCGTCCAATATCACATTCTTCAGCATTATTCAGATGTCTGAAGAGGTACCTGCTGAAGTCGTAATATATATTAAAAAGACCATCATAAAAAAGGATTATAAATAAGGCATACCCCCATTATTGTGATCTTGATTCAGGTCCCATTTCCAGGTCATCATATAAGAATTTTCTAATATAAATAATAAGAAACATATATAGCATAAGAAATCAAGCCGTCAAATCCATGGGTGGAGTCTCGAGCCCGTCCAAAGTGATCTAAACAGAATCCCATGGGTCGCTATAGAAACATCTAATATGACCAATACCTTTGTATCCTTCCAAGCAAAACCATAAAACACCCCTTGTATCCCTCGAGGTATGATGACTCTGAGTCCATACCAAGTATCTCACATAGGGGATCAGATATCACCAATGGAATGGTGAATCAATGTCTCTCATGAGCATGCAAAACTTATGGGAGAGCCCATACCTAGCAAGCCAAAGTATCACTACTAGCGCATCAAGTAGTAACCAAAAAAACACGTCGATTCCATCCATATAATCCTTAAAATGGGACCCATGTTCTCTCTCGACCCATAACAAGTGATCCATATCAGCAAAGGAACATCACAAGGCAAGGAACATATATAATCACATTCCATCAATTATCCATTTCAAGTCCACATTCTTAAAAAGATATCCCAACTCTACAATTAACTCCAAGTACTACAAAACAATTGTATGGAAAAGAAAACGACATTAAATAATAGAAAATCATGGGCATAAGAAATAAGCAACAGGGTATAGCATATCATAATCACACACTATAAATAGAATCTCAACCTAACAAGTTATCAATATTTCCCAAACATTAAATTTAATTAAAGATAAACATTTATGGAATAATTGAAAGCAAGGGAATATGGCATGATGAATAAACACAAAAAATATTTCATAAGAAATTTAAATATATGAAAATAACCATAGTTATCCAAACAGTGACTAAAGAATTAAATATAGAAAATTTAAGCATCAAGTATAATAAATTTAAATTATAAAGTGTTAGAATAAGGCTCAAGGATAACCATTTACTCTAATTCAATTTAATTAAATAAAACACTTGGATAAGGAACAATTTACCCTTGGTTAAAGACCCTTTAAGTCATAGTTAAACCAGTATTAACAGTTGGAACACCCAAGGGGTGTAAAATTACCAAGAAAACCATCCACAGATGGGTTTCACCATAAGGATATGTCACATAAGGCATAAAAACCATTTTAATTAATTTATTAAGAACATTTGAGGTGTCTTCGGAAGGTTACGACATGTGGCACAACATCACGTCACTTAAAAATCTGGTAAATGAGTGGGAAATGGATAGATCACCTTCCTAGATGTAGTAACACTTCACTATTATGTTATTAATCCTTGATTCTATCTAAAACAGAATAAATTGAAGGATTTTCTAAATTCTAATAAAATAAGGGAAAATCTGTCACACTAAAATAGGGCAACATGTGGGAGAGAAAAATAGAAGTAGAGGAGTATAGAAGGAAGATATTACCAATGTATTTCAATTAATTATGATGGTGAAGGATTTGGACAATGGATGGCAGAGATAACTCAAAACCCCATGGAAGAGGGAGTATGAATCTCCATGATTGGAGAATAAGGAAAATCCCTATAGAAAGAGGAGGGAGTAGAATAAAGATGGTTAAAAATTTTCATTAAGGGTAGAAGAGTAATTTCACCCTCAGATACACTGTGAATGATTTTCTTGCACGGTTTGGCCAAACCATGCACCATTCACTGATATAAGGGTGAACCACATAGTGGTAAGTGCATCGTTTGAGTAAACATTCATAAATCATGTGAAAATGCTCTGTCCAAAAATTTTAAGTGGTTAGAAGACTATGTGCCCTAGCTCCCATAGTTGTAGAAAAAATGTTCATCCTATAGGTTCCCACTTCCAACTATTGTATAGTTTAGGGAAACCATGGGGGTTGGACTTTATGGTTTTCTCTAACCTTGTGGTCCAGTCCGTTTCTTCCCATTTCGGGGCTCTAGGCTTCTAACAAACCCCATATCCACCCAACACCTCATTTAACAACTAAACATCATTTCTATGTCCATTTTAGAGAATTTAAACCAAAATTTAACATACCATACATTTGGACAAAGTCAGTATGTTACAACCTTAGTAATAATAAAATCCATATATGGTTTTCCTATTATGTAGTCACGTTAAAAATTGTAGCATTTCTATTTTATCATGTTCCTACTACATTAGATTCCTTACATATTTAATTAAAATTTTCACTCTATCAATGTCATCATTCTCAATATTTATATAATGTTTACTCTTATCGATGTTGTTTTTCATTGGAATACTCTTCTTCTCATGTTGATGAATAATAAATATCGATCAAATATTATATTCTTCACTTCACACCTTCAATATATATCTTCAATATATTAATCATGATTTATTTCTCAATTGTGATACCAATCATAATAGTTTTTTTAAAAAAAATATTTTTTTATTTGGTAACACACTTCTTTATTAGTTAATTATGGTCTTCCAATACAATCCTAATAAAGGATGAGATTAATCCTGACATCAAAAGCATTATTACATGAAAATATTTAAAAATCCAAATCATTCTGAAACATAGTTAATATCTAGTTAATAACACACATCCCACTTCTATCTATTCTAATAAAAAATTAATTTATTATTAAAAACAATATAATGGAATATAATTATATAATTATTATCAATAATGAATATTTAAATTAAAACTTATGATTAAAAAACCTTTTTATTAATAAAATATATTTGAATATTTTTTTTGGTAATAGTGTCTATACATTTTTAGTTCAATTTATGTTTCACAGAAACTGTTAAATCATAGTATTTATTAATATATAAAATTATGGAAAATCATAAAAACAAAAGAGAATGTGAGATTAAAATTATTTCACTTCTAATATTCTAGGAAATTCAGTGTTTTTGATTTCTAATAATAACCAATAATATTTATATTTATCATAGATATTCAAGGGTGATCCAATTAATTATAAAATTATAGAATATAATTTTCATTCCATAAGAAATCATTCACTTCAACAATACTTAAAAACAATAACATCATTTTTTAAATAGAACTAACACCCAACATATATTGGAAAATAATAAAATAAATTTCAAAAGAGGACTCTATAACAATTTAACTTTCTATAAGTAGATCAGTTAAAACTCAACATGTATAAAAATAATATGAGTTTTTTAATATTTCCTTTTAATGTTTTCACCAGTTTAATAATAGTCAACATGATCTATATTTAAATATGTTAATCTAAGGAATTAAAAAATATAATAACATGTTCAATTTAAGTTTCATATTTATTTCTGTTTGTGTTTGAATAATATATTCACATAATGCTTACAATGATCCTGAAAAAATAGAAAAAAAATATATACCATGGCACAAAAATTTTAAAACAATCATTTTCCAACCCATTATAAAATTGAAATTTATAAACTTAATAAACACAATATTCAATTTTATTGATATTCTTAATAAAAATAATCACTTAACCATACATTATCATGCTCATTAAAACAATTAAAAATGGTCATATGAAAGTTAAACTATTAACACGTGGCATAATATTTCATTATACTTTTCCCTTATGCTTAGTTTTCTATTCAAACATACGTATTAAAATTTTCATTAAATCCATAGAAACTCATTTTCATCATTATTATAAAAAAATACTATCAATCTATATAAATAAATGGACAAATATAATAATATTGAATTTAACTTAATTTTACATAATATATTTGTAATTTCCATTATCTTCATTCAGACAATCCTCAATACATTATATTAAAATTAATTATACCAAAGTTTTGATCATTCATTAATTAAAATAAAACCATTACATGAATAATTTTTATAACCCCTAATATATTAATAAAATAATGAATTACAACATCATGTAATTCTATAAGTCCCTAATATATGTCACTTAGTTCTTTTTTACAATTCATTTATTAGAGGAAGTGGGTAATTTATATTTTAAAAAATAAATAGTATATGTCACATTTAAGATGAATTATTATAATAAATATAATTTAAATGATCTTATCTTTAGTGAATTAATAATAATTATGACCTAACATGATATCGGTTTCCATTTTATTCCTATATACAAATGATAATTTTAATTGATTGATTATATGATGGATATGGACCTCTATAATTTTTTGATGAAGGGGAATAAGATGATAAAGTTAATGAAGAGGGGGATATTTTTGGTAGGTCAAGGAAGGTGAGGGTAGGATGTTTAATTGTAGAGGGGAAGGAATTAGGGATCCTAGGTAGGGGAGGTTATGTGACAAGGATTTGGGGAATGCTTATACCAACTATTTAGAAAAAATCATTAGTATAATGTTCTCTTTATCAATGGGATTCCAAAAGTATTGGTATAGCTAAAAGGATTTCATGATATACCAATTTTTTAAAAAAACCATTGGTATATACTTCATTATACCAATAGTTAAAAGAAACCCTAGTATTATAAGTGTAAATACAACTTATATTTTCAAAAGTTAATGGGTGTCTCTCAACATCCTAGAAGAGTGGGGGTTATTAGAATGATCAATTGAGTATACCTGGACTTATTTACCTACTCACATATTCTTGTATGTAGGGATATAGATTTATATATGATAGTTTGGCCTATTGGTTGAGTTATGACATGTGTCATTGGGATCTAAACTATTGTGTGGTGGGTGCATTTGCGTGGGTCATCTTTGATGGATTTTAGTGGTGTGAGTTATTGTATATATACCCTTTTTATTTTAAAGAGCGTGTTTATGGTTAAATATGGGTTTTATCTAGAGTATTAACGTTAGTTAGGTGTGGGTTGGTTTTCGAGTTTATCTTTAACACTCTAAGATGCAATATTATGCTTTGTTCACTTTAGTATTATTAGAGGCTAGTGTTGGAACATACCAAGAATGTTTATACTCATACTGTAACACTTAGAGTTTTTATGAATTATTATTTTTCAAATAAATTAAATTTCTTTGATAAATTTTATTACATGAAATAAAATTTTAAGCTTGTGCAATACACAACACTGGGTTATCTTTTGTCACACACAATACTGTGTTTTAACAAAACGACAATATATTATTAATATATTTATTTAAAAACAGATGTTATAAACTAACTATTAAAAATAGATATATGAATAGTATAACATATTTTTTAAATATTAATTATAATATTTTATATAAACAAAACATATTGATAAAAAAGTACTTAATTTTTAGTAAATTGTATATGTTTTGAAAATACTATTATCTAAAAAAATGGTTTTTATTTATTTTTGTAAACATTAATAAAATTAATTTTAGAAAATTTTAGAAAATTAGTTTCATAAAATAATTATAATTCTTGATATCATCAGGTAAAAATTTGATTAGGGTGAATTTTTGGGACTTTTCTAAAAATTTTCATTTTTTGATGAATAATGAAAATATTGAATTTTAATTGAAAACAAACATTCCATTTCATTTATTTATTAAGATAAATTATATTTTAAATTGAATTCAAAGTTATATTAGTTTAATTATAAATCCATTAATTCTATTTAGGTCATTTTAATCAATTTCATGTTGAATTTTGCTATAAAATCATAATAAACTTTGGAAGAGTTTCCCTTAAAAAACCCACTTTCTCGTCACATTTTCATGATTAATTTTTAATTTAAATTTTATAATTATATTAATTTGATTTGGAAAAAATGGATTCCAAATTGGAAATAATAATAATTTATATTATCTAATAAGTTTAAATTAATTTTTTCCCATAATTATTAGTGAATAAATATAAAAAATTAATTATCATGATGAAGGTTAAATGAGGTTTTGCGCATTTCATGCTATGGTGTTAAAATTTATTTTTCACAGATCTAGGATTTTTATTTAATAAATTTGATTTCATATTTTCAATAATTAATTATGTAGGATCTAATTATAGTATCATTATTTTATTATTAATTGATAAATTACCCAGGTTAAAAAGAAAGCAGTTACCTTGGTGAAAATTAAAATGGTAAAAGTGAGTAAAACATAAAGGCTAAGAAGTAAAATGACTAAAACATCTATATTTTGTGTGTGTTTAAGGTACGACTAGAACATATATAACATTAAATCCATAATTTCTAGATTTTGGATCCACATGTGGAGAGAGTTACCTCCCATTATTGAATACTTTTAGATATTTAAAAAAATTCCACTCTTCCACAATTATAAAAGGCCAGCCGCCTCCTCTCTTCATTACACCTCAAAAACAGTTTTATAGACTAATAATTGACCAAAAAACATCATAAATCCCATAATATAATTAAATAATCTTTATTTTTTTATAAATACAACATAGGTAGGATTTAGGTTCAAACCATATGAGGTTATCCGAGGAAGACGTAACATTCCTCAATGAGCGTTTTTATTTTATTTCTTTTTTTTACCTCTTTAAATTATCATTAAAATGTGATTATATAATAACTAAGTATATTTAATTTTATGATATGTTTTTATTTTATGGGAAATACCTAAAACCATTTCAACTTCCATCAAATGGGTTACAAAATCATTGGTCCTGTGTACGGTAGACTACCACCTCGCGAACCGATGTCATTCATTTTTTCCATTACTACCTCTCACGGTTGTGTATGATGATGGATATAAAGTATATATGGTATATATATAATAATTATACCTATATATTAATTATATAATATATAATTTTTTTAGTTTCCATTCCACATGTGATACAATAATGTCACTCTAGTGTATAACAGACTACAACTTTGCAAAACGATGTGATTCGTTTTTCACCAATGATTAAATAGAAGATAATATGGATAAATTTTAAATATATAAATATATATATAATATAAATGAATTAATTATGATATTAATTACATATTTATCATTATAAAAATATAATATTTCATTTTATTTTTAACCTTTTCACTTATTAAAAGTTGATAATGTTGTACATGTATGTGTGGACTGCTGCATTCCCCAAGCGATGTGACCCTCTATTATCATCAACACACAACATGTAAGATATGTATAAGTATATTTAAAGAAATAATATTCAATTTATGATATTATTAATATTATTTAAAGATAATATGTTACTTACCTATTTTTCATAACGATCAATGAAAAATGGAAATGTTACTCATGAGTATGTACGACCTTGCGTCTCCATGATTGTAACATACTTTATTTTTCAAAACCAAATTTAATGATTTGTATTAAAAGTATAATTTATTTATAAATATGATAATTTTTTCTTGATTATTATTCTATAGGTCATGGAATCCTGATTAATTTAAGACGACTGAAAATAAAAAATCAAAATATATATGAAGAAAGCTCTTATTACCCGAAACATGACTTTATCATGAAATTATTAAAAAATGAGAAATAAAACAATATTTTAAATCATAGATGGTATGATATATGTATTTTTTATTTTTTTAATAGATTTATAATAAACATATATTTATTATATACGAGTTTCAAACATGTTTGAAGGATGTCGAGACTTAAGGTAAGGTATTTATAGTCCCTATCTTATTTCTTGGAGACATATGAAAATTAACCAATTGTTTATTTATGTGGTGTATATATTTCACCTTTGACATTTTATATCATGGATATAATTATTATCATGATATTTAACATTTAATTTAATTATATTATTTATTTTTTATTATGATTGAAAAATATTACTAAATCTATATGAGGTTTTTGAATCAATTTTCCTTCTTTTAGACTTATATAAATTATACAACAATATAATTTTATGAGGTGTATATAAAACCCCTTTGACATATAATATCATGAATTTTTTTAATATCAAGATATTTTAAGTTTAATTTAATGTTATTCTTTTTTGTGGATTACAATTCAAAGTTACCAATGTGGTACATAGTTTTTGTTAGTATCTCATCGTTTATCTAGATTGTTTATATCTATATTTCTAATGATCAAATATTATGATAAATATCTCAAAAAACTCATTAATTTTAATTATCTTCTATTTATGTCAGGAGAATAATTTTTTTCCATCATTTTCATCACTTTATGAACTTATGAGTTCAAAAGGAATGTTTTTTAGAAAAATTAACTTTTCAGTCGAAAACACTTTTCCTTCCAAAACTAGGTTTTCTAAAATTGTTTCCAAACACTTTAAAAGGTATATTAATTTAATTTTCCAAATAATTATTTTTATTATTTTACAAAAAAATATTAAAATAATCACTATTTTTAACATGCATGACATGAATAATATTTCCCACTATCAAGATTGCTCAATGATTTTGTGATTACCATATAATTTTTAAAATTTAATTTCAAAATAAAATATTTAACTGAATATTTGTGAAATTTTAGGTTTTCAATAAATTATATCAAAGTAAAAAAAGTATTTTGAAAATGTTTTAAAAATCTTTTTTCAAATAAGAAAGAGTATTTTCATCAAAATATGATTAAATTTATTTTTAAATATGATATTATAAAATATCAAGGTTATTCTCAATGAATATTATTTCATAATTATTTTAACAGTTGTTAGTTTTAAAATAGTTTTTTTAAAATAATTTTCATCTTCCTCAATAAATTTCCAAGGTGATTTATCTTTCGAAATAATTATACACCAATTTGACATCGTTTAATGTAGATTTTGTTTTTATGGTGATATAAACCAAGGATACCATTATTATTCCTTATCACAATGGTTAATATTTATGATGACAATATGTTTATGAAACCCATTTCTCTTCCATGGGTTATACCATGATCTAATTTTAATAAAACACGCCTCTCAAGACACATGTCATATAATGATGAAATGTTTAAATGATTATGAAACTTGTTTCTTTTCCATAAGAAATATTATGATAAAATTTTTATGAAACCCATTTCATTTAATGGTTTCTAACATGATGGGTTTTCTATAACCTTGTGGAACACTTAATTATGAATTTCATTATGTGATGGGTATGGCCGATATATCCCTCCAATGAAATTTAAAACTGTATATATCATGAGATAATAATAAGAAACAAGTTTATGGTCTTGATCCACTATGAGAAACATGTATGTCTTGATCCACTATAAGAAATAGGTGTGTCCGGATCCACTATAGAAAACATGAGTTCCTGATCCACTATGGGAAATAAGTGTTTCCTGATCGACTATGGGAAACATGTGTGTCCTTATAAACCCTTGAAAATAGGTGTGTCCTAATACACTATGGAAAATAGGTATTACATGATCCACTATTAGAAATTAGTGTGTCTTTATCCACAATGGGAAATAAGTTATGATTCTCGATCCACTATGTTGATGGTCTTAGTTGTTAACCTTGACATATGAATTGGTTTTAAATATTTATGATGGTAACAAAATTTTAGGACATGATATTGTTGTTCATGATTGATTTATGATGTTTTATCACCCTGAGGGGACATGTTTCTATAAATGATGAAGTTTTGTGTCGTGACACATGTTTATAATACATGAAAGGTTGGGTATGACCATTTTTTGTTATATTCATGATCAAATACTCTTATGGTTATATTATTATTTCATATTATCATATATTAATATCTCTTATGTTTTCTTTTAATAATTATCTGAGCTAACCCTTTCTTATGTTTCGTTATCTACGATATGAAGAAAGGTTTATGTAGGGTATTCCTAAGAGGAACACTATGTGAGAAGCTCTTTGTGGGAGATGTTGATGATCTTTCAACAAATTAGAATATTATAGACATATTCTCCAAATACACTATACTATTATGGCCCTTATTCATGTGTTTGTGAAATTTAATGAATATTTATCTAAAAACATGTAATATGTATGTATGAAAATCCATGGTTACTATACATACCTACATTTGTAAATAATTATATTATATTTAGAAGAATATTAGTGGTGATATCATGTGACAATATATTGTAGGAATGTTATTAGTTAGTGAGGGAGTATTACTATATTATTATGGTGGTATATTGGGGTTTTGGGTATACTTTTTAGGATTTTGTGGTTCTATTTTTCGACTTCATGTTTCTATATTTCTATTCTTATTGTGTGACACTTCACACGTTGATGATATAAGTAAAATCCCATATTTTAAGTATGAATTTTATTTTCCAAGGTTACTTCTTCTATAATTTATAATGAATTGAAACATAATTAGTAAATAAATCAGACATGTACTGAATAAAATTGAAAAAAAATATTCACTAATAATAAAACATTTCTACAAATGTAAATGAAACATTTTATTACATGCCATGGAATATTACATGCCATGGAATATTACATTCCATGGATTATTACATCCATTAATTTTTCATAAATTTAAATATAATAATAAGTAAAGAATAATAATATGTTTACAATTAAGAAATCCTCTAGATCATCATCAAAATTTAGGATCACTGTTTGTAGAAAAAAACCCTATATTTATAAAAAAAATCATTAAATGAGAAATAATGTTTTAAAATCCTATATTAAAACTATATAAATGAGAATTGTTCTTTTTTAATTTAGAATGGAATTAGTTTATAGACTGTAATGGTGGTAATATAGTCATTATATGACCATTATAAAGGAGTATATAATAATTGGTTATAATAATAAATAACATATTAATACATTGGAATTACTAATATGTAGTTAATATAACTAGAGTTAATTTTGTTGTTTAAAATATAAATTTTCATTATAAATAATATAGATGAAACAAAATAAATGATTTTTGAATAGAATAAAAATATATTATTTCATTTATCAAAATTCATCTTATTATAAAGAAATTATTTTTATTAAATATGCAATTTTATTGAATATATTACATTTTAAATATGATTTCAATAAATTAGATTTTTTTAAATACAAATAATGATTAAAAAAAGTAAAGAAATTACATATGTTGGGAAAACATCCATCAAGGTGACATAACATTGTTTTTAGATGGGTTAAGTTTGTTGATAAAGATGGTGAGTAGGATAGTTGTGAAGTTCCAACATGTTTGATGAAAAAGTAAGTTAAAAAAGATCTGAAATGGTGGAAGGTTCTATAAGAATTGTGGAATCTATTTATAAAAGAGAATCATTGAGGTATATAATCTCATGTGATTTTAAATGATGTTACTTGCATAAGGTGTTAACGTTTCCTAATGTTTTATGAAATTTTGGGGTCAAAAATCTAGAGTAAGGATGAAACTATTTTTGAAGTAATGGAAAGAGTTTCATGTAAGTGAAAAAGTTACTAAAACGGTGAAAGAGTTTCAATAAGTTTTTTAAAAGTTATGATTTGATATTTCCACATAAAAATATAGAAAGGTAAGTGTCTCATGAAATCTCTGAAGTATCACAAAATTCAGAGTTTCACGACACATATAGAGTTCCTTGAATCTAGGAAGTAGAGATGAATGTTTCATAATATAATTTAGTTAAACCCTAAAGGCACGATCAAATCATCTAAGTTTAGGGAACCATGAAAGTTACATGCAATGTCAGTGGCTCACAAGGCAGTTGTGAAGATGTTTAGTTGACCTAATAAAATAGCCTATACACCCCTCATTTTATTTTTCTAACCCCTAGATAATAACAAGGCTCTAAAATATCTTAAGAGTCATGAAAATAAATTTCATGGATTAAGTAGTTATGAAATCATAAATTTCTTGTATAAAATGGACTCGTGTCTATATGACCAAGTTAGTTCCATGAAAAACCAATAGTTGTGAGAAATTTGGGAGTTATATGAGAATCTAAAAAGTTTCATGAAATTTTGGATTTATATAACAAACTATAATGTTTCATAAAATATGTGGAGTTTTCTAAAAGTTGTAAAAAGGTTGAGTGAATGTTTTTTAATACAGAAGGAATTTCCTATAAATTATATGGTAAATTACTATTAATCATGTGTGTGAAATTTAAATATTATATCACACCAAATTAGGTGTAAAAATACATTTATTCAATAAATAAATAGATAAATTTTATAGAGGTGTAGTGTAAAAACTTCTAGGTGAGAGAGAAGTGAGTTTTCAACGTGTGACTTCTAGTGAACTATGAGGGGAAGTGAGTTCTATCCAAAAATTGTAATAAAAATACATTGTAGTGTATTTAGTATGTTTATATATTTTTATTTTATCCTCCCTGGGCATAACCTAATGAGGTTGAGCTAAGTAATTTTTTTTGCCTTTTATGTTTTTTAATCTATATTTATTCATTGATACAGATGGAGAGAAAAATATTTTTGTTTAATAAAAAAACATGACCCACAAATGGGAAGTTGTTTTTATTTTTTCATACCTTGATTCAACCACCATCGATCTCTTGGTTTTTAATAAGAAGTTTAAAAAATTTGTATTAGAGAGAAGTGTTAATGTAAGGGTTTACCACCCATTATATGAAATAGAATTTGTTAATCATAAAGGTATTCCAATATTTAATGAAAATAAATTTCAACTATAGAATAATTAGATGTAACACTACTTACAATATTTGGGAATGAATGTTTTTATAGCTGAAATGCATAGTATTTTATCCGATAAGGAAAATAGAGCTATACCAGAAGTAGACCAAAGATAATTGGATATTAACTCCGAAATAATAAACGATTTAAGTGGATCCTTATCCAAAAAATATATATGAATGCAATATATTTTAAGTCATTGTATGAAATGTGGTAAAATCTAATAAATTTATATGAATTATATTCAAAATTCCATGAATCTAAATTATTTTTTATTTTTAATAAGTACAAGTACCTGAAGATACACTATAATAAGTTTGTTGATGCATTATTTGATCGTGTGAATGCTTCTGTGGAGGACATGCATGGTCTTAGAGAATTCCTTGATTATGTAAAGGTTGTAAGGCACATCATGAGAAGACTACCACCTCAGTTCAATTTGAAGTATTTGCATTAGAGAATAAATATCCATATAAGTTGAAATTGTATATCTTATAGAATAATATTATCACATATGTGATAAGAAATGATAATAATGAGGATACAGAAAAGGATATTCTAAAGAGCCTTCCTTCAACTCCATAAAGAATCTCACCATAGAGGATGTCCAGGAAGGAGAAGTGGATGATGTGATTTCATTAATCTATGCATATATATAAAGGGTATAATGAAAGTTTAAAGGGAAAAGTCAACATGCCTAATTTTGATGTAGAATGGTTGGGAGTCTCGTACAAAGGTTTCCTAAGAAGTTTCAAAATGATGATGAGGATGATAATGAATTTTTCATAATGAAATTTTCATCCAATGTGAAAGGTAGGAAATTCACTAAGAGAAATTTTATTTATAAAAATAACATACTTTCAATGAAAAAATATATTTTAAAATAAAATAAGGAATAATAAATTGAAGACTACAAAGATCATATATAAAATGATATGGTGGTGATTATAAGAAATTCCAAGACAAGGTAAGAGATAGACAATGGTGAAGAAGATATAGAAGTAATATATTATCTATATGTTGAATTAGAAGTTTCCCTTGAGGATATATATCTTTGGAGATTCAAAATGAAGAAATATAATAAAATAGTTAATGATACCAAAATCTATATGTAGCTGCTGGAAGAAAAGAAGTCCAAGATGAAAAAAGAAACTGGAAAACATAAATCTAAAAATGTAGAAAATTCATAGAATGTTGTTGAGTATACGATCAATGTTGATGAAAAGGCCATGGTTATTGATTTTCTGACTAACACAATGACATATCAAGTAAAAAATTTCAAATAAATTGAAGATAATGTTTTTATTCAATAAATAAAATTAAAATTTCATGAGATATATTTAACTCTTAGTATGATATCAGAGAAGAATTTTATATAGGTGATAGAAAAAGGTAAATTATAGTTTAGAGGTCCAAAAAAATAGTAAAATAATTGTTAATAGATGAAAATGACACATCAGAATTACACAGCTAGTATAGGGGTTGATCACTAATAGATAGTATCAATGATTGGTGGCACACCACAGACACCCAACCCAAGGTTTGAGATTTATTAGGGTATGAATTCGATTCCAAAGATTCCTAAAACCTAAGGGATAACAAATTCTATATCCCTGACAAAAATGAACTCAACTAGTATCTTGTGTTATCATTGTGGAAAGATTAATTATTCCCAAAATATTTATTCCATATCCAAGAGGTACCAATGGGAATATGATCAAAATAGGTAGTTAAATAGAGTTCAATATTCCAAGAATGATTTTGATGGTCACTATATTTGGTGTAGAGGATTTGACACATGTGGAGATATTTCTCATCCATGATAGAGAAGAATGTGAAAAAGAAGACCTAAAGTGTTTATATGTTGCAACCCAAGGAATATTCAAATGAGATAAAATGAAAAAATTAATATGGATATTTTCATGTGAAAGTTGGTACATCATAATCTTAGAAAGAACAAGAATACCGGTAAATGTAAGATATGAATTCAAAGACATGTATCAAAAAGAAAAGAAATGAGTATGAATTAGTTTTAGGAAAATTCTTAAAAGAATAATATTATGATGGTGTATGGATCCTTAATGGTGAATACACATCCCACATGATGGGAAATAAGAATCTTATCATAATAATAAATTACGATAAAAAGGTTTCATAACATTTTGAAACAATAAAGGCTTGAAGATTGTTGGATATGGAAAATATGTGTTTGGGGTAAAATATTTGAGATGCACAGATGTCTTGTTCATTGAATTTCTAATTCAAAAATTGCTTAGTTTCAGTCAACCATATGACTTAAGAAATTCTATAAGACTTATGAAGAATATATTTATCTTTAAGGGAATATATGGTATAATGGTGGTGTAGGGGAATTGAATGAAGGGGAATCTATACCTTGTGAGTAGAGAAGAAGATATGTTATTTATATTCAAGGATTATGAGAATAGGTTGTAGCATAAAATTATGGGCTATTTAAGAAAATTGTTATTTGATGATCCAGAGAAAAGTGATGGAGCTCAAGATATCCCTAATATATCACGTTATTATACAAACATGTTCGATGATTTGTAAAAAAATAACGATAAATCGATAGACTTATAAGGGTAAAGAATAAAAGTTTACAAGAGTATAGTGAACTAGGACTAACAAACAAGGATATTACATCATTTTATACGTATATTCACCACATTACAAAAATATATTCCTGAGAATTATAATAGTTTAGTGTATTTGGAAACATGGAACATAATATTCTTTTTTGGTGAAATATCTTCAATATATTATTTAAAGACCATCCCATTTTTTATTACTACATAAGACCTTTCTACATAAACCGGGGAAATAAAAAATGGGAAAGGGGTGAGATTGAATGATCAGTAAGGGTAAATAAAGGAAATACATTGCATTAAATGAACATAAAGATATGAAAACATGAGAATAAAATTTTAATGTCATACCCTACATAAAAAGATCATAATACTAAGACATGGAATAATGATTGGAAATTCATAAGATAATAAATTAGAATATAATTAGGAACTTGAACCCTGTGAGAATATCAAAGTCATAAGACATAGAGTATTTGGAAGAAACATAAACACGTAAGATCATTCCCTATAAGTCAAGGTGGATTTCCAAAATGTAAAAGGGAAAATCATGGGGACTACACCTACTGTACATGATACACCATGATCCCCAGTCACAATCCTTTCCTGGTAAGGGATTGGGTATCCCCATATTCCCATAGTTGATTGGGTTTTCCCTATATTTCCATAGTGTAATGGGTTTCCCAAATTTCCCATAGTGGATTAGGTTTCTCCATCTCCCCATAGTGGATCGGTTTTCGCCATATTCCATAGTGGATCAAGCCTATCAAATTGACTCCCATCATTATCTAATGAGATAGAAATCTTTACCCAATGCATTAGAGGGAGATATAGGTCCCACCCATCATGTAATAAAATCATACACAAATGTTTCATAAGATAATATTACTTGCATCATATCATGAACCATAAAAAGATATAGGTTTCATAAACATCCAATCATAACCCATGAAAGGAAATGGGTATCATAAATATTTATCATATCATTATCGATGGAAAATAGATAGATTTCATAATAATTTAATAAAATAATTACCCCAAAAAAAGAAATAGGTTTCAAAATTATATAACCCTTGGAAGAGTAAAAGATTTCATAAAAATCATTCTATACTAACATACACAATTAAATAAATAATTTGAATGGTATTCCTGGATCACATCCCCAATAAATTATAAAATATAAAAAGAATTCATTCTAATATAGAGATGGAATTTGAAATATTACATGGAAAATTTCTTAAGTTAAATATCTTTTCATTGATAATCCTTTTAATAAAATCATTTCAAAAATAATTTTCTTATAAAGAAATGTTTTCAATTTCATTTAAAACATTTCTTGAAGAAAACATCCAGTCTTCTTAAAAAAAAATATTTTTAAATCCAAAAGACTTTTGGAAACCATTTTCATTGAAAATAAACTTTAAAACTTATTAAGGAATATTTAAAACAATTAAAACACTTTTTAAATGTAAAACATCTTGGAAAACCTTTTTCTTTTAAAATATATTTGAAAACATTTAAATGAATCTTTGAAAATCATTTAAACAACTTCCTTAATCATAATACATTTATGAAAATATAATTCTTTGAATACCACTTTAATAAAATTAATTTATTGAATATTAGGAAAATTATTTTTATAAGAATAAATATTTTAATCTTTCAAAGGAATGATGGTCATGAGAGAGTATAAATCCATATGTCTTGAACATTTCTTCTGCGTTGTAAATGCTTAAAAAAGTGCATCAGGATGAAAATGAAAAGAATATTCCCTTTAAAAACATTTTTTATAATTTAAAACATGGATAATAATATGATTTAAACATTATAATAAAATATTAAAACATTTTTGAAAACATTTATATAAAAACATGGTTTTAAAAGAACACATATTTTTGATTGAAAGAAGAAATAAGGTTATATTTTCATATTTTGTTTCTTAATTATCTTAAGTAAGAAAGATTTGAAAAGTGGTTCATTACATGGATAAAACCTTAATAACCAGATCTTAATAATATTAATGATATTTATTGAGGGATGGATCAAAATATTTAATCAATGTAATCATAATCCAAAACAATCTCGATAAATGATGAGATTATAACAATAAATCATTACCACTGTGGTAACTTTGAATCATAATAAGGTGTAAATTAAAACATTACTAGAAACATAAAATATCATTAAATGAACTATATTCATGATATAACCATTCAAAGAAAGTATATACACCTAATAGATATATATAGGTGCATAACATGGTATGTGTCTCAAAGTAGGCAATGTGAAACAAAAGTGCTTTACTGTTTTGGTAACTTTTGAAACATAAACCCCATGAAATAAATATAATAAAATTGATATTTAAACACAAAAAATTTAGTATAATATTAATAGAATAAATAAATTGGAATTATATATACCACAAAATTGAATCATGTGGTGAATATGGCATGAATCTCACAGAATTAAAAAGTGAGATGAAATTACCGTACCTAAACTCTTGAATTTCATCGTACACATTCAAAACTATTTTATAATAAATATAAGTTTATTATAAATCTTAAAAATAAACATATTTTTATATATCATACTATATATTATTTATTAATGACTCTATATTACCCATTTACTAACAACTCAAAGTTAATTTTATGTTTTGGGTAATATATGCTTTGTTTTTTGTATAATTTTTGGATTGTTGTTATTGATCCTTTTACTTAGATCATGATTTACATATTTTAATAATTGAAAAAATGATATAAATATCATATATATTCATTATATATTTATTTATAATAATCTATAAAATGTATAAATATGAAATGGAATAAACCATTCATGGATATGGTAGGCCGTACATAGCATGAACACTATTTCTGTTTTATTGTCGTATTGAAAGAAAGAAACTAAATTAAATATATATATATATATATATATAATATCATTAGAGTATCATTATTATTTTATATATATCATATAATTTCACTAAATTCAACTTTAACACATTCCATGTAGAGTGTGAACGAATCACATCATTTTAAGGAGGCAGAATTCCACACGTCCACAAAAAACGTTATTGTAATTAAAAAAATGGAACCCCTGAAGATATGTTTTATATAATAATTAAATAAGAATGACTAAGTCATAAATATATAATATATATATATATATATATATATCATATAAAAATATATTTTCCATCATAATTTTCCACAATGAGAGGTGGTAAAGGAAAAAAACAACAACGTCTCGTGAGGTGGTAGTTCTCCAAATACAAGAACGGTAAGTTCGATGCCAATTAGATTGAAGTCTGTGTATGTTTAGGTATAAAAAATAGAATAAGAAATAATTATTTTATTGTGGATAATGGTGTTATTATATAATCAGTATATTAAAAAATTTAAGTGTTGGAGAAGTAAACGAAACAAATGATGATCACTAAAAAATGTCACCTCGTTTTTGGGTAACTCCTTTTGGTTTATACCAAAATACATCTTTGGTTAGATTTATTAACAAGGTGTGGATAATAGGTTGAGGTGAGGGATATTTTGTGGTTAGTTTTTTATATATTTGGTTAGGAAAAGGTCTTGAGAGGTCTGAATAAATGGTAGGGCCAATACCTTTTTATATACGGGGAGTGATATTCTTGTAAATTTTCGAAAATGGAATTCCACTCACATTTTTTCTAAGACATGTGGATACAATAATGAACAAAATTCTCTAAAAGTGAGTATAGGGTCGAAATATTTCCATTAAAGTTATTTTAGATAAGCATCTTGATCAGTGTTTCCTTTAAGTGTAAAGTTTAGTCCCTTATTTTTCAAATTTTCCTCTTAATCATGTAAATTAATTTTAAATTACTCCACTAATAGGTTTTATAATAAAACATGTTGAAATTATTTTAAATTATATAATATTATTATTTCCAATATGGAGTCCATTTTTCTAAATTCCAATCACATAAGTGGCATAAATTAATTTAAATTTAATCCCACAGACGATACCACATATCGGGTTCTTAAAGTAAAAATGCACAACAATTTGGTATATTTTTATATCCAATTTTAAATTGAAATTGAATAAAATGAAATAAATTGGATTAATTGATTTATAATTTACCTAATTAAACATTAAAACCAATCATCAATATTATTTAACCTTAAAAATAAATTAGAACAAAAAAGCAGTTTGGAATTAAAATTCTGTATTATTCACTATTCATCAAAAAATTAAACTTTATTGAAAAATACCAAAAAATTCACCCTAATAGAATTTTTATGTTAAAATTTCCAAAATAAAGTTAATTTTTTTTTGAAATAAAAAATATAAAAGTGTCAAAAATAATATTTAAAATTTGTTCAATAATAAAATACGGAAAAATTTTCTTTTAGAAAAATTCAACTTTTTATTCAAAAAATGGATTTATTCTTATCTTATACCTATAAAATATGATGTATGAATATCCAAAGTATTTATTAAATATATAATATTTAACTTTTATTAAAAAAAATTAATCAAAATTTGTTTATTTAAATTATGGAAATAAAATTGTGTTTGTACGTAGAAAAATAGTTTTCTAAGAAATGCAATTTCTTTATTTACAAATAGTTCTAGTATTCACTTATACTAATTTATAACTAAAGGATTAATTTTACATACATGTGTAAATAATATTATTTAAATTTAGTTAATATTATTCATAACTTCCATTCCAATAGCTAGGTGGTAGCTATAATAATATTTTAATAACAACATTAATAGTATCTTGTAGTTCTGAAAAACACATCCTTTCATGTAACACAAGGAATAAAAGGGGATTAGTATTGTGTGTAATAAAATACAATATAGTGTTTCATGTGGGACGAGAAAATCTAAGTGGTTCTTGTAGATAAATCTAGACTTGGTGTTCTGTATAACCCAATCTACACATAGTGATTTTGTATAAAAAAAGCAATATTTAGTGTTTTGTGAAATGAAAAATTTCAAAAGATTAAATTATTTATAAATAATAATTTAAAAAATATTGGGGTGTTACAATAAAACAACCTTAAAATGAATTTAACTCTCTAAATTTATCTATATTATTAAAATTTTGATACTTGAATGTTCCTTTTATAGAAACCCAAATCGTGAAAAAAATACTAAAACTTCATTTTAAAAGGGAAAGTTGGAAACATAATTATTACCCTAATTATCATATAACTAGGTTTTTACATAGGAGAACATTGGTGGGAATGGAATATTGGACATGGGATAGAGTCATAAATAATGATATAGTTTGATAAAGATCATTGATAGCTAGTAATTTAGTGGATAACGGAATGTTAAGGGCCTCATAACCATAAATATCTGATAACTTATAAGACCATCAGTTCAACAGAAACATTGGTTTTAATATATTTCTTTTTCAATATCCTTTTCATAGAGTTAAATAATTGTATTACTATCTAAGAAAATGAGGAAATAAACTTACTTTATTTTATTCCTTTCTATATGAACAATCTCACCCTTTGGTTGTTACTTGCTCAATTTCTACTTCATCACTTACTCTTTGAAATGAAGGTGAATTTGTCATTCCTGAAGTACTAATAGATCATGAGGTAGAGTGATAATTCATTATATATAACTTTATTTAACAACAAAACAAAGTGGTTATAATATTTTTTTAAAGATATATAAATCCTAATGTTGTGATATAGTACTTTTACCTAACAAACATCATACAAATTTTAACTTAATCATTCCATAAATAGTTAACTATATAAACCCTCTGAAAGATGAAAATTTAAAACATTTTAATAAATATCACAAAATAATCATAAAATTAATCCACCAATATATTAAAAATTAGTTCTTGGTTTTCAAATTCCAAACATTTTAATACCCACATAGTTTATTCCCTTGAAACATGGAATTAACCTGAATGTGCATAAATCCTTTGGGAAATATGCATTATTCCTTATTACTATGATTATTGGATATATTATATAAATCCAAGAAGTATTAAACTTAATCAATGATTAAATAGGCTAATTTTTTAATAAATCCTTTATCAGTTATGAGGTCATAAATACTATCCAATTTACTTTATCTAAATCGATCATCTCTTTTTCCAAGATAAAAAAATTGTATCAACATCTTGAACATATTAAGGGTTACCATCACCCATTTTAAGATATCATATTTACATTAAATCACATTAATAAGTTTTCACCACCATTAAAAATATCATTTTCAATCCTTAATAAACAAATTTTACTCAAAATACTTATATATTTAATGATTCATATAACATAATCTTTAAATTCCAAAAAATATGTTTCAATCATCCAAATTTTTATGTAAACCATTAATCAAGATTCATAATATCATTATTTAATACGACATTCCTAGAATATGTAATACGAATCATTTTTAAGGTTCTTAAACCTCAATACCATAATTCTTCTTACATTTAATATAAATAATACTATAAGAACATCCCATACGCTTCACATGTCATTTTTGGTCTCTATGTCTTAAACAGTATAACCAATACATATAGAGTTTCTAGATTCTCTTCATGATATATCCACTTAGGAAATAAATTTTCATCATGACTATACTTTCCACATCTGAAACATTAAATTTCATTCATATTCCTTATAGTTACCACTATTTAATAAAACCATAAATTATGCAGTGACAAACACTTATCATTAAAGAAAACCACATAATTAGGAAAAATTACTTATATGATGTCAAAATGATTACACAAAATTATTTAATCTAAGAAAACTTAATATTATCCTTGTTTATTCATATTAATATTCAATTTTAATACTTCATGATGGTTTATATAGAGTTTTTTTATTCCCAAATAATATTTCACAAGAATGTCAAAAGAGGTGTGTAGTAAGAGCTATTGTTGTAGACTAGTTCCTGATCGAGTCTAGATTAATACAGTTTTTGGGGTTGTTACCCCTATGTATATCTATACCAGAGCCACACCCAGTTGTGTTATCCATAAATATATTTAATTCGAGGAAACCACTCGCTATATCCTTTACCAAAATTCCAAGATATTTTCCTATACATAAACCCATCATTGGACTTATCCTTAGAAATATCCCTAGGGATATCACTGATGTTTTATCATCCTAGTTTCAAAAGGTTTACTACACCTTTCCTTTGATACTAACTATAGTGACCCATGCTTAACATACATGAATATCACATTATTTTAAATTAATATTCATCATATTTTAAACATAAATACCTAAGGACCATAATATTTTAGTGTCTTTGGAAACATGGAACACCTTGTTTGTGATTGGTGAAAGATATTTAATATATTATTAAAAGATATTCCCCTTTATTACTCCTACTTAAAACCATTTTTCATAACTTGGGTAAAGGATACATAAGAAATGGGTGAGATCGAATGCTCAATAATGGTAAATAAAGGAATTACGTTAGCATAACATGAATATAAGGGTATGAGAACAAGATCATAACATTTTTATTTCATACCTTGAATAAAAAGATCATTATAATGAGACAGGGAATAATGATTGGCAGTTAATAAGACATCAAACCATAAGATAATCAATAACTTGATCAAAGTGAGCATATCAAAGGCATAAGAAATGGAATTCATGGCATACACATAAACATGTTACATAATTCTCGATAAGTGAAGGAATATTTCCAAAACATAACAGGGAGATTCATGGGGACTACACCTACTAGGTGGGGCACACCACCATCCCTAGTCATAGTCCTTTTACTGTAAAGGATTGGGTCTCCCCATCTATTCATAGTGGATCAAGTTTCCCTATCTTCCTAGAGTAGATCGGGTTTCCCCATCTTCACATAGTGGATCGGGTTTCCCAATCTTCATATTGTGGACTAGGTTTCCCCATATTCCATAGTGGATCATGACCATTGATTTTACTCCCATAATCATCTCATGAGATATACATATTTACCCAATGCGTTGGAGGGAGATATAGGTCCCACCAATCACATAATAAAATAACACATACTTTTTTTTACAAGATAATAAATCTTGCATCATATCATGACCCATAAAAAGATTTGGGTTTCATAAACATAATATAATAACCCATGAAATTAAATGGGTATCATATGATATTATCATATCATTAAATTTTGAAATGTGATAGGTTTCATAATCATTTAATCAATGAATAACCTTGAAAGGAAATGGTTTTCAAAAGCACATAACCCACGGAAGAGGAATGGTTGTCATAGACATAATGAAATCTAAACAAAGACCATTAGAGAAAGAATATGAATGGTATTATTGGATAATATCATGAGTAAATCAAACACTACAACAAAGTATGTCATCTTATATTGATATATATTTTAAAATATCACATGGAACATTTCTTATGTTAAATATCCTTTATTCGAAAATCCTTTTCAAAAATACTTTTCAAGAATCATTTTCTAATAAAGAAATATTTACCATTTCTTTTAAAACATTTCATGAGGAAATATCCTTTATTATTTGATTATTTAAATCATAAAGCCTTTTGAAAACCATTTTATTTTGAAAATAAACACAAAAATGTAGAAACAAATATAGATAACATTAATAACACTTTTTAAATTTAAAAAATATTTGAAAACCTATTTGTTTGAAAATATATTGGAAATAATTTAAAAGAGTATTTAAAAACCCTTTTAAACACTTCTTGAATTATAATTAATTTTGAAAAACTTTTTCATAGAAAACCAATTTAAGAAAAAATAAATATCCAAAATGTTTAGAAAGGTATTTTTCTGAAAAATAAATATTGTAAATATACAAAGGAAGCCTCAAAGGAAGGATTGTCATGATGGTTGATAAATCTATACATTCCAAATATTCATTTTATACCATAAATGCTTAGAAAAGTTCATTGTGTGGAAAAAATAGGAAGATTAATTTTTAAAACCATTTTGTAAAATGGAAAAAATGGGTAAATATTTCCTTTAAATATTGTAGGAAAATAGTAAAACTTTTTTGATTTTTTTTAATAAAACATGGTTTTGAAAGAACACAAATTTCCGACCCAAAAGATAAATAAAGTAATATTTTCATAAAAACATTTTATTAATTATCTTAGCTTCCAAAGAGTAGGAAATTTGAACCATTACTTGGATATAACATAAATAACCAAAGGGTAATAAAATTAATGAGTGTTCAGAGTATATAGATCATAATAGTTAAATAATGGAAGCATAATTACAAACAATCATAATAAATGATTAGATTGTATTAATAAACCATTATCACATTGAAAACATTGAATCATTATAAAATGGAAAAAATAACATTATATTAAGCTTAAAATATAATTAAATTATCTATATTCATAATATAACATGTCAAATGAAGTATATATATCTCATATAAATATATAGGCGTAGAATAAGACATGGGTCTCAAATATGGAAAAGTGAGACAAAATTACTTTACTGATCTGTTAACTTTTGAAACATAAACCCCATGATTGATATATCATAAAATGGATATATAAATAACCATAAATATAAAAATTATAATTATAATATAATACATCCATGGAAAGTATATACACCCCACAAATGAATCTATTGGTGAATATGGAATTTATCTCAAGAAAATAATAATTAAGATGAAATTTCCTTACCTTACGTATTAACTTTCATCGTACAAATACAATGATATTGTGTAATATATATATTTTTGTTAACCTCACCTGTTCTGATAATCCCAATTATGCTTTCACATACTTTGATAATCCCAATTAATGTTTATCTATATATTAATTATTTCAATATATGATATTATATTATCAAGATGATAATGATATTAAAATAGTCCTTGAAATATGTTAATCATTGTTTATCTATGTTTATATGAGTTTTGAATTGATTCTAACTCAATCAGATGTGTTCTGCATAAAACACGTGTTAAGTCACTGATATTCCTATAGCTACCGATAGCCTTAGTCTATTGATAGACTTAGTCTACCGATAGACATCGTCACTGATAGGAAAAGTTCACTGATACACAGAGCTACCGATATGTATAAGTCCATCGGTAAGCACATGTCTCTGATAGATCAAGTCCACCGATACAGACAGCTACCGACAGAAACTGAGCTACTGATAGAACAAGTCTACCAAGTTACTGATAGAGTAAGTCTACCGATATAAGGAATTCTACTCATATGAAGCTACCGATACGAAACGAGATACCGATAGAAGCAAAGTCTACTGATAGATGAAGTCACCGGTATATAAAGCTACTGATACAAGATCAAAAAACTATTGATACCAAAAGATACTGATACAAGTTCAAACAGCTACCAATACAAGGAGCAACTGGTACATGATCAACGAACTACTGATGGAAGGTCACTACTACATAAAGTCAACATCTACCTATAGAAGGCTATTGATGAAATACTGACCAGTCAAACTCTATACTCTCAATATTATTTATTTATTAAATAAATGGTTATATTTGATGATTTTAATGTGATTATTGTTATTTAATGATAGTTGTTGGCATGTTAGGGAGCCATACCTAGTACCCATGAAAAAGGTAATCATTCTTTTTACCAGAGCTGAAAGCTATAAAAGGAAGGACAATGACCGTGTAGAATGTAGAGAATCAAGGAACTAAGAAGGAGTGTGAAGGGAGTAAAAGGCACGGGATGAACAACATTGAAACATGGTGCATTCACACAAAAGGAAAAAGCTACATTCATACTGGAAGAGCACTGGAGATACACGAATCCACTCATTCTAGAGGAGAACACAATCAGCATCTTGAGTGAAGAACTACAATGAACACTTCATGCACTCAAGCTGATAAGATGAACCTGAAAACCAAGAAAGAAAATGACACTCTATTTTTCAAACAAAAACCAGAGGACTCAAAAGCATTTATGATAAATCAAAAGATTCCAGATCTGCACTTCACATTACCAGAGCATTCTAAACTCTTATCCATTCTTTTAGTGATTCTATTATTTACATTTCGAGTAGTGTGTATACTCTGTATATTTCTTACACACACTGTCTCCTATGCTAAGCTGTAGGATTTCTAAATCCTCATTCAAACTCTATAACTCCCTTGAATCCCACTGGGGATAGTGGTAGAGGTCAAGTAAGACCTGGATAGCATGTGAGCTGTTGTTTGTTTTCCCACGTATAACTGTGGTAGAGGTCTTTGTACCTGGAACGTTTTTTCACTGTTGTTTACCCCAATCCGGGGTGTGGATCAATTTATATAAATTATTTGAGAGGACCAAGTCTCGGCTTGAGACTGAACCTCTTGGTTACATCTATTGTTATCGTTAGTTTATGTCAAAAGTATACTATATATTTTATATTCCGCTTATAATTACTTTGAAATAAAATTTGTTTTAAAGTTACTTTGATAGTCAAACTAGAAAGTGATTATACTTATTGTGAACCAGAGAGTTAGTTTTAAAAGTTATTTTAATATTCTGATTAAATTAACTGAGACCCAATGTAAGAACCAGAATCTTCGTTTTCAGGTATTCCTTCCTTTTCTTGGAGTTTATGAGAAAAATGGTGTTTTTGGAAATTTTTTAAGTACACACCATGTACTTTTTGAGCATACGCCATGTACTCCTTTCCTGCTCGAAGCCGTGTGCTGGCCGTGTCCGGGACACACACACGGTGTGTAGGGGTGATGTGGAGGCCGATTTAAGTAGAGTATGGAAATTCCTAGTGCACGTCGTGTACTCTAAAAGTACACGCCATGTACTTTTTTTTCATTAAACGGATCGGGGTCGCGCCTGATCGCCACAAACATCTTCTTCTAGGTCATGTTCGTCCGAGAGCACCGGGAATCCGCGGATCTTCGACGAGCCACCATTCCTCCGTCTATTCTCTGATTCGAGCACTTTCGATTGCGTTGGAATCGTAGTATTGAGTTCTTACTTCTGCTGGAGCCTTGTTTTCCAATTCCTCCTCATTCTCAAGATATCTTGGGTTGAGAGTTTTGGGAATTTTCTCAGATGTTTTATGTTTTAGGGAGAATCAGTCGTTGGGGTTCACGTATATCGATCTCCTTGGATCGAGGTAGGTGGTTTGTACCTTACCGTTCAATGTCTTTGAGTTTTATGCACAAATTCTACCAATACCCATGAACAGGTTATTGCGTGATTACCTTTTTACCGATGTGGTTTTACTTCCTTTCTTGTATACTGGTGTAGAGGTAATTTGTTCATGTTAGAGGATAATTTGTTGTTCTTGGATGTCTTTCCATTCTTGTTCTTCTATTGACCTTTGGGTCTTTATTTCCTTGGCTATTACACCTGTTTCCATGCCTTGTGTCTATATTATGGAGTGTTTTTGTATAACATCTTTGTTTCCCTATAGACTGTTATCCAAGTAGCTCTATAGGTGTAATTTGGTTAGCCAAGTAGCTCTATAGGTGTACTTTGGCCTTATATCATTATTATGCACTGACTGGCACGAGACTGAGAGAACCTGGTGCTATAGACTATAATGGATAGACCGAGTGAGATTCCCAGAGAGACGACATTACAGACTACAGGAGGGTAGATCGAGAGAGATTCCTCACAGAGTCATGGACATTAGACTACAGGGGATGGACCGAGTGAGCTCCTAGAGAGTCTTGGATTTTTTTTATAGACTACAGGAGGGTAGACCGAGTGCACTTCCTCAGAGAGTCTTACCTTGTTTGAGTTATCCTTAAGAACCTTCCCAGACTAGAGGAGGAATTGACCAAGTGAGATTCCTCAGATATTCTGTGGTATACCTGAGGCTATAGGAGGAATTGAACGAGATAGATTTCTCAGAGAGTCTCTAGACTTTGGGGCTAAGAGGGTTAGACTGTGTAATCTTCCTTAGAGAGTTCCTGACTACCCTATACTATAAGGGGAATTGACCGAGTGAGCTTTATTAGAGAGTCTTATAATTTCGTATGACCAATCCAGAGAGGTTAGGCTGAGTGCACTGCCTAGAGGGTTGTGGTACTTCTTTGTTAGGACCAGAGGGGATGGATGCGGGTACTTCCCAGAGGGTTTCCTGTTTATGTTAGCTAATTTGCTTCACTACTTCTGTTGTTTGTGGGTTGATTTCTGTTGTGTATCATTCTGTTTACTGCTTGCTTCTTGCTGTTGTTGTTTACTGCTTACTGTACTTTTACCTTCCATATACTCACTGACTGTTAAGAACAGATCTTTGGGTGAATGCCTACTAGGATTTAGTCTCACACCCTATTTGGTTCATGCTTTACGGCCCAAACAGACTATATTGTTGCAGGTATAGACACGGGAAAGTGCCCTTCGACTTCTGGTACTTGATTGCTTGGAGCAGGAGAGCATGGGACCAAGCTTTGGCTTGCAATGCTGAGGAGCTGTTTTATTTTCATTTGTACTTGTTTTGGTACTGTTTGTATTTCTAGTTTTGTGACCTGTTTGGCTACTTTCCTAGATATGTATCATACATTATTTCATATATACATATGTGCTCTAGTTGTTGATTATTCTAGTCTTTCACTGTTTATTATTGATTGGTTATTTACTTCTTCCACTGTTTCATGTTATTCTTTTCTGCTGTGTACTCTGCCAATGAGGGTATAGTTTCCCCACTATCACACCCAAGGACCTCGCTGCTAGTCGACAGCCTCTGGCGTTTGAGGAAATGCGCTTGAGGCCATGTTACCAACCGGGTACGGGGCGCCTCTAGGAGGCTTCCAGAACCAGGACTTTACAAAGTGGTATTAGAGGCGTTCTTTTCTCTTGATTTACTATTGGGAGCCTTTAGCCAAAGATAGGATGAATTCGGTACTTGGTATTAAGATGTGCTCGGGAGTCGCTAACCCGTGTACAGGGAAAAGCCATACTACCTCGTTTATTATAGTTTTTTGGTTTTGAGATTTTACAGTTGATATGATTTCACCTAGAGTGATTTACATGCTTTGTGTCGTTATTGTTTTGACTATTGAGGTTCTAAATCTGTCGCAACCCAATGAGATTAGGGTATTCCATCTCATGCATCATATATGCACTTATACAAATCACATTCCATGCATTCTTGTCATTCCATCTAGGGTGAATTAGCGATTGCATGTTGTTGTGATAGACTTTGTGTAGATTATTCATGATGTTGTGAGATATGCTTAATAGAATCTCTACTACTTTGTTAGAGGAATGTTTGTATTGTACTTTCCTTAAATGAACGCCAAATTTTCATTCTTGAGGTGTTATGGGCCCTCTTGAATCATAAATTGGTGGATCATGATCTTGTTTTCTCTTGTATATCACTGTAGGAGATGCCAAGCTTTGATTCGTGGGGAGTATGGGCCCTCACGGATCAGAATTTGGCACCTCTTTGCCTTGGTTTATGTGTTTTCTGGGTTTCTGTGCAATTTCTAAGCTACTGCCCAGAAAAACCCAGAATACACGGCGTGTACTTTTTAACTACACACCGTGTAGTTTTTAGACCGTTTCACTAACCGTGTGAGCAGGGAAACGCTGTTGTAGAAATGCCTTCAGGAACACGCCGTGAACAGTAGGTACATGTTGTGTAGTTTTGATCCATGTACCCGGCCGTGTCACTAACAACACGGGATGGGGAAGCTCGAGTAGAACACACCGTGTTGGTGAGGAGCATGCCGTGTAGTTTTGTTCAGGTACCCGGCCGTGTCAAGAACAACACGGGTCAGTGTTACCTTCTTCCATACCCATCATGTGGGTCAAGAACACTCCTTGTAGTCTTGTCCCTGGTACCAGGCCGTGTCACAAACAACACGGGTCGGTGTTAACTTTTCTTATACACTCCGTGTAAGGGCCAGTCGTGTAGACGGCCGTGTAACTAACAACAGGTTCCACAGAGACCTTGTCTAGTACACACTGTGTCCCTAGGGAACATGCCGTGTAGTCTGGGGTTAGTTTGGACCGTGTGGGTTAGCCGTGTAGGGAGACTTGGGCAGGGGAATAGAGGTCAAGTATACGCAGTGTAGTTTTTTACACGCAGTGTAGTTTGGGGTGTTATACGACCAGTAGTGGCAGGAGTACATGCCCATGTTAATGGCTTTAATGGACACACCGTGTAGTTTTTATACACGTCATGTAGTCATGCCTCTTAAAACTTGAATGTTTCTTACCCCTGTTCCCATTTTGTACTCCTGTTTTTTCAATCCTTGTTAATTCTGATATAAGGTGTGCTTTTGATCTTTCAGAGCTATGCCCCCGAGATTTCCACCAGTTGTATGTCAGTTGCCAGACGGTGACCAAACACTAGATATGGCCGACAAGAGACCTCCTGTTGATCCTCCTGTAGATCCTCCTGCTGTGCCATATTTGGCACCAACAGTTATACCCGTCACAGGCGCCAATGCGCAGTTCAGGGAGGATTTCTTGAGGATGATGCAGACTTTTCAGGGAGCACCGCCTCCTACCCCGTCGATGTCTGAGTTGATGCAGGTTTTTCAGCAACAACATCCTCTTAATTTCTCAGGGGATGGAGGACCCCAGGATGTAGAGTCTTGGTTCGAGGACACCCTGACTATCTTAGAGCACCTAGAGATACCTTCGGAGAAAAGGGTAAATCTAGATACTTATATGCTCCGAGACACCGCCAAGAGGTGGTGGGAGTGATCTCACAGTCAAGGCGCTAGCAGGGTATGTCATGGGATGAGTTTCAGTGTACATTCTATGACTACTTCTATCCGGAGACCCTAAGGGCCGATCGAGCCTGGTATTTTAGGAGCCTGCAGTAGGGTACTCTTTCTGTAATGGAGTACTCATCCTGTTTTACTGAGCTGCAGCGTTTCACACTGATCCGAGTAGGTGATGAGTTGTTCCTTGCTAGGAAGTTTGAGGAAGGTCTCAGGTAGGAGATCCGTTCCTAGATTAATATATTCTAGTTGACTTCTATATCCTCCATCATCAACCAAGCACTGATCTCTGAGCGCAATCTGAGAGATTCTTGAGCGGTGAGCCATGGCAGTTTGACATCCAGAGCCATTGTGCCTCCTACGGAGAGTAGGAAGCGTTGCAGAGCGTCTTTATCGAGGTTATCGGGGTTCGCGGGATATATCTTCTACCAGCCAGGTTGTATGCTACCAGTGTGGTAGGAGTAGGCATACAAGGCCTTAGTGCCAGAGATATCCGATGGAGTGCCGATCTTTCGGCAAGATGAGCCATCTTCAGCGCTTCTGTCAGATCTTCTCACCTTCAGCTGGTGGTAGGGGTTCCTCTATGACCCCGCGTTCTGGAGATGCTTCGCCAGATTCCCACCAGTCTGGGAACTGGAGTTCTTCCGGCCGTTTAGGCTGAGGTGGAGGTTTCGGTTGTGGTTGTCAGTCACCAGGTCATCAGCGACAACAGAGTGGATCAGTTCAGAGCGGTCAGCCAGGGGCGCAGGGCCATGGTGCATGCCAGTCTTTCACCGTGGAGTAGACCTATCAGGAGCAGGATCCCTACCCTTCTACAGTTCGAGGTATGATCTTAGTAGCCTCAGTTTTATCTTCAGCTCTTTTCTATACTGGTGCTTCCCCTAGATTTATCTATATTTCTATTGCCGAGAGCCTTGGGCTCTGTATCTTTTAGTCTGCCAACTTGTTGACTCTTGACACGCCGTTGGGAATGAGGACATATAGTGTACGCCAGTGCAGAGATTTCCCTCTTGAGTTTGGAGGGTGTATTTTATTATGGGACCTCTATGTCCTAGAGATGACAGGCTATGATGTCATTCTCGTTATGGACTGGTTGGTTCCCTTCCAGGCAGTCGTCGATTTCTATCACCACAGGGTGAGTTTCGTATCAAAAGAGGGTGGATCTTTCCTTCATCGAGGTGAGTGGGATGTCCAGGAGGGTAGAGCTAGACCAGAGCATCATGGGATAGAAAACGTTACAGCCTAGATTGCCAGTCTTTATCTGGATGATCAGGGAAATTGACAGTTAGAAATTCCTCTAGTGGTGGATCGTTTCAGAGACGTCTTTCCAGAGGACTTTTTGGGTTTTCCTCCGGAGTGCAAGGTAGAATTTTCTATTGAGCTCATTCCAGGAGAGACACTGGTGTCCATTCATCCACATAGGATTGCTACACCTGAGTTGCAGGAGCTCAAGAAGAAGTTGGAGGAGTTGCCGGCAAAGGGCTTCATCCGACCCAGTACTTCTCTTTAGGGTTCGCCTGTCCTGTTTGCGAAGAAGGAAGATGGCACCCTTCAGCTCTGTGTGGATTATCGGAAGCTGAAACAGTTGATGGTCAAGAACCGATATCGCTTTCCAAGGATCGATGACCTCTTTGACCAGCTTAGAGGAGCTTGTGTGTTCTCAAAGATCTATTTGAGGTTCGGTTATCATCAGTTGCACGTTAGACCATCAGATATACCTCTGACAGACTTTAGGAGCAAGTATGGTCTATACGAGTATACATTCATGTCATTCAGTCTCATGAATGCGCCATCAGTTTTCATGGCACTGATGAACTGAGTGTTCTATCTTTACTTGGACTCCTTCATTATGGTCTTCGTGGATGATATCTTGGTGTACTCTTTTACTCGACACGACCATGCTACCCATCTTGAGATCGTTCTGAGTACACTGAGAGAGAATCAACTTTATGCTAATCTCTTGAAGTTACACTTTTGGATGGATCCGATTCACTTCTTGGGTCACGTCATCTCAAAGGCTAGAGTATCTGTGGACCCAGAGAAAGTGAGAGCTGTCGTTTCCTGGGAGCATCCGAAAAACGTCTTTGAGGTACAGAGTTTCCTAGGGCTGGCTGGATACTAAAAAGACTTCATTCATGACTTCTCGCACCTAGAAACACCATTGAAAGGTCTGACCAAGAAGGGGGAAAAGTTTTTATGGTCAGATTCTTGTGAGTCCTTCTTTCAAAAGCTGAAGGAGAGGTTGACGTCAGCACCGATACTAGTCTTTCCAGAGCCAGACAAGAGATACACAGTTTATTGTTATGCTTCAGATATCGAGCTAGATGCTGTTCTTATGCAGGGAGATGTAGTCATTGCATACGGGTCTCGGCAGTTGAGTCCAGACGAGAAGAATAACTCTACGCACAATCTGGAGTTGGATACTTTTGTTCATGCCTTACGCTGTTGGAGACACTACCTTCTAGGAGAGAACTTTGTGGTTTTCACCAACCACAAGAGTCTCAAGTATATCTTTACTCAGCGTGATCTGAATCTGAGACAGCGTAGGAGGGTCGAGTATCTTCAGTCCTTTGACTTCGAGCTCACCTATACGTCGGGAAAGGGAAATGCAGTGGCAGATGCATTGAGAAGAAGAACTTAGATTCAGGCAGTTCAGGAGGCCAGCTGTGAGTGGAAGATTATGGCTCTATTCTCTGAGATGCACTTGGAGGTGTATGACATACATGGAAAAATGTTTCTTTCTTCTGTAGCTATTACCTCTACACTTCTTGATCGGGTACGGATGAGGCAGCTATTAGATTTGGAGGCCTTAGTCCTATGGGAGAGTGTGTCTGGAGGGGACCCTCTTCCTAGATGGACAGTGGGAAAGGATGATATCTTGCATTTCCAGGGATGAGTATGGGTTCCAGCAGACATACGTGAGAAGATGATACAGAATTTTCATTCCTTAGTTTGGGAAGTTCACCCTGGCGTCACAATGATTTATCAGGATCTTCATCACCAGTACTGGTGGGCAGGTATGAAGAGAGATTTTGCTGGTGTTTTCATGATATGTTCTACTTTTCAGTAGGTGAAAGCAGAGCATCAGCGAACAGCAGGTCTTTTACAGCAGTTGCCCATTCCGGAGTGGAAGTGGAACGATGTCACAATGGACTTCGTGACCGGGTTGCCACAATTTCCTTGGGGAAACAATGTTGTTTGGGTTGTCGTCGACAGACTCATGAAGGTCTCACACTTATTTTTGATCAAGGGGACCTTCAGTGTTGATGATCTGGGATGGTTGTACATCTATGATATCATACGTCTACATGGAGTTCTATACTCCATTGTTTCAGACAGGGATGCGCGCTTTACTTCTAGGTTCTGGTAGGGACTTCAGAAGGCTTTGGGTACACAGGTACTTTTGAGTACAACATACCATCCCCAGACTGATGGCCAGTCCGAGCGCACGATCTAGGTGCTTATGTATATGCTCTGAGATTTCATTCTAGACTTTGGCGGTTCTTGGGAGAAGCATATTCCTCTAGTGGAGTTCGCCTACAAAAAACAGTTTTCAGGCGATCATTCAGATGGCACCATACGAGGCTCTGTACGATAGGCCATGCTGATCACCCTTATGCAGGATGGAGGTAGGAGATGCATCTTTGCTGGGACCTCTTCTTGTTCAGGAGACCTCTGAGCAGTTATAATTGATTCGGAAGAGGATGGCTACAACACAGTCTCAATAGAAGTCTTATGCTGATCAGCAGAGATGACCTTTGGAGTTCGAGGTCGGGGATCAAGTTTTCCTACATGTCGCACCGAGGTTGGGAAACAAGAGGATTCAGAGACAGGTTAAGCATTCACCACGGTACGTCGTGCCGTTTGAGGTTTTTGAGAGAGTTGGGCCGGTTGCCTATCGGTTTCAGCTACCTCAGAGCTACTAGGCCATGCACGACGTCTTCCACGTCTCTCAGCTCCGACGTTACTTTTCAGACCTGTCTCATGTCTTTCAGCCCAAGGAGGTTGAGATCGAAGCGGATGCATCATTTGAGGAGAATCCTATAAAGATTGTCAATCGTAGTATGAAGGTTATCTATGGGCGGTATATTCCTCTAGTATGGGTGATATGGCAGCATGAGCGAGTACTAGATGAGACCTGGGAGAGGGAGGCCGATGTACGATTGCAGTGGCCGGAGCTGTTCGGGGTTTCTTCTTCTACGCCTCCCTAGGGAAATTTGGGGATGAATTTCTTTAAGGGGGGAAGTTTTTAAGAACCCAAATCTTCATTTTTCAGGTATGCCTTCCTTTTCCTAGTGTTTTTGAGAAAAATGGAGTTGCTGGAAATTTTTGAAGTACACGTCGTGTACTTTCTGTGTACACGCCGTGTACTCCTTTCCCCCTCGAAGCCGTGTGCTGGACATGTCCGAGCCACACACACGGTGTGTAGGGGTGATGTGGAGGATGATTTAAGGGGATTACGGAAAAACCTAGTATACTCCGTGTACTCTAAAAGTACACGCCATGTACTTTATTATTTTCATTAAATGGACCGGGGTCACGCCTGATCGCCATAAACGTCTTCTTATAGGTCCTGTTTGTCTGAGAGCGTCGGGAATCTGCGGATCTTCGACGAGCCACTGTTCCTCCATACGTTATCCTATTTGAGCACTATCGATTGCGTTGGAATCACATCGGTGAGTTCTCCCTTCTTCTTGAGCCTTGTTTTCAAATTCCTCATTCTAAAGATATCATGGGTTGAGCGTTTTTGGAGTTTTCTTAGATCTTAGACATTCTATGGAGAATCAGTTGTCGGGGTTCACCTATATTGATCTCCTAGGATCTTGGTAGGAGGTTTGTGCCTTACTGTTAAAATTCTTTGAGTTTTATGTGCAAATTCCACCAATACCCGTGAACATGGTATTTCATGATTACTTTTTTACCCCGGTTGTTTTCCTACCTTGCTTGTATGCTGGTGTAGAGGTAATTTGTTCATGTTAGAGGATAATTTGTTGTGATTGGATGTCTTTCCATGCTAGTTATGTTATTGACCTTTGGGTCATTGTTTCCTTGGTTATTACACCTGTTTCCATGTCTTGTGTCTATAGGACAAAGTGTTTTTGCTCAACATGATTTTTTACCTATAGACTGTTAGGCAAGTAGCTCTATAGGTGTACTTTGGTTAGCCAAGTAGCTCTATAGGTGTAATTTGGCCTTATAGCATTATTATGCACTAACTGGAACGAGAATGAGAGAACCTGGTGCTATAGACTATATGGGATAGACCGAGTGAGCTTCCCAAAGAGTCTTAGACATTATAGGCTACAGGAGGGTAGACCGAGAGAGCTTCCTCAGAGAGTCTTGGATATTAGAGTGTAGGGGATGGACCGAGTGAGCTCCTAGAGAGTCTTGGATTTTTTTATAGACTATAGGAGGGTAGACCGAGTGCGCTTCCTCAGAGAGTCTTACCTTGTTTGAATGCTCTTTAGGAACCTTCCCAGGCTAGAGGAGGAATTGACCGAGTGAGCTTCCTCAGAGAGTCTGTGGTATACCTGAGGCTATAGAAGGAATTGACCGAGATAGCTTCCTCAGAGAGTCTCTAGACCTTGGGGATAAGAGGGTTAGACCACGCGATCTTCCTCAGAGAGTTCCTGACTATCCTAGACTATAAGAAGAATGGACCAAGTGAGATTTTCCAAAGAGTCTTATAATTTCATATGACCAAGCCATAGGGGTTAGGTTGAGTGCACTGCCTAGAGGGTTGTGGTACTTCTGGGTTAGGACCAGAGGGGATGGCTGCGGGTATTTCCCAAAGGGTTTCTTGTTTGTGTTAGCTGATTTGATTCACTGATGTTGTTGTTTGTAGGTTGATTGATGTTGTGTATCATCCGGTTTACTGCCTGCTGCTTGCTATTGTTGTTTACTGCTTACTATAGTTTTACCTTCCATATACTCACTGACTGTTTGGCATATATCTTTGGGTGAATTCCTAATGGGATTTAGTCTCACACCCTGTTTGGGTCATTCTTTTGGGCCCAAACAGACTATGTTGTTGAAGGTACAGACAAGGGAAAGCGCCCTTTGACTTCTGGTACTTGATTGCTTGGAGTAGGAGAGCATGGGACCAAGCTTTGGCTTGCGATGCTGAGGAGCTGTTTTATTTTCTTTTGTACTTGTTTTGGAACTGTTTGTATTTCCAGCTTTATGTCCTGTTTGGATGCTTTCCTAGATATGTATCATGCATCATTTAATATATACATATGTGCTCCAATTGTTGATTTTTCTAGTCGTCCGCTGTTTATTATTGATTTGTTATTTACTGCTTCCACTGTTGCATGTTATTATTTTCCACTGTGTACTCTACCAATGAGGGCATAGTTTCCCCACTATCATACCCAAGGCCCTCGCTACTAGTCGGCAGCCTCTGGAATTTGGGGAAATGCACTTGAGGCCATGTGACCAACCGGGTACGGGGCGCCTCTGGGTGGCTTCCGGAACCGGGACATTAAACCTAATCACTCTTTGATAAACTAATTGAACACTTACAATCTGTATAAATTCACTACAGTTTAACTTGTTTTTTAAATAAGGGAATTTTAAGAGAAATATTTTTAACAGAAATTTTTAATTGGAACTCAATTCACCCCCTCTTGAGTATCCACTCCGACCAACATTTTGTATAATAGGATTGTTTTTGTTTTTCAAAATTTTCAAAACACTCTATTTTTCAACTGTGATTTTAGTTGTATCTTTAAAGATATTAAAATTCTGGTAATTCTAAATTTTATCTCTTTAAATATATTTTATAAAATCTAGTTATGTACAATAGACAAGAAGGTGTTGCTACCAACCGACCACCTTTCTTTAATGGTACAAACTATGCCCAGTGGAAGCTTAAATTGAAAAATCAATTGGAAAGTATGGGATTTGATATTTGGACTGCTATAGAGACTCAATATAAGATTCTAGAAACTGAAAGAACTACTTGGGATGAACCTAGTAAAACAGCTTACAATAATAACTGTAAAGCTATGAATGACCTATACTGTGCTTTAGGAGATGAAGAATTCAATCGCATTTCTACTTACAAAACTACTTATGAAATCTGGGACACTTTGGCTATTTCCCATGAGGGAACAACCAATGTTAAAGAAATGAGGATAAATACCTATACTATTAAATATGATAATTTTAAAATTAATCCTGATGATCCTATTTCTGACATTTATCTCAGGCTCAATGAGATTTTCAACACTATGAGCTCTCTTGGTAAGGCTGTTCCAACAAAGGAACAAATTATGAGAATATTAATATGTCTTCCACAAAGATGGAGAGGCACATCTTTCTCCATAAGAGAATCATGTGATATAAGTTCACTACCTGTTAAGGAGCTTATTGGTAAGCTTATGATGTATAATGAAGAACTCAAGGTGAATAAGAAAGAAGTTGATGAAACTAAAAGGAAGACAGTGGCTTTTAAGTCTACTGCCTCAAAGTGCAAGGATAAGGAGAAAGTTCACATACAAACTGAAAGCTCAACAAGTGAAAGTTCAGACTCTGATAGTGATGCTGAGATGGATCAAATAGCTATAAGATTTAAGAAATTTTATAAGAAGAATAAATTATTCATAAAATCAAAATACAAAGGTAAATATGAAAAAAAGGACATTGGAATAATTATTGGAAGAAATATGATAAGATTGATGAGGTTGTTTGATATGAATGTAAAAGAAAAGGTCACATTAAAGAACACTGCCAAAAATTGAAGTTCAAGAAGAAACATGACTACAAGGACAATAAGTATAAGAAAGAAATGAAAGAAACTTGGAGTGCTTCAGAAGACACTTAATGTGATTCGGATTCTGCTAAGGATGAAGATTCTCATAAAGCTAACATGTGTTTTATGACAAACACCTCTGAGGTAACACGGGACACTCCTGCTTTAAATTTATACTATTCTGGAGTTGATTTTGATTCTGAATCTGAAGATATGTCTAGTGAAGAATTATTTGAATACTGTAATATTCTAGAAGAGACCTGTAATGAACTTAAAGATAAGTAAAAAGCCTTAAATAAACATCATGCTTAATATAGTACTGTTAAATCTGCTCTTGATGTAGAAAAGGAAAAGAAAGCTCAATTACTTAAGGAAAATACTGAACTGAAAATGTCTAATGAGAAAATGAGAAAGGACTTAGAAATGTTCACAAATGGAAATTACACTCTTACACAAATTATAGGTAAACAAGTGGCACCAAAACTTACCACTAGAATAGGCTATCAACTTGGACATAGACAGTTTAGTAAAACTAGATTTATTCATAAATCTGGACCAAATTATTCTAGTTCTAGTTCTAGAAATTCATATTCCTCAACTAGACATTCACATTTTTATAGAACAAATAAAGTCTATCTTTAAATATCTATTGATTCTGTAAATTATTTGAGACCCATAAGACAAATTTGGGCACCTAAAGCTTTGATTGCTAACCTGTATGGACCCAAGAAAATATGGGTACCAAAATCATTTTCTGTTTAAACCTGTTTTGTAGGAGAACTGCTTAAAGAGTTCTCCCAAGAAGATATGGTACTTGGACAGTGGATGTTCAAGGCACATGTCTGGATATTATTCATGCTTTAAAATCTTAATAAAGGTTTATGGAGGCTATGTCACCTTTGGTGATAATTCTAAAGGAAAAATCATCATCCTAGGCTAGATTGGTAACATTAATTCAGTTTTAATTTCTATAGATTTATTTGTTGATGGACTTAAATATAATCTGATAATTATTTCTCAGTTATGTGATAATGGTTTCAATGTTAAGTTTGAAAATGATTCTTATAATGTTTTTAATTCCAAAAATGTTTTACTATTTTCAGCCTTGAGAAATGAAAATGTTTATGCTGTTGATTTGAATTATTTAGCCAAACAAAATGTTACCTATTTAAATGATTTTCATAAAGAATCCTAGATTTGGCACAGAATATTAGGACACTAAAACATTTATTCACTTAGAAAACTGACTAGGAATAACTTAGTTAAAGAACTACCTAAGCTTTAATTTCCATCAGACAAGGTTTCAAATCCCTGTCAAAAGGGAAAGCAACATAAATTTTCTTTCAAGTAAAAGAAAGAAGTTTCAACTTCTCAACCTCTCGAGTTGGTTCACATGGACTTGTTTGGAACTTCTATATTTTCTAGTTTAAATGGGAAGCACTATGTCTATGTCCATGTAGATTACTTTTCTAGATATACTTGGGTATACTTCTTATGTCAAAAAAGTGAAGTTTGTTCTTATTTTTTCAAATACCCCAAGTTTGTAGAAAACCTTAGTGGACTTAAGATTAAAACCCTAAGAAGTGATCATGGTCGTGAGTTTGAAAATCATGAGTTTGAATATTATTTATCACACAATGGATATAATCACAATTTCTCTGCCCTTAGGACACCTCAACGGAATGGTATAGTAGAAAGAAGAAATAGAACAATTCAAGAAATTATAAGAACCATGCTCAATGAGTATGACATACCTATTTATTTTTGGGCTTAAGCTGTAAATACAAATTGCTATATTATCAATAGAGTCTTAATTGGACCTGTTCTTAAGAAGACCCCTTATGAACTGTGGAACAATAGGAAACCTAAAGTTAGTTACTTTATATTGTTTGGTTTCAAGGTCTTTATTCTAAATACCAAGGATAATGTTGAGAAGTTTTCTTCTAAAAGTGATGAAGGAATTTTTCTTGGTTATTCTATAACTGGAAAAGCCTATAGAGTCTTTAATAAAAGAACCAAATGTCTTGAAGAATCTGTTCGCATCAAGTTTGATGAAACTGATCCACTTGAACCTAAGTCTTCTCTTTAAAATCTTGAAAAAGATTTGAGTGTTCTGGACCTTAATAATAAAAATAAAGAACCTGCTGTAAAAACAACCAGTTCTGGACATATTCCAGAATCTGCTTCTGTTGAACCCGAACCTATAGATGAAACTGAAATTTCTAGTCCTACCTTTACTAGATCAACTAGGATTATAATTAATCATCCTTTGGATGCTGTTTTTGGTAATCTAGATAGAGGGACATAGACTAGAGATTCTCTAAGAAACCAGGTTGATCATTAAGCATTTATTTCACAGCTAGAACCTAAAAATTTCAATGATGCAATTAATGATGAATTTTGGGTAATGGCTATGCAAGAAGAGTTAAATCAATTTGAAAGAAACAAAGTCTTGGAATTAGTAGAAAGACCCAAGGACACTTTGACAATAGGCACTAAATGGGTTTTTAGAAACAAAGTTGATAAATCTGGAAACATAGTTAGAAAAAAAGCTAGGCTAGTTTCACAAGGATATAGTCAAGAGAAAGGTATAGACTATGAGGAAAACTTTTCCCCTGTAGCTATATTAGAAGCTATTAGGATCTTACTTGCCTATGCTACTCATCTGAATTATAAGTTATATCAAATGGATGTCAAAAGTGCTTTTCTAAATGGTTTTATAATTGAATATGTTTTTGTTGAACAACCACCAAGATTTACTAATCCTCATTTTCCAAATAGAGTTTTCAAACTATCTAATTCTTTATATGGTTTTAAGCAAGCTCCAAGAGCTTGGTATGATAGACTTAGTATTTTTTTTATTTCAAAAAGTTTTTCTAAAGGGATTTCTGATCCAACTTTTTTTATTAAAATAATTTCTAAAGATGTTTTGATAGTACAAATCTATGTTGATAACATTATTTTGGGATCTTCTAAACATTTTTTGTACTGATTTTTCAAAGAGTATGAAAAATGAATTTCAAATGAGTTTAATGGGAGAACTCAAATATTTTCTTGGATTTCACGTTTTTCAAGATGAAAATGGTATTATTTTGAATCAAAGTAAATATACAAAGGATATTTTAAAACATTTTGGTTTGGATTGTATTAAGAAAAATGATACTCCTATGAAAACTATCAGTAAATTGGATGCAGATGAAACTGGGAAACCAGTGGATCAAACCAATTAAAGAGGTATGATTGGAAGCTTACTTTACCTTACTGCTAGTCGAACAAATATTATGTTTAGTGTGTGTATGTGTGCAATATTTTATGATAATCCAAAATAATCTCATTTACTTGCTATTAAAAGAACTTTTAAGTATCTTAAACACACTGTAAATTTAGGTTTATTTTACCCAAAAGGACAATCTTTTGAGCTAATGAGTTATTCAGATGCTGAATTTTTTGGTTACAAGTTTTATAGAAAAAACACATATGGAACATGTCATTTATTGGGAAGATCCTTAGTATCTTGGTGTAGTAAAAAGCAGAATTCTATAGCTTTGTCCACTGCCGAAGCAGAGTATATAGCTACTGGTAGTTGTTGTGCACAAATTTTGTGGATGAAACACCCTCTTATGGACTATGGATATGATTTTAATATTGTTTCAATCAACTCTGATAACCCTAGTGCAATAAAAAATTCAAAGAACCCTGTATCTCACTCCAGGACCAAACACATTGATGCAATGCACCACTTTTTGAGAGATCATTACCAAAAAGGTGATATTACTCTTGAATTTATTTGTACTGAACATCAATTAGCTGACATTTTCACCAAACCATTATGTTTGGATAGGTTAAGCTACATTAGAAATGATTTAGGAATGATTAACCTTGATCGGTAGGTACCTCACCAATGCGAGTTCCTCACCGATGCGAGTACCTCACCGATGCGAGTACCTCACCGATGTGAGTACCTCACCGGTGCGAGGACCTCACTGATGCTAGGACCTCATCGATGCGAGAACCTCACTGATGTGAGCACCTCACCGATGTGAGTACCTCACCGATGAGAGTACCTCACCGATGTGAAAACCTCACCGATGTAAAAACCTCACCGATGTAAAACCTCACTGATGGACCTCACTGAGAGGAATTTTCACCGATAAACCCTACCGATGAATACGAGATATTTTAATCTTCTTTCTACTTCCAGAATCTGTATCATCTATTTTTTATTTTATTTTATGATTCCTAAATGATAAAACAACGTCCTAGTTACTTCTCAATCCACTGAGCCTCAAACCCTTTTCACTCAAATATTAGCTCCTAAATCTCTCAAAAACCCTAAATCCATCGAACCAGAGATGGAAAAAACCAAACTTCCCACCATCAGAGATGACTTGGATGAGCCAAATGCAAATATGCAGAAGTATAATCCAAAAGAGAGTGGTAGTATTGGTAGAACAAGTTCAGGGAGGCGACCAGTGAATCCTCATTTTCAAAATAGAGTTGTTGTGATTGAAAAAGAGCTATGTGTGGAATGGTTATTGGATAGAAAATCATTAGTTCTCGTGGTGCTAGAAGATCAAAAGTGGGTAGATTGATTTTTGAACAATAATGACCCCTACTATCCGAAGCTAGTGAAACAATTTTATGAGTTTGTGAGCTTTGAGAAGTCTAGAGATGAGAACCGAGTGATTTCTTTTGTGAATGGAACATAGATATCTTTTTCATATGATTAGTGGGATGAATGCCTGAAGGTTCCACACAAAGGTGTTTCTGGATATGTCTCGAAAGCAATACAACCTACAAGTGATATATTCTATTATGAAACTTACCTAGAGGAGCTCACGGGTAGTGGAAATCAAAGACAAGTGGTGGTCGCTGAAATGGATGGAGAGAATAGATTGTTGTTCAAATTTGTTCAGAATGTCTTGATACCAAGGAGAGGGGACTTTGCGAATTTAATATATCAGGATATCTATCTTCTGCATCTCTTGAGACATTGTGTGAAAGTGAACCTGTGCAGATTGCTAATGTTTCAAATGGAGGACATGACCAAGCCAAAATCAAAGACTAATGCCTTATTATTTTACAAGTTGATCTCAGTGATGATCAAAGTGAAAGGGGTAGCTGAGTCTCAGGATGATACAGTGGTAGTAAAGAATAATTTTTGTATCACAAGTACAGTTTGAAAATATATGAAGATAAACTACAACCCATGGAGAGGAGAGTGGGTTAATGATGAAAAGAAGGATTATGATAAATTCAGTCCTGTGGATCATCCTTTAAGGCCTAAGGATGTGAGTGATCTATGTCTAGGACTTGATGAAGAAGAACCCAAGTACAATGACGAGACTGATGAAGAGGAGACCTCTATGGCTGATGGAAGAGATCCAGATTTTCCCCCAAGAGCTGTTGTTGAAATTGTATCATCTAGAAATGAGACTTTAGTAGAAGAAGAAACTCCTGCAAATGAGGAAGACCAGCCAGTCCTTGAGAATGAATAAGAAAGAGAAAATGAATCTGAAGCCTCTGATTCTGTTTTCTTAAGTCTGATTCCATTGATTAGAAGCCCAGTTGTTCCTATTAAAGAAGTTGTGGGTGAGATGAAAGGACCTGTGACTAATCTAGAGGAGCCTCTTGCTGTTGTAGCTATTGCAGAGATGAAGTTGATATTAGAATATTCTTCTAAGGAAGAAATACCTGCTAAGAATGCTCTTACTGTACAAGAGAATGAACCATTTGAGGGGGAGCATCAAACCAGATTTGGCAGTGTTTCAATGGCTGTTGAAATTGAGGATTGGGAAGAAGACCCAGGTTCTGTGGTTTTTGGATTGGACTATCCCGATTCTGATAATGAGGCATCCCTCAATAGACCAAAAATCAATTATGTTCTTCAGAATGAGTTGTCACCTAAAGACGTGGTCAGAATGCATGATCTTGATAAGCTCAAGTCTGATCTCAAAATCTGTTTTGTGGAAGAAATAAGGAAAATGGAAGCCTCACTGGTGTCATCTATTCAATCGATTATGAATGACTCAGTGGCCAGTATAGCATCTGAAGGAGCACCTGTTGTGATTGCTCCTGCTAATATGATCACCAGGGCTGATCATGAACCCTTAAAGAATGAGCTGCAAGAGTCTTTTAGTGCCTCTGTTTCCGAGTTAAAGCACTGATTTTTTGAATATATGAGCAATTTGGAAAAGTCTTTTGAACTCTCTCTCAGCGGTAATATCTCTACCTTTGTGGCAGAGATAGTGGATGAAGTTACAGCTTTCCAGAATTAGCTTTCTAGCCTAGAAGAGGATGTTGAAGCTCTAAAGAAATCTGTTATCTCTTTAGAATCTTATATGAGTTATAAATCCCAAGAAGCTAAAGATTTATCTTATTTCAAAGGTGTTGTGAGCCAAATGGTATCAGTGTTTGAAGGATTTAAAACCTCCATGAAAGACCATGTCAGCACCCAGGATTCCCAAGTGAAAAATCTTATCAGTGGGTTGACCAAAAACTTCAAGGAAATAGTAACATTCTCTGTTGGTTCTCTTGCCTCCATACCTTTAGTAGATTTAGATCATATTAGAGCTGTGATGAAGGAGGATCTTGGTTTAGCATCAACCAGTGGATCTGTGGACTCATCCGACCTGAGTAAAGTTGTGATTTCTACTAGAGATTCCACTCGAGAAATAATGAAGATAGTTCAAGACTATATGAGAGAATCTTCTGCCTCTTACAAAGAAGTGAAAGAAAAGGTAGACTACTATTTTCAAAGGGTTTATACCAAAAATCAACTCAACAATCACTTCAAACTTCTATTAGAAGACCTGAAGTTATCTCCTGTTAATCAATCCTTCAGGGAGAAAGTCAGCAAGCTAAGAGAACTGACTCTAGCCTTAGACAAAATCATAGAGAACAAGGATGATTTCATATCTAATATAAAGAGATGATGAGGAATAATTATGGATTTAAGAAATCTCTTGTTGTTTTTCTTGCATGTCGATTCTAGGCTAGTGATTATACATCCAGCTTTACCTGCCTCTGCCTCTACTGCTTCTCCTATTCAGATGACTCCGGCCCAAGCCATATGAAGCCTTACCCCTATGATCACTCAAAGAACTACTCAGTACATGCCATGAATAGTTTCAGTGGCTCAGCCTCCTATGATCATTTTTGGAATTCCTAAGCCTTCACCTGCATCCACACAGTCTGAACCCTCTTCTGATTCAAAGGTAAAATCTCACATCGAGGACGTGGATTGACTTGGTGGCTACGATATTTGATAGGAATCCCTTGTATTTTCTTTCCATGTACCTTTTTGAAACTTGTAATACAATTGGCTTTCTTTTCTTTTTCATTTTATTCCTTTTCTCTTTGTTGTATCCCAATTTTTTATTATCACAAAGGGGGAGAAATATTATAATAGGGAAACATATATGGGCATACTAACTTTTATGCGAAAGGGGGAGAAATATTATCTAAGGAAGAGCTACTATGATTTACACCAGTGATACCATTGAATTTAATTCTACCTCTGATACATTATGTTCTATAATATACTATTTTCTCTGATACAATTGAATTTTAATGATATATCTTCTGATACAATTACTCATTATTTTAAAACTATAATATCATAAGTTGTGATTATCAAAAAAGGGGGAGATTATTGACCTCACCTGTTTTGATAATCCCAATTATGATTTCACATACTTTGATAATCCCAATTAATGTTTATCTATATATTAATTCTTTCAATCTATGATATTCTATTATCTAGATGATAATAATATTAAAATAGTCCTTGAAATATGTTAATAATTGTTTATCTATGTTTATATGAGTTTTGAATTTATTCTAACTCAATCGGATGTGTTCTACATAAAACACGTGTTAAGTCACTGATATGCCTATAGCTACCTATAGACTTAGTCTACCGATATACTTAGTCTACTGATAGACATAGTCACTGATAGGAAGAGGTCACCGATACGCAGAGCTACCGATATGTATAAGTCCACCTATAAGCACATGTCTCTGATAGATTAAGTCCACTGATACAGACAGCTACCGACAAAAACTGAGAAACCGATAGAACAAGTCTACCATGTTACCGATAGAGTAAGTCTACAAATATAAGCAAGTCTACCGATATGAAGCTACCTATACAAAATGATCTCCCAATAGAAGCAAAGTCTACCGATATATGAAGTCACCGGTATATAAAGCTACCGATACAAGATCAAAAAACTATTGATACCAAAAGCTACCGATACAAGTTCAAACAACTACCAATACAAGAAGCAATTGGTACATGATCAATGAGATACCGATGGAAGGTCACTACTACATAATGTCAACAGCTACCTACAGAATGCTACTGATGAATGACTGACCAGTCAAACTCTATACTCTCAATATTATTTATTTATTAAAGCAATGGTTATATTTGATGATTTTAATGCAATTAATGTTATTTAATGATAGTTGTTGGCATGTCAGGGAACCATACCTAGTACCCATGAAAAAGGTAATCATTCTTTTTACCAGAGTTGAAAGCTATAAAAGGAAGGACAATGACTGTGGAGAATGTAGAGAATCAATGAACTAAGAAGTCACATGAATGGAGTAAAAGGAAAGGGCTGAACAACATTGAAACGTGGTTCATTCACACAAAAGGAAAAAGCTACATTCATACTGGAAGAGCACTAGACATACACGAATCCACTCATTCTAGAGGAGAACACAATTAGCATCTTCAGTGAAGAACCACAACGAAAACATCATGCACTCAAGCCGATAAGATGAACCTGAAAACCAAGGAAGAAAACGACACTCTGTTTTTCAGACAAAAACCAGAGAAGGACTCAAAAGCATTTTTGATAAATCAAAAGAGTCCAAAGCTGCACTTCACATCACCAGAGCATTCTAAACTCTTATCCATTCTTTTAGTGATTCTATTATTTACATTTAGAGCAGTGTGTATACTCTGTATATTTCTTACACACACTGTCTCCTATGCTAAGCTGGAGGATTTCTAAATCCTCATTCAAACTCTATAACTCCCTTGAATCCCACTGTGGATAGTGGTAGAGGTCAAGTAAGACCTGGACAACCTGTGAGCTGTTGTTTGTTTTCCCACATATAACTATGGTAGAGGTCTTTGTACCTGGAAATTGTTTTCACTATTGTTTACCCCGATCCAGGGTGTGGATAAATTTATATTAATTGTTTGAGAGGACCAAGTCTCATCTTGAGACTGAACCTCTTGGTTACATCTGTTGTTCTTTTTAGTTTAAGACAAAATTATACTATATATTTTATATTCCTCTTCTAATTACATTGAAATAAAATTTGTTTTAATGTTACTTTGATAGTTAAACGAGCAAGTGTTTATACTTATTGTGAACCAGTAAGTTAGTTTCAAAAGTTAATTTAATCTTCTGATTAAATTAACTGAGACCTAATAACTCATTGAGAAACTAATTGAACACTTAAAATCTGTATAAATTCACTACAGTTTAACTTGTTTTTTAAATAGGGGGATTTTAAGAGAAATATTTTTAACAGAAATTTGTAATTGGAACTCAATTCACCCCCACTTGAGTAACCACTCCAACCAAAATTTTTTATTATAAATATACCAGATAACTATATTATTATATCTCAAAACATATGTTATCTGGTTATGACATTATATTACCCATTTATTAATAACTCCAAGTTAATATTATGTTTTGGGTAATATTTGTTTTGTTTTTCGAATTTTTTTGGGATTTTTATTCTTAATACTCATAATTAGATCATGATTTACTTATTTATAAAATGTAATGAAAAATATAAATATAATATATATTCATTATATTTGTGTTTATAATAATATATAAAATATATAAATATGAAATGGAATACACAGTTCGTAGATATGGTAGACATATGTATGAAATTACGTTGTTTCTGTTTCATTGTTCCATTGAAAGAAATAATGTAAATGACACACCTATATATATATATAAATAATATCATTAAATTATAATTATTATTTCATATATATCATATAATTTTACTAAACCCATCCTTAATACATTCCATGTAGACTACGAATGAATCACATCCTTTTGAGAAGGCGTTAGTCCACACGCTCACAAATGAAGTTATCATATTTTAAAATGGTAATCATGATGGTATGTTTTATATAATTATTCCAAAAGAATAAATAAATAATATATATCATATATATCATATATATCATATAAAAATATATTTTCCATCATAATTCCCAACCATGAGTGGTGGTAATGGAAAAATGATCAACATCATTTCGTGAGGTGGTAGTTCGTCTTACACAAGAATGATAAGTCCATTACCAATTAGATAGAAGTGTGTGTAACTACTGGTAGAAACCTTAGAATAAAAATATATTAGTATATTGAGGATACTGGTGTTGTTATATAAGAATTATATAAATATAATTAAAGGGGTGAATAAATAAATGAAACAAAATATGATCGTTGAAGAATGATACTTCATTTTCAGGTAACACCATTATTTTATACAAAATGACTTCATTGATGGTATTTTTCCCAAGGTTAAAATTCCAAGTTTAGGGTAGGTTTTTGGGAGATTATATAGATAGAGTTTGGGTGAGACAAAGGTATTTAGAGGTCTGAATAAATGGGTGGGGTGAGTTCCTTTTTATAGTTTAGGAGGAGTATCATTCTTGTAATTTTTTTAAAAGGGATTTAAACCAACGTTTTTTCAATTACTTATGGTTACAATAATAAAACAATTCATCCAAGTTCATATTGGGTTGAAATATTCCCATAAAATGTCTTTAGAACAAGTTTATATGCCATTTTTGTAACACCCCAGGTAAATAATGAATATGAAATTTTTATATTTATCCATATTTTTGAATAAAATATTAATATTACTTTAAAGGGGATGCTATGCTCGATGGCGTACGCAATATGAAACAACGAGTTTCTTGGGAATCTTACGTTGCACTCTAATAATAAAATAATAATATGTTAAATAGTAGTCGACGCCTAGCTGTTGTAATGGTGGGAATGAACAGAACTAACTAAAAAATGATTATATATGTTTGTCAAATATTTTTACTTTTTACAATAAATGTTAGATGATTAAAAATGTGAATGAATCCAATTTTAAGCGTAAACATTCTAATATTCTTTAAAAGGTCGATTAACCGCATTTTGATGGAGAACCTCTTTTAAATACACTTTTTGAAAACTGTATGTGTTATATTTGACAAAATAAAATTCTTCTTTAGAATCTGGAAATCAAAATTTACTTTGTGTAAATTTTTTGTATTTTTCCGAAAAAGTTCAATTTTTAATGAATAGTGAAAAATATTGTATTTTAATTCAAAACCTCTTTTTATTATAATTTATTTATATTATTAGATTATCTTTTGAATTGGTTTTAATGTGAAATTAGAATATATTTTTATCATTTAATCCAATAGTGTTTGTTGGAATTAATTTCACTTTGAAATTAGACTTAAACTAGTGTCAATCTTTTGATACATTTTGTTTCATAAAAACATGCTATTTGTTTTGACAGTGGGAATTAATTATTAAATTAATTAATGCAACCTATATGTTTTTAATTTTTTAAAATAAACATCATTTTTGAATTCAGAATATCAAATATATCTTAGGGTGAATTTTTGGTAATTTTCTGAAAAACTTCAATTTTTGATGAATAGTGAAACCACTAAGTGGTACTTATAAAAACTGATTTTCCGTTTAAATGAAATTTTGCAATCTTTTTGTTTTGAATTTAAAAAATCCTACATACATGGTTGTCATTAAGAAGTAAAATGTGGTTCAATGGTATTAAAATAATTTTTTTGGTGAATAGTAACTTATTAAGTTTTTAATCGCGATTAGAGGTAATTAGTGTAGTTTAAGGTAAGAATAATGTTTTAATAAAATGAAATGACCTAGAAAAATGTCATACCCTCATTGGATGTGTCATGGACGACCAAGAAAATCCATGGGTCAACTTGGGGACCCTATGGAGCCACTTTGGTTGGAAAATGACATAAATACCTTTTTATTTAATGTTAAAGTAAAAAATGAGACAAACATGAAATGTTTTACTAAAACAATTTTTACATGGGGTTATACAAGTCAGAATTTTGACTATAAATATTCATTGGAAAGCTAAATATATTTCCTACATCATAGTAATTTTTTTTTATAATTTTTAGATATTAAATAAATTAAATTATTTATGACATCATGATGATGCAGCGATGACCTCATTATTTAACGATTTAAATAAAATGGAAAGATAATGTAACATCTAAGACCTAAACATGTACAAAACCTATTTTATGGGGGAATTAAAACCCTTATCACCTTATCCTAGAAACAAATCAATGTGGGACCAATAAAATCCGAAACTCATTCTATGATAGAGTGACATTTCTTTACTTTCCAAGAGTGCCCCTCCTCTCCTCTTATAAAAGGCCCCCACCTCTACCTCCTTACCTACACTTACAAAGCCTTTGGCTCGGCCAAAACCTGACCATTTTGTCTCTAAACATCCCTCTCTAACTCCTTGAAGCCTCAATTTGGGCAGAAGTCTTCCCAAGGAAGCCTTTGAGCTCAAACCAAAGGGAGTTACCCGATTTTAAGGTAATGTCTTCACTTGTGTCCTTTTGTTTTATTTTGATTCTCCAACCCCCTAAACTCTTCTTATTCATTTATTTTGTAACAAATACAGTATCTTCAATATACTAGGATGTTTTTATAAGAAGGATTCAAGGTACACTTACACACACCTTCATCTAATGGTTAAAGAACATACTGTTTCTGTGGTTGGTGATTTTCTGCCTAACGAAACCATGATTGTTCAATATTATTTTAACACCTTTAAAGGTGGCCATTATGATGTCACTGTATTTTATATATGATATATATGGAATTTATGTTTACTATATACTTCTGTATTTTATATTTAAACCATACCATTATTCTTTTCATGTTGTGTAAATGCGATAATTTCATATGAGGAAGTGTGGACAACCGCCCCCTCAAGTGATGTGACTCGTACATGCAATACATGGAACGTATAAAGAATGAAACTAATGAACATATTTGAACTATATAACATATATAATATACTGTAATTATAATATATATATATATATATATATCATTTATTTTTAATTCCGTTAATATGACAAAGAAAAAAATGAAAGTAGCGTTCATGCGTACGTACGGCCTACCGTCTCCATGAACGGTGCTTTTCGTTTTTTTATCTCCAAATGATATGGAATAGTATAAAATTAATATTTACTGGTAATATATGATATTTTAATTATTAATACTATTCTGGAAATTATTTACTTATAACTACATGGACAATCATTTTTCAAACAAGTTCATTTTTGACTCATGTACCAAACATCGGCAAAAACGTCTGATATGAACTAACATTATTAAACAATTATTATAACATTATAATATGTGATATGAACTGAATAATAATATTTAAAGGAGGTCCTTAGGCAATTATAAATTGACCAAAGTTTATTATTCAGGAATATAAAGAAATGAACAAGACAAGTTGGACTTGAGGTAAGGGATCCTACTCCTCTCTTTCTTTTTAAGTACACTCTTTTATGTCATTCCTTTTAAGCTCATCTTTCTTGTTATTGGGATTTTATTTTATATTACTCTTACTGTAATTTTTTATGTTCATATGATGAAAGACCCTATTCTCTCTCATCAATCCATTTTCAAAGTTTTGAGTGGTGCCGTTAGGCTGCCGAATTTTCGTAAGAGATCTAACCTCTCTCTTTCTCTTTAAGTAATCTCCTTTATTTCACTTCTTTTAAGATCCTCTTTGTTATGATGGGGGATGTTATTTTATATTCCTATTTCTATAAATTTTATTTTAATATCATGAGAGACCCTATTTTATCTCATCAATCCATTTTGGGAAGTTTTAAGTGGCGTCGTTAGGCTGCCGAGTTTTCGTAAGGGATTTTTTCATCTCACTATTATTCCCGTGAGATTTATTCTAAATTTGCCACAATTTACTTTGAGTGGTGTATGTACTGCCTATTATTTTACTCATTGTGGAATATACTTTCATTTATGAGTATTTACATCAATGTTGTATTGTCCTTCTTTCACGGGGCGTATGTTTCGAAAGATACCCATGTCGGTAAGGGAACCTTTCAACCTCCTATTTTTAAAAGACTTCTTTTGTTATGTATTTTAATTTACATACAATTATGTTCATGTGATGAGATACCCTTTTTATCTCTCATTAACTTATTTTCTGAATTTTGTAGTGATGTCGTTAGGCTGTCAAATTTTTGCAAGGTAACTTCTTAACCCAAATTTGATTCTTTGGGATAAACTTGTATTCCATGAATATGTTGTTCTATGAATATGTGTGAATAACCTCTGATTGTTTTACACTTAATATCCACTTATATTTCATGTATTCATTTGTCACACATAATTATGTAATTGATTTATCCTTAATCCAAGGATTCCATCTTTTTATGGGACTTCGTCTCAATCTCCTTTCATTGAGGCATATTTTGTTTTATACACAACCTTCTTTTATACAGTGTATAAACCCCTTTGACTTTTACGTTTATTCAAAAGGGAATCATTTTTATATGAAGCGTTTACTAAACGACAAAAGGGAATGTTTTTGTCATACATATGCGGCGACAATGACTTCTCCGACGCCGTGACCATTATTTGAGTTTCGGCTTCCACTACAAGCCATACCTTTTTTTAAAAGAAAAATAAATACCATGTTTTACTTTTCTTTTGTTTTGGTATTGAAAATGGTTTTCATAATGTTTTTATATCAATGAGTTGTATTTATATCTTGTGATTGAAAGGTGGAAATGTTATGTTACCTTTATGCATGTTTTATGTGATACGATTAGGTTATGGTTCTTGGGAATTATTATGAAGATGGGTGGTTCCGTGATAAACTAAGGGCGGGTGAGCCCGATATAGCTCTCCAATGTATTGGGTAACATGAAGGGGTTACACGTTAAGGTTTCTCCGAAGAGTTTTAGGGAATATACTGTGATGGGTATGCAAAACGTAACCAAGAGGGTTACTCGCTACTTAATAATGTTATGAATGCCTCAAGTTACCATTATGTCTTATGATTTCTATGTTTTATTCATGATTTTATGAGGTATGTTAAAGTGCTTATGTTTTATGAGTAAAGTATGATTTCATTGATTCTTATGTATACATGTACTCATGTTTCCTTTCCATATTTTTATATCCCTTACTGAGCTTTTTATGCTCATCCCAAGTTTTTTTGAAATGTTTTTCACAGGTCAAGGGAAGGGTACATGATATGATGATAGTGTCAAGGAAGTTTCAAGAAAGAATCCGTGTTTTATTTTAAATATGTTTCCGTTGATGGAAAAAATGAATACTATCTTTTATGTAACCACTTTGTTTAAATGTGGAATGTAATGCAAGTTTTATGATCTAATTCTCTAAAACTCTAAACCTGAAAAGATCCTCAATGTGTAATCTTGTAATAACTCAAGATTAAGTAAGGTTTAAGGCTGGGGCCATATACTTGGTATGAAAGGTCGGTTTAGACAACTTTGGTGATTATGAGTTTTTGTTAGACACATGATTAATCCCTATATCTATTATTTCAGTTAAATCCTTGTTTTATAACATTTTTCAGGTCATGTAAAGTTGGTTACGAATGGAAGAAGAAGGATCTCAAACGACATTCCAATCTCTTCCTGATGACATGCTTGCAATAATTATTGCTAAGTCATGTTCGGATGATTGTGAAACTTTTTCTAGCATACAAATCACTTGCAAGTAGTTGTTTGAGATATCAAACACCTCCACTATACCTCATTATCATCGTGGATCATGGGTTGTTTTTAGACAAATACTATTTTCACAATATTCTCATATTTTCAAGAAAGGTAAATATTATCAAGGTATTTTCAAATATTTTACCTTATCACAAGAATTTGAAGCATATTATGATTTTAAAAATGGTGCTGAGGAAGGAGACCCTTGTGCAACCTATTTATATTTTCTTTTAAAATAAAGTCTCTCAGAACATAATTATGGTATTTTAAAAGGACCAATAATATAAAGTTTCAACTCAAACTCTGTCTGACTATTTTATAGAAATCATGTTTTATCAGATGTTTTGAAATTATATGTCATACATGATTATTTTCCAAAACTGTTTTTCTGTGAACACCCATATGACCCATGTTGTTCAAGGTGTATTTGGATAGAGGAAGCAAATGATTTTGAAGGATCTCTAAATCATTGTTGTAATTCATGGGACTTCTACCTACGTGAGCAAGATGATGATGAAACCGAGTGGATTCCATGATCAAGGTATGATGTTATTCATTTTGGGAATCATTGTATTTTATCTTATGGTGGTGAAATAAGACTTCAAGACTTAAGATGTTGAGATCCCAACAAATTTGGATGAAAATGAGAGGTATAAGGAAACTATTGAGGTTAAAACATGTTAGGGTTATTTTTGGAGTTTTATAAAAAGGACAACACACAGACCGTGTGAGAACCCGTCACGTCGGACAAAGCTGCGGGAATCGAACCCACAACCAAAGTGCGACTGGTATTCATCGCCTACCACTGGACTACGTGAAGTCCCTGGTTAGTTTGATTGATTCTTTTTAGTTAGATGATTTTATGAATTAATATTAAGTTTATTTTGGGTTATCTATTGAAATTTATTAACCTATCATGGAGGATATGAGATTAGGTTAATTACATTTCAATACGAGACATTAAGAGCAACTGATGTTGTTTGGAGATAAATGTTACGATTTAACTTGGAAGACTATGTGACTAAATCTTTCAAATATTTGGGTTTCAATATTAGTTTAGTTTACTTTCAAGAATTTTATGGACAAATTGTTTATCGAATGGTCCTTGTTGAACTTTGGGGTTTGTTGGACAAATTTTGGAGATTAAGAATAGATTTTCTTTTTATAAAGGGTTATCCTTTTTTGGATTATCTGATCTTGTACTAACCTTTTTGGTTTTGGTTAAAGTCTAAAGACATGGGAAGTATATAGTTCTCTTTTGAGGATTAGGTGATTCTCTAGAAGTTGATTATAGTACTCTTAATGTGAACAAGTCTTCCTAAATACTCGTCTTTTGAAGAACATATGAGTTTGTGTAAGGAATATAATAAAAGTTGAAAGTCAACATGATAAGTGATTATGTTTCCTTATGAATAAATTTCTCAATAAAAAGTAACTTAAAACAAAAATGTTGTCTATTAACTTTTCCTACTGGGGAATCGAATACCGTTTAACCCATCACAAGTTTGTGATTTTCTTATGGTCAAATTTATCCTAAACATGTTTTCTATCACTCTCAATCAGAACATGACCCTATGTTTTCTCCTCCATGTCCATGTTTTCCTACATGGAATCCTAGTATGGGTTAACTCGGGTGACCTCTGTACTTATCTTTCTTTATTTTAAAGTGATTGTTTTACCGACTCTTGTTCTGATGTGGGACTTTCAAGGATGTTTCCAAGCTCAATTTTAAAATTGCTAGGATGCAATTCCCAAAAGAGGGGAAGGATGTAACACCCCGGGTAAATAAAGAATATGAAATTTTTATATTTATCCATATTTTTGAATAAAATATTAATATTACTTTAAATGGGATTCTATGCTCGATGGCGTACCCAATACACAACAACGAGTTTCCTGGGAATCTTACGTTGCAATCTAATAATAAAATAATAATATTTTAAATAGTAGTTAACGCCTAGCCATTGTAATGGTGGGAATGAAAATAACTAACTACAAAATGATTATATATGTTTGTCAAATATTTTTACTTTATACAATAAATTTTAGAGGATTAAAAATGCGAATGAATCCAATTTTAAGCGTAAAAATCCTAATATTCTTTAAAAGGTCGATTAACCGCCTTTTGATGAAGAATCTATTTTAAATCCACTTTTTTAAAATTTTATGTGTTATATTTGACAAAATAAAATTCTTCTTTAGAATCGGGACATCAAAATTTACTTTGTGTAAATTTTTTGTATTTTTCCGAAAAAGATCAATTTTTAATGAATAATGAAAAATGTTGTATTTTAATTCAAAAACTCTTTTTATTCTAATTTATTTATATGATTAGATTATCTTTTGAATTGGTTTTAAAGTGAAATTAGAATATATTTTTACCATTTAATCCAATAGTGGTCGTTGGAATTAATTTCACTTTGAAATCAGACTTAAACTAGTGTCAATCTTTTGATACATTTTGTTTCATAAAAACACGCTATTTGTTTTGACAGTGGGAATTAATTATTAAATTAATTAATTCAACCTATATGTTTTTTAATTTTGTAAAATAAACATCATTTTTGAATTCGGAATATCAAATATATCTTAGGGTGAATTTTTGGTAATTTTCTGAAAAACTTCAATTTTTGATGAATAGTGAAACCACTAAGTGGTACTTATAAAAACTGATTTTCCGTTTAACTGAAATTTTGCAATATTTGTGTTTTTAATTTCAAAAATATGACATACATGGTTGTCATTAAGAAGTAAAATGTGGTTCAATGGGATTAAAATAATTTTTTGGTGAATAGTAACTTATTATGTTTTTAATCGCGATTAGAGGTAATTAGTGTAGTTTAAGGTAAGAATAATATTTTAATAAAATGAAATGACCTAGACACATGTCCTACACTCATTTTATGTGTCATGTACGAGCAATAAAATCCATGGGTCAACTTGGGGACCCCATGGAGCCACTTTGGTTGGAAAATGACATAAATACCTTTTTATTTAATGTTAAAGTAAAAATGAGACAAACATGAAATGTTTTACTAAAACAATTTTTACGTGGGGTTATACAAGTCATAATTTTGACTATAAATATTCATTGGAAAGATAAAAAGAATTTCCACTTCATAGTATTTTTTTTATAATTTTTATACATTAAATAAATTAAATTATTTATGACATCATGATGATGCAGCGATGACCTCATTATTTAACGATTTAAATAAAATGGAATGATAATGTAAAATCTAAGACCTAAACGTTTAAAAAACCTATTGTATGGGTTGATTTAGAACCCTTATCACCTTATACTCTAAACACATCAATTTGGGACCATTAAAATCCGAAACGCATTCTAAAATAAAGTAACATTTCTTTACTTTCCAAGAGTGCCCCTCCTCTCCTCTTATAAAAGGCCCCCCAACTCTACCTCCTTACCAACACTTCCAAAGCCTTTGGATCAGACAACCCCTGCCCATTTATTCTCTCAACATCCCTATATAACTCCTTGAAGCCTCCCTTTGGGCAGAAGTCTTCCCAATTAAGCCTTTGAGCTCAAACCAAAGGGAGTTACCCGATTTTATGGTAATGTCTTCACTTGTGTCCTTTTGTTTTATTTTGCTTCTCCAACACCCTAAACTCTTTTTATTCATTTATTTTGTAACAAATACAGTATATTAAATATACTAGGATTTTTTTATAAGAAGGATTCTAGATACACTTACACACACCTTCATCTAATGGTTAAAGAATATACTGTTTTTGTGGTTGGAGATTTTATGCCTCACAAAATGATGATTGTTCAATATTATTTTAACACCATTAAAGGTGACCATTATGATGTCACTGTATTTTATATATGATATATATGGTATTTATGTTTACTATATGCTTCTGTATTTTCTATTTAAACCATACCTTTATTCTTTTCATGTTGTGTAAATGCGATAATTTCATATGAGGAAGTGTGGACTACCGCCCCCTCAAGTGATGTGACTCGTACATGAAATACATGGAACGTATAAAGAATGAAATTAATGAATATATGTGACCTATATAACATATATATTATAATGGAATTATAATATATATATATATATCATTTATTTTTAATTCCGTTAATATGACAAAGAAAAAAATGAAAGTAACGTTCATGCATACGTACGACCTACCATCTCCATGAACGATGCTTTTCGTTTTTTATCTCCAAATGAAATGGAATAGTATAAAATGAATATGTACTGGATATACATGATATTTTAGTCATTAATACTATTCTGGAAATTATTTACTTATAACTACATGGACAATCATTTTTCAAACAAGTTCATTTTTTACTCATGTACCAAACATCGACAAAAACGTCTGATATGAACTAACATTATTAAACAATTATTATAACATTATAATATGTGATATGAACTGAATAATAATATTTAAAAGAGTTCTTTAGGAAATTATAGATTGACCAAAGTTTATTATTCAGGAATATAAAGAGATGAACAAGGCAAGTTGGACTTGAGGTAAGGGATCATACTCCTCTCTTTCTTTTTAAGTACACTCTTTTATGTCATTTCTTTTAAGATCATCTTTCTTGTTATTGGGATGTTATTTTATATTAATCTTACTGTATTTTTTATGTTCATATGATGAGAGACCCTATTTTCTCTCATCAATCCATTTTGGAAGTTTTGAGTGGTGCCGTTAGGCTGCCGAATTTTCGTAAGAGATATAACCTCTCTCTTTCTCTTTAAGTACTCTCCTTTATTTCACTTCTTTTAAGCTCCTCTTTGTTATGATGGGGGATGTTATTTTATATTCCTCTTTCTGTAAATTTTATTGTAATATGATGAGAGACCCTATTTGATCTCATCAATCCATTTTGGAAAGTTTTAAGTGGCGCCGTTAGGCTGCCGAGTTTTCGTAACGGATTTTTTAATCTCACTTTTATTCCCGTGAGATTTATGCTACATTTTCCACAATTTTCTTTGAGTGGTGTATGTACTGCCCTTTATTTTAATCATTGTGTAATATAATTTCATTTATGAGTATTTACATCAATGTTGTATTGTCCTTATTTCACGGGGTGTCTGTTTCGAAAGATACCCATGTCGGTAAGGGAACCTTTCACCCTCCTCATTTTAAAAGACTTCTGTTGTTATGTCTTTTAATTTACATACTATTATGTACATGTGATGATATACCCTTTTTATCTCTCATTAACTCATTTTCTAAATTTTGGAGTGACGCCGTTAGGCTGTCAAATGTTTTCAAGGGAACTTCTTAACCCAAATTTTATTCTTTGGGATAAACTTGTACTCCTTGAATATGTCATTCTATGAATATGTGTGAATAACCTCTGATTGTTTTACACTTAATATCCAATTATATTTCGTGTATTCATTTGTCACACATAATTATGTAATTGATTTATCCTTAATCCAAGGATACCGTCTTTGTATGGGACTTCATCTCAATCTCCTTTCATTGAGGCATATTTTGTTTTATACACAACCTTATTTTTTACGGTGTATAAAACCCTTTGAATATTACGTTTATTCAAAAGGGAATATTTTTTATACGAAGCGTTTACTAAACCATAAAAGGGAATGTTTTTGTCGTAAGTATGCAGGGACAACGACTTCTCTGCCGCTATGACCATTATTTGAGTTTCAGCTTCCTCTACAAGCCATACCTTTTTTTAAAAGAAAAATAAATACCATGTTTTAATTTTCTTTTGTTTTGGTATTGAAAATTGTTTTCATAATGTTTTTATATCAATGAGTTGTATTTATATCTTCTGATTGAAATGTGGAAATGTTATGTTTCCTTTATGCATGTTTTATGTCATACGATTATGTTATGGTTCTTGAGCATTATTATGAAGATGGGTGGTTCCATGATAAACTAAGGGTGAGTGAGCCCGATATATATCTACAATGCATTGGGTAACGCGAAGGGGTTAAACGTTAAGGTTTCTACAAAGAGTTTTAGAGAATATACTGTGATGGGTATTCCAAACGTAACCAAGAGGGTTACTCCCTACGTAAGAATGTTATGAATGCCTCATGTTACCATTATGTCTTATGATTTCTATGTTTTATTCATGATTTGATGAGGTATGTTAAAGTGCTTATGTTTTATGAGTAAAGTATGATTTCATTGATTCTTATGTATACATGTACTCATGATTCCTTTCCATATTTTTATATCCCTTACTGAACTTTTTATGCTCATCCCAAGTTTTTTTGAAATGTTTATCACAGGTCAAGGGAAGGGTACATGATATGATGATAGTGTCAAGGAAGTATCAAGAACGAATCCATGTTTTATTTTAAATATGTTTCCGTGGATGGGAAAAATGAATACTATCTTTTATGAAACCACTTTGTTTAAATATGGAATGTAATGCACGTTTTATGATCTAATTCTCTAAAACTCTAAACCTGAAAAGATCATCAATGTGTAATCTTGTAATAACTCAAGATTAAGTAAGGTTTAAGGCTAGGGACTTATAATTTTGGCCCTTTAGTGTGAAGTTTTGTCCCTTATTAAGATAGTTCTCCTCTTAATCATTATAATTAATTTTAATTAAATTCACTAATATTTTTTGTAAAAAACTAAGTTAAATTTATATAATATTTTTAATACTATTATTAAAAATATAGACTCCATCTTTATAAAATAAAATCCCAAAAGTGGAATAAATTAATTCTAATTTAATCTCATAGAAGGGACAACCAAGAATGTTATTATAGTAAAAATGTTCAAAAGATTGGTAAGTTTTTATATCCAATTTCAAAGTAAAATTGATTAAAATAACCTAAATTGGATTAATTTATTTATAATTGATCTAATTTAACTTTAAAAAAAATCAAAAAAATAATTTAACCTTATAACAAAATTATATCAATTAGATGTTTTGAATTAAAATTCAGTATTATTATCTATTCATCAAAAAACGAAACTTTGGAGAAAAATACAAAAATTTAACCCTAATCTATTTTTTATGTTACTATTTAAAAAAGAAGTTTATTTTGTCTAACAAAATTTATAAATGTTTTAAAAATAATATTTAAAATGTTTTCCCATTAAAAGGCGGTAAAATTACATTTAAAAATATACAACTTTTTATTCATAAAATTGAATTTATTCTTTTATTATTAATATAAAATATATTGGATGAGTATAAAAATATCTATTGAATATATACTATATAAATTTTATTGAAAAAATTAATTAAAAGTAGATTTTTATTTTATTTAATTAATTTTTTCTTTGTACATAGAAAAATAGATTTCTTAGAAAGGTAATTTATTTATTTTCAGATAGTTCTTACATTTACTTATACTAATTGTTAACAAAAGGATTAATTTTATATACTTGTGTAAATAACATTTCCACAAATTAGTTAATATTATTCATAACATTGATTCAAATGGGTAGGTGGTTACTATAATATTATTTTTCTAATAATATCAATAGTATCTTGTTGTCTAGTAAAACTTGACCTTGCGTATAATGGAATATATCAATGGGACACGATATTGTGTATAGTAAAAGACACATATTGTGTTTTGTGTGCCTCAATCTAATCTACATTTTTTGATTAGTGTAATCTTGATTTATTCTTTCATATAATTCTAGACACACATATTGATTGAATATAACAAAAATTGTTTTTAGAGTCTCATGAAATGAAAAATATCAAAAGATTAAATTAATTCGAAGAAATAATTCAAAAATTAGAATATTAATGTGTGTTGAACTATCCCACTAATATCCATTTATTGTATGAGATACTATTTTTTCATTGGGGATTATAACATAATGGAATGTATATTCCTCATTACCCATAAGTCCAAGGTGTTCAGCTACAAAACACAATATCAGAGAGAGGTTGAAAGGATGTGTGGATAGAAATTTATAAAGTTTAAATTTAACAATGGTATGAAGTTTTTCAATATATAATTGGAATATTATCTCATGAACCATGGGATAATAAACCATTCCTTTGTAGTGATAAATTATTAGTAAAATGGGGCATCTAATTGGAGAAACCAGACCATAAACAACATGTACAGAACAATTATTATTGATAAATATATACCATTTTAGTTTTTTAAAGAATATTTTATCAAATTAGACTAAATTTATAATATATCCATGTCATGTACGAGGGAAGAGAAGATCCCATATTTGTTTTTATCGAAATAAGATGTTTTTGAAGTACTTTTGAGTATTTGAAAGTAAGTGCTTCATTGAAAATATAGATAAATATAGGATGTTTGAATCACATGGAGATAAAGGTATATTCCTCAGTTAATTAGGAAAAATAAATGCATATAAATGTTTTAATAATAAGTTAGGAAAGGTTGTAGAGAATAATTATGTTCTTATGGTGTAAAATGAGGAAAATCCTTAAAACATAGTGAATAACTTTACAAGGATAGTGATGAAGAAGTCAGTAACTCAAGTGGAGGGAATTTTCTTGAAATTGTTTCAGAAAAAGGAACTGATATTAATTTAGATAAAGTCATATAAAATCCTACAAAGAATCCAAATATGAGGGATGAAATTGGTAAGAATGTTAGCAGTAGTGGTCAGTCAACACTACTACAGGTGAGGAGGATGAATTCTTTATAAAAAAATCTTTACTATAATATGTAGAGTAAAAATATTTTTAATAATCTATAAAAAATACAAATTGGGTTTATACAATGAATGAAGAGCTTGACTAAATTGAAAATAATCATACATGGGAGATTTTTTCCTACAAGATAGAAAGCAATTTCATCAGGACCAAATGGTTTTTCTATAACAAGCTAAATGAATATGACACAGTGATTCAAAATAAGAATGACTTGTGTGCATGGGATACTCTTGGATAGAGGGAACCCATATTGATGAAACATTTTCACCCAATGTTATACATGATACAATTCTATTATTCTTGGGAGCACTGATAAAAATTAAATTCAATGTTTTCCATATGGATGTCAAGGTAAACTTTATGAATCGGGTTCTGGAAGAAAATGAGTTTACTAAATACTCATATTGTTTTATCATTCATAAACATTTTTAAAAATTTATTTAGTTGAAGAAATAATTGTACAGATTGAAGAATGTTCCAAGAGCATAGTATTCATGAATTGATCAACATTTGAATGAGGTTGTTCTCCAACATAGTGGATTTGATTACAATATATATGAAAATATTGAGAATAATCATGGAATAATGGTAATGGTGTATTCCAATGATATAATATTAAGTGGATTGAATGATGTTCAATGAATTTTTTTTATAATTCATGGAATGTGAGTTTTAAATGTCAATGATTGGTCATATGATGTTTTTCATTGGTTTACAGATGATGTATAAAAGGCTTGACATATTTACTCTCAATACAAATATTCCATGAAGGTTCTAAAAAGATTTGGAATGGTTAATTCCAAAGGTATGACAATTATATTTTTAAGACAGATAGAACTGTCACACAATGGTGAAGGAAAAATAGTCAAGGTCATAGAATACAAGCATATCATGGTGATCCCATTGAACTTAATAGAGACTTGTCTTGATATTTTTTTAACACATTCTAAAAGTCTTAGTATAAAAGTAATGCCATGGATAGGAACTTTATTATGGTACAAACAATAATTTATTATATCAATGTCATGGTGAATTTTTGTTTTCTATACAATGAAAAATATATTCAAGATTTATTAGTTTATATAAATTTTGATTGGGCTGGTTCAGTAGATAATATAATTCAACATCAGGTGGTAATATCTATCTTGGTGGTCAATGTATTTATTTTATAAGTAAGATACAAGATTATATTTTTCTTAGTGTAATAAATTTTAAACATATTGCATTCACTAAATCATAAGGGCAGTTACTATAGATGAAACAATAGCTTAAATATATGGGAGTTGAAGTGAATTATATGAGAATAATTCATTATAATGATTCAAGTTCTTTAAATCTTAGTAAAAATATGCCCCATCACTTGTGGATGAATCCCATTAAAATCAAGTCTAATTTTATCAACTAAAAGGTGGATAATGGCTTAGTGAAGTTGGAGTATGTGTCTATAGAATTTTATGTTTTGATATTCTAAAAAAATTCATTTTCCAAGGAAGTTTTTGAAATAGATCAACTGGATCACATTGTCCAGTCTAACCCACATACTTAAATACTTTCAACAATGAACCACTAATAACTGAGGTATGGTCAGTTTTCCCCATCGCGCTGATTTTTTTTCCTGGCCTTGCTATAAAAAAATAGCATCCTTTGGGTTCTTTGAAAAAGGGGACAATTCATTTTCATGGAAGGGGTATAAAAAGATATTGGGAGTAGAGAAATAAGGTTAGTTTTAAATAATATGTTGCTAAATATTTCCCTTCAAATTATATATATCATTATAGTTTAACCTATGGGTACGTGATGAAAAAAGTTTTCTAGTGGGGTTGAAGAAGTGTTATTATTGAGTTCTATCATTGTTCTCAAAGACAACAAAACTTTTTTCTATTAATGAAATGATCCCCAAAAGGTGGTTTTAGAAATAAGTGATTCGTTGATGAAATTTTCATGCTCCACTTGTTCATTATGTCAATCATGGACTATATTGGATTATATTACTTGTTTAGTAAATCTTTGATCACTATCTAGACTTATAGGTTACATATTGTGGTAGAATAAGGAATAGGGGATTTTTTTTCTTAAAAAAATGGAAAAATAGGATAAAAATTTTATTAAAGAGTAAAGGGTTGTCAAGAAATCCATCTGAGATTTTTTGTGGAAAAAAACACCTCAAGGCGTCATTGCTATGTTTTTGGGTTGGTTGTGTTTGTTGATAAAGCTAGTTGATAACTTTAGTTATGATATTACAACATGTTTGTTGGAAAAGTTTGTTGACAAATCTCTAGGATGGTTGAAGGTGCTCCAGGATGGGATGAATCTATCCATGAAATAGGATCATTGAGGTATGCGATCTCTAGAAAGTGTTTAGAATGTTACATATATAAGTTTGGGATATTTACTAGTATTTCTAAATTATGGCATTTAAATTTATTGGTCGGGGAATGTTTTTTTTGAAGTAAATGAAATAGTCTCACATTAGTGAAAAATATGTATGAAAATATGAAAGAGTTTTTTTAGGACGGGAGGAAGTGAATACTTGAGACTTCCTCTTCAAAATATGATAAAGGTTAGTATTTCTATAAAATTTTTAGTTTCAACAAAGTACGAGTTATGTGATAGAAATAGAGTTTCATGATTTTAGGAATTATGGAAGGAAATTTCACAATGGAAGTGAGTTATGTACTAAAATAAGTTTCAAATTGTCTAATTTAATTAAACCAAGAAAGTTTCACATAAATTTAGTGGTATGCAAGGTAGTTTCTTGAAGGGTCAACCACACATATAAATAGGTCAATACTACCCTAATTTAGTTTTTAACCCTTAGAGAATATTAGGGACATAAAATCACTTAAGAGGTGTATGGTGCAGTTATGAAATCATAAATTGAATAATGAAAAGATAGCTTTGTCTTTATGACCAAGTGAGTTTTACAATAGACCAAAAGTTCTGTGAAAGTTGTGTGATCCATGATAAATTGAAAATTTTTATGAATGTTTGGAGTTCCATGAAAAAATAATATGTGTGTAAATATTGTGGATATTTAAGAATGTTGTGAAATTGTTTCATGTAATTTGAGTGAACTAGAAAGAATGACTCAAAAATTATGTGGTTAATTGGTATTCATCACGTGGGTAAATATGGAGTTTCATGTCCCAAAAATGAGGTGTAAACAACATTTATTATAAAAATAAATGGAATAATAATCTATAGGAGAAATTCACACACTTCAATTGGGAGAGAAGTAATCTTTTAAAGTGTTACTTGTAGTGATCCATGAGGGACAGTGATTCCACTCAAAATAATATATTAGAAGTGTGCTATAGTGGATTTAGTATATTGGTACATTTACATTTTATTCTCATTTTATGTATCCTAGTAAGGGTGAACCAAGTAATTTTGTTTTCTCATTTTCTTGTTCTAATATTGATTTATACTTCACTATATGAAGAAAGGAGAAGATAGTTCTATTTAACTGTGAAAAAAGATCCAAAAAATGGGATGTTTTTTTAAAATTTATCATACCCTGATTCATCCCCCACTTAGGGTATTTAAATAAGAAGGGACAACAACTTCTAAGAAGTAATAATGGAATTATAATCAATAAAAATTTAATTCATGATCAAATAAACATGTTTTATCTTAAAATATTATTTTAATATATAAGTTAAATTTATTTTATTTGAAATATAAAATTTAATGAAATGTATTTTGTATATATATAAAAGTTAATAAATTCTCATAAATTGAATTTTTTTTTAAACAAGTTGGTGTAACCCACCCCTTTATTATAGTAAAGAAACACCATAACTTTTTCTAGGAAAAGGTATCCCATTAGAAGGCCTTATAAAACCGAAAAAACAAGGACTAAAAGACCAAGGGTCATTAAACTGCAATACAAGGACAAATATTGAACACCATCCTTTCATTGTCAACACCTTCTATTATAATTTTTTCAATAGTAAATCAAGTCATCAATAATTCAACAATATCCCTTCCAGTCACTATTTTTTTCAAGAATGATTTTCTCTAGCCTTAGGTTATTTTGGGACCAACACATAGGTCCTTCTGGGGTTCTATCCTAAAACCCATCATTGATAAGAGGAATTTACCATCCAAACATATATGTGAGAAACCATACTTTGTTTAAACCGATGTGGTATTGGGTTTTACATCCAACAATCCTTCCCTCATACTAAATATCGCACCATTGGGACTCCCCTTCAACGATACTGCATCAGATCTAGCCATCTTGTACCACAATTTTCTCATCACTAAGACTTGCCTTTTGGACACCATTTATTAGGAATCCTTTCAACACAAGACACCAGGGATTCACATGCTACAAGTAAGAAATCACTATTGTTTTCAAACTAATTTGGGGAATACTTCACACTAAAACACACTTGGGCTACACCATCCCTAGGATACGAATTTTTAGGATTGATTTTCTCCAGCCCTAGGTCCTTTTGGTCCCTACACATAGGCCCTTATAGGGTTCCATCCTAAAACCCTTTGGTGATAGGAGGAATTTCCCATCCAACCTTATGTGTGAGCAACCATCCTTTATATAAACTGATGTGGGATTGAGTTTTTCACCCAATAGTTTTCTAAAAGGATACAATCCTAAGCCCATAAAAAATACCTTCTTCAGTCATTTTATCAATCCTTGAGGACACACACCACTGTCAAATCTTCACCACAACTTAGGTCGATTACTTGTCGAGTGACACTCATCCATCAATCCTTACTCGCACTGAGGTGTTCATACACTAAATGAGTACTCCCCTAATGACCTAATATACTATGGAAAAATATATAGAATAAAAACCTCTAATGATATCTATCAGGTATGTCTAAGGTCATCACCTTCATTGATAACTATCCATGTAGCCCTCTGTCTGTGCATTCCCATAGCCATCCCACAATCAAGAAGACCGATCAGTACATGCACTATGATAGCACCCTGAAAATTAACCAATTTATAGGGATATCTGGATATGAAATTAGTTTAATTAATTTTTATGCGGATACCTAACCCTCTTGTAAAAAATCCAATTTACCTCATATATTGATTATTTATTGTATATAAATAAGAATAAAATCATTTAATGTTAAAAATTGAGTTTTCAAAGAACTGGTTTTTTGGATGTGTTGTATAATTTTTATGAATAAATTGAATGATCACAAAGAAGAATAATGTTAATGAAATTTATTTTTTTATATGGTTATATAATTTATATTTCATTTAATTATTGTTACTTGGAAACAAATAAGAATAAATGCATTTTACACTTAAAATTATATTTTTTCTAAAAATATTCTTTATACGTCATGTGTTTGTATATTAAAATTATTTTTTATCACCATTGAAAGTTCAACCCAATCAAATATATGTCAAATTTAAAATCAAAATATAAAAATAACATAATAAATTCAATTTCATTTTTTTTCATAAAAATAATTTTCCAATTTAAAAACGAGTGACTATGATAAAAGGTAAAATGTGATAAATAGTTATAACAATAAATAATATTAAAAAACATGTCTATTAAATGTCACTTAAATTTATTTATGAAATTATTATTGACCTACCTTCCTTCCATGACAATATTTGGGAGGATTCCTATGAAAAGTTAGTTGTCTTACACAAGAATGAATGATTATTTTCCAAAATAAGCCACTCCTCACTTTAAAAGGTAACCTCCAACACTATTTATAAACCAAAACTATAATTATAATTAATCAGTATACTATACCATATTTCCTTCCCAAATAGTATTATCAAACATTTTTTATCCCCTTGTCTCAAGAGAGTGACCCAAATCCTTCAAAACCAAGAAGGATTCCAAGAGAAGATATAATTTATTCTTTGAAAGTAATGACCTCTTATCCTTATTTTTTATTTATCTTCATTGTTAACTCAAAAGTGTCTTAGTGTGAGATTACCTTGAGGGTAGGTAAATCATGGTATCAAAATTTGTGATCAATTTAAACAATTATTCCTTTCAAAGTCTCACATTCCTTAATGGATCTTGAACTCTCAACCTTGAGGGTCACTTATTATTTTCTTTTATTGGATATACTTTATATTCCATGATCAGTTTTAGAAATCATACATAATGTAAATAGGGACACATGAAATTACGTGGTTATCCCTCACTGGGATATATCCATAGAGCATGAATTAGTTTTGTTCCATGCACTTAATCACTATTAAGTTCACTATTCTTCATAATGTATTTAGGATAAGACACTCCTTGAATAGGCTCACTACTATACAATGGTTAGTATTTACTCACCATCACCAATAGTTCACTCAACAATCATTGTCTTAATCTTATTCCTTTACTCACTACACTGAGGTAGGAACACCATAAAGCTAATAGACATGAATATCCCTTCACCAGCCTAGGTTTCATCGTTTCATTAAATATAGATGGGTGTTGTTGAATCCCTCTTATTGTTCTTCATGGATGTTAGGGTCTCATAGTGAATAAAAATTTTCTTAAATCCAAAATAATATCTCGAATGTTACCTATAGTGAACAATAGTTACATTTGCCTTCTTCCATTGACATATTCTTCAACAATTAAAAACTTCTTTTAGCACCTCTCCTATAACTCCACTTTCACAGAGAGATTCAAATATGAAATGTTCATTGGACATATCTCTCACATTATCTTCTTTCAATTGTTATCCCTTATTGAAAAAGGGAGGTCATGCACCCATTCAATAGATATATATTAACATCATTATAGGGAAATCGAAATAGCCAAAACTCCTCCACAACTTCTCCACTATTATATAACCATATCCTACCTCTGTAACTTGTGGATTTTTCTTTCATTTTTCAGTGTTATTTAAATCACTATTATTTTACAATTTAGATCAAATAAAACAATTTTTAATCATGTTGGAATCATGGTCTAAAACTAAATCAATTGATTATTGAATCATTTTTATTTCTTTCATTTCCTTAATTAATTCTCTCGAATTGTGTGTATCACCTATCGACGTACCCTTCAACATACTATGGTGATTTTTTTCCTGTTTTGACTCCAACATACTAAGAACTTTGTCATGGTCTCCTATTTTATTCTATTTTAGAATCTTTCTTTACCCGTTTACCACTAATATCACCATAGTGTGGTGTAAACCCTTTAGTGGTTTTATACCCAACATACCATGCACCATGGCAGACCTATCCTTCAGTTGGACATTTTGGCTTGTGACTCTACCTATTGACTATAACCACCTTCACACTTCACATGCCCATAATAAGATTCCCTATGTTCAAAATGGATTCTCTTGAGTTATCATACCCACCTCTATGGTGTTTTCCATATTTTTTCAACTGTCTTGAAACCAAAACTTCTATAATGAGGTATTTATGCTAGTTTTTCTCAACCATTGCCTTCCATGTGGCTATATTTCCCAGTACTATTCTGGAAAGTGCCCTGGAATTCTAGTTCAAGGACCACTATGGCATGGTTTCTTTCCAATTTCTTGTGTAGAGAGATTCCTTCTTCCCAATGGCCTATGATATGTCATTATTCAACTCAAAATACCATTTTTCATCAATAATCATGATGAGAAACAAGAATAACATTTCTTTGGTTACTTGTGTTTCACTTATGTGAAAATATCTTCAATTATATTCTCTTATAGATTTCATCCCAACTTCCTTCCTTCAATTGTGTGGATAATGTATCCTGTATAAAAACATTCAAGATTCCTTTTCAAAATCTCTAAGAATAATATTATACCCCAATGATTTTGTTAACACAAGAATTATCTTCTTCCCTAAAGATATTATAAACAAAAATATTTTAAAAAAATCAAATATAATTATTTGGGATTTTTAACAATCCATCTATAGTTTTTATTGACAATATCCAATACATAAAATTTTAAAAAATCTTAATCCCCATTATTGGAAATGAAATAAAAAGGGAAATTACTTTTCCAAAAAATGGTTGGATCTTCTATTAAATATCAGTTCTCCCATTTAATGGGATCATATCATACCAATTCGTTAACTGCCCCCCCTTTTAGTGTGGGATGAAACACAAAGAAAGATCAACTCCTCATTTATCTTCATCTTCCAAGAGGTCATCCACATTGGATTCTGCTCTAACTATGAGTATCATTAGGAATTCCTTATCATATACATTCTCACCCAATTTCAAAACATATTAATTATTTAGAATCAACCACATGTTGATTAGTAAAATCTTATAAAACTAAAGGAATAACATTTCTGGTGGGAATTACCAACTTAAGAAAACACCCATAAGAAAATTTCCATGACAATCACAATAACTAGGAGAACCATTGAGTGAATCTCTCACTTAGAATTTGGGTTGTCAAAAAAAATCCTCTAATCCTACAGAGCCTAAGCTCGATGTAAGAAATAAGAGACTATGAAAAAAATCCTCAAAGTGATCATTGTCACTTATCAAAAAACATTCAATGCTTAAGAATAGTTGTCTCTTTCACTTCTCTAAAAAAAATATTATCTCCGTCACATTTTCACACCAAACCTTTAGTATAAAAATATTAAATAATTTTTTGTGAGGATCATAACAATTGTTAAAGAAATTGAAAAGTTATTACACTTATTAATAAATTGAAAAAATGATACCATTTATACTCCTTTCCTTTTAGTAATTATTAGGATTTAAAAAACAATAATGGGTCTTAATAGAATTTAAATTTTATCACAACTCCCCCTTGATTCTTCATCTATTTACATGAATTATTAATGATAAAATTTGGGGACACCAATCGTGGGAAAAACTCTTCCATATCATTATCCTTTTTATCCAGAAAATAATCTTATAATACCAAACACTAAACACATTTTTGTATACATAAATAAATATATGAATTTAATTTGTTTACCTACTAATGTTTCCAATTTTATCTTTTTCAAGTGTCTTAAAACTACATGGTTTATTTTTTTATCAAAACTTATTTTACCACCATAACATATGAATTATTTACTAAAACCACCATAGATCATATATCACCCTTAATATTACAACACTCTAGAAAAGGTTATAAAGAATACAAAAAATGGGATTAGGGGTACCTCAAACTTTCTCAAGTTGAGGAATGGGGATGATCAAGATGGACTAACCCTTTTAATTACACCTTTAAATTTACCTTTTTTAAATATTATAAAAGTGTTGGAATCATATATACTACCACATTATCATAAAAAATTCTAGTAACCAGACACCTCAACCTCATGAAAAAGGATTTACATTGTGTAATACCTCTTACTCTCATCTCTTTAGGGATGTGAACATTTTTATCCTTTTTTGGATTGGGATTTTCCAAAGTCATGGAATTAATCATAGTCAAAAAATTATCTTCTTGAGTTACATCAGTAGGGGATATTTCATCTATATTTGTTTTATATTACATCTTTATATTTTTACTTTTATGGTTTTATGTTGAACCACTACAAAAATGTTTTTTCTTTTAGGACCAAGAGTGCTATCTTGGAATACTTCTTCTTCATATTTGGATTCTACATTACTTATTCATCCATATTTCTTATAGTTAGTATAGACAATCTCTTTTACTTCCATATTTTATTTTTTATCTTCTTAGAGAGTTATTATGAGTATCTTGATATTCGTTCTTGATGAATCATTTAATGAGGCTCCTTATCATTCTAAAAAAACATTTAATATGTTATCCATTTTAATAGGATTCCTCCTTGTATAAAATAATTATATATATTTCAAAAGAGTAGAGTGTCTCATTATGGAATATTTACCATTACCTTAATTCATCAATTTTTAATACCTTTACATATGACTGAGTATAGAAAAAATAAAGCAATTAACATTAAAATCATACATCATGTTGTCTCACCTTAATTTAGATATTGTAACTATTGGATATTTTCTCACATATTTAGGCTTTTTGGATTTTGAACACACACTTTTAATGTTCCAAGTCATTGTAAAATAGTATAACTTCAATGATAACTTCTTTTTTTGATCTATTATTGAATATAATATCTCTTTTCTTCAAGATTTTAAATCTGAAATATATTTACATGTTTTGGATTTCATAGGGGGTGCCTTGTTCATTTCATTTAAAGTATTTATGTTTTCCTGAAGCCCCATGGTTTCATCATCCTTCCTATTTAGTTTATAAAAAATTAATTTCAAACTTAAAACATCATCCAATATCAATTACCTTGTTTCTTTGAGTGGGGTTCTGATTTGAATGATAATCATCATTAATTTATTTCACATCACCATTTTTCTTATTATCTATTGGGATATTTATTCAATAAGTTCTCTTTATTATTTAAAATTTTATCCCATTTTCTTTATAATGATATTTGGGGACACCTTTCCCTATTTTCAATCTCATTTTATAAGGAAATATCTTTAATCATCACATAATACACTTCAATAATGACCTCCAAATTGTTCGACCGTCAATTTTAAAACTAGGATATCCTCTTGGGCATTTCATGAATGCATCCTTAATTAGTAATTTAATATTTTTTCCTATCATTCATCGAATATTATTTTTTGATTACAATGAGAGTATGACATCATAAAAAAAATCTATAAACCAAGTTATAATTAGATATGAAATTAGTTACCTTTGTTTGAGAATTATTTTAACCAACATCATTATTATTATTCTTGTATTTGGAAATGCATCACTATTCATAATCATTTCCAAGGAGTTCTTATAATTTAATCCATATATATTTAGAGAACTATCCATTTGAAACATCATTGAGCACTATTTTCCAAGGAAATCATTTGAATCCTTTTTTCACTAAGGCATTAATATCAACGTTTCTTGATATATTTCAAAGGTAACCTTGTGTCTACTTTAAAAAAAATTATTTCCTAAAACAATTCTCCTGGAACTCGAAGTGAATCTTCTATATAAGAAATCGACACATTTTTCCATTATTTTAAATTGTTTCCATAAAAAATAGATACTTCAATATGAATGCCATTTCTCTTTAAAACAATTCAAATCTAGTCAGAACAAAAAAAAATCAGAGAAAAATGAACCTCCCTTTGATACCACTTGTAAATTCATCAATTAGGGGTTAGTGTGAGATTACCCTAGGGGTGAATCAGGGTATGAAACATCATATCCAATTTATTTTTTTTTCTTTTAATGTATCACATTACTTAACGGATATTGACCTCTAGACCTTGTGGCTCACTTGTTATGCTCTTTTACTAGATATACATTAGATTGATTGATATATTTTTAGGTGTATTGATACAGTAAATAAGGTCCTGAGAATATAAATGTTTCACCCTGACTAAGATACATCCAAGGATCATTCACCAAATTTTCTATTAATAGAACTTATCTTCAAAAGGGTTCTATAACAGTTCACCCCTTTCCCAGGCTCATTGCCTTACCAAGTTTATTGTTGACTCACTTTCTCCCAAGGGTCTCTATCAACTCACTAAATTCATCTTCCTTTATTGATAATAAAAATGATGTCGGATCTATAATTAATTTATAGACATGAAGGTCATTTCAATAACATACATTTCATGGTTTCAACGAATATAGATGGATGTCATCGAATCACTCTTATTTTTCTTCATATAATTGCTGTTATTTCCTATTGAATATGATTTATCTTCCCTCTAAATTATATCGTAGAATGTTACCTTCACTATATAGTAATAACATCAATATTCTTCCTTTAGGGGAGTCTTAAACAAGTGATAACCTCTTCCAACCCCTCACAAAGAACTCCTCTTTCACACATAGATTTGGATATGAGAAATTATTATGATCTCTATCTTCCACACCCTATGTTCAATTTATCTGAATTCTTAAAATATATATATCAAGTTGCCATTAATTTTACACTTTTAAAAAATCATTATAGGCCTTTAAAAATACCTCTATATTCTCTATGATTCAATACCCATAGTCCATATCTATAATTAGTTTTTTGAATTTTTCTTTTTATTTGTAGAATGAATTAAATAACTAATTAATTCACCATTTGGATCACTAAGAACTCCTTTAAATCATACTCAAATTATAAAATAAAACCAAAACTCATGATTATGGACAAATTCATGATCCATTCTTATATCTCCATAATCAATCCTCCGAAATTTTATATATCACTCTATGACATTATCTTCACTATGTCATGGTGAGTTTTTTCCCATTTTGACTCCAGCACATTGAGCATTGTAGTGATGTCTCCAATTTTTTCAGTTTTGGACCAAATATTTACATTTTAACCACATAAATCACTACAAAGTGGTGAAAAACCGTTAGATGTTTCAACATAACACTAAATCCCCCACATACTGGGTGTCCTTCAGTTGGATATGTTTTCTTCTAGTTATACCTATTGACCACAACCAACTTCGAACTCCACAATAGTCATAATGGGTTTCCCTATGTTTCAAATAGATTATATCGAGACACCGAACTAAAATATATGGTTGTTCAATCATGTTTTTTCTATCTTCAAACCATATCCTCCCACAAAAGATCTTTGTGAATTTTTTTCTTGACCATGACCCACCACTACACCATATTGGTCATTACAATTTTGTACAAGTGCTTAGACATCCCACCATGGGGAGCACAATGGTGTGGTTCAATTCATGTTTCACATGTTGTGTGATTAATTATACACTATAGCATTTGTTATTCCAGGTTTCCTATGGAAATATACTTTTTTATCAAGCTCCACAACCCAAACATTGAATGGTCTTATTTGGTTATTCTTATTTCACCCTTTTGCAACCCTTTTCTATTCATTTCTCTTATAGATTACCTCCGAACATAATTATTTCATTTTTGTGTATAATTTATCCCACAAAAACCTTTAAGATACATTTTCAATAAGTCAAATCATCATCTTATCCCCTAAATATAATGTCAAAAAAATAATTATCTTCTCTACCAAAGATATTTCCAACACACATATGGTCATCAGATCCAATAGAATCCTTTGGGATTTATAAAAATATTCTTTATATACCTGTTAAAATTTCTTGTTTATCATATTTATAAAATTTAAATAATATAATTATACATATATAATAATTATATTTAAAAATTTATTTCATAATGATATTGATCCATTGATTACCACATGTTCTTATTTTGGTTAGTTCAACCACATATATGAATGATGCCTAATTTTTTTTATCATGTGTTGATATGAAAATGTAATTAATATTATGATATGATATTAATAATTAAATAATTTTTTTATGGTTATGGAATCTATATATTTATATCTTTCTTATTTTAAATAAAATAACTCATGTTTGTTTATAATTACCGAAAGATGCTCGTTATGGATTTCATATTTATAAATCATACCTAGAATTCCCAAGGAATGAAATTAAAATTTTATAAATCCTTAGGAATATAATATTAAAATAAGTTTAATATTATATATATATTCCTAACTCATTAAAATGGATTGCGACCAAGACTTTTATGCTGAAACATACAAGAAAGAGTTGGAACTACTAATGACGGATGATCAATATAATCTAAAAAATTGTAATAAATATAAAATAAATGAATATAAAAGATTCATATGAAAGGTAATAAACATTAATTGGGTTATTAAATATATTATTAATTAATATTTTTCTATTCTATATGAAGTTAGAGTATTCCCAAGAAATCTAGATTCCAAGGTAATAGTTTTTTTTAACTCAAACTCCCTTCTTTGAGTCATAATCCCTCCTGTTTGACTATATTATTTTTGGTTTTTTTTATTCTAGACTATGATGGGACTATATTTTATTCAATATTTTTTGGGTGTTTAAATTTATTTCTCATAAAATCCATTTCAAATGATTATTACTTCCTAAATTTTGAGGTCCATAAGGGTTTCATATCTAAATTTCCTTTCATTGAGATATGATCCAAGTTCTCCACCAATATTCTTTTATGTGGTGTATTAGATAACTAATTTATTTATTTAATCATAATTATAAGGTAATTATTTTGATTTATAAATCCATCCCATATTCTCTCTTTTAAAATATTTTAATTCAAACATTACTAAATTCATAAGAGTTTATTTTCTAATCTCTCTTGGAAAATGAGATTATCTATGTCTAAATTACTATTTGTACAAATTTTATATAATATATCTCTAATTTATAATATATTTTATTCAACTTTGAATATTTATTTGTTATGTATGTGTCCTTACCATTTTACTTATTTTTGTTATACAATTCTACCAAAAAGATGCTTGTTTGTAGAGCCAAACTTATGTCCTATTTTCAGTCATGAATCTTTCTCCTCCACATATATGTTTTACTAATGTTTTTATCTATTCCCTGATCCATAATTATATCATTTATTAGTACCTTATTTCATTTAATTTTAATTTCTGTATAAATTTCTGAAAATGATCTTTTTAACATTTTTCATATAGTTTTCTTCTCCTATAGTTTTCTTCAATTTTCTTTACAAATATTCTATTCCATGTTTTTATGTTTTTTAAAGATAAATTTTAATTATTTATTCATATTTTTCTAAAACCATTTTTTGTAATTAAATATATTTTAAAATAAAATTCATAAAAAAATTAAAGGGTATTTATTATTATTTTTACAAATAGTTTTCTCTAAATGGTCTTCTAAAGTGTTTTTAATTTCTGTCACAATCATTTATGGTTTGTTATGATTCAATATATATATATGAAAAAATGATATCATCCAACTTATTTATTTGAATGAATTATGATCATGTATTGTGTAAATTTTAATGAAGCTCATTTCTTTCTCACATGTTAATTAATATATGATTGAAATTTGAATGGTTTCATGGTCATGTTTCACACATATGTTGGAATTTTGATTATGTGGTGGGTGGTCCTTGAATTATATAATACTCTAATGCATTTGGTAAAGATTTATATTTCATGAGATAATATCTATGGTAAAAGAGAGTGAAAAAAATCCATTATGTTTATGGGAATTGGGTATGAACCCAATCTATGATGTGATGATGGTCTTGATAGTGAGCCTTGACTGAAGTAATGACATTATATACTTATGTATGTGTCATATTTATACATTATTCTACATGACTATGTTATGATCCATTGTTAATTATTATTATCTCATGTTTCTAAATTCTTATTACATGGTATATGTTTGATTTTTTGATGACCATTTTGAGGTTATATGTCTATATTTATATATCTATGTTATTATATCATGCATTTTGATGAACGTTTACTTTTATATGTTATTTTTAATTAGGTATTTTTCTCTTGTTCTTGTTCTTTAACATGTTTGTGATCTACTAATTTATGAATCAATAACATGTTTTTCCATTACAGATTTTTTATATCACTCCTTAATTATGTTTTCCCCTTTCACATGGAACTTATATGAAGGGATATAACTAGAAATAAATAATGTGGGGAGAATTTTGTAGGATATGAAAAATAATTATTATGTAGTAAGTAGTTTATGTAGATAATCTCCTTAGACACTAAACCTTTGGGTCATGGTTTATGTTTTAATATTGAGATGGAATATATAATAATGATAATTTTTTGAGGCATATAAGTTGGAATGAGAGTAAGTGTGTAATGTTTTTAATTTTTATCTCTAGATCCACGAGTTTAGGTCTTGGGAAATAACAATTGGTATAAAATTGGGGATTATTTATTTTTTGGGAGTAGGTTATTAATATTAAGAGGATAAAACTTATGTAAACTTAAGTTGAATGAAAAAATATAATGTTTTAACTATTAGCTTCATCGGTGAACCAAAAGTATCATGGGATACAATGAAGGATACATTTGATAGGACATCTTAAGATTCATTTTTCATATCCAAAAGAAAATATAACCTTTTTTCAGAGGATATTTTCATAAAAATTTTGGTTATAGTATTTAGTTGGAAAATGATAATGAAAATGAAGCTATGAAATGTATGACTTTATAAAAACATAAAATATTATCACCTAGTAAGAATGTATAATTGGAAAAAATGTTTGTGAGAAACGAAATTCTCAGAATATTCCTATTATGAGGGAAAATTTCAATTTTCTAGTCTTATATAATATATTTAGGTTGGTATATCATTATAAATTATATATTTTTTCATGTATATTATATGGTCATTCTTATTTATTTTCATCATTAATAGATAATTAAATTTGAATGTATGTAATTTATTTAAGTGGGAGAGAATAAAAAATCATAGATTTAACTGTGAATTTTATTTCCCTAACATAGTAGTCTAATTCATTATAAATAATTGAAATATAATTAGGAAATAAATCATTAAAGAAATATATCAAATAAAAAAAAATTTATTCACTCATAACCAAGAATTACTTCAAAAGTAGTTGAAACTATTTATTACATAGCATGTATTTTATATATCATGGATGATTAAATCCCTTAAAAAGTGAACAAATTATTATGTATAAATAATTATAAAATAACGATAAATCCCAACTGTTAAACCCCATAGATCATCTCCACCCATGAGGATTATTATTATTAGAACAAAATTTATAATCATAAAAAACATCATGAAATGAGAAATAATTTTATAAATCTTTAATAATGTGAAGCGTGATTTTTGAATTGTGAATGGAATTAATTTATAAAATTTAGTGGATGTAATATAGCTATTATTTGACCATTATAAAGGGGTATACAATGGTTGGGTATATTATGAGAAAAAATTTCACCAATTTGGATTTACTAGTAAGTAGTTAATAAAACAGAGTTTAATTTGATGTAAAAAATAAGAATGTTCATAAAAATAATTTAGTTCCAATAAAATAAATAATTTTAGATTATTTTTAAAAATATTAATTCATTTATTAAAATACATTTTATTCAAAATAATTTTTAATGAAGTATAAAATTTTGTTAAATTTATTACATTTAAAGAACGAGTTCAATAAAATGGATTCATAAAATATAATTAATCATAGGTAAAATAAATAAATTAAATACAAGAAATAATAAATGGAAAATATTCAATAATTTTTTTACAATTTATGGTCTAAGAAACATGTTTTTTATAAAAACGTTGTTTTTATAATATATTATTTATTTCTATTTAAAAGTTAAATATATCATATATTGATTATAAAATATAATTAAATTTATTTTCCATATATATAAGAAATGAATAATAATTCATAAATTTAATAATAATTGGATAAAAATAAGAACAAAATCATTTATATTAAAAAGTGATTTTTTAAAGATGAGTTTTTTTGCATGTTTTGAATTTTTATCTTAATAAATTTAATTAATCACTAAAAAATGATTATTTTGTTGAATTTTATTATCTAGATATAAAATAAATACGTTAAAATTAATTTAATGAATAATAACTCATAAGTAAGAATAATAAATTCTTTTTTATGCTTCCAAGTACATTTTAATAAAAAAAAATTTAATGTGTTATGTGTTCTTATATTAAAATCAATTTTTATCATTTATATAATTTTTTTAAAAAAATGGATCTCTTATTCAAAATCAATAATTAAAATTAGTAAATAAGTCTAATTTCATTTTTATCCATAAAAATAATATACTTATGTAAAAAATAGTTACCATATTAAAGGGTTAAATGGGATAAATAGCTCAAATAATGTGTAAAATCGATAAAATATATCCCTAAATTATAAATTAAATGTGTATATGATATAAATATAAACCTAAATACTTTACATAATAATTTTTTAGTGGATTTCAATTCAATAATAGTTGGATCACACAAGAAAGAATGATTATTTGTGAAAATGTTGCTCCACCTCACTTATAAAAGGGCATCTCCACCACCCTTTCTAAACAGCCATAAAATATTTAATTTCACTAAATAATAATCTATATTTTTTAAAATAATAATAACACCACCTGATTTTTATCACCTTGTCTTTATATGATTTTCAAAATCTTTCAAAAACATCCAAACATTCAGGAGAAGATACAGTTTATTCTTTCTAAGTAATGACTTCTTATCTTTTTTTATTATTCTTTTACCACTACCAAATTATAATGTACCACATTAATAAAATATATATGTTACCGTTATTATTTTTAAAAAATAAAATTATAACAATTTCAATTCATAATAATACTAATATTTTGATTATAATATGTTCTTATTTGGTTCAGTTTAAAAACCCACAAGGACGATGATATAAATTTTTAACAAGGGTGGATATGAAAAAAATAATTACTATAAATATATGATATGAATAATTAAAAAATAATTTTTATTTTTCAATAATTTGTAATTAATATTTATCTCATTATTAATATAATAACATTTATTTGTTAATAATTATCGAAACATGCTCATAATGGATTTCATCCTTAAGAATCATATTCACAATTTTCATAGGACAAACTAGAACATATAACTAATTATATAAATACCATAAAAGTACCTTTAATGTTCTATATATGTTGAACTCATTAATATAGAATGATGACTAAGTATTATACACTGAAACAAACAAGTAACTTTTGAAACTGCTAACAACTGTTGATCAATATAAACTAATAGTATGTGATTACTATATAATAAATGAATATAAATGATAAATATAAAAGGTAATTTACATGATTATTATTCTTAATTATATTTTTAATGTGTCTTATTTTGTTATAAATGAATTTATAATATGTCTGAAAAAGTTGGAAATGAAGATAATATATTTTCTTTATTTAAACTAATTTAATTGAGTCATAATATTTCTTCTTTAACTATATTATTATATGATTTATTTATTATAAAAAATGAATGATTTATATTTTATTTACACCTTCTTTTTTTATTTTTTTATATCTCTTTCTTAGGACTTCCATTTCCTAATATTCTTACTTCATAAATTTTCATGTCTATAATGATTTCTCATCTCAATTTCCTTTCATTGAGATATGTTCCAAGTTCAACACCTATGTGATTTTATGTGGTATATATGATTCCCCAATTATTTATCCTATATTTATTATCAATTAATTACTATGATTTAAAAATCTATATCAAATTATTTCTTTCAATTACTTTTAATGAAAACATTACCAATGACATAATCGTTTCTTTTTCCAATATCACTTTTAAATCGAGATTGGCTATGTATAAGTTTCTATTTGGTTAAATTGTATATAGTTTCTCTCTAAAACTAAATTTATTGTCCTATAATTTTTTTATTTCTTAATTTTACATTTATTTTTACCATTTTATCTCTTTCGATGCAAAATTCCATAGAGTGAATTCATTTATGTAGATTCGACCTTTTCCATTTTTCCAGGAATGTTTTTCCTCTATGTGTATGTTTTTTCAAATGATTCTATTAATATAATTATACATAATTATAATATTTATTAATGTTATTTTATATTTAATATAGTTTTCATTGCAAAATTCTGAAAATATTTTTTCTTACAATTTTTTCTATGGCAGTTTTCTTAGACCATTTTCCTTGGATTCCTTTATATAAAGATTTTATTGCATGTTTTCATGGGTTTTCAAAGTAATTTTTAATTACATTATCAAAAAATTTTATAAACCCATTTATTTATAATTTCTATAATTTTAAAAAATTATTTAATAATTTAAATGAAATTTCTTATAATTTTATTTATATTTTTCTAATGTTCTTCTTATGTGTTATTAATTTATGAAAAATCCATTAATGTTACTTATGATTTAATAGGGATATGATTTAATGATATTTTCTACCATGATTCTCTATATGGATTATAATAATTTCTTGTGGTAATTTTCAAGAAACTCATTTCTTTCAAATTAGTTAGTTTATTATAGAATTATAAATGTTTTCATGTTTATGTGCACACATATGTATGGTTTTCATTATGTGATAGTTGGAAATATAATTATATAGCTCTATAATGTATTAATTAAATATTTATATCTCATGAGATAATATGTATAGGATCATGGAGTGAACCCAATCCACCATTTTTATAGTAATGGGGTGTGAACCCAATCTTCTATATAATGATGGTCTTAAAATTGATCCTTGACATAATAAATAATTTTCTATGGAAATAGATGTGCCAAATTATTACTACTTATTTCTATGTTATTACACTTTCCAATTGTGTGCTCCACAGACCATGATTATTGAATTATTTTATGTTATTCTTATACAATGGTATATATATGCTTTCATGATGATCCTAGGAGTCACATTAGATCTCTTCAGACACATATAAGAGAGGGGATGAATCATGTGTTCTATAAATTTTATGAAATTCAAGTCTCTTATTTAAACATTTCAACAAATTTTTAAATTGAACCTTTGATTCCAATAAAGAATATTTTACATTTAGTTTTTAACATAGAATACACATATATTCAATTTAGATAAAGTAGTAAATTGGAATAAGTGTTTTTAAATGGTTCATCACCTCTTTAGAATCCAACTCCAACTAAAATTTGGATTTAAAAATCAAATATTATGTATAAAAATAATTTTATCAATACTAGTAGATTGTGGTGTATTTTTATCCTAAACCACTCTCACTATATTACATAGGTTATTCTATTCATAATATTCTACATGTGAGCAATGAGATATTTCCCACATCTTCATTTCAACTTGGAATCCCACCAGCTAGTCTTTGTTTTCCTCCTCTCGAGGTTGATAACCAATGTTATCCAACATGCAACTGAATCACAAAATTTTATTTTCTCCCTTAATAATTGTTTCGTTAAATACCATACAATTATTTTTATAGCACTTTTATCTTGGTCTCTATTTATCTATTCATAACATAATAGTTTCTTCAAAACCTCTTTACTATCCTTTCTCAACCCATTTTTCAAGAGTACAACCCAAAAAATATTACTCAATGAATATATATTAAACTGTACTCCTCCAAAATCTTATTTAGAAATAAAAACATTGAAAACTTGGGTATATCAATAAGATTATGATCCTTTAATGGTATACCAATCCTTATTATTATTTTACTTCATTCTAACTACTCGAATAACTAGTTTGGATGAGACAGTTTTCGACTTATTCTAATATTCTCCTCATTATATTTAGCTTCTTTGAGAATATTCATGTTATAACTTTTCATCAAAAGATCAAAAAATCCTCTTTTATTCCTCCTGATGAAAAATTATTATCTTGACTATACTTAATATTTCTTATTACACCATAGGACTTCACCAGTATTCAAACACTCAAGGATACTAAAAAATGTACAACACTGATTATTATGGGGGTATAAAAAAAGTGGTCAGGTTTGTTCCCAATAATGGGATTTCATCAAATCCTATGGATTTCTCTTCAAAACTAGATATAATAGAAACCCAAAAATCCATGAGAAAAGATCATAACGTAAAATTTATAATTAATTTGAGTCAATATAGATAATTACTTATCATTTGAATGATTTCTTCATCGATCTTTCTATTGAGACCTTTTGTCGTACCACTATTGCATCAAAGGAATAAAGGGAAGATCCCCTCTACTAGTGATTCACACTTGATATAAAATCTCCAACAATTTTCATAAAATTCTATGAGTTCCTGAATATATGATTCTAATGCTTTCATTGATTATCATTGATCTTAATAGAATCCTTCAAGGTGATAAATAATTACTCTGGTTCTCTATAGACTTGTGAAGGTATTAGTGGTGGATCAATGTATTTTATTGAGATCATTCTAGGAGAAGTTATATATATAGATTAAAAGGATTTTATTTAGAAATCATTGTATGTAATGATGGATAGGCTTGGTTAGGTTTATAGAATGACATAACTGGTTATTTATAGACCTTGGTTTAGAGAGTAAATAATTGCACATGGGACCTTATTATTTTCATAGCCCCCAGTGAAACCCATGTCTAAATAATAATAATAATGAAAATATTAATATCATTTACTTACATGTGCTAGACTTGTGGATAACTAAATGTCTTTTCATGGAATAAATAAATTAATATATACTTGAATAATATTTAATATATCATTTCTCACCAGACCATTAATATCAATCCATTAGACCTCGTTAATATTTATTGGACTCTAAATAATGTCTATTTATTTAAATAAATTAATTCTACTTAATTATTTATTGATAAATAAATAGTATAAAAATTAAACTAGAAAATAAATATTTATTAGTTATTCATGTAAATAAATAAAATAATATTTTTTATCTTGTGAATAAACTAAAGATAAATAAATAATATATATTCAAGAAATTAAATAAATAATTACCTAGTGAATGAATATTTATTTAATATTCAACTCGCATAATATTCTTAAATAACTACTGACTGGATATATTCTATTCTTCAAACAAGAATAATTTTTAAACTATGTATGAGAATAATATATATTCAACATTTGAAGGTTATTTAAAATTTATCAATGTTCGGGATACACTTGGTGCGTACCCCTCTAGCCCCCTTTCATGGTTGTATTAGGTAGAACCACTTAAATTCTACGGTTAAAATCTATTAAAATGATAAGAATCCCATTGAAAAAGAAGTTAATGTAAAAATGATATACAATCTCATATGATTTCACAATATTTAGTATAATCCATTTTCTTGATATCTATAACAAAGAAAGTATCATACTAGTGTCATCAACCTATGTGCTCGATGAATATTTGTTTGAATATATGGAAATGAACGAAACTATATAACCCCATGACCATGCATTTAACCTAGCAGATTTATTCCCATAAAAGGGAACAAGATATGAACATATATCAAGGAATATAAGGTAAAAATACTTTCTCACAGTATTTATTAATAGAATATCACTTGTGACAAAACCAATGTATAATACCTCACCACAAGCATATGTTTTCATGGTTTTTTTTCAATACATCATTGTAAGAAATTCAATATATGTATTAATAATAATTTTAATGTATAAGGAAAATTAAAAAAATTCATATGTAGGAACATGAAATGATTTATATAAATAGATATTTTCTATTGGCGTGCCATGTTATCATAATTTATAGCTCTGAAATTTTCCAAGGATGTTCACCATGAGAAAGTGTCTCAAAGCCCAATGAGTTTCCACCCGTGATGTACTATATCATTGATGTCTTAAAAATGATATCATTTATCCAAATACCAGGTATTTATGAATACTTCCATAGTAATTCAAGATTCTCATTATAGTGGGGAACTATTTTACCTTTTAGTATGAAAAGTACCCCTAGTAAATTTTCAAACAGATGCCTTCTAGAAGAACAATCATCATGTGATAAGATATTAATTAATATTTAATACTATGAATATTATTATAATCAAATTGTAGTTGGTTCTATGGAACCAAATCCAATGAAATCCCACTTTCACTAGAGTGAATTACTAACAACTTAACTCGTTATTTCAACATGATAAACATACTTCTATCACTACAGTAAATTCATCCTATAACAACGCCTCTATCCAAATGGTTTAGGGAAATTGTTGGGATAGGATTTATATACCAATGGTTTGTTGAAAACCATTGTATTAGGATGTTTTCGAATGTATTTTCCCAATGGTTTAAAGAACCATTGGGATATGCATAGTTTCCCCAATGGTTTCAGAAAACAGTTGGGATAGTGGAGAGTGAACCCCCTTATTCTAATGGTTCATTGAAACCATTGGGATATCTTTGATAATATTTCCCAATGGGTTTTAAAGACTATTGGGATAAAAATCCACAAATTTAGTATGTGATTCCGATCTTGATCCGCCCACATTGCGCCCTAAATGAGAGCTCCATTGTTCCAGCGTGCAAACCCTTCTTTTCATAAGCTCATTTTTTGTTCTTACATATCAAATCTATAAGTTATAACTTAGTTTTATGTTCTACCTCCATTTATTTCATTTTTCATTCATATTTTTTTGAAGATGATGTTGTTTTTTGTTTATTTTTCATTATCCCTAAACGAAATATCTTCTATTCTTTATGAACCCTTCTTCCCAACCTGCAATCAATCCTTGATTCAACTAAGTGTTTGTTCTTCCACTTCTAATATATGATAACATGGTGTATCCTATTTACCCTAACATAACACATGATTCCTTTAGTAGAATATTTATTCAAATGATGATTCCTCCTATTCAAAAATTTGTATCAATGGAATGTTATGTCGTTGAATAGAGTTACTTTGCACATTATTCCATTGCATAGAGTTACATTTAAGTGTTATATTGATATCCATTTGATTAGAATCTTGGTTCACGTCTCATCGAGATATTTTATTGATGTCCTATTATATTGATCCAACATGTTAGAGAGTTCTTAAATGGTAGGGAGACCTACTATGGGTCTCCATTTCATAATTTATTTTTCCAGGGAATGGGTGGGGGGGTTTTGAAGTGGGAGGGGGGGTTTTAGGGGGTGTGTAGTGGGAGTGGTGGGGGGAGGCAGTGCAGTAGGGGAGGGGGTTGTAGGGAGGTGGCTGTGCAGGGTGGGGGGATTCAAGGGGTGATGGGTGTGTAATGTGGGGGGTGGGGGTGTCAGGGGATATGGGGGAGGGCGACTGCTGGGGGGTATGCAGAGGGAGGTGGGGGCTATGGGGGGGGGGGTGTATAACGGGATTGGGGGATGTACACTCCCAACCCTCAAATAATTTAAATCGAAGAAAAATACATGTGCCTTTCCATATCCAAAACATATAATAGCTCATCCTTATTCTATTTTGGATATACATAGACCAAAACTCTCTTCCATCTCAACTGCCTGATCTTCATTGTCCCAAAATTTGATATGACATTGAATGTAGATGTATCATTCCCACATGCCTAGAATACCCCAACTACTCAATATAATAAATATATCCCTTCGGTGGGAACTACTCTCATAGGAATTACCTACCTCATCACTTCCTGACCGAAGTTATCAATATCCTGGTGGTTCCACAATAACCATCATCCCATAACACCCATATTAGAAGCATCACACACCATTATTTCCCACATCCCATCATATTCTCATTTCACAATCACACTATACATGATGCGATTAAAATACCACATCAAAATCAATGCTCATACAAGTCCTTCATCACTCTTGATGCCCATATATTAACCACACATTGTTAATTCACTTATCACACATTAACCTAATGCACAAATTTCAATAATAAAAAACTAAAAACCATAGTCACATGCTAAAAATGTAACTCTAACTATCATGGGCTCTCTGAAATGTGAGTGGGCTCTCACTCTTGATGCCCATATATACCTTGCTGAATTTTCTAGAGGCATAATTCAGGATGCTCTCTCTCTTGGTTTTTGAGTGAAATAAAGCCACAGAATCAATGTATCATGATATTAATAGAATGATGACACTTAGTAAATAACCATACTAATAAAAATTAATGTTTTTATTACATATTTTATTATTTATTGAATTCATTATATATCTATTCAAACTCACCTAAAACAATGGATAGTTAAATTATCTGTGGACAGCTTGCCCACCGCTGGACACCCCACCCCCTGGACACCCTTACAACACCCCCGGGACACCCCCTACCCCCTGGATAGCCCCACCACCCCCATGGATAGTCCGCCCACCCCTTGGACACCCCTACCCCCTAGGATAGCCTTGTGATACCCTAAGACAGCCCGTCCACCCCCCTGGACACCCCACCACCCCCTAGACAGCCCCCACCCCCCGTGGACAGCCCACCCACCACCCATGCACACCCCTTACCACCCTAAATAGCCCCTCCACCTCCATGGACAGCCCTCCCACCCCTGGAAACCCCCTACCCCCCATGAAAGCCTTATGACCCCTGAGGAAAGACTGCCCACCCCCTGGACACCCCTACCCCCCCTTGATAGCCCCGCCACTCCTATGGACAGCCCACCCACCCCATGGAAACCCTACCCCTTGGAAACCCCCCACCGTGGATAGCCCCCCAACCTTAGACACCCTCTACCCCATAGATAGCCCCCCACCCATGGAATGTTTCCCACCCACCTAGACACCCTGTAGCCCATGAATAGCCACACCACCCTTGTGGATAGCGTGCCCACCCCTGGACACCTTGTACCCCCTGGATAGCCCCCTCCACCCCCGTGGATAGCTCTCCTACCCCCTTGGACATCCCATTACCCCTGGACTTATAGACCACCCACCCCATGGACACCTCTTACCCCCTAGATAGCCCTACCACCATCGTGGAAATTGCGCCCACCCTCTGGACACCTCGTACCTGCTGGACAGCCCTTCCACCCCCATGGATAGCCCACACATCCCCTTGAACACACTTCACCCGTAGACCCCCCCCCCCCCCCCCCGTGGACAACCCACCCACCCCCTGGACACCCATATCCCCTAGACATCCCTGGAACCCTTGTGGATATCTTTCCCACCCCTGGATACCCTGTACACCCCTAGATAGCCTTGACACCCCTATGGACATCCCTCCAACCCCCTGGACACATCGTACCCCCTGCATAGCCCCCACCCCCGTGGACTACTTGCCCACCCCCGTGGACACCCCTACCCTTCTGGATAGCCCCACCACCACATTGGACAAGCTTCCCACCACCATGGACACACCCTTCCCCCCTAGACAGCCCACCCACCTCCGTGGAAATCCCTACCACCCCTCTGAACACCCTATACCCCCTGGACAACCCCACCACCCCTGTGGACAGCCCGCCCGTCCTATTGGACACCCTATACCCCCCCTGGATAGACCTTCCACCCCCTTGGACAGCCTGCCAACCCCCTGGACACACCATACCCCCTGGACAGCCCTGTCAACCCCCGAACACCCCCATCCCTCGGACGCCCCCACCCCCTAGAAAGCCCCACACCCCCTTGAGACCCCGACCCCACTGGACAGCCCCGCCACTCCTGTGGATAGCCTGACCACCCCCCGTTGACAGCCCCCCCCACCCCTAGACACCCCATACCCCCTGGACAGCCCCGTCACCCCCATGGACAGCCCACCCACCCCTAGACACCCTGTACCCCCTGGACAGCCCCTCCCACCCCTCCCACCCCGCTCTCCCACTGGACACCTCGTACCCCCTTGACAGCCCCCAACCCCAAGAAATCCACCACCCCCTAGACACCCTTGACCCCCCTGGACAACCTCTCCACCCCCATGGACTACCCACCCACCCCCCTTGGACACCCCATACCCCCTGGACAACTCCCCACCCCCATGGACAACCCGCCTACCTGGACACCCCGACCCCCTAGACATTCCCCACCCCTAGACACCTCTGACCCCCCTAGAAAGCCCCGCCACCCCCCTAAACACCCTACACTACCTTGGACACCCCCACCCCCTTGGGAAATATAGGTGATCACTCAAATAATCTGTTAAAATATAAAATTTCTTCGATCTAAAATTTAGTCCACTCCTGAATAATTCTCCTCCACATGTGTACATGATCTTGTACACTCATGTATAGTTCTTTAAATATATTTTGTTATAAATATAGTATTTTTTTGTCTTTTGTATTATGATTCTCATATATAGTAGTGTTTCAATTATGGTTTCATATAAAGTAAACAATTCTCATTTACATAAATATTTTTTTGATGAAACTTTAATCTTATTGAATTGCTTTTGTCAAAATGACTTATAAATTTTTTTTACAGAATGGATAGAAGTTGGATGTATGAAACCGATCGGACCTCAAGTGATTTTCAAGAAAATATAGAGAGATTTTTAGATTTTACATTTCACAATGCTTTAGATAGTGGTCACATACACTTCCCCTATTACAAGTATTTTGGAAGACCTTGGTTGATCCGTGAAGAAGTTAGCTACCACATAACCAAATATGGTTTTCAATAAAACTACTCTATGTGGTATCACAATGGGGATAAAATTCATCTCAAATTACTGATGATCCAAATGAGAGGACTGGATTGGAGAATTTGTTATATGATCAGTTTTCGTTTATTCATCATCATGAAAAAGAAAGTATTTAGACCTAGGAAGATTTTGATATGATCACACATGATGTGTCCAATGAAAATGATGATGTTTTCACGATGAAAAAATTGAATGATTCTGCCACGACTCCAATATATTGACAATGTGGTAAAATGAGAAATATAGAATTTTTAATCTGATTGTTTCATTGGAAAACTATGTATGGGATTTCTAATACTTCCATCGATTACATTCTTACCATATTTAAGGAATTACTTCCCAATGATGCATATATTCCATCAAACCACTATATGGTATGGAAGTTATTTCATGAACATGGATTTTCAAGAAACAAAATTCATTCTTTCCCGAAATATTGAAGTTTATTCTGGGAGGAAAATGTTGAAGGAAATGATTGTATAAAATGTGGCACATCCTGCTAGAAGCCAAAAGGTGATGAAACACCATCCTGTGTGCCATAGAATGTAATTTGGCCCTTTCCATTAAACCAAAGACTCCAGAATATTTTTATGTTTGATGAAATATCAATAAAAATGTGATGGAATTATACCGAGATAAAGAAGTCTAATGATGAGTTGGTTCACCATGCAGATGAATTTTCATGGCAGAGATTTGATGCTCAATATACTTATTTTGTAGCTAATGTGCATAATGTGAGTTTGGGTCTTTCATGTGACGGTCTTAATCCGTTTGGGAAGATTCTTATGGTGCACAACACATGGCTGAATTTTATACACATTTATAATCCTCCACCATGTTTGTGTATGAAAAAACCATTCACTTTAATGTGTATACTCATATCCAGCCCTTCTGATCCTGATAATGAAATATATGTATACATGAAACCTTTAATAAAAGAGTTGAAACTTCATTAGGATGTGGGTGTGTAGACATACGATTCCTGTTTGAAAGATATATTTCACGATCAATGATTTTCTTGCTTATGCAATGATTTTTGGATGGGCCACGAAGGGAAAACTACCATGTCCTATTTTTATAAAGAATACATGATCCAAAAGACTGAAACATCATTGCAGTTTCAGTTTTATGGGACATCGACGATTCATATCAATGGACCATCCATATTTAAATAATCGTCGAAGATTTGACAATACCATGGAGACCGATGATCCACCTCAGCGTATGCCAAGAATTGATATGATCAATGAATTGAAAGATTTTAGTTTTTCATTCAAGAAGGGTCAAATGAAATCTATAAAGAGAAAGAATGTTTCCACTGAAACTTGTTACAATTGGAAGAAGAGAAGTTTCTTCTTTAATTTTCCTTATTGGTCTACAAGTTTTTTAAATCATTTCTTATATGTAATGCACATTAAAAAAATTATATGTTAAATGTTTCTTTCTATTCTTCTAAATGCTTCAAGAAATAAAAAATATAATTTATGGTCTCGACGTGACTTGGTGGATTGGGGCATCAGACCATAATTGCATCCTGTGCGTATTAGTGAAAAAAACTGGAAACTTCCATGTGCTTTTTATGTGATGAAATCTATAGAAAAAAGTAATTTCTAGATGTACTAGAGACTATTTAAGTTCTTGATTGCTATTCAAGCAACATATCAAAATGGGTCAACAGAAGAGAGTTGAATCTAAAATCTTTGAAGACTCATGATTATCACATCCTTCTGCATGAGTTGATTCCAATAGCAATTCGTAATCTATTTTCAAATAATGTAAGGGTGGCTGTTATTTGGTTGTGCCATTGGTTTATATATCTTTTTGCTAAGAATTTTCCCAAGTCCTTCTTATAAGAAAATGATGGTAGATGCCCCATTAATTTTGTGTGAGTTAGAGAAAATATTTCCTCCATCATTTTTCACATGCATGCTGCATTTGAAAGTCCATATTCCAACTAAAATACTTCTCAGAGGACCCATTTCTTTTCGTTGGATGTATCAAATTAAAATAAATATGTACACATTAATGTCTTATTTCTGTAATAGGAATAATCCTGATGGTTCTATCATGAACGGTTACTTGGCTCAAGAATGTATGGATTTCTGCTCTATATATTTGTCTGATCATTCTACAAGAATGAACAGACCAATGAAAAATGAAGAAGAACAATATGAACAAATTAAACCCAGTTTTCCATCACTTCCACAAATAGGAGGAATTCCTGGATCATACACATTGATTACATTAAGCCTTGCAGAGCGGGTGATGGCACATCACATAGTTTTGTTCAACTGTGATTTGTTCGATGACTACATATTGTAATTAAATTTTATATTTATATCTTATATATATATACATATCTGTTAAACAATTACTATTTTTATCTACAGGGATCATAAAGAGATGATAAATAGAAATCATTGTTCATTATCTTTGTGAGAGAGGGAGACTTTGCATAGAAAAGAGTTTTCTACATGGTGAGAATTGAAGGTAATAATATTACTATTTAAAATAATTAAAATAATAAATAATTATGTTTAATATTGATTTATATTAAAGGTATTGAGTTTTCCTACTGACTCTGTCCCTGAGGAAATAAGAGCTTTGGATTTTGGTCCTAATACCGTGGTCCGTGACTGTAAATCAATTGTTATCAATGGGTACCGATTTATTATAACTGAACGAGAGAATAACATGAGAACATAACATGATGGTGTTATGGTTTCCCCAACAACAGACAATTATGCTAGTGCATCAGATAGTAGACCGCGATTTGATAATGTAGGTTATTATGAAGTCATTGAAAAAATAATAATATTAGATTATTATTCTCTTGGATGAGTCACACTATTGAAATGTAAGTGGTTTGATTCGATGAAGAAGCATGACATATTTTTGATGATTGTGGATTATGAGTAATTTATATGACTCACACTCTTGCTATCGATGAACCATATGTATTGGAATCAATGGAAAAACAATTTTTTTATGTCAAATACCATCTTCAACCTGAACTTGGTGTCATTAATAAAGTAATTCCAAGACATATTTTTGATGATGGTGATGATGGAATTGACACCATCCCTACTGCTATTAGAAATGATCCATTTATTACTTTCAATGACTCTAATAGCTCAATTTTCAGAGTTGACTGTGAACCTGAAGTTGTGGTGGCAAATATATAAAATCATCAATTCAAGTTCTCAATTCTTTTGGTTTACCTCAACTTTAGATGTTAAGGTTGGTACTATTCAAATTGATTTAATATTGATTGAAAATATGTTGTATCCAACTTGATCATTATGTGAATCTTCAATGTTTATTGGTTGGAATTTTTATTTGATTTGCATTTTCTAATTTGGAATTGAATGATATTTAAACCTCTAAAACAAACATTTTTAACTTGGTGAACATTTCAATGTTCAACTTTGATTTGTATAAAATTTGTATGACTCTAAGACCTATATTTAACATTTTACCAGGTAATGAACATGATGGTTTGTATTCTTCTGCAAAACATATATTGAAACCAACATCATCTACCTAAGCTAAATAAATTAAAATTTTCCTTAATTTTGACAACCTCTTTACCACTTAAGAATTTGGTAGAATCAATGTTCCAAGATTTTAATAGACTTATTACACTTAGTAAATAACCATACTACTGAAAATTAAATTTCATTATTACATATTATATGATTTATTGAATTCATTATATATTTGTTCAAGCTCACCTAAAATAATGGTTAGTTAAATTATCCACGAATCCCCCTATTCCCTCTAATTTTTTTGGGTGACACATTAGTTATCCTTTTCTATTTACTTCCATATATGTTTTCAAATGTAGTAAATGAAACCAATTGAAGAGAGGCAATTAAAACAGATTATGGAAAACAATCCTCGCATGACTGAGCTGGGCATTCCACCACTAATACCTACAGTGAGTATTTTATTTCAAATATCTTTATTCAAATAATATATAATGTCGTGTGATTAATTTTTTTAAACATTTTTTGTCCGGATCCATTTATTAGGTGATAGTTATTTGATGAGTAGGATAGTAGTGGTCTCAGTACTCAGGGTATTCGTACGAGGGGGAGGGGGGTACATGAGATAGACGATCTGGTCAGCGTACCTGATTAGACCTTGCCCCTCCCACTAACATGACATCCATCCCACATTCGGATCTCGGTGTTCCATTAAGGACAGACATGATATTTAGGCCTTCCATGTTTTTACCACCCTTTACATCTGTGCCTCCTCACCCATTTTTACCATATCCAATGATGATTCCCACTCCCCATCCGGCATTTGGCCAGCTATCCCTATCATCTTCTTTTACATCTACCTCCATCTCTTCGGGCTTTTATATTCCATCTTCTTCGACTCCTGCCGTGCCAGAGTCTATCCCTACGAAGCATACATTAGGACTCACTCCATTTGTACAAGGTGTTCCATTAGTTTCTGCAGATCCACCAATTCCCATTGACCAGATAGCTGCAGGTATACTTATACAACCCTAACACATTTTACACCATTATTTATTTTCATTATAACATGTATTGATAAAATATTTGTTTTTCTTTCTTAACAGATACATCTACTAATAGGAGGCAGGAGAAGGGTCGTACATTCTTGAGTGCAGTGTGGGACCACCACACATAGTTGATGGACTACAATGAAGATAGTCAGATTATTGATAAATCAGGGCAGCAATTTCAGAGTTTTTTGATGATGCTTTCCAAATACAGTGACATTATTCATGTCAGCCAGCTCTCATGGAGACAGCTGAAAAATGAAGTCAAGGATAAAGCCTGGGCATAGATATGGATTCAAAAATCTATTTTATTTAATGAAATATATTAATTTTTTTATTTATATAAATTAATATTTTGGTGTCACCTGCGGTTTAATTTCCCCGATGGTGAGGGTGCAAAACCAGCACATCTAAAAGAATTTAAACGAGCTTTGGAATGTTTATAAGCATGATTTGTACATTGGCTGGTGTGCTAGAGTGGTCACAAGGTTAGAAGCATTCCTTTTCATGGATGATTTTTCGTTAGAACAGTACCTAAAGATGATTACTCATTGGAAAAATAGCCAATTTGTGGTATTAATCAAATTAGAGGTATTTACATGAAAATTTTCATGTTTTCATTAAAACTATTTATTGAATTTTATTTAGTATTCATCTGAAATAATTAAAAAAATATTGATGCTAAGAAATACATCCACACATTGGGATATACTACGATGCTAGATGATGAGAGGAAATAGGTATGACTGTTTATAATCATTCTTTATGACTTTCACTTTCTATTGCTTCCTCCATAATTTATTCAATTTCTAAAGTTGTTATATAATTTTAGTTATGAAATTACTGTTTTTTTGGGTATCTTATTTTTAATTATGATTTCCTACATTCCATGTAATTGTAGAGGTATAAATTAAATATATAAGGATGTGTTCCTAGAGAAAAATTGTTTTTCTCGAGTAGAAAGTAGAAAGATGTAAGTGCGGTTAGTGAACCGAATCAATAGCAGATTGTAAATTAATAATATATTTATATTTATAACAGTCTACTTTGGAGGCCCATGATTCCCAGGAACCTGAAAATTTTGGGGAAAATGATCACTTACTTCAGGTGTTGGGAGATGATCACCCTAGTAGAGTATGATGCCGACCTGGGAAGAGTATAGTTCCAAAAAGGTATTGGTTGTCCTCAGGTACGATTTGTAGTGCCACCAAGTTGCAGCAGGTTAAGGCACATGCAGAACATACTGAAAAAGGGCCATAGAGATGACATAACAATCTGTTAGGGAAAAAAACTACATTTATGAAACTGATGGAAGGTTTATGTATTACGCATCCACCATAGGACAACACTGCTTGTGATGAATATATTTCATCAATTTGTTCTATATATAGTGCACCAGGTGGCAGTTCTAGTGGTGGTCGAGACGATGGAGAGGAGGAGGCCGAGGTGGAGGAGGAGGAGGCCGAGGTAGAAGAGGAGGCCATGGAGGAGGATGAGGCAGAGGAGAAGGGCGATGCAGAGGCCGATGCGGAGTACGATGGTGAGGAGGAGGAAAGGGATGATGATGGGGACGATGATGAGGAAGAGGGTGAGGGTGATAATGATAGTGATGGTGATATGGGACAGATTGATCCATTAAATTTTTGACTGATATTACAGACCATTGATGTTTATTGATTTGTTGTGCCTGAATATATGTATGATTAGGTAGGTCACATTATATTTATTTTTTATATATAAATAATAAAACTTGACTTGATGATTTGTTGTGACTGATTCACCCCTCCCTTAGACAGACCCCACCGCCTAGACACCCCCACCCCCTAGAAAACCCGTACCCCTGGAAAACCCCGCCAGCCCCACGGATAGCCCGCCCACCCCTGGACATCGCCCCACCCTCTGTTAATTGGTTGTCTAGTTGTGGGTGTTTATTTTAACATTGATAAAACAGCGGTGGTTCCATAATATTTTTCCCCATAAATGAATTCTTAAATTTAATGATTGATATGAAATGATATTCTAAATGATTTAATTGATTATTTTTATATTATGAATGTTTTATTTTTAAAAAGCATGGATGTTATAAAATCCCCCTATTTTAATGAAATTATAATTTTGGAGCAGAATTTAGAAAATTCATGGTCTGATTATAAGTTGATATAATGAAATTATTTTTTTAACCTTGAAAAAAAATTTCTTAGAAAATATGTAAATACCATCCCAGGAAAATATGTAAATACCATCCCATGAAAACATGTTAATGGGAATTAAACACATATAGGTGGTGGATTTTCCTTGTCCATAGGACCTAAAGTGATGGATGTTTCCACTAGATATGTGATCAAACTGTTACATGGTATCTGTCTAAGCTTTAATGTTATTGGATGTTATGTCACTTGATGATATGTTGTTATGGGTATTGTTTTGCCCATAGTTTCATGTACCTTAAATATGAAGAGTTTGTAAATATAGAATTGTATTATTTATCTTTCACTATTTTGTAGGACAAAAATTCATCATTATTCTTATATTATTTATGGTTCTGGTCATCGATCTATAGGGTTCAGGAATTCCCATCATGCTATGTTAGAGCTAACTCGTGTTGCAGTGTACCTTGAAATTCGAACTTTTTCATGGTATATTATTATCATACATACGGATATGCATCTCTCCTTGATGTCGTTATCCATTCTATGTTTCCCTGGTAGACTTGATGTAGGATTTCAGGAACATGGGTGGCTGTTATGAGTGATTTATTTGGCCATCCATCATTTCCACAAGCTGTAAGTCACCTTGGGAATTTAGAAAAAAATATCATTGGGGTATGTTTTTAAATGATTATATTGAAAATAGTTAATTATGTTTTCTTGTAATTTATATTCATATATCTCCTATTTGAGGTATTGATCTATGTATCCTTAATGATTCATTTAGTGTGGCCTATTGATATTGAGTAGAATCAGGCTTCTTAGATGAAATTTTAATAGACCATATGACGAAGTTATTGGTTAACCACAATAAGAGAGTCAATATGTGGACATAAGTGTGGTTGAGATAGTTGTGTGTGTTATCTATGATTTGAGACATGAACATGAACCCATTCATGTTCTTTCTCATGTAGTGGAACAAAAAAAATGAATCGAGAGATCATTCTCAAGAATTTCTTCTAAAAAACCACTAGTGTTCTAAGGAAAAATAATATTCATCACACTTTGTATTAGTTGAAAAAATAGACAAATTATTAATTTTCTTGGAAATACTTATTTCTATTAATGTAAAATGTGGTACCATCATGATGGAATGACATGGATGGATATAGTTGTACTCTACCCCCTGGACATCCCCCACCCCCGTGGATAGCCCACCCACCCCCTAGATAGCCCCTCCCCCTATGGAAAAGCCCCCACCCCTTGGGTACCCCGTACCCCCTGGATAGCCCCGCCCACCCTCGTGCACAGCCCGCCCACCCCCTGGACACCTTCTACTCCCTGGACTGCCCGAACTCCCCCATGGACTGCCCGCCCACCCCCTGGACTCCCCTCCTCCTGTGGACAGCCTCCCCACCCCCTTGAAACCTCATACCCCCTTGGACAGCCCTGCCCAACCCTGTGGATAGCCCGCCCACCCCCCGGACAACCCCTCCCCCTGTGAACATCCCACCACCCACTTGACACCTTGTACCCCCGAGACAGCACCACCCACCCCCGTGGATAGCCCACCCACCCCCTAGACTCTCATACCCCCGGGGCCAGCCTGCCCACCCCCTGGATAGTCTGCCCCACCCCTGGACACCCCTACTCACCTGGAAGGCCCAACCACCCCCGTGGACAGCCCACCCACCCCCGTGGATAGCCCGCCCACCCCCTGGACACCCTGTACCCCTGGATATCCCCACCCACACCCGTTGAAAGCATTCCCACCTCTGGACACACCTACCCCTAGATAACCCAATCGCCCCTGTGGACAGCTTGCCCACCCCCTGGACACCCCCACCCCTGGAAACCCCACCCCCTGGAAAGCCCCCCAACCCCCTGAACACCAACCCATCCCCTAGACACCACCCCACCCCGGACACCACCCCACCCCCTGGACACCCCCAGACACCAACCCAACCCCTTGGACACCCCCATGGACAGCCCCCCATAGAGCAACCCTGCCCCCTGGACACCCCCATGGACAACCCCCCCCCCCCCCCCCCCACACCACCCTTGACAACCCCAAACACCACCACCCTAAATAGCCCCCACCCCATAGACAACCCCATGGATATCCCACCTCCCAAATTCCCCCTGGACACCCATACCCCCTGGATATCCCCTCCACCCCTGTGGACAACTTGTCCACCCCCCGGACAGACCCTCCCCCTGTGGAAAGCCACCCCCACCCCATGGACACCTCGTACCCCCCTGGACAGCCCTGCCCACCGCTTGGACACCCCATACCCCCTGGACAGCCCCACTCACCGCCGTGGATATCCCCACACACCCCTGGATAGCCTCGCCAACCCCTTGAACAACCCTCCCCCTATGGACAGCCCCACCCTCGTGGACAGCCCGCCCACCCCCATGACACCCCTACCCCTCGTGGACAACCCGCCCACCCCCTGGACACCCGTACCCCCTGAACAGCCCTGCCCACACCCGTGGACACCATGTACCCCCAGATATATCCCACCCCCATGGATATCCCCACCCACCCCCTGGACACCCCCGACCCTGGGACAGCCCCGCCACCCCCATGGACCGCCCACACCCCCTGGATATCCCCCACCCCCTGCACAACCTCCACCCCTGGATAGCCCGCACCCCCATGGATGCCACCCCACCCCCTTGGACAACCCCCAACCCCTAGACCACCCCCACCCCCTGGACACCAACCAACCCCCAGGACACCCCACCCCCTGGACACCCCTCCCCCTGGAATGCCCCCCCAACCCCCTGTACACCACCCCACCCCCTAGACACCCCACCCCCTGGACATCCCACCCCTGGAATGCCCCCAACCCCCTAGACACCACCCCACCCCCTAGACACCCCCATGGACAGCCCCTGGACACCACCCCACCCCTTGGACAGCCCCCCCCCCCGGACGCCCCCATCCCCCCGGACACCCCCACCCCCTTGGACAGCCACCCCAACCCCCTGAACAACCCAAACCCCCTAAATTCAAAATTGAATTCATATTGTATTTAATTAACTTATAAATATGTGTTAATAGTGTATGAGTATACTTGTTGAATTTGTATACTTGCTGTAATTACCTTATGAATTATGTGTTAATATGGTATGTGTGTAGAGGGTAATTAAATACAGAATTAGAGGTATTCAGATTTATGTTTGAATTATGTGTTGGATGAATTATGTATGAATTCATACAAAATTATGTATGTATTATGCGGGTATACTTGTTAATGGTGTATTGTGTTTCTTGTTGTTTGTTATCCACATATTCTTTTGCATATGAAATTTGTAGGCTTACTGGTGGAATTGATGCAGCTGCACAGGGGGAGGCCACCAAGCCAGCTTACTACTGCAGGTATAAAAAAGATATGCCAACGGTTCACAACTGTTGGCATATGTGTCAAACTAGAACTTATACCAATGGTTTTATGAAAACAATTGGTATAAGTATATGTGAAAGGTTTGTAAATCATTGGAATATATAATTTTACTTTATATTTACCAACGGTTTATGGCCAACCACTGGTAAAAGTCTATACTAATGGTTTACACAACTGTTGGTATAGATATCTTTCAAGCTAATACGCACGGTTTAAAATAGTTTGCAAAAATGTATACCAACAGTTTATTGAAACCATTGGTATATACTGAATTTTTGTTTTCATACATATCCCAATGGTTCTCATAGAACGTTTAGGATATGTCTATCCCTACAGCTCAAGACCCAATGGTTTGAACAACCATTGGTATAGTTTATACCAACTATTGTCCCACCTTTAGTAATGGTTTTAAACCATTTGTAAAGGTAAAATTTCCAATAGTTTATTGAGATATGGCTATATCTGTTGATCCCACCATAGTACCTTTTGTTATTCTCTTTAATAATACATCATATCTCTATGAAAATTGCCCATGATATTATAACAATGGGGGTATATATTTTTCCTCTATCATCTTTGATATCTTGGATAATAACATAATTAAAATTCATCATTATATGATTGAATATTTACTATCTAGAAACATCTACAAAATTTGCAAAAAATAATTTCTAATATTACTTCTTAAGATTCATCAAAAGCTACAACGTACTCATACTATTTTAGATATGAAAACTACATTATACAATATACTTTATGCTTTACATATTATCTTATCCTAAACATGATACAAGATCAAAATGATCTAAAGAAAACTAGACCTATATTCCCTAAAAAAATATTATTCCCATTTCTCCAATTTCAAGGAAATCAACCCACATTTCTTCCTCAAGCACTGTAAGATAATTTTGAATAGCATCCAATAAATTTATCCCAATATCATTTAGTATTTTCATTCAACTATTTAAAAAAATAAATCAAACATGTGTAAATTTCATGGAATGCGATATATATTTGAATGCAGTCTTAGGAATATGTAGTCTACACATCATAAGAATACCCTATGACACTGGAAATAATTTTGGCATATTGTTCTGTATTGTATTTTTTAATACCATATCAACTATGTACTATAAATTATATTAATAAACCCCATAATATATGCTTTTAGATCATGTTCCCTAGAACATAGGCTTCAAATTAAGTCATTTAGGATAAGTTATTTAGTATTATATAAGGATAATACTTATAAACTATTTTCCATATGTTATAAAACATGCATTTCATGGAAAAATATAGAACTCCCACTAAGCCCTTGTATACGCCTAACAAAATTTCATTTCAAATTGATTTATAATGATCACTATACATATTTTATTACATAATTTGATTATTTAATCATTTAATCCATATTGTCTTTCTTTGATGTCACCTTCCTTTTTGGTCATGTCATATAGATATGTACCCTAACATTACCCCTAAGGGAGGTAGCCTTGACATCTTACACTTAATATAATGGTCCTAGAATACATGAAAAGTAGAATTAAAATGCATTTAATCAAGATGTATATGTGTTATTAGTAAATAATTATTTGTACCCTGATTGAACCATGCATGTATTGTTTTTTGAATACACACTAATGACTTTACATCATCTACTAAAATATAAAATGAATTTTTGTACATGGAATCCAACTCTGAATTCATAAAAACGTATCAATCATATCTAGTTTCAACTTATCACTCTTTAATGGATTTCTTATTCTAATAAAATAACACATCACACACCATAGTGAATATAAAACAACCACTATGCTTTTATCCATCCTATGTAGTATGCGTATCTTGAATAATTCCTCCCTCTAACACTTCTTATGTTTAATGTTCTTAGGCCAACATATGCATCTTGAGACATGATTCAATTAAATCCTTTCTTTCTCCCACTATCTCAAAATAGATTTACTTACCTCATAAGAATACAATTGATATTATTAATACCATTTCTACTTGAGGATTTTAATATCCCTTGTGGCAATATGATCATTAATTGAGAAGTACCTTGTGTTTTCATTATGTATATTTGAAGTGTTCACCATATTTACCAATGTATCTCATCAAAACACTTGAGGTAGTGACACAATATATTTACTTTTAAGATAGTAATTAGTAAATATATTTTGAAATGTTTAATTTTTATGTTATTTTTCTAATATATATCTGGAAAAGAATCCTAAAATACTAAAATATGTATATAAGACTCCTCAATGATTTTACCATTTACTAATATGTGAATAATGAAATGTGAGACTTGCTAATTCCTAACTCTATTTGAAAATATTGATAAATACTTGGTTAAGTTGTACTCTAATATACCAACTCAGAGGATCCTACATTATCTACCATGTTCACTAATTAGTTCACTAAAAATTCATAAACTTTCTAAATTTAATCACATAGATTACATGAATTTAATTCCATATTATCCTTGGAATAGTTGATTTAAGATAGATAGAATAACTCTATAATTTTATTGGTTACCTTTATATCTTAAGGATTATTAGTCTAAAACATAAGTGATTCATATACCTAATAGTTTTATAACCTAAGACTCAAAAAATCATTATAGTTATTTACAAAACACCTTATAGTTTTATTTGGATGAATTATCTTTCCAAAACTGGGTATAAGTCTTATAAATATATTGATCATTTATTTCCATGTTTGGATATTTATTATTCATGTTTTACTAAACTATTTAATACGTGTATTTTGTGATAAAAAAATTAATTTCTTAAAAAATAATGACTTATTTTTTTCAATATAACACCTATATAAATGTTTGGTAACACTTAACAAAAATAATAATTGAAATAGAATCATTCCATTACATAATAAGAACTCAGGTTTTTCCCATGGTTTAAGTAAGAATCACAATTTTTCAACAAATAAATAAAAAAGAAAAATAACTTAATTATAAATTCATGTGTTTCTCACTAGTGATATAGGAATCACCCTTTAACATCCACTTAAATAATACACACTACTTCATATAATTTTTTTGTGTTATTCTCATTGCTGACATAAGAATCCCCCTTTATCAGCCACTAGGATAATACACCTTTCTTTTTTGGTTCTTTTATTATAATACAAAAGTATTTAATACCTAATAATTGAGAAAGAAACATTACATAATATGATGAATATTTTGCTGAAGTAGATGCAACTAATCACTTCTTCTTTAGTTCATTACATTTTCTATTAAAATTACCATACTACACATATGAGTAACAAATAGATTCTTGTTTACCTGAGTACCTATAAATCTGTTGTATTATTGAAAGAAATTATAAAGGCACTATATAATATAAAAAAAATCATTGGATTTTCAAACCCTGCCTTTTTTCAACATAAGGGTTGTGAATATTAGTTCCCTATAACTCTTATTTATTTGGTGGAGCTTAGTCAAAAAATTATGAGGTATTAATCCATACTATTAATCTCACAAACTATATGAATATGAATACACTAGAAGGGAAAGATGATTTTATGATATTAATGGATAATTTCATATCACTATGGAATTCAAAAATTCACTAACTAGTTAATGTACTTTAGTATAATTTAGACAAGATCAATAGTTAAGTATCAATTCTAGTTTATATTAGTATAGTGCAATGAAACTATAATTTATATAAATATTATCTTTCTCTTTATCTTGGGATATTAGATGAGATGTCATGGTATATGAATCCATGTAGTAATTTTACATTATTATATCTCCAAGAAAATTGACATCCTGACATAACATACTATTGGAGAATCCCAAATGTACCTCTATTAGGTATCCTTATAACATTCAATCAATGTATAAGGCAGTTTAAAAAGTATAAATTAATACTATACATATTATAAAGGATCATATATTAGTTCATTGTATGAAATAACTGTATAATCCATGTAATTATGTGTCTATAAGGGCATGATTTCTGTCTTCAAGTATCACAATGTTAAAATGGTTCTTCCTAGTATAATCTATATTAATAAGATGTATATTTTAAATTTTATATCTATTACCAAAATATATTATGTAATAAAGTTTATTTATTTATCTCCCACAACATTATTTAAACCAAATATCCCTTACCATTTATTTTGAAATATTCTTTCACATGAATATTATAGTGGAAAAATACATTGCCCATTCTGATAAACTAGATGGGTTCCTAAAAAGCTATAAAATAGAATCTAGGTACGTATAAATTTCCAAATACATTAACTCATAGCTCCTTGATTCATTAAGTGGAGCCCCCAATCCTAAAATCATGGACTTGGATTTCCTAAACATTTTCCTATGAAATGAATTAAGTCTCATGGAGGTGATTACACCATAATGAAAACTAGGTTAATTAATCCCAAAACTTCTGATAGTAATGTCTCAATTATTGAAATAATCCTAAAATAGGTTGGTCACTAACTTTAAAAAATGGTTAAATTTTAACCCTTGTAGTATAAGACTATACCGAATTAATATTTTAATTCGAAGGATTTTTATCTTTCTTTATAAATATCCCATTTTATCTTATTGATTTCATGTTAGTATTAAGTGTAGTTTACTTAAGTTATTAACAATGCCTAGAAATTTTTTATATTGAATCGAATTTTTATTAATTCTATGTTACATGCTTATTAATTCATTTATTAAGTTACAGTGATAAAGTATTATAAATAACTAACAATGAAACTAATATAAATAAAATAGTTATTGTTGAATGATCATGATCGTAGCTAATGGTTAGTTAATTTAGAGGATGAAAAGGTAACCCTTTACCTAGAGAAAAATAATAAGATGAAAACAAGGTTTGAGCTGCAAGATTCTATTAATATTATAACATAACAGGTGTGTTGGTTTCACCTCAACTCCGAAGTCGAATAACCAATTGTCACATTAGATCTCCATTCATTACATAATATTTCACTCATATATAGGTGAGGGGAACTAAAGTCTTGGTTGTGGAGGTTTCTATATAATGTAAAAGTGGGAATGCATGTCCTTATATAATAGAGGAGTTGATGAATTGCAGAACATCATTTTAATTTAACTAGATAAATATTAAAAACCAATGGAATAAAAATTAAATTAAAATAATACTTATAAATATATATATTGGTTGGTTAAAGGTCATGATAATTCACACATTAATTTAATATATATGTTTACACTAACTAGAATCTAATTCAATTCCTTATTTTGTTATGTTTAAATCTTCATGAATTAATTCAATTAATTATCATAATAATTAATTAATTTATTCTATTTATCTTGTTCGAATAGTCCTAGAAGTTCCATAATTTTTATTTTAAAAAATAAAATTAATAAAATGAATTTAATATTAAATATCTCACAATGTATACTTTGAGTCAAAATAATGTATTAGCAACTTTACCTTCCTTAATTGTATATTAAATACTCACATGTAATGTTGACACAAATGTAAAATGACATGGTTAAGATGCATGAAAATCCATTTATCTTAATATAATGTAATAAATGATTTATTTATGAGAATTGGACATGTTTCAACCCATGTGGTGTTTACCAATTTAAATTATTATTGTAAATAAATTGGCCATTATGGTGAGTTAATTATGAACAATTAATCGATCATTTTTATACTATTAAATCCTTATTACACAGTATCACGTAAGATGCTAACTATGATGTTTAGTTATAATGATTCAATTAATTAAGAAATTAAAAATTTTAATTATATTGATTGTTGGGTTATTACATGATGTGAACTTACAAGGTACAAACAATGTATGTCACATTTCTTGTCATTGTAACACATGATTGGGATGCTGGGTGTGTACACCTTGTGGGAATTAATCAGTTACATTGAGTTTAAGCTATCTACATGATGTGTATCTCCTTAATTATGGTTTGATAAAATTTAAGTACTTATGTGTCCTGTGATGAATGCATTGGCCACATGGTTTTTATATAAATAATTGGGTGAATCAAACAATATTACACAACATATAAAAAGGTTACATGGAATGCAGTCATTGATGTTACATGCCATCTTGGCCTATCAACATAAGATATATATATTTCTCCACATATTGTTTTTTTTGTGGTGAGATGAGTATCATGTGACTCATCCAAATACAGTGAACCTCATTTCACAGCATGTAATTTTCCACTACAAGCTGTGTAACTATGTAATCTATACATAAAGCTTATCACCTGCCAGTGTAACATTTAGTCATTATTCATCAATTCTTCATGTGTTCTAGATAATATAATGGTGAATGAAAATGTAATATTGAAAATCAGACTAAAATAAAAAAATAAACTAAAATAAAATATGAACAAAAAACATGCATATCATTAAATGGAAGGCAAAAAATTTTAAATTATTATGTGACTTATTTTATACCACATGAATGTTTTAGGGGATAGCAGAAGCCATCAGGCCCTTACCCAACAATGATTTTTTCATAAACTCCATTATATTTCTCACCAGCATTAGTTGAAATTGAAACCACATAATATATGATATAAGATCATGAAATATAGTTTATTATAAAATTATTCATGATAAAGAATTACCTCTCATTTTAATTATTTCTTCACCAGTGATTAGGTTGCAAAATCTTGAAAACCTATCATTACTTTAGAGGAATCAAGGGTAAATTTCCTCTAAATGTGATCCACACGTGTTCCATGAACCTAAGATCATCTTCATAGAATTATTTTTGTATTATAAAAGATGATTATAATTCTTGTGTTGATAATTATTGAATCCTTGATGGTGTGATTGAATTACTCTAGTTCTCTATAGACTCAAGAGGAAAATTGTGGACGATCACTCTTTGTTCTTGAGAGAGTTCTATGATAGGATACATTTAGGGACTGTAAGAATTTTATATTTATTTTTTCACAACAATGGATAGTCTTGGTTAATGTTATATAATGATATAATTAGGTGTTTATAGACCTAGGGATAACGAATAAATTATTTCACTAGGGACCTTATTATTCTCTAAATCTCAAGTAAACCTCATCTCTATATAATAATAATATTATTATTATTTACATGACATGAGATAGAATCATAGATATATAAAAATTATTTCCTTGAATAAAATAAATAATATTTACTCAAATAATAATTAATATGTCATTCCTCACCTATCATCTACCCCAACACATGTCAATGTGGGTTGGAGGGGTGCTCATCCACATTGGGTTGGACCAGTATAGAGAAACATCTTGGCGGAGATGGGAGAGACGCATCACTATTGACCAATATAATTGTTTCATTTTCTAGTAGGGGATGGGGGGTGAGACTTTTTATAGTTATTATATTGATTTTTGATTCACTTTGGTCACTTGGAACCATGTTTGGTGATTTGGGTCATGTTTATCATAGGAATATGTGCCTCATGACATGTATAGGTTCTCTCTTCATGTAGTTGTCAAAAGGGATTTTATTCCTCATGTTGAATAAAGGGGGGTTGACCCTCAAACTATTAAGAAAAAACATTTTAAATTTTTACTTTACAAAATATGAATATATTTTTTTCAATGAAAATAAACCATATATAAATTAATTTTATACATTCTTGTAATTAAATAAAATATTAGGTATACTTATTTATTTACTATTGAACTCAAATAATATTCTCTCAAATTAATGTTTAATGAATGTATTTGAAAAAACATATATGAATAATGATTAATCCATGTATGTGAATAATATTCCTTCAACATGTTAAATTCATATAGCATTTGATTGATGGTTTTATATAGTTAGTGTGTGTCCCTCTAGGCATTTTTAGTGGAATTTGGTGAACCCACCTAATGTCAAATGTTAGTGTCTAGAAACATGTCAAGGAACACATATAGAAATAAATTAATTTTTTAATCAAATAAAACCTATAATAATGAAAACTATGAAATATAACCCCTTTTCCTTGATATCTCTTACCAAGTATGTTACACACAAGTGTCATCAACTTATGTGTATGATGTATCATTATTTTACTTTCTAGAAATGATCTAGAAAATGGAAAACTGTGGGTATATATATTTAAATAGGTGGTTCCATTCCCATAAAGGGATTATAATATTAGCTTTCATTAATTAATAGATGGGAAAATTCCTTTCTACCATTACTCATTATTATAATATCACTCGTGACACACACAATGTATCCTACCTCACAATAAGCATATATCTCCATGATTTTCAGCTATATATAAATGTTTATAACTCATTATATATATCAACAAAAATATTAAAGTATAAGGACCATTACACATGTCTAAAAATAGTATCATCCAATAAAACATATAAATTTAAATTTTCTATTGGTTGTCATGTTCTTATAATTCCCAACTCTAAAAATTACCAATGGCTTAGGGTATGAGAAAGTGTCTTAGGGTTCTATGAGTCTAAACACTTTACAACATGTATCATTAGTTTCCTATAAAATTATATCATCTATCCATTGAACCTATATTTAATAATATGGTCATAACAATTCAAGGATTCCATCATAAATAATAAGTACTATGACCTTTTATTGAAACAAGAATCCATGGTACATTATCACATAGATGTCACACTAATGTAAATCATTATGCAATAAGATATTAATTAATATTCATTAGTATGAATATTCTAGAAATGTAATTGTAGTTGTATCTAGGGAACTAACTCCAAAAATTACTTAATTATCATATTTAATTTTTCGTTTCCCTTCTCGATCCATTATATATGCATCAATATTTTTATTTTGTGGTGTCTTCTAAAATTTCCATAAATGGAAACAAATGTAAGTCCAAAAAAACTACATGCGCCATTTTCTCTTACTAGGATAGGATATCCTTTATTTTCAATTTATATCACAAATGGAATGAATATAATACAAATATTTTAATTTATCTCTCATTTTATCCATTATAATATATCATCTATTTATTATTATGTAGCAAGTTTAGATTCTTCTTGCACAAAATATGATTCCAAAAAATCAATACAAAACCCATAATGTAACTCTATAAAATATAGAAGGGATAGTATGGAATTAATTATCTCTCTTCCTATATGTTAGTAAAATACATCTTCTTGAAACTAAATCTGTAGCCCCCTAAATTTTATTTTTCTCATTTATCTTGAATCTAAAAGGATCTTGTGATATATAAACCACTACAGTATAACTCTTACATCTTATAAATTATTTTTTACTTTTTATTATATATGTGTAATTTAAAATATTATTATTTAACATTCTATAATATATGATACAATGATAACCATAAATTATTCTCCAATTAATTTCCTCAAATCATGTTAGAATCATAGAAAATCAAGGCTTTATGATGTTTGAAATTGAATATCAGTATAGGAATATTAAAATATTTTTTTATTAGAATAAATAAATATGGAATTTTTTATAAACTTTAAGATATTATCCTGATTTTCACATCTTTTTAAATCTAGAAACATAAATATCTAGTTCGTAGAAATCCATAAAAAATTCTAAGTAATGATCCTTTCACAAAATTAAATCAACCTTATGGTTTATAATTTTTTTCCTATAGAGTCTAAATGATCCTTATGATGTATGGATTGATGTTTATGTGGAGAAATTTATCATTAAAAAAATTCCAATGTTGTTTACATAGGAAAGAAAAAATCTTCACATTATTGCTGGATGATGTTTACATAGATTAAGAGTATCTTTTTAACTCAAAATATCTAGATGATCCTTACACAAATTAGATTTATGTTTACATAGATGGATATGATCATTAATAAATGGCCATTAATTCATACCAAGTTGATGGAATCATATTTATGCTACACAGATTTCATCGTTATGGTTCCAGACATTGTCATTGTAACGACCCAAACTTCGATTAATGAAAATACATCTGGATCCAATTAAATTTCTTATTTTGTATAATAATTATATAAAATTTATGAACTTAATTGGTTTTATGTTGGATTTTAAAATACCATTAAGAATTGTTACCATTTATAATATAGCTGATGAACAACGATCACCTGATTGGTATAAATGTAGGGATTTAACAAATCTAATTTACTCAGAAAAATGTAGAGATGGCCTCATCCAATAGAATTTCCCCATACAAAGCCCATTTTCAGAGTTTTTAAAGGAGGTGGAGTTATTGGGCTTCACTCTTGACCTATCCCAAGATGACCTTCAACATTTTAAGCTCGAACATAACTACCTACATGAGAGGTGGAAGTTGAAGGAGATTACCACACGAGCGATGTTATCCAAGCCATCCCAAGAGTCTGTCACAACCACACACCTTACCCTTTAGTCTTATGTGGGTTTTATAAGGGATTATGTAACAAGACCTTAATACTATAATTATGTATATTATTTTTTAATATAATTAAGAATATACATTCATTTTATTGTTTTTATATTGTAAATAGTTTTTAAAGAACAAATAGTATTTTTAGTTAATATTCAACTAAGGAATATATTTTTTAAATTAATTTAATTTTAAATTAATTAATTAATTAAATAAATATTATTAAATTAATTTTTAATAAATTTAAATGATCGTATAATTTTTATGAATTCAATTGAAATTTTTATTAAGGTTTGAAAGTTATTTTTGTCAAATCCCATGACGTTTTTATAAATGTTGGTTTTTATTTTAAAAGTTAAAATTTACATATTTAGAATTTTTTTAGAGAAACTGAATATTCTTTTTGGAATCAGGGCATAAAAATAATCCAACGGTGAATTTTTCATAATTTTTGAGACAGTCAAATTTTTGGGTAAAAATTAAATACCGTTGAAATATATAATGTGTTTTATGACAACATAATAACCCAATAGTGAACTAATAAAATACTATAAACTTTATGTTCGAACAATATATGTTTTGAAATTAAAATAATGTGATTTTAGGTTTGTTTGATATATTTTACAAAGCATTTGTGGATCCTCCAAGACATAAAATAACATTTTAACTTTTTAAATTGATTTCCTTGAGAGTGTAAGTCACCTCTACATAAGCAACCCTATTATTTTAAGAAGTTAGGCCATTAGACTTATAAAATATTGTTTTTCACTACCCTTTGGAAAAAAACATGGGAAAAAACCATGAGATGGTTTTTGGTTTTTGATTAGTTTAATGTGTCATGTCCCAAACCTAAATAATAAAGAATTCTCTCTCCTTTCATATATAAACCCACCCAAGCTCCCACTTACTCCTCACTCAAAGACTTTTATGTTCTTCCAAACTCTTCCCTCCTCTCTCTATAATCCTCCCAAGGCACCACTAGCTCCATGGAATCCTCTCTCAAGCCTCTCCCATGCCTTTGGGGTCACACATCCAAGTACGGGATTCACTCCATTCTCATTTTATGCATGTTTTTTAATATTTTTATTCCCTTTTATTTTCAATTATAAATATTGGGGTATGATTTTTCACCTCCCCCATACTTCCCTCTTTATGTTTGAATGATGAGAGACCCATTTTCCCTCTCATTAATACCTTCCATGTACACCCATTACCATGTCAAAATTCCATAAGGAATTTATCTCTCCTCACTTACATTCAAGAAATTATTTTGTATAATGAATATAAATTCCATAAGAATTTTTGGGAAATATATCTATATGAACCCATTACTATCCATTTCATGTAAATATGATGAGATACCTACTTTCTCTTTCAACAACCATTTTTATGAATTTTTATGTCACACTGTTATACTGCCGAAATTGAACTTCAATTTTGCAAACCAAAGTCATCATGTAGTGAATACCATGCCCATTTATCTATCAAGGGTATTAGCCTTTATGCACATTTACTTATTGGGTATAATGTTTCATGTATGTATTCAACATTACTTTATCATGGAATAAATTATGATGTTGAATGACTCCTTGATGTAGGATCCATGTGACACACTAATGCATGAAATGAAATGTTTAAGAAGGGTGCACCCTAATAGCGCTCCAATGCATCGGGTAATGTATAGTATCATGATATGTCAGGTGCAATGAGTGTTGACACATTATAATTCATGTGAAATTAGGGTTCAGTAATTCTTCATGTGCAATGAGGGTTTACTCATGCTCTATGTGCAATGTGCCTTGGCTCATTCTAAGTCCATGTTAAGTGTTGTTTCCACATTTCCATGTTATGATAATCATGATATATCATGAACTTATGTTCATGTTCTTCTATCCTCCATTGATATGACTATTTCTTGATATGTATTGTATTCTTCATGTTATGCCTTGTTTACTCCCTTACTAGGCTTTATAGCTCACCCTTTTCTTATGCATGTCCTCAAGTTATCCCATGCAATGCTATGTACGAGGGAATGTAGTGGTCATGTAAAAGAAGTTTTCAATAAAGATGTTGTGTACGTTATGTTCTAAATATTTATTTAATTCTCCTAAGCCCCAAATACCCTAGACCTCTCAATCTTTTATGTTCTATCAAGGGAGATTTTTGTAATAAATCTTGTTTATGTGTTTAAAAAAGAGAAGGGTTGTTATAGTTGGTATCAGAGGATAGGTTTAGTTATTTTTGGGATTAGGATTAGAAGACCCTAGTGATGCCTTAGAGATAAGACTAAGTATAATAAAAACATCCTTATGTTTTGTTGAGTATTGAGTAAGTGTTTTATTAAGAAAATACATCCCTCTCTGGATATGAGAAAGTAGAGGCGGCTTTGGCACAGATGTACATAAGGAGTTTCAGGCTTAACTCTGGGTATCCTGGTATACGACAAGAGGCCTTGTTACACTCTTGGTTATGAAACTCCTCGGGAATATGCTTTGGTAAATTCACAAGCTTAGTATGAACCAATATTTAGGCTATTAAAAAAATCCCCTAAGAATATATGTTAGAATGTAGATCATGGATAACATAGATTAAATCCTATAGGTTCATAAGTGAAGGAAATAAAAGCTATTTACAAGTCATCCATTTTTTCCTTGGTTACCCTTTATGTGTTACCCATAAATTTCATTTTTATTCCAGCCAATGTTCGGTAATAAGATGACTTGGTCTAACAATTAATGTGAAGATCAATGTGATGACTGTTCTAATGAGATGCCCAATCCTATGGGAGTAGGAATAATGAAATTTGTCACGATACTCTCTCAGTTAACTCAATATTTGAATTGAAACATGGATCAATATGAATGTTCAAACCCCCCTAATAAAGAAAAAGTTGCTATCAAGAGCTTCAAGAGACAAAGGCCCCCTACTTTTAATGGATCATCTGATCCTTCAATCACCGGAAAATATATCAGATCCATTTAAAAGATCTTCTCCATCCTTCATTGTTCTGAACAAGATAAGGTTATTCTGGATACTTATCATATGGAGGGTGAAGCTGGTCAATGGTAGACATTGATCAAAAATACTAATCCTGAGGAGGAGATCAAGGCGTTGGAATGGAAGGATTTCTGGAAAATGTTTTTCGATAAATATTTTCCTCACACCCTCCATCTTAAGATAGAAATGGACTTTATTGCCCACAAGAAAAAAGACAAAGAATCCATTAGAGAGTATGAGGAAAAATTCACAAGGCTTACACGATATGCCTCTGGCTTTGTCGTTACCCCTGCATTCAAGGTTGACCACTTCTTTGGTGGGATGGAACCTTGCCTGTAGAAAGCCCTGGCGATTCGTGACTTCGATAACTATGAGGAAATTTTCCGTTGTACCCTCAAGGTCTAAATTGATATCGGAGAATCTTATGGATATCACCAGGATAAGAACTATAAGGTGGAATTAAATTCTGGTGGTCCAATGGATAAATCCAATGGTGTTAAGAAGATCCAGAACCCCACATTCCAAAGGTGTGGAAAGAAGCACCCTGGAAATTGCCTAAAAGGGATGAGGAAATGATTTAGGTGTGGAAGAGAAGGGCACCTAACCGTTAACTACTGATAAGAAAAACCCACGGCTGCAATAGAAGAGAGGAACACTCTGTTCGAACCTCAACAAATTTTTCATTTATTTCACTACAAATAACAAAGGTACCTTTAAAATCAGTTCCCTAAGACAAGGGTTTTCAGAGGCTACCAAAAATCATCAAGGCAGCAAAGGAGAGCTTTTTCCATCACTACCTTCAAAGTGATCCCTGAAAATAATGTAGTGATAAGTATGCTAGTTATTCATTCAAGAAAAAAAATGTACTTTTTGATTCTGATTCTATACATTCTTTTATATCCAAAATGTTTGGTAGAACAATCCTAACGCCACCACAAACCCTAGAAGTGAATATTTTTGGTGAGTATGGAAAATTGGGAAATCATTGCATCGCATGAATATAACTCACCCCCTATCATAATAGGTGGATTGAACTTCCTGGTGAACCACATCATAATCCCTCTAGTGGAATTTAAAGAAATTCTTGGCATGGAATGGCTTTTCCTATATAGAGCCAACATAAATTTCCGTGGGAGGGAAATCACTCTCCATATGGAGAATCGACCCCCGATTCCATACAAGTGTAAGGAGGAAGATGAATATTTTTTGGCACCATCATCTCAAGAATAGATATTACTTCCCTATAAGCATGCGTATCTGGCTCATATGATTTAGTCTAAGGAGGAAAACATCCTTGAAGACATTCCTATTGTGAGGGAATTCGCTGAAGTGTTTGTCTAGGAATTACTTAGTCTTACTCCTAGAAGAGATGTTGAATTATCAATTGACCTCTTACCTGGGGCATTTCCAATTTTCAAAACTCCATATAGAATGGTTGTTCTAGAGCTTGAGGAGATAAAGAAACAACTACAGGAGAATCTTGATAAATGGTTTATACACCCAAGTGATTCTCTACGGGGTGCACCTGTCCTATTCGTTAAGAAGAAGGATGGGTCAATGCACCTTTTCATTGATTATCGTGAGCTCAAAAAATCACGATAAATAACAAGTATCCTCTTCCATGAATTGATTACTTGTTTGATTAGCTGTGTGGAGCACAATAATTCTCCACAGTGGATTTGTGGTCGGGATATTATCAAGTAACGATGAAGAAGGAAGATATCCCCAAGGATGCTTTTTGTACAAGGTACGAGCACTATGAAAACATAGTAATGCCTTTAAGATTCACTAATGATCCAAAAATATTCATGGACTTGATCAATAGAGTCTTTAGAGATTACCCTAAAAAATTTAGGGAAGTATTTATGGATGATATTCTAAAATACTCCAAAACCAAGGAGGATCATGAGAAGCATCTAAGAACTGTACTAGAGACCTTATGAAAGGATAAGATCTATGAAAAGTACTGGAAATGTGATTTCTGGTTGAAGGAGGTATCATTCTTGGGTCATATCATCACAAGAAATGAGATATTTGTGGATCCCTCGAAGATAGTACCAATAGACAGATGGTTAAGGCCAAAATCAGTAACATATATCAATAGATTCTTGGGGTTAGCTGGATATTATCACTGAATCATGAGAAATTTCTCATGATTGTCCAAGCCTCTTACCAAGATATCTGAGAAGGTAGTAATGTTTACATGTAAATATGAATGCGAAGAAAGATTTAGGGAGTTTAAAAGGTGGATTATCACTATTCCCATGATCACATTACCCACGAGTGGAGAACATTTTGTGATATTTAGTGATTCTTAGAAGAAGGGAATGGGTTGTGTGTTGATGAAGAATGATAAAGTGACAGCCTACGCCTTAAAGCAACTAAAAATACATGAGAAGAACTACCCCACACAGGATCTGGAGTTGGTGGTTGTGATCTTTGTGTTGAAAATCTGGTGACATTATCTATACGGGGAGAAGTGTGAGATATATACTTATCACAAGATCCTCAAGTATATATTCACACAAAAAGATCTTAATATGAACCAAAGAATATAGATAGATCTAATCAAGGATTATGACTGCTCAATCCACTACCATCCCGGTAAGGCAAACCAGGTGTAGGATGCTCTATGTAGAAAGGATCCTGCATATTTATCAATGATGATAATTGAAAAGGATCCAATCTTCTTAGATTTTCAAAGTATGTACATGGGAATCATTAAGGGAGGAACATCATCAATCCTTTCTCAAATGACTGCTCAACCGTCCCTCATGGAGAAAATAATGGATGCTCAAATAAAGGATGTGGAAATTCTGAAAAGGGTGGAAAATATCAGAAATGGGAAATCCTATGAGTTCGTAGTTGACAAGAATGGAATTGTGAGATTTTTGTCACAATTATGGGTACCATCCAATCCATAGATAAATAAAGATCTTCTAAATGACGCACATAGCTCAACCTCCTCTATTCACCTGGGGAGCACAAAGATGTATCGAGATCTATGAGAAAACGTTTGGTGAGACAATATGAAAAGGGAGATTTTTGAATATACATCAAAGTGCTTGGTATGACATAAAGTGAAGTCTGAGAGGCAAAAGTCTAAGGGGATGATGCAACCACTACCTATACAAACATGGAAGTGGGAAAATATTACCATGGACTTTTTCATTGGACATCCAAGGAAATCTAAAGGAAACAATGCTATATGGGTCATTCTGGATCGTCTTACGAATATATCTCACTTTATCATGATTTTAGAGGACTTCTCATTGGATAAAATCGCACAAATTTACATCAAATAATTGATAAGGATTATTGTAGTACAAATATCTATTATATCTGATCATGATCCTAGATTCACCTTGAAGTTCTAGAAAAGTCTCTAACATGATCTATGAACTGAACTAAACTTCAGTATGACCTATCATCCTCCAACTGATGGCCAATATGAGAAAACTATTCAGACACTGGAAGATATGTTAAGATCATGTTCTATGGACTTCAAAGGCAGATGTGACCAAAATATTCCACTGTTTAAATTCTCCTACAATTATAGTTTATACTCGAGCATCCAAATGGAACCATATGAATACATTTATTGGAAAAGGTTTAGAACACCAGCGTGTTGGGATGAAGTCGATGATTTTAAGCTGCTAGGGCCTGAAATGGTTGAAGAAATGGCGGGGAAGGTGAAAACCATTCAAAAACATTTGAAGGAAACCCAAAGTCGATAGAATAGTTATGCAGATAAACATCGATGGGACCTTGATTTCAATTTTGGGGTCATGGTATTTCAATGTATATCTCCGTGGAAGAAGGCCATGAGGTTTTGAAATAAATAGAAGGTAAGTCATAGGTACATCGTCCCCTTTGAGATTCTTGATTTTTCCAGTGTTGTTTCCTATAGACTAGCACTTCCACCCACCATGGACAAAATACATGATGTCTTTCATGTATCCCTCTTAAGGAAGTACATACCATACCCTTCACTTGTACTCTCTTCAGAGGTAGTACAATTAGATGATGATCTTTTTTATGAGGAACAACCAGTGTAGATCTTAGATCGTAGAGAAAAAGTTCTACGAAATAGGACAATGACCCTCATCAAGGTATTGTAGAAAAACAACAAGTTTTAAAAAGCGACATGGAAATCAGAGGAAGTGATGAAGAATAGTTACCCACATCTCTTTTAGTGTGGGAAAAGGAAATTTTGAGGGAAAAAATTCTTAAGGGTAAAATATTGTAAAGACCCAAACATTGATTAATAAAAATATATCTTAACCCAATTAAATGTCTTATTTCGTATAATGATCATATAAAATAGATGCACTTCCTTGGTTTTATGTTTTTGGACTTTAAAATACCGTTATGAATTGTTACTGTTGCTAATATAACCGTTGAATAGTGATCATGTGATTAATTTAAATATAGGGCTTTAAGAAATCCAATTTACTCAAACAAAGGAGTTGATAACCTCATCCAGTAGACTTGACCCGTATGAATCCCATTTATCAGAGCTTGGAAAGGAGGTAGCATTATTAGGATTCACAATTGACCAAGAACTAGTTGAGCTTTAACATGTTAAGCTCAAATTGAACCCCCTATGGGATAAGTGGAAGGTGATAGAGATTACCACACGAGCGATGTTATCCGAGCCACCCCAAGAGCCTGTCACCATCGTACTCCTTACCCTTCGGTCTTATGCAGGTGTTATAAGGGGTTATGTAACAAGTCCTTAATACTATGAATATGTACATTATTTTTGTATATAATAAAGAGTATACATTCATTTTATTATTGTTACTTTGTAAATAGTTTTTAAATCAAAAATAGTATTTTTAGTTAATATTCAGATAAGGAATATATTTTTATAAATTAATGGAGTATTGAATTAAATAATATTTTAATAAAATATTATTAAATTAGTTTTTATTATGTATAAATTATTTTATAATTTTTCTGAATACAATTGTAATTTTTATTATGGTTTGAAAGCAATTTTTGTCTAAACCCATGAATTTTCGATAAATATTGGTTTTTATTTTAAAAGTGAAAATTCACTTATTTAGAAAATTATTTAGCAAAAATGAATATTATTTTAGGAATGAGGATGTAAAAATTATCCCACAGTTAATTTTTCATAATTTTTTGAGACAGTCAAATTTTTGGGTAAAAATAAAATACCATTTAAATATATAATGTAATTTATGAACTCATAATGACCCTATATCGATGTAATAAAGCACTAAAAACTATATGTTCGGACAATATATGTTTTAAAATTAATATAATGTGATTTTAGGTTTGTTTTATTTATTTTACAAATCTTTAGTGGACCCTCGAAGACTTATAAAACATTTTAGCCTTTTAAATTGATTTCCATGAGAGAGTGACTCACATCTACATAAGCAACCCTATTATTTTAAGAAGTTCGGCCATTGAAATTATAAAATATTCTTTTCCACTCTCATTTGGAAAAAAATATGGTCAAAAACCGCAGGATTGTTTTTGTATTTTGATTAGTTTAATGTGTGGTGTCCCAAACCTAAATAATAAATAATTCCATCTCCTTTCCTATAAAACCCACTCAAGCTCCCACTTCCTCTTCACTTAAATCCTTTTATGTTCTCCCATAAAATGAACTCCTCTATCTATAATCTTCTCAATATGATCCAATATCCCAATAATCCTCTCTCAAGCCTATCCCAAGCCATTGGGATCACACTACCAAGTAAGGGATTCCTTCCACTCTCATTTTATCCAAGTTTCTTAATATTGTTATCCCCCTTTATTTTCAATTACAAATGTTGGGGTATGATTTTTAACCTCCCCCTTACTTACCTCTTTATGTTTTAATGATTAGATACCCCTTTTATCTCTCATTAGTACCTCCCATGTACACCCGTTACCATGCCGAAATTCCATAAGGAATTTCTCTCTCCTCATTTACATTCAAGCAATTCTTTTGTATCATGAATCTAAATTAAATTACAATTGTGGGGATATATATATATATATATATATATATATGATACCCTTACTGTCCATTTCATAAAAATATGACAAGACATCCCCTTTCTCTCGCATCAACCATTTTTATGAATTTTTATGTCACGCCGTTAAGCTACCAAAATTGCCCCGCGATTTTCCAAAACAAAGTCAATGTGTAGTTAATAACATGCCCATTTATCTATAAATGTTATTCACCTTTATTAACATTTAATTATAGTTTATATAGTTTCATTATGTATTCCACATTCATTTATCATGTAATAAATAATGATGTTGAATGAATCCTTGATGCATGATCCACGCGGCACACTTATTCATGAAATGAAATGTTTAAGAAGGGTGTGCCCTGATAGTGATCCAATGAATTGGGTAAAGTATAGTATCATGATACATCATGTGAAATGAGTTTTTAATCATGATAATTCAATTGAAATGAGGGTTCATTCATGCTTCATGTGCAATGAGGGTTTACTCATGATCCATGTGCAATGAGCATTGGCTCATGCTAATTCAATGTTAAGTGTTGTTGCAACATTTCCATGTTATGATAATCATGCTATATAATTCCCTTATGTTCATATTCTTTTATGATCCATTGATATGCCTATTTACTAACATGTATTGAATTCTTAATGTTATTCGTTGTTTACTCCCTTTATAGTCTTTGTATCTCATCCTTTTCTTATGCATGTCCTCTGGTTGTCCTATGTAATGCTAAGTATGAGGGAATGTATTGGTCATGTAAAGGAAGTATTAAATAAATATGTAGTGTGTTTTACGTTCTAAATTATTTTTTAATGTTCCTAATCCCCAATGACACTTGAAATCATGGTCTACTATGTTGCATCAAGTGAATTTTATGTACTAAATTTGGTTTAATTTTGTAATAAAGAGCATGGTTGTTTTAATCATATTCTCCAAGACATGGAAAATCTATAATTTTTTAAATTAATTCCAAAACACTTAAAATTAATTCAAAGTGCCTCGAATATACTCAAAACACCATCCATGTTTCATTCAATGTCGATATTCAACAGCCTTCATGTGTGATACGCCTCGAATGGTTTCTCATAATTCTATACAACTCCGGCTAGTATTTTATTCTCAATATCAGATCTTTAATCTCGATACTAGATAAATTTACTCAAATAACTTTCCAAATGTTATACATAGTGTTATTACTTCAAAACATTTATTTCACATTAGTTTTATCTTTCGAATAATCTATTATGGGTGGGCTACTAACCAAAAAGTAAATATTATCTTGCAACATCCTTTTCCAACATAAGATATATTTTATTTTATCCAACCCCTTAATAATTTATAACAAATTTATTTCATTTATGTTAAAAATAATTTAAAACAAATGAAAATTCATATTTACACATCCAAAGAGAACTTTAATCTCTCCCATTGGATTTCTTGTCAGTTAAAATTTTTCTTCCAAACTCAATGTACATTTTATCCCCTTGATTGAAAATAATTGAAATTGAGGAGAATTTGTTTTACCCCATTTTGATACTATAGAGAAAGAAATTCCCTTCTTTATCTCAAAAAACAATATCTGCCTCCTTATTGGAACACCTCTTTACATGTTTTCAATTTATTTCCAATGTGAAGGATTACATCACATTTACTCTCAGAAATGGACCATAAAATAATCAACTCTATTTTTATGTGTTATTATCCTTTTTAGAAAATAAGAGAGAATAATTGAGACCACAAGTCTATCCATATTCATTTAGAAATGTGATACTAACTCTCACTCCCACTACATATGGAGCTATTTAAATTTATTTTTGAAATATTTTAAGAACCTTCACTCACATGAACATGGACATAAAAAAATTATGTGTATGGTATTTCTTCATGCATTTGGTTATATAATCACCCCATTTATAAAAATATTCAATAAAAACCAAAACAAAGTTAGGAGTCAAAACCATACAAAAAACATCAATATTTATAGAGTCGATATAGAATTAGATATTTAAAAATAGTTAATAAATCCTTAATGACATCATCCTTCAGAAAACTCCCTCTCAGGGGACACTATGCATATTTCTTTTCCAACAACTATCAGTAATAAATCACAAAAATTTAATACTAGAATAATGTGGGATCCCATCAACTCTCTAATGTGAACCATATGTCCAAGAAAATGTAATTAACCCCAAGACTCACTTAATTTAAGGCCTAAAGTCTTTAGAACTCTTCATTATTTATTTAATTTTGATTATCTAAATCATTACACCTTTTAGCATCATGTTTCTATTTATATTTTCAACTTTCTTCTTAATTGTATTGGGTTTCTTAACTATTGAAAATTGATCATCTTTTATCATTTGTAATAATTCTATCTATTCGGTATTTTCCAACCAATCTGGTCATATAATTAGATAATCATTTATTATATGATCAATATTACTTTTGTGTGGAAATTCCTTCATCACCAAAACTTTCTTGATTGTATGAGTCCCCAGTACATCACCTTTTTTATTCATTTCTCTTAGAAAAAGTTATTAACTTTATAGAAATATGGCCTACCTTATTAAACCATCCATATACTTATTCATCAATATTCATGGTACTTTTCTACAAATATACCTCTTGAAATTTTTATTCTTTTTCTTGGATATCAACCTATAATCTAATCATACTATCTTTTTCATAGGTTGATCCCTTCCTTGTTTGTTTAAAATTTCTCAAATTTACTTTTAAATTCATGTTCATCTTAAAATGTTCAATGAAATGAACTCTCTTATGATAGTGGAAGGATATTATCCTTATATTTATATACTTCTACTAATTATTCCCTATGTTTTGGGAATGATTTGATTCATATTGATTATTTTGATTCTATCCAAAGTTAGATATTCTTTTATTCTTTACCAACCTTTTTTTTTCTGTTTTAGCCCTTTCTTCACATGAGAGTGAGGTTTGTATTGGGTTGGTATATACTAACGCTCTTCATAAAAGTTTCCTACATTTTTACAAAAAAAAAGTATTATTTAAGGCATTAATATCTATATTTATTTGTTATTTTAGTCCTTTCAAATGAAATATATTTTAGTTTAGTTGGTTTCCTCCTAGTTTATGATCAATCCTTGACTTTATGATTTAGTTAAATTTTACAGACTAATTTTGTTCCATAAATATATTTACATGCGTCAAAACTCTATAAGAATTAACATATTCCAATAAACATTGTTATCTTCACTTTAGGTGTATTCATTCTAGATTGTCATGTTTTATATTTTTGGATGGAAATTCCAAATTTTTTTGCTCTATTTTGGGGAAATATTTATATGGGGAACGATCATCCTCACCATTAATTATGTTTTTGTTTTTACCATATTTTTAATATTTATATTTGTTCAATTTTTATCTTTTTTATACACTAAAAAAATAGATTCAATGAAAATTTAATTAACATAATATTAGGTTACTTTTTATATGGGATATTTATAGGATTTTAATGAGATGATTCCTAGATTTTCTTGACACTATTTAGAGTATTATTTAAATAAATACTAATTATATAGGTATTTTTGGCGAAATCAGTTTTCTCAGTAGGTTTTGTAGATCTCACTTGGTTGTTTTATGAATTAAATAACTTTATATCTAAATCAAAAAAATCCATATTGAGAACATATTTCTTTTCTTCAAGTTCATTCACCTTATCTTCAAAATATATCTCTACTTTTATTACTTAATACTCATTCCTTTAATTTTTTTTTTCAACTAGATAATTTTACATCTCTACTAGTTATTTTTATTTGAATTCAAAATGTTTGACTTTGAAATCTATAGATACTTTATAAAATTTATCCAAATCATGGATGACTTAATTTATAACAACTTCAAACAATAATTTATCACATTCATCCCTTTTAAAGTCTTTATCATCTTTTGAAATTATTTCCTTGAAAAGAGTGATAGTTTCCTCTTTGAATATAAAAATATTTTTGAGAGTGTTACAATATATAAATTTATTTAATAATGTTTGTTACATTTCAGTATTATCCTCTTCAAATTTAAAATTATCATCATGTAGTCAAATGGTATATAAAAATATATGTGTGAAAACTTATCGGGGAATTTTCTTCATGTAATTATTCACATCAGAATAAAAATCACTCAATGGATTATTGAAGTAATATTTTTTTATGGATTGATATTTTAAAAATAGTGAATTCACGATCAATACATTTATCAATTTATATACCACTCTAACTAGCTTTAGATATTGTTTATTACTTTTTACTTTTTTGGTTATATTATATTCTTTTCAGACTCCTTTTTATTTCCTATTTTTTTGAATCTTAGTAGAAGAATTAAAATATATTTTTACATGTATGGAGACTAATTATTTCATTCAAGTCAAATTTTAAGGCTCCTTAAATCTTCAATTCAGGTATTTCTTGTAAAAACACTAGTGAAAAAATATTTTAAAACCCAATAAGAGATAGATCTATGAGATAAGATTTCAGTTGTGATAGTAAAATATATCTAATCATAGGAAATCTGTGATTTGATAGTAATTGAGTGTTATATTGGAATTTCAGAGAAAACCCTTAGAGGAGGTGGGGGTTAATATGGTATTGTATAAGTTTTTTGAAATTTCAATGTATTTATTAAACCTTTCAACAACTTTGGAATTTAAAATTTTGATGTAAATTAAGACTATTGTATCTTGATTTTTTAACCTCGAATCAAACCATATGCAATTAATATAAAGTAATAAATTGTAACATGTGTTTTTATAATGTTCATACCCTCCCAATAATCCCACCCCTTATTTTATAGAGTATTTCCATGTAAAATATTCTATACTAGTTTTTTTATCATAACAAGTGGAGTGTAGGAAATTTTTATCCTAACCCACTATCATTATATTACATAGGTGAGAATGTTCAAAATATTCCACATGTGAATGATGAGATCCATCGTAAATAATCACTTCATGTTAGAATCCCCGATTTTTTTTAGTTTCATCCCCCTCTTGAAATAGTTCACCAATATTTTTCAGGATGTCACTACATCTGACAAAATGACGTTTTACCTCAGTAAAAGATTCTTAAAATTCCTTTTAAAATTCTTTTTATAGTACTAGAAACTTGGTCTCTGATTTTTAATGTACAACTTCCTAGTTTCATTAGAACCAATATTTTGGCCTTTCCCAACTCATCCTTTAATAGTAAAACCAAAAAATATATTAAGTAGAGTTTAATAAATAATTTCACTCCTCTAGAATCTTGTCTATAAATTAAAAAACCAAACACTTTCATATTCTATTTCTCACCACATAAAGATACTTTAATTTTATTTTCCACTTATTCTTATTATTCTTATTATTCTTCTTCTTTCCCACTGATTGACTCAGTGGTTTTACTCTCGTAGTAGTTAGCATCTTCCTCTAATTCTATTTTTATTCTCCCTTAAAACATATCAGGTTCCAACACTTCATCACCAACCCAAAAACTAAGTTATCTGAATATCTTGGATACTGAATATTTTTCTTATTCCTAAAGAAGAATACTCCAATATTAGATCTCTCTTGGATAATAAAAAATGTGCACAACTTTATCTCATAATTTTCTTTTTGGTTTCAAAACTTGATGCACAGTATTAGTGGGTACCAATTTATTTTTTGGGAGGTATTCTCAAATTCACATAAATGGAAATAAATGTAAGTTAATAAAACCCACATACATCATTTTGTCATCCCATGAACTCATATAATTTAATTTTAATGGTTCTCCAAAATAAAATTACAAGACTTCCATTAATTTAATTTTTATCACATTTTTAGAATATATTATACATTTATCATTCCTTAGAATTATGTGTTCTATTTTTATTAAAATATGATTCTATAAAATTAAAATTCAAAAAATGATTCAAACAATATAAAATACTGCATCTATAATATGTAATGGAGTATATATCACTCTTCATATCAACTTAATACATATTATCAAAACAATACTAGCAGCCTCAAACCATTTATTTTTCACATTTAGATTAAATCACAAAATATTTTGTGATATTTAAATCACTAGAGTGTATTTCTTACACTTATTAAGATATTATTTATTTTTTATCATAGATTTGGAATTTCAAATATTCCCATTTAAAAGTCTAGAATTTAAAAATAGTGATCACCCCAATTTATTACAATGTAATTTCCTTAAATCATGAAATAATCGTGAATAACCAAGGATTTGTGATGTATGAAATTGAATCTCTCCATTGGAATAATCATAAATATTTTTCATCAGAAAAAATTATTCAAGAAATCCAATTTTAAAATTTTAAAAAGTCTCTCAATTTTATATTTCATTGATATATTATTTCCCCAAATGGAAGATCATCTTTTCCAAATTATCAATTATTGAATCACATAACCAATTTAGTGTTTATTATATTCAGATTAATGATTAACATATTTTCCCAATGAAAATTTATTTCATCCTTCATATTTTATATCTATAAACAAAAAATTTTAGTCTACAAAAATACAACAAATTTTCTACATAATGATCCTTATAAAATACTAAATCATCCTTTTGAATTATAAAACCATACCTATATAGATCCAAATTATCATTATGGTGTGATAATTCATTATAACACAAGTCACTTCATCCTTACATTGATTCTCATGATGTTTATCTATGCAAGGAATAATCCTTATGCAATGTCTGGATGATGTTTATCTAGCTCAAGGAAACCATGTTTCATGTAAAATATGTAGAATAATCCAAAAATAGTTTATGAAAATACTTATAAAGAGTCTATTGATGCTTATTTATGTCATGGAATCATAATTACTTTGTATATAATCCACCCTTACATCTATAGAATTTAACTAATTTTCCAATACTTGTAAAATACATAATATATAAAACCAATTATAAGAAACATTTAAATGATTTTCTTCTATGTATTTTTTTTTCAAAACAAAATCTAAGTGTTATTAAAAATTGATATTAAATATAATTCATATGTGATACACCTTGTATGTTTTCTCATTATTCCCCATAACTTCAGATAATATTTCTTTCTCAATATTATATATTTAATCTCCCCACTAGTCGAATTTACCCAAATCACTTAAAAACTATTATAGATTGTGTTCTAATGATAACACATGTCTTTCACCCGAGTTTCAGCTCTATAATCATCTCATGGGTGTGGGATAATCCCCAATTATCTAACTTTCTCATGCAACTTTTCCAATATAATATAATCTATCATTCACATGTTCCATGGTAGAAAACTACTAACTTATTTAGAACACATTTTCATACCATTATATTAAAAACCAATTAAAAAAAGTATAAATCAATCTCACCACATCCAAAGGAAATTTTAGATCTTTTTTGGGTAATATGTCCCATATACTATGATCTATTTTATTCTGTCATGCCTCACGATCAACTCTTATGAACCCATGATACTTTTAATTAGGCATTTTCCTATCTTTATATTATCTCACATGCTTATAATATACTTTGTTATCACTCATTGACATGTTTTTAACTTATTTAGTGATTGAAAACATCCTTTTCTCACATTTCCCAATTACCCTAGGAACGTATATGTAGGGAAATTACTATGAATAAAACATGTGGGGAGAATTTTGTTTGAGATAGTAAAGAATTATTATGTAATAAATCAATCTTATAGATAATATCCAAAATAATTAAACCTTTGTGTCATGATAGTATATTTTAATATTGAGATGATATGTATAATCCTATAAAAATTTTGGGCCATCTCAGTTGGTAATAGAATACTTTTGAAAAGTTTTTCATTTTTAGTATCATATTTTAGAGTGCTGGACTAGGGGAACCTCAATATACATGTCATTTACTTAGATATTGCATTCTATAGTAGTTTACAATCTCTTTATATTATTTTAAAAATTAGACCTAAATTATTGAGGGTAAATCCCATATATTTAAGTTATATAAACTCAAATTATAATTCTAGTTATTGGTATATTAGAGTCAAACATAGGGTATCACACTTTATTTTATAGGTTACCCTAGGTGGAGTTATGAATAAAATTGGGTCATGATCTTGTGGAATCAAAGTGAGTGTTTTGAGTAGAGTTGTAAATACTTTTGAGGATACATTAGGTGATATTGAAATTGTATTCATAGCACGATATGAGATGTAAGTCAAGGAAAATGTGATATGAACATATAGGGAATTTGTGATCCTATAAAAGGAATAAGACCATCTATTGATCATTACCTAAGGATAGGACACTATATACAAGGGTATATAGTAGGTATGGGTACATGCATCATGTAGTATAATTTTTTTTTATAATTTTCTATGATTATATAATTGTAGTTCTACCAGAACAGATTGGGGAATGATTTATATATATTAAATGATATCCTCAAGTTGAGTTTTGATAATACATTTTTTATTTATGTAGTTATAGTATATGGTTATCCCTAAAGGTTGGTCCATGATGATAAGTTACAACATTTTGACTCAATCAGGTACAAAGATGAGGTTTTTGTTATTATTACATGTGGGGCTTAGAGTGCGTCAATATTTTTTCCTAAAAAAATGTTTTTAGGATATGATGAATAGTTTGTGAATCAAGATACTAAGTACTGGAAGGAGGAGTTTGATATAGATTATCATTTTATTCAGTTATCAATAAAAAATTGTGTCTCTTAGGTGGTGAGTCTATTGATAATATTATCCATGAAATGATGTTGATTTTACCTTGTAGATCATCACAAAAATTGGGTTATAGACTCTATTTTTGGATTTTTTTTTAAAAAGAGTTATTATTGGTGACCATGAAAGTATATAGTGAGAAATAGTTTTTTTTTCAACTCTCTAGGGAAGATCTAGTGTTCAAAAGTTTAGTGTCATATTTATGAAGTTTCATCATTATTTCCAAGATATATTTACTAATTTTTAGTTAAGGTCTAGGGATTTTGAGTCGATGCATTTTCAAAATATTTATAGTTTGATATGTTATTTGTAGCGTAGTATATTTTATGATGTAATAGATTATAGTATGATTTATAAGTGTTTATTAGAAAGGACTTTTTGGATAATTTATAATGGTTTCCAGAGTTAAGATGGAGATCAAGGTTCTTATTTTATTGGGTATTTGAGGTTTTTAGATAAATTTTGTTCTTATTATATGTCTCCTTGGTTATTTAGGTCTAATTATTTGAGATATTTTAAAAGTATTTTAAGACCTATTTGTTTCTCTTATGTTGCTACAGGTAATTATTAGAAAGTCTATCATCACTACTAAAAAATGCACAATATACAACATTGGACATTATCTACACTTGAAAAAAGCATTAATAATTATATCCATTATCAATGATTTATTTGAAGTGCTGGTAAATGTTAACCTTTATCAGTGAATTTCCTAGCACTGATACATGTACCGAACACTATGCGATTCCCACATCGAAATAGTATATGGATGGCCTCATCTTCATCTACAACTCTTCTGCATTCCAATCTCAGAAGTCTATTACGAGGATGAGATCCCGTGTTAACTCTCCACACACATCAATATGGGCCCAGGCAAGCCTTGTCCCAAATATTCTTCATGTGGTCTTTATCCCACCCATATATACGAGGCGGGTCCTACACGACCTAGCATATCAACCACCCCAGCTTCTAGAATATACACATCCCAACCCACCCATAGCCCCATTTTTATTATTATATACCAATAAAAATTAACCAATAAAATATACAAGTATTAAAAATATTAAAAAATTGAAATGATAAAACAAATAAAATTTAAAAATTAATAAATTTAAGAAATATAATTTTTTTTAATTTAATATAAAATTTTTAAAAACATTAATACATATATAAATTAAAAATATTAATAAATAGTAAATAATAAATATAGATATAAAAAGGAATAAATTAAAAAATTATTGAAAAAATTATTAATGAAACAATTATAAATAAATATTAATAAAATCACTATATATATATATATTATTTATAAATATTAATAAATAAAATATATTAAATATAAATATAGAAAATGAATAAAATATAATAATTAAGAACATATAAATGTATTGTTCTATTTTAATGGATTTTATACATAACTGTTCATTAATATATATAATATTTTTAATATATAAATATATTCACATATATTTATATATATATATATATCAATATATATAATATTTCAAAAAATATGATTTATGTAATACATAATATTTATGCTAACATTATCCAAACAGTTCATCCATGTGTAAAAACCCCATGGACTTAAAATTTGTTACTAAAATAAAAGAATTCATGGGGAAAAAGATACAAGACAAACAAGTCATAGATGCCCGCAATAGAATAATTCCATAAAATAGACATTCCCTTCACCTCATTCTATCTCCCAAATACCTAGGATATATCCCTATTCCATTTGGATGTCAACCTCTCCACCATGTCTTGACCCTTTTAGGTGTTTCACAATCCTCATCCGATGATGAATCGAATGAAACCTCATAAGTGGAGAAGATACTGAATTCCCAAGATTAATTTTGAAAGTCAATCTCAGGACTTACTCAGAGTCCATATTCAAAGTTAATGGATAAAAACTTCTACACCACTATATAGACATAAAAACCAAAGACATTCAGCTCTATCATAGAAAAGGTAACATCATGTTGCAAGAAATACCATTCTACAACATCCTCACTGATGCCTATAACGGGCCTTTCACCATCCAGATCCCCTAGAGGTATAATAATAGAATTTTTCCCATGCACTAATGCAATCCTTGTGTGAGGCCTTATCAAAAGAAATATACTATTTTTTATTTAAATTAATAAAATTTGGTGGGTAAGCCCACTCCACATTTTCATGATTGTCGTTACTCCTGTTATTTCTAACCTTCATAGAATATAAAAAATGTCTAGTCTATAGTTATAACTCATATAATTTTTATTTATGAGGGACAAGTAGTGGAATCCCTATTTATCCACTAAGTTTTTATTACCTTTGAGCCATTTTATAGCCAGAGCCTCACGTATTAACTATTGGTCAGCCATCTCCCGAACATCATCTTCATTCATAGAAGGTTCCTCATTAGAGGTCTGAGATCCTACAATAGAAGAGAAAAAAAATTATCATTTGAACCTATAGAAAATTTTAGTTACTAGACATCCACATTAGGAGGTAATGCAATAGCCCTATTAAAAACATCCATGATATTAGAACAACTATACATTTCCCTTTGGTCATCAACAGATGGAATCCCACCTGAGGTCATCTCTTTTTTACCTACACATTAAATGTATAGAAGGATCGCTATCCATACCTAGTAGGGAGGACTAGCCCCCACCATTATTTTTCATGGGAATCTCAAATTTCCCGAAATTTTCATTAGGATAATCATATTCAACTTGGATTTTAGAACCATATAAAACCACATCGATAAATGATTTTTTATAATATGCACCTTTATCAAGAGTAGGAGCACCATTGATGTATTCATGCCTATGGAGCCTACCTCTACAATTCTTTTTAACAACATACCACAAAAAATTAGTGGGAAGCTTATACTTACAATCCTCAGCTCAATGATCATGATTCTTGCAAATGGAACACCTAAAATCCCTTCAATAGTTGGATCTAACATGGCCAATTGGTATGAAGTTATAGAAAAATTCCGTAATAAATTCATACTAAATTCCCAATTAATATTTGAACTCCATAAAATTAAAATATACTATCTTAGCCAATGTTGAATAGAGTTCAAACTTAACCATAATTATAGAGTAATGACCATATGTAGTAAGTTTTGTTTCTTTGTCAAGCTTAATTGGGAATCCTATAACCAAGGAAATATTCCATAGGATGTTTGGATTCTAGATAAACAATTTCTTTCCTTAAATTATAATCAGATATTGATCCATGGTGTTCCTAGCATGAGATGGATCAAACCAAGGATCCCAGTATGGAAAGTGTAGGGCCCCAAAAAGTGCTGATAAAACCTCTCTTTATCAGTGCTTTTTTGGAACCACTGCTGAAAATATTCCTGTTTTTCTATAATAACCCTAACCAAAGCGATTTTCGTAGCACCATTCAAGATCTCATGGAATTCTAGTTCTTCTATCACTCCCCCTTGGCCTTATCTCAGACAAAAAAAAGCCTCAAACCCAAGTAATTTTATTTTTTCTCCTAATTTATCATTTATTACTTGTTTGGGTTCAGTGGTGTGCCATTGGGAAACATTATATTGGCTCGATGGTCTCATGGTTCTATATTTAGGAGCTCTATAAATGAATTCCCATCAATTTTTCATCCTCCTCTAATGGTTCTTTTTTTGGATTATACATTCCATATTTTACCATACTATAAATTACATAGGTTCCTTCTTTTCCTAGTGTTACTTAAAGTTAGGAATTTCAACTATAGCTCCTAAAATGAAAAATTTCACATTTTTTATTGATAAATTTCACCTATGCTATAGTTTTAGAAGACATTTTTTATTTACAATATTATAATTAAAGTTTTCTATTTTCAATTTATTTGATATATATTTTCATTTTTCCTCCTATATTTTGCAAGATAGTTCCCAAAATTTCCATTAATAATTTAACCTATAATTGAATGCAACATCCAAGCCCGATTCACAAAGCAAAATTACATTCAATAAATTTTGAATAATTTCATTAACTAAAATGACTATTTTATTCCCTAATTCATCTATAGCCATCTAGTTTGTTCCACTAACTTTAATATTTAATGGTACATCATTTCCAAAATGAATTTTTTCATCAACATCTCCATTTTAATTCTTCAAAAAAATAATATTACTTATCATATAATAAGAATACCCAAAATCAGGAATCTAAGTTCTACTTTTTATTAATTTTCTCAAGGAAATATCCACCAAATATTTTTTCCTAATATTCTTACATTACTTCTAATATATTCCGAAATGAGTTTTAATTCCTCCATGAGTCTTGCCATGATTCAATTCCTAGTCATTTGGATGTAGGATTATTGGGTTTACAACTCTGGCACCACCCAAGCAGAAGAAATAATATTTAAAAAATATCTGTAAAATAAATTTTTTATTTTTATATAAAGGATACATTTTTTCATATAATTTATTGGAAACCAAACTCTTCATCTCAGAATTAGATTTATGGTTCACTATAATAAGGAATCATGTACCAAAAATAGCCATGTAACTAATACATAATAAGTGGAAATATATTATTTCTTCCATATCTCAACATACATTTGACTTTTGTATAACTCCTTACTTATTGATAAATTCTTGATGGTTGAAAAATTTATCCATTAATATTATTTTCATTACTTTTCACTTTGTATGTCATTGTTTTTAATGTTTTAGGATCATATCCAATAGTATTTTTAAATATGAAATTAGGAAATTGAGCATTTAACATTTCCCAAATTGATCTTGTTCATTGTTTATCTATTTATTTTGAATCTTCATGTGAAAACCTTCTTAATTGTAACTTCTTTTTTAAGACATCAATTTTATAGTCAAACTCAACTTTATTTATTTATGAAATAACTTCAACATCCATTTCCCTAATCTTATGATCCTATTCCATACAAAAATATAATGATCACTAATTAATTTGATATATTCCTTAATATTAAATTATTAATTCAAAAATAATCTAGATTTAATATTATTTAATTCAAATTCTTCCACACTTTTTTGAGAAGATTAACCTTTTCTTCAAGTTTATAAAACATAACCTGGCGAATCCTTCAAAAAACCTACAATTTTATTATACATATTTATTTTTAGATTGATCACCCTGAAATACCCTTCCAATTACAACTTAAGATCTATTAATCCTCATTGTTTAGAATCATCATCAATAATAGATTTTTATTTAACTAGTGTTTCCAACATACCATCTTCCACTTCTAATATAATATATTTTTCAATACATTCTAATAGATCATCCAAAAAATCTTATACCTAATCACTCAACAAAACCTTTTTCTGAAACTTCTATATACTAGAATTTATATTATTGAAATTCTTTGTAGGGGAATATTTATAATTATGTTTTTGTGAAAATTCAAACTCATAAACCCTTTCATCAAAATTATATAGAAATATAACTACAAAGATCCAAATATTTCTAAAATTAATTAAAGAAAATATTAAAATTCCCTTAAACCTTCCATTAAATATCCTGAAAATACTTTTTAAAAGTTATAATAAATCATCACATACCACTTCATCAATTACAATCACCCAAAAATATTGTTTCTCTATATATCTGTATAAAAATTCATTAGATGAGTGTTATAATTATATTTTTGGTTATCTCACATTTTGTAGGAAACTATTTTACTTTATAAATATTCTATAGGTAATTATACAAGATTTATTACATATAGGGTTGACACCTTCAGGTTATTAGTTTATGTTAATATCCATATGATCCTCTTTTTGTTATTTGAATCATTTAACACATGACCAAGTTCATGAATACGTCTAATAACTTTTTTACGATGATTAAAAAATTCATCCAATTTTTCATTTGAATTCATCTTCATTTCATTAAATATTCTTTCCAAAATATTAAAGTTTCTTTTATAAATTTTATATAACCTTTATAGATATTATAATTCTTTTCTTAGACATATTGGGATGTTGTTTCATCATTCACCTTTATAAAAAATTGATTACATAAATATTTGGATAAAGTATTATGATATTGGGAATCATTATTACACATCAGGTTACCTACTTCCGTCAATAACAATCTAAAAGGTTCACTTACTCATGTCCACTGTATTGTTGTTGAGTAAACATATTTCCTGTGGGATCTTAAATAATATATCATCTTCATGTTCATTTTCTCTAATTCATCATTATTTCTCACTCTTATTTCATGGAGATCATAACTATGCACCACAAAACCCTACCTAATATTATGTAAGGTGGTGACTAGAAATTATATATAGATACAGTTTATATGTTGTACAGATGGTTATCAGATCCATGTTCTAAATATCCTTCAGGTTACCATTTTCTACCTAATCTCTCTTACATCAATCCATTATTGGTTTACCCTCTCCCCTAACTTCATGTTAATTTTCAAACATTCATCATTATTTGTCACTCTAATTAAATGGATCTCCTAGATATGCACTAAAAAACATTTCTCACTTATTTCATAAGGTGGTGACTACAATTTATATGTTGGTAGTGTTTTTTCGGTGCAAATTTTGTAATCGACTCTATGTTTCAAGTATCCCTAACGATCCCATGTATTAAAATCAAAAAAATATTCGTGTTTGCTTCCAAGTATCCCTCTTACTCCTATAGATTAAAACCAAAATATATTTTTAAAACAATTAATTACCTTTTGTATTTTTAGTGACCATTAGAGTATCATATTTCAATATTATTTTCATTTATGTAATTATATATTTTTAATTCATATTACTCTAATTTTAAATGAAATAGAATATGCATGATTTGAATATAAAATATAATTATTTTTAATATATAACCCATGTACACAATGTTATTATTATTTTAATATATATTTTATTATTATTAATGGTATAAGTGTCACCCGTAAAAATATATAATTTGAAACACATTTATCTTAGACACATACATTATTAAATTATAGTTGATGAATTTTATAAATTTTATTATGATCTCCCCTAACCATACATGTAGTTTGTATTTGATTAATAATGAGTATAATCTTATGGATATAACTATAATGTTTTTTTTTCACTAGATGTGGGAGATAAATTATAGTGGTTTGTTACATTATTATAGGTGGAATTATAATTTTTTGGATCTCAATGATGTGAAATCCTTGCTAATTATTTTTTTATTAATGGAAAGTATTTGGGTTGTTTTTAAGGAAGTAGAATAGTGGTTTTGGATATTATAGGATTTGTGAAATATACTTATGCTTGATAACTCTATTATTATTGAAATATGGGTCAATTAGCGAGTTATAGTAAAAATATATTTTTTGGTATTCCTATAATACAAGGTCTGGAATAATCTAGAGAAAAAGAGAGTACCATGGAATCTAACTTCACTTTTATCATTAATAACAACTTCATCCATTCATTTCATGAAATTCCAAGATCATTGGAACTATTTCAAAATACAGTGATAATATGACCTTTTATGTTCTAAGGAAAGATATTTTTATAGATGTTTAGAAATCCATGTCACAATAAAATTAAAACAAAGGTCATGAATTTCCAAGGGGATTATATCATCCAATAATAAATAATTTTTTTACCAACATTTTTATTACCTCATTTTTGTCCCACACAACATAAAATTGAGAACCTAGACCAATAGCCAAATTTTTACCCAAGGTTGTTTCTTTTAATGTCAGCCATGTGTAAAATGATAACTTGTCTGAAATCATAATAAATAACATTCAAAATTTTGCTTCCCCTTATTAAAATTATCTATAACTTTATCCTTTTATTAGGAATATTTAATGAGTATTTATTTATTTTTTGTAAAAAATTAATATTTTATTAACCTAATATGATGAATATGAATAAAAATATATGTATACTAATCAAATGATAGAAGAGTATAATGATGGAGTTAAAGAGCTCATCAAGTTTCCCATAAATCATGAATATGATCCTTCTCAAATCCCTTTTCCATGTTTATGTTACTGTAACTGAAGATATATTAGTCTAGAAGAGTTGGATGAAAATTTTATTTTTCATGGATTGAATCAGAGCCATAAATGTCAGACTAAATATGTTAAATGGCTGATTATGCACACTGATTGTGATGATACTATAGTTTATGGATCATATGATATGAATACCAGTGTAAATGATAATAGAAATCATATAGAATAAATGAAAATGGAAATTGAAATGGACCGTCATGATTTTCCAAAGTTGTTTGAGAAGTTAAATAGCCCTGCTAAGAGACCATCTTATACCATTTTTACTAAATAAAAAACACTAAGAGACCATCCTATATCATTTGTACTAAGTAAAAAACATTTAGAGATATATTAAAGTTATATAATTTTGATGTTGAAAGAATATGGAGAGACATCAACTTTACAACACTACTTGGTCTCCTAAATGATATGTTATTAGAAGAAAATGAACTTCAATGTCAGACATATGCTGCAAAATGAATTCTAAATTTAATTTTAATTATCTACAAAAAAATACATGTTTGTCTAAATGATTTCATATTGCTTCACAAGGACCATGGATCAATCATAATATTTCTTATGTGTGTCTTGAATTGATAAGAGAAAGATGAATCAAGTTCTTTAGAAGTTGTATGGTATAATATAAAATTCCATGGTTTAAAAGACTCTATAGATATATAGAAACCACAATACAATTTACATTGAAATAGATACAAGAATTAAATATTGAAAACTACATCATTCAAATAACTCTCTTTAAGGGAATACATTTTTTTATGAGTATCCTGAATTTTGAAATGAGAAAAGAAACTTCTATCTTGTATTATATAGAGATGGAATAAATTATTTTGGTTTAAAGAGTAGTAATAATGGCGCAAGGACAATTATGTTGGTAAATTAAAACTCTATTTCATGGTAATATATGAAGGTAAAATATAGAATAGTATCCATACTTATATCAGGACCAACAAAACCTCGTAATGATATTGAGGTCTATTTGGACCCATTGATTAATTATCTGAAATTGATGTGGGATATAGGTGTTACAATGTATGATTATAATAGATGTAAAGAATTCATATTGAGTTCCATGTTTTTTGGGATGATAAATTACATTCCTTCTTATGGAAAATTTTTAGGCTATGACATTAAAGGAATGTTGGGGTGTCCCAGTTGTGAAGAATGAAAACACTTAGTTTTTGTTAAAATATTCCTCGAATAATTTTTTTAGGAAATCAATTTTTTTTCCTTGGAAACACAAATAGTGATCCTGGACATTAAAATTCAAGGGAAATATCAAGAAAAGAACAATTCCAAATCCACTAAATAGGGATAAATTTTTTGATAATGTAAAATATATTGAAACAATTTTTGAAATACCTTATAAATTTAGGTTGGAAAATAGATCACTTTTCATTAATTTACCATACTAGAAATTTTGGTATATCAAAAATTTTATTTATATCATACATGTAGAAAAATTGTATTTGATAGTTTTATTGGAACATTACTAAATTTTCTTGGAAAAAACAAAATGTGGAATCAAGGCTAGTTAGACAAGATTGGTATGGGGATGAGGGAAGTGTTGGAATTGGTGAAGGGTAAATGTCATAGTTTTCTTCCACTAGTATCATACAATCGATCCAAAAAAGAAAATTTTCAATTATGCATGTCCTTAATGGTGAAAAAGTTAGAGAGGGGTATTCATAACATATAAATAATTTTTATGTCAATTACTAATTTTAAGTTAAAGATAGTAAAATTACACAAATCTATTTTTAAATATAATATTCGATGATAATAGTTTTATGTTTCATTTTACCTAAAAATCTAATACATATATTAAATACACTCAGTTTATTTTTCAAAGCCCCATGAAGTAAAGTTATGGACCCGACAAAGATTCCAATCATGAATAAAGATGTTGCAGTCATATTATGTTAATTGTAAATGTTCTTCCAAAAATAATTATTTTATATAATGGTCCACCTAAAGGTTCATTTAGTTAGAGAGTTTAAACTGTGTGGTAATTTCTATTAAAAATGGATGTAATCCATTGGATAATATATAATGATTTTGAAAGGTTATGTCATGAATCGAAGTTGTCCATATGGTTGTATTGTAAAATGATATATTGTTGAATAATCTTTGAATTTTATGGCAATTTACTTTCGTATGTTTATAGAATAATTATCCTAATGTATCATCACATTGAACTCCTTATGGGTGAATTTATTTCTAGAAGATGTATTGTTACAATTACTATCACAGAGCAAGGGAAATATCACATTTAGTTTATATATAATAGTGAAGGTGTTAATCCATATATTGAAGAAAAAAACAAATTCTAAGATATTTAAATCCATCAAGTGATGAAGGATAGATATTAAATACCAATAATAAATAGTTTATAAGATGGTTTTGAGATCATAATTTTAAGAAGTTATCTGAAAATATGAATAAAATTTCCAAACAACTTGGATGAATTTCTAGGGTCTAACGACCCAAGCATGATGTACATGGACATTACATTAATTTTATAGAATAATTCATACATTACATAAAAAGATGCCCAAAAACCATATTAGTTTAGTTTATTTGGAAACTTTGAACACGATATTCCAATTTGTTAAACGATCTTTAACGTCTCTCATAAAGATATTCCCCTTTATTTTCCCTACCTAAAACCTTTCATTGTATACTAAGGAAAAGAAAACATATGAAATGGTTGAGCTTAGATGCTCAGTAAGGGTAGACAAGGAAAATATCAAACAAAAAATGAACATAATAATGTAATACCATGAACATAACTTTTGAAAATCATATCATGTATAACATATATCAAAATCCTGAGTCATGGAATAAATCATGGCAGTTCATAAAGCATAAATCATAATGGAACATGATCCATGAGAAAATAACATTGGCATAAAACATGGAATTGTGAAAAACATATAAGCATAGAAAATAATTTCCATATTATCCAAGGATTATTTCCAAGACCATCATAGTGGAAAAAATTCTTTATTGAACTGAGTTCAATCCTCATTCCATCACTGTATTACTCAACCGACTTTATTTACCATTCCATCCCCAGATTAATAAACCGACATCATTTCCCATTCAAGACCTATATATCTCATGAGATATAAATATTCACCCAATTAATTGGATGGAGATACAGGTTCCACAAATATTATAATTAAATCATTCTTACATGTTCCACAAAAACATAAATCATTCATCATTTCATAACACATGGAATAAAATGGGTTCCTTAATAATCATTGCATCATAAAATAATTAAATAAAAACAAATGGATTTCATAAATATCATTCAATTATAAACATAATAAAACCATAGGAATAATAGGGTTATTATACTTGAAATATATACTTATTAAATTAAATAATTTTATATATAAAATTGTTTCATAAAACACTTGAAATTAATTCTTGATTAAACTAACATTTCTTCTTCAAAATATTTTTCTCTTATCAAAATACAAAGAAATATTAAAAGAAAATAATTTCAATGAAAATAGCCTTAAAATATTGTAAAGTAATATTAATGGATATAATTCATTATGAAACCATAAAAATCCATTCATGCCATATAATTTTAATGAAAACAATCCTCTCATACTTTTTTGCGATAAGTAAAAAATTACCTCGTATTGAAAACGAAAAAAGATTCCATTCATACCATTTAATAAAAATTAATAAATGGGTAAAATTTAATTTTAAAAAATATAGAAGAATAGAAATAATATTTTGGAATTCATATTTATGAAACATTTATGTGTCTGATAAATATACCTATGTAAATACTTACATATAAACAATCTTGGATAATAATGAGATTGTGAAATTATCCCTTACATTAGGTTTGGAATCCTTCGTCTGTGTCCAAAAATCCTATATATGCGTTTAAATATTGTGATTAACTTATTCTAGAATCATATTAATTTTTATAATATCATAATTGATCATATAATTTCCCATTTTTAATAACATTAATACTCGTCCATCGGGTGTTGACTTCTTTATTTTCTTACACATATTTTATTGGATAAGTTCTTTTTTCCTATTATTCAATTATATTTATATCATTTAGAGAATTATATTAGTATATTATCAATCATATTTATTAATTATGTTCATTTATATAATTATTATTTAATGAAAATCATGTAGAATGAATTGCATCAGGTTGTGCAGACGGTAGGTCGAACATACGCACGAGCGACAATATCATTCCCAAATTTTTTGAATGATATTGAAGTGGATGGTGTATATAAAATTAAATAATAAAAATAATTTTATAATAATAATACATATTTATTATTTTTATCATTACACTCATCCATGTAATGTGGTGATGAGAAACAGATTACACCACGACGTGAAAATGGTAAGTCGTATGTATGCACGCGTGGTGATTTTATTTTTCATAGAATGGAAATAAGGTGGAATATTGTTGTTTAATAACCATAATAAAATCTAAGAGTATAATTAATCTTGTATTTAATACTTTAAGATGGAAAACATCACTAAGTGGAAGTAGAAGAAGAAATAAGTTTGAGAGAATCGGTAGAGGAGATTACCTATTTTTCGATGAGCTCCCTCTATATATCCTCTTAAAGGCACTAGAGTTGGTCTTTTGAGAAAAAACAATATAGAATGTGACTAATGATGTTTATAATGAAAGTGTGAAAATTATAGTTGATATTTAAGGATCAATGTGATGTGAAGTTGTGAGGGAGGATGTCCACTTTTATAATTGAGGTGAGGGGCACATTTGGAATCTCCAAAAATATTAATTTATAATAAAATAAAACTACATTTAAAAAACTAAAAATGTTATATTTTTAAAGATAAGATGATATAAGGTTGAAATATTAGAAAAAAATAATTTTTAGAGAAGTTTTTTCTGTCAATTTAAGCCTTATCAATTTAATTAACACTTAGTTATTTTGTTTATTTTTAACTACGGTTACAAACATTTGAATATATAATGGGTGAAATATTTACTTATATGATTTAAATTAGACCATAAATGAATAATTTAGAACATTTTATACCATATAAAAATTATTATATATTTCTAAAAATATTCCATGATTTTAAATTATTTAATAAAACAATTTTTACAAAATATCAATATTGTCAATTTTGAAACTACTCATTTCATAGATTTTTAAAAATATCAAGATAAGATGTTAACCTATAGAAATATATTTTAGTATATTACCAATAGGTCAATGTAATATATAACATTCATTACATATATTAATTATCCCATGTTATTTTTATTTTTAATATTTTTAATAACATTTATTTTATATCTCCATTAATAAAATAATTAAAACATCAGTTTTATGTAATTATTTAATATAAATATTTTTTGATTAAAAATTAAAAATAAAATACAATGAGGAAGATAAATTCCTTATATTTGATAATAATACTCATTGATAAATATATATTTTGGAAAATACAACATTAAAAATGTTATACTTATTAAAATACGGATGTGACAACTTTAACATTTCTTTAAATAAAATATTATAAGTGTCATAATATTTTCCATATGGCTCCAAATATTCAACAATTCGAAGCATGAATGATTATGGTCTATATATACTCATCCAATAGGATTTGGTGAACTATTTTTTATTTTAATAGTTATTATCATTATTTATAAAAAAAAATTAGTGATTTTTCATCAATTAAATAGTTTCAGTATCATTAATGTATAATCCTTTAAGGTAATTATTTATTTCATTAAATTAATAATAAATTATTATTATAAATAAAAAAATTATATCTTTCTAATGAGTATTTATAGTCTATTTTTTCTTCTATATAACCATATATTAAAAATGAAATAGTTATAAAAATTTGAGTGATACATATTTTACTTTTCTTTAAGTAAAATGTATTAAATGTCCTAAACTCATACAAGAGGCTTCTAATAGATTAAATTTCCACACAAGGATGATTTAGGTCAAAAAAAACTCATCTAATAATATTATGACAAGTGTTGGGGTAATTTTATAAAGTTATTTATATCATTAATTACAGGATTAACATTTTTATGTTATTAATAAAAATTACAAAAGTTTCTATTCCTAATGACTAAAAAAAGAAATATTTTTACATAATTTGGATCCACAGATTAGAAATTTGGAACATAATTTTCAAAATTCAAAATATTGAAGTTCTAGTAATTAATTTAAAGGTAATTGTATTTTCAGAATGGGATAATAGGTTTTAAAAGTAAAAACATTGCAAAACATTGAAATGTTTTTACATCTAAATAAATGGTAAAATTAATGCCAATGACCTTCATTATATTAACTGATAACAATATAATCTATTTATACTTTAAAACTATTCAATAATATAATTCAACCATATAAATTGTTTTGATGGTTTTTTTTCAATTAAAATTTAGTATATTTTTACTATTCCTAAAAACATGAAACTTATCATAAAAATAAATAAAATTAATCCACATTAAATTTTAATATCCCAATTCCAAATAAAAAGTTTATTTCATAAAATATAATATAAAAAAGTGTTAAAATATATATTTAAAACGAGTGTGCCATCATAAGGCAACAAAACTTTATTTTCCGAAAAATAATTCTTTTATCTAAAAAATTGAATTTTTTCATATATCATGTATTGAAAACATATCCTTTGAATTCCTTAATGAAAAAATTATAGTGTAAACACTTATATATTACATGATTCATATAACATAATATTTGAATTCTGAAACAAATACACCTCAATCATCCAATTTAATTCCTAAACCATTACCTAGGATCCATCATCTTTGACATTCTTAAAATATAAATCATGACTTAGGGTTCCTAAACCTTAATATAACTAAGCTTCATAGGTTTAATTTAAACAATAATTATAGAATATACCATAAATTTCACATTTTATTTAAAATCTATTTATTAGAAGCAGTATAATCAATAATTATACCACATTCATGATTCTCTTTATGATATTTCAACCTATGAAATTAATTTTCATAGTTACCATACTTTCAACATATAAAACATCCAATGTTAACCATACACTATCCAACCATGGATATTGAATAACACTAGAAAGAAAAGTGTGAGAAGCAATTATCATTGATGAAAATAACATTATGACGGGAAATTAATTATAATATTTCAATCTAGGTTATCTTAGCTTTAATACTCAGTTATTCACGATTGCTACCAAAATTCTAGGATTGTAACATCTAATTTGACTTATCCTTAAGAAAATCCCTAGAAATATACTTATAAATATCTATGTTTTTCTCATCCTAGTTTCCAAAGATTAATTAAACCTTCACTCTTATACCAACTCTAAAAACCCATGCTTGAGGCACATGGACATTACTTTACTTTTGTAGAATACATAATACATTACAAAAAAACACTTTCAAAGACTATATTAGTTTAGTTTATTTTGGAAACTTGGAACACTTTCATCTAATTTGTCGAATGTTCTTCAATATCTACCATATATATCTTCCATGTTAGTTACCCTAACTAAAACTATTATTTATATCCTGGGGAAAAGAAAATATATGAAATGGGTGATCTCAGATGCCCATTGAGGGTTAACATGGAAAGAATCAAACAAAACATGAACATAATAATGTAATAGCACAAACATAACCTTTTAAAACCATAGATTGTATAACACATATCAAAATATTGAGTCATAAAATAAATCTTGGTATTTCATGAGGAATAAATTATAAAGGATCATGAACCATGAAAAAATAAAATTGGTATAAAACATGGAATTGTGAAAAAAAACATAGAAATTAAAAATCATTTCTATATTTTTCAAGGCTCACTTCCAAGACCATCATAGTGGAAAAAGTCCTTTATTGAATAGAGTTCACTCCTCATTCCAGCCTTGTATTACTAAACTGAGTTTACATATAGTTCTAGCCTTGTATTACTGAACCAAGATCATTTCACATTATAGACCTCTCTATATCATGATATATAAATATTTACCCAATTAACTTTTGGGGTATATAGCTACCACATATCTCATAATGAAATCATTTTTATGTGTTCCAAAAATCATAAATCAATCATTATAGAATAACTCAAGGAATAAAATAGGTTCCATAAGTATCCTTCGATTCTAAAATAATAAATGAAAAATGAATGGATTTCATAAGTATAATTCCATAATAAACATAAAAAAACCATTGGAATAATAGGGTTTGTATACTTGCAACATATACTTGTTAAATGATGTCACCTCAGATAGAAAATAATTTTGATAAAACACTTGAAATTAATTTTTGAGGAAAATATCCTTCCAGCCTCAAAATAATTTTCCTTTATCAAGATTTTGTGAAAAATTAAATGAAAAGAATTTATTTAAAAAAAAAATTCAAATATATATAAATTAAGCTTCAGGAAAAATTGGCACTATTAAAACATAATAATCTATTAATTTCATATAAGTTAAAAGAAAACATTCTTCGGTTACTTTTTTTTGATGATTAAAAAATTACCACCTATCGAGAATGAAAAAAGACTCCTTTCATACCATTTAATAAAAATTTAAAAATCAGTAAAATTGACTTTTAAAAAATTTATATGAATATATCAAATAATTTTGAATACATATTTTGGAAATATGGACATGGATGAAAAACATACCCCAACAAATACTTATGTATAAAAAATCTCTGATAATAATGAGATCGTGAAATTATCTCTTACCTTAGGTCAGGGTTCCTTTTTACATGTCTGAAATTCTGGTATAAGGGTTTAAATAATGTCATTAACTTATTACTAAATTATATTTATTTTTATAATATCATTAGTGATCATGTTATTACCTATTTTTTAATAACATTATTACTCATTGATCAGGTGTTAACTGGTTTATTTTCTTACACATTTGTTGTCAGATATGTTCTTTTTCATCTTCTTGGGTTATTGCAATATAATTTATATAATGATATTATTATTATATATATCATATTTATTCATTTATATAATTAATATCTATTAATTATTATGTATAATAAATCACATTGCAACATAGAGATGGTAGGTCGTAGGTATGCACAATCGATGACATCATTCCCATAATTGATTAATTTTATTAAAGTAGATGGAGTATATAATAATTAAGAATAAATATAATGTTATAATAACTATATATATATTTATTATTTCCATCATTACACCCATCTAAGTAAATTGGTGATGAAAAATAAATTACTGCACAGCGCGGAGAGGATAAGCCATAAAAATGCACATGTGGTGATATCATTTTTCATAGGATAGATAGAAGGTGGAATATGATTGTGACATAATGATAATAACATCTCATAATATTAGGGCTACTATATTTATTACTTTATAATGGAAAATATCATTAATAGTAAGTATAAGAAGAAATAAGTTTGAGAGAATCGGTAGAGAAGATTACCTCTTCTTCAACGAGCTCCCTTTAGATCTCCTCTTAAAGGAAGTATAGTTAGTTTTTTTGAGAAAATAGAACCTTTACAACATTAATATAGAAGTTTAGAAGGGAAATAAATTAGTAATATCCTATATTTAAGCCACATAGTCATGTGAAGTTTTAAGGGAGGATATTCCCTTTTATTATTGAGGTGAGGGTCACATTGGAATCTCTAAGAATATTAATTTATAGTAAAATAAAAAAACATCAAAAAAAAAATGTAATATTTTCAAATATAAGACGATATAAGGTTTTAATATCATCAAAAAATAAATTTTAGATAAGTTTTTTTGTCAATTGAAAAAATATCATTTTAATTAACACTTAGTTATTTTGTTTAATTTTTAATTAAGAAAAAAAATATTTCAACATAAAAAAGTTTAAATATTTACTAATTTGATGTCAATTAGACAATAAATAAATACTTTAGAAAATTTTAGACCACATAATAATTATTACATATTTCTTAAAATATTCTATGATTTTTAAATAATTTAATAAATAATTATTTTGACATAAAATTAATAGTGTCAATTTTGACACAATTCATTTCTTGGTTTTTAAAAAATATAAAAATAAGATGTTAAACTCAAAATAAAATTATTATATCCCCAAGGGGTCGTGGTAATCTATAAAATTCACTGAATAAAATATATTAAATATCTTAATCTAATACAAGTGGATTCCAAAAGATGAAATTTCGATCCAAGGATCAATTAGGTCAAGAAACACTCATCCAATGATATTAAGAAAAGTGTTCTGGTAAATTTATAATCTTATTTTTACCCTTGATTACCTGATTTACCTTTTTACAGTATTAATAAAAATTTCTGAATTTACTATTACTAATGCCAAAAAATAAAATAAAGATATTTAGATAATTGGGACCCAATGATTGCAAATATGAAATCTATTTTTCCAAATTCAAAACACAGAATTATTAAGTAATTAATTTAATGTTAATCTCATTGTCAGAAGTAGATAATAGGTTTTTAAAGTTAAAACATTACAAAATATTGAAATGTTTTTATATCTAAATTCATAGTAAAATTAATTCCATCGATCTACATTATATTAATTGATAAAAATATAATATTTTTATAACTTAAAAAAAATCAATAATATAATTTAACCATATAAATTAATTCAATGAAAAAGTTATTTTAAATTAAATTTTAGTATATTTTTACTATTCATCAAAACTTGAAACTTATCATAAAAATGTAATAAATTCATTCAATGTGAATTCTTATATCCTTCTTCTAAAGAAGAAGTTTATTTTTTCAAATATAATATAATAAGGTGTAAAAAACTATGTTTAATATGTGTTCCCAATCAAAAGGTGAAAAAACTTCATTTTTTTTAAAAATACATATTTTATCTTAAAAATTAAATTTGTTTTTATATCATGTACATAAAACATATAAGATGAATTTTAATCATTATATTGAATATATTAAATATATATTTCATGAATAAAATCCATCAAGAGTGATATTATTATTTTATAAACTCATTTATTTTAATTTAAATATTTTTTCATAAAAACAATTCCTTTTATTTAAATAGTTTTTTATTATCATTTATAATTAATTTATCACAAAATAAATAATTATATACACATGTGAAAAATAAGTTTTTTATAATTCAGATAATACTATTTGTAACCACCATTATAATGGCTATGTTATAAGGTAACATAAAAATATTTAGTTGTTTACTTAAACGTTGCCATTCATGAATTGAAATCTAACAAAAGAACTTGTAATTGTGTATAACAGAATAAATGACTAGTGTTGTGTATACCAAAATCTAATATGGTTTTGTGTGTGGTGCAATATTATCTTGGTGTTGCATAAAACACAAGACATCAAAGAAAATAAAAAAATATATCTCCTTAAAATCTTGATGTGTTACACAGGTGACAAAATAAAATCATTATATCTTATAGTGGTGTTGTAATTAATGGTTATATGTTTTATACAAAAGAACAATGTGACTGATGTATGGTGAAAAAATGGAGTTACCATTGTGGTGGAATTGATACCCATATCTAGTTCCAAGGTTAGAAATCCAATTTATGTGAATATGTCATATTTCAGTACCATCCGACAGATATAAAAGATGGATTATACTACATTTCAAGTGCCGTTTTTTGCAAATGGATTGTTAAAGTAACTACTGTGAGAGTTGAAGAAATGGTCTTTGTGAATTTGAATTTCTATTTGGAAGGGTAAAAAGTTGATCCATTCAAATGGCATCACAAGAAGTGCAAGAATTTTATGTCTTAGATCCAACGAAAAATAATTCATTAATTGTTCTGCTAAAGGCTAAAAAAACTACAGGGTCAAATGAAAATTGATTCATGTATGAACCTTTCTATGGGAGATAATAATCCTTTAATTGTGGTTCCAATGTAGACAACGTGTTGTACATTATATTGTATTATAGAGGGGATTTGGAATCTCAATAGAAGAGCTGAATCTCTTCAACCCTTAAAGAAAAGAAAATAGACTTCAATTAGTAGGTTAAACTATTTTTAATATAATATGATTTTACTCATAATATTACAAATTATCTATTCTATTTTTGAAATATAAATTAAAATTTTGACTACTCTTATAGAAAATAACTTATACACATGATGATGCTACTCATCTTAGGGAAGAACATGTGATTGATGCTGAAATTTCAAAATTTTTAAGGGACCAAAACCATAATAATGAGTAAAATAACAACAAAACATCTTCACAGTGTTGACTAAAATTATCAAATTTAGAATTAAGGGTATAAAATTTTAGGTTGGATGGAATCAATGTATCCAAAATTTTGGATCCAACAATTCAATGTTAATTAGTTATGTTAAGGTCAAAATAAGGAAGAATGTGTTGATTAATATAGATTTTTGGCACCATTTAAAACCAGTAATGAAGAAATACCTTTTACAAGATATAATGGTAATGTTACAATATACTTTATCTATATTAAAACAATTATACATTGAAATGTTTATTTGATTTTCATTATTCCTTGAACGGTTCATTTATATTAGGTAATTTATTTAAGAATTATGTCTTAATGGCCTTTGAAAAATCCCATGGAGGCTTCCAGACTCTTCTTTCCAAGTTTATTCTTAGGGATACTGAGGGGAAAGTAAAGCCCTACCCACCAGCTACATATTCAAAAATTATAATGTAGGAAACATTGAATTCTTTTACCATTTACTGTGATATGAAATCATTTCATGTCTATGGAAAATGATAATATATTGTTTGAAATTATTTATTTTATCCAATTTCATTCAAAAATGTTAATTTATGAATCATTAAAGGAGTTATTAAAATAAAAAATGTGCATAAAAACCAACATAACCTTATCACAATGCTAGGATGGGGTATAAAACACCAGAGATGAAAATCATATTTAATTTAAATAAATTATAATTGTTTTGTGTGATATGAAATCACATATGGTCTATTGTTTATATGCATATTGACGAATCGAAATATAAAACCACTTCCACCCCATGTCATGTGAAATCTAAGGAGGCCCACATAAATAAGGATGGTAAAATACCAATGCGATTTAGGGTTTCCCCAGAAGCTAGATTCCTCCTTATGCTAGGAGATCAAACCATTGAAGCTCCAAGTCAAAGTATTCCTTTCTCAATTGATAAAAATTTTATTTGCGGGGTTTTGCGACTACCACTGATTTGTGTTTTCATAATATAAAGTATTCTTCATGATATATAATAATATTTAGTGAGTTCCTCTTATAAAATATTATTTTTTTTAGAAACAGTTTCCTTAAATATACTACTTAAATTCTTAGTTGAAACTTTTTTTAATTGTAAAAGTTTTTTTAAAATTATATTGAAAGTGTTTTCTCAAAGAATATTGTGATAAATACTTTTTTAGGGTGAAATATTTAAAAGGTTATTCATTTTAATATTTATTAAAATATTGGATTATAAGAACAAAAAACATGGTGAAATGTTTTTTATCATAACATTTTGAAATTTAATTAGTCTTAAAATGAAATATTTGGATACATTCGTAGTAAGAAATGAATCTTTTTAAAAACATTTTTACGTCTATTTGATTAGATATGAATATTTGATGGATTTATTTTTGTTATCTGTATGGGATCTAATATGAAATTTCATGGGAATGAGAGCTACATATTCATTCTCATTATTCCAAGTTGTGTAAATCTTGTTTTATTGGATAAGATATCTGATCCAATGTTGATATATGAGATGGATTTCCTACAATGATATAATTCTTTATTAATTTAATTTCTTTTGATCGAGAGGTATCACCATTAGGCAATTTTTTAAATTGTTATATAGATATAAAAATAGTTTCTCTATTGTTTTATGAATTGCAAATATTGTGAGATCCAAGGTAGGTATCTCATGGTGTTGTTAATGTATCCCCCATACATTCCCTCTCCTTCTCGGTTTTATTTTAAGTATTGAGTATGTGAATTATTTGAGGGGTATCTAATGTAATGGTCTTGAATAATCATGATTCTTCCATTTATAATTTTTTTATTTTTTATTTCTAGATTGGTTTCATAAATTTAGAAGCTGTTTTAAAAATGATTTTGTAAATAATAGAACGATTTAAAATGGTTTTTCAAGTTATGAAAGTAATTTCACGTTTCTAAAGATAACATGGGAAATTAATTTGGATGTTTTAAAAGTGATTATAATATTTATGTAAGCGATTTTAGAATTTTAGAGGGGATAATGTTGGGGGGGATACTTGAGGCTATGATGGTGGTATGAGGTTATAGTTATGATTATTATATTTTTTTTGGGATTCCATATGTGGTGTAGTGGTTTTGGGGAAGTCACGGAGACCAATAAAATGATTTGAAGACAGGAGTTACCTTTATTGCGTTTCTAAAGTTATGATGTTATCATGATAATGTTAATTCTTTTTTAATGGATTAATAACATGACGATTTATATAATTAATTTAGAAATACAGGAAATAGATTGATACTCTTAACCTTGAGTGCATATTTTATGTTGTAGCTTGGGTTGATTCCAATAGTTATTTGCTGATTATGAAATAGTAAATGAATTAGTGAAATAATGAAGTTGGTTCTTGATGTTTTTTAGATGATAACATACTTGAGAATATAAGTAAAGAATTAATAGTGTCAAAGATAATTTTCTAAAAAAATTATAATTTTATAATTAGAGATGATAATGGAAATAATTAATTAATGGTTAATAAATTAATGTTGGTTTTTGATTTCTATATGATTTTTTAAAATAGGCCTCAGTAGTGGCTGCTGAAAGTAATGTACACTATTAGAAGAATATAAGTGTAAGAATAATAGCTATCCATAGTGTGGTTTTGAGCCTTATATATATCCTGTATGTTTTGTTATTTCATAGCTACCCTGCCCATGTCATTAGGGCGACTAACAACTACTGCACTATAGTAGGATGTTATCCCCAACTACTAGGTCGGCAAAGAATGGATGGTTTACCAACTCCTATGACCCCACTCTCTTCTCTTAATAGCAGTATGTGTTTGTATTCTCGATGGTTATCTTTATGCATTTATTTTTTTAGAGGTATGTAATGGAATTTTTTTATTTCTAACACATATATCTCTAGATATAGTGTCCAAATGGTTATTGCAGGTATATTGTGTATGGGTTTTGATGGCATGAGGTATAATACATGTTGTTTGAGTTGTAGTGGCTCCCAAAAATCTCTAATTTAGTATATGGTGATGTGGTTGGGATTATGGAATGATGAGAATAATGAGGGTCATAATATATTAGCTTAGGTATCTTGGGTTTATATTACATTATCCCAGCCATCTTAGAGCTTGATTTTGGATAGATATAGATTTTGGATGTGCGAGGTTGGGGTAGAGTGGAAAACCAATGGGGAAGTGGTAGCATGGTACCATATTTTTTTATTATGTTGGATATTATATGATTACTTATATGAGATACTTGGTGAGTGTTCTATGGAGAGTATGGGAAAATAATATAAAATCTATTTTGGTGATGAGTTGGTTTAATTTATTTACTATCTATGATTTAAAATGTTTATTTAAATTTATTATGAGAGTTTATAGGGAGGATCCTACTAAGTATACATGTTATGCTCATCCTAGATATATATAATTTTTTAAGGATAGTAAGAGTTTGTTGTTGATTAAGATAGAAATTTCTGTTTTAAGAATTTATTCAAGAGTTGTTGGAGCTTTGTGGTCACTACCAAGGATTTACTCTAGTGTTTTTTAGTTATTTGAGATATATTTTATTTCATTATTATCATATATTAGGATTTATTATTTATTTATTATATAATGGATTTGGCTGGTGGTTGTTACCATATTATATCTTACTTTTAAAATCTTAGATGGTAATGTCTCCCATAATAGTTTTTTAAATTTTGTTTATTATATGGAAAAATTATAACATCACAATATTTGTAAGTTTTTTTCTAAACTATATCGAAGCAAGAAACATGCTAAAAACAGTAAGTAATAGAGAGATAATATGCTGAAGAGTGAACAATCTAGGGTCAAACCCACAAGGTAGGCTATTTTGACCACAAGTCTTCTAAAAATTAACTAAAGGATCCCACTGTTGTCAGTAGTGGAATTGAGTTTCTATTTTTATATTTTTTTAATTATATGGCACAAATTAAAAATTCCAATCTTTTTATGTTTTTTTTCTAAACTATATTGAAGCCAGAAACAGGCTAAAATCGGTAAGTAATAGAGAGATAATATTGGTGTGTCACGCACCAAAACTCCAAAAACTTGACCTAGACCATCATTGAAGTCTGTCAAAGTTTAAAATTTATATTCCTACTAACTACTGTATATGTGGAAATTCGGTTCAAACCCAAAGGAAAGGCTATTTTGACCACTAATCTTCTAAAAACTAGCTAAAGACCCCACTGTTGTCAGCAGTGGTATTGAAATTCTATTTTTCTATTTTTTTCTATTTTGTTATTTATTATAATCCACAAATGAAACAACACATATTTTTAGTTTTTGTTCTAAAATGTATCAAAACAAGAAACAAGATACAAATAGTAACCAAAAAATAAAATGCTAAAGAGTGACCAATCTAGAGAAATACGCCTGGGAAAAAATATCAACTCTACTGGTTTTGAAAACTTTCCCTCTCATGAAATTATTTACAACTAATATCACTGAAAGGTGTGATTTATTTTCCTTGCCAGGAGATAAATCATTCAAGCAGACCAATTCTAGATATCACCACTCCTAGATTTACCAACATGAACATTCTTTTTTTGATGAAGATGATAGAACAGACCTGCCATATGTTCTGTAGTTTTAATTTCAATTCAAATGATTAAAGAAAATTAATCCACAATTAAACTCACCGTATGAAAGTGGAAATCTGATATTAATCACAGGTGGTACATTCTAATTAGAACTAAAATCTCTGATTAATTACAATCACATTAAAATAATAGTGAGAAGAGAAAAAGATATGAACTAATAGATTCAATTTTTAACCCCAAACTGAAATTATTTAGCCTAAAATTGTTTCAATTAAGTATACTAAAATTTCACAATTATATAGAAAGATAATTAAAAGAAAACAGAGGGAGGAAACTCCCTCTGCTCGCATGAATCACTACTACTCCTGACCCTTGGAACTCCGAAGAATGGCTCTCAGAGAAATGCTCCAGGTTCTCTACTCTACTCTGAGTGAATGATCAAATCAATTACTTGCTCAAGTTTGGTGTGTTCATCAAATTAATGAGAATATCCCCCTAAAAATTGTACTACTACTCTACTTTTATATCCCCTGTCATCTGTTTTTTGTCACCGAACACTTCCACCAACTTCAAAAGTCCCTCAGTTATGCACTGCAGACGTGTGTTTTTTTCGCAACCCACACATCATGTTAATTTTCCACATATAACTAACTCTAGATGAGTTAGTTAAGTTCACTTGGACAAGTTTTTGTCTCTTAAATATACCTGCACAAGAAAAACACACAAAACAATAAAAAAACAAGAAGAAAATAAATTAATATTTAATGTCATTAGTTAATTAAAATTTATTAAAGATTTATTTATAAAGTTATTTATTCATATTAATTAAAGTTATCAATGTCAATTTAAAAGTTTATTATTTTTTATAAATTAAATTATTTACTAATTTATGTTAATTACATTAGCTTATTTAGGTTCAAAAAAAATTATTTTTATGTATTTAATTTTATTAACAAATAACTATTTAGTATGCCACATTAAATTAATTAATTTACATTTAATTAAGAAATTATTATTAATTAGTTTATTTTAATTAAATTTTTATTAAATTTATTTAAATTATTAATTCTGTATTATAAATTAATTAATTTATATTGATTATTTATTTATAAATAATTTTTTTATATTTAAATTTAGTTATTCTAAGTTTAATTTTTTTTTAAATTTTGTTTTTATTTTAATTTTTTATTTAAATTTTTATGATTTTCTCCCCACCCCCATTACAACGCTAAAAGGGGAGGGGGTTTTGGGTTAGCTTCCAGAGGAAGCCTCCTCCAGTTCCTCCTTCTTCTTCATGGGAGACACTGCAGCGGCCGCGGGTCTCGTCAATAGTAGGTCGGACGAGCTCCTCATTGGTAGCATCATCTCGGCTTACCCCCCTCTTTGAATTCCCATAGGAACGGTGGAGATTCCATCTAGAGAGGGCACTACTACCTCCAAGCAGCTAGCGGGTGGTCGACTCCTCCTCAGTCAGCACAATGATGGACAACCGCGACAAAATCGAGCTTTGTGGAAAATTTAGATCTGTTATGCTAGTGCTCCAAGCTGGTGCGGTGGTCTCATCTATTTTAATTGCAGCGGCGATGAAAACTCCTCTTCATGTGGCGCGTTATCTCGATGAAAAACAGATATGAATTTGTGTGGGGCGCCATCATGTGGTGATGTCATGATCCTCCAGATCAAGGTCGATGATATAGGAAAGATCGTTCATACACGCTTCAAAATCTTCAGTTGTGGCTCCCCCATTGCCTCGTCTTCTCTTTCCACTGAATGGGTGAAGGGGAAGCAAATTAAGGAAGTCCTAGACATAAAAGAAATGGAAATCACAAAGCACAGAGGCCAAGCTTCTTCTTCATTTTGATCGATGCACGTCCCGGAGCTATAGACCTGCTCCACGACGGCACTAAGTGAATGTGTTATGGTTCAGTGCAGTGAAACAGGGGCAATAAATTCTCCCCTTATACCAGATCTGAGTTTAAACTTGATTTTTTTTACTTTGAATCCTGTTCTGGTTTAAATTGAAAGTCTTAATCATGCATGAAAATGGTCGAGAGAAAATATTGCAGTGTGACGTGATATGAGGGACTGTGAACATCGGTAGCAAGGGCATCTAGTAGGGAAGAAGTGTTGAGCCACTAGATAGATGAATCAAAGTTGTTGCAGTATTGAGGGAATCTTCGGTGTGAGGATGACATTAAAAGAAAAATGAACCGGCGTGTGTGAGTTAGGATGGAGGATGGACTGATGGGAGGAAGGAGATCGGTGACAAACATAGGATAAGATCGACGCTAGAGAGTGAGACCGATGCTGGGATGGCATCAGTGAGTCGTGAAGAAAAAAAGTATCAAAGTCACCAATAGTTGAAATAAAAGAGAGACCAATTGTGAGAAATTAAAAGTTAAATGAGTTTCGGTGCGTGACACACCAATTGAAGAAAATAACGACTCACCGATAATTAAAATAATAATAAATAATCGGCGCAATGAGAAACCGATGGTAAATTAGAATATCAGGGAGTCAGTGACTCACTGATAGTTGAAAATAAAATCTGAACTCACCGATATAAGGAATTAGACGGTGAGTCAATGACTCACTGGTAAATAAAAACGAGTCACCTTTAGTTAAGAAAAGCGAGACACCGAAACCGATGCAAAGAATTGATGCGTTGTAACATTGGTGCGAGGTGAGAGACTGATGATATTTTAAAGTAATCGGTGAGGCATGACCCACCGATAGTTATAAAAAAACATTGGCGTGATAAAAGATCGGTGTGGCGAAAGATCGGTGTGACGACTCACCGATAGAAAAATTAAAAAAAAAGTTAACAATAAAATTAATTTATAAAAATAATAAAATGAACAAACACTAATTAATTAACACAAAATTTAACTAAATTATTTAATATTAAATAATTAACTATAACCTAGGTCTAACTAAATTATTTAACAAACTAAAAATAAGGGTAACTTAATTATAAACTAAGAATATAAATGTTAAGTTTAATTAAATTTATGACTAAATAAATGCAGAACACCAAAAAATAAATATCTGCAAACTTAAAATTAAAATAATTAAAATTAACTAGAGTTATAAAACGAAAAAGTTAATTAGTTAGATGATAAAATGAATCTTATCATTAAAAACACATTATATTGTTAAACTTTAACATAAACATATTTACATATCAGAATTATTGAACCGGTTAAAAAAGGTTAATTTATTTAAATTAAAAGGTAAAGTTCTAAATTAGAAAATAAATAAGACTAATGAAAGTAAAATGAATAATTAATTAAATAATAACATTTTAAATTATTAGAGCATTATAAATTTAAGATTATTATTCTAAAAAGTAAGTTAATAAATTTGGAATATTTAGAACGACAATATAAAAGGACTAAAAACACAAATTTAATTATAAAGAAATGATTATGTAACATATTTAGTGTTAAAAATAAAAATATGCCATTATTTACTAAAAAGTTTCAAAATAATTAATTAAATTGATAAAAATTAAGTGAAATAGGTGGCTACACTATGTAAAAATAGAGCCACCTCAAATTCCCCCACAATTAAGCATTGTCTGTCCCCAAACAATCTGATGTTTTATTATCATTTAAAAACAGTAAAGTGTATATTATTAAAATCAGACTGTAATATGTTCAACACTCAAAAATAGAGGACATAAACGGCCTGCAGGCTTATAAAATGAATTAATCTTATGAATCTTGCCTATAACAAATACTTAAGTGTAGTTAAGAAAGCTATGAATAATCAAGTAATGAAAATTTCATGCCACATATTTGATAGTAATTAATGATTCACATTAGTCCAAGATTAAGTTCTAAGTCCAATATTGTCAAGAGGTAAAATATCAATGGAATTAAGACCTTAACCAAGGATCTTTGTACTTTAACATGATCCTAGGTTCCAAAAATAAATATTTTTTATAGATCACCTTATTAATTCAACCTAAATGATTTCCATATAATTTAATTGTCCCCTTCTTCATTTGGTGTTCACCATTCCCCTCACCCTAATGAGCTTATTTTTGACCCTTGACACTTTATTTTATTTTTCCCAAGCCATGTATCATTGTCCTAAGCACTGTCCAATACACTTATTCAAGGTGTACAGAGGTATTATAGTAAACAGGAATGCACCCAGCATCTAGGGTCTTAGAGACTCACTGTGGGATCCCAGATGCCAAAATTACTCCAGTTTCAAAAGTTTTATATAAAAACCATTTATGATGGCACATTAAGATGATTATTTTTAATAATTAAAAATGAATGAGGCCCATAGAATCAGAATCAAACTTCTAGTTCCAAGGCTATGACCATAACTCCACAACTTGTAACCCAAATCACTTTCAAATATAGTCCTTAAACCAAAATATCCATTAAACCACTAAGTAAATATCACTCAATAATCATCCATTATCATTAATTTCAGACTCAATGAACAACTTAACAACCGAAGATATACTGTCCATATGCAAGAACCACTTGAAAAGCAATGTAAGGCCTACAATTGTGCAATAATTTTGAAAAACATTTAACCATTTTTTACAAAAAAATTAAAGTTAAGTGGGAATTGGGAGTTGATGGGATTACATTAAAGCAATGTTTAGCACAGTCAAGAATTAACACCCTCCCCCACACTTAAAACCCTACTTTCTCCCAAAATATGACTTCTAAAGTAGAGAAGAACAATTTGACAATTAAGGTTCAAAACAAATTTTCTATTTACCAGATTAATGACATGTATAAAGGGTCTCCATGATGTTCAAAGATATCGTTTTCCATAATGAATAAATAATCAAGAGGTTCATTATCAAGTACAGTCATTAACATTTATGTCTAGTGAATATTTTTTTCTAATTCAGCTCAAGAAATATCATGTAATTTGTGGGTGCACAATTAATTGGGTGTAAGCATTTTAATAAATTATGATTCAAATGGATGTTCAAAATAGCAGAAAGATTCATGCTAAACACCCTATAGACTAATCAATTCTAATGAAAAAACACAACTACCAGCAAACATATACCCCCCCACACTTAGTTTCATGTAGTGAATGGGTTTTAAACAATGAATTTCAATTCACAGCAACATGCACATGCATATTTTTAATAAAAACAGAATTTTGTTTTGGAAACAAAAAAGCAACAGAATTTTTTAAGTAAGAAGAATTTATTTTAAAGCCACGATATATAGAGCATAATTTTTTTATGAAGAAAATACATCAGATTTTCAGAATATATGTAGCATAATTTATAAAACAAGATGAATTTTATAATACAAGAAGAATTTTTTAGTGAGAAAAATTTTATTATAAAAAAAAGAAGTAGAAATAAATGAAAAAAGTTGAAGTACTTCCCTGACTAAGTTCCTGTCCAAAAACGATCATGGTAACTCCACTCCTTTATTAACACAAGCAGCAACAAACTAAAAACACAGAACCAAGAAACAAATAACAAGAAGTAATATGTATTTCACAAAAATAGAGCACAGAAGCAGCATTTTATTCAAGGTTAAAAAGAAAAATCATAAAGACAAAAGGGAACCATGGGTTACCTCCCATGCAGTGCTAGATTTAAAGTCCCCAACCAGACATTATTCAAGAACAATTTTTAAGCTCATTGAAGGCATCCAAGCCCTTTGGCTATCCATCAATATAAAGATTCACTCTCTGCCCATTAACCAACATGGGTTTATTCTCTTCACCTACAATTTCTAAAGCTCCATTCTTCATCACTCTCACTACAGTAAAAGGTCTAGACCACTTGGACTTAAGATTTCCATGAAAGAGGTTAAGTCTAGAGTTAAAGAGGGGGACCTTCTGTCTAGGTTTGAATTATTTTTTTTGTATGATAGAATCATGAAAGATTTTATTCCTCTCTTTATAAATTCTTGAATTATCATAACTCAATCTCCTAATATCATCATGTTCACTCAACTCTAGTAATATCCTCTCACCAGTACTCTTAAAGTCAAAGTTTAGAGCCTTAACTGCCCAATAAGACTTATGTTGCAACTCCACAAGTAAATGACATCATTTCCAAAACAAAAGCCTGTAAGGAGACATAACTATTGGGGTATTAAAAGCAGTTCTATAAGCCCATAAAGATTCATCAAACTTAAGAGACCGGTCTTTCCTAGAATTTGACATAGTTTTCTCAAGAATTTGTTTAAGTTTTCTATTTGAAATTTCTACCTTTCCGCTGGACTGTGGATGATAAGGAGTACCAGTTTTATGAACACAACCATATTTTTCCAACAATGTTTTAAACTTATAGTTCTTAAAATGTGTTCCAATATTTGTGATAAAATCTCTTGGGACTCGAAATCTTGTAAAGATGTTCTTTTTCACAAATTTTATTACATAATTGGCTTTATTGTTGGTCAGTGCCACTTCCTCAACCCATTTTGAAACATAGTTAACAACAAGAAGAATAAATTCCTTACCATGAGATGATGGAAATGGACCCATAAAATCTAAACCCCATACATCAGAAATTTCAACTTCCAAAATTTCTTTTTGGGGTAACTCCTGCTTCCTACTAACTTTTCCTAGCCTCTGACATCTATCACAGCTAACCACAAAGCTCTTAGCATTCTTAAAAAGAGTAGGCCAATTGAAACCAGATTGTAGGACTTTTTGAGCGGTTCTTTCACCACCATGGTGCCCTCCCCAATGTGAGGAATGAAAACTTTCTAAGATAGGCAACATTTCTTCCTCAGGTATACATCTTCTTTGAATACCATAAGCACACCTCTTAAACATCAAGGGATCATCCCAAAAATAATACTTAAGTTCAGAAATTAATTTCTTTCTTTGGTTATTGGACAAATTTTTGGGAAAGACACCTACTGCTCGGAAGTTGGCAATATCTAAAAACCAAACAGATTACCAGATTGACACAGTAAGCAACTTCTCATCAAGAAAGGAAGAGTTTATCTCCCTAGGATCTTCATATTCAGATTGGGTAATAGGTAGCCTAGTTAGGTGATCAACAACTAAAATTTCAGCTCCTTGCTTATCCCTAATCTCTAAATCAAATTATAGTAATAATAGAATCCATCTAATTAGCCTCGGTTTAGTTTCATTCTTAGACAGAAAATACTTTAAAGTATAATGATCATTAAAAATTATGACTTTAGAACCTAATAAATACAGTCTAAACTTCTCTAAAGCAAACACAACAGCTAAAAATTATTTTTCAATGGTGGTATTATTCTTTTGGGCATCATCTAGCAGTCTACTAGAATAATATACCACATGCCGTTTTCTATCTATCCTCTGTCGAAGGACAACAACTACAACCATGTCACTAGAATCACACATTAGTTTAAAATGTAGTTTTCAATCAGGTGCAGTGATGATGGGTGATGTAGTGAGTTTCTCTTCAAGAAGATTAAATGATTCCAAAAAAAATTCATCAAAATTGAAAGGTGCATCCTTGATCAAGAAATAACACAAATTCTTATTAATTTTATAAAAATCTTTTATGAATCTCTGGTAGAAATCATAATGCCCTAGGAGACTTCATACACCTTTAACATTAACGGGAGGAGGCATTTTTTGAATAAAATCAATCTTAGCATTATCAACTTCTAGAACTCTCTTTGAAACCTTATGACCAAGAACTATACCTTCTATAACCATGAATTGACATTTCTACCAACTAAGAACAAGGTTGGGTTTAATGCATCATTCTAGAACTAACTCAATATTTTCAAGTCATGTATCGAATGTACTACCCACAATGGAAAAATTATCCATGAAAACCTAAATAATTATTTTAATCATATCTGAAAAGATAGCCATCATACAGCTTTGAAAGGTGGATGGAGCTCCACACAACCCAAAGGGCATCCACCTGTAGGCAAATGTTCCAAAGGGGCATGTGAAAGTGGTCTTTTACTGGTCCTCTAGATCAACAAGAATATGATTGTAACCAAAATACCCATCCAGAAAACAAAATAACTCATTTCCAGCAAGCCTCTCAAGCATTTGGTCCAAGAAGGGCATTGAAAAATAGTCCTTCCTAGTTACTACATTACGTTTTCTATACTATATACAAACTCTCTGTTTTTTTGGCATTCCTAACAAGGACATCTTCATTTTTTTCATTTTTAACAACAGTGAAACCTCCCTTCTTGGAGAAAACCTGGACAGGGCTGACCCAAGCACTATCATAAATGGGATAAATAATTCTTATGTCAAGAAGTTTAATCACTTATTCTCTCAAAACTTCTTTCATATTTGGATTTAATCTTCTTTGACACTGTACCCTAGGCTTATGATAAGTATCCATAGGTATTTTATGCATATATAATGAGGGAATAATACCCTTGATATTATCTATTTTCTAGCCTATGGCAGATTTAATCTTTTTCAAAACATTAAATAATCTTTCCCCTTGGTTTTCATTCAGTTCAGAAGAAATTATTACAGGAAAAGTAGAGTTCTCACCCATATATTAATATTTAAGATGAGTAGGGATTAGATTCAGTTCAAGAGCGGGTGTTTATACACTAGAAGGAAGAATCTAAGGCCTGTGAGGTCCATGATCTATGACATACCTCTTGTAAGGAGTATCAAATGATGAAATATTTTCAATTTCAAGTTCATATTCAGAAGTAATAGTGCTACTGTCCAAAGTGGGAAGTACACTGTCCAAATTTTCCATATCAGAATTCAACAAATTAATCAGAGAAGAATAATCATGTTGTCTTATAAGTTCTCCCTCAATATCATCAAAGTGCTCTGCAAGGTTGGTGTTAATAGAAAGACCCTCAAATTCATTCAAAAACCTCCTATGTTTAGAAACAGAGGATCCTTCTACAGCAGAAACTGGACAGTGGTCAAGTTTTGAAAAATTTTCCAGTTTTGGAGTTTGATCAGTATTTTCAACTTCTAAAACAGATTCAAAAATATTTTTAGCTTCACAGTTATTTTCTTCAGTGGAGGATTTATTTTCAAATTAATCAGAGTTTCCAATTTAGGTCTCTTTCTCTAAGGACTCTAGCATTGAACAGTTTTTAGAAAAAGTTGATCCTTTAACATTTTTAAACACATCGAACTCTTATTGTTGTTCTCCAATTTTAAAAATTAGTTGACCCTTAGAGACATCAATGAGATCACCAACTTTGGTCAAAAAAGGCCTACCCAAGATGATGGGCACCTCTTGATCACACTCCATAACAATGACAAGAAAGTCAGTAGGTAGAAACAGTTTCCCAACACCAACTAGAAAATCATCTCCCCTACCCATGGGATTAGTGAAAGATCTATCAACTAACTGTAGTAGGACTGTGGTGGGTTGAAGGTCACCCAACCTCAAATACTGAAATAGTGAGAATGGGAGATGATTAATTCTAGCACCTAAATCACACAAATAGTTCAGCTCATTAGAGTTTCCTAGTGTGCAGGGTATGACAAAACTACATGGGTCTTTTAGTTTAAGTGGGATTTTCATTTGGAGTACAACACTGCACTCTTCAGTGTGGCTGTAAGTATCAAATTCATCCAGAGTTTTTTTGTTTGAAACAATTTTCTTAAGAGATTTCAGATAAGATAAAATTTGAATTAAGTCTTGAATGAAAGGAATGTTCACTTGAAGTTTATAAAGGAGACCAAGGAACTGAATAAGTTCTGCCTTGGTATTACTTTGAGGTTTTAGCTTCTAGGGAAAGGGATGGGTGGGCAGAAAAATTTCAGGAAAGTAGGTAGAACCCTTACCTCTTCCTCAATTATTTCTTTTGATTTATTTCTTTGATTTTTAAATGAAGTTTCAGCTTGAGTTTCAGGTGATGGTTTCAGATTTTGATCATTTTCAAGACATTTTTGTGAATTTCTAGAATGTGTCAATGTCGATTTTTATTTCCCAAATGAAGAAAATTTTCATTTTCTTCCTTTTCAGTTAGCTTTTCAGTAATAGTTTGAGTATTAACCCCACTTCTATTGACAACAACCATGGAATTATCCCTAGGGTTAAGCTTAGTGGTACTTATAAGTCTACTTTTTTCCCTATATTAAAAATCTCAAGAAAGTTGGCCAAGTTGTGTTTCTATGTTTTTCATTCTAACATCAGTTTAGATTTTTTTAGACTCAAATTGATATCGATTTTTAGACTGCTGAGTCATTTATATTTCTTCTTTAGAGTTGTTTTGATTTAAAATAAGATCAAGCTTAGAAGACAAGTGATTATCATTATTTCCTTGTACATTTGAAGACTCACCCCTCTGTTGATTTTGAATGTTTGGTCTTGGTTTATTAGATAAATTAGTGGTAGTGGATTATTTAATTAAGCCTTGGTCTTTCCAAGATAGATTAGGGTGGTTACAATAGCCTTGATTGTAATTATTTGAAAATGGATCTTCTTTAGGATGCATCCTAGGACAATAGTTAATGAAGTTTGAATTTTATTTTTGTTGGGATGGCATATCAAAATTAGGAAAAAAGTTTTTAGTATGCCTAAACATACCAAACTGGACACACTGTTCCCTTAAATATTGGTTGGTATTTTGAAATCCGAGTTTGTTAACAGTTTGTTTTGAATTCTTGTTCATTAAATATTGAAGCTGGTTGGTGATTTCAGTAAGTTGAGCTTGAGTTTCATTCATTGACTCAGTGTTTGAATTAACATTCATATTGACTGTTTGTATTCTTGAATTTTTATTTTGTGGATTCAGTGAAATATTATTAAAGGTTTTTCTATGTTCTTTATCAGTTTTATCTTTGTAATTACCCCCAATAGCTTGGTAAATTAGATTCTGTCCAGAGGAGGATAACTCTTCAGAGAATGTATCCATAAGAAGGTGTGATGGGGGTTAATGATGGGGACACTACCTAAGAATATCCTTGAATCTATCCTGAGATTCCTGAAAATATTCTCAATTCTCTTGATAAAAACTAGTAATTTTTATTCTATGTTCACCTTTAAGTCTTTGAGGATAAAATTTCATTATGAAAGAGTTATACACATGATCCCAGTTTTCAAAGATGTTCTCATATAGACTCAGAAACCAATTACTAGAATTCCCATTAAGGAAAAAGGGAAAGACTCTAATTCTTAGTTCATTTTCTATGAGTCCTACAAGAGGTAATTACTGCATAGAATTATAGAAGATCTAATGAAAGAAAGAGAGTCCTCATTAGAGAGCCCATTAAAAGCAGGCAGTAGTGAAATGTGTGATTGTTTAAGTTCATAATTTCCAGCCCTAGGACTAAGTCTAATGGAATATAGATTGCTTGAAACTTTATTAAGTTAGAATTCCCTCATCCTAGTCCTTTTATTTTCTTCAATGAGTTCTGGATGGTTATTTTGGATGTTATTATGCTCAAGAACTCTATTATCTATGTTCTCCATTTCAATTTTGTTCTTCTTTCTTAGATAAGTGAGATGTTTCTCTAATTCAAGGTTCAGAGGCTCTAATATAGCACTATAAGTTCTTGTGCTCATGAAAACAATAGTAACAACACTCAGCAGTCACATTTCATAATGATAAGTAACCATTTTTTTTATATTTTTCAAAATTTTCAATTTATTCATTAAAATTTATATATAGGTTTTTTTTGTTTTTTATTAGAATAATGGTTCGTGCATTCCATGGAAATGGTACCAAAAACTTGAACTATACCGTCATTTAAGTCTGTCAATGTTTAAAATTTATATTCCTATGAAAAACTGTAAATGTGGAAAGTAGGGTCGAACCCATAGGGAATGCTATTTTGACCACTAATCTTATAAAAAATAGCTAAAGACCCCACTATTGTCAGTAGTGGGATTGATTTTCTATTTATATATTTTTTTATATTTTTTATTTATTATAATCCACAAATGAAATAACATATATTTTTAGTTTTTTTCTAAACTGTACCAAAATAAGGAACAAGCTAAAAACAGTAACCAGAAAATAAAATGCTGAAGAGTGAAAAATCTAGAGAAATACATTGGGGGAAAAATATCAACTCTACTAGTTTTAAAAAATTTCCTTCTCACGAAATTATTTAAAACTAATATCACTGAAAGGTGTGATTTATTTCCCTCGCCAAGAGATAAATCACTCAAGATGACCAATTTAAGAGTTTTCGACACCTATATTTTCCAACTTGAAAATTCTTGTTTGAAGAAGATGATAGAAAAAACTCGCCATATGTTCTGTAGTTTTAATTTCAATTCAAATGATTACAGAAAATTAATCCACATTTAAACACACCATATGAATTTGGAAATCCAAGATTAAGCGCAGGTGGTACGTTGAAATTGAATATAATCAAAACTATCCTTGCTGATCAATTCCAATCACCTTAAAATAATAGTTATAAGAGAAAAATATAAGAACCAATAGATTCAATTTTTAACCCCAAACATGAATAATTTACCCTAAAATTGTTTCAATTACGTATACTAGAATAACTCAATTATAGAGAAAGATAATTAAAAGAAATCAAAGGTAGAAAACTCCCTCTGCTTGTATGAATCACTGCTGCTCCTGGCCCTTGGAACTCCGAAGAATGGCTCTCTGAGAAATGCTCCAGGTTCTATACTCTTCTCCAAGTGAATGATCGAATTGATTCCTTGCTCAAGTCTGGTGTGTTCGTTGAATGAATGAGTGTCTCCCCCTAAGAATTCTATTGTTACTCTATTTTTATATCCCATGTCTTCTGCCTTTTATCACCAACCACTTCCACCGACTTCAAAAGTCCCTCAGTTATGCACCGCACACGTGTGTGTTTTTTGGCGACCCACATGTCACGCTAATTTTACTCACATAACTAACTCTGGATGAGTTAGTTAAGGGCACTTGGATGCGTTTTTGAATCTTGAATCAACTTGCACAAGAAAAACACATAGAACAATAAAAAATGAAAAGGAAATAAATTAATATTTAAAGTCATTAGTTAATTAAAAATTTTAAAAGATTTATTTATAAAGTTATTTATTCTTATTAATTTAAGTAATCAATTTTAATTTACAAGTTTATTATTATTTTTAAATTAAATTATTTACTAATTTATGTTAATTAGATTAGCTTATTTAGGTTTGAAATAAATTATTATTATGTATTTAATTTTATTAACAAATAACTATTTAGTATGCCACATTAAATTAATTAATTTAAATTTAATTAAGAAATTATTATTAATTAGTTTAGTTTAATTAAAGTTTTGTTAAAGTTATTTAAATTATTAGTTATGTATTATAAATTAATTATTTTATATTGATTATTTATTTATAACTAACATTGTTTTATATTTTAATTTATTTATTTTAAGTTTATGTTTTTTTAATTCTATTGTTATTTTAATTTGTTATTTTAATTTTTATAAATTTCTCTTCCCCCCACTTTTGACACTAAAAGGGGATGGGGTTTCAGGTTAGCTTCTAGAGGAAGCCTCTTCCAGCTCCTCCTTCTTCTTCGTGGGAGACGCTGGAGTAGTCGCAGGTCTCCTCAATACCAGCTCGGACGAGCTCCTCCTAGCGGCATCAGCTCGGCTCACCCTCCTCCTTGAATTCCCATTGTAGCGGTGGAGATTCCATCTAGAGCAGGCGCTACTACCTCCAATTGGCTAGAGGGTGGTCGGATCCTCCTCAATCAGCACAGCGAAGGACAATAGTGACAAAATCAAGATCAGTGGAGAATTTAGATCTGTTCTGCTACTACTCCAAGCTGGTGCGGTGGTCTCGTTTATTTTAATTGTGGCGACGACGACAAATCATCTTCATGTGGCACGTCATCACAATGCAAAAAATATTTGAATTTGGTTGGGGCGCTGGCATGTGGTGATGTCATAAAGCCCGAGATCAAGGTCGATGATACAGGAGGGATCGTTGATGTGTGCTTCAAAACCTTCGGTTGTGGCTCCTCCATCACCTCGTCTTCTGTTTCCACTAAATGGGTGAAGGGGAAGAAAACGAAAAAAGTCCTATCCATAAAAAATTGAAATTAAAAAGCACAATGTAAAAGATTGTTCTTCATTGTGATCGATGCATTTCCCCAAGCTAGAGACCTGCTCCATGACAGAACTCAGTGAATGGGTTGTGGTTTAGTGCAGCGAAACAGGGGCATCAGATTCCCCCATGGTACCAGATCTGAGTTTAAACTTGAATTGTTTTTACTTTTAATGTTGTTCTGGTTTAAATTGGGAGTTAGAATTTGGCATGAAAATGGTTGAGATAAAAGATTGCAGTGTGGCATGATATAAGGGACTATGAACATCGGTAGCAAGGGAAGCAAGTAGGGAAGAAGAGATGAGCCACTAGATAGCTGAATCAAAGCAGCTGTAGTATTGAGGGAATCGTCTGTGTGAGGATGACGTCAGAAGAAAAATGAACCAGCGTGTGTGAGTGAGGCTAGAGGAGGGACTAATGGGAGGAAGGAGATCGGTGACAGACATAGGATAGGATCAACGCTAGAAGGTGAGACCGATACCGGGATGCCATCGGTTAGTCATGAAGAAAAAAAAATATCGGAGTCACCGATATTTGAAATAAAAGAGAGACCGATTGTGATAAATTAAAAGTGAAATGAGTTTCGGTGCATGACACACCGATGAAAGAAAATAACGACTCACCAATAATTAAAATAATAATAAATAATCGGCACAATGAGAAACCAATGGTGACATAGAATATTGGTGAGTAAGTGACTCACCAATAGTTGAAAATAAAATCCGAACGCACTGTTAGACAAATTAAAAAAAATTAAACAATAAAAATTAATTTATAACAAATAATAAAATGAACAAACACTAATTAATTAACACAAAATTTAATGAAATTGTTTAAGATTAAATAATTAAATGTAACCTAAGACTAACTAAATTGTTTAACAAACTAAAAATAATGGTTACTTAATTAATAAATAAGAATATAAATGTTATGTTTAATTAAATTTATGTCTAAATAAATGCAGAACACGAACAAATAAATATCTGTAAACCTAAAATTATAATAATTTAAATTAACCGGAGTTATAAAACAATAAAGTTAATTACTTAGATGATAAAAAAAACTTAACACTAAAAAAACATTATTTTATTAAACTTTAACTTAAACCTATTTACTTAGAAGAATAATTGAACCAGTTAAAAAAAGGTTAATTTATTAAAATTAAAGGGTAAAGTTCGAAATTAGAAACTAAATTAGACTAATGAAAGTAACAATGAAAAATTAATTAAATAAATACATTTTAAATTATTAATGTATTATCAAATTAGGATTAATAATCTAGACAGTATGTTAATAAATTTGGAATAATTAGTATGACTATATAAAAGGACTAAAACACATATTTAATTATAAAAATTATTATTTAACATATTTAGTTTTAAAAATACAAATATGCCATTATTTATTAAAAATTCTCATAATAATTAACTAAATTAATAAAAAATAATTGAAAGATGTGGAAAACATATATAAAAATATATCCACATCAGTTTCTATATTATATCTTACTTTTAAAATCATATATGGTAATGTCTCCAATTTTTTTATATATAATACCGTTGGTGCTAGTTTCCAAACTGTGGTCTATTCAAGGCTGTATTTGGGAATTAATATCTCATTTATGTCATTTCTATCCAAGTAGGTATAACTTTGCGGGAGTGGTTCATGAAATATAGTCACATAGAATTTTCCTAATCCATCCATTTATACAGAATCATCAAAGGAAAATTCAATGGTCCCATTATTGGAACTCATTTTTTAAAGTCTCTTCATTTCAATATTAGGTTTTCTATTCTATTTTTCTTATTATTATATGGTTAAAAAAGTATTGGTTTTATACTAAAAGTATTTTTTCTAATTTAATAATCACTATCCACCTTGATTCATTTCCCCTAAGTAAAAATGAAAATGTCAATCGTGCGTTTGTGTAGACTACTACCTCTATGAAGTAACCTGTTTCATTTTCTTTACTAAATTTAATGGATGGTTATAAAAATAGGATTAATGGATCTATAGGATTTTTATGAAATCATTATGGTTTTGGTAATATAAATTGGAAAATAAATTAATAATATGAACAATTAACAATAATTATATTGATATGCTCTAAAAAAGATAGCCTCACCCACGATAGTTCCAATGAAAGGCGATCACAGGTTTGATTCCTACATGATTATATGTCAATATTTTCCTATTGTAGCTTCCATTTATTCTATAAATCTTTCATATTGCACTATTTATTATTCAATTTCTCCTCTCTCATTTAAATATAAATTAAAATTGATGGTTGGGTTTTACATGAAACTTGAGCATGTTCTTACCTTAATTATCTAGTTTTTTCTTGTAGGTAAATTCCTATTCCATCATCCTTCACTTAAGTTTTTTGTACAACTTTTAAATTCATTGGTTTTTCATACATTGATTTGCATCTCCAAAATTAAAAGAATCTTCTTTTTAATTTCTTCTCTAAAGTGGATTATTATCCTTGTTGGTCTTGGGGGTTTTGGAATTTTATGGGTTACTCCATAAGGATTTAGAAATGGTATCCAGAGTTTGAATCATCTATAAAGCCTCCTATAATCCCAAGTTTGTTAGTTTATTTAGTTTTATAGTGAACCTATTAATGTTTGTGGCCCTTTTTTATATTTCTAATCTAGCTAGTGTACCTATTATGATTGAATTGGATACTATTAAGCTTCATAACCCCTCATTTGTTAGGATATGCATCGAGGTGGATCTTTCAAGGACATTTCCCTCTATAGTTTGGATTTAAAATATAGATCATGATTTCTAGAAGAATATTGGTTATAATGAAATCCTTGAATATTTTATGAATTATTTTAAATTTGGAAATCTATATGAGAGGTATTTCAAATGAGTAACCATGATGACCCTACTGGTCAACCCCACTATAAGAAAAATGCAACTTGGGTGGATAAAGGTATGTTTCAAGACCATGATGGCCCCTATAAGGCCCATATTCTCCAAGTCATATTAAATAATGAATTTTATTCTAACCACAATGAACCAAAATATTGGTCCCAATGGATGTGATTTAATTTTGGTGGTTATTTTCACTTAAATTGATCTAAAGGGTATTTCAGCCTCAGTGGGCCTAGGGAATCCCCATAGGCTGGCAGCCTCTCCTTTAGGTTATATTTATTTGGTAAAAGGTGTGAATAATTAATATTTAAATGACTTAGTTGTGTCTATTCAATCATTAAAAGTAAATAATGATGAAAATGATCAAATTCAAGAGTTTTTTATGGGGTTTCAATTGATTTATAAAAAATGTGATTAATCCAATTCTTGAGTGAAACCATTTTATAAATCCAAATTTGAGAAAAAAAATAATGATTATTTTAAATTGGAAATAACTATTATCATTATATACTTGGGTAAATTTCTATGGAAGACCAACATCCCTTCCTAGTAAGATGGGGAAAGGATGGACACAAATAGTATGGTCATCCCTATGAAATATTAAAATAGTGCTAACACATCTGATATGGTTAAGATAAAGTAATATATTAATTCCATTAGTTTTTAGGATGATGATGTTGATCTTAATATGATAAATTCCTATTAAATTAGGGATGAGTTGAAGGAGGAATTGTACTCTTGGTTTAATGAATAATACATAATTTTGTACAATAAATACACTCCAAGATAAATCACACTAGAGTATTACCTTCGAATCAAGAAACACATGTTATAAAATAATGAAGAAGTGTGTGAATGAAATCTTAACTTTTATTTTAGGTAAATTCCCTAGTGATTATTTTCTTTGTGTTCCTTTTACCTATCACTAATGGAAAAATTACACATACAAATGGTTTGGAACCTTTGGTACATGTCCCCAAACTGTTGGTATAGCCTATAACAACAGTTTGGGAAGCTGTTGTGTGATTTTGCGTGGGGAAAGACCTATCCCAATGGTTTGGAGGAAAGAGATGGGACATGTCTTCCCAACAGTATGAGGAAACCATTGGTATAGGTCTTTCCCAATGGTTTTCCAAACTGTTGGGATAGGTATTTTCCAATGGTTTGGGGGAAACCATTGGGATTGGTATATATCTATATATATATAAGTTCTAACAGAGGTTTGATCCCACAACCTCCACGTTATATATCAATGACTTTCCCACTATCCTAGAGTTATCCTTGTGAATATATTTGGATAAATAAATATATAAATATTTATATTTATATTTATATTTATATTTATATGTAATTTATATATTGATTTATTTGTTGATATTTGATAAATGTACTCATAAGAAATAAGGGTACCTATCCCAAAAGTTCTCAAAACCATTGTGATATGCCTTTCCCAATGGTTTTGAGAACCATTGGGATAGGTTTCCACTCGTTCCCAATGGTTTGACCAAACCATTGGGAAAATCCATTGAGAAAAGTGGTCTCAAAGTGGGTTTTTTCCAACGGTTTGGCCCAAACATTGGGAAATACATACCCTTTCCTAATGGTTCGACCAAACCATTGTGAAAAGTGGCATCAAAATGGACTTTTCCTGGTGGTTTGGTCAAACTGTTGGGAAATCCATACCCTTTCCCAATGGTTTGGCCTAACCATTGGGAAAAGTGGCCTCAAAGTGGAGTTTTCCCAATGGTTCGGCCAAACCATTGAGAAATCCGTACCCTTTCCCAATGGTTTCGCCTAACCTTTGGGAAATGCGGCCTCAAAGTGGACTTTTCCCAATGGTTTGGAAAAACCATTTGGAAATCCATATCCTTTTCCAATGGTTTTAGAAAAGCATTGGGAAAAGTGGCCTAAAAGTTTCCTTTTCTCAACAGTTTGGAGAAACTATTGGGGAAAGTGGCCTCAAAGTGATCTTTTCCCAATAGTTTGGCCAAGCCATTGGGAAAGAGGACCTATACCAATGGTTTTTACAAACCTTTGTTATAGATGTGTTGGTACTGGTCAGATTTCCAGTCGTGTATATGAGAATCTTTCAAAATTATTCAATTTCTCTGAAGGGTATTTTTATATTTTTAATTTCATGTAAATATATTAAAGTACATCCTTAGTTGTTTTAGTAAGGATGAAGGTGTCTTAGTTTATTCTTGAATGCTATTGGATGATAATGTAAATATATATTTAATGCATATAGAGGCTACGTAAAGATGCAAGTAATACTGGATGATGTAAATTGGCTATGTAAAGGTCGTTGGACCTATTCTTTTTGTTGTTGTAAAGCATGCATAAAGGTAAGTATGAAAATAGAAATATACATAATTATATAATTATATCTGCATAAGGTTAGTAGGTATCTTGGCTGTATAAACATCATTTTTCATCATGTGAGTATATAAGGGTGGTTTGGATGCTTACAAAGTTCATGTAAAGGTGGTAACCTGGCTATTTATAGGCTAAGTAATGGTACACCAAATCCTGTGTAAGAGTAACCAAGATATATGGAAGCTATTTAAGGGTGTATTTAATCATGCATAAGGGTAACTTGGATATATGTAGGCTTTTTAATGGTACAATGAATCCTTCATAAGGGTAACCATGTTTTATGGAGGTTATGTAAGGGTACAATGAATCATGTGTAATAGAAACCTGATTATATAAGGGTTATGTAAGGGTACACTGTATATGTTTATTGGTAACTTGGCTACATGGGGGATTTGTAAGGGTACAATGAATCATTTTTAAGGGTGTAAAATATATATATAGATTGTTTAAGGCTACACTGAGTGATTCATAATGGTAGCCTATCTATATAGAGGCTGTGTTAGGGTAACTATATCAAACATAAGAGAAAAAAGTTTTATGGAGGCTACTAGAAGGTGTAATGGAATATCTGACTTTAAGATGCTACAGAATATTTCATATTCATTGGTGATTATTATTTTTGATAATTATATATTGGGGAATTAGTTATCATTTGGATAAATTCATAGTCATTCCTTCTGTCATTTCATTTACTAACTTGGTAGCATTATTATTGGTCCTTTTCAGGTGTAATATTTAAATTCATATTAGAGAAAACATATTTCACCTTATGAACTCAATTTTTAACATTATTTTGAATAATAATTTTTTTTGGTGTGGGCTTCGTCACTAACTCAAGCTCAATCCGTTTTATTAAAAAGAAAAAGTCTTAATTTTAACTGTTTAAAAAAAGATTACTAAGAAGAAATAAATGTCTTCATTATATGAAATATATTAATATAAATTAAATCATTTTCTAATAATATATAAATATGATACATAGATATAATAAATAATAAATAATTTTATTTTTCTTCTGGTATAGTGATATTACAACAAATTCACTTCATTACCATGCATTAAATTATGGTATGTTCTTGCTTGGGTAGGTTTGAACACCCATATGAACTATAATATAAAATAATACCATGGATAGCTATGAATAATTGAGTACTTATAATATAGTATATACATAATGAAATAATTTTTTATTTGGTTCTTGGATTGGTAAACTAACAATGAACTCGTGCACTAAGATACGACCACACATTTTTTAAGATCACTAGTGCATTCTAGTCCCAAATTCATATTCATGGATCATAATTGAATATACTATTAGAATGAATTTATATTTATATAAATAATTATAAATAATAAATTATGGTAACTTTAATGGTATCATAATGATTAAATTTGGGATATTAATTAATAATAACACCTTTAATATAAAACTCGTTTAAAACTATTAGGATTACTCACACCTGATATTGAAAGTATGTAATTACAAAATTATATAAAAATAATGAATAATTATAAATGAAAAATATGTATGGTTTTATTCATTAATAAGCTTTTTAAATGAATTATGAGGATACTTATGTTTTTTACAAGTGGTTATAGTATGTTTGTGGAAATTAAGAAAAATGATAAGAAGATTAAAATCTCAATTTTTTCATTGAGATATGATTTGTATTCACCAATTGTTTATTTTTCATGGGGTAGGAATTGGAAATGTATTTTTTTATCCCAAAATTCATGAAATATAGTTTACTTAAAAACCCATCACATGTTTAACCTTTATTGGTTAATAATTCCGAAGACAACGATGATGTAAGTGTCATTGTTAACTCTACTCCCTTCACTGAGTTGAAAAGATTCCTTTTGAACTTCTTTCTTCCAAGATTGGATTCTTTACAGAATAAGATTTTATTTCATATTAATTTTTTTCCTTAACGGTGTGAATAAATTTTTAATTCAATGATTTATTATTTATGAATTTATTTCTCAAAAAGCATATCATTGTCGAGAATACTTCTCATCCTCTTTCATGAAAATTTACCCTACTTATCCAAAATTTCCATTCCCACTAATGTTTGTACTTTTAATTACAAAAATAATTTTGTATTGTCTCATGTGAAATATATATTTACATTATCCTATTTTGATAATAATGTTTTATTATCTTTTTTACGATGTGGGATTTCAAAAAAAGGTATAAAAAACCTAAAGATAAAACATCTGAAACCACCCTCATTACTTTTATGACATGCATTATATTTATTTTTCTATCATTTTCTCTATATTATTCTCATGTATGAATTCTATATTATATATATATGTTTTCTATTTTTATACCCAGATCACTATATATTTCATTAATGTGGATAAAAATTGTTTTAATTCCCCTTCAAAATACCAAATTTTAATTAAACATGACCTAAGGGAACTTTCTTATTTAATGTAACCATCATGAGATTTTTTTTCACCATGGATTGCTTTTAAAACAAAAAATTATTTTTGGAAAAACATATTGGTTAATTTTTTTTTCTAAATTTAAATAATAATCTATTTTATTCTTTAAAATATCCCATTATCATTTTGAAAAGCATCACCTATGAAGTTCTTTTTTATTCTTACTTCTTCTTGATCCTTATCATGAATTTTATTAAATTGGAAATTAATTTTCAATATCCTAATTTATTGACTAAAATATGAAAATATAAAATGATTTAATTACTTATTATATTGGAAATCCTTAAGATATATACTTTTATTATTCTTTGGGTTAAAATTATTAAACTCACTTCTTTATCATGAGTGTTATCATTCTTATGTTATATATATATTCTTTTTCTTATGTGGAAAACATATGTATATTTTATATTATGATTTTAATTATGTGATGGGGGGGGGGTATGGAATTATATAACCCGCCAATTCATATGGTAATTTTTTTATATATTGATATACCATTGATGGTGTTTGAATGGTTAGAAAAAGTACTTAATGTTATGTAATCAGTGAGCCCATAATTATACATCCCAAAAATGAATTGAGTAAATATTTATATCTCATTAGATGTTATGGATGAGATTAGGGAGTAAAACTAATATAATAAAAGAATCTAACCACTATGTTTAGGGGAATGGTGAGTGAACCGAATACACCATGGGACTCAATCCAATATTCTAGTCTTGGCTGTGAGCTTTTAATTATGATTATGATGTCATGTATTATATTGATGCCACATATTTTTGATTCCATGGCCATATGATATCATTTCTTTATATAATTTTTTAATGCATATCTAAAACTCAAATTTCATGGTACATGATTTTATCTTTTGAGATTACATACTATTCCTTCATGGCTTATAGAAATATATAATTTCTCCATATTTAATAATAAATAAGTTTCACCCTGATCATGTTTTCTCATATTCTAAAGATCTAACCCTTGAGGAAATGTTGATAATTTTTCCCTTACTGACTCTTTTTTATCTCACCCTGGTCTTATGTTTCCTTTCCCAATGTTATAAATATAATTATAACCTATGTGAAGTATATATGTGGGTATATAATAGTTCATTCATATAGTAATGTTCACAAGTTTTATAATATATTGTGCCTTTGTAATGGGTCCAAAAATACACTAAATCAATATTCTCTATTATCTATGTGATATTTTCATTAGATGTAATGTTTCATTTTGTAAATATATAAAATAAAGATATGTTTATCTTGGGTAATAATAGTTGTTTTCAGAGTAGTGTTTAGTAAATTTTTTGAATTTGATTAGTAATTTTTGGGATTAATATTAGAGGACTTTAGTGGAAACCCAAATTATACATCTAAGTATAGGATAAAATCTTGAGACCTTGGGAAAGTTTTTATTATGTAGTTTTCCTAACAATAAAGTATATTTTCATATACTAAAAGTGGATGAATATTTTAAAATAGATATACCTATCAGTAATAACTGTAAAAATATTCTTTTGGGTATTAACTAAACCATCACCTAGTGCATGATGAATAAGACTAATCTCGCACCTGTATTAACACTAACATTGTATATTCCATGGTTAATAATATTATATTTATATGATATTATGAAGGAATTATTATGTCAAGGAATTATTTTATGTATTATGAGATAAAACAACCTAAATAAACCAATATTGAATAGATAGAGATTGAGGTTGATTTGAAATATATTTTATGATTTTAAAGTGGATGAAATTTCGAGGTTGATTTTGTTCTACTATAATATTAAATACTCATCACTCAAGTTAACCAATTTTGGTTTTATTAATTTGTATAACTAGAGGTAAACAACTTATAAATGGGTGAGAGGGACAATGTGATGTTTACCCAAATGAAAAACCCATCATAATGGGATCTAGAGTGAGAAAATTATTATTATCCCAAACCAACTGTCAGAAAAAATGATTAATAACACATACATAGTTGAATAAAAAATAGGATAGGGATTAAGTTTAAGGTAATTATTGGTGAAAAATATCCTAAAGTAAATAATATTCAATTTCATTCATATTGAAATGTTGGAAGAAGCACCAATGGGAATGTCTCAAAAAATTAGTAGATGTTCTATTTGTGGTAAAAGAGGGAATAAACAAACAAACTGCCAAGGAAAAATGAAGATTTCAGTTAACGTGATGGTGAAAATGATGTCCTCTCTATGGATAAACCAAAAATATAATTTTTTATAAGTGATGAAATTTGGAACTATGAAATACAATACATTAATGTAAGGGGTATAGATACCAATCGAAGCCAACAACCTCTAACCCCATGGGGAATAATGAAAACTTATACGATGACTAATATTGAGTTAAAAAATCATTTTTCACTCACGATTTTTTTATCAACTCTTCCATATATGTCTTCACCTATTATATTTTCTTACTGGTATAATTATTACATCTATAATATAACAATATTCAACAAGGTTTGTGGAATGTTACATCATACAGATTTATCTATTCTTTACTCAATATGATTTTATAAATAATATATTATCTCATTTTAAAAATGAATCATTTAGAATTTTATATAGGGAAATCTCACATAAAATCCTTAATCAACCCATGATCAACTACTGGTGTATAATTAAAATTTATCACCCTGGTGAAATTAATCCCATTGTATGAGTTTTAAAATTATAAGGATATAATTTATTTAGGGGGGATGTAACACCACATAACATTACTACATGAATTGACTTTAAAAAACTAATGTATTAGATAGATTTATCTACATGAAACACTAAACTAAAATTAGTTTCAATATATTATTTGGATATTATCATGAGAAAAATAAAAATAATAAAATGTATAGTAAATAAAAAGATATTAAACAATTAAAAATACTTATATAATTAATATGGTAATATATTTTCAAATATCTATTTAAAGTATTAATAAATTAAAAATGAAAAAATTTAAATTATTAGTATAATTATTTAAATTAAAAATTATTATGAAATAATATTGATAACACATAATGTTCAACAAGGCTATTTTTCCATAAAAATGATTTTTTTTATATTTTGAATTGTCATTAAATTGATAAATTTATAAATTTTTGAATTTTAATTTTAATAAATTTACTTAATTTTTTAATTCCTCATATAAATATCATCCTAAGGTAAACTTTTTATATTTTTTAAAATAATTTATTTGCAGCTGAATAGAAAAAAATACAATTTTTATAAAATCATACTGTTTATGATTATTTGAAGATGTAAGTATAACTTAAAAACATATAGATTTTCTTTTCATGATAAAATATATATTTAAAAAGTAAAATTATAAATTTAAAATAATATTATGAATTTATAAATCCCAGATTAATCAACTTAAGTATTATTTCCCAACCAAACCACTTTTGGACTTTCTTTTTAATTAAATATTCCTTTTGTAAGATTTAGTTTTATATTTATTTTAAAGAGACATAAAAGTTTATTATTTTATAATAAAAAAATTATTTTCATTAAAATAATTTGAATTAATAATTTTATTATACAGATAAATTTTATAATTTAAAATATTTTTTTAAACACTTTTTTACGTATTACATGTACTAATGTAAAAATTAATTTTTATTACATGAAGAAATTTTATTTAGTTACATTTATTTAATATTTTGTATTAGTAGTTACATATTATGCATTCATTGGAATTTTATTCTAAGATTGAAATGAAAAATTACTTTGATAAAAACAAGTTACTATAGAAAAAACTAAATTGCAAAAATTAATAAATAGTGAGGAAAGAGTCTTAGAACATGTTAAAAAAATGTTTATAATTAATTGGTTAAGGTATTATATAAATTTACCTAAAAAATATATTATTTTTAATTTTTGGATCCTTTATCCTTGAATAATGTAATGAAATTATGGAAAAGAGAAGGGTATTTATAAAAATATCATTCTCACCATTTATAAAAGGATACATACACAACCACATAATAGTACTCCAAAATATCAGTTTAGTATTGAAAAACTACCCTTTTTAACTATATATATAATCCTACTTCACTTACACAATCTTCTATTCACATAGAAATGTCTTAATCCTTATATAAATGTAGAATCCTCTAGGGAAAATCTAGAGTTCTCTATGTGAGTACCCATTTTTTTAAAAATTTCTTCCTTTTTAACATAATTCATAAATTAAAATTATTATTAACTATATAGAGAAATTAGTATTTTTTATATAATATCTTTTATTATTATATTTCAATTATCATTAACCACCTATCTTATTTTCCCTTAAATAAAATGGAAATATCAATCTTGCATTTGTGAAAACCACTGCCCTCATAATGAAATGTGTTTTGTTTTATTTACCAACCATTATGAATAGTTCTAAGAATGATTTTAGTGGATACATGATATTTTTTTGAAATGAATAATTGTTTGTTAGAAAAAATTTAATAACCAATTAATAATATGAATAATGAATCATTGTTATAATTTTAACCGTCAAAAAAAAGAATCATAATAGGAAAATGATATATTCATTATAAGTAATAAATTTACAAAAATTATCTTATTTTTATAATTATTTTCCAATTATGATATATAACACTAATAAACACTAAATAAGATCATTTTTCTTCTGTTATAGTGATATTTAAACTAATCTACTTCCTAAAAGTCCATTAAATTTCTGTATGTTTTTATTTGGTTCGGTTTGACCACCCATTTAAACAAGGATATATAGTACTAAAATGTATGACTATGAAAACTTAAATACATATAATACATGATATAAATAAGTAAATATTTATTTTTTTTATAGTAATGAATACACTAAAATTAAACTCAATCACTAAGATACCACCAATCATTTTTTAAGAATTACTAAAACATGTTTGTCACAGAGTTTATCTTAATGGTTCATAACTGATACTTCCTAAAGAATGAAATTATATATTTATAAATAATTGTAAAGAAAAAATTATATTACCTTTAATGGTATCATAATAATTAACTTTTTATGAATAATTAATAACAAAGTTGTTATTATGAAACCAGTTCCAAATGATCTACATTAATCGCACCTGATATTGAAAATAGATATTAACTAATTAATATAAACAAAAAAATGATTATAATGGATGAGTATAAATAGTAATATTTATAAATAATTTTCTAAAATGAGTGATTAATAAACCTATATTGGGTGAGTATTCGGTTAGAGGGCATTCTAGAAAATCAAGATAAAACGTAAGGGTTTTTTGATGTAAAATTTTGTTTCATTGAGATATGATTCAGATTCACTAACTATTTTTTCTTTATGAAGCATATATTAGACATAAATTTCAATATTTTAAAAAATTAATTAAATCTAGGGTAGTAAAAAATCCATATCATGTTCTAACTTTATAGGTTTTCAATTCAAAATATGATGGTCACATGACATAACATTATATATTATGTAAGAGATTAGGGAGTGAACCTAATCAACAGTGGGACTTTGATGAATATGTTTATTGTAATTAACAGTGAACAAAATATACCATGTGACTTTGTAAACTATGTTAGTATTGACAATGAAACTTAAATTATGATTATGTTGTTCTAAATTATATTTATGCCGCATATTTATGATTTCATGACCTTATGATATCATTTCCCTATATGATGCTTCCTTGCATATCTCACAAACATATGTCATGGTAAATGTTATTTTTCCTTTGAGATTACATGTCATTCCTAAAAAATTTATGGAAAAATCATATTTTTCATGTTATTTACAATAATAAATATGTATGTACTGATGTTTTCTCATATTCTTATGAAATAACTCTTGATGAAATATTGATAATTTCTCTGTTATAGAGAATTTGAGATCACCTGTAACATCTTAGACACTATGCACTCATAATTAACTTAACCTAGTTATTCATAAATCCTCAATCACCTCCCAATATTCCAGAGGCTACTCACTAGTAACCAATGTCTGAGGTGGTAATGTGGGGAGACTATAACCTCATAATCAGAGTCACACAGTTGAATAATGAATGGATAAATAGAGGAAGAATAATATTTACATGAAATAAATTAAAAGTAAATCATATATACTATAATAATACATCAAGACAACGTGGAACCATATAAAAAATTATGAATATGTCATGGAGATATAAAAAATGTAGGCATATATACAAACATGTATAAAAACAGAAAAATGACCAAAAATGTTATCTAATTACATCATGGTCCAAGGATTAGTCCCACACTCCCATGATCCCATGCTATAATAAATCAATCATCCTAGACTAAGAACATTACCTTGTCCCTACCTACATCCATGAAGTCTGTCAGGTTACCGAAAAGAGGTCTGAGTTGGGTGGGAGATATATTCAGTATTCCATCACCAATGGTGTCTATAGGTATCCAATCAGTACACACAACATGATTTGTGTTCAGATATAACAATAGGAATGAAATAATTTAAACTAGAAAGGGTTATCTCAGGTTCCATAAGGACACTAATATTACCCTACATGCTTCGGCCCATGCCGAAAAAACAATGAACAAATTTCCTCATGAATATATAAATATAAGTGTATATATATATATGTATATATATGTTCTATATACATAGTGATGTTTATATATATATATATATATATACATACATACATATGTAGTGTTATCAATGACATGAGGTGTAACTCAGATTCCCATATATAGTGACTTGAATCTGATAATGTATTAAGGGACATCATGACTAAGTACCATAAATCATTAGGAATGCTATATCAAAGTATCAATGTTATATGGGATACCATTGTGATGTATCACAAGTATAGGGGATTCCATTCCCATGTATCATAGGTATATGGGTCACCATACCCGAGTACCACGGGTACATGGGTCACCATGCCTGAGTATCACGGGTAAGTGGGAGATGGTTCTTGAGAATATAAAAATTAATAATAAGTCAAATAGTATTTAGTAAGAGAAAATAAACGGTTTATAGTTCATTAAAATTCAACTTTAACAATGGTGTAACCACTGTTTTTATTAAAACAAGTGACTTGGTCACACCACTCACTTTCCATTTAATCAATTATAGTCATATCATCTAAAACCCTAGAAAAAACCACAAAGGTTGTAGTATTATCATATAAGAATTTATAATATCATGCGGTAGTTCCACAGACACACCTCAATGGGTGGTAATAGTTGATAGGTAACTCTTCCAACAAAAAAGAGGAGGTGTGAGGTCATTTCTATCAACGATAATAAGTTAAACAAGGGTAAGTGTATTTTTTATGAAAAAAAATGGTTAATCTGGTGTGTGGAACCATGACAAATAATATAAAGCAACAATACATAAGAGATAATTATGACACCACCTATGATATAGAGGTAGCAATGTACTCATCTAGTATCAGCTTTTGATTTATCCCGTAATGAGAGGAAATATAGAAATAGATAAATTACCTAAAAATAGGGAATATTTCCTTTTACTACAAATATCACCGAAGAAGGAAATATAAATAAAGAAAAGAAGGAAACTGATCATATATATCACCGGTGTGCTTCCAATGTGATAAACAGTGGTCTGATTAGAGTTTAGATGAGGATGAGGCTTTAACCCAAATGTTAGGCCTAAAAGGATCTTCAAAAAGAGGAGGGTTACTAAGAAGAAGAAATACTGAATAAAATAAGGGTTATTGCCTTTTTTTAAATAACTTCCACAATATATTCACAATGTGAATATTTTTCACATCATGTAAATCTTAGGCCCCCCTATGAAAAACCAATTCACGTTGTGAATGGGTGTTGGTTACACCAATTCACATCATGAATTTAATTCATTCCAAGAATTTGGTCCTATTGGTACCCCGACACTCTACTCCCTTCTTGCGTGAAACAAAACAACCAGACCTATGGTTCAATTTGTTGGGTCTAATCCAAAAGAAAATATTAATAATGGTTTAACCAGAAATTAAAGGATCCATACCATATATGAAAAACTGAGTCGTCACAAACTTCCCCGCTTAAGACAAATCATCATGAGTTTTCCTTATAAGGGTGGAATATTATCGTCTTAAAATAGTTTTATCCACTTAGCTCATATATTGGCATCCCTTTATCAATTATCATCATGTAATCTTCCATGATGCAATAACACCCTTACCAAAGGGACTAACCTTCCTCAGAGAGCCTTTGAGCTTGAGTATAGGTTACAGATATGATTCTTCTCAAAGGGAACATCTACCTCAAACTCAACCTCACCAGGCTGAAATATTTGAGCCATATATGAAAAGTGATTCTCAATCTATGAAATATGGAATATAACATGAATATCCTATTACCATTGAGGTTACAAAAACCAATAGGCTATAAGATTTAACCTCCCTACAATGTTATAATGTATGACGAATTTAGGTGAAATATTCCCTTTCCTTATAATCTGTAGAGTACCAGTCTAGTCAAAAAAATTCAAAAATAATTGATTCGTAACCTCAAACTCTAGAGTTAATTAATAATGTTAGACATATTACTCCAACCTAGACTGAGCCATATACATTATATTCTTGATTTGAAGTCTCTATAATGATACATAGTACAAATAGTACTACCTCTCCAACCTCTAACCGAAACAAAGGTCATTGGAAGGGCCTAACATATAAGATCTCATAAGGATTCATCTGTATTAATGTCTGAAAGCTGTTATTGTAGGAGAATATGAATAGGGGCATATTTTTCTCCCAATAACCACAAAAATCAAGGATCTATAATCCCATAATGTCCTATAACACTTGTATTATCCTCTCTAACATCCCTTTGGTTTGAGGGTAGTATGTTGTACTCAAAAGTACCCATATAGCTAACACCTTCTGAAACCCGTGATTGAATCAAGAAGTAAAATTACTGTCCCTGACTACAAAAATAGTCAGTGGGACTCCATGAAATTGGATAATCTCTTAGACATTGATTCTTTCGATATCATCCACATAAGTCTCTTTAATAGGTAATAAGTGAGATAACTTTTTGAGCCTATCGACAATCAACCATGGTACGTAATTTCCTCATGGGGATCTCGATAAGTCATTCACAATGTCCATGGAGATTTAATCTAATTTCCACTCATGAACAAGCAGTGGATGTATATACCCTACTGGTCACTGGTGTCTTTCCTTCACCAGTTGACTGGTGGAACACCCTGTAACAAGTCCAATTATCTCCCTTTTCATCACCGACCACTAGTATTGGTTTAATACTTCACAATACATCTTCATATTCCCAGGGTATGATTCCTAATTAGAATCATGAGACTCTCAAATCAATTACTCCCAAATGACTTTAGGAACCCATATACACCAATGGATTCACAATACATCATCCTCATCAAAGATCCATCTCGATGGTGGGTCATTTTCTAATACACTCTTCCTTAGGGATAATCCCTCAGGATATGATAGCTACCACATATTTACTCCTCAATAAGTGAAGAGGTGAATGTTGAAGCTATAAGGATATGATTTTCATGATAGTCCAATACCTATAATGGCATCTCATAGAATATATCCCTAATCTTCCACTCACAACTAGCCTCTTTCACTACCTCTGTCTAAGTATTTCATATCAAGTAATCTTCTATAACATTTCCCTAACCAAGCCCATAAACATGATCAATATCAAAGGAATGTAGGTATTCATTCCAAATCAATCATCTAAGATTTAAATCAGTCCTTTTAAAGATATACTTCCATCTTTTGTGGTCCGTATACACAATAAACTGCTCTCCATGAATATAATACCTCTAAAAATGCAATTCATGAACTAAAACTTCCAGCTCAAGATCATGCATTGCGTAATTAGTCTCATGTTGAATCAACTAACGAGACCCTTATACCATAAAATGATCTTCTTTAATCATAACTACACCTATCCTGATGGCTAACACATCACAATAAATAGTAAAACTTCTAACCACCTTTAGAATCAAGAATATCAGTGCTAAATCCAATCTCCCATTCAGTTCCTAAATGGATATCTTATAGGTGTATGACCATTTGAACTCCACAACATTTTTAGTCAAATTAGTAAGAGGTGATAAAATATATTAGAAGTACTGTATCAATCATCTTTAATAGCCATATAGCCCAAGAGACTATGAATATCAATGATATTCTTGGGATGTTTCTAATAAACAACAGCGCTCACCTTCTTTAGATCAAATGATGCTCCTTTCTCTATGATTATTTGACCCAAAAAAGTTATCCTTATCAATATATAATTAAAATTTAGTGAGATTAAAATAAATATGGTTCTTTCTTAGTGTATCTAGAATGATTTCAATATGTTTTGAACGATTTTTTATAGTATAAGAAAACAACAAGATTTTATCCACAAAGACTATCACAAATGAATCTAGATATAGTTGAAAAACCCGATTCATCAAATAATTGAAAATAGCTAGAAAATTTATGTGATTGAGAAACATAACTTGATACTCATAATGACCGTACCTTTTTTGAAATGTTAATCTAGTTATTTCATAATTTCTATATCATACTTGATGATATCCTAACCTCAAATTTAATCTTGGAGAAAACTCTTACTCCCCATAGATGGTTAAATAGGTCATATATAGGATGTAATGGATACTAGTTATTAATTGTAATCTGGTTCAACAGATGATAAACCAAGAATATTCTGAGGGTAATATCTGAATTCTTGGACAAAAGGATAGGTGAACCCCATGAGAAAGTATTGGGTTGTATAAAAACCATAACTTCCAAATCCTATTTGTAGCATAGAAGTAGTAATCCTGTAATGTGTAATGGTTACTAGTAAATATCATAGCACAAGATCAATAGTAAAATCTACCTCTATTTAGGTAGGTACTTTAGAAACATTTTTAGGGATGGTATCCTTTAAACAATCTACCACAAGAGGAAAATCAACCAGATGTATTCCCCAATCATCCATATAAATGCCAGTAGTATAGGATGTCACTCCAACCATCCCATGATGGTATATTAAAACACTATATTTTTATACATCCCAATCACTATTATGAAGATAACTATTACCTTATGGTGATACCATGAGGGGATACCAATCAATATAAGAATGATATGGCACCAAACAGTCCATCCTGAGAATTATATAGAATCCATTCATGTCGGGGTTAATGTGGCCCTATAATAAAAGATAACTAACTACCTCAAGGGGAACTCCTTATACGAGAATACACTCTCTAAGAATATACCCAATGGAGTATCAAGGGTCACCAACAGACCAAGGTACCAAATTTATAATCTAAGACATTCCAAAATTCTTATTGATATTAATGAATGTGAAGCATTCGTGTTAAATAAGGAAAAAACATATGTAGATGCTACTAGAATAGTACCTTGAAATTTAGATAGCATGGTGCTATGCTTCTTCAAAAAGAATGCACTACATAAGTGTGGCTAGATCCGTGCCGTGAGATATAACCAAACTACTCTAAGAAGATCCACCTGGTAGACATCGTATATCTGAAGCATCAATTCCTTAACCACAAACACATCCAATGTCTGAACGATGGATGGTACTATAGCAACGTACCAAGAAAGGTGTTATTGATCCCACTACAGGAGTCAGATCTAATATAAATCCTCTCCCACCAAGAATACAAGGTAAGGTCGTAAAAATCACTGAAGATCCCCCAACCTTCCATTTCCTCAACACTCAAAGGGGTCTTTGGGACATGAGGGATACTTATTACCTACCATTCTCCATAAGTGACATATGACATTACTATCAGTGGGTTCCATATTGCTAATACTTTCCCCACACATAGTCCCAAAGTGATGTTTCCAACCGACATTTGAACCACTTCGTGGTCTCAGTTCTAAACCATCGTACCCCACACCATCATCATCCTTTGGGTATCTTATTTTCAATTAGGTAATTTTTTACTATATCCAAAAATGGTGGTAAATCGACAATAAAATCACCTGATATCAATGTAGTATATGAGACAATCCTCAAAATATCTTTTGGTCCCTTACATTTCACCAGAAAATTCTAGTAAGATGTGTTGGAGTGATATGAAATGAGAAGAATAGTTCATCACTGATATAATACCCTAAGGTAGATGAAGAAAACATCTAGATAAGTCCACTCTTAGTGTCTAGGAAAATAAATATTCATCTAAAACAATCTAAAACCCACCAAAAAAATACCCTGATTACAATCCTCATTGATGGTACCATACCACCATCACATGGAAGAATATTGAAGCATAAACGTAGTGAGATACACTCTCCTCCTATCACTGTCTCAAGATTCTCAAAGATAGTCAACATGGTCTCTATCCATGACTCTAGATATTGAGGACCGCCATGCCCTAAAAATGTTGGTGGATACTACTACTCGAATTTTCATGTCAACTCTACCATAGTAGGGGTAGGTTGTGGGGATCTCTACATAGTCTGTATATGACATAATAATACCTCAATAAATTAGGAATAAACTTTCATGTTGGGTATAATATGTGATTTTATGGGCGGAACTATCGACAGGTTAGGTCTCAGAATCTGTAGATCGTTTTCATCACCACCTTCTTAGGACTCAACCTGAAGACATCACAATGGAATAGATATACAATTTTCAAACACATGACTTGGAATAAAATTTGATAATAGTATAATACATGGTTATAATAATAGAATAGGTACCAATCCATTATAAATAAAAGTCACACCCATTTTCCTACTCCTAAATCTAGGTATAGGAGATGTACAAATCATAAGAACTCAAGAGACACTGCCTACTACCCACTACTATTTTCTAGATAAGATCATGTTCGCTTCCATAAATTAGGGTTCCAAGTATATAGAGTTTCAATTTTAAGTTATAGAGTAAAAAACCCCTTTAAATTGAAATTGAAATCCCCATTTAACAACGAACATTTCATTTCATAATTTAAATCCATTTAAGATCATACTTATTTATATAGAAATTCATATAAATGGATGAACAATATTGATCACCCCTTCTAATTTATAAGGTCCCATACACATTATAAATTTAACTATGTATTTCATTTAATCACAACCATAAACAAATTTCAACCAATGCAATGAATGATCAAGGACTCGTTGTGCCACAATTGACTACTTAAGGTATATGCATCAAACTATGCCATAAAAGACTATTAGGTTGTTGTAGGAACTTTATGTGACCATTTATGTTTCTCATTCCCCTATGAAAACATTAGAAAAATTATATATTCATTATTAAGGTAACTCATTGAACCACATACAACACAAGAAATGAGATGCACCTATATGGCATGACATATTGCATGATATGTGAATACCTACATGACTATGATAATGAATGACACAAAATTTACTTATTATACCAACACAAGGTTATAATGGGATCCATAATCATAATAATAGTAAACAACACATATCTGTGCATCACTAATTGGTTTAATCAATCAATAATAATAATCAGAATAAAAAAATTCATATCCCTGGTAATCTTGGATTTTCTCTATAAATGGGTTAGCTACTCCCATGAACGAACTCATTACCAAATATAATCTAGACTTAATATCCTCTATACCATCACAAAATATTTTGAAAAGTAAAATAAACTATGAAACTAATTTGTAACATACCAATACCGGTTCACACATAAGTAACCAGACCTAGTTGGTTACAACACCTCAAACATGCCTCCCTGTATGCCAGAGGCTTCCAACTAGCAGCTAGGGTCCAAGGTGGTACAATGAGGAGACTATACACTCAGAATCAAAGTAGAACAATAGAATAAATATTAAGTAAATATAAGAAGCATAAAAATGACATAAAAGATAATAAAAGTAAATAATTCAGATAGTAATAATACTTCAAGCCAACATGGCATCATATAAAAAATTATGAGTATTTCATGGAGTGATAAAAATTCAAGGAACATGTATATACATGTATAAAAAAATGAGTAAAAATGATATCAAATAACATCATAATTAAAGGATCAGTCTTGTGCTCCCATACTCCAATGTTATAATCAATATAGCACCCATGATCAGGTACTTTCCGTTTTCCCTACAGGCATCCATGATGTCAGTTCAGGTACCAATTAGTAGCCCAAAAATGTTGTGAGATATACCCAATAGGCCACTAATAATTGTATCTAGAAGTATCCAGTTAGTTCATATAATATGAGTAGTTGGTAGATATAACAAAGGTAATGATGTAATGTAAACTATAAGGGTCCATATTTGGTTCTTAAAGAACACCATGCTGACACTACATGCTTCAGATGATGTTATGAAAACGTCTGAGCAAATATCATCAATAATATACACATATATTATGTATATTTATGTATGTACATATGTACACTATATATGTAGTGATATTTATAGCCATAAATATTAATATGTATATCTTGAAAGGACCTGAGGTGCAACTCAGGTGTCCATATCTAGTCACATGAATCTCTTAAAGTAGTAATTAACATCATGCCAGAGTATGATAAATATGCTGAGATGTCATGCTTGAGTTTCACAAGTTATATGGGACACCATGCCTAAATATCACATGTATATGTGACTCCATGCACGAGTATAAAAAGTATATGGGTCACCATTCTTAAGTATCATAGGTATATGTGATTCCAGGCACGAGTATTGATGGTATATAGGATTCCATGACCAATTATCATGAGTAATTGGGATTCCCTTCATTAGTATATCAATATTAATAAATAGTTAATTATGCTTTAGTAAGATCAAATAAATGGTTTACAGGTCATTAACATCCATATTTAATAAGGGTGTACCTATTGTTTCTATTAAAAAATGTTACACAGTCATACCAATCACATTCCATTTAATGAATTATTGTAATTTCATCAAAAATAAAAGAAAAAAAACATTAGAGGTGGATTAGTCACATAATAATTTATAATATTAATGGGAAGTTACACAGGAACACATCTAGGGGTGTCAATAATTGATGGGGACATATTCCAAAATAAAGAGGAGGCATAAGGTCATTTATATCAAGGATAATAATATTAATATTGGTTAAGTATATTTTTATGTCAATGCATGATAAATCCAATGTGGGGCATCATGAAACCTAATATAAAGAAACACAACTTTATGGATAATTACTATACCACCTACCTTATGGAAGTAGAGGAGTACTCTTCTATTATCATCCACTAATTCATCATAGAATGAGCGGAAATAAAGAAATAGACAAATACCCCAAAAAATGGGAATGTTAGCTCACTCAAAAAATAATGATGAAGACAGAGAGAAAAAACAAGAAAAGAATGAACCAGATCAATTCTCTTACCGGCATGATTCATATGTGAGTGAAAGTGGTCTGATCAGAGTATATATGAGGCAGAGGCTTCAAATCATTGGTTTGGGGTGGAAGTAACTTCCACGGGAGGAGGGCTATTGTGCTATAGAAGCAATGAATAGAAGAAGGGTTATGCCAAAAGTTAAAAAAAATCCATGAGATATTCATAGAGTTAATATATTTAAATTTTATTAAATCTTAGGTTTTACCAGTAGTAAAATCCAATGCATTTTGTGAATAGGGGATCACATAACAATTCATGTCATGAATCAAATTCATGTTGTGAATTTGGTCCTACATCAAGCTCCGACACTTTACTCCCTTCTTACCTAAAAAACAAACATAATTAAATTGAAATATATAGGTCTAATCCAAAGGACATTCTTAACAAGTTTTTAACTGAAAATAAGAGGATCCATACCTCATATGAAGAACTAGGATGTTACACCAGCTCTTTCTTATGATTTCATTCCCAAGGTTATGAATATAAATATAAAATATGAGAACTATAGAAGGGATCCTATAAGAGATATGTTATGGAGCAATTTTCGCAAATTTGGTAATATATGTTTCCTATATTACTAGTCCTCAAAGACACTAAACCAAAATTATCTCTAAGATATGCTATATTTTTTTGATATGTAATGTGTTAATTTTAGTAATGATGTAAAATTAAGAAATGTTTGTATTGAGTCGTCATTTCTATGAAAACAAATATTTTAATACACGATATTTTATGTTTAATTACATAAATATAAACATAATATATCCCCATAAGATTGTGATGCCTAGTTTCCTTAGGTAATTATATACATAAAAAACATATTGAAAATAAATATAACATCATTATTTAAAAACCCCATAAAATGTGCTTATATTCCATGGATCATCTAAAACTGCTTTGGAAAACATGGGTAAATACATAATAACATGGTGATATATAAATCCAAATAAGAAAATAATGAATTAAAGGAATAAGGTAATGAAATACATGTGATTCAAGAGGTATTTCGAGTTAACATAAGAGGGGTGAGAATAATAAAAATGAAAATAGAAGCATGATATAAGATGAATATATAAGGTAAACTTGGAAATGTGGCAACACCATAATACATTCCATGACATTACTATGCTAAGGATAACTACCACGACATCATAACATATTATTCTTAGGATAACCTCTGATTCACTATACATTAAATCTCATGAGATAGAAACACTACCCAATTCATTGGAGTTCTATATAATTCTGGGACCATGTATCACATTCATATCATGTACATGCGTAAGTTAACTACATAGATCATACAACATATGGATACCATTCATCACTTTTAAAAACATTATTAATGAGTGTGGGTTACATTCCTGAAATTCAACAATCAATTAAATATTGATACATCTAGGTAAATTACATTGAGTGGAAATGGTTATGGGTGTTCAATAAGAAAATGTTTGTCATGGGAAATCACATGATAATTTTGACAATATAACGAGTGTAATTGATGGTTTTATAGAAGGGGTAAATGAGAATATAATAAGGTCTCTCATTACATTTATATCATAAGGATAATAAATGTATACATAAAAATACATTTCAACCTAGAAATTGGAAATCGAAATGGTCTTAGTATAAAGAAAGTACTTGTAATAAAAATAATAGGAGAGAGTCTCTTGCATTGAGAGTGTGCTTCTTAAAACATGGGAAGATATTATTAAGAGTTTGTGGGAACCTTGGGAGGGATATAGATAGGTAATTATAGAGTAAAATTCTAAATCCACTAGTTTGAGTGAAAATTAATGAGAGGATGGGTGAGTTTTTATAGCAAAAAAGAGCAGAATTCTTTTGTAATTTCTAAACTTAGGTTTTTGACACTATATGTCAAATTAATCAAAACCAAAAACTATACCATGTGTTTTCAAATGATTTCTAAGAAATAAGAGTGGATTTAATTATTTTATAGTGATAAAAACCTAACTCTTTATAATAATTCCCTTGGTGATTTGGAAGTGAGTAGTGTTTATAAAGAAATGATTTGAAAATCTTAAAATTTAATATGGGTATTAGAGGATTCATTTAGGGTTTATAAAATAAATATAATAACCTAAAATACATTATTTTAAAGGGTAATCATAATTTTTATCATGGATACTATTTTTACTATTTTTTATATCACTTTTTTTCTTTTATGATATCATAATACATACTATAAAATTATACCCTATTTATTTTTACCTGAAAATCCAACTATCTCAAAAAATCATAAAAATCACTATTAGATAAGTTTTACATGATTATTTTAAAAATAATATTTATTTTATCAATTTTTTTCTTTCTAAATATGATAATTTAAACATTTATATCTAAAATCCATATTTATTGAAAAACACAGGGTTTTTGACATTAATAGTTTTATAACCCTTATAAAAATTATATTTTTCTTCATCGGATTATATAATCATTTATATTTAATAAATATTTTTTTAAAATAATATTATATTTAAAATATAATTTGTTTATATATGTATTGAATTAATTAAAAATTATTTCTTGATTGAAACTATACATATCTCAAAATTAGATATTTTCTTCCATCATATCAAAATATAATTTTAAAGAAACTTACTATTTAATTTTTATAAGGTAATAATAAAAGATAAATATAATCATTAATTTATGTAGAAAATATATAAATTCATAATTTTAGTGTGATTATACACAAACATTTGTTACACCCATGAATTCCCTTAGGGTGATGTTTTTTATGGTGAGATTTTCTTAGGGTGGTTCAACGAACATAGTTTGTGTCATGATCTCGACGAGCTTGAACATCTCTCACAAACAATTTCACTCATGATTTATTTTTTTAATGTCGACTTCATCTTGGTCAATGGAAAACCCAATGATTCTCTCTCCCTTAGAAGCAATAATAAATAGGCTTTATATGGTACAATCCAACGGGTTGAGTCCACCACTCACTTTTTTTATGTTAGTTAGACATTATTATAAACCTATATATACTAATAAAAATTTAGTTTTATAATATCTATACTATCAATAGTTATGAATATTAATGGAATTTTAGATATGAAATGATATAACTTATAACTATCCAATATAACAAAATTAGTTCAGTTTTTTTATATATATTTTCACTTCTTAATTTAGAATTCACTTATTTAAAAATAAAATATCATGTATATATGTCTTGATCATTATATTATTCCAACCTTCAAAAAAAATCTCTTTGAAATCTCATTAGTAAACTAAAATATATGAGGGTACTTATTTTACCTCACCTCTTATAGTTCCCATGTTTCTTCCTCAAACATGTGGTTTCACAACAACACTTTGACCATGTGATTTGTCTTGTTTCGTAGAACCCTGTATCCATAATCTATTATCCACACCATCAAACCCTCTTATAAAATACCATTCTCCAATGGTACCACATCTGGATTTAGTACATGTGAGGGGTCTAGTATGTACTTCCTCAAGAGGGATGTATGAAAGAAATAATGAACTTGAGATAAGTTAGTTGAGAGTGATAATCGATAGGAAATGAATCCAACGTGATCAATGATCTAAAAGGGGACCATGTATCTTGGAATTAGATTTTACTTCCTTCCAAATCAAAATAATTTATTCCAAGATGATATATGAAGGAACAATTTATCTCTATCCTCAAAATCTAGGTCTCATCGATGATTTTTTTGCTGGATTTTATGTCTACTTTTTGCATATTTTATATCATACTGAATGGTTTAAACCATCTCCATCATCTATTGGCTAAGATCAGGTCGCATCATCTTATTCTCTCTAACTTCATCCTTGCATATCAATGTCTAACACATATTCCCATTGAGAGCCCCAAAATATTCTATTCGAATTCGAGAATAGAAACTATTATTATGTGAGAACTCAACTAGGGGAAGGTGTTGAACTCAATATACTTTAAAATACATTAAACATGATCCAAAAATATCCTCTAGACTTTAAATTTTTTTTCATAGACTGGTAATCCATTTGAGGGAGAAAATTAGCGATAAAGCTCAATTCTATATCCAACACATGCTAAAGAATTCTCTAAAACCTCAAGGTAACAATCAGATCTTGATTAGAGGAAATAGATAGTGAAACTCCATTTAGTCTTTCTACATCCCTTATGTACATCTTCGGGAGTTGTTTAAAAGATAAATCTTCCTTCATTGTAATGAAATTTATATAATTGTAAAGGAAATAAGCTACCAACTAGATGATGTTATTTCATTTTGGTGTCCTGATAAGTAAAATAATAAAATCAATGGCTATGATTTCCCATTTCAATACATATATAGGAAATATTGTCATCATTACCTTAGACTTAGGTCATTTATCCTTGAATTATTGGAATTCCAAGTATCATGATTGAAATCCTATAATCATACTCTTCATGTTATCCCACCATACATTTTTCTTCAAATAACTATATATCTTAGTTCTTCTATAATTAATAGAGAAGGATGAGCTATGTGTATAATTCATAAGTTCCATCCTCACTTCTAGTTTTCATGGGACATATATTTAGGTTCCAAACCTTATAACTCCATCTTTGACAATATTGAACTCCAAATTTTTTTTTAACATTATCTGTAGAACTTCATCTTAATCCTAAACCTCCTTGATCATCTTATGAATAAATGGTGGAGAAATAATTTGAGTAAGTTAGGATGAAGATCCTTTTAATATTCCCCTTTCCATCCACTTTATGTTTAAGAAGATTTGTTCCCTTTCAATTGTACTCTTGGACTGGGTTTCATGATCCTTTCTACTTAGAGCATCTGCAACTTTTTTCACCATCCCATAATAGTAATGGATTGAAAAATCATAATCTTTGACTCTATCTATTAAACTTTATTGGAATGTATTGAGATATTTTTTGTTCATATATACATACGGATTTTATGGTATGTTTATATTCTACACTTCTCCCTGTAGAGATAATATCACAAAATTTTAATGTAGTGATCCCCACAACCAATACTAGATCATGAGTTGAGCAGTTCTTCTCATGGATCTTTAATCGGTGGGAGGAATAGACAATAATATTTTAATCTTACATGAGTAAGAAACCCAAGAGCATTTTATACGCACCACTATAGATCACAACTCTGTCCTCACTAGTAGGTAATGTGAGTATTGGTCAATTGACTAGCCACTTCTTAAACTCTTGAACTCTCTCTTTAAATTCATAAATACAAACAAAATTGAAACTCTTCTGATCTAGCATGGTTATTAAGCCTGATAACCATGAGTAGTTTCTCAAAAATCCACAATAATACCCAACTAATCCAAGGAAACTATGGATTTCCATCATAAATTTTGGTATAAACCATCATTAAATCACCTCTATTTCTGAAGGATCTAAAAATATCCCTTTTATGGTGATAAAATTTCCTACAAAGGTTACTTTATCTATTAGAAATTCAATTTAATATAGTTTAAAAATAAATTTAATTTTGTAAAATACTTTAATATGATATTAAAATACTACTCATGTTCCACCTTTATTTTTGAGTAGATAATAATATCATCTATAAAGACTACAATTGTGTTTGAGGTAATCCCTAAAGACACTATTTATCAAGTCTATGGAGATTTCTAGAGAATTAGTGTGTCTAAATGAATTCAATATGAAATCATAGTGACTTTAAATTGTATGAAAAGAATACTTGGATATATCCTCCTTATTCATATTTACATGTTAATATCCCAACTGAAGATCCAACTTAAGAAATTATTGGGATCCACAAAGCTGATTGAACAAAGTAATAAATCTATAGAAAATGATACTTTATCTTTATCATGATCATATTAATCGCATGATAATTAATGAGGAGGTAGACTGAACCATCCTTATTCTCATTGAAGAGGACCAATGTACACTAGGGTGAAACACTTGGGCGTATAAACCCTTTAACCATCTTCTCATGTAGTTGATTTTTCAGATAATCAAGTTTTAAAATTACCATTCTATATAGATTCCTGGATATTGAAAAATCTCCAGGAATGAGTTTTATTTAGAACTCAACCTCATATCTTGGAGGAAGACTAGAAAATTATTTTAGGAACACATCAGAAAATTCCCTTATAATGGAAATATCATCAAGAATGATATTATTTAGAATCAGTCATTTGAGCTAGATATGATTACCCATAAAGAAATAATATCAATGCTTGAGATGATGATACCAAAGAATAATCAACCCATTTAAGTTTAATATAATGAGGGGATAATTATTTATATAGAATGTTATTTACTTATCTTGGTAATTTTTGTGGGTTTTATATAAGGAAAACTAATAGATTATTATAATAACAACACATTACACTAAATTGAGTATCATAAAGATTATAGGGAAATTAAGCCAAATAAATTTAATAGGTGAGGAGTTATATAATTAGGATGCAATAATTTCCCCATTTTCTATTTTCACCTATATATCTACTTCTAGGTATTATGGTGGTCTTTGAATAGTTTTATTAAAACTGTATGATATGGAACAATGTGTAGAGACATGGTAAATAATACTAACATTCACAATTTTATATTGGTTCTAATCAGGTAAATCATCCCAAATAGAGTTATTGGTGAGAATTTTTAAGCTATAATATATATAAAATGAAAAATTTACACATTTATGGGGTAACTTATAAATAACTTACATTTCAAAAGCAATGAATTCCAATGTTTCTATATAAGTTATCTATTGTTTATTTTCTAACATAAATAATTAGGGGAATTTTTCCCCTTAATAATGAATCATAAGGAGCTTAAAAATTTCCCAAATCATATCTTATAGAAGTTTCAAACTAGGTGAATATAAAGGCCTATTTTTCTTGAACTAAGAGAGGATCTAGTCTAGCTTAATGCACCCTTTTCATGGTTATTACTGCTACGTACAACTGTTATAGAGGCACATCCACTTTTAGTATCTAGAAAAGGATGTATTTACTTGAAAACAATATAACGATTACTTTACCAAAATTTAGAAATGTTTTGTTATTCTAAATATTATTCTTAAGTATTTCACTATAGTTCTATAATCTTATTCCCCAAAAATAACTAGCCTTTGATCTGATATGAATTATGGAAAACCATAATTTAATACACCTTAATTAATGATCTATTAAATAAAGATACAATTAATAAAACCCCATAAGATTAAAAGGCATAGTGAATTTGGTAAATTAGGTACATAAAATAACCTATTGAAAAATAAATACAACAATATTATTTAAAAACTCTATAACTTTCACTTATATTCCATGGATCTTCTAAAAATGCATGTGATAAATAGGGGGCATACTTAAGAAAGGGGTGAACTATAAATCCTATTAAATGTATAATTAAAGAATGGGATTAGTTAATGAATTAAATGTGGGTCAATATTTATATAAAGGTGTCATAATATGGGTGATAATGAAAAACATTAACATTGAACATGGTATAATATTGTAACATAAGGGAAACATGAGAACATGGAAACAACATAAAACATGAAATCGTAATCATTAGTCAAGGATAAATAACAATAAATAATAACGCAGTGTGCTTTGTATAACCTCCCATGAACCATACTTGTAATCTAATGAGGTAAAAACTTTATCCAATGTATTGGAGGCCTAAATAATTCTAGGATCACCCGTCACATTAATATCATGCAGATAAATAAGCATGTCACATAAATAATACAACATAGTGAAGTATTTCATCACATTTAATATAATTATTATGGGGTTTGTGTTACATACATTTAAGTCTCAAATCAATATAGTATAGGTACATCTAGGTGAATACCATTGAGTTCAAATGGAGATGGGTGTTCTCTATACAAATTTTGGAATGGAAAATCACCGGATAATTTTGGTAGCATAATAGATGTATATAAAATTTTTATAGAAGGGATAAATGATTGTGAATTTAGGTATCTCATTTCATGAAAAAATAAAGAATGTAATGGGATTTGAGAAAAACATCACAATATGAAAAATTGTAAATAATAATGGTCTTAGTACAAAGAAATTACATGAAATAAAAAAAGAAGATGAGAGAGTCCCTTACATTGAGGGAGTGATTCTTATTACTTGGGAGGATCCTAATAAGATATTTGGGGAACCTTTAGAGAGATATATATAGTCGATTATAAATAAACTTCATTCTAGAATAGTTTTTGGTGAATATGTATTGTAGGTTGGTTATGTTTTTATAAAAAAATAGATGAGAATTCATTATTAATTTCTAAACATTGGTTTTTGACTCTTTATGATAAATTAATCTTAAACCAAAACTAAAAAATGATTTTCAAATTATTTAGTCCAAATATAAGTGTATTAAATTATTTTATAATTATATCAATATAACTCCTTTAAACAACACTCTTGGTTATGTGTAATTGAGTCATGTTTATAAGGAATATATTTTAAAACCATAAAATATAATACATGTTTTGGAGGATTCATTAAGTGTTTATAAAATTAATAAAATATCTTAATAAATATATAATTTAATATTTCAAATAAAATATTTCTCATTTATAATCTTAATATTATTTATTAAGTCACTTTTTAGCTTTTTTGATGTTATAATATATACCGTATAATTATACAGTATCCAATTTTTACTTAAAAGGTTGATTGTCCCAAAAAAATATGAAAAAATAACCATTGGATAATTTTGATACAAAAATTTAAAAAAAATATTTTTGCAACATAATTCTATAAATATTAGAATATTCACTTTTAAATAAAAAATTCCATTTACTAAAAAGTAATGTTTTTTTGACAATCATAGCTTTCGGACCCCTATAAAAATTATATTTGAAATTAAAAAAAATTATATTATAATTTATAATCTATAAATATTATTTAATAATAAAATTTAATTAAAATATAATTTTTTTCAAAATATATTTATTTTATAAAGAACATTGTCTTGATTATAACTATAAATATCCAAAGAATACAATTTGTAATTCATCGTATCAAAATAATTTTTTTATCAAAAATAGAATTTTATCATTAAAACATTATAACAAAATATAAATATAGACAATAATTTTTATAAATATATATAAAAATTCACGTTGTTAGGGTCCAGATACATAGCCCTTTATTACACCAGCAAAGTTTCTAGCGACCAGACCCGAGTAAGCCTAGAGCCGGTGTCTGATACCATTACATTGACATAAGACACAAGGAAATAAAGTTCCAAAGGATGGTAGAATTTAGTTGTATTGGTAATATATTTTCATACATGACTGTTTTATTAAAAATTAATACAATATTTCTAACATTTTTTATAAAAATAAATTTATAACATCTAGTAAATCTTTGAATTACTTTCTTAGTCTACTTCAGGGAATACTGGGAAAGAAAAAAAATAAAGTTGAGATCAAATGCTTAGTTTGGGATTAATACAGAAAGAAAATAATAACTAATCAATGATCATAATCAATATGGAAAGGTAATAAGTGAACAAAAATTCCATATAATATAAAAACTAATAAAGAAGTGCATAATGAATATACATAATAATAACTAAGCACACATTCCATATAATCAATAAGGTAAGAATTAAATGAATCCATCAATTTTGTCACTATGAAAATATCGTGGATAATCATAACTAAATTGTGAATAATTTAAATTCTTAATTATTGGATGTTATATTTCCTAGGAACATGATTCTTTTACCATCAAGATCTATCCTCAAGATAGTTTAAAACATAATGGGTAAAAACCAATCTAATTTGTCCAACTGATTCTTCTCATGAGACTGCCAATGCATCGAAGGGATTTCATTAATTGTATCCCAACCCGTATCATGATTTTAAAAATAAATACTCATATATATAATAATGTATATAATTCATAAAAAACTTCCCCTTTTCAAATATCCATATTGAGTAAAAGAAAATGATTTATCAACATTTCACCAACTAATTGAATAACATTCAAAGTAATCATCATATGTAAAAATGGAATATATTTTAGGAAATAATAATATACATTATAAAAGAATATATATATTGATGATAAATTTAATGACTTATGAAAAATTATTATAATAAAGTGATTGTTTCAAGAGAAATTTAACATTCACAAAATATTTCACAATAATTTTATCACTTTGAAATTTTCAAATTAAATCAACTTGGATAAAATAATTTAAATTAAAATTTAAAATACTATAAATTTTGAATTATTCATGATATTACTTTAAATTGGGAAGTATATATGTGACATAAATATGAATTCAGGTATAACAACAAATAAGTCTCAATGGGATGTAAATAGAGTTGAAATCCCCTACAAGTGGAGAAAATTTTGAATCATGATATATATGAAATAATAGCATAAATTAAAGATTATAATATCATTAAATAACTCAAATTAATGATATAACATGTCATAGGTAACTATATACATCACACAAAAGAAATTACTGGTGAATATGGAATAAGACTCGTAGAAATAAAAGTGAGAATAGAAATCCTCTTACATTACACTTCCATTTAGTCAAAATCTATTTAAACTAATTTATAATGGTTATAATAATTTTATTAACATATAAATTAAATATAAAATGTTAATAAAATCATATTATATGCTTCTGTAACATCTGATTTCTTGTTTCTTAATAACATTTCATTATTTTCATTGTGTTGTGTATTAATTTCCTTTTTAGAGAATATTTTATCTAGTTATTTTTGTTCGTATAACTTAGATCATGATTTCAACATATTAATAATTTAAACCATCATTAAAATGTAATATATATTATATTTATTATAATCCATAAAATATTGATATATGAAATGAAATATGTTGTTCATGGAGATGCTAGGTTGTATATACAAATGAATGATGTTTCCATTTTCATGTTGTATTAAAATAATAAAAAGTAAATAATATGTATTTATAATATAATTATGGTTTCATATATATATATAATATAAATGACATGTGTTTATCAAAACCATATTTAATACACTCCATGTAACGTGTGAAAAAATCACATCACTTTGATTAGGTGATAGTGCACACATTCAAAAACAATGTTGTCATATTCCCAGATAACATAAACCATGAATGTATGGGTTATATAGTAGTTACAAAAGAAAAATAAAATAATAAAAATAATAAAAATAATATATAAATAATAAATTCATTATTATTCCCAACCTTGAAAGGTGGTAAAAGAAGAATGAATGACATCAGTCCGCGAGGTGGTAGTCCGTTGAACAGACGATCGATGATTGAGTATCATATTTGATTAAACTGTGTGATCTTTTAGGTTATAATATTATCATAAAAACATAATATTATATTTATGATATAAAATTTATTATATAATTATGATATTATAATAGTATAAAAATTATAAAATGTAAAGAAACAAAAGTTTTTGTAACTCCTTTTGGTTTATACCAAAAGCCTTTATTGGATAAAATTATTCCCAAAATGAGAATTATATGAAATGCTTAGGGATTTTTGTAGCTTATTTGGGAAGGTATTGTATGATCTAATGTTCTTTATAGGTGTGAAAGAGTTGGGTGGGGGTGTGAGTTCCCTTTTATAGTGGAGGTGGAGTGACATTTTTGTAAATATAAAACGTTAAATATTATTGGGATGTGTCCCTTACATAATGTGACTCTAATAACGGAAACCATATATAAAGAAGAGTATATGGTTGAAACACTAACATAAAACTGGTTTTGGATAAGTTTCTAGGTCATTTTTCCTCATAAGATTAATGTTTAACCACTATGTAAACCCATTTTCACCTTAATCGTTGTGGTTGATATTAATTAATTTCACTAATATTTTTTTCACAAAATTACTTCATCATAATATAAATTATAAATTATTATTATTTTAAATATTTATTCCTTTTTATAAAATTCAAATTAGATAAGTGGATGAAATTAATTTAAAATTAATACCGTAGAGGAGACGAAACAATGAGTTTTCAATGTGAAAGTGTTCAAAAGAATAAAATGTTTTTATATCCAAATTTAAAATAATACTGATAACGATAACATAAATTTGATTAATATATGTAAGGTTTTTCAAATTAAACATTAAAATAAATTATAAATATTATTTATTTATATAAATTATTTAAATTAAAAGTTAGTTTTCTAATAATATTCATTATTTTTTACAATTCATTAAAAAATTAAACTTTTGAGAAAAACACAACAAATTCACCCTAAGATATTTTTTTGACATTATTATTTAAAAATTTATTTTATTTTTTGGAATAGATTTTATAAAATTGTCAAAATTTATATTTAAAACTTGTTTTCGATTAAAATATGAAAAAACAACTATTATAAAAATATTTCCTTTCATGCATAAAATTGGGTTTGTTTTTATCTTATGTCCTTTAAAAATATTTGATGAATTAAAAAATAATTTATTGAATATTTAACATATATATTTCATTAATATCATTCACTAATAGTAATTAATTTAATATAAAAAAATAAATTTCATTTGGGTGCAAAAAATTGTATTATAAAAAAATTCAATTATATTTAATTAGTTTTTATATTTATAATTAATTGGTAACCAATGAATTCGACCATATATTTTAATAAGTTAGTTAATCCTATTGGTAACCCCCAATTTAATCTTTTGTATATATGTTTTTATATTAAATAATTATATTTTAATAATATATTATATTTCGGTAAAACTCAGTCTTGAGTGTAACACAATATATCAAAAAAAATGTATTATTGTGTGCGACCCAAGCACACTCATTATTGTTTCCATTTAAAGATATAGAATAGATATAATTTATTTATAATAGAAAATATATTTTAATGTCTTGGGATGCTATATTCTCTTCCTTTCTTGGTGTTGCGTGTCATACACACTATTAGATACAATGTTCTTATTTTAGAATTTCTCGATGATATTCTACCTAAATTAATTAAATTACATCCAAAAAATTTCAACATGGCCTCATAAATCAAAGGTTATATATTTAAAAATTAATTTTTTAAATACCATATCATAAAAGGGTTAACAAAATATCCTCTTTATAATAGAGAAAGGTAAGTACACATGCCACGTAACTAGGTTCCCATGTAGGAGAACATTAGTGACAAGTGAGGATATGGACATGGAGAAAAAGTGTAATTATTTATAGATTTTGTTTGATGTCATTGATAAAAAAACAATTGAATGATAAATTTAATGTTTAGGGAATCAAAAATATATACCTAATAGGTGTGAAAAGGTCATTTATATCCTCAGAAATGATGGTACTAGGATAAAATTTTATTTCAAGATCCTTTTTCTAAGGTTGAGAAATTATTTTACTACCTTAGAATATAAGGAAATATAAATACTTGATAAATTTTTATAAACACAATTTCAACATCAAGTTGTTCTTCAATAAATTTAAAATTAAGTAATTACTTCTATAAATAAATATAAAAAACGTTTTTTAACGACTAAAGAGCTAAAATTTACCAATCATAAGATCTATAAAACATGTCTTTACGACTATATCTAACTATTTTAAAAAACTAATGTTGTTAATAAATTAATATCCAATCATAAAATTAATAAAATTGGTTCATAATTAATATTTATTCATAAAATATTTTAACTAAAAACAATGACATATGAACCGATACATCGGGTAGGCCAGTGGTATGTGTGAAACAATTATTATCATTCAATCACAGTTCAAGCCCCATCAGCTCACCTGATGCGATGATTTTTCACTCATCATGCATGTTTTACTTTTTCTAAAAAACAAAATTTGAAATTTACAAAAAAATATAATGGATATCATTGAAATGAAATTATTTAATGAATAACCTTTTTACAATGGTTTTCAACATAACCAGTTTTTTTATTGAGTTTAATAATAATATTTTTATATCAACCCTAAAGTTTATCAATACCTTTAAACTGATATCTATAAATTTTAAAGTCATTATTACTCAAATTACTTTTCCACTAAAACATATACTATCCATAAGTTTCTCCAAAAGTTACTTAATATTGGTAGATACCGATCACATAAAACCAAAAAAGTTGTGTTTAATATTTAGAACTCATGATCGAACATAATCTCAAAATTTTATTTTGGTATCCATAAATATTATGTTAATAAAGATAAATGTGATTCCATTACAATCCTTGAAGTCTATATTAAGATTACATTCCTTAATATATGTTTTCAAAAATCTAATTTCCATGGTTTCTACTAAACATTCTCTAACACAAACTGTAGTGACCTGACCCTTGTATGACTGGAGCCAATTCCTGGTACCATTATATTGGCATAAGATACACGGAAATCAGGTCCCAAAGTACCAAACAGTTTAGTAATCTTGGTACACTAGATACATATAGGATTCTTTTATTAAAAATGAATACAAAAATTTAAAATTTCTTTTTCTAAAATAACTTTATGGAATCTAGTATATCCTTACATGTCATTCATAGTATACTTCAGGGAATCATGGGGAAAGAACCCAAATAAAGGTGAAAAAAATTATTATTAATGGATAAATAAAATGGAATAAATAATGTATCAATTATCATCATCAATATGTAAATGTAATAACCGAACACAGATGCCATATAATCAACAAACTGAGAATAAATTTCATAAATAATATGGTAAGGTAATAACTGAACACACATTCCACATAGTAAATTAAATAAGATATAGATGAATCCACATATTTTTTCATAGTGAAAATATCATGGATAATAATAATTTAATTATTAATGAAGGAAACTCTTAATTATTTAACATCATGTTTCCCAGGAACATGATACCATTACCATCAAAATTTATCCTCAAGACAATTTGAATCAAAATGGGTAAAAACCATCAAACTTGTCCCAAATGATCCATATCATGATACTTCTAATGAATCAAGTGGATTTAATTAACCATTTACCAATACATGTCATTAATATACAAATAATCCCTCATATATCAAATAATTTATCTAATTGATAAATAATATTCCTTTTCAAATGTCTATATTCAGTAAAAGATACTGATTTATCAACATTTCCCCATGAAATAAAATAACATTAAATTCAAACACCATATGTAAAAATGGTATATAGTTTATGAAATAATCATATCCATTAAAAAACAATATTAAAATTTAAGATAAATGTATTGTCGGTGGAAAAATTATTACAATAAACTCATTATTTCTAGATAATATTAATAATCAAAAAAGAATTCACAATAACATTATCACTTTTGAAATTTTAAAATAAAATCTTATAGGATAAAATAATTTAAATTTAAACTTTAAATATCATTAATCATAAATTATTAATTATATTATATGTCATAGTGGTATTATATACACCACAAAAACGTGAATTAAAGTATAATTAAAAATAAGCGGCAATGAACAGTAAATTGAGATGAAATCCATTACAACATAAGTATCTTTTGAATAGATATTTATTTGAAATAATATCATCAATTATAAATTTTAATATCATGAAATAAAATAAATTGGTGATATAATATTTCATAGGTAAGTATATACACCACACAAAATAAATGAGTGGTGAATATGGAAGAAGTCTCGTAGAAAAAAAAGTAGGACTAGAAATCCCCTTACCTCACACTTCCTTTTGGTGTAATGTTCTTTAACCTCATGTATAATGGTTCTAATAATCTTATTAAATTATAAAAAAACAATAATATGGTGTATAATATAATATATATATATCCTTTTATAACATCACATCGCATTTTTGTTAACAATCGTTCATTATTTTCACAGTTTTCGGAGTTAATTGCCTTGTTTTTAGAGTATGTTTTGAATTGTTATTTTTCTTTACTATTAAATAGATCCATATTTAATCATATAAGAAATTTAGACCATGCTTATGATATTATATATATTAATTATATATTTATTTCATGTAATCTATAAAATTTGGTGATATGAAATGAAATACACCGGAGATGGTAGGTTGTACGTACGCATGAACACCATTCCCATTTTCTTTTCATATTAAAGTAATGAAATTTAAATGATAAATATTTATATTATAATTCTTGTATCATATTTATGTCATATAAATTACATGTGTTTACTAAAACAATCCATAATACATTCCATGTAACATGTAAATTAATAACATCTCATTGAGGAGGTGGTATTCCACACATCCACAAACAATATTATCATATTGCCACATAATGTAAATCATGAATTTATTTAATATATGGTAATTAAATATGAATAAAGAAATTATAAATATCATATATAACATATATAAACAATAAATTCGTCATTATTGCCAACATTGAAAGGCGGTAATGGAAGAATGAATGATAACAGTTGGCGAGGCGGTAGTCTGCTGTACACACAAACGATGATTGCATGTCCAATTTGATGGAATTGTGTGATTTTTTAGATCATAATTTTATAATTACAAAATTTAATTATATTTATTATACTAATTTTATTATATAATAATGGTCTAATAATAATTGGAGGATTGTGAAAATAAATAAAACAAAACTGCTCATTGAAGAACATTACCTTCTCTTTGGGAAAATCCTTTTGGATTATACCAAACTCCTTCCTTGGATTTATTTGTGCAAAAATTGAGTCTTATTGGGTGAACAGTTGGATTTTTGGATCTTAATTGATTTATATGATAAAAATGGATTAATAGGTGTGAATTAGTGAGGCCAGTGAGTGCCCGTTTATAATGGTGGAGTAGGATTCTTGTAAATATGAAACGAAAAAAACTATTGGGATATATCCATTAAATAATGTGACTAAAATAAAAAAATTATAAATTGTAGGATATGTTAAATATATATATATAATAGGTTCTGTACAATTTTATAGGTCATTTTCCCCTTAAGATTAATGTTTAACCACTTAGTAAACCCATTTTCACTATAAACATTGTAATTAATTTTAATTACTTTCACTAATATTTTTTTGAAATAAAATCATTCGAACACAAATATAAATATAAATTATTCTAATTCCAAATTTTTATTCAATTTTTCCAAATTCAAATGACATAAGTGGATAAAATTAATTTAAAATTAATCCTATAGATGGGACGAAAAAATGAGTTTTTAAAGTAAAAATGTTCAAAAATATGAAACGTTTTTATATCAAAATTGAATATAAAATTGATCTGAATGACCTAAGTTGGATTAATATATGGAAAATTTATATAATTAAACTCTTAAATGAATTAAAATTATAATTTAATCTTATAAATTATTTAAATAAAAAGTCAGTTTTCAATTAATATTCATTAATTTTCAATATTTATAAAAAAATGAAACATTTTCGAAAAATATATAAAAAACACCCTAAGTTAATTTTGATGTTATTATTTCAAAAATTAAGTTTATTTTTTAATATATAATTTATAAAATATTCAGAATTTATACATAAAAAATGTTCTTCATTTAATGGTGATAACACTACCTTTATAAAAATATAGCTTTTTATACGTAAAGTTGTGTTTGTTCTTATCTTATGACTATTAAGTATTTTATATGATTTAATTTTTTTTAAATATGTAACATATATAATTTATTAGTATTGTTTAATAATATTAATTATTTTAATTTATTAAGATTAATTTCTTGGGGGTGCATAATAATACTTTTATAAAAACTTTTATTTTACATTCAATTGGTTTTTATATTTTAATTAATTTGTATCCAATGAATTATACCACATATTTTTACAATATAGTTAAGCATACTCATAATCTCCAATTTAATAGATAGTTTATATATTATTATATTAAATAATAATATTATAATAATATTTTTTTGTTTCATAAAACTCGGTATTTTGGGTAACACAAGCTGTCAGAGAAACTCAGTATTGCGTATGACGTGAGATTACTCACTATTGTACGCATTGAGATAAATATAATATATTAAATTTATTTTAAATAGTAAATATATTTAACTATCTCGGGATGTTATACTCCCTTCTGCGCTTGGTGTTGTGTGTCACACACGATATCTGATAAAATTTTCTTATATTATAATTTCAGGGCGTTATAAATACCATAAGGGAAATTTGTACGATAGTGATATTTTCCTAGGCTAGTATGGTGAACATGGTTTGGGTCAAGATCTGGATGAGCTTTAAATTCCCCAATAAATAGTTTCTACCATTCTTTAATTGTTGAATCTCAGCATGGGCTTATCCAAGTGAAAAGCCTCGTTATGTTAACTTCCTAAAAGGATCTTATAAATGGGCTTCATAGGGTATGATTGTAACACCCCAAGTTTTTCTAAAAATAAATAGAAATGCATGGAAATTTTTTTAAAGTAAATATTTATAAATATCCATTAAACATATTTTTTCCTTATATGTTTTGAATTTTGAAAAATTTTCTTCTACAATTGTGTTCAGTATGTTATTTAGAGTCTATTGGAACCAACTTGTTTTTTTAGTGAATAGTAACATACCCTTATGAATTGTAATATTACCCTAATGAATAGTAAACATTATTACTATTTTATTTTTTTAATTAATTAAGATAATAACATCTTGGTTAATTTTTCATCATGATATAAAAGCAGTTACAGTTTTTAAATAATTAATTTTTGAATTAATTTTGATTTTATTTAAAAATTAAACTAAAAATATTTAAAAAATTATTTTCGAAAAATGGACCTCATTTTTGAATTCTAAACGTTAAAAAATGGTTCGGGTGAATTTTGGAATTTTTTGTGAAATAGTTGATTTTTCGGTGAATAGTAAAAATACAGTTTTTAGTTTCAGTGTGTTAATGACATCATTAAAGATGTAATAGTGATGTCGTAAATCGGGTCAACTTGTGTATGGTTAAATAATGTGTGAGGTGTCCCAAGTAGATTATACGATGGGTAAATATCATGGGAAAGCCCATGGTTTTTCAAATACCAGTCATGAGGTGTCCCTTGGAAATTATTAAAATATTCCCTTGCTTTTCCTGTATATACCAACAAATTCCTTCATTAACTTCATTCCCAATTCCTTCTCAACGATGCTCTGGCCTCTTTATCTTCCTAGTTGTCCTCCCAAGGTTTCCTCAAACCCCCATGGTCCCAACCGTCGTGGATGATGTGATTTCAATTTTCATTAACCTTTTCAAGTCTATTTATGAAACCATTTTTATGGTTGAACCAAGTTATAATATATGTATTATAGGTCATCCATGGTTCTGGAATTATTTTTAACACATGGTTTTAATTTATAAAATGAAATGTGGTCTTTATTATCAAAGAATCACTAAAATGATCTAAACAAACTTCATTAACGTTTTAACTTATGAATAATCCTCATGTAAGAATTCAAAATGATAAATGGAATAATTTATGTTACTGGATATATGTAAATACTACTCCACTCCAATTTTAGAGTTTCACTTTAAATTGACAAGAACATCCACCATGAACCAATCAAGGAAATCATGTAAAGAACTCACCAAAAAACAGTGCAAGGAGCAAAATACTATCAATTAAATGGTGAAATGATGTTATGTAATGATAATATACGATGTTATAAACATGAAAATGTTTCTAAAAAATACTAATAACACTCTTTTAACCATTATACAAGATGTTTAAACAAGTTTTAAGTAAGAAAAACCCGAGGTAAGGGAATTCTTAACCTGATTTCCATTCTTTGGGATAACCTTCTTCTTCATTATTTATGTGCAATTTATATTGTTTGTGTGATGGCTTATGTTTATATTATGTTTTATTATGTGTTTTTATAGTATATATACATAGTTTCTCCACTCTATTAAGCCTCTCTTCAATTTTATGTAATTTATAAGTGGATTTGTTTTTTAAAATCATTTTCTAAAATTCGGTTTTACGAAATTCCAAAGCAATGTTTTATGGAAATGTTCATGTTTTATGATTATGTTTTGGTTCTTGGGAATTATTTATGATGAAGGGTGGGACCTATGTCTCCTTCCAATGCATTGGGTATGAGTATGTTGGAGGTCAACCAAATGGTTACTCCAAGTGTAACTACGATGATTACACAAATAGTAAGGTAGCTGTGAGGGTCACAAATTATAAGGTAGCCAAGAGGGTTACAAGATTATGTATGTAATACCCCAATATGACTTTATGATTATATTTATCTTATCATATTTTGTGTGGATCTTGTGTAAATATCATGTTACACAAAGTAAGTATATATGGGTGACAAGCATGTCTTTTTTAAATTCTTTCATACATTGCGACTATTCATGGACTAACATGCTCTTTCCTTAATTTCCATCCCTTACTATGCTTTTGTGCTAATCCCATGTTTTTAAATGATTTTTACAGGTTAATGGATGTATAAGAAAAATAAGGGATCTATTTTAAATGTTTAATAATTTTCACGGAGTCATGTTTAAGTTTTTATGTTTTATATTTTGAAAAAATGGACACTGTTTTTATGGTATCCACTCTGTAATAATGTGTAATGTTTTGAATGTATTGTCCTAATTCTCTAATGCTCTAAACATGAAAAGATCCTCAATGTAAAAATCAAGAATATTCTTGACTAAATTCAAGATTATGCAATGTAATAATGTCACGTCCTTATAGTTGGTATCAGAGGATGGTTTAGATTACATTAGGGGTTAGGGTGATGATAAAAGTATAACATAAATGATTATTACTCTGTGATTAATTTTAAGTTTTTTAGCATTTAGATATTACCATGTTTGTTCATCTATGATATGTTTTTTTCTGAATGGTTGTCTGTAGAAGGAATAGGGATGCTGAAGAGGAGAGGCACCGACAGAATAACATCATTCTAGATCTACAGCTCGAAATGGTAGGGATTGGAACTGATCTGTTTATGACATTGATGGATCAGATAATGCAGGCAATAAATGGTGGTGGCATCCATGCAAGAGAACCAATAGAGGTACCACAATGGAACATGACAATAGTGGAACATTTAATGAGACAACACCCTCCCGCATTCAATGGATCTTCTCACCGTGTAGCAGCTGAAGGATGGATCAAAGACCTTGAAAATATAATTGTTGTTATGGGATGTTAGGACAATCAAAAGGTAATTCTTTCCATTTATCATTTTGAAGGGGAAGCTAATCAGTGATGGTCAATGGTTAGGAATATTAGGGGTAGAGAAGATTTTTATTCCTTAGAGAGGGATTAATTTAAAAGTATTTTTTGTGAAAAATATTTTCCTAAGGTGGTGCGACTTAGAATGGAGAAGAAAATCATTGAATTGAAATCGAAGGAGGAAGATTCAGTGGATGTGTATGAAGAGAACTTTACCCGACTGGTAAGGTATGATCTAAATCTTATTCTGGATCTTGATATCAAAATCAACTGCTTTTGCTCAGGATTGAATCCAAGGTATCGAAGGGTATTGGCCTCCCATGAAATAAAAAATTATGAGAAACTTGTACAATGTTCTGAGAGGGTATATATGGAGTTTGCTGATGATCATTTGAATTTTGGAAATAAGGTGAAGAAGAGGTCTAGATGGAAAGCTATGGGTAAGAATCAACAAAAGAAATCTGATGGTAATAAAATCCAATTTCCAGTTTGTGATAAGTGTGTCAAGGAGCACCCTAGAGAATGTCTTCAAAAAACTGGGAAGTGTTTTAAATGTGGTAAGTTTAGACATATGGCTTGAGATTTCATTGAAAATGATCCTTAGACTAATCCTGATAAGCAGACTATATAGTGTTTTAAATGTGGTGAGATGGATCGTTATAAAAATTCCTTACCAAAGAGAGATTTGAATGATGCAAGGAAGCCAGACTACAACCAGAAAGGTGTAGTGAGATCCTTTGCGACTATGTCGTCAGATGTCAGGCCATCCAACGAAGTTGTATCAAGTACTTTGTTTGTTCACTCAGATTTTAATAAAGTTTTGTTTGATACGGGTTCTACACATTATTTCATCTCTTGGAAATTTTCTGGTAAATTGGTAATATCACCTCAATAAATGAGACCCGAACATGTTATTAAAACATCGGGGGAAATGTTATAGAAAATACGAATTATAATAATTTTTATATTATGGTTTGTTGAATGACTTTACCTGCAATCCATTTTGTTTACCCTTAGTCTAGTTAGATGTTATTCTGGGAATGGATTGGCTTTCTGATTATCATTCTATGATTGACTGTAGAGATAAAGAAGTTATGTTTCAGAAAGAGTTTCAGTTTTTATACAAGAATGAACCCACACAATTAAAAACATATCAGGAAGCAAAGAAACTATTGAAAGATGGAAATGAAAGTTATCTTGCTCATACTGATGAAAACAAGGGAACTATTCAGATTAATGATGTTCCATTGGAAAATGAATACCTTGATGTTTTTCCTGATGAGTTAACTGGTGTCATACCTAGTCCGAAAGTAAGATTCACAATTGACTTAGTTTCCGATGATAAGATAAATTCAAAACCTTCATATCGTATGGATCTAATAGAACTTCTTGAATTGAAAAATCAGTTGTAGGATTTTCTCAATAAAGGATTCATTCGTCATAACACTTCACCGTGGGGAGCATCTATTTTGTTTGTTAAAAAGAAAGATGGTTCCATGAGACTTTGCATTGATTATAGATCTTTGAATAGCATAACTATTAAAAATAAGTATCCTTTTCCTCATATAGATGACCTATTTGATCCACTCTATGGTGCTCAATACTTTTCTAAGATTGACTTGAGATCCGGATACCATTAGCTGATGGTGAAGGAGGATGACATCCTAAAAATAACCTTTCGTACTAGATACGGGCATTATGAATTTTTTCTTTTTCCATTTGGATTAACTAATGCACCTGCTGTATTTTTAAATCTTATGAATAGAGTATTTCATGATTTCTTGGATAAGTTTGTGGTTGTATTTATTTTTGACATTCTGGTATTTTCTAAAAATAAAGTGGAGCATGAAAAACATATAAGGTTTGATTTGAAAATGTTAAAAGAAATGAAACGGTATGGAAAATTCATCAAATTTGATTTTTGGTTGCAACAGATTTCTTTTCTTGGGAACACTGTAAATAAGGATGGAATGACAGTTGATCCTGCTAAAACAAAAGTGGTTGATGAATGGCCAAGACCCACAAATGTTACAGAGATTCGTATTTTTCTTGGATTAGTAGGTTATTACCGAAGTTTTGTTAAGAACATTGCTCAGTTATCTATCCCGATAACTAAGTTAACAAGCAAAGGGGTTAATTTGTTTTGGACATAGGAATGCATTGTTTGTTTTCAGGAACTAATGAAGAGATTGGTGAATAATCTAGTTTTGGCCTTACCTTCCCGGAATGATGAGTTTTTCATATACAGTGATGCTTCTTTGAAGGGACTTGGTTGTGTTTTGATGCAGAATGATCAGGTAATTGATTATGCTACATGACAATTAAAACTTCTTGAGTTAAATTATCCCACACATGATTTGGAATTGGAAGATTTGGTTTTTTCTTTGAAAATTTGGATGAATCATTTATACGGAACCAAATGTCAAATATATACTGACCATAAAAGTCTAAAGTATATATTCACTCATAAGGAATAAAACATGAGGCAGAGAAGATGGCTAGAACTGATAAAGGATTATGACTAGACGATCAATTACCATCTTGAAAAAACAAACAAAGTGAAAGATGACTTAAGTTAGAAACATCATGCACCATTAAACATGCTACATTTGGAACATGATCCCTTTATTAATGATTTAATTAATTTTTTCTTAGAAGTTGTTGGTGTAGGAGATGCCTCTGTTTTGTTTCAGGTTTTAGTGCAGTCTTTGTTGTTAGACAGAATTAAGAAAGCGTAGAAAATAGACCATGAGCTTCAGTAAAAGTTAGAATTGGTTAAATTGTGAAAGTTTCTAGAATTCAATCTTGATAAATTTTGTGTTTTTAGATTTGGTAAAAGGTTGTGTGTGACTTTTGATTCCCAGATAAAGAAATAATTGATGTGTGAAGCTCATAGTTCTCCATTTTCTGTTCATCCTTGCAGTACTAAAATGTACATAGACCTTCGGGGGTATTATTGGTGGGATGGAAAGAAAAGAGATATTGCTGACTTTTCCATGAAATGTTTGACACGTCAACAAGTTATAGCAGAGTGGAAGTCACTGAAGGGGATTCTTCAGCCATTGTCGGTGCCAGAGTGGAAATGGGAGAACGTATCCATGGACTTTGTGGTGGTACTACCAAACAATTCTCAAGGTAACAATGCGATTTGGGTTATTTTTGAATAGCTAAAAAAGTCTACACATTTTATTTCTATCTAAGATACAATTTATTTAGATCAGATTTCTCGATTGTACCTCATAGATATTGTCAGGTTACATGGAGTTCCTCTTTCCATTGTATCTGATCGGGATCCTAGGTTCACTTCTATCTTTTAGAAGGGACTTCAGAAGTCATTTGGAATAGAGTTAAATTTCAGTACAAATTTTCATCCTCAATCAAGTGGGAAGTCTGCACGAACGATTCAAACTTTGGAGGATATGATTCGAGCTTGTTCAATGGACTATCAGGGATGTTGGGATCAACATATTTATTTATTTGAGTTTTTTAATAAAAGTATTTTTCATTCTAGTATTCAGATGCCACCTTTTGAGGCCTTGTATGAGAAGTGGTGTCGAACTCCAGCCTTTTGCAATGATGTTGGTGAAATAAAGTTGATGGGGGCCAAAATTAGTAGAAGAAGTGGCTGAGAAAGTGAGGATGATCAAGCAGCACATGAGGATAACTCAGAGCAAACAGAAAATTTATGAAGATAACAGAAGAAAAGACTTCTCTTTTGAGGTAGGTGACAATGTTTTCTTTAAAATATCCACTAGGAAAATTGGGATGTGTTTCGATAAGAAAGAGAACACAAGTCCATGGTTCATCAGTCCTTTTGAAATATTGGAGAAAGTTGGAATAGTGACATACCACGTAGCTTTGCCTCTGAGTTTGTCTCGGGTACATAGTGTTTTTCATGTTTCGATGTTGAGAAAGTATTTTCTAGATTCATCACACGTTTTGAGCCCTGAAGCAGTTTACCTGGAAGAGAAACTTTTTAATGAAGAGAAACCAATTCATATTATTGATCGAAGGGAACAAGTATTGCAGAATAAGGTAATCCACCAGGTAATGGTTTTGTGGAGAAACCACTTGGTTGAAGAAGCAACATGGGAGTCTAAAAATTCTATGAAGGAAAAGTACCCTCAGTTGTTTAATACGTAAATAAAATTACAAGGATGCAATTTCCAGAAGGTGGGGATAGTGTAACACCCCAAGTGTTTCTAAAAATAAATAGAAATTAATGGAACTTTGTTTTAAAGTAGATATTTATAAATATCCTTTAAACATATTTTTATTTCTAATATGTTTTGAATTTCAAGAAATGGTCTTCTACAATTGTGTTCAGAATGTTATTTAGAGTCTTCTGGAACCAACTTGTTTTTTTGGTGAATAGTAACACACCCTTGTAAATAGTAATATGAATAGTAATATGAACCTAATGAATAGTAAATTTTATTTTCTTAAGGAATTAAGATAATTAAATCTTTGTAAATTTTTCATTGCGATATAAGAGAAGTTATTGTTTTTAAATAATTAATTTTTGAATTATGTGTGATTTTATTTACAAATTAAATTAAAAATACTTGAAAATTTATTATCAAAAAATGGACTTCATTTTTGAATTTAACACATTAATAAATGGTTAGGATGGATTTTTGAATTGTTTCGGAAACAATTGATTTTTCAGTGAATAGTAAAAATACCGTTTTTAGTTTCGGTGTGTTAATGACATCATTAAAGATGTAATAATGATGTCATAAATATGGTTGAATTTTGTACAGTTAAATAATATGTGAGGTTTCCCGAGTGGCTTATACCATGGGGAAATACCATGGGCAGGCCCATGGGTTTGAAAATACCTGTCATGAGGTGTTCCTTAGAAATTATTAAAATATTTCTTTACTTTTCCTATAAATACCAACCCATTTCATCATTAAGTTCATTCCAAATTCATAATCAATGATGATATGGCCTCCTTACCTTCCTAGTAGTCCTCCCTTGGTTTCTTAAAGCCCCCAAGGTCCCAACCTTCATGTTCTAAGGGTTACTCTACAAGGTAAGAAAATTATCAATTTCTTTCTTTTTCCATTCAAGTTCACTTTTATGTGGTATAACTTTCAAGTTTCCATACCATGTTCTTATTTCCTTCTTATTCATGATCTAATCTATATTATTATTCATTTAGGTATGTGTTACCCTTCTCCTCTCTCATTTTAATATTTTCTAAAACCATGTTGCGTAGCCGTTAGGCTGCCAAATTTTTGTAAGGGATTTCACAATTATTATTTTATTTTGAGTTCTATTATATTCATATTCTTTTGTTATCCCTTCTTAACCAAGAGGCATGAAATATCCAGAAATAATTTATATTCTGCATGTTCTCATGTTAATGGACAATTCATCATCATTATTTTTCTCCTCTCCCACTTATTCAAGGAATAAAAACATTGTCTGTGATGTGTTGAACTACCAACATCGTCGATGATGTGATTTCAATTTTCATTAACTATTTAATGTCTGGTTATGAAACCATTTTTATGGTTGAACCATGTTATAATATATATATTATAGCTCATCCATGTTTCTATAATTCCTCTTAACACATTCTTTTAATTTATAAAACGAAATGAGGTCGTTATTATCAAAGAACCACTAAAATGATCTAAACTAACATCTTTAATGTTTTAACTTATGAATAATACTCATGTAATAAATTAAAATGATAAATTAAATAATTTATGTTACTGTATTAATGTAAATATTACTCCATTCCAATTCTTGAGTTTTACTTCCAATCGACAAAAACATACACCATGAACAAATCATGGAAATCATGTAAATAACTCACCCAAAAGACAGTGAAAGGAGCAAAATACTAACAATTAAAGGGTGAAATGATGTTATGAAATGATAATATAAGATGTTATAAACATGAAAATGTTTCTGTAAAACACTAATAACACTCTTTTAACCATTATACAGGATGTTTAAACAATTTTGTAGTAATACAAATTTGAATAAGGGAATTCTTAACCCGATTTCCATTCTTTGGGTTAAACTTATATTTAATTATATATGTGCTATTTAAATTTCTTATGTGATGGTTTATGTTTATATTATGTTTTATTATGTGTATTTACAGTATATATATGTACTCCATCCCCACTATTAAGCCTCTTTTAATTTTTATGTAATTTATAAGTGGATTTCTTTTTTAAAATCATTTTCTAAAATTCGGTTTTACGAAATTCCAATGCAATGTTTTTATAGAATTGTTCATGTTGTATGATTATTTTTTGGTTCTTGGAAATTATTTATGATGAAGGATGAGACCTATATCTCCCTTCAATTCATTGGGTATGAGTATGTTGGAGGTCTGCTGTATGGTTACTCAAAGTGTAACTACAATGGTCACAAAAATAGTAAGATAGCCGTGAGGGTTACAAATTATAAGGTTGATGGGAGGGTTACAAGATTATGTAAGTAATGACCCAAGATACCTTTATGATTATATTAATGTTCTCATGTTTTTTGTGGATCTTGTGTAAATATCATGTTACACAAATTAAGTATATATGGGTGATATGCATGTCTTTTGTCAATTCTTTCATACGTTATGAGTATTCATGGACTAACATGCTCTTTCCTTTATTTCCATCCCTTACTGAGATTTTGTTCTCATCCCATGTTTTTAAATTATTTTCACAGGTTAACAGATGTGTAAGACAAATAAGGATTCCATGTTAAATGTTGAATAATTGTCATGGAGTCGTGTTTAAGTTTTAATGTTTTATATTTAGAAAAAAAATGGTAACAATTTTTATGGTATCCACTCTACAATAATGTGTAAGGTTATTAATATATTGTCTTAATTATCTAAATCTCTCAACATTAAAAGATCTTCAATGTAAAAAGGAAGTGAATTCTTGACTAAATTCAAGATTATGCAGTCTAATAAGGTCGGGTCCATATAATGATTCTACAGGTCGAGTCCATAGCTTCCTTTTCCTATGTCAATTGGAAATTATCATAACCCTATATATATATACTAATCATACTATCATAATATAATGGTTATACTATCTATGGTTATGATTCCTAATTGTCTTTTAAATTTAACGGGATATAACTTATAATGGTCTAAAATAACCAATGTGGTGCATTTGTTTTTTTATAATTTCATTTCATAATAAAGAAACCACTCATTTAAAAAGGGGATTTAATTTATAAATGCTTGGTTCATTACAATATCAATTTTTTACTCTTCCTAAAAACCCAATAATCGTTACCCAAAATATCATAAATAACCTTAAAATACAGTCAGAAAAGGCCTCCAAATGGAATCTATGCCTTCCAATATGTGATAAACCTAAAAATCATTAACCCTTATGGTAAAAAAACATTTAATTTATCTTCAACTAATAACATCCAAACTAATAAATATATCCAAACCTTTATCTGATACAACCTACGAAAACTAGATCATACATATCCCAAAATTATATATTTTCTAAGATAATACAACAATTATATTCCCTAGAGCATTAAGCATTATATTTTTAGTGAATTATAAAAAAACCTTACATAAAAACCCTATAATTTTTCTAAAACGGTTATTTTAATAATAGGATATACTATTAAAATGATATACCTTCTTCATTTATGAAAAAAAAAATTCATATATGGATCCTTGTCTCCATAATCATTTCTTTATCACCATTAATCGATGTGAAAATCACTGGAAAAAGTGGAATGATCATAAAAAATAAGTAAGGGGTATAATAAAAGTAATATCTTATTATTTTTTTGAGTCTCATAAGAAACCAATTAATTCTATTCATTCAAATAAAAATATTTTAGCTCATAAAATATCATAGATTTTACATTAACCATTTAATCATCCTATTTTGCTAAAATTTTCATAAAACAAACTTAATAACTTGCATAAATAATTGAAGATGAATTCTTGGAAAATAATGAGAAATTTTGGAAAGTTGTTTCTTGAAAATAGACTTAAAACTATTAAATGAAAATAAATATTTATTCAAACACACCCCTATTCCTTTAAATGATTACAAACTATCATTTATGAATGAAATAAAATTATTATCTAAAAAATATAGATACATCTAGTTAAACATAAAAAATCATAGAAAAAGTATGATGGAATATCGAGACATCATATTAATTATCATCCTTATAAATAATCCTTATAAATGTAATAACTTAAATAGATTTTATGATAACTAATAATTGAATTACTTAATCAAAATAATTACAACATCATTTTCACTAGAGAATAAATAATTACCCAACTCATTGGACATATGTATCCTAGTATCACGCATCATCATAAAAAATTCCCATCTACCATAACATGAAAAAAGTTAAAAGATTTAATTTTTTATCATAAATCTCTTGAAAATTTCATTTTCAATAGATAAACTCTAGATATTAAACCAATCCTATAAAAGGGAATTATTTCAAAGAAACAATATAGAATTAAATTTCATTTATATTTATTTTAGAAATGTTAAGAGAAATACATTAAATATTAAAAATACTAATTTTAATGAATATGATCCCCTTGTATCCAGTTCTATAATAGAGTTGAACCCAATATTATGATTACCTCATAACCCAAATGATTTTTTCAACAAGAAACCAAAGGTTGGGTATTTAGATTATGGAAGAATGAATATAGAAGATTATGGAATCCACACCTATGATATAGAAAATATATGTAATAAGTGCCCTTTAATAGTGAAAATAAAATGGAACTTTCACAATTAAGTATTTCTTGGGTTTTAAAAGTTATCAAGATACATTTGTATATTAATATATACTCTCACCAACAGATTTAATATTGATCACAAAATGAACTCTAATTTAATTTGATCATTAATGTTTTTTCTATAAAATAATATAACCTGATCCCATGATGAAAACTAATTCATATAACCCCATTCAATTCTTTGAAGTTAAAGTTTCCTAGATCATGTTTGGAACTCAAATTAATATCAAATTAATTTTTTCCGTACAAAATATTCAAAAAATTCTACAATTATGAAAAGATAGAAAAGGCATGTAGAAACGAGTTCATGTATCCCTTATTTACGTTGGTAAAGGGTTTGAAATCATCCCACAACATGAATTTTAATTTAAATTGCATTGAAATTTAAACTCTATATTCTAATCAATATTAATTTTTAGGGATATTCATATCATCTTTTAAAGACCTTTTTAATTGAATATGAAATCATGACATTTACAATTTTCATTTTCTCTTATTATTCTATATATTTTCCCAATATTAATATTATTTGTGATCATTTAAATTATGCATGGAAAAATTACTTTTCAGAAGTATTGTTTTTAAAAGTAGTTCACATTAATGGAGAGAAAAAATTTATCAATAAATTACAATATGAAATTTACAAGATGAATAATGAATACAATATGGCCTTTCTAGATAATTTAAAGTACTGAGAAGATGAAGTACTGAGTATCTAAAGTAAATTTGTTATAAAATATTCAAAATAAAAAAAAAGAAACTACGAAATATAAGCAAAATATAAAAAGGAAAAGACTCATTGTAATCCAGAATAATAACAATTCCTTATGTTAAATAAATAGTTTAAAAAATGTATCACATAAAATATAAAAAATAAATATAATGCTAATAGATAGATCCATATTACTATTGTTTAGTTAATACATTATTTAGGGTGATTCAATTATTGTAAATCTATACAAGGATTCAATGATAAAAATTCATGATGGTAAAAATATATATAACTATAAATAAAGTCAAAGTAAATAAATAAAACAATTTAAATAAAAGCTTTATTTAATAATAATCATAAATTTAAGTTACACCCTGATAAGAGATTCCACATAGCTTCCATTTTTTTGATGCGAAAGGGGAATAATCTATTGCACTGTTACGATTATATTGCATTAAAAACATTATGCCTAAAAGATCGCATGGATTATCATAATGTTCTAGCATTGTAGTTATTAAGATTTTTTGTATCACATCTAAAATCTTCTGTGACGATTTCTATTTAAATTTAGAAAATTATAGGTACAGACAGATGATTCCTGAAAGTAAAATAGAGGTTCGACTATTTTCCAAATAAGGTAAAATATCCCGTATCAAGTGATGGGAAATGTTTTGAAATATGTTGGACTAAATAAATTAAATTAAAATAAAAAGAATGTTTTATATAAGGATAAATCAATCACACTTTGAGATATATGGTCATGACCATAAATGTAAATTAATGAGACATAAAAAAGGAAAAACATTACCGATATAAATAATATCCTTCAAGAAAATGCATATGAAATTTGTAAGGATACGCAATATCCTCTAGGATGTTGAAAATGAAGAAATAGAAGGAACATATGTAGTATATTTAGTTTAAATAGAATATTTTTTATTTATACATTAGATATTTACCTTATATAGGAAATCAATACAACACATATTTGTTGAAACCCCATTCCGAAAAGACTATATATTTCATTATAGAATTCTAAAAAAATATGATATTCTTTAATACATTCATTAAGCTTATTTCATAATATTTTTTGATGAACATTCATAGAATACATAATTCATTTTCCTACTTTTAGTTATTCATTAGGATTTACCCTTAGACAAACATCCATAAATAATATATTTCCCAAAATATATAATATAATTTACTTTACCCAAAAACCATACATATTATATATATATATATTTTCTTCTGATGATACGTGAAATTTTGGACATGAAATTTAAATTAAATTTCATATACAATATACTATATCCTTCCTACATAAGGTTTTAAACTTCTAAAGATTTTCAAAAACATTTATATATAAATATATGTATTTTTCCATATTTTCTCTATTCATATGCAAACAAATATTTCCCTATAACATAAATATGTGAGAAAATACAATAACATTAATAATGAACACATGAAAATTAATATAAACAATAGTTTTCAAAATGAAAATCCATTTTAAAATATTCAAAATCATATACTTTTATATAAAACTTCTTTTATTAATCTACATTAAAAACTCATTATTTACTATTTCTAACAATTTCATATAGAAACCTATATTCTTATTTAATACCTTATACAATTAATTTTAAAATTATAGAATATATTATAATTAGATAAATAAAAAAATTTAAACCATGGTTACCTTAAAATAGTAATTTATCTTTTATTGATAGTACCTATTGGATTATATATGGTTTTTAAAATAAATATTCCTTGAATGAATAAAAAATCATGAAGTGAGTATTAATAAAAAAAATTATATATTTCAAAATACCAAATAATATATTTCCTATAATTTTTAGGGATCTCAACACGATTCCATCCAATTAATACATTATCAGATATATAATAACTACCCACAATGGTCATATATTCCCCATTATATAACCACACATCAAAACATCTCATTTCATCCTCAATATTACTTCTATATTTTTAGTTACATTACTTCTTTATATAATTATTTTTTATGGACTCATATTCATGGGAGATTGTGATGATGTGTACATCATCCTAACAATTTTTTTTTATTTAGTTGTTATTTTTCCCCATTGTACTTGTACTAATCTTATGTAATGTATTATTTCTTTAGTAAGTAATGCTATATAGAAATACCTATTCTTTTTGTGCATATTATCATTATTTATCATATTTAAAATAAAAATAATATAATTTTACAAAAATAAAATACAAGTTAAACCTTGGATTTTTACAACACCCACATGTGAATGAAAATATGGAAATTAAATTCATGCAAGAATAGACTGATGATCTAAAGGAAACAAAAAATAGGTAGAGTGAAATAATAAACCCGATATTTTTAAAGTAACGAATGAAAATAATTAGTACAATAACAACATCATTATGAGACACCATATACCTCAAGTTTTTTTGGATAGATATTCCCCTCAAAGGAGAGACTTATGCAATTTAATTAAACATTTTATAATAGTTTATGTTAATTGTGAAAATATAACTGTTGATACCTTTCTTGTATTAAAAATGTTATAGAGTGAAATTTATTGAAAATTATATCAATCAATACCCATTAATTTACTTGATGTGAAAGAACAATGTTCAATATCTGACAAAATACCTTTTGTAATAAAAAAATGAAAATAACATGTGAGAGTATTGATTAATGTAGATCATGTGCCAAAAACTATGTTACAAGTTCCATCTGATTATCATTTTATTAACATGATTTAACTTGTTATTGGATCTTTCATTGAGTGACCATTTAATCTTACAAAAAACATAATGATAAAGTGGTACGTCATTTCTAATATATTTTACATACAAAATATTTTACAATGAAGGAAAAAAGTTAAGAACTAATGTATTTAATGATAGATTGAGATATAAAATCTTGGGATAAGATAATCAAATGAATTATTTATTGGATCAAAAAATACATAAAATAATACCTTAACCTACCAATTTATCTACAACATTGATTAATTTTACATGTCTATGTAGATATAAAATTCCAAAAATATGTTTCTCTAGACATTTAGTTGGAAAAGATAATGTTTTGAATAGTTACCAATGTCATTATTTGTCTTGAGAGTGTAAATAAAATTCTCAAGAATGAATGGTTAAGTGCCTCAGAAGTGAATGAATTCATAAGATACATTTTCATAATTCTTATTTAAAATAATTAATATAGTTTTTTTAAAATTTAATACAACACCTATATTTTTAGACATATATATCACACATATGTAAAGGGAATGCCTTGTGAAATATATTTGGATTTATTATCTCTCATTTCACTTATACATATTGAAAATCAATGTATTTCTAATAAATTCAAGTGATCACACATTACTTATCCCTCATGTTTGAAAAGAAACTAACTACTAATAGACTAATTTTAATACCTACTATAAATAATTAAAACACTATACTATACTTATAAAAAATATAATTTATTTTTAAATTAATTACTTATTATATTTAATATTCTAATAGTCAATGAAGCATTGTTCTCATCAATTTGTATAGTCAAAATATATGTGTTTTTCATCAAATGAAAGAATATCCAAAGTATTTACCACATATTATGTACCTTATGGATTTTTAATTCCTTATATTTGGCGTATTATAAAAATCATCCAATTATTTGTTTTATAAGATTTTTTAATAAGATTTTTTATGATAGGGTGGTGTTTATTTTTCATAAAAAAAGGTATAATGAAATTTAGTTCAGATAATGTACTTTTGGATTTCTATGACTTGATGAGTGTAAAGGTATATATAATAATATTTCACATCCAAAAAATATATTACAACAAGTTACTTATATTTCTCATTTTTATGGCATCTAAAATAAATGAAAGGGTAAAATATTTTGTTACTATTTTTTAAAAATTTAAAAAATATGTTATATTTTATCCACAAACAATAATCCTTAAAGGGGTATTTTTGAGTGTAAATATAATTTAAATAAAATTATTTGTTAACTATTTGTATATCTATATTTTTTAGTACAAAAAGGAATTTAAAACAAACATATATTCAGATGGAAAAGTAGACTTGTTTAGGAATTTGTGGGTAACTTATATGGTGTCAAAATGCTTACAAACATCGTGAATAAGTAGTTTACAATCACATATATAATTTATTTATTTTTTAATTTCACTTCAAGTAATTATTATTGAGAATATTCACCATCATTCTAATCTATTATATTTCATTTCATGAACCCATATATATCTATTTCAGTTTCATAGACTAAATTTATACATTATGACAATGATATTTTATTCACTTATAACTTGTAGGAAAAAACCTTACATAAATATTATGTGTGATGTGACCAAAATAATTAAAAGTTCATTTTTAAGTTAGTTAAATGCTCCTTAACTGATTCCCATGATAGGTTTTTTCCTCACAAATGGAAACCCCCCCTACTATCTCAACTATGATGTTTAAATCTCAATATGATACTCTATTCAGAATATATCACCATTTAAAAGAATGAAAATAATTAATATATAATTATTTAAATTTTAAACATTCTTCCAAAATTTGAATGGATTATAATTACACTAACCTATTATAGTAGGGTAATCACTCTATCCGGGGACCAACGAAGTTGTAGTAAAAATTACCCAAGAGAAACTAATAAGAGTAATTACTACCCCTATAAAAAAATAACTCTGAATTTTCTTTAATTTTATCTTGATTTTTCCCAAACCGAAATGATACGTGTCATTAAAAACTCTCCACCATAACTATTACAACCTTCAAGATTACTTTGTTGTTAACTAACTATCATGATGTCACTCTAAGAATCGATATATCCTTTGATATCTCAACTTTCCAATGGAAATTCATATAATGATCCCAAATATTCTAACACAAGAGACATTCAACCATGGATGATATGAATCTCCCCTCAAAAGATGTATTATTATCATCACCTCATAAGAAAATAACTAACATCCATGAACCATTCTCCATTTACTACTGAATTTAATGACTAGATGTAGTCAAACCGCTCACACATAAGTGCCAACACAGGGAAAAAACTTTTTTCCATCCTTATCTCATCTAGAATGACATCTGATATGCTCAAAAACCCACTAAAAATGAGGATCAAATCCTCTAATGTCTTATGTGCGCTCCATAAAAAATGGTTTTCATTAAACCACTTAATGAGAACAAAACTCGAAAGGTCCATACTGGAGACACTCATAGAGTTTTATCAAGACCTAAATGAATCTCAATAGACAAACAAATTGTTCATTCAACCAAAACATGAATCAACAATTAGTCCATAGAACCTACACTCACATGACCTCATGTAATATGTATTTATCCCAAAAATCCATTCCAAACACCACTCCCATTATTAACGAAGAGTTATTCCCCAAGATCCTATCACTAGTTCTCAATATCACATTTCCACATCCTAATGAACCTAGGATAATAAACCCAAACCACAAACCATACTACTCATACAGGTCATTTCCAATAAGGCAGAGCACCCTCAAAACTTCTCTTCATTATCCTGGAATCTTCTTCATTCTACGATCATCCCCATGAACACTATTTACTCAAAACTATATTTAAAACCATGAGAATATAACCACACTCCCACCATGACATAAAAAATGAAACTAGAAACAAATAGGGATCAACATACAACCAAACTTACACTATCATGCTAATCCTGAAATCGAGAGAACTCTTAGCATTCCACTTCTCAAATACCCTGGACGCTTTTTAAACAATTTCCCCTTATGATAGTAACCTTAGTGGGTCTAATCAAAGGAATGATCATACATTCCCACCGAAGACCCTAATAGATATCAAGACCTATTTCCCCCGCTATAAGACCTAGTGATAAAATAAATAATGAAAAAACTCTCTTTCTTAGTCAATGTATCTTGATACATTAGGGAGACCTCAACCTTAAGGAAACACAAGCCCGGTACAAAATTTCTCTCATGCATCCTTTCCCTCATCCATCAAAAAATAAGCAGTAGTAGTGCATCTAATTCTTGCTCCAACCCACATGTGTTTCCATGAATTCCTCATTCCAGGTATTGAATTATTCATCACTATGAGAACCACAAAATAATATCCATATGGAATCACATCAGGATAAAATAATTGTTTATTTTTGAATAATTCCACCATCATGCTATAAAAAAAATTCCATTTTGGTTGTTGATCACATTTTAAAAAACTAGACTTTCATATTCTATGAAATCACATGTAGATAAAATCATTTAATGTGAATCATATGTACCAAGAATAATTCATGAACACTTGCATCTTTCAATCGATCTAAGATATAAAAATAACAATAAACCATAAATCTAAACTCCCAAGTTCATCACACTAGATAAAATAATACAAACATAAAAATGGAAACTAAGAATAGAAATACAATTCCTCCAAAACATAGACTTCCTATTTGTAAGAGAGTTCATGAAACTCTAGTCCAATATCCATCACATGTTATCAAACATCGTTAGACCACATGTCTACCGACTCCCCAAATCATAAAGTCAGACAAAAGTGATTCCATTTTATAATGAAGCAACATGGGTCGACCTAATACGTCACTCAATTTGGATCATTAAAAGGCCTCATGTATACCACCTCATACACCAGATACTAATAAATATCATTGAGGGACTCACATACACAATGGAGAGGATATACCCTCAAACCATAGAATAGAAATAATTGAACAAACAAAACTCATTCACTACATGAACATCAATGTTTGCAGTAAATAACTAATGTTAATGTATGCTATAATAAATAAAACATAGAGATAATATTTATACATACTCACAACATACTCAAACATACTAAAACTATTCACCAATTATTTAATTGACCAGTCCAGCCCATGATCATGATATTGTCCGCTATGGGCCTAGCCCGTATGATTTTTCTTTCCCTGGGCTCTGGCCCTCAGGCATCCCATAGGAAAGGGCCTAATGATGGTAGATGTATGTACACCACTATATGAAGGGGTGCTTATTGACCATACTCATGATGGGAGAGGTATCCACACCACCTTATCACCCATTATTATTAATAATTTAACCAATTCCATTTCATTCTAAAAATACATTTAACTTTCCAAGGTCAAAACGGAGAGAATCCTTAAACAAACTCACTTTAATGGGTGAATCAAGTATTGGCCTACCTCAAAATTCTTATCCTTTATTTACACAAGTATGCATAACATGATAATGATCTTCCCATGATTAATCAATTCATAACATAGTATTATCTCACCATAACTCACATGGGAATTTTAAAATACAAGGCATCACATGCATAATGAATCCATCATAATGAATTAACAACCTTTAGCTCACATGAACTTAGAAATTCAAGGGCCATTAAATTACTCATATAACTGTTTTTAATATAAAAATACTAACAATCCTACGAATATATCACATGGATTATTTATCATTTAACTAACATTGGAAAATGAATAATTAAATAAATTCAATCTAGTTCTATCAATTCATGGAATAACCTCTACTTTTTTCACTAGGGAAAGGTAAAAATGCTTTAAAAAATTGTGAAAAAACGATGATAAGATCCATTGTCCGGATATTATGAAACTGTAGACCTGGCCATATGGTCGTGTGGCCTAATCTGCACAGTTTTTACTAACTATATGGCCTCCTCTTTGCCCCAAAAATATTGTTTTGGGATCCGAACCAGCCCTAAACACCCCCATTCCCTCTATGACACCAAAATGAATCCACATTATGCTATATTTAATCAATTAAAATAAGAATTGATGAAAAATAATGAATTCACACCTCAATGAAGAATTGGCTTCTTACAAAATCCCCCTTTAAAAAATTAAACCCCGAACTTCCCTTCCATAGGCATTGAAGAAAGATATGAGAAAAAATGTGGCCACTATGATCGTTCATTTCCCCTATCCTAGGTCTCATATTGGTATCAATTGTGCTACCACATTACCCATACTAATGAAATATACTAGCCTCAAATAAACTTTTTGCTACAATCCACAATACATATAAGATGCTTCTCAAAGGACACATCATCCTCAAACTCATCCTCCTTAGGCTGTAAAGCGTGAGACATGTATGAATAGTTATTCCATAGCTGAGAAACAAGGAATAAATCATTAATATCCTAGTACCTATGAGGTAACTATAACCAATAGGTTTATGGCCAAAATCTCTCTAGAATCTTGAATGGCCTAGCGCATCATGGTGAAATCTGACCATGTCTATTGATCCTCTTGTGTCCCAGCATCAGTGAAACATTTACAAACACTCAATCCCCATTCTAGAACTCTAGAGGTCGTATCTGGTGATCAATATATTATATATGATGATACTACAAAATATCTATCCTTATTCGAATCATCTACACCTGCTTAGTGGTCTCTTGGAAAAGATGAGCTCCTAGGATAGTTGTCTCTCTTACCTCTAGGAAACATAGGGGGTGATCAGTATGTCCTACCATAAAAATCCCCATATGGAGCCATTAGAATAGTATCTTGAAATCTATTTTTGTAGGAGAACTCAACCAGTGGTACATTCATCTCCCAATATGCCTTGAAATCTAGGACACATACTCATAGTATGACCTCAAGAACCTAAATTGTGTTGCCTAACTGTCCATCTATCTAGGTGTAGGATGTCATCCTCAAAAGCGCCTATGTACCTAATGTTATCTAAAGACCTTTACAAAACCATGAAGTAAAATGTATATAACTATTTTAATTCAATATTATACATAAACCTCTGTATTATTACAATCTCATGTATGTATAACCTACCAAGATCATCAATAATGGAGGTTTATTTGATCGGTATAAAATGTGAAACCTTTGTGAGATTTTCAACAACAACTCATAAACAATTATTACCTTGAGGTGAACTCGGAAAATCTATCATGAAATCCATAATGAAATCATTCCACATCCACTCATGAAAGGATAACTACTATAAAAGTGTGGATGGTCTCCGGTGTTTAGCCTTCCCCTACTGACAGGTCAAATAACTCATTGCAAAACCAACTACATCTCTTTACATCCCTGAACACCAATACTAATTATGTATATCTCAATACATATTGGTGAAAATAGGATTTACTTCCCAAAATAAGTCATGAAAATTCAACATGATCTCCTCGTGCATGTTTGCAGTTACCCATACGAAACCATGTACTCATAGGATTTCCTTCTTCGTCGATGATCCAACCAAGAAGAGGGTCCTCACCTTCCATACTTTCCTGTATAACTATGCATTTGGAATCCGATTTATACCTCATCCTCACTCTATCTAGAAATGTAGGGGTCACATCAAAGGAATAAAGTATAGTATACCCCTTAATGTTGTTCACCTCCATGTGTATCTTAGAGAACAAATCCATAAACCGCCACTCTCTACTGGTCTACTGAACTGTAGGTACCTAAGTCCTCAGGCTCAGTGCATTAGCCATTGTATTTCCTCTACTAGGAATGTAGGCTAGATCGAAGTAAAATTAATGAAAGTATTTTACCCACCATAACTGAATCAGGTTCAAATCCTAATGTGTAAATATATATGTGAGGCTATTGTGGTCAATGTTCACCAAAAAACACTCTCCTGATAGGTAATATCTCCAAAAGTGCAATGCGTGAACTACTACAACTAATTCGATATTGTGCATCAGTTAATTCCTCTCATGTGAATTCAACAACGGAGACCCATATTCCACAAATCTATCTCCTTGTGTAATTATAACTCCATGACTGATACCTAATGCATCTTAGTATACAGTGAACCTCTTTCCTCACTATGGAAAAATCAGTATCAGTGCTGAAGTCAATCTCCCTTTCAGCTCTTGAAAGGAAGACTCATAAGAATCTAACCATACATACTTCACACCCTTCTTAGTCAAACCTATCAAAAATGCTACTAATCTTAAGAAGTTCTATAAGAAACCCCTTTAATAAAAATGCATACCTAATAACTCTGCCCCTCAAAGATTCTTTTGGGTTTCTCCCAGGTAATTACCACTCTCACATTCTCTGTGAACACTAATACTCTTTTCTATGAGATGACGTTACCATAGAATTAAATTTGAGCCATCTAGAAGTGTCACTTTGTGAGATTATCATACAACTGATGCTCTCTCAGTGTATTCAAAATGATCTCAAGATGATATGTATGGGCATGTCGATTGTGAGAATAAAAAAATATATCATCCATGAAAACCATAAAAAATGGATCGAGCTATGGATGGAACACTCAGTTCATTAGTTCTACGAAGATTGTTGGAGTGCTCATGAGACTGAATGGGATAAGGGAATACTCATATAGACCATAAATACTCTAGAAGGTTGTGTGAGGTCTGTGTGATGGTCTAATATGCACTAGGTGGTAATCAGATCTCAAATAAATATTTGAGAAGACCTGAGCTCCTTGCACCTAGTCAAAGATATCATCTTATGTGGTAGAGAATACCTATTTTTAACTATATGTTTGTACAATTTTTAGTGATCTAAACATAGTCTAAGGGTACAATCTACCTTTTTCACAAAAATAAATAGTGATCCCTATGGAGAAGAACTGGTTTGGATGAAACCCTTTGCCTCTAAATCCCCTGACTACCTCTTGAGATCTTGAAACTCTATTGTAGCCATCCTATAAAAGGAATGAGCACTAGTGAAACTCCATGAACTAGATCGATAGAGAATTCTACCTCTCTCACCAGAGGTAATCCTGAGAATTAATCATAGAAGATGTCCCTAAAATGATGAACCATTTGAGGGAAATTAGTTTGGCATGTCCCCTGATCATCCAGATACAAACTCAAAATATGGGAGGTTATTCCTCATTGCATGTGATGCTCAGGTCCATCTTGGGACACCTGGACATCTCATTCACCCTTGTAAATGAAATTTCCCCCACTAGTGAGTTAAATCTCACCCTACATCGATATAAATCAATGAAGGAGTGAAAAGGAACCAGCCCATTCATCATGAGAATAATTTCAAAACAAGTCATATCGAGGAAATAGTGGTCCCATAAAAAGTGACACCTAACAACATCAAGGGGGAACTCCCTAGACAAATGAAAACCTTTCGTCCGTATCCCTAACTGAGTGTCTAGCATCATAATCTCATCATATGTTTAAACCGAGATCCCATGTATTTCCAAAATATACATATATATAAAACTATGTGAAGCCCCTATATCAAAGAGTGTAGATGATAAAAAAGAGGCTAATAGAATAGTACCTATGACAGTAGAATATCTTGGATAAATCACCTATTGGGTCTATAGAAGTACATATTTCTGGCCTATATCATGGTATTGTGACACTCCCTGGATACCTTGAGGTGATCCACCCTACTGTCATTGTGAGCATAGGGTCTAGCTAACATGGACATGACCACCACAATAGCTATATTGACCTATTTTACCCTAGATCCCCACCTACTGAGAGGCATATAACCTTTTCCCCGAACATGGAGTTAGTGTAGGCCCTCTCACATTGGATACTGGTGGAAATGTTTTTAATAAGTGTGATAGATTACCCATATTGCTATAAGATTGAAACTCGAACGTGTCCCTCGTATACTATGGCCTCATATGTCCCAACCTAGAACAACAGTATCACCTCACCTAGATACCTAATGGAATGTTCTGACTACTAGTATCACCACGTGAAAGCTCCGAACGATGAATCCTACTACCATTCAATTCATTTCCATAACTCGGTGTCGAGCCACCCTGGATCACACCTCTAGATTCCCTCATGTTGGACTATATGATTAGTGCCTGATTTATGATTCTAGAAATAGTAGTCACCCTGAAGACATTCACCTATGATTGGATTTCTTATCTGATACCATCCTCAAATCTTCTAACTTTCAATAACACTCCACCCATTAGAATAGGTGTGATGGTCTGGGGCTTAGTAAAATGGGCTGAATAGTCTATGACTGATAGAACGCCCTACTCCAGATGTAGGAACTACCAAGATCTATCAGCCCAAAGTGTCTTTGTATAGAAATATTAATTGGAGGCCATGTGAAACACCCTCCAGGACCCCTACCAGTGATGATCAGCCTGTGTGATAACATCCCACCATGTCTAGGAAGAATCACTCATTATGTATGTAGTGAGCTTCACCCTCTACTCAAGATGTATCTCTAAGTGCTCAAAGATAGACATCATGACCTCTACCCATTACTCTATAGCCCGTGGTCTACCATACCCCAAAAATGGGGCCAGATACTACTATTGAAACTCACACGCCAACTCTTCCATAGTCAGGGTAGGTCGCAGTGCTCCCTGAATAGTCTGCATGATTCACATAAAGCATTCATGAAACTATTCTTCAGTTCCTACATCTGGTATAACAACATGTTCCATAATAGGTATGACTACAGGACCTGCCGGTAGCCCATGGCCTACCACATTTAGAGTGTGATCAACACCACCCTCCTGGTGTACCACTTGTGGACATCATGGTGGCATGGATCTGCAATGCCAAACACATCCCTCAGTTCTATATCATTATCAATGTTCATTACTGAAAAGAAAATATATTTAACCTGGATTGTTAAAGGATTCTTCTATAAATAGTCACTCCTCTTCCTGCACCATGGCTCAATTTTGGGCATAAAAAAATGAGAGACACTCCAAAAATCTCACTACTATGGTCGGCTATGTTTATGTTCTCTATCATAATACATTTTAGTTTCACTTGATTTTTCATTGATTTCATTTAAAACTGAATTCACTTTAACATTAACTAAATTGATACTCATATCCAGTTTACCACATTCCCTTTAGAAAGGCATTTTTTTGGCATGCTGAATTCTGATATGTGGGGGCCTATACTCCACAATAATTAACAATTGGCATCCAACTGTGGAACATCATAACACAATTCACTTTAATGTTGAAGCATGGTCACCAAATTCTGATCTAAGAGGGCCTATACACATCAGGGAATAAATCTTGGCATCCATCTGTTTCACACAATAATATATCTTGATATACCTAACACAATAGCAATCATAAATTTCATATCACATATCACAACAATATGCAACTAGTAATACACCCTAAATAGTATGACATAATACTTGTCATGTGAAATTAAGAAAGTTTACTATATGATGTGTGATATGGAATACCCTCATATCATCAGGTTTCAACACAACAGAACCCAAAATCGTATCAACTATAATATCATAAATCAAGTTCATCACCCAATGGTGGAATCAATTCAACTATAACATTAAAATTCTTGAAAATAGAAATTCAATTCGAAGAAATTTAGATTTCTCCCGTACACAGGTTATCTATGCCCAGACATAGATCATTATCAAATTCATACTACTTATTATACCTTTCTAATATTTCTAAATAGTATGTCAACTATAAAAGAAATTCTATAATACAACATTGTAACATACTGGTTTCAGATACCACTCAAAGGTTCTCTATACCCGGTTGGCCACATAGCCTCAAACACATATCACCAAACACTATAGGCTACCGACTAGAATCAAGGGAATAGGTTCTTAGTGGAGAGAATATTCTATCATTAAGAGATTATAACATAGAGGAAATATAATAAAAATACAATAGCAGGAGTTGTAAACCATGACACTAAAATAAAAATGGATGATTGATAAATGACTACAAAAAAATATGATTCACATACAGAATGATGCTACATGTCAAATGTCTCTAATAATGCATCCAAATAATAAATACAGGGTAGATGTACAATCCATATAACCAAAGTACAAAAGGAAAAAAGGTATCCCAATAGCATCACAAGACTTACCCTGCTCCCATGCTCTATTTCTCTTAAGCATAAAATAAAGTACCTATAGTATGGGGTTTCCCTTTTCTTTACCTACAATCATATGATCTATTTGGGTCCAAAAAGGTGACCCAAAACGGGTTTGAGATATAATCCCAATAGGAAACCACCCAAGATCTGTGACCAATAGTAAATGAATATATATTTCAGGAGTTGTGCAATAATAATTATAATAAAAAAGAAAATACTCATAAGTAAGAATCCTACATGCACTAGTTTTAATTTATGTTAAATTCATATTCATTTAATGATTAAATTATATTGAATTTAGAAGTATCGATATCATGACCAAACATGGAATCCCCCTTGTAAATTGAAGCACACAAGATGCCTTAGAAGGCCATCTAAATGATACAAGTCAAGACAGACTCCAAGATTGTGATTTGGCTTGGATGAACTAACATAGGTCATTTCATTAATAATAAAATCTCATCCTGAGGCCATCTTTGACATTATTAACTTGGTATAAAGTATCAATCTAGGTTAAATATCAACCAACACCCTACAATCTGATCCCTGGAGAACCTCTTAGAAACCCCATATTGCTCTAGGTGAGGTATAAATTCCAAGCCAATCATGTCTATCCTCGATGTTTGACACAACTCTTGAGTATCACCCTTGGCATAACAGTCAAATTCCCTTTTAATATATCCATGAAATTGTCATTATAATCCATGTATCACAAGATATATAAGTCTATCCTCAATGAGTTCTTCTATGTCATCCCTCACATGGATCCATGTATAACCCATGGCTTAATCAAGGTCCAATGAAAAGAGTCAGTCAGTGGAATTCTAATGTGAATCCATGTATCACCCAAGGCGTATAAGTAAATGTGCACAAAATTCAATCCACTGAATTATAATCTAAATCCATCTATCACCCTTTCCTATCAATCATTTAACTAATTCCATTTCATTAAAAAAATCATTTGACATGATATGGTCAAAACTAAAATCATCCTTTAACAAACTACCCTCAAGGGGTGACACAAGTATTTTACAACCTGAGGAGAATTATCCATCATTTACTCACATGGGATTAACATGATTATGATATTACCATGCTTAATAAATTCATTACATATCATGGTATAAATAAACTCACATGGGAATTTTTATATACAAGGAATAAAATGCATAAAGAATCCATTATAAGGCATAAACTCTCTTTCGTTCCCATGGTCTTAGCAATTCAAGGGCCATTAAAATAATCACATTCCCATTTTTAATATAAAAAGCCTAACAATCATATCAAGCTATAACATATCTTAGTTACCATATAACTCACCTAGTAAAATGATAAATTAAATAAATTCAATCCAATTTCATCAACTCATACCATATCCTCCAGTTTACCCACATGGTCAAGGAAAACCTGCTTTAAAGGACAAAGGCACAAATGATTTAAGGTGAAAGTCATCCATCCCTCACCCTTAATTAATTTAATTTTAAATCAAAATCATAAATCAATTAATCAATTTGATTTATATAATAATTTTAAAATGACATCCCATGACATGGGGTCAAGTGAATGCCTCATAGGCATCCAAGGCTAAAAGCCATCAAAGGTTCATTTTAGTAAAAACACCCAAAGGGGTGGCTTAGTCAAGGTATATAACCTATAAGAAGAATGATTAATCCTTTTTAATTGAATTTGTAATACAGATCAATTCTTGGATTTATATTCAATTTAGGAAATGCCATGAAATTGTAAACACAACACCCCCACACATATAAATAGATCAACATTAAGAGAATGGAATGAGACCATCTATATTAGGTTCATTATAGATATGTCATCCAATATCGAGCATTGATTCAACCCAAATTAGATGAAATATGAAGAATGGATGATTAAAAAAATTACGGAATATGAGCTTAAATCAAAATAGCATAACTGATTCCCATATGAATGGAGGACAAATAAAAATGAATTAATTCCTTACATTTATGGATCCAAAGAGATAAACCGTGCTTGAAACAAGGTTCAGATGGAGAGTAGATCTTAAATCCAAGAGTATTTGGAGGTGAGAGCTCTCAAATGGGACCCCATACTATGTGTTTAAATGAAACAATATTTTAGGATTAAATTTCAATTTAAATTTAATTAAAAATTATTAAAATTCCAACATAGTCTAGGTCGCATGGTTTAGGCACACATTTTGGAAAACTGTGCACCTATCATGAAAAGTTTATTTTCGCTAAGAGGAATAACACACAAACCATGCACAATTTATGTTAACATCCACTATCCAAATCTATTGAAAATATAGACTTCTATGAATGGATATGTGGTGAAATCTTTATAGTATTCACTGACCATGAAACCTCATATTTTCATCCAAAAAATGGGTTCTGGGGTCCAGACCAGTCCTAAACACCCTCGAGACCTCTATGAACACAATGGGAATATTCAATAGGTAATATTTATAAAATCAAACTGATAGTTGACAGAAAAAATGAATTCGTGCCTCGATGAAGAACTGGGTTCTTAAAAATTAGGACAACCACATATACAGGTAGTATAAAATACACAAGGATCTACTTTTGATACGGAGAAAAAACACCTACCAAGTCTCCATAAAGGTTGAACTACTCTATCTGAAACCTTAGACTCTACACAATAGGTTCCACTCGTTCTTGAAACACTAGGTCTTAACCCCATATACCCTATATCATATGATTAACCTTAAAGAATACATAATTTGTACACAATAACCAATGTTCATGTATATGGAGTGTGAAATAAATCTCAGTAGGACACCCCCAATCATGAATCAATAATACAATGTGATAAAAGTGTATTTAGACGTGATGTGACCCAAACAAGTCAAAAAATGACAATTTCTAGAATGAAACAAATAAATACATAAATAAAGGTGAATGAAAAAGAAACAAAGTATCCAACCAAAAGATATAAGTTGAGAACCATAGTAAATCTATCCCTACTCTATAACTTTCTAGAGGACTTATAACATATGAATCACCCAACCATAAAACATTAGGATCATCTTACAAATCTACAAAAAATATCTAAGACATCAAAACTTAGTTGTAATGAATACAATAGCCTAGAACATCAAAATGAGAATGGAATATAATAATAGACACCCGTAATCGGATCTAGGAATCTAAATTCATGATCTAAATAGGTCACATGAACTCTATTAATATATATATGAATTTCCAAAGCATATTAGTCTTATAGAACAAACTAAATCTATATAATATTTCAAAGGGATGTCATCACCTAAAACCTAGTTCAATAAAAAAATTGATCCCACAAACTCATTTCCCCTATCAACGTAAAAATGCACTAGGATAGGGGCCCTACACTCCTCCATATCATCTTTTAGATCACTATGTCCATTTAAAAGTAAAAATCCAATTGTGGAGAGAACTAGAAAAATATCAAGAAAAATTATCAATCCAATATATTATTAAAGGTATACTCACATATATAATATTGAGCCTAAACATTATCAAACATCTACACCAAAGGACACAAAATAAAGGTTCAATCAAATATCTAACCAATTGTTTGAGTTGTTGAATCATTATCATCGACCATCTCATGGTAAAAAAAATATCAAGGATCCCATGACCCCTAAAAAAACTAGAACATACAATTTAGGATATCACTAAAATTCTTCCAGTTATAAAGTGACACCGGATGTCTCTAGATATGATGAAACAACAACCCTAACATATATTCAATGACTAGTGTGGCTCCCATGGTTCCCTAGAACACATCTATCTCAAACCCCAAGACACAACCAATATAGGTATCTCGTATTACTAACTTTGAACCCAAATAATTCATGATCATAAATTATCTGACTTGGGAATCCATAAATATAGAATGTGATATCCTATGAGGGGCTCTTATATCCTATACAAACCATGGGATAATATTGATATGAGAAAATACTTCGAGCATCCTCGATCAACCATCCACTGATCCTCGATCAATTGCATGCCCGCAAGTTCTTCCAAAAGAACCACCACACCCAAATGGTATTTCAAATAGCCAACTACAAAATCCAATGATCACTAACTATAAACCTACCCACAAGGGAATCCCCGATATTCCCTCACACTCTTTTCATCATCTCTTCAACAAAACCCAAATACGACCACCCCACAATGTCAACCTAGTTTAGAGTCTCAAACAGATATGATCCTTAAACATAAGATCAAAACCACATATTCTTTAACAATGAGTGACTGGACTCAACATAAAAGTATAACCCATTATATCTATATAGATAATACTCAATAAAACCTTTTAGGAATCATATGAAAGAACCTTGAATCAAAACCGACTTGGATTATATTGTCCAAGTCATATAAAAAGATTGAAAATGTCACTCTGGGATATTCATGTCAATTCCAACCCATAGGAAAATTTAAAATCGACATGTCAAGGAAATAATCCTATGGAAACTCACCCAATCCCATAAAAAATAAAAATTTCCTCTCAATTATTAAAGGATAAAAAATCACAATCTATGTAGATTAAACTCAGAATGGAATACTCATAGGTCTAATTCTGACTTCATGATGTCAAAATAAGAAAAATTCTTAAATAGTGGATGTGCATGTAATGAACCTCATGTACATGATGTGTACCCCCAGACCTTAAACCAAGATTTTTACCTCTGGACAACTCAGTGTGTACTTCCCTAGGTACATGACTTGTACTACCACCACATGTCATGACACCTAAAAATGGTTCCCAGCCATGTGTCTAGTAATTTACCCCACATGGGATCTAGCCAACTACCATACAAGGTCATTGGATATGTACATCACATGGGGTCTATCCATGTACTATAAATAACCATGTTCCCTGATATATGGTGTCCTTTAGAGTACCCAACCATATCCTAAATTATATCAACATCCAATAACCCAAATAAACATTCTATATAGCCATTATTTTCAAACTTATTGCCCAAAAAAGAACACATGACATATGTTATCTGAACTGCATATCATGTATATTGGTTTTCCCAAATGAAAACTATAATGAACCACTATTTTCATAAATAAAAATTACATCTAAATTTATGAATATTCATTACAAAACATAAAAACACAACACAAAATTTATATGGTTTTAGTGTAATAGGAATCTTGGAAACAAAAAAAAACTAGATCATAAAACATCTACATCATCTCCCTCATATTAATTTATAACTAAATACATTTTTAAATATCATACATAAGAACATACTTCATATCGTTGGGAAAAATATAATAAAAGTGTTAAATAATATTTTTTTAAGGGTAAATAAGAGAGATATCAATCATAAAATAAGCATAAGGGAATAAGAAACTAAACATAAAATTTGAAAAGTATACCCTTCGTATCCAAGACCATAATCTCGAGTCATGGAATGAATCATATAAGTTCATAAGACATTAATCATAAGAGAAGATGATCCATGAGAGAATAACAATGTCATAAAACATGGAATGTGGTATACACATAAGTGTAAGGTCTTGATTTTTTTCAAAGGTGGGGATTATTAATTTTCAGTTTAAATATTTTTAAAAGTAACTTATAATTATACCTTAAGGTGTTAAGGTGATATTTGGGGATTATGAAGCTCGTTCAAAGCCTATATCCATATAAATTGATGAAAAAAATGGGTTGCACGGTTAGTAGAAATCATGATGCCCAACCTGTATAGTTTCCCAAAACCATTTAGTTGTATACAGTGGGGGAATGGGGGCCAAAATGTTTGTATGTAACCGTGTGACCCATAGAATACAACCATTCAATGCTACAGATGTTTTTGGAAAGTATTTTTTCATGGTTTTTATAGATTTATACAATCTATGTGCCTAACTATGTAAATTTCTCCTTTGAAGAAAATAGTGGCACATAGTTATAGGAAAGTTTGGATAATAGTACGACCAAAACGTGCACCCTAATTTTGGAGGTGAAATACCTAAAGTACCCATCTTTTTTATGATTTAATAATTTTTCTCCATTTTCCCTTTGTCCTCCAATAGATCATCACTCCTATTCCATGTGTGGAGATCCTCCTCCATTATTCATAAAGTTTGTGATAACTCCTTCAAATGGACTCCAAATGTATCACTGTCACAAAAAATTAAAATCCATTATAAATATATTCGATTGATTCCCTTCTACTTCATGTTTCTTACACCCTATTTTATACTATTTTTATTCAACCATTTTCAACCTATTTTCAGTGGGGTTGATTAATTATTTATTTACATCTATTTTTTGTTGATTAATGTTTAAAAAATAGATTATTGGAGTGATAATACATTATGATAGGTGGTCTAGGTCTTTCATGTTCATTTAATGTCTATTTTAATGATGCATTGTTGTGACACCTTCAAAATGCTTCTGATTATGCATTAAATTTGTTAAAAAAAATTAAACTGAATGAGTTCAATATGTCATATGTGACTATTCCATATGGTGAAAACCAACATGTGATTGTTTTCCTTATCGTTGACCACCCCTTTGGTTGTTCCCTTCCTAAATGGACAATTTTACCAATCCTTTAATTATTATCCACTTGGTGTGTATGAGTTGGGCCTTGGATTAATGGATTAAATTTATAAAATCAATTAACAAAAATTGTGGGGAATGATTTAGGCCTCTTGACATTTCTTTATGCTTCACGCTTATTAAATTATGCCTCATGCTTGGCCTTATGTTATTGTTTAGGGTTATTTCTCTATGTTAATTCTTGTAGTACCATTTTTATGACTTATACATATTCTATGCCCTTTGATTCATGTCTCATTTCCTCATGCTCTGGTTTATTCAATGTGTCATGTTCTTTGTGCCACTTTCATGCCTTGTGCTTTTTACCATAGTGGTTTGATTTACATTGTGTATCTTGGATAAAAAATTTAGCATTTAATATTAGAATTCTTATTGATGACCTTCAATATAAATTCCCTGTTATGACATGTTTTATGCTATAACTCACCTACTATAGGTTGGGAGAGAGATTGATTCCCATCTTAAGGATGATGTGGATGGACTCACCATGTTGGCATGGATATAATTGATGTGCTGGGAGCGATACATTGGATTTCCATGTACGAGATCTGTGGGATGATACTATGTTCTTATGGGTGACACCAGATCCCTTGGGAAGAAACCGAGGTTGGTCCCATTGGAAAGATGGATATTCCATTCAATGGGTGATACCAAATCCATTTTGTGATATACATGGTACACACTCAAATTCACCATGCTACACATGATATAAGGGATAACTTATGTGTTTCCTTGGACCAAATGAATGGAATTGTTTATATCATAAAAACCTATAGCAAACCTTTGGATCCTTATTTTATTTTCCTTGGATGGGATCAAGATTCTTTCCCTTGGATTTGAAGTCATGTTTACTCATGTTATATATGATAAGACTTATTTGAATTATAAGCATGCTAGTGTGTTATCATTGAGATATTCCCCCAAACCAATGCACAAGCTTGAGGTATGCCTACATTAGTTTCATTGTTTAAAATGGAACATTTATACATATTATCACATGTATAGGTACATCATTTCAAGCATCTGGCTTAGGCCGAATAAGGTGGTATCATTACTGTGTCAACTTTGGAACCAAGATCGAAGTATTCAAATGTTTATTTATTTATTGATCTTAATTTATTTTTCTGGAACAAAACTCATTTATTCATTGAATGAAATGGATTGTCCTAGACAGTGTGGGTGATGGCCTACTGAGATAGTATCTCACACACTTTTTGGGTTGACCTAGGAAGCCAATAAAATTTTATAACCTCATGTATTGATAAAGAGAAGAATGTGACTTTTGATGCTAGATTTATTTATATATTTAGGATGGAGATTATGGGAGGATGACCAAGCATATGCTTGAGATTCTTATTGCAATAGTTTTTGGTCTTTTTTAGTTTTTTTGTATAGCATGAATCATATTCCTACATCCCCTATTCCCCATATACTCTCATTTTTCACTGAATTATTACATACTTTTATCATCATTTTATATCTATCCTCAATTTAGATTCTTCTAGTTATTCTATAATATAACAGGTTTTATTCCAGTATTCCCACTAATATTTTCTTTTCGTTATGATTTAACTATTAATTATATTTTTTTACCATTGTGAATACACTGGTCTATGAGGGTATAATCTCCCCACATACATACCATAGGCCCTCGCTGCTAGTCGACAGCCTTTGGAATTTAGGGAGGCACACTTGATGTCCTGTGGCCCACTCTCTTTGGGCACTGGTAAGTGGAACCTAGGGCGGGATTCTACAAAGTAGAATCAATTATTTTTTCCATTTTGTCTTAATATTTATGTATTATACATGAGTCTAAGAGTTAATGGAATTTGGAAATGAACCTAGTATTGGACGTTGCTTAACCAAGTACAGGGAACCCAAATTTACTAGGATGGGTAAATGTTATTATTTATTGCGCTCGTTAATGTTTCATGGAATTTCATCAGTTTTTGATAAAATATCCTTGTACTTTTTTCAATAATGATTAAATTGTCAACCTTATTGGTATTTTTGGATATATCTAGCCATTTCTAGAGTATATGATACCGTATCAAAGCATGCATCATGTTCAGAACCATATAAATTGAACTAATATGAATTATGCCATTCCATATTTAATTTTTATAATAAATGTCTTATTTCAAAGTTGTTATTATTTTTCCTTGGTTTCTTAGGTCATGCAGTGCTTAGGTTTTCAAATATAGAAATATACAAATTATTCTTATAGTGATAGAATGTATTATTCTTAGGATTAAGTAGAATCCACATTTCAACTAATAAGGTGTATGTTCCCCTATAAATTGGAAGAGTGATCCATTAAATTTAACCATTTAATGGGGTTGAGAATATATAAATGAATTAAAATTAATTCTTCCTTCAAAATGAAATGGTCACTTTATATGAGAAAGTTAAGATTGTGACCCTTACCAAACCATTGAAATGGGTAGTATGTCATGTGTTAGTGATCCTTATATGACCTTTATTTAATACATAGTCCTTGCTCAAAGAGCATCTTGAAAGGTGTGTCTCATTTTTAGAAAGCTGTTCAATCTGTCCTTTCTTTATTACTTACCATATCTGTTATAAATCTTGTCTGAGGAGTGATCTTGGAAATTGTATAGCTATGCCACTACGATGACATTTTGTTAGATGCCAATATAGTGGTTATGAGAGTAATTCAGAGGCGATGGGATCTCTGACACCAATGATACCTCCTTCAATTCTGCTAGAGGAACATTCTACTGATATTCCATAGAACACACATGACTAGTTATATGATATATTTTTATGGTTCCTAAATTCTCTTCAGTTTACTCCTTGGGAAACTCCTACTATGGAAGAGCCGAATCGAGAATTTCATCAGCTGTATCCTCATGTCTTCTTTGGGGATGGTAGAACTCAGGTTGTTGGATCATGGTTAAAATCCATGGTATCTGTCTTAGACCATCTTGATACACATCTTGAGAGGAGGTTAAATCTCTCCACATAAATGTTACATGATTCCTCCAAAATCTGGTGGGATATCATCTCTTAGGCTGAGAACCATTGGAGTATGGTCTGGGAAGACTTCCAGATGAACTTCATTGATCACTTCTTCCACTAGACTCTAAGGTTGGACCATTTTATGTAGTTCATGCATCTCTATTAGGGCACTATGACTATGTTATAACATTCTTATTTCTTTAGGAGTTGGCGACTATGAGGCACTTTGAGGATAGGCTTAGACATGTTATCCATTCCGCAGTGAACATATTTTGATTGACTATAATTATAGAAATAGTAAGAAAGGTCCTAATTAATGATCATAATCTCATAGATGATGGAATTTTTTTTCCCGGGAGGTTCATTTCTGAGGCCAGGTGATGGTTCATATAGAAGAAAATAGTATCATTTCAAGCGTACACATAGGGGTAGTTCTAGACATGTGACATGGACATACAACTCTATAGTGGGTCACCAGTGTGGTTTTCTTGGAAAAAAGAAGCCTTGGTAAAAGAGGAACCTGATTGAGTTCATATATTGCAGTGATATGGGTAACCTTCAATGAATCTTTCAGTATTTTCTTCCAGAAACAAGTGGGATGGGATCCATATTAACATCAATATCATGTATAGGATCTTTGACTCAACAACAGGCTGGGAGTTGGTCTTGCACCAACTGATTAGGACAAGGTGGTGATGGCTTTGGTTTAGGTAGTCAATCCATATTGATTCAGTTTCAACTAAGTGGATATGCTAAGGATAGTCAGACATCTTCTTAGGGTAATAGTTCAGGCCATGTTTATAATGTTTAGCTAGCCCATGAGGAATAAAGTCCAAAAACATCTATTGTTAGAAGTACTACTCCTATAGCCTAAACATTAATTTTTTTACTTTTCTATATAGGTGCATCACACTATTTTATATCTATAGTAGATATAGAAATTTTAAGCCTTGAAATTGAGTACTTCTTTGGTGTCATGTCTCACAAGATTCCATTAATTTTCAGAACAAAGGGAATATTCTAGTGTCAAGAGTTCTCCCTTAAAATAGGTGGGTTCCACTTCCTATGGAGTTTCTTCATCCTCAACGTGACTAAATTTGAAATAATTATCTATATCGATTGAATAATACCTTATCGAGACCAAGTGGATTGATATCATAGCTAGGTTTTATTCAAATCAAAACCCGTACATTTATAAGGGTGAATGAGATAGCTAAGTAAGTGGAGTTGGACATAAGTGTACTAGGTGAGGTGAAGTGAAATCTTAGTTGGTGAGTCTCATTATTATTAATCTAGGAATAGAGTTAGTATAAATCCCTCTTATAGTTGATCATTTCTTAGGAATTCTTACCTAACAATTTCTCTAGCTTACCTATTTAGAGAGAGAGGTTGAGTTGACCATAGAGCTAGTGTCAAGTGCGACACTAGTGTCCATTCCACTATATATAATGGATCCTATTGAGATCAAGGAACTCAAAAATAAAATTTAATATCTCCAGGCTAAGGGTTTTATTAGACCCAGTACATCACCATGTGGTTCACCTATCCTTTTTGTCAAAAAGGAAGATGATACCCACAGGTTGTGCCTGGATTATAGATGGTTGAAACAACTTAAATTAAAGAACATTTTTCCATTTCCTCATACCAGTTACCTCTTCAACCATCTCTAATGAGAAACGATTTTCTACAAGATCTATTTGAGGATGGGCTACCATAAAATTCTTAAAAGGTCATCATATATATCATGTGTATTATTCTAGAGTATTTAGGAACTGTAGGAGTATCTATTCATGTAATTCAACCTAAAAACACACATGCAGTCTTCATGGAATTAATGAATCAGGTTTCCCAATCATATCTTGATTCCATTGTGGTAATCATCATAGCCGATATCATAGTGTACTCGTAAACTTGACATGACCATTACAATCATCCTGAGATCATGATGAGTACACTAGGAGAGAACAAGATATATGGAAAGATTATTAAATTATACTTTTGGATCTATATGGTTCAATTATTTGGTCATGTCATATATAAATATGGTGTATTAGTTGACCAAGAGATGGTGAGTGATATGGTTACATAGGAGTAGCACAAAAATGTGTTCCACATACATTGCATCTTAGGTTTGGATGAATATTACTGGAAATTCATCTAGGAATTCTTATAATTAGCATCAATTATTATGAACTTGGATAATATGGGTGTAGTTCGTATGGTATGAAGACTTTGAGCCATATTTTTAAGAGTGAAAGGGATGATTAACTTTAGTATTAATCCCGATTCTTCATTAGTAGAGAAGAATCCAAATAGTTAATTATGAATCTTTATGGATTAGTGTAGGGGTGGTTCTGATGTAGGGTGATCTGGTGGCATTGTATGGATCCCACCAACTAAGTCCTCATGCGTGAAACTATCCTACACAAGACATTATGTTATCTTTCATGGTCCAAGATATACATTGTTGGTGGAACTACTTGTTGGGAGAGGGGTTCATTTTTTTCATAAATCATTAAAGTCTCAAATATATATCCACTCAGAGATATTTCAATCTCAGGTAGCATAGGTGGGTGGAATACCTGAAATAATTTGAATTTGAGATTTCATATAAATCCATAAAGGGGAATTCCATAACTGATTCCTTGATCTAGAAGACATAGACACAAACAATCAAAGAGGCCAGTAGTGAGTTCCAGTTGATGGCCTTGTTCTCTGAGATGCATCTTGAGGATTAGGAACATCAGGGGAAACCCGTCATATCAGCTCTAACAGTGACATACTACCTTATAGAATGTGTTTGGATGAGGAAAATATCTTATTTTGAAGGCCTCATTTTGAGGGAGTGATTCATAGGTGAGAACCCACATCTGGATTCAGTTTTTGATGGAATTCAGAACCTACTCATCTATGATTGTGTTTGGGTGCCTTCAAGTACATGGGAATATATGATGATGAAATAAAATGGATCTTTTTGGGTATTTTATCATGGTCCTACCATGATGTACCAAGACATATGCAGTTAGTATTAGTGGACAAGTATGAAGAGGAAGATAGAAGTTTTCATCACTTAGTGCTCCACCTATCAATCGGTGATGGTAGAGAACTAGTGGCTTACTGGACTTCTAAAACCTCTCTTCATTCTTGAGTTGAAATGGAATAATGTTACCATGGACTTCTCGATAAGATTTATGATATCCCCTTGAGCTAGAAATGTAGTATAGGTGATCATAGAATGGTTGACAAGTGTTGCACATTTAATACCTATCAAGGAAACCTTCTATCGTGAGGATCTAAGAAGGATTTACTTCTAGGAGATATTGTGACTTCATGGTATCCCCCATTCTATAATTTCAGATCGATACACCAAGTTCATATCAATGTTTTGGAAAGGGTTACATAATAAATGGGCTTCACAGGTGCTCTTGAATATAACATATCACCCTTAGGTCGGGGGGTAGTCCAAGAAGACGATACATTCATTAGAGGATATTCTTTGAGCCTGCATAATTAATTTGGGAGGTTCATGGGAAAAAATATTTATATGGTTGAGTTTTCCTAAAACAATAGCTTATAGAAAAATAAATCATATTTATCCGTACGAGATCTTCTATGGTAGATCATTTCATTTACATATATTCAGGATTGAGGTTGGTGAGGTAGCTCTACTTGTTCCTCCTCTTGTTCACGAGATTTAAATTAGGTCCAGTTAATTTAGAAGAATATGGATATAGCTCATTCTAGGCAGATTTCTTATACTGATCATCATCATAGACCTCATGATTTATAAGAGAGACATCATGTCTTTCTATAGGTATCTATTAGATTGGTTCACAGACCCATCAGAAGACATGGAAATTTTAAACCATGTTATGTCATGCCTTTTGAGATAGTTGAGCGAGTCATACTGTTATCCTATCAGTTATTGTTACCTCATAGGTACCATTCCCTTCATGATTTCATCCATGTATCACCGCTATGAAAATACCATGATGAACCATATCACTGGTTTAACCCCAAGGATATTGAGTTGGAGTTCGACGTGTCCTTTAAGGAGCATTTGATATTTATTATTGATCATAGAATGAATGTTATTCATGGAAGTCTAGTATCTTTGTTCTGGGTGATATGGAATCCCGGACATGTATAAGTTGAAACCTAGTTGTGGGATGTCGATGTACATGTGTACTGGTAAGACCTTTTCTCAGAGGACGTCTTACCACCCTCAAAAGGGAAACTCGTGGATGAGTTGTTTTTAAGTGGGGAGGTTATAATGTCCCTATTTTTCTAAAAGGGACAAAATGTTATTGTTTGGTTTAATAAAACATCCCTTATAATGATGCCTACGGGTGTCAAAGAGGTATCAGGGGAATCTATGGATCGTTCAGATCCAGGAGCCCCAGAAACTAAAGAAAATACTAGGCCACAAAGTTAGTATAAACTATGTGGCCTATCCCACATGGTTTCCCTAAACTGTGTGGTTAAAGACAATGGGGATTGGGGGAGGCACGATTTTTATATGAGACCCGAGATGAACAACCATGCAGTGATGTAATGGTATTTAGATAGTGGGAATTTCAGAATTTTCACATGGTTAGACAAACCCTGTTCCTAACCATGTGATGTTAACCTTTGAATAAGAACATAGAGCACTGTGGGTGCACAATTTGGCCTACCGTTCAACTAAACTGGGCACCATTATTTTTTGGATGAAATTAATAAAATACCGCTAATTAATAATTTAATACATTTTCTTCTTACCCCTTGTTCCTCTAGTGGAATCTCAATCCTATTATATGTGTTAAGATCATCCTCCCCTCTATATAGGTTTTGTGATAACTCTATCAAACATATTCCAAATCTCTCACTGTCAGAAGAAATAGAAATCCATCTATAAAAATTTGATATATTACTATATATTTCAAGTTTTTTCCAACATCTATTGCACTATTTTGGTGTGAAAAATTTCTCCCTATTTTTATGGGAGTGAATATTTATTCATTCCCTCCCATTTTTTCACAATTCAAGATTCAAAAATAGGTATGTAGGGTGATACTACATCATGGTAAGTGGTATAGGTATTTAGTAATTGATTTTACTATATTTAGATGAAATGTCATTGTGCCACCCACCAAACCCTTCCAGTGATGCATTAAATTAGCTATGTAAATTAAATTTAATGTGATCTCTATTCCATATGTCACTATAACATTCAGTGAAAACAAACCGGAGGTTGTTCTTTAGGTTGTTTCCCACCCCTTTGTGTGTCCTATCCCTAAATACCCTATTTTCCCATGCCTGGAATTTGAAACCACCTGGTGAATTTGAGTTTAAATTTGGTTTAGTAAATTAAATTTATAAAATGAATTATGATAAATTGTGATCGATGAGTTAGGTGCCTTGAAAATTCATGATGTTTGATGCTTATTGAAATATGACTTATAATTTGGATTTTTGTCATTTTGGGGGTTATTTATCTCTATGAATTATTTTATCCCCTTTATTTATGATTTATATATATGGAATGCCATGTATTTAATGAATTTTTTCCTTATTCTATGGTTTATTCCATGTGTCTTGTGCTTTTTTTAGGTTTATGCCTTGTGCTTATTGCTATAAGGTTTGATTTACATTATGTAGTTCAACTAGATTGTTTAGAATTTAATATTTGAATTATTATCGATGAATGTGAAGATAAATTCAATGTTTTGATATGTTATATAATATTATTTACCTTTTAGGGGCCGATAGAGTACATGGGTCCCATTATAACGATGTTATGGATGGACTCACCATGTTTGCTTAGATCTACTTGATACGCCAAGAGTAGTAAATTAGCATTAACAGTATGGGATTTATGGGATGATTCTATATAATCTTGGGTTAAACTAGTTTCCTATGGGAGAAACTGAGGATGATCCCATTGGGAAGATGGCTACACCCTACCATGGGTGATACCTGATACCCTATGTGAGATACTTGGTAATGACTAAGAGTCACCATGCCATGAGTGATACAAGGGAAACATTTAGGGGTTTCCTTGGATGGACTCAGGGGAATTGGTTATATCATAGACACTTATACTTCCCCTAGGGATTCTTATTAGATCTCCTTGGACTGGCTCAGGACTCCACCCCGTTGATTTGGTGACTTGTTTTCTATCTTTATATATAATGAGACTTGTTTTTATTATAAGTATGCTAGTGTGTTTTAGTGGGTATGTCACCCCAAGCCGAAGAAAAATATTAGGGTATTCTTAACTTGGTTGATTTTTTTTCAATAGCCCTTCTATACATATTATCACTCATATAGGCACCTAATTTTAGATACTGATCTTAGACCAAAGCTGGTGGTATCAGTCAGGTGTCCACTTTGGAATCTAGATCAAAGTATTTAAATATTTATTTAGTTATTAATATACATTTATTATTTTGGAACACTACTCAGTTATTTATTTCATGGAATGAATTGACCTAGAAATCAAGGATGTCAGCCTACTAAGATTTTATCTCACACCCTACATGGGCCATCCTTAGAACCCTATAATATTTTATGATCAAAAGTATTGATAATGTGAAGCATGTGGATTCTGATTCCTGATTTATTTATAGATTTAGGGAGGAGATTGGGGATAGAGAACCGAGCCCATTCTCGAGATTCTTATTGGAGAACCTTTTTGTATTTTGGTAGTTTTTTTGGTAAAGATTGTAGGATATGAATGTATCCCATATCCCCCATGTAATCTTATTTTCAATATACATGTGACATACCATTATCACCATTTTATATCTACAATTTTTTCAGCTTCTCCCAGTTTTTTATTTCTCTTGGATGGTTTATTTAACAATTCCCACTGTTATCTAGTTTTACTTATATTTATGATAATTATTATCTATTGTTTACCACTCTTCATACACTGATCTACGAGGGCATAGTCTCCCAATAGACATACCTCAGACCCTCATTTCTAGTTGAGATCCTATAACATTTGGGGAGGCGCACTAGAGGACATGTGGACCACCATCTCAGGTCACCGATAAGTGGCACCCAAGGTGGGATTATATAATAAGCATAGAAAATAATTTCATTATTACTCAAAGTTATTTTACAATACTATTATAGTGCAATTGGTTCACTCCCTAAACCATTGTAGTAGTCAATTTTCACTCCATAGACTATCATTGAAGAAAACGTCCTTTACTAAACTAGTTTCACATCTCATTATAGTCTAGTCTATCTCATGATAAATAATATCTTTACCCAATTCATTAAAGGTAGATATAGGTCACACCCATAAAATATTAAAAAACATACATATGTTTTCTATAAGAATATAAATAATTTCATTTTATTAGAACACATGAAAATAAATGGGTTTTATAAACATTTTATCATAGCATAACCCATGAAAATTAAATAGGTTTCAAAAGTATCATTCCATCATAAACATAGACAAACAAAATAAAGAATAATAATAGTAACATTAAATGATAACCCTATTAAATCATAATTAACATCAAATAATGTTATCTTAGATGGAAAAATGATTTTTTAAGGAACACTTGAAGTAATTCATGAGTAAAATACTATTTCTATTCTATTTTTATAGTTATAAACTATTATAAAAGTAAAAAAATTTCATTTTAAATAATCTTTTAATATAGTAATGGATGATTCAATTCATTAAGGCATCATGGTGGTGGGAAAATCCTCTCCTTCCATATATGTTAAAAAATATTCCTTATGTATTTTGTTTACTGAAAACTCTCGAAAAACTCACTTATAAAATGACAAAAATAATCCTTTAAATAAAACATGTGCATTCAAGAAGAATATATTTTTAACATAATCTTTAAAATGATATTTATTTCTAAATAAAGTACTTTAAAAATATCATATCATTGAAGTGAGAATGAATAAAATTATTTAATTATGTGTATTAACTCTGAATATAAATATAAAAGTGTAAATATAATCATAAGATAAGAAAATGTATTTCCACACATAATATTTATAAGGTCTCAACCTTAAACAATAAATAATCTAGTAAATTATTTTAGAATTCACTTCATTTCTTTCCCAAAGATCTTTTCGATAAATTTATTGGAAAATTAGGAAATAATAATTAAATATAAACCCATAATAATTAAATGTTTCTACTATTAAAACACTACCCATTTCATCCATAAGGTAAATGTTTTTAATAAAAAGTTGAAATCCTTTCATGAACAGTCTACACAACATTCATCTAAGATTCTTTTTTTCTCTAATCCATATTTAAACCCTACAAAAAAATTTAAAACATTGTATGAGAACAAAAATATTATTAAGGGACATTAAAATATGGATAGAAACGTTTATTCCATTAATAATTATAAACATATAAAATTATTTTCACAAATACACACTTTCCACCAATAAGTATCATATAACTACTTTGTGAAAAAATGAGATTTCCATAAAAAATACCATAAAGGTAACATGGAAAAATAATTACTTAATATTGTAAACATCATTGATACGATATTATTTTTAATCATCATGACTATCTTACAATGCAACCCTCATCGATACCTTATAATGTAACTCTCGCGGCTAATTTATGGTGTGACCCTCACAGTTACACTTGGAGTAACCATGAGGATGAACTCCAACATAAACATACCCAATGAATATGAGGTATATATAGGTCCAAACATTCATCATAAATAATAAATAAAAACCATAATCATTAAATAATAATACTTTCATAAAATCATCTCTTTTTAATTTTGTAAAAATATAATTTTAACAGAGGATTTTTAAATAAAAGTTCCTTATAAATATCATATAATGGATGTGAGAATTAATAAAAAGAATGGAATATGTGTATAAAATATAAATAAAACATAATCAAAAAAATTAATGTAATAACTAATCTTATTTCCATATAATAAATGGAGTAGAAAATTAACCCACTGAATGGAAATTGGGTTTAAAATTCTCTTACCTCGGGTTTATCTGACTTCAAATATCATCAAACCTATTATATAATGGTTTAAAGAGTATATTTACTATATTATAGAACCATAATCATATTTATAGGTATTATATAATATTATTATAACATATTTACACCTATTTATTAATAACATTTTTATATTTTCATTGTTTTAGGAGCATTTACTTCATAGTTTCCATGGTTGGTTCACTGTCGATTTTCTTGTCGAATGGAGGTAGAACACCATAAGTGGAATGAAACACTATTAATATGTTTAAAATTTTTTAAATGAAACAATATATCATTATTTATTTATATGAGGATGAATCATTAGATGAATTATTAATTAGAATGAATTAATTTGTTTTGGCGGTTTTTATGATCATCATAAACTTATATCATTTTATTCAATTTCAGGTTTATATATTGGATCCAAAACATTAAATAACTTATAATATGTATAATAAAATATTATGTAACAATAGTAATGTTTTTATGTCCTTCCATGAAATATATACTAAAAAATGAATGTGTATCATCCGTGATGGTGGTAAATCAACGCATCACAGACGATGTTCTCATTTTTAGATTAAAAGGGAGAGAATACGAATTTTGATGATGAATTTTCCAATAAATCTGATAATTTTATAGTGAAATATAATACAGTAGTGTTTTTATTCCATTTGGATAAGGTGGGGTGAAGAGAGTATAAGAAGAGAAAAATAATTTAAAATAAAATAATAGAAAATGAAAGAGGATTTTACCTCTTGAATTATTATCCATATGAACCTCATTAAAGCCCTTGGTTTTGGACCTTCTATGAGACCAAAAGTTATTGGATCTGGGGAACTGTCTTGGGAAGGTAATTGAGTATAAATTAATCATTTTTAAAGCTTTAGTGGCCCCTTCAAGGATTATAAAACATTTTTTCTTTTAAATTTTTTTCCTCGATAGTGTGACTCACCTCCACATAAACAACCGTATTAATTTAAGAATTTATGACATTGGACTTATAAAATTTTTTTTTTCACCCCCCTTTGGAAAAAACCATGGGATGGTTTGTGGATTTGATTAGTTTATTGTGTGGTGTCCCAAACCTAAATAATAAAGAATTCCCCCTCCTTTCTTATATAAACTCACCCATTCTCCCACTTCCTCTTCACTTAATGCCTTTGGAGTTCATCCAACCTCTTCTCTCATCTCTCAAAAATCCTCCCAAGGAATTCCAAGATCCCAAGAAGCCTTTCTGAAGCCTCTCCCAGGACTTTGGGATCACACTTCCAAGTAATGGATTCCTTCCTTACTCATTTTAGCCAAGTTTCTTAATAATGTTATGTCCTTTTATTTTCAATAATAAATGTTGGGGTATGATTTCTCAACTCCAAAATACATCCATATTAATGTTTGAATAATTATAGATCCCGTTTATCTCTCATTAATTTCTCCCATGTACACTTGTTACCTTTCCGAAATTCTGTAAGGAATTTCTCTCTCCTCATTTACATTTAAGAAATTATTTTGAATTACGTATCTAAATTCCATTACATTTGTTGGGATATGTATCTATATGACACCCCTTAATTTATATTTAATGTACATATGATGAGACACGAATTTATATCTCATAAACCATTTTTATGAATTCATATGTCACGTTGTTATGCTGTCGAAATTGAACTGTGTTTTTTCAAGCCAAGCTTATTATATAGTGAATACCATACCCATGTCTCTATCAAGGGTATTAACCTTTATGCACATATACATATGGAATGGTACTTTAATGTATTTATTCCACATTCTTTAATCATATAATATTTTAGGATGTTGATTGATTCCATGTTATATGATCCATGTGGCACACTTATGCATGAAATAAAATGTTTAAGAAGGTTGCACCCTAATAGCACTCCAATGCATTTGGTAAAGTATAGTATCATGATATGTCATGTGCATTGAGTGTTTACTCATGATAATTAATGATAAATGAGGGTTTACTCTTGCTTTAAGTGCAATGAGGGTTTAATCATACTCCATGTGCATTGAGCCTTGGCTCTTGCTGATTCCATGTTAAGTGTTGTTGCCAAATTTCCATATTATGATTATCATGGTTTATCATGCCTTTATGTTCATGTTTCTCTTGTAGTCCATTGATATTATTATTGTCTAAAATGTATTGTATTACTCATTTTATTCCATTTTTATTACCTTACTCGTCTTTATAGCTCACCCTTTTCTTATGAATGTCCCCAGGTTATCTTATGCAATGCTATGTACCAGGGAATATAGCAGTCATGCAAAGGATGTTTTCAATAAAGATGTTTTGTTTTATGTCTATTTTTTATGTAATGTTTTTAATCCTAGAATAAACTATACCTCTTGATATTCCATCTTGAATCAAGTGAAGATTTTATGTAATAAATCATGTTTAAGCATGTAATAAAGAGCATGGTCATTATTGTTGGAATCAAAGGATAGGTTTAGTTATTTTAGAGATTAGGATTAGAAAACCCTAGTGAATCCTTAGAGAAAATACTATGTATAATAATAACATCCCTATGTTTTGGTGGGTATTGAGTAAGTGGTTTATCAAGAAAATACATCCTTGTCAGGATACGAGCAAGTAGTGGTGGCTCTGGCACAAATGTACCTAGGGGTGAAAACCCTGACAAGGAGTTTCAGGCTGGAATTGGGATATCCTGGTACCCAAAAATGGGACTTGCTACTTTCTTGGTTACAACACTACTGGGGGATATTCATTGGTAAATTCAAAATCTTATTATGAACCATTATTTAGTAAATTAAAAAATTCCCCTTAGAATATATGAAAGAAAGTAGATCACAGATAACATATATTGAAGCCTATAGATTCATAAGTTAAGGAAATAAAAGCTATTTATATGTCATATGTTTTTTCCTTGGATTACCCTTTATTTGTTACCCTTAAATTCCCTTTTATTTCAGCCAATGGCTGGTAATAGGAGGACATGGGCTAACAACCGATATGAAGATCAATGTCATGATTGTGCTAATGAGATGCTCGATCCAATGGGAGTGGAAATCGTGAAATTTGTCATGATTATCCCTTAGTTAACTCAAGCATAGGATAGAAACACGGGTCCAGAAAAACGTTCAACCCCCCAAGAAAGAATTAGTCGCTATCAAAAGCTTCATGAGACAAAGGCCTCCTACTTTTAATGGATCTTTTGATCCCTCAATTTCCAAATAATGGATAAACTTCATCGAAAATATCATATCCATCCTTCAATGTTCTGAACAAGAGAAGGTTCTCCTGGATTCTTATCATATAGAGGGTGAATCTTATCAATGGTGGAAATTGATCAAAAATAAGAAGCCTGAGGATGAGATCAAGGTGTTGGAATGGAAGGATTTCTGGAAGATGTTTTTTGATAAATATTTTTCGTGCACCCTCCGACTTAATATGGAAAGGGACTTCCTTTCCCTCAAGAAAAAAATATGAATAATCTGTCAGAGCGTACGAGGTGAACTTCACAAGGCTTGCATGATACGCATTTGGATTTGTCATTTCCTCCGAATACAAGGTTGACCGCTTCTTTGGTGTGCTGAATACTAACCTATTAAAAGCCCTGGTAATCCGTGACTTCGACAGCTATGAGGAAATTATCCGATGTGTCCTCATGGTCGAAATGGAGATTGAAAAATCTCATGGGTATCATGGTGATAAGAAGCGTAAGGTGGATTTCAATTCTGACGGTCTGATGGATAAATCCAATGGTGCTAAGAAGATCCAGCACCCACTTTCCAAAGGTGCGGAAAGAAGCACCCAGGAAATTTCTTTAAGGGGATGAGGAAATGCTTTAGGTGTTGAAGAAAAGGACACGTAGCCTTTAACTCCTAACAAAAAAAACCCACATCTGCAAAAGAGGAGAGGAATGCTTTGTTCTACTATCAATGCATTATTCATTGCTTCAAGTGCAAAGAACCAGGGCATCTTGAAAATCAGTTCCCTAAGACAATGCTTTTCAGAGGCAACCAAAAACCTCCATGGAAGAATGTGTGAGATTTTTCCATCACTACCATCAAAGTGAACCCCAAAAAAATGTGGTGATAGGTATTCTAGTTATTCATTCATTAATAGAAAATGTACTTTTTGATTCAGGTTCTACTCATTATTTTATATCCTAAATGTTTAGTAGAACAATCCCTAAACAACCACAAATAATGGAAGTAAAGATGTTCGTCAGTACGAAAAATGGGGAAATCATTGAATCCCATGAATATAAATCCTCCCCTATCATAATCGGTAGATTGAAATTCCTGGAGAACATTATCATACTCCATCTTGTATAAATTTATGAAATTATTGGCACAGATTAGATTTCCCTATATAGATCCAACATAAATTTCCATGAGAGATAAATCACTCTCCTTGTGGAGAATCGACCCCTGATTTTGTACAAGTGAAATGAGGAAGATTAATCTTCTTTATCTCCATTATCTCAAGCATGGATATTACTTCCCTATGATCACGCGTATCTAGCTCAGATGATTGAGTCTAAGGAGGAATCCATCCTTGAAGACATGCCAATTGTGATATATTTCTTTGAAGTATTTCCTGAGGATTTTAATGGTCTTCCTCCCAGAAGAGATGTTGAATTATCAGTTTATCTTATACCTAGGGCATTGCCAATATCCAAGACTCCGTATTGAATAGATGATGTGGAGCTTGAGGAGCTAAAGATACAACTACAGAAGAATTTGGATAAAGGGTTTATACGCCCAAGTGTTTCACCATAGGGTGCACCAGTCTTGTTCATCAAGAAGAAGTTTAGGTCAATGCGCCTTTGCATCGATTATTGTGATCTTAACAAAATAACCATAAAGAACAAGTATCCTTTCTTGAGAATTGATGACTTTTTCTATCCGCTACATGGAGCACAAAACTTTCCAAGGTAAATTAGTGGTCGGGATATTATCAAGTAAGGGTGAAGAAGAAAGATATCTCCAAGAATGCTTTTCGTACAAGATACATGCATTATGAATTCTTAGTAATGCCTTTCGGACTAACCAATGCTCCAAAAATCTTCATGGACTTGTTGAATATAGTCTTTAGATATTACCTCAACACATTTTTGGTAGTATTTGTAGATGATATTCTAATATACTCCAAAAAAAAGAGGATCATGAGGGGCATCTAAGAACTCTACTAGTGACCTTGTGAAAGGATAAGCTCTATGTAAAGTACAACAACTCTGAGTTATGGTTGAAGGAGGTCTCATTATTGGGCCATATCATCACAAGAAATGAGATATCTATGGATCCTTACAAGATAGCTGCAATAAAGGGATGGTAGAAGCCAACATCGGTAATAGATATCCATAGCTTTTGGGGTTAGAAGGATATTATCGACGATTTGGGAGATATTTTTCATGATTGTCCTACCCTCTTACCAAGATAACGCATAAGGGAGTGATGTTCTCATGGAGTGAGGAATGAGAAGAAAGCATCAAGGAGATGAAAAGGAGACTTATCACTACACCCGTTCTCACTTTACCCACAAGTGGAGAACTTTTTGTGGTATTCAGTGATGCTTCAAAGAAGGGAATGGGCTGTGTGTTGATGAAAAATAACAAAGTCATTGCCTATGCTTCAAGGCAATTGAATGTTAATGAGCAGAATTATCCAACACTTGATCTGGAGTTGGCGATGGTGATATTCTCTTTAAAAATTTGGTAGCATTATCTCTTTGATGAGAAGTGTGAAATATATACGGACCACAAAAAAATAATGTATATATTCACAAAGAAAGAGTTGAACATGTTCTAATGAAGGTGGTTAGAGCTGATAAAAGACTATGATTGATCAATCCATGACCACCCTGGGAAATCGAAAAAGGTGGTAGATGATCTAGGTAGAACGGACCTAGAGATTCTATCGTTGATGGGAATTGAGAAGGATCAAATCTTCATTGATTTGATGAAGATGGACATGTGAATCATAAATAAGGAAACATCATTAATACATTAACAAATGATTGCACAACATTCTCTTTTGGAAAGGATAATGGATGCTTAAAAGGATGATGTGAGAATTCAGAATAAAGTGGAAGTTATCAGAAAAGGTACATCCTCATAATTAAATGTTAATGAAGAAGGAATTGTGAGATTTGCGAAAAGACTATGTGTTCCATCAAGTCCGGAGCTGAATATAGAGATTGCTGAATATATATCAAAGTGCTTGGTGGGTTAGCAAGTGATGGAAGATAGGCCTAATTATAAGGTGATGATGCAACCATTGCCCATACTAGTATGGAAATGGGAGAACATCACCATGGACTTTGTCACCGGACATCCGAAGACATCCAAAGGAAACAACACAATCTGTGTTATTGTGGGTCATCTTACAAAGTCTGCAAACATCATTTCAATTCAGGTGGATTTCTCATTGGATCAACTAGCACGAATATACATCAGAGATGTGGTAAGGCTGCATGGGGTTCCAATATTGATTGTATCTGATCGAGTTCCAAGATTCAGCTCTATGTTTTGGAATATTCTTCAACATGATCTGGATACTGAGCTGAAATTTAGTACAACTTATCATCCTCAAACTGATGGCCAATCCGAGCAGATTATTGAAACACCTAGCGTCATATTGAGAGTGTAATCAATGGACTTCAAATGAGGATGGGATCAACATCTTCCTCTGGTTTAATTCTACTGCAATAATAGTTTTTACTCAAGGATTATAACGGTACTATATGAAGCCCTTTATGTGAAAAGGTGTAGAACACCTATGTGTTGGGATGAAGTTAGTGAGCACAAGTTGCTAGGACCTAAAATGGTCGAAGAAATGGTAGAGAAGGTGAAAACCATTTATCAGTATATCAAGGAAGCCTAGAGTCAACAAAAGAGTTATGTAGCTAACAATAAATGATACCATTGAATTTAAAGTAGGAGACATTGTATTTCTACGCATATCTCCATGGAAGAGGGCCATGAGGTTTGGAATGAAGGGAAAGTTAAGACCTAGGTACAACGACCCCATTGATATTCTTGATCTTGTCGGGGTTGTGGCCTATAAACTAGAACTTCCACCTACCATGGCAAAAGTACATGATGTCGTTCACGTATCCATCTTAAGTAAGTACATACCAACCCTTCACATGTACTATCTTCATAGGTAGTACAACTAGAGGAAGATCTTTCTTAAAAGGAGCAACTGGTGAAAATCTTAGATCATAGAGAAAAATTTATATGGAATAATATAATTCCCCTCGTCAAGGTGTTGCGGCGAAACCAAAAGTTTGAAGAAGCAACATGGGAATCAGAGGAAGTGATGAAGCAGTGTTACCCATATCTATTTTAGTGTGGAAAAATGAAATGTCAAGGGAAAAATTTTATAAGGGGGAAGATTGTAACAACCCAAAAATTCATTAATGAACATTTATCTTGGTCGATTTAAATGTCTTCTTATGGTTATGTAAAACTTATGCACCTATTTGGTTCAATGTTTTGGATTTTAAAATACTGTTAAGAATTGTGACTATTGCTAATATAGTCATTGAACAGTGATCACATGATTAGTATAAATATAGCGATTTAATAAATCCAATTTACTCAGATAAAGGAAGCGATGACCTCATCCAGTAGACTTCCCCCATATGAAGTCCATTTATTAGAGATCGTAAAGGAGATGGTGTCATTGTGTTTTGTTCTTGACCAATCTTAAGCCAAGTTTCAACATGTAAGCTCGAACGGAACTGCTAATGGGAGAAGTGGATGTTGATAGGGATTACCACTCAAGCGATGTTATCCGAGCCACCCTAAGTGTCTGTCACCATCACACACATTACCTTAGAGTCTTATGCGGGTGTTCTAAGGGCTTATGTAACATGAACCTAATACTAGGATTATGTACATTATTCTTGTATAGATAATGTACATTATTTTTATTATTAATACTTTGTAAATAGTTTTTAAAGCACAAATAGTATTTTTAGTCAATATTCAACTTAGCAATCTATGTTAATTAAGTAATGGATTTTTGAATTAAATAATATTTTAATAAAATATTATTATTATTAAATTAATAAATATAAATATAAATTGATGTTTAATTTAAATATAAATTAATGTTTAATAATAAATTAATGTTTAATAATATAAATTAATGTTTAATTTTTATTAAATATAAATTATTGTATAATTTATGAATTCAATTGTAATTTTTATTAATGTTTGAAAGCTGTTTTTTGTCCAAACCCATGAATTTTTGATAAATTTTAGTTTTTATTTTAACAGTAAAAATTCACATATTTATAAAATTATTTAGATTAAATGAATATTATTTTTGGAATCAGGATGTTGACATTATCCCACGGTAAATGTTTCATAATTTTATGAGATAGTCGAATTTTTTGGGCAAAAATTAAATACCGTTTAAATATATAATGTGTTTTAAGACATCATAATGACCCAATAGTGATGTAATAAAATACTATAAACATTATTTTCTCCCAATATATATTTTAAAATTAAAATAATGTGTTTTTGGGTTTTTTTATTTATTTTACAAAGATTTAATGAACCCTTCAAGGCTAATAAAACATTTTTTCTTTTTAAATTATTTTCCTTGAGAGTATGACTCACCTCCACATAAGCAACCCTATTATTTTAAGAAGTTCGTCCATTGGCCTTATAAAATATTATTTTTTACACCCCTTCGGAAAAAACTATGGGAAAAAACCATGGTATGGTTTGTGGTTTTGAATTTTTTAATGTGTAGTGTCCCAAACCTAAATAATAAAGAATTCACTCTCTTTTCATATATAAACCCACCCAAGCTCTCACTTCCTCTTCACTAAAAGCCTTTGGAGTTCATCCAACCACTTCCCTCCTCTCTCTATAATTCTCCCAAGGTGCCAAAAGCTTCCAAGAAGCCTCTCTCAAGCCTCTCTCAAGCCTTTGGGATCACACTTCCATGTAAGGGATTCCTTCCATTCTCATTTTAGCCATGTTTCTTAATATTGTTATATCCTTTTATTTTCAATTATAAATGTTGTGTTATGATTTCTCACCTCTCCAATACTTCCCTATTCATGTTTTAATAATGAGATATCCCCTTTCTATCTCATTATTTACTCCCATGTACACCTGTTACCAAGAAGAAATTCTATAAGGAATTTCTCTCTCCTCATTTACATTCAAGCAATTATTTTGTATTATGTATCTAAATTCCATTACATTTGTTCTAACCTATATCTATATGACCCAAATAACTTTAAATTTCATTTATATATGATTAAAAACCCATTTCTCTCTCATCAACCATTTTTATGATTTCGTATGTCACGTTGTTATGCTGTTGAAATTACACCGCATTTTTTCAAGCCAAGATCATTGTGTAGTGAATACCATACCCATGTATCTATCAAGGCTATTATCCTTTACAAACATATACATATTTAATGATAATTTCATTTATTTATTCCACATTATTTAATTATAGAATAACTTATGATGTTGATTGATTCCATTTTATATGATCCATGTGGAACACTTATGCACGAAATGAAATGTTTAAGAAGGGTGCACCCTAATAGCGCTCCAATGAATTGGGTAAAGTATAGTATAATGATACGTCATGTGAAATGATTATTGACTCATGATAATTAAAGTGTAATGAGGGTTTACTCTTGATTCATGTTCAATTAGGGTTTACTCATGCTCCATGTGCAATGAGCCTTGGCTCATGCTAATTATATGTTAAGTGTTGTTGCCACATATCCAGGTTATGATTATCATGATTTATCATGTTTTATGTTCATGTTTCTCTTGTGCTCCATTGATATTCCTATTGTATAACATGTATTTTATTACTCATGTTATTCCATTTTTATTCCTTTACTGTGCTTTATAGCACACCCTTTTCTTATGCATGTCCCCAATTTATCGTATGCAATGCTATGTACGAGGGAGTGTAGTGGTCAGGTAAAGGAATTTTTCAATAAAGATGTTCTTTTTTATGTCTAAGTTGTTATGTAATTTTCCAAATCCCCAGAGACAGTAGACCTCTTGATCAACAATGATGTATCAAGTGAAGATTTTATATAATAAATAACGTTTAATTGTGAAATAAAGAGATGGGTTGTTATATCTATCATGTGTTAAGTAGGGGTACTGGTTGACTGAAAATATTAGATTCCCGTACATACCTTTTAAATAAATCTATAAGATCTTCCCTGGAAGTATTTTTCATTCAAAACTCTTTCCCATTGTAAAAATTCATGATTTAAAGTGAGTTATAAAATTAAAAATATTTCTAGTCTTATAAACATGTTTCCAATGATAATAACTCATGAAATAAGCTCTTATTATTATAAAACATTTGGAAAAAGATATTTTACTCATATATGGAATATAAAAATTATAAATTACTCTAATGTGTGATGTTACTAAAATGATTATATATTCTTATTTTAGTTCTATAAACATTCCTCAAATGAAAAAATTGATCAAAAACATTATATTGTTAAAAAATACTGGACAATGATTGTTGACTCATTTATAATATATAAAAAAAAATTTCATATTAGTACAAATTTCTATTTTTTATGATATGATGTAATTTTAACATTAAAATTCATTCCACTTCTATAAATAAACATTAAAATATCATAACATATTAAAAGAATAATTATGATTGAATAAATTTAGGACAAAATTTGTAAAGTAATTTTTCACCAGTAGAAATAAATTGCACATCAATTAAACATATGAAGTAATATTAATGGTCCAATTTTTTTCAAAATTAATTTTTTTTATTTTTTTAGCATCTCACAAACATATTAAACTAAAAATATAGTTCAAAATATCTTCAAAATTTTGGATAATAATTATTTATTTATTTGTGACATTTTAAAATAAATCATATGTCAATTTTATTTTAGATATATTACAATTAATTCAATGTGAATTTTTATAAATATAATTGATATTTATCTTGATTGTAATATATTATTTTGTGACTTGTTTTTTATGTATCTAGTTATCCTATTTAATTATATATCATATCCCATATATAAATATTCTATGAAATTCTTTAAATTTATCCAATATTATGTTGTATTATAACTGAAATAGATTTTATTTATTTATATAGTGTTGAACAATTTATCACTATTTTTATTATGGGTACACACTTCTTCAGTATGGAGTTAACTTAGAAATATTCTAAAATGATTTATATTCTTTTTTATTGGTTGTAATTGTTTTTATTTTTAAATTTTGTATATTAATGTAATTTTTATAGTAGTTTTATTGAAATGTTTCAATATTAATATATTTTTTAGAAATTTTTTCGTGTACATATATTTAATGTATACGAAAATATTTTGAAAATACAGACATGTTACAAAATAAATTATTCTTTAATTTAATAGATATATAAATTTTGTATTTGTACTATAAAAATCATAGTAGCTGATTTAGGATTTTATAAAAGCTAAATAAACACTAATATAAGTGGGAATTTATTAGAAAGATCCTAATGAGCCATGACTGGGAAAGAATAATCATTTTTTGTATATCATCAAACAAATCCATAGAATAAAAATGTGGTCCATCTCATGCATTCTCATCTCGATTAATATTTCCTAAAAGTGATATTAGTACAATACGTGGGTGTATATACATGAAAATATACATATACGATGTGAGGAAATATCTCACCATGTATAGCTAAGAGATCACATTCTCAATCTAAAAGTCTATTTTACACCTCCTCAAACTGAGCACATTTTAAGTTCCCAAAAGATAAAAAATCATTTATTTTAAAATTATAATCACTAATTACTTGATTAGGATCACCATAAATACCTATCATATCCACAACCTTGGGAAATTATTTTTTGTATGTTGTAGTCTATATCCCCATTTGATTAGTGTGCTATCCAAACTCAAAAAACTATATATATATATATATATATTTATAAATAAATTTATAAAAAATTATATTAATATAAGTGATAATAAAATTAAACATACTAAAATCCAGATATGAGACATGTGTCATGATACATGTCTATTATGGGGTCCCTGAAATGAATGATTATTTGCATCATGATTAACCTCTTCTTGCATTATAATTTTCCATAATTTATTAGTATAGAACCATTATGTGATTAGGATTAACAAAATGTGTTTATTTATTTTTTCCGACTCAATCTAACATTACTTCACCATGAAATACCACAAATCAGGAATAGTGACTCTTGGGAATCAAATACTAATGTCCAGGGAATTCTAACATGATGCCCAAAACACTTGTTTTACCTTTAATTTATAATCATTCCATATAATTTTTCAATTTTATTTAAACATAGGATGAAAAAAATATTTTTTGGATCACAGATTAATCCATGCATAATTGATACATGTCATTATGATACATTTATTAAATAATAACATTGTAATTATATCATATTTGTACCTTCACAGAATCCCATATTGTTTCAATATTTTCTTTCTCGAATGAAAACCAGTCAAGTGTGGTGATAAAAAATATATGGGGATCTCAAAAAATATTCCCCAACTGGATGATAAAATAATTACAAGTGACCTAGTCAAGTGGATAGTTTCATCAAACTATACCTGTAACAGAGTGTCTATATTCCATGTATGAGTATATATGTTGCAAAATATGTCATGATAAATGTAAATGATACAAGTACATGAGGAGTTCCTCCTTAATAATGTAGAATGACCTCATACAATGGGTATAGAAGTAAGTGTTCTAGCTGTTGGAGATATAGAGTGAGATGGAGATAGGAGAGATAGAATTATTAATCATTCTACCAAAAATGAAGATAGAAATATATCATGGTTGGTGATAAGGGTGACCTGAGTGAATATCTATCCCCCCTTCCCCTAATAAAATATTTATATAAAGTTAAAATAAAAAAAACTTATTATTATATAGTGATATTTTTTTAATTAACATTATATGAATATTACATATAAGGGAGATACAATAAATGAAGGTCTAAATTCATGATGGGGGTTTAGAGATGTTGGAGTAATATTTTAATTCCTAAAAGTATCATATATAAATAATGAAAAAATACCCTCCTATTTAAAGACCTATATATATAAACAAGAAAATTTAGAAGATGGAACAAAATAATGTAATGATAATAATTCCCTTATGTGTAAAATCACATGTAATTATAATATGGGATAAATAATGAATTCTTAAATACTAATTTTTAATTTACATTATCTCATTTACCATTCTCCCTCAACTAATGGATATCTCCATCTTATAAAGACATCATATTTTTATGAAGACTTTTTAACGAAAGTCCAATAATATATTGTTCATCACAATTAATTACAAACACCCCTCTTCTTGAAATCTTCTCAGAAAATTTTTAGTAGGATTGAAATTATCAATAAAAAAATAATACTTCTCAGATTTTGAGACAAATATGAAAAGATCATTATTTTTTTGGTTAACTACAAAAAATAATTTTTTTAAGTAGACTAATTTAAAATAAAATTTGTCATCTTTTTCACCACGAACCAAATCCACCCAATTTGACTTAAAAATTAAATATTCTAACCCCTTAATATATATAACTTCAATCATGTACCTCATTTTGATATAAAAATCAATATATTTATTGTGGCTCATGGGGTGGGTTATAAAATAATTAAATCGTATATGAGGAGGTTCGAAATGAGGACCTCATCAAATAACTGCCAAAGGTACAACATGGGTAGAACCACTGAACTGCAACCCATGGGGATAATATAGCAACAATTACAATCTAAAAAAATATAACTAATGTTGAAATTTTATGTTACTTGTTTATATTCTACTTTGTATATGAGAAACCAAGAACAGTCCTTGTCATAATTTATATATAATAATGTTGTATCAAAGATCCATCAACAAGTTTATAGAATTAATCTAATAAAAGATTTTAACTTGATTGTTTAATGATTTTTACCTATATAAAAACAAATATTTAATAATGTGATACTATTTTATTACAAAATATCATGTAATATTTTTTGATAAAATTATTAGATATGTGACTATATAGTTCTTGAAAAACTCATAGAATTATTCATAGAATATCTATTGAATCTAATGAATAGTTCTATTATGGAACTTCCTGTAATGATAGGAAATGGGTGTTTTTATTATTCAAAAGAAAATTAAATTATATGAATATAATTTTTAAAAATATTAATATTAATATTTTATTTTTTGAATAAGGAATAATCTACTAAGTCAATACATAAAATTGATTACATGTTAAAAAACATGTGATAATGTAATTGAATCCATCTAATCTATCATAAATAAAATTTTATTTCAAATTAAATAGGACCATTATGAATATATGTTATTTTATTGAAAATTTCTTTCCACATTATTATGATATACTGCTCAAAAATTTATACAAGCATCAATTAAATATCTCATTTCAATTATTTTTTTGGGTAATGTTATTGAATGAAAACCTATTCAATTTATTAATATACTTCTCAACTTGGTATATCCACCAAAATTTCACAGGTCTAATGATTATTAATTTATCATCTAAATGAAACTTTAAGTAGAATATCATATCAATATTGGATTGTGGGAATAATTTTTTATATGTCAGAATGTAAGAATAATACTAATCTATATAACCTTTAAATTAATAGTTTTACCATTATTGAAATATAGTTTCTTAATAAAATTATTATTCTCAATCAAAAGTGCAACAACATTATTTGAGAAACAATTGTGAATTAAAAAAGGTAATAGCTTTCAAATTTGAATGTGATTGTCGTGGAACATTATTCCTTGTATTATTTTTTTATTACTATTAAACCACTTTTAAATATTAAAATATTAACTTTTATGAACCTTAATTCTTTTTAAATTGATTAAATTCATATTTCTAATGAAAGATTAAAAAGTGTGAATGTATCTCTTATTTCCTCCATATATATGTAAATGTAATGTTTTTCTCAAACCCATTTAATATAAATAATGTCTTGGATTTTCATCATCTTTAAATTTCCCCTTGGTACCTATAATAATCCACAATACATTATTATATACATTTTTTTTTCTATACGGCTTTCATCTAGGTTGTGTCACAACATATTTTCTTTCTATTATGGTAACTTACTAAAAATACTTTGCTTATTCAAAATATGATAGATGTGTTCTTTTTGTAATTTAAAGGTAAGGTATTGGATGGGATAAGAAATACTAAAATTCATAAAATATGTTAATTTTATCATGATTTAGTTATTTTAACTATTAGAAAACTGTCATTTTTTGGTGCTTGAGCATATTCAATTATCTCATCATATTTCACACTATCATTTTTAAACTTATGGAATTTAGGAAGATAAGATTTATGATTTTTATGACCATTTATTAATATGTCTTATCCATGTTTATTTCTTTCAATGATTAAAAAATGTATATGAAAATTTTCACTTTTTACTCCACCCTGAATGTTTTTAGTGGACGAAAAGTCCTTCATTATATAAATAAACATATGACAGATTGAATATTTCACGTTCTTCAACATAAAAACTCTATATAATTTATACCCATAATTCATTAATTTCACTGATCAATATTTACATATAAATATAATTATTATCATAAGGTTCTCTTGGCCCCTTGATAAGAGTAGAAAATATCAGAAAATGTTGTTTCATATATAAATGTATGAGTAAATTGATCAATAATAAACCTATTGACCACATTATTATGAGGTTCTTGAAACATATATATAAATATATTAAAACTATCATCCACCAAACTAAGATAAAAATTGTGAATATATTAAAATTAATCAAATTTCATCCTCTCAAACTCTTTTTATTCCATAGAGTAAATTGGGGGGATTATTTTATCGAGGACCTTTTCTTTTTTCATTACATTACATATTTTTTAAAATTTTATATTATATAAAAAAAATCTTCAAACATGGTTTTAGATAAAAATACAACTTTTATGTCATAGTTATCTATTTTTTAAATTTTTATCTATAAATGTATGGTAATTATGTTTTCATTTTTTTCCATCATCCTTCAACCTAGCGGAATTATAAAAAATGATATTATAATTATCTTTTAGAAACAAAATGTAATTATTTGGACATGTATCCCATGTATCTTATGTGAAACCCTTTATTTTAGTTAACTATTTTTCATGATAGTAAGACTCGTGAAGCTTTCCATTAATGGGTAAGTACTTATGTAATATATGCAGTAACATATTAAAATTTGTGTCTATCCATTGATTAAAAAATATTCATATTTAAAAATTATAGTATAAATGGTATATTAGTAAAAACTTTATATCATTGGTAAAAATTATCTTGATAATGATTATTTATCATAAGAAATATTCATACTTACCCATAAATAACTAAACTAAGGATACTTTTAACTGCTCTATCAATCCCCAATTCAATTAATTGATTTGAAAACTATTTCCCAAGATCGTGAAAAAATATTTCATAGTATTTTCAACTATATTATGTTCCTCAATGTTATTATATGGTCTATCTTTAATATAAAAATAATATAATTCTATATATTGAGTCTATATCTTATAATTTTTCTAAACACATTATCAGTCAAATTGTGTTTAATAATTTATCATTTTATTTATTCTTTATCTACATATTTTCAATAAGGATTACTAATGAAATAATTATCTATCAATTTCATGATATTTTTGAATTATCGAATACCCTATAGGAATTCCTTACAAAACCAACCTATCAGATCAATCCAACACTTACCTATGGCTGACATTAGTAATAAGAATATTCATTAAAAAAACAAGAGAAAATTCAACTCTCTAATATTTCCCTGTAGACTATAGGATCCCTTTCCGTGCTCATCGATCCATTATATGACATAAATAAATGTTATGACATTTTTAAAATTATTTTTAAAACATTATATTGAATTTTTTCTCAAAAAAATAGAAATATAATTCAATGATATATTTTAAATGATTTTTAGTTTTCATATGGAGTGAATACGTATCAAAGATAGATTTGAATTTCATGTTATTATAGTGAAAAATAATCTTATATTTTGACCTAAAATAAAATAAAAATAAACTTATTTATAAAATATGATTGTTTCTATAAAAACCATCGATCATGTAGTTTTTATGATAAGAATGATGGAATCCATTTCAACCAGATCCATATCCTAAAACACGATATGAAAAGGTTTATCAAAAATACTACGGAAGAAAATATAATAAAAATAAATTTAATAATAATTTATAATAATAATTTTATAATAGTTTAATGATTGAGAAATACAAACATCCCAATGAAATTCCATAATTTGTTTATTCTGAAGAAACAAATAATTTATATGACATAATACCATTAATTATGGTTTTTTCCTTTAATGGCCCTATTGAATCATTCCTTCATAATTGAGATTAATATTAATAAAATATTTGAAAGATTTTTCTTTATTTCATGCATAAAATATAGAAAAAAATTATTGATGAAAAAATGAAAAGTGATGGGTGTGGGGGAAAAACAATGGTGTTAGTATGGGGTAGCATCGAGAAAAAGGTATGGAAATGACCCAATGTTGAGCCACAAGGATGGTGTTGAGTAGTGAGTCTTATAGAGGGGTGTCTTCAAGTGATGAGGCCAAAAGGGGTTGATATTTCATAGAATTACTGGTTGGAGATCATCATTATTATGTGGAGCCAAAAGTGTACTTTTTTAGTCAGAAGATAGAGTGTGAAGTAGTATTAGTTATTTAGAAGAGGGAGGGATGACCAGAAAGTCAGGGTCACATGGCCCAATGGGGTCATATGGGCAAGTGAGAATGGTGGGCCTAGTGGGGCTTGTCGGGATAACATGGTCAAATAATCTAGTAGGGATTTGGGGATAGTGGGATCACATTTAAATGACATAGACAATTAGATAATTGGGCTATATGGGTTTTGAATGACAGAAAGGATGACAGATTCATATAGGGGAAGTGGGGGTCGTGTGGGTTGTATTGAATAGCGAATTCATGCATGCTAGAAAGGAACACAATGATGAAATATTTAAACAATAATGTGTGATAAATTTGGTGGATATTGTTGGTGGTCTTTGTAGGGTTTACATAGAGAATAGTGGTAGAGGAATCATGGGTTAGTATAATTAAGAAACAAGTGACCATTGATGGTGGTTGTGATTTTTAGGCATTCACAACTACTTAATACAGGAAGGACATACCCTACCACATTTCCCCCATTTTCAAGTAGTGGTTCCACATATGACCAATAGTGAGATGCATAAGTGAGTATGACTGGACTCTGTTGTTCATTGTGAGAGGGATCCATGAGTGATTGTGGGTGAGAATTGTTCTTTATTATATGGTTTGAATATTGAAATAAAAAATTAATTCCATATCTATAAAATAAAATGGTCCAAAACTATTTCATATCTATGAGAAACAAAATTTAATGGTTATGTGTTGGTATTTCTAAGTGTTTCACAATATTACTACTTTTTTTAATGTTTTTATATTTTTAAACTTTGATATATCTATGTTAGTTAAGAATTTGATCGGTTATGTATTATTGTATGTGTGTTATTATATATTTTCATATTATATTACAATTTCCTTAAACATCACAAAAAAAATAATAAAAAAGAGGGTGTGGAGTATTTAATGGAATATTCAACTAGGAAACAATGAAATAACCCTGCTTGGGAAGAGTTAATTATGTGAAACATGTTTTATTGAGAGTAATAGGGTAGCATGGAAATTGTCACAAAGCCTTAATTATGATGGTGGATTCATTGATGTAAGGACTAATGGATGAATTACATTAAGAGGTTTTAATAATAGTGTTTTTTATTTGATGTAAAAATAAGCTTAAAAAGAGGATAAGGTGATGTTTTATAATGATTATATACATTAAAATCATGTATCGTGGAAGCAAAATGTTCAAAAATAGAAAAAGGGGAAATTGGTTGATTAGGATCCTTAGGGGCTTCCATGCCCTTATTTGAAGTTTATCAAGAATTTTTTTCTCAATGTGATGGTGAATGGTGATGATATACCAATGTTTATTTGAAAATGTTTATATTGGAATATGTCATTATATAATTATAGTAATGTCTCCATGAGTGATATTATGAAGGACTATCCACCCTTGGAAGAAATGTTTATCATATATTGGAGATTAAGTCACCATGAATGATTTTTGAAGTGAAATAAATTAAAGTCTCAAAAATTTTATTTCTCATTGACCATTTATGAGAAATAAATTTTTATACTATGCTACCTAGGTCAGGATCTTATGAGTTATTTAAATGGATTTAATTTAAACATCATCTATGAAAAATATTTTTGTAACCTCCTAAAAAATATACCTGACTAAAACTGTAGATAATGTGTCATGAGATCTCAAACATGCCTCCTCACATTCCAAATGATTCCCATAGGTATCGAGGGTTAAACCATATAAATTGAGAGACTATACCCACCGTTCCCACTTCAATAAAAAATAAAATTATAATTTCAAATGAATATATACATATTTTTTTAAATCATGCAATGAATAAAAATAAAAATAAATAGTTAGGGGAACATTTATAAATACATAAATGAAAATAAATTATTAACTAACATGGAAACTTGCTTAACTTGATGCAACATTTTACTGATCATCATCCATCCACAAATAATTCACCATTATAAATCATTCCATTAGCTTCATAACATGGATCAATAAAAAATACAAAGGTTCTACCCATGTACAGTAGAAACCATATCATTTACATGTTTTGGGGATATCAAGTGTTTATATATGAAATAAATTACATTTGAAACTGGGTGAGTCAGTTTTTTAATAAAACATTCCAGTTTTTCAATGTTAGCATTATGTCATTATTAGTTAATTTATATGATCTTTACTCAACTTATTGATTTAGTATTATTGGAAAATTAATAAATATTAAGCACATTAACATAAGGATTCTTATAATGTTTATTGACTCTTGTGAGTAGATAATTAATGGTAAGAAATTTTAGGTATCCTAAGTATCATGATATTTTTCGTTCAATCAATAAAAGATAAATAATATAAAAACCTATCCTTAGAAACCATATAATATTTGTCCCTTTAAAATCATCATGTGTATTCCCCATGTATCAATAATATAAGAATGTAATACATCATTTAGATTCTCAAAAATAAATTTAGATTCAAATAATGATCATTGTATTTATTCACAAGTGATTTGGATGATCTAATTAGGCCTAGAGTAATTTTCACAATATCCCTTTTTTATCATTAAATATTCGCTCAAAATATGGGATGATCCCTTCTTTCAAGGAAAATATTTTTTAAAATGGTAATACTCTTACCATGACATGGATTCCTTCACCATGGTGTGGTTGAATTTGGTCATATAAGATATAAAAACAATAGTTTTTGATATTATCACCTCTTTAAAATATAAAGGTTATTTCCATAGATATCATATTTTGTATATTGAAAAAAAATATGTTTTCTATCTCACCATAACATGGTTTTTTTCACTAAATATTCTGATAAACACTAATGGTAAATGAATAAAATATTATAACATGTTTACCATTGATCGTATTTCTTATAGGGACTTTATGGAACACATACCTCAAAATACCTATACCAATAACTTGTTTCATTATGCCTTGAAATATTTGATAACAACTTATGAAAATCCTTCCACCACCATTTTTAGCTTCCATTACACATTATGTTAATCAAATCCATTTGGGATAATGAAAAAACCAAGTTTAACACCTCATGATTTTTCTATATATTCTTTCATTAAATAACTACGATGTTGAATAAAATGTTTCATCTGAAACACTGAAGTAAAATAAAATAAAATACAATTCATTAAGATAAAATATCACAATGTAAAAATATTATTATGACCATATGAGAAAATGATATGAAAATTCATTAAAAATAATTTCAAGTCAAATATACCTGTCATTAAATAAAAGGTACACAAACAAGAAATATTTATCATTATAGTTTTCTATAAAGAACAAAAACCTGATTAAAACCATGTAAATGAAAAGATAATTAGAAATATAATATACATATGAAGAGAAACGTAAATTAAGAGGATGGATAAATTTAAGAATGTATGTAAAATTATATATAGGTATGGAATCATATCTTTATATATATGGTTATTATATATACGGTTTTTGAAAAAATGGGAATTGGATATATGGTCATTGGGTATACATGTATTGATTAAATATTATTTTTTTGTAAATTTTTATAAATAAATTGAAAAAATATAATTCATAATGATGTAATTAAATAAAAAAATATAATATTTAATTAAAATATTTTTTTAAAAATATATACATTTTTCTATTTGATATCATTATTAATATTATTAAATAAGGATTTTATGTATATATAAAACTCAAATAAATATTTTGAAACTAATAGATTGGTAAAATTAAATGGTTAGAAGATGTATAACGAATTTTAATTCGATGTTAAAATTATTTAATTTTAAAAAATGATATTTTCAAAGAACTGTTTTTAAGTATTTTTTATTTTATTTTATTTAACTAAATTTATCAATTATAAATGATGAATATAATGTAATTATTCAATATATAAAAAATATGGTAACACTAATTTAATTAGTAATTTATTAGAATTAATATTAAGAATAGTTATTTTCAAAAAGACATTTTTTATAAAAATCTTTTTGAAATATATTATGATTTCAATTTAAAGTTAAATATATCATACATAGATATTAATTTAGAATAAATTAATTTTTAAGTTTTAATAAACACATATAAATAATTAAATAAGGTCAATTTTCTTTTTAGGCATAAAATTTAATTACAAATGCTAAAAATTTGAGAAAACAAAATAAATTTAAAATGAGGTAAAGAAGGTTTATCTAAGAGGTAAATACATGAAATATTATTAAACCTTATGTTTAATTTTTTTTGGATGAGGAATTTAACTACCAATATACATTATTTTTACAATTTATATCAACTATTATTTTAGAATTACTACTTTTTACATTAATGAATGAAAAATTATAGAAATGGCACTAAAAACTCACCTATAATATGTCCCCTCTTATAATGCTCCCAAATCACTCTTTGAATTTTATTATATCCATAGTATTTGAATGTATTCCTTCCAAAAAAATCTTAATATGTGTTCTTTATGTTTCTAGTTCCAATAAGAAATCATAAATTCACAATTCTGATGGAACTAGTATAATGAAAGAGACAATTCATCAAAGTACGTGCCTAGTTATTCACCATATTTTTAAAATACATTTTAATATATAATCATTAAAAAACACATTATCCATTATAATTATTTTATATTAATATTGTTATTATGATGTGAAAAATGATATTACTATTTTATAACTCCAAACTCTTACACATTCACTAGTATAACCTGTACTAGTTTGGGTCAGTTCAAGAGCCCACATAAATGATGCTATACCAATATCATAATGTTTAATATTCCTAAGTATCAAGATGTTAATAATGTATTTATTTTATATTAATTATTATATTATTTCATGAATATGATACTTTAAGGGTGACCTAAAAAATGAGTGGTCATTATAATATAGCTTGTTGTGATTAGAATATCACCACAAACATTTTAAACTTGGATTCCATTCTCATGAACCATACCCATATATTTTATCAAATGAGCATAGAACTACTTAAATAATCGAAAATAAAATGATTTATATACCATGAATAATCTAATAAAGCTAAAACTATTGTTAATAAATGAAGATCGACATTGGCATTATGAAAATTATATGAAATAATTAAAATTACTGACATTTGGTGATGAAAATAAATAATAACTTACTAATTTATAAGTAATTAATTATTATAATTGAATATTATAAAAATTAACATATATTAATATGGTTAAGAAATAATTTATTAATATGGTTATGTTTACTGTGTTAGTGTTTAATGCGCTTTCATGGAATTCATTTGTAAAGGTAAGGGTTTTGTCATCTCGATTTTCCATTCATTGGGATATGTTCCACATTCACCACTAATATTATTTTTCTTGTAGTTTATATACTAAAAATATTTTATGACACATAATAATTTTTATGAAACTAAAGGGAAATAATTCTATCTAAAATTTCTATTTTAGGGGATTTTTATTCTATGTTACTGAAACTCTAAGGGGTTTTTTAAATATCACTTCGAAATAAATATTGTTTATATTTAAAATTTCATTGTGAGAAATATTCTGTTACTATTTGTAAAAATCATTGTATTTTTTTCTCCTTATTTCATTTTTTACATTTATGGTTCTTTTTACAATTTCATATCCCATTGGTTCATAATTCGATTGAAAGGATCTTTGAAATTGGAACTAACCTTTTCTAATCCTTTTGGCCTACAATCTTTATCCTCCAGGTTTGTATTATTTATAATTTTATATGAATTTAAATATCTCTAAATTTATGATTTATTAAAGATTTTTAATTTTAATCTAATTTAATTCAAGATAATCATATTTTTACTCTTTGGGTAAGATCTATTTCTGCCAACATTAACCATATTTAAAATGGTGTGAATGGAATATCTTTTTAAAGTGTTTTCTGCCTGAATTTATTCTGCTTACAACTTTATTGTTTATCTATAAGAAAGTTCCTCTATATGTTTTCACGGTTTCCTAATGTTTTATTAAATATTTTTAATTTTAATCTAATTTAATTCAAAATATTCATATTTTTACTATTTGGGTAAGATCTATTTCTGCCAACATTAACCATATTGAAAATGGTATGAATGGAATATCTTTTTATAGTGTTTTCTGCCTGAATTTATTTTTCTTCCATCTTTATTGTTTATCTATAAGAAAGTTCCTCTCTATGTTTTCACGGTTTCCTAATGTAATTTATGTTCCCATTTTTTAAAAACAAATTTCCTTAGAAATAAAAGTTATCAAAAGTAACAAATATTTGTTTTAAATTTTGAATGAAATTTTATAATGCTCCTATAAAAGTTTTTTCATCCATTTACACATCCTATAATATTATTATGATTCATTGGAGATATTTTCAATATATACCATCCATATTAATTCTCTTGATGGATTATGATAATGTCTTATTGAAGTTTTCAGGAAACCCATTTCATTCCCAGGTATTAATTAATCTATGATGGAATTATGAATGATTTCATGTTTATATTGAAAAAATATGTATGGTTTATCATTATGTGATTAGTGGGTTTAAGTTTGACCTCTAATTAATTGATTATAAAATTATATCTTATGATTAATGAGAATAGGGAGTGGACCCAAACCCCTAAGAGACTCTATCGAATAATTAATGGGTGGGTCTAGAAATATATACCCATTTATTGCATTAGGAAAACAATTATATCCCATGAGATTAAATTTCATGGATTTGGGAGTAAACCCAATCCATTACGGGACTCTATACACTATTTTATGATTGTATTGTTTGTGTTCCATGATGTAAGAAACGAATTTTTATGATTATGTATGTGGCACATTCATATTTCACATCTCTATGTTATGTATCATTCATGTGTTATATTTTCATGGATAATTATTAATGATTCAACTTTAAAAACCATAATGACACTTAATATATGATATATTGAAACCTTAATTCCATGAAAAATTATCTGTGATCTTTTTTATTGGGTACGATCCTCTTATGCGACACCCATTCACTATGATTATGTTTTCATACCTGCATGGTCATCATATCCTTACTTATGATCTTCAATTGTTATTTCACATGATTATCCTTACTAAGAATCTAACATCACCCTTTTTAATGCTCAAATTCCCCAAATTATATATTTAATGAATTTATTTATTCTTTATAATATATTTAAATATTTAAAGAAATACATTCAAATCCACGCTCTAGGTTAGCCTGGGATTCTTGGGCTTAGGGAGGCTCAATATTGATATAATAATGATATAGAAATATTATACCATTTGTGCATAGTTTTTCATGAATGATGGAATAAGTCTTGAATATTGTTATAGATAGGAAATATAATACCGTCATTAAATACAGAATATATGTTTTATCCTTGGCATGACATAACCTTTGTATCCATATATTGTTTAGCTTAAATGATATCGTGGGGGGATGATAAGTACGTGAATAAATAAATTTATTTAGTAGTTATTAATTTTCCAAAACCTAACGACCTCTCTATTTAATCCATGTTCTTGGAAAATTGTAGGGTTAGCTACATAAACCTAATGATGTATATAGAGCATAGAAGAGAGGTTTGACTAATGTCAACTGAAAAATGGATTGATGATCGGTGTTGAGGAGATTGTATTTTCCATTGAAGATCATGGATATAACCAATGACTATGATATAGAACCATTATTCCTTATTGATTGATGCAGACATGAGGTAAGAGTTTTTTTTAGATTAATCCCATTTGTTTATTATCCATAATCAAATGAGAATTAAATATATAGTTGATTAATTCACCGATTGATGTTTGTTATTGAAATTGGTGTCTATCCTTCTTGTATTAGGAAGTGATAAACATTGTTGACACATGATTATTTTTTATTTGATTAATGAATCTATGGACATGTAATTGGTCCAACCTGAACTATGGATAATTTTTCGTTCCTCATATTTCTTTTCTGGGTTTTTCTCCCAACGTTCTTTGCTTGATCATTGTTGGTATTCTATTTGGTTGGATGTTTCAAAAATACCTGATAAACTATTTTTGCAAAATCATTATTTGGAATAACTGATCAATTCCATAGGTTCAAGTTTGAGACTGATGGAATGATCAATCTATAATGATGATGATAGGGGATCATGGATGGATTATTGTTTCTCTTATTCACAGGTTTTGGCATTTTGGTTATTCGGTGTGGAAGTGTCTAATTCCCAAGTAAAAGTTGTTGCAAGAATTCATTCATCTGTGATGTACATGACCAGTGAAGCCCATATTATCATTTTGTGACCGTGATTTTTGGTTAGAGCAAAGGAGAAGGTAGTGTAAGAAAAACCACTTTAGGACTAGTGAAATTTGGAAAAGTACAAACTACATGTAGTGTAATTAATAGGAATAAAAACCATATAGTTTCATCTATATGGAAGCCGGGGTTTATGAATTTAGTTAAAATTCACATGATATTTGATAAACTCATATGTTGTATGATCTATGGCCAGCAATATCAGCATGTGCATAGATTACATGCCAATGAATCCGTGTAGACCTACACACTATGTGTATCAGATGACACACCATGTGACCATTAGTGAATAGATTATTGTGTCCATTGAGTACATGCCCAGGTTTCCATGTGACCTCCTACATCGTATTGTGGGATCTCTAACCATGTACTTTGGATGTATAAAGTCTGGCATGTGGCCCTACACACTGTGTTTTGTGGAGTAAAAAAAGTTTACTTTGGAATATAATCATACTTTTCAAGTGTACATAGGGAGGAAAATCATAGAACAAAATTTATAGATTACACAATATAGTGTAGAAGAAAAATTATGAGTTCGATAAGAACATTATATTTAGTGTACCCCTCGTGTATATGTTGTTTATTTGGAAGAAGACATTCCATGTTAGACGGCGAGACATGAGTATTTCAAGACATAGAGAGACACACTGTTTACCCCATCAGACATGTACAATACTACTTTTTATGTAAATTAGATCCCATGATATTCAATCTTACATATGTTCATCTTTGAGACTTATATTTTGGCCCATGAGTTTCCTATCCTTACTAGTTTTGTACATCTGATTTGATGGTGGACTTTGTCTCAATAGAAAAGATTTGAAATGTGGTGTTATGAGATGGATGCTTATTTGATTTATGTTTGGATGATGACAGTGATCGGGTTTCGATCATCAAAGATCGTTTGGGCTTGATACCCTCGATCACACTTGGGAGAGGTTCATTCATACTCTTTATATAGGTATAGTCAGTACCCCTCCATAGTACAAAGGGTGTGATTTCTCTATCTATAGAGTGGTGCCCCCTCCAACATCATGCTATGATGGGGTGTAGGTATTTCACTAGAGTTGGTTCTCACTAGGTTGTGGAGTGTATTGGTGAGGTTCAGGCCCTGCACATAGATTATAGAGAGGTTTTGAGATATTTTTGGTTATGATATAGTTCTATATTAGCTATGGAAAACTATGGAGAGGATTAGATCACTACTCTGTATAATATGTGTATACATGGGATGTTTGGAATTATTGATGGGATAATAGGATTTGTAGGCTGACTCATCATTCCTAGATGGATTTAGTGATGGATATCCCCTTTCCCTATTCATTTATTATTCCTGTTGAGAATATGGGTTATTTTGGACAATGTCTCATATTATAATTGGAATGCATTTGTGGGGATGAGATTACTACCATCTCTTGATGATTTATGTTTTGTGATTTTGGGTTATCTTACTAGGTACATATATACTCACACTTTTAAGGAATTTTCCCACACAATTCATGTCTTATGAAGATGACATTCCTTTCATTGGAGTCCTAGGTAGTTCGAGATAATTTAGAGTTTACATGGAGAATATTTATTCTATGTAGAACTCATATGAATCCAAGAGTTTATTTTGTGTAGTTTTCTTCATGTTGTTAGTAAGATGGATGCTTCTATAGTTTTTGTTGGTCTTGCATTTGGTCCTTAGAACCTTTTCTATTCTACTTTTTATAATCTAATGTGGGATAATAATTATTCATTCATATATAGTATCAGTTATTTAATTTTTCTTCATTATAATATTTAATGGAAATGTGTTCATTTGTATAGGTACTTTATGATAAGGCCTCCCATGTGTGTAGTATGCCTACATGGAATTAATCGTCAGCCCCAATCCTATTAGAGGTAGGGTGAGGGTGTCACACATGGCTCATCACTAGACATGAATCCCTTAGTGGTCCTAGTTTTGAAAGAGTGGTATTAAATTAGGCCATCTTAAGAGTGGAGTTTGGAGATTGTCTAGATGTGAGGTATAATCGGAGAACTAGGGAAATAATGTTGTAGTGTCTCATGTTTGGTCCCTCTGGGTAAGGAACCTAGTTATAGTGTGTCGGATAACATATATGTTCATCAATACACTGATAACATTCTTATTGACTCGTAACATGTAGTCATTGGTTGTAAGGAAAAAATTAGTTCATGAATCATATACTAATGGTTTATGGATTCAATATCCTTTTTGATTTATCTCCCAATATGATATCTTTAATCATTGTACATATTGATAAATTACAATATTTCTACATGATGATAGCTGCCAAGGATTCCAAGATATATATTGTGATAATGACCTGTTGAACAATGAGGCCTTAGTTTTGGGACCTACTCTTGGGGGGGTTTCTTTTAGGCAGGCACAAAGCCTTGCTACCTCATGTTGACCAACGTGTGGACCCACCTATAGTGGTATAGGTGGATAATCATCCACATCCTGAGATGATGACGTCTCAAACAGGATAGAATGATGTGGAATATAGGATTATCATGTTATGAAAGTACCATCAGTGGATACCTTTGAGGTTTCATGAGGTGTAGATCCTTAAAGGGTGGTGGATTTGATTTATGAAGTGGTCTAAAATTTCATGCTTGTGTAGAACCTGTATGATCTAATAGTTGTGCCCAAAAATAATCTTAATCACAGATTAGTAAGGAATTTTCATGGTATAGTCCTATAAATCCATGATTTTAGTGACACTCCTTTTTTTAAGAGATGAGAAAATCATTGTAGATAAGTAGTTCTCAATAACCCCCATAGGAATTGAGGTTTATCAAGAGGCGATGTCTTGTATTTTCCACCTTTTTTGTTGTCCCTCCTAAGAAGATGGTGACATTGAATACAATACATACTTAGGGAAGTGGAGGAAATTGATATATTTTTGTTATGGTAATTTTTGATGTGGATTTATGTATGTAAAGAAGAGGGACACCTACACTACTATGACACATTGTTTTTATGTGATCTAAAAATATTTGGGTTGGTCAATTTTTTCTAAAGAGGATTGTGTCATGTTTTAGTGGAAGAGTTCCTTTGACATGTAATTTTGAGGTTTTGTTGGTTTGATAAGGTTTGAAAATGATCCCTGGTGGTGGTGAATAGGTGGGAAGGGTAAGGGATGTCTTCTGGATCTAGGAGCATGTGACCCGAAGCCTTTGAGTGTTGTTCAAGGTATGAAATTTGTCTTCTTTTATGTAGTTGTCATTTTAGTAAATATTTACAAGACATATTTCCCTGAGAATATCCCCTATTCAATACTCTGTGATTACAGTGTATCCTTTCTACTTGAACCATGTTTTTGGAGGATCTTACAGAGGAGGATAATTGATCACACACTTGTAATTGTTATCTAACTTGACTCTAAAAGGAGAGAGATCTTCACATGGAATAATTATTTAATAGGTAGTATGACCCAATTTATTTTTCATTGAATATAATGGTATCCTACCATCTATACCTAGATTTAATGTTACATGTGACAGTTTTAGTGTATTCGAGTTAGTGGGATGATATTTTCCTTCTTTGGTTAGAAGGAATCAGAGGCATATTAAGATAAACTCTTGGGTAGGTAAATATAGAATACTTATTATCAGTTCAATAGTATGACCCTTGAATAAGTGGATCCCATGAGGTTTAATTATCATTGAGTTTTGGAGGACCATGAGGAAATCTCCTCTATGGATGTTCCAAGATTACCTGCCTATTAAATATTTGTCTTCTGAATAGACCCTCAACTATAATCTACCCTACTTTTCACCATTATGTCAGATGACCATTGTGAATGTGAGAACTGGAGGTGTACTTGGTGGAATCTTCAAAGTAGGAGCTTGGTAAAACCTAGTATGTTCCCCAGGGTAGCCCTAGTATTGTTCACCCAAAAGGTAGATATGAGCTTGAAGTTAGGCGTAGATTAATGCCTCTTGAATTAGGTGACTCTAAGGAAGAATTATCCACCACTAATAATCAACGTATTATTTGACATCCAGTTAGGTTAGAATTTCTCCTCAGATTTTGAGATAAGGATGGTTTATCTCAAGCTCCTGGTTCAAGAGGAGAATATATCAAGGGTGCCTTCAAAGAGTCAATATGGATACTTTGAGTTCTTGATGATACCTTTTGACATGTTTGAAACCTAAATTATGTTTTTAGGACTTATGGAAAGGATCATTCAACCCTTCTTGGATCGATTTGTGGATTTTTTAAATGATTAAGTCCTTGTGTACTTGAAGTCATGGGTAGAGAATGTGAGACACTTGAGGATTGTTTTGGACATGCTCTCAGAGTTCTATCTATATTTGATACTACCGAAGTTTCATTTCTAAATTCAAGAGGTCCACACATTCAGATATGTATTATAAGACATATGGGTGATAAAAGACCTAATAAAGGTTGAGTTAGTGATATCTTGGGAGCCACCTCATATTGTGGTGGTGATTGATGATTCTTACAGTATAGTTTTGTATTCAGTAGTTTATCATGAGGTAATGAGGTAGTTGACATCCTTATAGTTGGAAATTCAAGAGGTGGGTGTTATATCATACCACAAGTCTATGGTTGTCACCCCTCGACATATTCATCATTTTAGGGAGGCACAACTGGGGGATACCGATTGTGAGAACATGCATGAAAAGATATCCACTAGACATATTCCTAATGGATTTTATAAAGGTCAGGATCACATAAGCTTTGTTTGAGGATAGATTATGTGACCAGTCACACAATGATGAGACGTGTTGTGGGGGTTTTATGATTTCCCATTATTATTACATCTAATGATAGTGAGGATGTATTGGAATCCTTTAGAATCTATTTTGGTGGATGAGTATACAGTATCCTGTTGTTGAGTTTATATCTCAATGCCTCACCCAACAATAAGTGAAATCCACAGTGAACATATTGAAGTGTAATAAGGGTGGTATCATTATAGTTTTTTTGATGGTCTTACCTGATTAAAGATAGGACAAAATTCAATCTAATTAATCGTTGAATGACTCATATATTCATCCAATACCCTAACCATTTGAGAGATGAATTCAATAGAGTTTGAGATGCCTATTCATGAAATAGGTAGTTAAGATTTATGGGATTCCCTAAAAGGTAATTCAAAACTATAATTTTCCCTTCAAATCAAAATTAAGATAGGATCCATAAGGTATTTAAAACACTATCAGGGTTGATCATAATATTTTTACCCAAAATCTATGGTTAGATAATGCAGAACACTCATTTTTCGGAGGTCATGCTTCAGGTTTTTATGTTTATTTTTTACATTGTATAAGAGGATTATCTACCATCAGAGGAGTTTCCATATCACAACAATTAATGCTCTACCATCAATGTAGTACCATTCAGGTCCATATACATGAGTCCCTACATGTCATCTCTTTAATGGTTTGAGTTAGAGGATCAATGTTGATGGGACTAATGTTGATATAGGATATTGTTGTGAAGGTGTAGTTCATCCAGTGGTGAATGAGGGATTCCTAATGTCTTAGAAAGTCCATTACGGACAAACAAAGAGTATCATTGGAGTTATAATAGGGGGATCATGTTCCAAGAGATCTAACATCGTCATGGATTATAGATATTTGGATTTGGTAATAGACCATCTTAGAGGTTAATAAGATTTTTTATAGTCACTTTTTAGGTTTTCTGAGTAGGTGTACCCTCAATCCTATAACTATAGTTAAACTAGGCCCATAATATTTTCCAAATTTTAGATTTTTGGGGATATGTGAATGAATTTTTTCACAATATCAATTGGAATGAGCTATACATTGATGATAGAGTTTCATTTCTGAGGTTCCTTATGGTGTTTGAGAACATGTAGAAGAATTCCATTTTTTGGAACATTTTTTCCTTTGTGTTCAAGTTTTTTGGTAGTATGATAACATCCATGTGATCTTTATATAGTGGGAGACCCATATAAAGGCTCATTATCCTCATTATGCGATGGTTTTAACATTTTGGGACAAAAATCCTTTATGGTGATGAGAATGTAAGGAATCTATTTTTTCCTTGTAAGACTTTGGAATATTTTAAGGAATATTTTGGGAGATAGAAACTTGGTCAGTGTGGGAACCTAGGGAACAGAGAGTCATGGTATTATTATAATAAAAATATTAAAAATATTACATCATACACATGATACATATCTCCTAAATGCCATTTCAGATTATAAATACGAGACCATCATTGAATCCAGAATGTGTGTTTTACACTATACATGATATAGCTTTTATGTGTATTGGTTATTTGGATTTGACTAGTGAAAAAAGTAGTTTTCAACCAATTTTTCTGATTTTTAACATCATTTACCATGCGACGTTATTTCATACAATGTTGTAAATAAATTTTTAATGTTGATTATTAATATATAATGTTATAAATATATTTTTAGGAGGTTTTCACATCAGTCATGGAAAATAGATGTGATAATTTATTTTTAACGTCACTTCTTCCTTCATAAAATCAACATTAACAATACATTATCATGTTGCTTATGTAATAATAATCAAGAAAAATTATATCATCCATGGTTTTAAGCATCATTTATATAAAAATTGATGTTAAGATCGTTTTTATTAAATCATTAACGTCAGTTATTTTATGAGAAACATGAAGAATTATTTTTTTAAATAATAATAATTTTATTCATTTTTTCCAATGGTAGAACAACATACCAGAAAAATAGAATTAGAAAAATAGTATAGAAGAATTATAGTTGTTGGAAATATCTTTACAACTTGAACATTAAACATTACAATTTGTATTACAAAAATACTAAAACCTAATTAGACCTATGAAATAATTCTCCCATTCACATTGTAAATGTTTTATCTATTTTCTAGTGTAGGTATGAGGGTCATAAACAAATATATATTAAAAATATTCAATTAAAGATGTATTATAAATAAATAAGATAAAAAATTAATGGAAAGCTTTATAACAAAATCAACATTCAAGAAATTTGTAACAGTTCCAATTGAAGTTATTTCAAACATATATCCGAGAATATTATATCCACATTACATTACTCATACTTATTTATAAGCATTATATTTAAAAATAACAATTCAATTCAAAATAAAATTTTAAGTTCTTACAACTAAAATATAGTAATTAAAATGAATATCCTCCTTTGGTTTTATATATTGGATTTTGTGATGTGCCTTCATGTTGTCTCTATAAAGTAACCCCATGCCCTATTTTAAAATAATGTGTATAAAATAAATTAAAATTTCCTCATAATATATCAGTGTATTCAAATATTTAAACTTATGTGGTCAATAAGTAATTAATATTACATTATATATCTCCATGGATAAAGAATAACCAGAAAAGTGTCCTCTCTCATGAAAAAAAACACCCAACATTCAATGGCCACTAATATAAAAAAATATAATGTGTCTTATTTTTCTGTTAAGAGATATATAACGCTTTATGAGATATGTGTTTCATATTCTTGAAGATAAGAAAGAATCCAATAGTAAATAATTGCATTATTTTGAAGTATTTCAGCAACATAAATAGTCTTTTCCATCAAGAATTGTCCTCAATATAGGTGAAATAAATTGTGGGCCCATAAAACCATATATTACTATCAAATAATGTTGCATAAAAATATTATTAAGATACCTAATACAAAAAAACGCAAAAATAGTTTCAATAAATTAAAATAACTAAACAAATATGTTTTAATCAACATGTCTAGAAAATAATTGCATTATGATGATGTCAAACTCTTCCCCAATTTCAATCTTCATGATATATTTTTTGAAAATATTCACTATCATTTCACACCCAAAAATACTATCTTACATTGCAATGGTATAAACATCCAACCAAATATTCGAATACATTGGTAATTTATCATGACTATATAATGTTTTATAAAAATTCATAACAACAATATTTTTTGTTGTCTATAAAGTGAGTCATTAACATTAAAGTATTCATATAAAATATATAAATATATATATACATTAAAATATTAAAAATATAATAAAAATATGAAATTAATGATATAGTATATAGATAAATCATTGGAAATTTTTGAACAAGTCTAGATGGACAAACTAAAAGTTGTCGATAGTTTGTCCAACTATACTAACCTCGTCTATAGGAAATGAAATATTTTTCATTTATCTATAATATCCTATATTATTAACATAATATTCCATATCTATATCTGTTAATGATTAATGAAATATAAAAATAATATATTGTCCCATATGAAACAATATGATACTGGGGATCATCAATATATAAATCACAATAAATGTAAAGATACAGAGAACGAGGTGTATGGGATGGATAAGTAGGAAGTTGTGGAAGAGTAGGATCTTCAAGTGGATGTGGAGGAGTGGGGCCAGCAACATGAAACTATATTATCTTGTTTGAAAACATCCCTAGTACCAAATATATGATCATGATCTCCATTTTATCATTAATATCCTAAACATTATATTCTAAAGATTCTATTTTTATTTTATAAACATCCTTCATTGAAGAATATTTAGAATGAGGAAACACTTTTTTTACTGATACATCTAATGGGTATCCTCATACATGAATATGGTGTTTATGGTTTTCCAATGTAGTAGATAAAATATACTCCCTTCATTCAATTATGAATTTCTCATATGTGATATTCTCCTCAAGGGATTTCTATAAATAATATTTGAAAAAATAAGTTTTGAATGTTAATATTTAATAAATTTATTTAATTTAAATAAGTTAATTAATTAAACAGCTTTCTATCATATCTTCTACGACCCATGACTATTCCCTATGATATATTCCATTTATGATCATTCAATAAATCTTCCATTTTTATGTATAGTCAGGTGGCGGAGGTTAAACCTCTATGAAGTCTGAAGACTCAGCACTCAGTTTTTAAAAAAATTCAGCTATCATTTGTTCTTTTAATAACATATAGCCTCTGTGAGATAATGTTAGATGGTATACATTTCTCAATTAGATCTCCTAATGAGATATCCTCATTTTTTATAAATTATTAATAAAGAAATCATTAATACGATCATCAATATATTTTTTGTTTCTCAAATATAGCATTGTTCATACAAAAAATGATTCTTCTCATCTATTTCAAAAAATCGATTCCTTGTATTTGAATATAGAAGTGGAAATATGTCACATTTATTTTTATGTTTTATATACCCAAAAATGATATCTAATGTGATAGTTGTTTTAAAATGCATCCACTCCTAGTAGCCAATGCTAAAAATTTCCTCTTATCTCCTCTAATATTGTGTATGTAATAAATCATCTCATAAGATGTGGGAGAAATATATTTGTATAAACATTTCATCATATGTAAAATAATAAAAAACAATATTACAAAAATTGTTTCCCATAATTGAGATATTTTCATTTTTTCAACACTACCCAAATCCAAAATCAAAATACAAACTTTTTCTTTATCCTATACTACAATTAAAATGATGAGTTATTTTGAATTTGGACCCCTAGAAATATCAATATCATAAAAGTAAACTTGTATCCTTTGGTCTTGGTTATGAGAAATTGATAATTTTGGTAAATGTGTGCTTCTACATTTAGAAACCCTCAAACTCTTTTTTTACCTATGGAAGAAGATGGATAATGTGTAGTGGGATGGGAAGTCTCATCAATATGAGTATGTGTATAGTAATCCCCAAGAGTAAGTGTGTGGTCCTCTCAAGAATATTTTCATGGATCGAATGTGTGATATATGATTATACTTCAATTCAATGTAATAAGTAATTATTACATAAACATAAAAATAAATCTATTAGATAATAAAAAATGAAAAAAGAAAAAAGAATAAACAAAAATTAAACTAATCTAAATAGATTTTTATTCATATTTTTTATAGTTAACTAAAATTCTAACAAATATAACAAGAGATGAAATTACAAAATTGAATGAAAAAAATCATAAAATGGTATGTTAATAACAAAAAATTATCATAAAATATTCAAATCCAACTACTACATATAAAAGGAAATAAAAAATGAAAAATTATTCAACAAAACTTTAACTAAACTAAACAAATTTTTATTCATATATTTTAAAGAAGTTAACTAAAATTCTAACAACATTAATGGGAGATGATATGAGAAAAATGAATGAAAAAAATCCAAAATTTATGTATGAATAGAAAAAATAATCCAACATATTACACCAATTTTTACACAAAAAAAATATTCTTTGAATAAACTATTTTATAATTTTTTTATTTTAATTTATCCTATTAGATTTAAAATAACTATTTTCTCCAAAATCAATAACTAAATTAGTTTAGTACTATTAAACATGTGAAAAAAATAAAATACTAAATAAATATAAAAATAATATTTAACTTATTACTTATAAAATGTGTTTTAACATAGAAAATAAAAAAATATATCAAGAATATTATTAATTTTAGAAATGTAAAAAATAAATAAATATACATTACAAGTAATAATAGGAAATTATTAAAGGATTTTTCCATAAACATTATCCACATGATAATTCAGTGTGGAACAAAACATGTGTATGACACTATCATGAATATTATATGTATATCCTTCAATGGAAGTGGGTATATCACATAAATCAACATTTTCATTAAGCCTATCATCACCAATATACTATATCTTCCTTGTAAAATGATGGATCATTACATATAGAATTGATGAAGAATGTAGAAAAGATTTTTTTCCATGTGATTCCATGATAAAATGATTAGTTGTGTATTTTAGTATATTCAGATTAACTTATGACATTCTGAATTCATTATGTCGGACATTTTTGTTACCGATAACCCATTTATAGTTAATCACTATAAATAAAAATTTAATGTAATAATCCTCCAATATTTTTTTAATGAATCCATAATATTCACTTGATGAAAAGATTATATTTTTGTGTTTTCCACTCAAAAAATAAAACGTACCTGCAACCACCAATACACTACTATTATGAAATTCACTTCAATTTTCTTGATCTTCTATATGAAATGAATTGCCATTAATTTTATACCTAGAACATGTAATCAAATTGAAACTGGGGCCACCCACTAAACCTATAAATTTTTTCGATTCATATGATCATCCACGAATAGTCCCATTATACCATGAAAAAAAGTGTTGTTATGATCAATCAAAATCCAAATATCCTTGTTCTTTTGATAACATTGATTTAACATACTAATATGAAATGTTATATATGGCTGATCAACATATATTTTTTTCAAGATTTATAAATTTTCCTTCTATATATATTCACCTATCAATGATTTTACATTCTAGCAATGGTCCCCCTTTCCCCAAAAATTGACTCATTCATTGTGACATGTAGTCAAACCTATGTGCTCCAATGAATCTAGTATCTTATACAATGCTCTGAAACCTCCTTAGAAATATACTTCTCTATAATGGAGTCATCCTTAAAATATAGATTATTAACATAACAAATTAATATCTCCATATACCTTTCAAAATCATACAACCAACATAGATATAAAAGTCCATGAAGCTTTATTTCTCACACCAAATGAACCATTAAATACAATATGATATTAAAAATAGATGGAAAAAAATACATTACCAATTGAAAAATTATAAAACTACTTTATTATCTAAATTTTTTTAAGAGTTAAGATTAACAACCTTGTAACAAATGGAATTGAAAATGTAACACACCTTCGTGATTGTCATTATGACATGAAAGGGAAATATTCCACACAATGAAACTGGAAGGATCTGTTTCATCACTATATGAAAATCATGATATTTCAAACTTGTCAACTTCAAATATTTTAGTGAAACAAATGTTTTTAAATTTTATGAATAACTATGTGGAACTTTTATTCCATAGTGACATTAATAAAATCTAATTTCTCCCTATTTGATAATTTATTACGAGAAAGAGGTTGGTTTGTTCTCCTTCCACCGGGAATGGGAACTTACTCCAAATTTATTTTCATTGAGAGTAAGTCCGATATTGCATTAATTCCATCTCTAGTATTTCCTTTAATATACAACAATGTTCCAATTAATCCAACACAAATATTTTTGTCCACATAAATGAAATCAATGTTATGTTTGACCACATGATATTTCATATAATGCTGCTCAAAAAGTATAAGTTTTTACTTCATAATATTTCAATATTTTCCATATTTCCATGTCTTTTTGAATGTCACATCAATGTTTTTCACACTCTCATAATAATCATCAGTGAAAAATGGTTCTGGAGAAATATCAAGTTATTTTTAGAAATTAAATTCCTTTTTAAATATTTTCTAAAAATGATAAATTTTTTAGAAACTCTGATTAACCAAGAATATTGTTTTTATCCCATGTTTTATTTGATACTATTAAGTCTGTTGTTAACAAATTAGACAATATTTATTCTTCTTAACAATATATAGAGAAATTTTTTCATATTATTGGAAGTAAATTTTAGGGAAAAAATAATTACAAGTGGTTTAAAATGTTCCATTTTATACGAATCATACACACCAATACCTTCCTCTCATAATAATGTAAAATCATCAATTAATAGTGAAAATAAAACATTAATATCATTTATTGGATATTTTGGTCTAGAGACCATTAAACTCAACACAAAATATTTTCAATTTATGTAAAATTTAAGAGATAAGTTATAATTTTCCAACAAAATAGGCCCTGAACTATGTGTACTACGAAATGTTCAATATGGGTTTATTCCATCTATGCATAGTCTAATTTTTATATTTCAAACACCATTTAAAAATATAAAAAACTATTGACCAATTTTCATCCACTATGAGAAATCACATGGATGATGTAATTTTCCATCAGATATCTGCTCATCTACATTAAATATTAACCATTTTTCATTAATTGAATTTTCAAATAAATGTTACAAAAAAACAAATTATTGGAAGATACCAAAACTCATTTTCATTAGCATTTATATCTGAAAAATAAGCTTATGATATCTCATTCATCTTATATAGTGGAATCCCATAATTAGGACTCACAAAAAGACATTTTTTTCCTTATATATTGATCATAATCATTCATATGGGGAAGTATTTTCTTATACCCCAAAACCATTGGGCATAATATTTTATTCTCATTATAATGTGAATCTAGAATATCATTATCATCAGTAAGTATGTAATTTGACAATAGTAGCATCTATGTAAAACTCTCTTATCTAAACCCATTTTTGGTTCATGTTAATCAATCTTAACATCAATGATAAAACCATAAAATTAAGTATAACCCAAATACAATGGTTTTCATCATGGAAATATAGATTCTCAATTTCAATGTATTTTTTAATTGACTCTACTATAATATAATGAATCATTTATTGAATTTTATCAGACTTATCATCATTCATATCATCAGCAATAATAGTTCTAGAATTTTGGAATGTTTTACCATGACAATTAAAAGAGCTGTAACATAGATTAAAACCATGATCAATTACATGACCTGTAATCTCTATAATTTTAAAATTATTTATATTTAATTTTTTTTTGCATGGATATAAAGACATGTCATTGTTCAGATCAATTTTTTAGAAAAATAGAAAAATTATCGACACCTTCCTCAAATTCATCACTTGTTGAAAGTGATGTAATCCAAATTCCAATAATTATTACCTATAAAAAATATCAAATATTGAAAATATTTAATTTTAGGTTCTAATAAAATTTAAAATTTAATATTATAAAACATAATAAAAGAAATACAAAAAAATATTTTAGGAAATAAATAAATAAAAAATATTTGATGAAAAATATGACTTTAATATATTAAACTATTATTCTCTAATAAAAAATCACATTCCTTAGTTGAAGAAAAACTCTTTTATTAATAAAAAATATTTAATATTTATGAATAATTGAAACTGAAAGTATAAATATCAAACATAAAGTGACATCAATAGAAAATTTGAATAGAAAATAAAAATAAAAATAACTTGGATATATAGAAAATTAAATTAATAAACAAAAAACATAAATTGATATAGAAAATAAAATGATTCATATGGAGACACCAATGGGAAAAAGGTGAAAGCTGTAGACGGTGAGGATTCGTGGTGGAAAACAGTGGTGGATTCCAACTAAATGTTAAGGAAACATTAACAAGAAATTATACCAATAAATACAAATGAAAATAGATTGTATGGATGTAAAATTGAAACAATAAACAGAAACCCTAAATTGATATTGTAAAAAATATGATTGATAAGTCGACAACAATGGGAAGAGGTCGCAATAGGTCGTCGGGGATGTGTTATGGTGGTGGATTCTAACTGAAATATAATGAAATATCATAGGAAAAATGGAACCATAAATACAAATACCCTGAATTCATATAAAATTGAAATAATAAACACGATTTATAAATTGAAATCATAACTACGAAAAGGGAAAAAACTAGAATAAGAATTAGTGGTGGTCAATGACGGGAGATGGAGGATAATGGCAATGGATACCGAATGAATGGTATTCAAAGCATTGGATTAATGAAAATAGAGATCTGAGGCCATTGATTGATGAATGAAGGGATTTAAGGGAACAAATCCAAGTAGTAAGGGTTATAATTTACCACATGAGAGAAAACTGAGGGTTTTTGTGTTAATGAATAAATAATAAATAACTATTCCTAAACTCAGATTAAAATTATAAATCTTTTCGATCTTAGTTATTGACAAAATTATGTGAAAATGTTGTTGTTTTATTTTCAATGTCAGTTATACAATATCCAACATGGAAAATCATTTTTTTCCTTGTCAGTTTATTGATAACTGATGTAGAAAAAAAGAACAGTTTATTTATCATGTTGATCATTGAATTACAAATGCAGTAAATCAATTTGTTACATCTATTATAGATAACCGACATGAAAAAAATCCAGGATAAATAATTTTTTTACTAATGATGAGTTTGTTCATTGGTTGTTAATAATTAGAAAATAATTTAATTAATATATTATTTATTTATTTTCCATAAAATAACTCCCTCTCTATTTAAACAAATTTATTATAAAATACTAGGGTTATCTACATAAACGTAGGGATTTTAAGGGAGTGTGGAGGATAGATTTGAAAAACGTCAAAAGGATAATGGATCGATAATCGATGCTAATGAGTTTTTCTTAGCTAGTGGAGTTCATGGATCTGACCAATGATGATGATAAAGAACCAGTCATCATCAATTATCGATCTATACATGATGTATGATGTTTATTTTTTTACAATAAACCCCTTTTTTGATTATACTAAGTTGGACATGAATTAATTCCTTATAATATTAACTCACGGGTCGATGTATGGATTTTATATTAGTTTGTATCTTCCTTGGATCATGAATTGATAATTATTGTTGATCCTTAATTATTTTCCATTCATTTGGTGATTCTATAAAAATGTATCGAGGCCAGCCAAAACAATGTTGGAGGTTCATTCCTTGTGTTCAGGTTTTTTAATTTTCTCCCCATGTCCCATGCATAATCAATATTATTATTTTATTTTATCAAGGGTTTGAAAAATACCCATTAAATGATTATTTCACAATCTTTAGTTGGTAAAACAGATCAATATTTTGGGCTTGGGTTCAAGCTTGAATATGTGATCATGGTGTAAAGATTATGATAGAGGATCATATAAAGCTTAGAGGGCCTCTTTTTTTAGAATATTGGAATTTCATTGATGTGGAATTATTATAGATGATTCCTGAGAAAAAGGGGTGGCTGGAATCAAGCCATTGGTGATGGAATTGTTCATTTAATTCAATATCGACATAATTTGGGTGTGATTTGATGTTGGAGTAAAGGAGGTAGGGATGTGGGTGGAACATTATGAGTACTAGTGGGTATATGAAAATTATGAACTACATGTTGTGTAACTTGGAGGAACACATGTTGTGTATCCCTCTCGGTGTGGTGGATAGTATTTATATGTTGAGTTTAATATCACATACCACATGATTTACTCACATTCCGGGTGACCCATGTCCATCTTAATTGATGTGTATAGGTTGTACATGCCAATGAGTCCATGTAATTCTACATACATTGTTTGTTGAATAACATATCATGTAACCCTTGGAGAATAGCTAAATGTGTATAGGGAGTACATGCCCACGTGGCCATGTGACCCAATATACCATGTGGTTGGATACACACTGTGTACTTTGGAGTATACTTGGGATATGGTGGGTGGAACACATTAAGTGATGGCACGAACCCTACGTGCCCAATGTTGTGGAGTACACCATATATACATTGGAATGTACTGAGACTTGGATTTTCAAGAACCCACCCAGATACACTAGTACCCTGATACCTGATCCAGATCTGACATAACCCAAATAGAATTCCTAATTCCCATGGGTTAGCAACAATCAACATTAATGACACATGATCAAAGAGGGAAAAAATTTCTACAAAACCATAAAAATAAAATATTACAAGTCACTATGTTCAACACATAAAAAAACTACCAGTAAAAAATGGTTTATAAAAACTAAAGCATTTCCTCATTAATGAAATCTATGGAATATTACCCTCCCAAAGGGATCTATGACATCATAATGACAAAAGTCGCATAAAACCCTTATAATAAGAAGACAATAGCACCACAGGTCACTATCACCATTCCACAGTCCAAAGGAATAAGATTTTCAACCACCTCCAAGTGGTTCTTTTCCTTTTCTTGGTCATTGTATAAAAATTTTTACTAACCCCTGAAGGTAAAGGTAGGGTGTGATATATAAATCCCAATGTGGTCCCACCATGTTTTCAATGAACATTACCGTAATAATTCACCATTTATGATATAAAATAAAATAAAACAAGGCAGACCATATTATTTTCTTCTTTTAAAAAATACATGATTTCATTCAAATAGGTGGAAGATATATCAAAAAAAAACATTCAAATAGACATAACTAAAAATTGTATATAAATAAGTTTATATAAATTAGTTTTCAGGAATAAACCAATTCAAAAATCAATGACATGTGTATCAAATCAAATAAATCAAAGAAAATTACATTGAACAAAATCCCCTTCATAAGTAAGTTTATCGGGTATTATGATCCTCCCATAATCTTAAAATGATCACATATATAGTCATCTATTCACACAAAAATACATCCTAATTGGGGAACCCATCAAAGTATTTCTACACCCCAATAGGGGATACCATTATGGTTAGTCATTCTATAGTTGTTTTAGTTATATTTTTCATTATAAATCCATTTCTAGGGATTCATGGTCCCATAATTGTTGTCCTAGTTACCACTAGCTACCTAGGATAACATTTTCTTTAAGAAAGTAGTCAATCAATCAAATTAATTTTAAAAAAATACAATTTTCCAATTTCGGTTTTCAAAAATACCTTTTCATTTCAATACAAAACATATGTTTTCTCCATTTCATTCCATTTCAAGTAACTTTTCAGTTTAATATATTTTCTAATTATCAGTCCTCAAATCATTTCATCAAAAAAATTTCTAAATCAAGACATAGTGTTTCATAAATCCACCCCATAATTTCAATTCCATTGATATTTTTTTCAACTTCCAAGTAAAATTCAAATCAAAGATCAAATCATCTCAAATCCATTTTTTTATGTTATAAAAAAACCCATTTTAATTTAACAATGAAAATAATATTTTCAATCCTAGGGAAAAGAATTATAAAACCCAGATACCTTTGAATCAAATATCCAAAAAACAAATCCCTTAACAGGACTCACCAATGAAGAATAATGGCGCTGAAGATCTAGGAACAAAAACTAGAATCAAGAACCAACAAAAATGAGTTTAGATCAACCCATTATATTAATATCTAACCACATATTAGGAGGAGATAATGAGAGATTACAAGAAACTACATGAGATGATATTCACTTTCCCAAAGAATATCAATCATGATCTATGCCGCTTCGATCCACCAATGAATGGGTTTTTTGGGGCCAAATCGCCAGTTGAGAGCCTCTAAAAGCCAAAAAATTATATAAGGTTGGAATGGGGGAATATGAATATTAAATGGGGGGTCTATTAATTTTAAAAATAAATTTTTCAGAATTTATATCCGCATGAAAAATTTTCCATGGAGGGCCACAAGTTTTAAAAAATCATGCACACTAACCATGCCCCCATACCATCTAGGGTGAATTGTTTGTCCTTGGTGGGAAAAATAGTTGGATTTAACATGTTACAAATATTCAAGTGACAAAATATTGAGGCCACATAGTTTGGAGGGTTTGTGCTCAGGGTTTTAATAAACCATGTTCCCTCTCCGAAGCACCATTAATGGTCACACAGTTTATTGGGCCAAACTACACATCATTCCTTAATTGAGAACCAATTGTTCACAACCCAAAAGAATTCTAAAATTTTTCAAAATTTTCCTAGGACATCCACAAAAAAGACCTAAATTAAAGGAAAACAAATCCCACAGAATACCTAAAAACTAATAATGTTATGTTATAACCTCCCCACCATAAAAAATATTTCTTCTTGAAAAGACTAAAAAGAACTTTTTTTATTATAGAGATGTGGCCACATATATCTAATTAGTGACTCCCACTCCCATGTCTCATGAGAATTAGAACCATGATACAATTGAACATGGATCAAATATTTCATCCCCCCACAAAGTACATTTGTCTCAAAATCAACTATCTTGACTTGGTGTTCAATAACAGTAATATTGGGGTTAACATTTAGATAATCCCAACTCAAAACATGATATGGGTGAGAAAGATACTTATGAATCTACGACACATGGAACGCATTATGTTTTGAAATTAAATATGGTGTAAGTGATAAACAGTAACAGACATTACCCGCCATCTTAAAACCTCAAAAGGTACCAAAAAATGAGGAGTATGATTCCCTTGCCTCCCTAGCTACCAAAGGCCCCAACATGGTGAAACTATTAGACACACTGGGTCACCAATAGAAAAATACAATGGTTTCCTATGATGTTTATCATAAGTTTTTTATTGGGTCCATTCAATCAACATTTGTGCTGAATTGACAGATTATTTTCCATTATCTGTCGGACAAAACTGGCTCCAAAAAAGGAACCATCGCCAATCTCTAACCAGCACAACTAGGATTTATGTGGTTGTCTATACAAAGCCTCAAAAGGATCCATATTAATTATGGTTTGGTAACTGTTTTTATAATAAAATTTAACTAGTACCATATGAAAATCCAAATATCCACAAACCCCAATGATGTAGGCATGCAGAATGTCCTCATGAATCTTTATAACCCTATCTATCGAGATATCCCTCTATGGATGGTATGTCATACTCAAATAAACCTAATATCTCATTGACTTCAAAATTTCTCGCAAACAAATGAGAGGTAAAATGGGGATCTCTATTAGAGACTATAAAAGATTCAAATCAATGAAAAAACTATTTCACTTAGATATTTCCCAGCTCCATAACATTGCTTGTATCCTGAATGGATAAAAAGGTAGTTAATTTGGCCACCCTTTATATTACAACCCATATCACATTTTTTACATTGAAGGTATGTGTCAAACTAAAAAAAAATACATTAGACGTACCATCCCACTTCCATGTCAAAAATGGATGTGCCCGACCAAACTTGAAAGTCATTGGTGGTCATCCTTATCCTACAAATATGAATGGAAATGTGAAAAAAAATGAATAATGTCTCTTCTCATACCTATCCACCATAATAATTTCAACCTATCATAAAACATCATTACGGTTCCAGGGTTCACTTCCTACTGGGATATATGGAAATACATCATTATGGATTTTCTCATGGACAAAGGCACAATAATGAAAATAAAAAAATATAGGATTCCCTCAGAAGAGAACATCTACTCATCAAAGGTCTCCCAAACATAAAGAGAGCCCCTTATTCCATATAATTTTATTATCAAGATGATCATCCTAAAGAATCATCTAGAGAAGAGTGTAGGTATGCTGAACACTTTCAAAAACAACCTTGGACTCAATCTCTCAATCCCCTAAATGAAACTATGTAAAAAGATTCATTAGGTTAAAATCTTCTGATGATTCATTCATGGCATGGTTTAGAAGTTCCATACCTAATGAATCAATAATGTCATTTACCTACCCTAGGGTATACGTAATGTTGATATCCAAATATTATAGGTACTCCATTAAATTCCTCTTTGTAAAGTTCAAATATTTTCAAGAATAATTATAACTCATGCTTTTGTGGTCAGAATATATGGTAATCATTTCCCTAAAAATTCAATGCTTCATACTCTTAAGTGCATACATCGTGGATGAAAGTTCTAGGTCATGGGTTAGATAATTCTTCTCAAGATATTTAATTCATCAAGAACTATAGGCGACCACATGATCACCCTACAAAATAATGTTCCCTAAACCCAATCCTAAAGCATTGCAAAATACCACATAGCCCAACCCAACCTCTATAAGGGTAAACAGTAGCACAAAATTTAAAAAATGTTACTGTAAAACAAAGGAATTATGAAATTTATCATTCCATGAAAACATTACCCCATTTCAAGTGAGAGAGGTAATTATAAAATCCATCTTTTAGAAATCCTTTACAAACTAGAAATAATACACTGAAAAGCATAGAAAGATTAATATCTCCAAAAATTTACACGGTTTCTCCCATGTCATTACAACCATCAACATTTTAGGATCAACTACAATACCATGTTAAGAGACCATGTGCCCTAAAAACATTACTTCCCTAATCTGGAATTCACTTTTCAATAACTTGGAATAATGTGTATGATTTCTCAACATTTCCATAATAGCTCTTAGATGACACACATGATCCTCCTAAAACTAAGAGTAAACCAAGATGACGTCAAAAATGACCACAATGAACATATTAATATATTCAGGCAATATTCTACTCAGTAAACCATAAAAACTATAAGATAATTTGTTAGAACAAATAGAATGACTAGATACTCATAATGTTCATACCTACTTCATAAATTTTTCTTTCAAATGTCTGGTTCTTTTATTCTCAATAGGTGATAACAGGATCAATGGTAAATCTTCAAGAACAAATTAACCCCTTTAAATTGGTCAAATATATCATCAATTCATCGTATCTGATACTTATTCTTCCCCACCACTTGATTGAAAATTCTATAATAAACACATAGATGATGTGTTCCGTCATCGTTCTTTTTAAATATAATAGGACCTTCATAAGGTGACCTAACCAGGGATATAAATCCTTTCTATAATAGACCATCCAAATGGGTCTTAAAAATTTTCTGTTTATTTGGTTCCATATGGGAAGGAGGAATGGTTGAATCCCATGTCCTAAATCAATAGAAAAATACTCCACTATTACCAATGGAAAACCAAATAAATCATAAAGAAAAACATCAGGAAAATCGAATACAACTAGAGGGACATCATAGCTCAATGATTACCTCTCTAGGTAAATGATAAAAAACTAACATTACTTTCCCCAACTCTAGATAAGAATATCTGCCGCTACTCAAACTCAAGTCCCATTACCCCAGAAAGACACCAGTGACCACATCCGGCATAGTAAACAAGACATGTTGAAGATAAATGTGTATTAGGGCCATATAGAAATGATATATTCCATCCTAAGAATAACATAAAATGGTTTCATGTAAATAACTATAAAATCATAGGTAATATCAATTTTTGATAGAGATAAAACACAAGTAGGACAAAAAATATCATTCTCTCTCATTCTTTTGAGGGGTGTAGTAATATCCACTATATAAGAAAAAATATTAATATGAAGATTTTTTATTTTCACAATATATGTGGTTATAAATGAGTGATATGTACAAAAATAAAATAAATTATTACCTAAGGTTGAAGCTACAGTGATGGTACCTCTCATGGTTACTGGACCTATATCTTCATCTTCTATAGACTCATCTACTATGTGAAGAAGCTGCGTTCCAGATTCCTCTGTCTAGAACACCTTTGATATCAAATAACCTAATTCCACTATATTACATTTAGGTATGATGAGCCCATTCCATTGTGTGGAGAATAAAATAAATGGTAGAGTTTTTGTAGGAGTCTTGGGGGATGGTATGAACTTCATATCGTTGGCACCATAGTACAACCATGTCTTGAATGCCTAACCCTTCCACATTGGAAGTAAGTAAAAGGGACTCTCCAATTCATTTCAGGAGTTATAGAGGATTCATGTTTTCAAGAATCATCCTGAGACTCATCACACTTGCTCATTCCTTTAAATGGACTTGCAGAACTTCTGGTGGGAGAAAAAAGGAACTCATGTTAGCCATTAATTACCTGTCAGTTCAAGATCTACAATCAACATCGTATCCAATATGTCAACATACAAAGTGATCTTTAGTAAGAAAATCTATGAATGTAAATCATATCAGAGACCCATATTAAATTGTTTAGAATTCATTATAACATTTGATGTTGTATCAGAGAACATTTTTAAAGCTCTTTAGAATGGTTTTCATACCATGTCATGGTCCGATCATCTAGATAGAGGATGGAAAACTACATTGCCTTAATGAACAACATACATTCTGGATAGAACTAAATAGTTAAAATAACTCTGATTTCTTTTACTCCAAACCCTCAAGAATATTTTTTGTTACCATTATATCCCACCATCTCCAACTAGTACATTGTAGCGTAAATATATCACATGACACCATAATATAATTACGTATATATAGGAAATAATTTTTTTTCTCTATCTTATTAAACCAATCCTAAACCTCTTGAGGAAAATTGGTTCTTTGGAATGTAGGTAGGTTCTAGAAAAGAAGCTCTTGATCATGATTCCAAGATTAATCTCTTTGAGGTTCTATGACTATAGTTTGAATGGGAATGGGTGCAAGTGCCTATCCCGAATCTGGGAGATCACACACAATAATATCCTCCAGACTCACTTCCATGGGAGGATCAAATAGTTTTGGTTCACTAGAATCTACGTCATAGAGTCAATCAAAATGTTTTCTTAGAGTAATGTTCCTACAAAACATCAACAGACAGCATTTAAGACATCATATGATAACTTATATCAACAACTAAAATAAAGAAATAGGAATATCAATCCTATTAGATGAGAAATAAATATTTGAATTTCAACAATCTGAATTTTAATGTATGTAAAATACTATAATCAGTTCAAATTATTCTTCAAGAAATCATTCCCAAAACACCCATAGTTACTTAAGGATCAATACAATGAGAGATGGCCATAGAATCACTCGCAAATACCTACTATGTCCTAAAAATATGACCTTCTATCTACCAGAAAAACCCAAACTACAAACTTGCATCAAGGAAGGATTCTTAACCTATACAATATTATACCACTTTTTCATGAACCAACCCAGATACCCTGGTAACCTGATACCTGATATGGATCTAAAATAATTATAAGGGTGTTCCCTATCACCATGGGTTGGAAAGTAGCACCAAGAATCATACCCAATCATAGAGGGAATACATTTTCCACAATACCATGAAATATAAAATATTACAAGTCAGTTTTATAAACACTCAAAAATAGAGAGAACCATAAAAAAATATAGAAACCCATGAAGTAGTGCATTATCAATGTTCTAGATAGAAGGATAAACATCCCAAAGGTATCTACAATGTCTGTAAGAAAATAATCACAAAAAAACCATATGTAACAAGTGGAAAAAATCTCCATAGGTCAACATCATCATTTCATAATACAAAGGATCAAGAACATCTACCACCTCTAATTGGTGCTTTTACTTTCCTTGGTCATCGTATAATAAAGTCTACAAATTCTTAAAGTCAAAGGTTGGGTGTGAGATATAAAGACCAGTAGATTCTCACTAAGTGTTCAATAATTAATACAAAAAAATTTCACAATTTATTCTATTATATAAAATAAAATAAATCATGACATTTCATTATAATATTTTAAACCAAAACACTCTTTTATTCAAATGTATAGAATATATATCAAAAAACCTTTCAAAAAGGCTTAAATGAACATTTTGCATAAAATAGTTCATATAAATCAGTTGGAATGAATAAATTTTTTTAAAAATAAATGCAATTTTTATGAAAACAAACAACTCATACAAAAGAATCATGTAAAAAAATACCCTCAGTAAGATAGTTTATAAGGTTTTAGGATCCTCACAAATCACAAAATTATTATAGCTCTAGTTTGGTGCACAAACACAAATGCACTCCAATAGGGGAACACATCAAGGGAAGTCTACTCCCTAATAGGCAAATCCATTATGAAATGTTAGTCCATAGATATTTTAGAAATATTTTTCCTCGTCTCTCCATTGCTACTGAATCAAGGTCCCAACATGATTTTCCCTATCATAACACCTATCAATGGGTCTCGTTATAGGACTCCTGAATCGCACCTCCAATTGGCCAGTTTATTGCGACTAGCATCGAGTAGGCATATCCCTGATATAGGAGTCTTTATCCTAAATATCTATTCACACATGCACACACACACATCTATAAGAATAAACAAAAATACTAAAATGTAAAAAAAATTGAATAACCATGAAAGAATACATCATAATCCCATAACCATAGCATGAAAAAAATTAAAGGAATGTAAGAAAGGCCAAATGAAAGCCCAAAACAAAGGGTCTAAAAATAATTCCAATCATAATGTAAAATTGGGGTTTCTGTCATGATTTTGTATGAATATACATCAGTCTGTTTGGTCTCACTAAGCACCATTTGCTCCATATAGGACTCTATCAAATGGTCATTCATCTTCACAAGACATGACACATGTGGGAAAACCCCATGAAAATGTGAGGATAACAATACTCTGTAGGAAAATCTGCAAACAAAAAAGCATACATCATAGGAAATATAGACATATTCATAGAGGTATATGTATACATCAAATATAATAACAATATCCAGATATACTCAACAAATACACATGATCAAAAGGCATGTCATGAATATAGTGTTCCATCCTATGATTCGAGGTTGAGGGTTCTACATAGAAATATTCCATAATAACACCCTACTAAGTATAATAACACATATGATGTGCAGGAGAGTGCTAATTCTCTTACGATCATGCCATTATAACTACATGTTGATAGTCTGAAGAAATATGATACACAAATGTGGATCACTCCCATGTCCTTGGGTTATAAATATTAATCTATATGGATTAACATTCTATGTAGAGGATCAAGTCTCACATATTGTTGGTAACAATGATACCAAGAACTCCATCTAGTGCATAAAGATGAATAGAGGATCTCACTACAGGCGTCATGAAAGGATTCCAACAACACTGTCAAAGAAGTCATGAAGAAGGGATTATATTCCTAGGAGTAAGAGATGATTCCATAAAAAACCTTAGGTAAATGGATATGGGAAACATACTCAAAAGATAATAATACATGATATAGAGGAAAAGGGATTGAAGATGTGTTTTATAATGAAAATGATGTGTAAAAGGGGTAACACCCCATGTCATGTGACCCCTTGTCCTACTTGTGTAAATAAACCATTTCTCAAGGTGTGTTTGTGTTCGTGTAGAATTACACTACATTTGACTACCCATGTAATCTACCCATGTGTCAGTACATGACTTTATCCCATGTACTCTTGACCATGTACCATACACGACTTAGCCCATGTACTTTTTCCAACGCCATGTGCATGTATGGGAGTACCCTGTGTTTTCCAACACATGTACTCAAACCTGTGTCTATGTACCTTATGAGGTACATGCCAAGTCTCTAGGGAGAGGCCACTCATTGTGTGATAAGGTTCACATGTCTTTTGATACTTAAAATTCTTTGAAAACCTATATTCTGCTTCAAGGGACCCACATGGTGTGTGGCTATGGGTTACATACTGTGTAGCATGATATTTCCCAAAACATAGATCTAGAATATTCATTTCCATCCACTCATCCCATATTCTGATCCTCCACTGCCAGCAATAATCATGACCATGGAACCAGGATCTGAGTCAACTAAGGCTGATGATTATTGAATAAGTGATTTATGGAAATCTCATTCCTTTATGAATTGTCTTAAACTTCCACCATCAACATTCGAATGCCCGATCCAAATTGGTAGTTTCCAGGCTAGTCCAATCCATTTTACACTACCACCATCACACCTTTGTCATATTGAGACCAGACAAGATACAAAATTTTGAACTATTGTGCCATGGAAAAAAAATTCAATTTTTGATACACCAAAAAATCATTGAACCATGGTCCAAATAAATAATTATCATGAAGAATAGAGAAATATCAGAGAAATCCGTGAAACATGAAAGATAGGAATGAACCTTGGCTATATTTCACTGTCCTTGATTCTTTTCCATTAGAATGAAGAATGAAGAACCAAAAATAAAAGAATAAGTCCCAATAAAATCCCCATTCAATGAAATGTGATGGGTCCTGCACGTACCTCCTCAATTACGACACGTGGAAGACGTCATGTACCCAGTCTAAATACAAAGGTTGGTCTAAGTGGTACGCCACCATGCCATCTCTATGCAGTATCTGAAAAAGGAAAATGAACCTTAGAGATAGCATGCTAAATTGACCAAATCTCCTCAATCCACATTGAGGTGAAACCTATAGGAAGACATTATTTCCCTCCTCAAACCCCAAATGCCTCCATCATCTATCAGAATAAGACTTCTGATGGCTTTGAGCAGTCTTCATCCACTCCTAGTTGATCTTCCCCTTCTTGATTGTTATTCCCACTAACTCTAGGTCCATGAGTGTTGAATCTCCTGTGTTAGTCCAATAGAGTTGTGACCTAAAGTGTCACACGTAAAAATAATCAAATGGAACCATACTAATAGGGGAATGTTAATTGTTATTATATTCCAAATACACCAGCGATTGGTGATCCTCCTAACTATAGCCAAACTCTATCATTCAAGATTGCAACATGTCCTATGGAACTTGAATGGTCTACTCTATCTGGTCGTCATTTGGGGGAATAATGTTGTGCTTGAGCGTAAATGATTTAGAAACACATCCTATAATCCCTTTCATAGCCAGTATGTGAAGTTAGAATTACATTCCAAAAATTTATTTGAAGGAAATCCATGGATTTATACTATCCATATCATGTAGAGGCGTCCCATGATCTCATTTGAACTGTGTTCTTAAATGTCTAAGAAGTGTTCCGAATTGGAGATCTAGTCCACAATCACCCATATGAAATCACCTCCCTAAGAAGTAAATGGAAATCCCATCATCAAATCTATGGATATCCCATCCCTCATTCATTCTGTAACAATAATGGGTAGAACTACACCTTCTAAAAACTGGTGTTCAACCATCACTTGCTGAAAATTAAGGAATCGACAGAATAACTCTACAAATCCATACTTCATCCCTGGCCACCAAAACAAACATTGGTGCATCTGGTACATCTGTCCCAAACCTAGATGTATCACTAAAAGAGACATATGACTCTCTCAGAACCTCCTATCGCAACTTCACTGATACCACTATGTGTCCTCTGAAAATATTGACATGATCCATACCTTTATAAAATCCATCATCATCATGTCCAACGAATATATGAGTACATAGGGTCTCCTAGTTGGTATCCACAAGATATACCTCTGTGACTCACTAGAAAAAATGAGGGCTGCAAACCATTTGTTGGAGGTAAGCTGCTCCATCTCAATCCACAAAGGGTAACTACAATGAGGCTGACTAATCTGACGCCCCATTCAACAACTACGAAAAAGATCTCCTAGTAAGGGCATCTTCCATAATTTTTCCATTTTCAGTAGTATAGACTATTTCGAAGTCATAATCATGGAGGAACTCTAGTCATATCCTCTATATTATGTTAAAATACTTCTATGAGATGATATTCTTGATGCTATTATGATTATAATTGATGATAAATTGCTTGCTCATTGGGTAATTTCAGCACAAATTCAGTGATAAGACTACTACTACTAACTCAAGATAGTGGGTCGTGTAGTTCTTCTCATGTGATCTCAACTGACATGAACCACAGGAAATCCCCACCTACCTCTGCATCAGAACACAACCAAGCCCAGTTCCTAATGCATCACAAAACACTATATACTCGACACCCTTGTATGGAAAACTCAATGCCCAAGTTCTCTACATACTCTACCAAAATTTCAAAAAATCCTATTGGAACTTCTCTATCCACTTGAATGGATTCCTTTTTTGGGTCAAATATGTCCTGGGTTCTGATATACTAGAGTGATCATGTATGAATCTATAGTTACATCACACAATCCCAAGTAAATATTTCACCTCCATCATGATCTTAGATGGAACCCAGGCTAACACTACCTCAACCTTGTATGGGTCCACTTCTACTCCATCTGATGATACAACGTGTCCTAGGAAGTGACTGGACTTAACCCATAAATATAAATTTTAGATATTTACATAAATTTAGTTCTCTCTAAATACATCTAGAACCAACATCAAGGGTGTCATGTGTTCCTCCTTTGTTACTGAGTATACAAGGATATCGTCGATGAAGACTACCATGAACTTGTCTATGAAAGGCTGAAATATCTTGTTCACAAGTCCCATCAACAATGTTGAGTCGTTTATCATACCAAATGGAATGAACAAGTACTCATAGTGAATGTAGAAGAATATGAATTTCATATTTGGTATATCCTAATCCTTTACACATATCTGGTGATATCCTTATGTCAACCTTCAAGAACCATCATTCCCCAATGAACTAATAAAATAGGTCATAAATCCTTGGTAGTGGATACCAATTCTTCATAGTCACTAGGTTCAAGCGCCGATAGTCCACACATAACCTCAAGCTCTCATCCACCTTATTGGGAAACAAAACTGGGTCCACCCTATGTGAAACACTGGGTCTAACAATTTCCTTCCTCTGTAAGTCCTCCAATCTGACCATCAAATCACGAAACTCCATGGTCAAAATCTGATACAATGGAGCACATATCAGTGCTATCCTGAGGTGTAGATGAATATAGAATTTTATATCTCGTTTTGGAGGTAAACCAAGAACATACTTAGGGAAGATGTTCTCATAATATGTAACCACTGCAAGAAACGGAGAACTCATAACATCTACTGCACCAAGGTCAAGGCTTGCTAAATAATGATTAATTGGTTGCACTCTCCTATACATGAGTTCATCCTTTGCTACTTGAGTTTAATTTTCCCAAAAAAAGGAGATCCTAGTTTCGTCACTATGGAAAAACCACATCCATCGCATGAAATGATCAACCTAGGAATTAACTATAAATAACCAATACATACTTAAGATGACTTATTAAGGCCTCATTGTTGCAATAAAGAGATCCCAACAGAAACTGTCACCTCCAAGAGTGAAGTCACACTATTGGAACAAGTGTGTGAATGTTGAGTCATATCAAGTAGTAGTCCCCAAGTGCATGGTTCGAGCAAATGGATCAAATGGAATCACTAAGTCTCTAACAAGATACGTGGAAAGAAAGGAATGACTAGAACCTGTGACTATCAGTACTGATGCAATGGTAGACAAGATATAGATCGTACCTTGTATCATTCCTGGAGGCTCCAGGTCATATGATTTGACCACCTAGAGTTGTCCCCTCCCCTATCATCCAACTCCCAAATCCTAGAGTGGTCCACCTAGGGGAGGTGGTGGTAATAAATCAAAGAATATATCACCTCATTCCCCTCTCCAAGCTCATATTCCATGTGCACCACCCTATAGACCTATCTATTCCAGTCACTCCCTTGACCACATTATCCCAACCAAAGTCTCTCTATTAGCTATATAGTGGGTCATAAAATCTCATGAAAGATCTACCATACCAGAATGTGAGTAGAACCACTTATCAATATGATGAATGGAGCCATCCTAAGAGCCTTGAACTAGATATCCTCTGTCTTTGGACCTCCTCCTGAAATGTCTCACACGTCGTAGTCCCTGAGATATACTTCATCTCCTTTCTATTGAGGTCGCTTCTCTTGTATTCCCTCTATCGACCACCACTAACTGTATCTACTTATCCAAGACACTCTCAGCCACCAAATCAAGCTATAATACCTAAATTTATTTAGGGATTCAGAGAGGTATAACACTAACTCGGATATTTCTACACAATTTCAAATGTATGATCCCTAAAAAACTAGTCATGAACTATATCCATAGAGTACATGGAGTACTTTATAAACCTTATTGAATACTTCTATACAATCATGCTACCCTACTAGAGCTTCATAATCGCATGGATATCTTTATCCCTTAGTATAGATGGTGATAAATACTATATGAAAAGAAAATAAAACTATGTACATTAGGAGTCTTCTCATCATAAGACTTGGTCACTAAACCACATAATTTTCCTATCGTGCTGTGAAGAAGGGTTTCCACCAAGACCACCATATGATCTACTAGTGTCCTAACCATATGAAAAACTTGGGTCCCTACCTCAAACAAGTCCTCATTCGCCTATAGGTTAGGATCTCCTTGGAACCGAAGGGGTATCTATCATTGAAACTTATGAAGTGTTCTTAGACTTCAAACCAAATCTTATGGGGAAACGAGGACCACATGCTACTCCAAATGTTTCAATATAGCTGGGGAACATCCTAGAGGTAACATATCAAGTTGTAGTCCCTGTTTTGATGCCTCATCACTGAGGGGATCATCCTCATTATCATGATGGTTAATCCTATATAGCACAAGTCGCATAGGCATATTGAAATAAACAAGATATAACACAGTCAATGATTATATATGTAGAGATGACCTAATAATAACATGGAAGCTACAACATATTCTTATAGGATGATTGTTCAATTATTTTCCATGTAACTAGTGTTCTCATGTAACAGGTCCAAAATCTGGTGATCAGAGTCCTAATATGTGGATATGTAGACTAAAAACCAACACCGAAGTCCTTGACCTGAAATTCAAACTTGAAATAGTTAAAAATGTTTCCCATAACCAATATCAAAAACTCTGGTCCTAAGGTAGAACTGTCTCCTCTGATAGAACTCCTTCACAACTCGTCACAATGGGGTCCATTCCACAATTCCCAAATCCCACCTATAATAGGAAAAGGGGTGGAGAATAGCACTGAGTAGACATATCATTAAAATGGGAGTAATTATCCTAAGGATCTATACAAATGAATGCATACCCAATCCTATAAAAAGATGAAATAAAAAAAATGAACAACCATGCATGCATATATCGAAATACTAGAACCAGAGTACAATCAGATGTAAATGAAAGTAAATAGGGAAAAATACATGCCCACTAATATGTATCTGAAATAAGGTTAAATATGAAAGTAAAACAAGAAATGTTATCAAGATACAATAGGAAAATTTCTCGATCTGTCTGCTCTTACTAACCACTGCCCGGTCCTGGTCCATCTAGGACTCTTTCAAATGGTCTATTTTCTACATAAGACATGACATATGTGGGAAAGTCTTGTGCTGGGGAGAGTATAATAATACTTAGTAGGACACCCCAAAAATTAAAAATCATACAACAAAGGAAATACAGTCATCTATACAGAAGAATATGTATACATCACATTTAGTTAGAATACATGGAAAGACTCAACAAAGACAAAAAGTCTAAAAGTAAGTGAAAATATTATTACGTTAGCCTGAGATTATAGGTAAATGGATCCACATAGAACTTGTTTGGGAGAACACACTCCTAATCATGATAGTAGTGATGGCATCCATTTGAGATGTAATGTTTATCGGGTCTCACCATTAGTAGTACACATAGAAAGAATAAAGAGATACGATACACATATGTGGATCACTCCCATGGCCATGTGGTACACCAAAAAACAATCTAGATTAACGAACTAAGTAAAGGATCAACACCTTCATAGTGTGGGTAATAGTGATACAAAGAACTCCACCTAGGGAATGAATATTAACAGAGGATCTCACTCTTTTTTTGATGGAAGGATTCCAACAACTATATACAATTTGTCATACTGAAGGGATTGTAGTACTAGGAGAAGGGGATGAATCCATACTAACCCTCAAGGAAATGGATATGGAGAACACACCATAATTAAAATTGAACAAGATACATAGGACATGGGATCCGAGCCATGTTTTATAAAGTACATGACATGTTGAATGGGTTACACACCGTGTCCCTTAACCTAGGGTATTTCTCTTCTAAATATTTAATGTCTCAAGACGTGTCTATGTCCATCTAGAAGTACATGAAATGTTGGTTTCATGTGTACTTTTTCTGTGTCCGAGTACATGGATTTAGCCCACATACTTTTTCCCGTGTACCAATAGACACCATAGACTATGTACTTTGGTCCAGTCTGTGTTTGTGTAGTAGATTTCACACCGTACTTAAACTCTTGTAATATAACATGTGTCTGTGTACCCTCTTAGGTACATGCCAGGTCACTGAGGAGATAAATGACACCATGTGATTGGGGTCACACATTGTGTGATACACAACTTCTTTCAAACCCCTAGCCACTGTATTGGGGGGCCCACAAACTATGTGGTTTCGTGTAACATGTCCTGTAGTGTGAGATTTTATAAAAACTCAGATCTAGAATCCATGTTACCTTCCACTAACCCTACATCTAGATCCACCACCATAACTACTAATGATTCCCATAAAACATGGATCTGAGTCAACTAAGGCTGGTCATCACCATAGAAGAAATATCTGGTGATCACATTTGTTCCTGAATAATCCGGAACCTCCTTTGTCATTGTTCATATGCCTAATCCAAATAAGGGGTTTCCAAACCAGTACAATAAACTCACTATTACCACCTTCTAACCATCATCATGTTGAGTCGAGCCTAAAACTACAATTGCAAGCCGTTGTTCCATGAAATGTGTGTTCAACATTTTATTTTCTAGTAAAACATTGAACTGTAGGATAAATAAAGAACACTCCTGATGAATAGATAAAGATGGAATAAAACCGTGAAACATACAAAATAGGAATGAACCATTGTTGTGTTCAGTAGGCCTAAAATATATTAGGTTAGAATAATTCATTAGGAGTTAATCATAAATTAATAACTCCCAATAAATTCCCTGTAATAAAACCCATACCAAAATATGCACGATCCACATATCAATTCATTGGTCTATTAATACGGTATCATCAAATAAATTAAGATCATGGAAGGAAATCCAAATAAACAAACACCCTAAGTTTATTTGGATTGATCGATGATGAAGAATGAGCCTACATCATGATCGATGGAAAGTTCCTCCGATTTTGTTTCACATCAATAATCAATCCAATATATTGTGAAATTTTTTCTTAGAGGGATCCTCCAAAGCTCTCACCAAAATTTTTAAGGTTTTCAGGATAAACCAAGAATTTCATTATAAAATTATACTTAATAAATCTCCAGTCACAGCATCAATGAAAAGGAAATAAAATCATTTATATAATTACTTCATTTATTTCTATGCTTGCGATGAATTTTACACAAACAACCAATGCCAACAAAGGTTAAATCATTTCTAGGGAAAACATCACATTCTAAATTCAACTATGCCCTCAAATTACTGATTCAAGACCCAATTTATATGTTATTATACTTGTTTATGAAAATGGACCATGTGTTCTATTTAATATATTTAATATATTTTAAAAATTTATTCTGGGAGAACCGGGCATCAAAATCGCATCTCCTCTTAGTGACTAGTCTAGAAAAGAATCCATACAATGTTGAAAAATAATAAATGAAAAATCAAGGCCTTAATATTAAGAATTACCAGTAATTACATTGGCTAACATGTGAATCAAGCAATCAATCAATCAAATTTGTAAAAAATCATTTAAAAACATTTTAAAATAAAATTACCCAATTTCAGTTTTAAACATTAAATTTTTCATTTCAAAATAAAAACAATGGTTTTCAGAATTTCATTCCATTTCCAATCACTTTTAGATTTAATAAATTTTTTGAAGATCAATCTTTAAATAATTTAATCAAAACTATTTCAATGCGAATCCACCATTTTTCAAAAATCTAGTCCATAATTTCAATTCCATTGAAGTTGGAGTGTTTTCTCAATTTCTAATCCCATTTGAAATCAAAGATCAAATCATATAAAATCACTGATTTCAAATAATTTAAAAAATAATTCCAATTTAGTCAAGAAAATCATGGTTTTGATTGTAGGGAAAAATTATGGATCCCTCTACCTTTAAATCAATGATCTAGAAAAACAACAACCGTAACATGACTCGCTAACAAAGAATGAAGTTACAAAGAACGTGGAACACAACATAGACTTAAGATCGAATGAAAAATAGTTTTGATCTATCCAATACATGATTATCAAAAAAATATATAAGTGGAATAGAAATACAGATTAGAATATACAAAATGAGAAGCGATCTATATACCTTTAGGTTATCAATCAAGATCAATGTTGCTTCGATCCACCAAGGAAATAGTTTTGAGGGGGGGAATCAGATCTTTGGATCCTCCTAGTGCTAAAAACTCATGTAATGGTAAAACAGGGGTGGGGGGGATAAGTATAAAAAAAGTGGTTTAGGAAATAAAAAAACAAATTCATATAAATTAATAACTACATGAAATGTTTCTTAGGTTGGGTTATATGGTAAAACAAACTGTGCACTGTAACTTTGTTCCCCTATTGACTGGGGTGTATAGTTTTTTCATGATTTGAACAATGTTTTATTAACTATGCAATAATTATTCATGTTCAAAATTCATTAAGTTTTATGTTATGGAGGGTTCATCTGCACATTTGTACAAATGGTGTTCCCCCTCAAAAGAACCATCAAAGGGTGCATAGTTTTTTGGGCCAAACCACATAGTTTTCCTTAGTCATGAACAATACTTTAAACTTACATAGGGCTTCAAAAATACTCCAAATTCTATCAAAACAACCCCAAAAAAACTAAACATAATTTAAATCAAAACTAGGTTCACGGAATAACAAAAAATATGTAAACATTTTTCACACAACTAGTGAAAAAAATAATGACCTTAGTATATGGGCAAGGATTGTGTATACAAGATATAGAAAAATACACATGTTTGTTCCAACCAACCTCTACATACTGTGTGCCCCATGTGGACATTCCATGTATCTAGAGGAATACATGTCAGGTGATACAAAGAGAAACTACCAGTTCCAAACTCAGAGAGACACACCATGTTCCCCATGGGAAATTTCATATACTACATTCAGGTAAATTTTGATCCCTTCATACTCTACATTGTGTATCTCTATCCATTAGATTCGTATTTGGGCCTGTTAGTATCCTATCATTAGTAGTTCTCCATATATGATGTGATGGGGGACATCATTTTTCAATAAGAGAGACAAAATGACATGTTACATGTGGGAGGACTCTTTTTACAGTGATTTTCCAATGTTAGATATCACATTTTGATCATCAGAGAGGTACTAGGTTCTGTGTCCCCACCTGTCGCACCAAGGTGTGTTTCCCCTACACTATTTACATAGATAGAGTTAGTGCCTCCCTATAATACAAAGAGAGTTGGTCGTCTATATATGGAGTGGAACCTCACTATATTCAATCTCGGATGGGGTGTGGTTCCTCCACTATAGTTATTGGTCCCTCAGTTGTGGAGTGTAGTGGAAATGTAAGAGATATACACATGGATTCTAGGGAGTTTATGTGAGATGTAGGGTTATAAGATAAGTCCCCATGGAATTGACACATAGGGGCGAGGAGAAGGCTCACCACTCTTTATCATACATGGATGCATGGGATTTTTTAAATCAATGATGAGACCTTTGGGGATATAAGATGAATAATCATTCTTAGTTGGGTTTGGAGATGGAGATCACCTTCCTCTATTCATTTGGGATTCTTGTTAAAGATTAGTTTTGTAGAGACCAAAACATGACGTACATAGACATTACATTTCTTTTGCGTAATACTTAATACATGACAAAAACAGATTCCCAAAGATGGTATTAGTTTAGTGTCTTTGGAAACTCGGAAAAAAATCTTCTAATCATGCTGAAAGATCTTCAACATCTCCCATAAAGTTATTCCCCTTTTTTTACCTAAAACCGTTATTTATATCCTGGGGAAAAGAAAACATAAAAAGGGTGGCCTCAATTGCTCAGTAAGGGTAAACATGGAGAACATAAAACAATCCAGAAACATTTGAACGTAAAAACATGAGTATAAAATCTAAACATCAAAATCTTGAGCAATGACATAAAACATGGAATTACATAAGGTATAGATCATAAAGTAACATCAATCATGATAAAATATCATGGGAATATAACATGTAATTGTGGAAAACCATTAATTAGATGATATTATTTCTATAGTAGCCAAGGCATTGCTTCCAAGACCCTCATAGTGGACAAATTCCATTACTGAATCGGGTTTACTTTCCCTTTCATCCCTGTATTACTGAACCAGATTTTACTTTCCATTCCAGCCATGTCTATCTCATAATATATAAATCTTTACCCAATGAATTGGAGGGAGATATAGGTCCCACCCATCTCATAATGAAATCATTCTTACGTGTTCCACAAAATAAACATAAATCATTTATCATAACCCAAATAATAAAATTAGTTTCATAAACATCATCACATCATAAAATAATCCATATAAAAAAATGGATATCATTTAATCAAAAGAAAAATAAAACCATGTAAATAATATATACATTATACTTGAAACATAATCATACAAAATAATGTCGTCTTAGATGGAAAATAGTTTTGATAAAACAGTTGAAATGAATTCTTGAGGAAAATATCCTTTCTTCTTCAAAATCATTTTCTTTTCACAAAATACCATGTAATTTAAAAAAAGTAATTTTTTTGAAAATAATCATCAAATCATGTAGAGGAAGATTCATGAAAATAAGGCATTATGAAACAGTAAAAATGCATTCATGCCATATAAGTTAAAAAAACATTCTACTAGTACTTTTGCCGGAAAAGTTAAAAAGTACCTCGTATGGTAATCAAAATAAAGATTCCTTCCATAATACATAGTAAAAGTAAAAAAGGGGTAAATATGACCTTAAATATACATGGAATAATAGTAAAAACTTTATGAAAACATTTTTATAAAACACGTACATGGATGATAAATATAACCCTAGTAAATACTTACGTATAAGCAATCTCTGATAAAAATGAGATTGCAGAATTATCCCTTACGTTATGTCCAATTTTTTCTGTATATTTCCTAGACTCCTATATATTGGGTGTAAACATATTATTAACTTTTATCAGAATGATAATAATATTTATGTTATCATATATGATTCACATACACGTTTATATTACCCGTTCATTTGTCAATTCCAGGTTAAAGCAGTGTATTGGGTAAAATTGTTTCATTCATCATACATGTTTTGAGTAGTAATTATTCATATGATTACTTAGATCATGATTAATTACTTTCATAATGTAAAACATGATTTATATACAATATATACTCATAATATACATATATATAATAGATCGACAAATGGGATTAAATACACCGTTCATGGAGACGGTAGGCCGTACGTACGCATGAACGTTGTTTTCGTTTCCTTGTTAAATTGAATAAAAGTAAGTAAATAAAATATACATAAATACAGTATCATTATTATTTCATATATTTCATGATTATTTATTATATGTAATTTATAATCATTCTGGAATGGTTAACATAGAGAATGAATCTCATCGCGTCATGGAGACGGTAATCCGTACATATACACGAGCGATGGTATAATTCCCATATTTATTGAATGGAATTATAGGGGATGATATAATTTTTCATAATCAGTATGATTTTATAATAATCATACATAGTTATTATTTCCACCATTATACCCATCCTAGTATTGTGGTGGTGGAAAAACAGATTACCCCACGACATGGAGACGGTAAGCCGTACGTACGCATGCGCGGTGATTTCATTTTCCATAGGATGGATAGAAGGGGAAATAGGGTCATTTAATATTTATAATATCATATAAGTATATTAGTGATACTAATGTTATTACTTTATAATGAAAAAACTCATATAGATGAAGTAGAATAATAAATAAACTTGAATGATTCGGTAGAAGAGATTACCTATTCTTCGATGCGCCTCCTTTGAACTTCCTCTTAAAGGACTAGAGTAGGTATTATGAGAAGACTAGAATCTCCAAAATATTACTAGGGATGTTGATAATAGTAATGGTCAGGTTTTAGATGAGCTTGAAGGCTCAAAACTGTGTGAGGAGGAGAGGGACGAGGTTCCCTTTTATAAGAGAAGAGAGGGGCACTTTTGGAAACCTCAAAAATATTAATTAATAAAAAAATTTAACCCCAATTAATAAACCTAAAAAAATCACTAACTTAGAAGAAGATATGAGATAGGTTTTTAATCTCATAAACCAATAAAATTTAGACATGTTTTATGTTTATTTTAAACCTTATCATTTTGATTTATCCTTATTAAATCTATTTAATTTTAGTTGTGGTAATAATATTCTAATTTTTAAATTTTTATAAATACTTAATTATTTTATGTGAATTTTACATAATTAGATACACTATTAGATTTCAGAACATATAATTTTCAATTTGTAATTTTGAAGTATTTTTGTGATTTTGAAAAAATTTAATAAAACGTTATCTTTATAAAATATCAATAGTGTAAATTTTGACACTATTCAATTATTTGAATTTAAATTAAATCCACACAGAAGATATATTCGAACCAAAATATTTCATAGATTTATAAATTTTCATATTAATCTAAAAAATTCATATAGAACAATAATTTGTTAATATAAGATTTATTTAAATATTTTTAAAACCATTTATTTGATATTTTCCTTAATAAATTAATTACTACATCATTTTTTTATAATTATTTAATATACATATTTTGGAATAAAAATTAAAAATAAAATTCAATGATGCAGATAAATATAATATCTTCCCTAATAATACTTTTACTCTAATTTATCATCTTAAAATCACAACATTTAAATTGTTATAATTATTAAATTTTGAAGGTGACAACTTTGACATCATTTAAAATAAAATAATATAAGTTTCATAATCAATTTTATAAGGACCCAAATGGTCAAAAATTGTACCATTGGATGATTATGGTTTACATGTACACAACCAATAAGTTTTGGTTAGGTTTTTGTGCCTTTTATGGTCACTATTAGGTTAATAAAAACGATATTATTGATTTTTCACTAAATAAACAATTTCTGCATCACTATTGTGTCACAATTAATGATAATTATTTAACCCCTAAAAATTATAAATAAACTAAAATGATATATATTATTTTATTATATTTCTGGTGACTATTTATGCTCAAAGTTTTATGAAGTTTATCACTAAATTAAAATTATTACACCTATAAGATATAAGAGAGTGACTTGTTGTCACTTTCATTGGTTTTAATAATAATTAAATCATTTTCATGGTCAAAAGTGCATGAAATGAATCTATTATGACCCTTATGTGATATTGGTCGACTTTTATTCATCCAACAGAATTTTTTCAGGTTTTAGGGTAATTTTATAATATTATTTTTATCCTTAATTACCCAATTTACCTTTAACTGTAGTAAATAAAAATTACCATAGTTACTATTCACAATGTCTAAAAATAGAAAGTATCATATTAACATAATATGGACCTAATGATTCCAAATATGGAATCAATTTTTCCAAATTCAAAACATATAAGTTGAAGTAATTAATTTAAAATTAATCCCGTTCTCGAAAAAAGTGGGTTTTTGTTTAATACATTGCAAAAGATTGAAATGTTTTTACCTATGAATTCATTATAAAATTAATGATAATGAATTAAATTATATTAAATGGTAAAAATATATTCTATTTATACTTTTAAACCATTAAATAAGATAATTTAACCATATAAATTATCTTGATGAAAAAAGTAGTTTTTAATTAAAATTTAGCGTATTTTTACTATTCATCAAAATATGAAAGTTGAAAGAAAAATATTAAAAAACTATCCAAAGAAAATTTTTATATACTTATTGAAATGAATAAGTTTATTTTGTCAAATTGAACTGATAAATGTGTCAAAAACTATATTTACAGTGGGTGCACCATCAAAAGGCGGTAAAATTGCATTTTTTTTGAAAAATACCAAAAAAATTTATTTTGTTCTCATACTATATTCTATAATATGTGTAAGATGAATGATAATGGTATAAAATTCAAAATTTGGTTAATACAATTCATAATGGCAAGTTCATAATAACAATATATCATTCTTTAGTGAAACTCGGTATTGTGTACAATACACGCTATTGAGGATGGTCGCTCTTACGTGCAACACAAGCCAAGAATAGTGTTTGCGTATACTACAAGCTAATACGGTGTTGTGTATAGCGCAAGATAATATTGGTGTATCATAAAACACAAGACATCAATGAAATTAATAATAATATTTCTCATAAAATCTCGGGGTGTTACATTCTACCCCCCTTAAAATGAATTTCGCCCTCGAAATTCGTCGGGTTATAAATGGTTTATTACTTGAAAGATTCTTTCATAGAAACCCACATCGTAAAAAGTAATACTAAAAAATTATTTTAAAAAAGAATGTTAGAAACATAATGGATACCCAAAGTAACTCATCACTGGGTTTCCACATAGGAGAATATAGGTGAAAATATTGATATTGAAGAGAAATGTAACAATCAAGTTCTGATGGAGAGTGATAGAGAACTTGGCTATGAAAAATCCAACGATTTCAAAGACATAAATTTGTGATGATCTAACATATCATATGATTCATCAGATATGAGGGTACTAGGACAACATTTTGGTTTTCAATATCCCTTCCATAAAATTGAAATTTTTGAATTAGAAGAAATACTTACTTGATTTTGGTACAATCTCACCATTGGTCATTCCTTGAACAATTTACACTTCATGTCTTAAAGAAATAAAGACAAATTTGACATTCGTGAAGTTTTACCAGATCGTGTGATAGAATGATGGGTCATTCTATCTGTCTCAAACAAAAGGTTATCAAAAGTTATTAAATATACATAAGTCCATCTATGGTGAAATTAATTGTATATGTCCCAAAAATGGGCTTATACTTCATATATCATACCGCTTAATAAAATAAAACTACTTTATAGAAACCAAGGACTTCCTGTAGGCTAGTAGTAGGTGATAAAATCCTGTCACACTTTGGTTGTGGGTTTGATTTCCGCATCCTTGACCGACGTGACGGGTTGTCACCTATCCTTCATGTTGTCCATTTTCTAGAACTTCACCATTGTAACATTCCAGAAATAATATCGAAAAATGGTTCTAGGCTTAAATAATAATATCTAATGTTCAACTTAATCCATTAAAATATTTAGGCTTATCCAAAATACTTCTATACAATATCATAGTATAAAGTAAATGATTACTAGAAAAGTCATCTACCAAGAATGTGAATACCATCATTTATCCCCCATATACTATACGATATATATTTTTGGTCACATTCCAAACACGTGAATACCTTAATCATGAGTTCCGTTGAAACAATAATTACCATATAACCTTAGTGAAAACATGAATTCTGTCAAAAGTTAACTCTTTCCACATACCAAAATCCCAAAATTTCTATATACTCAAATCATGATGTCACTTTGTCTTTATATTAGTCATGAGCTCATTAATACTATCAACAATATTATTTTCTCTGTATCCATTCATTATGCACATATCATCTTCTTTACAAAAATATCTAAATAACATTTCTTGGTTACTGGTACTATTCAACACATACTTTCAAATACTTTAGAAAAAACAACAATGTAACAATACTTAGATTTTTCTTTATTCCATAGTACCATTAAATTACCTATAAAACATAACTCTTGATAAACAAACAATCATTACACTTCCTTCTTAAACCATTTACTGAGATTCGTCATTTTATTCCTCAACACTTCTTTCTTCTCATATATCATTTGTAGTCTCTTCATCATCATCAACATAAATACTAACTATACGACCATGATGATTCTCTTCATGAGATTTTTCCTTAGGGAATTGGTTTGCATAATGCCCATACATTCCACATTTAAAACATTTAACTGTCATTGATATCTTAGGAATACCATTATCCTTGTCTATAGTGTTAACTGAACCCTTTCCTTTGCAATTACTGGATTTGTGTCCTTTTTTTACACACCCAAAGCATCTTCCTGTTCCTTTGAAACATTATCCTTAATGTCTCTTCCCACATGATTTACATGAATAAAATTGAACTTTCTTTCCTCTATGATCATCATGAAACTCCATCTTTCTCTTATTAGCTGAGTTAGTAAACTTCCCAAAGTTGAGATTATTGATCATATTATGAGATTTTTGATTAGGAATAATAATGATGTTTCACCTTCCAAATCCCTTTTCATTTTCTTGATCATGAAGAATATCATTCCATTTCCCATCATATTATCCATTAACATGAATCTTCCTGTTTCCTGCCATTTTCTAAAACCCAAAAAGAATAGCATGAGAGATAAAAATAATACTAGGAAAACAACATAATAAAGGGGTAGTACCATCAATATCAAACATCTTAGGTTTAAATCTAAGATCGTTACTGTAATTCTAGGACTATAACCTATACTTATACTTAACCTTAAGGACATCCCTAGACATACCTTAGAAATATCTCTAGGGATCTCACTAAAGTTTTTGCATCCTAGTTTCCAAAGGTTGACTAAACCATTGCTCTGATACCAATCGTAGAAACCCAAATCTTAACGTACATAGACATTAAATTACTTTTGAGGAATACTTAATACATGACAAAAACAGACGCCTAAAGACCATATTAGTTTAGTGTCTTTGTAGACTTGGAACAAAATCTTCAAATCATGGTGAAAGATCTTTAACATCTCCCATAATGTTCCTTCCCTTTTTTTACCAAAAACATTTATTTATATCCTAGGGAAACGAAAACATAAATTGGGTTAGCTCAAATGCTCCATAAGGGTAAACATGGAGAACATAAAACAATCCATAAACGTTTGAACGTAAAAACATGAGCATAAAATCTAAACATCAAAATCTTGAGCAATGACATAAAACATGGAAGTACATAAGGCATCGATCATAAAGGAACACCAATAATAATAAAATATCATGGGAAAAAAACATGTAATTTTGGAAAACCATTAATCACATTATATGATTTCTATAGTAGCCAAGGAATTACTTCCAAGACCCTCATTTTAGACAAAGTCCATTACTGAAGTAGGTTTACTTGCCATTCCAGCCCTGTATTTCTGAACCAGATTTTACTTGTCGTTCCAGCCATGTCCATCTCATGAGATATAAATCATTACCCAATGCATTGGAGGGAGATATAGGTCCCACCAATCTCATAATTAAATCATTCTTATGTGTGCTGCAAAATAAACAAAAATCATTCATCATAACACAAATAATAAAATCGGTTTCATAAACATCATCCCATCATAACATAATCCATATATAAAAATTGATATCATTTTATCATTAGAAAAATAAAACCATGTTAATAATATAGAAATTATACTTGAAACAAAATCATACTAAATAATTTCATCTTAGATGGAAAATTGTTTTGATAAAACACTTGAAATGATTTCTTGATGAAAATATCTTTTCTCATTCAAAATCATATTCTTTTCAAAAAATTCCATTTCATTTTAAAAGAAAAATACTTTGTTGAAAATAATCATGAAATCATGTAAAGTAAGCTTCATTAAAATAAGGCGTTATGAAATAGTAAAAATCCATTCATGCCGTTTAAGATAAAAAAACATTCTCCTCGTACTTTTTCCGGAAAAGTCAAAAAGTACCCCGTATGGTAAACAAAAGAAAGATTCCTTCCATACTACATAGTAAAAGTAAAAAAGAGGTAAAAATGAATTTAAACATACAAGGAAGAATATTAAAAACTTTATGAAATAATTTTTATAAAACACGGATATGGATGATAAATATAACCTCAGTTAATACTTACATATAAGTAATCTTGGATAAAAACAAGATTGCAAAATTATCCATTATCTTATGTCCAATTTATTTTGTATTTTTCCAAGACACCTATATTGTGGGTTTAAAAATATTATTAACTTTTATCAGAACCATAGTAATATTTATGTTATCATATATGATGCACTTACGAGTTTATATTACCCGTTCATTTGTCAATTCCATGTTAAAGCAGTGTTTTGGGTATAACTGTTTCATTCATCAAATGTGTTTTGACTTGTAATTATTCATATGATTACTTAGATCATGATTAATTACTTTAAGAATGTAAAACATGATTTATATACAATATATAATCAGAATATACATATATATAATAGATCGATAAATGGAATGAAATACACCACTCATGGAGACGGTACGTCGTACGTACGCATGAACGTTGTTTTTGTTTCCTTATTAAATTGAATGGAAGTAATTAACATATACATAAATCCAGTATCATTTTTATGTCATATATTTCATGATTATTTTTTATATATACATTATAATCATTCTGGAGTGGTTAACATGGAGAATGAATCTCAACGCGTCGTGGAGACGGTAATCCGTACGTACGCACGAGCGATGATATCATTCCCATAATTATTGAATTGAATTGGAGTGGATGATATAATTAGTAAAAATCAATATCAGGTTATCATAATAATATATTGTTATTATTTCCACCATTATACCCATCCATGTATGGTGGTGGTGGAAAAATAGATTACACCATGGCGAGGAGACGGTAAGCCGTACGTACACACGCGTGGTTATTTCGTTTTCCGTAGGATGGAGAGTAGGTAAAATAGGGTAGTTTCATATTTATAATAACATATAATTATATTATTGATACTTATGTTATTAATTTATAATGAAACAACTCATATATAGGAAATATAAGAATAAATAAACTTGAAATAATCGGTAGAAGAGATTACCTCTTCTTTGACGCGACTCCTTTGAACTTCCACTTAAGGGTCAAGAGTTGGGCTTTTGAGAAAAACAATCTCAAAACTTTTACTAGGTATGTTTATAAGAGTAATGTTCAGGGGTTTTCTGATCTTGAAGGCTCAAAATGGTGTGACGAGGAGGGAGATGAGGTTCCCTTTTATAAGAGAAGAGAGGGTCACTTTTGGAAATCTCAAAAATATTAATTAATAAAAAAATAAATCCCCACTTAAAAACCTCCAAAAATCACTAAATTATAATATGATATGAGATAGGGTTGTAATCTCATCAAACAATAAAATTTAGACATGTTTTACGTTTATTTTAAACCTTATCATTTTGATTTACCTTATTAAATCTATTTAATTATAGTTGTGGTAATAATATTCAAAATTTTAAATTGATATAAATAATTACTTATGTTATGTGGATTTTACATAATTAGATACATTATTATATTATAGACCATATAATTTTCAATTTGTAATTTTTAAATATTTTTGTGATTTTCAAACAATTATATAATATATTATTTTTATAAAATATCAATAGTGTCAATTTTGATACTATTAAATTATTTGAATTTAAATTAACTCCAAACATAAGATATACTCGAAAAAAAATTTAATAGATTCCTAAATTGTAATATTCATCTAGAAAATTCATATATCACAATAATTTTTTCACATAAAATTTATTTTAATATTTTTAAAACCATTTATTTTGATATTTCCCTTAATAAAATAATTACTGCAACATTTTTGTATAATTATTTAATATACTTATTTGTTGCATAAAAATAAGAAATAAAAAACTACGATGCAGATAAATATAATATCTTCCATAATAATACTTTTACTCGATTTTATCATCTTAAAATCACATCATTTAAATTTTTATATTTATTAAATTATGAAGGTGGAAACTTTGACATCATTTGAAATAAAATAATATAAGAGTCATAATCACTTTTATAAGGCTCCATATGGTCATATATTCTACCATTGGATGATTATGGATTACATATACATGACCAATAAGTTTTTGTCAGGTTTTACTGCCTTTTATGGTCACTATTAGTTTAATAAAAGATATATTATTGATTTTTCACTAAATAAACCATTTCTGTATCACTATTGTATCACAATTACTGATAATTATTTAATCCCCAAAAATTATAAATAAATTAACATTATGTATGTAATTTTATTATATCTCTGGTGAATATTTATTTTCGAAGATTTATAAAGTTTATCACTAAATTAAAATTATTACACTTATAAGATATAAGAGAGTGACATGTTGTCACTTTCGTTGGTTTTAATAATAATTACATCATTTTCTTGGTTAAAAGTCCATGAAGTGAATCTATTCCGACCCTTAGGTGATATGGGTCTACTTTTATTTATCCCATATAATTTTGGCAGGTGTTAGGGTAATTTTATAATCTTATTTTTACCATTAATTACCTGATTTACCTTTAACTGTAGTAAATAAATATTATCATAGTTACTATTCATAATATCTGAAAATAAAAGTCAGCCTATTAACATAATTTGGAACGAATTATTAAAAATATGGAATCCATTTTTCAAAATTCAAAACACATAAGTTTCTTTAATTAATTTAAAATTAACCTCGTTGAAAAAAACGGGTTTTTGTTTAAAACATTACAAAAGATTGAAATGTTTTCACCTATAAATTCAATGTAAAATTAATGATAATGACATAAATTATATTAATTGGTAAAATATATTCATTTTATACTTTAAAACCATTAAATATGATAATTTAACCATATAAATTATATTGATGAAAAAAATTCTTTTTAATTAAAATTTAGCGTATTTTTACTATTCATCAAAATATGAAAGTTAACATAAAAATATTAAAAAAATTATCCAAAGTAACTTTTTATATACTTATTTCAATGAATAAGTTTATTTTGACAAATTGAACTCATAAACGTGTCAAAACTAGATTTAAAGTGGGTGCTCCATCAAAAGGCGGTAAAATTTCATTTTTAAAAAAATACTTATTTTACCCAAAAAAATTATTTTGTTCTCATACCATGTTCTATAATATGTGTAAGATGAATGATAATGTTGCAAAATTCAAAATGTGGTTTATAATATACATAACGGCTAGTTCATAAGAACAATATATCATTCTTTAGTGATACTCGATATTGCGTACAACACACGCATGTGTGTAATTTATTATGATATGTAAGTATATTATATATGACATGTCAAAAAACAGTACCCTGTGAGAGGAATATATATGGGAGGTGTTGAAAAATTATCAAATTTGTTAGTTATATATAAAATCTAAAATGATTCATGACCGTGTAGGTTACATGTGTGTAATTTATTATGATATATAATGAATCTTATTATAAAGTGATTATATATATATAATGTACATTGATATTCTTAGTTAGTATCAGAACCCATTTTAGTTAATTTTAGTGATTGAGTTATGAGGAATAAGAAAAAAGAATGGAAAATAACTTATGATAAACCAAACTTGATATAGGACGAACCTAAACTATTATAGGTTTAAATGAATGTGTAAAACATTATGACATCTTAGGATTATTTTTACTTATAATATGATTTATTAATTTGATTATTATTACATGATACTCATACAAACTCGTTTTGTTTTAGTAAGAGAATGAAGATAAAATCATGATATTGAGGTGGTGAATTGTATTCCCAATATTATAAATATCTTATTTGTTCCTAGTGTTGTTAATCCATTCATATCTTATAAATTATATAAGACTAATAGTTCATATCTCCATGGGATAAATATTGAAATATTAGAGAAAAATCATAGTGTAATAATGATTTTACCACAATTTTATAACTTATCTCAATGATAATAAAGTGGGAATGTGTTTCTTATAAATCTTATTATTCTTCCTTCAGTGTAATTTTATTTTGAACTAGGATTGGATATATCTATATAAATATCATGTTAATTTATAAGAAAATTAATTCACTTTTGATATCCCAAATTAACTTATGATCATCTATTGATTTCAAATTGATTATGGACTCTCTATGAAAATTACACCCATTATGTGGGAATTAATTGTAACTCCCCTAGTTTTGTGATATATTTTTTTCAAATAAATTTATTATTTTGATTGATAGATTTACCCATAATACAATGTTTTAACAAACCAAAATACACTATTAGTATTATTATTTAAACACAACCGTTATAACCTAGCTATTAAACTTGGTAGCGTAAATATGAATACCCACATATTATAAATTATATATAATGTTTTTAAAGAAAAAATAATGATAAAAAAGTGCATAATTTTTATTAAAGTCTATATAAGTTTTTTAAATTGTATTTTATAAAAAAAATACCTTTTGAAAATTAATAATAAAATAATTTTTTTAAATTATAGAAAATTTATTTAGAAAAATAAAAATCATTTCTAAAACCTATATTTCAAAAATAACATTGAGTGTTGTTGTGAAAATTCTCACACTTTGGTGAATGTAATTTGGAAAAAAAATATTACATATTTAAAATTAGTATAATTAATATTATATAATAAATTTAACTTTTTTTCAAAATGAATAGTAAAAAATGAAATTAACCACCATAGTTGAGGTTAAAACAGTTTTACTATAGGGTTAAACTAAAATTATATGGGGTAAAACCAACTATTAAATTATCAGAACTTTTATTTATGGACATATTTAGCCTTATATCATCAAATATTTGAGAATAATCCATTTTTATCCTTTTTAACGTAAAAAATTTGGGTAAACTTTATTTATTTCAAAAAATCCATGTATGACCTCTCCCCCACCTATAAAAGAGAAACCCCCTCCCCTCTTCCCTTTAAACATTAAAAACCTCTTAGTTCAATTAAGAAAAAACCAAATCCTATACTTAATTTCCTCCTCACATCCAAGATGACTTGGTTTGATCATAATTCCAATCTAGTAAGGCTTTTGTTGTAAACATAAGGAGGTTACCTAAAGAAGAATTATCATTCTAAACCAATAATTTCAATTTCAATTCCTATTGAACCCATGTCAAATGATATTGAAATATGATGATATAAAAACATTTGTATCTCCTATATATTGAGATTCCAATTTTTTAATGGAATAATCTATATTACCTCCACTTCCATGAAATGGGAAATAAAAATATCATTCATGTATATGGATGGCTACCGCCTCCCAAATTGATTTAATTCATTCTCCATAATCACTTCTCATGAATAGATATAATGGTGGATATAAAATATAAATAAGATATTCATAAAATAATTATAATATTTAATTATAAAATAATATATATCTTATTAATTTCCATTCATTGGGAATACGATAATTCCACTCTTTTTTACAATTGGCTATCACCTTACGAAGCGATGTCATTTGTTTTTTACCTACACTTCTCATGAAAGGAAATATAGATAATTTTATTGAATATATGCGATATATATATATTAAATAATAATAAATTTATAAATGTGAAATATTTTTTACATTCCTTTCATTCCATTCATTAAGAAAATGTAAACAATGTTCATGGGTATGTACGACCTACCCTCTCCATGAATAGTGTAATTTTTTTTCTATCATTAAATTATATGGATCACTATAAATAAATATATAAGGAATATATATAATATTTATATCATTTTTAACATTTTTATAAGATGGTTTCATGATCAAAGTAAAAGGACCAAAGATACCAAACCAAACCATATATGAAAAGTAATGAAATCATTTCCCAAAACACGATTTTAACATGGAATCGTTTATAAACAAGTTATAATAGTTTATAATTAAATATTCTATATTATGGTATATATTATTATGGTAATGTAATAGATGTTTTATAAACCTTTATTTATTATATATTATTTTTTAATGAGTAAAAAGGAATTCAAGACTCAAGGTAAGTGATTTTCATCTAACTTTTATCCCTGTGAGGCACAAGCCATATTCACCACTTGTTAATTTTTTTGGGTGTATATACTACCCATGAATATATTTTATGGTTAATATTTGTAATTTTAGTAGGATTTATGTACCCATATAATTTTATTTATTTCATAGGGATTATGATTTAAAAGTTACTAATATAGTAAATGTTTTCAGCTTACAATCCAATTTTTTATCCCGATTGTTTATGATTATTCTTCTAATAAAAAATTATTATGATTTATTAAAGGAATTGTGGTGGGCACTCTCAAATGTTATTGGGCTGAGGTTATTTAGGTGCAGCATAGTGGCTAACCAAGGTTTTCACTAAAAAGAGGAAATAATTTAAAACAATATATTAAAGATCATTTGAAAATAATAATAAAATAAATAAATTCTACTTAAAAGGGTTGGGAGTTCTATTTATAATGCTAGAAAAAGTATTCTGGAAGAAGATTGTACTTTTTTTTTTCTGTTTTTTAATTGTGATTGAGAAAATGCAATGATAATATATTTTTTTAGAAAACTATTTCTAAAAGGAGCAATCCATTTAACTATACATTTTCATTAACTTATTAATCATTGTAATTTAAATTAATATCCAATTAATTATGAATCCCTAATTTGATTCCCTAAAACCCTATGAGAGTTAACTAAACCATAAAGGTGAAATGAGTTTAACCCTAGGATAGCTTCAAAATATGCAATCGTAGCACTATAATTTGATTCTCATTCTAAGGATAGTATATGGCCGATGGTGAATTAGGGAACATTTACAATCATAAAATAATGATTAATTGAGTTTTTGGATTATATTTTAACTCCAAAAATTGATCCAATGGGGTTTTTGTATTTCTAACAAAGATCTTACTCTCACAATTCACACAATACTCAACCTCGTGTGTTTTGTTTTAATTATTTAATTTCATTCTTAGTTTAATTTAAATTAAAAACACAATTAATTTTTCATAGTAATTGAATTAAATTATCTCATTGATTCAATATAAATGAATAAAAAAGTTATTAGGTAGATCTATTACTAAAAATAACTACTCTTCCATGTGTGGTCTAGTAATCATAGAAACGTATTTCAGGTGCAAAGGTTTAGAAAGGGTATAACAAAATTTAGTTTTTACTCTTGATTTCCTACCCAAATAGGATGAATAAAGGAGAGGATAATTGAATAAAAGAGAAGAAAAAAAAATAATATAGAATAAAAATAAGATGAACTAAGAATTGTATTACACAAACACAAATATTAAAACATAAGAAGGAGAGGAAGACTTAGATGAAGTGATCCTTTCTAAAATATATCCCTTTATGAGTATAGGGAGTTATATAATATAAAATTTTATGAGAGGACTACTCTATAATTCCAAAATGGTATCACTTAACTCCTTGGTCGAACATGCAAATGGAGTGCCCATGTTTCTAACTTATAGTCAAAATGGGAAGTGGTTTTGGGAACCATGATATAGAGATACCACATGTATCTTGGTTTTGGATTGGTTAATGGGTTTATCTGAACATGGAAAAAAGAGAAAATTTGTAGGCCGACATATTTAATGGATCCATGGAAGCTTTGGTGGCCAATGGAGGATTACATCATGAGATATGGCCAAAATACCTAACCAAATCCTTCACTTCAGGAAGATTAAGTACCCTGGATAGATTAGTTTGGATGGGACCTAAGATTAATTAATTAGTTTTGGATTTCTTGATAGAAGTTTTATACCCCAATATTTTTTATCAGCCCATTTTGATGTACTAATTTCACCAAATGTACAAAATAGTGGATATATTTTCTTTGGATTCCTTAAAATTTGGTCCATTTTCCATCTAGATGATCTCTTACCCTCGAAATCACCTCCTACTATAATTAAATCACAAACAAAAGTATGATATACCTTTTTAAAATTGATAAAAATTTAATAATTGAATGAAATTGGATGTGATATTTTATATAATATTGGTAATTCTAAATAAAACAGAAGCTAAAAAAGTGATGTAAGGGTGAAATAAAGCATTGAATCAGGATGAGATCACACCTCTACCCTTACCCTTTTTCACTCCAAGGAAAAACCTCATATCATGTATTCCAAATCACTGTGAAAAGATATTCATTTTCATATTACTCGATCTACAATAAAAAATATAGGCAAATTATGAATCCCATCAAGGGTCAATATCATTAAATTTCAAAGTCATTGTCTCTTAAATTGTGTCAAAACTAAATCTAGTGAGATTAACAGTAATCATAAAAAAAACAAGTAATGGGTCTACCATACCACTAATTCTAAAAATGTGTGTGTTCCAACAATTCCATGTTCATATCTACACCCTTTATTCAGTAAATTCAGGTCAATTAAAATAATTCTTCTTACCTGGTTTAATCCACTGAACCTATTCTATATTCCTTTGCAATCAAATTTTAAGACCCACTCACTTACGCATTCCAAAAAATTAAACCAAAAGCTCCCAACATAGATATCCCAATGTGTTGTACATTTCATCACTCCCCTCATTTTTTATTTTAGTCTTTTATTCATAAGATGCACTTGGAATAAATCTCACACTCATCTCTCAACCCTTTTTTGACATCCTCAAAAAAATAATTCTAATAGTTACATCAAGATCATAAGTTGAGGAAGAGTTGGTTTTGACCTACCCAAGACACAAACTATATTTTTTTATTTTGTTTTTATATTTTATTGTTTTTATTTTGGAGGGAATACAACAGTCTGATAACAGGTACACCTGTATGGGTCAATTTGGAACAATAATGAAACTGATCAGACAAAAAATTATCTTATGGATGAACCATTGATATAAGATGGGTTGTTTTACATAAATTGATTATACCTTAAATTGAGCAGGAAAAATTTCTCAATTCATGGTTGAGTGAAAAATTGTATGGAGGAATCATTGACAAAATTTACCTTGAAAAAATGTCACAAAGAATGGGGTCAAAATATAAAAGGTTTATAAGGAAACAACCAATAATATCCTTGATGACTTCAATTTTTATAAAAATAAACCCTTTGATAAATAAATATTTCTCAGGATTTTCATTCCACTAATGAATTTTTAAAACATGTATTTTCCATATATTCCATATCTAAATGGATGTGTTACATAATAAGTTTTTTTTCTATTTTTTTTTGTTTTTGAAATTTTTTTACCAAACACTTAATAGAGAACACACAAAAAACACTCAAATTGAAATCCTAAATAATGACCATGAAATTTTTTACCCTCCCACACAGTTAAAATATTTCATTTTACTTCATGTGAAACCATTTGATGATATGTGCTCATGAAATGTAAATTTTTAAATAGGGCAACTAATATAAAGGTGAAAGGGTTAGGAACAGCATGATATTCTCAAGTGATGATGGGGGCAGGTAGCGTAATGAAATCCACTACATCAGTAGAAATTCCCCCAATGTATTGCTTTAAACATTTCCCATTGACTGTAAATCTTGTTCCATTGTCCTCTTGTGTGATATCCACTGCAAGATAAAGAAAAAAATGGGTACAGTATAAGGACCAAACCATATGGAATGAAACTTTTTGGCATCAGCTTCAGTCATGAACTGTAGAGTAGGAATTTCTCTACAACATGAAACTCCCTTTGATGGACCATTCTGTCATGAGATGCTTTTTATCTTTCCATGTAGAGCCTTGTGTTCTTATATGATGACAATCGAATCTCCTTATTCTCTTGAATTTGCAATTTCATTTGAATACAGATTGATCCAAATCCATATTTCATTTTGTCATAGACCAATATTCCTAATGGTTGTCTTCTATTGGGAGATGACATGATTTCACAAACACAATATTAAACAGGTATATACTGATGGGTGTCTTGTATACTATCCTATAAGTCCAAAGTGCATCATCCAATCATTTTCTCTAATCCTACCAATATGGAAGCATGAGTTTCTATAAAATTTTATTCAACACCTTATTTGAAACCACATGATATACATTTGTTTGAGGGTGGTACGGTGTTGATGTTTTATGTGTCACCCGATACTTCTGAATGAGGGAAGACAAATTCTGATTGAAAAAGTGTGTCCCTTGATCCTTGATGATATCCTATGGTACTCCAAGCCTACAAAAAAAATATACCTTGGAAAAGTACACTACAACATGAGAATCATCATTCCTACTAGACTTGACCTCCACTAATTTACTCACATAATCAATAGAAACCAAAATATACAAAAATACAAATGAACTTGGAAAGGGACCCATAAAATCATTTTCCCATACGAAAAAATCTCACAGAATAATATGGGTTGTTGGGGCATATCATGTCTCCAACAAATGTCCCTAGTGTGTTGAAAATTAGAGCCTGACTTAAAAAAATAGATTAGCATCATGAAATAAGCTAGGAAAATATAATATAGAGACTAAAACGTTCCAAGCTGTTCATTGGGTTCCAAAGTGTAATCCACAAGAAACTTCCTCCATGTGAATGTATATGAAAGAGATATAGAATAGAATCAAAATCATGATTAGGATGTGACCTATTAATAAATTGATCACTACACATGTTCCATAGGTAGGGATCATCACACACATAAAATATAGACTCACTCTTTAATTTATGGACACGATGTTTCTTTAAATTTTTATAAATTTCTGAGGCAACAAGGTAGTAAACTAAATCAGCATACCAATGATGTGTACCAGAGATGGAATAAAGACTCTCATTGGGGAAATTGTCCCAAATTGGTACCTAGTCTAACGTTTCATCCTCTAATGTGTGATTTATCATACTCATGTGGTCCACAATTTGGTTTTACAACTCCTACTTTTCCTTTATCACAATATCAAATTATTTAAGGAGGAGCATCCATTAGATGAGTCCGAGATTTGCATTTGGATTCTTAAAGAGGTACCTGAGAGCTGTATGTAAAAAAACAAATTTTGATCCCAATAAATAAGAATGAAATATCTCTAAATAAAATATGACAATAAGAAAAAAAAATTCCATGAGCGTGTAGTTTTATTAGGCTGAATCCAATGTCCTCAACGCATAGGCAATCACATGTGAACATCCCTCCACCCTCTTTGATAAGAAAGCTCCATCTGAGAAGTTGGATATGTCACACATAAGCTCAAAAAGAATCTTTGACCACGGGGAATGTATGATTGGTAGAGTGGTCAGATGATTCATAAACTCATCAAAGAAAGTCCTTCAAGAATCATCAAACACAAATTCAGAATCATTTTAAAGTAATCACAACATAATAAGGTAAATATTACTAAAATAATTGATAAAGTGATGATAAAATCCTGAATTCTCTATGAAATATCTAACATTTTACACACATGAAGTATAGTGTAAGGATGAAATAATATCTACCATAGATTTATCAACCATTATTCCATGTTTTGACACTACATTCCCTAAGAAAATTCCATTCTCTTCTATGAAATGGAACTTTTCAAAGTTCCATACCATATTCTTCTCAATAAAACAATTTAACACCTTTACCAATCTAAAGATGCAATAATCAAATGAGGATTCATACACTATAAAATCATCCATAAATACCTCCATGTAGGTATCGATGAAATATGAAATTATAGTCACCATACATCTCTAGAAGGTACCGAGGGCATTCCATAATTTAAATGGCAACCTCCAATAGGAAAATATACCTAATTGACAAGTGAATTTTGTATTATATATGTCCTATAGAGCTATAAGAACCCAAAAAATATCTTTAAAATCCATATAAAAACAATATTGTGTAATCGAAGCTAGTCTCTGAAGCATTTTACTAATAAATGGGATGGAAATGGTTCTTGCAAGTAGATTGATTTAGTTTTCTATAATCAATACACACATGCCAACTATATTATACCATCCTTGGAAATAACTTCTCTTTCATTTATAAAAATATTAACACTACTTTTCTTAGAAACAACCTAAATATGAATCAACCACTAGGAATTTTAAATTGGATAAATTATAACTTACATGAAAAAATTCAACTTCTTTTTTAACAACAGCAAGAAGGGTTGGATTCAAAGTCTTTTGTGGATACCTCACAAGTTTTTTCCCATACTATAGAAGAATCCTATACATGAAAATGTATGTTCTAAAACCTAATATGTCAACCAAGGTCCACCCAATTTTCCTGATGTTCTCTATCAAAATATTCAAAAAAAAATCTTCATGTTCGAAAGGGAGATTGTTTTCAATTATAAAATGTAATCTCTCACCACCCAACCAGTATGAGTATTTTATATTTGGTGGAAATGACTTGAGTTCCAACTAAGTGGTGTAGTATGTGTGGAGACATTGAAGGAACAAGAATTTTTTCAAAATGAACATTAGTACCAGAAAAAAAATCATCAAAATCAGAGAATAATGAATGAAAACCACCAGCATACTCAATATCCAAGTCATAATCAGAGTGAACATGATCAAAATCAGAATATAAATTCATTTCAAAATCAAATCAAATAGTGGGTTTTCTATTAGAAACAAGTTTTTAAGTTCTCTTAGACATAAAACTAGAACCAATTATCTTAATATTTCTAAGCATAATACAATCAAATTCCATGGGGTTTTTATTTGGTCATTCAAAATGGGAGATAAAAACATGATAATGGTTATCTGAGGGGTACTTCATAGAGTATGTAACATTATATATCACAAATTCATCTCCAAACTCCATGGAAAGTGTACCCTCATGAATATTTATGATCATTTTTTTAGTTTTGAGGAAGTTCCTAACTAAGATAACTGAATAATTTGAACTTACCTAGTAATCTTCCATGATAAGAACATATAAATATGCTGGAAATATCATGTATTTTACCCTAACAAGTACATCCTCATGGAATCCCACTACATACGTTGTAGCTCAATTTTTTAACTAAACCACGACTATCATCAACTTAAATTCACCAACCTATAATGAAGAGAATACAATGTGAGGAATCACATTTATGGAAGCACCTAAATCACATAAAGAATCAGAAAAGTGTAACTCCCCTATAATGCATTATATGGTGAATTTCCCAATATCATGGAACTTTGTTGGAATTCCTAGATTTAGAGTAATGAGTGATGCCACATTCCTTCCAAGATTGATCATCTCATTTTTTATGATCCCTCTTCAATTGGTACAATGTTCTTTTATGAATTTGGTATACATTCTTATTTACTTAATGGATTCAATAAAGAGGATATTTTTCTCCACATACTTTAATATGTCCAACACCTCATTTTTTATCGCCTCTTCAGTCATATTTTTGGTTTGAACAACTATATTTGTAAAATTGAGGTGTTTAGGGGGAACATCACCATTAATTTCTTTCATTTATCTTTCCCCATGGGGTTTTCATCAGTTGGTATGGAATGCAGCTTATACATGCTTATGGTGAATCCCAATGGAATGGTAGATGAATATGTACCAGTTGTATTCTTCCCAATTCTCTATGTGATGGCACTAAAATTCCCCTTTGGATTTAAAGTATTATAGGAGAGAAAATTTCCATAGTTCTTACGTACATGTTCATAGATTGTTAGGGTAATTTGGATCATCCGTGTCTTCAAGTATCTCAACAATGAACCTTGACTCTTCATCTCATTATATTGATTAAGAACAATTTGTTTCAAAAGATCCTCAGTATTAGAAATTACCTTTGGTTGAGAGTTTCTTTATTGTTAACTTGTAGTTTATTTGGATTCAAATGTCCTTTTGGGTAGTTGAAAAACCCATTGGTATGGTGGAGACGACTTGAGATTTTGCTAAAAAGTGGGACTTTTATTGTGTCCCATATCCATTCCTCATATTTGATTGATCCTTCCACCATTTGTTGTATGTTGGTACAAATTAATCATACTTTTTTTTGGGATGTTTTTGCTCTAGCTACTAATATGGTCTCCTAGGGAATACAGCAACATCATCCTCAATCTCATTTAATTGGGGGAAATAGTTGTTTGGTATGTATATTTCAATGAAAATTCCCTAAGGAATCATAGGAGTGGGTTAGGATTTCATTTGATAAAAAGAAATTTTCCTCACCATTTTGGTCAATTCACCAAATTTGGTTTCAATTAAATTTATTTCAAGAGAATATGGACTTACCTAATGTACTCCCTAGAAATCTGGTGTACCTCGATCACCAAATTAATGGGATTTTTTTTCCATCTTGCTGATCTGTGCACATAAGACGACTAGTGTTTCTTCCACCAATTCTCCACCATTAACTACATAAACCATTCTCCTCTTCAGAGGTTTGAGTCTTTCATAGAATTAGTGAATGAGGAGTTTCTCATAGATTTGGTAATGTGGAAAACTTGTACACAACTTCTTGAATCTCTCCTAGTACTCATACATTGACTCCCCTTGTGAATAATTGATCCAAAATATCTTCTTAAAAATGGAGTTAGTCCTCAATGCTAGAAAAATCTATACAGGGAAAGGCATCACAAATCATTCCAACATGTTACATCTTCAAGTTGTAAATAATACATCCAATCCTTTGCATCTACATAAAGTGAAAATGGGAATGCTCTTAGTATTGTTTGATCTTCATATATATTTCTTGTTTCAAGGGTTGGTAATAACAAATTAAATTCTTTTAATTGTTTTCTTGATCCTCACAAGATAATACATGAAATTTTTGAAGTAGGTGAATTAACCTAGATTTTAGATTAAAGTCTGATTCAAGATTTGGGTAGCTAATACAATTTGGTTAATAGTTAATATCAGGTGCATCCAATTGTCGAATGGTTATATTATGTTACTTATTGTTGTTTTAATCCATTGGTTATTGTTTTAGGTTGTGTTCATAAGCATCTCTAACGTCAAAGATCTTATAGTGGAGGAATTACCCAGTTGGGTAAATGTCGGCAGTTCCTATAGACTGAGATTTTCTAATTTGAGAACTAAGGTTGTGTTCAATCTCATGATCTTAATAAAATAGATCTTCATGATGGGGTCATGTCATAAATCATAGAAATTGGGAAATGTAAACCACATTTTCATGAGATGATGTTTTTATTGATGGTTAAATACAGTAGAAAAGATAGATGATGAAGAAAGAGAGAAAAAAACTAAGAAATGGGAAAGAAGAAGATAAAATGAAGATAAAGCAAAAGGATAGATTAAAATTAAAAAAATACCTTTAATTTTTTTTAAAAAAAATACTTTCTTCCCCAGTAATGGCACCAATTTTAAAGGTACTGTCATGAGAGCTCTCAAATGATGTTCAACATCGGGTTATTTTGGTGCACTAGAGTGGCTAACTAAGGTCGTCTCTTTAAGGGAAAAAAAATTTATAACAACATATTAAATGTACATTGGAAAAAATGATAAAAGATTTGAACACTACTTAAAATTTTGGGGGTTCTGTTTATAATTCTAGAATAAGTATGATGGAAAAAGATAGTAGTTTTTTGTTTTTGGTTTCGAAATATGATTTAGAAAACCTAATGAGAAGATGTATTTTTAGAAAACTATTTTTAAAAGGAGTAATCGATCTAACTATACCTATACATTCACTTATTAATAGTTATAATTTAAATAAATATCCCTTAATTATGATCCCCAAATTTTTTAACCCTCAAACCCTATGGGAGTTAACATACCCACAAAGAATGAATTTAACTTTAAACTGATTCGGAATAAGCAATCATAGCACCCTGCTTTGATCATCATTATAAGGATAGATTATAGTATTTAGTAAATTAGGTTACATTTCTACTCATTAAATAAGGATTCATTGAGTTTATAGATTATATTTTAACTATACAAACTGATATCGTGTGGTTTTTTATTACCGATTAATACCGCGCCCATACAATTCACACAATACTCAACCTCACTTATTTTGTGTTAATTGTTCAATTGTTTTCTCTATTTAATTTAAATTAAAAAATAAATTAATAGATTATATTAAGTGAATTAAAATTTATCATTGATTCAAAATAAATTAATTATTAAGTTAATAGGTAGATCATTTACTAAGAAGAAATACTCTTTTATGGGTAGTGTAGTCATCATAGAAATGTATTGTATATGCAACGGTTTAGAAAGGGTATAACCCTATATAGTTTATACTCTTGATTTCCAAACAAAATAGGATGAGTAAACTAGGATTCAATTTAAAAAAATAGAAGAAAAAAAATTAATATTGAATAAATATAAAAGAAACTATGAAGTTTATTACACAAACACAAAATATTACAACATGAGAATGAGAGAAAGGATTTGATTGATGGATCCTTGCATCAAAAGATCCCCCTATGAGTATAGGTAGTTATAGAATCTCAATGGTGATTAGATGAAACCTCTATATTTCTAAAATAGGATCACTTATGTCCTTGGTCAAACTTGAAAATGGTGTTACCAAGGGTCCAATTTATAGCTAAAATGGGAAGTGGTTTTTGGAACCTAGATTTAGAGATACCAATTATGTCTAAGTCTTGGGTTTGTAAATGGGATTATTTCTACATGGAAAAAAGAGAAAAGTTTTAGGACAATATGTTTAATATCTCTATGTAACATTTGTAATACAATGGAGGATTACATCACAATATATGGATGAAATACAAAAAACAGTCTTTAACTTTTTCCAGATTTGGTCTCCTAGATAGATTAGATAGGATGGGCCATCACATGATCGAATTGGGATTTGGTTTGCTGAGATGAGTTGTATCCCACTAAATTTTGGACCATCCCAAATAATTTAATTGCATTTGGATGCACTTAATTCTCTTAATTTTCCAAAAAGTAAATATGTGTCCTTGGGCTTCCATGCAGTTCGACCCATTTTCTTTCTGGATCATCTCTGACCCTCTAAATCACCTCCTCCTACATCAAAATTGAAAAAACGCGTAATATTTAATTTTTTAGAATTGAAAAAATTTTAATAATTGAATCAAATTGGATGTTCAATTGGATGTAATATTTTTAATTTTAAAAAAAATGCAAAAAATGTGATGTACGATTTAAATAAAGTAGTTAATCATGATGTGATCAATATGCATCTCAGGAAAATCATGAACATTCTTCTCCACTTTTTATTTATAGAGAACACATGTCTTCATTTAATTGAACTCTTTTTTTGAAAAATAGATACAAAAATATTTTTTATTAATAAAAATCTAAATTATTTCTCCCTTCAACCGAACACCTATTTTCATTCATATCCATGTTTTCTAAAAATGCTTTAAAGAATATTTTTACAGTTATAAAACTGTTTTTAATTGAATCCTTTCCCATATTTTAGTTTTTCTAACATTATTTAAAAGTAATATTCTTTTGATTTTTTAGAGTCTCTTCTGACCTTTTCCTGAATATATAAAAGGACATGCATGACATGAATTGAATTTTATGCTATCATAACCACTACATTATTTTAAGATTCCTCTACATGTTTTCAAGGATATTTTATAATAAAATGTTTTACATGATATTTGGAATTTTTCTAGATTTTAGATATGTGATTTCAAATCAAAATGATATTTTCCAAATTAAACTTTTAATTATCTCTTATGTAATTTCTATTCAACAATAAATAAATAATTTGGGGATTCTTGTGTTTTACTAGGGTTATTATTGAATGGTACCATCCTAATTTTACTTATTATGTTTTAATATTATGATTATGATGAAAATAAGTTTATGAAACTTTATCTTTTCTAGGGGTTTTTATGTGATGATTTGATGAATTTTTTATGGAAGACAATTCTTTTAATTGGCATATTCTATAAGGAAATGTTGATTAAACCCATTTTATTTATCATGGATTATGATTTGATGAATTTTTTATGATCTTGTGGAAGAAAAATTAATTGATTATGTGATGGGTGTGACCTATATCTCCCTCTATTTCATTTGGGAAAATATTAATACCTCATGATATAATGATAGGAAAAAAGTTGATGTGCCTGATTCGCTATGGGAAATTGGATGATGTTCTTGATCTACTATTGGAATCAAGTGATAACTCCTAGTTGATTATGAAATGGAAAAAATGTGTTGATTACTGATCTATTATTATTTTATGGTCTCATATTTTAACCTTTTGATATGGAATTATTTATATCCTTATAACGATGTCAGATATTTATGACACGAATTTATGGTTCAAGATTGATATTTGGGGATTTCTCACTCTTATTATCCATTTATTTTGAAATGATAATGTTTTATGTCTTATATCATGTTTATGATACATGATAGATTGGGTGTGAAATTTATAAGTTATATTCGTAATATCATACCCTTATTATTATGTTATACTTTCTTGTGACCATCACTTGATATCTTCCATTATTACCCTTACAGAGCATCTGAGCTCACCTGTTCATTGGTTTCCTTTCCCCAGGATATTATGAAATGTTTATATAGGTTTTTTCTATGAATTTTTCTAAACTGGAATAACATTATTTTATATGGTTGACTTATTTTATGAAATAATAAGATGGTGTATCTATTCTATAATGAAATTAAACAATTAAGGCCCTCAGGATTGTATTTGTGAATTATGTTGAATATTTATCAATTAATATGTAATATCTATATATGAAATGCCTATGTAGGTATATTTGGTATTGTACGAAGGGTTTAGTTAACTGTTAGAAATTAGGATTATAATACATTATTGAGGTCCTTATAGATATGTCTAAGGATAAGTCTATGTATAATTTAATGGATAAGTAAAAGTATAGGAAATTGTCTGGGAATTTTTGCTGATGGATAGAGAAAGTGGTTCAAAGAAATTATATTATTTTATGAATAATACAAGTGGATATGGATCTTTAATATTTTTACCTAGGGGTAACAACTTTGAAAAGGGTTCATTGTGGTAAAATCAATCATCACCTGGTGCATGACAATTGTCTTTAACGCTAACCTGGGTCGACACTTCTGATGGATATGCTTTGGAATCCCAGAAACTCTTTATGAACCATCATGAAAGATTTGAATAAGTGACCATGAATTAACTAGGTATAACATATGATTTTATATATTATAATTATGTTTTCATGATTTATGACAACCGATAAATGATTTTTCATTATTGATTATGTTGTTTCGCACTATTATTTTTTGGTTTTAGTCAATGGATGGAACCCGAAAGAACCATAATAATGTTGAATGTGATGATAATTTTAATGATTTCCCTCCTGAGATCCCAATTATTTTGCGATCATGAATGAAAAATATTGTTCACATGATCTAAAAAAATTCTCAAGCTATGAATCATGTTGAACTCCCAAACTGAAAAAGGAGGGAATGAAATTTGGTTGACTCATTCATGAAGAAAAACCAAAATTATTTTAGTGGTTCCAAAAACCAAATTACTTTGAAGAAATGAATTAGTAATAATAAAAATATATTTTCCATTCAACAATTATTAGATATTTAAAAATTCATTTATTACCATTAGCATTTGGTAGGTGAAGTAAATCAGTGGTGGAGTCTTATCAAGAACATGAGGGGGAATGAATAAATTGACTCTATAGAGTTGGATCAATTTGAGATCTTACATTCCAATAATAAATTTCGACTTAATCTTCATACAAAGATAAATAATTAATTCCTTGATCATAAGAGAAAGTATTAAGAATCCATTCGTAACAATGGGGTAAATTTTACAAGACTTTTAAGATACCCTTATAGTATTATCATCCAACTAGAATGTAATATTAATTTATTCTTTGCTTCCCTAAAACCAAGTCCCATAAAGGTGTTATCTATAAGAGACATTATAAGAAATTAATAAATCCTTCAATACACACTGAAGGTGGAAATAAAAATTAGAGATTCCTAAAAATTTCTATGGGTTTGATAGGAAAATAAAGATAAAATCTTATGAAAACATGAATAAATAACATGCCAGAAATATAAGAAGAAACATTAAGGAAACTTAATGTATGTTGATGGATTAATCTAAATAAATCCCACATCAATATAAATGGAGGGGAAGTCACAATTTATATTTCAAACCAAACTATGATCATCTATAAGTGTAATTATAAATATGAACTTTTGATCAAAAAATCATCAATTGAAAAAGTTTTGATTCCAATTCAAAAGAGGAGTTTATATCAGATAGTTTGGTAGAAGCTCAACATTGATGATCTTACAATTATTTGGGAGTTTTTTAGTCTTACACTTGAATGTGAATTTGAGTTCTTAATAGAAGTCATACCTAGTGCCACAGCTATTTCAAAGACACCGAATATAATATCCCTAATTGAGTTGCAATAATTGAAGAAGATACTCCTTGAGATCCTTGATAAAGGGATTCATTATGCTAAGTGTGTCACCATAGGATGAACCAATTTTATTTTTCAGGAATAATTTTCGATCAATGTGACTCTTAATTTATTATCAAGAGATGAAAAAGATCATGATTAGGAAAAAGTATCACTTACCATGTTTTTACGACTTATTTAATCAACTGCATGGAGCTCAATAAATTTCCCAGACTGACTGTGGTTATAGATATCATCTATTGGGGGTCAAGAAAAAGGATATAACCAAGAAATAAATCAAAACAAGGTAACGAAACTATGACTATATTGTGATCATATTCTATCTAACTAATTCCCATATTATCTTCATGGATTTAATTAATATAGTCTTTAGATATTACAATGATCAGTTTTTGGTAGTTGTTATAGAAAATGTTCTTATCTATTTAGAGAGTGAAGAAGATTATGAATATCACTTGATAATAGTGTTGAAAGCCCTAAGGATGGATGAAATATATGATAAATTTATAAAGTGTGAATTTTAGCTAAAAAGGTTTCATCTATGGGTCATATAATCTCAAGAATGGGTATATCAGTGGATCCATCAAAGATAAAGGGTTTTTAAAAATGAACAAGAACTCCATGGTAACTAATAATTGATATATTCTGGGGTTGGCTAGATATTATCAATGGTTCATGGTGATTTTCTCTTGACTATCTAAAACTCTCACCATATTAACTCAAAAGGGAGCTAAGTTCTTCGTAAAGGATGAATGCGATGAAAATTTCAATTAACTAACAAGAATATTTCTCGGTACACATGTTCTTAATATTTCACACATACAATAATGGTATTTAATATATAGTGATGCATAAAAGAAGGGTTTGGGATACAATATCATGCATAATGACGTGGGTATATCTTATCCCTTATGAAAATTGATGGCTCATGAGAAAAATTACACAAGTAATGCTTTTTAGTTAGCTGCGGTAAATTATTAAATAAATATACAATGGAGACATATTTATGGATAAACCTGTGATATATATAGTGATAATAAATGTTTAAATTTTATATTCACACATATGGAGTTTAACATACAGAAAATAAGATTATTAAGGATAATTATAGATTACAACTACTCAATACATTAGAATCTTGAGAGAACGAGCAAGGTGGTCGATACTTTGAGTAGAAATGATCAAGCCATCTTATCCTTAATGAGGATAAAAAATAACAAATAATTTTGTATTTGAAAATTATATATTTGGGAATATAGATATAAGAGAATAATTTTTTTTAAAGTGAGTGTTTTTTCATCTCTCCAGGTGAAGATTAATGAGGCACAAAAGGATGATGTGAAGCTACAGAAGAAGGTGAGAAATATTGTAGAGTCTAATCTTGATTATAATGCATTGATAAGGTTTAGAAACCAAATATGTGTACCACCAATAACTGATTTGAAGATGGAGCTATTAGAAGATGATCATAGTTATTCTTTCTGTATTTTGCATAGAATAAAAAAGATGTATAAATATTTGAAAGTGTATTTATTATGGGATTCAATGAATAGAGTTTTCATTGAGTTATCATCTCAGTGTTTTTTATATTATAATTTTATTAATAATATAAAAAATACTAAGGGGATATTATAACCATTCCCATGCTAGAATGGAAATGGGAAAATTCACTATGGATTTTTTCTTTGGACTCCCCAAAACAACAAAAGGTTATAATTTTTATGGGTTGCTATCAATTTTCATAAAAAGTTAGAAAACATTATCACCATCATAGAAAGAATCTCTTTTAATAAAATTTCCAAAATATACATTAAAGAAGTTATAAGGCTTTAGGGTGTTCCACATTCTATTGTATCTGATTGAGATATGAGGATTACTTTAATGTTTCATAGAGGTCTTAAGTAATATCTAGAAACCCATTTGACTTTTAGCACTTTGTAACATCCTAAAAAATATGATCAATAAAAGATAACCATTCAAACCCTCTAAGATATATTGATATCTTGTTCTATATATTTTAAAGGCGATTAGGATCAAAACCTTTCTCTACGTTAATTTTCAAACAAATATATATTTTAGTGGATGATTCAAAAGGATACTTATAAAGACCAATATGGAAATAAGTGTACAAATCTAAATTCTCCAGATGAAGTTAGAGAAAGAAATAAATTAGGACCAGAACTGACTTAAGAAATTATATAGAATTTTAGATTCATTCAGTGACACATAAGGGTAGGAAAAAGTTAAGGGAAATTTATGATGAAAGAAATTGATATGATCTTGAGTTTGAATATGGTGAGAAGGTTTTCCTTTGAATTTTTTCATAGAAGAAAGTAATTATATTGAAAAATAATGGACAAATAATATATAATAAAATAAGTCCCTTTGAATTTTTTTATCATATCAGGACCAGTTCTTATCAGTTAGCACTTCTGCCAAACCTTTCTCAAGTCTACATTATTTTACATGTATCTCTCCCAATGAAGTACATAGCCAATACTTCAATTGTATTGAACTCAATTTTCATACCAATGGAATATAATACTTATTATGAGGATCAACCCTCGGTGATTCTAGATTATATAGAGAAATCTCTAGGAAACCAGACCACTAACGTAGTCAATGTTTTATGGTGAAACCACTAGCTAGAGGAAGCTACGTTGGAACCTGAGAATATAATGGTGTAAAAGAATCCTAATTTTATTGAATTAAAGTGATGGTATTTTTAGAGTAAAATTCATTTTAACAGAGGTATAATATAACAACTTGAGTTTTTATGAATTATTTTGTTTAAATAAATTAAATTTCATTGATAGCTTTTGTTATATGCAATACCACATTTTAACGAACAAAAATATATTATCACTAAGATTACTAAAAAATGGTCATTATAGGGAAGTTTTGGAAAATGGAAAAATTAATAGGAATAACCGAATATTAAAAATAATGTAACATTATTTTATATAAATAAAACATATTTACAAAAAAGTACGTAATTTTTATAAAATTGTTTATATGTTTTGATAATATTATTTTCTCAAAATGATTGTTTTCTATTTTTTGAAAAAAAATAAGAGTAATTTTTTCCAACTTTCAGAAAATTTATTTTAAAAAATGAAATTAATTTTTCCAATCTACATGTGAAAATTAACTTTCATGGAATTTTATAATATTTTCTGCAAATATTATTTTTTGATTAATAGTAAATAATAGGAAATTTTATGAAAAACTTAATTTTAATTTTAAGTATTTTCAAGTTCTATTTTCTTTTAATATTATTTTAAAAGAAAAGTCAGTAAAATTATATATTAATAAATCCAATTTATATCATTACAATCAATTTCATATTGAATTTTGGTATTAAAAATTTCTTGAGAAAATTAATTTTTCATCTCGTCTACAAATTGAAATTTAAATTTAAAACTACCACTTTAGAGAATGTAAATTGGAAAAAAATTCCATATTTGGAATCAAAACAATTAAGATAATATAATAATTCCAACATAATTATTTTTCAAAATTAATAGTACAAATAGTAAAAATTAACTACATGGTTAAGGTTAAAATGGGTTTACAAGTGGTTAAAAGAAAAAGGTAAGGGATAAAAGTACCTAAAAACATTTAAAAATACAATTTTATAGAAATATTTAGACCTTATATAATATAAGGTTTTATAATGATCCATTTTTTTATCCTTTTGGCATTGGATAAATGTTGGTACACTTTATTATATTCAAAAATTATATGTATGTCCTCTACCCCACGTATAAAAGGGAACCCCCAGTCGCTGAGGCCACCGCCATCCTTGATGGATTAAACTTCGCAAAAGATTGCGGCTGGGATTCCATTCACATCGAATCCGACTGTCTCACTGTAATCAATGCCATCAATCTCACTAACGGCGGGCTTCAACCTTTCGGTCCCATTATCCGGTGTATTCACTCGCGGAGACAAGGCTTCAATTCCTGCAACTTCTCATTTATTAGAAGGGAAGCGAATGAAGCCGCTCACAAGATGGTAGGCATTGGCCCTCCCTACGAGGATTTTCTTTGGCTCAATCATTTTCCATCGTGGTTATGCTCCTGTATTTCTGCTGATCTCCATCATTAATGGATCCGTCTTTTTTTGTCAAAAAAAAGGGGAACCCCCTCTGCTCTTCTATTAACATTTCAAAAACCTATTTTTTTGAAAACAAAAATATCTCCATACTTTATTTAATTCACCCATAAAATCTTATATTCCATTTTTATCATGAAACCAACCTATAAAGGCTTTTTGTGAAATTATAATGAGGTTATCTAAAGAAGAGGTATCATTATCTACCACGCATTTCTATTTTATTTCATCTTCCTATTTTTAAAAATATTATTAAATTCGGATGATATAACAAAAAACGTTATCTAAAACATATTTATATGTTATTATATTATGGTAATTCCCCACATATATCTCATATTCTATCAAATGGGAAATGAAAACATTGATTGTTTGTATAGCGGACTACGGCCTCACGAATCGATGTACTTAGTTTTCCATCATCACCTCTGATAAAATGATATAATGATGGATATAAATTATATATCCTATTTTAATAAAATAATTATACTTATATATTATAATATCACATATACCTTCTTACTAACCATTATGTCGTAGTTTGATGACTTTGCTCATGTGTACTACAGACAACCTCCACGTGAAGCGATGCAATTCATTTTTCACTTAGTATTCACATGGAAAGTAATAAGGATAAATTCAATGAATATTTGTGATATATATGAAATAAAAATGAGTTATTAAATTGATATATCATTTACCATCCTTTCAATCTATCTATCGAGAAAATGGAAATAATGTTCATGCATATGCATTAACTACCATCTTTATGAATAGTACAATTCATTTTCAATCTTTAAATTATATATATGAATATAAAAATATATACAATAAATATATATTATATTTATAATTTTTTTAAAATTATGGATATTATGGAACCATGATCAATGTATAAGGACTAAAAATACCAAACCTGATCATATCTAAAAAAATTAAGCAATTATTGTCTGAAACATGATTTTAACATGGAATTATTAATAAATGGATAATAAATGGTCATTAGTTTACCATATAAGGTTTGGTAAACATAATTATTATTATATGATATATATATAATAAAACTATATTTTTTATACTTGTGTTTTGAATGATTATGATTGAAGTCCATACTTAGGGTAAAGGATTTGTTTCTCACTATTATCTCTATGAGGTACATTCCCTATTCACAATATCTTTCTTTTGTGTGGTATATATACTACCCATGAATTTATTTTATGGTTATTATTAATAATTTTATGCTTGTTTTCATTTCCATCTAATTTTACTTATTTCATGGGGCTTATGACTCAAAATTTACTAATGTGGTAAATGTTTTTATGTTATAATGCCATTATTCAGAGAGATTGGTTATGATTATACATCAAATGATGATATCCTCTGATCTACCTTTGAATAAACTCATGAATTTTCATCTCCTATGATTATTTATAGAGAATAAATTTACCCTTTAATTTTACATTCTTTAATAACTAATGATACCAATAGAAAATTTTCTAAGAAAAACTTACTTTATTTCTCTTTTTGGTCGAAAACCCCTTTTCTTCGATTTCCATGTTATCTAAAAATGATTTAAATAATAATGTTACTTTTATAAAATCATTTTTTAAGAAACATTTACACATTTTTTATTTTTTATTTTTTTTAATTGATCCTTTTTTCATTTTCTAAATGAGGCTATTTTCCCCTATTACTAAAAATATGAAAGGAATCATCATTTTAACACGTATTTCAGGCATGTAATTTTACACCATCATGAACAATAAATAATTAAAATAATAATTCAAAAAAATTCAGGGTTATTTTCAAGATTTTTTTTAATATTTATTATAAAATTGTTTATATTTGAATGAAGTGATATTTAATGAAAAGGATATTTTTTCTGAACAAAATTTTATTGAACTTTTCCATAATTTATATTCATAAATGACAATAAAATTTGGTGTTGCTTATGTTTTACTATTGATATGATCCAATGTTAATATTTTTATTATTTATTTGGATGGTTTATGCCTATTATTAAGATAAAATTATATTTATAAAAATCATTACTTTTACATGGGTTATGATATATGAATTGATGAAATGATTATGAAACACATTTATTAACCTTAGGTTATGTTTTGATGAAATGCTTATTAATCCCATCTTATTTTTAATGGGTTATGATGTGACTAATGTTTTATGATCATTTAGAAAACAAATGTGTGGATTATGTGAAGGGTGGGACCTATATCTACCTCTAATGCATTGGATAAATATTACATCACAAGAGATAATGATGGGAAACAAGCTGATATGCTTAATACGCTATGGGAAATAATCTAATCTGTTTGATCCACTATGGGAAAAGTCTTTGATTCTGGATCCATTATGAAAGGTAAAACATATGTTTATTCATAATCCATTATGATTTTATGGTCTCATTGGTTTACCATGACATATGAAATTATTTATATATATATTAAGGCTCCAAAAAACATGAAATTAACTTATGGTTGATGATTCATTTTTGATGATTTGTCACTTGTATGGTTCTTTCATTTTGAAATGATAATGTTTTATTCCATGGATAATGTTTAATATACAATATTAATTGGGTATTAACCTTGTATGTTATATTCTTAATCTCTTACCACTATTCTTATATTATTATTTCATATGATGTTTGGTTGATATCTTCTAAATTTTCCCTTACTAAGCATCTAATCTCACCTTTTATTAACAATCCACTACCCAGGTTATAAATAAATGATTAAATAGGATATATCTAGAAAGTGCACAAAATGGGAAGATATTAAGGTGATATTTTGGATATATCTTATGAAATTACAAGATAGTGTATCTAATATAAAATGAAACTATAATTTTATGGTCCCTGATCATGAATGTTTTAATAGTATTGAATATTAATCAATTAAGATCCAATTACTATGTATGAAAATCCAAGTTCATTATATTAATCCACAATCATGAGGGGTATTTAGATCAAATCGATGTAAAAAACTCTATAATGCATATATTCTATATGTGAATGAATATATTGATGTTTTTATGAAGACGTTCTTACTCCTTACTATAACACTCTTATAAATCATTATGTATTATATTAAGTAAACATATTTTTGAATTAGGTTTGATATAAGAAACTATTAACTAAATTCTGTAATAATTTCGTAAAATATAATTTATACATAAATAAACAATTAATAAATAATATTAAATATAATAAATTAACACACATTAGTAATTTATATGATATATTGTTATTAACATTAAATGTTTAAAAGGGTAATTTTTCTATAAAAGAGGGGTTTATTTATATTTTATATTATTATTTGGAATGTAAATTTCCTAATTTCAAAAATTAAAATTTATCAAATTGAATTTAGTTTTTGTATATTCATATCAAAATAATATTTTGGGGTAATCTTTACATTTTTCTAAAATAGTTGATTTTTTTGGTGAATAGTGAAAAACACTAATTTTACAAATAATATCAGTTTTAGGGCATTTTGAGCATAAAATGATGATATTATAATCTATTAAAAAATTTAAATTCAATATAAACTAAATTATTGATATAATACATTTAGAAATATAATGTAATAATTTTAAATTAATGTTTGATATTTTAGAAATCTAAGTAATGTTTTTATTCAAATAATAACCATTTTTAGTTATTCTCTTATAATATAATTTCCACAAGGTTAATATTTATTTATGTTTTGTTTTAAATTAACTTAATTTTAAATTTATTTAACATATTATAATTAATTACATGGGAATCAAAAGTGTGTTTTATTTTTGTGTAAAGTCATTTTTATGATTTAAAAATTCATTTTTCTAAAAATTGTTTTTCATCTTGTTTTACAAAATCTAATTAAAAGTGTCATTTAAAACATTTAGAAATTGAATAATATTAAAAATATTCCATATTTTTAATCAAGTATTTTAAATATGGTAATGATATAAAATCCATTTTTAGTCATCATAAATAGTTACCATTATAAAAGGTTATTAACATAGAAATGGGTAAGAAGATTAACAAGGAGGATAGACTAATAAATAAATATACTTTATTAATTTAGTGTATTGAGACATTAAATTTTCTTATCTTAGAAATTTTTTTTATTTGGATCCACTTTCATAGAGAATGAATTTTATTATATTTTTATTTTTCAAATATTTATAAGGGTTCCACTCCTCTCATTTATAAAATGTCACCTTCTCTATTAACATATCCAATCAACTTGAGAATTTAAACTAAATAAAATATTAAAAAATAACATCCAAAATCTTCTAACCACTTCCTAGAGGTCTTGGTCTCTCCAACAGTGTAATATTAGAAGGCTTAATGTGGAATCCAATGTAATATATTCAAATTGGAGGAATAAGTCTTAAGGAAATTATTTCAAGGTTAGTTTTTCTTAAAACTCATTCAAATATATTATAAAAATCATAATGTATTAAATTTTTAAACTAAAATATAAATGAAAATTATTTTTTAAAAAGACTTACTATTTTCCAACTCATTTTAATCCTATGAGAAATTAACATTTTTCTTGTTCGTATGTGCAGAATACTATCTCCATGAAGCGATGAATTTTATTTTTTGTCAAAACCTCACAATTATGGTTATATATATGGATTTAATAGATTTATATAATTTTTATAATATAATTATTATTTTTTGAATATTAAATATTGTATACCTTCTTACCTCCCATCTGTTGGAAAATTAAAATATGGATCATGCGTATGCATTGACCATTACCTCTATTAAGTGATATGATCCATTTATAAATTCCACCATAGCTGGTTCTTAAAATATATGTATTAAAGGAATAGATATCAAATTTATAATACTATTTTTATTCTTTCAAGGTTATATTTATCAAATTTATATCCTTTTCATCCATTAAAACATGATAATGTCACACAAGAGTTCATATAGACTACTGCCTCCATGAAATGATGTATTTAATTTTTAATAAAGACCTTAAATTGATTTTTCCAATAATTATATTAAATTAATAAAAATGATTATTATAAATATTTTACTTTGGTGAAAGAGTCAAAATGTTTAATGTGAACATAACTATATGTTAATAAATTAAATAAAATGAATAATTTTAATGTAATTAACTAGAACAATGTAATTAATAAATTAAATGGTTCATATAATTTTGTTCTTTATGATATATAAAACATATAAAATAAATTGGCACTACAGGTAAGATGTTTTTAATTAAAATACTATTTGAATATTTTACATCCAAATCATTCTCTTTTATATCCATGTTATTAAATATGTTTCAACAATATTATTATTTATATTAAAAAATATTTAAATTTCATTTTAAAAAACTTTTTAAATTTCTTTAATTTTTTTAAAAGGAATCTTTTAATTTTTTTATTTTTTTATATATGGGTTACTTTTGACTCTTTCACCAATGTAAAAAATAAATTTTTTATTATATATAACATATACATATTTTTCCACTATATTAGAAGTATTTATTTATTAATATTTCTTTAAAAGTTTCCACTGTTTCTCAAATAGTATCTCAATCCCATTATTTTTATATTTTTTTATTTTTTAATGTTATCTAAATAAAATGATATTTCATATCATTTTATGAAATAAATGAATGTGATTTTTCTTATGAGCCAAAATACCAATTTGTATGTGTTACGATGGGAATTAAATATTTTAGTTCTTTTATTCTTATTATTGTACTTTTAAATGTTTGGTTATGTTGGATTGTCATGTGATATAGTTGTACAATGCATTAAATAATGATATGTTATCCAAGAGGATAAATAGTTAAGTTAATCATGAAGGTTATTCTTTCATAAGAGAGATTTTAAGAGTTATTTCAAGGGTAATATGAATATAATATCCTGATGAATCTAAATTATTTTCTATTCTTGAAAATGGTTTTTTGTAAATATCTTCATTTTATAATATAAGAATTTTTTTTCTTATTTAAAGAAAGTGTGTGCTATTTTAATATTAAAATCCATATTTGAATGAATAAGTTATCATTTTTTTAGTATAACCTCATGAATTATGACTGTAACTTTATGATTGTTATAAATGTTTTATGAAAACTTTAGGGAATAAATTTTCTTAATGGAGATTTAATTATTATTTTATCTCAATTTTTAATTTATAAAATTAAAATTTCATTATGGATTTTCATGTTTTTCAAAAAAGGATCAACCATTTAACTTTATTTCCTTCTATCTTACTGATATTGTTTTTATAACCCCCCTCTAAAATGGTTTTCACTTGGTCTAAGGATATATAGAAACTATAGAAAGTTTAACGGTGACACATTTTTGAGTGAAGAAAAAGTGTGAGGAATAAAAAAATAGAGTTAAAATAAGAACCTATTTTTGTGTAAAAAATATGAACAATAGGGGAGTCTCCACTTTTTGTAATGAAATATGGGTCAATAGATCTGATTTGTTATATTTTATATTAGATAAAGGGTTTAGATCATTATAAATTTTATGATGATGAGAAACCACAATTTGAATTGATTCAAATTTATAATCACATTATCATAAGATATCTTTTAAGTGATTCCTTGAAATTTAATCTAATGTAATTCCCTTAAAAATGGTTTTACACCAATTAAATAAAGGATATAAGGTATGAATTATTCAATAGGATTACATTCTTCTAAATCAATAACCCAAAGTGTTTGGATTCATAGGTAATAATTTTTTGTAATGTCAACTCAATTAACACATGCTATAAATTGTGAAACCCACGTTAGAGAGAGAGAGAAAAGTATACATAGGGTAATATGTTGATAATAAATTATTTTGTGAAACAAAACACTCTATATTTTTGTAAAACATTATATGTAATAAAATATGAAGGATGTATAAATTTTCTAGAGATGATATTTGATGTCTTTTGATATTTAGATCCTCGGAAGGTAATTCTTGTTATTTATCATATTGATCGTGATGTCGATAAATTTAGATTTTGAATTATATATAAAAATTATAAAGAGGAAATTTATACAAAGTTATAAATGATATTTAATTGAATAATATTTTACAAATTTATTCAACTTAGAATGGAAGGGAAATTATAAGATTTGAAGAAATTGGGATTAAGTTATCTTATATGAAGAAAAGTTTTCGAAATTCTAAAAGTATTTACCAAATTTAATTCTAGAACAGGATGGTAAATTTTTTCTATTTTACTCATGATTAAAACCATGTTTCTAATGGGATTTAGTTATTTATAAGTTTGGAAGATATGATGAATTTTTTCGATGTGTATAAAATGTTGAGATGGAGTTAATTGAATTTTTTAACCAAAAAGATAATAAATAGTTCAATTGAAATTAAATTGGGAAGCATACATATATGAAACATTATGTTAAGAAAATTAGGATTCATTAATATGATAAAAGTGGTAAAATAACATTCTGAGGGATGTGTAATAAACTATGGAATGTGATACAAATATAGTAAGATGTCAAACTTGTCACATGATTGAAAATAAAGTAAAAAATGGTAATGGTATAACTACTTTTGATAATACAACAATGAAATATTTTAATTGTAATTATATAGATCATTAAGATGACATGTGTCTAAGGAAAATTTTAAATTATGAGAATCTTCATAATTGTATGAATAATGATCTTTCAAATTCATAAGAAGTTATAGTTGAAGATTAAGAAACTAAAAATAACATATAAAAGTGTATGAATAATATTTTTACCTTTTATAAAATTAGGAAACATGATTATATTTAGGTCGATGAAATTTAATGGCGTGATTCATATTTTTGAGTAAAAGAGAGAAATATTAAGGAATATGATGATGACAAGGCATGGTTAAAGGTTTAGGAATGAAGTTGAATGATAGAAGTGTCAATGTATAGGTTTTTAGAGTTTTATTATATTTTTATTTTATATATGGATTAATAATATTTAAGAATTATCATGAGATAAAAAGAATAAATACCATTTTTAGGTCTTATTTGATTGTATTAAAAGTTGATTAATAATTTTTTTGGAGATGATTATTGGGATTTTGGAACAATACATGATTAATTTATAGATGAAAATTTATATTAATATGACCTTTGATATTGAGGTAATTATGGCTAATTGGGATAAAGTGGTGTTATATTTTTAGGAATGTATATTGAAGATGTTAGATAACCTTGGGGATTAAAAATATATTTGTGGACTAGGTGATTAAATGTATTTTATAATAAGTTCACTATATATTTTTGAACATTATAGGAATTAATTTAAATGATAATGTTTTTTCTGTGATATGATTTAATGTCAAAGTGATTGATAATATTTTAAGAATTAATATGTAGTGAAATTTTGGAAGAATATATGGTTTCATGGTTTTTTTATGTTGTTATGATTCATATTATTTTGGAAAAATATTAGTATATTTTAGAAAATTTATTATTTTGATATATAAATTTCTTGTGGTGGATTTGTAAGTGATTAGTGTTATTTTGAGATAAACATTATGTTGACTTTGGAAGATATGTGACTGAATAATTCTAATCCTTGTATTTAAAATTTGGTCATGAATATTTCAGAGAGTTTCATGGTTAATTATATATTGAATTATAAATGTTGAAATTTTTGGGTTATTTTTAAAGATTTAGAGATTAATTTATTATTTATTCTTATAAAGTTTTATCCATACTAGATATTATCTTAAATTATGCTAGCCTTTTTGGTTTTGATTAATGAATATAAATAGGGGGAATAAATTATCATCATTTATTTGGATATTATGTTACATTAATTTAATTTTTTTATTACACGTATGAAAAATTCATCAAAGTTATTTCTTATTTAAAATTTGAGATGAAGAAGAGATTCAAAAATCCTCAAAACAAAACCAAAGGATAAAGTTACACTTATAGTATTAAATAAAATTGAGTAAGAATATTTTTTATTATTCAATATTATTATGGTAATATAATTCATTAATGAATTTTCGAGGAAGATAAATCTATTGAGTCTTATATAGAAAATATCACTTAGACATCAAGGTATGTTTTATGAATCTCATTCACAAGATGAAGTCTCACAATGGTAAATGCATAGTTTAAAATATATTTAAGAAATTATATCTTTCTTAGTCTTGACATAATCATTAATGTTATTTTAAAAAGTAAATTTTATTGATTTGGATTAAAATTAATTTATTTAGACTTATGTTTATTTATATTTCACTCTATATTCCTTCCCCTATAATCAGTTTTAAGATTCCATTATCCAAGATCATTTTAAATAAATTTTTTTCAGAGTAATATTCTACTTTGTAGAATTTATTCAAAAAATATTTTAAAACCTTGACCATTAGTCGTGAGATAAAAATTATGAGGGATAAATTTATTTGTGGGGGGGGGGTATTGAGACACGTTAAGAATTTAGCATGTATTACTTTAAGTAAATATCTTATTGAGTAGAATATCATTTACAAAACACAAAACTAAATAGAGTAATAATGTTTAAAAGTGAAAGGTAAATTTAAATAAATTATTAATATGAAATGATAAAACAAATAAATTAACACTCATTAATAATGAATTTTATATAAGTTTAAGAATAATTAAGGTTTAAAAAGTATGCAGTTCAATAAAAGTGGGTTCTCTTTATATTTTTTTATTTCTATTTTAAAGACAAATTTCTTAATTTTTGAAATTTAAATTGATAAAATGGAGATAATTTTAAAATCATCATTTAAAATTAATATTATGATTAATTTATTATATTTTTCTAAAAAATTATATCTTTTTGGTAAATAATGAAAAATAATGATTTTACAAATATTGTCACTTTTGTAAAATTTTCATGATAAAAGAAAAACATGAAGGATTATAAAAAAAATAAAGATAAATTATATTTAAATATATAATAAAATTAATTTAAAAATATAATGTTGAACATAAAAAACTATGTTTGACATTTGGGTAATCTAAGAAATCTTTTTATTCCAATAAAAACAATTTTTGATTCTTCAGATTTAATCAAGTTTTCACAATGTTTATTTAGGTTTACTTTTCTTTTAAAATTTAATTTTTGTCCTTTGAAAAATCCTAATCAAATTTATTTAATGAGAATAAAAATTATAATTTTTTCTCTAAAATCATTTTTCTTCTTAATTTTTTTTTTTAAGAATGTGTTTTCATTGAAATTTTAGAAATTATTTTAAAATTATATTTTCCACTTATGGAAACACAATCCTAAAAATTTAATCGAAATTTTTAATTTGAATGTTTAATTTCTTTAATAAGGTAAATTTCCCTTTTATTCTTAATGAATAGTTATCAAAGTAAAAAAAATTCAACATGGTAAAGGTTAAATGGATTCACGAGAGAATTGAACTATGAGATAATGATTAAAATATCTTTAGAACATGAAAAAATTTGATTGGATGATTTAATTTGGACCTTAAACTATATTTTTTTTAAATATAGTTGTACATGGATCCACTATCCTTCGGAAATACATTTATTATATTTTCATGTTCTTAATATTTATAAGGGCACCACTCCTCTCACTTATAAAATGGATCATCATCTCTTAGCTTATCCACATTAATTTGGAACATTAAATTGAACAAAATCTTATTAAATAACTTTTTATCCTTCCTCTTCGCATTATAGATGCCTTGGTCTCACCAAAATTCTATTCCTAGAAGTATTAATGTGTAAACCAAAGGAAGATATCCAAGGAGAAGGTTTAAGACTTAACCGAATTTTTTCATGTTTATTTCTCCTTATATCTACTCAAAATATAATCTGTACATGAAAATATTACTAAATAATTATATATACTATATTAAAATTATATTATATTGGTGGAAAAACTATTTTATAATTCCTTTTATCTTATATGAAATGATAACATCACCCATGAGTAGGTGTGAAAGACGACCTCCATAAAGTAATGTGTTTAATTTTTCATCACCACCTCATGCGAATGGTTTTAAAGATTTATATTATGAATATATTTGTTTTTTTATAAAATAATTTTTATTATTTAATGATAAAATATTTTATACCTTCTTACCCTACCATCTTTTGGAAAATGATAATGTCGCTCGTGTGTATGGGTATACTACCACCTCCTTGAAGTAATGTGATTCATTTTCATTTCTTCCTTATATGGATTGTTATAAGGATGGATTTAATGAATAGATAATTTCATTATTTTTTTTTCTATTTTATGTAGGAAAATATTTATCTATTAGATTTCCTTTTCTTCTACCATAAAAATGAGAACATTGCTCATGCGTACATGTAGACTACCGCCTCTATGCAATGCTGTATTTCATGTTTCAACACAACCATACTTTTATGGTTATAAATATAATAGTTAATGTAAAAAAATGATGATTTTAACATGTTTAATATTATATATATTATGTATCTATGAACACTTTTTAACTTCATTTAACTTAACCAAGCTGTTTTAAATGTTAAGGACTAAACAACCTCAAAACATCTGACATGAACTTAACTGATATAGTAACTAAATAAAACATGACAATAAATAAAATAAAAGGAATAATGATAATTTAATGAACATAATTTTTTTTAATAATCATGTAAATTATTAATATAATGTCATTATTAAAGATTTAGATAATATAAGAAATGATTCATGAATCGAGTTAATGTATTTTTCTTTAAAATCCTATTTTAAAATTTTCTCTTAAAATATTTCTATTCCATAAACATTTTCTTAAAAATATTTAAAATGTTTTCCTATTTATACTTATTTTATAGTTAATTTTCTCTTTCAAATAGTTTTTAATTTCCTTAAAACTATTTAAAAAGGTGTCTTTTTAATGTTTTATATATGGGTCACTTTTGACACATGTTACCAAAGTGAAAAACATTTTTTTATTGTTTACTGGATGAATAGATTTTCATAAAATCATCCCCATTTTTCATTATTAGTATCAATTTATAAGTATTTATTTTTTTCAAAGAAATTTATATTCCCAATTTTATAGTTATTTTTAGTTTTTAAATGATTAAAAGAATATTTATTCTCATTTTATATACAGATTTAAATTGGTTTTTCATATGGGATAAAAAGATAATTTCACACGTTTCATGATATGAATGAATGATTAAATGTTTTTTATTAATATTATCATTCTAGGAAAATTTTGACGACGATGAGTGGTAATATGATATAACCGTCTAATTAATCGGGAAATAATGTGTTCTTTAAGAGGAGATATAATGTAATTAATGTCAAATATTATTCGTTTATAAGGGTGATTTTAAGAGTGATTGTATATATGATAGGAAGATAATGTCTTATGGTCACTAAAAGTTTTCATCTCCTTCTAAATGGGGTTTTATAGAAATATTTATATTTCATATGATATGAAAATGAGAATATCATTTGCAGTACATATTATTATCATTTTATGAAAAATGAATTTTTTTCAAGGAAAAGATTTAATGTTTTTAGTAAGCCCTCATATATTATGTATTTTTTTATTCTTAATAAAAAGGGTATTTTGAAAATATATGGACTAAAAAATTAGTTTCTTAGGTGAGTAAATTATTATTTATTATAATTTTTTTTAAAAAATAAAAATTTATTTATATATTTTTATGTTACTTAAAAAGTGATTAATAGTCTTCCTTTCTTTTTATATCCCTTAATGTAATTTTTCTCTCATTTTTTAATTTCAAATATTTTATACAAGGTCTAATGATGTATATGAAATATATCAAGGTCAACGATGACACGTCTTGAATGAAGAAAAAGTGTCCGGAATGAAACATGATTGTAAAGATAAGAACATGATTTATGAATACAATGTTCAATACAAAAAAGTAAAAATTTTATATATAATGGTATTTATAATTATATAAAACTCCAAACCTAAAAGATCCTATAAAATAAAATAAATTGTAAACATTTTTATAAACCATGCTATTATTGTTTGTTTATATTATGATCTATCATAAATTTTATCAAGAAAACAAATAATGGGTATTTTTTTAAAACTAGATATTTGTTTACAAGTTTGGGGAATTATATTTACCCAAATTGGGAGATTGATTTTTCCATAGAGATCATACCTAGTGTTATTACTATATCAATGAATCGTTATAGAATATATCTGATTGAGTTAGAGGAATTAAAAAACTAACTCCATGATATTTTGAAAAATTGATGTTTATATCCATGTTCTTCACAATGGGGTGTACCAGTCCTATCTGATAAGAAGAAAAATAGAAGAATGCGTCTCTACATTGATTATTGAGAAATTATTAAAATAAAAAATCCTAAAATTATCATCTACACTACATTTATGACCTTTATGATTAGTTGTACGAGACTCAATACATCTCAGATATTGGCCTTTGATTCGGATATGATCAATTAAGGGTGAAAAGAGATGATTCATATAATAGAACTTTTTATACGAGGCATGGTCATTACAAATTCATAGAGATGTTATCAAAACACAATAATACCATTTTTATATTTATTTATTGGATTAATAGATTCTTAATAGATTACCTCGATCAATTTCAGGTAGTATTTATAGATGATATTCTTATATATTTAAATACAAAGGATGAAAATGAATATTATTTGAGGACTATTCTATTAACCTTGAGAAATGATAAATTTTATTATATATTTTTAAAATTTGAAATTCAAGATTTAGATAGTGTTCTTATTGAGTGGTGTAATCACAAGCGAGAGCATATATATATCCTTCAAAGAAATAGCAGATTAAAGAATGGCCCAAATCAACCACTGAAATGAATAACCATAATTTTTATGGATTAGTTGGATACTATTGATTCTTTAGGATAATTTTATAAAAACTGTTAACTCATATGGGAATCATTTTCCAATAGAAAGATTAATGAAAATAAAATTTCATGGATCTAGATGGAAGTTTGGTCACTACACATGTACTCATACTACAGTATAATGGAGACAGGTTTGTGATATATAGTGAAACATCAAAGAATGAACTTGGGATGTGACCTCATATAGAATGTTTTGGTGAAATATTATACCACATGTTAATTAAATATCCATGAGAAAAATTATGTGACACATAATTTAGAGCTATCAGCGGTAATAACTACGTAAAATAATTAGAGGAATTATCCCTATAGTGAAGAGAGTTAAATATATATTGATAAAAAGAGAATAATGTATATATTACCAAATATGCAATTGAAAATGAACCAAATAATATGGTTAGAGATGATCAATTACTATGACTAATTGATATATTACATCTCTGGAAATCTAAAAATGATGGTTTATGCTCTGAGACGGATCACACTACCTTCTTTATAATAATGATTTAAATAAACCCAATACTCATGGGTTTGAAAATGATATAACATTAATTCATAAGGGAAAGGTGGAAATTGTATCTTACTTAAATTATTGACCATCCAATAATTTATGTAATGATAAAGGAGGAATAGAAGGAGGATATGGTGATATAAAAGAAGGTAAGTAATATAATAGATTTTAACTTAGACAATGATGTAATTTTATGATTCATGAAACAAATATGTGTTCCATAAATACCATAATTAAAGTGAGGTATTTTCAATGATGCCAATAAATCATGAATATCAATTATACCATGGATTACAAATATTTAGAGAGATATTACACTTTTGGTTGGACAATTTAAGATATAGATTTAGGATTATATATCTCAATTATTAATATACAACATAATTAAGGAAAAATAATAGTTTTATAAGGGGATGATGTAACTATTACCAAAAAAACATGTAAATTAGAAAAAATTGTCCTTTTTTTCATTATAAATCTTCCTTAAAATCCCGAACGATATAATTACATTCTAGTTGTGGTTTATTTCTTTTCAAATTAATCACATTTCATTTCTATACAATAATATTTCCCATTCGATCAAAATTCCACAATATAAAAATAGAAAGTGGCTAGGTTACATAGAGTACAACTCTAAATTTTACTTTATTGAGATCCAGTGTTTTATTCAATATTATGGAGAAGTATTTATATAGTATCAGATATAGAGATGAGATTCAACTGTGCTTATCTTCCTTAGACTAATGGTCAATATGAGTGTACCATTAAAAATATGTAGTATATGTTGAGGAGACGTTCAATGGATTTCAAATGTGGTTAATATCAACACATTAACCTATTAGTGGTCTGATAAAAAAATTATTATAGAACTAAAATGAAACTATATGAGGTTTTGTATGGGAGTAGGTGAAGAACTAGAACATGTTTCGACCAAGACAGAGAGAAACAATTAATTGGATCAGATTGATCAAGAAATTAAAAATAATATTCAAAACATACAACATCACATTAAAACTATAAAAAGTGAATAAAATAGTTATGCAGATAATAATTAGAGATATATAGAATTTTATGTTTGATACAATGTATTCCTTTGAATATCACATTGGATGGGGGTTATGGTATTCTTAAATAAAGAAAAATTTATCCCTAAAAATATCAGCTCGTATAAAATCCACAATCATGTGTGGATGATAGCTTATTTCCTTTCACTTCTATCAAACATTTTCCAAGTGCAAGATGTGTTCCATGTATCACTTTTCAGAAAGTACATACTTGACCCTTTTACTATACTCATATGAGTATAACTAGAACATGGTCACTCTTATAAGAAAAATGGTAGGAATATATGATCTTAAAGATTATTTACTGTAAAAAAACCCCTCTCCTAATTAAATTTCTATGTTGGAATCATATGTTTGAGGAAGAAGCAAAGGAACTCGAAGATATAATGAGGCACATGTACCCTAATTTTATATCAGGGTAATGAAATTTCAAGGGGATCTTTTTTAAGGGATGTAAACTATAAAACCCCTTGATTTTCAATGTATTTTCCTATAAATAAATATTGAATCGATTAGATTATTTCATACAAAATTGTGAAAAAATGAACAGTAGTATGTTTTGTTAAGAGATAATATTACAATGTGAGATAAACATTAATACATTATCATAATATTATATAAAAAATAATTAATAAAATTACAAATTTAATAAATCCATAAGTATATAGAATGAAAATGAACCTTAAATCTCTATCATTATGGTTTTTTATGAATTTCAAAAAATTTATTAAAAATATATAAATAAGAAAACTATTCAAAATATAATAGGCACCCTGAAAGAGAAGTAAATAAATAGGATAAGCGATTCTAATAATTTATGAAATATTATATATATTAATAAAACCTAAATTTTACATATATTCTTGTTATAAATATGGTCATTAGAAATATGGTTATTGCATTTATGGTCATTGGGTATCCACGCATATAAGAAGTATATTGAAGTTGTCTAATTTTTTTTATAAAATTGAAAATAATATAATTCATAATTATTGAATGGTGTATAATGGATAATATATAATTAAAATCATATAATATAAAAATATATTTTTAATGGTTGTGTATTATTATTATTTAATGTATCTATAAAACTCAAATAATATTTTAAAACCAATGGACTGATAAAATTAAATTGTTCGATGATGAATAATTAATTTTACTAACATGTTGGAAAAAATATATAAAGATTAAAAATTATATTTTTCAAAAAATATGGTTTTCAATATTTGGTATATTTTTATCTAAATAACTTAAACTAATAATCATTCAACAATTCATTGAATTTAATGGTTCAATGTATAAAAAAATATGTTAACAATCATTTTATTAGTAATTTATATAACATAATATTTTGAACACTTATTGTCAAAAAAATTGTTTTTATATATTTTTTTCCAATATATGTATATATATATATATATTATTTTCAATTGAATTTTTAAATTTTCATTTTATAAATTGAATTAGAATAAACAATGTTAAAATTTAAAATCATCATTTGAAAATTATGTAGTAGGGTAAGTTTAATTTTTAGGGAGATAATATGTTAACAAGGAAAACAATTGAGTTACAATAGTGAAGATAGGATGATGTAAAAAGGGTTAAACTATGTATTAGAGACATAAAATTACATGAAACCTTATCTTAACTTGTTTTTATTAGGGTATTCATGTAACTTATCCATTTTTTATATTCTTATCTTGGTTCCTTTTAAAATAGAAATATTATTTTTTAAAGAATGAATATTTGTGGAAATGAAAGTCAAAACTCACCTATAAAAGTACCCCTCATATACCCCTCACAAAACACTCTATTCTATATATAAACTATTGAATATATGAAATTTCCCCTCTCAAAATAATACTTCTCATAATTTATGTATTATATAGTTCTAATAAGGAATCCTAAATCCTTTATTCTAACTTAACCCGTATCATGAATGAGAGAATTCATCTAAGTACATAGTTCTTAAAATACATTTTCAATTAAAATATCTACTTTTTTTTCAAAATCACATCATCTAGTATAATTATGTTATATTAACATCAATATTGATCAATGAAAATTTTATTTCTATTATATAACTCTAAACTTATACTCATTCTTTAGTATAACATGTTTTTGTATGTGTTGGTTCAACTAATAACATGAATGATGTTGTACCAAAATCATGATTTTCACCAAAAATAAGTATCAATTAATTAGAAATGGTAGTATATGGTATTCAATAATACATTATTTCATGAATATATTTTATAAGTGTGACACAAAATTGAATGGTCATTATAAATTAACTTGTCATTATTTGTAAATTACCCAGAACATGCTCATCATGGAATCCATTCCCATAAACCATACCCATACCATCCCTAAAATGAACACGAGACTATATAAATAATATTGAAAATTACAATGCCTTTAATAATATTGGAATGATGATATTTTTTTTAATTAATGAGTATTGAAATTTTCATAATGAAACTTTTATGAAATAATCAATATTATAATCAGCCATGATAAAAATAGTCAATAAATAAGTAATATATGTGTAATGAAAGATTATAATTGAAGATTATAAAAGTTATAAGATATAAATTATGTTATTAAATATGTTATTAATATATTTTTGTTTATTATCTGGTCAGATAAAGTACTTTAAAAAATATCACGAGTTAAGGTAAGGGTCTTTCTATCTTAATTTTCCACTTTGTAAGATACATTCCATGTTCACCACCTATATTTATATTTTTAGATTATTTATTTACTCATGATATCTTTTAATCAAAATTTTTATTAAATTAATGTTATTTAAATATGTATATCAAATTTTCCCTTTCAATGGATTTTTTTAATTTTACTTAATATGTAAGGGTTTATTTTCAAATCTCACTTTGAAATCAAGATTGATTATGTTTAATCACACATTGGGAGAAATTATAGGATTTTCTACCTAAAAACTATCTATTCTCTTATCATGTGGATATTTATATATTTTACATGTTTTTTTTCAATTTTCTATCCCTTTGGATCACGATTTGACCAAAAAGATGTTTGTAAGTGCAGTCAACTTTATATATTCCTTTTGGTCGGGAATTGTTCTCCTCCATGCCCATATTCTTTATATTGTATTACATATTTCTTTGTATCATGTTATTTATGTTTCATTGTGTCCTTTATCAGTTTAATTTAAATTAATTAAAAAAATTAATATTTTTTTTAAAGTTTTCTATTGGATTATTTTCATCTAATATTAACCTTATTTATAATTGTATAAAAGATATATATTTTTAAAAAAATTACACATAAATTAATTTTCTTACCATAATATTTAGTTATGTTTAAGAAACAATATATATATGTTTTCAGGGTTTTCAAAATTAGTTTATGTTCACATTTTTTTATAAATTATTATTTTTTAAATAAAAAGTATCAAAAGTAAATGATACTTATTATTATTTTAAAATTAATTTTATAATTATCTTATATAAGTGTTTATTCCCCTATGTCCACACCCTTTAATGTTTAATATACTTGATTTAGGATATATTATAATGATACCATGAAATATGTTTCTCTGCATGTATTATGATAATGTATTTCAGAAGTTTTTATGAAACCCATTTTTCCCATTGGATAATTAAGATATGATCGAATTATAAATGTTTTCGTGTTCAGGAGTCACACATTTTTATTGATTATCACTATATTATGGGTAGATCCTTTATATACCTCTAAAACATTTGGTAAAATTTTATCTCATGATATGACTGGTATTGGGGAGTAAAGCTAAACCGAAAAGGGACTCATTCCACCGAGTGACGACTGAGACTAGAATTGTACAACCCTCCAATAAATTGGGTAAAAATTTATATTTCTTGAGTCGACATGTCATGTATAGTGGAGTAATACCAATCCATTAAGGGAATCATTCCACTATATGATTACAATAATTATTATTCGTCTTGACATAATAAATTAAATTTTTTTCTTATGTATGTGATATAATCATATGTCACATCTCTATAATACACAAAATTAATATTATATTATTTCATGACTCTAATAATACTAATATATTCACTCTATTGTTAAACATGGAATGTTATGTTTATTTAAAAAGTAATATTTAATACTCTATAGTTTGTATCCATATAAGAAGGTAGTTGGTAATTTAGTCCACTATAGGGAGTCACACCATGGTTTTAATTTTATAGAAGACACTCTATAATTTAAAACTCTATGGGTTTGTGATCGTGTAGTTTAAATCCATATGGAATTAACTCTATGTATTAAAATATAATGAGAATATTGTAAGAAAAATATTGGGGTTAAAATTCACCCAGATGATATGAAGGTTATCTCAAGACTATATAGGTTACATTAAAGTTTTAATCTATCCCACATTTCACTATATGGTTTTAAAACCCCTAGTAATTTTTTAATGAATATTTTCATTGTAAATTCATCTATGAAGTCACTATTTAATTTAAAGACCCATTTAAAATTATGAATCCCAATTTAAAAATTAAAGTCTTCTGTGATTTAAAAATATATAGAAAATAATAAATGTTATTTTAGATTTTTAATCTATATAAAAAGGAACTCTTTTAACTAACTACCAAAAAAATTATAAAGTTATCTTTAATTTTTAAATATCTCCATTAATACTCTCTTAATTATCCTTATGGCATTACAAGATAACATTGACATCTTTTTGTGAGTTTTACAGAAATGAATGGGTCTCCTATATGGGAACACTCAATTTTAGTGGAAGATATAAATAATAAATCAAAATAATGATAGGAATAAAAATCGAAGAGGTGTCATATGTATCTTGATTAAAGGAATCAAAATCCACATAGATTGAATCATTACGTATAAAATTTAGTTGAATGCAACAAATAATCGTAAAATACTAATACTTTGAAATATAATCCATGGAATAATGGAATGACATATAGTTTAAATTCATAAAATTATATAGTCATATTCATATCTAAGAAATGATTCTTTCATATTAAATAATTACAAGGAGGAATATCATGTAGTTTGGGGTATTTTTAAAAAAGAAATCCAAATTTTTTTAAGGTTTCTATTTATGGACCAGAGGAAGGTGATACTTTGTTGGATTGATGTTTCAATAATGATTATGTATGAGAATCCTATAAAAATAATGAATATAGGAGATATTGATATATGTAGGAAGAAGTTTCCTATAGAGAAGATATTACGTAAAAGGAAATATATATATGATATAGGACTTGTGGGCGAGCTTTACGGGTAGTAATTCTACATAGTTGGATCCTGTTCACCACTACTTGGGTGAGGTGAAAACATCATGATTAATTCAAGGCATTTTTTTAATTTTCAAAAATTGAATATTAAATTTGAATTTCTATTTTCTCTTGTGTTGTTGGGTTTATGGTGGTTGTGTTTTGGTACTGGTAAATGGATATGAGGTTCCCCTTAAAAAAGTAGAATTATTAAAAATAAAAAATAGATTTAGTGGATATAAATACAAAATTTTTAATAGATGACATGATTTTATGAAGGATTGTGTTTCTATAGGTGAGAGGAGTTGGTCCTACGTATGATGACTCTAGATAGGTAGCTCAAAATTAGCAGGAATGAAAATTCTTGTTTCATATAATACACTTTGAAAACTGGTCCCATGAAGCGATCTTCATGTTTGTCAGAAATTTCAACATGTATATAGAGGCCTCTAACCCCATCACTATAAATTAGACCTATGTTAAGATATTTTTTGCATGTGTACATTCATATTTATTATAAGAAAATTTATAATTGATAATTTATATTTTTAAAATGAATCATAATGTACTAGATCAAAAAATAAAAATTCTATTATAATTACAATAAGTGTTAATATTAAATTTCTCATAAACTAGCCTATTTATAAATACAATAATAGTTTCGTGAATGTTTAAAACATACATTGCACCATTAAAGAAACCAATATTTTAGGGTTTCATGTGGTAATGGATGTTTTTAGTTTTCAATATGACACATAAGTAATTAATAATATATATAAATTTCTATGGATCAAAACATCTCTGAATTTATTATTACTCAATACATTATTATGTTAGAAAATTTTTCAATGTATATAGATTCACCCATGATAATTGTATTATTTGAATATGAAAAAAAATGAGTTTTTATATAAAATGAAATATTTTCATATATTATATTTAGTCATTGTATAAGTGGCTACTAAAAGTTTACTTTTACCCTTATATATAGTGGGGTCCATGTTTCAAGAAAGTGAATATTTTTTTATGAAAACATAGTTTTCCTCTATCTAGGTAATGAATTCAAAGGAGACAGAGGTGATGTTTTTAGTGTTATAAATGGATGAAAAAACTAAAGTCATTTACTGAAGTGTGTTATTAAAAAAACATCTCTCTTATAGGACTTCCCAATTCAAGAAGTTGTGGGGGAAATTTCATTGGTAGATGTTATCCATGATAACAGTGATAGTAAAAATTGACATCCTTATACTTGTTGAGTATCATGTAAATTAATTTCCCGTTATTTTAAAAATCATTTTATTGTGAAATCCCATTTCATGACTTTAGGTAATATTCCATCTACAATGATTCCTGGCACAATAATTGAAACCATTAATCCTAGAATAGTTGGTGATGAAACCTCACCAATACATATTGTTGATTAAACTCTGTATTTGAGTGGGAATATTCTGATGTATTATTTAGTTACATAGTAAAAGGTAAATTCAAATATAGAGGTCATCATGGAAAATTGAGTGATAATGTAAGGGGAATAAAAAATAATCCATTCCCTTGAATCTATAAATTTTAACGAATATTTTTTTTATTCCATAGTCAAAACTTTTGTATTTACCAAGAGAACATGAAAACAAAGTCGATATGATATAAACCAACCCACTAGACCCCACTTAGACAGGTGGTAAGCCAAGTGTGTCACCCTGTGACCACCTCTAATCGATCAAATGTTAACATCTTTCACCAAGATGGCATAATGTACATGAGAGGATTTAGGTAATAAAAACCTAAAGTAGATATTAAACTATAATATAGAATAATATCAAATAATAACTATGTGATATGGGTGACTACTTAAGGGGAAATATAAATGCATAATACAACATCACTGGGTACAAAAGACACTAGTCAAGGGAAGTCACCTCATTGCTACACGAACTTAAAAATAACCCTCTGAAAATAAGCATCTATGTAATGATCCATCATATAGTCAAATAAATCAAAAATACCAACTAATCATGATTCAAATCAACCAAGGCTACCTAGAAACCGTACATTTTCTATATAGACACAACACGTACAGAAAAGCTCTATATAGGGGTGAGTATAAGCATATCCCGTAATACATCCCAAAAAAGAAAATTATAGGGGAAATAATAATTGAATTAAAACTATGATAGAGGGAAATAATAAGAAACCTCAATATTCTAGATATTCTTTATGTTCAAGATAATCATGGGTAATGTACTAATCCAAATCTTATTGGATTGGCTCCAACAATTATTGTATCTTTTTAGAAACATGTGACACATAGAATACACAAAATATTATAAACCCCAAAGTATATATCCTGCATATAATATATATCAAAAATAAAAAAATGTATTCCTAATATTTAAATAGAATATTAATATATTTTTATCCCATATTCACAACTACCCAAAGATCACACTTTTATGATACCTCTATGTAACCATTGAATGGGACTCACTCCTCTCTAAGGTATTATTATAATTTGAGGAAGTATCGAACCCAATTAAAAATAGAACTTGTACATGATATTATTGGGAAAAACATGAAATATATATGTAGAGTACCCATTCAATATCATGTGTTGGAGTACTAATGTCGATTCCATTGTAAGGGATACATAACTCATTTAGATCAATGGAGTATCAAGCCACATACTTTAACGAAGTACTCATTCCCTGCAAAATTAAGTCATACACTCTAGATTTATGAAAGAGTACCTAACTACTAATACATATAGAAGACATGTAACCTATCAATAGAAATATTCTAGGTTAGTACCTGAACTAAATTAATATATTCCTTTAATATGACACATAAGGGATCACTTAAACTCAATGTCTGTTATGATCTACCTTTCCAAACCTTGCAGTCTCTTCTACAGATCTATGATCCAAGAACTACCCAAAATAATCAATAAAATATCTTAAATTTCTAAGGAGTTCATTCTATATAAATCTAGCTAGAAAATACTGTTGAATATACTGTTATCTTATCTATTTTTAAACACTAATGAGAACATATGAAAAGCACTAATGTAAAGTACATGACATGTACTCAGAAGGACATGGTGTGTAAGACTCAATCATTCATATGGAATGTACTATTTGTATACTACCATATGGATTTAACCTATATGACATGTATTAATATGGTATATATAATTTGGGACTCATAATACACTTGAGCATGTACTAAAAGTACACCCAATTCCATGTCATAAGGATATATATGGAATGCCCTCTAATGATACGTAACATGTGAGACGTTAATGTTAATAACCTTGTAATTTACACATTCTTGATTCATGTGGTCTAATATACCTGATGTGTACATTTCCTATATGATATGTGATACAAAGGGGGTAGCCAACCATATATATCAACACACACCACAGTCTCATAGACCAATACACAAAGTCTATAACACATAATCAGACCCCATGTGATATTAAAAATCTTGTGTAAATACAGGAAATTATTGGAAAAATGAAATGAGATATGTAACCCTGAGGACTGTATTTTTTTATTTTAGGAATTAAAAATCCAATATCTCTTATTTCCTATAAATCATTTAATCTATTTATCTAACATTGTATATCATCACTACCATATTCAGGTGGGGAGTATGTGATTGATGTCACTGGAACCTCAATCCCAAACTATTCCACTGCTCTAGTGGGATTTTATCATGAACAAACCATCAATAAGTCACATTAGAAATGTAGATTCACTATTTATGTTATAAAATAAAGTGGTTTCTGTATCCCATCTTCATTCATCCTCCATCTCACACTATCCATTTTAACCCACTATCAATTTAACAGGATGGTGGTGATCATTCATAAGGAGAAACAAGGGGAATGATGGAGAGTGAGGGTATCATATATTTTTTTATTTTATAAAACCAAATATTTTGATCTAGAAATTTTTATCATTGAATTTATGGAGGTTCATAAACTCTAAAGGATGAATGAAATATTTATTTAAATTGAAAAAAATTACTTGGTAAGGATAATCCACAATCCAATTCACTATTAGAGACCGGAGTAATGATTTAAAAAACATTCCCATGGTAATGTGATGTATCGTCAATCACAATGATGAAACAAAAATCATCGTATTAAAATGAAAAATTTAAATAAAGTGGAATAAATCAAACAAAATATACACCTTGATAGAGAATCCTCATAACTTCAAAGATTAATTGAAAAAATTATCAAAAATCTATCATCATTCAACAAACCTGGAAATTTTTTGATTTTTGGTATATTTCCATTCCTCCCTGATAATGTGAATATTCCAAAACTTTGGTCTCCCAAATATGGTTTATTTTATCCATGATAGAAAAACCTATCAAAAAATTATAAAGGGGGTATTTATTTATTCTTAATAGGTTCACTGAGGACAATAATGATAATGTATTGAAATGAGCCCAATATAATATCAATACCTACCCAAAATTTTAATTTCATAGATAAAATGAAATAATTTAAACACAAACACAACACTATAATGTTACTCCTAGAAAAAATTTAGTAGATATGAACCTTATCAGTCATGAGGCACATATTTATTTAACTAATAAATATTAAATATCTCTATAAAATTGACTTGCATGAAATTAAACTAAATCTCAAACATGGGAAAAACACCACACCTCGATATCAAGAGAACTATCAAAAAATTCTTATGAGTTCATATACTCTGGAAAATTTACCATTTTATATATTTAGAGGACCTAGTAATTTTAATCTAAAAAACATGGAAAGTATCTGTTGAGAAAAAATTGGGTTACTATTTCATGTCCACCATTAAACCATTTAATCCTTAAAAAAGAAAAACATTTTAGCTACTAAAGCATAAATATCATAAACAACCTTGTGTGAAAATAAACAATCCCCACACACACCACATTCACCTCGAGTGGTCAATGTTCTATATGAACATAGGTCGTAACAACACAAAAATTTGTGATCACGAGTGATTTCTTGAGTAAGGCCTCAAAAATAAGAAAATATAGAATTATAAAAATATTTCCAATTTTCTTTACCTTTGACTTTTCCATTCACTAGTAGCACATTCCTTAGGTAATAGTAATAAAACCATGAACTATAAATATTAGTATGCACATGGTTTATTAATAAGACAAGGTTCCACAGGATTTAAATATTCTCCACCATTAAAGAGAAACAAAAAAGATACCACATGAGAACCATATACCTGCATCCAACAATTATATTTTGGTATCAACCAAATATCACACACCATCCTTTATAAGAGATGTAAGGGGAATCTCATTGGGCTCTTCTGGACCTCTCTTCATTTCCCATAAAGTAACATATAACATTGTAACCATCTTTAAGAATAAATATGTCACTATCTAAAGCTTAATATATTCCCTATCACCATCAGAAACTCAAAAAACTTCTCTTATGGCTCCAAACATGATTTCTTCCCCCACCAAAGATAATCTGGTTAGTTTATGGAAACTATTTATAAAAGAGAATGTGGTACACATCTAGATGTGAATCCTGGTTAGAAAAATAGCTATGTAATGAAATATTTTCCCACTAGTGATCCACTCCACCACAATCCTAAATAGACAGATTTAATAAATTCAAATGGCCATATTATTTCAGTTCCATACCTGATGATAAGACCTTCAAAAACTCAATAGATTCAAAAAAAAACCATTAAGAAACACTCTTCCCTAATTAGCTAGATCTTTATGATTATGAACATCCAATTCTTAGTTATTTTTCCACCCTAAGATCACATACCCTAATTGGAGACCTTAAACAATACAACAAATTTTTCGACCCAAGACAAACTTTATAGGAATACCACTAAAAAACTCTAGAATATGATGGAATATAGCCCACTTATATGAGAATCTATTATGTTGAATGTAGAGAATATCCATATAACAAACTTTATCTTTATTTCACATTAATACATGATTTGTTACATAGTATTTCACTAAAAAAAACCCGAGTGATCAAGAAGTATTGTGTATTTGGAAATTAGGTATATTAAATAATAACTTATAACATGGGATATAAAACATTATTGATCTATTCTTAGAATTTATCATAATATTCCAAAAAAACTAAAAATTCATCAGATAACCTGTGAAAAACATAATAAATGGTTCAGTTACAAAGACAAGTAAAGGGATAAATAAGTCATAACATGAATAAGATGAAAAATCTGAGACAATATGCATATCAATGGGGCAAAAGAAGAATAGGAATCATAAAAATGAAAATTGAGACATGATATTGCATGGTAATCATAATGTAAACATAGAAAATTTTGAAACAACATAGAACCCTAAATCCTAAACATAGTTCAAGGATAAACAACCAAGAATTCATGGTAAACAAATTACCATAAATTAATAATGTACCCACATGTGTCAACATGACTTATCATGATACTAATCATTACCTAATGCATTGGAGCTCTATGTTCGCACACCCATCATAATCATTTCATTCTCATGGTTAAGTGTTCCACATAGATCTTATGACATGGATCCATTCTTCATTATTAATTTAATCCAAAATCACAGAATTTGGGATAAGAAAATAAAAGTCATCAATAAATATGTTTATATTTATAAAGGTGAATACCCTTGATTGAATAATGGGTATGGTATCTACTACACAACTGTTTCGGTATAGAAAATCATGGGGAAATTTCTACAGTATAACAGTGTTACATAAAAATTCATAAAATGGATGGTGAGATAAAAATGGGTCTATAATTATTTGGAAATATAATTTTCTCTAATAGTGACATGGAAATGAATATACCAACATTATAATTTTGGAAATATAATGCATAAGGTAATGAAGAAACATGAATATAGAATATAATCCTAAAAAACTTTTGGCATGGAACAGGTGTACATAAAAAATGTTGGGAGGTTTGATGAGATTGAAAGTAAGTTCTAATAATTTATAAGTAAAACTGATAGTAATGGAAGTATGGAATATCATATCCAATCATAATAAAAAAAATTAAATGACATAGAATAAAAGGAGTGGTTGATAAAAGGGGAGAGTGGAGGATCCCTTACATGAGCATTTAACTCCAAAGGCCTGGAAGTGGCTTTCTTAAAGCTTTGGTAACCATGGGTGGACTCTAGGGAGTTGAAGAAAGAGTTTTTACCTGATTAAAGGAGTTTTAGTAATGATAAATGGGATCTTGGGAGGTTTTATATAGAAAGTGTGGGGGGTTTCTTTATTATTTTTGTTTATGACTCTACAAAATAAAATAACCAACACCACAAACCATCTCATGGTTTTATCCAGGGTTTCATCCAAAATAAAGTGATTTTTTTGGGAGGCCAAGGTCTGAACTTATTAAATTATTACCCTTGGTGATGTGGAGGTAAGTCACATTCTTAAAGAAGGGATTTTAAAATCATAAAACTTATTATAAGTATTAGAGGATTCATATTGGCTATAAAAAATAAATAAAATTAACATAAAGTTTCATTATTTTAATGTGAAATTTTTATTTTTTCAGGGATCTCATTTATATAATTTATTACAAATCTTTTGGGTCATTGGGATGTCATAAAAGACAAAGTACATTTATATGGTACTTATTATTTACCCAAAAATTCAGCGTTCTTAGAAATTTTTTGAAAAAATCACCACTGTATAATTTTAAAATCTTTATCCCAAAATTAATATTCCATTTCTCAGAATAATTTTATAAAATTTTGAATTTCCTCTTTTGTAATAAAAATTTAATTTACTCAAAATGACGGTTTTTTGACAGTAACATTTTTGTGAACTCTTCTAAAAATTAAATTTGACTTTATAAAAATTATTTGATCATATATATTTAATAAATGTTAATTGATAATAAATTTTTGTTAAAATATTTGTAATTCATCAAAATAGATATCTTTATTGAATGTGAATATTATCTTCAAATACCATTTGTATTTTATTAGATCAAAATAAAAATAATTTATAAAGTAACAATAATAGGAAGGAAATATAATCACTATTCTATAAAAAATAATATAAATACTCATATTTAAAGGTTGTTTTTACATATTCCTTCAGTAAACCTAAAAACTTCATAAGGTCATGGTGTGTGATGAGAGGACATTCTTGGGGCGGTTCAGTGAACATGGTTTGGGTCATGATCTATATAAGCTTAAAATTCTACCATAAATAGTTCCTCTCAGGGTTAAGTTGTTGTTTATCAGATTGGGATTGGTCAAGGGAAAATCCCAGAAATTTTGACTCCCTTAAAATCACTGAAAAAGGGGCTTCATAGGGTACAATCCTACTGGTTGAGGCTATAACTACCTTTTTCTGTGTCAATTAGATTTTATAAAACCCTATATTTATACAAATCATGTGATCATTGTTCAATGTCTATATTAATAACAATAATTTTACAGAACAATAATTTAAATTTGATTAGATATAATAAAACAAAAAAAAATTCATGTATTTTATGAAACCTTATTACTTAATAATACTTTTAGTTGAACCAAATGGGGAATTTTACTTAGATTAGTTCATGTCGTTACAATATTCATCCATTTATAAATTTCACCTTCAAAATTTTATTTTCCCATACTAAAATAGATGAGGGTAACTTATTATTATCACCTCATCTTGTTCCCATGTTTCTTCTTCAAACATTTCATTTCTCCACAACACTTTTATGGGGTGCGTTTTCAAATTTTCTGGTAATTTTTCTCTATGATATAAGATCTTCACTAGCTACTCCTCATAAGAAATTCCATTCCCCAATGGTTCTAACTTTGGATTGAGTCCATGTGAGGTGTATTGTATGTACTTCCTCAATAGGGATACATGGAATACATCATATACATTATATAGTTTCGGTGGGAGTGTTATTTGATAGGCCACTGCTCAAATGTTATCAAGGATATCAAAGGGGATGATGTGTCCTAGATTATCCTTTACCTTTTTAACAAATCTCATAAACTTATTCAACTGAGATATGAGGAGTAATACCATCCTTCAAACATCAAACTCTAGGTCTCATTGATGATTGTCATAATAGCTCTTCTATTGAATCTGAGCAGCCTTTATGTGTTACTAAATGGTATTAATCTTCTCCACCATTTAATAGGCTATTTAAGGGTCTAGAATTTTTCATCCCCAAAATTCATCCCATTAAGATGGTGTTCTGCACCACTTACCATAAAGGGATTCAATGGGAGCTTTTTGGATACTCGAGTGGAAACTATTGTTGTAATATAACTTGACTAGAGGAAGATATTGGTCTCATCATCCTTTGAAGTCAATTGAAAATGATCTCAACATATCTTCAACTGATTGTATAGTCCTCTTAGATTTGAAATCAGTTTGAGGGGGATAAATTGTATTGAAGTTAAGACTAGTGTTTAGAGTATGTCAGAGACTTTTCAAAAACATAGAGTTGAATCTTGGATCCTGATCACACACAATCGATAGTGGTACTCCATAAAACCTCTCCACTTCTCTGATGTATATACATCCAAGTTGATCTAGTTAAAAATCCTCCCAAATCATAATGAAGTGTGAAGTCTTTTTAAGACGATCCCCAACAACAGAAATAACATTTTTTCTTTTGTATGTCTTTAGAAGTCAAGTGACAAAGGCCATGGTGATGTTTTCCCATTTCCATCTTGGTATAAGTAATGTTTGTATCATCCCCTTAGACTTATGACTTTTATATTTTACCTGATGACATAATAGGCACTGTGATGTATATTTGATGATTCTTTTCTTCATGTTGTCCCACCAATAGTGTTCTTGGATATTTCGATACATTTTTCTTTTTCCTGTGTAAATGGGGAAAGTTGAACTTTGTGAAACACCTAGTATGTCCTTATATAATTTTTTTTATTAAATATATAGTCTTGAGTTAAATCTAACAATTCCATCTCAATAAAATTGAACTATAAGGATTTCCCTTTTCTTAGAGTTTTCTCCAGAATTCCCACATCACCCTATTGAACATCCTTTAACTTTCAAGAAGAGGCGGTTGAGAAATAAAATTTGAAAGGATTTATTATGATACTTCCTTTATGATTCCCATGTCCTCCCTCTTCAATTCTAAGAAGATTGGATCCTTCTCAATTCCCATCTGTTATATTATTTCAGGATCCTTTCTACTTTAATCAATTTCAACTTTATTAACTTTACTAGGATGGTAGTGAATTGAGTAGTCATAGTCCTTAATAATATTTAACCATATTCTTTGGAGAATATTCAAATATTTTTGTGTGAATATATATTTGAGAATTTTGTGATCCATATTTATTTCACACTTCTCCCCAAAGAAAGAACTCCACCATATTTTCACACAAAATATCAATGTATAAAAATAAAAACAATGCAGTGGATATTTCTGTTTGTGAATTTTCAATTTCCTTGAAGCATAGGAAATGAATTTTTCATTTTTTTTCATCACACAACCTAATACCTTCATTGAAGAATTGTTGAATATTACTAAATTTTCTCCACTTATGGGTAGTGTGAGCACATGGTTATTGATAAGCCTAATTTTCATACCATTGATGCTTCCTTCAAATTCATCATTCCAGGAAAACATTACTCCCTTTCGTGTTATGGGGTTTGACAATGGGGGGAAATTTCTCAAAAATAGACGATGATATTTAGATAACCTAAGGAAAATACGAACACCTATCATCAATTTTAGCCTATTCCATACATTGATTTTTTTTCATTGATGGATCCATAGATAGACCATTGCTTTTGATTATATTCCCCATTAATGAGACTTCCTTCAACCTGAACTCACACATTCTATAATTTTCATAAATATTATCTTCTCATAAGATCTTTATCACTGTGCTCAGATGATCATCATACTCCTCCCTCTTTCTAGATTATATTATAATATCATCTATAAAGACTACCATAATATTTTTAGTGTAATATTGAAAGAAACTTTTCATCACATCCATGATGATTCCTAGATCATTAGTGAGTCTGAATGGAATCACTATGAACTCACAGTGTCTGTACCTTTTATGAAAATTGGTCTTTAGGATATCTTACTTCTTCACCTTTAATTCATTACATCCTGACCAAAGATCCACCTTGGATAAATATTTTTCTCCACAGAGATGATTAAACAATACATTAATCTGTGGTAGAGGGTATTTTTTATTTGTCATGATCTTTTTGAGCTCACAATAATCAAGGCAAAGACATTGATGCACTATTGTGCATAAGGCATTTCCACTTGGTTTAATATCTACAAAATGGTCTTTGTGGACGTTTTTTCATGAATTTCCCAATTTTGATGTACCTTGTTCTTTGTTTTTAAGTCACCAAAGGATAAAGTATGGAGGCTATGAATTTCAGAGATTCAGAAGGGAATTGGAGGCTTATGGACCCTTTTCCCCTAACTATATCAGGATAGAGTAACTCGGATCAAGAACTAGACATGAAGGACATAAAAATTCAAGAATTTCAATGATAGAGGCAACTCGCACGGTCTCCACACGTTTATCCAAACTGTGTGCAAACCATGAAGGAGAAGATACCTTTGATAGTAGCATCAACACAGGTGGTGCACGACCTGCCCAAACCATGCCGCCCATCCACAAAAACCGTGCGGCTCAAGAATTTTAGAATGAAGCATCCGCACAGTTGGCACACGGCCTGAGCAACCCATGTGCCAAAACCGTGCCGACGACTGCAGCCTTCTCCTTTTTTCTTTTTCACTTTTCACCCACTCCTTGACCTGGGGTTCCCCTTTTTACATGATTTTGGACCACTGGAAAAAGATCTGAGACCAATATGACTTAAGGGGGAGTGGGGAAAATAATGGGAAGAGGCTGGGAAATATGGGATGGGAGGAAAGAAGGTTTTTGGAGGACATGCTCTTGTAAATATGTTGTATTTTTTCGGATTATTATATATTTTTTGTTTTAATGAACACTTTGATGAATCTTAGTAATTTTTTGATCCTTTTTATTATGATGAGCTAACCCCCTTTGTGTTGGGGCTAGGGAAAATTTGGGTTCGTTAGAACAAATTTCAGTATTATTGTGTTCGGTCATTGTCTCTCACCTAATTCTCCTAACAACCATTTCTTATTTCTCTAGAAACCCCATATCGGATCAAGAATAGAGTTTCTAGGAATCTTTTTGAGAATTACTAGAATGATATCCATGACCATTGGATATACTTGTTGTTTCTAGAGGGTGGTTCTTAAATTAAGATTTAGTAGAAATCAATTTCCATACCAAGGGATTGATTCCTACCGACTTGATCCTATAGGACCCTGGGACACCCTAAGAGGGGAGGGTTGAATCAGGGTGACAACTCTTTATTTTACAAAAAATGATCTTGTTCCCACTTTGGTAGGAACTAGTTAAACATGTATGATGGATATGATCAGAAATGAAACATTCACATGAAAAGAGATGACACAACAATTTTTACTTGGTTCACCGCTAAGGGCTACGTCCAAGGAGCATACGCCGACAAGTTTCCGGTCATACCTAATTCCACCCTTCTTCACTAGATGTGGATTACAAACGTATGGGCACATTCACTTTGTCCCAGGATCACTGTCTTTACAAAAGATCAGGTTGTAGCTAACTGCATCCCTCGGGCCACTCCCACTGACTCCCCCTGGCTCACTGCCTTTGGTGAAGTCCACTCAGTTTATAGACGTGAAGGTCTCTTCATCAATGCAAAAGAATGAATCCTCTATTGTATGTAAATTATTTTTTTAAGTCCAACTCTTACCCATAGACTAATATCACTTTGCATCGAAGGTATCGGTCAATCTTCCAGCTTTCGTGCACCTCCAAAAAGATCGGCGTGCTTCAACAACACCTGTCACACTTCTCCAGGCCCGGTGCACAAGTTTCAAGATGGAACACAAGTCTCGGTGCGCAAGTCCAAAATAGCACTCAAGTTCACTTGAACCACTTGTGCTACACCCACTTCTTCAACTTCAAAATTGTGTGACTCAACTCCTTTCTCGCCCAAACCACGTTGGCCGCGCAGCTATCAACTGTCGTGCAACTTCAACTTGCGCGACCCACCACCACTTGCGCGACTACAACACCTGCGCGATGGGAGCTCTGATTTTCACTAATTCTGAACATAGTTACAAATGAGGAGGGGTGGTTTTCTATTTAAAGAAAACTAGAAACTATTCTCGGTGGCATGCAAGCCTACTCTTGGTGCGCAAGTTCCAACGCGCAACTCCAACCGCCCTAGCCTCTATCGTGCTACTTACTTGCGCAACCAAACCAATACTGGTGCGACCCTCTTTCCTTTTCCATATTTTGAAATTTTGATCTTGAAAAACATATGGCACTCAACTTTCCAATCCTCCTAGGCATCGACACATAAGTCCTTTCTCTGCGCGCAGGTCACTTGCATGACACATATCCGACGCGCAAGTCCCTTTCCCAAAAACAATGTTTTCACCTTTTGTCAATTTTTGAGGTCCAGAAATTTGGCAAACACTAGAAAATAGTGCCACCTTCAATATTGTTATTTGATTGACCTGTATGAGTACTTTTCGGGAACACATTCTGAACTTCCTCTGAGGATTGATGACAAACACAAACCATACTCCAAATCATGTATAGATGACAATGGTTCCAATAGATTCGAACTCACTGGACCAAGGGAGTTCCAACACAAGTGAAATCAAGAAATGTGAGTTATCATGAAGAACACAACATAGTAGGGAATAAAGATTAACATCCCACAGAAATGTCCTGCCCCAACACATCTTCGTTAAAATCCAAAATCCAGTTTAAGTAATTTTCAGTTTTCAACTTTAATTCTTAGTGAATTAGAAAATTCCAAGTACTTAGTTATCTTTTGAGATCCTCGCCATGAACTAACCAATCGTATTTAAATTCATCATCTTCACTTAAATTATTTCAAATCATGATACATAAAACGCCAACATTTCTTCTTTGTGGATGGACCCCATACTTGCACACTATACTATTTACAAGTAAGGGAAATTAAATTCGATGCTGAAAACTATACTTCAGGCAAATGACCATCCAAATTTTGGCATCGTTTCTAGGGAAGTTTTTCATTTTTTTATTTGAATTTGAGTCATTGAGTGAAAAAAAATAAAAATTTTCAAAATAAAAAAATAAATAAAATTAAAAAAAATTCTTTTCGAAATATCATTTTGGTTTTTCATTAATTTATTCCCTTTTACGCTGGGTGTGTTGTTTGTGTTGGGTAGGCCTATACGTATATGAGTGGCCAAGTCACTCATTCGTAGATTGCTGATTCATCGGAGTTACACTCGATATATCAGGAAATCAAATGAACATTGTCCAGGAAATGTTGTGCACTTATTGGTGATCACAACAAAAATGACCCATTGGTGTAGTAGGACGAAGAACCGGGGGCTGCCCAAGGAGTTGGGCAGCCATTCGTCATTGAAGGAAATCTGTCACTAGGTGGTGAGGAATAGCACCATCCGAATCAACCGAGGGATTATGTGGAATACATGCCGAGGAACTAACAGAGGCCACTAGCTAAATTTGTACCGGGTTCGGGCAGCCATAGCCGCGACCATATATTCTGTGGGAGCAGCCTCCCTTTTTCCTCAAAAACATCTGGCTTAGTATCCTTAGGGTCCACAATAGTTCATTCCCCAAGCACTCCCAGAACCGATGTTTCCACTCCGTACTCTTATGGAATATGGATTACCCACCATTCAGGGAGTGGATATTGGAATAGTACAACCACGGGTTTAGGCCTAACATTTTGAGATCAAGCCGACGATAATGTAGTTAATTCAAAATATAGTTCAGTTTAGTGGCTTGCCGAGTAAAGACCCCAATGCTCACCTCTCCAACTTTTTAGAGATATGTGAAACTTTCTGGTATCACAGAGTGTCAGGGGATGCAATATGCCTTAGGATGTTTCCCTTATCATTATGGGATAAGGCAATGGATAGGATCAAGGTGATACCTCAGAGATCTCTTATTACCTAGGAGGCATTGGCCCAAGCCTTTTTATCGAAATACTTCCCTACCTCGATGACGGTCACCTTAAGGATTGAAATTCATAACTTCCAACAAGATGACTCGAAATCTTTGTATGATTTATGGGAACGATTTAAGAAGATGCTGAGGAAATTCCCACACCACGGACTGCCATTGTGGATGCAAGTCCAGACTTTCTATGGCAGTCTGATGACTAATACAAAGTTTATCGTTGATGTAGCTATTGGAGGGACAGTCATGAGGAAGTGCCCTAAAGAGCTTTTTGAATTGTTGGAAGACATTTCATCCAATAGTTTTCAGTGGCATTTTGAGTGGGGAACTCATAAAAGCAGCCTGAATAATATTGATGCAACCACCAATCTTGCAGCTCAACTCGATGTTTTCTCAAAGAAGATCGACGCTTTGAATTCAAAACATCCATATCAAGTTCAAGTTGTCACTCCACCAACATGTAGTGATAGCGGTGACAACCATGCTATGGGTGAGTGACCATGGGTAAGTGTAGGAGCCTCTACCAATGAGGTAAATTATGTTTCACAGAATAGAGGACCTGACAACTACCCTCAATACCCAAACCAGGGGTGGAAGGAGAATCAAAGTACCAGCTAGGGGCAGCAACAACAAAATCCTCAGCCCCAACCACAATGACCACCGGGTTACGGGCAACAAGGGTTTTAGAATCCGTATCTGAGGCAGCAATAGGGCAACCAATTTCAGTAAAGAGCATATCAGTAGCAAGGGTATCAAAACCCTGGTCCTTATCAATCGTTGTAGCAGCCACCTCCCCCACAAGTAGCCCAAAAACCTCCGTAGGAACCTCCCTCAAGGATGGAGGAAATAATGTCTAAATTTACAAATGTTGTTGAAACACAGTTTTTAAACCAGGAGGTATCGATTAGAAGCCTAGAGAACCAGATTGGGCAGCTTTCCAATCATCTTTCACACAGACAGCCCGGTACACTACCGGGAAACACTAAAAAAATCAACAGGAGGAGGCTAATGTTGTTGTTCTACGCAGTGGGAAAGAGATGACGCAGAAGGAAACTATCAGTCAGGGTGTTACACCATCAAATCAATCCACATTATCCTTAGGTGGAGAAGTTGTAACTAAGGAAACATCCCCGAAACATGATATGGATAAAGAACCAGAAATCCCACAGGATAAAAGCAAAGAATTGATTAAAGTGTATGAACCTCCCTTTCCATTTCCAAGAAGGATGAAACAACGGATGCTAGACTAGAAATTTTCCAAGTTCATGGAAGTCTTCCAGAATCTTCATATCAACATCCCCTTTGCAGAGGAACTAACTTAAACTCCCACCTACATAAAGTTCATGAAAGATATCCTTTCAAATAAAAGGAAGATAGAAGACTTGGGCACAATTCCCCTGACCAAGGAATGTTTGGTAGTGGTCCAACATACTCTCCCTCCTAAGCTCTGAGATCTGGGATGTTTTAGTATCCCATGTACTATCAGAAATTGAATGTTTGGAAAATCCCTTTGTGATTTGGGGGAACGTGTTAATTTAATGCCCTTCGGAGTATTCAAGAAGTTAGGGCTGAATGATCTCAAGCCTACCCGAGTGGAACTTGAACTAGATGATCGTTCTATTAAATACCCTAGGGGGTTTTTGAAGGACGTGTTGGTTAAAGTGGGGATGTTAATTCAACCAGCAGATTTCATTATCCTCGAAATGGAAGAAGGCCAAGAGGCACTTTAATTATTGGAAGAACCTTTTTGGCTATAGGGAAGGTGTTAATTGATGTGAACCAAGGCCAGCTGATCTTTTGTGTTGGTGAAGAGAAGGTTTCCTACAACGTCCTGAAGGCGGTGAAATAGGTTTCACTGATGGAGCAAGAGGTTTTTTGTGCTTTGACAACAACTGCTGAGTGCTTAGGCCTAGGGGAAGATGATATACAATATTATTCAGTCAGTAATGATACTATTCTAGAGGACGAACAACTTGTATAAAACCAGGAGGAATTCATATTTATTGAAGGCCATTATTGGAAAAGGGAGACTGTTCCAGATTTATTAGAGTGATCCAAGGTTGAGCCGTACCTTCTATTCTCAAGGCTCTCTATATCGAGCTTAAACCTCTCCCCTCCTCATTGAAATATGGCTATTTGGGAGAGGATCATACATTGTCGGTGATACTAAATTCCTCTCTCTCAGGAGATCAAGAGGAGACTCTTTTTCAAGCCCTTCGAAGTTGGAAACAAGCCATTGGCTAGACAGTCATTGACCTTAAGGGTATAAGCCCCACGATCTGCACCCACAAGGTACTTATGGAGTAAGAGGAAAAACCATCTCACCAACCACAACGAAGAATGAACACCACCCCCCCCCCATGAAAGAAGTGGTCAAGAATGAGGTGATTAAATTACTCGATGCTGGGATTATATACCCCATCTCCAACAGCCAGGGGGTGAGTCCTCGTTAGATGGTTCCTAAAAATGGAGGCATCATGGTAGTGACCAATGAAAGGAATGAGCTCATCCCGACCCGAACAGTTACGGGATGGAGGGTTTGTGTAAATTACAGGAAGTTGAATGATGCAACCAGGAAAGATCATTTCCCCCTTCCATTCCTGAATCAAATGATGGAAGGATTGGAAGGGCATGAATATTACTCTTTCCTATACAGTTTTTCGGGATTTAACCAAATCTCTATTGCCCCGGAGGATCAAGAAAAGAGTACCTTTATTTGAACTTATGAAACCTTCACCAAAAACCTAATTTCATTAGGGATGTGCACCAATCCGGACACTTTTCAGAGTTTCATGTTATCCATATTCCATGATATGGTGGATCAGATTCTGGAGGTTTTCATGGATGAATTCTCGGTATACAGGAAGTCATTCAATACTTGATTAGCGAATTTGGAGCTGGTTCTCAAGTGATGTGAGCATAAATATATGGTTTTAAATTTGGAGAAGTGACATTTTATAGTACAACATGGAATCGTGTTAGGCCATAGGATCTCAATGAAAGGAATTCAGGTGGATCCAGCTAAAATGGAAGTTATCTCGCAGTTGCCCATTCCCACATCAGTCTGACCGATTCAGAGCTTTTTGGTGCATGGAGGTTTTTACCGAAGGTTCGTCTGTGACATATCCTAGATCACTCATCCCATAACCAATATACTGTCCAAGGATGAAGTTTTTGATTTTCATGATAAATGTATCACGATTTTTCATATTCTGAAGGAAAAATTGGTCACTGCCCCCATCATGATCGCTCCAAATTGGGAGGAGTAGTTTGAACTTATGTGCGATGCGAGCGATTATTCCATGGGGGAAGTGCATGGAAAACGGTGGGATCATATTTATAGACCGATCTATTATGATAGTCGAGCATTAAATGAAGTGCAACTGAATTACAACACCACAGAGAAGGAAATGTTGTTCGTGGTTTTTGTGTTTAACAGATTCCACTCCAACTTGGTGCTTTCTAAAGTTGTGGTCAACACAGACCATGCCGCACTAAATTATTTTCTGAACAAGAAGGATGCCAAACCACGACTTATCCATTTGGTGATCCTCCTCCAGGATTTCGATTTGGAAATTAAATAAAAGAAGGGCCGAAAAAATGTGGTGGTTGTTCATCTCTCCTGGATGGAACTACCCCACTTTGGGAGAGAAGAAGACCGTGAGATCAAGGAATACTTCCCCGATGAGAATCTATTTTCCATTGGCATTCCACCTCATCCATGGTTTGATGACCTTGAAAATTAATTAGCCACAGGATTTTTCCACCCAGGCTTATCATTTTAGTAGTGGAAGCGTTTTTTTTCAGAGGTAAAGAGGTATTTCTAGGAGGACCCCCTGCTCTTCCACTAATGTTGTGATGAGGTAATCTGCCATTGCTTACCGGATGAGGACATCCAAAGTATCTTGGAATTTTTTCACTATTATCCAGCAGGAGGACATCATGGGCCAGATCGAACAGTAGAAATGGTTTTACAATCGGGATTTTTCTGGCCTTCGATGCATAAGGACACTCGTCATTTTGTCTCATGCTATGATCGATGCCAGTAGATGGGAAATGTGGGCCATCGTGACAAGATGCCTCAACACCTGATATAAGAGGTTGAAGTTTTTGATGTATGGGGAATCAACTTTATCGGTCCATTTCCCCCATCCTTTGGGAACACATACATTCTAGTATGTGTAGATTATGTTTCCAAGTGAGAAGAAGCAACTGAAACAACTGATAATACAACTATGTTTATTGTCACTTTTCTAAAGAAACATATTTTCAGTCCGTTAGGGGCCCCGCAGGTGTTGATTAGCGACCACGGTTCACATTTTGACAACACTCTCTTGCGAAATGTTCTCTTAAAGTATGCGATCAAGTACAACCAAGGGACACCTTAGCACCCTTAATCCAGTGGTCAGGTGGAGGTGTCAAACATAGAGTTAAAGAAAATATTGGAGAAAATGGTATGCGCATCAAGAAAGGACTGGTCCAAGAAATTAGATGATGCGTTATGGGCCTACCAGACAACTTTCAAAACACAATTGGGTATGTCAACTTTCCACTTGATCTTTGGGAAACCCTGCCATCTGCTAGTGGAGATGGAGCACAAGGATTATTAGACTTCAAGGCCCTGAATTATGATCTCAACATTGCGAAAGAAAAGAGGAAATTCCAATTAAAAGATCTTGAATAGATAAGGCTGGAGGCCTATGAGAATGCGAAACTTTATAAGGAGAAGACGAAGGAAGTCCATGACCGCATGATCTCCCGGAAATCATTCCAGCCAGGCGATAAAGGTTTAATTTTTAATTATCATCTAAAATTTTTTCCATGTAAGTTGAAGTCCTATTAGTCAGGACCCTTTACAGTGATTACTATTCTCTACCATGGGTCGGTGGAAGTGGCCGATGCGGATGGTCGACCGTTCAAGGTCAATGGGCAGCAGCTGAAGCCTTACATTAGAATGAATGAGATGTTGGGAACTATTTCCACCATGAAATTAGGGTAGATCAAGGCCCAGGTAAGTCGAGCTCGCGACTTTTAAGGTAGCACTGACTGAGAGGTAACCTAACATTCTGAAAAATTTTCTGTTCAAATAATTTATTTGTTTTCATGTGCCTAGGACTGCATGAAAATGTGTTTTTCTATTCTTGTGTATTATTGTGTTGAAGTATCTATACAAGTTGGGGTATTATATTGAATTTTGTTAATGTAAGTCTTACAAATCTTATGGAAAATCTAAATTTTTTATCTCATCCAAGGGGATCCAAAGATTTTAATTACAAGGGTGTGTTTATGGTTAAAAAGGGGAATTTTTTCAATATTTTATCAGGAAAAACCAACCGCGCGGTTTGCGCACAGTCTTCCAACCCATGCAGAAACCATGCTTCTTGGACTCCCCAGATAGAACCAAATGCACAGTCGGGGCATGGTTATCCAAACCATGCGTAGCCTATGCGGCCCAAGCCCCTCACTCTAGTAGCTTCCACACAGTTGATACATGGCTTACCAAACCATGCACCCTAAACCATGCGACCACTTAAAAAACAAAATTTCATAAAAACCCAAAACCCCACCCCCCCCCCCCCTCTTCCAATTCGTGAACCTCCCCTTCTCTACACGTGCGAGTCCTTCTCCTCCTCTTCCTTTTTCTTCTTCCTTTAGCCAGGTTCTCCTTCCCTCTCCCCCTCTAAGGTATTCTTTTATTCTTTTTATTATTTCTTCTCCTTCTCTTTTTTTTATTTTAATTTTATTTTCTTTTTCCCTTTCTTTCTCTAGGGTTTGGACGATTCCCCCTATTCTTGTATTCCATTCTGTTTCCTCTTTTATACTTATGTCCATCCATTCCCCTATCTTCATCCCCTAAATGTGAAAAAATGATTTCTCAATGGACAAGTATTTTCAAAACCTTCATTTCCACATTTGGGATTTTCCTTAGGAATTTGTATAGTTTTTCATTTCGTAAAACTCAATTTCAATCCATACTTGTAGTGAATGTATTCTCTCGTTGTATGTGTTTTATTCTATAGGTTCCCAAAACTCAACCCTAACCATTCATGTCTACCTCCAAGAGAGCCTGAGGATCCAGCTCAGGCGCCGCCCATGGCCCACATGTTATGTTCACTATGAAAGAGGAACTCATGTGCTACCTCAACCTTTTGAACCATGACATCAATACCCATCATGAGTTTATCTTAGAAAACCTTGCCTTATTGGTAATTACTGATGAGCTCCAGATGCATATTATCTAGGTAAATCTAACCAAAGCTTTAGAAGTCCACCAGCCCATCTATAAGGTGCTTGTCTTAGGATTTGGGGGTACTTTTCATTACCACGAGCGATACAATGAGGATGAGAAGGGATTTACAAATGAAGCTACCGATGATGTCACTTTCAGCTTGATGAACCAGTGGCACAGCCTCAGGCTGAGTGAGTTTGTCACCTCCAGTGGCCTCTTTGACAGCGACTACGTGCAGAGTGATGCTTAATTTTTGGCACCATTTGAGTGGGAATCGACCCCGGCCAAGATTTTCTGGCCCACTATTGCCACAGGGGTCCCATACGTACTATAGACTGCCCAAGATTCTAGATTCATTAACCCTATCCATCAGGTCCTTGATCAGATTATTACCACCTGCTTTACAGCCTGGTCGGATAGCGAAGGAATGGTGAGCACTCTGGACCTACTGATTTTGAACTCCATGCTGACGTGCATCGACGTAAATCTCACCTACCTCATCACCTAGTATTTTAAGCTAATGTTTTCCAATCCAAAGGGAGATGTTTTTGGTGGATAATTTATGACTCTCATAGAAGATCGGTTGCACCTTGAGTTTGATCCTATGGAATTGGTGGAACTACCATTAGCACCCTTCTTTGATAACACTCTTCTCCACTGGATGTGGATGTTGGAGCTAGATGGTGTCTGATTACGTCTACGGGGTGTTTTGGGGGTCGCACCAGCTAGACCACCACCCGCGGGCCCGGCTGTAGATGATAACCCTACCGAGCCTAGTGTTTCCCACTATTCCACATCCCATGGGACCCCTGATTCTCTCGTTGCCCCCTCTCACCCATCCATTCCCCCACCATTTTACCCACCCTATCTATCCTACCCAGACCTACAAGGAACACCGTATGATGACCCCGACCCCTTATGGAAGTGGCAGCAAGACCAGTACTCTATGTTTCACTAGCATCATGAGCTGACGTGCATGAAGTTTGAAGGCCTTATCTATGCGTATCTTCATCCTCCCACCCTTTATGAAGCTGTCCCCCACCATACTCCCTCCTACTATATGTCACAATTTGGTGCCTCGATGGGTGAGCCCTCTACCACCTCTACTCCCGCTGATCCCGTGGACCTACCTCTGCCTACCACTGATCCGACCTGGGACGTCACTGCTCGTGCATTCATTTTCGATCCATCTTTTCCCTGACAAGATGTTGTTTCATGATTTGTTACTTCTATATTTTTTTGTTCCCTTTTCCCTGTCCTGTACCTTCTTTTATGGGGTGATATTTTAACTACTTGGTGTGATTTTGTGTTGTGCTTTTATTTTTCTACTTCTAGTACTACTTTTTCTTGCTTCACTTATATAATTCCTTTTTATATCCAGTAGGAATTTCTATCTATTCCATGCCAGCCACCTTTCTGCACATCAGGATATCACCCACCACATTATTTCCCCACTTGATCGACATTCAGGGGAATTTTTCACTTTTGCACTATTTTCTATTCTTCATTTTGGCCCTCCCTTTTCATTCTTCTTTACCAACCCTTCTCGACTTTATTACCTTCACAGGGGAATGTTCTCGGTTTTAATTGTAGGGGAGGGCGCCCATAATTGGCACCGCATTTTAATTGATTGATTTCCTAAGTACTTGGGGTATCATGTTCTCTTAGGTGTGTCTAAAGGGCTTTATAGATGTCATGGGTTTATATAATTTAGCTAAAAATGAATTGTGGAAATTATCTCTGAAAATTGATCTTATGTCCAGATTGTCAAACCTAGTTTGTGATGTGAATAAACCTTGTAATACTTGAAAAGGAGCATTTATCCATTCATTTAGATGAATAGTTTGTTTAAAAATGATCTTTGTGATGGAGTAATTCAAATTGAGGAACCACTTAAAATGGAAGTCAAATTGTGCATAAGGAGAGGTGAGGTTTTGGGAATTGTTGTTTCCAAACTAGTGGCTATTACATGGTCTCAATGTCATGAACTCTTGACTTGCTCAAGAATTTCATCATGTGTTGACATGAGCATATTGGGAACATTTTATGCTATTATCTCATTCCTCTGCGAAGAAGAAAAAACATTTTGAGATATGAAAAGGCATGCCTAGTAATTTTTGATGACCTATCATCATGTTCCATAATGCAAGTCAATGAGGGTTTGTGACCTATTAAAGTGATAGCCTTCCAATTGGTGACAACGAAACCTGATCTTAACAAATCTGAGTGTATAACGAGATGAAATTGGAGGTATGCAATATCTTTGAATGAAGAAGGGAAAACTCAGTTTTAGGAAAAATTTGATTTACGAATGAATGGTTGACTATTTTGGATCAAGTCTACATTATTTTCTAACTTCATAGACTTAGAAAGCCATGATGAATGAAGGTTGTAATTTTTAACAGTAATTAGTTCAAAGTTCATATTTATCGAATTGATATAATCAGTGATATTTCTACCTGTGTCTTTGGTAACTCTTTGGAAATGACTGTTTATTCCTTTATTTGGGGACAAAAAATCAATTATGTGTGGGGGATTTTGATGCACTACTATGCATAAGGAATTTACACTTGGTTTAATATCTATAAAATGGTCTTGGTGATTGGTTTTGCATGAATTTCACAATTTTGATGTACCTTGTTCTTTGTTTTTCGGTCACCAAAGGATAATGTGTGGAGTCTATGAATTTTGGAGATTCGGAAGGGAATTGGAGGTTTATGGACCCTTTTCCCCTGACTATTCTGGGATGGAGTCACCTGGATCAAGCACTAGACCTGAAGGACAAGTGAATTTAGGAATTTCAATGATATAGGAAACCCGCATGGTCTCCACACAGTTATCCAAACCATGTGAAAACCGTGCTGGACAAGATACCATTTAGAGTAGCATCCACACGGTTGGCTCACGGCCTGCCCAAACCATGTGGCCAATCCAGAAAAACCATGAGGCTCAAGTATTTGAGACAGAAGCATCCACACGGTTGGCACATGGCCTGACCAAACCATGCACCCAAACCGTGCAGACGAATATAACCTTATCCTTTTTTCTTTTTCACTTTTCACACACTCCTTGACCCATAGTTACCCTTTTTACCTGCTTGTGTAGAACTAAAAAAATGTATGAGACCAGGAAGACTTAGGGGGGAGTGCGGAAATGAAAGGGAAGAGGCTGGGAACTAAGGAACGAGAGGAAGGAAGGCTTTTGGAGTACTAGATCTTGTGATTCGATGGTATTTTTTTCAGATTATTCTTTATTTTCTATTGTAATGAACTCTCTGATGAATCTTAGTATGTTTTTGATTCTTTTAATTATGAGTAGCTAACCCCCCCCCCCCCCTTGTGTTGGAGATGGGGGAAATGTTGGTTTGTTAGAACCAATTTCTCTATTATTGTGTTCGTTCATTGTATCTCACCTAATTCTCCCTACTTCTGTTTCATATTTCGCTGGAAAACCCATATCAGATCAAGAATGGAGTTTCCAAGGATATTTGGGAGAATTATGACAACGATATCCATGACCATTGGATATACTTTAGTTTCTAGAGGGCAGTTATTAAATTAAAAGTCAGTAGAAATCAATTTCCAGACCAAGGTATTGATTCCTACTTACTTGATCAGAATTAACCAGACCAAGGGGGTTCCAATAAAATTGAAACCCAGAAATGTGAGTTATCATGAACAATAGGACACAATTGGGAATAAGGTTTAATGTCCCACAAAAATTTCCAGCCTCGACACATCTTCATTAAAATCCAAAAATCCAGTTTTAGGTAATTTTCAGTTTTCATGTTTAATTCATAGTGAATTAGAAAAGTCCAAGTACTTAGTTATCTTTTGAGATCCGCACCATGAACCAACCAATAGTATTTAAATTCTGAATCTTAACTTAAATGATTTCAAATCAAGAATCATAAAACGCCAATACTGCTTCTCTGTGGATCGACCTTGTACTTGCACACTATACTAGTTACAAGTTTGGGAAATTAAATTTGGTGCTGAAAACAATACTTCAGGAAAACGGCAGTCCAGAAAAATTGAATCATCCTTCATCATGATGAATATTACTGGATCACCCCATGGTGAAGAACTTGTGCATATAAAATATTTATCAAGATTCTCAAATTTTTGTTTCTATACTTTCTCAAGTTCCACAAAAACCATCATATGAAAATTATAGGATATTGATAATTCCCCTGGTATAATCTCTATTAAATATTCATCCTCCCTAATATGATAAAGTCCAAGAATTTCCTTGAGAAACACATTAGTATATTCCCCCACAATAGGATTGTCTTCTTGGATGATCCTTTATTTAGAATAAATCATTTGATCTCATGATGCTTTCTTATAGGTTAATAATATCCATTCTTGAGATGATAGTGTTAAAGAAGATTCATATTCATCCTTACACTTGTATTCAATCAAGGGTAGATTCTCTTTATAGAGAGTGATTTTCTTCTCATAAAAATTTATATTGGTACTATATAGGGAAATCCAATCCATGCATATAATTGCATCAAATTATACCAGAGGAAGTAGGACAGGGTTCATTGGGAAACTCAGCTCAAAAAAAATGATAGGGGAAGATTTGTATACATGTGATGAAATAATTTCCCTATTTTCCATTTTAACCAACAACTTTGCTTCAACGCTTTGTTGTGGTGTTTGTATAGTTCTTCTAAAAATTGATGATATGAATATAACTAGAATCATAAAGTAATATTTTTATTCTCTAATAAATAACTAGTGCACCTATCACCACATTATTGTCTGAATTCATATTGGCTGTTGCGAGGGAAAAAGATCTCCCTTACTTCCATTGAGGTTTTTGGTTGTCTCTGAAAACTTTTAGCATGGAGCATTGGTTTTCAAAGTGCCATTCTTCCTTCTAGATGAATTAATGGAGATTTCACTTAGTTTTGACCATAGTATTTCTTTCCTCCATCAAATTCATTGGTTTCTCAAGTCAGCAATTTCTAGCTATGTGTCCTTCTTTACCACACCTAAATAATTTCTTTTTTCACCTTAGAAAATTTATAGGGTTCTTTTTCCCACACTATTGAAAAAGGGGATGTTGAAATTTATTTTCACCATTAGATCACTCTATCAGACTACCAAAATTAAACTCTACTTTCCCCTACTTATCCCCATGATACCCTTGAGATTCAACAATCTCTATTTTAACATTGAGGGTATATCAGAAATTTTTTTCATAGCTATCAAAGTCTTATATTTCTAGTGATCTTCATAGAATAAGAATTATCCCACCAAAGAAGTGGTTAACCTTGAATTCAGGGTTAAAAAAAATTCTAGAGGCATATCATGAATGTTATGTGAATTTTTCCTCATTATCTAAGATAGATTCCTCATCCATTTACTTGAATGTGAGGAAATTCCTTTCCATTTTATGTCGAGAGTGTAAGGAAAATATTTATCGAAAAATATTTTATGAAATTCCTTCCACTGCATCACTTTGATCACTACCTCGGGCTTCATATTTGTGATCAATTTACATCACTGATCAAATTATCCCTCCATATGATAAACAGTTACTACAACCTTCTCTTTCTCAGAACATTGATGTACAGATATGACTTTCTCAATGGATTTGATACATTTTTCCAGGATTAAGGGATCAAACTATCCATTGAAATTAGGAGGCCATTATTGTATAAAGATCTTGATTATGGTTTGTTCTCTATGGGGGGGGGAGATCCTTCTGATCTAGGTTTCAATTCAAAACATAATTCATCTGAGAGATTATAATGACAAATCTAGAAATTATAGCTTACATAAGATTTGGTATCTCATTAGGGTAGTCTTCACATTTCCATTTTCATTGATTATTTACTTGATTTCTCCTATTTTTGGCCATTGGATATAATAAAAGGAAAATTATGGATGAGTATTTTAAATAATTAAACACGTAAATGGGAATCCAATGTAATTTAGGGTATAAATTTTAAATTATATTTATCTCCTTAACTTATGAGTTTCTTGGTTTTAATCTGTGTTATCCATGATCTATATCCTAACATATATTTTTATGGGAATTTTTTCCCCAAATAATGGTTCCTAATGATCTTATGAATTTTCCAAGAAATATTCCTCAATAGTGTCAAAATAGGTGCGCAGTAAAACCTGTTTTCCTATACTAGGTAACACCGAGTCAGTAACAGGACACCTTGTTGGAGTTGTTACTCCTAGGTACATCTCTACTAGAATCCCCATATAATACCCAGTTAGGGATATATTTTCTTGATAAATCAGTTAATATATACTAACTGACATCTAGGGGGTGCTTTCATATAATTTGTTTTATCCCTAAGTCTTTCAATAGATTTTTCTAATCACAATGCCAAAAATAACTATAATTTTCCAATAAGATAAACTATTACAACCATTCTTTTTATTTCATATTAATACATGATTTATTACATAAGATTACACTTAATACAACCCAAATGATAGATAAGACTAGAGTATTTGGGAATTAGTTACATTACATAACAAATTATAACACGGGATACAAAAAATTAATGAACACCTCTTTGATGTGATCATAATATTCCAATGAACATAAAACTACATGGGATAACCCGAGGAAACCATAATAATGGGTTTGAGCTATAAATTCCAGTAAGGAAATAAAAAAGGCATAACATCAATAAGATGGTATATGTTAGAAAATAGGCATATCAATGGGGGAATAAAAAGAGTAGTTTTCATAAACATGAATAATGAGACATGATATAACATGGTAATCATAATGGAAGGGTAAGAAAATTGTTAACAACTTAAAAACACTGAATAATAAAAATATGTCAAGGAGAAATTGCTAATAATTCATGGTGGAAAAAGTCCCATAAAGGAATTAGGTAAAACCATATCCTAACATGTTGTATCAGGATACTAAACATTACCTAATGCATTGGATCTCTCTTTGGGAACACCCATCCTAAAAATTTCATTCTCAAACTTAAGTGTGATATATAGATCATAATAAATGGATTAATTCATCATATTAATTAATTAAAAAATAAATTAATGTGGAATATATACATGTATGTCCCAAATAAATAATTATATGTTCATAATGGTGAAAACCCTTCCATAGAATAATTGTTATGGTATCCACTATACAATTGTTTTTGTATGGAAAATCATGTAGAAATTTTGGATGCATAACAGTGTTACATAGAAATTCATAAAAATGGTTTATGAGACAAAAAGGGGTATCTAATTATTGGTAAATAAAATGGTCAGTATTTGTGACATGGATACTTACATCCCAAAAATATAAATTTTGAAATAGAAGGCATAAGGTAATGAAAAAACTTGAATAGAGAAAAGAATCCTTAAGAATGTTTTTCACGGTAATGGGTGTATATAAAGTATCATGGGTGGCTTAACTAGAGTGAAATGAATATATCATAATTTATACAAAATATTTAATGTTAGGGTAATATGTAATATCATATCCCATCATAAGAAAATGAAAAGGAAAAAAGACATAAAATAAAATAGTGCTTGATAAAAGAGGAGAGTGTATAATCCATTACTGGAGTGTGTGACTCCAAAGCCTTGGGATAAGATTCTTGAAATATTAGGGGAGATTTTATAGGACTCTAGGGAGTGTAGGGTTGAGTTTGGATGTGTTTAAGAGGTTTTAGTGAAGAAAAATGGAATCATGAGTGGGTTTATATAAGAAATTAGGATGATTTCATTATTATTTTATTTTTTGGATCAATATAATTGAATAACCAAAACCAAAAACCATCCCAAGGTTTTTCCCATGGTTTCCTCCAAATGTAATTTTTTTTATTATTTTATTTCTAAAATGGCTGAACATATTGAAATATTACCCTTTCTGATGTGGAGGAGAGTTACACTCTTAAAGAAATGATTTTAAAATCATAAAATATATTATAAGTCATGGAGGATTTATAATGGCATTAAAAAACAAATAAAATAAACATAAAATCATATTTTTTTAAAGGGAGAACATATATTTGGTCATTTATCCCAATTAAATTAATTATTAAATAACTTTTGGTTCATTTTTATGTCATAATATAATAAGTATATTTATAAGGTATTTAATATTTATCAGAAAATTCGATTATCTTAGAAAAATATATATAATTCACTGTTGGATAATTTGAATGTCATGATTCAAAAAATAATATTCATTTTATCTTAATAATTTCATAAATGTGTGAATATTTACTTTTTAAATAGAAATGACATTTATTTAAAAATATGGGGTTTTGAAAATAACATTTTTTTTTAATTATTATAAAGATTAAATTAGAATTAATAAAAATCATTTGATCAGTTATATTTAATAATATTTTTAATAGTAATATTTTATTAAAATATTATTAATGCATAAAATAGATATATTAATTGAATTTGAAAATAAATATGAAATACTATTTTCCATTTATTAAATCAAAATAAAAAATCTTATATAAGGTAACAATAATAGGATGGAAATAAATTCATTATTATGTAAATAATAATATACATACTCATATTTCTAGGGTCTTGTTACATATTCCACTAATAAAACAAAAAATTCCCCAAGGAAAAGGTAAGCGATGGTGGGACTTTCATGGGGTGGTTCAGAAAACATGGTTTGATTTGTGATCTTGATGAGCTTGAAATTATTCTTTAAATAGTTTCTCTTAGTCTTATATTGATGGATATTATATTTGGATTCTTCAAGGGAAATACCAGATCTAATATGTCTCTTGGAAGCTCTGATAAATGGGCTTTATAGGGTATGATACTACTGGTTGGGGCCATAACATCTTTTATATGTGTCAATTCGATTCGTTAAAACCCTATATTTATTCTAATCATGTGATCACTATTCAGCAAATATATTATCAATTGTAAATATACATAACAGTAATTTAAATCCATTTGGGTATAATAAAACGAAATAAACTCATGTTTTTTCTATAACTATATTTCTTAACAAGACATTGAATTGATTCAAAGGGGGAAATTTATTTTTAAAACTTCAGGACGTTACTAGAAAATAATGAATGATTCCATAATGAATGCAATAAATAATGGACTCCGTTACTTGAAAAGAAGTGGGGGATACCACAATAAATGTATGGTTTGACAAGTCCTGCACTTCTATAAAAAACAACCACGACATGGTTAGTTATTTAAAAATGTCCTCTATATACTAAAAATTGAATTCTAATTAAGGTCATTAGCTACTATACCACCATTATGCCACTCTATCCACATAAGTCAATTCATTCAAAACATTTTAAATACAAACCATTTCCCCACCATACTAATTTCATAATCATAAATAATGGGTCAATTAAATTTACATCTCACACTTTTAGATTTCACCATACCACTAATTCTCCCAAAAAATCCAAGAAAACAATAATTACATGGAATACCCACCCTTTTGTTATTCTCAAATAAGGGTGAAATAAATTATGTTTAAAACAATGAACCAAGGGTATCATAAGAATATTAGAGGTATTTATTTCTCCTATTGTAACCACTTGTATTTTAATACATCAATATAAATTTATAAAAAAATTTATAGAATATCATCATCATAAAATATAATATTTTACTTCCTTGAATAGACTTTGACCTTGAAGAATTTATTTGATCCTTTTTACTAATAAAATAGGTCATGTTGAGATCAAAAAAATATTCCTTAAAAGAATCATTTAACTATAACATTATCTCTATAATCTTAGTCAGTGGTAACCAATAAACTATATAATATATCCGTGCTCCCCCAAAATCAAGTTGATTCAAAAGCCAATATTGTAATAAGGGTAACATAATAAAATTTTCTAAAAAAAGTTCATGTATTCCTCTGCTATTATATGATATTAAAAAACCATAAAATCCATAGAACACTAAGAAACAAAATCGTAAAATATATGGTTATAAGGTATGCACTTCTTAAAATTATATTACTCATCCTTATTAATGATCTTACTTACCTAATATGGTGAATATCCCATCTGATAGACTTTTCATTACCCTATAACAACAAAAAACCATCCAAACATAAACTAAAAAAATCCACATTGTGTGTAATGGAATAGGTTCTCATCATGGAATGATGGAATCACATAAGGATTCTTCATCTCTTGAGAACAAAATCACCAATTATCTCAAGATGGGAAAATGGATGATCACCACTAGTATGAGTCTATAACTAAAGAGCATTTTTTAAGTGATACATTTTATTCTATATCATGGGAACATCAGTGTATGATGAAAATGAATAGTTTATTCTTATGTATATGAGTATGAGAGACATTTAATAAAACTTCATTTATACCACAAACCCAATGAAGAACCAAATGATTTGATCCATCCATAATATGAAAATGTAAATTTCCCTAACCTTATGAACTAGATACATATTAAGGACCACCTGGGGTGCTGGAAGAGATGTTTTAAAACATTTATAACTATAAACCACTATTTCACCACAAACAATTATACCGAAACACCCACTAATAAATCTAGAAATACTTCAGTAGTATGGATTATAATGTTTAAGTTATCTTCTCTAGGAGTCTATAATATGTTGGGATGGATGAGGGAATAACCCAATTTTGAATTTTGATCTACGGATCTATATTAAACTCCTAAGTGGAATAATCCATCTAAAATAATATCCATGGAGTTCCTCAAATCTAAAACTCACCACAAACATGGTCATGATCATACTACCCCTAAAGAGGGTCTAACATCATTTTACTTTGATCCATACTCAAAATTGTTAGATATAAGTCCCTTAAGGATTAGGGATAAAACTAAAAAATTGGTATAGTAGTCATTTAATGAGTCTAAGTTGACAACAACAATCAATTTCATGTAACAACTATGAAACGAATATGATGCAAGAACCACCATCTGATCAATTGGTTTTAGAAAAGGATGGTTATGAGAGTGTCATTCTCTAATAAACCCTTTATCTAATGAGGATTAAGACATCCTCAAAACCTAGGAAGTCACTTTTATTAAAATGTATATAGTGGATTCCTCATAATCAACTTATGAGTAGTATCATCTAGTTCAGTGGGGGACAACTATAAACTATAAAAGAATTAATACTTTAAGTAAAAATGATAGAGGATATTCCCTATAATAGGAAAATATTCCTCCATATCAAGTCCCCTAATCGATTCATAATCACTCAATTGATCAGTAATGAAATGTTTATGAAAAAGAAGGGGTTCGTTTTGACCCCACATCGGAATTTAAGCAAGAAACTTGTAGAAATACTCCTTAATTTTAAAGGATATACCCCTAATAACTAAATCATATATTGGTGAGATGACATAAGAAATAAATTAAAACCATTATTGACCCACACATGAGGCATGCATCATCCTTACTATACTTATTAATATGTGCCTTTGAGATTCAATTTGGTTAGTTGATTATTAGAGTAAAGATGAATGGATACATCAACTATTTCAGAAAAAAATGTTTTATTGTTACGAATAATAATATAAAACCCCGTTAATGTTGTGACTCAAAATTTCTCATTCCATCCTTTCAAGACTACTAGATCTGAAATCAATTCTTGGGAATCAACTTCTTTGCTACCAATCAACAAAACCTGACCCAATATTACCCTACCTAGTCTGGTAGTAAGAAATATTTTACACCAAAATATTTCCTCTAATGGGATATAGTATGAAAACTATCACCAAATAAAGAATAATATACAATAGAGGCCTTATCTTATAAAAACTTTCAACAATTATAAAACTCCAATATGTTGAATCTTAAAGGATGATGTTGTATTTTTTATTAATACATACGTATGTGATGATTGTATGTTGTGATATTTATAGTGTTATGAGAAGTTATAATGGAGATAAGATAACATTATTTAATATGTGTGCAGAAACACTAGTTGTCATGGAGAGCATTCACGAGCTATTATAGAGGAATTTTCAAGCTGACTAAATAAAAGGTGGGGAAGCAGAAGTAATGGAAAATAAATACTTGGGGGGGGGATTGAAATTGATTATAGTGATATTAAATAGAAATTTAATTGGATCATGTTTTGAGAAGGTTTGAGAAGGTAGTAGATGAATTGGATGTGTCTTGGACTCATTTGAAGAAGTCTAGATTTATAGAGAAGAAACTGAAAATTAGAAAGGTACATAATCAGAAGACTTTTCCTATTGATTATACAATGTTTCCTATTGATCCTAAGATATCATGGGTGATCATATAAATTTGATAAGGATCATAAAAATACATCATATGACTACTATTATATTTTAATACTTTGTTGAATGTCATAAAATGGGAATGTCCCTAATCAGATGATTTAATTGTACATTTTCTCAAGATACTCTAAAGACTTCTTCTTAAGTATTTAAGTCACATCATCATACATTGGATTTGGATCGATTTAATTATAAAGGATTGGGGAAAATAATACTTATTAGATCCTATATTTCATTTACTAAATATATAATTGAATTGAGTTTCATAAATTACCTTTAGAGTCAGAGATATTTGGGATAGAATATAATAAAATTTTTAGGAGCTATGAATTAAAAAGGGTAAATATTATAAATTCAATCACATTTATATATTTTTATCATATTTAAAAAGTATTTTATAATTTTTTATAATCATGTATGATGTATGGTATTTTTGAAATAATTTTTAATCCATTTATGGATTTTTAGATCCTCATATTATTTTTCTATTTAGAAAATTATGATCTTTCTATGGGACATTAAAACACTAAAAAGAAACCCTGATTACTATATTTCAAATGATCTAATGGAAGGAATAAAATAAATTTCTGAGAATTGATCCATTCATGATGGATTGAATATCATAATCTATAAAGGATAATTATTTAGGATGATAAGAAAGGATAACCATCCAAAAAAATATTTGGTTACTGAGATGTGTTCCGTACTATATGAGGAGGAGTCAAGACACAAGATAGTGTGCCACACTATCATTTGGATGTATAAGATTATTAAATATGTTAAAAGTATGATTTTTTTATAATTTAAATGATGAAAAATACTATGATATTTAAGTTATCATGTAAGTAAATGTATCCTAGGTTTTACAGTGTATTAAAAAAAGGTCTTTGAATCAAATTAAAATGAGTATGGATGGGTCAATTAAATCCCTTTAAATTGATGAATATTTATATAAATACCATGTAAATAATATTCATGAAATTTTAAATGAATATAAATTTTAAAAAATAATATTAATATGTGTTTATAATTTCTAAGTGAATTGATACACAATTGTATCAAAGAAGGAGAAATGAGATTAACTCTTGGTGATTATTTTATAAGGAAGATGATGAATATTAATATCTATGGATTCAATATAGAGGATCATAGTTTCACCATATATAACCTTTCACGATGATTTGTTTTTTTTTTGATGTGATACTATAACTTTTTAGTTCTATTGGTTGTATGTTTTCAAGTTTACAACCTTTCTTGAGTTAGTTTTGATAATAATAAGGAAGTTGTGTGCATTGGATAATAACTACGACATACTATGAACATAGTTATCCTTAAAAGAGGTGAAACACATTAAAAATGTGTTGTTTCCATTTTTCTTTTTGAATCAGTGAGTATCTTAAGAGATAGGTTTTGAATATTATTTTAAATTTTAAGGGTCACTAGGTATAATGGACACCAATAATGGGAATTCAACTCCTTGCTAAGAGAACTCTGGGATAATATTGATCAATAACTTTCTCTATAATACATTATTGTACCCTACAATACATAGCACAATCAGATCCAAAATCTCCACATATAATAAGGTCACCTTAAAACCCATGCATCATCATCACAAACACAATACATGTGGAAACAAGGCTCATGTTAGGGTGAGTATAAACATACCTAGTAGGATACACCAAAAAAATAGGGGGGTAAAACGAGTCAGCTCCAACTCAATACTAAAAACATAAGAAAAAACTTGAGATTCAAAAATAAAATATTTATTCCAGATAAATATTGGAAAAAGAAAAATCCAAATATTCTCATTTTTACTCTATCAAGGATTTTATATCATCATAAACCTATGACTTTAAGAATACCTAGAGCCTCACAAATCCAAAAGTTGATAAATAATCTATAAGGTGTATCTAAAAGAAATCCAAGAATTACTAACATAACACATGACCATAAAATTATATTTAAACTATCATCAGAACATCCCAAGACTCACACTTTCACATTACTTCTTTATAACAATATTTGGGAACACACTCCTTGCTAAGGTATGTATTTCAATCAAAGTAGCACCAAACTCTATCATAAATTTAACTCACGTCTAATATGATGAATATAAACATAACAGATATAAGTGTCAGACTTGAAACACATCAAATAGGGGTGTACTATAAAATAATATCCTAGTTTGAAAAAAATGTCACCTAATTTGTCTTTCCACAAAGCATCATAAATTCTTCATAGAATGCTATAGGCTTCCAACCAATTGTAAGGCTTTAAATGATGTAGTGGGGAAACAATACCTTCTGGTTAGAGTACAATAATAATGGAAATAACCCTAAAATCCACAATGTTAAGAATCAATGTATGTATATAAAATATACAAGAACCTAAATATAATATAATAAATGAAATTTAGAATACAATCATTTGGATTAAATTCATGTAAAATATAAAATAGTCAGTCACCCACTAGTCCAAGCATAGATACAAATAGAGAAACTAAAAATAAAATACATCATGATCTACTACAACATTGAGCTAAACCACATACCTGGTCTCCATGAATCACAAGATTCATTATCCCAATCTAGAGTATCTGGATGAGTGGAACCACTCGATCAAGAAACAATAAGCCCTATACCCATCCATCAGGAAAGATATTATCGAATATAAAAGTATATATCAGGTCTATATGCACACCTAGGTGAACATACAAGGGGTGTGATAAATAAATCTCAATAATCCACCCCTAATGGTGAACCTATAATATTATATTATAACAATTTCATTAACACATGATATACCTAGCCTATTCAAACCTAATAAAAGATGGTATAAAATAAACTTCATAAAGGGAGGGATAAACAAAAGAAGTAAAATATCCAACTATGGTTTCTTTTATGACACATGAGGTAAGTCTACCCTTTATCTAGTCCCCTTCAGAGGACTTACTACATGTGGCTCACCAAGGCACATGATATTAGGTGTATCTACCAGATCTACACATGATCTAAAAGAATCTTAAATTCAATGAACTGAATATCAGACCCCATGGAATAAACATATGCATCTTCATGACAATGCACACCTATCAAACTCTAGGATCCCAATGGAATGATCCAAACTTTTGATAGATCTTAACTCCACACATCTGTGGAACAGTCATATCCTAAAATTTCTATAGAGAAAATCAGGTTCAAACATGTACCCACCAACCACCCCATCATATAGCCCTGTCTAAATTGAATTTATGAATACATTGTCCTATAGAGACCCATCTAAATAACCCATATTTTGGAGAATCCATGGTACTAGGATCACATAAATATATAAATCATTTACCTTTTATTGTGGTATAAAAAAACTATAAGGGTGAATTCATCCAGATCACTCATTATATACCTAAATTTCTCTATCTATAGCCAGCCAATAGAAGAGAGAACCAGATTTATCTCAGGGGAAATGCCTCATCCAAGATATACCAAGGGTCCCACCACAAACCAATGGATTGTGAAAAATCTTCCTCAAACGTCACAACTAAATCCCAACCAAACATGGTATGATCATACTCTCAAAACCACCATACATATAGGTAAACTAGCAGTGTCAATCCACTCTCTTCCAATAAATACTATGACCTCTATCATTCACCTAAATACCCTAAACTAAACAAAACAACCACCATAGGCTCTTAGCATCCCCCTTAGAAGAAAACCAAAACTCATAGCTCCTACAATCTCTGAGGTCACAACAAAAAGTGACTAACTAATAGGGACTCCCATACTACACCAAATCTCATAATTAATGCCTATCAAAAGATCTGTAAATGACCCAAAGTCCATATCACAGGAAATAAACCATACATGGGGTTACTCTAGCTTATCCAAATCACAGGTTACACCCAGTGAAGAAATGTCCCAAATGGCCATCTGTTGCCTCCAACTGATCCCTCATCAATAACTCCCCAATGAGAATAAAAAATAAAAGCCAACATACAAAGGCATTCCCAATGATCATCATGAAAAACATAAAAGTAAGACCATAAAATGGATCCTCTTACCAATATGAACCTCAGGGAAAATTAAATACAATAAAACCCCAGCTAGGATTTTTAATGAAAACCCATCCATGGGTACTGATTCACCCACAAGGGTATCTAAAAAATGCCATACCACAAAGGTATTCTGAAAAAACAACTAGGGTATCCACTAATCACTTTAACATTAACTATACCACTAGGGTATCCTCAAGAGTCCCTCTTACTCGTCTCAATATCTTAATGAATCTTAGCCATATCTTCATCCCGTGGAATCAACCCATTCAAAATTATCCAACAAGTTTGATCCTCAAACATAGGATCTATTCCTTAATTAATCTATCCTTGAGAAACTAGTCCCTACATGAAAACTTAAACCCTGATCTCCTTAGAGATATCAATTTATACCACCTTCCATGATCTATCCAAAATATCTTAAAAAAATATTATAGAATCCACAGTCCATGCCAACAAATGAGATCATAACAATCTGCTAATCCTCATAGCTCAAAACCCAACCCACAAGAGGATTTTAAATCCAAAACTCAATGAAATACTCTTATAAATGCTCATGGAATACAAGACATCATCTAGATTTCATATAAAACCCAAATGGGACCCCCATCGTGATATACAAAAAAATGGCTCATAATGGACTACTCACAAGTCCAATTATAACTATAGAGAGAAAAATATGTATAATAATCCAAGGAAGGAGAATGTATATCAAGTGTACCTGGATGCATGGAGTGCACCTAAAGAGGTCATCATTGGCCATGTGTAACTAAATACATTGTCTGTACTTATCCAGAGAACCCAAATTGTGTACCCTATACACGGTGTGTAAACTCACACGGGTACCTCCCCATATACCTCAACACCACTCCGAGTGTTCAATGCTTGAATACATGGAATGTAATGCCTTGTATGTGGTCTATACCCAAAATGGGTTTTTCCATGATTTATAAGTCCATTTACCCATACACAAGGTCTATCCTAGAATAGTATACTTCTACTATCTTTATACCTCTCACGGGACTCCCTATTTTTTAGACCTTGGCTCGGGCTTGATAGATTCTAGGTGTTACCAATTCCATCTGAAGGGATTCCAAGGTGATCCAAACACCGTTCTTCGATATTGAATTCTCGGATTGAAGAAATTCTCTCCTCCTAGTAAGTGAATTTCATTGTGTTGCTTCTCTGGTTGTTTCCACTATCTTTCTATGAACTTTTCATGAAGGATATATGCCATTTTGTTGGATCTAAAAATTTTCGTAAAGATCTTTATCTTGGATTTTAGATATAGATCTATTTTTTTACGATCTTGTTGCCTTTGATCTTAATTTTGGTTTTAGGGATTTAGGTTTGGAGACTGTTTGACGACATTGTGCTGCTCAGATTTTGGGGATTTCCATAGTGCTAACCTCCATATATAAAATGAGGTAGGTGGTCTAAATTGAATTCCCATAGTCATGAATTATGATATGAGTATGAGTTATGAAATTGAAATATTCCCTTGATAATTGAATTCTTAAATTGGAGTAATCAGGAATATTGGTTTGACATGTTATTTGCCTTGGTGTTTAAATGATGGTTGATCACAGAACAAATGAAGGGGGTTTCCCAAATTGATCATTTGAAGGTTTGATGTTGTATTTGAGATATTAAATTGACTGTGGAAAGATAATTAATTGGGGGGAATTAATTAAAAGATTATGTTTGTCTATGTAAGATAATTAATTGTGAGAATTATTTATGACTTGACCATTTTGAAATGGATAATTAATTGTGAAGAATTAATTATCGAATGAAAATTGTATTGATTGTTTAATTAATTGATTGATTAATTAATGGAATATGTGATTAGTTAATTTTTGAATTTACAAATGGCCTTTGAAATGTTTAACCAAACTTTGGTTTTGTAAATGATTAATGTGGAAAATTTAAGGGAATTAGTGAATGATTAAATGGTTGAGATTTTGTGGTTCTAGGTATGGCATCCTAGACCAATGTAGAAGATGGGAATTGTTCATGGCATTCCTCCCTAATAGTTATCTAAGTTATTAGATTTAAGGGTGTTAGGTATGATTCCCTACACTGAATGAGAAATGGAGTTCTAGGAATGACATGCTACAATCACTGAGATTTGGGGTGCTAGGCATGGCGTCCTACAACTAATGATTGATGATAAAAATGAATGATGTTTAAACTGAGTTTTGGGGTGCTACGCAAGACGATATACATAAAATTAATGATAATAATGAACAATTATTCAATTTCAAAACATGTATTTTATTGGCATAATGTGATGATTAAGTACTAAATGACAACGTGATAACTATTTAATTTATGCATTGTATTTGTTGCTTCATATAATTGCATACACTATCTTTTGACATGACTCATTTTAGACACTTTTGGTTGTGACCTACAGAGTTGTACCCACACCTTATCTAGGTCGCCTGATCAGTAGCTGATAATACTTCTTTGATACAGGACATGATAAGGGAAAGGCCTTGGGATTGGTTGTAATTTGGGATTGGATCATTGTAAAGGGAACCAGACATGGTTTGGAATCTATTTGGGAGTCATTGTGTCTTTACATTTAGATTCATTGTAGACAATTGACATTTTCAATTGAATAACATATTTTACCTTTCAGTTGAAAATTTAATTCTCTTATTTGACTATCATATGTCATGGTATTTTTCTGGTTATTTTTTACGCTTTCTTATTTGGGTATTGTTAATTGCTACTGCTGGTGTTTTATTTTGATAAAAGAGGGTATAGTCTCCCCAATACTGAATTACAAAACCCTCACTTCTAGTCGGTACCCTCTAGCGTATGTGGAGGTGCACTTTAGGGTATGTGGCCTACCAACTCAGGGCACCGTTCAGTGGCTCCCAGGTCAGGATGTCCCAAATTAATATCAAAGGAGTTTTCGTTTTTTTGTTATTATGTTATCTTACTGTTTTGGGAATGGTAGATAAAAGACTAAGAAGAGTTGAGGCTTGGTAATGAGCTCATGCAGGGGAGTTTCAAACCCATGTATGATTAAAATCTAAGTACTCAATGTGGGATTGTTGTGATTTTTGTTTGTTTTTACAGTTGTATATTATTTCACCATAGGTGACGCACGTTTGGTGTGATGTGATATTTGTTTTGAAAATTGTTGTATTTTTATTTTTGGCCTAATGAGGAATGATATTTGAGTCTTGATGAATCATTAAAGGCACTCAGGGTTGTTGTAATATGCATTATTCTTGGCACAAATGGGGAAATGGGTTATGGGTAAGTTGTTGAACTTGAACTATTTTCCCTTATTTTGAGATTAAAATATTGATGCAAAATGAGAATAAATGGGTGTCTAATTAGAACCCTGATTGATGAAATGGGAATGAATAATTAATTAATTGTTGAATTCATTAATTTGAGATAATGTGATTAATTAATGGTTGATTAATTAATGAGAATGAATATACCCTTGTTAACCATGACCTATGAGTATAATGGCTAAGGGTAATGATAAGGCCTTAGTGTTGACGGTGTGGTGAGAAAAGGGAGAAATTACATGTTAAAACTTCTTGTGTTATTTTCTTCCTTTATATAAATGTTATAAGGTTTCATTATGAGACCTAATACGTGTGTTTGGCCTTGTAGGATTATGCCTCCATGAATCTTGTTGTGGGAAAGACAGAGGGGTATGGCCTGGAATGAACTTCAAGACAGGGAGATTGAGGCCCCATTGGTGCAAGATGAAGAAGAAGGGGAACAGTTCTGAAAGAACTTTGCTCGTTTCATTCAATTCATGGATAGATACCCACGACAGTTCAGAAAAGCATTTCTGAGTTGACAAGGGAGTTTCAGCTACCGTACCATCCAAATTTTACTAGAGAAGGTGGACCTTATGGAGCTTAATTATAGATTGAATACATTGAAATGATACTTGACCATTTGGAGACTCTAGCTGAGAGAAGGGTCAAGTTTATACTTATATGCTGCGGGGTTCTACGAAGCACTTGTGGGACATTCAAGTATGATCTGTAAATACAGATGATATGTTATGGAAGGAATTTATGGAGAAGTTCATAGACCACTTCTACCGAGACACGCTGATGAATGAGATAGTTTCAGTGTTTATGCTTCTGACATAATTGATCTTGTCCATAATAGAGTATGCTGAACGTTTCACAGATTTACAGTGTTTAGATCCCACTTTGGGAGAAGATGAGGCATATTAAACACAATTATTTCAAGATGGACTTAAGTGTGGAATTAATTCCCAGGTGAATATCTTTAGGCTGAATAAATTTTCAGAAGTGGTTAATCAGGCTCTCATTTCAGAGGGGAACCTGAATGAGGCTTCCAGTACTGGATAGGCAGTTGGACAATCCGAGTGTATGCCTTCTGAGAGCAGGAAGTGATGTCACGAGTATCTTAGTTAGGAAAGTGGAAAGCATGGTGGAAATTCAGGAGGAATAGATACACTGGATCATTCTAATGTACTTTTCCACTAGTGTGGTAGGCAGAGACATTATCATACACATTATCCTTGACCACTAGTGGAGTGCCAGTTTTGTAGCAATATGGGACATCTATAGAGGTTCTGTAGGAGGCATGGGTAGACTGGTATTGAGGGAGTATCTAATCAGAGTAAGAGTGTGGGAAGGGGTCCTCTACACCCTATAGGCATGGAAGCTAAAGTTCTACTGGCTGAGGCGGTAGAGGAGGTGGGCATGGTGCTTCGGGTAATGAGCTCCTGTACCAACAGTGTGGTTCTACTCAAGAGAGTCAGAAGACACCATAGGGAAGAGGGACATGATAGATACATGTAGTGCAGTCTACACTTTTGGAGAGTGAGTCTGGTCCATTAACAGTGAGAGGTACTATTCTAGTTGCTTCTACTTTAGCTACTGCCTTGATTGATACAGGTGCCTCTCATTCCTTAATATTCTGCAAATATTATTAAAGGATTGAGCCTGGAGGTGGAGATCGTAGGTGGCCTAATGAATATCGATACACCATTGGGAAAAATGGACTAAGGATATCTCTTTATGCAAGGGATTTTAGCTAGAGATCGGAGAGTATCATTTCCTTTGTGATATATATGTCCTTGATATAATGGGATTTGACCTGATTATTGGTATGGACTAGATAGTCGTATACCAAGCCCACATAGACTGTTATCATCGGAGAGTGACCTTTGTATCTCTTAATGGTGAACAATATTCCCTTTTTGGAGAATGAGATATCAATGCCGGGAGAGTTGGGACAATTACTGAGCAACTAATAGAGCTCAGGACCCAAGTTCCTAGTCTTTTGCTGGATGATTGGAGTGGTAGGGCAGATGTCCTTCCACCAATAGTAGAACTGTTTCAGGATGTATTTCCTGAAGATTTTTCAGGGTTTCCACTTGAAAGAGATGTGGAATTCAATATTTAGATCATGTCGGGAGCTAAGACGATATCTATTCCACCTTACATAATGGAACTGACTAAGCTTCAAGAGCTGAAAACACAGTTGGCGGAGTTGGAGGATAAGGGGTTTATCTATCCAAGTATGTCACCATGGGGATCACTTTTTTTTCAAAGATGGATGATGAGAGTTTACTCTTGGGTTTTGATTACCAGAATTTGAATAAAATGAATGTGAAGAACTGATATCCTCTTTCTTGTATTGATGATTTATTTGACCAGCTGAAGGGGGCTAGTGTGTTCCCAAAGATCGATATGAGATCAAGGTATCATCAGTTGATAGTTCAGACTGCTGATATACCATGAACTTCTTTCAGAAGTACGTATGAACTTTATGAGTTCGTTGTAATGTTGTTTGTATTGAAAAATACTCTAGTAGTGTTTATGGAATTAATGAACATGTTATTTCATCTATACTTAGATCAGTTTGTGGTGGTGTTCGTGGATGAAATCTTAGTGTATTATAAGACACATTAAGATCATGACCAATATCTTGACATGATCCTAGATACACTGAGAGATCATTAGCTATATTCCAAGCTATCTAAATGTCTGTTTTGGATTGAAAGGGTACAAATTTTGGGGCACATCATCTCGGTAGAAGGTGTGGCTAATTGACCTAGAGGAAGCTCTAGCAGTGGTTTCTTAGGACCAGCCCAAGAATGTTTTTGATATTAGAAGCTATTTGGGATTATCTGGTTATTACAGGAGGTTCATCCATGACCTTTTCCAATTGGCCACACCTCTTAATAGTTTGAAAAAGGAATGCCTAATGTTTGATTAGATAGTATCATGTGAGAATTATTTTCAAGAATTGAAGAACTAATTGACATTAGTACCAATTTTGATCTTATCTGAGGCTGGTGAGGTGTATATGGTGTTTTTTGGCACTTCTGGGGTTGTACTCGGAGCTGTGTTGATGCAATGGGATAAAGTTATTGCATATGGGTCTTATTAGTTGAAGCCACATGAATGGAATTACCATATGCATGACCTTGAGTTTGTAGCAGTGGTTTATGCTCTGAATTGTTGATGACACTATATTTTGGGTGAAAAGTTAATAGTTTGTGCGGATCACAAAATCATTTAGTATATCTTTTCAAAGCGTGACTTGAATCTTCAACAGCAAATATGTGTATAATATATGTATCCCTTTGATTTTGAACTGTCATATACACCCTGGATGGGGAATAGTGTGGTTGATACCTTGAGAAGAAAAACTCCGACTTAGTTGGTACATGAGTTGTGTGCAGAGTGAATGGTGATGACCATTATTGGATGAAATTCATGTGGTAGTTTTGGAGAGTCAAGAGAGGATGACTCTAGTTTCTGTAGCAGTGGACTCTATGCTATTGATATAGATCAGGGATATGCAATATGAAGATTCAAAATGTTTTCACTTGAGGTAAAGCCTTAAAGTAAGGGTGACACATTGAAACTAGAAAATATATGAGGATGAGAACATCTATGTGAAAAATCGAGTTTTTTGCCTATGAGTATGCAAGGGGAACTCATGCGAGAATTTCATTCTTCAAGGTGGGAGATACATCCTAGGGTGACAAAAATGTACCATGACCTTCAATGACAGTTGTGGTGGCCAATCATGAAAGAGGAGATTGTAGGGTTCATAACAAGGTGTTTCACCTTTCAGCATGTGAAAGCATAGAATCAATGACCTGGAGGCCTATTGCAACCATTTCCTATTTCGGAATGGAAGTGGGATGATGTGACTAAGGATTTTTTGGTAGGATTCCAAAGCCACTTAAGAAGAATGATGCTATATTGGGTCATTGTGGATCGACTAACAATTATTTTACACTTCCTTCCAATCATGGAAACCTTTACCGTAGTGCAGTTGGGAGAACTGTACGTGAGAGATATAGTTTGTTTTCATGGGGTGCCAAAGACTATAGTTTCATATCACGATTCGTGCATTACATAATGCTTCTGGTAGAGTTTATAGAAGGTTCTTGGTACACAGGTTCATTTAATTATGGCCTTTCACCCATAAACAGATGGGTAGTCGGAGCTTACCATACATGTGTTAAAGGATATTCCACAAGCATGTGTGCCTGACTTTGGTGGTTCTAGGAATAAACACTTGGATTTAGTGGAGTTTTCCTATAAAAACAGTATTTGGGCTACTATATTGATGGAAGCATATGAGGCACTTTATGTTAGACCTTGTAGATCACTAATATGTTGGTTAGAGGCAGGTGAGTCAGAGTTGTTGGGACTGAGACTCATTTAGGAGACATTAGAGCAGGTGCAGTTGATTAGGAAACGTATGGCTCTGGCTTAGAATAGACATAATTCATATGCTGATAGACAGAGATAAACCCTAGTGTTTATGGTGGGTGATCTTGAATTCTTTTGGGTGTCTACTAGATTGGGTCACCACAGGATATAGAGGCAGGGCAAGTTAGCACCCAGGTTTGTGGGACTGTTTGAGGTTCTAGAGAGAATCGGGCCGGTGGCGTAACGATTAACACTTATACATAAATTCATCACTATGCATGATGTTTTTCATGTGTCACAACTATGGAAGTATCACCCCAAACCTTCTCATGTGATTGATGTGGAAGAAGTTGACCTCGAGATAGATGCATCCTATAAGTAGCATCTGGTACGTGTGTTATGTCACAATGATAAAGTGTTATGGGGAAGGACAGTTCTGCTAGATCATTTATTATGGAAACATGGAAATGTTCAAGAGGAAACTTGGTAATGAGAATCAAGCAGGCGGGATCAATGGACAAAACTTCTTGGATTGAAATCGTTGAGATGTTTGGGAGTGCATCTCGAGGAAGAGCTGTTATAAGGTGGGGGGATTGTAAGATACCGACCATTTCTAGAGTCATCTCGGGCATGTTTTTAGAAAATATTTGAGGTCTTTAAGTACAATATACTTGGATTAGTGTCCTAGGGTGAGTTTGGGTGAAATGTTAATGAAAAATAAAGGATATTTGGATATTCATGTGTCGAAAAACCATGCAACCAAACCATGCCAAGCATGTAAAATTGGACAGAGGAGTCTACATGGTTGGTTCACGGTTTTCCTAACTGTGTGACCAAACAATGCCAACCGTGAAGTAGTGGCCAGTGGAGTATGCACAGTTGGTGCAAAGTTTTTCTAACCATGTTCCTTTTCCCAGAAAACCATGAACATGATTTTTAATATATGAAAATCCCTTTTAAACCCACCTGAACCCCCTGGGACTCCCAATTTTTTCGACCTTGTCTCGGGAATGATAGATTCAAGGTGTTCTCAAAGCCTTACGAAGGGATTACAAGGTGATCAAAATACCGTTATTCGATATTGAAAGATTGGATTGAAGATCTGATCTCCTCTCGGTAAGTATATTTTATCTCGTTGCTTCTCCCATTCTTTCCCCTATCTTTCCATGAACTTTTCATGGAACATTTAAACCATTTACATGGATCTAAACCTTTGAGTTATGATCTAGATCTTAGATTGTAGATCTAGAACTACTTTTTCTAGATCTTGATGCCTTTGATATTAATTTTAGTTTTAGGTATTTTTATTTGGAGATTGTTCGATGCCGTTGTGCCTATTAGATTTTAGGGATTTTTGTAGGGATAACTTCCATCAATAAATCGACGTAGGCCGTCTAATGATATGTGTATGAGTAGTAAAATTGATAGATTCTCTAGATACTTGAATTCCTAAATTGAATTAATTAGGAATTTGGTTTTCACACGTGATTTTCCTTGGTGGTAAATTGATGGATGATCACAGAACAAATGAAGGGGGCTTCTCAAATTTATCTTTTGATGGTTTGATATTGTATTTGAGATATTAAATTGATTTTGGAAATATAATTAATTCAGGGGAATTAATTATGAGATTATGTTTGGCTATGTAAGATAATTAATTGTTAGAATTAATTATGAGTTGATGGTTTTGAAATATATAATTAATTGCGAAGAATTAATTATGAAATGAAAATGGTATTGATTTTTTAATTAATTTATTAATACATTAATGTGTTATGTGATTAGTTACTTTTTAAATTAACTAATGGCATTAAAAATGTTTAACTAATAATTGGTTTAGTAAATGATTAATGTGGAAAATTCTTGTGAATTAATGAACGATTAAATGGATGAAATTTTGTGGTGCTAGGTATGGAATCCTAGACTAATGTAGAAGTTGGGACTTGGACATAGTGTTCCTCCCCAATAGTTATCTAACTAATTAGATGTAAGGGTGTTAGGCATGATGACCTACACTGAATGAGAATTGAAGTGCTAGGCATGAAGTCCTACATTCACTGAGATTTGGGGTGCTAGGAATGGTGTCCTACACCAAATGTTAAATGATAATAATGAATGAAGTTACAATTGAGATTGGGGGTTATAGGCATGCCGACCTACAAAAAATGAATGATAATAATGAAATATGATTCAATTGTAAATCATGGATTAAATTTTCTTAATGTGATGATTCAGTACTAAATGACAATGTGATAACTGTTTAATTAATGCATTTTATTTATTGATTTATATAACTGCATGCACTATATTTTGATGGGACTCATTTTAGACACCATTAGTGGTGGCCTACTGAGTTGTACATGCACTCTATTCGGTCCTCATAATCCGCACTCGAGAAGACATTTTTGTTGCAGGACATGATAAGGTAAAGGCATTGGGATAAGTTGTAGTTTGGGATTGGATCATGGGAAAGGGAACCAGACATGGTTTAGAATCTGTTTGGGAGTTGGTGTGACTTTATATTTATTTTCATTTGTAGACACATGACACTTTCATTGGCATAACATATTTTACCTTTCAGTTGACTATTGTATTATCTCATTTGACTATCAAATGTCATGGTATTGTTCTGGTCATTTATACACTTCAGTATTTGTATATGGTTATTTTCTACTATTGGTGTTTTATTCTGACAAAAGAGGGTATAGTCTCCCCATGACTGACTTACCAGACCCTTGCTGCTAGTCGGCACGCTCTAGCGTCCGAGGAGGCGCGCTTGTGGGCATGTGGAAAACCGGCTCGAGGAACTATTCAGTTGCTCCCAAGTCAGGACATCACAATATCTTATGAAGCACACAATAATTTATTTAAAATAGTGATCATTATGAGTTTTGTGGGTTATTACTAGCATTTTATCCATGATTTGTCCCATTTCACACCCCCAATATATGGGCTGACCAAGAAAGGGGTGTAGTTTTATTTGGTTTAATAATTGTGAGAGAGCTTATCAATACTTGAAAGGTAGGATGAACTCAATACATATCCTCACATTACCTATGCTAGGTAAAGCATATACTATGTACTATGACACATCCGAAGATGGACTTAGAGCGGTTCTAATGTAGGGGGTCGTGTGGTTACTTATGGATCTTTGTAGCTGATACTACATGAGAGGAATTAACATAATCATGATCTAGATTTATTAGCCATGATACATTCCCTGAGTTGTTAGAGAAACTATCTCTTGGGTGAGAGTTTTTTTGAATACACAGATCACAAGAGCCTCATGTACGCTTTTATCAGTAAGAACTTACCTTTCGAAGTAGGTGGTGGGATGAGTATCTGAAAACTTTCGACGTTGAATAGGATTATAGACTAGGCAAGGGATACATCATTACAGAATATTTGAGCCAAAATACACATAAGGATTCAGTGCATGAGTCTTATGGTGAGTGGTGGATAATGGCCCATTATACAGATATAGATCTTGATGTTCAAGAATCTCAGGTGTGAGTGGCTCTATTTTTGGCATTTATTATACCTAGGATTTTAGGCCAGGTTAATACTAAGCAATTTTCTAATCTAGATAGCTCAGTTCTAAGAGAAAAATTACATAGTGGGGAGACACCATCAGGATACTCTATCAGAAGTGGAAATTATATTCATTTTCAGGGACGAGTATGGGCTCGTATAGGCTAGTTTGAGGAGATGGGGAAAGAGTTTCATGATTCTAGATAGGTAGTAAATCCATGATTAAAATAGATTTATTTTAATCGTTGTTGATAGTACAGGTGGACAAGAATGAAGGAGGTGGAATTATTTGTTTCTAAATGAATCACTAATTATCATGTTAAAGCCAAGCATCCAAGGCCATGAGATTGTTTTTTTTCTTTACCAATACTATAGTAGAAATGGGATGACATTATGATGTTCATTGTGAAAGGAATACCTAGGAAAAATCATGAGAATGATGTTGTTTGGGAAATTGTGGGTTGATTGAATAAGGCATCCCCTGACATACCTATTAGGGAAACCATTACTATTGAATATCTAGGAAATATTTATTTTTGTGAATTGGTTCAGTTGTACAATGTTCCGAGGAGTATCATTTCATATTGATATCCTTATTTCAAGTTGATTTTCATCATTGTCTTCAAAATGACATTGGATCCTGAGTTATTTTAAAAAAAACTTATCATAGAAAAACTGATGGTCAACCTGAGTAGACTATTTAGGTTCTAGAAGATTTTATATGAGCTAGTATTCTAAATTTTGGTGGTTTTGGGAGTTACATATAGAACTCATGGAGTGAAAATAATAATAGCTTTCAGGCATCAATCCAAATGAAACAATTTGAGGATTTTTAGAGAATTCTATGTCATTTACCACTTTGTTGGATGGAGGTAGGTGAGTTATATCTTGATGGGCCTAGTATCATGCAAGATACATCTAACCATGTCCAATTGATTAGATAATGGTTTGTAACCACAGAGAGAAAGAATAAATCATATGTTGAACATCGAAGCTAACATCTGAAATTTGAGGTTAATAATCACATTTCCTTCATTTTTTGACTAGGATGGGGAAACTCCATACCAAAAAATAGGTAAATATTTCTCTTAGATTTATTGATCAATTTTAACTAGGTTAAAGGGTCATTCTAGTGGTGTACTGTTTATCCATTCAATGACACTATAGTTCCATGCAAAACATGTTCCACATGTTGCAATTAGGAAGATATCAACCAGTCCCTTCCCATGTGTTAGACATAAAAGGCATTGTGCTTTGTGTTGATGCATCATTTGAGGAACCTCTGATACCAGATTTAGATTCAGTCATAAATATCATTAGCTCTGCACTATTCTATTGGATTGAGTATAGTGGCAACATAAGAAAGTTATAGAAGAGACCTTGGAGAGGGAGTCTAACATGTGAATGCAGTGGAAATAATTTTTCTCTAACACATCATAGTGATGCTTGGAGTTTCATGGGGATAAGCTGTTATTAGGTGTTGAGGTTGTATGATCCCATATTTTCATGCCATGTCTTTCTATGAGTTTTTCATTTTTTCCTTGGGGGCTTAGTGTTGTTCAGATATGGATAGTTCTTGTTGGGGAAACTAACCTAATTTTTTGGGGTGTATGCTTGTTCCAATTAATGGAGTCCATGTTCTAATTGGTTTGGTGTTTCATGGGTTCTTGGCATGTTGAGAATATTTAAATGGGGTTTGGGTTGTTAAAAATAATAATTGGAAAAATAAACTATAGATAATTTACATGTCGTTTAAAAGAATTAAACATTGTATAATTTTTTATGGGTTTTAATAAATTAAATCCTAGGTTATGGGGTTTTCGAAAAATACCATGCAAACATTTACATGACATGTAATCATGTTACATGATGGGTAAATTCCCTACCTTCTATTTTAAATTGGTTGTGTGGCTTAATTCTGATATGTTTTAGCTGAATCTCCTCTCTTATTAACCTTATAAAATTATCTAGGTGATTTTAAAGTTCTAACCTCCCTTCGAGATGCTCTTTGTGTGTGTTCAATCACTAGAAACTCATTATAGTCATCAACACCTTCTTCCTCATGTGGTTGGACATCATAATCACGGCTGGATTGTTGGTTATAGTAAGGGGGTATAAATCATAACCCTATGGATTGATAATTTCCATGTTTATGCAATATCATGATTGAACTATCGTTTTTATAATCAAAATTAATTGAATATAAAAGAATTATTTATTGGATTAAGGTAGGTTTAGCATGACATGTGACCCAAGGTTATTTATTGTTATAGAATCCCTATATTTTGGCTTATTTCTTATTGATAAATTTTTTCATCAATTGTGAATTTAATGACAAAGTGGTATATGAAATAATAATGTTAATTAAAATAATTAACCACTAAGATATGTGGTATGATATTGTGATATCCATTCTCTATGACAAGGATAGTGTTATATACTGAGATTCTTATATAATAGGCTTTCCCTAGGCACTTGATGACATATATGATACATTTCTTATAGAGAGTGGGATCGTCTTAGTCCCATGTTATAATTCTTATAGGTCTTTGACCCAGAAATGTTGTAATGATTATAGGGTTTTAAATCAGAAATGTTGCAATTCTTATAGGGATTTGAATCAGATTTATTGTTATTATTATACCATGGTTATATGGTGACTGTTGGGATGGATATAGGACATGATCATAGATATTCCATAATGGTTCCAAAGAAGGTTATTTACCTTTGTTATTAATTTTTTGTTTTAACGATCGTGAGACATGATCCGAGATATTCCAACACAAATCCAAAAAAGGAAATGTTTTTATTTTATTAATTATTGAATTAATTAATACACCTGTTTATCGCTTTAATTCATACACTTCCTATAATAATGGTTTTTATTAGACATAATGGTGTTAACCAACTGCTTTTTACTCACACCCTATTTGGTCAACTGTTAGGCACCCAAGAAGATTATATGGATGCAAGTTTGGACAAGGAAAATTGACATTTATGTTGATTTCCTATTTTCTATTATAATAGAGTTTTGAGATGGGACCAACATGGGATTTGGGACATCGAAAATTGAGTCTTTTATTTGAGTCTACTATCCTTTTTCTAGTATTTTTTAAGCATAGCATTTAGTTACATTATAATATATCATTACATTATTCCATTTTTATTATTAGATTTATTAGTTGGTTTTATTGTTGTCTTCCTATATGTATTTAATTTGATTATTTTTTCAATTTAATTGTGAATTTTTCTAATACTATGACACTTAATACCAGGGGGTATAATCATACAACTATACTTTTCACACCCCCATTACTAGTCGGATTTCTCTTGTGTTTGGGGAGGCATTATTGAGGTCTCATAACCTACCCTTTTCAGCAATGGGAGATAGTACAAGATTGGGAGATGTTTCACTATATATTAAAACAAAAAATTTATTTCATGAATATCTTCTATTTTTTTACAACATTGTACAATATTAATGTGACACTGAATTATTTGAATCTTCTATAACACCACTTGAGACATATATTTTATTATCATATTAAACTCTCCAACTTAATCCTAATATATTTTATTTCTACTCATCTTCCCATATATTTCATTATATGGTTTTATTTGAACAGTATTATGGAAACTATTAAATATTGATAACTCTACCAAGGAAAAATAGTGATGATAACTACATTTGAAATATACTGAAAAGATACTTGTATGTATTACATGGTTTTAATACTCCTCTCATATTGATCATATTTATGAGTTTCATATGAAGTTCTAAAGCATAAAACCATATTTAATACTTGATGAATAATTATACAAACTATTTAGGTCAACCTCAGATACCTATTAAATAAAAGTTGATGTTGTAATCCATATTATCTTACCAATTAATTTATATTCTAAAAATTTGGTCATGTGAGAAATATTTCCAAATATAAATGGAATTCACTAACTTAATAAGGCGATCAACTACAAAATAAATGGTTTTATCAACTTTATATGTGTTTGTGAGTCCTATGATGAAATTTGTGGATTCATTTTTCTATTATATACAGATATGGGTAATAGTTTTATTATTCAATTAGGCTTCAAATGTTTTGCTAAAATTTTCTATTATACCAAGAATTGAGATACATACACTACAATAACCCTTTTCATGTTGTACCACTAGAACAATTTATTGATATATCTATACATATTTCTTCTTCTAGGACGGATATATAACTTTGAGCTATGTTCTTTATCAAATATCTAATTTTTCAATTTTGGTATTAATGGAAAACATATAAAAGTCCTAAACCATGTCATCTTTTCATGTTCATGGTTGAATTTTGGAATATTACTTACCTACTTTTATCTCTATTTTTTCTTTCTATGCATTATAAATCTTCACATGGATGGATGGTTGATGAATAATTTATAGAAGATATGATTTCACATATTTTATTATTATTATTTAATGGACCATCATAAAAAATTCATGAGTCTTAGATATATATAAATACTCATCATAGATTTTATTATTAGTACACTATTCACTATAAATCATTTTTTGTAGCTCAAAATCTAGAGTTGGGTAAATTTTATAAGTTACATTCAATTTGATTTGGGAATATGCTACCACCATATCATTTTTAATGGGGAAACATCACAAACCCTTCTCTATTATAAGGTAATGTGAGTACAGATCTATTAATCAATCTATTCTTAAGGTTTGTGAAATTTTGTTTATATTCACCTATCCTAAAAAACATGGATCCTATCCATGTTAACATGCTTAATCCATTTGATATCAATGGGAAATTTATCATAATGAATTGATATTGTTTATACAATCCATGAAAATTATGATTTTGGTTTACAATGGTTGGTTTAGTCCATTTTTTCATAACCTCAATATTTGATGGATATATAGATATAACCATTCTTATGATTTCATGTCCCAATAATGATACTTTAAATAGAAAGAATCCATAGTTTCTAAATTTGGAAATCAATTTAATTTTTCCTCAATATCTTTAATCCAATCATCAAATTAACTTCATGATCTTATTTTCTCATTGAATATATGAGAAAATCATCTATAAAGTCTATAAAAAATTGATTAATGTTTTCTCTAATTACTCTAATCATTAGGACATTGAAGATAATAAGGAAATTTTAATGACTGAATGGAATCACTATAAATTAATAGTGTCTACACCTAAAACAAAAGGTTTAATTGTGTATATTATATCTTTTAAATCTTAATTAATGATATCCAAATTGAAGGTCAATCTTTGATAGGTATCAATAGACTCAATGTTTATCAAACATATCATTACTATGGGGAAAAGGTTATTATTGATTATGATCTTATTAAGTTCACAATAATAATTTCAAAGATTCAATGACCCATATTTATCCTTAACAAAAAGAATTGGTTCACCCCATGGTGAAACAATAGGGTCTTTGAATCCCTTTTTAATATTCACTTTTATTTATTTATGTACTTCCAATTACTCAATCAGATCTATTCTATATACATTAAATATCTGAGAGGAGAACCAGGAATGTGTTCAACTAAAAACAAAACTTCATGATTTAGGGAAGAACAAAAAACTTTTCAGGAAATACATTAACATACTCTTGAATGATAGGCATATATTCATTGTTCAATTTCACCCCATGCATTTTAAATAGTTACACCTCATGAAATGGTATTACAATATATAATATAGAATTAGTTTCTTCTATGTATTCATAATCATCCTTTTTTGGATAAATGACCATTGGTTGATTTGGGATATGAAATATAACTTACATACCTTGGAAATTGATCCGGACATATATTTCCAATCATTAAAAAAATCATATTAAAGTATACTATATGTTGGATAATAAGATTTTTTGGAAGAATATTCCCACAAACATCTTCTTAAGGGGAGTTAAAGACTTTGGATGCAATAATCATACAACTAGTTGTTTTCACTAATAATTTAATATCCAAATATAAAGGTAGTGATGTAATTACTTTATAAAATTATCCAAATATAAAAGTGATGGTAAAATAGAATCAAATAACATATTATCAATTATTTAGTGGATAATAATTTTACCATTCACAACTTCGGTCTCAAAAAATAGTTCAGTAGTTCTAATGGAATAATATTTACCTTTAACCCATAGAATAAAATGTTATTGATGAGTATTTTCTTCATTAACCCTTGGATTCATGCACTGGTAGGAATAAATGTAACATTAATTGAAATTATAGCATTTGAGTGTGGGTGGTGAATTAAGCTAGGATTTGGTTTCACTAATTTAATTAGTCAGCATCTTTATATCACCTTTCCATTCATATATTCAATAACTTTATCTTTCAAACATCAAGATTTTTTCTATTTCATATAGATATTTCTCCCCATACTTCCTCACACATTTTTCGAATATAATATGTCTACTATTCTTCCATTCATAGGACTTATTATTGGAAGATTTTCCCAAAAAAAATATTTTTCTCTTCTTATACTCAAAACATAGAATAATATATGAGTCTTTGATTTACTTTTATACCTTGATTGAAAATTAGAAAATTTCATTATATTTACTGAATTTCCTTATATCCAATACAATTCAAAGACATGGTTTTAATCCATGAATGAAATGTTAATTTTTAGGGTCAATGAAAAAACTAGAAGCATACCTTAAATGCCTTATAATGTTTTCTTTATATGTACCAATGGATTCATCCTACTTTCTATCTCTAAAAATTCTATTAACATCTTAGTGTTAATGTTTAGTGGAAATTATTTATTTAAAATTACATTTTTAAACACATCTCAACCCATGGAGTCAATTTTATCCTATTTCCTTATTTTCATTCTAATATTCCTCCACTAATCTGATTAACCTTTTAAATGATAAATGGATAACACATTGATTTCATTCTTTGGGCATTATATAATGGAAAATATCTTTATATAGTATAGAACCACTAATCTTCAATTAGTGGATTAAAAGACCCATTAATGGATGGTTCATATTTCCACCTACAAGTATAAATAGTGAGTTGTTACTTCCTTTGATTATTTGAAAGATGGACATGGTTCAAATTATTGTCCATAATTTGAGAGAGTTAGGTGAGAATAACCTTAATATATCACATCCTACCTCCCATTTCATCTTTTTTCTCATGAGATTGGCCATTACATTTTTCATCACATTAATTATTAACTAAATTTCTACCAATTCCATCAAACAAATAAAACAAAAAATGTCAGTGTGAGAATTAATAAATAATAAGAGTAATAAATCATATTATATGTTAAATAAATTCTTATATGTCTTAAATTATGAAAATATTCTCTAACTTGTGACATTTTAAGTTCAACCTATATCACTTTTGGTTTATAATATATTTATTTAGTTTATATCCTCTTATTATTCATTTTAAAACCCACAAAAATAACTAAAACCTGACCTAATACAAACAGAGGCAATTTAATAATAACATACAAGCATATTTCATCATATTAAAATAATTTTTAAAAAATATTACAATAATACAGACCCCAAATCCAAAATGTTTACTGTATTTACTAATTAGAAAAATAACTAACATATTTTTCAATAAATTAAGAATTTACCATAAGTAATATTCACATGAGATACTTTTTATAGAAAAATATTACTTAATATCATTATTTATATATTGAGGAAATGGAAATAAATGAATGGGTGATCACATATGCATATTAAGGGAAAACATTGGAGATATATATTGAATATCACTAAGTGAGTAAAATATAATTAGGTGGGTATAAGAAAATTATCAAATTATTGACATAATGTAGGAAACTCATAAAAAATAATACATGGATCATATTTTATAAATAATGGAAAAGAAACAGTAATAAAATAATCTTGATTTATTAGAGCATAACATAATAATTAGATGGATTAATTATCATAATTATTGAAATCATATGTTAAAGCTACCCCCAATACATTTATCACATAATAGGAGTCCACAAACCACTCATGTACCTTATTGGACTTGTTATAAACACTCATGTACCATCTATTTTTTCTAATAAACCCATGTTAACCCTATTGTATTTCAGATAGACACTGTTGTACCATATTAGGCTTGGGCTAACTACCTATACACACTTTTGAGTTTATGAGATATTTAAAATTACCTACTGAATTAGATGTATAGAATGGGAAACATGTTATATACATATAAATTATTCATATGTACAACCCAAGAACATGAAAACATGCAACACTACTTTATTGATTAATTAACTCATGGAAAATAAACTTATTTCATGGAAATTTTATTAAAAAATCATTTTAAGACATCGACAGAAATAAGGTGGATAATACCATTAAATCATATCCATTGTATATAATTATAATCAATGAAAAATATTTACATAGATGAAAAATACATTTATAAAAGAATTCGAAATACACATTGAAAAATAAGAAGAAATATCTTATTCATTTGGTATATTTTAAAAATGAAAAACTCACATAATAATGGAAAAAAGGATTTTCATTGAAACCCCATGGATGAATATAAAGGTAGAGTAATAATGAATAATTTTCATGATGGAAGGAATGTTTTTTTAGGTGGTAAATATTAAAAAACATTCATCTCATAGCTTTTTAAAGAATATCAAATACGATACATAGAAAAACTAATCACAAGATTTATTTTAAAACATGTTTAAAGAAATTATAATATTTTTTTAAATGAATGTTTAATATCATTAAAATATAATGAATAAAATCTTTAAATAATATAAATAATGTTGATAATAAAGATAAATATCTAGATAAAATGAATCAATTATTTTAAACAAATTATTTAAAATAAAACCACTTATGATGTTTAAAATCAAAAACACTATGAAAAATATTAATTTATAAGGAACATAAAATTTCATTTGTATAAATATATTGATGATATAGTATTTCAAATCAGTAGTATATACACTAAATAAATGAAAATATATACATAATATGAAACATGTCTTAAAGGAATACATTTGTGATGAAAACCCCTTACCGCATAATTTTTCTTGGTAGAACATACTGCAACATCCTGTAAGAAAAATTTCGATTTATTATACATAAAAATATATTTGTATTTTCTTACCATATCCCATTCACATATAATTTCTTATTACCCATTCAGTAATAATATTCTGTTAAAATTAATTTTTTTCTCAAATTGATCAGTTTTTCACGCATATTCTGATTCAACGGTTCCAATCCATTCACCTTGGTCTTTGTTTAATCACCTATAGATATTTCATGAATGTGTATAATATGTTTTTTTATATATTTATAGAGTCCCATCGCCAATTCATGAAAAATATCGTGAAAATTTCATGCAAAGATAAAAATATCATTTTTAAAAATTTCTATCCAAAAAAGAATTGATTTTATTAGTGAGTAATTTTTTTTATATAACCACTATAGAATATTTAATAATTATTAAATTAATTAATTTTATATAATATTTATAGTGTCAAACAATACATAATCATTCATGACATATGAATTATGACATCATTCATATAGGTTGTAAAACAGACCCAAACAAGATCATCTTAAAATGATTGAATGGGTATTAAAATGACATAGAGTACTAATAATATAACAATTACATAAGATTAATTACATAAAAATAATGTTATGAAAGTGATAAATCATATTTAAGAAGAGTTGGATGAAAAATATATGGAATAAATAACTAGAAGTATATATTTATTATATTTAGATCTTTAATCTTAAAATTATAAAACTAAATTCATATTTTTCAACATAAATTATTTAGAATGATATGGTTTTTATGGAGAGAGGAGGGTCCCATTATTGGTGATAGAGGATTATATTTTGTAAAAAACTTTGAAATTTAAATAAACTGAATTTTATCTACAAAGTAATGTGTATCTAAAATATTCAAATTTATAATATAGGATAAGGTCGGATGATAATTCACTCATCCAAACAAATTTAGAAATGTCATTGAGATATTTTCATACTTATCCCTTAGTTGGAACCCATTGTTAACCATTTAAAAACATACCATGATGATCAATAGTAACAATGATAACTTATTATTATAGCCAAAAAATTATAATCATTATCTCATTTGAAAATTCTAATTTCAAATATGAAATAAATTTAAAGGATTTAATTTATAGTTGTGGTAAGAAAAAATGTTCATAATAGAACTAAAATAGTTTTTAGAAAAATGGTATTTTTGAGAATTAAAATTATTTTACATAAAAATAATTTATAGCATTGATTCCCATGAGCTTTATTTGTTTATGATTATATTTTTGTTTTTTGTCTTTAAAAACAAGAAAAAAATGAATTTCCTGTTCTGAATACTTTATTATAGTAAAATTACAAAAAATGTTTTTTTATTGGAATAAAATATAACTTGGGTTCGAAAATGTCAATAAAGGGTTCATATATTCAACTTAATATTTTTTAAATTATATTTATTAATCCTTAAATAAATATTTTTTTTTGATACAATGGTTTTATAAGTTTTTCACTCATTTTTATGTCATTATGATGTCATAAAAGTTATGGTATTTTCAAAGTTGATATTTTTTCACTATTCTTCTAAAAGTCAACCCTTTTAGAGAAATATGAAAAATTAAAATGAAGTTATTTTAGATATGATGAATCAAAAAATTAATTTCATTTTATGAATTTAAAATTAAAAAAATTAAAAATATAAATATAAATTAATATTTTTATATATATATTATATAATAAAAACATTATTTTTAAATAAAAAATTTTCACCCATGAATAATTAAATCAATAACTCTTATAATTATTTAATTATTTATATTATTTTACTAATTTATTTTAGAAAGTATTCCATGGATTATATCAAAAAAAATTGATATAGATTCTTAAAATTATAAATTTTAACCAAATACACAATTCATAAGAACAGTTTGTTTAAAATAAATTGTATTTCCTATGTTAATTAAATTATTTTAATTCTATGTTTCTTTTATTTTCCCATTATGATTTATCAAAAAAATATTTTAATTCGTTTATTTTTTTTTCTATAATTCATTATTCACTTTAGTTTTGTGTTGTGTGTGTCACAATATACTAAAGACATTGAATTTATTCTAAAGGTAAAAACATACTAAAATCATATAGAATTATTTTAAGAGTAAGTCTCATTGTGTGATAAGACCATTACCTATTGAGGATTATATCTAGACAAAAAATTCTAATTATTTTCCACCATCTTCAATAGGATTTTTGACTGGGGTTTGTCGAATGAATCTATTTTTCATTAGCACCAATATTGTATCATAAATAATGGATAATCCATGTATTTTATTTTTAGAACATTTTATTATCTCAAATATAAATAAATTAATGTCATTATCCATAATAATATTAAATTAAATTTAATTAGTTTGATTATATTATATTTGATGAAAGTGATCAAAGATTTCATCCCAACTTCATTCATTGATACAATACTATACTATTTTAAGAATGAGTTTATGGGAATAATGATGAACTAGAAATTTTGAACTATTTCTTAAATTAAGGGTCCTATGAAATCAATTCTATAAAAACAAATTTAATTTTTTTATTTGGTAGTATGAAAAAATACTTTTTTATTAATGAAGTTAGTATGAATTAGGCATGCATTAACCTTCTTTGAAAACATCATAAAATACTTCATTATAGAGTGACATTAATATATACAAATTCTAATTTATTAGGAGTTATTTTTTTTCATTTAATGGTTTCCAGATACACTAGAATGAACATCATTTATTTTTATAGTAATTTTCTCATAGATTTATATAAGAAGAATATAATCAAATACCTCTTTATAAATAACTTTATCAGCATTTGTTACATTAAAGAGAGTAAAAATTATTTTATTTCTAAAGTATTTTCCCAATAAAATATAAATTTAATGGTATCATTTTTTACCCTTCAAATTTCTAAATAAACTATTTCTTAAACTTTGGATGATGTGGATTATGTCTATGGTAAAGTGTAATTAATTTAATCAACATTTTTTATATTTTTACTATCAAAAGGGAATATAACTCTCCAAAGAGACACATAAAAGACCATCTCTTTATTATGGATTCTAGAAATGGATATGACTAAATTTAACACAGCATATTTATTGGAATTATGGTGTTCCAAGATGTGGGAAAACTTTTGATATATGGGAAAGTATTCCATAATTTTTTAGTATAATTGAGGAAGTGTGTAAACTATTATTTATTTATATCTTAATACTATTTAAAATTTTCAATCAATAAATCTGAATCCACCTTCACATAAAATTGGTAAAACAGGCATTCATGTTCTAACCCATGATCTATGATCAGATATTAGCTTTCTTGATTTTTTAACATCGATTGATAATTGATGCTCCTATATGTTGGATTTTTTTTCAATATTAACCTGGTGAGTTGGATGTTGTTGGATTTATTACTCACTATGTCAATAATTTTTTGAGGAATTAAATTTACCATTTGCAGGAATGATAGAATCTTGAAAAAGAATTGGCGTTACTATATTGATAGAATCAGAAAGGGATATTCTATTTTGGTTGGTCCAACAAATTTAGATCCCAATATATCTATCATAACTGTTTTATATAGAATATGATTTAAGTTACCTAATTTTCATTTAGTATACAAAAGTATTTATTGATATTTTATATGGTATAAGACTTAATCCATTCACCAAAAAAATATGATTAATTTCCAAAGATAATCATGAATCAAGATAGAGAAACATCATGAAAGGTATAGAATATACTTTCAAAACAATGATAACCATTCTAAATCCATTAAGGGATAGTTATATAGGTATTTGAATTTATTTATGAAACATTCATAGTGAAATTATGTAAAGGATGAATTATCATGAAAATTCAATAATGTTCTCATGAAAACATAAAGTTTTTTAAGTTAGAAAACAAAAGTAAAAGGAGGCATCACATAAAATTAGAGACTTGTGAGTCAGATGACATTAGAAAAATAGAGGTTTTGTGAAAATATGTGTTATATTAAAGAATTATTCAAGGACTTTAGTTTCTTGAATAAAGGGTTTTGCATTACATGAAGAGTTGTAATTTTTGGTGAAAATAGCCTAGTCCTAGAAAAGAAACAATAAGAAAGAGTTAGATTTATAGTATTTTTGAGAGAGATATTATATATTATTTCAATGATGTGGAATTTGTCTGAAAATAATTCATGAACCATTATGTTCCAAGAGTAACTTCTATTTACCACTGAGTTTCATGAACATACTATTTTCCTAAACCTTTTCTTTTTAGGAAAAAATATATTACGAAAATGGAACATACTTGAACAAGTTATTACAGAATAACATATAAGTAAATTATCACACGAATCAAATTTACATGAAATTTACTATTGGGCATTTTCTATAATTTAATATTAAAAAATTATTTTATAATAAATAAGGATCTTTAAATAGTAGAAGTTATTACATGAAGAATCATTCAATATTATCATGGAAGGAGAAGTTGTTGTCATATAATATTCGACATGCCATTTTTATAATAGAAATATAAAAAAGATAAATGATACGCTACCCATACTTGGTGTAACAATAAGATAATGGAGTCTTAATTGGATCAAATTATAAATAATTATCCTCTCATGAGTAGTGAGTAATTGATAGAATACGGGAGTAGACCAAATAATGAAGGTGTGGTCTTCAGTGAAGATTTACCAAACAAAAAATAAATTTAGCGTGGGTGACCTTTGGGAGATATTGCACCATCAGTAAATATTAAATGGGGTGTGACCCCATGAATGAAAGTAAAATAGCCTAAACCAACCACAAAATGTGATTTAGTGGATTTTGGAACATCATCACATTATTATTGTGTGCTCCTTGGATTATACCAATGCTTGTGAACCAAGAAAAATTCTTATATCATGTGTACATGATTTATATACCTTTTGAAAGAGATAAATCAATTTGTGTGTATTAAGAAATAATTTGTTAAATTAAATGATGGAAAATATAAGAAATGTCTCAATTAGTTCATCATAGAATGTGGAGCACAAGAGTGCCCCTACCAAAAGTGATTTCTTGATGATTTAGAGAAGTGATAATTTGAAAATTAGGAATTTAAATTGGAACAATATTTATATGATGATTCACCCATACCCATCTAAGGGAATCAATCTCCAAATACTTATGTGGGACTAATATGTGGTATTATAGAATAGGTATATTTTTTTATTTTATATCTAAATTGATATAAGTTGTTATTGGAGTTGAGTTTTATTCTAACATTGCATTCAATTAGTGGCCTAGAAAAGGGGGATATTCTTACAAAGAAGAAAATATATGTGGTAATTCCATATAATAGAATAGATTTTAGTTTCCCTATAGAACCGTACTTCTAAATCCAGTGAAATAAACACATATTTTACATATTTTATTTTATGAAAACTCTACGTTATCATAAATAATTACAATATAATTGACGTATTAAAAGAAAATCTATCATTACATATATTCACAATACCTTTCAGGTTTAAAGTATTATATAATTCAAAAAATAGATAAACCAATAAATCACATTCCTTTGTCAACTAATGTATATTTCTTTCATTATATAAGAAACTATCCAATCTATAATATATATCCAATATCTCCCCTAAAATTTTCTACACAAGCTATCCTGTTAGGCATATCATGTATAATAATTTTCTTTATATCCTTAAGAAATAGAAACATAAAAATGGGTGAGACGAGAATATCATTAAGGTAAAACATAAAACTGAGGTAATCATGGAATAAAAATTGAATAAATATTATAGTATTTATAATTAAATAATATAATTCAATAATCTACTAATACTAATAGAATTTTATATCTACAACTATAAATTAAATAAAAGATATAAATAATAGTTATCACATACTGATGGAATTCATAATTATAGAGATCAAAGACATGTTTTCAATGACTTTATATGACACACTATCTTTTTATAGAAGAGGTATACACCAATACCCAATATTTTTTGCCTCATGAGGCATGTTGATGTATCAAGATGATATATAATTATGAGCTCCACCCATCACCTGATTAAGTGAAATACATTAACCATATGAGTTGGAAAGACCATTCATATCATTACCTAAGGAACCACTTATTGAATAAAATCAGGGACATTTATATAATTAAATATACATAATGTCAATATACAATCTATCTATGTTATTATTCACTTATTTTCAAGAATATAGATATCTTTCCCCATGAAAATAAAAGGGATAACATTATCACAAACCATCTAGAGAAATAAGGTGGATGGTAAAATAATACATACTCAACATTCGAATAATCGTCTGTATTGGAATGAAAATATAATAAATTACAATAATTTTCCCCATGTTAAAAAATAAATCTTCTCTCTAGGTGAACATCCTCCAATCTAAATTTGTAAAAAGTAGTGTTCATAATGTATATGGTAATGTGTATATAATTATGTTATCATTTTAATTACATGATAGTAATACACTAAAATAAATAATTTGGATGGTTTCTAAAGATTATATCCCCAGTTAAATTAAGGAAACATAGGTGGGTGTTTATATAATTGTAAAAAAACTCACAAAAATAATTCTTTGAATGGTATCACAAAAAAAGGGAGTAAGAATCAAATATTTCGATACAATGAAAGACAAAATGATGATATATATATATATATATTAGAGTATATATCCTGAAACAATGACTCAATTATAGTAAATCCTTTATGAAATGATTTGATAAATGAAATAAAAAAATAAATTATATTTCACAAAAAAATAACAAAGATATAAAATAAAAATTTAAATGTCTCTTTCAAAGTTAAATTTGAAAATGTGATGTGAAGGACTTTGAAAACTATATCTAATAGAAATAATGTCGAATAATGGAGCCAGGAAAATTCATAAATTTTATATTGTTAAAATGTGTAGAGGAAGACAAAAATTGTGAATATGAAAGGAAAATACCATTTTTAATTTTAAGATTTTCGTTGTTTAAACATCATATTGTTTGAAGTGTAATAAAACGTTCATTAATATTAAAAATTAATTTCCAGAAATAGGGTTATAAATACCGTATAAAAAGTGATACGGTGTAATAAACCAATAAAGATAAAGTGATGTTCAAAATCAAACATTATAAGTTGAAGGAAGAAAATTTGAGTTATTAATATCTCTTAAGGGTAACATACTCTATGAAGAATGAAAATTTTGAAAATGGTTCTATGTGATAGATATTTATAATGTGATATAATTCCACATAATACAATCAAGTTGAATAATTTACCCAAATTACATGAGATAAGTTCAATAGAATGATCATAACTCAAGGGACGAAAGTTGAATTACCAAAAATCCTAACTACAAGCGAAAGAATTAAATAAATAGCTTCATGAAAAGTGAAAATAATTTTGATATTAAATACCATTAAATAAAATTATTATGAATAAAATGTATCCATGGTAAATGAATACACTACAGAAATAAAACATGATCCAAATAATGAAATTACTCTTGAAGAATTGTAATTAAGACCAGGGAGAGCTTTATGTATTTTCAAACATTCGAATCAAAACCCCATGCAAGAGTGGGATTGTAATTGAACTTAAAGTAGTATGATTAAAAGATAATTCCTAATATGATATCTCAAATAGGTAGTATATACACCAAATAAATGAAATTATGTTCATAATAACAAACACATCTCAAAGAGAAGAATTTAAATAAAAAACACTTTCCTATGCCATGATCCATTAAAAACAAACAAAAAATATCTTCAAAAATTAAACTAAGTTCATTAAATACATACCCACAAAACATATTCATAACTATTACCATTTATTCTTCTCATTCATAGTCATCATATATATATATATATGTATCTGGTTTTTACATATTTTCAACACCAGGTGTATATAATCTTTATCAATTTGAACTAGTTTTATAGAAATCAATTTTTTATATTATTTTTTCAAATATGATCACTATAATATCATATAAGGTATTGAAATATATGTTAAATTATATTTTACAAATATATAATTTCAATTCCTATCATTTATTGTTTTGAACCATGAAGATGAAATCAGCAATGTTCATGTTTTGGTGATTCTTGATGAATGAAAGGTAATTTATTAATTATTGTGTTAAATTCTGATATAATATTACCTGAACCCAAAACTGTTATTTATATATTTATATAATGTTATATTAGTAAATTATTTCTTATAGTTACCCATGACATAAATACATATTCTTGTTAATTTAGGTGGTTAAACCGACCACAACATGAACCTACCATTATTAATGGATGATTATGGGATGGTTTGGTTGTAATACTATTATAAGAGAAGTATAATGATATTTTTAGTGTTTAATATTGTGATATATCATAATTTTAAATAATTATATAGATTAGATAAATTATTTAAAATTATTAATTTGAAAAAAATCATTCTCTTCTTTGTTCACTCATTTTAAAAATACTTAATTAACAATTATTTTTCATTGATCATGTCATTCATAGGTTCTACAATTTTTCAGTCCAGAAAATTATTGATTCAATAAACATCATATATCCTCATTAAAACTTTATATTAATAATTCATTATGTTTGGTTATGAAAAATTAATTTCATTGCTCGTGGTGGTGGTGGTCTTCATATACACACAGACACTGATATTTTATTCTTGATAAGGGGGATATATGTATGTAAAAAGATAATTACCATAATATTGTAACATTATAGTATATAAATGATATTAATATAATTTTATCAGTATTTTTAGAATAAATTTGAGTGAATATAATGAATAAGCTTATTTATGTATTTCATAATACTCATATCAGGTACTTGAATTTTTCATTGAATTATCCTTGGAAATGAAGTAATTTCTCTAACTAATGGTCGCCGGAATATTTTGAAAGTGGTATATAGTTCTAAAAGGATAAATTTTTTATTTTAACAAGGATAAATTAAAAGGTTTGGTTCATGTTTTAGTGGATTAAATGTTACCTTTTTATAAGTGAAGATAAGGGTACTTTTTAAAGCACATTTAAAATTTTTAGTAATGTGATGTTACCAATAAATGGGAGCCACTTTTAACTTGTAAGATTTAGGATTAATTCAATAAGAGGAAAAAAATTTAACATGATTGGTGATCATTATAAGATAATTATAAAAAATATCCACAAGAAAGAATAACCTCAAGTTTTATTACATTATAACATTATCATGTTAGCCTATAGTTTTTACAACTTGTATTAGACTTTATTCATCCTATGTCACTCTCAATTTAACATATATAATTTTTGATTCAACCTACGTCAATTTGAGTTGGTTTCTCTAGTAATTTATAAAATAATCCCGAAAATAGATATCCCATATTCCCATAATATTTCATTAAATATTCTAAACCCAATAATCTTTGAAATCTATGCTCAAAATATCCAAATTATCCTTCCTTAAACAAAATTAATATTTCAAAAAATCATGTACTCAAGTAAGTATTTAACATAATTAAATATTATCTATAACACATTTTTTTGAAAACTTTCTATAAATCCAATTCAATAAGCCATAGTGAAGTTATATATTCCCCCAAAAATTACCTCAATATTTGACCCCAAAATACTATTTATAACAAATTTATTGGGTCACATGCGTGTCAAGTTAGATCATAATACCAAAAATTATATAAAATTATCAAAATTATCGTGAATTATCATCAATCATGAGGAAATTTATACTACATAACTTACATTTTCAAAATCACCCAACCCTTTATTATCACAACATTAAATATATATTAAACTAAAAACTCATCCATCCCTCAAAGATATGTTATTCAATAGTTAACTAAAAATATATATCCATTCCATAAAATAATATATCAATGTCATTGATACCATTTAATACATGATTTTAAACAAATAATTAATAAATATTGCAAAACGATCGTTATTTGTTTCACATAATCCTCAATAACATTTAGAATATACCAAAATGGCATAAAAAAATGTCACTTCACTAATTAAAATATCTAAGAATATGAATAATTAATTTCTATTATAATATCAACCCCACTATTATATTTTATACTAGGAAACTCACTATTTTCTAGCATAATGATAATATTCTCAAATTCTCAACCATATAAGTATTATTGCTCATTCATTTATAATACATTATTGTTTCTGGATACATGCCTTCCTCAACTTCATTTTCATGATCCTGACTCAAACAAAAACTAAAAATATAGTTATGATAATATCCAAAATATTAATATGATAACATCAATCAGAATATGTCTTCCTTTATGAACCCTTTGTTCTAAACATATGATACTTTCAGATCAATCTATCACTCTCCTTGTTTAATCCTTCGCTATCTATGGTCATTATCCAATTAGGTTACCTAATATAAAAATATTCAATTCCCTCATAAAAATTCATAAACAGAATATTAATTAAACAAATTATATTCTTAATCAGTATCAAATAGAGTGGACAGTTATTCCTCCTTTTCATTCACCAGGTGATGATCGAGTTAATAACTAATCTACCAATTTTGAGGTTATTAACCCCAGTCACATTTTTTAGAGCATGTATCCATCTGTAGTGCCTTGAAATGGATGTAATTTCTTAGATAATAAAACAATATATAATTTATAAAAACAAAAAGATGTTATATTATACTTATAAGTCAAACTTATACTTATCCATATAGGTTTTACTAAAGTTATCTTCTCTTAATCCCTAGAAAGATCATTATGACCTCTAAGTTAAGTCATAAACTATCCAAAATTGTTATCTATACCTTTAAAAATATAATCACATATAACCTATCAACCCTTAAATGATCCTAAAAGAATATCCAAATCTCTAAAGTTATCTACACTCTACTCTGATACAAATGGCAATGCCCCAGATCCACACTATATAAACCAATGAAATAAACATATACTTTACATTCTATATTTGATAACAACTATAAATTATCATACATAACTATCACATTATTACATGAAATAAATAATGTTTTTCATTACATATATTACCATGAATTTTTAGGTTTATATATTTAGAGAATTTGGGATTAAAAAACAAAGAAATCACATGTCTTTCTAAACTAAGACTTTCTATTTTTTTATATATGAAACTACTTGATCCATAATATTTATTCAACATATCCAAAATAATTCTCTTTAGAAAATATCATGTCAAATGACTTTCTTCAAAACATTGGGAAATGGAAATATAAGATGTTTTTAGCTAAAATTATCAATAAAGGAGAACATACAACTAAGTTAATCATGGAAGAAACGTAGAAAAAGTATTATATTAGGAATAAGTAAAAACATGAATCCATAATCAACAGAAACCGATACAATTATATATCCATTAAAATAAATGACAATATCGATATCGAAAATACATATCTTAAACTAATATAATGAATAATTTTAGATGTAAAAATATTTTTTCAATGAATTATGACAAGAAACTATCTTATTATTGGAAGTGGTGTACAACAAAACTCAACTTTTTTTTTTCTCATAATACCTTTTGATGCATCGAGGGGGTATATAATTCTGGGCCGCACCCATCACCTTCTTAATTCCAATGAATTCACTATAACATTCATAAAGACCATTCATATTATTCACTAAGGATAACCTTACTAAATACAATCATGTTTATCCCTATAATGAATTATATAGAACATCAACACATAATAAACCTATCATGGTAGTCAATAATCATCCAGAATATCGACACTTTTATCTATGTCAAGAAAAGGTATAACATGATCATAACCCATCTCCATAGATAATATGGATGGTCAAACAATACATAATAAAATTTTCAATAATTTTCCATATTGAAATAATAATATACGCAACACCAATAATTTTCCCCACATTAATAAATAAATGTTCGTTCTAGGTGAATATCCCCGAATCTGAATTTGTAAAATAAGATGCTCACACACAATGGGGTAATGTGTATATGTTTAAGTAAATGATGGAATAAAATAATAATATTCCATTCAAAGAAAGAAAATGGATACTTTCAAAAGAACATATCCCGTTTTTAATAAATGAAATATAGGAGGATGTTGACATAAATAAAATACACACTCTAAAAAAATTCATCGAACATTATCCCAAAAGAAGGGACCAAGAATTTATTTTTTTAATACAATGAGTAAAATCAGAAAATCGATAGTAAATCTAAATTTATTTATATATTATATGATAAATAATGAAACATAATCCCCATTTGGGAAAATAATTTTTATAATATTAAGGTAAATAGATGTGAAAATTGAAACGACATTTTTGAAAACATTTTCGATATTAATGTAAAATATAAATTCACATGTCACTACAAACATGTCTTTGAAAAAATGACATTCATGACCATAAAAACATTAATTTTAAAAATATACTCTAATAATGGATCCTTTAAAATATATAAATTTTATCTTGGAGAAATGAGTAGAGGAAGAAGAAATGTGTGAATGTGAAAGGAATACCCATTTTTTATTTTAAAAATACTTTCCTTTATAACTAACATATTAAGGAGAGTAAAAAAATTCATTTTTATTAAAAATTCATTTTCCAAAATAGTATTATAAAATAAGATAAAATAAAATTATAGGGTTGAGGAACCCAAACTTGAAAAATAAAAGTTCAGGATGAAACATTGTAAATCCATAAAAGGAGATTTGAATTATTCTATATACCTTATGTGAATCATGATCCGTGGTGAATGAAATAATTGAAAATTTGATTATTTAGAAAAAAATCATAAAATGACAGAATATAAATAATTCCACAATATTCTATAGTTTACCCAACAAATATAAAATAATTTCAAGAGAATTATTAGTACTCAGTGAACTAAAGGTGAGTCACTAAAAATCCTTATTATAAGATAAAAATGAATTGATAACTACATAAATAAGGGAAATTTATTTGTATATTAAATCCCAAGAAATTAAAAGTGTATCCTAAAAAAATATCTGTGATATTTGATTATAAAATCAAGATAAAATATATTTCACCAAATGTATTATGTATCAATGAATTAGAATTGAGACTTTGAAAACCCTTACGTCTTTAGAAACATTTGAATAATAAACCCATAAAAGAGTGGGATTGTAATTTAAATACATTTAGAAATAATAAAATTTAATTCTTGGTATTATACCTTAAATATTGATAATATAAATTTCATAAATGAAATTTGGTTCATAAGACCAAACATGTCTCAATGAGGGGAATTCGTGACAAAAACTATTACCTCTTTCATGATATGTCTTATATGTACAGAAAATATAAAGAATAATTCAATTATATTCATTAAATACATACCCAAGAACATTATTAATAACTATAAACAATGTTACCCATCATTTATTGTCATTATATTCACATATAAGTTAATATTTTCATATTTTCAACACTGGGTGTAAGTAATCTTAATGGATTTGATATACTTCCAAAAACGTCATGTTGGTATTTATTCATCTTCAAAATTTTATACATATTATATCATATAGGTAATTTTATATATATTCCAATAATTTTTATAAATATATTATTTCATTTATTATCATTTTGGGTAATGATCCATAATGTCGAAATCAGAGATGATCATTTTTCAGTGATTCTTAGCAAACAAAAGGAGTTTTCTTAATTAATTATTTAAATGATTATATATCCTAAAAATCAAAATAAAAAATTTTATTACTTATTTATATCATATTATATCATAAAATAAGTTCTCATAGTAATACAGGTCATAAACTTATTGGATTTTTCAAGAAGGAGGTGAAAATGACCCAAACATAAATGTACAATGATTAATTGATGTCTATGAGAAGGTGTAGTTTAAAATTATTTTAATAGAAGTATAATTATATTATTTATAATTTATTAGTTTAATATATCATCATTTTATAGAATTTTAAATTGAAGATAATTTATATAAAATCATTACATAGAAAAAAGTGACCATTTTCCACATAAGATTAGCACACATAACCATTAAAAACAGTTTTTAGAAAAACAAAGTGTGATTTTAGCTTAATATTTATGTGAAATGAATAGTTTTAATAATTATAAATTCCCATGTTATACTTGTTTTATTATAAATTGTATAAAATTCATGAGGATTTAATAGTAGTCAAAAACTGAATCTCACAATGAAAATACAAGATTCAAGAAATGATCGAAAACAACATCTTATTAAAATATAAATTAAAATTAGTTATAAAAATATTGGACATAGGATTTATAAGATAAATAAATATATTAAAATTAATAATTTTGTTCTTTAAATACATATATTATTACATAAATGTTTTATTAATCATCTAGTATACTATAAAATAATTTTAAATCATAAAAATTATAATTTTCATAGAAATCGTACTTTTCGACTAATAAAAATTTTTTATAAAAGAAAAAAATTAATATTATATTATATTTTAATTAAAAATCCTAAAATTATATCCATATTTTAATATTAAAACCTAAATTTTATAACTTTTATTTTTTAATAAAATAAGAAAATATAATGAAAGACCATTTGAATTAGAATTTAAATTTTCAAATAATAATTTTTATTATTCCTAGTTAATATGATTTATCAACTAAATTGGGGTAAAAATTTTATTAATATCTAAAATAATTATCATTTTTAATAATTACTTTCTTGAAATAGAAATTTATATCTCTTGAAAATGTAATTTTTAGAAAAGTACTCTTTTAGCCAATAAATGATTTTATTAGTAATCTTAGGTTAAATAATTAAACATTATTCACATTAAAACTATAATTTATTTTCTTTATATATATATATATATTTAATAAATAGGGTACATGTATTCATTTAAAATAATTCAATGGATAGGTTTTAACAACCACACATAAACATTTATATTTTATCAAAATATATTGTGGTTTCGTTTATGTCAGGTGTTGTTTGAGGAGAATGATATCGAAAATAATTGGATCATTTAAAGATAATAATGTATTAAAATCTTGTTTTATTAGTTTTTTGATAAAATTATGATTGATATGAAAAATTCCAGTAGGTTCTCAAAGGAATTTATTAATGAGTCTTATTGTGGTTATATTAATTCATTCAATAATATTGTGGGGATAGATGAGGATCATAATTTCTTGGGTGATTTTACAACAACTTATGATGAAAATATATCAATATATCCATTTATGGGAGCTATAAAATCATCAATGGTGTGATATTAGGGGTTTCAAGAAGAAAAAAAAGAAACGAGGTAAAAAGATAAGTGTTATGAAACACATGTTATAGTAATAAATATTGAGGTCAAAAAATTAAATAGCCTAAATGAAATACTGATTGAAGTAGATATTAATCATTAGAATGAAGAATGATTATTAGTTTGTGTAATTATTGTATATTTATTTAAAAATATATACTATTAAAACCAGTTCTAGGGAAATGAAAATTTAATATAAAATAAATTCAAAACCTAAAGGCCATGAAGGCTAAAATTAATACATACAAAGTAGAATTAATCAAAGAGAATCAATGTATAAAGCAAGGTGAGGTATGATTAAATGAATATATTGTTAAAATGAGTGAAAACAATGAATGGATAAAGTGACTTAATCGAAGAACATACACATGAGAAATAGGAATAAATGGACATGAAGGAGATAAATTTTATTTCTATCATTATAAAAAAATTATTTAGAATAAATTATAAAAATGAAGATACCTGAAGAACATATGAGGTGCCTAACATATTGGTGGATATTTATGATAATGTCAAAAATATATAGGAGTGAAATCCAACCTACAATTAAAATAATAAGACCACTCTCATGGAATTATCAATAACTGGAGTTAAATTTTTTTTCAAATCATGAATTACTATGTTGGAAGAATATTCCAGCCAAAATTTGGAAGTACATTCTCTAAAAAAATTGTTTAAATAAAGTGACAATATTTTTGAATTGTGGAACATACCATGAGTGTATTTAAACATTTTAAATGGCTGATAGGAGAAAGAAAATATATTATAACTTAATCTTATTCGAGGAATGAGTATCAGATGTATTTTTTTGAAATGAGATGTTTCATATGTGCCAAAGGTGTATATATAGAATGATATTTTAGAAAGGGAGGAACTAAATATGTCAAAAGGAATTCCTATATTCCTATGAAAAATGGAATGAAATACCAAATTATAGAAAATATGTTGTTTCGAAAAATAGATTTACAACCTTAGAATAATATAATAAATATCATTAGAGGGTGTAGAAAGAACCAATAAACATTTTCTCATAAAGAAACATATGAAAGATTGAAATAAACTTTTGTGGAAAATTAAATAATATTCTCTATTTGTGAGAAATATGGATGAGCATGTAAAGAAATATCCACCTATGATGAAAAATTATGTCTTAACTTTAATTTATATCAAAATAAAGAAAATTTGATCATAGAAAGTGATCATATATATTACACTATATGGAAATAGGTGAAGAATAGTATTATAATAAATTGAAAAAGAATCATGCATGCAATGAAAATTTTTTTTTTTGAGAACTCAATTTTATAGGCAAACTAAATACCTTTAATATACTAAGGGTGTTTTAAAGAATATATACAAATATATTATTGAAAAAATGGAATATTAGAACCACAAGAAAGAATTTTAGAAGAGTGAATGGATTCTGAAAGATACTCATATTAAAACATTATCCCATATCAAGGTATGAGTTATGAAACTAATAATCTATGAAGTGACAAAAAAGGAAAGAAAGAAGGTTTTTTAAAATTTATAACAATTCAAATGTCACAAGATGCATATTGGGAATAGTAGGAAAAGTTGGTTATTTTTTCTTTTTTGAAATGAAAAATCCCCATTGAATTGAAGTGAATTAGGATTCAATTGAAACCCAGTCAAATCTAAATATGAATTCAACATTAAGGGATAAAGAAAAAATGGTTATCAATAATGACTCACCATATTTCTCAACATGAGGAAACAAATATTCCCTATTCAAAATGTATTTAAATGTTATAAATATTGTTAAAGTTTTTTTTGGTTTTATTATAGATATTATCCATAGGGATATAGAATTTTAAAATTTAAGTGGTATCGATGAATGGTATGAAGTTCCAAGTGATGATTGGGTAAAAAAAGTGATATATTTCTGACTTGGAATTTATAATAAATGAGTTGAATAAGAAGGATTAGATAAATAACAATTATTATCACATTTTAGATCAAGTTATAATTAATATTTTTATTTTAATAGTACATATTATCCACTGGAATCAATCATTGAAGATGGAAATAAAAACATTGATATATAAGTGGAAATAATTTTTTAGTGATTTTTTCCATATAATAAGTTGTCTATAATGTGATATCATATAATTGTAACTATGATATCAAAATGTACATTTGGTGGATGAATCACATGATAAATGTTAATTTCATTTGTGGTTTTGGAGTTGATAAGGTTAAGTGAATTTTTATATAAATATTTGATAAGTGGTATGATAATTAAATAAGGAAAGATAGCTAGTTAATGAAGTAAGATGTATATTTTCACAATTTCTATCAGATTGGTTTCTATAGATGATTCATTTAAATAATGTAGTATAGCTCACACAATCATTTATTCGTGGTTTATTCACAAATGGTATTGTGGGGGTGTGATTAGGATCTCAAGGATATTTATGAATTATGTTAACTTCTAATGTTACTGGAAAGTATAGAACTAAGTGGATGAAATAGATATAATTGATGTTATTAAAATCAGATCTTGTTTCATACACTATGTTCCAACATAGCAATATTAGAATTTTTTTGATGGGTCCTTAGTAAGGGGTATGTTCTCTCACTACAAATATTAATAATGAAACTGTGGTTAAAATATGTTTGTTGAGATTCAAAGATTTATCAAACCTACAGTAAAATAGATAGAAAAAATATAGTGCGAGAAGATATGTGTTGGGAATAAAAAGGGGATATAAAAATATAAAATATGTGTATAATATGTTTACTATTGAGAAATATTGATCTCACTAAATTTGATTCAAGAACCATATGAATGATAGGGGAGAAGAAATATTGGGACAATTCCCAAGAACATCATTGATAAAGGATATGGAGTTCAATGATATAATTTATGGTCTTAGTGTTACATAGGATTGAAACATATATTTTTTGACATAAACTATATAGGGGATAATGATATTGGATTTTAATATTAATCCCTTATATCTTAAGGTAAATGTTTTTCAATGATTATATACTCACTAATTATGGTATATGATATTTGTCAGATTTTATATCAATTTGGGTGCACAAAGAATTATAAATGTTAAGGATTTATATATGAAAGAATCAGAAATTGTATCAGGTATGTTTTTGGTGTCATGATGTGTGGCTAGTGTTGGATTCATGATTGTGTCTCTAATAAATCCAAATAGGGAGATAGTTAGCATAAAATGAGAATTGGTACTAATGTGTTTTGGAATTATTATCAACCTATGCATGGTGAGATAATGGTTATCAGATTTTTTGTTCACTATGTCAACTATTGTTTTATATTTTGGAATTTCTATTTTAGAGAATGTTATCATCCAATATGAAAATCGGTATGACTATGTTGATCAGTTGATAATGAGAGATTGCATGTAGATTAATGCATCATATTGGGATCTATATATATCTATCATTACTATTAAATATAGAATATGGTTATAGATATTTGAAGGATATTTGGGGAGTATCCAAAAGTAGTAGATGGATTGTGTGATGATAGAAAACATTGTCGAAACACTATAAAAATTTGAAGACATTCTCAAAATATTTTATCATTGAAAAAGGGTTGAATCCTAAAAATCACATGATAATGTTATAGTGAATTGAATTCAATTTGACATTAATGGAATATTGGTTATGGATTTATTTTAACTTTTTTCCTAAATTTAGGTATATAATTGAACCAAAGGATCTATTATCATGAAAATTTTGGAAAAATCTTGTGAAGATGTAGAATTGTGCGAGTTTATTGAAGTTACTGAAAATGATGCACCATGATAAATAAGATATACATGATTTTTTTATGTTATAAAAATCGATACATTTTGAATATAGGTTTTACACATAGGTAGGTTAAAAAAGAAGAGTTTCATGAAGAAATGGGTTCCCAATTCAATAAGGGTTATGATTTTTTCTATAAATTTATATGCTCCATAGATTAAAATAGAATAGATATTCGGTTAAGGATAATTATTAATAGATATAAATACTATAATTTTTCCTAAGTGGATGTCATGAAAAGGATTCAAGTAACCTCTATATTTACTTATAATCTTCTATAAACCTCTATGTTTTATGAATATCGTATTTTATTCAACTATTTATTTAATGTTAAGAACAGTCTTTCAAAAAAGGAAATTACTTGAATAGGTTCTTAAATAGGAATATACAAGTATATACTTACCTGAAAATAAGTTGTTGGAAATTTAGTATTTTAAATTCACATTACTTTAATAGTATATAATGTGAGTTATCCCTCATTGAGGGCCTTTCCAAAGTAGGAAATTATTCCTCAAAAAACCATTAAAAATTTTTAGGGGAGGTGAAGTGTAATTAAGGTGTATTTTAAATGCCATATGTTTGTGGAAAATAATTAAAGATAAAAAAGAACCTATCTTACAATGTGAAATAAATACATTGTAAAACATTTCATTGAAATGTGTGTTAAAGCATTATCCCCTCCTAATCTATGATAATCGAGAAATGAAGGGACTCTCACCTAAAGTAATTGAGTGACCTTGGGTGAGGAGTGAACGGACCCAAAAATGTTATAAAGGGAGTGGGCCATATAATGTAGTGAACTATCCCTAAATGTCATAAGGGGAGTAACCCATTCTATTTTAGTGACCTAGATTAAACCCAACCTAATAGTGTTTTAGTAGATTTTAGTAATTAAACACATTATGGCTGTATGCTCCATAGATTATCCCAGTGTGGGTGAAATAAATAAATTTCATTTGTCTAATTTTCATGCATTACAAACTTTGTACAATATATCAGTTACTATTTTTGGATTATATAATCATCGATCAAATAATATTAAGGGAAAATAAGAAATGTATTATTCTAATAAGCATAAAATGAATAAAAAATAGCGGATCTAATAGTTTTTAGGGGAATATCATTTGTGGTTAGGGGGTTTTAGGATTATGGGGTAACATTGGAATGAGTTTCATATAATGATTCACCAAACTATCAGGTTATATATCCATAAAGACCACTACGGGCCTAATAAACTCATTTTCTATAAAATACTCCAAAAATATAAATAAATAAGAAATATTTTCTAATTTAAGTGATTTGAATATAAATCAAAGGCTAAACCAATTAAATATAGGGTTATCTATTCATTTTCAATTCAGATTTTTAGAATCATAATCAATGTAAATTCATCACAACTATAGTGTATTTTCAATTGAAATACATTTTAATCTTGAATTTTCATTTAAAGGGGGGGGGGGTTCCATTAGTTATTTAATGATATTCCATGAAATCTTCGAATTTCTACCATATAATTTATTTTCATTGGTCATATTAGATATCCATGTATAGAAGTATCTCTAACCATCTCACTAATCATCTAGTCGGTATGTGGTGATTCAAGATATACTTTAGTGGATCAATTAATGAAATAAACTAAACCTCCTAACTCTATAATTATAGTGTAAAATATTTTAATAGATTAGAAAAAAATGGTAGTTCTTCTCAGTAGAGGTATGGTTAGACTCAACCTATAATATTGTAAAACTGAGTTATTTCAGTCTATTTTATTTTCCTTAATAATTTTTATATATTAAAATATAATTGAGAGATCACTATAGGGATTCCACATAGATAATAAGTGGGTTTTCATTTTATGGGAGATATAAATACATGAAAATTCATGAGGTGTTGATTAAAAATATTGAAAGTATTTTTTCCCTTCCTTATCCAACTAGAAGGTTTTACCATTGTATAGAAATTTTTTGAAACATACACATCGAACTACGTGGTTAAAAATTAATTTTCCTATATAATAATATCTTTAATGAAATTTACTAAACTCCTAGAGGTTTCTCAGATGAGGTATTTTAATGATTAACTTAGTTTTGTCTTGGGTTATTTTAATAAATATATATTAAATGAAGAATGGAAGGAATGTTTTTCAGGTCACATTGGATACAAATTTCAGGGGATTTATCTATATTTTATGTAGTTATAACATGGAATACACATCCTTGAGATCAGTAAAATGGTAATAATATTTGTGTGAATTAGATAATAAATCATCTTTATAACACTCTGTGATATTTCATAAGAGGTACTTTAAATATCAAACATAGTGGTTCTAATTACAACTTAATGATTCAGGGTAGATTATAACCCAATCATGTTTTATTCTATTAGACATTATTGTGTTATGAAATGTTTATTTATGATAGTTGTTAAAAGCATCCATTTTCACTAACTAATTGCAGTTATAGAATTCAATTAAAATATATTTATGGTTGTTGAAATGTTTAATTTTATTTTATTTTATTTGGAGTCATAACCACCTCTATATGATAACTTGTAACAGTATCCTACATAAATACGATGGTTTTGGAAATGTGTAAATTCTTACTTAACATAATGGTTTTTATCACCACTGATATATCAGTTGGGGTGGAATATGAGTTCATAAAGACCCCATATTCTTACATGAATCCTAGGATAAAATCAGAGTAGGGAAGTATTTATGAAGTTACCATAGCTAGACTATAGCAGGCATTATATTAGTTGAACTATTAACTTCATCTAGTATTTGAGGACATAAAATTGGTTTTTGATATAATGGGCCTTTAGGCCAAAAATTTAGTGCTTAAGGGTAATCGTGGAAAAGGACTCTAGTTACCATCTTAGACCATAGTCCTAGAAATGGTGGACCAAATATTTATGCTATAGCAGCCCCTAAATTGTGGAGTAGTATAAGGGAAAAAGGCAGGATGTGATGATTAGATAGGTGTGGTTGTTTCATTTGATACCTACTACCATTCACTTGTTAAAGATCCTAGGTAAGGTAGGATGTGATAATTAACTAGGGACATGAATTTAGGAATACTATATGGAGTGCAAAATACAAAATACAAGAAAAATGGGATTCTTCAGTGTTGGGTTTGGGGCTTTGGACGTTGGGTCATATAATTCCAGTGTTCCTTTCGGTCTATAGTTTATTTAATGGCCTTTTTTAACTAATATTTTGGGGCATATAAGGGTTCCTTTTCAATCTAGTTAAAAATTTTATTATCTAGAAATAAATTAAAATAAATGTCCATTAGGACATTAGTATCATATCCACTGCTTTATGATAAGTTGTGGAATCTCAAAATTCTTCAATAGTATTTTAGTTTATAGAGTGAATTATTTATTTTTTAAATGGATAACACTATCATAAGTGAGTAAAATTAAAAAAATAAAACTTTATGAAACTTATTAGTCAACAACATTCATCATAGAAAATGTTATATTTAAGAGGGTATAAAATTTAATACGTTTATAAATTAGTAAAAAAAATTAATAATAGATTAATTATATTAATTTTTCATCATAATATTTTTTTTCATAAAGAAAAACTTTTTTATTTTAAAGGAAAAATCCATAATATATTGAACAGTTTTCATCACTTTCATATCATAAATAAAAACCACATACAAAGATGGATTTGTTAAAAACATTAATCTCAGGGGTCACCATGTTTTTTTCTAGATGAAACACTCTCATGGTGTTCTTACTGACTTCCAGGATCGGATTACTTAATTTCAAGTAAATTAGAAAATAAATTATTATTTATTATGATATATATATATGAAATATTTTTAAAATAATATAAAATTTATAGTTTAAAATTCATGGAATTAGTGTTAATGTAGTCTTTCATATCAAGGATTTAATTTATACAGAAATTCTATTTTTCATGCTATTTTATAAAGATGATAATTGAATTCCCATTTCTATAAATTAGTCATCATATGTTTTCAATAATGACTCTAATTCTACTAGTTTTTTATCCTAAAATGTTTTTTAATTATTTGATATTAGATCTTGACCATTAACTTTAGTCAAACAAGTAAGAGGAAGTGTCTGGATGAGTGAAGTTGAGAACCTCCAAAAGAATCAGGATGGGGTTATTCTACAACCCATACCTCACAAATGAATGACATGATTGATGTCTATAAATTGAGATATAACAATACCCAAGGATATTAATGACGATTGTGATATATTTTCATCCCACTCCTCCTTAATTTTAATGTAAAAATATAGCCAAATTTCTCAAAAAAATAGTTATTCAATAAAATAAATTTATAATTATGATTTTATACCCTATTTTTATTGCATGTTAACTTATTTAAACTCCATCCACTTTCTTGTGGACATGAAAACATAAAACATTTCAACCAACAACATCACCGAACTCCTTGACCTATATCAGTAAGGTAAAAAAATTACAGTTATGAATATTTAATTACTTAAGATGAAACAAATATATATTTTATGATAGCTTAAATATTATCAAGAAATATAATTTTACTGAAATAATTATTGATATATTTTTGTCTTGACTGACTTCATTTTTTTACTTGATATATTTTCTACAATATTAATGATAAAAGAGAATACAAATTAATACAAATTTTATTAATATTAAAAAAAATAATTAAAATTTCTAAGACATTATAAAATAAATTATAAAAATATATATTATGCATATCTATAATTAACTTTGACGATTCCCAAGGTATTCCTATATATTTATTTTTACACATCTAACAAAGACTCAAAGAGTTTCCGTTAAACTTGATTCATAAACTATACTTGAATTAATTCAATTCATTTATTTCGATTGATGTATAGGTGATTAAAACACATAAAAATGGGAAATCATATAAAAATAACATATGAAGAAAATTATTTTTACATTAAATAGTATGATTATATAAATTTATTTTTAATATTTGTTTGCATTTACAATTATTTTTTTTATAAAAATTTTCATTATTTCTAATCAATGTGAATCTGTATTCAATCATAATAAATGATTCGACTGGAAATCTCCTCACATGCTAGATTCCAAAAATCTACATGTATATTCCTATAACATCATTTATTGAAACCTTATACATGTCAAATCATGTTAGTAATATTAAATTTTCTAACCTCTAAATATCTAATGTATTGATGTTAATGTATTTTCTATTTTTAATTAAATTTATAAAATAATTATATTCCATAATTATTATACATATATAATAAATTATTTTTCATATTAATATTTATATATGAATAATACTCTCACATTAATTCCCTCATGATGGTAATAGACACACCATATGCTCAGTCAACACATGCTCACCCCCAAGCTAACCTAATACCTTGATATTGATATCTAATGGAATCTATAAATAAAAATATGGTGTATTGGAATTATGAACTATATAATATGAATATGTGATCATATTAGATTGAATCACTAAATAAAAAGGGGTATTATAAAAATTAGTGAGGGTAACTAAAGATGTTAGTAGCCTATCATAAGGGATCATTGAAATATTTTGTCGCTTATTAGACTTCATAGTAGTTATGAATGTGTCCTATATTTTCAAATAATTTTAATTTCAATATTAATATATTAAAAAAATTAAAAAATAAATAACATGATATATGATATAAAATTTATGTTTTTAATAAATATTATTATATATTAAGTGATTTTATGTATTCAAAATAAACAATAAACAAATAAAAATGAAATATTTGTCTATAAACACATCTAAATATCATTTTAAAATATAATAAACATCACAAGGTATATTTTTTTTATTTTAAAATATGGTTATATTAATCAAATAAAGAGGTTTTTGATTATGTTACACAATAATACATAATTTAAATTCTCTTAACTCATCCTTTATTGAATTTATATTTTAATTAATTAGGTTTCTAATATATTAATTTTACTGTTTCTAAATGATGTTTACAAAATACATATTTTTAAACACATGCTAAATGAATATTATTTTAAATATAAAAAAACTATTTTAGAGAACAAATAAAATATGTTTTGTGATATTTTGTTATCATTAAATTATTATATATATTTCTTTTTTATTTTAATTTTTTTTAAATTTTAAACATTTATCAAATACAAGAATAGAAAAAATATATAAAATTTTCAAAGAATTTATTATAATATAGTTTATTAGATTAGTTAGATAAATACTAAACATACAGTCATTTAATTTATAAATGACCATATTATTATCATCATCTAATGATTACATGTCTTCCCCAAATTCTCCCTCAATTAATTTTAAATTTATTTCAATATAATAATTGAAAGATGTATCAATATTCTATTATTTATAGGGTTCATTGTCATAAAAAACATCCTAAAATTCATTTCCCCATTTAGTTAAATCACTAGGAAAAACATAGATCACAACACGCCAACTTTCACTAGCTCCGTGATCCATAAAGTATAACATTTTATCTAGTCAATCCAAAATATATTAATCACGTTCTTAAGGATTTATTTTATTAATAACCCCTGATAACTTATAATAAATAATATTTAATAAATGTCTCATTATTCTATTATAAATATTGACTCTCTTTTATTTGACCTATAAAACTAAAAAAATTCCATAATTATTTCATTTGATATTGTTAGAAAACTTTCAATATTGTGATTGGGATAATACTTTTATGTGGATTCCACTAATTTTTGTTCTCAAACCTTATTCAGGGTAAACTTTTTGATACTTAATATCATTAATATTATTGGAATAAAACCACCTAGACTACTTCAAAGGTCCTTGTGCTAAATATATAAATTAATCAAAAACTCTAACTTGATTATAAACATTCATGATCTATATGAATGGATGCATGATATTATTCACTTTATAGTAAAGTTGTATTAAGAAATTTTAAATATAAAATTTATTATGAATTTACACAAACTGAAAAACAATCAATAATAACACCAATATTTAGCTTTTTATCAATTTTATATTTCAAGTAAAACTCCGTATACATATCTTCATTTTTTTCTTTAGTTTATCTATGTATGGATATATAATACAACTAATAAGTAGAACATATCTATGTGTGTGAGTGAAATATATTTATCTCATTGAAATTGTGGATATTTTCCCAACATTTAGCTTAACATTGAAAATATTAATGATTTATGATTGTAATTTAATAGATTTTATTTATCATAAAAATCAATAAGTCAATTTAATTATGTAAAAATAAAATACAAATACCTCTAAAAAAGGAGATATATTCTTTGAATATATTACCATTTTTAATAGACCCTTCTTGTTGATATTTTTTCATATAACACTTCAAATAACCAATATTCCAAAGGAATAATTTATTATAACATATTAAAGAATATATATAACGATTTTCAAGATATGACATACTAATGATAAAAAAATTTATAGAAAAATATATATTTATTCAACTATCAATAATGTATTAGTCCAATAACTTTTACCTTTTTAGTTAAATAATGATTAAGTGAATAATTATAGTGAAAATGGAGGAAATGTCATCTATAAATGAAAAATTAACATTACAACAGTTTCCTTTTGTTTTTCAAGTTCAATTGGTTTTAAATGTTTCTCATAAAATGTATAAAGAATTTTAAAAAAATAAATTAAATCTATAATTATTTTATTAGGTAACAATTTTTCCAACATACAAGTTAAAAATTTCCTCATCGAAATATATGAGTCATGGATTTATTTAATCAAACATAAAAATTTTTAAATGAAAAAATATTTAAATGTTTTATTATTATCCATCAATAAATTTCAAATTTTTAGTTAATCAGTGAAAATATATTTTCCATAATTATTCATTGTAAAAACTATTATAAAATACTTCTCATAATAATTCACCCACAGATCACACTTTATATTCACTTCATCTATGTATATATGTGTACTAATATGATCCTTAAATTTTATCAAATCATTAAGTGTTATGAAATCACATACCCATAAACATTATTCAAAATGTTTATATTGTCTATATCATGTTGAAACAAAAAAAAATTAGTAAAGTAGATTGAAAATTGTTTTTTTCTTTTTTTAATTTTTTAAAAATTTATTTAACGATCTTAAAATTTACTTCCCACTATTTAATAGTTAATAGCCTATCCCAAAAATTCATTAACATTTAATAACTGTGAAATAATTTTTAGATATAATAACAATTTTTACAATGGCCTTAAATCATTTCAATTATTGAATGATTCATTTACTCTAAAATTTATTTGATGTATCTAAAAACTAATTATGACATATAAAAAAGTTTATATACGATACTCATTTTGAAATTAAATCAATGTTACACATTCCAAGCTAATGTGAATATTTCAACTAGATAAGATTATTTTTCCAAGAAACCCACTAAAGTTATACATTATAGGATCATTCATTTTGATCATTTTTTCCATAAATACATAATATTAATCTATTCCATTGTCCCATAATTCAAAAAAATCATCTATATGAGGATAAATTTATACATTATTGTCTTTTATAGGAATTTTTTATTTTATATTAATTAGTTATATAATTGAAGAATTTTTTATTATACACACCCAAGGTGGTTGATTGTAAGGGATGAGAATAATAATTCATATGTTATAAGATATACTTAATTCACTGAATGAGTTTAATAAATTTTTAAAAAGTTCAATAAACAAATTTCTAGAAAATAAAGAGAAAATTTTAGTCAAATATTTAGTGTATTTAAATGTTTTTAAATATCTTGGTTATTTTATACACCCATCATTGTTGGTTTCCAGAGTTTTCCATGTAATGTCATATGTTATAATAGGCTATTAATTCTAGAGGAAACTAGAATTTTTGGTCAGTGAGTAGTTAATCAATAGAGGAAGGATATCTTGATTATAAATATGATTGTTTGGACATATCTATGAGGTATTTTTGGGTGTTTCTATATGTCCTAAGAGGTGTATATGGATTTATAAGAAGATTAATGTCGGGTAACAAACTAAAAATAATATACAGTATCATAGGATACCCAGTTTAACTCCACTGAGTTCTTAGTAGTAATTTAAGAGGAGTAGTAGACTATGGAAATTTGTTGGGTGGCTAGTGGACCTCAACGAGGTGGTCAATTCCTTACAATGTATCTAATGAAGGTTAAACATATACTTGATAGGTTTGGTGTTATTATTCTTGTCATGTTATAATGGTCATTTCCAAAACATTTTATTTCACCTCCACTCAATGTTTTCCTCCTCCCACTAATGAAAAATCAAGGGGGATCACCTCCTCACCGCTCCTTACCTACCACCTTTATAATTCAAAATATGGTAATTTAAAAAAATTCATAATATTATTTTGGAGGTATGATCTCCACTTCATTCGATATTTATTTTTGATTTTGGATACAATTGATTTTTCAAGTCTCTAGTTTGGAATTTAAACTGGGATTCCACTAAATCATATGGGAATCATCTCAATCGATGGGTATTTTAATTATTGTTTATAGATGAATCAAAAGAGTGATGAATAAATTTCATCACTCACATTTTTTATGGAGGATTGTTAATTGGACATTTTCATATGGAATTCACTGATTTTTATTAAAATTGGGAATTTATTAGAAGTCAGTTGACAGGTATTTCTATTGTATAATTCTAGGACTGTTTCTTGGATTCTCCGCATGGGGTTAGACATGGTTTCAATGTCATAGAACTTCTCAAGGCTCAATTATTGATGTGTATTTGTGGGGCATCGATGAGGTTGTGTGATAATGGATTAAGTATGATAACTCTTATGTAGAGGAAGGTAGTCCCCATAATACATAACCATGCACATGTTTACATATGATTAATCATGAATATGTGGGACTTTGGGTTTGGGTAAATGGGATAGGGAATATTATTTGTGTATGTGGGAATTGGGTTGTTTAATGCCTCCTAGGAATCCAGAAAGTGCTACACAATGGGATGATAAGATGTAATCACCCAATGATAATGTAACCAAGGTGGATAGTATTTTATTCAAGTCTATGATATTTATAGATAGGTCTTGGAACTAGGATGAGTCTTTGATGTACTAGGTTTGATTCCCTAGGTGTAGTAAGAAAACAAGAGGGGATTAGACCTTTATGAGAATCATGAGATGGTTGTACATCACATATATTTTTGGGAGTGACCCCTTGAGGGTGAGAAGCTATTATGGTGTATGAGTTCAGTGTGAAAGGTACTTTGAGGCTTATTATGATTTGATGTATGGGGTTTCCACTAATAGATTACATGAGATATCTCCAATAAGATATATTATATGGAACCTTGGTATAATTCATAGGAATTATCGTGATAGATTGGAAATTATTTTCCAAGTATTCATTAGGGTATGGGTTTGGAAGGATCTTCTAGGATCGTGAAAATGATGTTGATTTGGGAATTTGAAGGATAATTGGACCTGACCTCCAAATAACAGGGATAGATAGGGAATGTGGGATGTGCAGTCACAAAATGGTGAGATGTGTGGTTTTTTAATAATGAGTAGAGTGTAGGTTGGGTTTGAGGAACATTTTGGATTCCTTTATATGTGTAACATTGATGTAGATGAGTGTGGCATATCAAGATTTCACTTTTGAGCTTGGATTTTGGGGATAACTTCAGTTTATTTACATGGTGTCATGTTATTTGAGATATAGGGTAAGGTTTTAGGTGACTAAAACCATGTTATGAGATTTATATGTTTTTTTATCACAAAAGAAGATAATAGAGAGTTACGATTGAGACATGTGAACCATAGCGTTAATATATGACAAGTTTTTTTATGAGTGAACTACCATGTGTGAGAAATTATAGCTTGAGGTTTATTATGAGGACCTACCATAAGTGAGACGAAATGGTTTTTAGTTTGATATGATAATAATTTCTAAATAGAGTAGTAAAAAGGAAGAGAATTGATATGATAATCCAACACTAATTGTGGGGGTAGATTAAAAGGGTCTATATATGTCTTACCCTAAGTGTGAGAGTTAAGTTCATGTTTTGGTAGGTGGGATGACCAGGAGTGAGAGGGTATCAGCTGAGACTTTGTATGTTTGGGTCGAGATTCGGTATAGAACCATACATTGGGTGAAGGGTGGAGGTATATATATTTTATGTGACATTTAATATGACCTCAACCTGAATGAGAGAGTGGTGGTGTGAGATTGTATAAATATCATGGTGTGATCCATCAACCTGAGTGAGAGGGTTGTAGTACAGAACAAGATAAAATGTTAGAATTTTATAGGAGACACTACCTTGTGTGACATGGTAGTGTTCAAGACTTAGTCAAAGTACATTTCAATATGAAATAATGCATGGGATTAATAATGTTACGATATTTCTTCTTATTTCAAAGGCTAATCCAGGAAGTGTTTGGTGATTTGGTGTAATGGTTAAGATGCGACGACCTGATGTGAATACATATATGTTGTATATTAAATTTCATTATTTCCTATTGTATACAGATGTATATGATGGTCTATATTAGGGGATCATGGTGAGACACTACTTAGATGTATTTCTAACACCCTACATGGGCACTGTGGTACACTTTCAGACCTTATGTTTAGTACACAAGACTAATCACAGGATTCAAAGTGGTTCACATTGGAGGAGCTCGATAGTGATTTGAGATATGGTCAAAGAGAGTCTTGAGGTTGGAGTAGAGACTATATATACTATTGTTCTTTTTTTATTCTATATCAGGTATCATACTAGTGTAATATTTGTTGGTGTATATGACTATGGATATATATTCATTTGATAGAGAATGTTGTATGTTAATTTTTTATGGGTTTACTTGGTTGTTATTGTATACATATGTACTCTGATATTTGGTTGTGGATGATATTTGGTTATTTAATTATAATTGATGATTGTGATATATAGATTATATTATCCCTAAAATTGAAAAAATAATCCCACCATTTTTTTATTTCCTTTTTCAAATGCGGAGGCACATATGAGGTAATGTGGAAACCCCAACTCGGTCACATTTAGGATATTTTAGTTTGTGTGTAACAAAATTGTATTATAGAATTTTTTTTATTTGTATTACTAATAGAGGGGCTTGTTATCAAAATATAGGAATGTGTTAAATCTTTTTATAGACCCTGATATGGTAATGGTATTACTATCCTATGTTTTGGTTTATTAGAGTTGATATATTTATTCAATAATGATATGTTGATTTACAGTCATTATTTTTGGTTTTATCATGGCATGTATTAGAAATAGGAATATGGGATGCAACATAATTTGAAAATAAGGTTCACAATGAATTTTTTCCCTTGTTTTATATAGATAATTAGTTGTGATATAGGTTTTAGTTGTTTAAACAAGAAACAAAAACTTATTTAGTGTTTTTTATAAATCATATTTGTGGCACTCTACTCAACTATACCATTGTTTTTTTACTCAATAGAAATTAGTGAATTTTGAAGGAAATTTATATAGATATTATCCTGGGGTATTCTATGATTATTTATATGTGGTCATAGGGTGAAAGGGATGTATGGTAACCCTTGGTTGGTTTTTTAGCAAGTGATTCTTAAGTAATTGATTAATACATGAAAAATATGCCATTTATATTGTTTTTAATTGGAATGAGTTTCATTAATGAGTCAGATAAACATGAGATGTTATAGAAATGTATGTGGGATGTCTTGAAATTTTATTATGTTAAGTATTAAATGTGAATTGGGTTATAATATTTATATTTAGAGGGAAAGATCATTTAAACACATAGCCTGGTTGGGTTCAGGTACAGTCAATGGTGGGATAGTGAGTGGTAACCCTTGATAGTTAGGTCTAGAATGGGTACAGTAAGGGTAGGTTGTTTGTTGTTTTGAACTCACACATGAATGAATTTTGGTCCTGGGGTTGGTCTTAGTATGAATTATTTTCCTTGAGTTTCTAAAAAAGAGGGTACAAATTATGCATCAGTATAAATGAATTTGACATCTTGGTATGCATGGATAATTTTTTATGCAAATGAAGTAAGGTTTGGTGAGATACATCTCATGAAAGCAAGTTTATTTCTACTGATCGAGTGATACTATGGTGTATAATCATTCTAGTAGGGTTGATTTCTAAATAAATTTAGGAATAAGAGCTGGTGAGTGGGTTATAAGGGGGTTCACTCTTTCTTGCGAACGGAAGGGTGAGTATTTTCAGGACGCATTGCGTAATGTGACCCATTTTTGGGAACGTAAGGGAATTTTAGTGAAATGAAATGTGTTTTTTTTTTGAAATTCGATGTATTGATATGGACCATTTATAGGTATATAGTGATATTTAAGGGTTTTAGGATAACACATGTGTTATTATGATGATGATATGAGGATGAGTACATTTAGGTTTCTGCTCACTTATAGATGAGTCATGTAACTATACAAGGGTTTGGTAAATGGTCGCCCTTATGTTGAGAGGCCTGACGGGGTCAATGAGACATCTTATGGTTTATTGGATCAAGGTTTTGATAAAAAAAATTAAATAACCCATCTATCATAAGATGGAACATTAGTGGTATATCATAACACTGTGGTGTGATAATTCTAAGTGTAATTGTTTACCAGGTTTGTCTATGATGGGATAAGAATAGATTGGATATAGAGTCACATTATGAATATTAAAATATATTTTATTTGGTTCTCAAGGATAATTTTATAGAAATTCATATGGTGTGGTGTGAACCATTGGATTTTTGAGGGTATGACCTCATTTTGAGAATATTTTTATGAATGTTGAGGGTGGAATTTATGGTAATCCTATAGTTGGAAGTGATTGATGTTTCTTATTATTGATGAAGTATGGGTGGTTTTCTTATTATAAAACAATATATTTGTTAATTGATGGAGCATGTAACATGGATATTTGGTGATTCAATTTAGTATAAGGATGATAAAGACTCTCCTATGGTGGGGATAATCATATTAGATGCATTATGTAATATCCTCAAGTTGGGGGAATCATGGTGTTCTAGGAATGGGTTGGTGAATGATTAATATAACAATTTTAATACTACTAGGAATAAAGATAATTATAATTATTTACTTAGTAAAAAAAATTTGTATGTCAGCAACAATGTTCAAATGGATCCCATGTAAAGGTATCATACATTGGAAGAAATTTTGTGTGATGTAACTGTACTTCTAATTTTGGGGGTACATTGACACCCATGGGAAGTGATTAATATTCTTTTTATAATAAACCATATATTGAATTACCCATCTATTGAATTACACTGAGTATTAGGATTAGACTTTAGTATGATTTTTGTGTTAATTTCATAACACATTTAGTATAGAAGACATAATGATCTGGTTAAGTGAGGATTTGTTGGTGTGCAAGGTCATTATTTTTTGTGGAAATACATCCATTTGAAAAATAACTTGTTCCTTTTCCTTTAATTATATGTAAATAAGAGGAAACCATATTATAGACATTGTTTGAGATAAAATATTCAAGTTTTTAGGAACATACATGGGATTTTTTATAAAATATAATTGTTTCCATGTATATTATATGGTAGTTGATTTTAATATTTTTCTCTTTATAGCTAGGAATAGAAAGTATTATTATATTAAAATAAATAAATGAAAAGATAGAATATTTTTGGGGGTTATTATTGGGTTAAGAAGCATTATCGTGGATATTTTTTAACAAACTATGTCTTCACTAGTAATCAGTTCATGCGGTAATTTTTATATTTGTGTCTACGATAAGGGTGATCAAAAAATTTGGATAAAATTAAAAATATAAGTCTTTGGAAAAGTATATTATTTTTTAGGAGTCCTATGAGTTGAATCATTTGTTTGGATCCAGAAAGGTTTTGGTGATTACCTATAGAAATATATTGTTAACATCAGGAAGCTAGTAGAATTTTTACTTGTACCTGGTTGTTGAGGGAGAGCGGAAGTGGCCCTATAGATCCACTAAGTTTCTAGTACCTTACCAAGTACTCAATGAAGGTTAAATTAATACATATTAGGTTATAGGTCAGTTTTTAGTGGGTATAGAAGGGTCATTTTATTACCCTTCTATTTTCCCCCATTTGGGGGGTTTGCTCCTCCCACTAGGTGAACCAACAGTGGGGACACCCACCTACCTTTCCTTCCCTCCCTAATTAATCTTTTAATTTTAGATTTATGGTATCATTTTACTTATTTTATTATTATTACTTCAGTTATTTTTTATTATGGTGTCTCCATTTTGGAATTTTATGGGTATTTTACTTGTATAAGTGATAAGAGTGTGCCCTAGATTCTCTTCATGTTCTTGGTTTGTTTTAGTTTCATGAATACACTTGGGTCTTGATTATTATCTTTATATGTTGTGGGTTTTATTGAGGCCCATTGATCATGGATTAAGGATGGTAATTACAATATAGAGGTAGGTATCACCTATAAAACTAAACAATGTTTCAATTTATGTATGATTTTCCATTCCCACATCCGGTTTTGAGTTTAAGTAAATGGGATAGGGACTGTGAGTTCTCTAAGTGTTGATTGAGTGGATTGGTAAAATATTTTAATAGATAAAGTTATCCACTATGGGTTGCAAAGTTGGAATCACCCTACAACCATGTCATTATGTGGTGAAAATGGTGGTCGAGCCTATGGGTGTCCAAGTATAGGTTTCTTGGGTGAGAGGAGATGTGTATAACCAAGATTGTATTCCCTATGTCTTGTAAACATGATGTGTTAATGCCTTTGGGAGATGGGTGATACGTATGTACATCTCTTATATGGTTTGGAGTTCACCCATAATGTTGGGTTGTATCTATAGCATATGAAGTGAGGATGAAAGTTCCAATAGGTATTAGTATGATAAGACGGGGAGGGTTTCCTCTAGGGGATGTGTGGATAGCTCTCATATAAGAGATATGAGATGGAAACTAGGTATGAGCCATGTGAATAGTCTTGATTGATTTTCAATGAGTTACCTATAGGTCATTATGGTGCAATACTTTAGTATTCCGTGGGGACTAGGAAAAATTAATTGATTTGATAATTATAAGGGTAATTAGACCTAGCCTATTAATGATAGGGCTTGATTGGGTCATGGGGTCCCTATATGGTGACTTCTGTGGCTTGTTAAAAATGACTAAAGATTGATCTGGGTCTTCTGTACCTACTATATACCTTTATGGGTAAAATGAGGATGCCAATGGATGTGACGTTTCAAGCTTTCATGTTTTAGTTGGGATTTGGTGGTCAGTTTATAAGGTTAAGTGTGTTGTTTGATGTGCTTTGACATACTAGCCTAGTTCAAAAGGAAATAACACCAGGTTGTGAGCTAAGTAGATGGAATAATGATTTCAGGTGAAACTATACAAGAGATATGTCCTATGCATATGATCTATGTTTTAAATATGTGATGAGATATGTTACAAGAGGACAACCCTATGTAAAAGGGAAGAGGCCAAGGTTTGGTATGATGATCCACCCTAAGTGAGAGGGTGATAGTTGTAGGTTGATATGAGATTACTATTGTAATTCCCCATGTACAAACTATAGTTTTTGTAGTTATTTGGTGTAACAACCCCAACTTAATTTCCCTAGATTCAATGGATTTTTAATTACAGTGGTACATAAATCCCAATACAAAGGATCTAATAGTTTATTTTTTCTAACAAACTAGATATATAAATGCATTTTTTTATTTCATTGAAACTAACATTACATCACTGAAAAACATGAAAAACGTTATTATTATCCATGGAAAACAATTTTTTCATACATAGAAAACCTCTTGGAATCCTTAGGAAAATTGGAAGGAATATAAATTTTTTAGTCAGATTATCACTGAGGGAATATCATATAGTGGATGTTATAATGAACAAAATAAATAATTTGGATTCTTCCAAAATAGATGAAATTGAAAGAATAAATAAATCCAAGTCCAGTATAAAAATGAATATATGCCAACATATTAATAACTAAACATGTTGTTAATAGAGGCATGAAAAAATAAACTAATTTATTCGATATTAAATAAAACTGATAATGCAAATTAATCAATGGAAAAGATAATAATGAATAGATTTGAAGATATCAATAATTGAACATATTGTGAATGGAGGAATAAATATTTAAATTTTGTTGTTATTTATAAAAGAATCTAAGAGAATCATTGAATCCATGTATGCATGGATATTGATAACCAGGTATATGGTGATGCAAATTTAAATTTTTTGTTATCATAAACATACCATCAAAGCCTTATGCTGAGACATCTTAGACATACCATTAATGAATTGTTCCATGTAATCTTTTATAATGGGTAAGGACACTCCCACAACCCCATATTGGTTGTCTCATGAGACTTACCAGTTTACTAAGGGGATATATAATTATAAGCCCCACCTTTCACATAATAGTCCAATATATTCGATCACATAACAAACGACCTCAGGGAATAATATTCAAGGAATAAAAAATATAAAAAAATAAGAATAATTTCCCCATGAGGTATATCTTACATGATATTCCCATATATTAGAATGAATTTTATGGAATAAAATTCTTTTCTCAAATCAAGGAATCAATAAATTTTTATTAATAAAATATTTTATGTAAATAAGTAGGGATTTTTCAAAGGACATACAAAGACCTATAACAAGTAAAAGTTAAAATATTTTAGACATCTAGTGTTCACAATTACTAATATTTCAGTGAGTGTAGAGAGACAGATACACGTATTTGAAAAGGTAGTAGACCTATGAAATGATGCATAATTTTATTATAAAGGATTTTAAATAGCATGTAGGTCTTCCAAAAATATACCACATGAGTACTAAACTAGGTGTGCAGTTAGGGACAATTAACTGTGCACTAGGGCAATGATAAAGATATAATAAACCAACTCTTTTCAGGGTTATAACCCCTAGATTTTTATTTTCAGAAAAAATATCCAATTTTATTATATAGATTGATATTTATTTAAGTGGAAAACCACACATAAATTAATTTACAAAAAAAATAGGATGGTGTTATAGATACGAGATAGTTTAAGCATTACAAAGGCTTAGAAAATGGCTATAATTTGATGAGGTAAGTGATATCTCATTAGAAATAACTCAAATAGATGATAATAACATAGAATTGAAATAATTTTTGTATATTAAAATGAATCTTAAAATAAAATATAACAAAGTTATAGTAATAGAAAAATTAAATAGTATGATTAGGGAAACCCATCGACATAGTAACAACTTAGAAAAAGGATACAAAGTTAGGGGATAAATAGACTCTCATTTATAGAATATCAAATGTAAGATAATACCATGGAAAAAAATTCATGAAAGTGTATAAAAAAATTTAAAAATAAAATTTAACAAAAAGTGATGAAATTGAAAAGCATTGAAGAGGATTGAGGACCCCAACCTCTCTTGAGATTCTTATCTTAGAGATGACACTTAAAACCAACAAAAAACTTATTATTGAATATGTATAAATCAAATATAATCCTTCAATGTAATATTATGATATAGAATTTATTTATTTTTTGGTAGAAAAAGACGTAGGTGTGGGTACATTTACAATTGGAGGGGTGGTTTTAATAGATTAAATATTGGTTATTTTATTATATAATCCAACTAGTAGTGGGTCAAATAAATTTTATAAAATTTTCTATATTATTAATGAGAGATTGAGGTTGGTTATATGTTAAAATCAGGCCAAATTCAGACTCACACTCCAACCAGACCATTTAAGGCCCAAAATCCAAAAATAATTTTTATCCCAAAAAACAAATTTTGGTTCGCAAAGGTAACATATAAACTTATCGATTAAAATTAATATTTTTAAATTCAATTTTATACATATTAAATGAAATTTTTATTGAATAAATTGTTTCATGACTTTTTTTTCATGCTCACATAATCATGATGTCAAAAAATCATAATGCCCGTAAAATAGTAATTTTCATTATTTCATCAAAAAATAAACTTTTTTATAGAAGTACCCAAAATTAACCCAAAGATAAACTTTATATAATGAGTTAAAAAATTAAATTTATCTTATCAAAAGTTATTCCCTAAATATGATAAGTTTAACTTTTAAACAAAATTCATTATTTATTAAAAATTAAAAATATATATCATTATTAATGTTATGTCCAATATAAAAATTAAATTACAATTTGTTAAAATATATTATAATTTAAAAATTATTTTATAATATTATTTCATGAGAATATATATTTTCTTAAAATAATATACATCTATCATAAAACATATACGTAACAGAATATATTTATATTCTCCAATAACACAATTTTAGTTATATCATAAAATAATATTGAATGTCTTTTAATTAAATCTACATAACTGAAAAAAATAACGACCAACTATGTAACAAATCGATATTTTATAAAATTAAACTATTTTTTATAGAGTATTCGACACACAACATCGAGCTTAAATGGCCCATAAAATATATAATCATTATAACCTAGTCATTAAATTAACGGCTATGAATAATTTAAACTAATTTATAAATATATATATTTATATATATATATTTATATATTCCCAAATAAATATAAATTATTTAAATTTTTTATGTAAATAAATAATCAATTCTTATTAAAAAAATTTAATTTTTCAAAAATATGTTTTCTTGAAAAGCTATTAATATTTCTTTTCATGAAAAATAATATAATCAATTTTTGGAACATTTAGAAAATTTATTTGATAAAAAGATCTTAATTTTTAAAATAATCCTTTAAAAATTTATTTTGGGTGATGTTTTCGGATTTTTTATAATATATTGATTTTTTAGTGAATAGTGAAAAATCAATTTTTATAAAAATATTATTTCATTGAAATAGATTAATGAATTGAAAGTCCCATTATTCTTATAATACTATTTAACGTAATATAATAATTATTTATTATTATTTAATCCAAAAAATTTATTTCTAATCATCTTCATATTGGATTTGAGTATAATTTTGTTTTTTGGTTTAAAAATGGTATTTTTCTGAAAACTGATTTAAAGCGCATAATGCATCTCTTTTTTAATAAATTAAAAAACTATAATTAAGAATGATTTAAATTAAATTTATATATTATATATAAATAAATAATAATTTATATTTATGAAATATTTTTTATTAGTCATGGATTTAATATAAAATAATCTTTTCCTTGAAAAATAATCTTCTGGAAAACCCATTTTTTCATCGCATCTATGTGTTTAATTTAAAATTAAAATTTTATTCTTCTATGACTCAAATTTGGTATAATGGATTAAATATTATTTAAAATAAAAATTTATATTATCTAACAAGGTCAACATAATATTTTACACTAATGAATAGTGAAAACAATTATAATAAATTAATGCAGTTATGGTTAAAATGAGGTTACCATTGGTAAAACTTATATAATAAGAGTAAAAATGACTTTAAAACATGAATAAAATAAATTTAATGTAAATATATATACCTTATTATTTTTAATTATTGAAAGTTTGCATTTTTTATCCTTTTTCATGTGAATAATGTCAGTACAACTTTTTTCCTTTCAAATAATACAAGTGTTACACTCACATCACTTATTAAATCCAACACCTATCCTCTATTCATAAGACCTTAAAAAATTTGATAATAAAATTTCAAAAAAAATAATATCAAAACATAAATCCCATCATCCTATAACACTTGGTTTTGATAGAAATACATTCTTGAAATTCTTTAGGTATAATCATAATGAGGTGGTTTGAGAAGAGGTTAACTTCCAAACTATGTGTTTGGTTTTATTTATTTATCAAAATCTTTATAATATTAATCAACTATTCAAATATGATAAAAAAAATTAAACCCTATATACCTCTATGTTATTATATTAATGTAACACCCTAAATACACCTCATCTTCTATCAAATGGGATACAAAATCATCATTTGTGTGCATGGTAGACTACCGCCTCGTGAACCAATGTCATTCATTTCCAATCATTGCCTCTCACGACTGGTTTTAATGATTGATTTATATTATATAAATTATATTTTGAATATATTTATACTTATTAAGTTATTATATCAAATATAATTTATCAATTTCCATTTGGTGGGGGATACAATAATGTCACTCGTGAGTACGACGAACAACCACCTTGAAATGTGAAGTGATTTGTTTTTTACTAACGCTTCAAATGAAAGATAATAGGGATAATTTTGATGAATTTATGTGATATAAATGAAATAATAATGATTTTAATTACGTATTTATCTTTTTTATAATTCATTATATCATTTTATTTTGTACATTGAAAAATTATAATGTCGTTCGTGTATGTGTGGGCTCCAACCTCCACAAACCAATGTGATTCTTTTTTCATTACCAAGTCTGAAGAATGATATATATATATATATATTGTGTTTGTGTGTGTGTTTTTATTTAAATTATATTATATTAATGATATTATGTTCATTTTGGAAATATAAAATAGTATATACATTTATTCTGTAATGATCATTGAAAAATGGAATCTTTACTCATGTGTACGTATAGACTAGTATCTCCATGATCATAACATAGTTCTCTTTTCATAAAATATTTTCATAATTGGTTTTAAAAGTATAAAATATGAATATATATAATAATTATTTCATTATTATTACTCTATATATTTTTAAATAATTTAATCGTTTCATATGAAAAACACTCAGAAGCAGTTTTGAAATAATGACCTGATTGTCCCCAAAACACTGAATATGGACTTAACAGATTAAATATTTAAATATTTTCTTAAAAAGAAATAAAACAAGTGATTTATGTATACTTTATTAAACCTGAAAATTTTCCTTATTAAATAAAATTATTTATTTATTATTATTAAATACGAGTTAAAGAAAATACAAGGAATACCTGGAATTGATGTAAGGGTTTTTTATTATCTCACTTTTACTTCAATGATACATATTCCATATTAATATATTGTTGTATTTTTTCCCTTAATATACTATCTATTTTATATGTAATATTACAAATACTTTATACATCATATTATTTTCTATTTAAATTTAAATTAATTTTTTTAAGGGTATTGACTTGAAAGTTACCAAGTGGTAGAGAGTTTATTAACTAATTTTTATTTCACTCGGTTATAAAACTTCTTCATTGACTATGTTATTTTATGATTATGTGAGAATTAATCTAAAAAATGTATTATTTTTTATATAACTTTTTTTTATGAATTTACATTTTTTACACACCATATCTATGTTGACTGACACTACATTCTGTGGTATGATCTTTTTAAATTGTAATCATCTCAAATACCTTTCATAAGGACATATGATTATGATATTAACCTATAGTATTTATGAAAAGTATATAATGACCTTTTGTAATGTTATATAATGTATCTCTTTATGTTAATGATATGTAATTCCCCTTTTGAAGTTATTCATTTATGGTGATTACAATTAAAGAGTTATCAAAGTGGAAGGGATTTTTTTTCAAAAATCCTTTCTTTTGGGATTGTTTATGTTTATATTTTTTTTGGTATAAACAATATGATATTATTTTATTAAACCACATCTCTTTTATTTTCCTCAAGTTAGAAATGTGTTTCACAAGATTGATTTCCATTCCACCTAAATTATTTAATGAATCATCAATAAAGTCATTTTTAATTGATAATGATACTGTATTTTTCATTATGATCGGGTATCATTCTATTCCATATCCATTTTTTCTATATATTTATTCAAAAATTTCTTTTTAAAAAATAAATATTTCCAAAAAATTATTTAAAATGGTCTTAGGCCATATTTTAAATGTTTTTCGAAGGAATCTTTGTAACGTTATCCAAAATCTCCACTTTTGACTCACTTTTATTAAATGTTTTGAAAAGAATGTTTACTTTTAACATTAACAACATGAACAAATTTTCCCACCATGATGACCATTAGTTAATATAAACTTACCATTATATATTTCTGATTTTTTTCAAAAAAAGGAATAATTTCAAAGAAAATTAATTTTTGGTTTTTAAAGTGATTTTCAAAATGAAATGGTTATTTTCTTAAAGAATTATTTTAATGAAATTTTAATGGTATTTCCAGTCATCAATGTCAAAAACACTCGTTTTAACTTATTTTCAAATGGGGATATTTTGTATTTATACCATCCCAAATATTTTTCTAGTTGGATTAATATTATTTTAAATAAATTTTATTAGCTTTCTTATTTTCTTTGGTTTAATCATGTTTCAAATAGATTCTTTTGGAATTCGTTTATTTTACACTGGTTAATCATGTTTAAAATAGATTTTTAGGGAACCCATTTCATTTTTATGGGTTAATCATGTTTCAAATATATTTTTATAGAATATATAACATCTCAGATCCAGATTCCACTCAACTGGTGCCTCAAACCTGGTTTCCCACATGGCATCACATTCATTTTATCAAATATTAGAGACTACCAACTATGAGCAGGGGCCTAAGGGGATATAGTGGGTAAACTATGTCTTCATTGGAAAATTGTATCATAGTAGAATAAATATTAATATAATAGTTGAAGCAATAAACAAAATAAAATTGAAATAAATAGAGTAAGACTGATATGATAAATAACCAAGAATCATTCCATACAAAAGATGATGCAACACATCATATGTTCTAAGGAAGAAGTCAACACAAGTACACAGTTGAAATACACAATATATGTCTCAAAGGAAAAAAAGGAATCAAAAAGGGTCTTGGAATCATTGCAATTATTCAATCATTCCCATTCCCACTTACTCTTGATAAGAACATCAATTACATGTAGTTGGGTGCTTACAGTGATCAACACCTTCAATCATATAATTTGTTGGGGCCTAAAAACATGACCCAAATAGGGTGTGAGACCAAATACTAGTAGTCAACCACCCAATGTATGTTCCAATCTATAAATGAATATATATATATATATATATATATATATATATTGGGAATTGTACAATAGGGAATGTAGTAAATATTAGGCAAAAAAAGTTAAAACAATAGATGTCTCAGAAGAGAATATAATCAAGTATAGGTGAAGTCTGAATTAATGATTATGTTTTGTCTTGGTAGACTCTTCATTAGTCATTCTATTTCATTATTCAACTCTATTGAATTATATAAATGTCGCGAGGTCTGTCCTAGGAATGAAACCCCCCATATAAAAGTAAATATCGACTCATGGAATAATAATCATTTAATCATTTCCCAATCTTGCCCAGCATCGGTATCCCTCAATGGTCTTAGGTTCGATCAGCATTTTAAAATAATATTCAGTGATCCCGAACACCATATTCATGGCTCACTCTTGACCATTACATAATTAACCTCTTGAGCTCATCCATTATCTTATAACCGAGACAATGGTTCACCCATGATATATAAGGTGCAATTAGTCACATGAGCTTGACCTTTTCTTTTAACCAATACTATATCTCTCCCACTTCTAATTACATAGTTTTATCAATTAATTCAATTACATATTCCATCTCAAAAGAAACACATGTGAATTAATATATCACATGGATTTAACATGATCGACTCATGCAGGCACAGTTTACATACTAACCAACACATGTAAATTAAACAATTACATGAAAAAACAAGGATAACTCACATGTGAAAAACATATAACCAGCCTATTTTGAAATTTTAGCATTTAAAAGTCTTAACATAACAAGAATCTTACATGGGAAATTCATAATGAGCAATACATTTTTAATAACCCAAGAATGGGAATTAACGTCAAGCCCCATATGCATTACCAGCTCTATGGACATCCAAGGTTAATGCACCCTAGGGGTGACCCTAAATAAAGGTTCACAACCCTAAACACGCTTTCAAATCATCTAATTAATTACCTAATCATCAATAGGAAATATCAGGGTTCATTATTCAATTAATCAACACCCTAAAAGTGGGTGAGATGCCCTTTTTTATATATAAACTTCCTGAAAGTCAATGAAAGGCACAAGACCACCTTCCTCATCATAGTACAACTCTCCTCGTCGATCCATAACCTCATGTTCAACCTAGAACAATATATATCTACAAAACTATGATAAATGAACAACCTAAAATAACTTTTTTAAGATAAGAAATCATGAAGAACGACTCAAGAAGAATCAAGACCTTTTCGATCGGGTTCAAATCCAGTCGACGGTGATGGAATTAGGATTCCAATGAATGATCGGGAAGGGATTGAAGGTCCTGCACTACTTTTCCACAAATCTAGGGGATCCCCTATCCGTTTTCACAAAAAAAAGACACTATTTACCATTTTAATCAATAAATAAGTACATGATATGTACTCGATAATACACTCCATGTCCAAACAGTTTTGTCCTGACCAATACATGGATTTGTTTTGGTATTACATGGAGTGTAGTTGAATATACAAATCATTTACCTATGAGTACATGGCATGTAGTTCCCAATCACATCGTGTAACAGGCCTATAGCCATCCCTTGACCTATTTCCCCCTATTTCTTAAGTATAAACTATAAAATAAACAATTCATACCTCAAAAGAAGAACTATGTTCTTATAAAAGGTTCCCTTAAAGTAATTATTCGTTGAATTTAACTTCTAAGGTTAGTGATGGAACATCAGAGAATAAATCCAGAAAATGTGATCGAACTTTTGCCTCCCAATCCTAGGTAATGTCCTTCACTAGGCCATGCTACTATAGCACCCATACCAAAGAAACATATCGGCCATGGAAGACCTTTATGCTACGAGACACAACACGAATTGGATTCTCCTCAAAGGATGAATCTTCCAGCAACTCCACCTCCTCAGGATGAATGGTGTGATAAGGGTCTAAAATGTAAATTCATAACTAAGAAATTTGGAAGACGAAATGCATAGACCTATACCTATGAGGTAATTGCAATCAGTAGGAAACTGGCCCAACCCTCTCCAGAATCTCAAACGAACTCACGCATCTGAGTGAAATCATACCCTGTCTCTTGATTTGTCTGTGTCCCAACCTCCATTAAACATAAAATAATACCTAATCCCTGACCTCAAACTCTAGAGGGTCGTCTTCATCAATTGGACTATGATTTATGATGAGGTTGTGTAGTTGAAATTCACTTCTGAAGCAAATTAACCTACTCAGTGGTCTCCTGGACAAGAAGAGGTCCGATCATCAATGCCTCTCCTACCTCAAGCCAACACAGGGTTGATCTGCATGACCTATAGTACAAATCCTCCTATGGAGAAATTTGAATAGTATCATAGAAGTTATTGTTTTAAGAGAACCAAAAAAGTTGTGTGTGTGTGTGTCTCCTATGAACCCTTAAAATTTAGGATGCATGCCCAAAGCATGTCCTCCAACAAATGAATCGTGCGCTCTAACTAGTCATCTGTCCGGGGGTGGTATGTTGTTCCTAGAAGTACCTGTTTACCAAATTTACTCTATATCCCATTTCCAAAAAAAAGAAGTAAAGTGGAAATACATATTTTAAATGATTGAATGATAAACCCTATGTAATCATACAATCATATGGTTTTACAGCCTCTCAATCTCATCAACATTGAAGGTTTCCTTGATCGGCATGAAATGTTAATATTTTATAATTCTTTCAACCACAACCCATATTTCATCATTACCACAAGGATACCCTGGTAAGCCTATCACAAAATCCATCACAGTGTCATTACATTTTTACTATAGAATGATTATCTATTTCAAAAGTCTCGATAGTATTTGGTGTTCCACCTTCACCTGCTAACTGGTGGAACATATCATGGAAAAAACATCTACATCTCCCTTCATACCTAGCCACCAGTACTGATGATGTAAATCTCAATACATCTTGGTGACACCGTGATTCACTTTTCAAACTGGTGCATGAAAATCCCACATCATCTCCTCACAAATTTATTCCAAAACCCATACGCGACCTTCTAATCGTATAACCTCATAATTTCCTATGTTCATCAAGGAGGAGGGTCCTCTCCTAACATACTCTCCCATAGAACTAGGCCTTTGAAATTCAATAGCTACGTCATCTTCACTTTTTTCAGTAAGTTGTAGGCATCATCTTTGGATGTAAGAAAATTGTTCCCCTGTCTATCGTGCACCTTAGAGAACAATTCCATCAGCTACCACTTTCTACTATCCTACTGTACTTCCTATATCTAAGACCTTATACTCAGTCCATCATCCCTTCCATTTCCATTCCTAGTCATGTATGGAATATTGATGTCAAAACGACTGAAGGGTTTCCACCCACCTTTGCTACCTTAGATTCAAAAAACACTAAGTAAAAATGTTCTTCAATATTTTTTGGTCCACATACATGACAAAATTCTCTCCCAGTAAGTAGTGTCTTCAACAACATATGGCATATACAACTGTGACTATCTTGAGATTATGTATTGGGTAGTTCCTCTCATGTGGCCTCAACTGCCAAGACCCGTACAGAATGACTCAATAAACCTGTATAGGAACCACTCCCAACCCAATATCCGGGGCATCACAGTATACTATGTAACTCCTACAAGGCTCTATAAAAATCAGTACTGGTGATGACATTATTCTCCCCTTTAGCTTATGAAAGTCTGTATCGTTATAATATGACCATATGTACTTCACACCCTTCCTTTTCAATCCCGTCATAGGTGCTTATAGGCATGAGAAGTCCTATATAAAATACCTTTAGTATCTAACCAGTCCTAGAAAACTCTACACCTCAATAAAAGTCTTAGTATTCTACCATGTAACTACTACTCTCACCTTTTTAATGTTTTTTGATACTCATGTCTCTGAGATGACATGACCCAGGAAGTGAATCTGATCCATCCAGAAGTGTCACTTTGTAAGCATAGAAAATAATTAATTCTCTCATAGTGTACTCAAAAAGACCTCAAGATTGGGGCATGGTTGTGTTGAGTATGAGAATACTCTAAGGTATCATCAATAAAAACCCCAATGATTGAGTCAAGATAATTATGGAACACTTGGTTCATCAGTGCCATAAAGACTGGAGGCACATTTGTGAGATGAAAAGGCATAACCAGATACTCATATAGCCCATACCTTCTACGAATGGTTATGAGATGTATATGTGATTATCTAACAATAACTTGATGATAACCGAATCTCAAATTGATCTTAGAGAATACCTGATCACCTCATAGATGATCAAAGATATCTTCTATTCATGGTATATGATATTGGTTCTTACAAGTCAACTAGTTCAATTTCCGATAATTCATGAATAGCATGAGGGTATCATCCAACTTTTTACAAAAAAGAATAGAAAATACCAAGGAGACGTACTGGGTCGGATGAATCCCTTAGTATCATGAACATCAAACAACTTCTTGAGATCTTGAAACTCTATCACAGTTATCCTATAAGGAGGACTAGATTCCAGTGCAGCTCTTGGTACTAGTTCGATAGAGAACTATAAATCTCTTTCTAGAGGTAAACCTGAAAGTCATCTGGGAAGACATCCCTGAAATTATCAACCATTAGAGGAAAATGCATTTGATGTGTCACTTAGTCATGCATATATAAATAGGAAATATGTGCCTTCATCCCACTCAACCCACGATGCTGGGGTTTAGCTCGGCTTTCCTGGACATTCCACTCTCCCTTGTGTAAAAAGGATTTTCCCTCGTGTGACGTGAAACTCACCCTACATTGATAGAATTCTATAAAGGCCTGAAAGGACACAATCTAGTACATTCCTAAGATGAAGTCAAATCCTATCATCTCTAATTCATAAAGATACCAAATCAAGTGACACCCACCAATTTCAAGGGGGAACTCCCTGCATTGTTCTACGCTTTCCATTTTAGTCCCTAATGGAGTGTCTAGTTTCATAACATCATAAAAAGTTAAAAAACATAGAGCCCTAATCTCCCCACAATGTTTAAAAATATGAAACTATGGGATAAACTGATATCAAAGAGTGAAGAAGCTAAAACATAGGTGACTTAGATAGTACCTCTGATAGAAGAGGGTATGAGATCCTTCTAATGTTGGATCTGATGCACTGCATAAGTCTGACCTGTACCGCGGCCCTGAGACACTGCCTAGCAACCATAAGTTGACCTACCCAGCTGTCACTGAAATCTTGGGGTCTTCCTACCACAACCACGACCACCACCTCGGCTTGATCATCCTGACATTTTCCAGTTCACTAACTGATGAGATGTTTCTGACCCTACTCCAAAACATTGACTTGGTGCAAAACCTCTATCACTAGATGCTGGTGGGAACATTCGGAAGAAATAATGAAAATGGATCATATTATCATAAGCTCACCAATTGAATGGGTCCATCGAGCACTAAGGACTAGAATGTTCAATTCTTGTGCACTGGAATCACCTTATTATGATTCCATAAGACATATTATGAGTATTATATTTTCCATGTGTAAGCTCCATATGAAACTTCTTGTTACTGGTTGAAATAGTACCAGATCTCAATGTCGATCCTCCCTGGATTGTACCTCCATATTCCCTATGATTCTACTCAGTAATCAGCACTTGGTTCACTGTATTTGATACAATAGTCTACCGGAATATATTCACATATTATTGAATGTCATACCTAATACCATAGACATGGAATGATATGTTGCACCCTGAATGATTTTAATGAACCTCATAAAACCTTCATTGAAAAGTGCATCAGAACCTATTTCCATTATAACATCTAGTGCTGCAACTGGCATAGTTGGAGGATCCACTTGTAGCCCTTTTCCTACCACCTCCAGGGTATGATCATTTGATCCCTCTTGGTGTACCATTAGAGTTTGTCGTGGTGGAATTTCTCTATAAATTATAGCACACACACCTTAGTAATAGCTTATTCTTCAAGGTATGTTGTTCAAGAGTGCAATAACTAAAGAGGAGAATAAAATTATAAAAAATTACAAAATCAGAGAACCCAGCATGTAACAAAACTACATAGAATATACACTAATGATCCTAACCATGCATGTACTTCCACCATATTAGGCGTGTAAACATTCCAGGTACATGGTTTGTTGAACCTAAACATCGTGTGTACCATTAAAATCTCACATGGTCATGTAAATCCGACATTTTTGGTCATGTAAACATCCTAGGTACACAGTGTGTTAGGATAAAACATGGCGTGTGCTTGGGTCTTCCCTCCTGGCCATGTACTTTTACATGGCAAGAGCCACATGGGTGTGCCTATGTAAAACTACATGGGGTGAACATAAGGTACAAAGCATGTTCTGATCGAAACTTAACAACCCTTTTTTTCTCTTACATGACTAGTGACATGGTCATCTGCCACAAATGGTGTAATTAGAGTACACGTTTTGTACTTGATAATGTTATTTTCTTCCCGAATAGAAGAACACATGTAGTGTGTTCATAGAATCACATGCTTTGTTGTCTGGGTTTCTATATAGTAAGAATCAGAAACTTCCTCATAACCACTATTTTTCCAAAATAAAGTAATGGTGTGACAAATTATGATCCGTGGGGGCCCATAATCCCCATGAACGGAACCTTGGAAGACACATATAACACATAAAAATATAATCTATATCCTATGGCAAAAACATTATCAACCAAATTCTAGTCCAATGGGGCACATACTCCTCAGGGACCAAAGTTTGGCATCCATCCAATTCAACGATAAGATGTACAAATACACCTATCACAATAGAAGACATGTCTATAATGGTACATATCACGACAACATGCATATTGCATGACATCTATCACAACATCATGCAATTAGTAATGCTCCTAAATGGCATGGCAAGAATGCATGGCATGTGATTTCTAACAAGTGCCTATATGATGCATGATATGGAATAGCCTCATATCATTGGGTTGTAACAAAATATAACCACAACGATGTCAATAATAATATCATAAAATATTCTGTCACCAAAAGGTGAAATCGAATAAACATTAATATTTAAAAAAAATTTATAGTTTCATCTTAGGTAATTTGGTTTTACCCTGTACGCTGGGTAACTACTCCCAGACACATCTTAGAAACAAATCCCTTGAATTTCAATCCATATATATTTTTACCAAATAATAAAGAAACTAAAAAAGAAAAACCCCCTGAAGCCACTTTCTAACATCCCGGATCTAGATTCCACTCAACTGGTGCCCCATACCTAGTTGGCCATATGGCCTCAAGCACATTTCCCCAAACCTCAAAGGATGCCAAATAGTAGCGAGGGCCTAAGGTGTGATAGTGGGGAAAATATGACCTCATTATCATACTATAACTTAGAAAAATAAATAATAATACAATATCGGATGCAGTATACAACATAAACCTAAAATAAACCACAAAAGACTAGTATGATAAATAACCAAATATCCTTCCTTACAAAAGATGATGCACCATGTCATATATTCTAATAAAGCAGCCAAAATAAGCACACAACATAAATACAAAATATTTTCCTCAAAATAAAAAAATAAAAAATGGTCTAGGAAGCATCACAAGCCTTGGCTCAGTCTTATGCTCTTATACTCCTTAGTATCACATCAAGTACCTATTGCATGGCACTTTCCCTGATAAAATACTATAATCATATAATTTGTTTGATAAAAAAAGACCCAGATAGGGTGTGAAACTAAATCCCAGTAGGCAACCACCCATAGTCTATGCCAATCTTTCAGTGAATATATGTAACATGTAATGTGCAATAGTGAAAGCAGTAAATAGTATTTACTCAAAAGTTACTATAACACATGTATCAGAAGAAAATGCAATCAATTATAGCTGAAGACTGAATCCAAGCTTGTGATTTGGATCCTTAGACGCTTCATTAGTCATTCTATTTCATTATTCAACTCCACTAAATTATATAAACATCTTGAGGTCTGGTCTAGGCCTGATGAACTCTCATATAAAAGTATCTATTAATTCATGAAATAATAATCATTTAGTCATTTTCCAATCGATCCAGGCTTGGGTATCCCTTAATGGATCCTAGGTTTTGATGGAATTTTAAAGTAAGATTCAATGAGCCCAACCACCCTATTTCCAGCTCGATCATGGCCTTTACATTATTAACCTCTTGAGCCCGTACATTATCTTTTAACTAACACATCATTTCACCCAAGGTATATAAGGTTCAATTAGTCATGTGAGCCTGACCTTGTCATTTAACTCAATTACACATTCTATCTCATTTAATTCAATTGCACATTCCATCTCAAAAGAAACACCATTGAATTAAACTATCACATAGATTTCACATGATGAACTCTTGTGAGAATAGTTTACATAATAACCAACATATGTAAATTAAACTCTTACATTTCTAAACAAGGACAACTCTTATGGTTAAAACTTATAACCAGTCTATTTTTCAATTTAAACATTTACAAGGATTAACATAATAAAAATCTTATGCAGAAAGTTCATAATGAGAAATACATTTTTAACATCCCAAGAATTGGAATTTATGTCAAGCCTCATAGGCATTATCAACACAATGGACTTCTAAGGGAAACACACCCATGAGGTGGCCCTAAATCAATGTTCACAAACATATACATTATTTCAAATCATCTAATTAATTACCTAATCATCAATAAGAAATAACATGGTTCATTATTCAATCAAGAGACATCCTAAAAGTTCATGTACTATACTTTGGCATATATAAATATTATGATTATCAACCAAAGGCACAAGACCACCTAAATCATTGTTGTACAACTCTACTCATCCAGCCTTAACCTCTAATTCAAGATAGAATGACGTAGATCTACAAAATGATGATAAATGATCAAATTTAAATAAAATAATTGAAAGAAAAAATCTAGAAGAATAGATCAAGAGGAAATGAAAGCATAAGGATCAGATTCGAATGAAACTTATGACGAAGGAATCTGGGTTCGGATGATCGGTCGAGAATGGATTTAAGGTATAACGCCGCTTGTTCATCAACCTAGAAGTGCCCCTATCCATTTTCACAAAAATGATGCTACTATCTGTTTTAATCAATTAAAAAGTACAAAACATATACTTGAGACTACATTTTGTGTCTGTAAAGTTTTTTTCTAGACCATTACATGGTCATGTACCAAGATTACATGTCATGTAGTTGAACATACACTGTGTGTACCTATAAGTACATGACATGAGTTCACAGTCACGTCGTGTAACAAGCCTAAAATATGATATTTAACTCTTCCTTCTATTTCATAAGTATAAACATAAATGGAATGATCCATACCTCAATAGAAGAATCGGTTTCTTACATAACCCATTTATTTTTCTTCAGTTAACCTTGATTCAATGATATTGTTATGGAACCCTTTTCGTTTACATAGGTAAATCATCTTTAAAAGATGTCCTTATATAACCCATTTCTTTTCCATGTGTTAATCAGGTTTAAAATATATTTTTATGGAACCCATTTAATATCTAGGGGTTAATCATGTTTCAAATAGATTGTTATGGAATCCATTTATTTTCCACCAGTTAATCATGTTTCGAATATATCTTCATAGAACCCATTTCTTTTCTATCGGTTAATCATTTTTTGGAAAGAATAATTTTTTTTTCAGTGTTTTTATGATTAAATGAATTCTATATGTAATTTATATATTATTTAGTTCTTGGAAAAATTTTATAATGAAATGTGGTTCCTTTATAAACAATGTATCAGATGTTCCATTATAAACCATGGATAGGTGGTTACATTTTTAACCAAGGAATGGTGGTTATATTATAAAACAAGGATGAGTGGGACCATTATATCCCTTATATTCTTTGGTTTCTCTAGAGATGGAGGTCGTCCATTTTAGCTATTTTATTTTCTAGAGTGATATGATGATAATGGTTCAAATATACCAATAATTGATATCTATTATTTTTCAGGGTTTATAATTTTTCTTAAAATCAAGATTGATATCACATGGATCGTGACAGTAGCTTCTATTGACTATTTAATTTACTAAATACTTATTTCATTGCTTCTTGTTTTATGGTCTAGGTATTGATGGATATGAATATTATTATGTTATAATCATGCACATTGATTATTTCACCATACCCTTATTCTCTTATTATGCTCCCTCATGACATTATATTGTTAATGATTACATTTATCTTCACTAATATTTTTATCTTGCAATTATTTTGTTTCATTTTCCCCTAGTTATAAAGATCGAGGTTGAAAAAATAATATTTGGAAGGGTTTCATATCAATGACGATAAATACATATTTTGAAATAAGAAAAGATGCGTTAAGTGGTGGAAATAATCATTTAAAACCAAGGGTATTGTTTTTTAATAGTTTTTCCTATTTTCTAAAACTATAAACCTAAAAGGATCTTAAGAATTTAATTTTTTTAATATCTCCTAATGAATTTTTATGTTTTAGAAAATCAATTTGGTCCCCTTTAATTTTACTAAATCAAAAAATTTAATATTAGCACTAGATCTGAGAGTGTGCGTTTAGGGCTGTTCTTGACTATATTATTGAATATTTGACATAATGTCCATCGTCCATGTTGACCAACTTTCATAATTGTAAATGAAAAAATTTACCTTTAAATACACCATAACTATTACTACATAATTCACTACATCACTTATAATGGTTCATACACATTCATTGATAATGTATATCATTTTTTCAATTCTTCAATTTATTTTTATGACCATTATGGTAGGGGTGATATTAATGGGGGAATTAAAACCAATGGTTTTTTATTCAATAAATGTACTATTATTCCATGTGCATATCCCATCAATATTTCTAGATTCCCTAGACCATATTTACACAAGATGTGTATTGTTATTTTGAAAAGAAATAGTATTTTTGTGTCTCTACATATTGTAATAGTTGGTATTTTATTGGATATGATCATTTAATAAATGTATTTTTTATAATTAATGAAATAAATAATTATATAATTTATATTATGAAACATGTTATATAACTTTTAAAAAGGAAAAATTTAATGTAATAAAATATAGAAATAAAATAATATAAAATTATAAAATTTATAAATTAAATGAAATTATAATGTAAATTCAAAATGAATAATAACAAATTATTTAAATCTATCTATTAAATTTAGAATGTTTCATATAAAATATCATATTATAGTACCTCTAATTGTTATATTTTATAATTTTTTTGATAATCAAAAAATGAATCACACATTGTTAACCATTAAATTAAAATTACTTATGACCAAGATGATGTGGAAATGAAACTATTAATAAAAGGAATGTATTTATCAAATAAAAATATATATTTAAAAATAATAGTGTAGATAATAAAAGAGATGTATATATATAAATAGGATATAATATGAAATTTGGGATCATTTAGTATGAAAGAAGGTAATGCATCCTTATCCCTCTTCTATCATGTGTTCGACCCCTATGGCCATGCCAGATAGGATGGGTTTTTACTCAACCAGCGATCCATTTTTTTATAAAACAATTTTAACAAATTAATTTTTTTTCGTTGAAAAATATTGAAATTAATAAATTATGTGATAAATATTTTTTTAAATATTTTTTTTATTAAAAGAAATTATATCTTTTAATATTTATATTTATATTTTAGAAAAAAACATTCATTGTAAATGTGATGTTTTGTATTTTAAAAGAATATTGGATGATTTGAAAATGATATTTTATGAATTTTTTGTTTTCTTAGAGGGTTGGGATACATTTTAATGTTTTAAATTGACAAAATAGTCTATTGATGATGAATTGGGTGTAAAGAAGGATTATAAGGGGATTAGTGGGGGAAGAAAGAACAAAGAAGTTTTTAGGGAACCATTTTTCAGACACCGTAACACCAGTGGGATTTCTATAGTTATCAGGTGGAAGACCAGTATCTATATATTTATTGGAGTGACATTGGAAGTCTTATAGGGGCCTTATGGATCTTCATTAGACACAGGGTCATATTAAAAAAAATTAAAATTGGATACTTTTAATTTATTCATTTTCCTTTAACCCATCAACCTCCCCTCCCCTATCCTGTATTTTCATTTGGTTGAATTCCTTATTTTGGATCTCATCATTCCCAATTAAAGCAGATTTCATCCTCCTTTAATTTTGATCATAGATTAATTGGAATCTATTTAATTATAAGGCTAGGGAAGCCATCTTTGATTCTCTCCCCCATTATTCTCTTGTATTTTATTATACTTATATAATGTAAACGGTTGTTCTAATTAAGGATTCCATAAAATCCCGAGTGGGATCTATCCCCATTAATTTATTTATTCTTTCTAGGGATAATTAATACCTAATTGAATTATTTGTATACCATTGATAGTTATTTAAATATTGGTCCTTAGAATAAGGATTTTGTTTAGGTTTTCTCAATTTTAGACATAGATTTTGGCCCTCTTAGGTCTGATTTAATCGGTTATTCCCTATGGTAAATGGTTAGCATGATTTTTTGGGTAATATGTGAGGATTTAAGCTATGTTTTATTTGGGTTTTCAAAATTCCCATATTTGGATATACATTTAATCACTTATAAATTATTGTGGGATATTTTTTTTGGGTCTTTTAGAATTATGTTGGTGTACAACAATGGGTTCATCCAGGATATTCCATTAGAATTGGTTTGAACTATATGGAATAATTTAGGGATTTCATGGATTCATCACCACAATTTTCTATATGTTAATAAATAAAATTCATTATGTTTTTATAACACTGTGAATATAAGGTTTTTAGTGAATAGTTTAATAATATAATCTAATTAGATCTATATAGAGACTTATTTTATTAAATTATGGATTAAATTATTCATATGTAGATGAGTAATTTTATCATGATAATTAAGTATTGATTGGGATACATTGATATTGATACTATCTCTAATATTCTTAGGATTACTTATATAAAATATTATTGATGTTCAGTACCTTTTATTTTATAGGTTAAACGTAATGGTAAAGTAAAAAAACATTATTATGGTTTAATTAACTAATGAGGAATATTAGTTAGTACATTATCTCTTCAATCCATCCAGTGAGATAATTATTGTATATTAAATGGAAAATCATGTTTTTAAAGTTTTTTAACCATTATAGACATATAATTTGATTTTTGGAGTGTTACCTATATACCTAGAAGTATGTAAAATGTACTTTCCATATGTTGTGAATAAATATTGTGAGAATAATAAATATTCCTTCATAAACTCAAGTTTATCCCCTTGAACCCTTGTTGACACATGATGAATATAAGCATAACTCTCCTACAATAAATTATTTTATGGAGAATGGGTGGTGTGATTATGATTAAATAAAATAATTCATTATTTTACCCTTTAAAATATATTATTAAATAGAAAAATATGTCCCCTTTATCATGTATGAGTAAAGACTCAAAGATCCAAATTTATCTTTTTTGAAGAGGTTGGAATGGTAATAACTATATTAATTCAGTGATAAGAAAATATGTGTATTTTAAGAACATATAGTTATAGTAACCAAGTGTTCTATTTTCAAGAAACTCTCATCTACATAATTTCTATAAAGTAGTCATCCTAATTTTTATTTTGTAAGTAAATTTTAGAAAGTGAATATTGAATATGAAATTATATATTTCCTAAAACCATTTTTCGATAACATTATAATATAAAAAACTTCATTACAAGAACCTATTTTTAACTATGATTGTGAAAGAGTGACGTTGAGAATAAATTATTTTTATAATAGGGAAACTAAAATGCATATTAAAAAATATATATTTCGAATATGGAAACCAATTTTGAAAAAAAATATATTGTTAAATGGGTGTTATATTTCTATCACCTTTGCTTCCTTAAATTTTTAATCTTTAATTTATCAGGTATGTATTAGATATGACCAATAGTATAAATATTCAATCACTTAACAATATGTGGATTTATATTTTTTATTACCCATGTATAAATAACAACATGTTTTATGGGGATGTAAATCAAAATTGAACTGCACCTTACTCTATAATTTATGGTTTGTATAATATACCTCTACAATAATAAAATGGTAATTTCATATATTAACTTGTTCCAAGTTTGTATTGATATTTTGTTCTTGTATAATTTCTATAATTTTTTACTAATGGGTTAATATTGTTTACATTTTTTTCATGAATTATATGGAATTATGTTTGATTGATATGGTAACTACTGTATCTTATGATATTTATAATGTCTTTTATCATATTAAGCATTAGATTTTTTATAATAAAATGATTATGAAATAATTATGGCTACATTGATTTGTTCAATAATGTTGATATTTTTTTACCAGTAATAATAATATATGTATTTGCTAATGTTTCTTGATCATGGATAATAATTTCATATCAAGAAATTATAGTTTCTAAATGTAAAAGATTTTATCATGAATTTTTAAAACAATGTTTTCTAGAACAAGTTATATTTGTATTTTTATTTTATGAACTATATGAAAGTAACCACATGGTGGTGTATTGGTCGAATATATGATACATGATACAAGATTTCCTAGACTATATTATACTCATCCCTTATTTATATAGGGATGAATTACATGGTCACCCTAACTGGATTATATAAAATCCATTATCCTTTAATGGATTTCAATTGCACTCGAACTACATTACACTTATTTTCTAGGAATTGATATAATGTTTCATTGTATAACTCATCTCAAAACCTGAGATAAAACTTGAAGCATGCATGATAGGCATAGATCTTTATGGTATAGTGAGTTATCATTCATAGTTACTTTTGATCTTTAGAAAGCATAATTATCCACTGCTATTATTCACCATTTGATAACAAAATTTAAATATATTTTCATATATATTTATATAAATGTGTATATTTTTATGATGTACAACCCTAATTGTATTTCCTATATAATTAAGGCTTGGTGGTGGTCTAATAATTATGGTATGAACACACTCTCTTTGTATATTGTAAGGTATATATAGTTCCATGGTTGTATTTTTTGGTACCAATATGCACCCTTTGAAATTTGTACTATCTATTAGTGTTAGACATGGTTGATGTTAGTATGTATCATGATCCACTCGGTATAGGATCCAGTGGATGGAGGTCATGTTTAATACTTAGCAATGTGTTCTTTATAGAGTTATTAAATAATTTGATTTTTTATTCGATTATAATTTTTTTAATTGATATTTATTTTTTCATTATTATAAAATTTACAATACTTTATATTTTCTAAACATTAGTTTGTAAATTCCTCCCAATTATCACCCTGATAACTGTTAAACTAGTCAATGGGCCTTGGGAATTTGGGGGGGGGGGTACTCTTGGAGTTATATGGTAGCCTGATCTGGGTATCATTAGTGAATTTCCCACATTATATTTGATTTTTTGAGTTATTTTCATTGGTTTTCATTGGTTCTCAATGATATTGAAATATTTCATTGAAGAGACTATTTTTAAGAATGTATAAAGAAGAATCTACTAAAAGGTTTGGCCGAAGTAACCAAGATTGATAATAAAGATTATGTAGCTTTGACGAATTGATCAAGTAATAATATCAGAGGAAACATATAAATTGTTCTATTTCCATTATTGGATATGGATATTATTTATTACACGATATTGGAATTTTATTTGAATAATTTTAATTGAATTATGATGATTGATGAGATTATATTAATTTTAATGCCATATTATTGATGATTGGGAATTGTTTTTCATAACAATTTTATGAATATTATGAATTTTATAAAGATTCCTTATGGTGTTTTCAGATATATTTTTACCAGATAGAGAAGACAGATCCAAACTTATAGGGAGGTATATGAGGAAAAAAAGAAGAAAATTTAAAATTGAGGCACTGAAGGTAGAGGTTAGCATACCAAGGTGATCAGATGGAGTTGATGAGGCCATGATAATCAAAAAAAGGATTCCAAATTCTTCCATTAGATGGAGTGTCCAATGAAATGACTTTTATAAATTGTATATTATAGATTCTACTAGGTTAAACTTTATTAATTCATCTATCATAGTCCATTGAATATACCAAGATATAATTTATAATCAGTCATAGGAAATATCGGGAGACCATTAAAGGAAAATTTCCAGTTACATGATGCTAATGTGAATAAATTGAGTCAAACAGATGACCATTGGAAAATATTATTTGACTTATTATGTTCATGATTACATTGGGAAGATATAGATAAGATATATAATATAAAATATTTCAAAATAATGACTTTCTTATAGTTATAAATCAAAATTCCTTTTGGATATGATTCAAAAAAACTTTTAAAAGAAGATAAATATCTTTGAAAGAGAATTAAATTAGCTTATGTTCAAAGGGGATATTAAGGTGAACGTGTAATATTCATCTCCTAATTATATTAAGGGTCCAATTAACTCATTGGAACTTTGGCTACCAAATGTTGTGTAGTGTTTAATGAAGGTGTATAACAATATTTACAATGTCCATATGATGGAATTGTAAAAAGATAAATATGTGAAGTGAATACATTGAAATGAATGAACAATTAATGTTTTAATGAGGTTTTAGTCGAAAAAAGGATGTATGAAGTATATCATATAAACATTATGACCCATAAAATAGTCATTATTAGATAGAATCTTTCAGATGATGAGATGAATTCTTTCCTAGTAAATTCTATCGAGTAGAAATGTTTTTGATGAAGTGACATTTGAGGAAGGCATATTAAGATCATTGAATGATGATTTCTTATTAATTCATCAGATAGATGTTCATAATAACAATAATCTGACAATTTTCTCTGTTTGATTAATCATTTGAAACATGTAAATATCATTTAACTAAGAAATATTCATATATATAATCATCAAACAAATGTTTTTGATTAATGCTCATCAGACTGAAATTTCTATACTAATTATTTTATGGGGAAAATGGATATTGGACTCCAACGAAGTCTATCAGACATTGCTTTCCGATTAATGGATTTAGAAAAATGCTTTTGAACCAATAGGAACATTTTTTTATTATATCCAAAAAGAATTTTATGAGGAATGTCATCATATAAATTGTTAAAAATACCTTGGACATAGTACTATTAAGTCCTATGATGAAGTTTTGTGAATTCTTTAGACAGAATGCAAAGAGTATATATATTAGGTTTTATTAGAGAGAGAAGAAAAAATGAAAACCCATTAGATGGAGGAAGTGCCTTGTCAAATTATTCTCAAAATGCTTTCCATGAATGATTGAATAGAGTTTTTATATTGAGAAGTTATCATATAAATGAATTTTTTTCAAAATAATTATGAGATATTCCTATAAGGTTGGGTTGGAATAACTATTAGAATTCACAGGGTGGAGAATCTGTTTTAATGGTCAGCTGTTGGAAGTGGGATTGGGAATTTATATTATATAGAAGGATTGAAGGTATTTACAAATTTTTCATAATGTCACTTATTATGTATATGTTGATTTGGATGATCAACCTTTCAATAATCAAAATTTAATATTGTGATTAAAGATATATTTTAAGAACATTGAAGAGTATAATTGATGCTGATATCTAAGGATATTTCCAATGATGATTGTGTGACTCTTATAGTTTAGTAAGTTTAAAGGTGTAAAAATAAGAAATAGATGAGATGGTGATTACAATTTGGATGTGGGATGTTTAAATCATAGAACACACCATTACCAAATATTTCATATAAATTATGACTATATAAAGGGGGTTTCTACAGTGAGAGGCTATTGCTGCTCGCGTGTGGTTAATCAAGTTGTTGGTTATGATAGTTTTTTTGGTAAATCCTATTATTAAGTATGCAATGTCTCATATGTAAGTGATGACCATAATGTTTTAGAGTAATACTTATTTATTTTTAATAATTTAAAGAATAGGCACAAGATGGAGGAGGGGTACCATATGATGTAAAATAATTGGATATATCCATCATGCATTGATTGCAGATTTGAAGGCATGATAAAGTGATACAAGGCAGTTATTTCATATCATGTGATATAAAATGTAGACGTTCCAAATTAAATATATAGTATCAGATAAAGTGTGGACATATGATTAACAAGTAACTAAGGAAGATAAGAAAAGGGGATTAAATGAACTATCACTAGAATAACACACATTCATTGGATAGAAATAGATAGAAGAGATATCTATCAACCAAAGGGGAAATAAGAGAATATTTTAGTATGTTTCTATGAAGAATAAGGATAGTTTTAGGGATGATGTTTTTCATGTAACATTTGATGAATATGGATGAATATGAACACGACACTATGACATATAACATAAGTCTCATCTGATGGAATACATTCATACTATTACAAAGTTACTGAAAATTTTATAGAATTATTATATTGGTATTATAAAGAATCAGGGAGGAGCTAAAATTTGGACTAGTTCATTACCAATCAATGTATTCAGAATGATTCCCACCCGTCCTAAAGTTTATGGAACCACACCTAGGATAAGAACTATTTTCTATCCAAGAAACTTTAAACAACTATCTCATTATAGTGGAGAAATTTTTTACAGGTCATCTCCATATGTGAAAACATCTATATAATCCAATTGAGTAGAAAAACTTTTTAAATATCATGTTACATCTATTTACTTCTTAAATATACTTTCATATGATAATGGAAAGAAAATAGGACAATTAAGATCCTCATGAATCTAATAGGTAAAGGGATAAAAAGTCGTAATTGGATAAATAATTCCCAAAATTGATTTTCCCCCATTAGGTGTTGTGTATATCCTGAAGTGGTCCCCAAAATTGGTATCACATGTTTTTTTTCACATATATTTGATTCTATATATTTTTGTTACTCTATTTTGAAGACTTGTGCTTCTTTCCAATATTAATAATGAAGTGTTGTTTTATTAAAGTTTTAGTTTTCTTTGGGTAGATTTCTATTTCTACCAATACCATTATGATTATAAGAATGAAATAGATAAGAAATATAAAGAAGATATACATATTTCCTAAATAAGAGTAAGAAATATATCCTCATAACGTTGATAAAAAATAGGATATATCTTTCTTTTAAAGTAAAAAAAATTATCAGCATACCATGAAGGAGAAGGAAAATACTAATATGTCAACTGAATCGATAATTTTATATTTTCATAAGGTATGTGAATATTCTTGTGAAAACTAGGATATGGAAGAAAATTATAGCATATGCAGTGATATTGATCTATCTATAAATTTTCAATATAAATGATATAGTATATTGTAATAAATTATTCATTACTTTCACAAAGCAACAATCTCTCATTTTTGTGGATTCATTCAAAGTATAAAGGAAAATAACACTCAGATGGAAGAACAAACAAATAGTATGGAGAAATATTTATTTGAAAATGATTTAGAATGTATAAAACACTCCAAAATGGTTGGAGCCTTGAAATAAAAAATAAAGGGCCTTGAAATAATTTCCTTAATGTTTAAAAATCATAGAATCAATGAAGTTGAAAAGAGAGGTGGAATCAAGATAATTTGGGGAGAAATTATCGATTCTCATGAAGAAAATTAAAAAATACAATTATTGTCAAGGATTTTAAATTCAATGTAAAATCCAAGAATATCCATGAATGTGACTCCTTGTTATAAAGAAATATAATCTACATATTGAAGAGATTGAACGAATGATGAAGGGTAGTGAAGAGAAGGCGATCCTGATTGAATATTAGAAAATAATCCTTAATATGAGATGCCTATAGTTGGAATATAAGTTTATAATATTGAACAAAAATATTTAGTATTCAAAAAATAAATAGAAATTTTCTTCTATTAGAATATCCTTATTGAAGGATTCCAAGGTTAAAAGGCCGCCAATATAGGATAAGAAGACCATGACCTCATTCAGTTATCTATCTGAAGAAGTTTTAAAGAAATAAATGTTAGGTAATGAGGGTAACCAAGATAGATATACATATAATATGGGGTGGAGAAATGTAGTTTAAAAACATTAACTAAAACAAAACATGATACCTATTATTGTAAAATTATCAGAATTATACTTAATCTAATGATTATAGTCTAATAATAGAGACCACATATTGTCCAATTATATCATAGTATGATGTTATCATAAATAAAAATACACTATTAAAACAAATGATATGAAATATTTACATAACAAACTTTCTATCAAAATATATACATCATAATAAACACTTTTAAAAACAATTAATAAATTAAAAATTATATTTTAAAATGGCATAAAATATATATTAAATGAAATATCTCTTTTAAAAATAAGAGTAATGGTAGTCAATAACCTTGACTAAATGTATCTTTTTTTTCGCATGTACTATAATGTCTGTATTTCCTTTCCAAAAATCCCTTAATACGGTGATCAAAGTAGCTTGGTCTTCATAACCTAAAAATCCCTCGATAAGATGATCAGTCTCTATCTTCAATGACCCATAATCCCTTGATCCAATGAATTAGATTCACCATCTTCCTATCCGTGGAAACCCTCTATCATAACAAAGATCAGAAATAGAATACATAATAAAATTATATTAAGGAAACCACCCTAAGAAAGATTAATTAGAACAAAAAATTACCAAATAATTATAATTAATAAGAATGATATGTTACAAATAATGCATCATGACATATGAGTTACGAAAATTCTTCAGATCCTAAATCATTAAATGATCAACTATTTATTGGAAAAGCTACAATAGTCATATTTTTTAGTTTTTACAATGGCCTCAGATAGTTTTCTCATTGATAGCTCATAATGTTAGAGCATAACTAAATTCCCAATGTAATTTTGTTTTAGCACTATTATAATGCTAAAAATATTTCTTATGAAAGAAAAATTTATATTGTAATCCAAATATAAAGATTAGTTATCCTGATTTAATTTCATATCAATTATAAATTTTTTTAACTAAATGATGGTTAGTCCAATGTATCAGTACCATTTTCAATCAGATAGTCATTAATTTTTATAGTTAGGTATACAAGTCATAGGTTTAACAAATAGTATAAAAAAATGTCATTCAAATGGATCACACATACCTTCAGTCTGAGGAAATGGATTTGATAATATAATGATTATTTTCATAATACATTTTAAACAACTCTATGTGTTATATAAATTACTTTTTTCTACATAAACACACTAAAACACTTAGGAAATAAAAAGTTAGTAAACATATTTTTTAAGATGGTGTTTGTGATTTTCAAAACTAAATATTTTGAAATGGAATAAGTAAAACTTATGATTCAACAATATCCCCCTATTTTGAAAGAACAAAATAAAAAACATAAATGTAAAATAATAACTATAAAAAAATACAATCCTTTGTTCTTTTAAGAACAATAATGACATATTTTACTTATAATTATTGATGAGTTTATAACTACTTTATAATTTGATGTAAAGTATCAGAACAACACCCCCTTAAAGAATAATTCTCCCCCTTATGAGTACATTGTAATAGTTCTCACCCTAAGGATAGTATATCCCCTTTTATTAAAACATATCCTCTTTTATAATATATTCTCACCATTTTATAAAATACTCTCCCTATTTATGATTTGAAAAGGGAATGGGAAATAATTCAAATTTTCAGGAATTGTTAGAAAAGATAACATACGAAATAATAAATTTAAATAACTAATAATTAACTAATACTATGAATGAAAATATATCCAATCATAATTGGAAAACATTAAAGTATAATGAATTTAGGTTAAATGTATTTCACAATTAGAAAAAATTAATTTTTTTAAAAATATATATATCATGTGGGTTTGAATGAAAATATTAATCCATACTAAAAAATGTCTTCATAAAATCCATCACCATTTTGAACTCTTGTTGATCCTTTTCAATATTTATGCTATTTTCTTCTAATAAAACCTAATTCTGAAGTTCAATATTCATGATTTGAACGTCATCCTTCATAAGGATAAAATATTATTCACAAGACCACATAATTCTATTCTCAATTTATAGACTATTAACCTTTTCATTCAAAACATTCAATTACTTGACTAGTCATTAGTTTAGTCTCAGAATTCTTCAACAAAATCAACTCAATCAATAACATCAAAATATAAATGCTCGAGGAGCACTACTGAGTGAAAAATTGTTTTTCCACTTCCAGAAACTGACCATTGTGTTCCTTGATATCACAGTTCACATGATTTAAACTCTTAACCATCTTATTATATGATATTTTTGGAGAATTTTACATGTCTTGAATATTTTTTAATTCTACATAAATACGGACTACTAATTCTAAAAGAAATTTCCCTGATTCTGATTTCTATGGAGATTGTTTTGAATAAGTTGAAACCTTCCTTCAAGCAAGGGATAATACTGAATGATAAATTATAACCTTTATAAATATTAGAAAATATAATCAATTATTTTAGTGATGGTTGGCTATAAATCTGATGAACTAGAATAAGTTTTTGGAGGTCACAGTATTAAGGATTTGGCACCATGTTTCAGAACTACCTAAGCATTATCATTAAGTTTCTTTAAAACATTTTTATTATCTGGAGTTTCAACAACATACGCATCCTTGTCATTTTATATTTTTTAGAGAATTTTATATAAGATTGTAGATCCTATCTATCTTCCAATGTGGATGATTTTCTATCCTATTTTGATGATTTATTTTTTATATTGATGAGTATTTATCTTTATATCCTTCAAAATTTTCATTCTTCTCAGACAATGAAGGTAAATATCATGAAGATGAAGTTGAATTTGATGAATCATTTTCATTTTATCCATTATCTATTTGGGTTTATATTCTATCAGCTTATTTCTTTTCATCATCCCCTTCTTCTTATTCTTTTTAATCTTCCTTTTCTTCTTCTTCTACTACTATGTCTACTAATTCATTAACTATTTCTTCTTTAACTTCTTGTTCGAGTTATTTTTCAACATCCTTCACAAGCTCTTCCATTAATTGTCTAGCACTTCATAAATCTCAATTTGAAACTTATTTAGAAACTGAATCATTTTTCCATATGACCTTACCAATTATTCAGTAACGTATTTTCCCTTATCAGCAATAGAAGGAATAACTAATGGAATAAATGATATTTTTTCAAAAACAAGTTCAACATCAGGATTAAATTGATCAGTATGTGAAACTTCTAAATCTGTATTCTTAAATTATCTCTATACTCTATTTAACAATTTTGACACTTTTTTCTTCTTGTAACCATTTTTTCTATTTATTCTCCTTTTCATGTCATTTCAAAATATCATTTTTATAGTTTCTTATGTGATTTTCCTCTGTATAATCAATTCCAAAATTCAAATTCCCTATATTATTTTGTGCTTTATGGTCAACAATATTTTCAAAAACGTGACTCAAAATTTTATTTTATTTTTTTTGTTTCCCTGGTGGGGAATATTTAACAATTCACTTTTTTTTAATATCTTCAAATTTATTTAATGGTTATGACTCCAATGCATCTCTATCAACCTTTTTAACAATCCTTTTTTACATATAATCAAATAAAAATTACATTATAACCACTTTTTTCTTCACCAATAAGCAAAATATTTTCTCTTATATGGAAATATTTATTCTCAATTCTATAAATCTATATACACATCACAATGAACTTATTTAATAAAGAAGGAAACATGATTCTATTTAACTTTATCGAAGAAGATTTAATATTCTCAACCACAATGAAAAAAAAATTCAATAATTTTATCATCCTAATATTTACCAAGTAAAACATGATAAAAATATTTTATACCTTGAGATTATCTTGATCACACTTCTTGGGAATTAAAATACCTTTCATCCATTAATCAACTAGTTTGTGGTCCATTGTATGATGTGAAACTTTCCTCACTTTCTAATATAAAGAAGACAATGATGCTTCCAATTTATTCTTATCAAACATTCCATGAGATTCAAGAATCTTGTGAAAAGGTAAATATGCTTCTCCATCAGATGGAACACCCACCAAGTCTACTACTCTTTTAAAAAAATTATAGCTTTTCCCAAACATAGTAAAAGAGACTTTATACTTTCTTTATTCATTAAAAAATTAAACAAGGGTATGAAGTTCTATAACCATATTAAGGTCATGTAGATTAAAATCGTTATCCAGATTCTATACCCAAACACTTTACCAATAATAAAAAAATTATACTTTTAGGGTACCAATTAACTTATCAAACCATGACATTTCAATTAGACTTTCTCTAAAAACATGGAATTTCATTAAATCTTCTTTAGTTTGCATAATAATGAGATATGATATGAGGATAAGATGAAAATAAAAATAATTGGAATGGAGAATATTGAGGGTGGTGAGAGGTGGTGTCAAAGAATCTGGAAATCGAAGTTGGATCTGGGTTGTCCCACCCTTATATAGGAAAGGAAAATGATAGTTCTAATTAAATAAGGCATTCCACTTCTAAAATTAAACCATGTATGATCTAATGGCTATAATTTAATCTAAAAATGTCAGAAATGTTTATTTTAACTCTAAAATCTTTAAAAACATTTATCATAATTATTATAATTCTGATTGGAATAACATTTTTAAACAAACATTGAAAATAAATAAAACTTATAAAACTAATATAATAACTAATAAACAAAAATCAGAAACTAAATTAATTAATAACTAAAAAATTAAAATAAGAATACCCTTAAGAATATAATGTTTCATCTATATGATTAACTCGTTCTTCTTGGGTTTCTATGATAAACATGTTATTATAGTTTTATTACAATATCAGATTACAATCGTTTCATAATATAAACATATTTTGATATTTTTATTATTGAAAAATGATCATGATGTTGTGTAATAAATATTGATTCTAAAAATTTTATAATAATTTTTTAGTTCAAAATAAGTTTCGAGATTTATTACTTACAAAAGTTTATAAATTATTGAGTCTATAAAAGATATTTGGGAAAAAATTTAAATTTTTTTAAAAAAAATATAAAAAACGTTTTTTGAGAAAAATAAATGTTTTTGAAAAAAAACATATCTACTAAACATATTAAAAAGAGTACATTAATGTAAGTATATTTGAAATAAAAGGGTAAATATGAATAATAATTTAATATGTATCATTCCAATATTCTATTTAATTTATTCAAATCTATCATATATATGGGGTTTAGTAAAAATATCTGTAATTTCTTCCAGAATTACAATGAATTGTAAAATTATATATCCTTTTTTGTGTGTGATACTAAAGGAAGTGATTTATAATATATATTTCTCTAGAACATGAGTGATGTATTGGGTTTTTAATCAGGGAAATGGAACTTTTATTATCAAAAAATATTTGAGTATTAGTGAAACTTATCCAATAGTTAGTAAGTGTGGGTTCCATCCACATCATTTGAGCAAAACAAATTCCAACTATGACATATTTGGATCCAATAGTGGAAAGTGGTACTTAGTTTTGTTTCATTCATGACTATGAAACTAAAGAGTCACATAATAATAGAAATTTTCTAGATATACTTTAACTATCCATTCTTCTTCCACCAAATTCATAATTTGAAAGACTTTTTTGTACAAAACTATTTCCAAAAAGAATAAAATAAGCCTAAATCCATAATTCCCATAAGATGATGAAATATTTGTTTAATATATTTTAGATTGAATTATATTGGATTTTCATGATATCTTGAAAATAATAATACTGAAATAATCAAATCCAGAGGAATAATAGTTAAGTAAATTAATCATCCAATCATACCCCTAGTTTTATTTGATCAACTCGTTTTCCAACATCAAAAATATATAAAGTATTGCATGTACCAATGGTATTAATAATACTTTTAGTAATATCATACCCAAATTTCGTAAGTAAATAAATTATATACTTGTGTTGAGATTCAAAAGTATCGTTTGGTATTTATAAAATTTGAAAAGAATGAAAAAATGTTAACTCGATCATCATACTCATTTCAAACACAGACTTCATAAGAACTGAAAAGGAATCTGTTAATGATTTTTGAGTTGAAATAAATATAATTTCATTAAAATAAATTTTTATAGTCAAAATGTTTTTATTAACTTCTTCTATAAAAATATTGGGATCTACATCTACCTTAGAAAAAATATTTGTAAAGAAAAATCATATTATTCTATCACACCAAGCACAGGGGGCCTATTTAAGTCCTTAAATTTTATTGGTATGAATAAAAGATGTTATGCATGTTTCTTATTTTCAAGAACATGTGGTTGTTCAACATGAACTACCTTTTAAACATATCCATTATTAAAATCACACTTTACATATATTTGAAAAGGTTTAAAATTAAGGAATACTAAATATGTTATAGTATTCAAATTTCTTCATGTTATGCTATCATATCATAGTTTTCATCATAATATATTTCATCTTGTTAATTATATCCCTTAGAAACATGTCTAGATTTATTTCTAACTATTATAACATTTTTATCACATTTATAATGAAAACCCCACTTTACTCTAATTATATATGTTTTTTAGGTTGTTCATCTAAGATCTAGTCTTGGTTCATTTCAAACTCATTGAGTTTATCTTACATATATTTTATCAAATCCTAATCACTTATATCCTCATCATGATTCTTATGTTCAAATTGGTAAAAGAAAACATGATTTTCAATCTTGTTTCTCAATGGACTTATATTTCTAACTGGTTGATCTACATCACCAACAATACTTTCACTTTTATGGTTCCTATGAAACAACTGGCATATTGGGTTTTAAAAAGTCTGTTGTTCAATAATATATAGAGAATAGTACTGACGAATAACATTAGAAAAAATTTCATTTGTTTTTTCCATATGAGGATACATTTCTAATAGAGGTTGAAAATGAATTTTAGAAATAATATCCCCAGATGTAGGTTGAGGTTTTTTGAAAACAAAGGGATTACTTTCATCAAATGAAATGTGTACTATTTCTAGAATTGTACAATAATGTTCGTTAGAAAATATATAAGAATTATTAGTATTGAAATTACATAAACATTTGCCTTCATCTAGTTTGGTTGAAAATTTATGTATGTCATCTTTTGTATTCAGAATGAATATTATGAAATCATAAACATAGAAGTAAGTAAATCTTGGTTTTCATAATGTCTATAACTAATAAGGATTTTTTTAAAGAAAATTTCTTATTAAAAAATTATTTATAGTATAACAAGTATAACTAACACCTTCACACCAAAAAATTTGAGAAACTGACTATTCACTAATCATAGTTCAAGTTTCATAAAGAACACTATTTCTTATTATAACTACACTATTTCTTTGTGGGGTTCTAGGTAATGAAAAGTAATGTTCAATACCTTTATTACTAAAAAATGTTTTTAAATCATAATTTACAAATTATGCACCATGATTACTATAAATATTTATCAAGGACAGGTTTTTCACATTTTTAAATATGGCTACAAAATCATTAAAATAAATAAATCCTTCATATTTCATTGTATAAAAATAGACTCATTTATATCTGGTGTAATCATTAAATAAGTAATATATATAGTATTATCAACTAATACTTCCATTTGGTTTAGGACAAAATAAATCCATGTGAAAAAAATGAAAAGCATCGTAGTTTGATACATCACCAATAGATTCAAAAGATGATTTTTTTCTAAAAAATTTGAAAAGGGTTATAGAATATAATAGTATCAAAAAAATCTACCAAATCCTTAACAAGTCTATTCTTAGTCAACTTAGAAAAGTTTCCAAGGTCACAACAACCCAACCAACAATTCCATAACCATGATTTATCTTCTATTGCACTAAGGTAAGGTAAATATTGGATCCAAATGTATTCTATGTTCAATGTGTAAACATTATCCTGTAGATCGTAATAAAGAATAAAATAATTCTTGAAAACATGTACAATACTTTTCTCATTCATAAATTTTGAAAGGTAAAATTTATCACATAATTTAATTATACTTATAATTATGTTCATGAATTACTACAATAATTAAAACATTTTAAATAAGATATGTTCCAAGAAGTATAATATTACTTATACCAAAAATCTCTCCATTAGAATTTTCTAAAATAGTTAATTTTTTACCATTCATCTTGATAATAGTACTAAAGAAAACATTGTTTCTAATCATGTTCCTAGAACATCAAATATCCATGTAACAAATATTATTTTGGTTGGGTATTTCATTATTTTCCTAAAAACAAAATAATTTGTTTTTTAGAACCCAAAACTTATTGGGTTTGGTATTATCAAAAAATAGAACTTTAGGCAACCACATTTTTTCAACATTTTTTCATTGAGAAAATTTAATTTACATAGAAAAATAAGCTTTATGAAAACCAAGAGACATAACTAAATTTAAAGAATATTGTTTCTTCTAATGTCCTCCACATTGACATTTTGACCTAAATGGTGCACTTTTAGGAACATAGTAGTTGTTAGTATAAACTAGTTTTTGATTTGTATATCACATTCCATAACTATATCCACCTAGTTTAATTTTTTTGTCTATATTTTCAAAGTTTTAATTCATGGAGGTATACTTGGATAGAATTTTATTTAAAATAGGTATTTCATATTTTAGTTTAAGAACCGATTTGTTTTGTCCTTATTTGAAACAACACTAGAATAAAGTTTCTCAAAATTAGTATGCATATAAATTTTCTCAAAAATAAAATTCTCAATATATTTATAATGATAATATTTATCAAAAAAAGGTATCAAGATCTTTAAAAATATATAATATTTCATTATTAAAAAGTGTTATTCTTGGATCTCCCATGGAATGTTTTCTTTAGCATTATCATGTTTTTTACTAACTTTACAATTTTCATTTAACAAATGAATTTAAACCATATAACCCACTTAATAAATATGTAGTGTATTATATTAATTACTTTAGAAATATTCTTTATCCGATGATGTAGAAGTTTTCTCATCATGTTTATTTACATTTATAGACATATTAGTAATGGATTCAATAGTATATACCTTAGTAATAATACATTTGTTTGCCATAGGTTCTTCAAAAAATAATCCAATGTTCTCCTATTTGTAAAATTCATTATGAATAGAATTATCTAAAGAATATCCACCACTGGAACTCCATGTATCATATTCTTTTATACTTTTCTTACCTTTTTACATAGGATATATTTTAGTTTTCCTCTATTAATTTATTTCATTTTTATCATTATGTTCCATCTTAGTAAAATAATTTCATATGTGTCATTCGTTATTAAAATCACAGAATGTAACCATATACTCTTTCATATCACCATTTTTAGACTTTTGTCATATCTATATTTTATGTCTTTATTTACAACAATATTTTTCAAACATCGATAAATATTTGTTAATTAATTTTCTAGAGATACCGAGGAAATAAAATAAAATTCAATAAAAATTTTCTTTTTTCATGGTATACATTAGTACTTTATCTATAGAAAAAACATTAAAATGAATAAAAGTCAATTTATTAAAGAAAAATCCACCATTTTTTATCTTTGTAGAATCACCCTTTGATCTTCCTCTATATTATAATATGGTTTGGATAAGATCATAAAGAGTTAAATTCATAATCTTCCTTGGGTCATCCAAAGTAGTTTTTTTATATTCCCACTCATTGGGAATTATATTAATAATAATTTCAACCAAAATGTAATCATCAAGACATTTTTTTAATGGAGATTATAAACCACTAATAACAGTCATAGAACTTATTTTACATCTTGAAACTGTTCATACTAGTTGAAAATAAAAGGCATGGTAATTAGCTCTATGAAAGGATCTTATTGTTTCAATACCATTGGATGTACCAAATTGGATTACTTCCATCTTAATCCAAATATTATTAGAAACATAACAAGATGAAATATGACTATATATATTCCTCATCATAGAAAATTGTAAATTATCTTTGACTTTGTAGTTAAACTGATATTCTAAGTTTTCAGCATTAGTAAATGTAGAAACATCCTTATCTTGAATCTTTTACTTCCTAGTAACAATTATGTAATTATCAACTCCATGGATGATAAAAAATTATTCATTATATATATCCAATATTCATATTCATTCTGATAATTTTTTTTGGTATAATAGGGTTAATATTATAAGGGATCTAATATTCTTACATACCATCTTAATAAAAAATAGTAGAAAATATTTTCTACTAGTACACGTTAGTTTAATTATCCATTTAAATAAGAAGTATATAAAAACATAATAAAAATATAGTGGATATAAGAAGTAAGAACTTATAATTCTATAGAAGTATAATGTTCTTTGATACCAATTGATTGATCGTATGAGCAACCAAGATGACTATACTTAAAAGAGGGAGTGAATTTTAGTTTAAAAAATTAAACTAAAAAATAAATTAGTTATTAATGTAAAAAGATTAGACTCGAAAATCATCTTCTGATCAATGTGTAAAAATCAGAACCATAGATATTTTTATTATATTAAAGTATAATTTATTCATATTTAAAAATACACTGATATTAAAAATGATATGAAATATTTTTATAACAAACATTATATTCTAATATAAATAGTAGAATATATACTTATATAATTAAGAAATATAATAGATATTAAATGTAATAAAGAATTACAAGCTATATTAAAAGAAATATATCTTTCCACATTAATATTAATGGTATTCAATAAACATGATTGATGATATAAATAGTTTTATACTTATTGTAAATTATGTATTTACTAAGTACGAAAGCCCATTCTATGATGATCAGAATAGTACTATCCTTCTTTCCTTGGAATCTCTTGATACAATGATCGGACTTTGTCTCCCTAGCACTGGAATCCCTCAATCTAATATATCATATTCATTATCTTTGTATCACTAGAATCCATCAACCGTAACAATGATCCGATTTAGAATATGAAATAATATTTTCTAAATGAAACAACTGTAACGATGATTTCATAGAAAAAAAAACTCTCTAAATAATTTCAATGAAGAATAATTAAATGTTCACATAGGGAAAACATTAGAAGACCTAAGTTGAAAAAATGTACCAGCTATAAAATATTTAAATGACTGTTTATATAGACAAATCCACAATGGTCATATTTTTATGTTTTTTACAATGTCCTCATAGTGTTGTCTCTATGATAGCTCATATTGTTTTGGAATAACTAAATTCTTGATGTCATTTTATTTTAGAACCATTATAATGATTAATGTATTCCTTAGGATAGAAATAATTCTTATGGACTATGAATATACAAATTAGTCAGCGTGGTGGAAATTCTAACTGATTATCAATCTAATGAACTTAATGAGGGTTACTCTAATGTATTAGTAACATTTCCTATCTGTGGGTCATTAATTTTGTTATTCAGGTAGACAAATCATAAGATTAACTAGTAGTCTAAACAATGGATATTCTGGTGGATCAAACTCACCTTCAGTCTGATGGATGAGATTCAGTAACATAAATATTATTTTCATAATACATTATAAACATATCTATGTATTATAGAAATTAAATTTTCTAAAAGACATATTAAAACTCCAATAATATAAAATATAGTGAAGATAGTTTTTAAGAAAGTGTTTGTGATTTCAAAAACTAATAAAATGGAAAAGTAAAAGTAAAACTTATGACTCAATAAGAAAAATCAACCATATTATCTTGTAATAATTTTTCTTAATACGCTTTTATGAAAAGCAAAGGTTAGAGAAAAAAATATTTAGAATTATGGATGAATAATATTGATTAGAAACCTACAACCATCAATAAGTTGGATAGAAAATATAGCGACGAATATGGTTCCCCGTGAAGATCTAATAATTTAACAAATAAGACTCAAAAACACCATACACATTATTTAATAAGGTTATGGTTTTTGAGTCAATGTTTTAACTTTAATTGATTTAGCCATTATGAATTATATTTATGGTAAAATCATCTAAATTCTAAATCATAATGGATTTCCATGCTAATTGGAAACAATCTATAGATGAATAAGAAACATCCACATGTTAAGAAAGATTTTTATTGTTAAAACGCATTTGGAAATCTTGAAAATATTTTTGTTTTATGAAATAGTGGATATAATAAGGATTGGACATGATCATATAGGCATGTATCTATAGTATATAACAAAATAAGACCATAAAATTTGGTTAGAAAAGAAGGAGAAGCCTTGGGATGTAGTAATAAGGATGTTATAAACAAAGTTTCACCCAAGAATATATTATGTGAAATAGGTGAAAAGTCATTGGATCCCAAATACAAGAAGTTTTTATAAATTTCAAACATCCAAAAGAACTAATAAAAATTATAACACTTTGAATAATCCAAGTGGAAAATCCAATCCTATTTCTGACATATATAATGATATGTTAGTAATACGGCTGAAATATTTTTGGAGAATAAAAAAATTGAAATATGAATAAGAAAAGGCTCATAAAAACTGAAAGAAACGATTACTCATGAGGAATGATAATTTCATGAGACTCTTTTAACAAAATAAAATTCCTCTTTTAAAAAGTATCTATGTGACAGATGTAAGAAAGATGGTCATAGTGAAAATTTTGGTTTAACCATTTTACCAGTATAGGACGTATTCCTTAAAAGTATTAATAATTCATCATCCATATTGTTTTTTACGAAGAAAAGTTCTCACACAAATCTAATGATAATTTTGGAAGATCTATTCTTCCCCATGATAAATCAAAATAAATTTTTAATAGTTCAAGCATGAATACTTCAGTAGATAGAGAAATTTGGTTTATAAAACTATCTCAACCTTAATATTCAAATTAATGAAGTAAAGAAAATTAACCTTATTCCCTAAATATTTTTGTGTTTTATTGATACTTTCATAGTAGGCGATTGATGGTGAGTAATAATCTCAGGGGTAGAACTTGTGATAGTGAAATGGCTATCAACCATGGACAACACTCATTATGGAAATTTTAATCCTAGAATGTTTCCCAGGTTGTATTTCTAGAAAACTTATTAGAGGATAAGAATTGATGAAATTAATGTTGTCATTATCAATAAATTATAACAAAGTTAATGAATATTCCATCTTGATTTTATCTTTCATTATTAATTCCAAATTAAGAAATTGAAAAAGATCATCAATGGGGATGATGTGTAAATTTTAAAAATTCTGGACCACTATATAAGAAAGAAAAATTTTAATGATTTCTCAAAAAAATATTCTAAAGAATATATACTAAATAAATTCATAATTATGATGATAATAATAAAATTATACATGAGGGGGATTCCATTGTGTTATGATTAATATTATTCTAAAATAATTATCTCATATAAATAAAATTATTAGAAAATTTTCATGAAATAAATCATTATAAAATATACATTTTTCTTAATCACTCATTCTTGGTTAATACAGATAAAAATAATAATAATAAGAGGGAAATTTAATTAATCAATCACAAAATAAAATAGGATGTATAAAATTACTCCAGGGACACAAATACTACAAGTTGTACTAGAATGTTTTTAATATATATTTTTAACTGATTTCAGGGGTTTCAGGTCAATATATCTTACAAGTGATTTGTATCTCAATTAGTGTCTTCATCAAGGAATAAAAATGGACAACCCTTAAATAAAATTTTATTATTTCTCATTCCATAAGGTATAAATATATTAAGAAAAGTAAAAAATATATTTTCTAAATCAAATCCTCTTATTTTTTACATAAAGAACTGCTCTTGTAGTCATTGAGGGAAACGATGGATTAGAAATTTCTTAAGAATGAATTGATACCCATTTCCCATTAACATTTTATTTCATGTCAATAAGGGGAGGTAATGTGAAATAAAAAAAATTGTGAACAAAGGTACATAAGAATTCACATATTGACATGTTTATTGGAAAAGTAATTCAAAGGTATCATTGAAAAATATAATGCGGGAGAATGAAGATCCTACTTTGTGTGTGAGTTTTATTTGTTTTCTATGATTTTCATTGGTTATCAATTGTTTTGATTGAAATATAAAGATTTAATTGATGATAATATGTTGAATAAGGTTTCAATAAAAATCTATTGGAATGTTCAGTGAATGTATATAATCTTGGTAATAAAGTTGATGTAGCTTTGATGAATATATGAAGAAGATAGAAAGTTCCCAAGTATTATTATCTCAAGAAGCATACCAATTATGTTTTCGAATTTCTTATAGATGGAGATTATTTATTACATGAAGGTATATTATCTGTTGAATACTTTACATTGATTTAGTATTATTGAAGAGTTGATACTAATTTCTAAAAAAATTTCTTTATGATTGGAGAAGCACGAATTGCAGAGTCCTTGAGATGAAACATTCAAAAATCATAAAACATAGTTCATCAGATTGAGAAAGATATAAAGTACAATAAAACAAATCAAATATTAGCAGACCACTGATTAAATGTTTATAATTAAAGTGCATTGATGTGAATGAAATGAGTCAATTAGGAGATAGATGGGAATAAAATTTTGACCAATTACATTCATAGTTAATCGAGTATATTCTAATTACACAAATAATATCATACATTTCTAGATGATGAGTTCTTTTTGATAAATCATCATAATACACTGTGCATTTGGTTCCCGATGATGCTAACAATAAGGGAAAAGTCTCTAAATGTGAGTTAAATATGTTTATATATATGGGGAGATTGAGGTGTAGCTATGAAATCATTAAGTTATCAAGATAATAAGTTGAAGTGGAACTCGATGAAACTATGGTTCACAATAATTGTGCATTTTCGAATGATGGCATATAAATATATTTAAAAATCAATTCAAATGGACTTACATAGTGATCAATAAATTAAGTAAATAAGTTACCTAAAATTATTGAAATAAGTATTGATGTAGATATAGCTAACGAAAGGAAGTATAAAGTCTCTTGTATTAACATGGTGAGCCTTCAGAGTGACTCTATTAGATATAATATTTTGGGTCATCAAATGAATTTTTTTGTAGTATACTCCATTTCATAGTAATGTTTTTAAGGAATTGCAATTTGAGGAAGGAATATGAAGAGCACTAAATTATGATCTCTTTTCATATTCAATATATTCATGTTCCCAATAAAAATCATCAAAATTAGTTATATATATTATTGATCAGAGTAAAATTTTAAAGATTATAGAAAACATAAATTTTTAAATAAATCCATCATTCAATGTTTTCTGAGTGATGCGCGTGGGACTAAAGATTCCATGTTGAATAGTTTACAAAGGCAGATGACATAATTTTCTAAGAGAATCTATTAGATAGATGTTTCTAAGTTGTGACATCATATAGATGTTATTGAATTGATCATAAGGTATCTATTTTATCAATTAAATTGTATATGAGATATTTCACAATAAAAATTAATATTTAGACATCAGATAATGTATTAAAAAGTCAAGTGATGAATTTATATAAATTCATTATATAGAAGAAAAAAGTAGATCGCTAAGGCTTTATCAGATGTAGATAAAGTAACAAGAATCTATGAACCAATCAGATAAATGAAGAGACATGTTAAATTATACTATAAATACATTGAAGGAACGATCAAACATATATCTCGGAAAATGAATTTATCTAATGAATCAAAAGTATTTTGTAAGACTTCCTAGATTATCTTATATATTTAGCCAGATTAACAGACATAGTTAACTAGATGGAAGAGGTGTTTTAAAGATCAATAGTTTGAAGTGTTGTTATGAATTCAAACTAGATGGAAGGTCCAATGGACATTAACAAGTTTTCATAAATTCATTAATTTTCAAAATATTGAATTGGACATTCAATGTTTGGATAAATATGAAGGAATATTTTAATTCAATAATGATTTTAGTAAAGAAAAGTAAAATGATTGATGTCGTGATCTAAGTATGTTTCCTATAAATATTAGTTGACTCCTACATTTTAAAAAGTTTTAAGGTGGTAAAATGATGAAATCGATGAGGGGGGTATTCGAATTTAGAAGTGGGAAGATCAAATTTGAGTGTACACATTTCCCTAATATTGTGTTTAAACTATTATTATATAAAATGGATATGGAACAATGAGAGGATATGGATTCATGAAATTTTTTTCTCAAGTTGTTGATTAAGAGAGTTTTTGTGGTTATTCTTATTAATGAAGATGTAGATTTTTGTTAGTAAAATCATCCAATAATCCGGAGAGTAATTGTAAATTGGGTTGAACCATTAGAAGAAGAGGATCCTGATGGAGCAGTGGGTAATTGATAGAGAACATGAATAAAATGAAGAAATAAATAACTAGTTGAAGAAGGTAAATGTGAATATGTGATACTATGAAAAACTTTCCCATCATATGGTATTAGACATACAAGTAAAAATAGAAAAAATGTATTAGATAGAGTGGGAGCACTGGACAAACATGTATTATAGGTAGAGAAAATGAAGGGATCAGATGAACTGCCATCATAAGAACATGCATCAGATGAAAAATGTCATACATAAGGATCAGAGGGAAAAGTTCATGATTAAGGAAGGATTAAAATAATAGAAACTTCCAGATTTCTATTGTGACGAATCCGGAGATTTATTTTCTCATTTTTGATCATGAAACATTTGAACAAGAAGAAAGAAGAAAAATAAAAAATTGTGATATCTAAGAAAAGTAATAGGTGAAAAGATTTCATGGTATCAATAAGTAACTAAATAAGTTTGAGGATATCTATATAGGTAGCATAAAGAACCAGTGAGGAGCAACAAGTTGGATGTGGTCACCACCTATCCAGAGATTCAGGAATATTTTTGTCCCCACCCATAAAGTGTAGGTAACCACAATTAGAATATGTATTTTTCTTTACCAAACCACTATAAACATTAATCCCATTATAATGTGTAATATGTGTATTGTTCATCACCATATGCGATAAGGAATAGATACTCTTATTGAGTAGTGAAAATTGTAAAAATATCATTTTCCATCTTTTACTTGCTTTCATAAACATGAATTCATGAAGGAAAAGTGAATAAAAGAACCAAGATACTAACATTCCTAATGGGTAAAAGTATATAAATTCATAATTTGATAAAAAGTTACCAATAATGATTAAACCCCCTCTCAGTGTTGATTATATACTGAAGTGGTCCACCCAGTTTGTGTGATTCTGGTCATGATCATTATAAAATGGTATCAGAGTAATGAAATTATATCACAGATCACATGGTTATTTTACTATAGTTGATATTGATATGTATTTTAGATAATATAGTAATAACTTTATTAGTAACCTAAAAAAATTCAACATGTACCTATTTATAGTGAAGGATCCTGTTACTGATGATTTTCATGTAGTTTGGTAGGAACCACCAATGTTGAAAGGGTATTAATTTGAATACTTCATTCATCTATAAGTAATAACCTATAAGTATTTTTTATATTTATTGAGATCAAAATAAGTTATATTTTTATGCATTTTATCTAGATGTATTTCAGTAACTATGGAAGGGTATAATGACATACCATTTTATTCGAATGTTTTCATATATTTTAGTCAGAATCAATTGGCTGTTTGTATTAAATGACACATCAATTATATGTATTTCCTATTATATACATATATTGAGATAATTAACTTAATATAAGTCCTAAATTGGTTATTTGATTTATATTGTCCTATTTCATTTGGTGGTGTAACAAACTAACCTAGGGTTCCATTCCAATGGGTTAGAAACTAGCATATAGGAACCACCAAAAAATATTCAGAATGATTTCTCCCATCCATAATTATATAAATAAGTAGAAAAAAATATAATCCAATAAAAAATTGTATATTTGGTAAGAAAATCAATTGAAAAATATTTGATTCACTTATGAATGATTAAAAAATTCAATAAAAAATAACGCTAAATCATAAAAATAGAATATGCCAATGTAGCTGACACAATTCCCAAAACCAAAATAATGACCCAAACCTCTCTAGTAATCCTCCACATGGTTATATTCACCACCACAACTCAGCCTCTACCGAAAAATAAAAATGGTGAAGAATAAAAATAATGAGGCCCCTAACCTAAAAAATATAGGGGTGATCTATACAGCTCAGTAGGTCACCACCAGACGAATCCATGAAATAAATTTTATGATAAATTCAATACAAGATATTTCTAATTATATTCGAATAACATATTTTATAGAATTCAATACATAAAGGAACTAATAGTTTTATAGGTTAGTGATAAAAATTCAGTTTCTTTTTTCCATTAAATGAAAATTATCACATAGAAAACATTTTTCCTCAGTTAAAACCATCTTCATTAAACTACCAATTAAATATTACACAATTAAAACTATCTTATAAACACCCCTTTTTCAAACACAATAATATACTTTAAAATAAATATTTCAATTTCAAAAAAAATTCAAATACATTATTGAAAAGTATGTTTAAGAGTAAAACCATTAACGATGGCTTAAAACCATTTTTAAAGATAATGAACTAGAGTTTAAAAAAATCCATTCCCTTTACTTTTCACCAATATATTACAAACACCATTATGAAAGCATGAATTAATTTTCATGGAAATAAAATTTTAAAAAACATTTTTAAAACATTTTGGAAGGGTACCAAACAACATCCAAAATGGCAAATAATCAGAAATAGGCACCATAGGATCAATGGGATGGAAAAAAGGGAATAACCAACCTAGAGTTTCCATAAAATCACATAATCAAAAGGTGATTAATGTTTGGAAAAAAGATGTAATCCATTAAAAATATCCTAAATTGAATCCTAGAAAATTGGGAATAACCTTATGACTCACACAATATGATCAAAACTGGTGACATGTAACCAATACCAATACTAAATAACCCCTCACATACTTGGTTGTCCCGTCAATAAATTTGGAGATAAACCTCCTAGGAGTACACTAGTACCATATTAAATATCTTATCCCACAATATTACCTAGACTAGTATGTCAAAATCAAATCCAATAGCCCCCTCAGTCTAGAATGAAACACTCCTAAGTTGACGCACTATCTATTATAGGAAACATATTTATTCATACCTCTACCTAGTTTCAAATGAATCCCATGACATAAAATAAATATTTTAATAATAAATTAAAAATATGCCTCAAGAATTAAAAAAAATCATTAAATTTATTACTAAATGATCACCACACCTCAAACACCCTAACCCGAAACAACCCCTTCTTCCCCATTACCCAAACACCACATAGATAAAGCAACACCTATAAATGAAAAAAAACAATGCTAACAAGAGGGTAACTGATATTTAATTAAGAAACTGTCAATAATAAATCACCAAATGAGCCTTTTTTATAAAACACATGGAATTCCATGTCAACTCACAGTCTTTAAAAACTCATCCCAGTCAACTCTTGAGAATTATTTCATGAAAAAATTTCCTGAAAATTGATTTGGAAATTTTTAAATTTATTAAAACCAAATTTTAAATAATTTAATGTAGTCATTTAGTTTTTAATTGATACTTCTATGGGTTAACACATCCATTTTAAAATGAATCTACCCATTTATAACACTTCCCATTATTTAAAACACTTTGAATAGTTTTTGTGTAACATGATAAAAAAATAACCATTTAAAAAATCTCAATCCAATGTTATAAACCTCTTCTAAAAACACTGAAATTCTTTGAAAAGAAACATATAAATTTTTACAATCACATAGCGTAGAACCTACTCAATTACAAGTGTTAAAATCATTAGAAAATTACATTACATCCCTCATGAGACAAATATATAGGCATAACTTAAATAAATAACCACTTTATAGAAATAAATCACATCAGCGAATGGAATATAAAGTAATGTCGTAGAAACGCCTAACTTGTTAAAGAGGAAACTAACTGTAATGAATCACCTTCAATGGTAAAATATCAATTAATCAATGAAATTTATTCTATAGCCTCTCTATGTAGAAAGCATAATTATTAAGTCCAAACACTACTTTATGATCAGACAATGTGACCTCTAGAGATAGCGTTTGGGAAACAAACTAATGGAAAAGGGAGGATTATAATAGAATAATAATTATAAAGGAACTTATGGAAGAGTAATCAATATGAAATCAAGGTGTAAGACCATAAAAAGGAAGATGATGAATGGGAGGGAGATCACCATGCATTCATGGTTCATTAATGTGGGAGGGATAGAAAGAGGATGGATAGAGTATTATATTTTAGCATGGTGGAATTGTAATTTCATCTTATAATAAACATGAGAATACTACAATGTTTGGCCACATTATTCATGTACCATATGCAAACCATGTGATATTCATTTCCTAATACAACTAACCCTACATGGTTACCAATGGGAACTCGGCATGGTTTAACTAATAATTTCAAATGATACATTCAAATTATATACCCACTTCACATGATTTTCACATGATTTACCTAACTGTACATAAGTCGTGCACTAGTTCACATACACCCTAAAGGCCTTCCACAGTTTGCACTGATATTTTCATGGTTTGGACCAAACGGTGTGCTACACATGTATACCAACTGTTCAATGAAAAATTTTAACTAAAATTCACACAATGTATGCTTAACCACATGATTTTTCCAAAACCATGAATGAAAACCATTCAAATAAGGAAAATGTCCATTTTTTTCAATTTTCTGGTACAAACTTCTTAAAAACGTATATTACCCCAAAATAAATTAAATAATAAAAAACATAAAGTTTAAATAAAAATATGGTGTCAAAATTATCTCTAATGTGTCAATTTATTCCCCTTGAAACTCACAGGTTAATGTATTGGTAAACTGATGACGTATTATAATTATACCTCGGTAAAATATAATGAATAAACAAACCTTCAAAAAGATATGACTTCCTTAAAAACATTAATAAACTCTTATAAATGTCTAATATATTACCAGAAAACTAGATCTATGAGAAGCAAGGGACCTATAATATTTCAATCATCCATTTATAACTGATATAAAATCGTTTAATAAAGTAAAAAATATTTTCTATAAAGTTAGAGGACATCACCAAAATTACCAATTCCCAAAATCTATAAAAAATGAATAATTTTATACATTCCATAAGAAACCACAAGAATATGATCAATTCCACCAAAAGAGCACATGAACTAGAGACATTTTGCATCTAGATACTACATAGTTATATCCCTAGGGTCATGAGCTGAACAAGTGGGTAAAGAGGTTCAAACCCATAGACCACTGTTACTTAGTGATACCTGAAGAAAAACTCACCTCGACAACACCCACAATCCAACCAAAAAAATAACCACACCTCCATTCATCCATCTAAATACACTAGGTTTCTCCATGTACAAACTAACAAAACAAATCCACAAACTATATCCATAACCAATCATAACAATGATGGGAACCATAAATAAATTGGTAATGAAAATTACTCAGAGAACCACCACTTGCATGGAGTATCCAAAAATGCACCTATGAATGATATTTTGTAAGAATTTACCCATGCCACAACTTATCAAAACTCACCTATCATAAATCCAAAAAATATTTTAGTGACCAATTAAAAATTACTCTCAAAAGATAATCAATAAACCATCTAAAGTATACACTATATGATTATTAATCCACCCATCTCAAATTTCTCTAATCTTAATCCAATTATTGTCTAAAAATATACAATATGCCCATACTAGATCCCATATTTGAGTCTCTAAGAAAAATGAAATGGATCAGTCCAACTATCTTGAAAAAATCTCGTAGTTATACTTTTTTTACCAATATAACTCCCAGGAAGATTCATTAATAGGAATTTACTTGAATAATTTTTAAAAAAACTACTAAAAGCTGAAGAAAACACATTCTTCCCCACATGGAGTCTGGGAAGTGCTAAAACCCCAAGGCAGGGAAAAACTTCTTGAATATATGAACCCTATGTTTACACAAGACATTAAAGGAGGTTTACATTATACAACATGAGACATATATCTTACCTTATCATGCCCCAAAAATGACATCAAACATTCCCAAAAACAAACTAGGGACAAATACAATAACCTAATGCAGTAAAAGAAGCCCAAATATTTTAATATAATTTTCTTAAAATCTATGAAACCAAGGAAAAATATCCCCAAAACTCATTTTTTAAAACCAAGGAACAATAAGAGTTTTTTCCACCTTATACTAAAAATAAAAATGAAAACTACTCTGTGCATTCAACCCTAATCCCTAACACAAATTAGTTTGATCAAGAAATACAATAAATTTCTATTTTATATTTTAGAACACTACAAACAATTGAAACACACCCCCTGGAGTGTTTTAAACTCTTTTATGAAAAAACATAAAAAAAATTGACACCAAATTTTTGGATTTCATTATAAAATAAAAACTCCAAATTTAAAAAAATTAAATTCATTCAAGTAGTGCCCCAACACCAGAAGTGTATAGCTGAGGTCAACCACAATTTCATTATAGTGATTACAAGGAATAAAATCCCAATTTCTGAATAGTTTATTAGTCTTAGCAAGCCAGATAAATACATGTGCCTCTGTGAAAAATGAATACACTAATTAAAACATATTTTTCTCATTCGAGGATAACTATATTACCACATATAATATCCTTTCATATATTTCACAGTACCCTTCCTGTATTATTTGGGAACAAAAAAATAAGGGTGAGCTAAGATGATCAGTAAGGCTTATGAAAAGTGGAACAAAAGATGAATCAATGGGAAAAATAAATATTGAAATTTAATAACAGAACACACATTCCATGTAATCAATAAATTGAGAGGTAGTGAATAAATAAAATGGAATTTTAAATAACTGAACACCCATGCTGTTTGTGTAACAAGATAAGGACTAATTAATATGACAAGGTAAGAAATTGAAAACCCATTCCATGTAATCAATAAAATACAAATAAAATTAAATCATAGATTTTTTTATAGGCAAGACCACATTAATAATAATAATTGAATCTATATAAAAAATTATTAATTATCAAACATCATGAATCTTGAACATGAACCACTATACTGTGAAGATCTATCCTCAAAAAATGTTTATGTCTTTTGGTATAAACTCTTTTATTCTACTTGAAATGAAACAATAAGTTTTTTTAAATGATTTTATCTTAAGAGACAATCAATACATCGAGGGGATTATTTATAATGGACCCAACCTTTGTAGTAAATTTTCGAATAATTCAGAATATATCAAATAATCTGTCATTACCCGTCCCTCGAGGCTCGTGCTGTGACTACCCCTAGCCCACCTTCCATAGGCCAGGGGCTGGAAACTAGCACCAAAAGGCATATTCCCTAAAACCGGGAAGGCATTGCCTTTATATCTTGTGAACAAACTCAACCAATAACACATCAAGATACGAAAACAAGTAAAATGTATTGTAAGAAGAGTGTGTATAGTAAGTAAAATGGGCTAGAATACTAGCCCAACTGGAAAGTATAAGAAAATTGGAAAGTACATGTAAACTAAACATCTCATGTGAACATCCATCAAGGATCCCACCAGAAGGGTACGTACAACTCTCGAATGGTCGTCTCTACGGTACGCCTTTTCTATGGTCCACCTCCGATCTACCTCCAGTCCTGGTACCCTCATACTCAGTTAGCGTAATCCTCCGTCTACACCAAACACAACAAGGTGCGGGCATAGCTCGTGTATGGGTGAGTGTAACAATACTCAGTAAGGACCCTGAGACCCTCAAAGGTCTCACAAAATCCACAAAGGATAAACCAAAAAGCATGAAAACAACTAAAATCCCAACTTACGTATATCCCCATACATATAACTATATTATCTAGTATACCCATCTCATCCATGAAGAAACACAAGGCTCACTTATTTTAGCAAAAATCTCAACTATTGCACGGAGGAAGGAAAAACACAAAGGTAACACCACAAGGGTAAGTACCACAAAGATAAATCCACACAGAAGAATAAAAAAAGGTATGACCAGGAAGGTAAGTACCAAAAACGTACTCCTTACTGAAGAATACCACAAAGGTATCACCACAAAGGTATGCCACACAAGAGATTACTATAAAGGTAAAGTCTCAGATCACACCATGCATAACTTAGGTACGGTAGTAAAGATGATTATATGTAACTAATGAATCATATTACTCTAATAAGAAGAAGACCCACATAGGATCCTAAATCATCAACCCACGTAAGATCCTAAATCATCAAACCCACATAGGAGCCTAGTACAACAGACCCACGTGAGATTCTAAATCATCAGACCCACATACAATCCTAAATCATCATACCCACATAGGATCCTAGTACAGAAGACCCACGTAAGATCCTAGAGTAGTCCCAACTGGATTCCTAGAGCATATACAAGTGATAATCTCAAACACAGACCCATGTAGAATCCCAAAGCACAGACCCACATAGGATCCCTTTCTCATGTTACAGCTAGCTATAGGGTTCCTGCACTATGCTTGATTGATTTCGGAAGGTCCCACTCCTCAAGCCATAGGTTGATACTCCAAGTATCACGAAGTCCCAGGAAGAAGTATCCCAAAGGACCGCCATGTAAAAGGTGTCTCAATGCAATAGACGGTGCGTCAATCAGATGCTCGGTCTATAAGTTATTGGCCTTTTAGTCCTGAGGGCCCGATTGGATTCGTGGTCAATTCATCCCGGTCATACCCCAAATTTTTCCAAAATTCATGTGGGTTATACCTAAAGTACCATCTCGATCCAAGGTTTCTGGTGCCATAGATGGATCGTTAAATGGACACCTGTATCTCATGATATGGCTGAAAGAACGAAAATGGTCAAAGTTAGTTGGGGTTCGGTCTTACCTGGTCAGACCGACCCGGCCTGTGCCGACCCAAACCGGTTCGGGGCGACCCGGCCTGACCCAGGTCCGGCCTAAGGTCTGACCCTGCCTTTTGGGTCTAGCCCAGCCCCCACCACCTCTGTCGTGCCCTTGCGTCGTGGCACGAATGCGCGGCATGACCCCTTCCCACAACCGCCCGCCGCTGGCCACTACCCTCACTCCACCACGGCCTATGGGCCACGGCTCTTCTCCGGTGGCACGGTTGCGCCACTGCCTTCTTCGCAACTAGCAGTGGTGTCGGCCGCCGCTATTGAGTCCCACTGGTTCCAATCGATGACACCGGTCATTGCCCTCCTCCATCCCGAAGAACGCATCAAAAACAACAAGGGTTGTGGAGAGGTCAGCCCATGTTTTTTTGGCCCGCACCCTCGGCGTTAGAGTGGTAGAAAGCTGCTCATGGGGAAGGATTCAAACATAAAATAAATTTATCAAAGATTAAACTAAATCAAACCCCTAGCTCAAGGGTTAGTTGACGTCGATGAGGATGGAAGGACGGGCGTCAGTTCGTTGTCGTTGAAGAAGAAGTAGTTGACGAATGTCGATGTTCGTCGCTCCGGCAAGGTGCTTCTGATTTGGGCACGGTGTTGGTTCGTCATTCTTCGTTGGAGAAAGTTATTTTTTGGAGAGGTAATTTTTTCTTCGACGTTCTCTATGGATTTTCCAACCCTTTGCCAATGATTTTCCCCATCCCAATAAATAGAATAGAAAACTTATTAAATTAATGTTGGCCATTAACTATGATGATGTCGGCTTAATTAAAAGCATTATGTTGTCACAATTAAATGGGAGTATTCCAAGAGACTCCCCCCCCTTAAAGAGGGGTTCGGGTGGTCCCTATCACTAGATTTCAAATTGGGGGTTTTCTAGTTCGAGTGGTCCCCACCTCCGTAACTCATATAGAAAGGTTTTAACAATAATATAAAATTCGGAACTTTATTTTATTTTTATTTACATGAAAAACATGAATAATAACTTTCACCCTCGTCCTACTGACGTCGAGATGAAAGTCTCCTTAAGTTAAAACCAGCACTGCGAGTTCAATGGTGTCCTCAGATTTTAATTCTGTATACTGATTCAAAAGTTAAAAAAACCTGCACTCAAATACACTAAACATACCTAAAAATGTTCATAAATTCACTTTGGGGACACAGGGAATTGAAATCACACGCCGTCAATTTTCGCAAACTCATAAAATTCCAATATAATTAAAAAAAATATATGGAAATTTCCGGTATTTACATAATAAATTTAATTAATAAACAATGTTCATTATAAAATATTCATATGTATTAAATATTATGGGTTTATAAATATTTCCCTAGATAATCATATAACTATGAATTTAATTATTTTCTGGAAAAGTGGTGTATGGTTTAGTCAATGAACATACCTATGATAAATGATATGGATAATTAGGGGAAATTCAATGTCAAATGATCATATGAAACTAAATATTTCATGGTACAAAAAAATTAATCAATGAAGTGAATTCCAATATAATCCTTAGAAAAGTCAATAAAAAATTTGGAGGAATAAATAAGGATGGTATCAATTAAAAACATCCCAAGTGGGGTATAAGAAGGTTTGTTGTAATTGATGAATGTAAATATTATATAAGGATATTTTATAAACATTATTGGGGAAAATATCATTTTTATTTAGATTTAAAAAAAAACGAATTTCTTTGAAAATCATTTTTTAAAATAATTAAAAGGTTACCTTTTAAAATTTTAAAATAATCTTCAATGAAATGATGGCGGGTAAATACATACATTATTTATAAGGTAAAAAAATTATTACTTTTTCATCGTAAAAGGGTTAGAAAATGTCCTTGTACAAAAAGAAATAAGATGATTAATTTGAATAAAATTATAAAATACAAAATGGGTAAAAATATATTTAATAAATATTTTGAAAATGGTTAAAAATATTTTTTAATTTTTTTATAAATCTGGTTTTTAAAAGGAAACAAATTTATGACCGATGAGAGAAATAAAGCTGAGTTTTATTAAAACATTTTCTACAATATTTTAACTTCTCTAGAGTGGAAAATGTTACTATTAATTGATAAAGATCACGAATAATGATAGGATAATAAAATTAAAGGTTTTTTTGGACAATGATAGAATAATTTCCATCAATGGAAATTTAGTTGGAAATAATCCAAAATAAAATTTGATTTTGAAGTAAACCCCTAAAACCCATAATATTGAAGTGAGAATCAAAAAATGAATCAATTATCTTTATCAAATTAAAATCCACATAAAATTAGTGTTAATAAAAAAAATTATAAACATAGCCATAAAGTATGAATGCCAATGTTGAAGTAATAAAACACAAGGAAATGAAATTGAGTTCTGCAACTCATTACCACTTGGTACCATTTAATTAAGACCCCTTAGATGAAATAATTCAAATTTAAAAATAAAATACAATGAAAAATGTTTGAATCATTATATTTCATTTGAAATTATGTAAATAGAACATATAAAATTTTATTGGTGCATAATAACAAATAACTATCAAATGAATGAAATTTGAGATGAAATACCTTACCTTTTGCTCTTATGTGATTGAACACCCTTTGAACTACTATATAATGGTTCTAAACATGTTAATAACTAATTATTGGACCATATTAATATTTATTATATTATATATTATCCCTTTATAACATCTTATCACCATCTTTTTAATATCTATTCATTCTTTTCACTATTTTGTGTTTTAATTGCCTTGTTTTTTGAGTATGTTTGGACTTGTTATTTTTTGTTAATGTTATATAGAACATGATTTCATAAAATGACTACTTTAAACCATGATTTAATTATAACATATTATTTGTATATATGTGATTATAGTACTCCAAAGAATTTGGATATGGGAAACAAAATCCACCATTCATAGAGATGGTATGTCGAACGTATTCATTAACACTACTTCCATTTTCTATTCATATTAAAAGAATAAAAATTAAATGGTATATACGTATATTATGATTATATTATCATATTTATTTCTTATAAATAAAATATTTTTATTAAATCTTTCCTTAATATATACCATGTTACCTGTGAATGAATCTCATTACTTTAAGTGGGCAGTAGTCCACACACCCACAAATGATGTTATCAAATTCCTACAAAATGAAAAGCACAAAGGTATGTTTTATGAAATAATTACATAATAATAATAGAAAAATAAATATAATATATATCATATTAAAACTATTAAACCGTCATTATTTTTAGCCTTGAATAGTGGTAATTGAATAATGAATGACATCAGTTCGTGAGGCGGTAGTCCACCATACACTCGAACAATGATTGGGTATCCCATTAGATAGAAGTGTAAACAAGTGTAGGTAAAAATTTTATAATAAAATAATATCAGTATATTTAAGATATTTTTTTGTATAACTGATATATATGAATAATTTAAGTCTTTTAGAGAGAAATAAAACCAATGTGTTCATTTATGAACACTACCTCTTATTCATCTAACTCCCTTTGGTTTTCACCAAATAACATCCTTGATTAGATATTTACCCAAATTTAGGACTCTAGGATTATGGGATGGATTTTGGGTGATTATGTGGTCATTTTTTGTATTATCCAATGGTATTTAGAGGTTTGAATAAGATAGGGGTGTGAGTGTGTTTCTATAGTGGAGGAGGAGTGACATTATTATAAATATTAAAATGTAATGACTATTGAGATGTATCCCTTAAATCATGTTCCTAAAATAATGAAAAAAATTTGATAAAATAGATTATATGGTATAAATAATGATATGAATGTTTTTTTGAAAAAATTTTATAGCTAATTTGGACCTTAATAATAATGTTTAACCACTATGTAAACTCATTTTTAACCTTAATCGTTGTAATTAATATTAATTTATTTCACTAATATTTTTCGTCAACAACTATTTTTAACATGATATAAAATATAAAATTTAATTATTACAAATATGGAATCAATTTTCCAAATTTAAATCAGATAGTTGGTAGAAATTATTTTAAAATTAATCCCACAAATGGGACAAAAATACATGGTTTTAATGTGAAAATGTTCAAAAGAAAGAAATGATTTTATATCCCAAATCTATATAAAATTTATCCCAATGAACTAAATTGGTGTAATATTTGTACAATTGATCTAATTAAACTTTAAAACCAATTAAAAATATAATTTAACAATATTTATTATTTATATGAAAAAGATGTTTTAAATTAAAATTCAATATTTTACAATATTTATCAAAAAATGAACTTCTCATAAAAATACAAAAAAAATCACCCTAATAGAGTTTTAATATATTTATTTCAAAAATTAGTTTTATTTTGACATATATAATTTATAAAACCTAAAATTTTTGTTTTAAAATATGTATTCCATTAAAAGGCTTCAAAATTGCCTTTAGAAAAATATAGGTTTTATGCGTAAAATTTAGTTTATTCTTATCTTATGCCTATCATATCTATTGAATGAATAAAAAAAATATTTCATCGAATATTTGACATATATATTTAGTTAATATCATTAACTAATTGTAATTATTTTAATTTATTAATACAAAACACCATTTTGAGCATAAAAACACTTCTTTTATATTATGAGCGTTTTTATATTCATTTCCAATTAATTTCTAACCAATTAATTGAATTTATATTTTTGTTAATAAAATATTTTAATAATTTTTTTAATCCTATTAATAAATTATAATTTTATGGGTAGGTTATATATTATTATATTAGATAACAATTATTTAGTAATATATTTTCGTTTGGTAAAACTTGGTCTTATGTGCAATGTGGGCAATCAAAGAACGTCTTTATTAAATGCGATACACAAAAACGTAGTATTATAGGCATTTTAATATTTATAATTTGTTTAATTTATTTAAAATATTAAATATAAAATAAATTCTTAAGGTATTACATTCCATTATATGTTTTTTTCTATGTGTAATACATGATATCGAATAAAAGTTACTCTTTTATATTTATTTGGGTTTTATATTTATCCTTTTATGAAAAATGTAATGATAAAAACCTAAACTAAAAACAAGATATAGATTAAAATATCAACTTACCCAATTGAGCCTTTTAAAACACCATTTTTTGGTTTAAAACCAATACACTTTCCAAATTTTAAAATGAAATCAACCACTTGAAAATCTATATCTCATTTTACCAAAAGACCAAATAAATCATTTCAAACAAAAAATACTTTTCTCTTGAAATAAATTATTCACAAAAAAATAAATTTCAACTCACAAAAAAAATAACATGGAAAAAGTCACAACATAATCATCTACCAAAGTTCAATCCAATAATTCCAACATATCACAAGAATCACTATAGCCCATTTCTAATATCTCTAACTATACTAGGAAATCCAAGTTTCAAGGGGTATAGATAGGTAAACCAAATGGGATGTGGAACCATGCTCAAATTGGATACATGGTTAATGGCCATATTATAATCATGAAATGGTTCCCAAAATGTGTATGGAATCATGCACTTGTTTTCTAAATTTTTTCTCAAGCCTTAGAAGCCAACCACGCACCTATATTAATTCTTTTGTCTATATCCAAGAAACACCAAATATGAACCCAATGTAAATGAATATATGTCTATTAGGTTTAAAGAATATATTTATTGAGTATCAAACCGTAGTCCTGACTACCCATAGAATATTGGGGCTCATCCTGAGAAATATATTATGAAACAATCCATGGACCTACCTCTCGATTCTTACATCCTTATATCGAATCTTTCAACTCCCCAAATAATAGGAGAGTACTCCCAAAACCTAATACCCCCTGAGAAACCGGACTAAGATTCTATTTCTAATAAACTAACCTAGGGTTCTATCAAAATCGAAACATACCCCTATCCAACACTAACCCACATGGGTTTAATGATCCCCATGTGTTAGCAACTAGTACCTAGGTGTCACATTATAGTAATTGGGAACAATTTTTCTCTTTTAAAAGGATATAAGCAATTGATTAAAATAGAATAATTAAACTAAAAAAGCATTGGATAAGTGGTATGAGTGGCTAATGAAAAATAAGAGACTAAATGAAAATTGATTATATAATGGAAGAATATAATAATAATCCTAAATCATAAAAACAAAGTGGTTGATTCAATTCCCAAAACCAAATTAATGAACTAAACTACTCCACCAAGCCTCTGTGTGGATCTCAATCATTGCTCAATCTCAAAATATCCCTCAAAATTCAAATTGAGTTTAATCAATCTGAAGAGGTTATAAAAATGAGAATTCTAGCTATTATCTATATAAAACAATTTTTCACAAATAGTTGAATATATGCATTAACTCTAACATTAAATTACATACATATAAGTTAGAAATACATTAGAAAGTAACAAATTTTCATAATTCAATATATAAATTAACTAACATCGCCATAGGGTAACATAAATAATATCTTTTTAAAATTATAATTACATGAAAATAAATCACATAGAAAATTAATTCCTTGGTTTAATCATCCTTTATAAAAAACTATTTAAAATTTTAATTTTGAACCCCATATTATAAACAACCATTTTTCAAATACACTTTTATACCTCATATGAAGGTATTAAATTTCAAACATTTTTTAAAAACATGCTTGAAACCAAAATTTACGAGTAAAATAAGGAACAATAGCCCAAATAATGTTTTAATACCCATGTCATGGTGTTTCCAAAAATTTCATTCCCTTTTATTTTCACCGAACCATTCCAAACACCCTTTAGAAAAATAATTTTCATTTTCAAGGAATTATCCTTTTAAAATCTCTTTGTAAAACATATCAGAAAAGAATAAAGGAAAATATAAAATGGGAAATAATCAAAATAAGAAACTATGGGATTATGAACAACTAAGAAATATGTTTGATAAAATGACATAATCATCAGTGGATACAAGAAAAGAAAAAAAGAAGTAATCCCCTTAAATGATCCTAAATAGTATTCTAGTGTAATGGGAATCATGCGAGGACACATATATCATGATCCATACAAACAACATGAGTCCTATGATAAGACTAAAGATCATTATTGATCCTCGATAGTTTAGTGGAAATATATAAAGGTAAACATCCTTGGATTACACTACTACCACATTCCAAAATTTATTCCCACTACCCATTTAGTATATAAAGACATAATCAATTACACATAACCCATTTTCTAGAAGGACACACAGTAAAGTTGATGCACCATTTATACTATCTCTGGTGATTATTTAGACCTTTACCTAGTATCCTAGGAATAACATGTAATCAAACTAGGATATGATAAACCAAGAGAATATATTCATGATGTAACACTTTAATTATGAAAATTTAAAAATATACACTCACCTCACATCCAATTTACCCACATGAAAAAACCCTTTTCATTCATTACATAAAAAAACATATATAAAGATTTATCCATCAATGAGAATAAAATACAAGGGACGTAAGTGGTTCATGAGGATTTCCTTTAAAAAAATATCATAAATCACTAACCATGTCTTTTTTAAAACATATTTGGAATTCCAAAACAACTCATACTCTTTAAAAAACCCAATAAAATAATATAACCCAATTCATTTAAATATATCTTTAAAATCAATTTGTAAATTACAAATTCTATTAAAACAACCCTTTAAATATTCTGAATCTATCAAAAAATTTAAAAATGTTGATGACATGTGTTAACACACTTCTTTTTAAATTAAATATCCCATTTAAAATAATTAAAACACTTTAAATATAACTAAACTACTCTTTATTATGCTTTAATTCAGGATTTATTACACAAGATTACTCATAATACTACCTAGAAGATCAAAAAATCTAGTGTATTTGGAAATTATATACATTAAAGAACAACTTAAAAAATACATTATACTTATTAAAAACCTCATTAACATGATTATATTATTTTTTCATACTTAATGATTTATTATAACACCCAAAACTTTCATGGTACGTTTCTATTTGAACAAGGAAATAGTTTGTGTAGTACGCAACTTGGAGTTTTAACACACCACAACCAATCAAACATGCCATTATAAATAGTAATAACCAAATTTTGAACTTTTATAAGTTTTTTTTCAAAATTGATGTTATTTTTGGATTTAGAATATCAAAATTATCTTACGGTGAATTTTTGGTATTTTTTCTGAAAATTTTCATTTTTTGATGAATAGTGAAAAACACTGCGTTATTGTTTAAAACCGACTTTTTATTTAAATAATTAATTATTTTATTTAAATTTATTTTAGGTAAAAATAGAAACATAATATCAATATATGTTTATTGTAATTAATTGGTGTCATTTTATAACAATATTAGATTTATAAAATTTTATTGAACTTTTTACAGTATTTTACCCACCTTCTAGGCACATTTGAAAATTTGAAAAGAACGCAATTTTACCGCTTCAGTGAATTGAAATTAAAGAAAATAAAAGAGACACGGTTGACATCAGTATGTAAAATTTGGTTCAATAAGATGAAAATAATATTTTGTGAATAGTAACTTTTGACTTTTATTTACCACAATTAAAAGTAAATATGGTAATTAAAGGTAAAAAATGATATTATAATTACCATAACACTTGTCCTATTTATATTTGATAAGTTTATTTTGGCCAAAATCATCCTTGGGAATAAAATATGATCCTTTTGGTCCACTTGGATTAGATTAGGACATTTATTATTATTTTATTTAAAAAAATCTTAAAAGTGTTAAATTCTTATTTTCATAACTAAAACATTTTTAATATAGGGTAATAGATAAGATAAATTCGAATATAAATATTAATTATAAATATAAAAATATTTACTAATTAATGATATTTTTTTTTATAAATTTTAGACATTAAATAATTTAATTTATTTGTGACATAATGATGAGGCATTAATTACCTTTTGAAATAAATATTAAAATAATTGATGCTATAAATATCCAAATAAATGTAAATTGAGACTTTAGATGCATTACACAAATATTTTAGATTTATATGACATGTTCGGTTTGTTACAATGAATTTTTTCATAGTAATAATGCATTTATGACTTCCACAAAAATCAATTACTAAATAGTTTCAAAATTGACATAAATGAGTTTTTAAAAAAATACTATATTATTAAATGATATAATAATCATAAAAATATATGTATTGTCCAAAGGACTTATATAATTATAAATATATAATTAATGAACTACTTGGGGTTCTTTTGGAATTTTATAGTAATATTATTAACCATATAATATTATAATACAAGAATACATGGTAAAAGTTAAATTATTTAACTAAGAGTTAAATCTAAAATATAAGCTTAATATGGTGACCTGAACCAGTATAAAACCTATTGGTTGGGAGGTTTTCGACCCATCCGCATTTTATCCTCAAAATAAATTATTTTTGAGCCATTATAATTCAAATATTATTATATAATAAAATAATATTTCAAGGTTTTCATAAAGTGTCCCTCACCTCTCTTTAAAAAGGCTACTTTCCCTTCTCTTAATTTCATACCTCCAAAGCCTTTTGGATCGGCCAACCCCTACTCAAATATCCTTCCAAATACCCTCACTTTGACCTAGAGGCCTTAATTTGATCAGAAATACAACCTAAGGATCCCATTTGACCAACTCAAAAGGAAACACCCGAAGAATAGGTAATAAGTTCACCACCTTTTTCAAAGTTCTAATCTTCTTACCCTTCCTCATTCTTTGTTGTTTCCATACTAAAATAATAAATATAGTACCTTATACATAATTTTATGTTATTATAAATATGGTACAACACTATTCCTTATTCTATCCATCCTATGAATGAGAAGTCACCATACATGCATGCGTACGGCTTACAATCTCCACGTCGTGGTGTACATTGTTATTCAAACACTTCATTATTTGGATGGGTATAATAATCAGTGTAACTGATGTAAATAATAAATATAACATGTTAATTATTTTTTATATATGAAATACCATCCAATTACATACGATTTCACCATCAATATAATGATATTGATGCTCGTGCGTGCGTACGGATTACCGTCTCCAAGAACGCGATGAGATTCATTCTCCATTGTAATCATTCAGAAATAATATCCATTTTGTGGATAAAAATAATTTTTAAGAAAATAATATCATTATAGATATGAATCAAATAAATCCTATACATAACAAATATGACTTACATAACAAAACATATAAAGGAAAACAAATCAGTTAACACCCAAAATGATGATACTATTGAAATATTATTTACAAAGCAATATTAGAAGATCATATATGATATCATATTTATGTATGTGGTTATTGTATAATTTAATAAATATTATTTAAATATTATACATAAGGTTAACATACCCTCGACCAAGGAAAATTACAAGGTATGGGTAAATTCTTCAATCTCTTCATTATCTAAGGTTGTTTATACGTGAGTATCTACTGGGACCTCTTTATCATACACATCCATGTTTCTTAAAAAAGTATTTAAAATAATTTTTTTTACTTCCTATACTATGGGTTAAATTCATTTATACCCTTTTTTGAATTTTAAAAAAAATTATAAAGGAATCTATCATTGTTTTCCAAACAGGGTACTTTACGACCTTTTCGACAAAATTAAGGGAAAAAGGTTTTATTAACTTATACAGGGGGTGCAACTATTTTTTCACCATTATAACACATTCTATTCTTCCCATATGATATTATAAGAATATTTTCAAAATAAATGTTTTGTTTTATAATTATGTGTCTTTTAAATAATTTCAAAATAGAAAGATATTTTTCGCTCAATTATTTTTGATTTCATCTATGTCAACATCATTTGATGGATTTTAAACTTGTTTGAAGTTGATATATTTTGATACATATATTCCATATTTTATTGAAGTTTTTGTGATATTTTTGATTGTGGATGTGTTATTTTTATACCATTCATGGTTTATAGATAAAGTATTGACATTTCGTGTTCTATTTTTAATATGAATGCTTATGTTATTTTTAAACCTTTTCATATGTGGATTACATTAGACATAGTAAGTGATGGGTGGAGACCACTATAGATCCTCGATGCATCGGTAGGTCTCATGAGGAAAACTATTGTCTTCGAACAAGTCCTTTACAAAATCTTATTTTTATTCTTGGAACGAGGCCTTAACTATGTGGTTATGATGTCTGGAATTATGCATTTCATCATTATGAAATTGGCTATTTATATTAAATGTGATTATTCGACTAGTAGAATATCCATGTGAATAATTAAATGGAATTAAATGATTATTATTTTCCTTATTATGCTAATTTTTAGGTTTAAAAGGCTTGTGTTTTAGTCTTAAACATTTCCTTAAATTTTATGCTTATTTATTAAAGTTTTCACTATATTGTCATCCTTACTGAGCATCTGAGCTCACCCCTTTCTACGTTTTCTTTTTCCCAGGATGCGATGAGGTATATTATGACTGACCTATAGGGATAGTCAAAGGGATATGAATGTGTTAAATGGATAAAATCTTGTTGTTTTTTAATATTATAATGTAATGTAAAACTTATGTAGGTATCTAGTAACTCCAAGGCTACTAAACTGATCGGAATTTCGGGACATGATTCGTTGTATCATGACAATGTTATGTAATAATGCACTGAATCTGGGTAATTAGGGTCGGGGTGTTACAGTTGGTATTATAGGAAGTTTAGTACAAGCCTTGTATTCTAGATTTAGAAAAACTTTGATTAGAGAAAATTACCCTAAGATGGACATTGAAGATTAGTATAGAAGAACTTCCTATAATTTTAATAATGTTGAGATTTTGTGATTATTCCAAACAATACATCCCACTCTAGATACGAGAAGGTTGAGGCGGCTCTGGTACAAATGTACCTAGGAGTGAAAACACTGACGATGAGTTTCGATCTTGACCAGGGGTATGCTGGTACACGACAACAAGTCTTGCTTCACTCTTGGTTATGACACTCCTGGGGGATATTCTTAGGATAATTCATATTTTCTTAACCAACCATTATGAAGGATTTATGAGTATATAACTCCTCAAAGAAAAAGTTTTTGTGACTAATGATTATATCCATAAACTATTCAATTTATGTTAAGTGTTTTAAAATTTTGGAATTATGTATTACGATTCATAAACTTATCTAGTGTATGCCATTGTTCAGAAATGATGCCTAGTAGAAAGAATGGAAATAGTATCAATACAGGTAATCCATGTGGGGATTTCCCTCCTACTCAAGATAATTATAGTGGATCTGGTGATGAAACTGGTGCTGATTATCTTATCACCTTACAAGGACAACTCACTCAGGTTATAAATTATAACCTTACTCCTATAGAGCACCCTAATACACAACACTAAGGATCAATGTTAGACCGATTCATGAGGAAACAACCACCAACATTCAATGGGACTAAAAATCCATTTGTATATGATCAATGGATATGTTCCTTAGAGAATATATTTCATGCTTTGAGGAGTATCAAAAGGGAAAAAGTTTTCATGGTATTTTATCGCCTCACGGGAGATACAGATCAATGGTGGTCATTACTTTAGAACATAAAGGAGGATAAAGAATTATCAAATATGTAATGGAGGGAGTTTAAATATCTTTTCATTGAAAAATAATTTCCTAATGACCATCGAGAGGATATGGAAAGACAATTTCGGAGTTTGAGGAAAAAGGGGGATAAGAATGTCACAAAGTGTGAGGCTAACTTTACAAGGGTATCAAGGCATGCAAGAGATTATATATGTAACCTAAGATGTATGATGGATCGATTCTTTTATGGGTTAAAACCATTTCTACATCTGGAATTAGTCTCACATCTTTTCTCATCATATGAAGATATTGTCTTATGTGCTATCAAGACAAAAAACGAATTCTATAAGTCTTGCAAATTTAATGCAAAGAAAGAGAAGAAGAGATCAATTGAACACTCTGGAAATAGAAATAAGGGGATAAAGGGAAAGGTTAAATATGCATCATATGGTAAATGTGGGATGAAACACCCTGGCACATGCCTGAAGGGAATGGGAGTCTATTACAAGTTTGGTGAAAAAGGCCACCAAGCTTATGATTGCAAGGGAAAGAAAGAGGGTATCAATGTTGAATGCCACAATTGTAGATAAAATGGGCCTTATGCAAATGAATATCCTAAGTCCCAAGGAAACATACCTCTAAAAAGGAAAATGGAACATGGCAAAGATTATGTGATCACTACTGTAGAGTTTGAAGTTCCAAAAGACGTGGTAGTAGGTAATGTAATGGTTTTCTTAAGATTAGTCAATGCATTATTTGATTTTGGGTCATCACATTGTTTTATATCTTCCCAGTTTGCTATGAAAATTAGATATTTCCAATTTGATTTAATAGGGGAATTTTCAGTCAAAACTCTTAAGGGAAGTATCATTATAGCAATGGTTTGTGAATCAATTCCAATTAGGGCATATAAATGTTCTTTATATGCTGATCTCATCATTATAACCATGATTGAATTTGATATAATCCTCGGTATAGATTTTATTTTGGGCCATGATGTGAAATTTTATTCTAAGAAGAAGGAGGATACAATTTTTGATGATGATAAATAGTACCTTATCTTTATAGCAGAAATGTCACCACCTGATTGTTATCTAGATACACCCAAATAGCTCAAGTAAATTCAATTATTGGGGAGGAAGAGAATGAAATAACTATGGGTGAGGAAAGGAATGTTCTGATAGAGAATTTACCTATTGTATAAGAATATGTTGATGTATTTCCTGAGGATTTTCCTGGACATCCTTCTAAATGAGTAATTAAGGTTTCCATTGATTTAATTCCTGGTTCAAGGCCCATATTGAAGACCCCTTATAGAATGAACAGTGTTGAAATAGTTGAGCTAATGAAACAACTAGAGGAATTGAGTAATAAAGGATTTATTCTCCCCAGTGTTTCTCCATGGGGATCCCATGTTTTTTTGTTAAGAATAAATACGGATATATGAGGTTGTGCATTGAATACATGGAGATCAATGTTATGATAATAACGAACAAGTATCCCCTACCTCGCAATGATTATTTATTTGATCAACATCATAAAGCTCAATATTTTTCAAATATTGACCTTCGATCTGGATATCATTAGTTGTGTGTGAAGAAAGAAGACATTCTGAAAACAACATTTTTAACCATGTACGGGCATTACGAGTTTATAGTAATGTTTTCTGGACGGACTAATGCACCCTCTATCTTCATGGATCTAATGAACCGAGTTCTCAAGTAATATTTTTATGACTTTGTAGCGGTATTTATTGATGATATCTTGGTATACCCCAAAATCTACACAGATCATGAAAATCACTTTCACGCTATTCTGAAAACTCTTAGAAGAAATGAATTATATGGGAAGTTCAACAAGTGTGAATGATGGATTTATGAGATTTCATTTCTTGGATATATTATCTCTAACAAAGGAATCTATGTTGATCCTTCAAATACCAAGACAATCCAAGAATGGACAGCACTGACAAGCATAACTAAGGTACACAGTTTTATTAGCTTAGCATGTTATTATCAACACTTCATCCATAATTTCACTTGATTGGATAACCCATTAACCAAGCTCACACGTAAAGGGGTTAATTTTTCTTGGAAAAAAGTGTGTGAAGAATGTTTTGGATAACAGAAGAGAATATTAGTCAAGGATCCTATATTGAAACTCCCATTGGGGAATTATGGGTTTGGTATTTATAGTGATGCTTCAAAGAAAGGACTTGGTTGTGTCCTTATGTAGAAAGATAGAGTTATTTCCTATGCATCACGGCAGCTAAAAATTCATGAACAAAACTATCCCACTCTTGATCTTGAGTTATTAGCTGTAATCTTTACTTTGATGATTTAGATACACTATCTCTATAGTAAAAATGTGAGATATATACCGATCACAAGAGATTGAAGTATATTTTCTCCCAAAAAGAACTCATCATGAGGTAAAGGCGATGGCTTGAGATAATCAAGGATTAATATTTCACTATACACTACCACCTGGGGAAGGAAAATACGGTGTTAGATGCTTTGAGCAGAAAGTATCTTGCATTTTTGAACAAGATGAGAGTTGAAAGGGATCATATGTTCATGGATCTAGTAAAGATGGATGTGAGAATAATCATGGAAGGTGAAACATCAATACTTTTTTCAAATGGTTTCCAAACTATATTTACTATAAAGCATAATATGATCATAGATAAATGATGAGGAGTATTAAAGGAAAATTAATGTTTTTAATGATGGGAGATTGATTGACTTTATATATGAAGATGAAATTTTGAAATTTGGGAAAATATTTTGTCTTCTGAATATACCTGATCTAAAAAGGGATGTTTTGTATGATGCACATAGATCCAATTTCCTTATACACACAGGTATCACTAATATGTATAGAGATTTGAATGAACATTTTTTAGGAAAACAGGAAAAGGGAGATTTCTGATTATGTTGAAAGATGTATGGTTTGTCAACTGTTAAAGGATGGAAGACAACATCCTAGAGGAGCCATGAAACCTCTTCCCATGCCTGAGTGGAAATGGGATGATATTACTACAGATTTTGTCATGGGGCTACCAAAGACTCCTAGAAGGAATGATACAATATGGGTCATCGTTGATTGTTCTACCAAGTCAGCACATTTTATTGTTATAAGAGAAGATTTACCACATGAAATTTTAGCAAGACTATATATTCATGAAGTTTTAAGAATTCATGGAGTACCCCTATCGATTGTTATGGATCATGATCCCCATTTTACATCAAGATTCTGGTAAAGTATTTAGAAATACATGGGTGCTAATCTTTGTTTGAGCACTCCCTACCACCATCAAACTGATGGACAATCAGAAGGACTATTCAAACCTTAGAAGTATGTTGATAACTTTCTCACGTGATTTTTAAGGTATATGGGATCATTATTTACCTCTGGTTGAATATTCCTATAACAATAGATTCCGTTCAAGTATTCAGATGGCACTATATGAAGTTTTATATGGAAAGGGATGTCATACACTAACCTTTTGGGATGATATTGGTGAAATAAAACTCATAGGCCTAGAACTTTTTGAGGATACAATGGAAAAGGTTATGGTTATCCAACCCCACATCAAAACAGCTCGTAGTAGGAAAAATATCTATGTCGATAACCGAAGGAAGGATTTGGAATTTCAAGTAAGAGATCATTTTTTCTTGAAGGTATCTCCAGGGAAGGGTTTTATAAATTTCGATAAGAAGAGAAAATTCAGTCCCAGGGACATTAGACCTTTTTAAATTCTTGAACGAATTGGAGTTGTAAATTATCATTTGGCAATGCCATAATGTTTCTCTGAAGTTCATGATGTGTTCCACGTATCACTGTTGATAAAATATAAGCATGGACCAATGCATGTACTCACCTATGAGGAAATTGAACTCAAACCTAATCTATCTTATTGTGAAGAGTCTTTCAAGATTATTGATATAGTAGAACAAGTGTTGAGTAACCAGACGACTCATCTTGTAAAAGTTCAATGGAGAAATCACAAGATGGAATAGGCAATGTGGGAACTCGAGGAACTTATGATGAAGAACCATCCAAATATTTTTATGCTGTAATATTCTATAAATTTTGAGGAAAAAATTATTTGAAAGAGGGGAGAATGTTACACCCCAAGCATCCCCGGTATGTTTCCCTAGGAATAATGAAAAAGCTTGTGTTGTACTTGACTTTTAGTTTTAACACCCCACAACCAATCAAACTAGCCATTATAAATTGTAATAAAAACTTTTTGAAATTTTATAATTTTTATTTTTCAAAATGGACTTGATTTTTGGATTCGGAATATCAATATTAGATTTGGGTAAATTTTTTGTATTTTTCTGAAAACTTTTAATTTTTTGATAAATAGTAAAAAACACTGCGTTATTGTTTAAAACCGCCTTTTCTCTGAAGTACATGATGTTAATGTGGTGACATAAACCTATCTAAAACCTATTGGTTGAGAGTTTTTCAACCCATACCCACCTTATCCTAGAAATAAATTATTTTGTAGCCATTAGAAACCAAATATTATTGTATAAGAAAATAATATTTCATGGTTTTTCTAAAGTGACCCTCCCCTCTCTTATAAAATAGCACTTACACTTCTCTTAATTTCACACATCCAAAGACATTTTGATCTGCCAAAACCTTATTAAATATCCTCCCAACAACCCTCAATTATCCCTAGTGGAATTACTTTTATCATAATTCCATCTTAAGGAGCCCTTTTGATCAACTCAAAAGGAAACACCTAAAGTAGAGGTAATAATTTCGCCACCTCTTTCAAAGTTCTATTCTTCTTCCAATTCATATTTCTTTGTTGTTTCCATACCAAAATAATAACTCCAGAACCTTATACATACTGTGATATTATTATAAATATGTTACAACCATTCTCATTATTCTATCCATCCTATGAATGACAAGTCATCATACGTGCATACATATGACTTATCATCTCCACGTCGTGGTGTAGTTTGTTATTAAAACACATCATTATTTGGATGGGTATAATAATCAGTGTAACTGATGTGAATAATAAATATACATGTTAAGGATTCTCTATATATGATATACCATCCAATTAAATATGATTTCACCATCAATATAATGATATTGTCGCTCATACGTACGTACGGATTACCGTCTCCATGAACGTGATGAGATTAATTCCCCATCATAATCACTCAAGAATAATTTTCATTTTATGGTTAAAAATAATTTTTAGGAACTTAATATAATTCTATATATGAATCAAATACATCCTATCCATAAAAAATATGACTTATGTAACAAAACATATAAAGGAAAATGAATCAGTTAACACCTGATACGATGATACTATTGAAATACTATTAACAAAGAAATATTAGAAGATCATATATGATATCATATTTATGTTTTTGGTTCTTGTATAATTTAATAACTATTATTTAAATATTATACAAGAGGTTAGCATACCCTCGACTGAGGAAATGTAAAAGGCAAGGGTTAATTCTACAATCTCTTCATTCTCTAAGGTTGTTTATACGTGAGTATCTACTGTGACCTCTTTTTTCATCCACATCCATGTTTATTAAAATTGTATTTCAAAAATATATTTACTATTTCCTACAATATGGGTTAAAGTAATTTATTACCATGTTTGACTTTTTATAAAATATTTATAAAGGAATCTTTCTGTCATTTTCCAAATAAGGTAGTTTACGTCCTTTTCGAAAAAATTAAGGAAATAATGTTTTTTAACTTATAAGTTGGGTGAAACTATTTTTATGCCATTATAAAACTTTCTATGCTTCCCATACAAGATTATGAAAATATTTTCAAAATAAATGTTATCTTATAAAATTATGTGACTTTTAAATAATTTCAAAATAGAAAGAGATATTTCTCTCCAATAGTTTTGTTTTCATCTATGTCAACATCCTTTGATGGATTTTGAACTTGTTTGAAGTTTATTTATTATAATACAGATCTTCCATATTATATTGAAGGTTTTGTGATATGTTTGACTGTGGATGTGTTATTTTTATACCATTCATGGTTTATAGAAAATTTGATGACATTTTGAATGTTATTTTTAATACTAATGTTCATGTTATGTTTAAACCTTTTTATATAAGGAATGTATTGGACTTAGTAAGTGATGGGTAGAGCCCTCTATAGATCCTCAATGCATCCGTAGGTCTAATGATACAAAGTAGTGTCTTGGCACAAGGCCATGACAAAATCTTGTTTTTACTCTTGTAATGAGACCTTGACAATGTGACTTTGAAGTATGGCATTATGCATTCCATCATTATAAAATTGGATATTGATATTACATGTAATTATTAGATTATTAGAATATCCATGTGAATAAGTAAATTCAATTACATGACTTATCTTTTCCATATTATGCAGATGTTTTAGCTTAAAAGGATTATGTTTTAGTCTTATACATTGCCTTAAATGTTTACACCTATTTATGAAAGTTTCTCCAATATTGTTATCCTTACTGAGCATCTAAGCTCACCACTTTCTATGTTTTATTTTTTCCAGTATGTGAATAAGTATATTATGAATGACCTGCAAGAATTGTCTAATGGATATTAATGTTGTCAATGGAGACTGTGTTGTTGTTTTTTTTCATTTTATAATGTAATGTAAAACTTATATATGTATCTAGTACTTCCAAAGCTACTAATCTGATCGGGCTTTCAGGACATGATTCCTTGTATCATGCCAATGATATTTAATAATGCACTGATTCTAGGAAATTGGGGCCAGGCATTACATTTATGGGATAACCTGGGGACGTACATAGGAAAGGATTGAGCTATAAAGATAGGTAAGGGAATAAAAATGGAATAACATGATGAAAGTAATACATGATAGAATATAGGAATATCCATAATACATAAAAGTGTTGTTAATAATAGACCTGAACAATGAGGTATGATATAACATAACAATATAAAGGAGACATGGAAAATGTGATAACATCTTAAAACAACACACCATAAACATAAGTCATATATAACTACCAACACATCATAAAAAAAATTACTATTATGGATTATGTTCACTCTATAATCCCTTGTATGATGTCTAATCAGACTAAAACATTTCCCAATTCATTAAGGTACTATATAATTTTGGGTTCACCTGTCACTTTCATTTTATTCTCATTCTTAAATAAGACACATAGATCATAAAAAAATGGATTCATTCATCATGATATTTTATTCCACAAAAAAGTGTTTTTGAATAAGTAAATGTAATTACCCATTAAAATAATTATAAGATCACAAATGTAAGCACACATTATTGAAAATTGGTATGGGTATTCAATACATAATTGTTTAGCATGGAAAATCACAGTGAAATTTACACATCATAATGGCGGTTTATGAATTTTCATGGGAGGGACTGATGAGATTGAAAGGGTAAACTCATCATTTAGAAATAAAATGGTACATAAGGGGAATATTGAAGAAAATATCCCAACACATGGAAATTATGATAAAGACATAGGATAAAGAATATACTTGAATAAAGATGAGAATAAGTGTATCCCTTACTAAATTTCAGCATGGTAATGGCCTAGGTAAATGATATAATGAGAGGGGATAAATTGTATATCATTATTATAGAATCGATTTTACAGTAAACGGAACCTTATATGGACTTTAAAAAATTCCCAATTTAGATTCAAATGGTTACTTACAATGAAGTTTCTTGAATATAAATGAGAGAAAAATTACTTACTAAATTTTGGCATAGTAATGAGTGTACATAAAGGTTAATGAGAGATATCAATGATATTTAAAGGGATATTTCATAATTTAGACATAAAATGGATAGTAAGGGTAGATGTAATAACATATACCAAAATGAGAAAATTGGAATTAAGAGGCATAACATAGGTAAAGTGCTTGATAAAAATAAGAGAGAAATACCTTATAAAATTTCAGTATAGTTAAAACATAGGTAATAATAAAAATGAGAGAGGATAAATGATATATCATCCAAATATAATCCATTTTATAGTAAGGTAATGTTTATAAATGAATTAAAATATAATAATTTGAAATTAAAATGACTAATTTCGAGGATAGTGTTTGAATTGAAAAGACGAGTGGAAGGTCTCTTGCCTTGAGAGGATGATTCCAAAAGCATTGGAAGAGATTCTTGAGGGCATAGGGAAACCATAATGGGACTCTATATGGTTAAGGATAGCATATCGACATGATAAATGGTTCTTGAGTGAAGTAAGATGGGATATTTTGGTGTTTTATTTTCATAAAAATAAATAAAAATCATTTTTGAAGAAAACATATAATGAAGGGGAAAAAGGCATTAAAAAATTTTATTTATTATATACTAAGACTATATAAATATACTTAGTAAATATATATATTTTATATAGTTTTTAATCCTACCTATATTTGAATATTTAAAAGAAACATTAAAATCTTCCAATTTAAATAATCACACTTTGTTTGGGATTAGTGTTCTATATCGCATACGCTACAAAACATAGTTATCAATTTTAAAAAAGTAAAGGCATTACATTATTCCCATTTTAATAAATCGTATCCTTAGAAATTAAACTTGAACATGATTATTAATGTTTTGATAGTTTATAATATATTTACTAAAAATCCACATCATAAAGAGGGATAATAAGGAATCCTCTAGAAAAGAGAGAAAGGGAAGTCTGAAGGTCATCAATAATAAGGTTTCCAAGGAAGAGAACAATAGTTGTAAGAAAAAACATTTACACAGAATAAAAAAATAAAACAAAATAAATAAGAGTGTGTGATGGCGAACATGGTCATTAGAACTTAGATGATAATAAAACCATACATATGAGATTGATAAAATGACAATCAATTTATCAGAAATGATAGTAATATGAAAACAAATTTGGTTTTATGATTATTTTATTGTATCTTAGTAATTCCTTTACAATGTAAACTAGGTACATAAATAAATTTACATTTGTGACCAGTATAATTTCACCTTTTATTTAATCTCCACAAAAATATCATCTTTTCTCCAAATGATGAGTAGTAAAGTTGATTTTTTTTCATAATCACTATAATAAACATATAAGGAATCACATAAGATAGAAAACAATATCAAGTTATTCCTTCAACTACCATAAACTTACTAGAAGAAAGGAAAAAATTTGGATATGTATTTTTACACTATTATACACATAAACATGGATCCAGTGAAATTAAAAGGGAAAATTTATAAATGGCATGAATTTCCTTAACATATGACTTTTTATGATTAAATCTATGTTATCTATGATTTATATTCCAACATAGACCATTATGGTAATTTTTGATCCCTTAATAATGGTTCTTAATGAGATTATCAATTTACTAATGCATATCCCCCATGAGGGTCAAACCATTTGTGTATCTAGGCTCACTATCATGCAGCAGCTCAAGATTGAGTCTATCTCAATACATTGTATATGAATTTTACCCATAGGTACATATGTTCTATATCCACATACACTTATAGTATCAATACATGGATGTATTTTAATGGAAGCAACTTACTCTATAGTTTAACAAAAATTAGGGATAAATTCTTATGTTTATCAATATCCATAAGGGTTTTTTAAGATTTACCAAATAATAATCCCCAAAATAATTAAACCTTCCATTGGTTCCATATATAACAACCTTTTTCTTTATTATAAATCAATTAATGATTCATTACATAAGATTAAATATAATATAACCTAAAAGATCAATAATTCTAGTCTTTTTTTGGAATTAGGTACATTACATAAAAAGTTAAAATATGAAATACAGCATCTTTATTGAAAACTTTTTTAACATACTCATATTATTCCTTAATACTTAAAAATAATTCGGATAACATGGGGTCATACATAAGAAAGGGGTGATATATAAATCCTTGTAAGGGAATAAACATGGAATAACATAAATAAATTAATAAATTTTACACAATAGTCCTATCAATGAGACATAAAAGGGTTTAAAAATGTAGACATGAACAATGAGCCATTATATATCATGATAACATAAAGGCCACAATGGAAATGTGGAAACAACTTAAAAAATTTCATCGTAAACATATGTCAATGATAAATTCCATGATATAATGATGGAACAAGTTACATTATGAATTAGGTTCACTAATTAATGCCTATAATGATTTATCGTGAGTCTAAAACATTACCCAATACATTGGATTCCTATATGATTTAGGGTACACCTGTCACATTCATTTCATTATCATGCTTAAGTGTTCCACATATATCAAACAACATGAATCCATTAATCATCATATTTTATTATAGGATCATTTATTTTTTAATAAATACATGTTATTCCACAATAAAATAAGTATAAGGTCATTATGTAAATCACTCATGATAGGAAATGTCCATTTGTATGCACTACATAATTTTTTAGCATGGAAAATCATAATGAAATTTCAGCAGCATAATGAGGTAATATGAATTTTCATGGGTTGGAATTATGAGAGTGAAAGGGGTATCTCATAATTTATGTGTATAATGTATAGTAAGTGGAATTTTAAGAACATATCCCAACAATATTAAATGAATATATTGACATAAGATAAAGAATATACTTGAATTAATAAGAGAAGAAGCGGATCCCTTACTAAATTTCATCATCGAAATAGCATATGTAAATGTTATAATGAGAGTGGTTAAATGGTATATCATTAGTATAGAATCAATTTTATAGTATATCTATCATTATAATTACATGAAAATATAGAAAATTGATATTTGAAATGCTACTTACAATGAAGGCTCTTAAATAGAAATGAAGAGAGAAAAATATCTTAATAAATTTCGGCATGGTAAAGGGTGTACATAGTGGTTAAGGGGAGGGTTTAATTATAGTTAAATGGGTATATAATCATTTATAAATAAAATGTAAATTAATATATTTATTTATGAACATATACCATCATGAACAAATGGAAATTAAAAGGCATAACATAAATGATGTGCTTGATAAAAAGAAGAGATAAATCACTAACAAAATTTCTCCAAGTATTGGCTTAGGTAAATGTAAAAATGAGAGAGGATAAAAGATATATCATTAAAATTAAATCAATTTTATAGTATGTTAATTTTAATAAATTAATTACAATATAAAATTTTTAATTAAAAATATTAATTTCAAGTAATTTTCTTTATTTTAAAGGTGGAGAGGAAAGTCCCTTGCCTTAAGAGGGTGATTCCAAAAGCTATAGAAGAGATTCTTGAGATCCAGGGGGAACCTTGAAAAGAGTATAGATAGTGTATGGAATATTAAATAAATTACCCACTATTTTTTAGTGAAGATAAATTGGATCTTGGGTGGGTTTACATAGAATAATAGTTGGGAGTTCATTATTAATTTCCAAACATATTTTTTGGACTCTATATAATAAAATAACCAAAACCACATACATTTCCATTATTTTTTCCCATTCATTCTCCCATATAGGGGTGGTTTTAGTTATTTTATATGGAAAATATATTAAATTATTATACTAATACCTTTACTAATGTGGATATGAGTCATGACCCTAAATAAATGATTTTAAAAGCTTAAACTATATTTTAGTATTTGGGGATTCATAAAGGACTTATAAATAAAATAAAATAAAATTAAAATCACCTTATTTTAAATTATAAACACCTATTTGGTCTTGTGTTACATTTATACTATATTTTAAAACATATTTTGGTCATTATGGTGTCATAATATAGACTATATATTTATACGGTATTTAATTTTTCCCTAAAAATTCATCTATCTCGAAAAATTATGAAAAACTCACCGTTGGATAATTTCTACCTTACAATTCCAAAAATAATATTTATTTTATCATAGTTTTTTTTATAAATATATTTTTTTAAATTTATAAAATCTAATTTAAATTTATTAAGAAATGCTAGGTCTTTTGACAATAACAGTTTGGGAACAATTATATAAATTACATTTGACATCCTAAGAATTGAATTATAATTTAATTTCATCAATAATAATTTTATAATAAAATTTTATTAAAATATGATTTATTTTATAAAACATATAATTCATAAAAATAAATTATTTAATATAAATTTCATATTAGAGAGAAATACTATTTTGGTTCTATCTTATCAAAATATAATTGTTATCAAACAAACTACGTAATCATTTATAACATAATGAAAAATAAGGAATAAATTTAATCATAATTTTAATTAAAATGAAATATAAATATTCATAATATTATGGTTACTTTGTTTTTCTAGTATTTTTTAAATTATTTTTACACTTAATTAACTTATTTTTCTCTTACCTTAGTAATTAATATTTACTATAGTTACTATTCACTTGGTTCAAAAATTAAGTTGACCAAATTTCCTAATATTAATTATGATGGTTCCAATTATTAGATAAATTTTACAAAAATAAATTCATATAGGTTGAAGATATTAATATAATATGAAACCTACAAGCATGATAAAAATTAGTTTTCCAAAAAATTCATTTTTTACAGAAAATATGATTTTACTCTAACTCTATAAGAAATAATCTTCATTATTTTATTTTTAATTTATAAATATTGATATATATTTAAAATTTTAATTAGATAATTTATCATTATTTTTCATTTAGATTAATTGAAATGAAGATACAATATTCATTTTAAAATAGATTTTAGAAAAATATGTTTTGAAGCCAAAAGAACTCATACTAAAATCCAGTAAAAATGTGATTTAAATGTTATTAATGGAATTAAATATAACTAAATAATAGTTATTTTACCTTAAAATTATATTAAATTAATAATTAAACTTTTAAATTAATTAAGAAATCAATATAAATGAAAAGTTTACCTAAAAATTTATTTTTCATTATTCAGTGAAAAATTTATATTTTATGAAAAATAAAAACATTCGCTTAAGATAATTTTGATATTTTGAAATCAAAAATTTATTTATTTTTTATGAAATAAATTTTCTAAACTTTCTAGAAAATATTTATTATATTTTTTTGTAAAAATAAATAAAAAAAACATTTCTCAAGAAAACAGATTTGGAAGAAATAAAATTAATTACCAAAAATTGATTAATTATTTACTTTGAATTTATGAATATATTTAAGACATATATATATATATATAATTAATTTTTTAATCATACTCATATCAATTAAATTTATTGTAATTTTTAAAATTGTTATATTAATATAATCATTTTTGGTTTTGGTTCAGTGTTGCGTATCAAATACGATATCAAACATAATAATCTCTTTTAAAAAATCTCAATGTTTTGCATTAAAAACCTAACAAAATTTGATTGGAAATAACGTGATAAAAAATTAACATATTAATATTTTTAATATGGGGTTAAGAACTACTTTAAAAACACTCACATGGTTTGAAAATCCACTTGTCCATTTTTAAAAACTATTGGCAGGGAACCCTTTCAATGGAAAGGGCTAAACTCATTTTCAAATCACTTTACATCCCTTGTATGATGTATGAATAAAAATAAATTTAATAATTAACCAATTTATGTTAACAAATAATCTCATGGAAAGAAATATAAAGTGACGACATAGAAATGCCTACCTCATTCGAGTGGAAACTAAAAGTAATGAGTCTAATTCAATGGTTAATTCTCAACTATGACAACAAATTACCTCTATAACCCCTAAAAAATGAAGCTCCATGATTATATTTAAACCCTACCTTAAAATTATCCAACATTCCCACTTGGGTTATAGTGAGTGAAACAAACTAAGGTAAATGGAGGATTAAAATAGGGGATGGGTTTTAGAGGGATATACAAAGGACGACTCCACTTGAAATAAAAGCTGAAGGACATGAAAATATAATAATAGTAAGGGGAGAAAAATCCACATGTGTTAATTGTCTATTAAAGTGAAAAAGAGATAGAAAGGATGATTGAATCCTAAAATTGATTAGGGGAGTAATTAGAATTTCATCCTTTAATCAACCTAAGAAAACCACATGGTTTTGTTGTACAGTTTTCCAAACCATTCACCAATTTTACGAGAGACACTATCCAAGATAATATTCCCTACATTATTACTTCTAGGTACACTTCATGGTTTTTCTAAACATACACTATTAGTGATAAATAAAACAATCATAATATAGACCCACTTCATTAGCTTATTTCATGGTTTACCTATATGTGTGTAATCTATGAATCAATATCCATACGCACCAAAGGATCTACACAGTTTCAATAAATTTCTATACAGTTTTGATCGAAACATTAAATATCTATAAAAACCAATAATGGTATGAAAAATTTTAACAAAATGACTTTTTTTAATGGGTAACCACATAGTTTCCAAAAAATAATGCATGCAAATGATGCACTAAAATAAAATTTCTAATTTTTTCATGTTTCCGGATGAAACGCCTCAAATTCATAGATTAATCAAAAATAAAATAAAATAATGATAATATAATGATATATTGACTTGGAGGTGTCATTAGAAAGTTACTAATATTATGATAAATGCTTTTCTTTTAATAATGTTAATGTTATTCCTTAATATTTTGAATGTTTATTTAAGAAAGTGCCTTGTGAATTATATATCATTTTATTGTTATTGATTTAATGTAATTCCTATAATAATTTATTGAAATACTACTACCATGTTAGTAATTAGACTTATTTATAGTATGTCTTCAACAGTTCCATATTTTCTAATATTTTATTTCAATAATATGGGTTATTATTAATAAAATGAGGTGTTATTAAATTTCATGACAAACATGTATATGAGTTAACCTTATGAATATTTCATTGTTGAGTTCTATTATTTATTTTTTATGATAATAATTTTAACTATACTTTCTTTGATATACACTCATATTTTTCCATAAAAAAATATAGATTTCGCTACACTAAAATTATGATGTTGTTGATTTTGTAAGGTTGATAGAAGAATAGTTTTGTCAATAAAGTGCTTAAAATAAATATCAGGGTATTTTTAAAAGAATTGAAAAATATTTCTGATTTTGGTATTTATAATTAACAATGTTGTTATTATGTTATCATTATGTAAATAAATTTTGGACGAAATTCAGGAAGTATGCATGAAAATTTTTAATTGAAAAGTGAATAATAGGTATTTTTTTCCAAAAAAATTGTTTTAAAATAGATTATTATAATAGGTTTTTGAATTGAATGTATTAGATTTATTTTTTTATAAATACTTTTAAAAACAAAAACAATTGAGGAATGGGGATAATTATAAATACATTAACTACTATGGTGGGGAGTTATATATATTATATTCCTCCAAAAAGTGATATTTACATAATTATATAGATGATTTTATATTTGGAGTGTTCATATATTATGTTGTTTTAGAATTTTTTTGGGTTTTAGGAGTCATTCATAGGAAGTGTGGCGAATAAATAGGTTACACTGTGATGTGTTAAATATGGATATGGAATTTTATGGATTTTTGGGGAATTGAATCAAATTTTATAGTAGTAAAATTGAAATTTAATTCATTATTGGAATATATTTTGAGGTGAATCTTGGGTCATGCATCTAAAATGTGGTTATAGATTAGTGGTTTGTGTTTAACTTTAGAGTTTTTCACTATAAACATAATAGATGCTTTTGTGTCTGATTTAGAGGCTTAGTAACAATAAACCACTATGTAAGAACCTATATTGACATCTCATGGATGAGAATTCATATATTAGGAATGTGATAAAGATTATTTTCCTAACTATGATGATTTGTGGTCTTACTCACTAATCCTGGATTGCAGAATCATCAGATTATTTGAATTTTTATTTATGCTTGACGGTAATACTAAATTTTACGGTTCTAATGTATTTAACATGATCTGTTGATGATGAATTGGGTGTAAGGATGTTTTAGAAGGTTATTAGTGGATAAATGATGAAGAATAAATAATGGGGTAAAAATTTATCTACCACTTATATTATTGTGGGTGTTCATAGGAAGTTCACTAGAAGGCCAATTGTGGACTCCCAAACCCATACATTCGAATTTGATGCTATGAATACGTACTTATCAAATATATAATGAGTTACAACCAATTACCAATATCAAAGGTCTAAGGCCTTTGTATACTAGGAACATAAATCATCAAAATCCTAAACTTTATGCAAAAAAAATTGATTACATACTTTATTATAGAACAATAATAAATTTTTCATATACCTTTTAACATATATGATCATTTAGTGGAAAACATAAATTAATGGGTGATATAAAATCAGAGTAATAGGATAAAAAAATGGAAGATGAATATTATCTTCATTATGAATTCCCAAAGATCTAAAATTATAACATGATATCATAATAGAAGATAAATATAAGGAATTTTCAGGGAATATATAATATTAATGAGGATTATCATGAGGTTATTTAGTATGATATTAAATCATATAATAGAATATTTAAAAATTAAATGAATAACATTGGAATGTTTTGGAATGTGAGAATTATGAACTCCAATTTCTCTAACAAGCCTTAATTCATTATTTATTTTCTAACTTTACATTTAATATAATCGTAAAAATATTACTGGGGATATTTTCTTTGGGTAATTAGATACATATAATAATAACAATAAACAAGGTTAAAACAAAATTATTAAAAAACATAAAAACATTACCTCATATTTCATTACTCATCTAATACTAAGTAGGAAATCTGAGGGAAATACATAACAAAGGGGTAAGATATAAATCACGATAAGGGAATTATCAATGCATAACATGATGAATGTAATACATATTAGTAAATAGGCATGTCAAGGTGACATAAAAGGGGTGAGAAAAAAATATGAATGTCTAAGCATGATATGAAATGATAACATTAGTAAAACATAGGAATGGGGAAATAACATAAGGCATGAAATCAAAGAATATGTGAAGGTTAACCATAGATACATCATAACATAGTATTCTTAGGATATCATCCAATGAACCACACAATCCATTTCATTAGATAGAAACATTACCCAACGCATTGGAGGACCATATAATTTCAGACTCACACGACACATTCATATCTCATATATAAATTTATGTTCCATATAAATCATACAATATAAGGTTCACTCCCAAAACAATTGTTTTATTTAACATCATTATCAGCTTATTTCATGATATTTTGGTTGATGTTAGGGTTGAATTATCAATGGATGTTTGCATTTTTTTGGGGGGTGTTCGGCCTTTTTGTAGACCTGTATAAGATTAGTATGCACAGTTTGAGGAGAAACTATGTGGATGGTGGGTGTATATAGAGTTTACAGATCATTTGTTTCTTCTATAATTTTTATTACACTGATTGTTAAAGGTTTATCCATATCCATCCAAGTCAAAGGAGTAGTTGTGCATGCTTCTTGGGGTGTCTAAGCCGTGGTGCCCTGATTGCACATGGTTAGAGGAAACCATATGGAAAGCATGCAAAGAGATTTTAAATATTTAATAATTAGGTTTTTCTAATTTAACAATATTCCTCAAACCTTGTGGATAACCCCTGGGATGGTGGTTTCTCTTCAATTTTGGTGTGCATTATTGACACATGGTTTGGTAAATTGTGTGGCCAAACTCTGTGAATTTCATACTTTCCTAAAATCTTAAAAATCTCCTTTTTAATCTCTTATCTTCTAACCCAAATACACTCATATCGTCTCCCACTAATGTTTTTGGAACCTTGGGATCCTTTGGTTTCTTCCTCCTCGCCTCCTCCATGGTTTTTTGGTGCTTCTCCTTTAAATGTTTTTGTGTATTTTTTCTTAGGAATGCCTTTTTATCTATCTTATTCCCTATCATTCTTGTTTATAATTTTTTTCATGGCTAGGTTTCTTCATATATGGAACATATGGTTAAGGGGATGATGTTTTATTGTGTTTTATTTTTGGATTATGGTTCTAATTTTTTCTTTTGGAACTTTATCTTCCCTTTTCCATAGTTTCATTGCATTCACATCCCATTGAGAAAGGTGTCTCCATCCATTTCTTTTCTATAACATTATATAAGATGCATAACCTTTATAAATTATTTTCAAATTGTTTTATTCATACTCATTATGTGTTCATTTTATTTATTATGTCTTTTTTGTTGGTCATTTATTGAAAATGGTTTTTCTGAAGGATTTATATAGTTATACCTATAGGTTCTATATATATCTATGTGTGTGTGTGTGCGTGCGTGTGTGTGTGACTGTGTGTGTGTGTGAAATGAGTTTGATAAAATTCTTTGTGGCCTATAAAATGGTTTTGGGTATTTTTGAATGTTGTTTGACCTTGTTTGATCTTTGGTAAAAATTTTACATGAAGAATTTTTTTGTGGGTTTTATTTTCTCTTTAGTTTGTTGCTTTTGCGATAACTATGGTAGTATGGTGAGATTCTCCTTCTATTTCACTATGATGTCTCTTTTATTCCATTAAAATTAATATTATAAATTTTCATGGATGTCTATATATATATTCTATTTTTGTATGTATTACTCCATATGTGTACAATGTGTGAAAATAGTGGTACAAATGAATATATATATATATATATATGTATATGGTAGATTCTAGTAAATTCTATTTTTACAAAACACTTTATTTTTGTCAAATAGTTTTCTTCATGTTCCAAATGTTTTGATAATGTATATTGGTATCAAAATAAATTCAATGTTGTTTTAATGTTTTTCCTAAATTTTCTTCGGTTTGGAACCTTTGATGTTTTTGTTGGACAATCATCTTGGTTTTGGAAAGAACAATGTATTCCTTGAGAATGGTTCTGGATTATAAAATTTAATGTGTGGTATGTACATTGAGATGTTTTTAGGAAATTTTATTTGAACTCTCCTTATTTTTTAAACCAGTTAGAACTTGATAAATGTTTTATTTATGATGGGAACCCCTATGGTTACCCTCTTATTGAGAGGATCTATACAAAGATGTTATCCAAAATTATCCAAGGAAAACATGGTAGAATCTATAAAATATATTTTATTTCAAGAATGTGATGACCTCCACACATTCCCTTTATAATATTATCTTGTGATTCTTTGATATAATAAAAAGGGTAGGGTGATGGTTTCTATCTATATCCCGATTAGACGAACTAGACCCTCTTGGTGAGCATGATAATACACGTGGGATATACCCCTGGTAAGGCTGGTTATAGTAGGCATTTTAGTTATTGACATTGGATTGAATCATATGATGAAGATGGGTATAAAATGAGTATGTCCTAGATTGCCTATGAATATTTTTATATATTTTTCATATGCATTATCTAGGTTTTATCTTTTACTTAACGTATGGCTTTAAAAATGTGTATTCATATGGGAATACATTTTTAATGGAAATTTATATTTTTTCAAAAGGGTATTTTGGAAAATTTTTGTTTTCTTATTTTAAATTTAAAAACTATTTTCTATCTATATATTCTAACAAAACTTTATAGACTATTTAATAAAAGGAAAGGTGTGGATTCTACAGTTCTTACCTACTGAGTTATTTTATTCCCACACCCAACATGGTCCCTTGGGCATTAGTAAACCCTTGCTATTTTGAAGGTTCATGTTCATGTTCGGACTTGCATGTAGAGCGAGATTAGATCCATGGTTGGTGGTTACCTATGAGGTCACATTGTGGTATATATAGATTTCATTTCTTCCCAATAACAGTTTTTATTTTAAAAATTATATTTATGTTTGTTTAATTACTATTCCATGTGATAAATCATTCCTAATTGAGTTATGTTTCATGTTTGACATAATTTTAAATACATGGAATATTGGTAATGCCACTTAGGCCTTACCATAGACCAACTTAGGTTATTAGATTGAGATCGGCCAAGATTGGTTTATGAGAAAATGGTATTGGAGCATAACTTGTTATTTAGGGTGCCAGGTAGACTGGAGATAAGATTGTTAGGACTCATTATGTAGTTATTGGAAGAGTATCACAAACTCTTACTCATACTAATGATTTATTTACTACGGATAGTTGTGGTTTGAGTATTTCATTTTGATTTTGGGTTTATGTTATTAATAATTTTTTGCTTCATTGATTTTGCACCTTATGGGGGGAAATGGAAGTGAGTTAGTGCCACATGGTGAGATTACAATGCATAGAGAACCATGTGGGGCCTATTTAAATGGTACAAATTATTATATTGGTTTGTGTACACTCATATAATGGTCCGATAAACCACGTTGTTGGGTTATTCATGACCACTAGTTCCCTATTTAAGGTATTTTGGTGTGGATGTTTCTTTGGATTTTTATGTTAGTATGAGTGTATTTTGAATGAAAATTATTTTTGATTATGTTTTTTAGTGTGGTAAGAAGGTTTTTGAAAATAAATTTATTTTGGTACATTGATTCATTTTAAAAGTGGAATATTGTCTTTGAATTGGATTATGAAATTGTTTTTGGTATTTTGAAATTATATTTGGAATAAAAGCTTTTGAATTTTGAATAAAAAATGGTGGGTTTTGAAAGAGGATTGTTGTTTTTTGTTCTTTGATGCTTGGTTTTTGATATTTGTGTGTTGGATTATGATTTTATTTTAGATTGATTTTAATTTGGATTTTTTTGTGTTATATAAAGTATGCCACCGATAAAGGATCCAAGGGCTTCTAGTGACTCTCTTTAAGCTATTAGCCCTACCCAGATTCCCAATGTAGTGGAGGAGCCATGAAATTCTCAATTATTGAAAATTTTAGTTGGTGATCAATTTTCCATATAGGATTCATAATTTATCAACATGGATGATAGCATTTTTTTTCTTTTGGAACTCCTAAGGACGTGAGGGTGAAATATATTCTAGGTTCATGTGAGGGACCAGGTTTGGATCTTTATAAGGTGATCATACCATCATTGTTTTAGGTTGGTATATCTTGGGATGTTTTTAATGCCACTTTATTCCAATTTTTTATACTTAAGTAGTTGAAGGTAAATAAATTGGAACAACATTTGGGTGTTCAGTAAGGTTAATTGATTCAAAAGGCCTATGTTTACCATTTTAATGAGCTGGTTTCCTTTTCCCAGGGACAACATCAAAGTATCTATTGAAAGATCCTCTATTAATTTATTGTATTCATCTATAGATTATAGACCAAATTCTCTCATCTCAAGAAGTTATATTATTGAAGCGATTGGATGATGTTTTTTAAGTTAAGTTAGTTCTCAGAGGTAATTCAATAGAAATTGGAAATTTTTTATCTCTTGATGCCCATGAAGGTTCGCTATTTGTTTTAAAGCGTGAACCAGAGGAACCTATTCTTGAGGGGTATCCTTTCTATGTCCCTACAATTTTTTACTTGGGACACAAACTTGTGTACTTCCCATGTGACTAGTTTTTACATTAGTTGCTATCTTGATATAATCTTATTAAGGCATTTCCATAGTGTTAACTTTTGGGAAATCTGGAGAGGATTTCTGAGTTCTATTTTCAAAATAAGAAGAATCGATTGGATGTGTCTAGTTCGTAACTGTGGGGTGGTATATTCTTTAGGAAATCAGGACACCAGCAATAGGTCTAATAGTGAATATTTTTCTGTAGTCTGGGAATTTCATGTTATGGGTGTAACGTCCCCATCCAGGAAGCCACTAAACCGGTGCTCTGTGTTGGGTCTTCACATAACCGTAAACTCACCTCCCCGTATGCCATAGGTTTCAGACTAGTAGCGAGGGTTTAATAAGCCACCTAGGGATACTATACCCTCTTTACTGGAGTAAATCACAATAGATCACAACAGAAATAATGGAAATAGTATAAAATAAACAATAAACACATGTAACCAAATGTTTCCCAACATGGTATAAACAACAATCTAATATAATATTTTCATACCATAATAGTAGTGCAAGTGAAAGAAACCCAAAATAAAAAAATGTCCAAAAACTCCCAATGGGTCCCGACTATATGTTCAGATCCTTCTCCATGTACATCTCAAGCCCAACTCAACATCTTAGTGTAGGTCCTCATCTCATGTCCAGACCTGCAACCAAGATATCTGCTCGGGTACCTAACGGCGGCCCGAGCAGGGTTTGAGTACAAAACTAAGTAGGCCACCACCAATGGTGTCTAAAAAATATCCAGTAAAATAGATAGTTCATTCAGGTAAAAAATAAAAGGTAAGTAAACAAGGAACGGTTTGGGTTCCATAAGTTAGCGGGGTTCATCTAAATTCATTAATAACATTTTTCCCAATTCCATTTCTTCTACCATCATAATTACATAAGCCACATTGATCACATGTTCAATGGGTTAGGCATAATTATCCTCTACATAAGGGTCTAATTCAATCAATCACAATGCATAGGGAAAACAAGTCATGTCCCTAACTCACTAGGGATACACATATCACAACAACACATTTCCTCACCTCAAATCCTTAGTCCGAGTGGAATGAAATCAATATATTAACCTCACCTCGATGACTGAGTCTAAGTGGAATGCGACCATTAAGGGAATAGATCCTCTATCCCCTTCCCTAAACTGTTCATTTTAGGGAGGAGTTTATAGCCTAAGTCTAACTTGACCAATGGGCGTATAACCTATAGTCAATACCCCACTCTACAAATCCATGTGCAGATTCTTATGTATCTATCACCACATGCATACCATAACACATCATAACATAACCAATTCCCTTGGAAATCATTATTCACAATGCATAGAATAAAACATGGGAAACAATACTATGCTATAATCCATTAACACACTTCCCAATTACAATTCATATTCATTTTTCCAAAATTACATTCCTGTGAATTAACCCAATAGGTGTATTCAAAACCCCTATTCCATTATCCAAATTCATCAATGACCATCCATTGACCCATTTAACCCATTTATCATTTCACAAGTATTCACCTACTCATTCATTTCAAATACAATTATCATATCACATAACACAATCACTTTATTTCATTCTATCATTTAGGCGCACCACCTAATCATCGTGTACTAACACTTTCCACAGTTCCATATATTCCCTTGTACATCTAGTTAACATATTCCACATTCCCATTCTGTTACCCCATTACAAGTTCACCATTAAATGTGCACTAATTACCTTAGGAATTTCTAACAATGTTCATTAAACTATCGACATAATCTCATTCACCCAATTACCCATTTTCATATCATTCCAACAATTTATTATTCCCTTATTTCACTATGCTTATTATTCATCATCCCATTTATGACTTAATAAATGGTTAAAACATATTCTACATGGTTCCATATTAATAATCGACAACCCTCCACATAACCCCACCGCACTCTAGGTCTGGGATTTCCAGTACACCCTATGGGCAGCCATAAAATGGTCAAGTCCTACTCCAAACATCCCATGGGGATCGTGAGGGTTTCAAGAAAAAAATTAGACACCTAATTTACTAACTCGTATCCTAGATAACCAATACACAACATGAGAAGTGAAAAACCCCAACACACATGCACAAATCTAGGGCAAAACTGTAGGATATAACTTTTAAGCAACCTACCTCATATCGATTGATGATTTCCCTCCTAATCATTTCCATAGATCCCAATCCGATACACCTTTGATGCCTCAAACTAGATCTGACCAAAAAAGAATGCTATGAGAGCTTTTGGATGGAGATCTCACCAAAGACAAGACCTTAACCGGAAAAGAGATAGGGGGATACGATTAGACTCACCAAGATCATCAATTTGCTTCCAGTGGCACTCCAAATGGTCAAGGATCAATAGAGATCGATCCTTGGGATCCCTTAGTCCATTTGGTTCAATCCTAAGGTTTAAAGGGAGATGTAATAGGGATACTCGAGTTGGGTCTTAAAATATTTGGGTGTCATTTTTGTAAATTTTTCCATCTTTTCTAGGTCTCATGGTTTACCTGCATGGTTTGACAAATCATGTGCAAACCATGCAACATATATTATCTGTGAGAGTCCTTTCTGTATGGTTTCCTAGGGACCTCATATGGTTTTCCCTAACCATGTGCCTACTGTGTGAAGGCTTCTTTCTGAGGACGGCTGGTCCTCATGGTTTTCCAGCCTAGTTTCCCCGAACTGTGCACAGACCGTGCGCTTTTTGATGCTTGTAATAATTGCCCTTCTCATCACGCATCGATCCACCGGGCACCCCAAGCTCCCACCTGATCATGGGAAAGACTAATATATCCAAAAAATAGAGATCGAAGCCAACACTTCACCAAAATCACCCTTTAAAAAACTAGGACCTTACAAACTCTCCACCTTATAAAGACTCGTCCTCAAGCCGCCCGTCCCGACATCTTTAAGATCCTATAACTAAAGGTCATCCCACTATGTCTACCTATTCATACACATTCTATGTTTCTGGTTTCACATCAAAAGGCCACTGAACACGGTTCAAGGTCATAAACGTCCCCCTTAATAATTCCTTACCACAACCCACAACACGAACTCGAAAAACATTTCAAGGATGCATCTATTTCAACAATTATCACCTCTAGAAGTTCATGGGGGAAACATAATAGACAGAATATCACTCAGAGCACAAGGAATCTTAACACAGAACATTGCATCATCATGGAGGAACCAATTTTCACCTCATTTACATGATCCTCTGCATAACTCATGACCAAAATCACTTGGTGTAATTTCAAGTTCCCCCAACTCTAATGGTGACCAAACCTGGTATCACCTGAGGGAAAACACTTGATGCCTCCAACCACATTTCCTAACCATTTAAATCCACAATTATACCACTAATAACCACCCAAAACTCCTTGGCACTTGACCAACTAAACTCATTCCAAGGCTCATTATCCAGGATAACATACCAAAATAGTGACCACTCGATTCCTTCCAACCGAAACACTCTTCAGGTCATCAACTATCCATTTATCCAGTATGGTTCTCTCCAACATTTCAAGTTAATTGGAATCTCCACTATTGACGACGAACCACTAGAACTCAACCCCACTTTCCAATCTCCTAACATGTTCCAACTCACCGTTCCCAAGCATCAATTGGATCATTACCCTAACTTGAATCCTATCATTATCATCCCACACACCCACTAAGGTAATTTCCTGAATTCTAGTATAATTCCATCATCACGGCATTACAACCCTCTATACCATCATTGGATTCACCCTCGTCATGTCACCACATCACATAAACAAGGTTCACTCAACTTCATGATGTTACAAAACTACACAATGGAAAAATTACCTGAGTCTAACCCCAATAATCATTATAGTTATAGGACCCCCAACTTCTCATGCCACAACCTGTTGTCATATCCAACAACACCCTCAAATGAATCAGCATAAACATCACAAAATTCACATAGAACCAACTTGAGATCAATCCAACACTTGGATCATCAGACACCGTATCCAAGGCCCACATTCCTCTTGGAGGAACCTGACATGCACCTCACTGGTTCCCCATTAGCACCCTAGTGCCACTACATCGACTCGATGTCCTCTTTTCCACATCCAAGACAGATTTATCACTCCCCATCTTAGGAGTGTCATTCCCACTTCTCTCAAGAGGTAGTTCAACCATCACATCTTTTACTCAATCATAAGATGAACACCAAACCTAGACATGGCCATCCATATTTTCTCAAAATAAGAAAATGAACATCACCCAGTGCATGTTCTCAGGTTTCGTGAATAGAACCCACAATGTTAGTCGACATTTGGTCCATCCTGGGGACCTCACCCAAAACCATAGAGGGTGAGAATTCCATCATCAAGCTCCCCATATACCATTTCCATGCATGTAAACTTTATGATGTCCCTCCTCCATCCAAAAAAGCATCATGTCTCTTGGAGCGATCCGGACCATCTCAACATACCCGGGATGATATCAAGATACTGGGCATGCTCGTCACTAGATGAGGTATGTTAGAAGTTTTCAGAGAACACCACCACAAACTTATCCATTTATGATGTCGAACTATGAGACACCATGACCTTACATTGATATCATGCCTCCATGTCGAACGTATCACATCAACACTTAACCCCTCCACCAAGGTGTGATTTACAACCACGTTTAACAATTTCTCCATGAAAAATCACCAAAAGACGTAAACCAATGTTTCATGTTGAACTACTTCCACCACACTTCTCAAGTAATTCTGATGTGTCCCTAATGGCTAACAACCGAAGCACGGCAGTCTTCAATACCAATCAATCCATCGGTCTCACAAAACAACATTAACTTTCTTTAAACCCACTGCCAGATTACATGCCTAACCATGTCTATTGGTTATCCAGTCTCATCAGCCCTGAGGTGGCCTTTACATCTCACCCATCAACCTAACCAATATTACTAACAAGTTTATCTATGTTACCACCCTCACCAAGGTGTCACCATAGAGAGACATTATATAACAACAATCTAGCCACCCTTGTCTTTTCTTCTCAAAATAACTTCAAGGCATTATTTATCATCATCCATACATGTGAATCAGAAATATATATGATAAAAAACTTGACACAACCATACATACTATCACAGACACTAGGGTTCCCTCATGAAAGATCCAGGGCACAACTACAACATTTACTAAACTCAGTGGTACTCAGTATGCATTAGCACCACCTCTGGAGCATGTTCCATGCTCACATTATGAGGTTCCTACATCGAAGGGATATCCTCCCATGAGGTCACCCTTGATCTCATGAGGTTATCAATTTATTACCATAAATCTTGTGGCACAACCATCCATAGACCTTCCCACATAGCCCTCAAGGCCCAACCTACACCATGGAACACTCTGAGTCCCACCACTAAGGTCCAAAACATCTACATGCATGACACACACCCAAAAGAACTAGAGACTCTGTCTGAACTCTCTCATGGGTCACCATGAAGGTTAAATGATACCAACTCCATAGAATTGAGTGACAACCATAAGCATCCATTGTTCCTCTCTCCAAACCATACTTATCATGACACGAACAAAGCAATGTGCATTAATATAACTCTCACTCACTTTATGATGCATGCTATGCATAGCGTACAAAACAACCATCTTCTCTGGGTCCCACACAAAAGGTGTACACATTCATCAGCACTACGGAAAAAAATCCTCTCTGAGATTAGAGACACAACTCCCAAGTTCTCTACTCACAAGGACACTAAGACCCAAGCACCATCCATAGGGTCTAGCATGTACTTTTTGCGGTCACAGACTATGAGAGTTCCCTCACTCACATCACCAAACAATGCCACACAACTCAAAGTCCCTAACCCTACCAAGGATTCCATAAACACACCACCTAATCCATATCATAACCTGTAAGGCATCACAATCCAATCCCAATGTCTCAACTAGGGAACACTCACTACCCTAACCCATGCATACAAGGGTCAAACCGACAACACCAAGGATTCCCACCTTTGAACCCAAACATTCTCATTCCAAAATTGTCATTCACTCAACACTTCAAAGAATGACTAACAGAATTTAACCACGAATGGAAATATCCCACATGATCAACATTAAAAATATCCATTCTTCATACTCTACCCTAACGACCAACATCACACATTGATCACTACCCTCCACCATACTTATCATGGGTCATGGTCAACATGGGGGTAAAAAATATACTAAATCACAGGTCTTTTATCACCCAATCTTCAATCCCACGCATGTTTTATGATATGATCCCTTCCCCTCAAGAACATTTCCCATTTCACGTCTTGTTAAAATCTTCATTTTAACTCATTTACATCTTTCATTAGTAAAAATCCATTAACAATTTTCCATCATTATGCACCCCTTTTATTTTAGAAACCAAAAAAATATTTATAATTTATATTATCCCAAAAATTTAACCCATTCACAACATTTCTTTATACATGATATTCCTTAAATATTATTTTTCATTCTTTTCATTCACCAACTTTCATCACCATTATTAAGCATCATTTTCTTCATATTTATCATGGAAGTAAAATTAATTTCACTCTCTATGCTCCGCACATCCATCCCATGTGTATGCCTATACTGATGCATGCCACTTATATCCTTAGGTGCCTAAAATTATGCCTGGATGCACATCCCCATGCCATTATTTCAATGAGAAAAATATAAAAAATCAAACAAATCACACAACATGTGCATCACCCAATGATGAAATATCATCCAACTGTAACAACACATATCCAGAACAATTATTCCCACCCAGGGTGACTTGGTTTTTCCCTCGTACATGGGTTAGCTACTCCAAATTATGAGTTTATTACCCTGGCCCGACATATCCTAATATCCTCTCTACCATCCCCAAATAGTAAGAAGATAAAATAAATCCTCTGATACCACTTGGCAACATCCCCAACCCAGAAGCTATTAAACTAGTGCTTATTGCCAGGTCATCACATGACCTCAAGAATTACTCCCCATATTCAAGAGGATACTGACTATTAGAGAGAGTCAAATAATCAAAATGGGGAGACTATACCCTCTTTACGAGAGTAAGTCAAAAGAGATCACAATAAAATATAGAAACCGTATGAATGAACCAGTAAACAAGTGTAACCAAATGTTTCCCATTATGTTACAAGCACCCATCAAATAAAAAAATGTCATACCATAATTTTTGTGCCTATGAAAGAATCCCAAAATAAAACAAACGACTCAAAAAACCAGTAGGTCTCGACTCCAAGGTAGTATCCTTATCCATGTATGTCCCAAGCCCTACTTAACATCTTAGTGTAGGGCCTCAATCCTTGTCCAAACCTGCAACCAAGAGATCTTTTTGGGTTCCCAATGATGGTTTGGGCAGGGTGTGACAAAAATACTTAGTAGGCCACCACTAACAGTGTCTACAAAATATATATTCTAATAGATAGCGCATGAAAGTAAAAAAAATAAATGGTAAGTAAACAAGGAACAGTTTGGGTTCCATAAGTTAACAGGGTTCATCTAAATTCATTACTAGTATTTATCTCAATCCCATTTCATATACCATCATCATTAAATAAGCCAAATTCATAACATGTTCCATGGTTTAGGCATAATTATCCTCTACATAAGGGTCTAAGGCCTCCAAACATAATGAATAGGGTAAAAAAATCAAGTACCTAACTCACTAGGGATACACATATCACATCAATGCATTTCATCACCTAGAAGCCTTAGTCAGATTTGAATGACATAAATAAATTAACCACACCACGATCCCTCAGTCCGGGTGAAATGAAACCATTATGGGAGTAGATCCTATGTCCCCTTCCGTAATCTATGCATTTTTTGGTCGAGTTTAGAGCCTTAGCCTAACTCGACCCATGGGTGTAGAACCTCAAGTCAATACCCCACTCTACCAAGCCATGTGAACATCTTTATTTATCCATCACCACATCCATACTATAACACAACATAACATAACCAATTCCATTGGAAATCATCATTAAAAATGAATAGCAAACAACATGGGAAACAATACTATGCCATAACTCATTTACACACATCCCAATTACAATTCATATCCATTTAGTCAAAATCCCATTCTTGTTCCTTAATCCATTAGGTGAATCCAACAACCCCAATGCCATTATCCATATTCATCAATGACCATACATTGACCCATTTAGCCCATTTATCATTTCATAGGCATTCACCCACTCATGCATTTCAAGTACAATTCTCATATCACATAACATGATCTGTTTAATTCATTCAATCATTTAGGTGCCACACCTAATCCTCATGTATTAACTCTTTCCACAATTCCATATATTCCCTTGTACATATCATTAACATATTCCCCATTCCCATTCCATTACCCCATTTCATGTTCACCATTCAATATGTACTAATTCCATTAGGAATTTCTAACCAAGTTCATTAAATAATCGACATAATCTATTTCAACTAATTACCCATTTTTATACCATTCCTACAATGTATTATGCCCCTTTTACCCAAGGAATGTTATTCATGATCCCATTTATTACTTAATAAACCGTTAAAACATATTATACATGGTTCTACATTAATAATAGGCAACCCTACACATATACCCACTACACTCTAGGTCTGGTTTTTTCGGCACACCCTATGGGCTGCCAAAAAATGGTCAAGTCCTCCTCCATGCATCCCACGAGGATCATGAGGGTTTCAAGAAATCATTTAGACACCCAATTCACCAATTCATTCACAGGATAAACAATAAAAAACAAGAGAAGGGAAAACCCCAACACACATTCACAAATCTAGAGAAAAATAATGGTATATAACTTGTATACCACCTATCTCGGATCCGTTGATGAACACCCTCCAAATCAATTCCTTAGATCCCAATCCAGAAAACCATTAAAACCTCAACCTAGGTATCACCAAAATAAATTTTTTTGATATATTTGGATGGATATTACACAAAATACCAGACCTAAACTGAAAATTAGATAAGGGACAAGATTATAATACCTCGGATCTTCGATTCTCTTCAAACAAAAATCCCAATAGTGAAGGATCAAAGGAGATCGATCCCAGGGATCTCATGGTACCTTTGGTTTGATCCTAAGGTTTAAAGGGAGAAGGAAGAGTAAAAACCTGAGTTGGGTCTTAAAATTGTGAGGTGGAATATTTCTAAATTTATCCTAATTTTCTGGGCCGCACAGTTTTCCCACACGGTTTGACAAATCGTGCACAAACCATGTGACACCTACAATTCATGAGAGCCCTACCCACATGGTTTCCTGGGGATCCAGAAGGGTTTTCCATAACCATGAAAAGACCATGAGATGGCTACTGTCTAAGGATGGCTGGTCTACATAGTTTTCCATCACGGTTCCCCCTAAGCGTGCGCAGACCGTGTGCCTTGCACTACTTGGCCTGATTGCTCTTCTCATCATGCCCCGAGCCCTCGGCCACCCCCAATCTCCCACCTAAACTTTGGAAACACATATATAGATACATATAAGAGACCAAAGCCAACACTTAACCGAAAACAAACTTTTTGAAAAACCAGGACCTTACAATGGGGGTTCTTGGAAAGATATTGTCTCTACTATGGGAATTGTAATGGTTTATTTTTTTATTTTCATTTAATATTTAGTTTTTGAATATTCTTTTTCTATTGATGATCCTAGTATCCATATTTTCTTGAAAACTCTATATTCTATCATTATAGATGTCAAATTCTATATGGATAACTATTTTTTGGATTATTTTTTTTGTCTTAAGTGGTTATTATTTTGGAGATGCTTGTGTTTTATAGAAATAATTAATCATGGTATGGTTTGGTGTTTGGTTTGAGCTTATTTCAATGGGTTCGCCATTATACTAGTGGATTTAGTGTCAGTTCATTCTGATTGGTTTTTAAATATTGGTGAGACGCAACATGGTTATTCTTGTTGTGGTTTTCTATGGATTCAGTCGGGTGTGACTTGTGGAGATAAGATTCACAAATAGGGTGTTTGGTTTTTCATATCATTTTGGGTGGAGAAATTTTTTGTTTTGGGGGGAGTCGTCTCACCAAAACATTGATTTTTCTTCTATTTTCTTATTTTCATATTTCATAATCTTTTGATTGATGTTCGTGTTGGGTTCCTAGTGTATTTTTTGAGACTAGGGTGTTTCTGTCTCTTTGTCCCTATGAATGGTTGGTGTGTATGATTCAGTAAAAAAATTCAGATGATGGATGAAAATTGTTTTCAAAATTCATTTTTCTCACGCATGGTTTTTCATTTACAGTTTTCACATTCTTTTTCTGTAACTATGTGTTGAAAAAGGAGTAATTGTGTCACCTTCTTGGGCTATCTAAGACCTGGTGCATTGCTTGTGCATGGTTATTGTCGACTGTGAAATAAGAATGCAAGGGGTTCTATAATTTTTATAGAGAATTGTTTCAAATTTGGGGCACCATTTCTAAAACTATGTGCCTAGACCGTGCGAGGATAGTTTCCCTTACAATTGGGTGTGCACAATAAGCAAACAGTTTGGTAAACTATGTAAGAATAATATAAATCTTTCCTAGGTTCTTAAAAATGCTAACTTCCAATTTTTACACTCATATGTTTTCATCCAAATACACACCACTCTTATCCCACACATTTTGCTGGCTCTTTTGGAGCATTGGGTGGATTCCTCTTCTCCTCCTTGGATTTTTGGTATTTCTCCTTCAATGTTTTGGTGTATTTATTATTTATTAAGTCTTCTTCTACATATTATTCCCTCATCTTCTTGTTTCCCTTTATTTCTTATCTAGGGTACTTCTTGGATGAACCTTAAGGGTAGAGGGATGGTGTTTTCCATTTTTTTCTTTGGCATTAGTTAGTGGGGTTTTCATCTTTGGGCTTGTTCTTACAGCTACTATAGTTTTGTCTCATTTTCACCCCATTGATTTTGGTCCCTCCATCCATTTAACCTCCAAAAAAATCTATATGATTTTTGAGATTTATAAATTACATTAAAATTAGATTCTTCATTATTTTGATTTTTTTATTTAACTTATTATTCCTTTCAATATTGTTCTTTTATAAAAATGGGTTTCCAAAAGTTTTTCTATAGTTATTCATATACATTCAATATATATATATATATATGAAATGTGTTCAAGATAATTACTTTTCGGCATTAAAATGGGTTTTGGTATTTTGGAATGGTGTTTAACCTTTCTTGAGAATTGGTAAATTTTTTCACATACAGAATTGTTGTTTTTGTGGGGTTTGGTTCCTCTTTGTTGTTTTATGCTTGTGCAAGAACTTTGGAAATTTGGTGCGCTACTCATTATGTTTCATTGTGATGCTTCTTATATTTCATTAAAATGTATATTAGAAATTTAAAAGTATGTATATATATATATATATTCTTGTGTGTTATGTGTAACTCCATATGCGTAAGGGTTATGTAAATAGAGGTGCACATGCATAAAAATGGTAGATTATATTTAGTGCCCATATTATAAAACCCCATTTTTATCTCAAATGGTTTTATTCATGATAAAAATATTTTATCAATTGATTTTAACTTATTTAAAACAACAATTTGGATTTCTAATGTGTTTACTAAATCATGGCCACTTTGTAAACATAGAAATTATGGTTGGACAATTATCTTATTTTTTGAAATAGATTCATAAAGAAAGGTGTTTTCATTGGGAATATTTATGGATAATAAATTTCAAGAAATTATTGGTACTTTGAATAGTTTTTTAGAAATTTTATTTGAACTCTTATGATGTGTAGTCATGTTTAAAAATTGAAATGTTTTTCTATGTGATGGGAACCCCTATTTTTTAACTCTTCATGTAGGGTCTTCACATTGATAGTGTTGGAAAGCAGGAAAGGTATGAACAGTGGAATTATCCGGTAATATTTAATGTATATTGTGTGATTACTTCATCACTTTACATTTGTAATATTATTATAGGATTACTATATGTATTTTATATGATCAAGTGATAATTATCTATGTCTTTATTATACAAACTATATCCCATTAGAGACTATCATAATCCATGTGGTCTATGCCATTGGTGGAGCTAATTAGAGAATCAAGGTTGGTTATTGACCGCGGATTACATCATACATTGATAGATTGGTCTGAACTGAGTATGTTCATAATTTAATCTTGAGATATTAGAACATTTTGATGATTACATATCTCTATGTTCCTATATTTACTTATTTTTTATTTTAAATTCCTGTTCTACTGTATTGTTTCTTTAATTTCTAGATTGATTGATATACCTCGCTTCTTTAACTTAGTTCAAATTTCATATTTTTTATGAATTATTTGTGTTTTGTTTTCTATTAAAAATTTGGTATTAAAACTAGGGTTTGAGAAGAGAATCTATTTTTATAAGGAAATATGTGTTTCATTTTTGAAAGAGTATTTTGGAAAATTTTGGTTTGGTTGATTCAAAGCTAATAACTATATTTTCAATCAGTATTTTCAAACTAGTGTTTATGGACTATTTTGGGAAAGGAAACATGTAGTTTCTTTGTTACATACCTTCTAAGATATTTTATTCTCACACATTACCTATTCCACTTAGTTTTGATCGACCCTAGCTATTTTCTAGGTCCATGTTCTTATTCATACTCTATCACAGGGTGAGCTTAGTTCTGTGGTCGGTGGTGACTCGTGAGGTCACATTGACGTTTGTCTAGTTTTTGTTTCATTTTAATATTAGTTTTTATTTAATAATTAATGTTTATGTTTATTTAATTGATTTATCTTTGGTAAAATCATTACCAATTTAGTTATGATAGATTCATAACACTAGTTTCCTAACTAGGAGGATTGAGAATGCCTCTTGGGCCTTTCTGTGGATTAACTCGGGTGATCTGTTAGAGGTCAAACCCGGATGGTTTGTGACAATAATAACAATATTAATCACTTTAAATACCATAATTAAAGAGGTGGGGTAAAATTCATGGAATAATTCAATAAATTAAGTATATTTGTAACTAGTTTAATAACCATGAGTGGAAATTGTTATGGTTATTCACAACAAAGATTTTTTTCTTTGAAAATCATAAGATAATTTTGGTAACATAACTAGTGTACATAAATATTCATGTAAGGGTTTAATGAGAGTGATATGAGTTATATCATTACATGTACATCATAATGGAACTAAAATGGTTGTGTAAAAACACATTACAATATTAAAAATTGGAAATAAAATGGTATAATACAAAAAATGTTCTTGAATAAAGAGGAGGAGAAAATCCATTACATCAAGAAGGTGTTGGTAAAATATTGGATGTAGTTTCTTAAGGTATTGGGAAAGCATTAGGAGGAAATTATTGATGGATATATAGGGGAAATTAATTCTCATTGTATTATGATAAAATGGGACAGGGATTTTGGATGTGTATTTATTGAAAAAGAGAGGAGAATTCTTTATTAATTTCTAAACATAGGTTTTGGACACTATATAAAAAATATTATAAACTAGAAACCTTATGAATGTTATTCATATGGTTTTTACCAAAGTGTATTTGTTTGAAAAATTCCATATATTCATGAATCAAACATATTAATATAATACCATGTGTGATGTGGATTTAAGTCGTGGTCATAGAGAATTGATTTTATAACATTAAAATATAATATCAGTTTTGAGGATTCATTAAAAAGTTTTAAAATTAATCAAAATAATCTAAAAATAAATTATTTTAATGGGGAGATATATAATTGGTCTAGTATTAATTTTATGGAATTTATTACATCACTTATGGGTCATTATGAAGTCATAATACAAATAATAAATTTATAAAATAATTTATTTTTACCAAAAAACTTGATAATCTCAAAAAATTATGAAAAATTTAAAATTGGATAATTTTGATATTATTATTTCAAATATAATATTTTTTGTTAAAATAAATCTATAAATATGAGAAATTACCCTTTTTAATTAAAACAATTTTACTAGAAATTACATTATCTTATAACTATAATTATTCTCTGACCCTTATAAATATTACAATGGACTTCATTAAACTTTATTATCATTTGTATATAAATTAATATTATATATTAATATTTTTATATTAAAGATATATTTATTTTTAAATTCTTGAAGTTTTCCAAAAGAGAGTTAAAAGCATATATTTCTGAAAAATACAATTTTGGTTATATCGAAATCAAATTTTTATCACATCATTCATAATTGTTTATATAAATTAATAATGAAATGTCATTAATTTAATCATTATTTTATTTCAAATAAAATTGAAAAATTTATACTACTAGGGTCTAAATACATTACTCCATGTTACACTAATCCATAACCTAATGATAAGGTGTCTGATGGTGGTTCTTTATTTGGGTGGTTCAACAAACGTGGTTTGGGATGTGATTTTGACAATCTTGAACTTGTTCAATAAATGATTTCATTCTTGATTTATTTTTTGAATTTCAACTTTTGGTGTGTCAAGGTCAAATCCCAGTGATTATATCTCAATTTGAAACTCTGATAAATAGGATTTATAGGGTACAATCCAACTTGTTGAGGTGGTTGTGCGGCTCGAGGTGGACACGTGTTTCGATCTGATTTAGAATTTTGAAATTTTGAGATGGTTTTGCTTTTGGATGGAGGGGTTTCGCGGATCCTGTGGTCGGTTGTTTGGATGTGAGGTTTTCGGTTACCCTAAACCGGCTTTATGAAAATAAAAAAAGTATTTCCAGTTAGTCAATTACACATTATCATTAACCTTGACAAACCACTCTTAATGTTGACTCTATAATGGATATATCATTATAAATTATAATAATTAATGGTATTTTAAATATGGAATGATATATTTTATAAAAGACTAAAATAATAAAATTATTTCAAGTGTTTCCTATATTTACATTACATAAGGGGGTTTTATTCAATTGTAAAGGTAATTTCATAAATATAATTTATATTCATAATATTCTCTACCCCTTCAATCATTTCAAACATTGAAGTTGATTTAACACACTAAGAAACATTTGGTTATATATGTGTAATCACCTCTTATACTTCCTTGGTTTCTTCCTCAATCTTGTGGTTCCACCATAACAATTTGACCATGGGAGTTATCTATTTTCATAGAACATTTTCTATATGATATATGATATTCACCATATTCTCCTCATATGGAAGATTTTTTATACCAGTATTACCTCTATATTCAGTTCATATGAGGGATCCATTATGTACTTCCTTGAGAGGGATACATGGAAGACATAATGTACTGGGGATAAGTTGGGTGTGATTTCTAGTCGATAGACCACATATCCAATGTGATAAAGGATATCAAAGGGGTGATATATATTAAAATAACATATCAATTCATCCCACACATCAAGATTTTATTAAAATTTGATATATACAGGAACACATAATCTTTTACCTCACACTTCATGTCTCATTGATGATTAACTTCATAGAATTTATATCTAATTTGTACACATTTCATATGACATAGAATGGTTTGTACATTCTATGTAATATCATGAATAATATTATGTTTCATAAATATCCTCTCTCAAAATTTATCCTATAATGTTGGAGTATGAAAACAATTCCAATACAGAGCCTCATAAGGTGTCATTTCAATGTTACAGTAGAAATTATACTTATATGATAACTCCACTAGGGGATGGTTTTGACCCCAAAATAATTATAAATCCCCTATACATGGTCTCAAAATATTATCTTAAGTATGAATATCACTATTATACTGGCCATCTATCATAGGTTGATAATAATTATTGAAACTCTACTCTATATACATTACTTGTTGAAGACTTCTCTATAACCTTGAGGTGAACTTCACATATCGATTAGATATAATGGAGAGTGGAAATCCTTAAAGTCTTACAAAATACCTTATGTAAATCATAGAAAGTATGTAAAGAGATAAATCATACTTTATAGAAGTTAAATGAATTGAATTTATAATGTGTTAAAATTCCACTCATATGGCTTTATTTCCTTTGGATTTCATATGTATTCCTATGATGAAATTTATTGTTTGGTTTTCCTATTTCCATAAAAGTATGTGTAATGGTTTCACCATCACCTTACACTTCTATCAACCATACATGACTTGTTCGAATATATAAAAACCCTGATCTTTATTTCAAACTTAAACATAATCTATTACATAAAATCTTCACTTGATACAATATAGAATATCAAGAGATCTAGTGTATTAGGGGCTTAGAAACATTACATAACAACTTAAAACATGAAATACACATCTTTATTGAAAACTTATTTTAAATGACCGCACACATTTCTTCCTACATAGAATTATGAGGGCATTCCTAAGAAAAGTATGAGCAATAAAGCCATGTAAGGGAGTAGAAAAGGAATAACATTAATAGTAAAGTACATGTTAGTAAATATTCTTATCAATGGAGAATAAGAGAAACATGAACATAAAGGAATGATATAGCATGATTATCATAATATGGAAATGTGGCAACAACATTTAACATGATATTAGCATGATCCAAGTCTCATTGAACATGTATCATGAGTAAACCCTCATTATATCTGAATTATAATGAGAAAAACTCATTGAACTTGACATATCATGATACTAATCTTTAACCAATAAATTGGAGTGCTATCAGGGTGCACCCTTCTTAATCATTTCATTTGATGCATATGTGTTCCATATAGATCATAAAACATGGATTGAATAAACATATTTGTTTATTCCATGATAAAGGAGTATGGAATTCATACTGAAACTCTATAATAAATTAGTAAATGTTCATAAAGTTGAATACCCTTGATAGAGGAATGGGAATGGTATTCACTACACAATGACTTTGGCTTGAAAAATCACGGTGTAATTTTTTCAGCATAACAACATGACATAAGATTTCATAAAAATGATTTATGAGAGATAAAGGGGTGTCTGATAAAATTTAAATTAATTGGAAAATAATTGGGTCATATAGATACCCTTCCAAACATATTTAATGTAATTTATATTCATAATACAAAAGAATTTCTGGAATGAAAATTTGGATAGATAAATCCCTTACAGAACATTGGCATGGTAACAGGTGTAAATGGGAGGAATTAATGGGAGAGAAGGGGGTATATCAACATTAAAACAGAAATAGGTTAGTATGGGGAAATTGAGAAATCATACCCCAACATTTATAGTTGAAAACAGAAGGGTATAACAATAACAAAAAATTTGGACAAAAATGAGAAAAGAAGAAATCCTTTACTTGAAAGTGTGAACCCAAAGGCTTGGGAGAGGATTTAGGGAGGATTCTTGGGAGATTGGGGAACCTTGTTAGGATTATAGAGATAGTATGGAAGGGTTTGGTAGAGCTTAAAATAGTTTTAGTGAAGAGGAATGGGATATTCAGTGGGTTTATATAGGAAAGGAGAGGGAATTATTTATTATTTAGTTTTTGGACACCACACATTAAAATAATCAATACCACAATCCATACCATTGTTTTTACAATGGTTTTTTTATCAAAGTGGAGTGGAAGAAAATATTTTATAAGTCCATTGTCTGAACTTATTAAAATATTAGGCTTTCTTATGTGGAGGTGAGTCATACTCTCAAAGAAATCATTATAAATTGTGAAAATGATTTACAAGTTTTGGAGGGTCAACTAAGGCTTTGTAAAATGAATAAAACAAACCTAAAATCACATTATTTTAAAGTTAAAACGTATATTGGACAAAAAACCAATTTATAGTATTTTATTACATCACTATTGGGCCATTATTATGTCATAAAATACATTATATATTTAAACCGTATTTAATTTTTACACAAAAATTTAGCTGTCATAGAAAATTAATGAAAATTCAACATTTGATAATTTAGACATCCTAATTCAAAAAATAATATTAATTTTATATAAATAATTTTCTAAATACTTGATTTTTTTATGTTTAAAATAAAACACGATATTTATCGAAAATTCATGGGTTTTGAAAAAAACAGCTTTCAAACTTTAATAAAAATTACAATTGTATTCATAAAATTTATATGATAATTTTAATTTAATATAAATTAATTTAGTCATAATATTTTAATAAAATATTATTTAATTAAAAAAACCATGTATTCATCAAAATAGATTTCTTAATTGAATTTAAATATTAACTAAAAACACTATTTATGCACAAAGCAACAATAATAAAGTGAATGTATATCATTTATACTATAAAAAATAATGCACATAATCATATTGTTATGGTCTTGTTACATGACCCCTTATAACACTCGCATAAGACCTAAGGGTACGGTGTGCGATGGTGAAAGACTCTTGAGGAGGCTCAGATAACATCACTCGGGTGGTAATATCTATTAACTTCCACGTCTCTGGTAGGCGATTACATTCAAGATTAACATGTTGAATCTTGGCTGGGTCTTCATCCAGAATGAAGCCTAGTGACAGTACCTCCTTTATAAGCTCTGAAAAATGGAAATTGTATGGAGAAATTATTCTAGATGAGGTTATCCCTTCCTTTGTCTCTGTAAATTAGATTTGTTAAAGTACTATACTTATATTAATCACGTGATCACTATTCAATAGCTATATTAGAAACAGTAAAAATTATTAACAGTATTCTAAAATCCAAAAATATAAAACCAATTTAGTGAATATTTTTTATATTACCATTATACATAATAATAATTTTAATTATATCAAGAGTAATTTTCATTAATAAAAGTTTGGATCATTACAATCTTCTCCCTTCAATAAATTTCACCCTCAAAATTTCCTTTTCACACACTAAAACAGATGAGGGTAATACTGCTTCATCCCTTCCTCTAATTCCCATGTTGCTTCTTCAAACTTGTGGTTTCTCCATAACACGTGGATGAGGGGCATTGTCTTATTTTGTATAGTTGTTTCCCTATGATCTATGTTCATCACCAGCATCTCTTCATAGGAAATTTCATTCTCTAATAGTACAACTTATGGATTGAGTACACGTGATGGGTAAAGTATGTACTTCTTCAAGAGGGATACATGGAATACATATTTTACTTGAGATAGGTTTGGTGGGAGTTATAATCGATAATCCACTACTCCTAAGCGATCAATTATCTCAAAAGGTATGATGTACCTTGGAATAATCTTTCCCTTCTTCTAAAATCTCATAACTCTTTTCCACAGTGATCTGTATAGGAATACTATGTCTCTAACATCAAACTCTAGGTCTCATCGACGATTATCAGCATATATCTTTTTTTTATTCTGAGCAGATTTAATGTACTCCTGAATGTTCTTAACCTCATCCACGATTTATGCGACCATTTATAGACCTAGGTGTTTTTTCTCCCCAAATTAATCACAACATGCTGGTGTTCTACACCTCTTCCCATACAGGGCATCATAAGGAGCTATTTGGATGATTGAGTGGAAACTATTATTGTAAGAGAACTCAACTAGAGAAATATGTTGATCCCATCCTCCTTTTAAGTCCATTGATCATGCTCCCATGATGTCCTCAAGTGTGTGGAAATTATGCTCAGATAGACCATCAGTTTGAGGATGGTTAGCCGTACTGATGTTCAGCTTAGTATTCAGAGCATGTTGAAGGATATTTCAATACATAGAGGTGAATCTTGGATCTCAATTGGATATAGTAGATAGTGGTACTCCAAGCAGCCTTACCACTTCTCTGATATATATCTATGTCAGTTGATCCAATGAGAAATCCTCTCCAATTGTAATGAAGTGTCTAGTCTTTGTAAAACAATCCACAACAAATTAGATATCATTGTTTATTTTCAATGTATTTGGAAGTCGGGTGACAAAGTTAATGGTGATGTTCTCCCATTTCCATGATGGTATGGGTAACGGTTGCATTATCCCCTTAGACTTCTACCTCTCATCCTTCACTTACTGATATACCAGCCACCTTGATATATACTCAGCGATCTCCTTCTTCATGTTATCCAACCAATAATTCTCATAGATCTCGATACATCTTTTTTTTTCTCGGTGAATAGTGAAATTCATACTATGTGCATCATCCAAATGTTAATTCATTAACTCTGGATTTGATGGAACACATAGTATTGTCCCAAATCTCACAATTCTGTTTTTGTTAACATTTAACTCTGAGGATTTCATTTTTCTAATATTTTCCACTTTATTCTTAATTCCCACATCATCCTTTTGATCATCAATTAAAATTTTCATAAGGGATGGTTGAGCCATAATTTTTGAAATGATTGATGATGTTCCTTTCTTTATGATTCCTATATCTATCTTCATCAAATCTAATAATATTGGTTCATTTTCAATTCTCCTCAATGATAGAATTTTTGGGTCTTTTATACTTAGTGAATCCTCCACCTTGTTTTCTTTACCACGGTGGTAATGGATTGAGAAGTCATAGTATTTGATCATTTCTAACCATCTTCGTTGAATAATATTCAACTCTTTCTGTGTGAATATATAAATGAGGCATTTTTTATCCGTATATATTTCAAACTACTCCCCAAAGAGGTAATGTCACCAAAATTTCAAAGCGAAGATTACTACAGCCAACTCCAGATCATGTGTTAGATAGTTTTTCTCATGAGATTCCATTTCCTTGAAGCACATGTAATGAATTTGTCATTTTTTCACCAACACACAGACCAGACCCTTCTTCGAAGCATCACTAAATATAACAAAAAGTTATCCACTAGTTGGTAGTGTGAGAATAAGTACATTGATAAGACTCCTTTTCAACTCCTTGAAGCTATCTTCGCATTCATCACTCCAAGAAAACTTGACTCCCATCCGGGTTAACTTGGTAAGAGGGTTGGTAAATCATGAGAAATTTCTCACAAATCAACGATAACGTACAACTAACCCTAGGAAGCTACAGATATCCTTCACTATTGTTGGAATCAGCCATCCCTCAATTGTTGTTTTCTTGGAGGGATCCATAGATATCCCATTGGTTGTGATTATATGACCCTAGAATGAGACATCCTTCAACCATAAATCACACTTACTATACTTTTCATAGAGATTATCCTTTCGCAAGGTCTCTAGTATAGGGATTGGATTCTCCTCATGCTCCTCCTTGGTTTTGGAGTATATTAGAATATCGTCAACAAACACTACCACAAACTTTTTAAGGTAATATCTAAAGATTATATTTAGCAAGTACATGAATATTTCTAGAGAATTAGTGAGTCTGAAAGGCATTATTATGAATTCATAGTGCCGGTATATTATACTAAAATTATTCTTGGTGATATCCTCCTTCATCACCCTTACTTGATAATATCTTGACCGTAGATCCACCTTAGAGAAGTATTGTTCTCAACATAGCCGATCGAACAAGTCGTCAATTCATGGAAGAGGATACATGTTATTCTTCATTATTTTTTTGAGCTTGCAATAATCAATGAAAAAGAACATTAACCCATCCTTCTTCTTGATGAGGAGGATTGGTGCACCCCATTGTGAAGCACATGGGCATATAAACCCTTTATTCAAATTCTCCTGTAGTTGTTTCTTTAGGACCTCAAGCTCCACAATAGGAATTCTATATGGATTTTTGGATATTGGAAATGCCCAAGGTATAAGATCAATCGATAATTCAACATCTGTTATATGAGGAAGACCAAGAAATCCCTTGGGAAACACTTCAACAAATTCCCTCACAATAGGCATGTCTTCAAGGATGGTTTCTTCCATAGACTCAATCATTTTAGTGAGATATTCACTCTCATAGGGTATCAATATACACGATTGAGATGAAATTTCTAAAGAAGTTTCATCCTCATATTTCACTTATATAGAATCGTGGGTCGATTCTCCATATGGAGAGTGATTTTCCCTCTCACAGAAATTTATGTTGGCTCTATATAAGGAATGTCAATCCATGCCAAGAATAACATCAAATTCCACCAGAGGGAGTATTAAAAGGTTCTATGGGAAGTTAAATCCATAAATTATGACTGGGGAGGAGTTATATTCATGTGATGAAATAATTTCCCCATTTTCGGTTCACACCGACATCTTTACTTCCATGATTTGTGGTGGTGTTGGGATAGTTCCAATAGAAATTCAGTGTATTAAAGAATGTATGGAACTAGAATCAAAAAGTAATTTTGTTATTCAATAATTAATAACTAGAATACCTATCACCACTTAGTTTTCATGGTTATCTTCAATAGTAGTGATGGAAAAAATATCCCCTTTGCTGCCTTGGAACTTGTTGGTTGCCTCCAAAAACCCTTGGCATTGGGAACTAGATTGAAAAGTGCCCTAGTTATTTCTATTTGAAGCATTGGAAAATGTATTGAGCATCTAAAATAGTGTTCCTATCATCTTTCACAATAGTGGGTTTTTCTTGTTGGTAGTTAATAGCCAGGTTCCCTTCTCTTCCACACCAAAATCATTTCCTCGTCCCCAATAGAAATTTTTTTGGGTGCTTCCTTTCACACCATTGGCACATCAGGTGCTGTAATTTCTTAGCACCATTGGATTTATCCATAGGACCGCAAAAATTAAAGTCCACCTTATGCTTATTATCCCCCTGATACCCCTAATATTTTTCAATCAACATTTCGACTTTGAGGCCACATCGTACAATTTCCATATAGCTCTTGATGTCATAGATTACTAGGGCTTTCCATAGGCTTGGTATTATCCCACCAAAGAAGAATTCAACATTGCATTCGTGGGTAATGACAAATCCGAAGGCATATCATGAAATCCTTTTGAATTTATCCTTGTACACTCCGATGGATTATTTGTCTTTTTTATTGAGGTCAAAGAAGTCCCTTTCCATCTTATGTCGAAGGGTACGAGGAAAATATTTATAGAATGTTTTTCTAGAAATCCTTCCATTCCAACACCTCAAACTCCTCATCAGGCTTCATATTTTTTTATCAATGTCCACCATTGATTAGCTTAACCCTCCATATGATATGAATATAGATGTTCCTTCTCTTTTTCATAAGATTAAAGGATGTAGAATATCTTCTCAATAGAGTTGATCCATCTTTTGATGATTGATGGCTCAGATGATCCATTAAAAGTAGAAGGAATTTTTCTCATAAAGCTCTTGATTTAAGCTTGTTCTTTATTAGGGGGGGGGGGTTGAATGTTATTCTTGACCCATGTTTCATTTCAATAAAAGAGTTAACTGAGTGAGTATTTTGACTAGGTTTGTGATTCCTGCTCCCATCGGATTGGGCATCTCATTAGAACCGTCATCACATTGATCTTCGCATCGGTTGTTATACCAAGTATATATTTTACAGTCCATGGGTTGGAATAAAAGTAATGTTAGGGGTAACACATAAAGGGAAATCCAAATAAAAAATGGATAAATTATAAATTACTTTTATTTTCCTAACTTATGAATTTATAGGCATTAATCTATGTTATCCATGACCTACTTCCCAACGTATAATCTTAGGAGAATTTTATTTATTCCCTTAATAATGGTTCATACAAAGCTTATGAATTTACCAAAGCATATCCCCTAGGAGATTCATTTCCAATAGTACAGTAAGGCCCATTGTTGTGCACTTGTTCCCATTCGAGTCTAGCTAAAATCATTGTTTTTAGGTTTTACCCTTAGATACATTTGTGCCAGAGCCGCCTCTACATGCTCATATCTAGACATGAAATTATTTTCTCAAAAAAAACTTACTAAATACTCACCAAAATTTAGGTATTTTATTATTATAGATAGTATAATACCTAATGCTTTAATTTGTGTTTTCTAATCCAAATAATGAAAATAAGTAAACATATACTCTAATAATGACTATAACAACCATTCTCTTTATTTCACACATAAACATAGTTTATTAAAAAAATATTCACTTGATACAACATAGAATATCGAGAGTTCTAGTGTCTCTAGGGCTTAGGATTATTACATAAAATCATAAAACATGAAAAACACATATTTATTGAAAACTTCTTTTACATGACCACTTGTCTTCCTTTGTACTTAGCGTTGCATGAGATAACCTACGGATATGCATAAGAAAATAGTGAGCTATAAAGCCTAGTAAAGTATTAAACAAGGCCTAACATGGAGAATACAATACATGTTAGGAAATAGACATATCAATGGAGTATAAGAGAAACATTAACATAAAGAAATGATATATCAGAATTATCATAACATGGAAATGTGGAAACAACAGTAAACATGATATTTTCATAACCTAATTCTCATTACACATGGATCACATGTAAAACCTCATTAAATATTAATTATAATGAGTAAACCCTCATTTCACTTGAATTATCATGATACTATTCTTTACCCAATGCATTGGAGCGATATTGGGCGCACCCTTATTAATCATTTCATTTCCTGCATAAGCGTGCCACATGAATCATATAACATGTATTCAATAAAAATATTCATTTATTATCGAGTAAATTAATGTGGAATAAATACATGAATCTACATAATCAATAAGTAAATGTTCATAAATGTGAATACCCTTGGTAGGGAAATGGGCATGGTATTCACTACACAATTACTTCGTCTTGGAATATTGTCGTTCAATTTCGGCTGCATAATGAAATTACATAAGAATTCATAAATATGGTTGATGAGAGGGAAATGGGTTTTCTCATCATATGTTATTAAAATTTAATGTAATGGGGTAATATAGATTCATGTCCCAAAATATGTAATGGAATTTAGATTCATAATACAAAATAATTCCTTGAATGTAATGAGGAGAGATAAATATCTTATTGAATTTCAACATGGTAATAGGGTGTAAATTGGAAGAATTAATGAGAGATAAAGGGGTATATCATCATTAAAACATAATTAGGATAGTATGGGGGAGGTTATTAATAATACCCCAACATTTTTACATGAATAAAATGGGATAACAACATAAAAAAATTTGGACAAAAATGAGAAAGGAAGAAATACCTTGCTTGGAAGTGTCATCCCAAAGGCTTGGGAAAGGCTTGATAGGAGCTTATTGGGATCTTGGGGTGCCTTGGGATGATTATAAAGAGAATATTGTTGGGTTTTATTGAGTTAAAAATGGTTTTAGTGAAGAGTAATGGTAGATTGAGTAGGTTTATATAGGAAATGAGATGGAATATTATTTAGGTTTTGGACACCACACATTAAACTAATCAAAACCACAAAACATCCCTTGGTTTTTTCCAATGGTTTTTTCCCAAGTGGAGATGAAAATAATATTTTATATTTACATTGGCCTAAATTAATAAAATAGTAGGCTAGCTTATGTGGAGATGAGTCACACTCCCAAGGAAATCATTTTTAAATGTTAAAATGTCTTATAAGTCTTTGAGGTTCCACTAAGGCTTTGTAAAATAAATAAATAAAACCTAAAATCATATTATTATAAATTTAAAAAATATATTGGCCAAAAATTCAATTATATTATTTTATTACATCAATATTTGGTAATTAAGATATCATAAATCACATTATATATTTAAACAGTATTTAATTTTTACCCAAAAATATAATTGTCTTAGAAAATTATGAAAAATTAACTATTGGATAATTTTGACAACATGGTTCCAATAATAATATTCATTTTATCTAATTAATTTTCTGAATATTTTAATTTTTTATTTTAAAATAAAAATCGAAATTTATCTAAAATACATGGGTTTGGACAAAAACAATATTCAAACCTTAATAAAAATTACAATTGTGTTCATAAAAATTATACAATAATTTATATTTAATAAAAATTAATTTAGTAATAATATTTTAATAAAATATTATTTAATTCATAAATACATTAATTCATCAAAATATATATCTTAATTGAATTTTAATATTATCTAAAAAAATTATTTGTGCTCAAAGTAACAATAATAAAATGAATTCATATTCTTTATTATATACAAAAATAATGCACATAATCATAGTGATAGGGTATTTTTACATATCCCCTTATAACACACACATAATACCTAAGGGTAAGGTGTGAAATGGTGAAAGATTCTTGGGAAGGCTTGGACAACATCGCTCCCGTGGTAATCTCTATTAACTTACACTTCTCCCATAGGAGGTTCTATTCATGCTTAACGTGTTTATGTTCGGCTTGGGATTGGTAAAGAGAGAATCTCTGTGACAATACCTCCTTCCTGAACTCCATAAAATGGGATTCATATGGATCAATTCTACTGTATGAGGCCATCTCTTCCTTTTTTTGAGAAAATTTGATTTTTTAAAGACATATATTTATACTAATCAAGTGATCATTATTCAACCACTATATTAGCAATAGTAATAATTATTGAAAATATTTTAAAACCCAAAAACATAAAACCAAGGAAGTGAAAATGTTTTATATAACCATTTTGCATAATAAGAAATTTAATTCGATCAATAGTAATTTTAATTAAAAAAAATTTGGTTCATTACAAAATACCTTGAATCTATATATAAATTCTAGAATTTTCTTATTCATGCTATCCCACTAGATGTTTTTATTTAGATCACTATACGTATTAGTAATTTATAGATGAATATAGAAGTATGAGACATGTGTATCATCTAGAATATTCCTTTTTGTTTTTGGATTTTATGGGACTCATATCAACATTTAATACATGAAAACTTCTTCTTTATAATATTTTAGCGCTGTAATTTTTTCAATATTTTTTTATAACTCTCATCATCATTTTGGGCCTCCATAATCCTATCAAGAATGGAATTTTGAGAAGTTATATAAAAACATAGGATGTATATCCATTTATTATTCCAATGTTTTCATTTATAGGTAAAATAATATTGGATTCCATTCAATCCTAATAACGGATAGGGTAGAAATATCCTTTCTATACATAGAATCTTCAATTTTGTTTGCCTTTATAAGATGGAAATAGATTGAAAATCACAATCCTTGATCATATCTCACACATTAATTGGATTATATTGATATCTTTTTATATTAATATATAATTGAGGCTTTTATTGTCCGTATGTATGTCATACATCTCCCTGTAGAGGTAATATGGCCATATATTCAAAGATAAGATCATTGGAACCAATTCTAGATCATAAATTGGGTAGTTTTACACATGGATTAATAATTGTTGGGAAGAAAAGGCTCTATATTTATCATCACTCATGAACACACAATTCAATCCCTTTTGGGATTCATTTTTGTGTATCATAATTCCTTCCACTCTGTGGGGTAATGTGAGCTGAGATGCAGTGATTAGCCACTTCATTAACTTTTTAATGTTATCCTGACACCCATCATCCAAAAAAAAACGTTACTCCATTCTATGTTATCTTTTTTAATGGTCTTGAAAATAATGATAAGTTTCTCAAAAATCAATGATAATACCAAATGATCCAATGTAGCTATAAATCTTCATCAAATATGTTATTCTATGATATATTTCAATTGCCTCAATCTTTTATATATCAATAGATATACCATTGTTGGTAATAACATTTCCTCATTATATTACATAACCTTTCAAATAATTTCATTTTATATACATTTCATATAAATTTTCCTTTTTCATGGTATTTATTATAACATTAAAATTATCCTCATGATCCTCCTTGATTTTAGAGAAGATAAGAATATCATCTCTAAATACTACCAAGAAACTATATAGTTAATTCCTAAAGACATTATTCATTATTTCTATAAATATAGGTAGATAACTAGTGAGTCCAAATGTAATTACAATGAACTCATATCACCCATAACATAAATGAAGATAACCCAAGGGGACATCTTCCTTTTTCACATTTACTTTTTAATATCCCAACCAAATATCCACCATAGAAAACTATTTGGATCCAAAAAATTGATCAAAAAAGTCATAAATACTTGGAAAAAGATACATTTTCTTTTCCATTATCTTTTTGATCACATCATAATCAATTTAGAGGAACGTTGTCTCATCCTTCTTCTTGATGAAGTAGACCAGTGCACCCAACGGTGAAGCACATAGCCATATAAACCCTTTATCAATATTATACTATACTATCATCTTCATATTTTAAGTTAAATTGCTTCCATTTTATAGATTCTTTAATACTGGAAAATATCTTTGTATAATCTCTATTGAGAACATAATCATACGACCTATTTGGAGATTGGAAAATTCTTCGCGAAACACATCATTATATTCCATAACAATGGGCATGTAATCAAGGTTTTTAATTTCGTTAGACTCAATAATTTTATCTATATACTATTTCACATAAGGTAATAATAACTATTCTTGAGATAAATTTTATAAATAAGTTTCATCCTCCTCTTTTCACTTTTATTGAATCAAAGGGTGATTGATTATATAGAGGGGGATTTCCTTCTATCAGTAATTTATGATTTCTCTATAAATTGAAAGTTAATCCATTCTTAGAATATCATCGAACTCCACTAAAGGGGCTACCAAAATTTTCAATTTTAAACTTCATCCAATAAATATGGTTTAATAATCCAATATTTTATAAGAATAACATTATGTTCGATAGCACATTCAATACGCAACACTAATATTAAAAAACCCATGAAATATAAGAAAATTACAACCAAGAAATGTATTTGAAAGTATAAATATTATTAAATCATATATGATATATATATATATATATATTTACTTGTAGATATTAATTTTTTTAATAATTATTAGTATATAATTACTAAATTTTTAGTAAATCCATTTTCTTCGTCAATAATAAATTCTCTACAAAAACTATTTTTATTGAAATATATTTGAAAATAATATAATTAATTTATATAAGTTTTAGAAAATTAAATTGAAAATATAGTCTTCTTTTTTAAAATTATCACATCAAAATTAACTTAGTGTGAATGTTTTTCATTTTTTGGAAAATTTTGTTTTTTCATTTAATAATAAAAAATAATGATTTTAAAAAAATGTAATTTATTTTCAATAAATGAATAATCTAAAAGAATACTTTTGTGTTGAATATGATTTAATGTATCATAATAAATATTTATTTATATTTAATCCTCTTAATTTAATTTTAATAATCTTTATATTTTATTTTCGTACTTGATTGTTTTTGGGTTTATGGGGGGGGTTTATAAAACTATTTTAATGAGAATAATGTTTCTCAAAAATAATGTGTTAAAATAATCACTAAATAGAAATTAAAACAAAGAAATATTATATATATATATATATTAAATTAAATTAATATAATTTTTATTAATACACATATAGTTAAAATAAAATCACATTTTTCATGAAAATTCACTTCTTGAAAACCACCTTTTCATCTCATCTGGGGATTTAATTTTAAATTCAGTTCAAAAAATTTTGTTAATTTAATTTGATAAAATGGATTTAAAATTCCAAATATAAATCATTTATATAATATAATATTTTCAACTTTATTTTTTGTCATTTTTAATATTGAAAACAATAAAAATTATTTTCCACGGCTAATGTTAATATAGATTTACTAGGGGTAAAACATAAATGACATGGGGTAAAATGAACAAAAAATTGTCTAAATTATATTTTTATCCATATATTAACCTTATATCATCTAATTCTTTTTTAATTTCAATTTTTTATCCTTTTGGAATTTTAAAAACATTGTTATAAGGTTTTCTTTTAAAAAATTAAATGTTTTCCATCTTCCTGGCTTATATATTTACACCTCATGTCTTCCCACATTCACACCATCAAAAAATAGAAGATAAATATCTATATTCCATGAATAATTCCTTAAAAATGACATAGATCCCATTTCTTGATAAAAAATCCATCCTGAAAAGGCTTTAGTGCTGACCAAAATAAGTATTTTGAAGAATACATATTGTTCTTAAACAGACATTTTTATTAGCTTTCTTCTTCCACATCCTTCAAATAATCATAAATTATGATAAAATAATAAAATCATTATCTCCCATAAGATAATATTTTTAGTCTTTTAATTTAATAACCAAAATCCATATCCATTTTCATCAAATGGGAAAGAAATCCATTATTCATGTGTGCGGAGGACTACAGCCTCATGACCCAAAGTAATTAATTTTTCATCACTACCTCTCAAAATTTTTTATAAATATTAATAAAAATTATATTTATGAAAATTTTAAAATAATTATTATTATATATTTATTATATAAAATATAAATTCATACGTTTAATTTTGTGAGGGATACGATAATGCCACTCTTCATGTACAGTAGACTACTATATTATAAAGTTATGTGATTCTTATTTCACTGATGCTTTTAATGAAAAGTAATAATTATACATTTAATTAATATATATGATATATATGACATAATTATGATAATAAGGAAATATGTTTCATTATTAAGACATAATCTATCATTTTATATCTTACATTGAAAAATGATAATGTCTTTCCTGCGTACGTGTAGACTACCACTTCCACGTAGCAATGCGACTCTTTTATCAGAAAAAGATTATATGTATGATATATATAACTATATTTAAAGAAATAATATTATATTTATGATATTATTATCTTTAGTTAATGATATAATATTACTTACCTTCTTTAAAAAAAATTTTAGAATGGAAATGTTCTCCATGCGTACTTACGACCTACAATCTCAATGATCACAACAGAGTTCATTTTGCATAAAAAACATCATGATTTGTTTTAAAAGTATAATTGATGTATAAAAATTATAATTATTTCATGATTATTATTATTATCTATATGTTTAAATAATTACCACTTTTACCGTAGTCAACTGACCAATGTATTTTTTACATATAAGACAAATATCATCAGAACATCCGACATAAACTTAATTGATTATGTAATTCTATTTATCATGGTAATTAGTGAAATAAAAGTAATAATATTCTTGAAAAGGGTTATTAATAAGGTAAATAATTAACAGAATTTTATTATTATATAAGATAAAGAATGTAAATTATGAATTTTACTCCTTGTAAGGGGGCCCTTTTATAAAAAACTTCATTTTAAAAAGTTATAATGATTTAATTTAAAATTATTTTCCTTTTATTTTATTCTATATATTCAATGAAAAGTATTATTTATGTTTTAATGGATGATAAGGTTCATTTTTACTATATTTTCGATTTCATAAATTTTATTAAAATTAAAAGTAACATTCTAAAGTTTTACACAGGGGACACTTTTCCTTAAAACACATATTTTAAATGTTTTAAGGAATTATTTAATAAGTATTTTCCTTTAATATCCACATTCTAGAAATTATTTAATATATATTTACATGGATATAATATATTTATAAAGTAAATTGTTTGTCTCTTGTGACATTGTTTAAAATGTTGTCGAAATGAACATTTTTACATCTTTTGTATGGATTATTTTAACAAAATGGAAAAAATAATGTTCTATTTTAACATATATGGTAACAATGAATTTTTCCTCATCTAAAAAAATTATTTTATTTATGGATATCCATAAAATATTTCAATTTTCTTTAATTAAAACCCACTATTAATTTTTTTGGAATTTGGTAATGAAAATGGTTTTTAAATGGGATGGAAATTTTAATATCCAGAAAATTTTCCTTATAGGTGAAAATAATATTTTATGAGTGTAATTTTGAGAATTTAGATATTTTATATGTTATCACTTGTTATAGTTCTTTAAAATTATTTATAATGATTGGTTCTTCCGTTATAAACCAAGGATATGTGGTTATAGTATGAACCAATGATGGGTGGTTACATTATAAACCAAGTAAAGGCGATTATATTATAAACTAAGGATATATATGCGTCCATGATAGCCTTACAATTCATTGTGTATGGAATTCAATATTAAGGTCATTCCATTTGTAAGAGTAATATTGAAAATTATGTCCCCAGATGCTAATATGTGTTATCTATTCTTTCTATAATTTTTTATTGTGATCTTATGATTTCCAAAAAGGTGAGCGATTAGATTATTTTTAAGAAGAAATTATATTAAACATTAATATGGTGAAAATTATTAATTTTGGAAAAAATTCATGAGTTTATAATATTTTAAAAGAAAAAAAAATATTTTTTATTTTCCCTTTAAATTTCTTTTTGATATGTTTTATGAAAATATATTTGTAGATAAGTGATTTCTAGGGTAATAAAATTTTTATTTTGGGGTCAAATATTACTTTCAAAATGAAAATTTTTATAAGTATTCATGGACTAGTGGTTTTAATTATTTTATTTTATGTCATTTACTGAGATTTTTATGTTCATACCACATTTAAAAAAATACAGAGATTAATAATTTAAAAAGGAATGGAAGAAGTCAATTTTTAATTTGTGAATATTTTCCATAGATACAAAACATTTTTTAATTTAACAGTTTTATATTTTTTGAAAAATGGATATCGATAGAATGTATCCAATTTGTAATATATGGTTTTTTATGTAAGAGTTTTGACGTAATTATCTAAAACACTAAATCTAATAGATCTTTGGGAATGAATGAAAGTGATCTCTAATCTGAAGACTCAATAATATGTACTGATTAATTTTGGTTCCTTACAATTGGTATTATAGAAAAGTTTTAAATAATAATAGGTTTTAGGATGTTATCTAATATTACATTAAAAATTATCTATAACCACAAAGGTTGGTATGATAAGAATAATTAAATTTATTTTTAATAAATAGAAGGTGTTTAAAAGAGGATGGAACAGTTAAGGATATCAATGTATTTATCCTCCACATAATTTCATTTATTATTCTTTATAGATATGCTCTAAATAACTTTTTTTAGTAAATGGATGGATCTACCATGAAGAAAATTAATTATTCAGGTGAGGTAAAATGTGGTGATTTTATGAATGGAAAAAAATGGAATAGGAAATATAGTGTAAACTCTTATGGTAATTCTTAACATATATCATTAGTTTCGATTGATGACATGGACCAATTTGAGTTTCTTAAGTCACAAAACAAGAGAAAAATGGACTTCCATATATGTTTAGGTGATATAAATCAAAAAGGGAAAATAATTTAGTGGACTATGTGTCCCGATTGTGGGGAGAAGAAGAAAGGAAAATATCTTAAGAGAACTAGAAGATTTTTTATACATGGTAAATGGGGAATAAGGGAATAATATTTCAAGGAAAATGAATCAATCATTTAATTCCACGAAGGGCAATAAAATTAATCCTATGAAATAAAGAGGATTTTTTAAATTTGTTGAGTTCGGGAATGATGAAAATCGATATTCTTAGAGAAAATCTCAAAAATGGGATCAATAAGATTGTATAGATAAATACCTAAAAAATATTGACCCCATTACAATTGAAGATAAGGAAAATATAGATAACATATGAAAGGTTATATTTATATCCTAGATTTTGTTTCAAAATTTATCAATTTTGCGATATGATTCATAATTTTTCTTATAAAAAGGAATAATTAATGAAGAATATGGAAAATCATGGTTAATTTATTATAAATAATGTTGGTTAATCAAGGTTTTTACATCATTAAATTCAAGATTTATGATATATTGGTATATTTAAGGATGGGTATAAATTTAAATTCCTTGATACTATTTTGATTTTTATGTGATGAGACTACTTTTGGAGAAATTTATTGAGTTTTGATAGATGTTAAGGTTTATTAACCCCTAATTTTAACATATGAAAATTATATTGGAGGGATAATACTATTTTTTTGGACATGAAGGTTAAAGGTATATAATCCTATAGGGTTTATATGATATTAGATGATTAAAATTATTTTTTTGATAGTTAACTATATTTTTGGGAATTTTATAAGAATTATATTAGAATAGATTTTGAAAATTAACTACATGTCAAATCTTGTAAGGAACCATGAATTGAACCCACAACTAAAGGGATACAAGGGTTTAGTTCCATCCATTGTGCTATGTGGTGTCCTAATAAGTAAGAAATCATTTATTTCACTCAAATGGTTTATAGATAATGATTAAGTTCATTTTTTTAGTATATATTTTATCTTATTGATAACCATGGGATTTAAAATTGATTTAGGGACTAGTTGATTAGTGTTTTTTAGAATAAATTTCAGAATTTTGGGAACCTCATGTGATTAATGTCAATATAAAATTATGGTATTTTATTTGAGTAATAAAGGTTGAATTTTATTTTTACTGTATATTTGTGGTAATTTATGTAATTTATGGAAATTATTAGAATTTCATAGAGATTATATGATTGGGTCATATACATTTTTTGTACGAGACATTAAATGATATTGGTGTTATTTGGAGATAAATGTTAAACCCATATTAGAAGAATATATGATCAAAAACTTATGATCAATGCGTTTCATTATTTAAATAGGAATATTTTTAATAATTTTAAGGATGTACATTTATTAAATTATCTAAGCTAAACATTGGGTGTCATTGTAAATACTTGGGATATTAACGTTTTATTCCATCATATGAAAGTTTCTATATTTTTGGGTATTGTCTTACACTGTTCTAACCATTTTGATTTTGGTTAATGTAAAAGTATAGAAGGAATATATTTTTATCAATTTATAGTTATGATATCCTTTAAAAGTTTTTTTAGTTCTTGAGGCATGAAAAATTTATTAAGGAGACACGTCTTTTGGAGACAAAGTATGGTATTGTAGTGGAAATTGATTAAAGGATGAAATTCTACTTATAAAGTAAGTATATTTATATATTTTCTTCTTATAGATGGTAAGTAATTCCACAAACCCTAGAAAAGGATTTTGAAAATTAAAAGACTAATATATTAGGATCTTTTTTTTATGAAACGATGGCCTTTTTAACACCTCTTTGGCTTATGGTTTTGTGGATGTTGAATTTCTCATGATCATTCAATTTATTATGATCAATAATATATTTTAATCTACATAATTATTCAGAAATTATGATTTTCATCTATGTATGTATCTTTACTTCCCACTAATTATTTCTTATTTTAAAACATAGTTTGGGTTATTCCATATGACCTGCACACTTCCTTTTATCCCATAGCAAGAGGAAGTTTTTTAAACCGTTTTTATGATGTTGGAAATCCATAAGATGTATTTTAAAATATCAAAACTTTTACTAATAAGAGGAATTTAAAATTTTGGGGGTGTAATTTATTAAATTGGTAGGATGTAACACACTAGTATTTTAAAATAAAAAAAATAGGTATGATATTTTATTTGACACCCAAAAGATAGCTTAAAAGAACTAAAAAATATATGATTTTCATAACCTAGATGTTAAATTTGTGATATTAATATGATTAACTAATATATGATATATATATATATCCTATTGAATATAAATTTCTTGATAAATTCATAGTAAATAATCACTCATTTTTTTGTAAACTTGTTTTATTCATACGAGATATGGTTTCCTCAAAAATGTTTTCATATTGTTTATTGAGATAAAATATGATAATTAATATTTAGAGAAATTATAAATATATTTTAAAAAATAAAATTATATTATTTAATAATCATATAAATACTTAATTAGGGTGAAATATTTTTTTTTTTACAAAAAATAATTTTTTAGTGAATTGTGAAAAATTATGAATTTTGTAAAAATATAAATTATTTTCAGAAAATTAATTGATTTAAAAGTAAAATTATATTATAAATAATATTTAAATTGAAATAATAATTTCATTATTTATATTTAATCCACTTAATAACATTTGAATCATATTTATGTAATATTTATTATATGTTTATTTTGGTGTCTAAATGGGTTTTTTATAAAAATAGTGTAAAAGTGAATAATGCTTCTCCATTTTAAATCATTAAAATATTCCATAATGTAATTATTATAAATGATATTTATCAATTTAATATCTATAAATATTAATTTAAATTCATATAATGATAATCACTAGTCATTGAGTTAATTTGAAATCATCTTTTACATGAAAAATACACTTCCTAAAAAACAGTTTTTCATCTTGTCTGTGTGTTTAATTTTAAATTAAAATATTGAAATTTTGTGAATTAAATTTTTTAAAATGGATTAAATTTTTTTAATTATAATTATTCATATTAAATTATAATCTTAAATTAATTCTTTCATAATGAATAATGAAAACAATATAAATCATTACTGACGGTTATGGTAAAAAATGGTATACTGAGGGTTAGACTATAAAGATATGGAAAACAATGAAATAAAAAATATTTGAATTATTTTTTATTCCCATATATCAAAATTATATCATCTATTTTTCTAAAATTATCCATATATTATCCTTTTTCAAAATAAAAACATGGTTATAACTTTTTCTTTTCAAAAATTCTTATAGTGTCATCTTCCTTACTTATAAAAGGTCACCCACTCTCCTATTCTCTTAACATATCCATACACTTTCGTATTAGATAATAACCAAACAAAAAACTTCATTAATTAACTCACCATTACCTAGATTCTCCGGTTTTGTTATAAATTCATCCTAATAATGCTTTTTGTGCTAACCTAAGGATGTTGTCCAAAAAAGTGAAATTGCGCTTAAATAAGAATTTTATTTAATTTATTATTCCACCTCATTTGAATATTAATTATTTATGATGACATAATAACATAAATATATCCAATATAACATTATATTATCATATTAATTTGAAAACATAAATCAATATCCACTTTCATCAAATGGGAAATGTAACCATTATTCATGTGTACAGTAGACTACCGCCTCATGATCCGATGTAATTGTTTTCATCACTGACCATAATGGATTATTATAATGATCAATTTAATGTATATATATGATATTTTTAACCTTATAAACTTATACTTATTACATCATGTATATCTACTTACTACTCATTATGTGGGGGATACGTTAACATCACTCGTGTGTACAGTGGCCTGTCACCTTGTGAAGAAATGTGATTCATTTTTCACTAATGATTTTCATGGAAGGTAATAAGGAAACATTTAATTAATATTTATATGATATATATGATATATTTATCATTATTAAAAGATAATATATCTTTTTCATTCTTACATAGAAAAATGAAAATGTCGTTCATGTGTACGTGTGGACTACCACCTCCACAAAGCGATATGATTCTATTTTCATCACAAAATATAATGGATGATATATATAAGTATATTTTAAGAAATAATATGGTATTATGATATTATAATAATAATTTAATGACAAAACATTACTTACCTTCTTTTCACAATGATCATTACAAAGTGGAAATGTTAGTCACGTGTACGTACGACCTACCGTAACCATGCCAGCAACATAGTTTATTTTCCATATCCATCTTCCTTAATTGGTTTTAAAAGTATGGTTGATTTAAAATAATATAATTATTTACTGATTATTATTCTATTGGGATTTAAATTATGACCACTTTTACCATATTCAACCTATCGAAGTCATTTTGGAAAGACAAGAAAAATATCATAAAAAATGATTTAAACCAAATTGAATATGAAACTGTATATAACATGGTTATAAGTGAAATAAAAGGAATAATAAACATTGTAGAAGGTTCATAATAATGTAAATATTTATCATAACTTTTTTAATCATGAACATAATGAATTTACTTTATGAATCATACCTAATTTACGGTACCTCATTTACCTAAAACCTCATTTTAAAAAGTTTCAAATATATAATTTCCAAATAATATTATTATATGTTATTTTAGATTTTTTAAGAAACGTAGTATGTCTGTTTCCATATATTATAAGGGTACTTTTTTACAATATTATTCTTTATTTAATATTTTTTAAAAAATAATAATTCTTTTTAAGGTTTTACATATGAGACACATTACTTTAAAACCCATGTTTTAAAATGTTTTAAAGATTAATTTTCTAAGTATTTTTCTTCGATATCCATATTCATGAAATTATTTTATGGTTTTATTATATGGATAGAAAATAACAATAAATTATATTTTATTTCTATTCTTAATTTCATACAATTCTTTTCAAATAGAATCATTTTACTTGTTTTGTACGGAATGTTTTGTTACAAGAAAAAGGAATGTTCTATTTTAATGTATATAATAACAATTAATTTTCCTACCAATGTATCCATTATTTGATTTCTATCATCCTTCAAAATCATTTATGTTTTCATTAAAGAAATACCTAATTTCTATAACATCCCACCCCTCCTCATTGGCTTGATAAGGTGGAAGGACATTACATGGCCTTAAGCGATATCCCCAAGATGCCAAAGGTTGGAAATAAATGTCAAGGGATCTATGAGTTGATGTGGGATGGTTTTTCCTTTTAAAAATAAAATAACCAACCTAAAAATTACATAACCAAGTAACGACCACATGATGCATGCTAATCATATAAAAGAACTCAAGGAAATACCATAGTTATCAAAACCAACTAAAAAATAGTACCACAATGGACGACTATAATGTCCAAGTAAATAGAAAAAGACACAAAAAACACAAAAGACTCCAAAAAACAAAAATCTCAAACCATGCTTCATTCTCCACTCTATAAAACATACCATGTATCACTATGAACCAATAGATAAGTGTGATACATTACCTATGCCTATACCCCAGTAAATGATGTCTATAAAAGCATCAAAGTGTCAAAGCATGGGTGAGTAATGAAACTTGGTAGGACTTCCCAAAATGACCTCCCTGCTCATGCTTCTATGATAAAACCAGATATCATATTTATATATAACAGTTTATATAAAACAATTGAAGTTATTTTTAACCAATCCAAAAAGTTCAATACCAAAAAAAAATTCTATACTAGAATGATTTCCATGGAAATCATCCAGAAGTATCTATAAAACCATTTCACAATTTTCATTTTGGAATAATCCATCCCATACCACATATCAATATCTAACCAATAATGCAACCATGGAACTACCAATACTAATGATTGGTTAGTATTCCTTTCACTAATTCATATCATAATGAACAATTTTTAGGAAGAAATTCATGACCCTAATCCACACCAATAATGAAGGGGGAGAGTTCATAACCTTATCCATCCAGAATATACATGAATAGAAACAACCATTATGCCAATAACCAATAAAAAAAACTTTTAATTCATTTCTACAAAACTGTTATTTCTTTCAAAACATTCAAACAACCATTTAAATAAACCAAAATTTTTATTGAAAGAACTTTTCTATGTTTAAAAAACAAAACAATCATTTTAGAATCATCAGTTTCATATCAAGGTACCAAAATCACATTCCAAAAACCACCTAATTTCCACAATTCTATAAACTATCAGCAAATAGGGTTTCTACATGGAAATTATCAATAGATGCACAACCAATTTCAATCCAAAAAATACAATTTAATATAATACATTATGTTCTCATAAGATTAGTTGAGAGTGAAGTCACCAACCTCAGGTTTTATGGAGAAGAAAAATAATGACACTAAAAAGCCCATGAAACATGGTTGAATCTCCAAAAACATGTATTATATATATACCCTTAACATCAGCAATGCCAAATATAATCATATTTGGCATCAAAAACCTTAGATATATTAATAGAATAACTATATATAAGAAAACCAGAGAATGAGAGAAGTTGATCTAAGAAAAACCATTGAAAACTATCATAAATGATGACCTACCATGAGATATGGGATTCAATGCACAAAAAAATGCTTTTTAATTGGCTTCGTATCGATGAAAAATGATTTCTTAGCCATCATGAGGGAGGAATCATGAGTTTGGATCGAAATGGATGAGAAAATTGGGGTTAGATGATAATACTAAACTAGATCCACTTTTGTGGATCTTATTTTTTTACTGTCTATGGTGAGTCACATAGTTATGAAAATTGGGCACTAACCACGCATCGGATTCCACCTCAATGAGGACCTCACATGGTTAGCGTACATGGTTATAATAGATATGCACCAGCCATGAAAAATCTCACTCTCTCACTTTTCATGGTCTCTCCAACAGGTCAAGATAATTTGAAAAAATTGTGAACCTACCCATGTGACTTCCCCTCAACCCATGAATTGTGAATGGTTCCCTATAGGAGTTTCATGGTTTACAATAACCTTTCACCCATAGTTTACCTTAATAAAATCCCAAAAAACATTCCAAAAGTCTTATAAACCCTTCCAAAATTTAACCAAGAACATTATATACCTAAAAATAATAAATGAAGTGTTACTAACTTGAAATGATGGGTTCTGCATTATCCTCAACATTGTAATTTTTGTCTCTATAATGTAAAAAAATAAAATTTCTATGAAAGAGTTTGGGACATTCCTCTTTCACTTTCATCTCCCATTCTCAAATATATTGCAGAATCTTACCATGTTTCGAAAAAACCCAAACTAGACTGATGCATTCTCCATGTATGAATTTATCTTACTTATCCACGATCGACACTGGAACTTTCACCCATGAAGCGTCTGATTATAAATCAATGTGATTTCATCGAATCACATGGTCAGTATTAGGATGATACTTTTTCAACAGAGATGCATGAAATACATTATGGACAACACTGAAATGTGGGGGAAAGTTAACCAATATTCCACCTCACTAACCCATTTTAGTATCTCAAAAGGGCCTATGTATCAAGGATATAACTTTCCTGGTATCCCAAAATGAAGATTTACAAGCCTTGGTGAGATCATTAAGAACACATGATCACTCGCCTCAAAGGAAAACAGTTATCAATGATAATCTGCATATTATTTTTGATGACTCTAAACCATCTCCATCAGCTTACAAATCAGATGACTCTTATCTTTTGTTTATTGGATATGGCTTAGCCCAACCAGTGAAGTATTTCCTGTATCCACATAAGTAATCCCATATGATTCTTGAAGATGAGACATATGTATAAATATTGATAACTATTATTATATGAGAACTCTACTAATAATATTTTCTCTTCTATGATCCACCGAATTCCATTACAAAATCCCTCATCATGGATTCAAAATTTTTTATCATCTCTTCGTTTTTCCCTTCCATCTAAGGAAGATACACAGTACTCATAGACAACTGAGTCTCAAGGTCTTTCTATAAGGATTTCCATAGACAAGATATAAACCTTAGATCTTTTTCTAACAGTATCAAAACTAGTACGCCATTCCACTTTACCACTTATCAAATATAGATTTATGAAAATCCCTCCACCATATGAAAATCAAGAATAGGTAAGAAAGATCTAAGGTTTATGTCTTGTTTTTGGAAATCCTTACAGAAAGACCTTGAGAATCAGTTGACTATGAGTACTGTGTATCTTCCTTAGATGGATGGGAAAACCGAAGAGATGATAAAAAATTTGGAAGCCATATGGAATCATGTTTCCAAATAAATTTTGGGAGGCCTGTTTAAAATCCATAGTTATTTTATCCCATTTAAAAAATATATTAGTTAATGACTGCAACATACCTACTAGTTATTTATGCTCTATCATAACTTTTTGACAAGTAAATCATCTAAAAATAAACTCATCCACATTAATTTTCAAATCGACCCACCAAAACTGTTCCTTCAATTCCTTATAAATCTTCTGTATTCCATGTTTAATAGCCCATATTGAATCTTGGTATGCATGAAGTTGTTTTTCATAAAAATCCATTGGTATGACCATCCGATTTTTGAACCACAACACTGAACTCTCATTCAGCCTCCAGTCCTCAATGGTCTCACCACCATTGAGTTTTGACCACACATCCACACATTTTTTATTGTATGCATCAGCCTCTTAAAACATCTTCATAAAATCTAGATCATATTAATTTGGAAATAGTCTCCCAAATTCACTTTGGTCATCACATTCCAATTGCATCAGCTAGGATCAACAATGACTACCACTCATGTAAAGCATCTTTTTCAAAATGAGCTTACGAATTTATGCTTAATTCATCTACCACAGAATTTACCTTTCTTGGTGTATACATAAATTCAATGTAAAACATTTTGAGATACTCCATCCAAATTTTTTGTCTCAGATTCAAATCCCTTTGTGAGAAAATATTTTTCAGGCTCTTATAATCTATAAACACAGTGAATTTCTTAGCAAAGAGGTAATGATGATAATTATTAAAAGAGTGGACTATAACAAATAACTCCAAATCATTTTTTGTATAGTTCTTATCATTAAACCATAATTGTATCGAGGCATAATCCATAACATGATCTCCCAACATGAGAACACATCCCAACCATATTCCTCAAGAATCAAAATACACCATGTACCTTTGACTTTATTATGGAAGTATCAAGATAGGTGTTTATGTAAGGTTGAATTTAATCTCATGAAAAGACTTTTGACATTCCTAGATCCATTGGAATATAAAATTTTTACTTTTCAAATCTTTAACAGGTGATTCCATTTGTGAAAAATCACAAACAAAGCATCAGTAATAACCAGCTGGACCAAGAAAAATGTGTATCTCAAAGACATTCTTTGGAAGATACCAAGATATAACTGCCTCTATCTTTTCTAGATCAATAGAAACCCTTCTTTTAGAAATTACATTGCTAAGAACACATGCCTATTTTATCTAATAATCACACTTTTATAGTTTTTCATACAACCGAATATCTTATAAGATTACCAACACTCTCATATGGTGTTTCTCATGCTCAGCGCTTGTCCTTAAATACACAAATATTTCATCCAAAAAACCATGATAAAAAATCTAGATACCTGTAAAATATTAAATTAATCAATTCTATATTTATTTCTAGTGAATTCTCAAGACCATAAAGCATTACCATATAATCATAATTGATACATCTACTCCTAAAATCTATCTTTAGAATACACTCTTTCAGAACACACATTTGGTGATATCCTAATCAAAAGTCAATCTTGGAGAACCATTGAGATCCCATCATTGATAAAAAATATCATCAATTCATGTATTTGGATATATTTTATTTATCGTAACTTGGTTAAGCATATAACAATCCACACACAACTGAAGAGTTCCATCTGCCCTTTTGACAAACACGACCGGTGCTTCCCATTGAGACGTGCTCGACTAAATGAACTGTTTTCTTTCTATATCTTCTAACTAAAATTTTAGTTCCCTTAATTTTATTAGTTCCATTACGTATGATATAAGTGGAAGATTACTTGTCCATAAAAGGAGATCAATTGTAAACTCCACATCCCTTACAGGTGGAAACCCTAAGATATTATCCGAAAAGACATCTAAAAACTAACCAAAAAAATGCTGAGAAAATACTATAATAAATCTCTTAAATATTTTAGAAATTAAAAGATTCCAAATGGTAAGAGATCATTCCAAATCCAAGTTCCAACAAGCTCATTGAACCTATGTTAACATTTCTATCTTGTCTAAATATATAATCAGTGCCACATCTGGTTGTAAAATTGACCTTTATGGTGTAATAGTCAATGTGATCCTTGATGGTTGTCAGCCAATCCATACCTAGAATAATATCATTAACTTCCATCTCAACAATATGGAAGTCCCATATTAGTTTTCCTTCATTAATAGTTATAGAACATTCTCTACACATGACGGCTTAATCGTCTCATTTATTGAGATGAGTTTAAAGTTTTAACACAGAAGGAATCCTCTCAACATTTAAACCTAGGAAGTCAAAAACATAAGAGGCAATAAATGAATGATATGAACCTATATGAATAAAATATTTCATAATGGTATAATTCAAAATAATCATACCTTTCATGGTTGAATGACTAGATTGATCATCCACAATCACCTTCTCAGCTCTATATAATTGATTGCTCCATGAACATTGTTCCTTATTCCCCTATTGAGATTACACTACCTAAGGAGTCATGGTAATACTAGAATTACCCTGGCTAGCTCTATTCTTCTAACAAGATTGATTCTATTTCCCTTGTCTCGTTAAAGCGTACTATGTTTAAGACAAATGATTATTGACCTGGATACCCAAACTCCGAGCATAGTGACAATAGAATTGACGATGACCTATCATATTTAAATTGCGTAATGATCTATGTGGTTCAATACATTTTATCTTCATGTTGTCATATGAACCACATTCAAAACATCTAGTTTGGATATTTGGTATTGAAGAAATATTTACTAATCAACCGTCTTATTCTAAATCATCTTAATTCCTTGGAAATAGGATTCCCTATTCTTTTTATTCTCATCATTATAGTTCTGAATGTTTCCTGTAGGTATCAAACTACTCACTCCCCATGTAGCTCCTAATGTGTCATTTTCATCCACATTCTCTCTATTGACCATCTCTATATAATCTGTATGATAGAGCACATAAATTTATGATTGAATCTCCTACCTTATCTCTGATTAAAATATGTGCGCCTTTAAGGACACACAAGCACCAACATTGGGTGATAAGAAGAATAAATTATAGAATTTATATATGTAATCCATGATAAAAATATTTTCAATGTTCAAACTTAATAATTATGTTGTTCTATGAATTTTAACATGTGGGGATAGAATTATTTTCTGAACAATTCTTCAAAATCCTCCCTTGAAAGGTCTTGACCTAATTTATCCTGAACTACTAAATCCCAACACTAGTAGGCAAGATCCTTAAGAATATAAATCGCAAGATTGACTTCCATCACTACTAGTGTTCTAAGGAAATATATGATAATATTCATCCTATTCATCCAAACCTATTCCCTCTCTTGTTCTTAATCACCCCAAAATATGGGTGCATCTTGCCTCTGGAATTAGAATAAATGTTCCACTTACCTTGGTTCATCCCATTGGATTCCTCTATCCAGATCCAAGAATGCAGGTACAATAATTAGAACCAGCCATTGTTTCACCTGTGGCTCAGGTGCAACCACATTCTCAACAGCTTCCTATGGATGGTCCCAATAATGCATGTCGAGTCCCATTTTCTATACAAACAACAATGAAAATAAGTCACACTCTCTAGAAAATGAAGTCTAAACATTTTAAATTCTACCAAATCAATATTGTCTCAATAATTATTTCCAAAATTAAAATTCAACCATATTCAGCCAATTTTGAAAAAAATAACTTTCTTTTGAAAATCAAACCATTTTCAAAATACCACAACCACATTCTTTTTCAAAATATTTCCTCAGAAAGAATTTAATTTTTTTTCTAAAATCAACACATTATAGAAAATAAAATATCATTTATCAAAATAAAATATGAACTCATAGTGGAAAATAATTTCTAAAACACATTTCATGCTCGTATCATTGGCAGAACCCATGGTAATGAGATTATAAATCCAATAAGTTCCCCCAAAACAATTATTTAAACTACTCCTTAGTAATGTAATGTTCAACATAATATGTTTTTCTATTTATTTTATGCTCTAAATTACAAGTCCCAACAATCCTACTCTTTGTTACCAACCCGACATAAGGAATATACTAGAGTGAATTTCTACTCCCAAACTAAGAGAACTGAATACAACCTATTAGTTAATAAAAAAACAATATATTACCACTTATTCAGAAAAAATATTTGGAAGGACCAATAATGGTACAACTTCTAACATACCCCCTACTAATTAACTTGAAATGGAATAACGACATTACATATTCATAAAATACATCCCTAAGATGCGAAATACTAGAAATAGATTCCAAGGGCTTCATGATTTCATGGGGGATTATTTTCCCTTTATAAAATAAAACAACCCAACTAAACATTCCATAACAAAATAACCACTACATGATGCATGATAATAATATAAAACAACTCATGGAAATACCGTAGATATCAAACCCAGCTATAAATTAGTTCCATAATAGAATACAACAATGTCAAAGTAATCAGCGGAAGACAGAACCACCAAAACCCCAATATTCCAAAATAGACCTCCAAGTGCAAACCATGCTTCATGCACCACTCTAAAATTCATATCATGTATCATTATTCACCACTAGAGAAGTTTGATGCATTATCTTTTCTTGTATATTGATAAATAATTTCTGTAAAAGAACTAAAGTGAAATGTCGGGGTGAGTAATGAAACCCAGTAGGCTTTCCCCAAATGACTACCCTACTCACATCACTAGGATAGAACATGTTAGTACATTTATATAAAACATTTTATATAAAACAATTGAAGAAATTTATAATAAATACAAGTAGTTAAATACCCAATTATATTTCTATAGAAAAATGGATTCCAATGAATTTTTTTTCACAATTTCCATTTTGGCATAATCCATCCCATTCCACATATCCACAAATCCAACCATGCATGCATCCATGAACCTCTTTATATTTGTGAGTGTTGAGTCACCCTTTCAAAAATAATTACTTGATGAATCATTTTGAGTAGGGGGATGTCCTGACCCTTATCCATACCACTAATTATGGGGGAGGCTTCATTCCATTATCTGTTCTGAATGCACACGAATACACACAACCATTATGACAAAAACTAATTCCCAAACAACCATTTCAATTTTTCTTTAATTAAAAACCATGCAAAAAACCATTTCAATAAAATCATAATTTTATTGGAAACTCTTTTCCATGCATCAAAACTAAAAAATTATTATATATTTATTATTTTAAAATAAAATTACAAATTTCACTTTCTATTAAAATACACAATTTCACAAATTATATAACCCATCATAAAAGAGGGTTTCCAACAGAAAATTCACAAAATATTACGACCAATTTCAATCAAAAAATCTATTTAAAACTAATAATTTAATTTCTAATCTGGGGACTTGATCAAGAAGCCACCTACATTGGTTTTTTTGAAAATGAAGTGTGGCACAAAAATTTCCATGAAACTAGGTTGAAATCTCTAAAAAAACGCCTTATATCTCTTCCCCTAACAACAAAAAAAGCCAAATATAATCATATTTGACATCAAAATTCATAGATATATCCATATGGGTACTATATTTATGAAACTAAGAGAATGAGAGAAGTCGAACAAAGAAAACCCATGGAAAACTACCAAAAAATATCTTAACATGATAATCGAGATTCAATGAACCCTATAATTCCAACATATTGGATACAGATCAATGGGGAAATATTCCATAGCCTTTTTGATGGAAAAACGCTGAGTTAGGGTCACAATGGATGAGAAAAAGAGGGGTTAATGGAAAATCATGACCTAGATCCACTTACTAGATCTTGTTTTAAACCTTGCATGGTTAGTCACATGATTAGGAAAATGATGCTCTAACCATTTTCTATCTTCAGTCTCAAGGAGGACCTATAAGGTTTTGACCACATGGTTAGAAAATTTTTTCACCAACCATGAAAAGTACCTCATTCTGACTTTGAATGGTCTCTCCTGGGTGGCTACACTATTTGGAAAAATAATGCGCCTTCCCCTTAGGTTATATTTTAATGTGCATAGTTTCCTTTAGAAGTTTCATAGTTTCCACTGATCATGAAAAGGCTATAAACCTTTAGAAAATCCACCAAAACATCAAAAAAGTCTTTCAGATCCTCCAAAACATCACCCAACCACTATATATACATAAAAATCCTAAATAAGGGTTACTTACTTAAAATATTGGGAGATACACTTTCCCTATAATTGGGTATTTTTTTATAGGAAATGAGTTTTTAAATGTGATTGATATTTTAATATCAAGAAATGTTTTATTATTGTTGAAAAAATATGGTTCGAGTGTTTTGTTAAAAAATTCATTTTTTATATATTCTGAATATGTTGTGGATCATGGAAATTATTTATGATGATGGTTGATTTCATTATGAACATATTATGGGTAGTTATTATATGAACTAAGGGTGGGAGGTTATGTAAAAAACCATGGACAGGTGGTTGTGCTACAAACCAAGGATGGTTGGGTCGAAAATAGTGCTCCAATGCATTAGGTATATAATAAACAATATGATTATTCCAATTTGTAAGATTGATACGGAAAATATTTTCCCCAGATACCAATCTGTTTTATCTATGATTTCTATGAGTTCTTTTTTAATCTTGTGATTTTGAAAAAGGTAGGAAATGAGCTTATATTTCAAAATAATTTATTTAATACTTCTTAATGGTGAAAATTATCACTCTCTAAAAAATTTTCCAGGAGTTTATATAGTATTAAAATAAACATTTATGAGTTTTTTTCCTTTTTGATTTTTATGTAATAAAATATTTATTTTGAGCTAATTGAGACATTGAAAAGAATTTTTTTATAATTATTTAGTGAATAATGACATTCTTTCCTTTTTTTGTGTCCCATACTAATAACTTTTAACTTATACCATGTTTTAGAATTTTATTTTTAGTTTTTAAGGATGGGAAAGGGAAATGAAGAAGTCAAGTTGAAATCTATGAAGATTTTACATGATAGAAAATAAGTTTTATTTTAATTTTTTATATTATTGGATGAATGGATACTAATTAGTAGTGACCACTGTGTAATATTTGGTTTTGTTATGTATGAGGTATGGCCTAATTCTATAAAATACTAAACCTAAATGATCATTAGAAATTAAATTAATTGATTTATAGTATAAATACAGTACAATATGTAATATTTAAGAATGAGTAATTATATAAGGATTATAGAGATGTTAAATTCTTTGGACGCAATGATTGACCAATTTTCTATTTTCACAAATAGCTCTAGTTCCATGATTTAAGGTGGTGTTTGAATATTTATACTAAAATTTCATGATATGAAATAACTGTTAGAGCTAGAATAAAATGGTGTAATCATTATCCTTGAGCTAATTACTTGTGCACCTATCACCATGTCATTATTAAGATCCACCTCAGTAGTTGTGATGGCATGAGTTCTACCTTTCTCTCTAGGCCAAGGAAGTTGTTGTCATCGATTATCATCTACAGCCCTAGGTTTAGTTAATGGATTCACATAGTTCCCTTTTTCACTATTATTAAAATATTAGACATAGGATGAGGGATAATTGGAGTAATTCTTCCTTCCAAATTATTGGTGGTTTTCACTGATTACCATTCTCTAGATGGTTTCACTTCCTTCTCACACCTAAATCATTTTATTTTCCTCTTTAGGAAATTTATAGGATTCTCTTTAGATCACTTTATACAAGTGGGATATTGTAATTTCTTTCCAATATGAGATTTATCAACCCCCCAAACCCCAGAATTAAACACCATTCTCCACTTATTATCTCCAGACCCATGGGAACCTTTATATTTGATGATCTTCATTTTTACAGTGAAGGAACAACGGGAAATTACCTTATTGCTATTAAATTATAGAATCACCAATTATTTTTTTAGGCTTGTATTTATCCCATAAATGAAGTGGTAAAGTCTAATTTCATGGTTCATGAAATATTTGGAGGTGTTCCATGAATGTCTTGTAAAGTTCACCTCATATGATCTGATGGATTTGTTATTAATTTTCTTGAGGCAAAAAAAAATCATCCCCATGGTATTTATGATAGTTTAATGTAAATATTATTTGAGAAATTTATTTATAATTAATTCCACTTAATCACTACAATATCTTCTTCAGGCTTCCTATTTTTTATCCATATCCAACATTGATCAGTTTCTCCATCCATATTATAAAAATCCACTATGACCTTCTCAGGTTCAAAGAATAAAAAGATTCAAAAAAATATTCTCAATAGAGTTAATAAATTATTCCATGATTTATGGATCAAAAGATTCACTAAATTTAAGATGGCTTTGTCCCATGAAGGTCTCAATTGAAACATTATCTTTCTTAAAGGGTTGTGTTTTATCACCATGATTGACTTTTCTTTTCAAAACATGAGTTAATTTAAAAATTATTATCATGATGTTCCAAAATATTTCTCCAATCTAGTTCAACATCAAATTTGGGTAGTTATTATGTTTTGTATAACATTGTTTGTTGACTAGATTTCTCTTATTTATGGCCATTGAATAAAATAATGGGAAAAAATAGGGCTGTAAATTTTCGAACACTTAATTAGTCAAAATAGAAACTATTAACATTAAACGGATAAATAAAACATAACATACATTCCATAACCTATAAATATCTAGGAATCTATCTCATTTATCCATGATCTATTTTCTAACGTACAATTTTATTTTGTATTTTTCCCTTCATGATGGATTGTACAGAGCTTCTGAATTTACAAAAACATATCCCTTATGAGTGTACAACTAGAAATGTTGTAGCACCTCTTAGTTTTGCACTAGGATATGAGTTAGTTAATGTCTAATGTTCCCTTTTTAGAGATATCACACCTAAGTATAGATATTATAGATCCACAACCACATTTAGTATCCATACTTGTGATTTTTTATTAGAAAACAGTGACTCAATATATTAAAAAAAATTAGGTATATTTTTATATGTTTTTTCTTAACCCTATTAATTAATTTATGATTTATTACATAACTATACACATAAAAAAAATCCTAAAATAAAATCATTCCTAGTAAATTTGGGTAATTTCATACATATAATAATAAAATTAAACATCGTTATAGTGACATTAATTAGAAAATTCGAAATATGCTCTTATATTCTATTTATATTTGAATAGTATATTGGATAACCTAGGGGTGTATATAAGAATACAGTGAGATACAAATCTGAGTAATGGAAAATCAAATCATATCATGATGAAATAAATACATTTTAGTCCACAAGGTATATAAAGTGACATAAAATTGGAGATAATCATAAACATGAACATCGAATCATGATATAGTATGATAACATCATGGACGCATAAAAATATGGAAAAAACATAAAACATAGCATCATAATCAAAATTCAAGGCTAACTATAAAGAAATCAAATCATATAGTTCATAGGATAACCTCTTGTTCACTATACATGGAATATAATGAGGTTAAAAATACTACCCAATGCATTGGGGGGATATATAAATACTGGCCCACCCATCATAGTCATATCATGTACATAATTTTTTTTTCTAGATAGATTATAGAACTTAAGAACACATTTAATCAATTTTATTCTCACAATTAATGAGTGTCAGATACATAAATTTAATTACAAAATAAATGAAGGATAGATACCTCTATTTTAATACCTTTGAGTGGAAATTTGGATGGGAATTCACAACAAAAAATGATTGTCATGGAAAATCACAAGATAAATTCAACAGAATAACAGGTGTGTATAAAAATTCATGGCAGGGTTTAATTATAGAGGAAGTTGGTGTCTCATTACATATGAAACATAATTACTGTAAAATGTATTTGAAAAAAAATTCAGATATAAATAATTTGAAATAAAATGGCATATCAAAAATGAAGTGCTTGAATAAATAACATAAAGAGAGAATCCCTTACCACGAGAGGTTCTTATAAAATATTTATAAGATATTCTAACCATTATTGGAACACTTATTTAGGGAGTTATAGAGGGATAATGAGATTAAATTCATGCTAAATGTGTTTGTAGTGAAGGGATGTGGGAGTCTGGGACGGTATATTAGAAAAGGAGAAGGGGTTCATTATTTATTTCTAAACATAGGTTTTGGACTCTAAAAAAATAATTAAAACAATATACCCTACCATGGTTTTTTCTTAGGGTTAATTCTAAATAGAATTGGTTTTCAATATTTTATAAGTCCAAAAACCAAAACATAATAAAATAATAATATGCGTGATGTGAATGTGAGTCAGCTTCACAAATAATTGATTTGAAAACCATTAAATATAATATAGGTTTTGGAGGATTCATTAAGGGGTTTTAAAATAAATCAAATAAATTTAAAAATAGTTAATTTATAATTTAATTATATTTTTGGTCATTTATTCATTTTATGGAATTTATTAAAACATTTTTAAGTCATTATGGTGTCATAATACAAACGGTATATTTATACCATAAGAAACTTTTACTTTAAAAATTACTATTGTTTTATAAAATTAAGAAAAATTCACCATTATATAATTTAAACATGATGATTTAAAAAAAATTAAAAAAAAATAATTCTCTAAACTTGAGAATCTAAACATTGAAATAAAAATCCACATTTACTGGAAATACTTGTTTTTAAAACAATAATAAATTTCTTGAACCATATAAATATTAGATTAGACTTCATTAAATGACATAATTATTTTTTATATAAATAAATATTATTTAACAATATTATTATATTAAATTAATTTTTATTTCAAAATTCTGGAATTTATTAAAAAGATTGTTTAAACCATATATTTTCCTAAAGTACAATTTAGGTAGTATCAATATATAATTTTCATCAACTCACATAAAATTTAATATTTAATGAAATAATTAAAACGGATAAACATAATTATTATTTTATTATAAAAAATAATTCAACTTTATACTACAATGGTCTAGATACAAAATCAATATTACCCCATCTGTAACATCCTGATCTGGGAGCCATTGAACTGGTTCCCCAAGCCAATCAATCACATGGCCTAAAGAGTTCCTCCCCAAGTGACAAAGGTTACTGAATTGAAATGAGGGTCTGATGGTATTATTTAGGGGAGAATATGACCTCATTTTAAAAGTAACATAATGTTATAATATTAAACAATCCACCAACAATAGTGGAAGAAAATAAAATCAAGATAGAGGAATGGAAGCTAAATATTATAATTGATAAAATGGTCAGCACAAAATATACAACTACAGAAGCATGTCAAGGTGATTCAAAAACCCTAAATAATGAAAAAATATAGAAGGTAGATATGATATAATAGACGATCAATAGAAATAATTAAAATCCTTGAAGGCATTATCCATTCACATCCTGAGTATAAGCTCACTCATGTACTCCTAAACTCCCATGTACGATGAACAACCGAAGAAGTAATCCTTGGACCTGCAAGCATGATGACTATTTGAGTACCTCAGTGGAATGGAGACCTACTAGTGGAATGAGATAAACCCAGTAGGCCATAAAAATAGTGTCTAAATCCAAATCCTGATAAGGAATATAAAATAAAACACTATAATGATATAATAAATAAATAGAAAATAAGAAAAAAAATTAAATAAGTCGGTCTCGGGCTCCTCAAGGACACTTATCCAACTATAACTAGTTTTTCATATTCCATAACATCTCGGAGTATAAGTATATATATATATATATTATATAACCTATAAATAGAGTAATATTCATAGCCATATATATGGATATATTTCATTTTCTAGGACATGAGGACTAACTCGGTCATCCATGCATAATACTAATCATGATGATGTTGATGATGATGATGATGATAATGATGATAACTTATAACAATAAATAAGGTTATTCATGCCTGTTGATCAGAATCTATATAGGCCACCATGGTGAGTATCATAAAAAATGTCAGATACCATGCTGAGTAATAAAAATACAACATAGAGGATCATACCCAACTTCCTTTTCAAGGGGGCGTAAAACATCATTCCAAAAAACCCTAGTGATTTGTATTCCATGAAAACATCTTCATCCAAGTGGGTGTGCCATTCCATATCCAACAACCCTACTCAAGGACCAATTCGTCGTGGGTGAAAATAAGGTAATATAGTTTCTTTATGAGCCCTTAGCCTGATTTTTTTGTGAAAAGGAAACTAGCATTACTCAATGTTTAGTGAAAACTTTTTAATATAATTTATTTGAAATTTCCTTTCACAGGACTTATTCTCGTCTAGGACATTATTCAATACATTTATAAATAAATATAACAACCATGAACATATAAAACACCCTTATCATTTTTATTATATATTATGTAATTTCATGTACATAATCATGCCATTTATCACAATTGGACTAATAATAATAGTGGAGTCTATGGAAAAATTTAGGAAAATATCATTCCACATATAAAGAGGGGATAAGTATAAGTTGAATTATTAGGGTCTAGGTGTATTGTTCAGAAATTTTAAACACTCTACTTACAAAGGGGTTAAATATATTCCATTAAAACATGCATTCCACTATAATTAATCAGCTTCTTCAAGAATAAAGTAGGATATAACCACTTAAGATATGTTTTTGTCACTATGGAATAATATAGTTGAGTACTAAATCCGTTCACATTCCAATTAGTAAAATTGGTTATGTTTTATATGATAGTTCACCTCTGTAGGTGGTTTTATTAGAAAACAATTGGTTAATTAATGGAATTCTATAAATACACCCTTAAAGAGCAGTTATAGTTTGATTTCCATGACTTACAATGAGAAAATATTTATATAAAATGCTCATAAAATTATTGACTTAGATTGAACATCATGTATTTCACATTTCAGAGGCATCACACAAAAATACCGGTGCATGGAACAAAAACATAATTTATAAATCATTGAAAAATTAGGGAAGAAACATAGACCACCAACCTAGTACATGTAAGAATTGGTGACCTAGAACCAACTAGTTATACTTTTATTATATAGATATTTAATTTATTTAATTATTAAAAACCTTATAACATATTGTTCATTGTTCTTCTTGACTATTATGTAATAATGTGCAAGAGTATTTTTTTCATTGGTAAGGTCATGGCAGTTCCCCGCTATGATGAGAAACTTGAAATGCTATAACAGTATTCTTAGATATAGTTCTATGGTTGGATGACATAATATGAAGGGACACATAGCAGGTAGACTGTCAAGTGTGATTACTAATAAGCATATGACACTTCCTCTCATGAAGTTCTCACAGGGTAATCTCCAAGAAAGGAGATTACGAGAATAAACCCACCCGTAGGAATTATTATTGTATTGGTTTCATTAGATATTTATATCTGCGAGTGTGTGTAATGATCCTTATACTTTTATATTATCATTAATACGTGTTAATACTCACACAATTTGATTTACTAATGAAAAATTTCACGCAGATAGTTGGCAGGAAGTAGGGTAAGTTTGGTGTGTCATGAGTGACATGGTATTAATGGATAAGTTGAGGAAGGATTTATCCCTTCCATTTATTAATGGTGGTATCTAGGAACTTTGATTGAAATAGATTTATTACACCATATTCCACGGCCATGGTGTAATGATGATTTTATTTCAGGTAGTCAAAGAAAAACATATCAACTATAAAGGTTGATGACACTATCATGAAACCTGCATGATGAGATATTGAGACAAAGGGATTATATTACACAGTGTGGATTCGTATGTGGATATCATTTTTTCAACTTTACGTTCTTTATCTTCAGTGTCTTGACCCGTTTCTACACAGTAATATTGGAATTTAGGCAAGTCCTCCTAAATCCAATGAGAATTAATCCTAGAGGGTCACACACTAAGTGTTTTTGGTGTCCTCGGATAAATTTTATTTGAATTTAATTAATGAAATAAATATTATTCTCAAGACTATTGAATAAATTTATTCATGTTAAGATGATCACATAAAAAAATAAAATAAATTTATTTATTTATTGAACATTTAATAAATATATATTTACTAGTTTGTAAATATAATATTTATTTATGAGAATAATTTATTTATTTATTTATTTGGGTGTTCAATAAATGGAAGTGGAGTTCGAGCGGAACAAGGCTAGTCATGTAGTAAAATAATTACTTGCATGGTGGTAAATAATTATTTATTGGCACAAGTTAAAATTATAATGACGTTGTTATTATTTTTTGATGTTGAATTTTATTCATAATTACGTTTTGCACATGTTGGTGCACCATAAATAATGATTTAGTAATATTATTATTAAAATGGGATTTCTCTAAGTTCATGAATGTATTTTATTGTTTTTATGTAATTAAATACATTAACTCAAGTTCCATGCATTTAAATAGACATGTATGTCAATTGTGTCATAGAAAACACACCATACGCTTGGTGAATCGAGAATTGTTGTGCAAGACAATTTCTCTCTCGAATCCTATTTCCACCCCTCTAAATAATGAGAGACATTCTTGAATGCTAAAGATCAGGTGATCAATAACAACTGACACAAGAAAATCATTTCGTTGAGCTAGCACTTGGAAAACGAATGATGTCAATCGGAGGCCATCAGAGCATGTGTGGATCAAAACTAGAGGGATTATAGTTTGGATCCTAGAAAGCACAACAAGATAATCTGGAAGGGTCATTCCAAATGATCATCATCATCAATGAATAAAATACCAAATATCCAGGTATTCTTTTCTTTGTGAAATTAATTAAATTTATTATATACCTGATGTGAAATATCCTCTCTAAATGTTTCAGGCCTCTTCCTTCTTTATCTATGTATTTGATTCTATTCCATGGAGAGTGGCGTTCATCATCATATTGATCCCAGAATAATCATTGATCATGGTAAACATTACAGTTGGGTGTTGGCCCAACCGCGCTTCTGCTACACCTGGAACCTACAAGTGGTATCAGAGGGGTTATATCAAAGTTTATAATTATTTAAATATTTCATTGATTATTTTCACATTTAATAATTTAGTTGGTTCAATTCACGTTAATCATTCTAGAAATACGAATAACGAGATATCTTCCACCGCTTTCATTTCTCATTCACCTTATAGAAATGATCATCTATTTTAATTTTGATTAAAATAAAATAGAGGATCTCATCTAGAGGTTCCAATGATTCCTGGCTATACAACACTATAACACATGATGTGTATTTGGTAATACTTGTCGTGTAGTCAAGATTCAATGCATTGGACTGGTTCTCCAAACCAAGACGTGTGTTGGAGTCTTTAAAAGTCTTATATGACTCTGTGTGTTGGCCAGGAATAGGTGGCACACAGTTTCAATGTTACACGTCGTGTAGTACACTAGAAACTTCATGTAGTCCCATCGGGTTAGGGTTGGACCATGTACCAACTACATGGATTTCTCGGCTAGAAACTATGTAAAACAGATACTACATGACATGTGGCCCACTGAACACTCCATGTACTCCGAATATTTCCCAAGAACATCTACTTGTCATGTCCCCTGGTGTGTACTTCAGATGGATGGTGAACGATAGTACATGCAGTGTAGTTAGAACTAAAAACTGTGTTCTTATCCAAATTACAATGATTTCTTAAACTTTAATATTATATTATACAAACTCTTGAGACATGTACCATAGTGCGGGCATAGGCTGAGGATAACATGTGATAGGTGTTATATATATATATGTGTGTTTAATTTAACATCTACATAATGTTCATTTCTAATCATTATGTAGTTATGAATGATAATTAACTAGGTTGCATCCAAGGTACAAGTTACATACAAAGATAATTTTAAATTTATTTGTTTGTTTAAAATAATGACGGATGACAATCTCAAGGAAATTTTGAAAAGGGTTTAAGATAAAAGGATTTATTAATTAATGATTATAATTAATTGATTCGAGTGTGATTTATCTTAAAAAGAATGATTTAGGAATTTAATGCTAGTTTTATTTATGTGTATGTATCGTTGCATGTATGGATGATTAGGAGCTATACCAAAAACTTTCTATGTGGGTTGTTTCTTTTAATTTATTTATTTAAATTAAATTTGTTTTCATGTGGGCCTTCTCCTCATTAATATGCTTGGCTTCCATCCCTAGGGTTTCTTTTTTGTAAAACCCCTTTTTTACCCCTCACCTGCATGTGAGTTTAAAAAAAGGCATATGTAACGGATGTAACTCCCATGATAGTGGAGGTGGTTCAAGATGGAGCGGAGACGAAACCAATCACAGGAGATACAGAGGTGGACAGGTGGAAATATGTAAACAATAACCCAAAATGTTCAAGATGTTTCTCCCCTGGGTCATGGTTATTTTATTAACTACTAGATAAACTAACCATTAGGAAAGCTCATGATCATTCTCTTTATTTTATTTCTGTCAGTTTCATGGTTTATCCTTATGGATGTGTTGTCACGATCACATAATTAATTAATTAAACAAGCATGCAAGATAGAACTAAAATAAACCAGACTTATGCGTAAATATTATCAAGACATGGTTAATAACTTAATTAGGTTCCACTTAATAATAAAAATAATGTGATAATGATAAATATAAATTCATTCATAAGAGATAAAAATCAATCCAATAAAATATTAAGTTAGACAAAGCCTTCCATTATTTGATTAAGTGAAAAACTCGGAAAAACTATGTGTTTGACCAACCCTTGTTGGGAAACTTATGTTTATATTGGAAGCCCTTATGAATGTTTTTGGATTGAAGTAACCATATTACATCAAGAAGAGTATCCCTCTCTAGACATGGTGTAATATTAGAGGCTAGAGTTGAGTAAATCCAAAAGTCATGATTTCAGGATTGGGTTGTTCACTCAACAAATCAATGAACTACAAGCCTATAGTTGGTAAAGACCTGCCTACCAAAATACGTTCTAATTGCTTGACCAACCCTTGTTGGCGTTTTTCGAAGGGGAATATGGATCCTTTTCACTAGAATTTCAGGGCAATTGGATATTCTGAGTTCAATGGTGCAGGCCATTGCGACTTGATAAAATAGTGGGAGACTAAATAAAAATTTATTATTTCCCATAAAATGTAATCAAGAAAGTACTAATGATCTTCTCTTTTAATTTTAGAATAAGAATGAAAATCTCTTCAACCACACTATCACTGCAATCAGTTCTGGATAAAGACAACATTTTCACTGATAGTAACTTCTAGGAATAGTTTAGATGACTTCGGGTTATCTTATTTCATGAACAGAAGTCTTATGTGTTGGAGTTAGTATTACTTGATCCACCTTCCAAAGATTCCAATGATGAGGATTTCCAGGTCTATGAGAAACATATCAATGACACGGTCGACATTCAATGTTTGATGCTATCATCAATGTTTATTGAGCTCATGAAGTCTCATCAAAACATGGGTTCTTATATAATAATCGATCACTTACATGGTGTTTACCAAGAGAGATAAAGACAAGAATGGTTTGAGATCCCGAAGGCACTCTTTCAGAGTAAACTTGGATAAGGTGCCCCAGAAGGGAATCATGTAGTCAATATCACTGGCTACATTGAGAACCTAGAGGTTCAAGGGTTTAAACTCCCCAAAGAACGGGGCACTGATCTCATTCTCGAATCACTCCCTCAGAGATTCTCTAAATTTGTTTTCAATTTCAATATGAAAAACATTGAGATGTCTCTATCTGATATTCTTATCCTCATTCACCAAGTCGACAAATATTTGAAGTGTGAAAATCCTTATGTCCTTATGGTGAATAAGATTAAAGGGAAAGCAAAGATCTTTAATCCCAATTATTCTTCATGGACTTCCAAGAAAAGAATATTCAAAGGGGGGGAAGGAATATAAGGCTGTTTGTTTTGCATGTGTCATGAAGGGCCATTGGAAGAAGAACTGCCCCCATCCTATGAAGCAAGGGGAAGCTTCAAGTGAGTTTTTTATCTAATGAAATCTATCTATTTCTCCAAATTCGGTATTAGATACAAATTATGATGCTCACATATGTATCCAAATAGAGGAACCACATAGATTTAGGATGATTTACTTAGGGGAGGTAGATCTATGAGCAAAAAATAGAGCTAGACTTGTTGATGTAGCTGTCAGGGACTACCACCTCACGTTTCCAACTGGGATGATCTTGGTGTTAATGGTTTGTTATTATGTTCCTTATGTTACTAATAAAATTATTTCTATATCTATATTACATATAGAAGGATTTTTTTTCAAGTTTGGAAATGAATATTTCTTCTTTTACAAAGAGAGCATTTTTTTGTGGGGAACATTTATACAACAGCCTTTACGTGTGTGATTACATAAACCATGTACTGGAAATCAATAACAACGATAGTTCACATGAATCATACCACACCCAACATTGGTATAACTGGATAGGTCCTGTAAATGAGAAATTCTTGAAAACTTAACATCAAGATGGATATTTAGATTCTTTATAACTAAAACCACTTGGCGTATGTCATACATGTTTATGAGGAAAAACAAACAAAAACCCCATTTAGTTGGAAATGTGGAAGGGATAAAGAACTTCTTGAATTGGTTCATACTGATGTGTGTTGACCATTTCATGTTAAATCAAGGGGAGGGTACTCATAATTCAAAACATTTACTAACGATTTTAGTAGATAGGGTTATATCTACTTAATGAGGTTTAAGTTAGATTCTTTTGATATGTTCAAAGAATACAAGAATTAAGTTGAGAACTAGCATGGTAAGAAGATTAAGAAACTCCACTCAGACTGAGGTGGAGAATATATTAATCAAGACTTAATTGATTACTTATAAGATTTTGGGATCCTATCCCAACTTACTCCTCCATACACACCCCAGTGGAATGGTGTGAGAGAAAGGAGAAAATGCACCTTGTTGGACACGGTGAGATCAATGATAAGTCATGAAAGTCTTCTATTATCCTTTTGGGGATATATGCTACAAAAATTTGAAGACATAAAAAACCAAGTACCAACTAAATATATAAATTGTATTCTATAAGAGTTTTGGAGTGGAAGAAAATCCATGTTATCAAATTTACATGTGTGGGGTAGTGAAGCTTTTATTAAGACCTCTTTAGGTAACAAACTCACACCCCAAGTCACAAAGTGCAACTTTATAGGATACCCCAAGGAAACAAGGGGATATTACCTATACAACCCCTCAGACCAAAAGGTTATAGTGTCAAGACATTCCATATTCCTTGATAGGGAGAATATCTCTAGAATATATTGTGGGAGAGAGATTGGCTTCGATGAAATTGAGGCTCAAGGTACACAGGAGATGGTATATGAATAGATTACACATAGCCATTTGAAAGAAGAATATGTTCTAGAGACATAAGTAATGTGTAGGAGTACAAGAGAGGTTAGAGAACTAGAATGGTAGGGTTTTCTAGTTACCAAGGACGGTGAATCATTATTAGTTGATAATAATGATCATCTAACCTATAAAGAAGCATTAAGTGGAACAGAAATTTCTAATTGACAAGAAGCCATGAATTCTGAAATGGGTTCCATGTATCAAAACCAAGTCTCGATTTTGGTAGATCCTCCAGTTGATGTAACGCCTTTTGGTTGAAAATGGGTATTCCTGAAGAAACTAGACATGGAAGGAAAAGATAGTACCTATAAGGCACGACTCATTGCTAAAGGGTTTAAACAACGTCAAGGAATTGATTACGAAGAAACCTTTTCACCAATAACAATATGGAAATCCATTAGAATTCTATATTTTACTGCAGCATACATGGACTATGAGATTTCAAAAATGGATGTCAAAATAGCCTTACATAATGTAAACCTTCATTAAGATGTCTACCTAAAACAAACTGAAGGGTTTGTGACTCTAAAGGATGCCAATAAGGTATAAAAGTTTCATAAATCCATATATGGATTAAAGAAAGCATCCAGGTCATGGAAAATTTGTTTTGATGAAGCTATAATAGAATTTGGTTTTATCAAGAATGAATTTGAACCTTGTGTCTACAAAAGTTTTAGTGGGAGTGCAGTCATTTTTCTAATAGTATGTGTTGATGAAATATTACTTATTGGAAATGAGATACCAGTATTATAGTCTGTTAAGGTATTGTTGAATCAATGCTTCTCCATGAAGGACTTGGGCGAGCTAGCATATATTATTGGGATCAAGAGTCATTGTGAAAGATCTAAGATATTATTGGTACTAAGTCAAAGTACATACATTGATAATATACTAAATTGATTCAATATGGAACAATCCAATAGTGTATTTTTACCAGCGTCACATGGCATTAATCTTTCAAAGAAAATGTGTCCTCAGACACATGAGGAAAGAATGATAATGTCAAGGACTCCATACGCATCAACGATTGGGTTAGTCATGTATGCCATGATATGTACTTGGAAAGACTTCGCCTATGCATTAACTGTAGTAGGTTGATATCAAGATGACCTAGGTGACCACTATTGGATGGTTGTCAAGACTATCCTAAAGTATCTAAGGCATACTAAGGATATGTTCTGGGTTTATGAAGGAGGTGTGGAACTAGTTATCAGAGGATATGAATATTCTAGTTTATTGACTGATCAAGATGACATGAAGTTGAAAACGAGATACATCTTCACTTATAATGGAGGTGCAGTGAGCTAGAAAATCTCAAAGTAGAGTGTGGTTAAAGATTCTACACTGGTTTCTTAGTATATCACAGCTTCTGAGGCATATAACGAAGCAGTTTGGATGTGAAGCGTCATCCAATAGTTGGATATGATACCTAGTATTAAAGATCCCATCAAACTGTAATGTTATAATACTTCAGTGGTGGCTCTTCCAAAAGAGCCAATGTCACATAAGAGGATGAAGCATATACTTTGGAAGTATCATCTATTGAGAGATTTTTCTTAGAGAGGTAAGGTTGCATTGAGAATTATTTCCATAGAAGACAATGTGGTGGACTCCTTGACTAAAGCCTTGACTTAGCAGAAACATAACCACCATGTGAGGTCTAGTGGACTGAAAGTCATAGGTAGTTGGCTCTAGTCCAAGTAGGAGTTTGTAAGAGTTGGTGTCCCATAACCAACTAGTTGTAATTTGATTACATGGATATTTAATGTATTTAAATATTAATCATATTATTACATATTGTTCATTATTCATCATGACAATGATGTAATAATATCATAGAGTATTTTTTGTATTGATAAGGTCATGGAAGTTCCCCGCTATGATGAGAAACTTGAAATGCTATAACAATATTCATAAATATAGTTCTACGGTTGGATGACATTTTATTAAGGGACACATAGCCTGCATCCCATCAGGTGAGAGTACTCATAAGAAGACAGGACTTCCTCTAATTAAGTTCTCACTTGGTAATCTTTGAGATAGGAGATTATGAGAACAGACTTGGTCGTAAGAATTCCACTTGTTTTGGTGTCATTGGATATTTCTATCAGTGAGTCTGTGTAATGATACTTAGACTTTAATATTATCATTAATACATGTCATTACTCACACACTTTGATGTACTGACAAAAACCTACACAGAGACAATTGGCGAGAAGTAGGGTACGTTGGGTTCATCACGAGTGACATGATATTAATGGATACGTTGATGAAGGATTTGTCCCATAAATATATGGAAGTTGAAATCCCAAACCTTGGATTGAAAAATAACTATCACACGAAATTCCATGGACATTGTGTAATGACGAGTTTATTTAAAGTAGTCAAAGAATGAAATATCAAGTATAAAGTTGGATGACACTATAATGAAACTTGCTTGATGAGATATTGAGACAAAGGTATTATATTACATAGTGAGCATTTGTATGTGGATGTCACTGTTGCAACTTTATTTTCTTTCTCTTGGGTGACTAGACCTATTATTGGATAGTACTCTTGGACTTCAAGCAATCCTTCTTAATGCCAATGAGAAATAATCCTACAGGGTCTCACACTAAGTGTTTTTGGTGGTCTCAGATAAATTCTATTTGAATTTAATTAATGAAATAAATATTATTATCAATGCCATATAATAATTTTATTCATTTTAAGATAATCACATAAATTTAATAAAATCTATATATATATTTTATTGAACATTTAATAAATATTTATTTAATACTTTTTAAATAAAATATTTGATTAATAAAATGAATTTTGTATATATTTATTCGTGTGTTCAATAAATGGAAGTGTTGTTCGAGCAGACCCAGGCCGGTCCGGTAGTAAAATAATTACATGAATGATGGTAAATAATTATTAGTTAGCAAAAGTTAAAATAATAATGACACTCCTATTATTTTTTGACGTGGAATTTTATTCATAATTTCGTTTTTCACAAGTTGTCGCACTATAAATAATGATGTGGTACTATTATTATGAACATAGATTTTCTCTAAGTCCATGAATGAATTTAATTGTTTTTATGAAATTAAATATTGTAACTAAATTTACATGCATATAAAAAGACAAGTACGTCTATTGGGACATAGGTAACACACCGCATGCTTGGTGAATTGAGAATTGCTATGAAAAACTGTTTCTCTCTTGAATCCTCTTCCCTCCCCTCTATAGAATGAGAGACGTTATTCAAGGTCAAACAATAATTGATCAAGAACGACAAAAACAAGACACTCGCTTCGCTATTATATCACCCATAGAATTAGGAAAGAGGTAAGATGAGTATTAGACTCACCGAGTTCTATCCAAAGCACCTGAAAACACTCAAAACAAAGTATAAATTTTTGAGATATCAAAATTCTTAGATTGGAGGAATGAGTGTCTCGAGCAGGAGATACGAAGGAGTTTCCCTAATGGAGGAGGAGGAATGAGTGAGGAGGAATAATATAAGACATAGTAAAATGTGGATTTTACCCTTTTAAATGGGGATGATGGTTTTGTACAATAGATTTCTAAACCTTGAACCAACCATAGTGGGGCACTACCTGAGAATGGTGTCGCATAGTTCATTCCCATATTTTGAGAAATCATTCATAAACCACGTGTTTATCCTCATTTAAAAATACCTATAACATAAGGACGCCATGTGGCTCCTCCCACATGGTTATAAAAACTCTACCATACCTCTTAGATCCACTTAATAAACTACAAGGTTTCTTCTAGAGGGTTGTGCGATTTCAGACAAACTTTGTTCCTCTGCCAGCTTCTCCTGATTTTGAGGTTTTAGATTCCGATCCCACTGAAACTTGACGTAACTCTCGAGGCACATATCAATAATTTAAAAAAGTATATAAATAACTATTTTATGTGTTCAAATTCTTGTATTTACATTCATATTCTCTGATAAAAATGAATTCTTCCACCAAAATTAAAATTCAAGTTCCTTCATAAAATTCCTTCCGGTCTAAAAATGAGGGATTGTACAATATCACCACATTAACAATTCTAATCACTGAGATGTATTTGGGAACTAAGGAAACATTATCTAACCTACTTGGGTCATGAAGACTCATTCAAATAGGCTCACTAATTTTCCAAATGCCAATGCACCACCAAATATACCTTTAAGTATGTGGCATATAAGCTATTAGAAATTGATCCAATTCTCATACATGAAACTAGAAAAAGATGATTGAGCTTCCTTAATCCTATTTAATCTGGGGAGAAATAACATATTTTTCTCTTTAGCCATCTAACCTATGGTTCTCCCCATTGTGAGTTTTACTATTTGTGGGCCAACTCTGAGCCACAATATCTCCACAACCAGAACTGTTTATTTAAGTATCCCCTTGAGGAGTCGCTGTTGTTGAGCCACCATTGCTGAGTTACCATTGATGAGTCACTATTGACGAGTCACTATTGATGAGTCAACATTTATGATTCAATGTTAATGAGTCACAGTTGAGAAGTCACCATTGATGAGTCTCTGTTGAATGGGTAATTGTTCCTTTTTTATGTTACCGTTATTTTTTGGATGGTTGTAATTTTTCTTGTACTGATTTAATATTTATAATCTTAATTTTATAATTATTATCATACAATCCCGATGTAATAAAGACATTGGGCTTCCTCTAAATTGAATCACTTATCTAAACCCTTTAAATCTTGATCCCTTACCTTCCTTACGAACCAATATTGCCACATCCTTTCTCCTCCTAAAGCCTTCAAGCTATTCGAATGGCCTGTGTGAAGAGAGTTACCGAACCAAATCAAGACAATTTGAGGCCTTCCAAGAGACGATGGGTATCTACAAGTAGTTTGAAAACCATTTTAGAAAAAATGTATCTGAAGAACCATGTAGTCAAAGCAGAAAATGATATTTACGCACAATGGATTCCAATTATAAAAACACTAGTGGTAAAAGTAATATAAATAATGTAGATGAACTGGATTTCTTTGAATCATTGAGTGTATTATCCAAGGATCATTTTTTAGTTTTATCAGAATTCATGATTTATTTTTAGGGGTCAAACTGATATAATTCATTGTAGTATATATGGAGAATAGATTTATTTCTCTTCAAGAGAATAGAAAAAATGTCTAAATTTTCCTCACAAGAGAGTTTATAGAGATTTCCAAGGAATTGTACCTGATGGTAATCTAGAAGAGGCTCTCCAAAATTAATTGGAGATCAAACTAATAGGAGACCAAAAGATATAGAGCTTGATGAAGAGTGCAAGATATTGTTTAAGTTTATACTGAATGTTTTATGTCCCCGGAAATGAGACTTCAACATAATTATATATGAAGATATCTATTTTATGTATATGATGAAGAAAGGTAAAATAATAAATATTTTTAGACTTTTATGGTCCATATTAAATACATGTGAATGAATATATCCATATCAAACTCCTTAATTTATCCCAAAATGATCACTTCCATTTCAGATGTCGAGGGTAATTATAAATTAGTAGTAGAAGCTAAGGATAAAATTGGTGGGTTTTCCTATCCAAATCTATCTTCATAAGAGTGAATGTCAATTGGAATCCCTCGAATGGATGTTGGGTTAGAGATAATGATAAACTAAATGATTATTTTAACCCTATTGATCACCTATCTAGAACAAAGGATATGGTGGATTTGAGTCTTGAACTAGATGAAATTCCAGAGTATTCTATTCAAGATGTGATTGATGAAAGAGATGAAGAGGAAGAATATGATGTTGAGTCTATTGAAGAATGGATTGATCCATCGATAATGAAATCTCTACATATAGTATCAAGTGAGCATGTTATTTATGTATGCTCTCTGTCTTTTATAGAAACACTCTTACCTGATCATGATAATGAAGAATATACTGATGTTTCTGAATAATCCCAAAATAAATCATCTATCTCTAAGACCTCAAGTAAGGAGAGTAATGATGGAGGAAATGATTTTGTTTATTAAAGTGTAGATAATGATATTATGTATCTTGAGAATCAATATGAATATTCCAATGGGGTTGATAAGGAAAAAGAATATGAAGCTCTTGATGAGAATCAAGATATTGGACATAATGGAAGTCGCTCTGATCATAGAGTTAATCCACACAAAGAAGTTGGTTCTTCTCATAAGGGGAATGCATAGAATGTTGTTGATTCTATTCATCCTACCCAAGTGTTAGTTCAAAATCAACCCTCTAAACTAGTTTTATCGAATATTATCTATGAAATTAAAAATAAAGATATATTGATGCACAATTCCTTAAAATGATAAGGAAGCTGTAAGTGAGGGGGAGAAAAATCCCAATAATGATGAGAAGTTTGATGAATGGTCTAAGATATTATTAGTGGAGACCATAGAATCCAATTAGACAGAAATTCTACCCACTACAACTAAGGGTGAGATTATTACCTTTCTAGTTAATCATTCAGTTCTATTAGATTAGATTCCAGAGATAGCTCTTATACCCTCATGAACTGAAGTTCGTCAAAGCTCTCACAAGCCTAGAGACACTCTAATTCTTCCCTATAGCAGATATTTAGTTATTGTCATTGATGAATGGGAGAGATATCTCTGTTTTTTAAGACTTGGGATGATATATAGTTATTCAGATGATGATTCTGAATTCAAAAGAAAATGATTCCTATTGAATCAAATATATGAATCTAGTGAGTTACAGCCTTAAACACCCATGGAATCAGAAAGACCATCTCATGAAGCAGTATCACATGAACAAGGAAATATTCCCACTCTTTCAATAGTTTTTCCTCTTATCATTGTAACCTAATTTGATTTAGACTCTTTAAATAAATATATTCATTCATATATGGAATATTTGAGAAAGAATTTGGTCTTATAACGTTCTTAAGTCTTGAAAAATCAACCCTCTCTTATTTCCCTCCTTAATGAAGAAATTGTTAGATATTTGGCATAGATGGTCATATCTAATATTTATCCCAGATTTGTTTTTCATGTTCATGAAACATAAGTTGAAAATATAAGATTTAAATATATGTTATCATGATTGAAATCTTTAGTGGAGGGTCTAAAAGCCTCTTTTTTGATATTTTATGAGTTCTACTTTTCATAAGTTGGACAGTTCAGATTTTATTTCTTTTACATCATCTTCAACGCCTCCTAATCTAACACAGTTTGATAGGGATATTTTGCAACAATTTTTCAGAGAAGAAAAAAAAAATCTTTAAGTGATGTCAGTACTCATGAAGACCATATTAGGCAGATGCATATTCATGGAGAACATGTTCTTCAATTCTTAAAATAGTATGTTGGTGATCATAGAAAATATAAGGAAGTGATAAAAAAATTTATCCAATAATAATTTTCAAGGATCTACACTAAGTATGATATGTTAGATTATTTCATGTTTTTTTCTGAGAACTTGAAGATCCCACTAGTCATAAGATCCTTTAATGAATAGGTGAGTTAGTTAAAAGTTCTTACACTAGTTCTTCAAAGGTTAGTGGATGAAAAAGAATATTTCTTTAATGTAAGGAAATGAGTTGGTTCCATAATTATGAACTTTATAAATCATTTTCAACCTTAACTCTATGTCCATTAAATGATTTTTTTTCTCGAGATGCCATACCTATTTATCTGGTTCTTTCAACCAAAACCATAGGACAGTTCAGTACATGCATGCTCTAATCTATCAGTCCCCCAGTCTTATAACTCCAACATTTTTACCTCTAAATATGTATCCATTTGATGCTATAAAACATCTCAGAACATCTATTTTCAGAGATCCACAACCTCTGTCTACCACTACACCATCTATTAAATCATTTTCCCCAACTTATACTTCAACAGTCTCTTCTCAGGATGATGATAAAGACAAGGGATCAGACAAATGGAAGGAGAAAGCAAATCATCTACCATCCTATAAAGATTTAATATGTTTTTATGATATCTATTTGATAGGGATCATGTAGATTCTTCCAATAATTGTTAGCTTATTTAATTCCCTATTTATTTGGAAATTAGTTAATGCATCTACCTTCTGTTCTTTTCCTTTACGGAGTTTTATTACTGTCTTGATAATCTCAAAGGGGGAGATAATTGGGAATTTTTAATTTTGATATAATATAAATATATATTTATATTCATTGTTAATTATGTATTTAGTGAATTTTTTAGAAAATTCCATGTTTTTTATCATCAAAAAGGGGGAGAATGATTGAACCTCCTTAAATGGATTGTGTTTGAAATCTATTATTTTAATGATCACAAACAATGATTAATATATTACTAATGTTTCACATGTTGTGTGATAACATTTTATAAGAACATATTACTTCTATTATAATCCTATTAAGATTTATGGAATGATACCATCAGAAGAAAGTCACCGCTACCGGAAGACTCAAGTCACCATTACCACAAGGATGAGATACCACTAGAATCAAGTCACTGTTACGGGAATGATGAACTGCTGCCAAACTCAATTCACTATTTACATAAGGATTAGCTTCATTCAGAAGTGATTCACACTACCACCAAATGAGTTACTATCAGTGGAGTCACCACCAGATGTTGCGTCACCGCTATCTCTCTTGTTACTCTTGGTATCCTAGATATTCGACATGAGTGGTTCAACAGAAAAATATATTCCAAGATAGTTTGACCAAACCATTAAGACCTAGTAAAAGATGATCTGAAGAATGTTTATCTCCTTAAAATACCATTTTTATATATTTTTAAAGGATCACTTCCTCAAAATAACGATGATATATAGATATAATAATTACTACTGATCAAGAATTTTGTGTAATCAAAATTTTAAATTCTCTCAAACATATTGATTCACAATCATTGAAGATCAATGACCAAAAGTCACTAAACCCATTACCAAGATTGATAGAGAGAACATAAAGAGATAATATGAATAATTCCTACAGATTTCTATGATCCTTTATTCTACTTCAATTTTTCAGAACAAAGTATATACTCCTCACTATTACTTATCTAAGGATTATAAACATACATAAACCACCAGACTATTCTCTTTCTATTTGTTCCATCTGTTTTACTTTTGAGAAGTGTTTTGTTTTCCTATTATCCAACACACAGTGTCTCCTGCATATTCATGGAGGATACTTGTTATTCTCTTCTTTCCATATCTTTTTTCCCACTATGTTTGTGGAAGAGGTCCATGTGCGACTTGTGATTTTCTTGAATCCCACGTATATCTAAGGAAGATGCCTTTCACCCTGGACCTCCTACTGCTCTTGACTATATACCTAATCCAATTTGTGTATTTGTTTGATTATATTTATAATATTATTGGAAGCAGGTGACTTCCAAGTGAAGGGGATTAGGTCTCACCTTGAGACTGGACCTCTTGTTTGTTTTGCTATGTCACTATTTTATTGGTTTTGTTTTTATATCTAATTCAAGATAAAATTTCATTAACAAAGAAAACAATTTGTTTGATAATTAATCTTATCTAGTGTTTATATATTTTTCTTTCAAAGTAAATTGATCTTAAAAGTTAAGGTATTTTTAAACCATTTTTTTTCACTGGGACTTAATAACTCTTTAAGAAATCTTTTAAAAAGGATATATTTTATATGGAGTTGTTGTTTTTAATAATTGGCCTGTTTTATTTGTAAAATATTTTTATTGAGAACTCACTTCACCCTCTCTTGAGTTTCTTTCACTGACCAACATTTGGTATCAAAGGATTATTTAAATTTACCTTTTAACTATGTTTTTATTTTTATTAAAAAGATCTCAATTTTTTTCATTTCTAAATTATTATTCTGTATGGATAACTGAAAAGAAGGATCTTCCACCAACAGAGAACCTAATTTTATTGTAAATAAATATGATTAGTGGAAAATTAAAATGAAAATGTATTTGGAAATTATAGGTTATGATACATGGACTATAATAGAAGATTAATATGAAATACCACAAACTCTTAGAAGTGTTTGGAGTAGTGATAAAAAAACTACTTAAACTAATAATTTTAAAGCTATGAAATATTTGTTCTTAGATTTGGGAGATGATGAATTCAAAAGAATATCAACTTGAAAATATTCTTTTGAAATACGGGACACCTTATCTGTCTCACATGAGGAAACACCAAAGGTCATGGAAATGATTTTAAATACATATAAAATCAAATATGATACTTTTAAAATGAAATATGATGAAATTATTTATGATATGTATCTCAGGTTCAATGAAATAGTGAATACGATGCACTAACTTGGAATACAAGTGAAAAATAAAGAACAAGTAATGAGATTGTTTAGATGCTTACATGATAGATAGAGCTAAACATCTACGTCAATCAGAGAGTCATGTGATGTAATTAAACTACCTATCAAGGAAATAAAACGAATGCTAATGATGTATAAAAAGGAATTGAAATTCAAGAAATATATTGATGATGATTAACCAAAATGAAAATCAGTTTTCTTCAAATGTACTACCTCTAGACGAAAAGAAAAAGTATAAATCAAAGATTCCATTGAATAAGGTTCTCTCTATGACAGTGATGAAGAAATAGAACACATGGAAAGACGATTCAAGAGATTATATAGGAAAAAATAATTTCTCCAAAAAGTCAAATTCAAGAGAAGATTATAATAACAAAGGAAAGTGGAAAAAGGATTGGAAGAAAGATGATACTAAAACTGAAGTTACCTATTTTGAATATAAGAGGAAATTCCACATTAAAGATGAAAATAGAAAATTAAAATATAAAAAGAAGTATAAGGATAAGGGCAAGAGATACAAAATGGCCATGAAAGAAACATTGAGTGCCTTAGAATATAGTTCAAGTTACTCAATCACTAATCAGGAAGATAGGTCTGACGAATCCAACTTGTGCTTCACAACAAACACATTAGAGGTACAAAATGCTCTACCTATATCTTGTAATGATCCATCATATGTGTATGAAATGAATAAAGTAATGATAATGTGGAAAACATGATCAACAAAGATCTGAATGATTATGGGTATATGTTAGAAGGCACTTTTTATTAATATAAATATAAATATAAGTCTCTCAGAAAACATTATTCTTTAATAGTAAATGTTAAAAATAATCCTACTACTGAAAAAGAGAAAAATGATCAAATATTGAAAGATAATAATGAATTAAAATATTCAAATGAAAAATTAAAGAATTTTTTTTTATAATTTACCAATGGTAAGAAAGCATTAACTCAAATACATGGGAAAACAAGTTTATCCCAAATATGGAACTGGAATAGGTTACTAGCTAGAAAAAAGAAAAAATATAAAAAATATATTTACAGTAAGTTACAGTGTTGAAAGTTCATATACTACAACACCTAATCAACTAGTCCTAATAATGTTTTTTTCTTTAGAAGTCATCAATCCGTTTATAAGAAATATATTTGAAAAATATGGATACCAAAATCTGTTTTTACTAAAATATCTAGACCCAACAGAATTTGGGTACCAAAAATAATTTTTGGAAAAAACATTGTGTTTTTCAAAACATGCTAGAAAAACCTCCCGCAAAATAATATTGTATCTAAATAGTAGATGTTCCATACACATGACTGGTGAGTATTCCAACATCAAGAATTTGATTAAATTTGATGGTGGATATGTCACTTTTGGTGAAAATAAAAAAGTGAAAATCATCAGTCTTGGACAATTTGGTAATTATAATTTAGTATTAATTTCAAATGTTTTATATGTATATGGTTTAAAATATAATCTCCATAGATTATCCAAATTTCTTGATGATGGGTTTAATTTGAAATTTAAAAATAATGTTTGTCATTTTTTTATTGATTAAATTGATTTAATTTTTAATGCTTTGAGAAATGATAATATTTATTCTTTTGATTTAAATTATTAACATTATAATAATATTTCTTACAGTAGTGGATTTTATAATTAATCTTCACTTTGTCATATGAGACTAGGCCATTGGAATATTAACTCACTTATAAAGAAAACTAGGAAAGGGTTATTTAGAGACCTAATAAAGCTTGAATTCTAAAATGATAGAGTTTGTAATCCCTACGCAAAAATGGTTGCTTCATAATATTTCTTTTAAATCTATGAAATATGTTTCAGCCTCTCAACCTCTGGAGTTAATTTATATGGTCCTATTTGGGCCTTCTAGAGTTTCTGGTCTAAATGGAAAACATTATATCTATGTCCTTGTAGATGACTTCTCTTGATACACTTGGGTATTATTTCTAGCTCACAAAAGTGAAGCTTGTTCTCACTTTTTTAAGTATTAAAAATCTATATAAAACATTAGTGGACTAAGGATTAAGACCTTAAGGAGTGATCATGGTTGAAAATTTGAAAAAAAAATACTTTGAGTCATTATTTTCTCAAAATGGTTATTATCACAAAATTTCTTCTTCTAGGACACCATAACCAAATGGTGTGGTAGAATGAAGAAATAGGACTCTTCAAGAGATATCCCAAACCATGTTAAATGAGTATGAATTACCTATCTAATTAGGGGTTGAAGTTGTTAATATAGCATGTTATATTATAAACACTATTTTGATTAGATCACTCTTAAAGAAGATACATTTTGAGTTATGAAACAATTGAAAACCAAAGGTTAATTACATTTGAGTTTTTGGTTGAAAATATTTTATTCTTAATACAAAGAACAATTTAGACATATTTTCATCCAAGAGAAACGAATGAATTTTCTTTGGGTTTTCAACTTCTAACAAATCCTATAGAGTCTTTAATATGAATCCTAGAACAATGGAAGAATTTGTTCATATCATGTTTGATGAAACATATTCCAATAAAGTTAAGACTATCTTAGTAGACCTTGAGGTTTTTCATTCATGTCTAAATCTCAATACCTTATGAAATTTATCATAAACTAGATAACCCTATAACTAGTAATCCACCAGAACCATAATAAGAAGAAAACCTCGAGCCTATCATCAACTCTTTTTCACGGACCCATTAAGACTTATAAGGACCACCCTATAGATGCAGTAATAGGAAACATAGACAAAGGTACACAAACAAGAGTTTCCTAGAGAATACAAATTGAACATCAAACCTTCATGTCAAAAATTAAATGAAAGAACAGCAATTTTTCTACCTATAATGAATTACGGGTAAAATCTTTGTAAGAATAACTTAATCAATTTTAAATAAACAATGTTTGAGAACTTATTGGCTTTACTAAATATTTCCTGACTATTAGAACAAAGTGTTTGTTTAGAAACAAGGTTGATAAATCCTGAACTATAATCGAAAAAAGCTAGATTAGTTACACTATGATACAATCAAGAAGAAGGTATTTGTTATGTAGAAACCTTTGAACTTGTAGCATGACTTGAGGCCATTAGGATACTTATTTCCTATGCAGAACATATATAATTCATACTATATAAAATTCATGTTAAAAGTGCATTTTTAAATGGATTTGTAATTGAGGATGTTTTTTTGAAAAACCCCTTTGATTTCAAAACCCTCATTTTAAAATAGTTTTTTAAATTAACAAAAGAATTGTATGGTTTAAAATATTATTTGAGATCTTGGTATGATAGTATTACATCTTTTTTTATTTCAAATACATTTTCAAAAGTAATATATAATCAAACTCTCTTTATAAAAAGAATCTCAAAATAAGTTTTTATAGTTTTATGTGGATGATATTATTTTTGGATCTACTAAAGCTTCATTATGTTCTGATTTTTCAAAATAAATGAATAGTGAAATTGAAATGAGTTTAATAGGTAAAATCAAATTCTTTCTTCAATTTCATATTACTCAAAATAAAGAAAGAATTATTTTAAATAAAAGTAATTACACTAAAGATAATTTAAAATGGTTATTCTTGGAGGGTAACCAAAGTAGTGATACTCACATGAGTACAACCTGTAAACTAGAACCTGATGAACTTTGGAAATAAGTATATCAAACTAGTTATAGAGGTTTGATTGGCAGTCTTCATTAATTGACTTCTAGTTGGCCTGATATTATGCTTAGTGTATGTATTTGTGATTTCTTTCAAGAAAACCCAAATGAGTCATATTTATTAGCTATCAAAATAATTATTAAATACCTCAAGTATAAAACCAATTGACGATGGTTCTACTCAAGAAAAAATGATTTTTATTTAGTTAGTTATTATGATTTTTATTTTGGTGGGTGCAAGTTAGATAGAAAAAGAACATAAAGAAGATGTCATCTTTTTGGAAAATCTCTAGAATCATGGTGTAGTAAAAAGACAAATTCTATTTCACTATATACAAATGAAGCAGAATACGTAGCTGTAGGCAGTTATTGTGAACAAATTTTGTGATTGAAACATACTTTACTGTGATTTGGATACAAATTTTGACATGTACCTATTAATATTCATAACACAAGTCTAGTAAACATTTCCAAAAATCCAGTATCTCAATCAAGAACAAAACATATTGATATAATAAAATACTTTTTTAGATATCATTATAAAAACGGTGATATAACATTATAATTTGTTGGAAGTGAACATCATCTTGATGATATATTCTAAAAGCCTTTAATTCATAAAAGATTAAAGTATATAAAACATGAATTATGAATGATAAACATTGGTTTATTAAGTCACTATTGATGAGTCACCGCTAATGAGTCATCGTTGATGAGTCACCAGTGATGAGTCACTATTGATGACCCACCACTGGGGAGTCATCGTTGAAGAGTCATTGTTAATGAGTCACTGTTGATGAGTCATTGTTGATGAGTCACTATTGTTGAGTCAGCATTGATGAGTCACAGTTGATAGGTAACCATTGACAAGTCACTGTTGAACAGGTCATTATTCCTTTTTTATGTTACCATTATTTTTATGATGGTTTCAATTTTTCATGTACAGATAAAATTTTTATTTACTTAATTTAATTATTATTCTTTTAGAATCCCTCCGTAATAAAAACATTGGTTTTACTCAAAAATTATTCACTTCTCCTAACCATTGAAATCTTGATTCCTTTCCTTTCTCACAGACTGATGTTCCCACTTCGTTGCTCCTCCAAAAGCCTTCAACCAATTCAAATGGCCCTGTGAAGTCAGTTACACTCCATGAAAACTGTGTTTTAGTAGTGGTTTTTTTCTGCATATTTTCAAAACAGTCGATAAATTTTTTTCGATTAAAAATTTAATGGTGGTTTTCAAAAACGTCATGAAAAAACCAGAGCTAAATATTTTTAAAAATATTTGTTATCGATGTTTAAAAATTTCTTCAAAAAAATTCAATATTTTATTTGCGGGTTAAAAAAAAGCCGCTGCGAAATAGTTGTGATTTTTTCAAAACCACCACAAAATTTATGAAAAAAATGAAAAAAAATATTTATTATTTATTATTTATTATTTAAAATAAAATATAGTTTATTATTTATAATTTTTGTTATTTTTAATATCTCAATTAATTATTATTTATGAATATTAGTAAATAATTTTTTTAAACTGAAAACAAATCTTTAATAAGTTAAAGAACAAACTTTGGCATCAATTGACCATAACTTCTGATCTGGGAGTCCATTTCAGCTCAACAACCAGTCAAGTTGAAGCTTATAAAATGTTATAAAACCAAGTTAGAATTAATTAATGTGATAATCAAAAGAAAATAATATATTCAAATTTCAAGAGCTGAAAATCAAACACAAACTTCAAATGACACTAACTTTTAATCCAAGTGTCTGTTTGAGCACTACAACATATCAAATCGAAGCCTACGATGATATATACACTGTTTAGGTCTACTACTAACACTTTTCGTTTGTTACTCCTTTTTATTCCATCAAAAAGGCCCAAAAGGCCTTCGAAATATAGCTTTTAGTTACAGACCCCGATTTCTTAAATTTCAAACAGTTATGACTTTCAATCTAGGTGTCAGTTTGGCATGTACCACATATTATATCAAATATCATTTCATGATATCTAATTTTACTGGTTTTGGTGCTAAAAAAGGATTCTCAGATTAGATTTATGGTCATTTAATTTTTTTAGGGTTTGTAGAGGTTCTTATCGTTTTAGGATTTATTTATTAATTTAATATTTTTTTATTTTTATTATTTTTTTATTTATATTGTATTTATTATTTATTATTTATTATTTATTTATTTATCCATTTATTTATTGAAAAATTTATATATTTATTGATTCATTTATTTAATATTTAATATTTATTTATTTATTTAGTTATTGTGTACACATTAAATATTAATTTTTTTAATTTAATAATTAAATATGAATTAATTATTTATTATTAGTCTATTATTCATTTATTCTTTGTTTATTTATTTATTCTCTATTTATTCTTTATTCATTATTTATAAATTACTAATAAATTTTTTATTAATTAGTAATTAACTAATTATTAATTATTTATTAAATATTCAATATTGAATATTTAATATAAAATAATAATTATTAATTATTAATTATTAATTATTAACTATTAGTTATTAGTTATTAGTAATTATTAAATACTATTTATTAAAATATTTATTTATTGTTTATCTATTTTTATATTTAATTACTTATATTTTTATTTATTCTTTATTCTTTATTCTTTATTAATTATTAATTATTAATTTATTTTTAATTTACTAAATATTAATTTATTATTTGTTTATTATTAATTAATTAATTAATTATTATTTATTTATTCAATATAAATTATTTATTTATTATTTATTTATTAATAATTTCTTAATAATTCACTTATTGTTTATAAATTTTAAAATATTTATTATTAATTATGAATTATTAATTCTTAATGACCAATTATTATAATTAGGTATTATTAATTATTAATTATTAATTATTAATTATTAATTATTAATTATTAATTATTAATTACTAATTATTAATTATTAATCATTAATTATTAATTATTATTTATTAATTATTAATTACTAACTATTAGTTATTAATTATTAATTATTAGTTATTAGTTATTAGTTATTAATAATTAATTATTAATTCTTAGTTATTAATTAATAATTATTAATTATTAATTAGTAATTATGAATTATTAATTACTAATTAGTAATTATTAATTATTAATTATTTGTTATTTGTTATTTATTATTTATTATTTTTTATGTGTTATTTAGTATTTATTATTTTATATTTTATATTTATTATTTGGTATTTATTTTTAACTTATTTATTTATTTATCTATTATTTATTAATTTATAACTAATTTGTTATTTATTTATCATAAATTAAATTATTTTTCAATTGATTTATTATTTATACATTACTTATGTATTATATGATATATATTATATATTATATATTATATATTGAATATTATGTGTTATGTATTATATATTATATATTAAGTATTATGTATTATGTATTATGTATTATATATTATATATTATATATTATATTATGTATTATATATTATGTATTATATATCATGTCTTATATATTATATATTATATATTATATATTATATGTTTTATATTATATATTATATATTATATGTTATATATTATATATTATATATTATATGTTATATATTATATATTATATATTATATATAATATATTAGATACTATATACTATATATTATATATTATAAATTATATATTATATATTATATATTATATATTATATATTATATATTATATATTATATATTATATATTATATATTATATATTATATATTATTTAGTATTTAGTATTCAGGGTTTAGTATTTTTTTTACAAATTACTATTTACAATTTACAATTAAGAATTTAGTATTTAGTATTTATTATTTACTTTTTTTTATGTTTTATTTCAAAATTATATATTTCTTTATTTATTATTCATTTATATTCTATTTATTAAATTGTAATTAGTAATTAGTAATTCTTAAATATTAATAATTACATATTAATTATTAATTAGTAATTATTGATTATTGATTAATAATTATTTTGTGTGTATCGATTTATTATGTATTTTTTCCCAATTAATATATATATATATATATATATATATAATTAGATCAGATTTGATTAATTGATCACATAAAGAGTTTGCTGGAGTGGTAAAGTCTTTGGAGAATAAGCAATGGGTAAGGGGTTCAAATCTCACCCAACACAAAATTTCTATATATGGCATGGGCATATGCATGTACATGGACTTATGCAGGGAGATGGGCATGCGCATAGAAATAATAAATAATAAATAATAACTAAGTTAGGAAAATAAATAAATAAGTAAATTATGAAAATTAATAAATAAATCAATAAATAAATTATAAAAATTAATAAACAAATAAACAAATAAATAAAACTAAAAAAATAAAAAATTAATAAAATTAAAAAAATTAAAAATGGTTTAGCACTAGTTTAAACCGCCATTACAAACCCATCACCAAATCATTCTATGGCGGTTTTAAAAAACCACTGCTAATTATTTACTGACACATGATTTAGCAACGGTTTTCCAAAACCGAGGTAGAATGCTTTAACGGTGTTTTAAACCACCACTAAATTCAAATTTTGTCATAGTGTTACCAATTCAAATCAAGATGAGATGAGGCCTTCGATGAGATGATGAGTTTCTGCAAGTAGTTTTCACCTCATTTTTGGAAAACCGCATCTAAAGAACCGTGTAGTCGAAGAAGAAAAAGTGATTTCTGCATAGTGGATTACAACTAGAAATACACTACTATTAAAGGTAAGATAAAAAAAATTGGATGAACTAGATTACCTCGAATCATCTAGTATATTATCCAAGGAAAGTTTTTAAATTGTATCAGAATTCAGGATTTATTTTTGGGGATAAAACTGATAGAATTCAAAGTAGTATAGATGTATAAGATATTTCTTTCTCTTCAAGAGAATAGGAAAAATGTATATAGTTTCCTTACAATGGATTTTACAAATATTTCCAAGGAATTATACCTAATGATAAACTAGAAGAGTCTCTCTAAGAATTCCCTAGAGATCAAACTAAGAAGAGACCAATAGATATAAATCTTGATGGAGAGTGAAAGCTGTTGTTTAAGTTTGTTGAGAATGTTTTATATCCCTAAAAATGAGAATTCAACATAACTATATATGAAGATGTCTATTTTATATATATTTTGAAGAAAGAAAAAAAGAATCAATCTTTGTTGATTTTTATGGTTCATATGCCTAAGATTTTTAAGAAGTGATCCAAATCAAACTCCCTCTTTTATCCCCAAATGATCTCTACCATTTTAGATTCCAAGGGTATTGTTAAACCTAGAGAAGAAGTTGAGGATAAAATGGGTGGTTTTGGCCTATCCAAATCTATCAGAAAAGGAGTAAAAGTTAGTTGGAATCCCTAGAATGGATGTTGGGTTAGGGATAATGGAAAAATATTTGATGATTATAACCCTATTGATCACCCATCTAGACTAAAGGACATGATGGATCCTAGTATTTAACCTTATGAAATTCTAGAGTATTCTATTCTAGATGTTATTGCTGAATGAGATGAACAATAAGGAAATGTTGAGATAGTTGAAGAAGGTATTGATCCATAGATCATAATATCTCTACCTAATGTATCATGTGAGCATGTTTGTTCTATAAGTTCTCTACCTTCTATACTAACACTCTTACTTGATCATGATAATGAAGAAGATTATGATGTTTCTAAAGAATCCCAGTATAAATGATTTATCAGTAAGACCTCATCTGTGGAGAGTAATGATGGAGGAAATGATTTTGTTTGTAAAAGAGTAGATAAAGGTATTATGGATCATGAAAAACTAGATGAATATTCTAATGGGGTTGATAATGAAAAATAATACGAATCTGTTGATGAGAATCCAGATGTTGGACATAATGTAAGTAGCTCTGATCACAAAGTTGATCAACATAAAGAAGGTGGTTCTGATCTTAAGGGGAATGCATAGAATGGTGCCGATCCTATTCATCATACCCAAGAGTTGGTTCAAATTTTTCCATATACATAATTTTTATCTATTCATATCAGATAAATTCAAAATAGGGACCCACTGATGTCGAATATTCCAACAATTCTTTAAAAATATATGAAAGCTACAAGTGAGGGGGAAAACTCCTAATACTGATGAGCAGTTAGCTGAACTAGATCAGATATAATCTGTGGAGACCTTGGAATCCAATCAAAAAAAATTCTACCAGCTTCAATTAAGGGGGATTTGACTAAATTTCTAGTTATTCATTCAGTTATAGTATATTATATTCTATAGAAAGCTATTATTCCCCAATGAACTGAAGTTGGTCAAAGCTATCACAAGTACAAATACACTCTAATTCTTCCTTATGTAAGATCTTCAGTTAGTGACTTTGATGAATGGGAGAGATATCCCAATTTTGTAAGACTTTGGATGACATATTGTGATTCAAATGATGACTCTGGATTTAGAAGATATGGATTCCTAGTGAATCAAATAGATGAAGCTAGTGAGTTATAGCCTCACACCCCCAAGGAAACAGAAATACCAGCTAAGGATGCAGTATCACATGAATAAGGAAATCTTCCCACTCCTTCAATATTTTTCCTCTAAATGTTGTAACTCGAGATGATTTAGATTCTTTAAACAAATATGCTCATTCATATATAGAAACTATGAGATATAATTTGGTCTTATACTTTACATAAGTCTTGAACAATCAACAATCACCTATTTATCACCTTAATGAAGAAATTGGTAGATATATGGAATAAGTGGTCATATCTCATATTTAACCCAGAGTTCGTTTTCATATTCAAGAAATGGAAGTTGAAATTAGATGATTGACATCTAAGGTATCATTTTTGAAATCATTAGTTGAGCGTATACGAGCCTTTTCAGATTTTATGAGTTCCGCTTCTCAGAAGATGGATAGTTCGACTTATATTTCCTCTACATCATCTACACCTCCTCAAATCCAGTACAGTTTGGTAGGGATATTGTTCAATAGTTTTTAATGAATAAATAAGAAATTACTTGGGTGATTTTAGTACTCCTAATGACCAGATTATGTCTATACATCTTCATGGATAACATATTCTTTAATTCTTAAAATATTATGTTAGTGATAATAGAAAAGACAATAAAGTGATCAAAAAATTTATCAATTTATTTTAAAGGATCTACACTAAGCGTGATATGTTGGATTATTTTAGGCTTCTTTTGGAGTACTTTAAGATCCCACCAGTGAAAATAGCCTTTAAATAATAGGTTAGTCGGTTAAAAATTATTACACTAGCTCTTCAAAGGTTTATGGATAAAAAGAAATATTTCATTAATATAATGGAACAAGGAGGTTCCAAAATTATGGAATTCATAAATATTATTAAAACACACCTCCATGTCCATAAAATAATTATTGTTACTCTAGAGGCCATACCTATTTCTCTGGTTCATTCAACCACAACCATAGGGACAGTTCAGTACAGGCATGATCTAATCTCTCAGTCCACCAGTCCTATGCCTCCACCATTTCGACCACTAATTCTATCTCTAGTTGATGCTATTAGAAAGCTCAGACCAGTTCTTTTCATAGATCCACTACCTCCTACTACGAATCTACAATCCATTACAACCTTTTCTCCAACTTATACTTTGACAGTCTCTTCTAAAAACAATGATAAAAACAAGGAAAAATGACAAAGGGAATGTGAAAGCTGATCATCTACCATCCTCTAAAGAGTGAATCTGTTTTGATGTTATCTCTTTGATAGGGATCCATTACATTCATCTAATAATCTTTATCTTATTTAATTACTTATTACTTTAGTAGTTAGTTAATGCATCTACTTTCTTTTATATTTTTTTATGATGTTTTATTATGCTTTTGATAATATCAAAGAGAGAGATAATTGGGCATTTTTAATTTTGATATAATCATATCTAGAATTAATCATTGATAATTACATCTTTAGTGCATGTTTTATAAAAATCCATGTTTTGTGATCATAAAAAAGGGGGAGAATATTGGCACATACTTAAATAGAGTGTGTTTGAGATCACTTATTTTAATGATCACAAACCATGATTCATTTTTTAATAATGTTTCACATGTTTTATGATAGAATTTTATATGAACATATTTCTTTATTTATATTCCATCTAAGAGTTCTGGAAAGATATCGTTCGAAGAAAGTCACCGCTGCCGCTAGACTCAAGTCATTTTTACTATTAGGATGAGCTACCGCTAGACTCAAGTCACTGTTATGGCCAGGTTGAGTTACCACCAAACTCTGGTCACCGTTACTACCAGGATGGATTCCATCATAAGTGAGTCACTACTACTTCCAAAGGAAATACTGTCCACAGAGTCACCACGAGAAACTGACTCATCACCATTACTCTTATTTCTATTATTGTTTGAGATCTTCAGCTTGAATGGTTCAACAATAAAATATTTCCTTGGATAGTTTGACCAAGTATTTAAAACATAGTAAAATATTATCTGAGAAAAGTGGATCTCCTTTAAAAATTACTGTTATATATTCATGAACTATTTTTTTCTCAAAATAACGATTATATAAAGATACCATAATTACTATAGATAAATAATTTTGTTCAATCTAATTTCTGAATTATCTCAAAATTACTGATTCAAATTTTGTAATGATCAACGACACAAAAGCACTGAACCCATTACCGGGATTGATAGAGACAATAGATGGAGGTCATCTCAAGCAATCCTATAGATTTCAACAATCCTTTCTTACTTCAATTTTACCAAAAAAAATCAATCTGAATCATTCCTATAGATTTCAATAATCCCTTTTTACTTAAATTTTTCCAAACAAAGCAATGAATCCACGCTATTATTGATATGAGGATTATAAACATACAAAACAAATCAGACTAAGCTATTTCTATTTGTTTAGTCTGTTTTACTTTTCAGTGATGTGTTGTTTTCCTATTAACCAACACACACTATCTCCTACATATTCTTGGATAATACATGTTATTCTCTTCTTGCTCGATATTTTTCCCACATTATTTGTGGAAGAGGTCCCTATGTGGCCCATGATTTTATTTCATCCCATGTAAAACTATAAAAGAGTGTTTTTAGCCTGGATAGATGGTTTATGTTGTATGTATACCCAATCTAGGTTGTATATTTGTTTGAGTATATTTATAAAATTCATAGTATCATGTGATTTCCCAGTGGAGGGGATTAGGTCTCACCTTAAGAATGAACCTCTTGTTTATTCCACTAAGTCATTGTGTTATTTGTTTTGTTTTTATATCTTATTCAATATAACAATTAATTAACTAACTAAACACTTTGTTTGAAAATGAATCTTAAATATTTTTTATATATTTTCTATCTAAGTAAATGGATCTCAATATTTAAGGTATTTCTGAACCATTTGTGTTGAATGAGACTTAATAGCTCATTAATAAATATTTTCAAAGGACATATCTTATATCGATCTTTAGTTTTTCTTATTTGGAAACATTTATTAAATTTATTTTTAATTGGAACACAATTCACCCCCTCTTGAGTTACTCTCTCTAACTAACAATTGAAATTACACCTAGTTGAATTAGTAGGAAGGCCTTATTCCCCTCTAATATTGGACTCTGTGTACTCCATAAAGATTGAGAAATAATGTTGAGATGAGTATCACTCATATAACTCATTAACAGTACCTACAATAGTAGACTCCATTATTCTATGAAGTGGGATGGGCATCTACAAATGAGGTACTCCGGCCAAGGGTAGAGATTCCAATTCAGCACCCATGGAATCATGTGAAATAATCTTTCATGTGAATGTATTAAGCGTAATAAATGTCATCTTAGCATCTATCATGTGTGTACTTCTATCCTTTTCTTACAGCTTCAAATGGATAATATTTTAATCTTTCCCCTTACCATTTCAATTCAAAAATATATCACAAATCTGACTAAGAATATCATCACCTAGTGAGTCATCCTGCGGACACTCCACTTTCATGAAATCCTGTAGATTAGAAACTAATTGATCTAGGCCTTTATTGGATTCTGGAGGCATTAAATCAGTTTACATATAATGGGATATAATATAAGCATCATAAATGGACATAATTCATTGTATTGGTTGTGAGGCCAACAAAGAATTTATTCCCTCCTCATCCCACTATCCAGGAGGGGGAAAAGTATGTATGTAACCCACTAATACTTTAAAATATTTTCAATTTTCAATTTTTTTAAATAATTCTTAATACACATCACTATTTCAATCTTTCGCTAGACACAAAACTGAGTTATTTTGTGTTAAATGCATGACCAAGTTGAACTACCTTTTAATGGAGCTCCTATTTTAAAACTATAATTTGAAAAAATTATAAATATTATTTCTCAAAATAATATTCCTTTTTTAATTCATAATTTAAAAATTATCTTAGGTTTAATTTTACGTTTTTTTCGGAAAACTATAATTTTTTGATGAATACTGATAAATACTTCTTTTTAGTTAAAAAATTCCTTTTTGATTAAACAATTATTAATGTTAAATTATATTTTAAATTTTTTTAAAGTCAAAAAAAGATCAATTTTAAATATATTAATCCAATTTATGTCATGGTAAATATTTTTATATTTAATTTTTATATAAAAACATAATGTTATTTTGAACATTTTCCCATTAAAAACTCGCTTTCTCATCAATCCTATGAGATTAGCATTTAATTTAATATTTTCACTTATGTGAATTGAATTTGGAAAATAAATATTCATTATTTTAATAAATAAAATATTTATAGTATAATAAGATCAACTTAGTTTTTGATAAAAAAATTAATGAATTTAATTAAAATTAATTACATCGATTAACGTAAAAATTAGTTTACTAAGTGGGTTAATCTTTAATTTTAAGCAAAAAAAATTCCAATAAACTTGTCCAGAAGTAATTTTTTACCCATATTTAGACCATATCAATATTGGACCAAAATTTTATGATTCATTTTCACACATATTTTTGAAATTTTCCCATATAATAAGTTATGTAAAGGAAAAGAGAAAAAATGTACCTTCCTTGCCTTTAATCCCTATAAAACATTAGAGTATAGAAGAAGCTACATAGTTTAGGTTATAAAAATTATTTTGAAATTTAAATGGGGTTTTTATCAATACAATTTAACATTAATATTTAGATGTGATATATTTACATTAAACTCTTAACAAACACCTAAAAAGTAATTATTTAGTTAATAATTAAACAAAATAAATTATACTTAAAATATTAAATGAGAAAAAAATTGAATGAATAATTGTGTTAACTTATTTTATAGAAGAATATGTACATTTAAATAGTTTTTAACTTAATATATTTTAATTCCATAATTGCCTTGATTATTTTAAATTTATATTAATTAAATAATGTCTAAATTGACATTATTGTCTTTCTATAATAAATGATATTTTATTTAAAGATTTAATATTTACTAAAAATACTATGTTAGGAATATTTATTTTCAAATTTAATAAATATAAAATATTTTCTGTTTATGGACCAATTTATCTTATATAATGAACATATTGACCCCTGAATAGAAAAAAAAATTGTTAGCATGTTTCGGGTTAAAGTAGTGTTTTTGTGTGTTTCATGCGCTTTTGTTAAAATTTATTCCCAAAAAACATGGGATTCTTAATTTGTAAATTATATATCATATTTATAATTTATTGGGTATATATTTTATTATAAATCTCACTTTTATTTAGTATTTATGGTTAAATTACATAGGATAGAAAATCAGTTACCTTAATAAAAACTAAAAGGGTAAATATGGGGGAAACATTGAAGTTAATGGGAGAAGTTATAAAAATGATCTTTTTTTGTGTTTTGCAGTTTTTATCTCGACCATAATTTCAATTTATCGATTAAATTTCAATTTTTGTGGAATGTGAGGTATGGGAGACCTCCCAATATTTCTTACTGTATTGTATTTAAAATAATTCCACTCCCCCTCCACTATAAAAAGTCATTCATTTCCCCCCAATTCTTTCTGCTTATAAAGACAATTTAGATCAACCAAAACATGGATAAATAATATCCCAACATACATCCCCTAATTCTAGAAGACACAATTTTGAATGAAATAAAACCAATAAATTCTTTTCGTGAAAACCAAAATGAGTTACCCAAAAAAGAGGTAGCATTATTCAATGATAACTTTTATTTTTTTTATTTCTAAAATTGTGAAATTATTATTACCATTTAATTTTTACAAAATAACATAAGTATACTCAATAGTCTAAGATTTTATAGTTTTATGAGTTTCACCTACACCTATAAAAACATCTATCAAATGGGTAACTATTTTGCCTTTCGTGTGTACGAAGGACCACCGCCTCATGAAACGATGTCATTCGTTTTTTCTTTTAAAACATCTCAGGGTTGGTAATTATGATAGAGAAACATTTTTATATGATATATGTGATATTTATGTTTTATTAAAACAGATGTAATTATCATATAACTCATACCTACATTCTTTTCATTTTATGTAAATTTGATAACATCATTTATGGACGTATGGACTAATGCCTCCTAAAAGTGATCTGATACGTTAAAAAAATACATGGAAAGTATAAAGGATGGTTTTAATTAAACATATGTTACATAAAAAACTAAATTATATTAATTACATAATTAAATTTCTATAAATATAATATATCATTTTCTTTATTACCATTTTCAAACACTTCAAAAGTGATAACGACATTCATAGACGTGTGGACTACCTCCAACTCGATGTGATGTAACTCCTTTTACATCAAAATAAGTAAATATGAAAAAATTAAATATTATTTAAAATATAATTATCATTATTTAATGATAGAATTTTAGTTACCTTTTTTACATTATAATCATTGAAAAATAGAAACATTACCTAGGCGAACGTAGGGCATACCATCTCCATGATCGTAATGTTAGTTCATTTTTCATAAAAATCATACATGATTGGTTTTAAATGTATAATTGGTTTATAAATATAATTATGTTAGGATTATTATTTTGGATATTTTTATATAATGACACCTTTAATCAAATTCATCATACTAAAACCATTTTTAACACATGAACCGAATTTTATAAAAACGCCTAACATAAATTAATTGTTTATATTGTTGTATAAAACATTGTAATATCTGAATTAAATGTAATGGTAAACATGAAAGAGGTTATAAAGAAAGTAAATAATTAACATAAGTTTATTATTCAGGTAGATAAATACACACATGATCAGTCAGACTCAATGTAATGGATTTCATCTCAATTTATATTTCATTGATACATATTTATTATTTATGAACCAATTATATTCTATGTGGTTTATATACTATCTCATGAAAATTTACTATTATAACTTCTCTAAACTAGAAGGTTCTAAATCGGTGCTCTGATCTAGGTCCCCACATGACCTAAAGTGTACCTCCTTGTATGCTAGAGGTTGCCTACTAGTGGTGAGGGTCTGAAAAGTTACATGGTGAGTCTACACCCTCTTTAACAGAGTAAACCATTGAAGAAAAAATATGAAAAAAGGAAATAATAATCCAAAACCCAAAATATTCACTTCAAACTAGCTTCCAAATAGGTTACAACCCACAACCAAATAGAAAATATGTCATGTCCTAATAAGAATTCCAAACGTGAAGGAAAACACAAAATAAACACAAGTAGTTGATTCCATAGAATATTTCATGAATCCAAGTATTTATCCTCATCCATTTACTCCCCAACACCATCTCAACTTCCCATAATAAGACCTTTTACCTAATTCAGACCTACAACCATGAAATCATCTCAGGTACCCAACAACATCTTGAACATGATGTGAGTACGAACCAGTAGTCCACCACCAACGATGCATACAAAATATCTAATAAAAATAGATTGTGCATTCAAGGACTAAATAAATAAAAAATTAAATAAGAAAACTCATGTAGCATTATTTAATAATGCTTACTTTACCCATTCACATCATTAGTTCCATGTTTATCATTTAGCCCAACTTTATAAATTAGTTCATTTCCATTACCTGATCCATAGGTTAAGAATTTACATGATTTACACAACAGCATAATCCAATCAATTACTAAGAATAAGGGTATAAATAAAGTTCTCTATCTCTATATGGATTACCATTTCCTAAACATTTACATCACAGTTAGCATGGAGCCTCAGTCTAGGTAGTGTCATCACATGCATCCATTAGAGTTATAGAGCCTCGACCCCATTCCTTAACCCGCGCTTTATGGGGTAGGGTTTAGAGCCTTAGTCAAACCTAACTAGGGGGTGTAGATCCTCAAGTACAGTACCCAACAACTTATAATCCATGTGCACATGCTTATTTATCCATTTAACACATATACCATATCACAAACTATGTGCAATCAATAAACATGACATTCACATATCATAATTATTCAATATGAAAATTAGAAACATGCGGTAAACTATTAGAGTACCAATTGCATTTCCTATACCATTTAAATCATATCCCTTTTCTGATTCCTCAACCCATTAGGTATGGTCAACAATCCCTATATTTTAGTCCCTTTAACATATTCATCAATTCTATTATATTATCCCGTCAATAACATTTATAACTTCATAATCAATTAATCATTTAACATGTTCACTGTTTTTTATGAATTAACCCACTTATTAATTTCTTGTAAATTTCATAAATCACATAGCACGTTTTCTTCATTGTTTCCTACTATATTCAAGTTATGATAAATAATTAATTATTCCATTATCAAACACTATATACAGTAACTATTACTTCCAATAATAATTTAAACTGAAATGTCAACACTTTTAACATGGGATCCATTTCAATATAATTTAATTTCATGCTTAACACCACCATTTTCTATGTTCAGGAATGTTGGAGCACCCTAAGGGTGGACTTAATCGGGTTAATTTATCCGCAATGCATCCCACAGGGATCATGAAGGTCCTAAGTACTCATTTATCTAATCATTTTATAAAATATCACTAAATACACAAAAATAACATCAAGAGGGATGAAATATCACATCCACACATGAAAAAAATTGAAAAATAAAATTCTGGAATATAAATTGTAGACTACCTACCGATAATATGATGATGAACACACTCTTAACATTATCCCTAAATCCAGATTCGAGAACCCATAGAAGCCCCAATCTGTGAATAACTTGAAAATGAGGGTTTTGGGGATTCAAAAAAAGATGAAGAAATATACAATCCTTAATTTGGGAATGATACGCAAGAAAAGCATTAGAAATTACCAAAGATTCGATCTACAACTAATAGTTCTCAAAATAGCCTTGAATCGAAGGAGAACCACCCTTGGAAAGATTTGGGGGCTTGGGTTTGTCACTAGGGTTGAGAGGAGAAGAAATGGGGAAGAAATTGGGTAAGGAACTTAAAATACTGAATGGGATGTTTTGGAAATTTAATATTTTTAATGGGGTTCGTGATTTAGCCACCCAGTTTTCCAAACCCTACACAGACTGGGGACCATCCACTATCTAAGAGAGATTGAAGGAGCATATTTTCACAGGGATATGTGCACTGTTTGGAAAACCTTCCCCCAACAATGTGGTATGCCTCTATCTAATACCACATGGTTTGTCTCTCCCCTGACCCAATTTGATTATTCATGCACCCCTCCTCTTGGGTAGCATGGTTTGGGTTCTTGGTTATCTCTAACCATGCACCAATTGTGAAACATGCAATGGATGGACAAAATATCTTTCATAATGTCTCGAACCCCCAAAACACCCCAAAACCTCCACATACACTTGGTAAACTTTGCTTTGACTGAAATTAATATATTTAGACCAAAATAAAAAAAAATAACCCCCACTATGTTCAAGATCTTGCAACCCTATCCACCTTATAATGGATCATCCTTGAGTTGATCTTCCCAAGTATCAATGATCTTTAGAAGAAAAAGATAAGGCCACTAAGCCTACATATCCAACTCTATTTACCATGTTTCATCCTACACATTACCATACTCCCATAAATCTCAAACCAATGGTACAACCATTCCTCATAATTCATTCTCACTATGATCCACAATATGAACCGGATGCACCTCAATGGATGCATCGTGCTCAAGATCAACATCCTCAACATCAACCCCATGAGGTATGTTAGGGTGATATTATTGGAGTTAAAACACATGAAAAACTTTGTACATAGCATTAGAAATTAATGGAAGATCCAGTCAGAATGCCATCATTCCAATACTCTCTATAATCTCAAATGACCCCTTATACTGAAGCACCAACATACCCTATTTTGGAATTCAAGAGTGACGTAAACTTGGTGAAACTCAAAGAAACATATGACCACACAACAAAACATAGTTGTTCTATAAAACCAAACTGCATATGACCTCTACCTAATTTGAGTCACTTTCATACGCTTCTAAATGAACTAATAATGTTTAAATGTCTCTTATATTAGACTTGGTCCAAACAATTCTGATTCCCCAGCTTCCATCCAACTCAATGGGGATCGACATTTCTACCTTAAAGCTCCTCAAATAGTGTCATATGAATTGTAGCTTAGAAGCTATTGTTGTAAGAAAACTCAAAAATTGATATGTTTTTTTACCCCAATCCAAAAAAATCTTGGACACATGCTCTCAAAATATCCTCTATCACATGAACGGTATGATTCAACTACATGTTTGTCTGTGGGTGAAAAACTACACTAAAAGCACCTGAGTAAAAAGATATCTCTATAATCCCTACCAAAAGCATGATGTAAAATGTAGATCTTGATATGAAACTATCTTCAGTAGTACCCTATACAACTATAATATTTACCAAACCTACAACTTACCCAACTGATCCATGGTTAAGGTCTCTATAATTGGTAAGAAATGATCCACTTTAGTGAACTCATCCACCACCACCTAGATCACATCATTCATTTGAGGTGACATCGGAAGACCTGCCTTGACATCCATTATCACATCATCTCATTTCCATTCTGGAATGGGAAATGGATGCCACAAAAAACCTGGTCCCATATGATCAACATTCACCTCCTGATAGGTAAGGCATAACACTATGAAACATGTAACCTCTTTCTTCATACCTAGACACCATTAATTCTTATGAAGATCAGGTTACATTTTGGTTAATCCCAGATTCACTTCCAACTTTGATTCATGATACCCACACATCAAATCTTCTCACAGAGACATTTCCACAACCACACGATCACAAATATAAATGATACTATCATCAACAATGGTCCAATCATAAAGTGAATCCCCATATTTAAGACTTTCTCTTAAATACAACCATTTTGAATACTTATATTTTTTCTCCATGACCTAGCTCAGAAGTGCATATTCAACTTCCAAATATGTAAGGTTCAGTTTCCCCTAACCATCCAACAGCTCAAGATGCATCTCAGCAAAAAACACAATCATCTTCCACTGCAAACTTGATTCTTAAACTGACTAGTTTTGAGTCTTCCAACTCACATCATCTATAACACTATTTCAACTTCCTAGTGTTTAAACCATCTCAAAATTAATGGATTTCATATATTTGACCCATTTCCTCTAAAGAATGTTCAAATCTTGCTGAGATAAGATGTACTTTTGGATTTCATGATTAGTATACACTGTAGACCATTCTCCCCATAAGTAATTCCACCAACATTTTATGGAATGAACCACTAAGGCCAACTCAAGATCATGCATATGGTAAATTATTTTATGAGGCCTTAACTGTAATAATCCATATTCCATAACTTGACCATCCTTCTGAAAAAATGCTTCAAGACCAACACCATATGCATCACAAAACAAGGTATATTTCTTACCTAGCTCATGTAAGATCAGAATCAGTGCGATTTTCAATAACTTTTTTAACTCATTAAAACCATTCTCACATGCTTTTGACCATTCAAACATGATGCCATTCTTGGTAAAACCTAATAGCGGTGTAGAAAAACAAGATAACTATTTAATAATATTTCTTTAATATTCGATTGACCCTAGATAAATTCATACATCAGAAAAATTCTTCTGTTTCCCCCAAGATACAACTGCATGTACTTTCTATGGGTCCACTAAAACACCTTCCTCTAAGATGATGTGACCCATGAAGTCCACCCTGTCAATCCAGAAGTGGAATTTAGATATCTATGTGTATAGTTTATACTATTTTAGTCTACTACAAATGATGTAAGTATATTTGGAATGATCATCACAGGTCATAGAGTACACTATGATTTCATCAACAAGTCAACTACAAACTAGTCTAGGTAAGGGTAAAATATTAGATTCATTAGGGCCATAAACAATATCGACACATTGGTTAACCTGAATGGCATCACCAAAAACTCATAAAACCCCTACATTCTCATAAATGCATTCCATGGTACATATAAAGGTATCAATCTCAGTTGTTTATACCCCTATCTCAAATCAATTTTGGAGAACACTGAATAACCTCCCAACTAGTCAAATAAAACATTGATTCAAGGAAGATGGTATCAGTTCTTAACCATCATCTGATTTATCTTTTTATAATTGACACACATCCTCAATGACCCATCATATTTCTGGGAAAATAGCATCAAGGATACCCAATGTGATGTACTAGGGAGAATGAACCTATTATTTCTTGTTAAACCATTTGATATTTAATCTTATAGATTCCTTTTGGTTCTATTATGTATGGAGGAATTGAAAATGGTTCTTCTCCTAGAAGTAACTCTATTATGAATTCAACATCTCACTCAAGAGGAATCCCTGAGAAATCCACAGGAAACACATCCTGGAAGTAATCCACCATAGGAGGAAAGAAAAACTATTATACTACATCATCAAGCATGAGGCAAGCCACTTGGGAAATGATTTCACCCAACTATCGACACACTGGCCATGTATAGACTTCCCAATCATCACATTCCCCACGATGGATATATGTGTTTCTCTCAAGAGATGTGAATTTCAAGATACAGTGGTAACAATAAATATGGGCTTGGTCAGACACAAGCTAGTCCATACCTAAAATCAGATCAAAACCCAACATCTCAAGAATGAACAGATCCCATAAGACATGGTACCCACCAACCTTGAGTGCAAGCACCATACACTACCTGATATTTTATGCTCGCACCCCTAGTGGTGTTTCAATGAATATAATACCACATATATATTCCACCGTTAGACCGAACACAACCATAATCTGAGCAGAAATAAAATAATGTGTGGCACCTTTGTCAAATAAACCATTATAAAGCATGAAAGCTAAAAGGATTTTACATCGAACTATTTATAGCCCAGCTTTACCATCACCAAGTGTAGAATGAACTACATAAAGCTAACCTTACCCCTCCCCTTGGTCCTAATCAGAGTCCCTTGTGATTCAGTGCCCTTCTGATATGGATTCTCTCATCTAAGAGTACCATATCCATCACCTATACTGGTACGACTAGTCCAACTCCAACTTCATTCCTTATAAGGGGTAACTAATCCCCTACTTACACTAGGAACCAGCCTTTATCCTCCATATATGCCCATATATCAAGGGTTCCTAGAGAAACTCTGCACATGGACCATTCTACCGCATGGTCAACACAAAACTGGTGGCTGGTGTCACTAACCACGTATGTGTCATGACCTTCCACACTGATATCAAAACTCCCAGTCACCACTCTGAGAATTTGGTCCTCTCTTCAGACAACTCCATGAACTTCCACAATGATGATAATTTCCAAAAAAAATCTCCTTCCATAATAATTCACTCCATTGGTTTATGCATCTAGAATTTTAATCCAATTTTCTGATTCCACCATTATGTTACCCTCTAAAATAAAATCACGATTTACCACTTCTTCAAAACTCTTTAAAATGAATATGTTTATATGACACTTAATATAACTTATAATCCCATCATGTAAATGTCTTGATGTCACAACCTCGTATCTTACCAATTCCAAAACAATGAATTTCATGTATATGAAATCACCTTCATAATCCATTACTAACAACATTCCCTCATTCTACCTCATAAACTCCCTTGCCCACTCCTACCTCAAGGTTTCTAGGTAAAAGTGTTGAAAAACCTTTTCCTAGAAGTCCTTATATAGAATACCATACACCTACTGGGTTCGAACCAAGATATCCCATTAGTGATCCACTATTCCCCACAACATTTAAGCTTCCAACTTGACTCTCTTCTCTATAAGAGTCTCCATGTGATCCAAAATAATCTAGAAGGACTCCATTCATAATTATACAACCTCAGGTCCACCCTATCTAGAAAATATTGAAGGGTGTTGCAACTTAACTCTCTGGTCAGATCAAACATACTCATCATATCCCACCCTCATCCACATTCCATATTCTGAATAAAATGTGCAATTTTCTCACAAAACTACTCATCCCCTTGGTTAACTTGAACTACCATAATTTCTAACTCCACTTCTCGAGGAGCATGCTTAGTGATGTTATCTTGTCGCCAAACCCACACATTTAGATGTGGCAGTATATTCCTACAATTCCAAGCACAGTCATAGAGTAGGTAACATGAGGCTTCCACAATTTACACATAATAAGGCTCTTAACTATCTATAACAACTCATTCTACATGCAATAAGCCAACAAACATCATGGCACAAACGGTACTACCCTCTAAAATTAAAACTACAGGTCTTGGATAATGTGGTTCAACCAATATAGATAAAAACACATCCTTCATTAGATAACTGTATAAAACCATTCCCTCACATAAAATACAAAATATTCTTCCTTAAGAACATTTCTATCTTCAATGTTCTTTACAACTTAGGTTGTTAAATTATTCCCAACTCATTATAAAAAACATTCTAACTCATTTAGTCCCCTAAATTAATCATAATCTTCTAACCATTCATATAAATTATTCCTTTCTACCCGTTAACTTGATATTTATTAGACACTATTTTATTCAATATTTCGAAAAGTAAAATGCATCCTACCCTCCATGTCCCACATGCCCATCTCGTGTGTACCCATCGTGATGCATTCCACCTATATCCCTAGGTTCATATAATGATGTCTGAATGGAAATCCTTGTGTTGTTAAGGACATGATAAAAATATCATAAAATAGTCACATCACACAAAAAGTGAATCACTTAATTGTTAAATATTATTCAAATAACAACATGCATTAAGAAAAATAATTCCCACCCTAGGCACATCATTTTTCCATCGTACATGGATTTTCTACTCCCATGAATGCGCTAGTTTCCAACAGTTAAAACATTATAACCTCCAATATACCATCGCAACAAGAAAGACCATATAAATGAATCACTCTTATACAACTTTTTAATGTACCTAACCACAAATACACTAAACTGGTGCTTAGACCTGGTTCACCACATGGGCACAAGTGCACCTCCCTATACACTCGAGGATATCAACTAGAAACAAGGGTATGATAAGTAACATAGGGAGACTATTTGTTCATTAACATATTAAGACACAATAGATAACACGTGAAACAAATTAAATAGTAATACAAAAACCAAAACATGCATTTTTAACCTGTTTCAGAATAGGGCACAAACCATAACAAAATAGTAAATATGACAAGTCATGTAAGATATTTCAAAATTGATGGAAACTGCAAAATAAATTCCAACAAGTGAATATTGATAAATTTTCATGACTCCATATCTTGATCCTCATCCATGTACTCCCCAATACCAAATCAACTCCACATCATAGGCCCTTTACCCTTATCATGACCTGTAACCATGGAATCAGCTCAGGTACCAAAGAACAGCCTGAGCAGGGTGTGAGTAAAAATAAATAAGGCAACACTTTTGTTCTCTAAAAAATATCTATTCAAAATAGATAGTATATGAACGGAATAAATAAATAACAAAGTAAACAAGACAACTCAGGTACCATTAGTTAACAATGTTTACTTTACCCATTTACATCATTAGTTATATGTTTAAAATTTATTTCATCGTCATCATGTAACTCATATCTATTACATATTTAATAGGTTAAGAAATTAAATTATTTACAAAATGATATAATCCAATCAATTAATAAGGATAAGGGTATAAATTAAGTCCCCTGTCTCTCAATGGATTACCATTTCATAAACATTTAAATCAAACTTACATTGGTGCTTTGGTCCAGGTATTCTCACTACATGCATCTGTTAAAGGTATTGATCCTCAATCCCCTTCCCTAACTCATGCTTTATAGGGTGTTGTTTAGTGCCTCAGTCTAATCAGACCAATTTTCATAGAGCCTCAAGTCCAATACCCCAAAACTACCGAGCCATGTTCATTTTCTTATTTATCCATTTACCACATATACCTTATCACAAACCTAGAATAATAAATAAACATGACATTAAAATATCATAATTATTAAACATGTGAATTAACACCAAACCTTAACCTATTAGCACATTTACTGATTACATTTCCAATCCCATTTAACCCTTTTCTCTTTTCACATGTGTTAACCCATTAGATATGTTCAACAATATCTATACATTATCCCCTTTAACATATTAATCAATTACCTTATGATATCCCATTGAACACATTTATCAATTTAGAAGAATTTACCCATTCAACATGGTCACCGTTTTTATGCATTAACCAACTTATTCATTTCAAGTACATTTCATAAATCACTTTGAAAATTTTATTTGTTGTTTACAAATCTATTCATATCAATCCAAAAAATCACTTATTCCATTATCAACCACATGAAAAAACAACTATTACTGCCAATTATAATTTCAACTAACATGTCAACACCTTTATCATGGGATCCATTTCAAAATAAGTAAATTTCTTGATTAACACCACCATGTTCTATGTTAGAGAATGTTGGCACACCCCATGGGTATCCTTAAACTAGTAAATTCATCCTTAACACATCCCAAGAAGATCATGATTGGTCTAAATACTCTTTTACCCAAACATTTTACCAAATATATCTAGAGGCTCTAAAATCACATCAATAGGGAAGTAATATCACAACCAAAATGAACAAAATTACAATAAAAATATGTATATAACATGTATACCACCTACCATTAATCTGATTGTGAACAAACTCTTATCCATAGCCTTGGATCCATATTCAGGAACCCTTTTAATCCCTAATCTAAGATTCACCAAAAAAGGGGTTTTAGGGATTCAGAAGAAGAATAAAAATCTAAAATCCCTAATCCAAAAAGGAGATGCAATGGGAGCATTAGACTTACCCATTTATTTGATCGACAACCAATGATGCTCCAAATGACGAAGCATCAAAGGAGAACCACCCTTGGGAAGATTTGGGGGATTAGGTTCATCACTAGGGTTGAGAGGAGAATAAATGGGGAAGAAATTTGGTAAGAAATATAAATTCTTGAGGGGATATTTTTTAAAATTTACTGTTTTTAATGGGTTGAATGGTTTAGAAACACAATTTTCCAAACTATGTGAAAACCATGCACCTACCACTCTCTAAGAGGGGTTGCAGTCACATGGTTTCCTAGGGATCTCTGCATTGTTTGGAAAACTATGCACCAACCTTGTGTTATGCCTCAATCCAAGACCACATGGTTTGGATATCCCAATTATAAGGTTTGATTAACTGTGCACCCCTCCTCTTGGCTAGGATAGTTTGGGAGCACAGTTAACTCTAACCATGCAACAATCGTACAACATGAACTAGATAGCCCAAATCCATTTCCTTCATGACCCAAACTCCCAGAACACCCCTGAACCTCCCCATACAACTGATAGACATTACATTAACCAAAATTAATATATTAAAAAAAAAAGAACATACCTCCGTGAATTCTGAGATCTTACAAATATCCAGATTTGTTCATTATTCATGCTATTTTAATTTTCACATTGAATTGTGTCATCCTATGGGTTTCATTAGAAAATTACCCAAGTGGAAAAAGTTATATTTGATATCTAACTTTATTTTGTGATTGATAACATTCTATTGAAACTATTACTCTCTTATAATCATTTTTTTGGACATTAAATTTCTATTAAATATCCATATCATTTATCATGGGAAGGATTATTTCCAAAACTGTATAACATTTTTACATACTGTGTTCACTTTGAATATTATTTGATTAATGGGAGATCTATTGATAAATATATATCTTTTATTTAATATGGATATTAGATGATAAGGTGTATTGATTAATTAAATCTAGATTTTGACATATGATGAATGCAGTGGATTCCGTATAAGGTAATAGGGTCCTGCTATAGACCCTCGATGCATTAGTAGGATTCATGAGAAGAACTAGATATGGGTTTGTCTAAGGACTTACCCTTTTATTATATTCATAGTATCAAGGATTTTCAATATTATATTCTTAGAAAGAATCCCTAATAGTATTAGATTCGTAGCATGAATCATTTCAATCATTAGATTCTTATCATGATGCCTCAACAATATATTCTATATATCCATGATTATCCATTTCATAATTATGGATTCAGTTATTAAAATTATATGTGATTATTCTATTAGTTAGTATATCCACAGTTAAGTTTCATTCTCTATTTATAGATTATATGGAATGTGTTTCCATTAGTTACCTTTCCATGTTTATTATACTCATTGATTCTTTATTTCATCCACTATACTTATCCCTTACTGAGAATTTGAGTTAACACTTAAATTTCTTCGTTCCCCATGATACAAACATGAATTATTTGAATGAAATTCAAGGATGTATTTTATTATTATTATTTTTTTATTTTATTTTATTTTCTATCACCAATGTAAAATGGGTATCATGTATGTAATATTATTTTCAAAATCTACTAAACTAATAGTCCATCGGGATTTGATTCTTTTTAATAATGCCAATGTAATAATGTAAAGCACCAACTCTAGGATTATGGGGTCATGGGGATAGAGTTTGTATCAATGGAAGATTATTATAATCCTTATAAAGTATATTTATAAAAACACATATTAGATAACATAACCATATGATAGACATTGAGGATAAGTATATAAAAACATCCTAAATGAGACATTTTTATGATTATGAGATTAGTTATTCATAAATTTTTCAATTTATGATGCTTATTTCACTAGTTTTGAGAGCATAAATGATAATTTGGAATGTATTCAATGTATTCATTTATATACAGTTCTTATCAAAAGGAATTAAAACTTCACTAATGCATATCATCCAATGATTATGAATAACCATTTATTTTATGGTCATAATACAATATTTCGAAGAGAACTTGTCTTCCACACATTATCATTATATGAGGACATAGTATCATGTGCTAACGAGATGGAGAAATAATTATCTATATATTAAGGATTCATAGGGAAGAATGTGAACAAGAGGACATATTGAAAAAATACAGATAATGTGAAGAAGGAAATATAGTATTTTCCCACATGTAATGATTTTGGAAGTAATGACCATAGTAAATTATTAAAAGGAATGGGATTTTTAATCAATTATATAGAGAAAAGAAACCATTCTTGTGATTTCATGGATAAAAAGGATTCTAATGTAGAATTATTTAACTGAAATAATTTGGGACACTACAAAAATCAATGTCTCAAGTTTCAAAGGATTATGCCACAAAATATTCTAATGAATCATTTTCATGATTTGTCTACTACCGTAGACAAAGATGAATGATAAATATTCCTAAATTTGGATTCATTAGTTATGTCATTTGAGTAAGGTATCAGTTAGGAGAAATATAAAATATATAATTATTGTATAGTAGTAATTTTCATTAACGATTTGTGAATATATACTAAATTGTATCAATAAAATTGATTCAGTGGAAAGTTAATTTTCTAGGAAAACACGTGGTTGATGTAAAGATAACACTTAACATGTTATAGATATTTAGTCAATTGTTTTAGATAAAATATTATTGATATGGATAAATCAGATTGGATATTACTGATTACCTTAGAACTGATTAATTATTTATTGACAACAAGGTTTATGATATCATTGATGATGTTTACAACATTTGTTAAGGAGTATATCAAATAATATATGTTCTATTTATGGAATAATTAGTCATTCATGTTTTAAATAATGTTTTATGGTAATATAAGTTATTATCATATTCACAAGTTTGGTTTGTGAGGATAAAGGGCCACTTCACGTTGTTTTATAAGTTCAGCTTATAATTTTAGTGAAATTTTTTTCTAAAGTGTTGGATCATAATATTTTAGAAAGCATAACCATTTATGAAATGGTTTCTGTTGTTATTTCGATGAGTTTTAGAAAGTTAATGTAATACTAAACCATACGATGCAATATGTTCTGGGAAACGGATAATGAATAGTTCAAGTCACAAACAAAGGATAAGATTTTTTTTAATAAAATAGAAACAAATATTTGTTTATATTCTTAGATAGTGGAAGAATTTTTCAACTACAGGAAAATGATGTAGAAATAAAACATTTACCCTACTATCTTAATATCTGATTAATCAAATTTTCCTTTAGATCATCATATATTTATCATTTTTAGACCCTTAACATTCCATTGATTACTTACTTTATTATGACTGATGACTATAGTTATTTAATAATTTTTTCCCTATCTGTGTTTTCATTTCCATCATAGGTTATCCTATTGGGATTCCTAGTAATGTGACCTTCCCATTATCCTTTACCTATTATTAAAAATATTTTTTATTAACCCTTTTACAATGTTGAATTTTCAAAAATAGAATTTCCAAATATTAAACCCTAGACTACCGAGATTGAGTATGAATAGTGAAGAAGTAATTTTTTTAAGGTGGAGAGAATGTAAAAAAACAATAATTTAAAATATATTTATTTAATAATAAATGTAATTTTTTATAGCCTTCTTTATATTGAACTCTATATTAAGCTTTTCCTACACATAATACTGAGTTATCTTGTGTTTTAAGTAAGATAAATTTTTACATCCTTTTAATGGCACACTAATTTTAAAAATAAATTTTGACACAGTTATAAATTTTTATTTTCAAAATAAACTTAATTTTTTAATTCTAAATGCCAAAATTATATTTGGGTGATTTTTTCGTATTTTTTTGAGAAATTTATTTTTTGATGAATAGTGAATAATACTACATTATAGTTGAATATTGCAATTTCATTTAAAAAATTATTAATGTTAAATTAAAATTTAATTTTGTTTTAATGTCACTATGGATAAATTATAAATATATTAATCCAATTTAAGTCATTGGAATCATTTTTATATTTAATTTATATATAAAAAAAATGACCCTTTCAACATTTTCACATTACAAACCCGTTTTCCTGCCACATCCATTGAATTATATTTAATGTAATTTTCCCATATATATAAATTGAATTTTAAAAAATGGATATAAATGGTTGTAATCATTAAAATAATTATTGTATAATAATATCGCTTTATTTTTTGACCAAAATTATTAGAGGACATAAGGAGGTATTTGACGATTAAAGTAAATATATTGGGGAAAATTTTAATTATGAAAAGAGTAATCTTTATTTTCCACAGTCATGTTCAAAAAGCCTCATTTAGAAAATAAAAGCTAATTTGGGTATCCTAAATAGTTAGTTACCATTTTTGTATCTTGGATATCATCTTTCTCTAGGAAGACTATATATCAGGCTTTCTGAAGGTTTGTTAATAGAATCACTAACCGGATCAACAACATAAAGAATTTTTAATTTCCTTTGGTGGAAGAATTTACCTTGTAAACTGTGTTCTGAATTTGATATTTCAGAAAATATTATCCATGATCAATGTTCCTTATGTTGTATTAATAATTAATGAAATGACTTTGAAATCATTTATCTGGAACTCTCGTGTATAAAGTGAAAGTTCCACTGGACAACTGGGAAGAAAATTTCTAAAAGAATGTGTAATGGGGGTATCAATATTCTAAGTGTGGAGGGTTATATGAAAATTATACAGGAATAATTTATTTGGGAGGTCCTTGAAGATCATTCCATGTTGACTAATTTTATCAAAAAAAATTGGAATGAATCTAGAGGATCTGATGGGTAATATTTCTTAGCTATGGTAGTTGCCTCATCATCACATTCTGATCCCTAATCATCATTCTCTATGGATGGTGGAATGATGGGATATAAAAATTTGGTATAAAAATTGGGTTGGTAATACCCTCATCTTCCCTAGCAGTCCAATTTCGAATATTTATTTTTCCCAAGGGATTAAATACTGAGAATTATTCCACTCCATTCTCAATACACAATAGTGTAAAGTATTTGATAGAATCAATATCACCTCTAATGCTGATCATTTTATTATTTCTAAGTAACATGTGGGGGAATTTTCATCCATGAATTATAGAATTTGTCCTCATAAATTCATTGAGGGAAATGGTGTTGTGGACGCTTATTGGTGTAATGATCTTCCCTCCAAATATAAATTCTTACTCTGGTGAATATATAACAATTGTATTCATAAGGATGAAGTGATATGTAGGAAGGGTGTGAATACGGTTTCCAAATTTTGGTGTTTTTAGACTATGAGTTTTCAATCACCGAAGAACCTTTTGTTTATAAAAGAAAGGGATTTAGTGGTATGGAGATTCTTTGGTAATTATATTGGTCTCGATACCCATCATACTACTAGTTTTGATTTCCTCCAAAATAATAATCTCGATAATGGTTCGAACAAGCATGAGAAAAAAGCACAATCCTGGTTAATGGATGTGAGTCATTAGAAAATATGGAATTTAATAAATAAATAAAAAATTGAAGGAAGCATGTGTTCTTTACTAGCTATACAGGTTCATTCCAAGATTTTAGCAGACGAGTTGGTTTCAGTAATAATAAAATGGTACTAGAGTAGAATCTTTAAGATGTTTTTTGCTGCTACTAATAAGTTTACTTTTTCTTAATAAATTCAAGGGATTCCCATACAAAGAAGATGGGCCTATTATAAAACACCCAATAGTGGTCTTAAACATAATATAGATGGTTTATTAGAAACTAATCGATAGTGGTCTTATACGTAATGTATATTATTCATGCATCCTTGGTATGATGCGTTGAGGAGGGGTGATCAGGGATAAAATTGGTTCAGTTCTCCAGGACTTTAGTATCCTCTACATTCAAGGAGAATTTAACAATGTAGATTAAAAGGTTCTTATAAATTAGATGGAGGTAGGTCTTGACATCAATATACCACCTTTCTTGACTAAAATGGACTCTAAAATGATCTAAAATTCCATAAAATGTAGGTAACTACCCCCTGGTCGATTGATTACTTCATTAGAGGTGTATCTAATGCATTCTTGATGGTGTGGTTATCCAACACACAAGGTATAAAGGCAAAAAAACTAGTAGATTAATTATCCTATATGGTCCTTCAGAATGAGCTTAAATTTGTTTTCTCTAACATGGGTAGTCTTTTACTAGAATGTGTTGGCCTCGTCCGGGCGGATGCTCTTTGTTTGCACGATTTTAGGCCACCTTAGTTTTCTATTTCTTATTCTTTCTTTCTACTGTTATTTTTTCATTCTCTCTTTGATATAATTAATAATATATAAATGTTTTTTTCTTAATATAATTTCATTAATTTCTTAAAAAACACAAATACAATGATTATTTAATTAATAATAATATAAAATAAATGATACTAAAAATATTAATAGTGAAGAAAATTAAATGAATTATTTTATTCCCTTATTTTGTAGATGAATATGTCTTGATACATATATATGAAAATAATATATTTTAATTTCGTCATTGTATTGACATTTTCAAATTTCAATTATGTAAATAATTTCAAAATCTATATTAATGTAATTTTATAATAAATGAAATTTTATTTAAATTTTTAAAATTTACTAAAAAACTATATTTTACCATTTGATTTGAAAATGTTTACAAATTTAAAATATTGTCTATTTATGTACCCAATGAACCTTTACAATGGAAATATTGACTCCTAAATAGTAAAAGAAATGTTAGTATTATTCTGGTTAAACTAGTTTTTTCCCTGTTACATGTGCTTCTGTTAGAATTAATTTCCAACACACATTGGTTTTTTATTATCTAAATTTGATATTATATTTATCATTAAATGGGTCTATATTGTATTATAGCTCTTAATTTCATTTTTTCTTTATGGTAAAACTATTTGGGTTATAAATATTAGTTACCTTAATAAAAACCAAAATGGTAAATGTGGGGAAACAGAGATATTAAGGAACAAAATTCTTAAAAGGCACTTATTTTTTATATGTTTTGGTTTAAATAAACCATAAATTCAATTTAATCCCTTATTTTTTAATTTTTCCAGAAAATTAGACATGGGATATAACCCAATAGTGTGTACCTTTTATATTTAAAATAATGCCACTCCCCCTCCACTATAAATAGGAATTCACACCCCAAATTATTCACACCCATCAAGAAAAATTTTAGTATTCTAAACCTACTCAAATAATTATACAACATACCTCATCTCAAACTATAATAATCACCTTTGAAATAAAGAAATCCAAGGAATTCATTTGGTGAAATGAAAAAGGATTTACCTGAAAAAGAGGTAGCATTCTCCTATGGTCACTTTTTTTTATTTCTTTCTAAAAAATTCAGTTAATCTTATTCAATTGTTATATAATAAAATCTGTATCTTGAGTGTACTTATATTTTTTTATGTTAGGGTTAGACCTACACCTACACACACTTCCATTAAATGGTTAACTAATTTACCATACATGTGTACGACGGTCTACCGTCTCACGAAATGATATCATACATTTTTACTTCACCATATAAAATGGGTTCTAATTATGATGGACACACTTTTCTTATATGATTAATCTGATATTTTTTTAATGATTCTTTTATTTTTATCTAACACATACCTTAATTAATTACTTTTCTATAAATATGATAATATCTTTTGTGGATATGAGGACTTATGCCCCCTTAAAGCAGTGTGATACATTCAAACATTACATGGAATGTATTAAGGATGTCTTTAATTAAACACATTTAACATGAAATAAATTTATTTTATATTAATTACATAATTACCTTTCTGTAAATGTAACATATCATTTTTCTTATTACACTTTTCACACACTAAAAAAGTGATAAAATCATTCTTGGATGTGTGGACTACCACAACCTCGATGTGATGTGATTCATCTTAAATAAATATAATTATATATATAAGTATATATGATGAAATAAAATATTATTCAAGACATAATTATCATTCTTTAAAGATAAAATGTTACTTACCTTCTTTCCTTAACGATCATTAAAAAATGGAAATATTACTCATGCACACGTAAGACCTGATGTCTCCATGATTGCATCATTAGTTCATTTTTTCATAACCATATTACATTATTGTTTTGAAAGTATAATTGGTAAATAAATATGATAATTATGTCTATATTATTATTCTAAATATGTTTATATAATAACCTCTTCGACAATAGTCATCCTTCCAAATTGATTTTAAACACTTGAACAAAATTTGGTCAAAACACCAGACGTAAAATAAATTGTGTAAGTAGTTATATACAACATTGAAATAACTGATATAAAATTAATAATAAAAATGAAAGAAGTTATCGTGAAAGTAAATAATTAACATAATTTTATTATTTTGGAAGATAATGAATCTTGTGACAATTCAGATCGAGGTAATGGATTTTGTGTCAATTTACATCCCATTGAGACTTATTAGTTATTTATGAAACAAATCACTTATATATGGTGTATATACTATCTGTTTGAAATTTAAAATCATGATTCATTATATTTTAAGTTTCACAATGGATTATCTCATCTAATGGGTTTCATTTGAAAGTAACCTAGGTGGTAAAAGTTATGTTTGAAATATAAATTCTTTTGTGATTGTTATTATTATCTTGAAACAATCACTTTATTATATTCATTTTTTTGGAAATTACACTTCTATTAAATATCCATATCATTTATCATCAGTATTATTATTTACTAAGTCATATACCATTTCTATATATGGTGTTTACTTTTACAGTTATTAGAGTAGTTCTATAAATATTGATAAATCTATATATTCAATTCAATGTGAATAATTGATAATAAGGGGTATTGATTAATTAAATATATTTCTTGAAATATTAGGAATGCATTGTATCTTTTGATATGATCATAAGGCCCCTCTATATACCCTCTATTAATTGGTAGGTTTCCTAAGAAAAACTAGACATGGTTTTGGTTGAGGCCTTACCCATTAATTATATTCTTATCATGAATCCTTGATAGAATTAGATTCCTGGAATGAATCCTTGAAAATATTAGATTATTAGAATGAATTATTGGAAATATTAGATTCATGTAATGAAGAACTAAAATCATTATATTCTTGGAATGATTCCTTGGTAATATGTTTTAAATATCCATCTTTATGCCTTCCATCATTATGAATTGAGTTATTTATAGTCCAAGTGATTATTTGATTAGTTATAACATCCATGGTTACATTTCCTGATCAATTTATTAATTATATGGAATTTTTTAGTTATTTAACATTACATTTTGATTATTATCATTGATTATTTCTTCACATGTACTTAACCCTTACTGAGTATTTGATCTTACCCTGATTTTGTTTTGTTTACTTACGATATGCAGATGAATTTTTTCAATGATTTACAAGGATGGAGTTTATTATTTTTGTTATGTATTATATTTTATTTTCTATACGCAATGTAAAATAGTTATAGTTTATTTAATATAGTTTTCCAAAGAAATTAAACATATTGGACCTTCTGGATTTGATTCCTTTAAATCATGATATTCAAATAAAGTAACGATTCGACTCTGGGATTCTATGGTCGGGGAACTACAGGTAACCCCAATGGACATCAAAACAATTTTAGGGAGTTACATAGAATATATATTAGTAGTGAATAAGAGATAGACCTTGTAGGAATGTTTGAACTTCCTACCATGATGTTGTACTGAACCATCTTGGTCAATTTTTGTCTTACCTCATACCCTAAACCATTCATTACTATACCCCTTCAACATGCACAATTTTTTCTAATCATTTCCATAATTCACCAAAGGAATCTTGAACTTATAGTGTTAAATAATGTGGAAAAGATTCTTGCAATAGAAAAAATTCAAACCCCTTATAGAAGTTTTCTTGAACATGATCAATGTAGTAACAATTGAGGGAAAAATCACATGCTCGTATTAAATAGATAATTATATCTTTAAAACGTAGACTACAAAATAAATGGTTAAAATTAAAGGATAAAAAGGATCAAAATATATTATAATCTAGTTAAAGGGTCCAAATATTGAAACATTAGTCTCCTTGTCAAGCTTGATGGGATTTCCCATCATAGAGGCAACACCCCATAAAATATTGGGACACAAAAAAACCAACTGAGGCATGTGATATTGAACTAAGATTGGTTAATTGATTTCTTCAATTGATTTAGATCAATCCAAGGATCCCATTACTCAAATCTCAAGGTATCTAGCTTAAGGTAAATAAATTTGAAACCCATGATTTTAATTTCCGATCCAACAGAGAGAAAATGATGTTGAAGAATCACATACCAATTGAAACAATTCCCCATCCATTAAAACCCCATACCTGAAGAATATATCTCTTAAAATATTCAATATTCCACACATAAGAGGTTCTCTAAGGGTACCACTTTGTGATAGTTAAATTCTTTCAGTCTTCGACTCGGTTCCTGATTATTTTTGGGTTTTAATCAATAAACTCCAAAACTTCATTCCTTATAATCTTGTGCTATGACTACAAATATGAGTTGATGTAGAAACAAATATAGAATCTAGATGGATTTATAGCTTAGGGAAGTTAATTATCCTTCAAAACAATCAATTTTTTTCACTGGACCAACTGACTAATATTGATTCACTTACACCGCAACCTTTTAAGAAAGAGAACAAACCCACTGGGAAACTATAGAAGAAGGATTATGGGAAACACCTTCCACTTCGCCCACAAACACACCTTCAATAACATTCTAATGGAAAAAATACATCAAAATGATCAAAATAATAGTTTAGATCCATCTGAACCCAACCCTAATCCCCATTATAGTTTAGAGAGAGGATCTCTTGAATTACTTCCATCTCTTAATCATATTAAATGTTTGTGTTATTAATTATATATGAATAATTATTATTGTATAAAAAAAATTCATGAAAATAAATTTCTAATCTAGATATTTTTTTACCATAAAAATGAATTTTAAGGAAAACAAAACATATATGTTTTCCAAGAAACACAATTATACTTTCTTGGTGTCAAATACTTATTTTATATTATTTATCTCTTTTATTTAAAAATTTTATTAGATAAATATCTTATATTTTTATTTCATAATTTAACTAAATATTATTTTACAATTCTAGTAATCATATAACTATTCTATCAGTTATGCTACTTTTATAACATTCATATTTTAAATGGTAATATAACCTTTAATCTTCCTATAAATACCTATTAATTAAATCATTATTCATTCACTAAAATTACCCTCAATGTTTTATATTTTCATTTTCAAAATTCCAATTATATTGATTATATTTCTACATCATTTTTACAATGTCATTTGTATCAATGATAATTTTGGGGTACCACAACATAGAAAAATATCAAGTAATAGTTTTATTATTTAACTAGGTTTATTGTACCATTGTGAAAATTTCAATTTTATGGAGTATATTTATATTTCATGTGTAATTAAATATATTAGTGTAATAAAATAGCTTCTATTTTTTATGGGGTGCACGTCACTTATTTATATTATACCATATGTCTATATAATAAACGTACATATTTAGAATGAAATTTTATATAAAAAATAATATGTTTTTTCAAACTTCCCACGTAATGTAATTGATTCTTCGTAATTTTTTCTTAGTGATAAAATTATTATCTATATTTTCTTCTATTTTCAAAAACTATATCACGAACCCCAAAATTTTCCATAAACATTATACATAGAAAGGTCATAATATGAAAACTAATATATAAAAAATGTAAATCCGATATGATCATAATAATTATACTTAACCTAATATTATATGGATTTTGGATATCTATCTAGGGATCTATACATAAATTTACATTATCATAATTTCTAAATATAACCAAACTCTTCCCTAATACTAAATAAATCTTTCTCTTATTCACACTTCCAGATCGAGTTATAAATAATCTTACTTTTCATATATAAAAATCTTTATAGTTATCTATCATAACAAAAAATAAAGTGACTTCAAGAACTAGGTACATCATACATCATCTTCTTATATTATTTGAAAAATTAAAATCACATCCATCATTGTAAATTCATCATAAATTGGCCATATCATGTTAACATATAAAATCATCAAGGGACATACATCAAAAAAATGATGATCTAAATGACTAATAATAAAATTATAAAATTGGAACAGGAAAATAACATTCAACATGAATTTTATGATATCACCAATTATAACATTATATCAAAGGATGAGAGAAACACAAGGCATATAATATGAATATGGAATCCTAATAAGTATTTCCATGAGTTTTTTCTTTAGGACATGAGATTATACAGTAAAATAATCATGAATCAAAATAATAACTTTGGAATTCATAGTAATGATAATATCAGAATAATGTTTCAATAATATAAAACATTTCTTATAAGCATATTTTCCTAATAACTACCAAGAAATCTTAACATATTGTTCTAGAACCACACCCTACGTACCATAACAGGTATATTTGGATCAATTCCCTTGATCCAAACATAGCAAATCATGAGATATAAAATTTACCCCATGAATTGTAGGGATATATAATTATGAAACCACCCATTAAATCATATTATGAACATGAATATATGTTCCTTGTAGAATAAAAACCATTCATAAATCATAAGTATAATAGCCCATAGATAATTAAACTGTTTGTATGTCAATATTGTATGGAATAATTATAGTATAAAAGATTAAATATAAATTAATGAAACAAAATAAAAAAATGGTAAATTAATAGTGGTTATAAATGAATAGGGTAATACATTATAATAAGAACATAAAATTAAAGGATACATATCCATGTAAAAAAGAGTGTAAAGTATGGAAACTTTTTATAAACACATTTTTAATGAGAAAATATGGTAAAAATAAATCATTATGTAATGAATGATAGGTAAATAAACAAGTAATTATCTAATAATATTAGAAAACAAATATTATATATGTTCATATAATTAAGTATATAATTTTCACATGAGATGATACATAATAGAGAGAAATAAAGAGTTAATAGAGAATAAAGTAAGAGTTAGAGTATTTACCCTCTTAAAAGTATATGATATAAGAAATTATAAAATAAGAGAATATAGAGAATTAATGTAGATATACAACATAAAAAAGGAAATTATAATAATAAAATTTCAAGGTTTTATATTTCAAATTCAAAAATTAATATATACTAGAGTTGAATATTTTAAAAATGAAAGGTGATTAAAAAACAGAGAGAAGATTCCACTTTAATAAAATTCTAAGAGATGGGTAGAGAAACTTATAGAGAAATAAATTCATATATTCCCCCCAAAACAATTTAATTAAAATTATATTTGATGCATAAATAGTTATATGATGAAATTATAAAGTAAATATACTTGATATGATATATAAATTAAAAATAATAATATATGATTTTTTTCCATTACATGATTTGTATGTTGAACATGAAGTAAATAATTGAAATTATAGTTTAAATATGATTAGATCACTAATTAATGAAGTCAAATTGATTCATAAATATATTCCAAATTTTTATATTTTTAAAATAATAAAATATTTATGGGATTAAGAGTTTAATCCCAAAAGGAAAGAATGATGGGGGAAAGTGATATTGTCCGTCTAAAAAATTTAAGGCATGAACCATGAGTTAATAAGAAAGTTAAGGATAAATATAAGTCCATAAAAATTAATGGAGACTTATAATATATACATTTGAAACATTTGAGTTATGATATAGAAGTTAAAATAGAAAATATATTATCCATACATGAAAATAAAGGTGATTTCGAATTTAACCCCTTTATAAAAATTTCAATGTTATGTGTAAAACATATTCTTATTGAAATAAAGGAATATATTTTTCCTCAAAACTAAAATGAACAAAAATATTATTTATTTAGATAACTTTTTTAAAAACATGGTAGATAATAGTAATTACAATATTTGAACATGAAAAGTAATAAAGTTTAGAAAATTTCCCTTTTATTTGGTTTTCTTTAAAAAAGAGATTGGGACACGAACATGAAAAACTTGAATATCCTCAATAAAAAATGGAAAATAAACTATGTATTCATGGTGAAAAAATACCTACAGAATCAAAAATATTAATATATAAATAAGTGAGTAAAATAAATCGGGATAGAGAAATAATATTACACAAAAAAAGGGTGGGTGAAAGGAACCCATTACCCCGAGTACAATATAGGATTAATACATGTGACTAAATATTAGAGATATTCTAAAAAATCCCATAAATAAGATGTATATAATTCATATCTTTTTTTATGATTTGATAATAATACCTAGCACAACATGTATCCATGCATGGAATATTTTTTACTAAAATATATTTGATTTCCCTATCACTTACATAGACTATTTTTTATGTGAAGGAATTGGAATTTTTAAATGTTAAAAAATTGAGTAACACCAACTGGATATAATTATTTAAGTTATTCCATCAGATGAAACACATGGGAGATGCATTCGAGTGATGAATTCTTAACCATATGATACGATTTATTCATTCATTGTAATGCATGAATAAATGCACAGATACTGTAATGTCCTAACCTAGATGCAACTAAATGGTGACATGAGACGGTGGCTCACATGGCCTTCAGAATGTTTCTACATGAACCAATGGGTGTTGACTAGAAGAAAGGTCCTAGGGTATTTCTATAGGGAAACAATTCCATCATTTCAGAGTTTATCACAATGGTAGTAATCATAATAGTCAATAGTAAATGTGTAATATTAACTAGAAATAGATAAACATGGAGAATAATGAATAATAAATAAATCTAAAAGAAATCATATCCCATATGGTTACCATTTCATCTCTCTATAAAGAATGAAAATATGTATAAATAAAACCAGTACAATACATGGGTAAAAAGGAACAACATACCGAAAGGAACTATCTCCAACTAACATCCTAAGCCTATCTGGTCCTGTGCTCCCCTGCTCCTAAGAATAATCATTCAAGAATCCTAAACCATATTCTTTCCCTTGTACATAACTTTATCCAGGAATTTCATCCAGTTACCCAATGGTAGATTGAACATGGTGTGAATTAACACTCAGTATGTCACCACCAACGCTTTCTATAACATGTCTTGATTGTGTAATATTAATATAAGTAGTGTGAAATATATCAAAAGTGTAATAGTAATAAAATTAAAGTTTCCACTCAAATGTGATCCTTTCAATCCAAACATGGATCTCTATGAACCAAATACAAGATCACATACAAAAGGTAAGCTATAAAACATTAATTAACATGTAATACTATCTAGACTATCAACTAAAATAAAATACAAATACTAAGTTTATTTGTAAGATTATAAAAATATCTTTAATTACCTCACAATGTAATCCAATGAGAAACATCCAGAACAGACTATGTAGTGTAATCCAGAATCAATCATCTACAATGGTCGTGTTGTGTAATTTAGTTTTAGACCATGAAGGGATAGATTCAAGGTATAGAATACCAAGGAATCCTTGCCGAGTCTAAAGAGAATCTTGATGATGAATCACAAAGACTTTGGTAGAGTCAAGTATAATGTCAATATAGTATGTCTAATTTTATTCCAAGAAATCCAAATCCAAGGCATATAAATTCTACTGGAATTCTATGGAATAATGATCTAAGGAGAAGATACAGGGAATTCACTACCATAATCAACACCCAAAGATTGGAGAAATACATGGTATCCCATGAAGTCATAATCCAAGGAGATCATCCAATTCATCCACTACTATAATCAATTCATCAACCATTTTAATTCAACATTCACAACCATGATTTATTCAAATACATTCAACATTTTCTATATAAACCATTTAACCATTTTCATAATAAGAAATATCATTCTAAGGAGGAAATATCCTTATCCTATCAATTTGATTCAAGTTATTCCATTCATTTACAATTTAATAGGTTAAGAAAGGCTTTCACAACCTTAAATAATTCATTTAAATTCTCATTATGGCTCCCATTGAAATTAGCAAGCCCAGATGCCCCCAAAAGTGTGGTATAACATAGGGCAGATATAAGGGAACAACCCATGGGTGGCCAAGGATCAGGATAACTTTCTACAACCATCATAATGGTACTAAAAGGGAACCTAACAAGTTCCAATTTATTAAATTGAAAAATTCAATTAATTAATGGGGAAACACTAGAAATTCTAGTGTGTGTAAAATAGAAACAGTTCTTCTGAAACACTGAACATTGAGGGAAAGTGATAAAACACCTCATGTATACACATGGTAGAACACTCATCCAGTATTAACCTTTGATTAAGTCAATATCAGAGGAAAATTTTTTAATGTATTAAAACCCCATAAATAGGGAAAATTATCTTGCACCAAAATAGCATAGTTGATTGAAAGGAAATTAATAATGGAACAATAGGATATTAAAACATATGGGTGTAGATCCAATAAGACAAACTATGTTCAAATTCAAGTCTAGTGATGAAGATCTTCTAATACCTTCCTTAGGATCTCTTTATGGAAGAAAAAACGGAGTTCCCTTTATTCAGAAAATAAATGAGGATGAAAAGGTTTATATCATAAACTCATTAAGGGTAAAATGGTCTTTTTTTCTAACAAACTGGGTCACACAGTTTGGATGTATGGTTGACCAAACCACGTGTCTATCGTGATCTACATACTACCACAAGGGAGACTCTGAATTATTAATGCACATGGTTTGGGAAACCTTACACAAACAATGCTTCAAGCCTCTCTTAAAATATACAGAGCTATCTGCATAGACGTTCACCCTTGGCTGCATAGTTTCCTAAAATCATGTGGCCTTTGGCCACCCTCTTTCTAACCCTACACATTTTCCCAAACCATTCGGCCTAGTTTTAATATATTCCAATAACCATGAATCCTGACATTATTTTCCAAATATCTGGGACTCTATACTCTGAACAAGACCTAGAAACCCCCTAATTTTTTTTGATCTCAACAAGCACTCACATATGGTCAAAAATAAAGGTGTAGCTGAAAAAAATGATATACAAAACCTAAGAAAACCTAGGATGTTACAATATCCCCCATTAAAAAAATTTGTCCCCAAAGTACCCTTCCATGTGTGGTTATGGATCACATAACAAATTCTCTGTCCACTAAGCATGTATGTCAGGATCTCGCTCCAAATTCTCGTAATATAAATCTTCATTATTCCATAACACCCATACTAGAGGAACTAAATAGCCTCAGAGAACCTTTATGATAATATTAATGAGATAAAATATATTCTTCACAGAGAATTTATATAGCTATATCTCACCCTCATTTGGATGAATATTATGTGATAGGACTAAGTGGTAATGGTGCAGTTCAGATACCTAGATGATGTTGTATATGGATCGGTACCTCTATGGTAACTACAACTGATAGGATACTACCAAAAATCCCCAAAGACTCTAAAGTGGCCTAACATATCACGGTGAAATCTTATCTTATATCCTTATACGACTTTGTCCCAATGTTAGTGATATATGTTAAAAAGACCTAATCCTCAACCTCAAACTCTATAGGTTGTTGATGGTGATCAATATAAGATTTATTTATAGACTGAAATGTATCCATCCTCTTTCTAGTCAACTGGACCTGCTTTAAAGTCTCCTACACAAGACATGGTTTGATAAATGTACCTCACATCACTATAATCATCATAGGGATAATCATTAGGACCTACCATACAAATACTCATAATATTCGAACTACATCATCACTTAGAAACTCTTATTTTATGAAAATTAAACCATGGGTAGATGCCTCTCTCAAGAGCCCTTGAATTCCACGACATATTCTCTAAGAATTTCCTCAAGCACCTTAATCATGTGCTCTGACTCACCATCAGTCTGAGGGTGGTATGTTGTTCTTATAAGAACCTGTGTACCTAAATTCCTTTGTAAACCCAACTATAAAGAAGATGTAAATTGGGAGTCCTTATTCGATACAATGTTATAAGGAACCCTATGAAGTCACAAAATCTCATAGATATACCATATCTCAAGATCATCTAATAAGAAGGTCTCCTTAATCAACAGGAAATGAGAGACCATCATGAGACTGTCCAGAACAACCCAGACATCATCACTACCTTAAGGTGACCTAAGAAACCCTATCACGAAATCCATCACAACATTATCCCATTTGAACATAATAATTTATAAAAAAAATTAAATCATAGTTGTTTTATGGTGTTCATATTTTACATACAAATAGGTATAACACCTTTTGACAAAACCATATACCACATTTTTCATCCTCGTCTACCTATAATAGCAACACAAGTGTTGGTACATCTTGGTAGTGCTAGGATAAATTTCCCTTGAACAGGAATGAAACTCCTACATCATCTCCTCATGTTTGTCTTCCAAAACCCATATGAGACTATTAATGCATAGAATTTCATCCTCCCCATTGGTACAACCATGGGTAAGGTCCTCACCTTCCACACCATCCTATAGAACCAGGCCCTCATCATAAAATAATATCATTATCCTCATACTATTCATAAGAGTGTATTTAGATTATAAGGATGAGAATAATGAATTCCAATTTCTATTATACACCTCCATGTGCATCTCTGAAAAACAAATCCATAAGCTTCCACAAGCCACTAGACACCAAAATTGGTTGTACTTGAGTCCTTCTGCTCTGTGCATCAGTAACTACATTTCCCTTCCTCAGTGTACATGAAATAATGAAGTCAAAATAGTATGGGTATTCAAACCACCTTCATTTCCACAAATCCATATCACGTTGTGTAAATATGTATTTGATAATTTTTTGGTCCATGTACAACACAAAATTAACTCCCAATAAATAACGCCTCTACCAACACAAGACATGTACAATAGTGGATAACATGATATCATATTTCAGGTAGTTCCTCTTGTGTGGGCTCAATTAATATGACATTTTTGACATGAATAGATCTCCTTATCTCTGAACATCTCCATTATCGATACTTGATGCCTTGTTATATACTATCTAGCTTCTGACCACCTCTAGAAGAATTAGTACTAGCACTAAATTTAATCTCCCTTTAAGCTCTTGAAGGGTTTCTCATAGATATCTAACCATAAAAATATTACATCCTTATATGTTAGGCTTGTAAGAGGTATTTATAAGATTGAGAAGTCTTCTATGAAATAAATTTAATATCCATATATCCCCAAGAAACATATAATTTCAAATACATTCATGTGATGCTCCTAGGAAAATGTATTTCTCACCTTCTATGGGTCAACTGATATTCATGTATCTAAGAAAATATAATCTAGGAAGTGAATATCTCCCATTCAGAAGTGAATGTTTTTTAACATAAAATATAAATTATTCTTGTTCAGTGTATCCAAAATTATCTCAAGTTGTTTTACAAGGTTGTGTCGATTATGAGAACATACTAAATTATCTTCCCTGAATACCACCAAAAACGAATCAAGATAATGGTGGAAAACAAGGATTATAAAAGCTATGAAAACAATTATTGTATTTGTAAGACTGAACGATATAACCAAATACTAATTAAGATCATAACTACTTCAAAAATTTGTAAGATTTATTTCTATAGTACATAAAAATACTTGGGGATAACCTGACATCAAATAAATATTCGAGAAAACCTAATATCCTCAAAGTTGGTTGAAGTGATAATTTATCAATGTAAAAGGATATTGACTCCTAACCATCAACTGGTTCAGTTTCCAATAATCCACACATATCGTGAGGATACTATAAACCTTTTTGTAAAAAGTATTGGCGAACCCCATGGAGATGTATTGGGTCATATAAACCCCTTTACTTCCATGTCCACTAGATGTTTCTTGAGTTTTTTTTATCTCTATAGAATACAAACTATAAGTAATGAATACATGTGTGTATCTCCTAGAACTAGATCAATATAGAACTCCACCTCTCTATTAAGAGGAAAACTAGAAAATTCATCTTAGGAGATGTCTCTAAAATGATCAACCACTAGTGGTAAATAATCCCGACATGATCCCTATTTATCAAGATACAAATGTCTTATCTAGGATAACATTTCTCATATCCCACAATGATTGGGTCCCACTATACCTTCCTGAACATCCAATACATCATTATGAATAAAAACTATTTCCTATGGTGATGTGAAGGTCACCATCCACGATAGAATTATACATGGTCTTGATAAGAAACTCTAAATTCTATACTGAGTATAATGTAAAACCCAATAATTTCGAGGAAAAAAAGATCACATATGAAGTGAAACTAGCTAATCTCAAGGGGGAACTCCCTGCACTGGTTTACACCATCTGTTCTAATCTCTAACATAGTATCAAGTGTCATAAAATGATTAGAAAACTGTACAACTAGACCAAGGATCTCCACAACAGGTACTGATATGAAACTAAAGGATACACATATATCAAATAGAGTAGATATTAATGTAGAGGCTACTATGATCACACCTCTCACCATAAATCGCATGATGCTCTACTCATCAGGTGTAGGCTGTACACAATATATCTATCATAGATTTTGGCCTTGTGAAACAACCTCACTACTTAGAGAACACCCACTCTGATGTAATTTTACAACTAGTTACTATATTCCTTGTCCATGAACAATACCTCGGAATGAATTAATGACAATACCCCATCTCACTACCTAACATGGAGCTGTAAATAAAACTCATGAACCTTTATCCATAGTCGATCCCCTTTCACTAAAAGATAGAGGGAAGGTCCTACAAAAAATAGTTTTATGTGGGAAATCCTACCATAATCTCATCACTAAAATAGGTCTCTATCATACTAATTCCTCATGTGTCCCCATCTACCACCCTTATGATAAAATATACAACTACCATTGCTGACATCCTGGCTTTTATTCCCTTCATTAGATGTCTCAAAACGGTGCTTCCTACCACTGGAAGCTGAACCGCTAGGTCGAGAGGCTGAACTACCCTACTCAATTCCCCCAATTCCCTCAAGTTTTTATTCTTAATAAGCGCATGGTTCATTATCATAGTAATAATAGTCAATCGAAACACATTAACCTATGACTAAACAATAAGACTAAAACCTTCCTCAAAGAATCTGTCCCTCGATAGCTTAATTGTAAGATAATTCAAATTAAAACACCACATCACTATAATGTGTTCCAAATACTCTATAACATTCATTTTACCCTACTCTAGATGAAAAAAACTCATTGTCCCTTTTATCGCTTATGGTATCAGGAAAAATGTATTCATAAAACCTATTTTTTAAGTCCATTAAAACCATATCTTAGAGTTTATAATCCAAGTTCAAGACATCCCACTAATGCTTAGTTGCACGCCAAAGAATATATGTTGTGATATTTACTCTCCTCATAATAGGTTTCTCCAAATTATTGAGGATATAAAAGAAATCCACAAGACACAACTCAGTAACCTATTGATCTCCATCCCCATAATATTTAGGCATATTCTTATACTAGAACACACATATCAACTCTACCGTATAATATGTTTGTTGTGAGGCTCCCTGGACAGTCTACATAAAGTTCATAATACACTCACATAATTGTTCCCCATCACCCATATATAGTAATACTACTACCACATCAACCAGAACTATAGGAGGATCTTCTGGTATCCCATGGCCCACCAACTCTAGGGCATGATCATCTCTACCCTCCTAGAACAAGATTATAGGCCTTCATGGTGGCATGTCTTTCCAAACACAAACCTCAAAGAATAATAAAGTATCATCCAAGTCATAGATTAAATCATAGATCAGTTCAAATCATTCTTATAAACAATTCATACCCATATTCCTTCTCCTAAATCTCAGACTTGTTAATAGAAACAACAATAATGTGTACCAGATACACTACCTACTTCTCACTCTAATGTTGGGTCTAGGTAAAGTTTTATATTTCAATTTTTTTAGTACCATTTAAATTCATATTTATTCAAAATTACTTTATAATGGTTTAACAAAATGGGTCACCACTTCTTATCCATAAGGTCCCATATATCTTATAAACTAGTGTATGGAATCCACTTACTCTATACCATAACACGTTACAGTCTATGTGACCAATGGTCCATGACTCAATGTTCCATAATTGATTGCTTAGGGTGTCTATTGTAAACTATGCAGGAAAATCTATTTATATAATGTATGTTACTCTAACTAATTACTATATTTATCAATTCCATATAAGAATAAATTATCAAATAATAGATATATCATGAAAGGCACACGTCATAAATTTATGTAGTCAAGAAATTATTCCTATATGAAATGGAATAATGCATGTCATGTGGATCGTGTAAAGTTCCTAAAATGATGCATGGTATGGAATACCCTCATCTCATTAGGCCATAAAAATTTAAAATTCAAAGTCATACTAAGACTAATATTTATACTCAAGTTCATCACGCAATGGTTGAATCAAATCAACCATAATGGAAAAAATCCATAACAACATGTCTATTTCAAAGAAATTCAAAATTTTCCTATACATGGCTTAGCTTATACTATGGAAATATCATTTCCAAATTCCTTTAAATTTCTAATCTCTAGTCTATTGTCTCAAAATAGTAACATAAGAAATTAAAAATCTTTTAATACCACATTGTAACAACCTAACCTAGATCCACAAAGTGGTACCCTCATGTAATATTCTTTATTTTCATAAGGTATGATTTTTTTTATTGGTTTAAGACTCTTATATTTGGATAGATAAATGTTTCCTAGGTGTATGAGGGGAATTGGGGGGGGTTCGAGGGTTTGGAACATGAGAGGATGGAAAATCTGGCCGAACTGAGCAATGCGTATTGTGGGATCATAGTAAAGTAAAGTGTATTGCCTTTCTAAGAAAACCATATGGCCTTGGATAGTGTCTTAATACAAGGTTTTAGCATGGTCCTTCATATAATTTGACCTTCCTATGTAATCATGCATCCCAACTTCCCTTGGATAGTGGCTCGTGCATAGTTTCTGCACAATTTGGAAAACTGTGTCGGTAAAACATGCATCCCAGTAATGTTAGAAAAAATTACAAAATTTCCTCCTCATGGTGTTATGTTATATCTATGGATTATTCTTCATTTCACCTATTGCTACACTAGGGACATACCCTAACATCCCAATCATCCAAGAGGTGATTTTCCTTCGATCTAAATCCATTTGGAGAACTTTTGGTTGTCGATCGAAGCTCCGTGTGAGTCTAGTCACTCTCTTGCTTATCCTTTTGGTTTTAGTCTTTGAATCTCCCTCTTGTCCTAATATAATGCTATAAAACCCTATTTTTTATGAAATCTCAATTGATGATTCAAAGGGTTGTTGAATCAGTAACTAATTCTATGATTAAGGGTGCATTTGTCAATGGATACGAGGTAGGTCTTCTTTAAGTTATATCCCATTGTTTCATTATAGTTTTTGCATGTTTGGTTTGTTATTCATCACCTCATGTTATGTTTTGGATTTTTTGGTGAGATTTGGTAAAATGGGTTTCCAAATGATTATTAGAAACCCTCATGGTCCCCATGGGAGACATCAAGTATTATTTGTCCAATTTAGGTCCACCCATGTGGTGTATCGACAATCCCAAGTTTATAAATGTGTTATGTAAGTGCATGGTTGTTGTGTGATAGTATATAACCAATGTTTAGTATGTTGATATGTTTAATGGAAGTGAAAAAATAATATTGGTAATGTGTCTAGTTTTGGTAATGTCTTAATCGTTTGTTTGGAATGGCATGAAAATGAGTTAATTTGGTTAATTAAGATTGTGACATGTGACATATGAATTATATTAAAAATGTGTAAGTGAGTTGGTACATATGAAATAATGAATAGGTTCATTGGTAATGGTTTGTGAAATTAAAATGTGTTAAATGATATTTCATAATTTAATTCATGAATATGTGAAATTGGATGACAAAAGGGAGTTATTTAACGTTCTTAGTGAGATATTCACGAGAATGGGAATTGGGTTAAATGGGATAAGTAATGTAAATGTAATGTATGATAATGGGTTATGGAATAATATTAATTCCCATTTTTATTTTTATTTATTATGATTATTGCATGTATTGGTTTTGTTTTATTGTTACATAGTTTATGTGTGGTGAATGGACGAATAAGCATGTCAACATGGCTTGAGTGTGGGAAAAAGGAATGAGGTTCCTCCCACGGGTCGAGTTGAATTGATGATCTAACTCCACACACAATGCATGGGTTTGGGAAGGGAACAGAGCTATATTCCCTTAATGATTTTATTTCACTTGGACTAAGGCTTTGAGGAGATGACGATGTGATGTTCTGGTGTATTATCTCTAATGAGATAGGGACTTAGCATATTCCTTTATGTAGAATGATAATTCTATGAGCCTCGTGTAAATGAAGTTAATGCCTAACCAATGGACTAAATTTTGATTATGAGATATGTAATGAATAAGATGAACATAATTAATTATAAATATGATTAGTAATAGTGATGTAATGATTGTTAATTGGTGACCCCTAAATTCTATCTTATTCACTTCTCGTTTGTTTCATACTGGCTTGCACTATCTGTTTGGACTGGATATTTTATAGAAACTATTTCTGGTGTCCTATTGAGTTGTACTCACACCCAGATCATGATGCCAATTGGCACTTAAGAAAATTTCATTCTTACAATTCAAGAAAGGGGAAAGGGCTCTGTTCTTCAGAGTTGAGTCATGATTGAGAGGTACAAAGATGAGGTTTTGAACTTGGATTCAGGATTGTTTTTGGGATTCATCTATCTATCCTTATTTTGGGTTTTTTTCCACTTGGAAATGAGGTATAAAATGACATATTTACTATAGGTTTTTTTGACCAATTTTGGGAGATGGTTATTTATGCATGTTCATTGGTTATTCTATATTGTTGCATCTATTCTATTTTTTATATTCTGTCTTACATTGGTAAAGAGGGTATAGTCTTCCCATGTTACTCTTATACCCTTAGTTCTAGTTAAAAACATATGGAATATGGGTAGGCACACTTACGGTCATGTGACAACTCGACTCAGGGCACCAGTTTAGTGGCTCCCAGGTTGGGGGTGTTAAAATTTTTATCAAAGGATCTATTTTCTGTGAATTTATATTTGGGGTGGAAAATAGTAAGTTAGGAAGGTTTCAAGCCTTGGTAATTATCTTTATCATGGGAGTAGCTGACCCATGTTTGAGCCAAAACCCAAGTCATTGAAATTTGGAATTTTTTTCTTATTGTCTATTGTTACATTTGATGACATTTCACCATTGGGTGACACTCTTGTTGTGTGATGCGATATTTTTATGATATTTTTCTTGTGGATGGAATGGAACGAGGTTGTGAATTTATGAATCATTCTAGGAACCTTTGTATATAAGTGACATGCATCATGGTAGGAACACCTGTGGGATGTGTGTGTGGGACAGAAATTTTATGATTCCTTTGCTTTTCTTGAAATTAATTAAAATGGTGTCTAGTGAAATAATGAATACGGGAATAAAGTGATGTAAGATATTAAATAATCATTAAATAGATTCTCTTAACAAGGAATCATAAGTAAATTGAAATGTTGATGAATCATGTTGTGATATGAAAATAGTTTTGAAATCTTGTAGAAGGTAAGGATTGTAACAGTGTGAGTCATTTACCTTGTGTTAACCATGGTCCTCATTAGGGATGGTCGAGGGTAGTGTTCATGTTATTATTGGGACCTTTTGAAAAGTGTATGTGAAATTGTTTTTTTATGGTTAGTGGTGAGACTTCCCTTATATTTTGTGTAATAATTATGGTTTCTGTTCTGAAGCTTGTTTTTAGAGACATAGAGAAATTCCACCCTAAAGACATGTGTTGGTTGGGTGGCAAGAGGACGTTGCTGAGAATTCTCCCCATGTAGTGGAGCAAGAAGATTTAGTTGTTTTAGATGATGGAAAGATAAGTTCTTTGTGAACTTCACTTGTTTTATGAAAATGATGGAATGGTACCCAGAGTGAGTTTCCCTAAGTATGTTTGAGAAAACCAAGGAGTTTCAACTGTATTACCCCAAAACCATTACCATAGAGGGTGGGATAGAGGTAGTAATATTCTAGATAGAGTCTTTCTAGAAATTTTCAGATAATCTAGACACTCCTTCTAAGAGATGATTCAAGTTTGCAACCTATATGGTACAGGTAAAGTTAAATCATTGGTGGGGCATTATTGTTCATACAGATTAAGATGAAAGAATGGTATGGAAGGATTATTACAAAACATTTCTAGAACAGTACTACCCAAAGGCATTGATGTAGGAGAAAAATTTGGATTTTTAGGAGTTTGACCCAGAGGATGCATCAGTGATGGACTATACTAGTCATTTCACTGACTTGTGCAACTTAATTCCAAAGTTGTTAGGAGATGAGGTGACTATGGAGAAACTATTAGAGGATGGTCTTAGGCAATACATATGTTCTTAGGTGAATATGTTTCATTTAATTCTTTTTGAAGAGGTAGTAGACTAGGCCCATATCTCAAAAGGGAATCTGAATGTAGCTTCAGGTGACGGACATGTCGTGACAGTTGGGCGAACATGTGGGGTTGATTTTGAGGGTAGGTTGCTTCGTTTTGGGAATTTCCAGCAGGGTGAAAGTGTGCATAGTATTCCAAATAGAGGAACAGTTTCTCAGTGTGGTGATTAGGTATTCTAAAACTAGTGTTGTAGTTCGGGGAACAATTGGGGTTAGTTTCCTCGACCACCAGTTGAGTGACGACCATGTGGAAGGTTGCGACATATATATTTGTCTTGTAAGAACCCTCAAAATCCGATCATAGATGGATGTCAGAGGTAGATGATAAGTGTGTGCATGGGTTCATACACCCCATATTAGGAAAGAAGATTGAGCTCCATTGTTTATACTAGTAGGGTGGTGGATGTTGAACTCTGGGTAAAGATCATCCATACCCTCATTATAGTGAAATGTTGGGTACTCAGGATGGATCCTAGAGTAGAGGGGAAGGTCATATCCACACAATGCAGCCTATACATAGAGGTGGGGAGGCTAGACCATCTACCATTCGAGGTATGATTCTTATAGCTTCCATACTACCTACTTCTTTATTTGACATAGGTTCCACACATTCTTTTAGAGGTTCACAATTCGTAGTTTTTTTGGGCCAAACTATGGAAATTTCATGTGGGGTTATGTAAATTGATAATCCATTGGGGTTTTTTGTTGAGAATTTAATACAATATAAGGGTTTTTTAGAGGTTAGTGGATATAATTTTTTATTGAACCATTTTATCCCTGAGATGTTAGGGTTTGACCAAATTTTGGGTATGTACTGGTTTGTGTTGCTTCAATCATATATTGATTGTTTCTGATGTCGGGTAAAAATCATGTCACTCAATGGAGACACTTACATAATTCATTGTGAGTGGGATGTCAAAGGAGGTCATGTAAGAACAATTTTCCAAGAATTTAGAGAAAAAACAGCTCAAGTGCCATAACTTCTGCTAGATGGGGAGGAACAGAGAAACTAAACTTCCCTCCCTTGGTGGATCAATTCCAGGATGTTTTTCCTATGGAATTCTAGGGGATACCACCCGATAGAGGTGTTTAGTTTATAATCTAGTTTTTGTTTGAGGGAAGAACTTGTCTCCATTCCTCCATATATAATGGTACTGATAGAACTCGAATAACATAAGGTTTAGATGTAATATTCGGAGAAAAAATGGGTCCATTCATCCTTATGTGTCTCCTTGGGGGACTCCTATGCTATTTTATAAGAAGGTAGATAGATCATTGAGGTTATGTGTTAACTACAAGAAGTTTAATCAGATTATAGATACTAATTGATACCTTTTGCATAGAATCAATGACGTCTTTGACCAACTGAGGGGTGCATGAATGTTCTCTAAGATAAATTTGAGATCAGGATACCATCAGTTCAAAGTGATACATTTTGAAATACCATATACAGCTTTCAAGAGTAGGTGTGGTTTGTATGATTTTGTACTGATGTTTTTCGGTTTGACCAACACACCAGCTATGTTTATGAATTTTATGAACCATATAATTCACTCATACCTGGATTAATTCATAGTTTTCTTTGTTAATGACATCTGGGTGTACTCAAGAACTCTTGATGATCATACCAAACATCTTGAGATCATCCTGAGTACAATAAGAGAGCATATGAATTATGACAGAATAACAAAATGTAATTTTTGAATTGATAAAGTGCATTTATTAGGAAACATCATTTTCAAGTAAGGTGTGTCCTTGAATCTAGAGAATGTACAGGTTGTGGTGTCTTGGGAGTACCCAATGAAAATTTCTAATGTTTGGAGTTTTCTAGGATTGGCCAGTTATTAATGAAGGTTCATTAGGTATTTCTCCATCTTGAAGTGCCACTCTTGAGCTGAACCAATAAGGGAGTTATGTTTGAGTGTTTAGAGGCATGGAAGAATGATTTTATGGAGTTAGAGAAGTAGTTCACTACTGCACTGATTCTGATCTTACCTGAACCGATTAACAAGTACACCTTATTTTGTCATGGGTATGGTGCTTGACTTGGGGAAGTGTTATTACAATATGATAAGGTTGAAGCATATGGGTCAATATAGTTGAGGAATATTGAATCGAATTACCCTATTCATGATCTTAGGTTTTCTGTTGTGGTTATTCCTTAATGTTTTTGAGTTATTACTTGTTGGGAGTGCAGTTCACGGTGTTTACAGATCATAAAAATATTAAGTACATATTCACTCAACATGACTTGAATATTTTATAGTGAAGGTGGATTGATTACTTGCAGCCCTTTGTTTTCTAGTTAGGTCCTACACTTGGAAAAGGGAATCATCTTTTGGATTCTATGATTTGGAAGACTCGGAATCAAGTGGTTCCGGAATCCCAATATCTATGTAAAATTATGGAATTTCTTGTTGATATAAACCTAGATGTGTAGGATGTGCCTTGTCAAATTAACCTTGAATCTATAGCATTTGATTCCATGCTTTTGAGTCAGTTCAAGGAGAGTCAGCTGGAGGATTTAGAGTGTCTGGCTACAAAGGAACGTATTAATCGTATGGAGTCACCTTCTAGTTGGTCAATTGGTGGTGATTGAATTGTCAATGTTTGTGGCCGTGTGGTTGGTATAGTGTGTATGTAGAAATAATTGATGTATGATTTCCATGAATCCAAGTGGGCAGTGAATCTTGGTTTGACTAAAATGTATCATGATCTTCATAGGTGGTTCTGGTGGTCTGGAATAAAGAAAAAGGTTGTGGGTTTTATGGAATGATGCCTTACCTGTCAATAGGTGAAGTGTGATCATCAGGTCATATGTGGTTTGTTACAAAAATTTTCTCATTCCAGAGTGAAAGTATAATGACATAAATATGAAATTTATAGTTTGTATTTTGAGGAAACCTCAATTGAATGATGTGGTTTAGGTGGTTGTTTATTAGTTGACTAAGGTGGAAAACATCATACTAATCCAAGATACATATATACTCAATCAGTTGGGTGAGTTTCATGTTCAAGAAATAGTTTAGTTGCATGGTGTTCCAAGAACCACAGTTTCAAATCATGATCCATATTTCACATCACAATTATGGAAGTTGTTAAAGAAGGTGCTCTGTACCCTTGTATTTTTGAGTATGGCCCATCACTCATATATGGATGGGTAGTTAGAGCATATAATTTTGGTATTATAGAATATGTTGAGAGGATGTGTTCTTGAATTCAGTGGATCATTGGAAAAGAACTTTTTTCTTGCTGAGTTTTCTTACGACTATTGTTTTCATACTACAATTCATATGGAAAACTTTGAGGAAATTTAGGGGAGACCATGCATATCTTTATTATGTTGGTATGATTCTTGGGAGTCTAATTTTTTGAGACCGAGTATCGTACAAGAGATGTCTGAAAAAGTTTTATTGATTCGGAATCACAAGATGATGGATCAGAGTCAGCAGAAGTTATATGCAGATCAGCATCGTAGACCTCTTGAGTTTATGGTGTGAGATAGTGTGTTTTTTAGGTGTCACCAAGGTTGCTTCACCATCAAATTCATAAATAGAGTATGTCAGGGCCCAAGAATGTTGGGCCTTTTTAGATCATGGGGAGGATCAGACTGGTGGATTACTGCTTGGATCTTCCATAATGATATAATAGAATGCAAGTTCTTTTTCATGTCTCATAACACTAGTAGTATCACCCTGATCCATCTCATGTGATTAATGTTTAATATGTGGAGGTTGATGTTAATGTATCCTTTAAGGAACATCTGGTTTATATTTTAGATCATGATGAGAAGGTATTATAGAGAAAGATTGTTTCCTTAGTTTAGTTTCATGGAAACATGGGAATTTTCATGAGGAAACCTAGGAGCAAGAGTCAGATGTATGGGACCCATAGCCTAATCTCTTTTCACTGAAAACTCAGTAATGCTTGGAAGCGTGGATCAAGGGTGAGCTATTGTAAGGTGGGGAGGATGTAACATCTTGGATTTTATTAACGTATTATTTTTTATGTTTAGGTTTAAGTCTCTTCTCTTCATCTAAATAAAATTTTCCCAAGTGTATGAGGGGACTTGGGGGTGTTTCAGGGGTTTAGGACATGAATGGAATGAAAACCAAGACAAACTATGCAAGGTGCGTGGTTGGAACATGGTTAAGTAAACTGTGTGTCCTTCCCAAGAAAACTATGATGCCTTGGATAGTGGATTACTGAACGGTTGCAGTATGGATTGTCAAAAAATGTGTATTTCCTAGTTAACCATTCAATCCAACTTCCCTTGGATAGTTTCTCTCCCATGGTTTTGAAAACCATGCAGTTAAACCATTTTTCCAAGTAAATTTGGGAAAAACTAAAAAAAGTCCACCTCATGGTATTTTGTTCTAACTCATGATTCAACTCTATTTCTCTTTCTGAAGTCCTATAGAAGAACCCAAAAACCTAAACGTCCAACTGGTTACTATCCTTCGATCCAAATATGTTTGGAACATCTTTGGTTGTGTATCAAAGCTCTGGGTGATTCTAGTCCCTCCATTTTCTCTCTTTTAGGTTTAGGGTTCCATGTCCATCTTATCTTCATCTAAATCTCTAAAACCCTATTTTTCCGGTGAGATATAGATTAAGGCTTTATAGGTTGGTTGAATCAGGATCTAAGGATACGATTAAGAGTTCATTCATCAATGGATTTCATATAGGTGGTCTACAAGTCATATCCCATAGTTTCATTGTAGATTTTTTCATGGTTGGTGTGTTATTGGTTTCATCATGTTATTCTTTTGATGACTTTAGTGAAATTTTGTAAAATGGGAGTCCAAATTATGATTATAACCCCTCATGTTTCACATGGGACACATCTAGGATGATTCAACCATTTTAGGGCCACCCATGGTTGCGTCGGCAATCCCAGGTCTAGAAATGGGTAAAGTAAGCACATAGTTATTGTGGGATAATATAGATAGCTTTTTGAGTACATTCATATGTTTAGTTGAAGTGAAAATGGAATAATTATAATGTTTCTAGTATTGGTAAAGGCTTAAGGGTTGTTTGGAATGGCATGGAAATGGGTTAATTTGGTTAATTAAGATCGTGTCATGTGGATTATGAATTATATTATAAAGACCTAAGATGGATGGTGAATACCAAATGAAGAATATGTACGTTGGTAATGGTATGTGAAATGAAAATGTGTTAAATGGTATTTCATAAGGGAATGCATGAATTTGTGAAATGGGATGATAAAACGGAGTTATTGAATGTGCTTAATGAGATCTACATGATAATGTAAATTTGGTAAAATGGGCCACGTAATGTAAATAGAAATTTTGTAAATAGTTAATGGAATAATATTAATTCCCATATTTATTCTTAGGGACTATGATTGTTTCATGTATTGGTTGTGTTTGGTTGTGATATGGTTTATGTGTGGTTAATGGATAAATAAGAATGTGCAAATGGATAGAGGTTTGAGAGAAATGACTGAGGCTCCTCCTTAGTGCCATGATAGATTGATGCTCTAAGTCCACCAATAATACACAGGTTAGGGAAGGGGAAATAGCTCTATCTCCCTAATGATTGCATTTGACCCGAATTGAGGGTTTGAGATGAGGATATTGTGATATTATTATGTATTATCATTAGTGACATAGGGACTTGGCTTATTCACTTATACAGAATGATAAATGCAATGACCCTTATGTTAATTATGTAAACCCTTAACCCATGGGTTACTTGTTGATGATGAACTAATTAATGAAGAAGATGAACATAACCAATTGGAAATATGATTAATAATTTTGATGTAAATATTGTTAACTAGTGTCCCTTGAATGGTATTTTATTTCTATTTCCTATATTTTATATTTTCATGCAAAATCTATTTAGACTGGATATTTTGTAGACACCATTAGAGACCCCATTGGTGGTGGCATACAAAGTTGTACTCACACGCTGCTCAGGCCGCCATTGGGTACCTGAGTAGATTTCATGCATGTAGTTTTGGAAAGCGGTAAGGGCCAAATGCTTGGGAGTTGAGTCATGCTTGAGAGGTACGTGGATGAGGTTCCAAACTTGGAGTTAGGACCAATTTGGGGATTCACCTATTTTTATTTATTTTGTGGTTTGTTTCCCATGGAAATGTGGTACGACATGTCATATTTACTATTGGTTGTGGTCTGTGCCCAATTTTGAGAGATGGTTATTTATGTATGTTCATTGTTTATTATATATTGTTGCCCCTATTATATTTGTTTTTTATTGTGTCTTACTCTGGTAAAGAGGGTATAATCTCTTACATGACTCTTAGACCCTCACTGCTAGTTGGAAACCTTTAGCATATGGGAAGGTATGCTTGAGGTCATGTAACGACTAGAGTTGGGGAATCAGTTTAGTGGCTCCCGGGTCAAGGACGCTACACTTGAGACAGTGGGTCACATGGCCTTAGGATCACCTCCCCATATACCAGTGTTTACTGACTAGCGTTGAGGCCCAATTGTGTCTTTATGGTGAGACTATTCCCTCGTATTAGAGTGTATCACACTGATAATAATCAAAATAGTCAATAGTAGAAGAAGATAAATAAATAAAAGAAGATAAACATATATAATACTGGATGATAAACATGAAAAATGAAATCATATACAATATAGTGATTATGTCATGTCTCTAAAATGAAGGAAAAAAATTTATAAATACCATTAGTATAATACTTCTGTAAAAATGAATTGAAGACCAAAAGGAACTATCTCTAGCTAGCATCAAGATCCTACCTTAGTCTTATTCTCCCTTACTCCTAAGAATAATAATTCTATCATCATAAAGGGGGTGATTTCCCCTGTACCTACCTATATCCATGAAGTGTGTATGGATGCCCAAAGGTGGCCCGAACAGGGTGTTAGATAACACTCAGTAAGCCACCACCGATGGTGTATATAACAAGTTTTTTTGTTTAATATAAACTGAAGTAGTTTGAAATATATATCAGGTATAATAGTTCTTAATGTAAAGGTTCATGTCAGAATTGATCATTTCAAGGAAAAAATGGCTCCCCGGGAAAAAAATTCAAGCTCCCGTGAATAATGGTAGACTTAAATTATAAATCAACAATTGATAATTTTTTCTATCATATTAAATCAGATACCCACACCAAGGCTATATATAAGAATAAAAAAATATACAGAATGTAAGCATCATGTAATCAAGTGTTAAACATCCGCAATGGCCTATGTCATGTAATGTTGAATCAAACATCCATAACGTATATATCGTGTAAACTAGTGTCAAACAACAATGGTCCATATCCAAGGAATATAAGACCAAGTCATCCTCATTTAGTCATTGGAGCATCTCAATGGAAACATGATAAGAATTTGGTGTAATCCAAGGATCATGTCAATAGAGTATGACTAATGTGAGTCTAAGAATCTTGAATCCAAGGGGTACCAATGTATTTAGCATCCTATGGAATTAGGATCCAAGGAGTATATCCATGGAATCCATTAACATAATTAAGACACATTGAGTATAAATTTCCATGGTTTCCTATAAAATCCAGATATGAAGAGATTTTCCAAGGAATCCACTACCAAAATCAATTAATGAATCATTTCAATTCAAATTTCACAACATTATGTTCTTCCAACTCATTCAAAATTTTCTATAAAAACCATTTAACCATTTTCATAATAATAAAGTTCATTATAAGGAGGAAATATATTTCTACAATATATTTTATCCAATTCATTCCATTCATTTACAAATGAACAGGTAAACAAGGTTCTCACCACCTTAATCTATTTATTTAAATTCTTATCAAGGCTCCCACTAAAATTGACGGGTTCACCTTCAAAAAATAGGGTGGTATGAAAAAGAACATATACAAGGGTACAACTCATGGTTTTCTTATGTTGATTTTAGTATACTCCAACCATCATAATGGTACATAATTTTCAACCTAAGAGGCTTCTTAGTCATTTAATTCAAGAATTCAATTGATTTTAGGTGTAACTCCAGATAGTATATCATGTGGAATTGTTCATATAAAAAAACTAAATCTTAATGGAATAGTATAGAACACCTATCATATACTCATCGTAGAACACTCATCCTGTATCAACATCTTATTCATTCTATATTGTAAGAAAAATGAAAAATGGATGAAATCCCTAGAAATAGGGGAGATTTGCTTGCCCAAAAATAGCATAGCCAATAGAAATGAAAGGGAATAATTACATAAGAGAAAAATATAACATACCTTCATATATCTAATAAGAGAATCAATGTTTGAATTTGAGTATAAATAATAAAGATCCATGAATCCCTAGTTTAGGATTTATTCATGTGAAAAAAATAGAGCTCTGTGAACACTCGAAACAAAGGAGGAAGAAAAGGTAAAAACCATTAAAATACAAAAGGTAAAAATGTTCATTTTATCCTCATAAAAATAGGTCACATGGTTTGGCTTCACAATTGTATGAACCATGTTCCAACCATGAACCTCATACTACCTCAAGGGATACCCTGCATGAATTATGTGAATAGTTTAGGAAACCTTGTGCAAACCATTACACAAGACTCTTTAAAAAAAATAGACATACCCACACTTCCATGTACCCCTAGTTTCAAAGTTTTTTTCAAACCATGTGTCCTTCTACTTACCTTTGTCCAACGTCACATGGTATCCTCAAACCGTGTGACCTAGGTCGCATGGTTTCTACAAACCATTCATCCAAAATTCCCTTTCCAAAAACCAGGCCTTTGGGCTCGAAACATTCCCCAAACACCCTCGAAACTCCCTTGATCTCAATAAGTACTCACTTAAGGTCAAAACTTAGGAATTATACAAAAATTAAAAGATCTATAACTAATAGGAAAAAATGTGATCTTACATATACGTGTTGAAACCCTATGTTATTATACAAAGGAGGCTAAATTCAATGATTTGGGTATGGATTTTATACTTTCAATTATTTGAATACCTCTCTCCATTCAAGATATATTTATTATTCTAACATTGTAATATGAGTTTCTCTATGTTTTGGTGCGAAGGGGAATCACACTTAAACATTGTGCTATTATTTCAACCCATGGATACACCACAAAAGAGTAATGCCCTTTAAATTAATATTGATTGATTTTAACGATGAAAGATTTTTGAATATGGTATTTTATTGTTATAGTGTACGGTACACATATAGTTTATTTATATTAATACTTTGTTTCAATTTATCTCACATGGTTTGATCATTTTTGGGTTTGTTTATCACTTACATTTCCATGAAAATTTTTTGTACAAACCTTTTAAAATCATAAGGGTTATAAGATTAAGAACATGATCTTTGATATTAAAAATTATTCTTAATAATGATGTTTCTTTCAATCATTCACATTTCTGCAACAATAGATCCCTTAGTCATTATTTATGAATTGGTGTAATTCAATCAAAACAACTTGTAGGGGAAGGGTGTGTGTTTACATTAAGATAGCTTTATATACATTCTAAAGTGTTCTATATCACACTTATGAAATATTGATGTTTAATTTCATGAAAGGTATTCCCATGAGAATTTAATCCTATGTGGTCATCAAGGATCACCATATGTATGTTTTTTTGTGTCGTGTTTAATCTAATGTGAGTTGGTTAGTTAATATAGAATGATTCCCTATCTCACATTATGAGTGATACACATTATATCAAATACCACATGGATTAATCATTATTATTTAATTAAAATGTGGTTTAATCTCATGTGATCTCATATTTCACCCGATATGCGCTAGCCAAATGTAATTGATTATTAATATATAGAACATGTTAAATTCCATACAGGTTTATAGTGAACTCCGTTATTTTTACACAATGTCTTAGTTAATCTCACATAGCATGCTAATTAAATGTTAAACAAGCTATATCACAATCTAGTTTCATGATATTAATCTCCTTTATTCCTATATATATATATCGGATTATTCCTTCATAGCTAGGGAATATGGTGGAAAAAATTATTAAATATAAAAAATAAAAAATAAACTATGAATTACATTGAATTATTCCTAAAATGCTTCTAAATTATGGAAAAGGAAAAAAAATTATATATATTTTGACAATGTTGTTTATAAATAAATATATTATAAATTGTTTGTAATAAATTATTTAATTTTTTGGAAAACATTGATTAGTTAAATATCCCATAATACTACATATGAATATTAAAAAAACGTTCTCCAAATTATATGGATTGAATTTTAATTTCGAATTAAAGGTTTTGTTTACAAATTATATGAGTCATTTATAAATCATTTATAAATTAGAAAATTAGGAAAAATATCAAAGTGTTTATATTTAAATTATGAATTATTCATATTCTAGAGATTTGAATTATTTAAATTTAAGGATTTGTTAAGGAAAATTATTTAAACCACATCAAAAAGTTTTTTTTATTTATTTGGCCATGTTTTATATAATGATATATATGGGATATTCGGATTATTTAAATTTTTACAAAAAAAATTGAAATATAACATGTTTTATTTTCATTTCATATCCTATATTTAGATTAATTTACATTTAATGTTTTAAAATAAATAAATTCATATTATGAATAAATATAAAATTATTATATCTATTTGATTATTTATTTTTTATATGGATAACTATATTAGAAAGTTTTTAGTTTTTGTCTATATTTATAAATTGTCCATACATGATTATATCATGTTTTCATACTTGAATTTATATTTTATTTAGTTCTATTACCATATTTTTTGTTTATAAATATTATTACTATATTATGAACTTTTATTATTACGATTTAGTTAAAAGTTATTCAAAAGATTATATAAATTATCACACATGCATTTAATGAGTCATATGCTAGTTATGATAATGAATAGTCTTATTCTACCTTGAATTTGGCTTGTATTGTGTTATGAACATGAATTAAGTTGTTAATATTGATTTATACATATTAGGTGTAATAATTATGATGGAATTGAAATCCATCATGTGTAAAGTATCATTGGATGGTGGTACTTTGGGTCAGACTTCTCACTATCATATAGTCTATGGTTTATCTATAAAAGTGAAGGGTGACAATTTATGGATCCATGATTACTCAAGTGGATATTGTTGATTTCATATAATTGTAATCCTTTTCATGATGGGGTTTCGTGTACCATGTGAATAAGAGGAATTTGTATATCTATGAATATATTTTTATTTTTATTTAGGTTTCTAACACATGATATGTGTTTTGTAAAGAGTTAAACATCAATTTTTTTGAACATATTTATTTATTGAAAGGAATAAAATTATAAACTAAATTATTATAATAATTTATACATAAAAGGGAATAACATGTTATAATATCGAGAGACTAACTAATTTTATAAAAACTATGTTTTATACTCCTTCTAAAAAACACATTTCAAGACCAGAATCATCCAACTGGGTAGGTTTACACTAATTTGGGGTGCCCATGGATTATCTTGTGTATGGTGAGGTGGAAATGGAAAAACTGGACAGTTAAGTAACCAAATCGTGCTGTGATTTTTGGATTAAACATATATTGGAAACCCTAAGAGTTAGGCTGCTAGAGGAATATGGTTAAATTTATCCATAGTATGGATTATAAAAAGTGATGTCTACTCAATTATAAAAGATTAATATATGATATTATTAGGATTATACCATACCTAAATAAATAAATAGTGATGTTTCTACCAAACTGAGGTAATTTTTTTAGTCCAATATGGATTCTGGCCCAATAATGGATATTATGAGTCCAAGAGGGGTCATCATTTTAATGGTAGCACATTTAGTATGTTCATAAAACCTGATACTCATCTGATAAATTTTTTGACATGAATAATATCGTTATCATAAAATATAACTTTGAGGTAAATCCCTTAAAGGGGAAGATTAATATACCCAAATACTTATACTGGTAACTTAAGATATGTTTTTAATTAATAGATATTTTATTTTTTTTGGAAACCATTCCTATGTAACCAAGTACTGAAGTTGTTCAACAGGTGATTCCAAATACTTATAATAAGCATAGAATGATTAATTTTGAGTTTTGAAGTAATTTGGTGCTTGATGTCCTTGGTGATTTTAGTATCTACTCATATAATCGGTATGATTGAGTATGCAAATGACTTGAATAGACTGATAGTTTTCTATAAGGCATGATATAGATATTGTGTTCAATATATTTTAATCAATGTAAATATTTTAACAATTATAATGGGTTCATGAAATGTTTACCATGTACTCTCTATGTGTTCAGGATAGTTGAACTGGGCATTTGATGTCGGGGTGTTGGTGTTGTGTCAATAATATAATTTGGTTAAAGATAAAAAATAAAGAAGAAAACATAGTCAGAGTCTAATAATTATTATTGGATTAGTTAATTAGGGTCATTTAATCCGAGAGTTATCTTTAAGGAGGTATGATTCCTTAAGTTGGAATTTTGAAGATTTATGAAGGGATTTAAAACATTCTAGTTAATTTTCATATGAGATTCCAGTGTTATAGAATTTAGTTATATTATTTTGAAGTGTATATGATACGAAATCTATTATTTACAAATGTTTTCAATGTAAAGGAGTTAAAAATCAGCGTATGAATTTATAAATGTTATATGTTTTATTCAAGTGATATAAAAAATCATTTTTACATTAAATATTTGATTATAATAAAAAATGTAATGCTTTGTCATATTTTTATGAAGGATTTGAAGCTTTATATCTTTTATCTTCTATGATGAGTGCAGATATTTATTAACAAAGATTTATTGTGAAATAAATATGATATGTTATTAGTCGTTTATTATATATTGAATTTTATAAAAAAAAATTATAATAAGATAAGGGAAAAATTTTTTATCAATGATAATGGTTTTCATTATTATTTTTAAAAAATATGAGTAATGGAGATTACACCACCATTATTTAAATATCTTAAATAATATCCACTTTATCATTCATTTAAAAAGCTTACATATATTTGTATGTTGTTATACATTTCAAGGAGGGGAATGACAAGATACCTCTCAAAGAATGACTTGGAGTTACCCTTAACTGATGATCGTCATGAAGATTTATAGGATGTGCTGAAATTATTAGGTTACTAGGAGTATGATTCCTATATCAGGATATAGAAGAGGATCATATAGTGTAATATGAGTTTTTTGTAGTGTATGACCTAAAAATTATGCCACATCGAGGGAAATACATTATGTATTTGGCATACTATGGAATTATGGATTGTATGTGATGACACCACTACCCGAAGTTAGTGAGATACATAGAATGGTTACTTCAATCATTGAAACCATTCTTATTAGAGCCTTGATGCTTAGATAATCAGGGGTGGTTGGGTATTTTATTGATTATATCATTATATGGAGATGAAATAATATGGGATTTATCCACTTGTATGATGATTATGACATCTGGACCCTCAATTGAGATAAACTAAGGCAGTGTGGAGGCATACCTTGATAGTAAATATAATGTTCTTATCTATTAAATTGAGAAAAATAGGGTCTATCAAACCATTATGAGGAATGAAATGTGGAATATTCATTATTCTTGTAGGTTTATACTTTGAGAATCTAGAATAGATTAGATAGATAAAATGGATTTACATACTCAGTTTCCCATGGTCACTCGATGTCTTAGAAAAAATGATCATATGAGAATGAATACTTTAATATGATGTTTCTAGTTGAAAAAGATTTAGGGATACATGTTCTTGATGGGGATCACATTAGATCCCTTTTTAGATTGATAATAATTGTTTAATTTTTAGAGGCCCATATTTGATTATATTTATAGATCAAGTGATTTATAATTGTTATCAATACTACGACTGATGATATTTAACTTTATGGTTGACTAAATTAATATTGATTTTGACTTAGTGAGATACTCTAAATGTATTTTAGAGTATCAATTTTTTCCATTGGGTATTTATTTGTTATTATATATGATGTAATACACAGTGACATTGTTGATATCTTTCGAAGACGCTTTTTAAGATATTATAAATTATTTTTGTGTATTGTTTCATAAGTTATTAAATATGATACAATATAATATGAAATGACATATAGGCTATCAGGATTTAGTGAAAGTGAAATATTAATGTATATGTGACAAAAAACATCCCACATTTAATTTATGTAGGTTATATCATTTTTTTATGATATGAGAATATCATATGATACGACATGAATACATGAATGGCATAAAATTTATTATGATATATGTGATATCATGATCACTACCTTGGTTTATTATTTTGTATTAAGGAAATTAAATTTTAAGTGGTTAAATATGCACATATAAACCTATGACTATAATTAAGTAATATTTATCATAAGATAAAATTCATGATAGATTAATTCATGTGATGAATTCTTAACTGGATGATACCATTCATGTGTTGTAACACATGTATAAATGGATAATATTGGGGAGTATGACTGATTGTTTATTTAAACGAGGATGAAATACATGGTTTAGGTATGGTCTTTAGATTTTTAATTTTCTAGATGTACCTCTCACTTGATACTCAGTTTATTTTCACAAGATTTCACTATAAGGGGTTATCACATCATGGTGAGAAGAGTAATTTAGCATGAACATCTAGTGAATTTTTTCACTCATAGATACACCTCATATGAGGGACATATTTACATTTCCTATTATGTGATTTTCATCAAGAATTATGATTGATGTTAGTTTATCAGGTATATGGTGTAAAGTATACATGTAGTTTCTTTATTTTATGATAGTGCATGATTTTCAGTTAACCCATATGGTCAATCCCCTTTTTGGGATTCTCAATAACTTGTGTGACTTTTTATATGTTTTATACTACCATTAGACACCAATAACTAACCACCTAAAAAATAAATCATATTTGTTAAATACTTTCTTCATAACATTTTCCATGTTAATTTTTTTTATTACTCTATAAAATTCATTTAAATAATTTTATTAAGATAGCGTGTTTATATTAATCATGTCAAGGATATTTATTTCATAGTTCCACGGTCACAAGGACATATCAGTAAAGGTAAAATTTCTTTTCAAATGATTCTAGAAATCTATATGAATAATTATAGAGGGTTAATTTCATTCAAAAAATATAAATGGTCCCAAAGATCAAATTGTCTTCCAATGCATGAAAATTCAATTAGTCTAAATGTTATCATATTTTGTCATGTTGATTTAGTATGTTTACCAAACATTGTGAAATTGATTTGTTTTATTTACTTTTATAATTATCTTACACTTTAGGAAATATGAATCAAATGATAGTATCATTATTAATTTTATTTTTAAGAATAATATGGTTTATTTCATAAACTTATGATGGTGGTATAAGTAGTTTAAAAACCACATTCTTGTAGGTGGTGATACCACCCATGAATGAATGACCGTTATAAAGAAATAAATTTATACACAATTAATGTTTTCGGATTAATATTAAAAAATATTAATCATGTTCTAATTTAGTAATACATGTGACAATAATGAGATAATATCATATTAAAACCATCCATAGAGGTAGTGAACAAACCATAGTATGGGTCATGATTTAATTCTTGAATTAAAGTAAGGGAATATAATTTTTGATATTTAATTAATATAATATAATTTCATTATACATATTATAATTTCTTCAATATATAATTCTTTTTATAAGAGATTTGGATGATGTAGAAGAATAAATCTCAAAAGGGATCAAGAGAGATCATTTTCACCTTCTTTTAAAATTCCCACATCAATATGCTACTTAGTCATTAAGAAATGGTATTTGTTGAAGAATAAAACCTATATGACATGGATAAGAGAGTTGTAGAGGTACCTTGGTAGTATTTTTATAAGACAAGATGATTAAGTAGTTAGAATAATTGGTGTGGTGAGGGGTGGTATTTATAAGTTGAGAGAGGTGCTTTTAAATAAAATATTAGAATAAATGTTTCTTTCTCTAAATAGTTTTCAAACATTTCATTCAATAATAATTGGATTTGTATTTTATAGTGAATTTAATATTTTAATATTCATATAAAATCTATAATCCAATAAAAATTAATTAAAATATACAATTGAAAATATAATACATAGACAACACACATATATTATTTTACTATTCACCTATGTATTTTAATATTTATGAAAAAAACAAAACATCACCTTTATCAAATTTTGATGTTATGATTCCAAAAAAGAAATTTATTTTATTACAATAAGTTTATAAAATTCAGAAAACCAATTTTAAATGAAATTATTTATTATTGAAAAAACATATTTTGATTGAAAATCTTAATTATTGGAAAAACCTAATTTTTATAACACACTCAATTTTATGAATCATAGAAAAATTACTTATAGTTTTATAATATTTAATTTCAATTTATATATAAATAGTTTGTATTCAATAAAACCATTTTATCTAAATACATTACAATTTTATATTTATAATTTTACCATAAAATGAATTTAAATGAATATATATATATATGTTTTCTCAAATATAATTATGCTTTATCTGTGAAAAATAATTATTTTATCACATTTATCTTTTTAATTTAATTTTGTATGATATAAATTCCATCTATTTCTATTTCAAAAGACACCAAGATATTATTATAATCTTCTAATAGTTAATTTATAGTTTAATAGTTCTATTACTATTCAAATTTTTAGGTTATGATTTTAACAGTAATACTTCCAAGGGTTATATAATCTTTACACATCCTACACATACATATATTTGTTTAATTATTACTAGAATTTCTCTCAATGATCTATATTATTAATTTTCAAAATTAATATTATATTACCAATGTTTTGTTTTTTTAATAATATTGTACACATCTGGGATATTTTTTAGGGACCACGATTTACCAAAATAAAAAATTTCTCATTTTATTATGAACTTTTTTATTGTCCCATTGTACAACTTTCAATTTTAGAGAATATAATTATAATTAATTTTTAATTTTATATATTTGTATAATATAATCATTCTAATTTTTTATAGGGTGAATGTTGTTTTTTTATAAGATTCATTATGTTTAAATAAAAATGATATATATATTTACATTGAAAGTATACTTAAAAAAAGTATGATTCATTAAACTAGTAGTTCTATAGATACTAAAAATCCATTAAAAGTCTAGTGGGGGTGACTTAAATTGTGATGGAAACATCGGTAAAATTTTCCTAAACTTTTCAAAAGGGGAAACCAATAATTTTGGTATTTTCTTTTAAACCCAAGACCTCACCTCTCTTATCCCTTCATTTAATTTTATTGAATTCCCCCCTTGGGATATCCTTTTGTCTTTAAGTTTCATTCAGCCTCCTCCATGATTAATATTGTATTTGGATTAATCTATTCATTTCTCAAGCAAGGTCAGCGATCTTTGACACTCCCTTATATTTATCCCTTTTTTATTGTTTTTTGAAAATAAATTCCCTAATTTGGTATTTCATTATATCAATGGTGAAATACAACCCTTTGTATGGATTTATTATTTCTTGGGTAAGAGAATACATACGTGAATATTTCTCAACTTTTTTTTGTTGAGAATCCATATTAAATGATTATGGATTATTTTTTCATGATTTTTAAGAGGTTTCATGATTTCATTAATGAATGGGAAAGAACTAATGAAGTTTTTACCATTTGTAGGTAGTTCTATCAAATAAGGAATAATTTAGGATTTACTTGGATTCATCTACCATAGTCTTCCCTAAATTAATTAACCTAATTATGATTTCATTTATAACATTTAGAATATTTGTCTTTTAGTGAACATTTTAATTTATAAAAGATAATATCTTCCTTATAGAGTTTCAATTTTAAAAATTAATGATTAAATGATTATTAAATATATGATTACACATAAAATGTGAATAATGTATTATTTTGGATTTGTTGATGTTGAAAATATCTCTAATATATTTAGCTTTCCCTATATGCATGATGATTGAATTTTATGATATTTTATTTTCAAATATAGAATTTAATGGTAAATTAAATAACATAATTCTGGATTAATTAACTGGTGATTATTAATAGATCGTGCACTTTCTCTGTAATTTCACCAATGAGGTTATTATTTTATATTAATTTATTTAAGATGTTGTAAACTTTATACAATTTAATTTGGTTATAGTTGTGTTAAATATGTACTTAGAAGCATGAAAATTTTAATTTTCCTACACTGTGAATAAAATTTATAATAAAATTAAATATTCCCTTAAAACCATATGGTTTTTCCCATGAACCCATGTATATACTACGTGGATATATGAATAAGTCACTTAATTTGAAGTATGTTTTGAAGAATGGGATGTGTGACTATTCTTTACTAGAACCATTATTTCTTGAATCCTTTACCATATAATACTAAGGATATCATTATTTCTATATTTAATTTGTATGATTTATAATTCAATGATCCACACATAACATTATTTAGGATAACTCATCAGTGGAAAGGTAACAACTAGGTCAATTGAGTGGAAAGTAATGATGCGTATCAAAAACACTTCTTATTCCATTAAAAGATTTTTTTATTATTAAGAAGAACTCATATGAATCTTTTCTATAAATTTGTAAGAATTATTTTGGTTTTGAGCATAAATTTTAGAATATAAATTTTCTTTATAAAATTACTTTTTTCCTAAAAAACCTTTTACTATAACCTTATATCAAAAACAAAATCCTCCTTGGGACCTATTTTTACACTATAGTTTCCATAGAGTGACGTTTAATGTAAAATATATTTAAAATATAGAAACTCAAATGCATATTTTTGTTAAAATAGATTCTGAATATGAAAACCTATTTTCAAAAGAACACTATTTTTAAATATGTGTTATTAATCTATCATTTATACTTCAATTATCTCTTCATCTCAGATTGTTTGTTTCTATATTGGCTATAAACAATAATATAATATGGGCCATCATGTAGTAATGTACTAATGAATATGATTTTTTACCCTTTTATTATTAAATACACATTTATAAAGGATGTTTTTATTTATATTTAATATTATTATAGTTAGGTATCATTTATTTGTTTATAATATTTCTTATTTTCTATTTTTTATTTTATTTTTGAATTTAATTATATTCGATTATTTATTTATATTTATTTTTTTACTATGTTTTTTTATTTTTAATATTTTTCATCATTAATTCAATATATATATCCACATTTTTTAATAATTTATATTTAATTAATAAAACTTGTAAATTTTCCCAATAAATATAAAGTGTATTGATTTTTAATTAAACAATTTCACTCAAATTTTAAATGTATGTATTTAAGATTATATACTCAATACTAATGTTAACAATACATTTGTAAATAAGTATTTATAAATAAATATGTTTATAAATGAATATTTAATATATATATAAATTTCTGTAAGTATAATTATTATATATTAAAAAATATTGTTTTTTTAAAAAGTATTTATATAGTTATAAATAATTTAATATAAATTTTAAAATTTATAAAACTATAATAAAATTATTTACATAATTAATGAACTATATTTATTTTTATTTTTATATTTATATTCATATTCATATCTATAATATATATATATAAGTTGAGGATGAAGCCTTAGTTTATTCGGGGAAAGAGACTACATTATAAAAAATGTAGACAACAGACATTGTATGGATGTAATTAATGAGACTCAAACTCAAGACCTCACTAAGTCCTATAAGGGTAACTTCCACTAAGCTGCACCTTGGGGGATATATATATATATATATATATAAATATATTATTATTATTTTTTATAAGTATTAGTCATATATTTATAAATAAGTAATTATATATTTAGAAATTTATAAATTTAGAATCAATATATTTAAATAATGAAAATATTCATATTTATATATATTTATTAAATATTTATATTAATATATATTTATTAAATATATATATATATATATATATAAATATTTAAATTAACATATATTTATTAAATATATATATATATATATTTATATAAATATTTATAATTATATAAGTTTATTTACACTTATAAAATTATAATAAACATTTTTAAATAATGAATATATTTATTATATTTATATTTATATATATTTCTTAAATTTATTTACAATTAGAAATATATATATAAAGAAATAAATATATTTATAATTATAAATATATTTATAAATGTATATTTACTAAATTTATAAAATTATATATTTATAATTATAAATAGATAATATAATTTTTTTAAAAAATTATTATTGTAATTTTAAATATACAGATATATATAATGATAAAATTATAATAACCAAACATATAATTATACAAATATATTTCCTAATTGTTTATTTATAATAATAAAAATAAATCCTTTATGAGAACTCATGTTTAAGTACTAGTTAAGGTTCAATTTATCATCATTTTTTTCACTAAAAAAAGATGTATTTTACCAGTGCTTTTTAACCCTGATAAAGCATGATCTATATCATCGCATTTTTGAATCCACTAATAAAAGTGTCATCAATATTTTTAAAATAACCCTAACCATGACTCATTTAGTCTTGATTCTCAGGCACCCATGAAACTCCCCTACTGCCTGTGCTACTCCTCTACGTTCTCTCAGACGAATCAAGGATAGATTCCAAGGTATGTTATTTTCTATTTTCCCCCTCTTGTTGATTTATTGTTTGGGTACCGCAATTTGTGTTTTTTTCTTTTTCATAACCATAATGAATTCTACATATCATCTCTCTCTCACATACACTTACCTATACCTACATAGTGCAACCCCAACTTTGTAATCTCATTCCATATTTATGCGAGACAACCATGAAATGAATCTCCATCTACTATTATAACTCATTTTGATTTTCGTGATGTTTCCATTATTATTTATTATTAACTATTAGATAGTGTATATTTTTATTGTTTGAATCTTGTATACATAGTAAGAAATTCACATGAATTTGAATAAAATAAGATAATAAGAAGAATTATTAATACATGTTTATTTATTGAGAAAATCATCTTTATAAATTTTCATATAATGATAGGTGCATATTTTATCTTAATTAATATTTAATGATTAGTGTCTCATAGTATATTTTGTTGAATGAATATATGGAGTTTGGTCCTATTTAATAAAATGATAGAATTTTATGGTGGCTCATGTATATTTTCTGTAAATTTTTTTCTTCATACCTAATTTGAATATAAATATAAATATAATTTCACATATTGAATATATTATTGAATAATGAGATGATGATATACTACATGAAAGACTTATTAAATATTTTATTCTAAACATCGATAAAATATTAGAATATTCAATGATGCATAGAACTATTATATTATATTTATGATTGTGGAAATTTTTACCATAAATGGATAGATAAATTTATGGTAGTTAAATAGAGAATTTTTTGTTGGTATTACATTATTTTTGGTGGTTTGTTGTGATGGGAAGTGAATTATATTTTTGAAATGTAATATGTTAGATGGAAAAATTAAAATTTCATTAAGGTTTTTTTGAATATGAGTGTGATTATAGTATATGTGGGATAAAAATAAACTTTAGAAAGAATAAGTGATGGGTTTTAATTATGTTAGATTAGATAAACCATGGGTTACACAAAATATGTATCAGTTATTTTGTATTACACATTCTATAATAGATATATTTATGTGATTATCATGTTTTATTATTCGATTATGGAATTATATGTTTTTTATACCAGATTAGTTATAGTTATTATATATTTAATTTATTTTTTATTTTTTAGATTAAATAGTTATTAATATATATATGTTGACAGAATAAATATATTCTTTAAATTATTTTACTATAATTGTTCACAAATATGGTTCCAAAAATCATTATATTGTAAAATGAACCAACAAACTTTCTCAAATAATTCTTTATAGACATTATAATTTTATCAAATGGAAAAATTCAGTGAATTTTATTTAGTAACTCTTAATTTTTATATTTTTATTAATTTTTATAATTTTTAACTAATGTTTATTTGTTTACTTGTCTAATAATTTATTCCTGTGAGTAAATTTAATTAAAAAATATAGTATTAAATGTAATATATAACTAATTATTTTTTTAAACTTTGATAAATCATTCCACATACTATTTTCTTTGAGTAATCCCTTGATATTATTTGAAATTATTTTTAATATACCTCTCAATGTATGGATATAATTTATTTCTATAAGAAATAGTTTTCTGGATGTGACATAAGTAATTTTTATCATATTAGAATATTGTGGGTTTTATTTAAGGGATAGGTATGGTATGTTAAAATGTTATTTACTATAGACATGTTATTGATTCATCACAAGATAAGGTGAGGGTGATGTGATATTTTTGTAGTTATTTGTTCTAATTTATGGTTTTTTTGAAGTTGGGTTAAAATAATGTATTATGGAACCCATTGTATGGGTATTTCCTAAGAGAACCAATTATATTTATACTCTCCCATATTTTAAATTCCCTTCCTTAAAAAATGTCTATGTTATACCCATTTCATGAATTGGATGCATGAAATTTCATCTTATGGTTATCCCTAAGGGACAGCCTTGGATTTCATGGGTCTGAGGTCGAATCTCATAGTATCGATGATGTGGTTATTTATAAATAGAGATAAATAAATATTCCTTCTTTTATGATTCAAATGTTATCCCCATATTAGTCAAATGATTTTAATTTTAGGGAATAACCATGTAATAAACTTATTGTATGATTAATGTTAGTGGTTATGTTGATGCGTGTCCCACATCAGACTTAGGTATCATGTCATCTTTATTATCCAATATAAATAAACATCAAGGCCTGCCTTTAAGAGGCATATTGGGTATTGGGTTACAGATTATTCTATTCTATTATGGTATTAGAAGAGGTTTTATAACTCTAACCCTCCCTCCATATGTCTCTCCTCTCGGACAAGGGTTTCGTTATGTTTCCCCGAAAGTGGGTGGTGTTCCACATCCGAAATAGGGCCCGTTTTCTTTGGCCGACCCTATGTCCTTATCACCCGACAATCACAGAACCCCCACAATTTTTCATTGGGACCCTCATTCTCTAGATCCCATCATTGTAATTTCCATCTGATCACCTATGCACTTACCCCCTTCTCATTATCTTCCCAGCAGTTACAATGGGCTAATGGCCTCCCCCCACCCTTGAAATCCATCATCTGTGATGTTCATCCTAGACCACCCCATACATGAGTCCATGAATACACATCCTCCCCTAATACTCAACAAAATCACTATATGATTCCAACTTATTCCACTAATCCACTACGTACTATCCATCTTCCACCTAATATCCCTAAAAGAGACAACCCTGTGATGACCCTCTATATGTTGCCCATACTGATGCATGGCCCTCTGCATGTTGGGGAGCCTTCAACTCATGACCATCATGCCCCTATTGTAACCTCTTGAGAATGCCACATCATCTAGGTATACACAACCTCATCCAAAACAAATGAATATCAAAATAAAGAAAAAATAGACAAAAAATAAAGGGTTTGTACATGGGGATACTGTCTCTATATTACCAAAATCAAGGGCTTCTTCATTAGTGCTCAAATAATCATAGAGTTGTGCAAATATCTATCGAACTTCCTTATCACTGTACGGACTTTTTCCAGGATACTTGGAAAATTTTCGGTCTTCCTCATCACCACTCAGATCCCCATAGAGATTCTTTTCTATTTTTTTAATTTGTTTGTTTTTTATTTGTATTTCAAGATTGGCATGTCCAACATGAGGGGGAGTTTCAATGATTTTTATTTTCATTTTCATATGTATCAAAGATAGGTACACCTATCATGAAGGGGGTGTTAGAGGTTATGTTGATTTTATTCCCACATTGTACATTGGTATCATGTCATATTTATTATTCATTATAAATGAACACCAAGACCTCCCTAGGAGAGGCCTCTTGGCTATTGGGTTACTAGATCTTGTATTCTAATAATTAGTATAATTCCCTAGTATGAAATGAATTAATTATATTTCATTATCATGTTCTCCCGATTAGTACACAATAAATTGACTTACAAGTATGTTTTGAGTGTTACTACTTTTAACATATACTCGATTATATAAATTGTATAATATTTTAGGTGCCTTGTTTGTATCTAATTGTTTTTTTTATAATCATACCCTAAAAATAAAACTTAGTGGATATATAGCTCTAATATTGGAGATACATGTGATGGAAAAGGACAAATAATATAGATTAGATTTGGTGTAGCTCAGTTGGGATGAGTCGATCTTCTCATTGTGGTTTCAGGGAGCTTTTACCATTTTGAGATGATATTTGAAATTTTATATTTAGATGTGGTAATTTAAAATGCATTAAGTATACAAATTTCATCCTCATTAGATTCATCTCTTGAACAATTATTATTCCATTTTATTGCTTGAGACTCAACCCCCAAATCTTATATGTATTTTGAATTACTCTTATCACTAGTCTTCTAAAATGATCCTCGATACAAGGCATGGGATGACTACTTCTCATAGTGGTCCAAGAAATATAGGTGCATATGGAGTTAAAGAGTATGAATATGGAGTTAAATTAAATAACCCTTTTCGTTCAAAATTGATAAATTTTCATTTTTTGAAAAAATAGTATGAATATAGAGTAAGAGATATCATCACATTTTCAATGGAATATACATGTGACCCTTATCAAATCCCTTATCCACATTTATGTTATTTTTATTCAAGAAAAATTAATTGCTTGAATATTAATGAAGACAATGTCTTCTTCACATGATGTTGTTACTAATCACAAGGAATAAAATACAGTTTATGATGAAGCTATAGATTTATTATTGGATAAATAGAATGTTGATGAAAAAAACCACAATGACACAACATCACAATTTTGAATACAATTATTGAGGAAAAATGTCAGGGTATAACATTTGAGGTTGAACGGAATCAACGCAACCAACCTATTAACCCAAAAAAATAAATGTTCATTAGTTATATTTGGGTTACAAAAAGGATAAATGTGGAAATTGATAATGATTCATGGCACCACATCCAACCTATAACAAATGAAATCCTTTCCAAATAAATAATGGTAATGTCATGATATAGTTTCTCTATTTAACTAAAAAAAATATATAATGAAACATTGAATGAATTTTCATTATTCCTTCAAGAGTTCATTTGTTTTAGAATATTTCAATAATAAATATGTCTTAATGACCATTTTAAAATATCTTAGAGGCTTCCGTAATATTATTTAAAAGTTAGATATTAGGGATTATATGGGGAAAGTAAAGTACCACCCACTAGATAGTCATGCACACATTATAAGACAGAAAACATGGAATGATTTATCAATTGTCTCAATGATAAATAATTTTAGGTTCATTACAGTCGATAATATTATATTTTATAAGATTTATTTTATCCAACATAACTAAATTTTTTTAATTTATGAAATAACAAAAAAGTGATGAAAATAACGAATGTGCATTTAAACCAAGGCACCCCTATCACAAAGAAAGTATTGGGTACAATTTATTATAGAATTAATTGGAATTTATTTTAAATAAAAAATAAATGTTTAATTATTTGGTATGAAACAACATATGTTTCTTTGTTTTTATATAGATTGATAATTTAGAATCTGAAACCACTTAAATCCCACAGCAGTTGTTATAGAAGGAGGATAAATTGAACAAGTAGGGTTAACTAGTTAATAAAAACAGAGAAACACTATGGGAAACATGGGTAAGTATGACATAATTGTAATTAATTATGCTTTAAAATGGTATTACAAAAAAATATATATTTATGATCATATCTTTTTATATGGTATAGACACAAGAATCAACAGCGGCTATACCAAAATAAAAACTACTTTTAGTTTCCTTGAAGCGGCCAAAAAAATATGGAATATTATAGGATTAGGTTTTTGAGTCTCTCATCAAACATATTTAGAATATATAAAACCACATGAAGATACATATAATATTTTTAGATGGTTGCACAAACAAATAGAATAACTGGAATATATTGTTGTTTAGTCTTGTTTAGTAGACCAATGTATGAGAAAGGAAAAAAGTGAATCCGGGGTGGAAAAAAGATACAAACATGAACCAAATTACCCCACTATAATTTTGGCTATTCATTCCCCCAACCACATACCTTACTCATGGTACTAAATTATTTAATTACTTTTTCATGTAAATGTGAATCAAATAACATTTGGTATCTTTATATTACTAAAATTCTACAGAGTATAGTTGTATGTGATTTATATCTATGAACACCCATGCACCACCTTGTTGTGATCGTTCCAGTGTATAATAGAATAAGAGAAAATATACACCATAAATACATCCCAAAAGATCAAATTATAGTGGAGATTGAGGTATATCATGAGCTTACTTCTAAGCTTCCTTTTCCATTAGATGATCCAGATATTACAACAGTCAATGAAGTAATTGGAGCTTTCATAGAATGGATGTATAATCTTATAAATATACATTAGGTATGTCTTTAACAAATTTTTTCATATAAAAAGACATGTAACAGTTAATGATAAAATTTATAAAGTGAGGTATGATAATAAAGATGAATATAGCACTCGGGAAACAAAAGTTTGGATTAAGATAATCTAGTAAATCGACCAATGAATCAAAATAAAATTTTTAGAGTAACTTATCCTCACCAATTCCAAGTAAACATTTATTATCACTAAAAAATAATATTGATAAATCATTTAAAGACAAAAATATGTCTTAAATTCCATTTTAAAAATAAATATATGGGACTTTCATGATAGACTTAATTGGCCTGGAAACTATAAATGAGATTCTCAATCATGAATGGTTAGATTTCTTAGTTGTGAATAGATATATAAGGTAAATTTTCATAATATATTTTTCTAGAAAGTTAGATAATATCTTTATTAATGTTAATAACAATTAATATTTTCAATATAAATTTATATTAATACTATATAATGTGAAAATCGAGAAAAGCACGATTTGTATTAATTAATCCTATATCATATCTATAGAAAAACCTACTTTGAATAATAAATAAATTGATAAGAAAAGAGGTGACTTACTCAAAGAGTTTGATAAAAAAATATATTATAATACAAAATACTTTTCATTCCAATAATAAATAAGTAAACCTATATAATATAATCACATAAAAAAGATTTTTAATTAGTCTATTACTTGTTTTTTTGATATTTTATCCATCATTTGATATTAATCACAATCAACATGGATACCCAAAATATTTAGTATTTGGATAAAATTCATGGATATCCGACAAAATTATAAAAAATTATGTCTATTTTGAATTTTTAATATATTTAAATCAACATTTTATAGGTAAAATTTAAATTATATGTTTTAGTCGATGTTTTAAAAAATAATTTTGTTATGATATGGATGTTGCTAAATATAAGATAAATCATTGAATGAAGTTGGAGTCTAAAGAGATAAACTAAGTGAATTACTACAAATGGAAAAAATTTAAGGATTATATAGAAATAAATAATTATAAAAAAAGTTCAAAACAATTTACTTATTTTTTTCAATGTTTTTGTAGTTTTTGAAACAAGATAATGGAATTAATTGGGATATTATGTTTTCAGATTTATGATAGAGATCATAAATAATGGAAAGATCAGCATCCAAAATTAGTTATTTTCTATGGATAACTATAATTTCATTAAATATACTTCATAATCATTTGTTTTTATAAAATTTCCCAGTACTATCAAGATTTCGGTCAATCATCATACTAAAAAGAATAAGTAGATCTTAATAGAGATGAGTGGGTAGTGTACTTGTGGTTAGAATATTTTCCAACAATAAATTTAGGTACTTACCTTTAATTTTTGTGATCTAGTATGAGTTATTACATTAGAAATGTATTTGGGGTATGAAACATTAGTGTCATAATGCATATATATTATTTTAGATCTTCTTCTCAAGGAGAATTATATTGTATAAAATAAATGTGTTTAGAAGAGCAGAAACAAAAACAATAAAATTGTTGGGAAACGGTTGATACGTAGGGGGATGAAGATGTGGAGGCCAATTAATAGTTGGAGACCGAGGTGGAAGAGGAGGTAGAGGAGGCTACAAAGATAGAGACTATGGTATAGGAGGAGACAAAGTTCTGTATTTCAAACAATAAAATTATAGGGAAATGGGGTAGAATGGGGATCATTCCAAGATTGTGTTTGAAAAAAATTAATGAAAAGTATGAACAAATCTTTTCACTTATGATAGGAACCATTATGCAAGTACTTTAGGTGGATTAATGAAAAATATTTTTCATCTCTTGTTTAAGTTATTTTTACAAGAATTTAGGAGGAGGTTTTTTCTGAGAAAAAAACTATCACAAAGTATTTTTTTTCAAACTAATTATCATAGGCTCTAATTTCTATTATCATATTCTATGTACTATAAAATATTACTGAAGTTTGAATGAAAACTTTCACCAAGAACAAAATGAATAAAAAATATATGTAGTTTCTTTCCATAAGATATTTGAATCCATTATGGGTTGAAGGATGGATATCACATACACATAATAAACAGTTTATAATAATGATTTTGATCCATATGTTGAAGACCAAATAAATTTCATAGTAGTTTTTATCTATTTAGGGATGAGGGATCAGTATCAAATTCGCATATAACTGTTTATAGTATTGTTCCAATATCAAATTTATAAGGAGTTATATGAAAAAAAAGAATTCAATTGCCAAACGACTTCAATGGCTAGCCGGGGTACCAAATAAAAATGTTATATTTTACACTAGTTTTATAATCAATTTCCATACATTCTATACAATAGAACGTTAAAACTATTTTAATATAAAAATTTAATAATGTATGATGTGTAGGAATCAAAAACACATAAATCCAACGCATGATGTGACCGGTATGACTCCAAGTGCATAATTTTATTTAAAATTGACATCTATTTTAGTAAGAAGGACAAATTTCATACTCAAAACTGAGAAAACGCATTCATATTGTTTTTATAATTTCCAAATATGATCTATATGTTAGTTGTGATTTATAGGAATAAGTTTCACCTCAATCGAATACATGTTATTCCTGGTATTTCTCCAAGTGTATGTTATCATTTTGCAGTAAATATTTTATCTCAAAAAGTGTCACTCATAAAAAACTAGGAAAATGCACTTGGTTTTTATTTATAATTTAGGAAAATTATTCATAAGTTATTTTTGACGTGTATGAATTAGTATAACATAAAATTGATGCACGATGTGACTAGTATGACTCAATGTGTGTGTTTATAATTTAAAATGACATTTTATTAAACCATAAAAGTGACATAATCAAACCCAGGAAAACCCATTTGGATTTTTTTATACTTAAGAAAAATTATCCATATGTCATTTTCAACATTTATGATTCATTTGAACCTCAATCTAACACACAGTGTAACTGCAATGACTCCAAATGTGCCATTTTATTTAAAATTGGCATCCATTTTAGTAGAAAAGACCACTAACATACTCAAAACTAAAGAAAATTCATATTGTTTTTATAATTTAATAAAATGATCCATTAGTCATTTTTCATGATTAGGAACCATATTAACTCAATATGATACAATTCATGCCTGGTATGACTCAAATTGTCCATCATCACTTTAAAATTTATGTTTTGGTTTAAAACGTTTCACTAACTAAAAACTGAGAAAAACTAATTAGATTGAATTTATAATAAAGTTAAATGATTCAGAATTCATTTTGGACTTTTAGGAATTTTTTCATGTGAAACTAATACATGATATGATTTATATAACTCAAAGTGTGTGTTTCAGGTTGAAAATTACATTTCAGTAAAAAAAGACAAGAGAAAAATTCAAACCAAGAAAACACATTATTATTATTTTTAAACTTTATTAAAATGATCCATAATTAATTTTCAACATTTATGAATCATCCTCACCTAAATACAATGCATGTAATTTCATGTATGACTCCATGCACATTTTTTTCTCTAAAATTTACATCCATTTTAGTATAAAAGATAACTTGCATACTAAAAAATGGGAAAATCGTATTAATTTGATACCTTAGAAAAAAGATCCATAATTCATTTATGATGTGTAGGATTGAATCTCACCTCAATCTGATACACAATGTTCCTAGTATGATTCAAAGTGTTTGTTATCAGTTTAAAATCAACATTTTAATTCAAAAAAATGTCACTGACTGAAAAACATGGAAACACAGCCATATTTTTATGACAATTTAGGAAAATGGTTCATATTAATTATTATATGTTGGAATCAGTATCACATTTAATAGATACATGATGGGACTAATATGACTTAAAGTGCATTTTTGTAGTTTTAAATGAAATTTTATTAAAAAAAGAAAACGGAAGTGCCCATAATTCTATTACTTATTTTTTTTTGTTATTTTATCCAGTATTGGATAATAATCACACTCAATATGGATACCCAAAATATTTATTTTTTGGATACAATTCTTGGATATCAAACTAAATGAAAACAAATTATGTCTATTGTGGATTTTTAATATATTTAAATCTACATTTTATTCAAAAAATTTGAATTAAATGTTTTAGTCGGTGTTTTTAAAAATAATTTTCTTATGATATGGTTGTCGTTAAATATATAATAAATCATGGAATGAAGTTGGAGTCTGAAGAGATAAGGTAATTGGATTAAAAAAATGGAAAAAAAGTAAGGATTATATAGAAATAATTAACTATAAAAACAGTTCAAAACAATTTACCTATTTTTTTCAACGTTTCTGTAGTTTCTAAAACAAGATAATGGAATTAATTGGGATATTAAGTTGTCAAATTTATGAGAGAGATCATAAATAATGGAAATATCAGCATCCCCCAATTGTTATTTTCATTGGATAACTATAATTTCATTAAATATACTTCATAATCATTTTTTTAAAGAATTTCTCGGTACTATCAGGATTTTGGTCAATCTTCATACTCAAAAGAATAAGTAGATTTGTTTAGAGATGAGTGGGTAGTTTACTTGTTGTCAGAAAGTTTTCCAACAACAAATTTAAGTGATTACCTACTATTTTTGTGATCTAGAATTAGAAATTTATTTGGCATGTGAAACATTAGTGTCATAATGCATATATATTATTATAGATCTTCTTCTCAAGGAGAATTATATTATACAGAATCAATGTGTTTAGAAGAGCCGAAACAAAAACAATAAAATTATTGGGAAATAGTTGATACATAGGGGGAGGCTGATGTGGAGGCCGATTCAGAGTTGGAGACCGAGGTGGAGGAGGAGGTATAAGAGGCTACAAATATAGATATTATTGTATAGGAGGAGACGAAGCATTGGATTACAAACAATAAAATTATAGGTAAATGGGGTAGAATGAGGATCATACCAAGATTTTGTTTGAGAACAATTATTGAAAAGTATGAACAAAATGTTTCACTTAAAATGAGATCCATTATGAATGTATTTTAGGTGGATTATTGAAAAATATTTTTCATCAATTGATTAAGATATTTTTACAAGAATTTAAGAGGAGGGGTTTTCTTTGAAAAAAACTATCACAAAGTATTTTTTTCAAACTGATTATCATAGGCTATAATTTCTATTAGCATATTCCATTTACTATAAAATATTACTAAAGTATGAATGAAAATATTCACTAAGAAAAAAATGAACAAAAAATATATATAGTCCCTTTCCATAAGATATTTTAATCCCTTATGGTCTGAAGGATGGATATCACATACACCTAATCAACAGTTTACAGTAATGATTTTGATCCATATGTTAATGCCCAAAATAATTTCTTAACAATTTGTATCTATTAAGGGATGAAGGATGGGGATAAAATTAGCATAGAAATGTTTATAGGATTGTTCCAATATCAAATTTATAAGGAGTTATATGAAAAATAAGAATTCAATTTCCAAACGAATTCAATGGCTATCCAGGGTACCAAATGAAAATATTATATTTTACACTAGTTTTGTAATAAATTTCCATAAATTCGATACAAAATAACATGAAAATTATTTGAAAATGAAAATTCAATCAAGGATGATGTGTAGGAATCAACAACACATAAATCTAACACACGATGTGACTGGTATGATTCCAAGTGCATCATTTTTTTTAAAATAAATATATATTTTAGTAATAAGGATAAATTTCATAATCAAAACTGAGAAAACACATTCATATTGTTTTTATAATTTTCAAATATGATCCATAAGTCAGTTGTGATGTATAGGAATAAGTTGCACCTCAATCTGATACACGTTATTCATGGTATATCTTCAAGTGTTTGGTATCATTTTGCAATCTACATTTTATCTCAAAAAGTGTCACTCATAGAAAACTAGGAAAATGTAATTGGTTTTTATTTATAATTTAAGCAAAATATTCATAAGTTATTCTTGATGTGTATGATTCAGTATCACATCAAATTGATACACGATGTGACTCTTATGATTCAATGTGTGTCTTTATAGTTTAAAATAACATTTCAGTAAAAAAGAAAAGTGGCACAATCAAACCCAATAAAACACATTTGGATTTTTTTTATACTTTATAAAAAATATCTATATTTTATTTACAACATTTATGATTCATTTGATCCTCAATCTAACACACAGGGTGACCACAATGACCCCAACTGTGCCATTTTATTTAAAATTGACATACATTTTAGTAAAAAAGAAAACTAACAAACTCAAAACTAAAAAAATCAATTTTTTTTGTAATTTAATAAAATTATCCATAAGTCATTTTTCATGATTAGGAACCATATTAACCTCAATATGATATAATTTGTTCCTGGTATGACTCAAATTGTACATTATCACATTAAAATTGATGTTTTAATTCAAAAAGTTTCACTGACTAAAAAACTGAGAAAAACTAATTAGATTGTATTTATAATAAATTTAAATGACTCATAAGTTATTTTAGACTTTTAAGAATTTTTTCATGTCAAACTAATACATGATATGATAGATATACCTCAAAGTGTGTGTCTCGAGTTTAAAATTACATTTTAGTAAAAAAAGGCAAGTGACATATTCAAACCAAGAAAACACAATATTATTATTTTTAAACATTATTAAAACGATCCATAGTTCATTTTTGACATTTAGTAATCATCCTCACCTCAATCCAATGCATGGTATAACATGTATGACTCCAAGCACATCATTATATTTAAAATTTACATCTATTTTAGTATAAAATCCAACTCGCAAACTGAAAACTAGGTAAAAATGATATTAATTTGATAACTTAGGAAAAAGATCCATAAGTCATTTATGATGTGTAGGATTAAACCTCACCTCAATATGATACAAAATGTGCATATTTTGACTCAAAGTGTTTTGTATCAGTTTAAAATCAACATTTAAATTCAAAAAAATGTCACTGACTGAAAACCATGGAAACACTGTCAGATTTTAATGACAATTTAGGAAAATAGTTTCTAATTCATTATTATATGTTGTAATTAGTCTCACATTTAATCGATACATGATGTGACTGATATAACTTAAAGTTCATTTTTATATTTTAAAATAAAATTCTATTAAAAAAGACAAGGGATGTACTCAAAACTTTGAAAATGCATGAATATTAATTTTATAATTTATTAAAATATCTATATGTAATTTTGGACATGTTGGAATTAGCTAAACCATAATATGAAAAATAGTGTTACCAGTATGACTCCAAGTAGATCATTTTATTTAAAATTGTCATCCACTTTAGTAAAAAAGACAACTAACATTCTCAAAATAGAGAAAACACATTTGGATTTTTTTTTATACTTTAGTAAAATGATCTATAAGTCATTAATTATATGTAGGAATTAGTCAAACCCAAATCTGATACTTGATGTGCTCAATATGACTCAATGTGTCAATTATCACTTTAAAATCGACATTTAAGTTCAATAAGTGAGGCTCATTGAAAACCAAGAAAAATGCTCGGATTGTCCTGATAATTTAGAAAAATGATTTTTATATAATTTTTTATGTGTACAAATCATTCTCACATCCAACTGATACACTATGTGACTAGTATGACTCAAAGTGCGTGTTTTCAATTTAAAATTATATTTAGTTAAAAAAAATAATAGTGGGAAAATGAAAACTAATATAAAACATTTGGATCATTTTTCTACATTATTAAAATGATACATAGGTCACTTAGAATGATTAGGAATTAGAATCACCTCAATCGGACACATGGTCTGACCAGTATGACTCCAAGTGCATCTTTTTATTTAAATTTGACATCCATTTTAGTAAAAAAGGCAAAATAAACATACTCAAAATGAAGAAAAAACATTTGGATTGTTTTTATACATTATTAAATGATACGTAAGTCATTTTTCACATGTAGGAATCAGCCTCACATCAATATGATACATGGTGTACCCGATATGACTCAAAGTGTCCATTATCGGATAGAAATAGAAATTTCATTTCAAAAAGAGTCACTCACTGAAAAACTAAAAAAATTCTCTAAGATTATCTTGATAATTTATTAAAATTATTCATAATTTATTATTTATGGGTAGGAATATTTCTCACATAAAACATATACATGATGTGAATGGTATGTCTCAAAGTGTGTGTTTCCTATTTAAAATGACATTTTAATAAAAAAGAATAGTGGCATACTGAAAACTAAGAAAACATGTTCTTAATGTTATTATACTATAGTAAAATAACAAATATGTTATTTGAGATGTGAAAAAATAATCCACACCTCAATCCAACATACGGTTTAATCGGTATGACTCTAACTGGGCCTTTTTTTAAATTAACACCTATTTTTGTAAAAAATATAATAAACATTTTTAGAACTCAGGAAATGAATTTTGAATTATTTTGGAAAATTTTCCACATGTCACTTTTGACATGAAGGAATCAGTCTCACCACAATCTAATACACGATGTTCCTGATGGGACTCAAAGTGTTCACTATCTGTTTAAAATCAACATCTTAGTTCAAATAGTGTAACTCACTAAAAACATAGAAAATAGTCTCATATTGCCTTGATAATTTAGTAAAATGATTCATATGTCATTTATTATGTGTTTGAATCATCCTCATGTAAAAATGATACACAATGTGACCGATATGACTCAATCTACATGTTTCTAGTTTAAAATGAGATTTTAGTAAAAAAGATAAGTGATATACTCAATACAAGGATAACACAATTATATTGTTTTGATAGATTATTAAAATTATCCATATGTAATTTGGGATGTGTGTGAAATCATTTACACCTCAATCTGACACACATTGTGACTGGTATAACTCCATGTGCATCATTTTATTTTAAATTGACATAAATTTTAGTAAAAAAGGAAACTGACATACTCAAAACCAAACAAACATCATTATATTGGTTTAATAATTTAATAAAATGATCAATAATTCATTTTTGACATGTAGAAATCATTTGGACCTCAATATGATACAAGATATTCCCAGTATGACTCAAATTTTCTATTATCAGTTAAAAATTGATATTTTAGATGAAAAAGTGTCCCTCACTACAAATTATGAAAACATGCTTGGATTTCATTGATAATTTAGTAAAATGATTCATATGAAATTTTTGACATGTAGGAATCAGTCTCACATAAAACTGATACATGATATGGCCAGTATGACTCAAGGTGCTTGATTCCTATTTAAAATGACATTTTAGTAAATAAGGGAGGTGGTGTACCAAGAAAACACATTTGGATTTTTTTGATATTTTAGGACAATGTTCTAGAAGTCATTAGGGATGTGTAAGAATCATATGTATGTCAATCCAATGCATGGTGTTACTGTTATGGCTCCATGTTTGTATTTTCAATATATAAGTTTCATTTTAGTTTAAAATGTGCATTATATCACCAAAACCAACAAAACAATCCTAGATTGTTTTCTCATCGTTCTATATGAAATTAATTAATTAATTGCATTATCATTCTTATCTTATAATTATTTAGTTAATTTCCACATTGATAATTCGTAAATATTAACAAGAAGTGGTGTAATGTGAAAGAATCCATCGTAACACAATCTGATACACAGTTTTCAAGGTATGAATCAATGTTTAGATTAAAATTAACCCTTTTTATTAATTTATTTCATTATATTATTACTAATATTATATTTTTTTACTTATTAAGGTGTTTTATTTTTCTCAAGAAGGGGTTATTCGTTCGAATATATCTTGAGTTGGTGTAAGGATCAAAATACAAAGTAATATTTAAATTTTTTAATGTATGTAAAAATTTGTACTTATGTAAATTTATAAAGCAGTTTTTAAAATTTCAATAATAAAGTGTTTTTTCTTATATTTATAGTATAAATTTAATTTATTTAAATTATATATTGGTAATTTGTTTTGTTTATTGTTAGTGGTGTTTATAGTGGAGGAGTTTTCTGTTACAACACACTACACTGGTGCTGGATTGTACTACAATAGCACACTATAGTATGCCCATTTATTAGTGCTTTTAAAAGAACTGATAATGGATCCCTTTATCAGTTCTTTTGAAAACATTGATAAAGTTACCCTTTATTACTGCTAAATAAAATCATTTATAAATGTCTTACTTTATCATCTCATATAAAATCATGAATAAAGGAACCCTTTATCTTCTCTTTTTTTTCACTAATAAAAGCCATGGGATTTTCATCTGGCTTTAGTAGTTAGTACTTCTCTATCACTGATAAAGGCCATTTTTAGATTTTCTAATGGAAAAATTTATAGTAGTTTTATTCCATATTTAAAATTTGGTATAATATACCTCTATAAAAAATTATTTTATCTCTTAATATAACACCCCAAACCTATAAACCCAAATCTTGTTCTAAAAACATACTCTTTACATGCATGCTTGATACCAACTATGACAACTTGTAACACAATCAACCCATAATTATGTGGTTTATAAAAATGATTGAACATTCAAAAATATCATGGTTATTTAAGGTTTAGTGTGTTATAGAATTATAAACAACATTATATAACAATGTGCACAATTCCCAATATTGTACATTTTTTCCACCAAATCATGTTCTTATGATTACACTCATTCTAAATTCTCATTCAAGAAATCTTACATTTGACCATTATAGAGTTCTTATACATCTTTATAACCTATGAAAAACATTTTAACATATTTTATATGAAAAATAAAGCTCAATAAGGGATATAAAAGGAAATGGAAAACATAAATCCCTTTTTTAAAAACATCAAAAACCATAATGAATTTTGTCTTTCCTGAAAATAAACTTTGATCTCAAATTATCATTTACCCACTCATGAAACCAACATTATTTCCCATACTTTCAAAATGAAACATTTTTTAGAATTCTAAAAACGAAAATCATAATAAATGAGGGTTTACTAAAAACATGAAATTTTTTTCTAAAAAACAATTATGTCACCTTCAGAAGATGATAAACACTCCATTAAATAATAAATAATTATTTTTACCTTTTTAAATCAAAATATTTCAAAAGAAACATTCCAAATCATAGAAAATAATTTACGTGACTTGAGACATAAAATTTATATCACTATTAAAAAACCTCTTATAATTACCCTTATAAAGGAATAAAATTCATATTAAATTCATTTATGTATCCTCTTAGAGATCATATCTTTTTATAATCCATTATAGTGAAATATCAAACCCATACATCATCACAAATAGGTTAAAAAACTATAAAATCATTAAAACATATAAATTATTTCAATTGCATCAAAATCAATAAATTTAAAATTACAATGCATAAAAAACCCTTTCATTTTCTCATTAAATGCGAGGAAATATCATTTTCTTTTCAAACCATTTAAAAACTAAAAATTACCTAAATAATAGGAATATGATTTTATCTAAAATCCCTAAAAACATATAATGTAATCTTGTGGAAAAAAATTATGTTGATGAAATAATTATTTTTTATGTTGTAACTGTTAAAAAAAATATTATTTTACACTTTGGTAAAATTAGTTATAATTAAACCATAGGGAAAACGTGAAAACTATTACTTTTTAAAAGCTTTGAAAAAAATGATAGATGAAAATCACCTTAAAGAATCATTAGATTATATAGATTAATGTTATTGGAACATTTTTATGAACATGGATGTAGAGGGGAATGAGTTTAAATATAAAACTCAAGACTGTTAAAAAATCTTTTATAGAAAAAACCATTATCTCGAGTCCTGGATAGTTTTGAACATTATCTAACACATGATTAATAATATTATATTAATCATTTTCATTTTAATGAATCATTTTATTTTTCATTTATTTTAAATTTTTGTTTTCCATGTTTGACTTTGAAGTAATTTGGCGAATGTTATTGGATCCAGGTTCTAAGGCGATGTGAGATTCAGAGGCCCGACGAACCTCCAAGTTGATATAATAGAATTATTAAATATATAATATCATGCACACATATATTTTATGAAATAGTAGAATAAATCCAAAAATGAGTATAGTATTTTAAATCTTTGACCATTTTTTAATACAGAATACAGGTTTTACCCAAGGCATGACCTAATATTTGTCGGTGTAACGTATTTCTCTTGAGTGCCATAGTGGGAGAAATAATTAAATAAATTAAATATATTTATTAAATTTTTTAATTAAAAAACAACCTAATAATCCCTTATAAATACCCTATAACACCTTAATAATCTATGTTTTTTTGGAATAAATTTAATTTCATTGATAGCTTGTTTTACAAACAACAATTTTTTTAACAATCCTCAATTTAATATTAATATTATTATTTAAACATTATCATAAAATCATATCCGTTAATTTTTTTGGAATGAATAGAAATAAATTAATTTTAAAAATTAATTATAATTTTTTATATAAATAAAAAATATTTATGAAAAGTTAAATAATTTTTAGTAAAGTCTTTGTATGTTTCAAATATATTATTTTCTAAAAAATGTTATTTATTGCATTTTGTAAAGTTTTTTTACACTTTTAGAAAATTTATTTGAAAAAATAAAATTAATTTTTTAATTAAACAAGTAAATATAATCTTAGAGTGAAGTTTTTGGAATTTTCTAAAATAATTAATTTTTTATGGATAGTGAAAAATACTAATTTTTGTTAAAAAAATAAATTTTTAATTAATGTATTTACTAAGGTAATTCTTGTTATGAAATGGTTTAAAAGTAAAATTAGTTCAATTTTGATTTTTTTTTATTCACTTTATGTCATTTTTTTAATTTTATACTGTGTTTTTATATTAAAAATTTTCATACTTCAGAAAGCTTTTTATTTCAAAAAATATTTTCACCACATCAAAAGGTTTTATTTTAAATTAAATTCACTCAATTATTTGAATTGGATTTATAAAAATGGATTCTATATTTGGAATCTGAAAAATTAATATTTCATAAATATTTCATTTTAATTTTTTAATGAATAGTAACAATTGTAGAAAATTATTATTTCACTTGTGATTATTACTGGTTTACCAGTGGTTAAACTAAAAATATAAGTGATACAATAACCTGTAAACTAATCCAATTAATATTATATTTCTATATTTATACCTTATCGCATATAAAATTTCATAATGATTGATTTTTTTCCTTGTTTCAAGATTAAAAAGGGGGTATATTTTTTATTTTCAAAAATTTCAAGTGTGTCATCTCCCCTACTAATAAAAGAGAACCCCCTATCTTCTCATAGTAAAAATTTAAAATCCTTTTCATTCAGTCAAAACCTACCAAAATAAATTCATTAATTCCATACCAACATCCTAGAGGGGTTACTTTTTTTTGGAAACACTACTATGAAGGCTTTTGATGCAAACCTAAGGAGGTCGTCTGAAAAAGAGGTATCGTTCTTTACCGAACATTTTTATTTTATTTCTTATTCCACATCCTTCAACTAATATTTAAATATGATGATATAATAAAATAATTATCATAAATATACTATTATTTTATTTTTTTAATTTAATAACCTATTACCATATCCTCCCCCTTCAAATGGGAAATGAAACTATCATTCTTTTGTATGACGAACTACCACCTCACGAACTGATGTAATTCATTTTTCATCACTAGATCTCGCGATTGGATAAAATTAAGGATTTAATTTTTAGGTATGATTTTTATGAAACATTTTTACAATTATAATTATAATAACACATCAAACTTCTTACATTCCAAATCATTGGAAAATGATAACATCGTTCATACATATATGTGAACTATAGCCTCCACAAAGCACTATGATTTGTTTTTCATTTTTTTTTTGACCTGGATGATAATAGGGAAATATTAAATTAATACATATTATATATTTAATAAATTTTATTATGTAAATGTGATATATTATCTACCTTAATTTTTTAAATCTATTGAGAAAATTGAAATAGTGTTCATTTGTACATATATCCTACCATCTCCATGAATGGTGTGATTAATTTTCTATCTCTAACTTTTATTGATAAATATAAATTCATATATAATTAATTTATATTATATTTATATCATGGTTAACCTTATATATATTAATGAAACACAATCAAATTAATAGTATCAAATATGAAAAACTAAAACATACATGAAAAATGAAGCAGTTATTACCAGAAATGTGATTTTAATAGGGAATTATTAATAAATAGGTAATTAAGGAATATAATTAAATAATATAATGTATTCGATATATGATAATTTCTTTTGATTTTATTTGCAATAAACCTATATTTATAATACATGAGTCTCTAATGTGTATAAGGAAAGTTGATATTTAATGTAAGGTATTTATATCTCGAATTATCTTTTTTGGGAAATATGTCATGTTATTCACTTATATTTATTATGTGGTGTATATAAAGTCCCATTGAATTTTTATATCATGAATTTATCTATAATCCTTATATTTAATGTTTCATTTAAATTTATATTTTCATATGACGTATGATAAAAAATTTACCAAAGTAGGGGATTTCAATATAACTTTTATCTCTGTGAAGTAAATCTCATAATCACCACTTCTTTCTTTTCTGTAGTGAATATAAATCCCATGAATTTATTTATTATGATATTTACTGATGTTTTGGGGATTTATATATCCATCTATGTTTATTTATTTCATCCAGATTATGATTCCAAATTTACAAATGTGGTAGGATTTTTATGACCCAATCTCATTTTTAACAAGATTGTTTATGATTGAGACTATAATGATGAAATATTATAATATATCTCTCAAGAAATCATGAATTTTATTATAATATAGGTATATTTAAAAATTACAAATTTTCCTGTCATTTTTCAAAATTTAATTAATCAATATTCAAAATAAGGTTTTTAAGGAAAAAATATTATTTATTTCTCTCTTCATTTAAAAAGAATTTCCATTCCATTTATGTGTTTTCTAAATATGTATTAATTATTTTTTACTATAATAAAATGATGTTTTAAATTAATTTTACTGATGATTTATTTTTTTGTAAAAATTTTCAAAATAATTATTCTTAACTTTTTTGTAACATGGTACTTTTGACTGTTAACCAAAAATGTGAAAGGAATCTATGTTTTAACATATATGAAATGAATATAAGTTATTATCATCATAAAAAATAAATTATTTGAAGTTTTATTGAAAATTATTTAATTTTATTTTCAAATAAATATATTCATTAATATATTGAAAATAATATATATATATTATATATGTGATTTCAAAGTAAAAAAAAGTTAATTTTTTCAAGAAATGTTCCAAGAGATATTTTAAAATATTTTTTCATCTAAGATGACATAATTTATTGTTAATTAATATTTACTGATCATATGATCCAATGATAGTATCCTTATTATATCTCTATATGGATTATGATTATAATCAATAGAGTTTTAGGAAACCCATATTTTTCCCATTGTTTATGTTATTATGGATTGATGAAATTATTTTGAAACTTGTTTATTTTCCGTGGGTTATGCCATGATGAAATGATTATGAAATACATTCCTTTTCCATTTTTTATGATATGGTGAATTGGTGAACTTATTATCAAACCTATTTCTTTCCCATGATTTCATACATGCTGAAATGTTCGAGGAACCCATTTCCTTTTAATGGGTTATGATATGATGAGTGTTTTATGATCTTCTGGAACACATATATATGATTTTAATTAGGTGGTGGGTAGGCCCAAAATTATATAAACTAGAAATTCATTGGGTAATTATAGATATCTCATTAGATAAACATGAATAGAATGGGAAATGAACCTATTTCAGTAAGTAAAATTATCCTCAATTATATTCTTAGGAGTGAACTTTGACTACAATGATGGTTTGGGGAGTGAAAAAATTCTTCTATGATAGTTTGGGAAATGATCCTTTAATACCAAGGAAATTATTTTCTATACTTATTTTTATTCCAAAAATCTATCTCTTATTCCAATTCTATGTTCTCATGGATTATATTACTTAATTTCATTATGAATAATGTCTTTTGAACTTCCAAGATTTATTCCATGACTCCTGTTTTTGAACTATGATGTTCATTGTATAGTTTTCAAATGATATTCTCAGGTTCAAATACCTTTATTCTCATGTTACTTTAATATCTCCATGTTTAAAATTGATGAGCATATGAGATAACCCATTATTATATTTCCTTTACCCATGTTATAAAGTAATATATTATATTTGATATTTAATAAAGGATTATAGTTATGATAAACCTAGATGGAGATAATGTAGTTCACTTATGAAGCACATTTTTATGCGTCCATGTTTCTAATGGAACATGTTCGAAATGATTATGGAATGGGGTATTATATTATTTAATGAATATTCATTTATTATGACGTGATATATATATATATAAATTTAGGGTCTTTATATTTGGTCTCATAGATAGGTTACGTTAAAATTTGGAAAGTATGATGACAAAACCTTAGTAAGAATAATAAAGATAATTCAAAGTACAGGAAAATATCCTGGAATTTTGGTGAAGGTTAGAGTGAAGGGTTTATATAAAAGTATATCCCTTTATAGATACTAGATGTGGACATCGCTCAAACATAGTTTAACTTAGATGTAATAACTCAAAAAAGGGAATCTTGGGATTTGACTCAATCTTCCCCTAGTGTAGGAAAAAGACACTAAATGAATGCTTAGTTTCAAACTATCAGGTGATATGTTTTGGAAAATAAAAAAACATCATGATCTATCAGGAACTATTTGAATAGATAATGGTTGTGAATGAACTAGGTTAACCATTTAGTTTCATAGATTGAGAATTAGTTTTCATGTCTCTTCAGAGACATCCGGTAAAATTCGAATGTTGTGATTATCATAGAATGAGTTGTCATGATTTGGACATCCTATGAAAAAAGATTCCTGACTAAGCACTCTAATTAATGATACATTATGTTTATCAAAAAAAAATTCTTTTAATAAGGCATTAAAGGTAGAATATCGATGTTGGGGTGGGGATAGTTATGCTCTAATATTGAAGTATCTTATGTGATATTAGTTATATAAATTCCCTTATATCATGAAAATTATATTGTAATGGTAATTCCTATCCTAAATGACTAGATATTGAATTAGTAGTGAAAACACTTAATGGTACTATACTTGCATCTCAAGTCTAGGAACCTTCTCTGGTTAATGTTATTCGTATTTCTTATTCAAAATATCATTATTCTTCATCTAGATGAATTTTATGTTATCTTAGGAAAGGATGGAATTTATCTGCATAAATCCCACAATAACTTCAAAGGAAGGGAAGTAATGTTTGTCATTAAAAAAAATGTACGATCATCTAACAATGTGATGATAATTATGAACATATGATGGAATTAACATCCATTGTATTGGTATTTATTTTTATTATAAATGGGTTTTTATCTAATATGGTTGGGGAGAAACTCAACATTGATGATATGCCTATTCTGTAAGAGTTTGTTTATTTATGTATATAAGAGTTACATCGTACTCCACTAAATCATGAAGTTGAGTTCAAAAGAGAACTCATACCCATTTTTACACATATTTTAAATACTCCATATAAAATGGTCCCAAATTAGTTTTAAAAAATAAAAAATAAACTCCTAGAGATTCTTGAAAATGGATTTATTTATATAATTATTCCACCTTTGGGTGAACCGATTCATTTTTAAAAGAAAGATGGATTGATGTGACTCTATATTGATTGTAAGGAGTTTAAAAAATGACAATCAAGAACAAGTATCCTCTACCCTATATAGATTACGTGTTTGATCAACTGCAAAAGCCCAATAATTATCTTATATTGGAATTTGTTCATGATATCTTCAATTGATGGTGAAAATGGAAGATATAGCAAATGAAACATTCTTTAAAATATGTGCACAATTTTTTTATATAGTAATTACAAATGGTCTTACTAGTTCTCCCACCATATTTATGCAAATAATGAATAGAGTGTTTAGAGATTACCTTGATTAATTTATGGTTGTTCTTATATTAAATACTCTAATCTATTAAAATTGTAAGAAAGAGCATGAAGATAACATGAGGATTTTGATTAATATTTTTAGGAGAGATATGTTGTATGAAACATTAACCAAGAATTTATTTTTGATTAAAAAAATTCAATTTATGATTCATATAATTTTAAGAGAGGGTATATTGATTGATCTATCAAAGAAGGAAGTTATTAAACATTGTCTAGACTGACCACTGTGACTGAGATCTGATGTTTTCATAATTTTTATAGATATTATCAGTGGTTTTTGGATAATTATTCATGACATTATAATTATATCACTAAGATAACTCAAAAGGGAATAAATTTCCTTTGGATGGATGAATGTCAGGAAACTTTTAGGGAACTTAAGAGAAGGTTAGTCATCACACCAATGATTACATTACCCTACATGAATAAGGGTTTTTAATCTATAGTGATTCATCAAAGAAGGGATTAGAATACTTCCTCAAGCATAATGATATAGTAATTGATTATTATTTGTGATAATTTTAGGTTAATGAGAAATATTACCCAACTTATGATTTGGATTTTTCTATGGTTATTTTTATATTAAATATAGTGGAAATATTTTTATAGAGAAAGGTTTGATATATATATTTATCATAAAATTATATATTCACACATATAGAATTGAATATGAATTAAATAAGATGGTTTAAATTGATTAAATATTATTAATACTAAATAATTTACCTACCTAAGAAAGAAAACAATATGGTTAATGCTTTTATTTGAAAGGATAATACTAGCTTATTTATGATGATGATCACAAAGGATATAATATTTCAATATTTACAAAGGATAGACCTACAAATCTAAAAGTAAAGGGAGAAATATTATCTTTCACAAAAAAGTGTTCAACTGTCTATCCAAGTAAACCTTAAAGAGGCATATAAGGACGATTCAAAACTATAGATGAATGACAGAAATTTTACTAAGAGTAGCCTTGATTGTGATAGAATGACAAGGTTCCGGAATAACGTTTTTTTCATCAATACCATACTTGATGAAGGAGTTGTTGGATGAGGCTAATAGTTCTTCATTCTCTATTTATCCTGAATGTAATAAGATATATAGAGATATGAAAGAGTATTTTTAGGGGGATACAATGAAGAGATATATTTTAAGTATGTATCTCAGTCCTTGGTATATCTGCAAGTCAATATTGAGAGTCAAAAGTCTAAGGGTATATTACAAAAATTACCCATACTATAACTAGAATGGGAAAATAACCCCATGGATTTTGTCATTGGACTCCCCAAAATATGTAAAGGGAACAATTCTATATGGGTTATAGCCAATCACATTTTGATGTAAAAACAACTCATCACTATTAGAGGATATTTATATCTGGATCATATTTCAATTAGATACATTAAAGAAGTTGTAAGGATTCATGGAGTAACATATTCTATTTTATTTGATTGGGATCTACGACTTACCTTAATGTTTTGGTGAAGTCTTCAGAAAGAATTTGAAAAAGATTTGAGTTTTAGTACGATGTATCATCCATAGAGATATGAAGAGTCTAATATAATAATTAAAATCATATTGGATATCCTAGTATCTTTCTCTAGTTATTTCGAAGGAGGTTCGAATAAAAACCTTCCTCTAGTGAGGGGTTTATAAAACAATAGCTGTCACTCAAGAATTCATATGGCTATTTATAAAGCCCTATATGGAGAGAAGTATATAACTAAACATGATAAGATTAAACTGGGTAAAAAATCTATTGGGACATTAGATAGCTATAGAAATGGAATAGAGAGTCAAATCCATTCAATATCACATCAAGGTAGCTCATGGTAAATAGAAAAGTCACACTGAAAATTGTCAGTGTGATCTGAAGCTTGATGTTGTTGGGAAGGTTTTCCTCTGAATTCCACCATGGAAGAAGGTTATGATATTTTTAATGAAAGGAATGTTAATCCCTAGATATATTGACCCATTTGAGATTCTTAAACATGTAGGGACAGTTTCAAATCACATTTCACTTTCACCAAACCACTTTCAATTATACGATGTATTTCATATATATCTCCAAAGGAGTTATATACTTAATCCGTCACATTCACTAAAATTAGAGGATATACCACAAGATCATGAAATTTAATATAAATAAAAACCTATGGAGATTCTATATCATAGAGTCGAAGCACTAAAAAACAAGACCACTCACTTGGTCAATGTTTTTGGGAGAAACCATCAACTTGAAGATGCTATGTGGAAACCTTATTGTATGATGGTAGATGTATCCATAGTTGTTTTCATAAAAGTGATAGAATTTTAATGGAGAAATTAATTATAATTGGATTGGAATGTAACACATGATATTTAATAAAAAAATTTCAAATAAATTTAATGTCTTAAATAGCATGTGTTAGACACAACACTGAGTATTAACGAACCTCAATAAAAAAATTAATATTATTATTTTAACTTCGTCATTACTACATATCACTTAAATTTGGTTTTATTAAAAATAATAACAAATTTGAAAATTATTTATAATTTTTTCCTATAATAAACATGTTGATAAAATATTATTTAATTTTTAGTAATGTATTTCTATTCTTTAAAAGTACTATTTTCTCAAAAAAAATGTTCTTATTTCACTTTATGACAAAATAATAAATGTAATTACGGATACTTGTATAAAATTTAATTGAAAAAATATAACTTTCTTTGAAATAAAAAATAAAAAATATGTTAGAGTAAATTTTTGAGAATTTTCTGAAAATATGAATTTTTTATTGAACACTGAAATAGTGTTTTTATTAAAAACTACTATTTTGTTTAAATTATTTAAAATGATACATAGTTTATTAAAAAAATTAAAAGTAAAATTAGTTCGAAGATTTTATGATTAATTTAATTTGGCTCATTGCAATCAATTTCATGTTGAATTTTGATATAAAACTTTTTTTAATTATGAAAAACATTTCATTGGAAAAGAGTTTTTAATTACATATATGGGTTTAATTTTAAATTAAAAATTTTAAATTATGTGAATTTAATTTGGAAAAAATGTAATTAATATTTTCATCATCATAATTAAGACTCTAAAATAATTTCATTTTTATTTTTTCTCATAATGAATGGTAAAAATTATCGTTGTTAATGCAAAAATAGGTTTATCAAGGGTTAAACTAAAAATATGAGTGTTAAAATGAACTAAAAACCCATAAAATTTTAATTTTATGGTCATATATTCACCTTAAATCATCCATGGTTTGATAATTATCCATTTTAGATCCTTGTTTCATATATCAAAATTTGGGGATTATTTTTTCTTTTAAAAATTTCCAAGTGTGGCCTTGCCCCCACTTATAAACATAACCCCCTCTTATATCCTCTTCACACATACAAAGTATTTTGGTTCATCCAATGCCTATCTAAAAACATTCCATACTTCCCTAAACATTTACAGCAGTCTTTTTTTTATTATGAAACCCTCAAAAGAATTATTTTGGTGAAAACCTCAGGAGAGTGTTCGAAAAAGTGTCCCCATTCTTAATCGAGTGTTTTTGTTTTATTTATTATTCCTGCCCCAAATTTTTTTCAAATATAATGATATAATAACATCATAGTATTACTTATACTTATATTTTTTTTTTAATGTGATAACCAATATCCATATCATCATCCATTAATTGACAAAGAAAACCATCGATTGTCTGTACGACAAACTAATGCCTCATGAACCGATGTTATTTGTTTTCCATCACCACCTCTCATGGATGGAGATAATTGTTGAATTAATTTTTAAATGTGGTTTTTTATATATTTATTATCATGAACCAACCTAGGTCAACCCTGAACCGGTCACCCTAGCCGGTCTGCGACATGACCCTAGAGGCATTCCCGATCCTCCCAGGCTGGCGACAAGCACTAGGGCATCAACAGAGGCTATGGGAAATATGTCACCCACTATGAATAAATAAAGAATCATAAATAATATAGAGCAGTGCAAAATAAATAATCTATGTAAAGTGACCAAACAATAACAAAAGAAAATAAAACAAACCATACTCGACGTCCGAACTAACTCTGTGTAAACCTTGAGTCACTCTTCAACTCAACGATCAAGCATCGCCCAAGGCGAGCGTACTCAAACTATAGCCTACACAAGCACTAAAAATAGAGAAGAGTTATAGGAATCATTATTAAAACTGAGTTGGACAGCCCGATATCTATTCCCAATGCACTACCATTAAAATAACAGAATCATCATTTTAAGTTTGAACTATAATTTATAAAAGTATGTTTTTTTAAATATTTTACTCAAAAGAAAAGTAGAGACCATTGCCTTTAACAATTTTCAAATTTGGGTTCATTTCATTAGTATCAATGTATTTTTAGAAAGGGAAAGTGAAGTTTATATTTTCAAATTTGTAGAAAGAGGATTAAACGATTTCAGTTGAAAACCATTTCTAGAAACCAAGTCAAAAACAATTTATCACTTTCCAGGGAAGGCAATATACAAAAATGAACAAAAGTAAGTACACAACAAGAGAAATTTAGAAATACATACAAGTACTAAATTATCACAGCAATTAGCTTAAAGTCAACTGACATGTGTGAACGTAGGAGATCAAGAATAATCCAAAGGACACCAATACAGGAGATGTCATCCTCATTGACATGTCACACATGATTAAATCAAAACGCCCAATACTCTTGACCATCTTTTCTCAGGAAGGCCGATCGAAAATCACATAGTAATAAACCCAATATATCCACCTACTATGGGCCACTGGTCAGTACCATAACCTACCAGTGCAGCAATCATTCTTAGAATATTCTCTCAATATTCCAAATTCCCATGTCTCAAGTATTTAGAAAAGGGGGTGATCCAACCGATGCCATCTGAGCATCCAATCACATATATGCATATAAATATATATATAATAATAATGCACAACAAGCATCACACTGAGCCACTCCATGGGACAACCTCCTTCCTTTAAACCACTCGAGCACTCAAGAGACTCAAAGTGTGGGCTCCCAAACAATCAGTCGCAACCAAGGAAGGAGAGTTATCCTAGGAGGGTTTTCATCAAAATAATTATATCATTTTCCATAAAGTGTCAAACGGGCATTAAACAACTTTCTAAATCACCACTTTAAAAAAAGCACAACTTCTTTACAAGACCAAAACCAGTTTGAATCCATTTAAGGAGCCCCAAAACACTACTTAACAGGCTGCCAAAATTTTTATAAAACCAAACCAAATCATTTTATTTTTCCAAATATACTGTAAGAGCCAACCGGTCAACTTCTCAAGAGTACCAAAATATTTGTTCACTCTTTAGAAGAAATAATTTATCATTAAACCAGAACTACATTTGATATTCTGTTAATTATGTTTAAAAGAAAAAACATGAATTCTTTCACTATTAGGCGTCCTTTCTCCAAGAAAACATTTCAAGTGCCGTGTATAAAATAAAAAACACGGTTTTACATTAATTAATTATATAAAAATTAATTATATAATAATATTTCAAATTAATTAAAATTAATGAAATATTTATTTGAAAAATTAGAATGTGAAAACATAACAAAACGACACCATTTGCACACCACAAGAATTGAATAATAAATCTTCACAACAAATGAATTATTTCTAAGTTTCACAATAATATTTATCACACACATAAATATATGGAGAAAATAGTAAGAAGTAATGTAACTTAAATTGTAAAAAAAGTGCAATGGGAACCTACCTTGAGGTCAATGCACAAAGACAGCTGATCTTGGGAACAAGGCGCGACGATGGCGCTCATTCAGAAAATCCCCGCGCGGGTCCTAAAATTCTAACCCTACCAAGAAAAACCATCAATCAACAAAAACCACTAATAAAACAAAGAAAAAAGAAAGGATAAAAATTAAAATGAAGATAAAACACACCCATAGGGGAAAAAAGTATATCGGAGGGATGCGCATGTCGGAAGGAGGGGCTGCGACTAGAGGCGAATCACCGGAGAGGGTCGTCGAAGGTGCGCAAAGGCGATGAATGGAAGAGGCCTCAGCCAAGGGGGTAGGTTAGCCAGATGAGATTGTTGCACACTTATAAGGGAGGAATGGGGGACTAGTTATTTGTCGAGCAAGCGAAAAACTGGGATAGGGGAGGGGTGAAACGTTCCAAAAGGTGGTGACACATTGGCTGGAGGTTGACAAGGTTGTGTGTACTGAAGGAGGGAAGGCTGGAGGTGGCCCTCCAGTGTCAGGTGTGCCGGTCAGAGGTGGAGAGCACCAGAATAGAGCGTATGGTAGGGGTCTCGATGAGGTTTCAGTCTCATCGCACTGAGAGGGAGGGAGGCCAAGGGGGTAGATGCCGAAATGGCCATGAGGAGTCTGTCGGGGTTTGGTGCAAGGGAGGAGGAGGCCACGTCTATGGGTGTGTCATGCTGGACCAGCAGAGAGGGTCTGTGCGGTTGGATGCCGGCTGACCGAGAGCTACAAGCAAGGAACACTAGGGTGAGGGGGTCGCTGTTAAGGACATGCAGGCAGGTGAGGGTGCGTTGCTGGAGGTTCACCACACCAGGAGGGAGGAGGGGTTGCGAGAGAAATTTGGCCGAGGGGGGAGCAGTGCTGCGTCGAGTGAACAGGGGGAGATATGGATCGGGATAGTGCCTGAGCTGCTGCTGCGAGGAGGGCTGAGTCTGGGGGAGGCTGCTGGGAGAAGGTGATCCATACAGGAGGTCGGCTGGTAGGTATGCTGTAAGGGGTTCTGAGGCGGACTGGATAGGAGGATGGCACCAGGATAGCTAGCGCGCAGCAAGAGGGGAAGTGATGGGGGGTGCGACCGGCTGGGGAGGATGTTGCAGCGGGGAAGAGCTTGCGCACAGAAAGGGAGTCTTGGGTTCATCGGTGCTGCAAGGTGGCAGAGCGTGAGGAGTCTGGGAGAATGAGGAGAGGCAGCTACGGGGATGTTGTGCTGGGAAAACAAGGGTCGGGGCTACGTCACGCTGCACACACACACACACACACAAAATGAGACTAATTGGAGAGAGAAAACGGGGAAACCATAAAACGAGATAAAAAAAATTAAAATAAAATTCTCATAGGTATGGGTGTGACAATTCTCCACACCATAACACTTTCCATCCCCGGAAATCCAAGACACCATCCAGCCGATCGATCAACACCTAAGGACTCTACATTAACACGATCCAATCTCTTAACCCAATGACATTCCACCGACCATCTATGGGACTCAACCTCATTTTCCAAAACATATCACCAGTAAAGGGGAGGCCTAAATGGACTCCCCACCATAAGGGCCCAACTGGAACCCAGTAACCTCTTAAGTGAAAACCCAATGAGACAGTGAGTCTCCCCACCATAAAGAACCAACCTAGTAGCGACCAAACGGTAATCCAACTTTCACCTACACCAGGCCTTACACATGCTATAAAGAACAAAATAAAGACATTTTAACCACTCAATCTCATCCAAAATTGATAAGATCTTAAACCAAAGTCTACAAAAACCAAAAACACTTACCCCTCAAGCGGGGAGGGAGGGCCCAAGGATTGGATCAATGAACCCACAACATACAACTACTCATGACTCTTCACTTCGGTATGAACACAAACCGAAGCCACAACTTTTTCACATGGGTGGTCTAGACAAGGTCATTGATTAACAACTTGCATCCAAAAATACACCCTTTCTGACATTACATGGAGGATAAGTCTATCACACCATTTTTTCTAGGAGATAAAATTTACAATGATAGAGAAACCCCAATAGAAATTCTAAAACTATCTCACCGCAACAATAGAGGCGCAACCTTATCCAAACTCCATAAAATTCCCCAAGGTTCCTGACTATGCACCAGATTCACTCCAATGCCTTTTGGCTAGAGCTCTATTGGATGAATTGTCTCTGGCCTCGATGTCAGGTTCTGATGATCCAAATAAGAATCATACAACATTTTATTTAACAAAATAATGGGCAAGATTTTAAGATGAAAATAATACTGGCATTGAAAACTATAGTTCATCAAAAGACCCACAACATACCCATACATTTCAAGACCCAAAACACCATCAGTACACTGCAATAATAAGAGATCCCTTACACTAAAAGGAAACTTACCCAAGAAAATTTGAACAAAAATACAATAGCACATAACTTCTAAGAACTTCCTCTGCGATGCTTCCTAGCAACGCCCCGATAGTACCGTCGGAAGTGACCCAAGCATTTACAGGCTTGGAAAGGATTTGGATCACTTATACACGATGACTTTTTGTGACCCATCTTGACACACTAATAACACATGAGGATCTCTCACTCCAAAGAGGTTGATAAAAGATCTCGAGGCCTTTTGATTCCATGACCTACTCCATCCATTCGAAATTTCTCACTCATCTCCTTTCCAGAATCTTCACAACTGCTAATAGGGTTTGAAGGAGGGAGGACTACTTCGAGAACTCCTACCATCGCAGCTTCGACCTGAGAACCTTGTCTCACCACATCGACAAAAGTAGTTAGGTTTCACTCTATCACCTTTGACTGTAGATTAGGGCGGAGACCCACCTCGAAGCATCGAGCCTTCATGGGGTCATTTGTGGCATACCCTGAATCATAAGGGACTTTCTCCACAAAGAACTGGAAATATTCGACATTGATATGTCACCCTGCTACAGACAAGACATCTCCATCCCCTTTATCACCCTTTCTTATTCAGAGAAATACTAACGAATGAACAAAGCCTTGAAGAACTCCCATGTAAGATCTTGATGGGGCATGTTCTGAGACACTGACTTCCACCACATCCATGGTGAACCTTCAAGCATGAAGGTTGTAAACATGACGTTCAACGACTCAGGAAACTCAGTGAGGTTAAAGTCCCTTTCAATCTTCCACATCCACTCCTCCGCTACGGAAGGGTCTTCTTGACTATAAAAGAGTGGTGGATATAGCTTTTGAATCTCAAGTATAAAATCCTTAGGTGGATCAATCGCACTATGATCACACATCGAAGCTTCAAAGAGATAACTGACCGACAAGAAAATTCAAAAACCCAATCAAGGGTAACTCAATAAATAAAATCCTCAAAATCAAACACAATATAGATGAAAAGATATAAACAAAATAGAAAAAGCTATAATAACATCAAAACATTCCTTATGAAAACATATTTAATTTAAAACAAGATTGGTGGGTTAAACCCTCGGTATTGGTATTTTTTAGAGTCTCACTCACATACATGTCTTCGTGCCACTCGGGTCATCCATCCGCAATACCAGGCATCCATGCACATTCCCACATATCACTATGCATGTTAGCACCCCTAGGAACACCAAGTCCAAAACAAAACAACTTCATTTTTTTATTTTAAAAATAAATTTTTCCTAATTCAAAATTTTCAGAAGTCAAAAGAGACACAAAATAACTCAAATAGGGAACTAGCGTCAGTAGGTGACTTGACCATATGGTTGGATTCCATATGCCAAACACATCAATGACACAGAGAGACTATTTAGACCACTCCCCATTATCTACATGGCTTTCCGGGTGGTGCGTCTTAGGAGGACTACTGGCACGACACCCTTTGTTGTATCCCAATAAGAAAACGCTCCAGAAAAACACAAAGAAAATAATTAAACTAGACTTCCCATGGAAACCAGAGGATCAGTACGAGCAAGAGTTCGCGACACTCTTACCGTACCTACCCCTCAAGTCCTGAAAACCCTACTACAGCTACGTTGATATCCCAAATAACGAAGGGTTCTCTGAAAAGCGAGGTCCACTACGAGTTTACTTGCTCTGATACTATTTTTTCACGAACCAACCCAAGTCGACCCAAAACCTGTCACCTGAGCTGGTCTGTGACATGCCCGAGAGGCGTCCCCGATCCTCTCGGGTTGGAGACAAGCGCCAGGGCATCAATAGAGGTTGTGGGAACAATTTTTCCCAATATGAATAAATAAAGAATCAAAAATAACACAGAGTGGCGCAGAATAAATAAACCAAGTAAAGTTACAAAACGAGAACAAAAGAAAATAAAACTAACCAAAATCAACGTCCGAACTAACTCTGTGTGACCCCGGGTTCACTCTCTAACTTAGTGATCAAGCATCGCCCAAGGCGAGCATAGTCAAGCTATAGCCTTCACAAGTACTAAAAACAGAGAAGAGATATATGCGTCAGTATTAAAACTCAGTAGGACAACCCGATATCTATTCCCAATGAACTACCTTAAAAATAAAAGATGCATCATTTCAAGTTTGAACTATAATTTATAAAAGTATGTTTTTCTAAATATTTTACTCTAAAGAAAAGTAAAAACCATTTCCCATAACCATTTTCATATTTGGTTTCATTTCATTAGTGTAATGGATTTTTAGAAATGGAAAGTGATGTTTATATTTTCAAAGTTGTACAAAGAAAATTAAACAATTTCAGTTGAAAACCATTTCTAGAAATGAAGTCAAAACCAATTTATCACTTTCCAAGGAAGACAATATACAAAAATGCACAAAAGTAAGTACACAATAAGGGAAATGTAGAAATACATAAAAATAACGAATCATCACTGCAAGTAACTTAAATTCAATTGACTTGGGTAAACCTAGGAGATAAAAAATAATACATAAGACACCAATACATGAGATATCATCCTCTTTGACATTTCACACATGATGAAATTAAAATGCCCAATACGCTCGACCATCCTTTCTCAGGAAGGGCGAGGGAAAATACCATAGTAATAAACCCAATATATCCACCTACTATAGGTCACTTGTCAGTACCATAACCTACTAGTGCAGTAATAATTCTTAGAATATTCTCTCAATATTCCATATTCACATGTCTCAAGTATTTAAAAAAGGGGGTGATCCAACTGATGTCGGTCGAGCATCCAATCACATACATATATTTATATATAATAATAATGCACAACATGCATCACCCCGAGCCACTCCATGGGACAACCTCTTGCCTTTAAACCACTAGAGCACTCAGGAGCCTCTAAGTGTGGGCTACCACACAATCAATCACAACTCAGGCAGGAGAGTTATCCTATGAGACTTTTCATCAAAATAATTACATCATTTTACATAAAGTGCCAAACGGGCATTAAACACCTTTCAAAATCACCAATTTAAAAAAATTAAAACTTCTTTATAAGACCGAAACCAGTTTGAAACCATTTTTGGAGCCATAAAACACAACTTCATAGGCTACTAATATTTTTATAAAACCAACCCAAAACATTTTATTTTTCCAAATAAACTGTAAGAGCCAACTGGGAAATTTCTCAAGAGAACCAAAATACTTGTTCATGCTTTGGAAGAAATCATTTATCATTAAACCAGAACTACATTTGATATTCCTTGAATTGTGTTTAAATGCAAAATGGGCATTCTCTCACTATTGTGCATCCGTTCATCAATTTATTATTTCAAGTGTCGTATATAAAATGAACAACACTTTTTTACATCGATTAATTATTTAAAAATTAATTATCTAATACTGTTTCACATTTATTAAAAATAATGAAATATTTAACTGAAAAATCAGTGTGTGAAGACATAACGGAATGACACCATTTGCACACCACAAGAATTTAATTATAAATTTGCACAATAAATGAATTAATTCTATGTCGCACAATAATATTTATCACACACATATATATAGGGTGAAAATAGAATAATGTAATGTAACATAAATTTTAAAATCAGTGCATTGGGAACCTACCTCGAGGTCAAATCACAATGGCAGCAGAACTTCGGAACAAGGCGTGGTGATGGCGTCATTCAGAAACACCCCAGGCAGGTCCTAAAATTATAACCCTACCAAGAACAACCATCAATAGACAAACCCCACTAATAAAACATAGACAAAAGCAATGATGAAAATAAAAATGATGATAAAACACACACGAAGGGGAAACAAGTATACCAGAGGGTTGCAGACATCGGAAGGAGGGGCTGCGACTGTAGGGGAATCACCGAAGAGGGTTGTCGGAGGCGCGCAACGGTGATGGATGGAAGAGGCCTCATCCAAGGTGGTAGGTTAGTCATATGGGACTTTTGCGCACTGAAAAGGGAATACTGGGGGACTAGATGGCTGCTAAGAAGGGGAAAAACTGGGATAGGGGAGGGGTGAAACATGCCGGAAGGAGGTGACGCACCAGATGGAGGTCGACAAGGTTGTGCGCACTGAGGTAGGAGAGGCCAGAGGTGGATCTCCAGTGTCGCGTGTGCTGGTCAGAGGTGGAGAGTTCCGAAATAGAAAGTAAGGGAGGGTCTCGATGTGGTGTCGGTCTGCTCGCGCTGAGAGGGAGGGAGGCCAAGGGGGCCGACGCCGAAATGGCAAGGAGGAGTCGGTCGAGGTTTGGTGAAAGGGAGGAAGAGGTTTCATCTATGGGGTGTCGTGTCGGACTAGCAGAGAGGGTCCACACGGTTTGATGCAGGATAACCGAGGGAAGCATGCGAGGACCACCGGATCAAGGGGGTCGATGTTATGGACATGCGGCCAGGAGAGGGTGTGCTTCTGGAGGTTCGTCGCAACAGTAGAGAGGAGGGGCCACTGGAGAAATCTGGATGAGGGGGGAGCGGTTCTTTGTCCAGTGAATAGAGGTAAATAGGGCTGGGGACAGTTCCTGGGCTGCTGCTGTGAGGAGGGATGAGTCTGGGGAGTCCGTTGGGCGAGGGTGAGCCGGATAAGAGGTAGGCCGATGGGTATGTTTTAAGGGGGTCTGAGGCGGACTGGACAAGAGGAGGGCACTAGGCTAGATAGCTCACAATAAGAAGGGAATTGAGGGGCGGTGATACTGGCTGGGGAGGAAGTTGCAGTGGGGAAGGGCTTGTGCACAACATGGGAGTCTTGGGTTTATCAGTGCTGCAAGGCGGTGGAGCGCGAGGAGTCTGGGAGAAGGAGGAGAGGCGGCAGTGGGGATGCTACACTGGGGAAACTGGGGGTCGAGGCTAGGTCATGCTACACACACACACAAAAAGAGACTAACTGGAGAGAGAGAAAAGGGGAAACCCTAAAACGAGATAATAAAAAAATTAAAATAATGTGTTCTCATATGTTAGGGAGTGACAATTCTCCCCACTATAATGCTATCTGTCCCCGTAAATCTATGATAGTATTCAGTCGATCGATCAACACCTAAGAACTCCACATTAACACGATCCCATCTCTTAACCCAAGCACATTCCACCAACCATCTACGAGACTCAAACTCATTTCCCAAAACATATCACCAGTAGAGGGGAGGCCTAAACAGATTCCCCACCATAAGGGCTCAGATGGCACCAGGTAACTACTTAAGAGAAAACCAAAAGAGACGGTGGATCTCCCCACTATAAAGAACAAACATAGTAGTGATGAAACAGTAATCAAACTTAGACCTACACTAGACCTTACTCAAGCTAGAAAGAACACAACAAGTACATTTAAATCACTCACTCCCATCCAAAATTGTTAAGAGCTTAAACTGAAGTCTAAAAAAACCAAAAACCCTTACCCGGTGGGGAGGGAGAGCCCAAATATTGGATTAATGAAACTAAAATGGAAAACTACTTAGGAATCTTCACTTTAGGATGAACACAAACCAAATCCGCAACTATTTCACATGGGTGGTCTACACAAGGTCACTGATCAACAACTTGCATAAAAAAATTCCCCATTTCTTAAATTGTGTGAGGGATAAGTCTATCATGCCCTTTTTGCGATGAGTGAGAATTTACAATGACATAGAAACCACAATAGAAATGATATAACTATCTCACCAGGACGATAGAGGCATGACTTTAACCAGGCTTCTTAAAATTCCCTCCGGTTCTTGACTACGCGTCAGCTTCACTCCGAGGCCGTTTGGCTAGATATCTGATTAATGAATCATCTCCTCCCTCGCAGTCAGGTTCTGATAATCCCAATAAGAAACAAACACCTTTTTATTTAACAAAATAAAGTAAAATATTTTAAGATGAAAATCATATTATCATTGAAAAATGTAGTTCATCAAAAGACCCATGACATACCCATACATTTCAAAACCAAAAACACCACCAGTACACTTCAATAATAAGAGATCCCTTACACTAAAAGGAAACTTCCACAAGAAACTTTGAAGAAAAACCCAATAGCACATCACTTCTGAGAACTTACTCTGTGACGCTTCCTAGAAATGCCCCCGAGAGTATCGTCGCAAGTGACCCAGGTGTCCACAGGCTTGGAAGGGCTTCAGAGCACTTGTACATGATCACTTTTTGTGACCCATCTTTCCACACTGATAACACACAAGGATCTTTCTCTATGAAGTGGTTGATGGAAGATCCTGAGGCCTTTTGATTCTAGGACCTACTCCATCCATTAAAATTTCTTTCTCATCTCCTTTCCAAAATCTTCACCACTGCTCCTAGGGATCAAAGGGGGAGGACTACTTCGAGCACTCCTACCATTGCACCTTCGACATGAAAAGCTTGTCTCTCCACATCGACAAAAGAATTTAGGTTGGACACTAACACCTTCGATTGTAGATCAGGGCGGAGAACCTCCTCGAAGTGTCGAGCCTTCATGGGGTCCTTTGTGGCATGCCCTGAATCATAAGGGACTAGCTCCAAAAATCACTGGAAATATTCCAACATGAATCTATCACCCTACTGCATACAACACATCTCCATCCCCTTTCTCACCCTTTATTATCCATAGAAATACTGAAAAATGAACAAAGCCTTGAAGAACTCCAATGAAAGCTCTTGATGGGGCTTGTTCCAAGACACTGACTTCCACCACATCCACGGTGAACCTTCAAGCATGAAGTTTGGAAACTTGAAATTAAACGACTCTGGAAACTAAATGAGGTTAAAGTCCCTTTCAATCTTCCACATCCACTCCTCTGCTATAGAAGGGCCTGCTTGACCATAAAAGAGAGGTGGATATAGCTTCTGAAACACAAGCATAAAATCCTTAGTTGGATCAACCGCATTATGATCACACATCAAATATTCAAGGAGATGACCGCTTGATAAGAAAATTCAAAAACCCCAATCAAGGCCAACTCAAATAATAAAATCCTCAAAATCAATCACCGTATAGATGAAAATCTATAATCACAAGGAAACAATCTATCGTAACATAAAAACTTTCCTTTTGAAAACATTTTTAATTTAAAACAAGAAGGGTGGGTTAAACCCTCGCCATTGGTATTCTTTAGAGTCTCACTCACATACATGTCTCTGTGCCACCCCGGCCATCCATCCGCGATACCAAGAATCTATCCACATTCCCACATATCACTATGCATGTGAGCACCCCTAGGAACACCAAGGCCAAAACAAAACAACATCAATTTTTTTTCTTTTTAAAACCAACTTTTCCATATTCAAAATTTTCAGAAGTCAGTAAAGACCCAAAACAACTCAAACAGGGAACTAGCATCAGTAGGTGACTTGACCATATGGTTGGCAGCCATATGCCAAACACATCACTGACAGAGAGAGTATTTTTGGACCACACCCCTAGTTCCACATGGCTAGCCAGGCCGTGTGCCTTAGAAGCACAACTGGCCCAACTCCCTATGTCGTATCCCAATAAGAATATGCTCCATAATAAACCAAAGAAAATAATTAAACTAGACTTCCCATAAAAACCTGAGGACCAATATGAGAAAGATTTCTCAACACTCTTCTCAATGATACCCCTAAAGTCTAGAAAATCCTACTCCATCTACCTTGACATCCCAAATAACAAAGGGAACTCTGAAAAGCGAGGTCCGCTAAGAGTCGACCTACTCTAATACCATTTTGTCACGAACCAACCTAGGTCGACCCAGAACCGGTCACCCGAGCCAGTCTGCGACATGACCCAAGAGGCGTTCCAGATCCTCCAGGGCTGGAGACAAGCGCCAGGGCATCAACAGAGGCTGTGGGAACAATTTAACCCAATATGAACAAATAAAGAAACAAAAATAATACAGATCATTGAAGAATAAATAAACCAAGTAAAGTGACAAAACAAGAACAAAATAAAATAAAACTAACGAAACTCGACGTCCGAACTAACTCTGTGTGACCCCGCAGGTCACTCTCCAACTCAACGATCAAGCATCACCCAAGGCGAGTGCACTTGATCCGTATCCTGCATAAGAACTAAAAACATAGAAGAGTTATACGCATTAGTATTGAAACTATGTAGGCCAGCTCGATATCTATTCCCAATGCACTACCTTTAAAATAAAAGAAGCGTCATTTCATGTTTGAACTACAATTTATAAAAGTATGTTATTCTAAATATTTTACTCAAATGAAAATTATAGAACATTGTCCTTAACCAATTTAAAATTTGGGTTCATTTCATTATTGTCGATGGATTTTTAGAAAGGGAAAGTGATGTTTATATTTTCAATTTTGTACAAAAAGGATTAAACACTTTCAGTTGAAAACCATTTCTAGAAACCAAGTCAAAACCAATTTATCACTTTCTAAGGAAGACTATGTACAAAAATTCAAAAAAGTACACAAAAAGGGCAATGTAGAAATACATACAAGTACCAAATAATCACTGTAAGTAACTTAAAGTCAATAGAAATGGGTGAATATAGGAGATCAGGAATAATCCATAAGACATGAATACATGAGATATCATCCTCGTTGACATGCCACACACGATGAAATAGAAATGCCCAATACGCTCGACCATCCTTTCTCAGGAAGGCGGAGGGAAAATCCCATAGTAATAAACCAAAGATATCCACATGCTATGGTTCACTGGTCAGTACCATAACCTACCAGTGTAGCAATCATTCTTAGAATATTCTCTCAATATTCCAGATTACCATGTCTCAAGTATTTAGAAAAGGGGGTGAGCCAACCAATGCCAGTCAAGCATCCAATCCCATACATTTATTTATATATAATATTAATGCACAAAAATAATTATCTCGAGCTACTCCATGGGACATCCTCTTGTCATTAAACCACTCGAGCACTCAGGATCCTCTAAGTGTGGTCTCCCAAACAATCAATCACAACCATGGAAGAAGAGTTATCCTAGGAGGGATTTCCTCAAATCAATTACCCAATTTTCCATAAAGTGCCAAATGGGGATTAAACACCTTTCACAATAACCACTTTAAAAAAGTACAACTTCTCTATAAGACCAAAACCAATTTGAACCCATTTAAGGATCCCCAAAACAATACTTCACAGGCTAGAAATATTTTTATAAAACCAAACCAAAATATTTTATTTTTTCAAATAAACCGTAAGATCCAACCAGGAAATTTCTCAAGAGAACCAATATACTTGTTCATGATTCAGAAGAAATCATTTATCATTAAACTAGAACTACATTTGATATTCTGTGAATTATGTTTAAATTCCAAATGGGCACTATTTCACTTTTGTGCGTCCGTTCATCAAGAAAATATTTCAAGTGTCCTGTATAAAATAAACACCACTTTTTTACATCGAGTATTTATTTAAAAATTAATTATCTGATACTATTTCACATTTATTAAAAGTAATGAAATATTTAATTGAAATTTTAGCTTGTGAAAACACAACAAAACGACACCATTTTTACAGCACAAGAATTGAATTTCAAATTTTCACAATAAATGAATTAAATCTAAGTTGCACGATAATATTTAGCACACATATATATAGGGTGAAAACAGAAGGAAGTAATGTAACTTAAATTTTTAAATTAGTGAAATTGGAACCTACCTCAAGGTCAAAGAAAAATGATAGCATAACATCAGAACAAGGCGTGGTGATGGAACTCATTTTGAAACGCCCAACACGGGTCCTAAAATTACAACCCTTCCAAGAACAACCATAAATAGACTAAAATCACTAATAAAACAAAAAAAAAAGAAAGTATAAAAATAAAAATGAAGATAGAACATACCCTGAGGGGAAAAAAGTATACCGGAGGGCTACGCACGTCAGAAGGAGGGGATGCGACTGGAGGTGAATCACAGGAGAGGGTCGACAGAGGCGCGCAAAGGTGTTGGATGAAAGTAGCCTCGGCCAAGGTGGTAGGGTAGCCAGCTGGGACTGTTGCGCACCAAAAAGGAAAGACTGGGGGACTGGTTGGCTATCGAGAAGGGGAAAACTAGGATAGGGGAGGGGTGAAACGTTTCTGGAGGAGGTGACACACTGGCTGGAGGTCGAAATGGTTGGGCGCACTGAAGGAGGGTATGCCAGAGGTGGCTCTCTGGTGTCGTGTGCACTGGTTAGAGGTGGAGAGCGCCGGATTAAGGAGTAAGGGAGGGGTCTCGATGGGGTACCGGTCTGCTCGTGTTGAGAGGGGGGGAGGCCAAGGGGGCCGATGATGAAACGGCCAGGAGGAGTAAGTCAGGGTTTGGTTCAAGGGGGGAGGAGGTCGCGTCAAGGGGGAGTTGCGCTGGACTAGTAGAGAGGGTCTGTGCGGTTGGATGTGGGCTGGCCAAGGGATGAAAGCGAGGACCACCGGAGCAAGGGGGTCGCTGTTGCAGAAATGCGGTCGGGTGAGGGTGCACTTCTGGAGGTTCTCCGCACTAGGAAAAAGGAGGGGCCGCTGGAGAAATCTGGTTGAGTGGGGAGTGATGCTGTATCAAGTGAACAGGGGGTGATGGGGCTCGGGATAGCACCTCGGCTGCTGATTCAAGGAGGAATGAGTCCGGGCGAGGCCTCTCGGCGCGGGTGAGCCGGATAAGAGGTCAGTCAGTGGGTATGATATAAGGGGGTTTGAGGTAGACTGACAGGAGGAGGGCACTGGGCTGGCTAGCATGCAATAAGAGGGGAAGCGACGGGGGGTGTGACCGGCTGGGGAGGAAGTTGCAGTGGGGAAGGGCCTGCACACAGCCAGGGAGTCTTGGGTTTGTCAGTGCTACAAGGCGGTGTAGGTTAAGGACTCTGGGAGAAAGAGGACATGCGGTTGCGGGGATTCTACGCTAGGAAAATAGGGGGTCAGGGATAGGTCACACCGCACACACTCAAAAAAAGAGATTAATTGGAGATATAAAAAAGGGGAAACCCTGAAAATAAATAATAATAAAATTCAAGGAAAATATACTCATAGGTCTATGTGTGACATTTATAATCTTTTAATTACTATATCACATCAGAATTATTACCTCCCAATTCATTGGAAATTGATAATATCACTTGTGCGTACGTGTGGACTACCACCACTATGAAACGATGTGATTATTGTTTTGATTTATTTTTAAATGGATGGTAATAATGATAAATTTATGGAATATATATGATATATATTACAAAAAATTATTATTAAATATTTATATATTATTTACCAATATTTCGATCCATCCATCATGAAAATGGAAACAATATTCATGTGTACGTTCATCATATCATCTCCATGAAGAATGAAATCAATTTTCTATCTCTAGGTTTTATTTATTTATTTAAATACATATATAATGAATATATATTATATTAATATCATGTTTAAAATTATTGAGATTATGGAACCATGAACAAAGATAAAGGATAGAAAATTACAAACAAAACTTACGTGGAAAATGAAGCAGTAATTACCCAAAACATGATTTTTACAATGAATCGTTAATAAAAGGATAATAAAAGTTTATAAGTAAATAATGAATGATATGGTATATATTATTATGGATATGTAATAGATTTATGATAAACCTATTTTTATTAAATAATATTTTTAATATGTATTCATAATGCTGACACTTGAGGTAAGGTATCTTTGTCTCAAATTTTCTTATTTGGAACATATGTTATGTTATGAACGTATCTTATTTTATGGGTTTTATGTAAAAATATCTGAAATTTTATATCATTAATTTATTTATTCTCATGATATCTCAAGTTTAATATAATGCTATTCTTTTGTGATCCTTATTATTCAAAAGCTATCAAAGTAGGAAATGTATTTTCATCTCACTTTTATCTCAATGAGGCACATTTCATATTCACCAATTATTTATTTCATGTGGTGTATATAATGACCAAGAATGTATTTTATTATTCCTATTGTGGATTTAATAGGAATTTACCTATCCATATAATTTATTTCTTTCATGGGGCTTAGAATTCAAGATTTACCAAATTGGTATGGGTTTTATGATACAATCTCATTGTTTATCGAGATTATTTATGATTATGCATTCAATGATGAAATATTATGAACTATATCTAAATAAAATAATTAATTTTCTTCTCCTATAGTTATTAATAGAAATTATATATTTTCCTTTCACTTTACCCTCTTTATTTACTCAATATTAAAAAATGATTTTTTATGGGAAAAAATAAGTTTATTTCACTCTTCTATCAAAAATCATTTCTATTCCATATAGAAGTTTTAAAAAAATATTTTCAAAATTTTTTTAGTATTCTAAAATGATGGTTTAAAGTAATTTTTAAAAATAATTTATTTTTTACCAAATGTTTAGAAATGAGTATTCTTCTCATTTTCTGAACAAGATGTATTTGACTTTTTACCGAAAATGTGATTGTAATTTTTTTTAATATTCAAAGGATGAATGAAATTTCATTCCAATAAGACCACTGATTTATCTAAAGATTACTTTAAAAAATTTCAAGTTAATTTTTAAATAAAATGTGTTACTTTATATTTGGGAAATTTATATATTTTAAATATGTTATTTCAAAGTAAAAAAGGGTATTTTATTCATTAAATTTTCCTAGTGATCTTTTAAAATGATTTTACATCCAAGATTACATCCTTTGATGTTTATTAAGGATTATTTGGTATATTATACAATGATAACATCCTTATTATTTCAATAGATGGTTTATTATTATGATAAATATATGTTTATGAAACATATCCCTTTTTCAGGGGTTATTCAATGATAGATTTAGGAAATGATTAAGGAACTAGTTTCATTTACATAGGTTATATCATAATGAAATGATTATAAATCCATTAAATTCCATGGGATATGCTAAACTGAATTTATAAAATTAATAGGAAAACATTTTATTTTCCACTGGTTATGACATGGTGATTTTTTTATGAAACCCATTTCATTTTCATGGGTTATGATATGATGAATGTTTTATGATATTTTGGCAGAAATTTATATGATTTTAATTATATGATGAGTGAGAAAAAAATTATATATCCCTCCAATTCATTGTGTAATGATGGACATATCATGAGATAAAATAGAAAAGAATAAGGAGTTAACCCAGTTCAGTAAGGGACTTCTTCTTCCATTATAGTCTTGGGAGTTAACCATGACTACTATGATGGTTTGGGGAGTGAACCCATTCCACCATGATAGTCTTGGAAATGATCCATGGCTGATTTGGAAATATTTTCCTATAATAATGTGTATTCTAAAAATATATTTTGTATTCCAAAGTTATACTCTCATGGCTTATGTTATTTTATTCCATTATGATTCATTTCTTATAAACTGCCTAGATTTTTTCCATGACTCAAGTTTATGATCTATGATATGTCGGCTATGGTTTTCAATTATTATTCTCATGTTCTCATATTCTTATGATCATCTTATGTTAATATCATTATTTTTTACCCTTTCTTAGAATACAATCTCCCCTTTATTATATTTTACTTCCTTATGTTCTGATGGAAGGTATTATGTATGATATGTCTAAGAATGGTGCTAGTTATAAAGAACATAGTGGGTGATATTGTATGACACTAATGAACCAATTGTTTATGTTTCCCGTAATCCATAAGAACTAAAACTAAATGATTCTGGGGTGAATAAAAATGTTATATATTGAATTTTAATCTATTTAGATGTGATATCTATGTATAAAAAGTGTGGTTCATTATATACTTGGTTATAGACAATTAATAGGGTTTTCTACATAACACGGGGTTTGTGAGACAGATGATGTATGATAGCTTATAGAATAAAAATAGATTGGTGATCTGGATCCCTTTACTTAGGATTATTTCATCAATGTAGCTTATATATCAATCCAATGATGATAAAAAATTATTATTACCCATCATCAATTGATCCAAACCCAATGTAGGATGTTTGTTTGTAAATTTTTTATTTCCTCATTTTTTATCTCAGTATGAATGTAAATAAAATCCACCAAAATATGGATTTTGAATACATTTATGCATGAAGGTGGGTTTTATTGTATCACCCCAATAATTTAAAATATTTTTTCAATAAAATTAATTTTATTTTATTATTAGTTTCCAATGCACACAATAGCAAGTTTAAACAAAACAATATATAGTCACGTTTTAAAAAAACAATTAAATTTTAACACATTTATAGATTTTATATTATATATATATATATATATTAAAATTTATTATATTAGTCCAATATATTTGATATAAATAAGAAAATAAAAAACACAATTTTACGTATAGAACGCTATATTTTTCTAAACACAATTTTGCAGCATTTAAATTGTGCACTAGTTTTAAAACCAATTTTTTTAATTTTATAAATTTTATTGATCAAAGTATACATCATCTTTTAGGGAGGAATTTTAAAAAAAAAATTTAGGGTGAATTTTTGTTATTTTTCTTGAGAAGTTTCATTTTTTGATGAATAATGAAAAATATTAAATTTTAATTGAAAAAAGCTTTTTCATGTAATTTATTTATATGATTAAACTATAATTATTATTGGGTTTAAAGTATAATTAGATCAAATTTACAAATAATAATCTAATTTATGTTGTTTTAATCAATTTAACATTGAGAATGTATATAAAAAAATTTCAAACTAATGAACATCTAACTTTAAAAAGTCATTCTATCATTGTGATTGAAAAATTAATTTTGATTCAAAATTTTCCAATTAATTGAATTGTATTTCGTAAAATGGATCACATTTTTAGAATCAAAAGTTAAAAATTAGGTTTTAAGGTTATTTTTATTTTTAGACACAAAATTTATCATGGTAAAAAACGTATTTACTGTAATATAAGGAAAAAACTGAATAATGTTTAAAGGGAAAGGCTTAAAATATCTAAACTCTTCAATATTTTATTGTTTTTTGAGGTATTTATTGACACTAAAGAGTCTAAAAAATATTAATTACCTGAAAATTTCTGAAAATTTAATTCCACCTCGATGTGGTTGGATTTAAATATAAGATATTTATTATTTTGATCACTTAAACTCACCTCTCCTCAAGTATAAATACCACTCCTCACCACCACATTTCTGCCTAAAAGCCTTTTTCTCCTCAAATTTCTGACCAAACCTTTATTCCACAATATCTCCATGTCCAAGTACTTATGTTATCACTAGATGACCAAATACTAAGTCCTCAAGGGTCTCTCAAGGAGATTATATTCAAGAGGAAATTTCTCAAAACACCTCTGTTACTTTCATTTCTTCATCTACTATGTCCTCATATATTTAATCCTTCTATGAATGATAATTTCAGAATCATTTTTAAACTGGAATTTTATTTTTCTAATTTAATTCCTTATATTCATCCATTTTATTACCTTCTCTTATTTAAAGAAACGAAGCTATTCTCTATGATTTACCGGTTAATCAACCCCATGAATAATTTTTTTTATTTCATTTCCATTACTGCATTCATGTTTGGTTATAAACATATTGTTCTAGTTAATTAATTTTGTAATAAATATATTATAACCTATTATATTTTATTTAACTAATATATACCCATGATAGTAAATAAAATGATACTCGCTCATGGTGCTTGGAAAACTGCCAAAATAAATTAAATATTTACCAGTAACGTTTTATCTAATGAATCATCATCATATATAAAAAAATGATATATGGTAACATTAATACTAATATAAGTTCATCAATTCAATTAAATTAAACTTAGATTTTTATAATCCCATTTTACAAGAACATCTATAATTTTACACAAATGAACCGATCATGAAACCATGAAATGAATGCACCCAAAACCCTGAAAATAATGAAAAATTCTTAATTAATGGATTTTAAGATTTTATAAAATCCTAAAATAATGTATTATATATATGAATATAGTTTTGTAATGAGTTAATAATATTATCTAAATCATTTTACTACAGTTTAATGAATGAACTACTAAAGGAAAGCTTGAGGGAAGGATTTTCTCATCTCACCTTTATTCTGTGAGATATATTCCTTATTCACCACTTATTTCTTCTGTGTGGTATATTTATACTACCATTTGATATTTAATATCATTATATTCATGATATTAATTTAAAAATTTTAAAATTATTACTTTTATAGGACATATTATTCAACTAATTACAAGTGGTATGAGATTTCATCTCAATTTACATTCCATTAGGACTAATTTGTTATAATGTAACAATTCACATCTGTGTGGTGTATATACTATCCCATTATCATATAATATCATGATTTATTCATTCCTCATGGTATATTAAAATTTATTAAATGAATTTCCTTCATGGGTCTTATAATTAAATAGTATCAAATTGTTATGGGACACTATGATTTTAAAAAGAACATTTCAAATCGATTATAAAATATATGAAGAATTATTTGGACTGGTATGACATGGGTTGGTAGACATTAAATATAATCCAATAGATTTATTGGTAGTCTCATGAGATAAATCAGCTGGACAAATCAGATGGGTTTTTCCCTGATTTGGTAAAATGTCTTTGGGATGATCTAAATGGTAAACGTACCACGTACCTGGTAAAAATGGAGTCCAATAATTATAAATTTAATTTATTGAGATTTTAGTTATTTTTATTATTATCCATTAGATTTATGTGTTGAAATTATCTATGTATTCATTTCATTCACATTTTATTGATTAAATTCCAAACTTGTTTATCTATCCACCTTTATATGTTGATTATGCTCATTATTTCATTATTGATTGTATTGTACATAACCATTATAGATCATTTGATACCACCACTTATTTTTTTTCCTTTCCCCAAGTTATAAATAGGAATACATTGAATAATTTTAAAGGATGTTGTGATTTTAATTTAATTATTATATATTTTCATTTCCTTATATAATATAGGTATCATTTGTGTAAATTGGTTTCCCAAACTGCTAAACTATTCGGTCCTTTGGGATTAGAAGCTTGTATATATGCCAATGGTACAAAGTAAGGAACATACTCTTGGATTATAGGGTTGGAGGATTACAGTTTAAATTATATAAATTTTAGTAGAATCATTTTAAGATAGGTTTATAAAATATAGATTATAGAACATAACCCTAAGATATAAATTAAGGATAAGCAGAGAAGAACAACCCAAAGAACCCATGTTTATATCACTCCAACATTTTTATGAAATATTTTCCTTAAATAATTATTTAATAGCTTTCATTGCACATAATCATGAGTTTAAAAGAACTTAGACATTACATTAGTATAAAATTACCATTATAACATTAATTTGATAAATATCACTAACTTATGAAAATTTATGGTTAATTATTTGGCTACCAATTATTTATGAGAAATCGAAACCAATTAAAAGTAAAGGAAATATTTGTATTTTTGTAATGAGAAATAATGCGAATTAAAATTATTAAATGAAATTAATTAAATATCTATCTTGTATATTTAATTAAATATTTTTTATATTTACTCAATATTTATTTTAGTCATAGGATATGAACAAACCCTATATTTTGTATAAATACCCAATATTTATTAATAGGGCAATTTTACATATTTTTAACAGTGAATCTATTTAAAATTAAAATTCGGACGCATTAATAAAATTTATATGACAAAATAAATTTCTTATTTGGAATCAAGATATAAAAATTTAATGTGGATGAATTTTTTGATATTTTTTTGATAACTTTTATGTTCTGACAAATATTAAAAATACACAAAATTTTAATGGAAGGATACTTTTGTTCATCTAAATAATTTAAATGGTTAAATTATATTATTTAATGGTTTTAAAGTTTAAATTTATTAATTTTTTTTATTTAATATAATATTGGACATTGACAATAATTTTACATTGAATTTGGATGTTAAAACATTTCAATATTTTACAATATTTTAACTTTTAAAACCTATTTTTTCTTTTCAAAAATGAGATTAATTATAAATTAATTACTTCATCTTATTTTTTTTTGAATTTTGAAAAATATAATACATATTTTTAATTAGTAGGTTCAGATTATGTATATAGATTTCTTTTATTTATGGTCATTATGAATTGTAACTTTGGAAACTTTTATTAACATGTTAAAAAGGTAAATCGGGTAATTAAGGATAAACAAAAATATTATAAAATTACCCTAAAACATGTCTTAATATTATTTTATGTGTTTTTTTCAACCGAAATCATCATTGGGTCAAAATTGTATCCTTTGGAATCCAATTGGATGATATTTGGACATTTAATTTGTTTTATTTAATTAAAAGTTAAATATGTCTTACTCAAATTTTTATAACTATATCTTTTTAATATATGGTTATACAGAAGATGAACTCTACTATAAATAATCATTTGAAATCTAAAATGGAATTATTTTTAATGGTATTTTATTTGTAATTTTTAGGAAGTACATAATTTCATTAATGGCTTATACATTGATGATGTTGAAATTATTTAATTGGTGAAAAATCAATAAAATATTTTTTATTGAAATGATAATAACCACTAAAAGACAAAATAACATGAAAAATATTATTTTATGAGTATATTTAAACCATAATCATTCAATTTTAGAGTTATTTATCCTTTTGAAGGATATGGAAAAAAATATGACACTAACAATATTTTATTTAAAGTTATGTTAAAGTTGTGAGATTTTTGTTTTAATATATATAACATTTTTAATATAGATTTTTAAAAAAGATATATTATATTATATGTAGTATTATGAAATATATATGATTTAATTTCATCCTAGTACTATATTTTTTAATTTTTATTCTACAAATAAATAAATTAATTAATTACCAAAAACAGATGTTGTGATTAGTTTATTAATGAAGATAAAAAATAAATGTTTTTAAAATTACTAAAAAAATATAACTTGGAATAATTATTATATCTAATGGATTTTATAGATTAATGTTACATATTAGGAAAATAATAAAATATTTGGTTCCAATTTAACTTGTTATATTTATATTTTTAATAACCAATGAATTAAATAGTGTCAAAATTGACACAATTAACTGTTTATCAAATTAATATATTATTAAATTATTTAAAAATAATAAAATATTTTTAAAAATATATAATGATTATTATATGTTCAAAAATATTCTAAATTATGTATTTTTGTTCTAATTTACATAAAATAATTAAATATTTCTCCCTTTTAATATTGAAATATTTGTTACCTTGGTTAAAAATTAAATAGAATAATGAAGTGTTAATAAAAATGATAAGTTTTAAATTGAGATAAAAACATGTATTAATTTTTTGGTTTAAGAGATTACAATATTATATCATTAAATACTTTTATATATGACATTTTGGAGGTTTTTGGATCATTTTTTAATTTTTTTTTAAAAATTAACATTATTTGGAGATTCCAAAAGTACCCCCCACCTCAATTATAAAAGGCCACATCCTCTCTAACTTATTCACTTCACATTGGGCCTTAAATATGATCCATACCATGATAATTTCCATTCTCAACTTATTTATTCATATTATAGATGTTTTGGTATTCTGTAAATAACAACTTAAGTGCTTTAAGAGGAGATCTAGAGAGAGCTTGCTAAAGAAGAGGTAATCTCCTCTTCTAATTCAGTCAAACTTATTTCTCCTTATACATCCTATTCATGAGTTTATTTACATTTTAAAGTAATAAATCCAATATCAATTATATAATTAGATTTTAGTATGATTATGTAACAACTATATTCCACCTTCAATCCATTTTATGAAAACTGAAATCACCACGCATGTGTACGTATGGCTTACCGTATCCATGACATGGTATGATATATTTGTCTCCATCACCTTACATGGGTAGGTATAACAATAGAAATAATAACTATATATGATTATTATAACATTTTATGTATTCTAGAACCAAATATATACTATCAACTTCCATACCATTTCTCAATTATGGGAATGATATTTTATGCCATGTGTATGTATGACCTACCGTCTCCATGATGTGATGTGATTCATTCCACATGATATCTATTAAATCCTGATTATATTAATGTATATAATGAATAAATATGATATATATTATATTAATATAATTTTTTAAATTATACAACTATAACCTAAGAGAGAGAATCAGAACTTTTCTGACAAACATGCGTAACAAAATGAAGTAATTAATACCTGAATAATGACTAATAATGAAATGTTATTAAAAAAATGGATGATAATATGGTCATATATGATACAATAAAAAATACTATTATTCTATAATAATCCAATGGAAATATTTAAATCATTATAATGTAGTTTCAAATATATACAAAGGATATTGTACCTATTGTAATGGATAATTTTGCAATCTCATTATTATCTCGGATTTTTTACACATAAGTATTTTCAGGGGTATATTTATTATCTATGTCCATGTTTAAAAAATATGTATGATAAAATATCTTTTATATTATTCTAAAAAAATTTAATTATAATTTTATCCATTGATTAATTTTTACTAAATGTTATGAAAGTAATCTTTTGTTGTTTTTGATATGATGTACTTTTTGACTTATCTGAAAAAAGTACAAGAATAATGTTTCTTTAACTTATACGGTGGGAAAAAATTTATCTGTTTTCATAACACCTTATTTACATGAATATTTCTTTACAATATTTCATGTTTATTTTCAAATAAATTATTTTCATTTAAATTAGCATTACATTTTGATAAAAGAAAATTATTTTAATATAGGAATGGATATTTTTCTCACAAATTAATTCCAATTTTTCTATAAATGTTATTATTCATATTAGATTGAACTATTTTATATGGTTTTTATTCAAGTATACTATCCCTATTATTTATATTAATTTATTTTTTTATGGTGGAATTTAATTTATGAAATCCATTTGTTTTACATGGATTATGTTATGATGGAAAGATGTTTAAGAAACCCATTTTATTCTTCAGGTTATCCAGGGATGAATGATTTATTTTTCTATGGAACATGTAATAATGATTCAATTAAGAGATTGTTGTGACCTATATCTCACTCCAAATAATTGGGTAAAGATTCATATCTCATGAGATTGTTATGGCTAGGATGGGAAGTAAACTTGGTTCGGCAATACATGGTTGGAATGAGGAGTGAACTCTGTTCTGTAATAGACTTTGTCCACTATGACAGTCTTGGCAAAGTTCCCTGACTAATATGAAATTATTTTCTACACATAGGTGTATACTAAAAATCCAATGTCTTATGTTATGTATTTTGGAAATAAATTCATTGATTATTTATGAACGTTCATGATTCATCCCATGACATGATATCATGATCTTTCATATGCAGGATAAGAGTTTTCAAATGTTTTGTTATTATGTCGTATGATTATGATATTATTGATATCTCTCTTATTTACCCTTACTGAGAATATGATCTAACCCATTTGTATGTTTCTTTACCCCAGGTTTTAAATAAGGGAATTATGTAAGATATATCAAAAAGGGGTCTTGTTCTCAGGAATAAGTGAGGGACAATGTAGATGTATTATAAACTAGTTGTTTTTCTTTACCAATTTCTAGAGACACTAAATATATATGGTCCTAGTGTGGTATATTGTGTTTTCTACTAAATATTCTTAAATTTTTAAGTAATATCTATGTATGAAAAGTATATTCTGTTATAATTGGTATCAAAGAACAGATATAGTTAACATTTGGAAACAAGTATGGGAAAACCTTAGTAAGAACTCTAAAGATTATGTTGAAGTATAGGATACAATACTAGTATTTTATAAATGATCATGAATAACCTTGGATAAAACCTAATGTTTCTTGAATTGAAATTTTATTCTTTATTTTGTGGTTTTCCAATTATGATTAGTGTTTCTCACACTATGCTTTTTAGTTTTAGTCAATGGATAGAACTGAAAGGAACCCTACTAATGCTGAATGTGATGGGAAATGCAATGATTTTACTCCTATGAAACTAAATTTTATGTGAGATAGAAAAAAAATTGTCTCTATGCTCACACAACATTCTAAAGCTATAAATCATGCAGGAAATCCAAATGAGAGAAGGAGGTAACCATATTCTGTTCAGTCCTTAGTGATGTTGCATCCACATTATTTTTGTGGGTCTTCTAGTCCAATAATTTCTGAATAATTGATTAGTACAACAAAAAAAGATATTTTTATTTCTCTAATATTCAAAGCATGATAAAGTCATATTGGAAGCCTATCATTTGGAATGTGAAGATGATCACTGGTTTAATCTTATTAATAATACAAGGAAAATAGATTAAATTGACTCTATAGAATGGGATGAGTTCAAGAAAATATTTTTCAATAATTACATTCCTCATATTTTTCAAAAAAAATTATGGATAAGGAGTTCCTTGATCTTAATCAAAATGTTGATGAATCTGTTGGTACCTTCGAATGAAATTTTACAATACATTCAAGGTACACATCTAAAATTATTATCCAACCCGAGAGTAAAATTTATTGATTATTTAGTGTCTTAAAACCTATTCTATAAAGGGAATTATCCATAAGGGGATTCAATAGCTATGATGAAATCATTCGATATGCAATATGAGTTTAGAGGTAAATTGGAGTAACCCATTATTCTTATGGGTTTGATAAGAAGAGAAAAATGATATTCAAGGGAAAATATAAATACCACACTGAAAAAAGTTGAGTTTCCCTAACACACTGAAAAAAAGATGAGTTTCCCTAATTCTCAATGTGTAGAAAGAAATATAGAGGAAATTGTATTAAAGGAACTAATAAATTTCTTAAGTGTGAGATAGAATGGAATTGGGTAGTTTAATGCCAATGTGATATGGAAAATATTCCTTATTATTCAAATAAATAAAAGGATACATAGAATGCACCACCAACACTTCAATGCTCAAAGTGTATGGAAATGAGGAATTATGCCAACCAATTACCTAATTCAATTTTTATCGATAATGATCAACATTAGAAAACTATTAAGGCCAAAGAAAAGGGCTAGTCACATACAATAACTAACGAGGATGTGGAGTATGATAATAAAGTGGTGGAAGGTACACATGCCATCCACTCTAAAGTAAGAAAATTTTTCATTTTATTATGGATCCACACACTCTATTATTTCTGAATAATTTCATAAGGGTTTTGTTGTTTTACCTCAATAACTAGAAGTTGAGTTATCTATGAAAACTCATAATTGAACAATGTCTCCCCAAAATTTTATAATTATTCTTCAATTAAAGTTTTTGGGAAAGTTTTTGATACATTTCTTTTGATCCTTCATGTAATAGAATTTTATGTGATCATTGTCATGGATTGTATTTTTCTATATTGAGATCATATTAATTTTCAAGGAAGGGAAGTCACATTTCATATTCTGGATCCATCTATGATCATCCATCGATGCAAGTATAAATATGACCTTCTAGTGGAAATTTCATCCAACATATAGGTCTTGGTTCCTATAAATAAAGGTAATATGTATCGAATGGTTCTTTAGATACTCTTCATTAAAAATACACCTGTTGTATGGGTTTTTTTGATGCCTTTCTAGAAGAATTTGTAGGCCTTCCACCGAATTGTGAAGTTGAGTTTTCAATAGAACTAATACCGAGTAGTATACCAATTTCAAAGACAGAATATAGAATGTCCCCAATTAAGTTGTTTTAATTTAAAAAGAAACTCCAATAGAATCTTGACAAGGGATTCATATGCACTATTGCATCACCTTGGGGTTCAGCTGTTCTTTTTGTTAAGAATAAATGTTGATCAATGAGACTCCGCATTTATTATATAGAACGTAACAATATCACTATTGAGAAAAAATATCCTATTTCCCATATTTATGGTTTATTCGAATAAATACATAGAGCTAAATACTTTTCCAAGATTGACTTTAATTTAGGATATCTTCAATTATGGGTCAAAAAGGAGGATATACCAATGATGGCATTCTGTACAAGGTATGGACACTATAAATTTATAGTGATGACTTTTAGTCCTACTAATGACCATTCTATCTTCATGGATATAATGAATATAGTCTTTAGAGATAATCATGTTCAAAATTTCATAGTCATTATAGATGATATTTTGGTTTATTCGGAGAGCAAGGATAATCATGAATATCATTGATAATTGTAAAAAACCCCTGAGAAAGAAAAATACTTATGAAAAATTTACCAAGTGTTAATTTTGGATTTATAAATTTCCATTTTAGGGTTAAATAATCTCAAGAGGGGAGATATCTATGGATCCATTAAAAAATTTTATTGAATGTTGGATTACACTAACAATGGTAACTGAGATAGGTTGTTCTCTTGGTTGTCTGGATATTATCAATGTCTTTTGAAATATTTTTTACAACTATTTAATCCACTCGCCATATTGACTCAGAAATTATTTAAGTTTGTGTGGATAGAGGAAAATTAATAGAATTACCAAGAGATAAAAAATGGTAAGCCAGTTCACATGTTGTCACAATTCTTTGTATTAAAAAGTTTTTTATCTACTCTGATACATCCAAGAAGGGTTTGGGATGTGTTCTCAAGAAAAATTATAGAGTGATAAATTATTCCACATGAAAATTGAAAATCCATGATAAAATTGCCCAACTCATTATTTGGAATTAGATGCATTAATATTTTCATTATATATATGAAGGTATTATCTTTATGGTGAAAGTTGTGATATTTATACTGATCATAAAAGTTTAAAGTATATTTTCACAAAATTTTAGTTAAATATTCACCAAAGAAGTTTTTTGGAGTTGTATAAAATTTATGAATGCTTTATACATTACCACCCTGGGAAAGAGAAAAAGGTGCCAAATGTTTTGAGTCAAAATAACTATGTTAGACTATCCATGATGGTGATCAAAAAAGATCCAATATTTATGGATTTGAAAAGGATGGATCTTGCAATTTTAAAGGGGAGAAATCACATATTTCTCAAATTAATGTTCAGCCATATATATAAGTGAATATTAAATAGATGTAGAAGGAAGATGTAGATATACAAAAGAAGGTGATAAATGTTCTTGAATTCATCCTTGGTTGTGATAGAATAATAAGGTCTTGGAATAATGTTTATATTCCTCCCATACCAGAATTAATGGGGATGTTGGATAAGGGTCATAGTTCTTCATTCTCTAATCATACTGGGTGAAAAAAGATGTATAGGGACCTGAAAGAGTATTTCTAGTATGATGGAATTAAAATAAATTGTTGAATACTACTCTCGGTGATTGGTTTGTCTACAAGTTAAGGATAAGATTCAGAATTATAAGGGGATGTTACAACTATTACCCATACCAGAATGGAAATAGGAAAATATCACTATGTTATTTACCATCTAACCTTCCAAAACATCTAAAGGACACAATGAAATATGGGTTATAGTTGACCTCATTAAGAAGTCAGCACACTTCATTGATATTAGAGAGGATTTCTCTCTTAATGAGATTTTCAGGATTTTTTAAAAGAAGGGGTGGTATTAAATAGATTTCCAATTTCAATTATATCTGATCGAGATAAACGTTTTACATTTATGTTCCAGTGAAGTATTCAACAATATTTGTATATAGAGTTATGTTTCTTCACTGCTTATCATCCTCAGACAGACAGTCTGACTGAGAGGAAAATTCAAAATCTATAAGACATGTTGAGAGCATGCTCAATAGATTTAAATGGTTTTTGGTATCAACACCTACCTTTGGTACAACATTCCTACAATAATAGCTTTCAATATAGTATTAAAATGGCTCATTATGGATCTCTCTATAGAAATAAGTGAAGAACTCCAGCTTGTTGGGATAAATATGAGGAATTAAAGCTATTGGGACCAGATCTTCTTGATTAAATAGTAGATATGGTCAGATCAATTATGCAACACATAAGGGAAGCTCAAAGTCGACAAAAATGTTATGCTGACAGATGAAGAAAAGGCCTAGAGTTTTAAGTGGCAGACAAGGTGTTTGTATGATTACCTCCCTGGAAGTGATTAATGAGATTTGGAAAGAAGGTAAAGCTAATCTCTATGTACATTTTTCCTTTTTAAATTCTTGATCGTGTTGGGAAGGTAATTTATAGATTAGAACTTCCACCAAATATCTCTCAGGTTAATGATGTATTTCATTTATGTTTCCTCATAATGTACATACCAGATCCTTCACATATACTAAACTCAGAAGTTAGACCATTAGGGAAAGATCTTTCTTATGAAGAAAAACTGATAGATATTCTATATCATAAGGAAAAAGTTCTACGAAAGAAGACCACCCGCTTAGATATTGTTTTATAGTGGAACCACCAATTTGATGAAGCTATGTGGGAACATGAGGATGTTATGAGGAAGTAGAATCCTTATCTGTTTGTATCCAAGTGATGAATTTTGAGGGAAAAATCAGTTGGGGGGGGGGGGGGTAGAATGTAACAATGGAATGTTTTTTTTGAAATATTAACTTTAAATAATTATTCAATAGTTTTCCTTGCATGAAATCATAAATTTCAAAAAAATTTGAGACCCCATTAGTAAAAAACTGGTATTATATTTTAGTTAGGATAGATATAATTGACTTATAAAAATGTATGGTGAATTCATTGGCTACCAATTATTTATAGAAAATATAAACAAATTAAATGTAAAGGAAATTTTTGTATTTTTTGAGTTATGAAATAAATTGAATTACAATTAGTAAATTAAATTAACAAAATATATATGTTATATATTTAAAAAAATATTTTTTATATTTATCCAATAGATATTTTAGTCCTATAATATGAATAAACCCTATTCTATGTATAAAAAATCTATATTTTTGGAAAGAATAATTTTATCTCCATTTATTAGAGAACAAATTTTAAATTTAAATTTTGACACATTAAATATTTTAATATGAAAACATAAATATTTTATTTGGAAGAGGGATATAAAAATTTGGTTTTTATTATTTTTTTATTTTTATTATAAATTTTATGTTTTGATAAAAAAATAAAAATATACCAAATTTTAATTGAAAACAACTTTTTTCATCAAAATAAATTTTGTTGTTAAATTATATTATTGAATGATTTTAAATTATAGATAGTTTATATTTTTATCAATTAATATAATTGAGATCATTTCCATTAATTTAAATTGAATTTATATGTAAAAACATTTCAATATTTTACAATGTTTTAACTTTTAAAACCCATGTTCTCATTCCAACAACGAGATTAATTTTAAATTAATTACTGAAACTTATGTGTTTTGAATTTTTAAAAATAGATTCCATATTTTTAATCAGTTGGTTCAAATTATGTAATTCCCTTTATTTTATTTTTGGGCACTATGAATAGTAATTTCGGTATTTTTTATTAATAAGGTTAAAGGGTAAATCATAGAATTAAGGGTAAAAATAATATTTTAAAATATCCTAAAAATTACACTAATATAATTGGATGAGTTTTTTTTTCAACCATAATCATCATTGTGTCGAAATGGTATTCTTTGGATTCCACTTGAATTAGATTAGTATATTTAAATTGTTTTATTTAATGAAATGTTAAATATGTCTTACTCAAATTTTGAAAACTATATGATTTATAATATAAGGTTATATAGAAGATAAATTATACTATAAATATTCATTTGAAAGATAAAATTTCATTCTTTATCATCGATATGTATTGTTAATTTTTATGAAATAAATAATTTCCTTAAAGGATTATACATTGATGATGGATAAATTATTTAATTAATGAAAAATCAACAAAATAATAATTATGAAAATGATAAAAACAATTAAATGACCAAAATAGTTGACCAGATCTTATTGGTGAAGTATATATTGACCATAATCATCCCAGGGTCTAGTTATTGATCATTTGGAACCATATGAAAAAGATTATAACACTTATAATATTTTATTTAATGTGATGTTAGTGTTGTCACATTCATGGTTTAATACATATATCCTTTTTTATGTAAGGTTTTCTAGAAGATATATTCGACTATAAGTATTCTAATAAAATCTATAGGACTTATATTTATCGTTGTTTTTTTTATTCAAAAAATAATTATATTAATTAATTAAAGAAACTAATTTTGTAATAATTTTATTAATGGAGATAAAAAATAAATGTTATTAAAAATATTAAAATAAAAATAATTTGAAATAATTAATATATCCAATGAATTGTATATACTACCTTGAACTTTTAAGAATATAATAGAATATTGGGTTCATATTTTACTTTTTAGTTTTATATTTTTCCTATTTAATGAATTAAATAGTCCTAAAATTGATAGTACTGATTTTTTATCAAAATAATGTATTGTTAAATTATTTTAAAATAATATCACATTTATAAAAATATATAATTCTTATTATATGTTCTAAAATGTTCTAAATTTTTCATTTATGATCTAATTGACCTCAAATAAGTAGCTATTGTACCATTTTCATATTGAAATATTTGTTACCTTAGTTAAAAACTAAATAGAATGACTAAGTGTTAATTAAAAATATAAGGCTTCAATTGATGTAAAAACAAGTATAAAATTTACTAGTTTATTATATGAAAAACATATCTCATATAATATTCTGAACTATGAGATTTTTGATATTGTTTTATTGGTTTATTATTTTTCTATAAATTAATATTTTCGGATATTCTGAAAGTCTCCCTCACCTCAATTATAAAAGGGAACATCCTCCATCACATATTCACTTAACTTTGAGCCTTAAAGATCAGCCATTCCAAGCCCATTTTCATTATAATCTTCCCCAATAACATTCTATAGGTTATGGTCTTCTCTGGAGACCAACTCTAGTTCCTTAAGAAGAGATCTAGAGGGTGCTCGTCAAATAAGAGGTAATCTCTTCAACAAATTCTTTGAAACTTATTTATACTTCTACTTACAATTCAAGAGTTCTTTTCATTATAAAGTAATAAATTTATTACCACTTATATACTGATATGTTATTATGATTATGTAACCACCATATTCTACATTCTATCCATACTATGAAGAACAAAATCACCACCTGCGCGTACGTATGGCTTATTGTATCCATACTGTATTGTAATCTTTTTTCACCACCACCTTATTTGAATGGGTATAATTATAGAAATAATAACTATATATGATTATTATAACATGATATGAATTCTATAAATAATATTTACAATTCACTTCTATACTATTCAGTAACTATGGTAATGATATCATTTCTCGTTCATATGTATGACCTACCATATCCACAATGCGATACGATTCATTCTAAAAGATATCTATTAATTCATGATCATATTAATGTATATAATTAAATAATTTATAAAAAATATATTAATATCATTCTTTAAATTATTAAACTATAACCTAGTAATTATAACAGGAACTTATTCGATAAACATGCATAAGAAAATGAAGTAATTAATTCTCAAATAACGAGTAATAATGAAATTTTATTAAAATAATGGATGATAATATGATCATATATGATATTATAAAAATTAATATGATTCTAGAATTATTAAATGAAATTATTTAACTCGTTATATAATAATTTTAGATATATACAAATATATCAGTCCTAAGGTAAGGGATAATTTCACAATCTCATTATTATTTGAGATTGTTTATATGTAAGTATTTTATAGGGTGTATTTTTAATCCATGTACATGTTTCCAAAATATTTTTTATAAGTTATTATTATTTGAAATTAGTATCTTGAAAAATAAAAATATACTTATTTTTTTAATAGTCGTGTTCTGGTCAAAGGCCAAAACACTAAATTTTATTGAAAAAAAGGATACATAGGTCTGAAATGAGGAATTTTGATAAAATCCCTGACATAGACCGGGATTAACTTATGAGGATGAACATAACTCCAATGCATCTCGTGAGTAACACCCATGTTGGAAAGACCATCGACAATCTTGTTAGCTTCAAGATAAGTATGAGTGGCGATGATGTTGATCTCTGAAAGAAAGTTCAGGTAGTCAATACAACGCGAAGTGAGAATCCAAGCCAGGTGAATGGAACCATTCCAAATGGCTTGAATAATAGTTGTGGAGTCACTCTCTATCCAGATATTTCTCCAATTATGATTCCTGGAAAATGAAGTCGCATGAATAACACATATCATCTCATCTTTTTAGGGAAGAAGTAGCACCAAAAGAGCCATAGAATCATCCAAGCGTCTGGTCGAGGTGATTTCTGAAAATGGCCCCACAACCTTCTAGGCTAGGGTTGCCTTTGGAGGCTCCATCCACATTGATTATAATCCAACCCGGAGGTGGGGGTCACCAAACACTTCAAGGGAATGCTTCAGATGAGGGTATTTCACATCCAACCCAATGTGTCTAAGAATCCCAATGTCACGGACGGAGTAGTTTCAATGATCTTTTTGAATTGAAGCTGCCTCATGAATAGCCCTGAGGATTCTGGTTTTCCTTGCATTAATCTTGAAAGAGATGTTGCGAAAAATACAAGCATTTATACCATACAAGATTACATACAGGAGGTCTGCAACAGCTGTGATAAAGAGATTCTTGATTTGATGATAATCTAAAACTTCAAAACACCGTTGTATCTGCAAGATAATGGAACTACAAAGCAACCATCTACACTCAAAGATGTCAAACATATAATACCAAAGTGCGGTTACCTCTCCAAGCTGATTACGTATGCGGAATTTGGAACAAAGATTAATCCCAAATGATTGAAGGCTGGTATCCATAGGGATTCTATTATTTGTATTCATGTAAAATTTATTAAAGTCAATTTTACCCATTGGATAATTTTTACTAAATGGTATGAATGGAATCTTTTGTTATTTTCTATACAATGTACTTTTTGACTTATCCAAAAAAATGTATGTGAAGAATGTATTATTTTAACTTATACGGTAGGAATAGATTTCTATATTTCAATAATTCCTTATTTTGATGAATATTATTTAAAATATTTCAAATTTATTTTCAAATAAATTCTTTTCTTTTAAAATTACAGTTCAATTTGATAAAAGAAACTGATTTTAAGAAAAAATGGTGTTTTCTTCAATAATTAATTTAAAGTGTTCTATCAAAATTATTTTTAATCTAACATGGAATTATTTAATATGGTTACGTTTCTTGTAAAATATCAATGTTATTCCTATAGTTTTATTACATTTATTATGGAATTATATTTATGAAATCTATTTGTTTTACATAGATTATGTTATGATAGAATGATGTTTAATAAAACCAATTTATTCTTTGGGTTATGATAAGATGAATGATTAATGTTTTTTTTTGGAAAATGTAAGAATGATTTCATTATGAGATGGATGAGACCTATATCTCTATACAACTCATTCTGTTAATATTAGAATCTCATGATATATATAAATGCCTAGAATGGGATTTAAACCCGTTTTAGTAATACATTGTTGGAATGAGGAGTGAACTTGATTCAGTAATAGAATTTTTCCACTATGATGGTCTTGGAAATGAGCCTTGACTAATATGAAATGATTTTTATGCTTATGTGTATGAAAAATTTCTCATGTCTTTTGTTATGACATTTGATATAATATTCATTGATTCTTTATGAACTTCTACCATTTATCCAATGACATAATTTCATGATCCTTCATATGTAGGATATGAGTATTGAAATGTTATGTTATTATGTCTTATGATTATGATATGATTTATATCTCCCTTTTTTACCCTTACTGATAATGTGGGCTAACCCTTTCTTATTTTTATTTTCCCTATATTATGAAAAAGGGTTTTAATTAAGATATTTCAAAAAGGGGTCTATTTATGAAAGAATAATTGGGGGACAATATAGATATTTTATGAACCAATTGTTTAGGTTTCCTAGTTTCTAAATACCCTAAACCTATACAGTCTTGGTGTGGGTTTTTATGTGTTTTAATGAATATTCATAAATTATTATTTAATATATCTGTACCTAAAGTATGGTCTATTATAATTTTTATTATTAGGATATTAGATACACATTAATTTTTCAATTTATGTTAATTATTTAAATAGTTTTGTGATTGTAAATTCAGTTTCATAATGATATAATCTAATCTAATGTATTTAATTGTTTAGAAATGGATCTTGAAAGGTTGAATGGTATCAATACTCACAGAAAATGTAGATATTTCCTGCTTGAGGAAACCAATATAGATGGTATTAGAATAGAGTAAATTATGGTTATATTAGGAAACATTAATCAAGTTATGATAAATAACCTTTCCCAAATAGAGAAACTTATTCTCCAATGAGAAACTCCTATAATAGATCGCATTCTGTTTTATAAGCCTCAATAATTTTGTAGGTTTACTAATCAAATTGTAGTTGAGAAATGGATTAAATCGATAGAGAAGATATTCATGGATTTAGATGTAGTGAAAAGGAAAAGGTTTCACTTTTGGTATATTGAAACAAAGGTGATATTGATCAATTGTGATATTTTATATAAAATAATTGGGAGGAAGAAGAAATAGAACTCATGAAATGGACAACTTTTAAGGATATATTCTTTAAGAAATACTTCCCACGTGAGAAAAAATTTGAGATCAATATAATGTTTTTTAGGTTAAAGAAAAAGGAAGAATAAATTGTCATGGATTATTAAAAAACTATTACAAGGTTAGTTAGGTTGGCTAAAAATTATATACTCAACGTAGAGTTGAGGATGGAATGATTTTTTTTATGGATTAATTAATTTCACTAAAGGTAACTAGTCTCAAATTTTCTTTCATCATATGATAAAATATATTTTTGTTCCATAAATATAGAAAAGTAATTATCTAAAATCAATATATTCAGAAGGAATATAGAAAAGAATATTTCATTTTAAAACCAAGAGAAAGTGAATAAATCAAAGAAGGAGATGATGAAATTTACATCATGTGAAAACTATGAAAAGAGTAACCCAGGGAAATCCTTGAAAGTAATGGGGTTTGTTATAAGAGTGGAGAAAGGGGTCATCATGTCAAAGAATTTAAAAGGAAGAAGAAAACACTGATATTAATTTTTATAACTGCAAAGAGATAGAGAACTTTCCAAATGAATTCTCCTAGAATCAGAGGAATCTACAATAGAATATGCCAAGGGGAGATTCCCAATCTTATTCAATCACTACAGCTAATGTAGAATTACCAAATGATGTGGTTCAAGGAACATTGATTCTATATTAAAAATTTTACAATTCAATTTTTTATTTTGGATTATTGAACTCATTTATATCTACATAGTTTTCCAGTAAAACTATACATTTTTCTTTTTGATTTAAAAAGATTGTAGATAGTCAAATCTTCTAAGGCAAGTCTCATTACAATAAATATGTTTCGGTAAGTCCCCATTATTACTCATAAACATTATTTATTAGTTGATCTTATTGTCAGACTTATGGTTGACATTGATATAATTCTCAATATGGACTAGCTCTCAAAATATGATACAAACTTTTATTCCATGAGGAAAAAAATTATTATTAGTGAGGAAGATACTGAATTTATTATCTTTAGAGTTTGATATTCCTCATCTGATTCTTATCTAGATCCAACAAAAATAAGTCTATTGAAAAAAATTATTGGAAAATAATGGATAAAAACATTTAGTGATGAAGAAGGTAATCTTAGAACATAGTGTTTAAGGAATATATTGGTGAGTTGTTTTGGGTATTCATTAATGATATTCAAGTTTATGCTAAAAATTATGAGGACCATGATAATCTCTTCAAGGTCATTCTTAAGTCTATTATAAGAGAAGAGTTATATGGTAAATTTTGTAAGTGAAATTTCTAGCATAGGTAAGTTTGTTTTCATGGAAATATTGTCTCTAAGTATAGAATATCTTTTGATAATGCTAACTCAATGGGAGTTAGAGAATAGCCTACACCAACAAATGTAATTGAGGTATGTAGTTTAATTGGTTTGGATGGTTACTATCAGGGACCTGTTCAAAACTTTTCTCATTTTGATAACCCATTATCCCAGCCTACACATAAAGGGTTTAAGTTTTTTTGGACAAGGTAATGTGAATAATGTTTTAATAAACTAATGGGGAGACTGGTCAATGATTCTATTTTAACTCTACCATTTGAAGTGATGGGTTGGTCATATATGGTGATGCATAGAATAATGGAATTTGTTGTGTACTAAAAAAATGACAATGTTATCAAATATCCATCATTTAAATTGTGGACTCACAAATAGAACTATACAACCCATGATCTACAGTTATCAGATGTAATATTTTCTTTGAAAATATAGAGGCATTATCTCTATAGTGAAAGATGCGAGATACACATAGATCAAAAAAGCTTGAATTACATCTTCTCACAGTATGATCTTTATATGAGAAAAATGTGACGGTTTGAGATTCTCAAGGATAATTATTTCTCAATACACTATCAACTAGGTAAATCAAGTATGGTAGAATATGCATTGAGTAGAAAGGATCATGGATTTATAACCCAAATAAGGATTGAGAAGGATCTATTGTTCATGGATATAGTAAATATAGATATGGTGATTTCATAGGATGGGGATACATCAATAATTTTTCAAATGATTGCAAAACCATATTTATTAGAGTGGATAAAGAATTCTCTATCTGATGATGAGAACTGTTAAAAGAAAATTAAAGTCGTGAATGATGGAAAATTTTAAGATCTCATTTTCCAATATGGTATCCTGAAATTTGGAAATATATTATGCGTTCCCCCTATACCAAATCTAAAAAGGGAATTGTTGGAAGATGATCCCATATAAAAATTTTCTATACACCCCAATGGAACAAATATGTATATGGATTTTAAGGAACATTTTTTGTTGGAAAAAATGATGCAAGAAATTGCTAATTATGTGTCCAGAGGATTGGTTTTTCATAAAGTTAATGATTTGAGGTAGCATCATATGGGATTTATGAAACCACTTATATTCCTATATGGAAATTGGATAACATTACTATGGGCCTTTTCAAGGGACTACTAAAGAATCCTATAAAGAATGATGTAATATGGGTTATTGTTGATCTCATAACCAAATCAGCACATTTATTTATTGTAAGAGAAAATTTTCCTCTTCAGCACCTCGAAAGGATCTAAATTAATGAAATTGTATGACTTCATGGTGCACTTATATCAATTTTTCTGATCAAGATTTCCACTTTAAATTGAAATTATGAATAATTATTCAGAAGGATCTTGATACCAAGATTCATTTGAACACTTCATACCATCCTCAAACTAATGGAAAATATAAAAGAATAATTCAATCAATGGAATATATGGTTATATTGTGTTCTCTCTACTTTCCTAGTATATAGGATCTATACCTACCATTGGAAAAGTTTTCCTACAAAAATATTTTAAATTATTGTATTCAAATAGTTCCATTTGAAGAATTATATGGTAGGATATTTGGTACTACGACTTGTTGGGATGAAGATAGTGAGTTCAATCTCATAGACCCATAACTTTTTGAAGAGATAACGACAAGGATAAAGGCTATCTTGCTCATACTAAAGAAGTTCAAAATTGGAAAAAATATTATGCTGATAATCATAAGAATGATTTACAGTTACAAGTGGGAGATCTTCTTTTCATGATATTATCCCCATATAATAGTGTTATGAGGTTTGGTGGGAATAGAAAAATTATCACCAGGTATATATAGTTCATAGATATTCTTTAAAATATTGGTGCAGTTTTTTATTATTTGAAAAACCCTCGAAACATCTCAAAAGTACACGATGTGTTCCACATATTTCTATTAAGGAAGTGCATGCCTGGCCTATGGCATGTGCTCACATCTGATGAAATATAGTTGGAACCTAATTATTCTTACTATCAAGAGCCTATCCATATTTTTTATACTAGAGAGAAAGTATCAAGGAATCAGATGGATCATCTGGTAAAGGTACTACAAACAAATCACAAGATGAAAGAAGAATCTTAGGAATATGAGAATGCTATGAAAGGGAACTACCCACATAATTTTAAGAGTTAATACACCTGAAAGTTATAGGATGAATTTTTTTAGGAGGTAATAATATATCACTCTAATACTTTACAATATTTTTCCTTTTATAATAAATTTAATTTTTTTATAGCTTGCAATGCACACAACATTGGGTTAAAAACACAATTTAGTCATCTTTTACGTAGTTAATTAAATTTTAACATTTTTAGATAATTTATATGTTTTATATTTAATCAAATATTTTGAAATTCATCCAATATATTTTAAATAAATAATACAAGAACAAACCTAATTTTATGCATAAAAACCTATATTTTTATAAAAGCAATATTTCGGTATTTTAATGGAGAACTATATTTAAAACTACTTTTTTCACTTTTTTAAATTTTATTCTTGTAAAAATAAACATTATTTTTGTAGAGACCCGAAGCCTAACGTACATGAACATTACATTACTTTTGCGGAATACTTAATACATAACAAAAACACACACACAAGGATCGTAATAGTTTAGTGTCTTTGGAAACTCGGAACGTAATCTTCTAATCGTGGTGAAAGATCTTCAATATCTCCCATAAAGATCTTCTTTTTTTTCTACCTAAAACCTTTCTTCATATCCTGGGGAAAAGGAAACATAAAAGGGTGAGCTCAAATGCTCAGTAAGGGTAAACAAAAGAAATATCAATCACATAATTTTTATAAGAACATAACATTTTTGGAAATCTTAACCTGCAAAAGAGAGCATAATTTAATAACATGTGATAAATCATAGTAGTGAAATGAAATCATAACTTAAAACATTACTCATTGTGGCATACACACATAATCATAGAGAATCATTTCTTGTTAGTCAAGACTCATAGCCAAGACTATCTTAGTGGACAAAGTCCCTTTCTGAATCGAGTAATCCTCGTTTCAGTCCTGTTTCACTGAACCGGTATAACCTACCATTCCAGCCATGTCTATCTCATGAGATATAAAATCATTACCCAATGCATTTGAGGGAGATATAGGTCCCACCCATCTTATAATGAATCCTTTCTTATGTGTGCCACATAATCATAAAACATACATCATCGCATAACACATGTAACAAAAATGGGATTCTTGAAACATCATGACATCATAAATCAATTCATATAAGATAAAGGAATTCATAAAAATAATTCCATCACAACATAGTCAAATCAATGTAAAAATATGAATAGAAACAGAACCCTTTATTATCTTAGATGGAAAATAATTTTGATAAAACACTTGAATTGAATTCTTGAGGAAAATATCCTTTCTTCTTCAAAATCAATTTCTTTTCACAAAACATCATGCAATTTTAAAAGAAAGAGATTTTATTGAAAATAGTCATGAAATCTTTTAGAGGAAGCTTCATGAAAATAAGGCTTTATAAAACAGTAGAAATCCGTTCGTGCCGTATAAGTTAAAAAAAACATTCTTCGTACTTTTTTCGGAAAAGTCAAAAAGTACCTCGTACGAAAAAAAACAAAAGATTCCTTTCATATTCTTTACTAAAAACTCACCTAAGGGTAAAATTGGATTTAAACTATTGTAATTGGATGGAAACAATATTACATATTGAGGGAACATGGATGTGGATGATAAAATACACCCCAGTAAATACTTACGAATAAACAATCTGGGATAAAAATGAGATTGTGATATTTCCCTTACCTTAGGTCCGACCTGCTTTGTAAGTGTCCGAAACTCTTGTATAATGATTTAAATCATGTTATTGACTTATTACAGAATCATATTCATTGTTATGATATCATATATGGTTCACTTATGACATTATATTACCCGTTCTTTTGTAAATTCCATGTTAAAGAAGCGTTTTGGGTAAAATCGTTTCATTTATCGTAGGTGTTTTGACTTGTTGTTCTTGACATCATTATTACTTATATCATGATTTACTTACTTCCAGAATATAAAATATGATTTATATATCATATATATTCAGTATATATATATATATATAATAGGTAGATAAATAAAATGAAAAACACCGTTCATGGAGACGGTAGTCCGTACGTACGCATGAACGCTATTTTCCTTTCCTTATTGTCTTGAAATGGAAGTAAGTAGATGACATACATATGTATATATATACATAAATTCAGTAGCTTTATAATGTCATATATTTCATTATTATTTCTTATATATACATTATAATCATTCTTAAATGGTTAACATGTAGAATGAATCTCATCGCGTCGTGGAGACGGTATTCCGTACGTACGCACGAGCGATGATATCATTTCTATAAATATTTAATTGAATTGGAGTGGATTATACAATATATCAGAATCAATATGATGTTTTAATAACTATGTATAGTTATTCTTTACACCATTATACCCATCCATGTAAGGTGGTGGTGGAAAATAGATTACACCACGGCGTGGAGACGGTATTCCGTACGTACGCACGCGCGGTGATTTATTTTTCCGTAGGATGGATAGATGGTGAAATAGGGTTGTTTCATACTTATAATAACATATCAGTATATGAGTGATACTGATGTTATTACTTTATAATGAAACAACCTAAGAAGAAGAAGTGGAAGAAGAAATAAAGATGAAAGAATTGGTAACGGTAATTACCTCTTCTTTGAAGTGCCTCTTTGAGACCTCCTCTTAGGGAACTAAAATTGGTCTTTGAGTAAGACCAGAACCTCTAGGATGTTTCTAGGGAAGTGGAGAAGAGATTTTGGCAGGGGTTGGCCGAGCTTGAGTGCTAAAATTGGTGTGAGGAGGAGGGGGAGGAGGTGTCCTTTTATAAGGGATGAGAGGGGCACCTTAGGAATATCTCAAAATATTATTTTATATTAAAGTCAAAATCGGTTTATAATGGTTCCAAAGGGTCTTATTTCGAAGCTAAAGTGGGTATGGGTCGAAATCCTATCAACCAATAGGATTTACACAAGTTTAGGGTATTATGTTAACCTTATCAATTAGATTTAACTCTAAGTTAAATAATTTAACTTTTACCGTGTCTTTTTGTTTTCTTTCACTATATGGTTAATACACTTACTATACCATGCCAAACGAACCCTAAATTGTTTATTATTAATATATATATATCCTTATCTAAGTCATTTGGCCGAACCTTAGATTTTTAGGAATACAATAACAATTAATAATATAATATTTGATTTAAAAACTATTTTGTGTCAATTTTGACACTATTTGATATATTATTTTTGTGAAAGTCATAACAGAATTAAATGTTCGAACCAAGTTGATTAAATCAACATTAATATATCATAGTAACCTAGAAAATTAGTGGAATTCATAAAAAATCTCAAATTACATTTATTTTGGTGTTTATAACATCAATTATGTCAATATTTCATTAATAAGATAATTACTGCATCATCGTTGTGTCATAAATAAATTAAATTATTTTATGTCTAAAAATTACAAATGAAATACCATCATGTAGTAAATCTTTTTATCTTTCTAATGAATATTTACAATCGAATTTATCTTATGTATAACCCCATATTAAAAATGATTTACTTATTAAACTTTGATTTTAACTATTTTAACCTTTCTTTAAATAAATTAATAATAAATGTCCTAATCTAATCCAAGTGGGCCTAAATGGTCATATTTTATTCCTAAGTTTGTTTTTGGTCGAATTACACTTGTCCAATAGAATTAGGACATGTGTTAGGGTAATAGTAATATCATATTTACCCTTAGTTACCCTATTTACTATTAACCGCGGTAAAAAACGTAAAAAGTTACTATTCACCAAAAAATTATTTTCATCTCATTGAACCACATTTTAGTCCTTGATATTAACCGTGTCTCTCGGATTTTCGAAATTCCATTCACAGAAGCGGCAAAATTATGTTTTATGAAAAATTCAGTTTTTTTAACTACCACTTAGTAGTTTCACTATTCATCAAAAATTGATGTTTTTCAGAACAATGCCAAAATTTCATCCTAAGCTATATTTCATATTCCGAATTCAAAAATGAAGTCTATTTTACCAAATTCATAACATAAAAGTTGCATTAATTAATTTTATAATTAAATCCCGCTGTTAAAACAAATAGCGTGTTTTTAAGAAACAATATCTATCAAAAGATTGACACTTGTTTATGTCTAGTTTAAATGTGAAATTACATCCAATGACCAACATTGTATTAAATTGTAAAAATATATTCTAAATATACTTTAAAACCATTCAAATTAATGATTTATCACTATTAATTATTTCGATTAAAAAAGTTGTTTTTAATTATAATTTAGTAATTTTCACTATTCATCAAAATATGAAAGTTATCCGAAAAGTACCAAAATTTCACCTTAGGCTAAATTCGATACTCCGAATCCAAAAATAAAGTTCATTTTGAAAAATAAGATTTACTGGATTTCAAAAAGTGGTTATTACTATTCATAACGACTAGTTTTAATAATATTTTTATAGCATATCGTTGTTTAGTGAAACTCGGTATTGCGTACTACACACGCTATCGAGGAAGGTCGCGATTGCGTGTAATGCAAGTCAAGTCAAGGATGTGTGTTGTGCAAGCTCCTTTTGGTGTAGCGTACAACACAAGACATTAATAAAATTAAAAAGAATATTTTTTTATAAAATCTTGGGCTGTTACATTCTACCCCCCTTAAAATGAATTTCGCCCTCGAAATTCGTCGGGGTTATAAATGGTTTACTATTTGAAAGTTTCTTTAATAGAAACCCACATCGTAAAAGGGAATACCAAAACTTGGCTTTAAAAACTAAAGTATGAAATGTAACGATTACCCAAATAAACTAATCACTGGGTTTCCACATAGGTGAAAATATGGATATGGAAGAGAAATCTAACCATCATGTTCTGATGGAGAGTGGTAGAGAACATGGCTATGGAAAAGCCAGTAATCACAAATCCATAGATTTGTGACGATCTAAGGTACCATCCGATTCATCAGGTATAAGATCACTAGGACAACATTTTTGGTTTTCAAGATCATTTCCCTAAAGTTGAAAATTTGCTTAGAATAAATACTTACTTTATTTTGGTACAATCTCACTTTTGTTCGTGCCTTGAACAATTTCTACTTCATCTCTTAAATAAATGAAGTTGAATTTGTTATTTGTGAAGTGTTAGCAGATCATGTGATAGAATGATTGTTCATTCCATCTGTCTCAAACAAAAGGTTAGCAAAAGTTATTAAATATACATAAGTCATTCTATAGTGAGATTAATAATATATGGTTCCTAAAATGGACTTATACTTCATATATCATACTGCTTAATATAATAAAACTAGTTTCTACTAAACAGGGACTTCCTGTAGGTCAGTGGTAGGCGATAAAGGCCAGTCGCACTTCGGTTGTGGGTTCGATTCCTACAGCCTTGTCCGAAGCGATGGGCTGTCGCCCGTCCTACAGGTTGTCCTTTTTATAAAACTATATTACTATAACATCCCATCAATAATATTGAAAATCTTCTATCCTTAAACAATACTAACTTATGTCCAACATAATCCAGTCTAATCTTTAGGCTTATACATAATACTGCAGTCCACTCTCATAATATAGTGACAACGATTACCAGAGATTTAATACTGTCGTTGATCCCCACATATCATAAGATATGTCTTGTTGGTCACATTCCAAACATTCAAAGTCCTTAATCGTGTATTCTCTTGAATACCTTAGTGAAAACATGAGTGCAGTTAAAAGTTAACACTTTCCACATACCAAAATCTTCAAAATTCTATATACTCAAACCATGATATCACTTAGTTCTTATATCAATCATGAGCTCATGAATACTATCAAACATTTAATTTTCTCCTTATCCCTTCATTATGCGCATATCATCTACATTCCAAAAATATCTGAATAACCTTTCATGGATAGTGGTACCATTAATCATACACTTTCATAACTCAAGGAAAGACAACAGTGTAACAATCCTCAGATGTCTCTTTATTCCATAGTACCATGAGATTTCTTATACAACATTACACATGATAAACATGTAATCATTCCACAACATTCTTAAACCATTGACCGAGCTTCAACAATTCTTTCATCTCACATATCATTTGTAGTCTCTTCATCATCATCTACATAAATACTACCCATATGACCATACTGATTCTCTTCATGAGTCTTTCCCTTAGGGAATTTGTTTGCATAATGCCCATACATTCCACATTTAAAACACTTAACCATTTTTGATGTCATAGTAATACCATTATCCTCATCCATGGTGTTAACCGACCCTTTTCCTTTGCACTTACTTGCTTTGTGTCCTTCTTTTCCACACCCAAAGCATCTTCCAGTTCCCTTGAAACATTCTCCTTGATGCCTCTTCCCACATGATTTACATAGGGGAAATTGAACTTTCTTTCCTCTATGATCATCATGGAACTCCATCTTTCTCTTATTAGTCGAGTCAGGAAACTTACCAAATTTTACTTTATTGATCATGTTGTGAGATTGCTGATTCGGCAAAATAATGAGGTTTGGACATCCAAATCCCATTTCATTTGGTTTCTCATGTAGAATATCATTCCATTGTCCATCATATCCTCCATTATCGTGAATCACCTTGTTTCCAGCCATTTTCTAAAACCCAAAAAGAATAGTGTGAGAGGCAAAAATCATAATAAAGGGGGAGTAACTTAAATATCTAACATCTTTGGTTTAATCTAATATCGTTACCATAGTTCTAGGACTATATCCTATACGTATACTTATCCTTAGGGAAATCCCTAGACATACCTTAGAAATATCTCTAGGAATCTCACTAACGTTTTCGCATCCTAGTTTCCAAAGGTTGACTAAACCTTTCCTCTGATACCAACTGTAGAGACCCGAAGCCTAACGTACATGAACATTACATTACTTTTGCGGAATACTTAATACATAACAAAAACACACACACAAGGATCGTAATAGTTTAGTGTCTTTGGAAACTCGGAACGTAATCTTCTAATCGTGGTGAAAGATCTTCAATATCTCCCATAAAGATCTTCTTCTTTTTTCTACCTAAAACCTTTCTTCATATCCTGGGGAAAAGGAAACATAAAAGGGTGAGCTCAAATGCTCAGTAAGGGTAAACAAAAGAAATATCAATCACATAATTTTTATAAGAACATAACATTTTTGGAAATCTTAACCTGCAAAAGAGAGCATAATTTAATAACATGTGATAAATCATAGTAGTGAAATGAAATCATAACTTAAAACATTACTCATTGTGGCATACACACATAATCATAGAGAATCATTTCTTGTTAGTCAAGACTCATAGCCAAGACTATCTTAGTGGACAAAGTCCCTTTCTGAATCGAGTAATCCTCGTTTCAGTCCTGTTTCACTGAACCGGTATAACCTACCATTCTAGCCATGTCTATCTCATGAGATATAAAATCATTACCCAATGCATTTGAGGGAGATATAGGTCCCACCCATCTTATAATGAATCCTTTCTTATGTGTGCCACATAATCATAAAACATACATCATCGCATAACACATGTAACAAAAATGGGATTCTTGAAACATCATGACATCATAAATCAATTCATATAAGATAAAGGAATTCATAAAAATAATTCCATCACAACATAGTCAAATCAATGTAAAAATATGAATAGAAACAGAACCCTTTATTATCTTAGATGGAAAATAATTTTGATAAAACACTTGAATTGAATTCTTGAGGAAAATATCCTTTCTTCTTCAAAATCAATTTCTTTTCACAAAACATCATGCAATTTTAAAAGAAAGAGATTTTATTGAAAATAGTCATGAAATCTTTTAGTGGAAGCTTCATGAAAATAAGGCTTTATAAAACAGTAGAAATCCGTTCGTGCCGTATAAGTTAAAAAAAACATTCTTCGTACTTTTTTCGGAAAAGTCAAAAAGTACCTCGTACGAAAAAAAACAAAAGATTCCTTTCATATTCTTTACTAAAAACTCATCTAAGGGTAAAATTGGATTTAAACTATTGTAAGTGGATGGAAACAATATTACATATTGAGGGAACATGGATGTGGATGATAAAATACACCCCAGTAAATACTTACGAATAAACAATCTGGGATAAAAATGAGATTGTGATATTTCCCTTACCTTAGGTCCGACTTGCTTTGTAAGTGTCCGAAACTCCTGTATAATGATTTAAATCATGTTATTGACTTATTACAGAATCATATTCATTGTTATGATATCATATATGGTTCACTTATGACATTATATTACCCGTTCTTTTGTAAATTCCATGTTAAAGAAGCGTTTTGGGTAAAATCGTTTCATTTATCGTAGGTGTTTTGACTTGTTGTTCTTGACATCATTATTACTTATATCATGATTTACTTACTTCCAGAATATAAAATATGATTTATATATCATATATATTCAGTATATATATATATATATAATAGGTAGATAAATAAAATGAAAAACACCGTTCATGGAGACGGTAGTCCGTACGTACGCATGAACGCTATTTTCCTTTCCTTATTGTCTTGAAATGGAAGTAAGTAGATGAAATAAATATGTATATATATACATAAATTCAGTAGCTTTATAATGTCATATATTTCATTATTATTTCTTATATATACATTATAATCATTCTTAAATGGTTAACATGTAGAATGAATCTCATCGCGTCGTGGAGACGGTATTCCGTACGTACGCACGAGCGATGATATCATTTCTATAAATATTGAATTGAATTGGAGTGGATTATACAATATATAAGAATCAATATGATGTTGTAATAACTATGTATAGTTATTCTTTACACCATTATACCCATCCATGTAAGGTGGTGGTGGAAAATAGATTACACCATGGCGTGGAGACGGTATTCCGTACGTACGCACGCGCGGTGATTTATTTTTCCGTAGGATGGATAGATGGTGAAATAGGGTTGTTTCATACTTATAATAACATATCAGTATATGAGTGATACTGGTGTTATTACTTTATAATGAAACAACCTAAGAAGAAGAAGTGGAAGAAGAAATAAAGATGAAAGAATTGGTAACGGTAATTACCTCTTCTTTGAAGTGCCTCTTTGAGACCTCCTCTTAGGGAACTAAAATTGGTCTTTGAGTAAGACCAGAACCTCTAGGATGTTGCTAGGGAAGTGGAGAAGAGATTTTGGCAGGGGTTGGCCGAGCTTGAGTGCTAAAATTGGTGTGAGGAGTAGGGGGAGGAGGTGTCCTTTTATAAGGGAGGAGAGGGGCACCTTAGGAATATCTCAAGATATTATTTTATATTAAAGTCAAAATCGGTTTATAATGGTTCCAAAGGGTCTTATTTCGAAGCTAAAGTGGGTATGGGTCGAAATCCTATCAACCAATAGGATTTAGACAAGTTTAGGGTATTATGTTAACCTTATCAATTAGATTTAACTCTAAGTTAAATAATTTAACTTTTACCGTGTCTTTTTGTTTTCTTTCACTATATGGTTAATACACTTACTATACCATGCCAAACGAACCCTAAATTGTTTATTATTAATATATATATATCCTTATCTAAGTCATTTGGCCGAACCTTAGATTTTTAGGAATACAATAACAATTAATAATATAATATTTGATTTAAAAACTATTTTGTGTCAATTTTGACACTATTTGATATATGATTTTTGTGAAAGTCATAACAGAATTAAATGTTCGAACCAAGTTGATTAAATCAACATTAATATATCATAGTAACCTAGAAAATTAGTGTAATTCATAAAAAATCTCAAATTACATTTATTTTGGTGTTTATAACATCAATTATGTCAATATTTCATTAATAAGATAATTACTGCATCATCGTTGTGTCATAAATAAATTAAATTATTTTATGTCTAAAAATTACAAATAAAATACCATCATGTAGTAAATCTTTTTATCATTCTAATGAATATTTACAATCGAATTTATCTTATGTATAACCCCATATTAAAAATGATTTACTTATTAAACTTTGATTTTAACTATTTTAACCTTTCTTTAAATAAATTAATAATAAATGTCCTAATCTAATCCAAGTGGGCCTAAATGGTCATATTTTATTCCTAAGTTTGTTTTTGGTCGAATTACACTTGTCCAATAGAATTAGGACATGTGTTAGGGTAATAGTAATATCATATTTACCCTTAGTTACCCTATTTACTATTAACCGCGGTAAAAAACGTAAAAAGTTACTATTCACCAAAAAATTATTTTCATCTCATTGAACCACATTTTAGTCCTTGATATTAACCGTGTCTCTCGGATTTTCGAAATTCCATTCACAGAAGCGGCAAAATTATGTTTTATGAAAAATTCAGTTTTTTTAACTACCACTTAGTAGTTTCACTATTCATCAAAAATTGATGTTTTTCAGAACAATGCCAAAATTTCATCCTAAGCTATATTTCATATTCCGAATTCAAAAATGAAGTCTATTTTACCAAATTCATAACATAAAAGTTGCATTAATTAATTTTATAATTAAATCCCGCTGTTAAAACAAATAGCGTGTTTTTAAGAAACAATATCTATCAAAAGATTGACACTTGTTTATGTCTAGTTTAAATGTGAAATTACATCCAATGACCAACATTGTATTAAATTGTAAAAATATATTCTAAATATACTTTAAAACCATTCAAATTAATGATTTATCACTATTAATTATTTCGATTAAAAAAGTTGTTTTTAATTATAATTTAGTAATTTTCACTATTCATCAAAATATGAAAGTTATCCGAAAAGTACCAAAATTTCACCTTAGGCTAAATTCGATACTCCGAATCCAAAAATAAAGTTCATTTTGAAAAATAAGATTTACTGGATTTCAAAAAGTGGTTATTACTATTCATAACGACTAGTTTTAATAATATTTTTATAGCATATCGTTGTTTAGTGAAACTCGGTATTGCGTACTACACACGCTATCGAGGAAGGTCGTGATTGCGTGTAATGCAAGTCAAGTCAAGGATGTGTGTTGTGCAAGCTCCTTTTGGTGTAGCGTACAACACAAGACATTAATAAAATTAAAAAGAATATTTTTTTATAAAATCTTGGGTTGTTACAATTTTCTAATTTGGAATGTTAAAATTATGTTAGGGTGACTTTTTTTATTTTTATGAGAAGATTCATTTTTTGAAGAATAATAAAAATAAGGAATTTTAATTGAAAACTACTTTTAGCTAATTTATTTATATGGTTAAACAATATTTTGTTTTGGTTTTATAGTTTAATTAAAAAATTACATATATTAATATAATATAGGTCATTTAAATCAATTTCACATTGATATTGGATATATAAAAAATCAAATTTTGAACTTTTTACTTTAAAAACACCCTCTTTCATTGTGTGTGTAGAATTAATTTAAAATCTAAATTTCCAATTATGTGAAATTAATTTTGATAAAATGGATATATTATTTTGAATCATAAGGTCCTAATTAGTTTTTATGTTAATTTTATTTTTTATACAATAAAAAGTTACAATGGTAAAAAAATCATTCACTACAATATAAGTAAAAAAATGAAACAAGTTAAAGTTAATACCGTAAAGGATTAAAATAACTAAAAACTGCAAGATTTAATTGATGTATGGGGTATTTATTGACCATAACAAAACTTAAAATATTAATTTCTAGTCAGTGTAAAAGGAATAAATGGAACTTCATTGTGATTGGATTAAAATATAAAATAATCACTATTTCAATCACTTAAACCCTCCTATCCTCATGTATAAATACCACCACTCACCACGCTATTTCAACCCAAAATAATTGTAAATCCTAAAATAAATGTTCAAAAATAAACTACTCACTCACCCTAGTTACATTAAATTATTTTCTCACTGAAATACCAAACCAAATGTCCTCTAGGGTCTCTCATGGAGGTGATATTCAAGATGTAATTTTCTCAAAATACCTTTATAATTTTCATTTATTCTTCTAATTTCTACTCATAACATTCATCCATAAAGGAATAATAATTAAATAATCATGTATATACTAAAATTTTATTTTTCTATTATAATATCTTATATCCATCCATTTTATTACCTCCTCTTATTCAAATAAATGAAACTATTTTCCATGTTGTTTCGTTTAATCACCTTCGTGAATAATGTTTTTGTTTCGTTTCTATTATCGCCTTCATGGAAGTTAATAAACTCTATTTATGGTTAAGTAATATTTCAATAGGTATATTTTAACTTATTAAATGTTCTATAAATAATATATACACATAATTTTAAATAAAGAAAACTAGTTCATGGTATTTAGAAAAATCGCCAAAATAAAATAAACATCAAACATTAACATTTCAAGTAATGAATCATCCTAATGTATGAAAAAAGGACATATGGGTACATTCATACATTTTATAGTTAAATAATGATATTCCATTATATTTCTAGAGTTTTAATTCTATTTTTCAACAATATAAATAATTTTACCTGAATGAACCGATCACAAAACCATGAAATGAACGCACCCAAAACCCTAAAAATAATGAAATATTATAAATGAATGGGTTATTAGATTTTAGAAAATCATAAAATATGGTATTAAAAATATAAATATAATTATATAATTAGTTAATAATATTCTATAACTCATTATATAAGAGTTTCAAGCACACACCACTAAAGGAAAGAATGAACTACGAATTTTTTCATCTCACGTTTCTTTTGGGAGATATATGTCTCATTCACCAATTATTAATTGTGTGTGGGGTATGAATACTTCCCTTTCATATATAATATAATTCATATCATTTTATTCATGGTATTGGATTCTTCATGTTATAATAATTACTTTTATGGGGCATACAAAACGACTTATTACAAGTGCTAAGGGATTCTGTCATAATTTACATTCTATTGAGACATATTTGTTATTACAAACTAATTCACCTTTATCTGATGTATATAATATCCCCTTGACATGTAATATCATTATTTATTCATTCATCATGGTATTTTTAGTTTTTTAAAATTATTTTTCTTCATGGGCCTTATAATTCAAATATATCAATGTGGTATGGGACACTTTGATTTAAAAATTACTTTTTAAATAAATTATTTGATATAAGAAGAATGATTTGGACTGGTATGACATAGGTTGGAACCATTTGAAGTAATCCACTTGATTCATGGGTAGCCTCATGATATGACTCAGTTATAAAAATCAAATGGGTTTATACCTGATATGCTTAACCATTATGTGAAAGGTGTCGATGGTAAAGGTACAATATACCTTGGAATGATTCCATCCAATAATTAATCATTTTATTTATTCATAATTCACTTATTATTATTATTATCCATGGGTTTTTTGTTTACATTAAAAATGGATACATTTCATTCTTATTTTATTTAGTAAATGGAATTCATGTTAAGTTATATACCTTTCCTTGTTGATTATTCTCATTGATTCATTATTGATTCTGTTGTACTTAACCCTTACTGAGAATTTTAGATCACCCCCTATTTTTGTTTCCTTTCACCATATTATAAAGAGGAATACTTTTAATGATTTTGAATTATTCTTGGCCATATTTTTATTATTATTTATTTTATTTTTCCAATGTAATATGGGTATCATGTAGTTAATAAGGTTTTCCAATAGTACTAAACTATTCAGTTTTTTAGGGTTTGATGCTTTTATCTATTCCAATGTGACAAAGTAATACATCGACTCTGAGGTTTTGGGGTTGGGGGGTTACATTTATATTACATGGTTTTATGTAATTTATATCATTTTTTATTTTCTCTGTGTTCATCATTATAATGGGAATGAATCAAGAACAACCTTAAAATAGTTGAGCTTTGTTCCTCTTTTGTGATCAATGAAATAGTACCCCGCTTGTCTATAATATCATAACTAGAAACCCGTTTGGATGAATGTTCAAAAAATATCTTGTATTAAGTCATTTTTCATCCATTATTCAACATAAAAAATTGATACTAAGGTTTTAGGTTCATTAATGATATATATATATCGAGGTGAGATGATGATTATGAGAGATTGGGGGTGATTCAAAAATGGATCAAGGTTCATGGTCGCAGTTTAAAGATTCCATAATGTTTGATGTGTCAGGGATAATTTTTTATTAGTTGGGTATATAGAATCATGTTTTAGATGATCTATAAGGATGGTAAACCTAGAACACTTTGTTATGATGACACTTTTGGGGGACTTGGCAGTACCATTGGCATGAGAAAAGATGTATGAAGAGCCATGTATTCTGAAAAAATGCTGACTGAATAGAGTGTAGTTCAATAACACATGTTGTGAAGTCCCCTCTGTAAGACATCTAGGGTTTTTTTGGGGATAGAAATATCACATGATTTGTTTAGAGGCCAAACACCATTTGACACTTAGCTAGAGATATCAGAGTGTAAAGGGAGTTCATACCTAGGAATACATGTGGTTATACAAACTAAGTGTTCCAATTCACATAGAACATAACCCTTGGAGATGGATTAGTGAGTACCAGGAGTACAGAAATTTGAATCCATGTGTCCCAACATGTTATGTATGGTGGGACACATACTATATACATTATAGGTACATGAGCATGGGAAGATTACACCCACTATGTATTGGCCCATTCCACACATGCCACATGATGTACGAAACACAATATTTAATTTTCAAAGTACTTAGTCATGGTCAGTGTACATAGGAAGACCCTAAGTATACGAGAATGGCCTATGGTACACTAGATATAATGGATGGTATTATGAGTATTGGAATGACATATAAACATCATGTACCCATGTGGGACATGTCATGTATAATGGATAAATGTATATCCTGAGATTAAGAGACATGGGAAGTGAATGTGTTATATAGACCCATGTTTTCCCTTTTGGGACATGTCATGTGCTCCTTGAAAGGCTATTTGGAGCCCTTTTTCTTCTCAGTTTATCTCTGGTATGATTTGGGTAAATCCCCTGGAACTATTACAATGAAGGCCATTATTGGTTGAGTGTGTTCCCTTGGTCCATACCTATGAGGTTATATTGTAACATTACATCCCCACCTTATGATTATTGTCCCCTCTATAGGATGAGTCTTGGATAGAGTTTATTGTGTCCCTCTGTATGACAAGTGGGTGATCCTCTATCATTTCTATTTTTTATTGTGTGGGGATCATGGTATCATTGTGACCATCATATACAAGGCATAAATCCATTACATGGAGTGTACCCAGTGGGATTCACAGTATTAATGTCCATATGATCCCTAACATAGGGGTTTATTTTAGATTGTGTTTGTGTTTTCCAGATGAAAACTAATTTTGATTCCCTATCTATGTATCAAGATCATAAAAGATCCATTAGGTTCTTATTTTTTGAGGTATGTAGGGGATGAATTTTATTGTAAATTCCATCAGTGATAGCATGTCTAGTAGAGTGGATTACTCTGGATGAGAATTATATTGAGGCCTTGAGTAGAAACTCATGGTTGAAGTTTTATTGGGACCTCTTTGAGAACTATTTTCAAAAATGAGTATATCTAGGATATTATTATTCAAATTTCTATGTCCCATATCCTTATTGGAATACCTTAGGATGATATGTTGATAAGTATCTTGTTATTTATGTTTGGGGATTTTGAGGTGTCTTGCTGGGTATTGTTATACTCACCCATGCATGGGATCTATCCACATATGTCAAGTCCTATCTATTTGATAGAACCTTTTATGGAATCCCCAGAGGAATATGAGTAATAAGAGTATAGATTGTTCTTAACAGACCATGGTTTCACCAAGATTTTCATTTGGAAGTAGTCACCTCCTTTTTAGTGGTTCAGATTCATTTATGGTATTTTTGGGATTATATTTGAACCTTTTTGTTTTCAAATATTTTTTTCATACACTAATATTGGATAGACGTTATGAATTCCTTTATAGAATCATTTGTATTTTACCTTTATGTATTTTATGGGTATTTGGAGATATGTGTGTGTGTGTAAACATACATTAGGATAATGCTTTTCATGTGTGTGATATTCCTACTTGGGATTGGTCTTTAGCCATTGGCCTTTTAGAGGAGGGTATATGGTGGTCAGACTCATCATAACACTAGCCAGGAGTGCCTTTGTGGGTTGGGTCATGATAGAGTGGTTCATATTAGTACATGAGTATGGATATTGTATAGTTGTGATATTTAATTTGGGATTTATGCCTTCATTGTTAGAATGCTTCTAGTTTTGATCTAAATCCATAGAATTTAGTGTTGGTGTGGTGGATGACATATCCATTCACTCGGACCATAAAAACCTAAATTTTGAATTATTATATATAATCAGCGGTTATTGGGAAATCATTGGTACATGCATCATATTGGAATGAGTTATGGATTCCATTTCGACCTTGAGTCTTCTCCCTCATTAATACTCTTTGAATTTGGTATGTATTATCTCCTTGAAGGATGTTTCCAGGATGAAAATTAGTGAGGTATCTGGAGTATGACATGATGACTGAAAAGGAATCCATGAAGGCGCCTGGTCATGAGAAAAGTTTTATTATGGGTTGATAGTAGATTTTCCTCCCAGACAATGATCAAAACTTAGACAAAATTCTAGTGGTTTATGTGGATTCATCATGTTAAAGTGATCCATGGATGGATTTGTTAGTACTGGATGATGATGCATAAGGATTGGACTTGTGTCTTGAACATCCGTGTCTATGATCACATGGGTTCTAGGGAGAACATTATCTACTTAAAATAAGTGTTTGATATAGGTCAACGCTTGGGAGGATGCGTCATTCAAAAATACCTCAAGTAATACTTACACCCTCAAATAGGAGGTGTTGTTATTCTTTTCATGGACATGGACATCTCAAGTGGGATTGTACTACCCATCTTTCTATATATAGAGATATGGATGATTTAATAACTATGTAGAGGTACTAGTTAGAGTATGGTAGTTCACAGGGAAATGGGCGTAAAAAATAAGATTGGACAGTAGAAGGAAGTGGTTTTTATTTTAATATATTGCAAATACCACCACCCTCAGGTGGTCCATGTCAGGATTAGGGAGCTTGTGGTTAGGGATAGTAGAATCCATAGGCCCTGGAGATATATAACCCATAGGATCTAGGTTTTATTTGAGGTATGGTTTGTGTCCATTCTACTTTAGCTTTACTTTTAATAGATACATCAATGCTCCATCCTTTCTCTTATGTTATCCTTAGTTTGAGACTCAGATATTTTGGTTGATCCATTTCCTCATACCATGATTTTGGAGGTTCTAGTATAAAGGATATGTGATCACACACTTGTCAACTTTGTGACCTAACACTGGGAGAGTAGAGATAGAGAGAGCCTCATGTGAAACGTTCCCATGGAAATAGTGGGACCCTATAATGTTTTCCTCACTATAGACTAGTTTTTACTATCCATTCTCAATTTACTATTACGATTGAGGGTTGCAATGTACTTGAGTTAGTGGGTTGTAATTTTCTTCATTTAATAGAAGGAATCATGGGAAGAGAAATATGTGCTCGTTATCATGGGTACAAAAAATTTATTATCTGTTGGCTTGTATTTCACTTAGAGAAGTAGATGTTATGACCTTTTAATTCCTTATACTGTTGTAGGAATATAAGTATGTTTACCTATTTATATTTCTGGCATACCTCCCCATATAAAGTCTTTCTTCTATATATAATTTCACTAGGAATGACCTAATATTTTCATCATCATATCAGATGTCTCCCTTTCTGCTTCATGAGCTGAAGGTACATTTGTACGACTTGAAAATGAAGTGTGTATAACCCCAATATTGTGTTATTTTTTCCAAATTAATTTAAACTTTTATATACTTTTCATTTCACACATCACTAAATATTGTTTTTATTATCTAAAATCACATTGTTTGGTCTTTGTTCCACACAACTCCAAGTTAAACTTGTGATACATGAATAAATATATTAGCATTTGGTACAGAAAAACGTTGTTCATATTGTGTTATAAAGAATTTTTAGTTTCATTCCATAACATGTGTTACATTCAAGAACGATCTTTACCGAACTACAATATACTATTAATATTACAAAAAAATATTATTATAGTTTTTTCCTAGCCATTGGAATAGCGGTTATGAACAATATTAATTGAATTAAGAAAATATGGTTTACAAATGTATATAAGAATAATTATTTGGTGACTAATTAATTAGAAATAAAAATAAAACCCTTTTCAAAATATATGAAATCTTTTTCTAAAAAATATATTTATGCAATCCAGCATATTTTACCTCAATAAATTAATTAAACCTATTTTGATAGTTTATTTTAATGAAATGTGTATGTATGTATGTATGTATTTATGTATGTATATATATATATTATCAACTATTTAATGTTCATCTTATTTTTTTTAATAAAAAATATAAAGAATAAAACTAATTTTAGGCTTAAAGATATATATTTTTCTAAAAATTAATTTTACAGCATTTTAATTGCTCAACTATTTTAAATATAATATTTTACACTTTAATAAATTTTATTTCAAAAAATTAACTTCATTTTTTAAATTGGAATTCCAAAATTGGATTTGGGTGAATTTGTGGTATTTTTCTCAGATGTTTTATTTTTGGATAAATAGTGATAAATACTGAATTCTAATTGAGAACATAATTTTTCTATAATTTATTTATATAGATAAATAAAATTTTAAACTAGTTTAAAATTATATTTAGATAAAATATAAATATATTAATACAATATAGGTTATTTTATGAAATTTCATATTGAAATTTAATATATTAATATTTTAGACTTTTGAATATTTTCACCTCAAAAACTTATTGTATTATCCCATCTATGAGATTAATTTTAAACTAATTTATACAACTTCATTGTTTATAATTTTTGAAAAATGGAGTCCAAGTTTAAAATAATAATAATTTATAATTTATATATTTAGATTAATTATAGTGATTAAGGTAAAAACATGACTACTTAGTGGTTAAACGTTAAATTAAGTTGAAAAATAACCTAGAAAATTGTCCAAAAGATATTGGATGGACAAATTTCTACCATATAATCCCTTGAATAAATCATTTACCATTAGTTTAGGAACATTATGTAGTTGATACCTCTTAATAGTTTTTACCTTTTTATATTTACAAGAATGCAACACCTCATCCACTATAGAAGGGAACTCAACCCCAGTAACATATTCACACATATCAAGCTTTCTGGATCCACCAAAACCTATCCCAATGTACTCCCAAATTCCCTCCATTCATCCCATAAGATTAAATTTGGAAATAAATCAATCCAATGATTCCCTTTGGTTCAAACCAAAAGGAGTTACCGAAAGAAGAGATAACATCCTTCAACAAGCACTTTTTTATTTCTTTCCCCACCCCAAAATTTTTCTTAACCCATTATTATATAATAAAATAAGTATCCAAAATATACTTACGTTTTTTATGGTTTTTTAATATGTAAAACCCCGACCCTAGTTACCCAGAGTCGGTGAATTATTACATAACATTGGCATGATCACAAGAAAGATCAAATCTCGAAAGACCGATTGGTTTAGTATCCTTGGAAACACTAGATACATCCATAAGTTTTACATTACATCATAAAAAAAACATCTTGTCTTCATATCCCCTCATACTATCCCTGCAGGTCGTTCATAAATTACTTCTTTATAATCCTGGGAAAAATAAAACATTGAAAGGGGTGGGCTCAAATGCTCAGTAAGGATAACATTATAGAAGAAGCTTTCATAAATAAGCATAAACACTTAAGGCAATTTATAACTAAAACCAAAGCCTTTTAAACTTGAACTTCAGCATAAAATGGAAAAGGTAAAATGAAATAATGCCATTTACTTACTCACATTGATGTTCTACTATTCGAATGATCACATGCAATATCAATAACCACTTTCATAATGATGGAATGCATAATGCCAGACTATCATAACCACATAGCCAAGGCCTCGTGCCAAGACTACAAATAAGATTTTGCCAAGGCCTTGTGCCAAGACACTAGTTTGTCTCATGAGACCTACCGATGCATCGAGGAGCTATAGAGGGCTCCACCCGTCACTTATTAAGTCCAATGCATTCCTCATATGAACATGTTTAAACATAACATAAACATTCGTATTAAAAATAGCATACGAAATGTCAATACTTTTACCACAAACCATGAATGGTATAAAAACAGCACATCCACAGTCAAACATAACTCATTCGATACAATATGGAAGATTGTATTGTATCACATTAACCTCAATCAAGAATAATGAAGTATGTTGACATAGATGAAAATAATCATCAAAACTATTTGAGAGAAATATCCCCCTTTTCTTGAAAACATTTAAAAGTCACACTATTTGTAAAGAAGCCATTTAAAAGTAGATTTTTGAATCAAAGTGTCCCATACCACTTTGAAACTTTTTAAAAGGAGTTTTAATTTCTAAACTTTAATGTCCATATAAATAAATCCTTAAAACCATTTTTAAAACATGGACATTAATGAGAAAGGTTTAGATGAATAAGTCTTTAAAACATTTAAAAATGGTATTTTGGTTAGAGATTCTAACCAAAATAGACACTTGAAAATAATTGAGGTAATCAAAACATTGTAATATCATGAGAATAAAGGGATTCATGATATACTATGTTAAAGTACATTATATACACCACATAAAAGTGATTTGGTGTATATCATGAAAGAAGTCTCAATGGAATGTAAATTGAGATGAAATCTCTCATAAAGGTTGTATCATTAGGTTAAGGATAAATCAACGACATAATTATGTGTGACAAATATAAATACACTAAATATGATTGGATATTCAGTGTAAAACAATCAAAGGACATTCACACATATTCTTGTAAAAACAACACCAACGAATTGGATGTTTAACTCAACAAATGGAGAATGAGTTAAAATTACTCTTATCAAATTCATATCAATGACTTGAGAATTATCAATGGAGTGATTATGTGTATCAAACGTATATCCACAGGAAGGGGAGTCGAAATTATGACATAATCAAATGAATAGTGATTCCACACATAATCTTGGAGTAATATAATCAATGAAATATGCGTAAAGCCAAATGAGTGGAAATTGAAATTTCAAATTCCCTTATCGATTAGGCAACTTACGAAACATACACCCATGAAAGAAGTATCATACCCAGATGATGTAAATACCCATAAATTAAATTATATTACACAATGAATACAATCATGGGCAGTACACATACACCACATGCAATAATTAAGTGGTGAATAATGGAAATCTCACGAAATTAAAAGTGAGATAAGAAACCCCTTACAACGTTAATCAACTGAGTCGTATGGACAAAAGTTAATAAACACCAAATGATTTACAGAATAACATGAATATAAAGAGAATCATGATAATATATATCAAATGGCAGTACACAATACACCACTTTCCATAATTTAGTGGCGAACAATGGAAATCTCACGGAATTGAAAGTGAGATAAGAAAATACCTTACTTGTACTTTTTCCTTGGTCGATGGTAGGTTTACCTCCTGTATAATGGTGAAATAATTGTTATTGAATAATACAAGAATCATTTACTTTAATATGATATCATATATGATCTTTTAACATTGATTTGTTAATAATATCTTAGAATTATTGTTATTTCGGGTGTTAACGGGTTCATTTTACTTTATATTATTTGTTATGTGAGCCATAATCGTTATTAATGGGATGTATATTATTCATATCCAGAATGATATCAAGTCCTTAGATACTATTTTTAAATCATCAAATGATAATTATACTTGAATGGATACGATGGAGAATGAATCTTATCGCGTTTGTGGAGACGGTAGTCCGTACGTACGCACGAGCGACAATATCATTCTTTTGATATTAAAATAATATATAAATGGATGTTATATCATATATAAAGAATGATTAACATTTTATATTTATTATTTACATGAGTTGCACATCATTATTATACCCATCCAAATAATAATATATTGAATAACAATTACACCACGACGTGGAGACGGTAAGCCGTACGTACGCACGTATGGTGACATGTTATTCAAAGGGTGGATAGAATACTGAATATGGTTGTACCATATTTATAATAACATCATAGTATATGTGAGATACTGGAGTTATTATTTTAGAATGGTAAGAACAATGAAAGAAGAAGTGGAAGAAGAAAGGAACTTGAAAAGGGGTGGTGAAAACATTACCTCTTCTTCGGGTTCTTTCTTTTGATTTGATAAAAAGGGATCCTTAGGTTGGATTTCTGATCAAACTAAGGCCTCTAGGTTGTAGTGAGGGAAGTTGGGAGAGTATTTGGGAAGGGTTTTGACGAGCCAAGTGGATTGAGAGGTGTGAGGAATGAGTAGAAGTGGTCTCCTTTTATAAGGGAGAGGAGGGGCTCTTTAGGAAAGAGTGAAAGTATTACTTTATAATATAATTATATTCGGTTTATAATGGTCCAAAAATCATTGAGGTAGAAGATAAGATGACTCATTTTCTAAATAACATCAACCAATAAGAATTGGACAGGTTTTAGATAATATTTTAATCATTATAATCTTATTTATTTAAATGATTTATTAATGAGGTAACACTGCATAATTATTGTGTCATTAATAATTTAAACTATTTGATGTCTAAAAATTATAAATAAAATATCATTATGTAGGAAATATTTTTAGATTTCTAATGAATATTTATAATTGAAAATCCAACATGTATAACCCTATGTAAAAATTGTTCTTCTAAAAGATGTAAGCTTATGCCATTTTTATTTTTATTTTAACTTTATTAATATAATGTGTCCCTACCACATTCAAGTGGCTCCAAGGGGTCCCCAAATCGACCCAAGGATTCCCATGGTCGGGTATGTGTCCACCAATAAGGTTAGGACATGTTTTAGGGTAAATTAGTATTATTATAATATTATTTTTTAACCCTTATTTACCGGATTTACCCTTTAACCATGGTAAATAAAATATTTACCGCAGTAATTATTCAAAATGTCTAAAAGTAAAAGTTACCTATTTAAAAAATTTGGACATCCTGATTACAAATATGGAATCCATTTTTCTAAATTCAAAACACAGAATTGGCACAAATTAATTTAAAATTAATTCCCGTTGTCAAAACAAAAAGCGTGTTTTTTAGAGATAATAACTATCAAAAGATTGTCACTTGTTTTTGTCTAGTTTAAATGTGAAATTTTGTTCATTGACCCACATTGTATTATATGGTAAAAATATATTCTAAATATAATTTAAAACCACTCAAATTCATAATTTATCACTATTAATTATTTTGATTAAAAAAGTTGTTTTTAATTAAAATTTAGTAATTTTCACTATTCATCAAAATATGAAAGTTATCCGAAAAGTACCAAAATTTTACCCTAGGCTGATTTTGATATTCCGAATCCAAAAATGAAGTCCATTTTGAGAGATAGAATTTATAAAATTTCAAAAAGTAGGTATTACTATTCATAACGGCTAGTTTGATTGGTTATGGTGTGTTAAAATCTCGAAGTTGCGTACAATGCATGCCATTGCATTATTCGAAAGGAAACATACCGAGGAAGCTTGGGGTGTTACATTCTCCCATCCTTCAATAAATTGAATCCTCGCAATTTTTAAAATTGTGCTTGGAAATATAATGGAAAGTCCCATATCGGAAAAAGATTCAATAAAACTATCACTTTAAAAGAAAGAAAAAGAGGTATAAGGGTCATCCAAGATAACCCATACTCAGATTCCATGTAGGAAAACATGGATATGGATGATAAAATAAGTGTCAAGTTTTTATGGAGAGGGATAGAAATCATGATCAGGAGAAAGTTGAAAATAAGAAAACCACAAACTTGTGTTGGGACAAACGACCATTAGTCTCCTAGTAGGAAAGTAAACAGACAACATTTTTTTTAAGTTACATTACATAAGGACGAGGAATTCATTTATGATATTGACTAAGAACATTAAGAGATATACTTACATTTTAAGTAGAGTTTCATTCTTTAATAAATTTCCACCACTAACTCAATTTGTTTTTAAACGACGAGTATTCAAGAAGACTTGGTCACACTGGAAGAGCTAGAATAAACTTCTATAGAATCACATGATCCATGCAGGATAAACTATATATTTACATTGTCTTTGAAGATTAATCAAAACCAAAATGGTTAGTGAATGATCTAATGATCCCCCAAAAGGATATTCCTTGAGATAAATATGCACTAATCTTAATTTCTAAAATTAAACCAACAATACCCCAAAGTTAAATAGATACCATTCAATAACCAATTGTCCTTAAAATCCTTTAATATAATCCAAACTAATATTGAAACCCAAAACATAGAAGAATTTTATTATGTAGTCTCCCATGTTACATTGTTTCTCCAAATGACATCAAATACTCTTAAAGTCACATACTTAAAAGTAATGAACATCATCACATATTCTCTGTTATAGGTTAATCGTTTCCATAAATAACCCAAATCACTATAAATCAACAATAAAAACGTAGATAAAAATCCACCATTACTCTACAAATGAAACCTCATTGTATTCTATTTTCCTTGGGCATATAGTGTTCCTAACAAAACGAACATCTTCCAAAATAACATTTATCACTTAATCACCAAATCATTTTCCTATACCAAGGGTATTCATTTGATAATACATAAGAACCAAAATCAACTTATTATTGATCAATAAAATCATTTAACTAAAAAAAAGTCACACTAAACAGGGACTTCACGTAGTCCAGTGGTAGGCGATAAATCCCAATCGCACTTTGGTTGTGGGTTCGATTCCCACAGCTTTGTCCGACACGACGGGTTGTCACACGGTCTACGTGTTGTCCTTTTTCAAAAACTATATTTTATAATATTACCAAAATGAGATAAATTCCTCAAAATACCATAACATAATTTAACCACAAATCTTATCTCATACCTTTCATTTTCATCCCAAATTATAATAACTTATAATTTCCTCAAACCCAATGATCATGTAAGACCAAATGGTTATTTATAACTATATCTGCAACAGAAAAGATAATTCTTCCTCATATATAATTTTCACATGATAAATTGCATGTTTACACATACAAGAGAAAATTATTCCAAAGTAATCCCATCAATAAAGAGCACTAACACTTTTAAACATTTCACCATCCATTTATTTCCACATATGTTCTTCATCATATGTTCCTCGGGTTCCCACATTGCCTCTTCCATCTCATGATTTCTCCATAGATCTTTTACCAGACGAGTCATCTGGTTTCGCAACACTTGATCTTTGGTATGAAGAATTCTGATAGGCTCTCCACAATAAGATAGATTGGGTTCCAGTTATAATTCTTCATAGGTGAGTACATGCGTTGGGTCAGGAATGTATTTTGTCACTAGAGATATATGGATCACAACATGAACTCTGGAGAGACTAGGCGGGTTTTCATTTTGGTAGAATGCGTTCATGTGTCACAATGGTACCTCAGGAATTTTTCAAAATCATCTACTTCCTTTACCCAAAAACTCCTCATCCATTTTGGATTATATCGATGGAAGCATCGATGCATCATAAAAAAATAGGTATTTCTTATATATAATTTTGAGACATCATCTTTAACATGTTTTTTTAGAAAAATTCTCACTGATTCATCTTCAAATATTTCAAAATAAGGTTTTGGTAAATCAGTTTTCGTATATCCCAAAAGACATAAATATATAATTTGATACATATAGGCTGCTCGAAGGTCTCCCTCTTCTGCAGCATCTAGAAAATCATTTAGTGCATCGTAATTTTGAGATAATGTGAATAATTTGAAAAGACCCTGATGGTACTTCCCACGCTTAGAGTGGTAAGAAAGTTGAGAGCGCAACATTATCCCATAGTCGGTACTTGATCCTTGAAAGAATCATGCAATGCTAGAGGTATTGGATGTCTCATAAAGTTGTTTTCATGTAACTTGGACATTTGAAAAAGTTTCAACATCGTCTGCGCATGACTTCTGGATAATAATTGCAAGTAGTTATTCAGGAAGAGAGAGAAGAGTTGTTCGTGATCTTGCTCCCTCTATGTTTCAACTAACAAAAGAAAATACAATTAGGGTTTTTGAATACTTATCTAATAAGAATGTAAAAAAATAGATATAATAGGATAATCTTGTAATTGAACAATATATCCTAACTTGGGGTACCCTATGTTTAAATCTAGGTTATCCACTATCTATTTGCTGACATATATTCTTAGGGGCATTTTTTTGTATTCCCTTAATAATGGTTTATACTAATCTTGTGAATTTACCAAAGCATATCCCCCGGGAGTGTCATAACCAAGAGTGCAGCAAGACCCGTTGTCGTGCACCAGTTCCCGTTCTAGTCTAGCTCAAAGCGGTGTTTTCGGGTTTTACCCCTAGGTACATCTGTGCCAGAGCCACCTCTACCTGCTCGTATCCAGACAGGGATGTATTGCTCGGAAAACTCACAAAATCTTCTATAATACCAAAATTCTAGGAAGTTCTTCTATAATAATCCTCAAAGTTCATCTTAGGTCTACGTGCTGTAATCAGAGTTTATCTAAATCTAGCTTCCAAGGTTTTTACTAAACTTCCTCTGATACCAACTGTAACACCCCGACCCTAGTTACCCAGAGTCGGTGCATTATTACATAACATTGGCATGATCACAAGAAAGATCAAATCTCGAAACACCGATTGGTTTAGTAGCCTTGGAAACACTAGATACATCCATAAGTTTTACATTACATCATAAAAAACATCTTGTCTTCATATCCCCTCATACTATCCCTGCAGGTCATTCATAAATTACTTCTTCATAATCTTGGGAAAAATAAAACATTGAAAGGGGTGAGCTCAGATGCTCAGTAAGGATAACATTATAGCAGAAGCTTTCATAAATAAGCATAAACACTTAAGGAAATTTATAACTAAAACAAAAGCCTTTTAAACTTGAACTTCAGCATAAAATGGAAAAGGTAAAATGAAATAATGCCATTTACTTACTCACATGGATATTCTACTATTCGAATGATCACATGCAATATCAATAACCACTTTCATAATGATGGAATGCATAATTCCAGACTATCATAACCACATAGCCAAGGCCTGGTGCCAAGACTACAAATAAGATTTTGCCAAGGCCTTGTGCCAAGACACTAGTTTGTCTCATGAGACCTACCGATGCATCGAGGAGCTATAGCGGGCTCCACCCGTCACTTATTAAGTCCAATGCATTCCTCATATGAACATGTTTAAACATAACATAAACATTCATATTAAAAATAGCATACGAAATGTCAATACTTTTACCACAAACCATGAATGGTATAAAAACAGCACATCCACAGTCAAACATAACTCATTTGATACAATATAAAAGATTGTATTGTATCACATTAACCTCAATCAAGAATAATGAAGGATGTTGACATAGATGAAAATAATCATCAAAACTATTTGAGAGAAATATCCCCCTTTTCTTGAAAACATTTAAAAGTCACACTATTTGTAAAGAAGCCATTTAAAAGTAGATTTTTGAATCAAAGTGTCCCATACCACTTTGAAACTTTTTAAAAGGAGTTTTAATTTCTAAACTTTAATGTCCATATAAATAAATCCTTAAAACCATTTTTAAAACATGGACATTAATGAGAAAGGTTTAGATGAATAAGTCTTTAAAACATTTAAAAATGGTATTTTGGTTAGAGATTCTAACCAAAATAGACACTTGAAAATAATTGAGGTAATAAAAACCTTGTAATATCATGAGAATAAAGGGATTCATGATATACTATGTCAAAGTACATTATATACACCACATAAAAGTGATTTTGTGTATATCATCAAAGAAGTCTCAATGGAATGTAAATTGAGATGAAATCTCTCATAAAGGTTGTATCCTTAGGTTAAGGATAAATCAACAAAATAATTATGTGTGACAAATATAAATACACTAAATATGATTGGATATTCAGTGTAAAACAATCAAAGGACATTCACACATATTCTTGTAAAAACAACACCAACGAATTGGATGTTTAACTCAACAAATGGAGAATGAGTTAAAATTACTCTTATCAAATTCATATCAATGACTTGAGAATTATCAATGGAGTGATTATGTGTATCAAACGTATATCCACAGGAAGGGGAGTGTAAATTATGACATAATCAAATGAATAGTGATTCCACACATAATCTTGGAGTAATATAATCAATGAAATATGCGTAAAGCCAAATGAGTGGAAATTGAAATTTCAAATTCCCTTATCGATTAGGCAACTTACGAAACATACACCCATGAAAGAAGTATCATACCCAAATGATGTAAATACCCATAAATTAAATTATATTACACAATGAATACAATCATGGGCAGTACACATACACCACATGCAATAATTAAGTGGTGAATAATGGAAATCTCACGAAATTAAAAGTGAGATAAGAAACCCCTTACCACGTTAATCAACTGAGTTGTATGGACAAAAGTTAATAACCACCAAATGATTTACATAATAACATGAATATAAAGAGAATCATGATAATATATATCAAATGGCAGTACACAATACACCACTTTCAATAATTTAGTGGTGAACAATGGAAATCTCACGGAATTGAAAGTGAGATAAGAAAATCCCTTACTTGTACTTTTTCCTTGGTCGATGGTAGGTTTACCTCCTGTAGAATGATGAAATAATTGTTATTGAATAATACAAGAATCATTTACTTTAATATGATATCATATATGATCTTTTAACATTGATTTGTTAATAATATCTTAGAATTATCGTTATTTCGGGTGTTAACGGGTTCATTTTACTTTATGTTCTTTGTTATGTGAGCCATAATCGTTATTAATGGGATTTATATTATTCATATCTATAATGATATCAAGTCCTTAGATACTATTTTTAAATCATCAAATGATAATTATACTTGAATGGATACGATGGAGAATGAATCTTATCGAGTTTGTGGAGACGGTAGTCCGTACGTACGCACGAGCGACAATATCATTCTTTTGATGTTAAAATAATATATAAATGGATGTTATATCATATATACAGAATAATTAACATGTTATATTTATTATTTACATGAGTTGCACATCATTATTATACCCATCCAAATAATAATATATTGAATAACAATTACACCACGACGTGGAGACGGTAAGCCGTACGTACGCACGTATGGTGACATGTTATTCAAAGGGTGGATAGAATACTGAATATGGTTGTACCATATTTATAATAACATCACAGTATATGTGAGATACTGGAGTTATTATTTTAGAATGGTAAGAACAATGAAAGAAGAAGTGGAAGAAGAAAGGAACTTGAAAAGGGGTGGTGAAAACATTACCTCTTCTTCGGGTTCTTCCTTTTGATTTGATCAAAAGGGATCCTTAGGTTGGCTTTCTGATCAAACTAAGGCCTCTAGGTTGTAGTGAGGGAAGTTGGGAGAGTATGTTTTCAGGGTTTGGACGAGCCAAGTGGCTTGAGAGGTGTGAGGAATGAGTAGAAGTGGTCTCCTTTTATAAGGAAGAGGAGGGGCTCTTTAGGAAAGAGTGAAAGTATTACTTTATAATATAATTATATTCGGTTTATAATGGTCCAAAAATAATTGAGGTAGAAGATAAGATGACTAAGTTTCTAAATAATATCAACCAATAAGAATTGGACAGGTTATAGATAATATTTTAATCATTATAATCTTATTTATTTAAATGATTTATTAATGAGGTAAACATTGCATCATTATTGTGTCATTAATAATTTAAATTATTTGATGTCTAAAAATTATAAATAAAATATCATTATGTATGAAATATTTTTATATTTCTAATGAATATTTATAATAGAAAATCCAACATGTATAACCCTATGTAAAAATTGTTCTTCTAAAAGATGTAAGCTTATACCATTTTTATTTTTATTTTAACTTTATTAATATAATGTGTCCCTACCACATACAAGTGGCTCCAAGGGGTCCCCAAATCGACCCAAGGATGCCCATGGTCGGGTATGCGTCCACCAATAAGGTTAGGACACATTTTAGAGTAATTTTGTATTATTATAATATTATTTTTTAACCCTTATTTACCGGATTTACCCTTTAACCATGGTAAATAAAATATTTACCGCAGTAATTATTCAAAATGTCTAAAAATAAAAGTTACCTATTTACACAATTTGGACATCATGATTCTAAATATGGAATCCATTTTTCTAAATTCAAAACACAGAATTGGCAGAAATTAATTTAAAATTAATTCTCGTTATCAAAACAAAAAGCGTGTTTTTTAGAGATAATAACTATCAAAAGATTGTCACTTGTTTTTGTCTAGTTTAAATGTGAAATTTTGTTCATTGACCCACATTGTATTATATGGTAAAAAAATATTCTAAATATACTTTAAAACCACTCAAATTCATAATTTATCACTATTAATTATTTTGATTAAAAAAGTTGTTTTTAATTAAAATTTAGTAATTTTCACTATTCATCAAAATATGAAAGTTATCCGAAAAGTACCAAAATTTCACCCTAGGCTGATTTCGATATTCCGAATCCAAAAATGAAGTCCATTTTGAGAGATAGAATTTATAAAATTTAAAAAAGTAGGTATTACTATTCATAATGGCTAGTTTGATTGGTTATGGTGTGTTAAAATCTCGAAGTTGCGTACAATTCACGCTATTGCATTATTCGAAAGGAAACATACCGAGGAAGCTTGGGGTGTTACATAATACACATATAAATTCTTAAAATAAATGGGATACACATTCATCATTTGTGTCTAGGGCGGACAACCCCCGTGTGAAACGATGTCGTTCATTCTTCCATTACGACCTTTCATAGTTAGGAATAATGATTTAATTAATATTTAATATGATATATATGATATTTTTTATTTCATTATGCTAATCTAGTTATTATAAAACACATAAATTCATTCTTTCTATTTTGTGGGAATTTGGTAACTTCATTTGTGTATGTGTGGACTACCAACTTCTCAAAGCGATGTGATTTTTTCACACTTCACATGGAATATATTAAAGATGGATTTAATAGAAATATGTAATATAAATTAAATAAAAATTATAATATAATTCTAATATATATATTTATACATATATTTCATTTATATTCTTTCTTTCAATATGACATTAAAATAGAAATAACATTCATGAGTACGTACGACCTACTGTCTCAATGAACGATATATCTCATTTTCTATTTATATATTTTATAGATTGTTAAAAATATATATATATACTGAATATATATGATATTTATATAATTATTTAAATTCATTATATAAGGAAATAATGATAAAATAAAAAGGAGAAAAATAATGTGTCAAAACATATATGAAAAACAAAGTGGATATTACCTGAAATATAAATTTAACCTAGAATTGCTTACAAACAGGATATATAAAGTTGTAATAAAATAATATAAGGTATTATATATAACAATAATGTTATTTTTTAGATTTTTAATAATAATATATTTATTTTAAATTTTATTTTAACATTTAAAAATAAATTTAAGACTTAAGGTAAGGGTTTTCCCATCTCACTTTTATTTCTGTGGGATATATTCTATATTCAGCAATTATTATTATTGTGTGGTGTATATAATACCTTATTAGATTTTATATCATGTATTTAATTTAATTAATGGTATCAAAAGTTTATATTTATTTTATTATTTAATGGATTACTTTATTCAAAAGTTACTCAAGTAGTAAGTGGATTTCTAGTCCCACTTTTATTTCTCGGAGACTAATTCCTTATTCACTACATGTTTCTATTGTTCGGTGTATATAGTTCCTGTTAATTTATTATAAGATCCTCATTATTAAATTTATTTTTTTAATATCTTTTTTATGATCTATAATTATAGTTTTTTACAATTCATATGTTACCAAATCGGTAAGGAAATTTTGTCTCAATTTACCTTCTTTGATACACAGCTTTTGTTATGAACCTATATTATTTTACAATGTGTATATAATTCCATTAGAAAAGTTTTATAATTAATATAATTTCCTTCATGATATTTTAAGATTAATTTATTTTTATTATTTCATAGGGATTAATATTCAATGTTTTTGAGGTGTTAAGAGTTTCTTGCTTCGATATCATCATTTATCATAACTTTTTATGATTATGCTTCTATTGTGAAATATTATGATACATCTCTCAAAAATTATCTATAATTTTATTCTCTGATAGATATTAATGTTATATTAAATTAATGGTACCATTTTAAAAATAATTTTTACTTAATATAATTAATAAAATGTTTTTAATAAAATCTGACATTATTTCACTCTTTGACTGGAAATATGTTTTACTCAAAAACCATGTTTCCAAAAAAAGTGTAAACAGATGTTTCTAAATGATATTTTAAGCTCATTTTTAATTTTTTTTTTCAAAGTGTATTAAGTTTTAAAAATGTTTTCAAAATATTTTCAAGATTACATTATACTTTGTTAAATATATTTTCAAAGAGAAGGTTTTCAAAATATCTTCAATATTTCTTTATTATTTTTCAAATATATTTTCAAAGAAATGTTTTTCAATATTTCTCTATATGTTTTCAAATATATTTTATAAAAAATTATTTCAATGATTTGAAAGATTATTTTACATGTTTTCCAAGCTATTTTCATAGGAAATTATTGTGAAATGTTTTTAATGTTTGAGAGGTGTTTTAAATTATTTTTAAATCTTATTTTATATGTTTTAAAATGTTTTTTTTTTCAAAGAAAATAATGTTCAGATTGTTTTTAAAATAAAATATATATTTCTCATGAATTTTCTTAAAAGATATTTCAAATTTAGTTTCCATATAAGATTACATATTTTGGTGTTATTCATTCCTTACTAAGTATATGATCCAACGGTACCATTCATATTCTTTATCTAAATGGTTTATGTCTTGATGACATGATTTCAATGAAACCCTTTTACATTTCATGAGTTATATTCTTATGAAACTGATTTTCTCTTACACAAGTTATTTTTTTTAAACCTTTTATCTTTCATGGGTTATATTCTTATGAATCACACTTCTTTTCATGAGTTATGAATTGATTAAATGATTATGAAACCAATCTATTTTTTAATAGTTATGATATGATGATATGTTTTTGATACCCATTTCATTTCATGGGTGATTATATGATGAATGTTTTTGATCTTGTGGCACATGTATATATGATTTCATTATGTGATGGTTTAGACATATATATCCCTCAAATTCATTAAGTAAATATTAACATCTCATTAGATGGACATGGATATAAAAGGAAGTGAACTTGGTTCAGTAAAGTAATTTATCTGCTCTGATGTTATTGAGTATGTACCTTGAAAACTGAGATGATCTTGGGAGTGAACCTTGACTACTAATATGGTATTGGGAGTGAATCGTGACTAATAATATGGTCTTGGGTGTCATTATTGTATACTAATACGTTTTAAAGAGTGAACCCATTCAAATATAAGGAATGGAATGCAATTGGGTATGGTGGTGCACCCCTCCTAGTAGGTGTATCCCCCATGATGTTCCTTAATAATTTTTGGCAATGATCCTTGAATTGTAGGGAATGATTTTATTTGATTATGTGTCTTACAAAATGATATATATAGTTACTATGTTATGATTTCAGGGATTTTTCTATTGATTAACTTATGATTCATGCCTTATTTTCTTTCAATATTTATGTCATGAATCATGTGTATGATCTTTGATATGCAGGGTATGATCTTCAAATGTCATGTGCATCATATCATACAGTTACGTTCATGTTAAATTCGTGTATCACCTTTATTTTCCCTTACTGATCTTCTGATATAACCTTTTCTTATGATTCATCTCCCCATGTTATGATGAAAGGTTTTAAGTAAGAATGCTAAATGAGAAGATCTTTGTGGGGAACATTGAAGATCTCTCTCCACACTAGAAGATTTTGTTCCATTATTCCAAATACACTAAACTATTATTGTCCACAGGCATGTAATTTTTTTAATGTGATGAATATTCAACTAAAATTAAGAAATATCCAAGTATGTTAATCTTGGGTCCTTATAGACGGTATCAATGTAAAGTTTTAGTCAACCATTGAAATCTAGAATGAGAAAACATTAGTGAGATCCCTAGGGATATTTCTAAGGATGGGTCTAGGGTTGTCACTAAATATAAGCCTAAATTTTTATTAAGTTAAAATTTATTTTCATGATTTAGGCATCTTATATGCAAATTTTTATGATTATGTGGTTTTCATCTATGATGTGGCTTGACCACACAATGATTTATGGTCTTAGTCAATAGCGGTAACTTGAATGAACTGGGCAAACATTTAATGTTTTATATGTTCAATGTTTGGGAATTATAAAATTATTTTTCCTAAGTGGAAATATCCTAAAGATAATCCAAAAGCTAGTACGAGTATTGATTATACTTCTAATGATTAAGAGACATCAAACAACATGTGAAAATTAGGGGATGTTCTTACAGTATTTTTAACATTAAACCTAAGAAGCATGATTAGATTAAGTTTGAGGAACCCTATAACATGATTAGTGTTTCATGTTCTAGGAAATGGTTTTTAAAGAATTATATGTTTAATCTAGAGTAATGGTTTAAGAGTAATATTGGATGATTAAAGTGTATATGTTTTTTAATTTAAAGATTACGTTATATGAATCATGAATAATATATGTATTTTTACAATATTTTTTCATTAAAGATCTAAAAGGATATGTTGAATGGTTGTGATGGCATAAAAATGTCACTTAATGGAAAGGTAATATTTTGATTAAGGTATGGTAACCCTTAATGTGTTCCTAAAGTTGAGAAAATTTGGTTCAACTTGGCTAAATAGATTATTGATATAGATAATGTAACCTGAATAGTAATAATTAGTATGGAATTGATTATTGATTTATTGAAAAAGAGATCCATATTATCATGGATGAAGTTTACTTCTTCTTTTTTGATTTAAGGAATTTATCTAGTAATATTTGGGTTAATAAATCATGCATGTTTTTAATACCTATTTTTGATAATTAATATTATCATAATGTTTCAAGAGAATACGTGATTTAGTTATTCACATGTTTGGAATGTGACAACTAAGATCTAATTTATGATATATGTGGGATAAATGTTAATATGATTTTGATAAACTTAGAAATATTCTTTCTATAGTTTTGTATTTTCATCTCTCGTAAGGGTTATAAGGTTAACCATTTATGGAATTGATTAAGTTAAAATTAAAATGGTGTTTTCAATATTAATGTATTATCTCACCATATATGGATTTTGGTATATTGGATAACCTATGATAACCATTTTATTGTGATTTTAACAAAAAAATAGATGGAATTTCCAATCTTTCTATTTATGGATCTTGTAATCTATTAATGCTTCAGAAATAAAAAATTCTCCTTAATTTCATAGACTAATAAATGAAGTGGAAATTGATCCAGGCACAGAATAAGGGTGATATTGTGCTTATTAAATGGAATGAAATCAAGTAAGTACATTTTCTCATTAATAGTATTTAAATTTTGGAAGGGATCTTGAAATAAATTATTTTCCCATTATCATCATTTTTATGATATTAATGACATATTTCATTTCTCTTTGGTTTTTGGTTTGGTGTCTTATAAATTTCTCAAGATCACCCACAGTATTGTTATCAAATATTTTTACCACACTCTATAATGTTTTATACATTCCTTCCATGTCTAAATCCTAACCTATGTTATCCTACATGTAAAACTATTAATGAGTAACTTTGGGTAAACATTATAGTTCCATATTTCCATTTTTAAAGGATGTTTTGGTAATCATTCTTATCATGTGGGTTTATATGATAATAAAATTCATGTATTAAACCTTTGATAACCTATATGAATTTCAGGGGATAATTTCCTTTTTTATGTGTAAAATGTAGCACCCTATGATTTTTTGGATTTTTTTTGAGATAACTTAAACTTTTTGATATTTTTCATTTCACATAAAACTAGATGTAGCTTGTGTTATATGAAATCACTACATATGGTTTTTATTAAAAGAAACAATAAGTAAATCTTGATATATACACAACACTAATATTATCTTTTAATATACACAACACTATTTTTTTCTTGTATTATATACAATTTTGATTTCCCTTTGATAACCTGCATTACATGAAAGACCATGTTTTACTGAAATACAATATACTATTAATATTATTTTTAAATATTATTTTCATTTTCACATAGCCATGGGAAAGTTAGTATTTAATATGATTAATTAAAATAATAAAATACCGTTTACAAATGTATATAAGAAGGATTATTTGGTAAAAAATTAATTATAAATGAAAGTAAAACCCATTTCAAAATTCCGAAAATCTTTTGCTGGAAAACTATATTTATGAAATCAGACACATTTTATCTAAATAAATTAATCAAGTCCCTTTTAATAAATTATTTAAATGATATATGTATATATATATATATATATAATTCAATAAACTGTTTAACATTCGTCTTATGTGTTTTCTAGACAAGTTATAAGAATAAAGCATCTTTTACGCATAAATAATAAAACCAATTTTAACATTCATATTATAATGTTTTTGGATGGGTGGGTTATCCCTTGGGGGGCTATATCATAGCTTTCCAGACTGTGTGTGTGTCGTGTGTGTGTTTTTTAATCTAATTTTACCCCCAAGCACCTTATATATATATATATATATATTCTAAAAGGTAATTTTTTCACCATTTAATGGTGTTCCTTTATTAAATATAATTTATGACACTCTTATAAATTATATTGGAAAAAATAAAATTCATTTTTTAATTTTGATTGTAAAAATTAGCATAGGTTTAATTTTTGGTTTTTCTGAGAAGATTCATTTTTGGGATGAATAGTGAAAAATACTAAATTACAATTTAAAAAATATTTTGTATAAATTATTTATATAGTTAAATTATATTTTAAAATGATTTTAAAGATTATTTAGTTCAATTATACATAGTATAATTCATTTTAGGACATTGGAATCAATTTCAAATTGAAATGGGATTTAAAAACAATTTAATCTTTTAAATATTTTCTCTTTAAAAACTCGTTGTCTCATCCCATCAATGAGATTGATTTTAAAGTAATATTCGCCACTTATGTTTGTAGGATTAAAAAAAATAGATACCATATCTAAAATAAGAATAATTTATAATTTCTATAATGTTCAACTTAGTTTTTAACCAAAAATATTATTGAAATTAATTAAAATTAATTACAATGATTATGGTCAAGCAAGTTTAGTTAGTGGTAAAACTATAACTAAAAGGCCCATATAACCTAGAAATTTTTCAAAAATACATTTTCTATCCATATTAAGACCTTATACTACCTTATATCTAAAATTGACCGTTATTGGAGGGGCATGATGTATCAAATACCTCTCAATAATGTTTACCATTTTATAATTACAAGAATGACACACCTCCTCCACTGTAAAAAGGAATTCATCCCCCTCACTTATTCACATATATCAACAATTTTATATTAGAAAAAACCTAAAAAACTCATCCCAACTTCCCTCTATTCATATTAGAGGCTTCAATTTGGGAATAAATCCAACAAAGGAATCCCTTTTGTGAAAACTAAAAAGAGTTAACCAAAGAATATGTAAAATCCTTTAATAAGTAGTTTTGTTTTATTTCTTTATCAACCCCATAAATTCTTATTATTACATGATTATATAATATCCTTAGTATTATAAATATACTAAGATGTTTTTATGGTAATGGTTTTACCAATACTTACACACAATTCCATCAAATGAGATACACATTCATCATTCGTGTGTATGGAAGATTGTTGCCTCTCACATCGATGACGTTCATTCTTCCAATACCATATTTAAAAGTTGATAATAAAGAAATAATTTAGTTTTTTATATTATATTTATGATATTTATGATGTCTTCATGATTTTTGAATTATTATATTGCACATAACTACATTCTTTCTATTTTGTGGGAATATGATAACTTCGTTTTGGGCGTATGCTCTACCGTCTCCTCAAAGTGATGTGATTCGTTCATGCTTTACATGGAATATATTAAGGACAGGTTAAATAGAAATATGCAATGTGTATGAAATAATAATTATACTTTAATGATAATATGTATATGTATACATATATTTCATTTATATTATTTCATTTGTTGTGTTAAGAAAACAGAAACAACGTTCGTGTGTACGTACGACCTACCCTCTCCACGAACGGTGTATCTCATTTTCTAACTATATCATTTATATATTATTATAAATTCATATATAATAAATATATATGATATTTATATCATGTTTTACATTCTGGAGATAAGTAAATCATTATCAGAGATAAATTACAAACAAAATAAAAAGTCAAAACATTTACAAAAACCAAGAAGATAATACCAAAAACATAACATTGACATGTAATAGTTAATAAATGGGTAATATAAATTAATAATAAAATAATATATGGATTGATAAATAAGAATATGGTTCTTTGGTAAATTTTCTATGAGATATATTTTATATTAATTTTTTATTCTTGTTTGGTGGTGTTCATTATTTTTAAACAATGATTATTGGGTAAAAAAGAAATTGAATATAGAAAGATAAAAATTTTCAATAGTTTGAAGGAGGGGATTTTATTACAATCATTTTGATATAGAGGGATAAACTTAGCTGTAAGGTTCTACATACACATGTTATTATTATATAAACACTTACTATAAAGACCATCTTCCACCTTTTACCCCTCTCTATGGGCCTGAGTGAAAATAGGATTGATTTCTCATAGGTGTCAGAGGAAGATGCTCTATTTATTAGTGAGGGTCCATGCAAGGAGAATCATTCCATGTATAAGAGCCTAGACAATGGTTGTTGAATGACTTTCAATCAAGACACTATTCCAACCTCTTTGTATTATCAAATCAAATTAATTGATGAGACTGTACATTTCTGATTCTACGGAGGAGGCATGACCAGACGAGCCAAATCAGCATCCAATAATGTCACCATTTTTATTTCTACATATGATACCATAGGGTACATGTACTGGGTTTTCTTTTGAGGCACCGTCCACATTAATTTTGATACATCCATTAATAGGAGGTTTCTAGAATACTTCTAGAAAACCCTTTCAGGGTTGTATCCTCATTTGGTCCCAATCTGTCATAGGATACTGAAATCCTTGATAGAGTTATGGCAGATCCCTATTTGAATAATTCCATCTTCCATGATCATAGTGTAGATATCTATTTATGCTATATGAAAACTGAAAGAGTTAGTTTTATGAAAAATATAATATATTTCATAACAAATAAGGTGTTTTAATTATTCCATAGTGGTAATGAAATGTTTATTAATTTGGGGATAGGTATCCATAGTAGTGCATCTATGAATTTGCAGACCAATATTGTCCAAACCTATCCATTTGAGATAAAAAAATGTCAAGATTTTATTTTCATAAAGAATAAGTATTAGAACAAGTTAGAAACATGTGATCATTATCCTATCTATTCTAATTGCACATGTGACATTTTGAAAAAAGTTGTACACCACACATCATAATATTGTAATCAGTGGGAATTATATTATGAGTAATTCTCCAAACTAGGGTGAGTCAAGAGATTCGAACCCAATTTTTGTTAATGTTATTTAACTAGAAGAAATCATTTATATTAGTAGTGAAATTATAATTATAGTAGATTTTAGAGTTTAGAATACCATTATGATATGGTTCCGATACTAATAAATCATTAGTGTTTAAAAATGTGTAATTGTTAACAATATTAGAGATTTAATTAGGTAAAACAACATCGGGAGAGGTTAAATAGTCTTCAATGAAGATATTAATATTTGTGGGTAATTTCATTAGTTCAATCATGCTATAAAGAGGGATTCCATTCGAGTTATATAACCGGAAATTTAGAGAGGATTCCCTATTAACATTCCATCTAGAGTGAGGAAATATTTTTAAAAAGGCGTGGTTGATGTAATGACATATAGAGGAGTCCATATATAATTGCTTTCCTTTTCTAATTTTATGGTAAAATATTCCCTAGAGGAAATCGTAAAACTGGGAGTTATTGTTCACAACATTCCAAATAATTTTGGCTTGAAGATATTCATTGAAATGGTTTGGATTCTTAATACCAAGACCTCCATTATCAATGGGAGTGAAACATGGTTTCTAGGGAAAAGTGAAATTTTTTCTTTCAATAGTGTTTCTTCTCCAATAATTTTTTTATTATTCTATTTATCTTTTTTATAAAATTAGTAGTCCATTTATAAATTATCATATACTATACAATTTAAGAAACTATGGATTATTTGACAAGACAAATCTATCCTCCCATTGATAAATTTTTTCCTTTACTGGAGGAGATTTAGTTATTGATCTGATAAAAAATATTTGAAAATTAAGTGTTCTTGGGATTTCCCTAGAATATGGGGACCCTAAGATACATAAAGGGGAATGATCCTTCCCTTACTTCTATTTCATTCATGATATCATCATTTCTGGTAACAGGGAAACATTTACTGATGAAAATGGAATATTTCCTCCAGTTCATGGATTGACCAAATACATCTTCGTAGTGAGAGAGGACATATTTAAGATTTTTTATATTTTTTTGATCCCCTTTTAGGAATAAAATTATATCACTAGAATATAAAATATGTGAGGGAACATTCAGATCTTTAGAGGAAAAGATGTGATTGATAACAACCTTATTGATCGAATCAGTGACAAGTATGTTGAGGCAGTCTTTAGAAATAATAAAAAGGATGGTTAAAAGGGAGTATCCCTGTATAAAACCTTTTTTACAAGTGTAATATAACATTGGGAAACCATTTATCAGAATATAGATGTGATCATAGTTAAAAAGATTTTTTATTTTTCTTACCATGTTTTCATTAAGTTCAAATATATAAAGGATTTTCTAGATGAACTCTAATCAATGGTATAAAAACTTTTTTAATATCAATCTTGATTAAAACTCTTCCCCCTATTTGACTCATTATTAAAAAAAATTAACTTTTATAGGCTAGTAAAATTCAATCTTTTACATTCCTCCATTTCATGAAGCCAAAATGATTCCAAGATACAATTGTATTGGAAATAGGGGCCACTCACATAGCTAGTATCTTGGAAAAAATTTATACATTGTTTATAAGAGCAATTGGCCCACAAACATGAATTTATAATTCATTATCAACTTTAGGATTTTTTGGTTTACATAAATACATATTACATATTATATGATGAACTTAATTTATTTCACAATATTCAGTGTTTAAATTGATTTGATTCTTTCATAGATCTCATGATTCAAAAGTTAGCCAACTAGTAAAGGGATTTCTATCCCATGTTTATTTCAGTTAGAATTATGCCTTATTCACCACTTGTTTATTTTTTGTGGTGTATATAAAACTCATGAATGTATTAAATGATCCATATAATTAAATTTATGGGTATTTACATTTCAATTTTGTGATATCTATATCATGGGGTTTTACGGTTTAGATGTTACCCAATTGGTAAGGTAATTTTGTCTCAATTTTCCTTCATTGAGAAAGATGTTTTATTGTGCTCTTATATTATTTTATAAGGTGTATATACTATTATTTGAAATTTTATATCATGAATCTAATTAATTTAATGATATTTTAAGATTCATGTAATGTTATTATTTCATGGGTATTAGGATTCAATGTTTCCAAGGTGGTAAGTATAGAGACCATATCTTTTAAAACATAGAAATTTCATTACATATGCGGAATTCTTAAACATTATTCAAATATACACCCAAAGAATATTGTTGGTATAATGCCTTTGAAAACATGGAAACATTAAACTAGCTCATATGTGATCTACATCATCTCCCACTAGGTTCTTCGAAATTAGCACCCTTCTTAGAGACATCAAACATAATATATATCTTCATTACCCAGGGAAGGAAACGTAAAAAAGGGGTGAGCTCAAAATCTCAGTAAGGGTAAATATGGGAGACATGTTAGAATAAATATGAGCATAAGGGTATGATAACATGATCATTAAAATAGAATATCATACCCTATATATCAATGATTATATAAATGAATCATAGAATAAAGCTTGGCAGTTCATAAGACGTGAATAAAAATGAAGTAAAGGAAATAAGACATGAAAGCATAATATAGGAGTGAGACAATGAATTGTGGAAACATATAAGCACGTACTGATTTCCATTGTATCAAAGGCATCAATTCAATGAGCATCTTAGTGGAAAAACCCCTTTACTGAACTGGGTGAACCCCCATTCCAGCTCTTTATTACTGAACTGAGTAAACCCTCATTCCATCCCTCTTTTATTGAACAAATTAAGCCCCCATTCTAGCCTTGTATTACTAAAATGAGTAAACCCTCATTCCAACACTGTCTGTATCATGAGATATAAATCTGTACCCAATGCATTATAAGGCGATACAGGTCCCACCCATCACATAATGAATTCATACATACATAAGAAACTAGATCATAAATGGACACATCAAAACCCAAGAAATGAAATGGGTATCATAAAATGGTAATCATATCATAACCTATGGAAATATACAAGTTTCATAGTCATTTCAACATAAAAATAACACGTGAAAAGAAGTTGGTGTCAAAATAATATAACTCGGGAAAGATAGATAGGGTTCATAAACATCATGACATTAAAACATAATCCATTCTGAGAAAAAATATGAATGGAAACAGGGAATTATTTCCCTATATAGTAATGAGTAACACCAATGGATGCCTTCTTATATGGTAAATAAATTTTAAAGGTCTTTAAAAAACATTTCCTATGAAAAATATCCTTTATTATTTGAAAATTCATTTTTATAACATAAAAACTTTTGAAAACCCTTTCCTTTGAAAATATATTTCAAAACATATAAAAGGTTCTTTAAAAAATATAAAACCTTTTTAAAATCATTTTTCCTTGAAAATTATCTTCAATGATCCTTTTAAAACATTTTTTAAACCTATTTTTGGAATACAATAGATTTCTGACCGAAGAGAGAGATGTTTTTATTTCCATAATAGCATTATCAAAAGTTTCATAGAGTTAAAAAAGGTAATAAAAGTTTTGTATATCTAACATAAACAGATGATAAGGAAACTCAGGAATAATCTTGAAATATTTCATCAAGGTAAACATAAACATAAACAAACTCAAAAAACAATAATATTGTCTTGAGGAACACTTATAACTTGGTTACATGGAATCATACTCTCCGTCTAAGAAAATGAAATTAAATGAAGCTTAATATATCATAAAAATAAGGAGATTCCTGATATAATATGTTAAACGGAAGTATATACACCTTTAAAAAACATGATTCAAAAAATAAGGAAAATTGAGACAAAACTTTTTTACTGATTTGGTAACTTTTGAAAGTTAAACCCCATGAAATTATGATCATTGAATGGATATATTAATACCCATTAACTTTGGTATAATATACCTAGTATTAAATCTCAGTTAGTACAGACACCACAAAAAATGGAAAGTGTGGTGAACATAACATGAATCTCATATAAATTTAAAGTGATACGAAATTCCCCTTACCTTGTATCTTGACTCACTCTATACTTGTACAAGATTCCTATATAATAAATATAATTTTATTATAAATTATTTAATGAATAATATTATTTTAAATAATACAATATATGGTTTGATTATGACCTTATATTACCCTCTTGTTAATGATCCTATGTTAAAATTTAACTTTGGGTAATCATTCGCTTTTCTTTTCGCATGTGTCTTAATTTATTATAGTGTTGATCCTTATACTTATATCATGATTCCAGAAAATATAACATGATATAAATATAATTAATATACATTATATTTTTATTATAATAATTTATTTTGTAATGAATAATGAAATGTAATACACCGTTCATGGATACGGTAAGTCGTTAATAAGCATAAACGTTGTTGCCATATGTATTGTCAAATTGAAAGAAAGAATGAAAATGACACATGTATATATATATATATATAATTATTTTAGTAGAATTTATATATCATATATATCATATAATTTCATGAAAACCATTCTTAACTCATTCCATGTGGTGTGTGAATGAATCACATCGCTTTGAGAGGGCGGTAGTCCATACTTTCTCAAACGAGATTATCGTATTAACACCAAATGGAAAGTAGAATGATTTGAATTAAAAAAGTAATAAATAAGATTAAAGACATAAGAAATGTAATATATTAAATATATAAATTTAGTTCCCATAATAATTACCACTATTATTTGGGTTAAAGAAGAAAATAACAATCATTGTATTGTGAGGCAGTAGTTCATCGTACACAGAAACAGTATGTTCACCATGCCTTTGATGGAGGTATGTATAAGTGTAGGTAATACCCCTTAAATAACAATATCCAAGTATATTGAGGAAACTGGTGTAATAAAATAATAATTTTATAATGAGAGTGGAGGGGTGTATAAGGAAAATAAAGGAAAGGAGCATAAAATAAGACATTACCCATAAATCAAGTAACACCTTTTGGTTTGAGCCAGAAGGTGTTCTTGAGTGGGTTTCTGCCAAATGCAAGGCCTCAAAGTAGAAGGGAGTATTTTTTGGAGGTAATTTTTGAAGTTCATGGACGAACATAAAAGTTTTTAGAGGTGTTGGGAAGGGGTAGATGTGGTGGCCTTTATAGGGAAGGAAAATGACTCACATTGAATTTTTAGAAACAAATTAGGTGTGCACAAGGTATTACCTAACAAATGTCTTTCCAAACCAAAATAAAAAAGATAATGGAAGTTTAATGGATGAACTAAGGACATATAATGGGTATTTGATAAGTTTATACATCATTTGGGCCCTTAATTTTAAAAACTAGTCCAAAATTAAGCATAATTTGTCCTTAATTGTTGTGATTAATTTTAATCACTTTTATGAATATTTTTTGTCAAAAATTAAAATTGTATCGTTAAAATATAAATATTAAATTGAATACACTATTTTATTTAGGATTTTTAAAAATTTCAATCACATATGTGGAAAAATAAAGATTAGTGCTAATCCCGTAGACGGGACGAAATAACAATGTTTTAAAATAGGAAAAAGTTCAAACGTTTGTTAAGATTTTATATTCAGTATCAAAGTGGAATTTATTATAATGAATTTAATTGTATTAGTATATGTAATATTTATCTAATTTTACCCTAAAAATAATTTATAATATCATTTATCATTAATAATTAATTAGACAAAAAGGCAGTTTTGAACTAAAAAGCAGTATTTTCAGTATTCATCAAAAAATGACGTTTCTCAGAAAAATCCCAAAAAATCACCCTAATCTAATTTTGACATTTTAAATTAAAAAATGAAGTTAATTTTATAAAATTAAATTTATATATGAGTCTAAAATTACTTTTATCATTATAAGGAGTCCATTTGAGAAAATGATGTTTTTAAAACTAAAAAGGACTTTACCGAGAATCATGTGTTTTATCGTTATAAAACAATTATAAAAATATTTTAAAAGTTTATATTTCTATTAATATTAATAATTTTAACCTCTAGGTTATAATTATCTTATTTAAAAACTTAAAAAAAACTAAAATAGATATTTCATAGAATCTCAGTGTTAAGTGTATCATACGCCAACTTAGTGTTACGTGCATCGTACGTGTAGTAGATGTTGCGTGGACCATATTCTTAGTGAGTTACCCATGAAAGGAATATTTCAATTATTTCGTTATAAGATATAAATTTAAATTTAAATTTATTCAAAAAACAGTTTCATAAAAACTTTGGGTGTTACATTCTACCCCCTTAAAATGAATTCTGCCCTCAAAATTCATCACTCAGGAGATAACAAGTGAGGATACGTCTACTTCATCATATCCTAAAGTTCCTATATAGCTTCCTCTAATTGGTTATTTCTCTATAAAACTTTGACTAGGTGAGTGGTCTGGTTTCGTAGAACTTTCTCTGAACGGTCCAGAATTTCAACAGGTTGCTCCTCATAAGAAACATCTTGCTCTAGCAGTATGACCTATGAGTTTAGTACATGTCAAGGCTTAGGTATGTACTTCCTCAAAAGTGATAAATGGAACATATAATTTTCTTGAGAGAGACTTGGAGGAAGTGAAAGGAAATAGTATATCGTCTCGATATAATAAAGAATGTCAAAGGGGTCAATATACCTAGGGATTAGTTTAACATTCATCCTGAATCTCATAAGTTTCTTCCAGAGTGAGATTCATTAAAAAAAATTTATCCAACTACAAATTATAGATCATGACACTAGTCATCATTATCACATTTTTTCTGGCTTTAAGCTGCCTTAATATGCTACTAAATGGTTCTAACCTTCTCGACCATTTCTTCAGTGATATTAGTCCATAATAGATTTCTTTCTCAAACCTCATCCTAGCATGTTGGACCTCTACATTTCTTCCCATATATGGATTCATAAGGTTCAATCTGAATTCTTGAGTGAAAGCTAATATTGTAAGAAAACCCAACTAAACAAAGGTGTTGATCCCAACCACCATTGAAATCCAGAGAACAAGACCTCAACATATCCTCAAGGGTTTGAATTGTTCTTTCAGATTGACCATCTATTTAAGGATGGTAAACAGTACTGAAACTCAATTCTGCATCAAGTGATTTTTAAAAAATTACCAAGAACATTAAGGTAAACATTGGATTATAATCTAATATAATAGAATGTTGTACTCCGTACAACCTTACCACTTCTTTAATGTATATTATGGTAATATGACTAAGAGAGAAATATTATCTGATTTCAATGAAGTGTGATGACTTAGTAAGATGATCGAATACCACACATATAGCATTAAACCCTTTAATGGTTTTGTGAAGTCCAACAACAAAATCCATAGCGATGTTCTCCCATTTCAATTCTGGTATGGGTAATGGATACAACATCCCTTTAGACTTTTGTCTTTCAGCCTTAACTTACTGGCATACAAAAAATCAAGATACAAACTCCGCAATATCTCTCTTCATGACATCCCCCCAGAAGTATTATTTCAATTCCTTATACATCTTCGTACTTTCTAGGGTGAATAGATAATGAATAACTATGAGCTTCCACTAGCATCTCCTTCTTAAAATCCTGCATGGAAGAAACACATACACAGTTCCCAAACCTTATCATTCCATATTGATCAAGGTTAAACACAAGAACATTTCTAACATTATTTTGTAGCAATCCATCTTCCTTATACAACTCATTAATCTTCACTTGGATATAGGGATGAACATTCATTTTAGAAAGATAATTTTTCCCCTAACTTTAGTATTTCTAGATCTATCCTTTTGAAATCTAGAAATATTGGATCTTTTTTATCCTCAACATGGATAAGCTATCATGATCCTTCCGAGTCAAAGTATCGGCCCCCTTGTTCGCTTTCTCAGGTTAGTAATGTATTAAGCATTCATAATCCTTTATCAACTATAAGCATCTTCTATTTTTCATGTTTAAATCCTTATGTGTGAATATATATTTCAGACTTTTATGATTGGTATATATATCACACTTTTCACCATAAAGATAATTCATCCATATCTTTAATGCAAATATTTTCCACCGAAAAATCCAAATCATGAGTTGGGTAATTTTCTTATGAATCTTAAACTCTAGTTATGTATAGGCCATAACCATTGCATTTTTCATAAGAACGCATCTCAATCCCTTGTTGGATGATTTTCTATAGTTTACATACACTTCTCCATTATAGGGTAATGTAAGAATAGGTTCACTGACTAACCTTATCTTCAGTTGCTTGAAATTTTCCTCACATTTTTATGTCTAGAGGAACTTCCCAACTTTATAAGTTAACTTTGTTCATAATATTATATATTCATGAGAAATTCTCCACAAAATTTTGATAATATCCAACAAAACCAAGAATGCTATGGATCTCAGCCACCATGGTTGGTCTAGGAAAACATTCAATAACTACCTTCTTTGATGGATCTACTATTATACCAACTATTGAGATTATGTGTCCCAAAAAATAAACCTTTTGGGGAAAACATTTATATTATGAAATTTTTTCATACAACTTATCCTTTTATAGGGTATTCAGTACAATTATCAAGTGATCTTCATTCTTTTCATTACTCATTGAATAGATGATAGTATCATCTATAAAGAAAACCAAAAAACTGGTCTAGGTAATCTATAATGACTCTATTCATTAAATCCATGAATGTAGTAGGGGAATTAGTAAGACCAAAAGGCATCACTATATATTCGCAGTGACCATACCTTATACAGAATTCCATCTTAGGTGTGTCCTCCTTCTTGACCCTCAATTGATGATATACTGAATGAAGGTAAATCCTGGAAAAGTATTGAGCTCCATGCAATTTATCAAACAAGCCATCAATATGGGGAAGAGGATACTTTTCTTGATTGTGATCTTGTTCAAATCCAGATTATCAATGCAAAGTCACATTGATCCATCATTCTTTTTTCAAAAATAGAACCACTGGACCCAAAAGTGACACACATGGATAAATGAATTCCTTATCAAGGTTTTCTTGGAGTTTCTTCTTAAATTCCTATAACTCAATCTAGGCCATTCTATAAGGAGTCGTTGAAATGAGTGTGGATCCAGGTATAAGTTATTTTGAGAAATCAACTTCACATTTTAGTGGAAGACTAGGAAACTCTTTTGGAAAGACATCCACAAAAATCTCGAACAACATGTGTATCATTGATTTCAATCTTCACCCCAACCATTTGATATAAACATCCCTTTTTAAATGGAATTAAGACCCATACACTAGATGTAATCTCTATATGAAGTTCAGAGTTATCATCACATTGATGGATGATCATGGGAGGGATTGAAATATAAAACATAAGTATCATTCCTTGATAATTTATGTGGTCTTCATACAAAGAAACTTAACCCATGCATAATATGACATCGAATTGGACAAAAGGAAAAATGATAAGATTTTTATGAATCACATTTCGAAACACTTCAATCAGAGAGGAATCATAAACTTGAAATGCAATCATTGTACCATTAGGGGTTTTCAGTGCTAATTCCACCTATAATTGTTTTTTAGGAATCTAAACACCCTTAATAAATTTTTTAGATATGAGAGAGTGGGTAGATCTAGAATCCAATATGACATTAGCAATTCTTCAGTGGATGGTTAGAATTCCTTTCATCATGTCACTATCACACCCCTCATCAGATATAGCAATTTCATGAGATTTCTCCTTATCCCTCAGTTTAAGAGGTTACAGAGGTCAATCATCATCACCAACCCTTGGGTTTGGGCTATGGTTTGAAAAATGTGCATTCTTCTTACACTTGTGGCACTAAATAGTGGGAGGTGCATTTGGTACGGCTTTTCCCCATTAGTATTTTGAGAAAACTTATTCCCATCACCTCAATAGTCAATTTCTTGGTGACCTTCTTTTCCACACTTCAAACATTTCTTATGCCTCTTATGGAAAATTACTCCATGATCATTCCCACACATCAAGTGTAAAGGAATGTTCATTGTATTTTCTACATGGTTCTTAGAGTTTCCTTTTCCCACCATATTCTTATTTTTGAAAATAAAAAAAATGGATTTGGTCCATATTCGTATTCTTGTTAAAGACATGAGATTGATACGTGACTCACGCCTCCATTTCAACCTTGATTCCACAATGAGCAATTTATCCATAGATACTAAATTCTATTATGGCCAAAATCCTTGTAATAATAGTATTTAAACCACCTAATAACCTATCAAAGTCACTTTTATGTGGGATGATAATTCTTGAAGCATACCTCACAAGTCTCGTGAAATCATCCTTGTATGTACCTATTGACTCATCATCCATTTTAATTCAACTCTAGGAACTATTTCTCTATCTTGGTGCGAATAATTTGAGGAAAGTAATTATTGAAAAATTAAGTTCTTAAACTCATCCCAGACCATGCATTAAATCTCATAATGCTAGCTCCTACTCTTGATTAGAGTCCACCACTAATCTGCTTTTCCTTCCAAGCGATAAATAGCCAGGATGAATTTCTCATGCTCTAAACACTGAAGAATTGAAAATATATTTCCAGTCATACTAATCCATTGTTTAGAAATATGTGGAGTATTTGACCCCTTAAATGAAGGTGGATGATTCTTCATTAATGACTCAACAGAATGTTGTCCTCTCATTTTCTCATTTGGAAGTCTAGTATGATTTATATCTTAATAAATCTGTGTGAGCAAAACAATGCGGTTTTTTATTCCACCTCCCATAGCATTCAGTTTCTTAGGAGGACAATCATTGAATTGTCAATTAAAATCACCATTAATGAGGTTCATTTGGGTTCCATCCATTGACTAATACTAAAATAATAGAATAATAAATTGTTATCATAATGAGGAACCACATAATATTGAAAATCACTTATTAGATTTCTAAAATTCAATACCTTCCTTAATCTATGACACCTTAGGTTTATCATAGGTTATTCATATCCAAACTATACTTAAATCCTTCAAAATGGTTCATGAAGATTTTGTGAATTGTCAAACATATCCCCCTGGAGTGTCAAACTAGGTGTGCAACAAGGCCTATTGCCATGTACCAAATTACCTCGAGTCAAGCCCAGAACATAATGATTGAGTTGTTACCACAATTTAAATCTCTTCCAGAGCCACATCCACTTGTAATATCCAAACAAGGATTTATTTCTAGTAAAACACTCACCCTATCCTCCACCAAAATTTCAAGAAATTTTCATATTCTTATCTTGGTCATCATACATATCCCTAGACATGTTCCTTAGTGTGGTCACTAATTTTTTCTCATCCTAATATCCAAAGGTTAACTCTACCTTTTCCTCTGATACCAACTATAGAAACCATCAATTTTTAGACATAGACATTTGATTACATATTCGAAATACTTAAACATTATAAAAATAGACTCCCAAAGACTATAGTTGGTATATTGCCTTGAGAAACAAGGAAACATAAAACAAGTACCTATGTGAAATACATAATCTCCCACTAGGTTCTTCATTGCTATCACCCTTCATAGAAACATAAAACATAATACATATCTTCATAAACCTGGGAATGAAACATAAAAAAGGGATGAGATCCAATTCTCAATAAGGGTAAACAAGGGAGATATGTAAGCATAAACCTGAGCATATAAGTATGAGAACATGATCAAGAAAATTGATGATCATACCCTTCATATCAAAGATCATATACATGAATCATGGAATAAACATTGGCAGTTCATAAGAAATCAATCAAATGAAAGTAAAGAAAATAATCCATGAAATCATAACATAGGAGTAAGATATAGAATTGTGGAAACACGTAATCATATATTTATTTCCATAGTTTCCATGGAATCAATTACAAGACAATCATAGGGTACAAAGTCCTTTATTGAACCGGTTTAATCCATGTTCTAGTCTTATATTACTGAACTGAGTAAACCCACATTCCATCCCTATGTTACAGAACTGAGTAAACCCTCGTTCTAGTCATGTATTATTGAACTGAGTAAACCCTCATTCCAACCCTATCTATCTAATGAGATATAAATCATTACCCAATGCGATGTAAGGAGATATATTTCATACCAATTAATAATGAAATAATACATACATGTGCCACAAGATCATAAATGAACATATCATAACCCTAGAAATGAAATGAAATGTGTATAATCAACTTTTAAACATAAAATAACCTATGGAAATTGATTGGTTCCATAATCATTTCATCCTAAATATATCCCATGAAAAGAAGTGGGTGTCAAAACCATAAATACGATGATAGATAAATTGGCTTCATAAATATCTTTCCTTAAAAAATAATCACTTCAAAGAAAGAATATGAATGGAAAAATTGAATAATTTTCCAATATATGCATGAGACACCCTAATAGATGTTATATTAGATGGGAAATAATTTTGAAAGATCTTTTAAAAACATTTCATGAGTAAATATCCTTTCTTTGTAATATGATTTTTATAACATAATACATTTTGAAAACCTTTCTATTTGAAAATAGCTTGGAAAAAAATATAAAGGAAGATTTGAAAACAATTAAAAAATTTGAAAATCCTTTTTCCTAGAAAATAATCTTCAAGGATCCTTTGAAAACATTTATGAAAATATTTTTGAAAACATTTTTTAAAACATGGGTTTTGAATACAATATATTTCCGACCGAAGAGAGAGATGGTCAGATTTTACTAAAAGAATTATATTAAGTACCAAAGAGTGGTAAAATTGTACTAATAAATAATTATATCTTGAATAAATATATTATAAGTAAACATATGAATAATATTAATATATTTCATTAAATAAATCATAAACAAAAACAATCTCAAAAAACAATAAGATTGTCTCAATAAACTCTTATAACTTGGTTAATTGGAATCACACTCTACATATAAGAAAATAAAATAACATGATGCTTAAGATATCATGAAAATAAGTTGATTCAAGATATAACTTGTAAAAATTAATTATATACACCTCAAAAATGAATTTAGGTTCATAAAAAAACATGAGTCTCAAAGAAGACAAATGGAGAGAAAACTGTTTTACCAATTTGGTAACTTTTGAAAGTTAAACCCCTTGTAAGAAGGATCATAGATTGGATATGTGAATACCCATAAATTTAGTAATAATATAAAAATAATTAAATAATGACAATTACATACATATCACAAAATTATACAGTGGTGAACATAACATGAATCTCACAAAAATTAAAAGTGAGATGAAATTCCTATTACCTTGTGTCTTAACTCTCTCTATACTCATACAAGATTCCTGTATAATAAATATAATTTTATTATAAATTTCTTATAGAGTAATTTTATTAAACATAATACCATATATGGTTTGATTATGACCTTATATTACCCACTTTTTAATGTTCCTATGTTAATTTTTCACTTTAGGTAATCATTCGCTTTGTTCATTGCATGTGTCTTAATTTGGTACAACATTGGTCATTATACTTATACAATTATTCCAAAATTTAGAAAATGATAATAATATCAGGAATTTACATTATATTTCAATTATAATAATTTATTCCATAATGATTTATAAAATGGAATACAGTGTTCATGGAGATAGTAAGTTGTTCATACATACGAACGTTGTTTCTGTTTTTATTGTCATATTGAAAGATAGTATGTAAATGACATATGTATATATATGTATGTATGTACATATATATATCATTATTCTATTATAATATTTATATCATATATATCATATAATTTCATTAAACTCATCCTTAATAAATTCCATGTGGTGTGTAAACGAATCACATCACTTTGAGGGGGTAGTAGTACACACTTCCTCAAACAAGATTATCGTATTAACACCAAATGGAAGGTAAAAGGATATGTGTTAAAAAGGAATATATATACTTAAATAAGTAATAAATATAATATAATAAATTTATAATTAGATTTTCCATTAAAATGGACACCATGATTGATGGTAATGGAGAAATGAACAATCATTGTTTCGTGAGGTAGTAGTTCGTTGTACACAGAAACAACATGTTCAATATCCATTAGATTGAGGTGTGTGAAATTTTAGGTCACAAAATTTTCCTAAAAATATCATAGTACATGGTGGATACTGGTTTCATAACTTAATAAGGGTATAAATAGACAGGAGGGATGGAGAAGGAAAATAATGGAAATGATCTTGAAAGAAGACATTTCCTCTAAATGGGGTAACTCCTTTTTGTTTGAGCCAAAAGGTTTTATTGAGAGGGATTCCTCCCAATGAAAGGATTCAAATTCAAAGGTAGGATTTTTTGGAGGAAATTTGGGTTTCTCCTAGATGAACTTAAAACTTTTAATAGGTGTGAGGAAAGGGTATATGTGGTGGCCTTTTATAGAGAAGGAAAAGGGCTCACATGGAATATTTTGAAACAAATTAGGCGTGTAAATGATATTACCTAATAGAAGTTTTACAAAACCAAAAAAACTGAACAATTTAAGGTTTAAGGACTAACTATGGACATAAAATTGGTTTTATACATGTGTCTAGGTTATTTGGGTCCTTAATTTTATTGTTTAGTCCTCAATTAAGCTTAATTTGGGCTTAATTACTATGATTAATTTTAATCAGTTTAACTAATCATTTTGGTCAAAAATTAACAAGGTTACATTAGAATAAATGTTTTATAATGAATAAAATTGTGTAGTTTTTATTTTTTATATTCCTGTAAGAGATTTGGAAAAATTAATATTAGGGTTAATCCCACAGACGAGATGAAATAATGGGGTTTTAAAGTAGAAAAAATTTTAAACATTTGTCATGATTTTATATTCATTGTCAATGTAGAATTTATTATAATGAATTTAATTGTATTCATAGATGAAATATTTATCTAAATTTACCTTGAAATTATTTATAATATAATTTACCATTAATAATTAGTTAGGCAAAAAGGCATTTTTTGACAAAACATCAGTATTTTTCTCTATTCATCAGAAAACGATGTTTCTCAGAAAAATCCCAAAAAATCACCCTAAGATAATTTCAACATTATGAATTCAAAAATTATTTTTATTTTATAAAATTAAATTTCTAAATTTTTATAAAATTACATTCATTTTTAGATCATTTCATTCAATAAAATAATGTTTTTAAACAAAAAAAGGACTTTACAAATAATCATAAGTTTTATTTATATAAAGAAATTATAAAAAATATTTGAAAAGTAGTTATTAATATTATAATTACTATGATTAACCTCTGGGTTTTAATTATATTATTTAAATAATTAAAATAATAAAAATATTTATTTTGTAGAAACTCAGTGTTGCATTTATCGTACACCAACTCAGTGTTGCGTGTATCTTTTAACAAATCGGTGTTGTGTGGAATGTATGCTGAGTCAGTTCCATGTGAAAGAAATATTTGAAATATTTCATTTCAATATATAAATGAAAATTTACATTTATTAAAAAAATAAGTCTATAAAAACTCGGGGTGTGACAGTAAGATTTTGTTGTTACATTATCATCGTTTATCAACATTACTTATGATTTTTATTATATTAACGAAATATTATGATCCATTGACCAAGAATTTTCATTAATTTTCTTCTTTACAGGTAATTAATGATATATTTATGTAATTTTTTCATTTTTCACTCTTTAGTGTTTAATATAATTGAGATATTTATTTTACAAACATCCTACTTTATTTCTCTATTCGGTATGAATTTTTTTATTCAAAAAACATACATCAAAAAAAGGTTTTAAAAAATATTTTTAAATTATAAGTTACGATCAATTTCAAATAAATGGATTTTAAAAGTGTTTTATTTTTTGAAAATGTTTTCAAAATGTTTTCAAGCTTCTTTTATAGGTTTTTAAATATATTTTCAATGAAAAAAATTCCAAAATTTTCTCAAGATTAATTTATATCTTTTCAATGTTATTTGGAAAGAAAATGTTTTCAAAATGTTTTAAATGTTCGTTTATAATTTTTCAAATATATTTTCAAAGAAAATGTTTTCAAAAAAATTTCAATCTTCCTTAATAAATTTTCATGGTTCTTTCAAAGATAATTTCTTCAATGATATCAAATCTTATATTAAATGTTTTCATTGATATTTTAAAATTAAAAATGTTTAAAAAATGTTTTATTTTAAAATATTGATTGAAATTATTTTCAAATCTCCCTTTAAATGTTTTTAGAAGATAATTTTCAAAGAAAATTACATTCAGAGTGATTTTCATAGAAAATATATTTTCTTAAAGAAATTTTTTTAAAATATATTTTTTAATTATTTTCAATATAATAGTAAATATGCTGGTGTTACCGATGCCTTACTAGGGATATGATCCAAGGTTACCATTCATATTATTTCTCTTAATTTTTACGTTTTGATGGCATGAGATTTATGAAAACTGTTTCACTTTCATGGGTTATATTCTTATAAAACCTGTTTCTATTTTAGGGGTTATCTTCTTATTAAAAAAATTTATATTTCATGGTTTATATGAATTTGATACCCACTTTTTTTTTCTGTGATATCATTTGATGAAATGATTATGAAACATATCTCTTTTAGACATGTTATTATATGATGATATATTTATGATACCCATTTCATTTCATGTGTTCTGATATGATGAATGTTTATAATCTTGTGGCACATGTATGTATGATTTAATTATGTGATGAGTGGGATAAATATATCCCTAAAATGATTTTAGATGAATATTTATATCACATGAGATAGACATGGCTAGAATGTAGAGTGAACTTAGTTCAGTAAAGGAATTTGTCTGCTAAAATGGTCTTGGGTGTGAACATTGACTACTAAGATGGTCTTAGGAGTGGACCTTGACTACTAATATGGTTTTGGATGTGAACCTTGACTACTAATATGGTATTCAGTGTGAACCTTGACTACTAAAAAGGCATGGGGAGTAAACCAATTTCACTATATGGAAAGTGTTATGACTATGGATGGTGATTTTTTCCATAATGTAAGTATAACCCCAATGAAGTGACCTGATAAGTCTTGTAAAGAGCCTTGAATAATAAGGAATGGTTTTATATGCTTCTGTGTCTCCCAAAATTCCACATCATATTCTTGTGTTATGATTTTATAAATTATTCTCTTGATTCCCTTACGATTCATGCCTTATGTTCTACCAATCGTTATTCTAGGAATCTTGTGTATGATCTTTGTTATACAGGGTATGATCTTGAAATGTTTTTAACTTGTTATCATACCCTTATGTTCATGTTATTCTTAAATATCTACTTTAGTTACCCTTAATGTGAATCTAAGATCCCCCTTTCTTATGTTTCCTTTCACCTAGTTATGAATAGAGATTTTAAGTATGAGTACTAAATGGGAAGATCTTTTTTAGAAACATTAAAGATCATTCCCTAGATAAGATGATTGTGTTCGAAGATTCCAAAGACACTAAAATATTATGGTTATTTGGCGTGTTGTTTTTTAATGTATGAAATATTAATCTAAAATGATTTAATATTCATGTACGTTAATAATGAGAAACTATAAATGTATTTTTCATAACCAATTTGTCACCCTAGGAATCCCTGTGTTGTTTTCCATGTAGTCAAGTGAGATATTCTTATTAGGTGTGGATTCACATCACATGAACTATATGACTATCAAAGAGGAGGATCCATGCCTGATATTCGATGACTTATCTGACCTGTGGTTAGGGGCGAAGTGGTTCCTAGTGTTTCATCTCCAGATAAGTTATCACCAGCTCTAGGTTCAAGTGGAGGATATACCGAAGGGGGATTTCTAAAACCAGTATTTATTCATTAATTTTATGGTGAAACACTTCAGCATGTTCAATTACCTAGTATTTCTTTTTAGACTTATAAACTAGATCCTTAACCAAGACTGGATCAGTTCATGGTAGTCTTATTTGATGTAATCCTAGTGTACTTAGTGTTTGAGTTGGGGTATATGAGGAAATTGGGAATGATTCTAGACATGGTCTAAGAGTACAATATTTTTCAAAACCTCAATAAGTTTTAGTTCAATATTCATGAATTATACTTCTTGGGTTATTCCATATAAGACATGGTAGGTAAATTGGACCCAATAATGGTGGAGGTATATCTTTCTCAAAAGTCACCTTAGAGTGTCAAGATAGTAGTAGGTGCTCTTAAAGGAGATTTGTGTACCCTATTATCATGTTATGTGATGGTGTATTTGGACACTTATAGTTTATACATAGGGATTGTGATTGTGTTTCATATATCCAGAAAATGGTAGTTACCCCTCTACTTCATTAGTGAGTCAGAAAGGAACAACTTAAGGATATCAATTACGAGGTATTGCATGACCAGATACCCACTTGACATTTTATTGAATTCTTTTTTGAAGGTGGAGAGTACATCATCCTTTGGAGGATCATAAATGACACGAGTAACCCTATGAGAGGTGTTACAGAGGAGGTTTATTTCCCTTAACAATGCATCTAAGAGATATGAGGATATACCGAGATCATTTGGCATCATTTTGGGAAGCCACTGATATAATAGTGAGTTTTAGTGTTTAACTACTCATGTCTCACCTACCTATAGGTATAGGCCATGGATCTCATATGTAGGGGAAATGGGATGATATATTTTTTGTTTCTATGAATGGGATTCCATAATTAGTGATAGGCCACAACGTTATCTGAGTGATCATTTATCGACTCTTCGAGTTTTCCCCCCTCAAAAAAACCATAGGTAGATATTAGTAGAGATTTTGGGATGCCAGTTTGTGAAATAGGTGGTATGGATCAATTTAATTACCTATATGAACATTTTAGATCATGATACTCACATGACATCATATTATGGAGAACATGTAAAGAACTTGGGAATTGGTGTCAATTGAGTAGTGTTTCTACCCCCAAGAAGATGGCTAGAAAAAGTGGATCATTCAGGTATTATTGAACATTCATTGTGTTTTCATGTTATTTTTGGTCCATATCTGGGAGAATCTTCTACAATCAGTGGAGTTTACATATCATAATATTTATCACTTCTCCATCACTGAAGCACCATTTAAGTCCATATATGGGAGACCCTGCAAGTCATTTCTCTATGGTTTGAGCTAGACAAAAGATAGTGGTTGTGAGCCTGGACATAGAGATAATGATTTTTTTGAAAGTTACATCTCATTTAGGGGTAGATAAGGACCACTTGAATACTTCAGGATTCCCTTGTGGACTAAAGATGTTGGTCATTTGAGCTCAATGAGGAGATCTTGAGTTATGAGAGATCTCAAATCAGTATGGAATAAAAAGATTTGGCTAGAGTGGCATACTATCTATGAGATTAATAGGCCCTTTTACATTTACTATATTGTGTAGTGAGGTGGATTATAGCTTGACATTGTGACCACAGTTAGATCAGGTGGTTATTTTTTCCACATGTTGACGCGGGGGAGAAATATGTAAAACACATTGCATGATGTCGACCTTGATGAGTTTGAAATTGAGGTTGGAGTTTCCTTTTATAGGTTCTATATGGAATTTAAGAAATAGTAGTATAACTCCCTTTTTAGATGAGTGTTTCCATTGGGTTTTTTTTGATAGTATGAGAACCTTTAAAATAGATTATGGGAGTGAGAGACTTAGATTAGAGCTCTTTATCCTCATCAAGGAGTATATTTTCACTTGTAGGTGTGAAAATACATAAATGATGAGAGAATGTATCATACCTATTTCTTCCTTATATGAAATTGAAATATTTTATAGAATATTTTCAGTTCCACATACTAAGAAAATTCACCTATCTGGGGCTTAGTGAGCCTCAGTGTTGATATAGTAAAATGATTAAATATAATATATCATGTACACAAAAATTTTCAAATGTAATTGAATAACACACAAATGGAGTCTTGAATCAGAAATGTAAGACCATCATTAAATCTGAAATGATGTTTTTACCCTATTTATGACATAATTGTTTTTAGTTTTGGGTCTTTTTCTTGAGAAATACCTTAGGATAAATAATTAAATATATTTACTATAATTACTTAATTTTTTAATTAAAACCATAACCTAATAGTCCTCTATAAATACATAGTTATAGACAATTCGTAGGGTTAGTTTCACAAATCTTGGATTGTGATATGAGTCATTGGGGAGATCATGGCGAACAATAACTGATCGAGGAGATTGATCGATTGGTTGAGGGCCATTTTTTCCAACAGAGCTCATGGATATAACCAATGATGATTATGAATTTCCAATATTCATCAATGATCAATCCAAATACAAGGTAGGATGTTTTTTTCATTGGATTATTTCCTCATTTATTGATAAAAACGAATCAAATCCACCAATTGATTGATTCACGATTTGTTCATTCTAGTGAGTGTGGGTTTATCTTCATAGGTTTTTTGGAATTCATATCATTTTTTTGTTAATCTTTGTTAATAATTATAATAGAAAATAAAAATTCCTATACGATAAATGGTTGAGGTTCATTACTCTTTTCAGATCTATTCATTTCTCCCTCATTTATTTGTTGGATCATTGCTAAAAACCACTTCGGCCAGAAGTTTGAAAAATAATCAATATTTGATAATTTTGAAACTGTTATTCAGTGTAACAGATCGACACCTAGGGTTCAAGATTTTGATAGATGCATTTAACGGGGTGTGAATATGGAGTAAGGTAATTGGTGAATGAATGGGGTTCATAGCTGTGGTTTGTAAATTCAGTTATATTGAGATGGGTCAAGGATGATTTTAGAGTAGTTGGGTGGCAAGAATATAGACACTAGAAACCGAGAAGACTCGATCAACCTAGATCCATGTGTTATCATTAGACTCATATAGGGTTTTTTGGTCATAATACTATGATCCTAAGATGCATGAAGAATATCAGATTCTATAAAAATTATGAATACACTATTTGTAGTTCAGGAACGCACACTGTGTAGTCCCTTATTTTTGGTGGATAGGGTGTCCATTAGAATACATGTATCACACACCATGTTGTGGGACCACACTCCATGTAAAATTTATTCATCCAGTGCATCATGTACAGGAAGTACACACCTAGGAATCCATTTGCTCTTACACACTCTGTGTTCCAAGTCACAAACTGAGTAAACCTTGTCAGTTGGCTCGGTGTGTGTAGTGAGTATACACCTTGGATCCCATGTGGCACCACACACCATTTATGGTGGGGAACAAGATATATAATTATCAATATGCATATTAATGGGTAGACGAAACATGTGGATTTTTAACCCATCCCCTACTTGCTGTTTTATTTGGGGAATATTTAGAGTACTTTAGAAAGTAATCTAGAATGAATAGTGTACTTGAGAATAAAATGAGTATACGAGCATGGGCTATGACACATAATCTAGACAGGGTGGTATTTCGAGTACTGAATGAACATCTAAATGCCATGTATTTTGGAGAAATTCATGTCTTGTGAGTGTGAGACATGTTAAATGCAAGGCTTTGAGAGACATATCGTGTTACCTTATGGGACAAGTCACGTACTCCCTTAAGCATAGGTTGTATCTATCATTATTCTCAGTTTATCTCTATTATGGGTTGGTAGAATTTCCTAGAACCACTTCAGTATATTCTAGTAATGGTTTATTTTGTTCCTTCAATACATTCCATAAGGGTAAAATGTAGAATTACATCCCCAACATAGGATTGCGATCCCCACTATAGGATGAGCCTCAGATAGAGTTTATAGGGTCCCTCTATATAACCCAGGGTGTGATCCTCTATCATTCCTTATTTTTTTCATATGTAGTGTTCATGGTATCATCATGAACAATATATATAGGGAACATATCCCCTAGTTAGAGGGTTAATCCAGTTGGATTTTTTGTATCTTCATGCATATGATCCCCTACTTAGCCGGTTATTCTAAATGGGTTTTGCAGTGTCCTCCATGAGCATTGGGTGTGATCCCCTATCTTTGTATAAGGATAGTAGGATATCTATTTGGTATTTATTTAGGTGAGTTTCAATGAGAATGACTTCTCAAGTAAGCTCCAATGATGATAGCATGGCTTATCTAGTAGATTCTCCTAGATGACTGTTACCTTGAAGCCTAAAGAAGAATGATGTGGCTGACAATATATTTGAGAACTATGTGAGACTATGAGTTAATCATGATTATATAAGGTATTTTGTTATTATTTTTATTACTATAACTAATATATTAATTTACAAACCTTTTGATGACGTGTTGACTTGTCCCATGATGATTTATTTTTAGTGATTTCATGGTGTCCTAATATGTACTATTATACTCACCCATATATGGGATCTTCCCACGCATGTCATGTCTTATGAAGATGACATGACATTTTATGGATTTTTTAGTAGAATAGAAGTGGATGGGGCATATTTTTGGGTAAAAAGACTATGGTTTTACCCATTGTTTCATTTGGTTGTATTCCCCTTTCTCTTTGAAGGATGGACTCTTTTATAGTTTTGATGGTCTTGTATTTCGACCTTTAAATTTTCTAGTACTTTTGTCGTACTCTAATGTAGGATAGATATTATGAATTAAATTTTTGTATTATTTATATTTTACATTTAATCATTGTATTTTATATGTGTATGTATATACATGTACATTAGGATAACGACTCCCATGTGTGTGATATGCCTACTCAGTGCTGGTTTCCATCACATGGCCTATTAGAGTTGGGATTTGGGTGGTCACACTCATCTTACTACTGGATAAGAGAGACCCGGTGGGTATATTCATGAAAATTCTATTATAATTATTCATTTTATTATATTTATTAACATTTTATATTTAGTTAATAAACCAGTTAAGTTCAAGTGACACGTTTTTAGGACATTTGGTCGTTAACTTTTAAATAACATTAGTGTGTTGATTGTGGTAAAAGGGGTCATTATTACGTAAAATAAATAATATAAAACATGTTATAATTATCATATTTATACATTGATTATAATTTTATAACAATCCATTTCAGGAATCTGTGAAAAATTAAAGATCTCATTTCATGGAGATAGTATTCCATACGAACACATGAGTGACATTTACTTTTCTCTAATGGATAAAAATGAAATATTTTCGAATCATGTTTACATTAATAGATGATAATAATATTATAAATAAGAATTACTTCATTAAATCCATATTTACGTATATAAATGTGAGATAGTAATGAAAAACGAATCATATCTCTTTGTGGAAGTGGTATTCCACACGTACGCCCGAGCGAAGATATAATTATCTAACTGATGGGAGGTTAATAAGTTATATTAAATTTTATCATTAAAAAATATGTTATAAAAATAATATATATCCATCAAATATATCTTTATAACTAGTGGCATGAAGTGGTTATGAAAAATGAAACATATCACATCATGGATGCGGTATCCCGCAAGTTCGCACGAGCAATGTTCTCATTTTCCATTGGATTAAAAAGTAAGTATAAAACAGTTGTTCCACCATCATGATAAACATTAAGTATAATAAATATATTTATTTCAATTTGTTATTATTTTTTCAATATATTATAAGGATTAAAAAGAATATGTAATATTGAAAGAAATTGTTTTGGACTTATTCCTCCTACTTGGATATCTTCTGTTGTCTAAAACCATAATCCATATAGAAATAGTATTTTGGTGATAAAAACCCTCATGGTTATGGATAGAATATTTTACAAGGTATTTTTTATAATATTGATCAATCTAAAAGGTTCATGATGTGTTGATAAGTGAAAAGTTGAGGTTCCCTTTTTAAGTGAGAGGATTGGCGCCCTTGTAAATATTAATAATTTTCAAATATGTTAAATTTATTTATCAAGGAAAGTGCATCAAAGGAATCCAATTTTAAAATATACACACACACACACACACACACACACATATATATATATATATATATATTTAGGCCATAATTTACTCATTAAATAATTTTTATACATGTTTTTAATATATTTTAAGCCTTATCTATTAGTTTAACTCCCTCTTTATCTCTTTTTTCCATTACTGCAGTGGAAAACTTTTACCTGGGTAACTATTCATTATGACTAGAAATTAAATTTAACCAAACAAAAAACATAAAATTATGATCCCAGATATTGAGTAAATTTCTTAATATTCAATTTATATATGCAATAATAATTAAATTTAATAAATGTTTTCAAAATTCAATAAATGTTTTATAGAAAAATGGATTTTAAGAGTTAAATGACTTTTTCCCAAAATGAAGTATAATATAGATTAATGTGGAATTAATTGGATTATATTCAATAAAATAAGACTTATTTGAATTCAAAACCATTTAAAAATCAAATATAATATTTTAAAAACGTGATTATATGAGAAGAAATGAAAATAGATTTTATTTGAATAAAAACATTACTTAGATTTCTTAATTGACAAACAAAGATTTATAAGTTCAAAATTTATTTTCTAAAAAAATTATATTAATTTTTAAATATAAATTTTGTGTTTAATAATGGTTTTTAAAATTTTATGTAACTCTTATATCATAATAATGTCTTAAAATGAAATTATCTATGAATTAATATTTTTCACTGTTGACCAAAAAATCAAACAATTTAGAAAAATCCAAAAAAATTACCCTAAGATAAATTTAATATAATGATTTGAAAAATGAAAATAATTTCATCAAATTAAATTTTACATATTCATAAATATTATCTTTAAATGAAAATAAAAAATATAATGAAAATAACTATTACATAAAATAACCTTTTTAAACATTAATAGTTCTTAATATTACTTCATACCAATTACCAATGAGTTTTAATTAATTAGATTTCACATTGTATATTCATATTTTATTGGTGTGTACCTCCTATTTTAATAAATCAGTACTCAATTTACTTTTTTTTAACATAACACACGTTATTTAATAATATATCCACTTAAAGTAATGCAATATAAATTCTAGGGTTGTTACACTTAACTTGTTATATGTTTTAATTTATATTACATACCTATTTATATTTCATAATGTATTATTTAGTGGTTATGAATGTTTATTTTTTAATCATTCATGACTTGAAATTTTTTTAATGTAGATTATGTAAGTATGACTATATTTTCTCATGATAAGCATTATATTTGTTAAGATGGAATTTTTACATGAGTGTGATTTCTACTCTGATATGTCTATAGTGATTTCTACTCTTCCTTACCTAGAATGTTGATTTTTGTACTATTATTGTTCCTTGATCATAGATAATACTTTTATATCTAAAAATTATTATTTTTAAATTTAATGGGGTATATCATTTGTTTGTATGATAAGGTTCCCAGAAACACTGTATATTAGTATTATTGTTATATGAATTTTATGAAGGTACCAATATGGTGGTGTATTGGTATAAAATATGGGATGAAATTGAATGTTTCCCTTAATCTATTATACTCATCACCCTATTCCATAAGGTATAATCTACAAGATCATCCTGACTTTAGGATTTATGACCCCTTATCCATTATGGGATAGTTAATTCACCCAGACATCCATATAAAAATTTAATATAGACGAATGTTAAATTTAATATCCCTACTCATCTAATATCCTAATTTGACGAATCAAAAAGGTATGATAGATATGGTTCCACTTGGTATAAATATATTCCATTCATGGTTATTTCTTATTTATAGATTTTATCATTATTTTTTGTTTCTATGCATTGATTTATAACTACATACAAATAAATTTTAATATATTTTTTTGAAAATGAGTAAGTTTATATGAAGTAGATACCTGATTATATTTAATATATATTAGAGATTTAGGTTTTTTCAACTGAGTATGTCATGATCAAACCTTATATGTGAAATTATGACGGACATATAGTTTCATGGGATATTTTCTGTTTCCTAGTGGTACTCATTGATATTCATAATATATATTCTTCACACACTTGGTTGATTCTAGAATGGGTTTTGTTTCACTTAGTATTCTGGAAGGTGGATAGATTTTATGTTTATAACTTATCCATGCATGGATTAGAGAGGTATTTCAAATTTATAATTTTTCTAGGATTATACATTTTCATTTTGTGACAAGAAGTATACTCTTATGGTAAGGTTCTCATTACTTTTAGTTTTCATATACTTACTGGGTAAATCACAACATAACTTCACTTAAAGATCTAAAATGCTAGTTCCTAGCCCCTGGTGATCATGGATCGCTCATGCGGTCCTGTTTATACTTGATCTGGAGATTTGTTTTGGTTATTTGGGTCATAGTCATTACACCTACTATGAGTTTCAGGGTAAAGGAAACGTTTTGATATGATAATCTTACCCTAAGTGAAAGGTAATAGGTAAATGGTCAATATAAGTCCCACCCTAAGTGAGAGGGTAGAGGTTATGGTTTGGTATGAGGGCCTACCCTTCATGAAAGGGTAACATCCAATCCTTGGTGTGATGGGGTTGATATTCAGTCTAGAAACATACCCTAAGTTAAATGGTAGATATTGAGACTTCTTATGGTGCATGGTATGATACATCAACCAGAGTGATAGGGTGATTATGTGATGTGTCATATTAGGTATGTATTATGGTGTGAGAACTCATTCTGAGTGAGGGGTGGTGGTAAAGGATGAGATATGAGGCCATTAGTTAATATAAGACTCTACCCTAATTGAGTGGTTAATGCTCAGAACTCAATTAAAGGATCCTTATTCAGATTATAGGGAATATCCTAGTTATATTTTTGAGAATACTTCTTCTATAATAACCAAATTCAGTTAGTGTATAGTGTCCTAGTATCCTAGTTATCACATGATAACATAGCATACATTCCTGTATTCCATGTGTTTTGTTTAATTATTTAATTATGAATATTTATGTATATGATTGTATATATTAGAGTCACATGGTTAGAACTTATTTAGATATCGTTTTCATACTATATAAGGGCACTCTTATGCACATTCAAGGCTTATTTTTTTATATAGGATGTATTATAGGTTCCATAGTGGATTAGGCTAGATAATCTCAAAGTGGTTTAAGATATAGTTTAGGTAATGCTTAGGTTTATAGTGGATCTTCATTATACTTTATATTTTTCATTTATTTTTCTTATGTGATCATCTTAGTGGGTGATATGTTTGTAAAAATGACAATAATATTTCATATAATTTTTAGAGAGAGTTTTATATTAATTTATGTATAGTTATACTTGATTGAAATTCTATGAATTTTTACTTTGCTAAGTGGTTTTGGATGATATTTTTTTTATTTACTAATTATTGATGGTCATGATATAAAGATTATAATCCACCAATTGTGATAATAGAATCTCATTGCTGATTAACAGCCTCTAGAATACGAGGAGGAACACTTGAGGTCATTTTGTGACCCCGACTAGGTGTCATTCAACAAATTTTATTTTAGGTGTTACATGATACTTCATTTGATCTATAGTTTTAGATGACTTGGAAAATATTTTTAGTCATGAATTTAATGAAAATAAATACAAAACATTCAAATGATTTTTATTTATCATCATATTTATAGAAGTTTATTCATTCAAAGTTTCATCATGATTCATTGTTTTCTATATATAGGAATGAAATATTTTATTACTCATCACTATCTGAAGAATATTTCCAAAAAATATACAGTCATTGGAATATGAATTTATCTTAATATAATTTTGATTGATCTCATTAAAAACTCAATTCATCTCAAAAAATGATATGGGGATCTTAGAATCGGTAAATTTATCATAAAAAACTCTAGTACCAACAAAATTTATATATTTTTAATTCCACACAATCACCTGATATAATAAAAATTTATTTCAAATGACAATTTTGTAATATCTATAAAGATTTTATATGAATCCAGATTTTCATCTTCAACTAATTCATGAAACGTATTTGACTACTTAATTAGTTTATCTCTTATATTATAGTTAAAAAAATGAAATCCACTAAATTATAATAATATTCATCCTGTTGTGATGAATTTCAAAAATAATCATTAAACTAGTTCTAAATATCATTATCCACTATTGATTCAATTGGTTATTCATTTTTATGATGGCCAGACCTCTAAATTTATATAATGTATGATTCCCTAAGCCAAATAAATCTCAAATATGAATCATGAAGTTTTTTCAGTATCAAGTTGTTATAAAATTTATCTATTTTCAAGAATTATATAAAATTACAATAATGACATATAAATTTTATTATTTAATCTAGGAATCAATTTTAAATTAAAAAATATAAAAAATTCTCAAACTCCATATCATATTGAGGTGTATTTTTTAAGGTAAATCAATCCAAATATTTATCCATTTTTATACTATTAATAAATATCTCTATAAATAACATAACATAAAATATTAAAATAAAATCATGTTAAAATAAAATACAAGAAATATAGAATAATGAAACATGGATATCATAAAAAAATAGCATTAGTAATATTTTATTAAAAAAAGTCATCAAATAAGATATAATTATAACCAATTGATTTTATGGTATCATATTTTTTAATATTAATATATCAAATAACATGTTTAAATTAATAAAACATAAAATCATTTAAAACCACATATTGGGGATAATTACAATAAATGCTTTAGTGGTCGAAAGAAATTGCTTCTTCAAATTGTATGGATATTAATAATAGTAAAGCATGTATTGTTCGAATCACATTAATGGATATAAAAATATTGTTTTAACATATATTTGGATAATAAAATTTAATAAAAATAATGATAATATCATAAAAATACTATAGTTAAATTATAATAATGATACATGATCTTGAGTTCAATTTCATTCAAATTGTAATATAAATGTGTAAATAATTTATAGAATTATCTCTAAGTTGTGTAATAAAATTTTTATTTTATTAAAATCATATATTATGATTTATGTTAATCGTAAAATAAATGAAATCATTTATATTCCACTTTCTAATAAGTTATATTTATAAAAATAAATTAAATAATTACTACTAATTCAAATTTACAATTTAAAAACATTTTCAAAACAAGTATCAATCATTATTAATGAATTTAAATAATAAATAAATAAATATGGTTGTAGGGAACTGATAATTGTATTATCTATTTCATGACTAAACCAAAAATTATTTTATATTTCGAAAAAATATGAGTTTTTTTATTCATGGATCGGGTGATGGATAGTGAAATGGAAACCTCAGTATCTAGGGGAAATGTCAGAGATGATAAGGGATTCGGAAAAAATGAAAGGTTATGTAAGTAACTAAATATAAGGTTTTGTTAATTATGCTGTTATAAAAATTTATTTAATATATGATTTATTATGGTTCTCCTAAATGGGATTGTATGATAATTATTTAATCCATAAAGTGAGTTGAATTTCAAATCCACCTTATCATCAATGGTCTTCTGGATTTGATTGTTCCTCGAATAGCCATCCATATAGTAGTAGTATTGATTGTAATATATTATATTATCTTTATGAGACTATGATTGCATTATTATTCTTATTTAATAGCAAAATACTTTCTATCCATTTTTGAAACAATACTTCCCTAAAAAGTATCATTAAACAATCTAACCACCTCAATCTCTACCATGGTGTCGTGACTTAAGAGGACACTCCTCACAACTTTCTTGTAACCACATTTACTAACGAGTAGTATAAATTAACAAACAACCACCTAGGTCTCTAATCACATCATTTTCATATATTACCATACAAGGAAATCATGATGAATACAAAAGAATGAAATATATCAATAATGTTCCTCAAGGTGCATAGTTTCAATGAATAATATAGATTGTGTATCCTTGTCAGTTCCTGAGCTCATCTACTTGAGTTTTTCTACTCTAATAAAGATGAATTTTTCAAATTATGAGGAGAACCACCTAGATATTCATCATCCATATCATGGAGATAAGTGGACTAATTTTCTTCCTAATCTATAGGTGACCGTTCAACCAAAATTTCATCTTGTTTGATGAAATCATTGTCATTTGGAGGGGATATATGAATATCTTGTAATACAGATGAAATATTTATAGACACAAAAGTCTCTAAATCCAGTGAATTTTTCTTGTGATATTCCTTCATCACATTGATGTATCTTTGTTGAGTTGATTAGGTATCAACCAATCCTTTTTTGATAAATGAGCATCAATCATAAGTTTTCATGTATGGAATGAAGTATCTTCCCTTCCATATGTGGAAGGGGTTTAATAAAAATATCTTCATGACTATCATATTAGAAAAAAGTTCTCAAAGGGTTGCTTTATTCTACTATAAGGATGCCATGATTTTCTATTTTAGGATAATTATATTCAATATAATGGATAATATATAAGATAGTTACTTTCATAGTATCCTAAGGGAATAATGGGGTGGAAAAGAAACAATTTTGGGATAACACTAGCACAATATACTTTAACTATAGTTTCATTCTTTCTCTCTATAAATACCCAGTGTAAATTTAGTGAGTTTCCCAAGCATCAAAATGAGCATTACTACCATCAAGTGATTTTATTTTTTTCCTTATCTAATTATTTCTATAATTTTTGGTATGATAAATGGAATAAAACATGTACATTAAAACAAGGTATTCTAAGAGAATAATTGAGTGTGGTATCATGATTGGACTCAATAAAATCAGTTTCAAATACAAAATCCTCTAACTAGATCATCAATTTAATCTTATCTGAGGAATTTAGATCACTTTTATCTTGAACATATTTTTAACTATTTGAGGGGTCTAAATTATTTTCTATATATCTTATTCCTCGTGTTTGATTTATTTAATGTGATAAGCTATAGTGGTGGTCACCCATTCCTAAACTCCCAAAAATTTATTAGGGATTTGATAAGGCCCTTCATAAGTTCGTTATAAAATAAAAATATTTCCATAATAGAAATTTATGTGGGGAGAGTATAAATAAGATTTAACACATCATATTATTAGGATAGTGGTTAACATCTCCCATGATGAGATAGTTTTATATCTTGAGTCATATGAGGATGGGGTGGATGTAAAGATAATTCTATGTGAGCTTAGTATGTTAACATCATTATTATCTACAACCCATGATGATAGGATCTTTGGGAAAACTACTTTTGGGAAAATGATCATTTTTTGATCAACCTAAAATAAAACAAAATTAGATTTTGGGAATCATTAAAGAATACCAAATTGGATCATCACTAATTCTAATCTCGCAAGATTTTGTTTCTCAATTTTTTGTGGATTATACAATTTTATTATGTATGAATCTCAAATTTTGATCCATATTATTGGTATGCATGCCTTTACCTCAAATAATTATGTGATATTTTCTAAGAATCCATGGTTTATAAGTCTCTTGAACTAGTTCAACATATTTTTCTATCAACTAGATTACATTGATAGGGGATAAATATGGTTCCTCATTATAGGAGAGTTATATTTGGTGAGATAGTTCGGAACTTACCAATATCAAAATAATGAAATATATAATATTATATTATTTCTTGTGTACCCATGGTGTAACATTTTTGTTTTTAGAACCCCTTTTGGTTTTAAATACCTAATTATTTTGGTGTCAAAAATTAAAGAAAATCAATCAAAATTTTACCCTTATATAGGAACTATGAGTTGTGTATGGGTAAATCCTAAATTACATAGGGATTATAAGGGTATATGGAAGAATAAATATCTGTTCTAGGATAAAAGAATGTATTATTACACTACCTAATTTTATTTAAGCTTCACATAAGGTTATAGTGAAATTTCAATGTTGTGCAAGGGTATATCAGTACCAATGTAAGCATATTGGACCTGCATAAGGGTAATTCCATATACAATGTAAGGGTAACAGACTTGGGTAAGGGTAATACCCTGAACTATTTGAGGGTTAGGGACATTCGTATGGGTAATTCCCTATGCTATGTAAGTGTATAGTTGATCTCTGGATTCATTTAAGGGTATTTAGTGCTCACATAATGATTAATGTTTTTCTGTAAATAGAGTTACCTTCACATAGCTCACACCTGTCATGTAAGGGTAACCCGTATTGAATGATGAATTTAAATACCTATAATCATGGAATTAAATAATTTTAACTTGGTTTTCATTAAATATAATATTTATGGATGTTTCAATTATTTAAATTCAAAATTCATATAAAAGAAAAATTAAAGGGTTGATTTAATTTTTGGTTTCCATTACTCTGAAAAACAACACAATTTCGCCTCAAAAAGATATTTAAACCCTTATACATTCAATTTTTAAGAACCTCTTGAGTCCAATAAATAAAAATTTCCCTTATTTAGTATGGGTGTCATTTTATTTGATTAATATTATTTCTCTTTTTATGTTTCCATGGATGGAAAATACCATCTGTCTCTCTCTCTCTATACTTTGTTTTGGGTGTAGTGTTTTCAAAAATGTCACTCAAATAAGATTTCGTTAAATCTTGTCCAAGTGAGTTTCTGTTAAGAATTCTGAATCCTTCGAGAGAAAATTGTTGAAAATTATTGAAACAAAAATAATATAAAATTACAGAAAATAATTATTATTATTATTCTTGTTTGTATCATATTATTATAGAGAGAGGTTTTGCCATCACCTATGGTATTGAAATTATTTCTTAATGAATATAATGTAACCACATGGTATGTATTAAATTAATAATTTTGTAATTATTATAGAGGCATAAAGTTATTCTCACATGTGGTATTTTACATATTCAAGAAATAAAATATTTTTAATCGGATCTAGGGATCCTTGATGAGTAGTTTGATCTTATGATCATTTGGACATGATTTGAGTGGAAATTACTTAATGAACCTTGACATTAGAACTTGATAAGTCTTTCAAAATTTATTATATTCACCATCATTGTGATTTTTTCTTGCGTTATTTTAATGTGAGGTGATTATAGTAGTGCATTGGGATGCAGGGAGTAGGTATGGATGGTGAGAAGATGACGACTTTGTGGCATATAAAGGATGTATTTTCATTGTTTTTCATGTAATTTAGTCTTTTTTGGTCATTATTAATGTATTTGCGATTTTTGGAGATTCTAAAATGGGTTTTTTTAGCCCATTTTTCTTTTTGTGGATGTTGATTTTGTGTTTGGTGGTGAGTAACACATGTATTGAAATTTGTACTTATATTTTCATTATGAAATTTTATGATGAATCATGCTCAGATCCTGGTCTTTCCTGGTATAATTTAGTTATAACAAATTATTTTTAAATCCATGTCTTGAGATAAAACCTCATAGAGATTGATAATGGTTGAATGGACATGGGAGACTTAAAAAAAGTCATTGGGATTTTCATGGCTCAATGTTGGGAACTTTGAGGTTGGAGGTCCCATACTCTACCCTTTGGCATTCATGCACATTTATTGGCATACAGAATGTGGTTCTCTATCGTGGTAGAATGAATCTTTTTTTATATTGAGTTATGATAATAATAATGATTAATTAATTAAAAAGTCCTGACACTTAATAAATTAATTGTACCATTACTAATTAATTGAAAAAGGTCCAAGGGATATGTCTGACCTTGTGTGTGGGCTTGTTTCCAGGCCACTGATGGATTAGACTAGACTGGTTTTTTATCCTATGAGATCTATATTGGATGTTGATCACATGGTGTGTGTGAGTATCCCATGGAACTGATGTCTGATTCTATGATCACATGGTGTTTTTTTTTGTAGTCATGTAACCCATTTTTGAGATCCTAGAACTACATGAAAAACTTGGGTTTTGTTTTTGTTAAATATGATACATAGACTTACAAATCCATGTTTGATGTTTGATCACATGTATAATAGTTATGACTCTTGATGAAATTTCTTGCTCTGTTTATATGTATCGTCATGTTACCTTTATGTAAGAACCTTTTTTTGCACATCTCATTGACCATTCTTTATAGTTATCACATGAACATGTGAAATCATAGTATAGAGACCCATTGTGGGATATTGTATGCTTATATTTGAGAACAATGTTTGTTTTTCTATGACATAGGATATGTGTGATTGATATGATTCCACTATTTACATATGATGTGTATGGTATATGATGAGTTGTTGTTGTTTTGTTTAGGTTCCTAAGAGATATTTAGACCCATCGTGGCTCAGTAGCCTTTGATGAGGAGTTTTTTTAGATACTTCATGTGATGTGATTATGAGGATAATATAGACAAAAGGGAATGATTTCATATTCTAGCCTGACCTTGGGGCATGAAAATCATATGTTATTAGACCTGAGAGGCAACATTTGAGAATATAGTCTATGTGATCTAACATGAGAGATATAAATAGTGAAAAATTTCCCTGTGAGGTATAACTTGGATGCCTTGGGCCTATGAAACTATAGAGGGAGATAAGGAATGATGTCTTATGTGTCCTGAACTGGTGTCCTAAGGCCTATATGAATCTAATCATCTTCATGGATGGCTCCATTATTTTGACATTCTATTTTTTACATTGAAATAATTTTTCCTTATCCTTCCATCATAGATCCAAATTAGGCACAACCAAGGATTTTTGGATTCTTGGTAAGTACACGATTTCCCAACACATGGTTTGTTATTACTTTTTTATGATTGGTAATATTATAATATGTTGTGTTATTATGTATTTGATACTTATTTTCTACTGAGAATATCACCTTCATACACACTACATATTTCTTGTTGGGTACTTGACTATGTTTGTGGTGTCCTACTGATTTTCACTCACACCATACTTCGATGGCCATGGAACATTGGTACCTGAGAAGTCCTCACTTATTATAGGTATAGGTTGGGTTGAATACCATGTTTTTTATTGATATGGATAGAATTTTTTGAGTCAATATACAAGGATGGGATGTAGATATAAGTTTATGGGTCTCCTATTTTGTATTTCATTATTTAACTAGGTATGTGATTGGCCCGTTGGGTGATCGACTGTTTTACTTGTTGACTATTGAGTCTGTATATTTTTTTTTCTATATTCATTCCTACAGATGGTATATAGTTTCTTTCTTTATACTATTATTTTATACTATCTACCTATTAGATTATTATTTACTATTGGTGTGGTCTCCAATTAAGAATATAGTCTCCCCACAGCCTTACATAGACCCTCACTAATAATTAACAACTTCTAGCATATGGGCATGCACACTTTTGGTCATGTGTAATTATGGATCAGACTCAGTGATTATGTTTTGGATGTTACCAAATGGTATGAGAGTTCATGATATCGTGATTCCAATTTTTGGGAGTCAGTAGATTAGTGAAATAGGAATGTGCTAGTGCTTGTGATGATACTTGGTCAAGTTTAGCACAAAAACATTCTTTGAGGGATGTCCAAGTTACCATGGAATCAGATTGATACTATTTTTTAAAAGAAGTATATTTTCTTATTAATGAAAATAGAACTTCCAGGGATAAATAAAATGGGGTCCTAAAAAATGAAGACCAAAGGTATATACAATAACAATGTCAACGTCACTTGGGGGAAGGGATCCATTGTTATAAAAAACAATGATAGGGACCTCCTAATAGGCCTTTGAGTTGAGAAATTCTTCCTTATGATTTACTTCATACCACATATGGAGAATCTCAATGCCATTAATCAAGAGGTTATTGCATTTATGGATTAAATAAATGATGTTCCAAGGGGTATAATAGAGGCCCTTAAGGTAGTTCTATATGATCATTGATTATATCATAAATGATGTCAAAGATAAATTTATTTCTTAACATAATTCGAGACCATCAGAAATTTTCATCCATTCCACCCTGAGAGAGTCACAATTCCCATATAAAATTCTAAAATAAAACACCACTGAACATATGGAATCATTTACACCACCTTACACCCCCCCCCCCCCCGCAATGAACCCTGGGTATAGGAATCGTGAGCATTACACTTAAGGATAGGGGAGGATTCCAACTAACTCAATGCTCAGATGATGAGGGACTTGGCCAATTAGAAGAGTTACTTCTAACTATATATCACCTAGGATATGGAGCCTCCTCTCAATGCCTCAAAAGGTGCATGAGTTATATGATGATACAATTGCCCCTACCCACCATGGACCAACCTATCAAGAGAGGGGAAATTGTGTCAGGACTGGTTCTTAGCCTCCCAGATACACTGACAACTAGATTATTAGAGGAGTGTATAAGCCCTCACTTCATATTTTTTTCTTAAATTACAATTGAAGAAACAGAGAATGAATCCATAAAAAGAGTACACCACCCCTAAAAACAAGTGAACTCGCCCAATTTTCCCTACAATTTTTTCCCACTCGCTTTGAAAAAAGAGATGCATTGTGGTTTTCTCCTTATGAACTGAGAAAAAAGAGCATTTAGAGGGTAATAATACACCCTTTCCTTTGTCCACAACATTAGTATGAAGCACTTGAGTTTAGATTCTCTAGACTATAAAGTTTAATTCATCTTGGATATATTCACACTGGAGATTACCTCCCCATGCATCCCTGGCATGAAACTGAATGATCTCCCTTTTGTTATCCTTCACTGAAAAAATGAAATAGATTTTTACCATGAAAATGAACTCATCAAGGAAATAATCCATCCTGATACCACCAAAAACACCTTTCTCGGGGGGATTAAATACCACTTTAATAATGAACGGTGATATATGGCATATTTTAAATTCATATCTTGAGTTAGGAACCCCAGATAGTTCATGCCCTAGACTTCCTAATTTCAGTCCCAAAAGTTGATATCCCCTCATCCAAGAATCCACTAAGAGTGATGTTATATTACTAGAACACAAAACCAAATTGAATTATAAAGGGGGAGGGGTGGCCTCACATTATTCTCAAAACAGATCCATTTATTCTATAGATAAAATTTACCTAGTTGTACCTTCCTTCAATCACCCCCACGCCAACTTTCCTTGTAGATAATATATCACCTCCATCACTACATTGATACCTCTATTTTTCACATATTTGGAATGTTTTTTCTTGGAGGTCATGTAGAATCTCCTCTCCCCATGGGTGTCCCAAATAAAAGCTAATAACATATTCTCAATCCCTTTAACAATATTACTTGGAACCATGATCACTTATAGGATATGAATTGTAATAGTACATAGCATGTTGTGGATGAGGGTGATTGTCTCACCAAAGGAAAGAAATTAGTTTTTACAATTTGATATACGATTGGTGGTTTTGTTAAGAACCCAACAAAAGTGGATGATATGAACTCAACCTAGAGCTAGTGGTTCTCCCAAATAGTCCATGGGGAAGATCTTCTTATGAATACTCATAATGGAATCAATTTTATTACTTCACCTATCCAAACACAACGGAGGAAAAACACCCCACTTTTGTTTCTACCAATATATTTACAACTCCATTGGAAATAAGATTCCATTTTGTTGTTATGTCCCATGACTGAAGATCTTCCAAAATTGAAAAAAAATAAAATATCATCATCAAATAGATGGTAGGTAACCCACTATAATGATATCTACAGTGCTAAGGACTGATTAATACAAGATATATAGAGGAAGAAAAGTATCTACAAAGAGAATACTAAACCATAATGAATATGATATAATATATTGGATCTATTTTCATTATACCTCTCATAGATTTTAGAAAGACACATTACATCCATGTGAAAAGAATATTGAACCAGGATGATCTATAAAAAAGGAATAAAAAATCCACAACCCTTTCTATGAACCCCATGCAACTCAAAACCCAAAGATTAAAATTATATTCAAGCCAATTTTAGGCCTTATCCCTATTTAATTTAATAATAACATTGAAGGCCACCACCTTCAAGTTAATATCATAAACCATTTCTTGAGAAATAACCATGGATCTTTGAATGAACCTGTATTTGATAAAATCATATTGCTCCTCCAATAACTAGTTTTGGATAAACTAATAGAGTCTCTTATTGATTATGTGTGCTAAAATATTTTAATAATAATTAAAAAAGATAATGATTCTGAATGTTCTGATTGAATAGGTATCTTTCACCTTGGGAATTCAGACCATATTTGGGGAACAAGAATCCCAGGGACGAAAACCACCATAAAAGAAGTCTTGAATGACTTTTATGAGGTTTGTCTTGATGATATTATTGGAGATAACAAAAAATGTTCTCAGGAATCCATCTGGGCCAGGATAAATCTTTTGGTTAAGAGTAAAAATTATATCCTACACCTCCTCATCTGGGATATTTTCAAGGAATTTGTTTATATGAGAAGAAACCACCAACGAGATAGAATTGAAGTTGTATTTATGGACACTAGGGTGCCCCTCATGCATGTAGGGGATAGATTTATAGAGTAGGGAATTAAATTGATAGTACACCATACCACCAATCACCATTAGGTCACTAGTGAATGAACTATCATTAATCTGAATATTCATTGAACTACCAAAAAAAATTTATTTCATAAATGAATGGAATAATGCAGTTTTGTGATCACCTACCCAAATATAGGTGGATCTATAACTTTCATCCAAACACATCTCATGCTCAAGAAAGTTCTCATTACGATTTCATATGGTTTGACTCTAAACCATGTTGGCATGAGGTGTTTCATGCGTCATAATGTTCACGTCAGTTACTCATGACATGTATGATGCTTTTGTGTGAGTATACAAATAATGTAGTACATAGTTTATGGGTGTTAATAACTTTTATTTTTTTAAACGTAGATGTTTTCAATGATGGTCTTTTAGATAAACCCCTATACATGTTTACTTCTGATAGAAAGTCATGTGAGACTATAGTATGGTGCACCTAGGTGATGAAAGTGATAGTGGTGATGAAGATGGTGTTGAGGATACAGTCTCCCATTATAAATGAGTGGTGTATTGTACCTTATAAAATCGTTTCCAAACATTAAATTCCTTATTAAGAACCTTGTGTGAGTATAAACTTGATAGGTATAGTTAATTATAGTGTCAACTATAGTCTATGTTGATTTATCTATATAGATCCTACTAGTATGAATTTTTACTGAACTCGGTATCTACAAAATCTCTATATGGTTAGTATAAAAGTGAATTTATCATGGAGTGTATTTATAGATGTTACCAGATTATTTTTTGTGAGTTTTAACCCCTTGTGAAAATGTAGGTTTTTTGAAGACCTTGTGGCCTTATAAATTTGAATCTAATTAATATTATCTCAGTTCCTCTTACCAATTGTATGTAACATGACTAAGGATATTCATTTTAAATGTATATTAATAATAAATTCCATAGGGGTTGTTTCCATTGATTGAAATTCCCCTTTCATGTGAGTGATATCTGAAAGGCTTAAAGGAACGTAATGAAACTTTATTTAGAGCCCTGAAGTATAGAGAACATAGTGTGTTAGTACTCATGATGTAATTTTGGGTTCCTGCCCATTTATATTCATGTTTCATAAAGGGAATAATTTTTTATTTCATGGAATATTAATTCATAATTCAACTCTCATTAGATATTGACTAAAGATATTAGGATGTCGGGCATAGGAGGGTTAGAGCATTGATGGATTCTCAAAGGCTTCAACTAAAACCTGGGTGTTAGGTTATGTGTTGGGAATATCTATAGAAATTACAATATCTTTATAAAGAGGATCACAATGTGTGAATAGTTTTTTAAGAAAGGAATCTTCTATAAAATTAAATATATGTAAGTCTATTTTTGAGGTATGTGATTCGGTTAAAAAAATCACTCAGTTTGAGTAACGAGTGGTGTTTTCATACTTTTTTGGGAATCCTTAATGCATGAGTGTTCCTACAGTTGTTACACATGGATTGGAAAATAAGGTTTGTTTACTAAACACTGAGGATGATTCTAGTTATGTGTAAGAGCAAAGTGTAGTTTTTATGATAACTCACTGTAATTTTTTTGTTTCAAGATCACCATTTGTTTTCATAACTGATGTGTTTGTCATGAATATCACATGGTTGGCATACTAGATCTTCATAATTATGGACTAGTATATACAGAAGAAGATAGAATCAAAAATGTGTCAGGGTAACATTTTTTCAGAGATGATGACATTGAGGATAATCCAATGATATGGAGCATCAACCTAGTTATGTGCAAAACAAACTCTCATGTTGAAACATCATGGTCTATGTAAGACTATCCATTGGATGACAATGATGACATCAATGAATAATATATAGTGGAAACAATTTTATCTAGTTTCAAATTGAATGTATGATATTCGATTCAGATATATCCCAAAATAGAAAACAGATGCGTTCTCTTGACTTAGGAGAAAAATCAAAGCATACTGAGAGGGAATAATATTTTTTGTACATTAACACATGGTTTTGAGCCTTGTGGATGGTTCAAGCTGTTGATGAATAAATTGAGGGAATAAATCCTAAGATGTTAGTTTATACTATGGTTAATATGTTGGTAAATTTAAAAAACGCCGCTATGATTTATGGATTTTTTGTGATTTTTTGGAGTTTCAGCTATTCAGGTTAGTTTCCTTTGGTGGATGATGGATGGAAATGTTTCAACTGTTGTTTCCATGAGAACCTGAATTTGGTCGGTTATAAAAATATTTTGATCATCTTATTGGGTACGACTGAGGGTTTATAAGTACCATTGGAGACATTTCTTGGGGACGAGAAGCTATTAGAGGGGGGGATTCTAACATCCTCATTTATATTACTCTTTTTGGTTTTAAATTCATAATTCCTTTGGGGTGAACATTTTAAAAAACATATATGGGAATTTTACCCCCATAAATGACCAATGAGTTGTGTATGGGTAACTTATGAACTATATAGATTATGTAAGGTTAGGTGGAATAATCAGGCATTATGTGATGGTAAAAGGAACTTTTAATGAGTTTCTTAAAAGTATTCAAGTTTCTTGTAAGGGTATGGTGAGATTAAAGTGCTACGTATGGGTATATCAACACCTATGTAGTGGTTAGGGACTTACACAAGGTAATTCCACTACATTTTGTAAGTGTAAGGGACTTGTGTAAGGGTAATACCTTGGACTATATGAGGGTAAGGGACTTTCATTTGGGGAATACAATATATTTTGTAAGGATGGAATTGATTTTTGGAGCCAGATAACGGTATTCCTTACTCGCATAAGGGTAAATTTCACAACATAAAGGTAAATACAATTACCTTTACACGGGTCTCACCTATCACATAAGGGTAAATAAGGATGAAATTCACTATGTAACACTGTTTTCTTCACTCATATATGGGAAGTATAATTATCCATTTTCATAATAATTTCTTCCCTGTTTACAATTGTAACCTACTATAATGATTTTATATTCCTAAAATCATGGGAATTAAATAATTTTGACGCATTTTCTTTTAAGTATAATATTTATTGTTATTTAACCACTTTACGTTAAATATTCAAATAATTAAAAAATTAAATGGTTGATTTAATTTGTGGTTTTCATTATTGGGAACCATTACATAGTTTCCATTTATAAAGATATCTTAACCATTATTCCATTAATTTTGGAGATCCTCTTGAGTCTGGATAGTCTAGTATACACTCATTAGGTATGGTTGAGGATTTCTTCAATGAATATGTGTTCTCATTCTAGATTTCTAGGCAAATAAAATACCCTCAATCCATCTCCTCTATTTTTGGTGCTACATTTCCAAAAGATGAAACTCAGGTAATATTTCCTTAAATATTTTCACAGTAAGTTTTTGTTAGTCCTTCTATAGATTTTTTCAGATATATAACAGAAAATTATTGAAACAATAATAATATAGAATTGTGGAAAATAATAATTACTATTATTATTTTTTATATTGAATTAGTCTACATAGTAGTTATATCATCACTTATGGATTATTAATTATTCATTATGTATTATTATATAATCACATGTTTTGGATTAAATAAATAATATGGTAACTATTATGGTGGGATAAAACTATTATCGAATATAGATTTTTGTTATATTAGAAATAAAATATATAGAATCGTATCCAAGAATGCTTGATGAGTGGTTTGAATAGACGAACACAAAGATGTGGTTCAAGTGGAGATTCCTTGATAAACCTTCACTCTGAAACGAAATAATTCTTTAATCATGTATTCAATTTACCCTAGTTGTTGGTTTTTCTTATATTATTAAAATTAATTATAATTTAATGATAAATAATTATTTGGAAATCATTTTTTTAGTTATATTCTCATGAAGATTGATGGCGGATAAAAGAACATGGGTGACATATATGAATTTGTTGGGAATTTCTTATATTGAAATTTACAATATTTATGTGGGTGGTACCATAGTATATCATTCCATATTTAAGAATTTTTTTGACATCGGTTATGATTTTCTCCACTGTGGGTGAATTAAACTAGTTTTTCATAATGAGTTACGAAAATAATAATATTTAATTTATGAAATTTGATTATTTATTAATTAAATGTACCATGAATAATAAATTGATATGGTGACAAGGTATTTGTATAGCCTTGTTTGATGGATTATTTATTGGTCACCTATGGTTGAGGCTTGAATAGTTTTGTATCTCATGAGACCTATGTTAGTTGTTGATCAAATGGAATGTGTTAGTATAATGTGTGACCTTTGTTTAATTCATCGATCACATGGTTTGTGTGTGTGTGTGTTTGTGGTACCCATTTTTGAGGGCCTCAAATTACATGGACACCTTGGGTTCTATTATTGTGTTACATGAGACCCAGATCTATAAGACCATGTGTGATTTTTTTGTTCACTTGTGTATGTATTATGAATCATAATGATTTTCATGAACTATATATATTTATACCCATGTTGAATTGATGTGATGCCTTTGATGAAATATCTTATTAACCAGGATTGATAGTGATCACATGCATGTGTGAAAGCATAGTATGTAGAACATGTGTGTTATATGGTATGGCTATGTGTAAACCATGTTTGATGGACTATAACACTAGATATGTGTGACTGATATGATTCCATTGTTTCCCTATGATATGTTTTGTATATATTCAATTCTTGTTTTTTTTGTGGTACCTAAGAGACAGGTAGACCTTTCATGGATCATTATCCATATAGGGGGAAATTTTTAGAAGGTGTGCATGATGTGATGATGAAACTGAGATATAAAATAGGGCGTGATGGCCTAATGAAGCTTGAACATGGGGTATGATGAACATATGTGATCAGAAGAATGGGTTGATAGTGGTTAATGATAGTCAATGTGATATGAACCAAGATATAATAATAATGGATGATGGACTTCTAAGGTATAATATTGAGGCCTAAGGACTATGAATATATAGATGGAGATAGGGTATGATGGAATATATGGCCTAGCATGGTGGCCTAGGGCCTATTTGCCTTTTGAGAAGCTTCAATTTCAGATACTTTACTATGACCTTATATTTATTACTATGATATAAATTTTGGATATGTTAACATCAAAGTGTTATTTTAGGTATTATTGAGGGTTCTTGGTGTCTTGGTAAAAACATGACCGCTCGACACATGTTTTTTTCTTGAAAAATTCCCTAGACCAAAAGGAAAAAATATTTATTTACGAAAAAAATACTACAATAGTCAAAAGCAAGGGAAATTTTTACAATCACTTTCATATAATGAATTTAAAGCAACTAGGAACTCATCAGACTAAGTGAGATTAACGCCAACTCTCATATTAGCAAGCCCATCTACAACCATGTAGGCCTACCAAAAGACATGTTAAACAATAAAGTTGAGACTCATGAGTTCATTCTTGAAATCTGTTGATTTAGCTGTGAGTCTTCCTAATATGAGAAATTTTCCATTCCTGATGGCCTACAAAATAATGGAAGAGTCACTTTCTAACCAACGGTTATTCAAACATTTCATTTTTTGTAAAATAGACAACATGATTAATTCCAAGAATCTCATCTTCTAATGATTAATTTGAACCATAAGATCCATAAAAACAACCAATGATGTTATCTTGATGATCCCAAAATATTGAACCACACCCCGATGGGCCAAGGTTCCATTTGGAGGCACCATACATGTTAATATTGGTCCAATAAGGAGAAGAGGTGAACAAAACACCACAATCATACCCATTTCTGGTATGAGATTTCCAAGAACACCTAAATTTATCAAAGTATTAATGTCTTACATTTTGTTATGACAACAACCCATATGCACCATGTTCATGTCCTTAATAACGTCGAGGAACTTTCTAATAACTAGCTTCAAGAAAAAATCATTCCGTTCATATAGAGAAGCAATACAAATACAGCAGATAGAGTGTAAGAATTCATCCAAAGCAGCACTGGATAGGGAACACACCTGTGAAGAGTACTGGATGTATGAGCAGCAGTGCAAGAAGGCATGTAAACCAGAAAAACACAAGCCTTATAGTCTAAATATTTCTAATATCTCATTCCAAATCACAGAAACATTAGAACAGCTAAGAAAAATATGATGTGAATTTTCTCTATACTGATGTCAATGAACACACCAAGATCATTGGGTGATACCAAATTTCGATAAGACATCGTCAGTGGGAATTCTATTATGAGAAATTATCCAAATAATTTTAAGCCTTGAAGGTCTAAATCAATCCTTATTAATGATATAAATCCATATTAAATCATGGAGAGGGTCTTTGATGGCATGATGATAAAACAGGATGCTCTTAAGAAATCCATTTATGTTTGGTTCCCAGATTAGAAAATCTGGGTAGGAAATAAAGTCATAGCTTTCCACAATGTCCAATATATCACCCTGCAAAGAAGGTCATGTGTCATTAATGAAATATTGGATAGAAATATGCTCATTCGAGTTTAATGTACTGGGTTTAAAATCCAAAATGAGGGGAGAAACTTTCCGGTTATCAAACCAGTGTGTTGAAAGTCCACTCGACACATGGTTTCTTATTCATTATTTGTTCGTGGTGATATTATTCTATGTTTCGTTGTTATGTGTTAGCTTTTTATTTTCTTCTAAGCGTATCACATGTACGTACACTACATATTACTGGTTGGGTACTGGACAATGTTGTTGGTTTCCTATTAAGTTTTAATCACACCTTTATTTGGTGTCTATGGATCTGGGGTGCCTGAAAAACCCCTCACTTATTACAGGTACAAGTTTGGCGAAGGCCCAAGTTTTTCCTTGAGGATGATAGATTTCTATGAGTCTGGAGACTAGGATGAGATGAGGTTATGAATCACAGGGACACTTTTTCTATAATTAGTTATTTATCTACAAACCTAGTCTTCCCAGTGGGTGATCTATTGTTGTACTTATTGATAGTTGATTCTACATACTATTGTTTCCACATTAATTCATTCAACTAGTATATGATTGGTTTCCTCTTACACTGATTATATACTATTTACATGTTCACTTATTATTTATTTCTTTTGTACTCTTTATGTGAGTGTATAGCCTCTACATGACCTTACATGGACCCTCACTGCTAGTTGGAAGCCACTCGTATACAAGGAGGTGCACTTGAAGTCATATGGAATTCCAGTTAAACTTGGTGACTCGGTTCAAAATGTTACACATACGGTCTCTTTGAGGTGACCCAAGCATAGCATACAAAAACATTACATCATTTTAGATGAATATATAATTAAAAACACATAAATAAACTCCATAAAACCATATAGTTTTAGTGAATTTTTATAATAGATATATAAAATTCATATTTCATAAATGATCATCAACATAGCCTCCAAATTTATTCACATTAATAACCTTCAAGACATCTCATACTTAAAACCTTCAATAAATATTTAGTGAAGGAATAAATATGAAAGGGTGGGCTCAAATAATCAATAAAAACAAATATGGGAGATATTAATCAAGGATTATACATGACAATAAGGTTATAAAAACATGATCAGAAGATAATAAATTCATATCTGATCAATTAAATATATTTTCTCATTTTTTTTGGAATACGTATTTTTTATAAAAAAGAGGTCATAATAGTTTTTGAATCATAAATATTCAATCCTGAGCTATGATAAAATATCAAAAACATGGAAATTTAGAAAAAATATATCCTAATAACATTATGGAAATATATAAATAGTAATCGGTTCACTAATTAAGTTAAGGAAATGAAATTAGGTACTCACATAAACTTGGGAACATAAAAACAGGTCCACATATAAAATTATGGACATGAAACTAGGTCCACAAATAAACTTATGGACATGAAACTAGTTCCATGCATAAAATTATAGACATGGAACCATGTTCATGCATAATATTTTAAAAATGAGATCAGTTTCATCCATAACATAGTTATCTCATGATTTATCTATCTTTTCCCAATGCATTAGAGGGCTAATTAATATCGGCTCCACATATAACATAATTAAAACCACAAATATGTTTTCCAAATGATCATAAAACATTCAAAATATCAACATATCATAAACCTTGAAAAAAAACAGGTTTCCAAAATATTTCATCATCTTATCATAGTATAACCCATGGAATATAAACATGTTTCATAAAGGCTTTATAATTGAGACATATTTAACCCATGGGAAATAAAAGGGTTTCATAGAATAGTCCATAAATCATCAAAATCATATTCAATCTCATGAAATAAATAATATTGTCACATACATAACATATTTTAAAGTTATTTTTCATTTATTTTCAATTCAATATTTGTTTTGGTTGTTTCCCAAGCTTTTATGGAGAAATGGATGAGTTTTCATGAATTGGTCCAAACCGTGAACCGAATTCAAGATTTAAAAATAAAATTTGTTTCTTTTACAACATTTTCATATTTTTATATTTTTCACTCATTCCAATTCCTAAATTTCCTTCCCTGACCTTTTAACAACACAATTGTAATTTGGACCCTTTATTAATCCATAATAATGGTGTATTTGGTGTTTTTATTTAAGGAATTGGGCCATCCCAAAGGCCCATTTCCAGTTTTAAAAGCTAAAATTTTTTAATTAATAAGTTATTAAATTTTAATGATTTTTAGGAAATTCCAAGTCCCACCCAAGACCATTGAACCTAGCTATGTGACAAGCCACTTTCCCCCTATTTGGAACTATTTTTCATCGTGAATGAGTGCAGGAAATTACAAGGTTTCTCAAATTGGCCAGAATTGAAGAGGTAACTTCATTCCTTCTTAACTCTCTCAATTCTTACACTTTTTATTCCATTATAGTTCCTACATAAACTAATAATCCTTCTTCAAACCTTCCTTTCTGTTTTGACTGTTTTAACATTCATCTACTGGTGTATTTGGGGAGAATCTTCAAGATTCCTTAGGTAAGTGAGTCTCTTTCACTCTTCTTTCAATTTTCATAGAGTCTCATTCGTTGTTCTTTGGGTTTCATTCTCTTATCCTTGAGGTTCCTAATGTCCATAAACTTGGGTTTCGAACCAAGGGTTTAACATTAGGTTTTCTAGTCCAATTATTATAAGGACACAGCCTTAAATATTACATAATAATGAAATAAATGAATAATTCACATTGAAGATCTTTTCCGGTTTAGAGTTTTAGAGAATTAGGACATAACTATTACAGCTCAAAAGATTACAAGGTAGACATTTCTGTACAGATTCCATTTTTTTAATTAAATACAAAACTCTTGAAAAAAAGATTCATGTCTAGTTACAAGTTTTAGACAACATGACTTTTCATTGAACCCATCCTTGACCCTATTCATCTTTAAGTCCTGTGAAAACATTTCAAAACATGGGATGAGCATAAAAGGCTCAGTAAGGGTTATAAAACAATGAATGAAAAAATTTGTTCATAAATACATACAAAACATGAAATCTTTTACCTACCTCATGAAATCATAAGATTTATGAAAGACACATAGAAATCATAAATCATAAAGGTAACTTTCGGCATCCGTACCATACTTACATTGTAGCTATCATAGCTACACAGGGAGTTACTTTGGAATACCCATCATAGTATATTCCCTAAATATCTCGGGAGAAACATTCACGTTTACCTTTTTCATGTTACACAATGCATTGGAGAGCTATCTCAGGCTCACCCGCCCTAGGTTTATCACAGAACCACCCGTATACGTAAATAATGCCCAAGAACCATAACATGATCATAACACATAACATAAGCATAAAAAAAGATAACATTCCCACATTGCAATAGAAAAATATCATTTCAAGATATTGAAATAATAAATCCATTCTCAAAATCATTTTCAATACCAAAATATGTAAAAATAGCATATGGTTTTTATTTGTCCATTTAAAAACATTACGGCTTGTTAAGGAAGCCAAAGATCAAATAATACTCGCGGTGGTAGAAAGGTTGTTGTCACCGCTTACGCTAAAAAAACATTCATTTTTTGTCTTTTAGTAAAAAACTTCATATAAAAAGATTCCCTTTGAATGAAATTAAAAATAAAATCGGTTTATACAGCTTATAAAAGAAAATCATGTATTAAAACAAAATATGCCTCAATGATAAGCGATTGAGACAAACTCCCTTACCTCGTGTCCGACTTGACTCGATCGTTCTTTAATATCCTAAATAATAAACTAAAGTTAATTTCTACTTGATTAAGAACCTTTTTCAAGTTTATTATTCCTTTTATATCACTTATTAAAATGTTATAAACATTATGAAATCATTTAAGTTAATAACGTTCATTTTGTCGATATTTGGTACTTTAGTCAAAATAGACACCTTATATTTACAAGTTGTCCATGTGGTCAATAATTCATTATATCTAGAATTATATTCATGATTAGTATATCATATATATCATATATATCCAGTATATACATGTTTTTATAATAATATATAACATTTAGAGGTAAGAAATGAAATGCACCGTTCATGGAGACGGTAAGCCGTACATACGCACGAACGCTACATTCATTTCTATTTCTTATTTTAATGAAAATAAAACATAATGATACATAGGTAAATTATAATTACATTATAATATCATATGTAATATCTTTAACTCCATCCTTTATACATCCCATATAAGGCATTAACGAATCAAATCACTTTGATGGGGTGGTAGTCCGCACTTCCTCAAATGAGATTATCGTATTTACCCACTATGGAAACCATAAAGGCGTGCTGTAAATGGGAAGTAAAGGAGCATAAGGAAATAATAAAAATAATATATATAATATATAAATATAGTTCCATCATAATGGCCACCATGAGAGGCAGTAAGATGTAATTGAACAATCATCGTTTCGTGAGGCCTTAGTTTTCCATCCGCAGAAACAGTATGTTTTTCATCCATTAGATGGAGGTGTGTGTAAGTGTAGTTATAATACTTCACATAACAACATCATAGTATATTTAGGATACTGTTTTTGTTACAAAAGAAAGGAAATAAATAGATTTTAGGGTTTGGAGAAGTAAAATAAAAGAAAACAATTTAAGAGAGACTGTTACCTTTAATTTGGGTAACTCTCTTTGGATTGAACCTAAGGACTTCTTGAAATTCCTTCTGCCTAAGTTAAGGATTATAGCAGGAGTAGAGGAATTTATGGAGATTAATTGGTCAGAGTTTGGACTATCCAAATGGCTTTAGAGTTGTGAGGAATTTGATAGAAATGGTCTTCTTTTATAAGGGATAGGAGGGGCTCTTTAGGAAAGTGTGAAAACATTATTTTATTATATAATGATATTCGGTTTCTAATGGTCCAAAAAATATTAAGGTCTCAGATAAGATGACTAATAATCTAAATAAAATCATCCAATCAGAATTGGATATGTTTTGGATAATATTTTAATCATTATCATCTTATTTATTTTAATCATTTATTAATGAGGTAAATACTGCATCATAATTGTGTCATAATTAAATTAATTTATCCAATGTCTAAAAATTATAAAAAAAATACTATCTTGTAGGAAAACGTTTTATCTTTCCAATTAATATTTATAGTCTAAAATAGGACTTATATAACACAATATAAAAATTAATAACTAAAAGATTTTTGTTAATGTCAATTTTGTCATTACATTAAATTAATTAATCTAAATTTTCATTTTCACTCCCAAGTGGATCAATGGGGTCCCGAAATAGACCAAAAGATGCCAATGGTTGTAAATGACTCAACCAATATAGTTTGGACAAGTGTTAAGGTAATTTTGAATTATTATAATATTCTTTTAATCTTGAATTACCCTATTTGCCTTTAACCGCGGTAAATAAAAGTCAAAAGTTATTATTCACCAAAAATTAATTTCATCTTATTGAACAAAATTTTACTTCTTAATAACAAATATGTATGTTGGATTTTCGATATTAAATTCCCAGAAGTGGTAAAATTTTATTTAAATGAAAAATTTGGTTTTTTTAACTTATCACTAAGTGGTTTCACTATTCATCAAAAATTGAAGTTTTTCAGAAAAATACCAAAAATTCAGCCTAAGCTATATTTGATATTAAAAATTAAAAATTGATGTCTATTTTTTCAAATTCAAAACATAGATGTTTCATTAATTAATTTTAAGATTAATTCCCGTTGTTAAAGCAAATAGAGTTTTTTTAAGAAACAATAACTATCAAAAGATTGAAAGATTGATACTTGTTTATGTCCAATTTCAAAGTGAAATTACTTCTAAGGACCAACATTGAATTAAATGGTAAAAATATTTTTTAATTTCACTTTAAAACCAATTAAAAAGATAATATAACCATATAAATAAATTAGATTAAAAGGCACTTTTGAATTAAAATACAATATTTTTCAATATTTATTAAAAAATGAACTTTATCAAAAAAATACCAAAAAATTACCAAAAGTAAAATTTGATTTCCCCATTATAAAGAAGGATTATATTTGGTCAATTATAATGTATTAAAGTTACCAAAACTATATTTAAAAATGGTTCAGCATTACAAGGCGGTAAATCGGCCTTTTAATGTAAATTATGATTAAAATTAGATTCATTCACATTTTAAGCCTATAACTTTTATGGATAAATGTAAATACATTTAACAAACATGTATAATCATATTGTAGTTAGTTTTTTTCATTCCTTACAATACAATGGTTAGGAGTTAACTACCATTTAAAATAATAATATTATATTATTAGTGTACAACGTAAGATTCCAAAAAATTTGTTGTTGCATATCAGGTACGCTATCGAACATAGAAACCCCTTTAAAGTAAAATTAATATTTAATTCAAAAATATTAATAAATATGAAATATTTCTTCTTCTTTATTTACCCGGGATGTTACAATTATCGTGGTTTTAGGTTTAATCTAGGTCTCCCTTGGTGTGGCGGTGGTGCGATTTGATTTTCGCACGAAGATTCAAGGGTTTTAGTTAAATTGGTAGGTGATTCCTTTTTTATGAAATCTTGGTGACCAAGATTCTATGTTTATGGTATTTTATATATATTTTATTTGAATTTTTCTGCAAAAATTGGTTTTAGTGGCAATTATAATGCAAATGAATTTTAATTGCCAATTTTTAGTGAAATTGGGGTTTTTCATATAAATCATTTATTGGTTCATTAAGGGCTTCCCTATAAATACTTAGATGTTTTTATTGAACTGTAATAGAGGTTAAAACACTATTTATAATGTTTATCCCATTTGGTTGTTGATGAAATAATTCGTTTTAATTGTGTTTGTAAAGAAAGTGGAGTTTTGGTGCCACCTTTGTGTGAAAATGGAGGTTTTGAAATGTTATCACTTCTTGGTTAACATGGGGCAACCCTAAAATTGATTTTATGTTTTCATTGAAATTTATTGGGATGAATTTACTATTTTGGTAACTTGAAATTGTGCACATAGTGTACAAGTGGGGTTCTTAAGGGGTTTTTGTGTGCAAAACAATATGGGATTTTGAGAAATTGTTTCATTAAAAATAAAAGTGTTTGTTGTGTGTTTAAAGTGGTATAAAATGTGATAGATACTATAATGGGTTTATGTGACCATTAGTGGTGTTTAACATAATAATGGATATGTGTTGAATGTGTAAATTGTTTGAGCAAAAAGGTGGAAACTCGGGTACCTAGGTGGGGCAGATGTGTACTAGTACTACTAGTAGACCAGATGGGTTTTGCCCCTATTCCAACTATCATTTGGATAATGAAAACTCTAACTTAACTATGTGGATGATTATTGAGGACCACTATGTTATGGGTATGTTCCCTACTAATGACTCATGAATTAGAATAGATTTTACTTTGGTTACTTTACACCGAGGTATGACGTACATGGGGCCCGAGACTATCTAGTGCCTAGGGGTGTTTCCGATTTTGTTGCTCATTTTATTCATGGTATTTTCCATTTTCTTGGGGTATTAATGGCATAAAATTATAGTAGATAACATGTCTATTTAAATGTGTGGACATTCTAAACATTTTATCTTGAAAACTACATTCAATTGAATGTTTCATTTCATGGAATCTATCAATGCTTCTCATTGCGTATTAAAACTGTTTGTTTTTTCACATTATATTTCATGCTCATTAGAATAATTGGGTGGTATTATATTGGAATTAAGCTCACACCCTGCTTACACCCCATGGGTGTAAGTAGGTTTAATTATGCTTGACTCAAGTAATGGGATAGCTTTGGGTGATTGTGGTTTAGGGTGTTAGTTCCCATCGTTGGTGCGGAGTTGTGGAGAAAACTTGTGGGTAATGACCCCTTGTCATGTGGAGTCCTTGGGGATGTATTGCTATTGTATTTATTTGTATTTGGACCACTTGTGTTTTCTTTAGACTAATTTATTCAGTTATGGTTTTTTCTTAAGACTTGTTTGGCTTGAAAATTTCATATTTATATTCTGGTTTATTTTTAATATTTTATGCTTTCATACTAGGGTAAATCATTCCCAATCCTAAATTAATGATACCCGGGCACTTGTACTAGCTTGTGGGGATAGGTAACGCCTTTCATGCCTTTCCATGGGCCGAGTTTGGTGCTGGTAATAGTGGCGACCAGATTCGGTTCGTGAAAAAATGGTATCAAAGGAGGTTAATGTTTTTGGATTATGTTACTATTTTGGGATGGGTCGGGATAGACAGGAGCTAGGAATGTCAGGGATCAGGGTTTTGGTCATGAGTATGGTTCTAGTACCACACCTCTCATGGAAGACCTTGAGTCACCATGGGATGTTGGAATTTTCTGATTAACTTCACTTCCAGGAGATACGTGTGGGCTGTAGACCACACGTGGACACCGGGTGGGGTGGGGTAGTTGTTTATTTTAATTCTAAAATGTGTTTAGTTTATTTATATTTGATTTATTTTATTAAAATTTTTAGAATTTTGGTATTGGATATTGCTTTGTGACTATTTCATTTTGGTAGCAACATGCCTCCCTCGAAAGCTCCCACGCGCCAACGGGAGGAATCCAGATATAGTTCTCCCGCACCGATCAATCAGAGGCTAGTAAAGGCTGTGGTTCAGGATGTCCAAGATCTAGGACAGGGACCAGCTACTGCTCCTATTCCTTCTAGGTAATAAGAGATGGGTCCTAGAAAAGATAAAGCATATATGTTTCAAAAAAACAAGCCTCCTACCTTCCGAGGAATCTCAGAACCCCATGAAGTAGAGTAATGGATTGAGAAGATCGAGCATATGTTTGAGTTCCTAGAAACACCCGAGGAGATCAAGGTGAAGTGTTCCTCATTTCTGTTGGATGGTCCTAGCCATAAGTGGTGGGATTCAGTGCTTCAGACTGGGAAGAATGAGCTTATGCACTGGGTAGATTTCAAGGTCGTCTTCAATGAACAGTACTTCCATGAGGTGTTGGATTATTCTAGGTCCAGAGAGTTCATGGACCTTGTTCAGGGGAATCTATTTGTGATGGAGTACACCAACCATTTCACTGAGTTGGTTCGGTATGATCCATAAATCGTCTCCAATGAGAAGGTGAAGGCCTAGAGGTTTGAGAAAGGATTGCGACCAGAGATATACTCCAAGGTGTTCTTGTTTAATCTGATGACCTATGTTGTGGTTGTTGATCGGGCCTGCTTGGTGGAGATTGATAGGAAATGCAGGGCTGGTTTCTCTAGTTCAGTATCAATAGTAGGAAGTGGTAGTTCCTCAGAGTGGAAAAGGAAGCGGGGGGAACAATTGATGAAAGGAGGTGGTAGTTTAGGCTTGTCTTCTAGGATGTTTTCATCTGCAGCATCTGATGTGAGATTGGTCATGGGCCACTAATGTGGAAAGTTGGGGCACATCCGACCATAATTACTAGTTCATTTGAAGCCTTGTTACTAGTGTGGAGGCATGGGTCATTTACAGCGCTTCTGCGGTGTGGCACGTCCACTTATGAGTGTGGCAACGCCAGTGTCTTCAAGAGGAGTGCCAACACACAGTCTGAGTCATCGAGGACTGGGGATCTTGATTTGGTGGATGTGGTGGTAGAGATGGGACATCTTCTAGGAAGAGATAGTTTTGGGAACAAACATAGACTATTAGTCATCCTCAGGCAGGGACCGAACATCTCGATGCGGTGGATCAAGCACCCGTAGGATTAGTGGTGGGGTCGTCAATAGTTCAAGGTACCATTTTGATCGCATCTTCTATAGATACTGCTCTTTTGATACTGGAACCTCTGTTTCATTTATTTCTGCCCGTTTTGTGGTCATTCTAAATTTTTTCATCATATTTGATGTCTTTTGCGATGGAGTTGGTTATGCCATTGGGAAAGAAGGAGCAGGGTCTCAGTTTCCCTTCGTGTGTGCTTTCCATGTCAGGGGTCGAGACAAAGTGGGACATATTGGTCTTAGACATGGATTTTATTGATTTCATACTCAGCATGGATTGGCTGGTACACTTCCAGGCACATATCGATTGTTACAGGCGGCGTTTGAGTTTCACGGCACCTGATGGGATTCGTCAGGTTTTTCCGGGAGAATGGGATCCTCGGTCGGGTTGTGCAGGACCACCACTCCCAGAGTTGGGAAGTCTTATCTTCCAATTGTCATCACTCGTTCTATAGGATTCTGGTCTCTCCCCTGAGGTTTTACTAACTCATGTAGTGAATGAGTTTCTAGAGGTATTCCCAGATGATTTCTCAGGTTTTCCCCCAGAGCAGGATGTGGAGTTTTAGATTTATCTGGCGCTAGGAACACAGCTAATATCTACTATATCTTATCGCATTTCCCCCACCGAGGAGAGGAAATTAAATATACAAATAGACGACTTATAATCCAAAGGATTCATTCACCCAAGCGTCTCTCTTTGGGCCTCTCGTGTGTTGTTCGCGAAAAAGGCTGACGGATCCCTCCGTTTGTGCATTGACTACCAAAAGCAGAATAAGGTAACAACTAAGAACAAACACCCTTTGGCCAGAATAGATGATTTGTTCGATCAGTAGAAGGGAGAAAAGTGGTTCTCAAAAATAGACTTGTGTTTGGGATATCATCAGCTTAGGGTGTAGGAGTCATATATCACAAAGACAACCTTCCGATGTTGTATGACCACTTTGAGTATTTGGTCATGCCATTTGGACTGAAAAATTCTCTAGAGGTCTTTATGGAACTCATGAACAGGGTGTTCCATCAGTATCTTGATTCCTTCATTGTGGTGTTCGTGGATGACATTCTAGTAAAATCTGTCTCTGAGGAGGAGAACGAACATCACGTGAGGATTGTCTAGGGCACTTTGTGGGATCACCACCTCTATGAAAAGTTTTCAATCACTTTCTGGATTAGGGAAGTGAGATTTCTAGGGCATGTGATCTCTGAGAATGGGGTTTCAGTGGACCCTAAGAATATTAGTGCAGTTATGTCATGGGAGCAATCAAAGAATGTGTTCGAGATAAGGATTTTCCTTGGCCTGGCTAGTTATTATAGGCATTTCATTTGAGATTTCTCTTGGCTTGATTCACCGAAGACCATGCTTACCCGGAAAGGGGTGATGTTTGTATGGGGCCCAGAATGCCAAACATAGTTCGAGGAGCTGATGTGGCGGTTGACTACCACCCTCATTCTGATTTTTCCATACGATGTAAAGGGATATGGTGTCTATTGTAATGCTTTAGGTATGGGTATTGGGTGCGTGCTTATGCAGGATGATCACATGGTGGTGTACAGTTCTCACCAACTTCGACCACACGAAAAGAACTACCTGACCCATGACTTTGAGTTGGAAGTGGTGATGCATGCTTTGAATACATGGAATCACAACCTATTTAGGGTGAAGTTTGTGGTCTACTCTGATCACAAATGCATGGCCTGTATATTCTCATAGAAGGACCTCAACTTGAGTCAGAATCATTGGATCGAGTACTTAAAAGGGTTCGACTTTGAAATTTTCTATACCCCAGGAAAGGGTAATGTGGTGGCAGACGCATTGAGCATAAGAGTTCCATTGTAGGCTTTGAGGAAGTCGAGTGATGAGTGGACTTTGATAGGGCTCTTTTCTTAGATTCATGTGGAGACTGGGGAACACAGTGGAGGTGCATTCTTGATGAGCGTCTAATTGAATCCTTCTCTTTTGGAATTGATTTAGTGGAAACAACCCAGTGATGAGATTTGTTAGCGGTAGAAGCAGTTTCTTCATGGTGGGAAGACATCCTCTGATTGGACATCGTGTTCTGATGGCATCTTGTGCTTCATGGGTCATTTAGCAGTGTCGTTATCTCTGCAGAGAGTGGTGATGGAGGAAAAACACTAGTCTTAGTGGGTTGTCCATCCGGGTGCCCCCAAGATGTATTATATTGTCTATAAGCAGTTTCAGTGGCCTGGTATGAGATGAGACATAGCGGACTGTGTGTCTAGATGCTACACATGCCAGTAGGTGAAATCAGATCATCGAAGGCCCTCTGGTTTTGTCCAGTCAATACCCATTCCTAAAAAAAGTGGGAAGAGGTATCCATGGACTTTATTGTTGGATTACCTCATACACCTCAGGGTAAGAATTCCATTTGGGTTGTGATTGATCGTCTGACCAGATCAGCCCACTTCATTCTGATCAGAGATATAACTAAAGTGGATGAGTTAGTCCGTTTGTATCTTAAGGAGGTGGTGAGACCCCATGGTGTTCCATTAGCAGTTTTCTTAGATAGATACCCCCATTTCACTTATCGGTTATGGGAAGGCCCTCAGAAGGCCTTGGGGTCTCAGATTAAGATGAGCATGACATACCATCCTCAGACAGATGGTCAAACAAAGCAGGTGAATCATATTTTGGATGACATGCACTGTGCATGTGTCTAGGACTTTGAAGGTTCCTGGGATAGCCATTTGCGGCTGGTTGAGTTTTCATATAATAGTAGGTACCAATACTCAAATCTAATGGATATTTTTGAGGCACCTTATGGTCGGCCTTGTCGGTCCCCCTGTGTTGGGATGACGTAGGTGAGACCTCACTACTGGGGCCAAGTCTAGTTTAGGAGACGTCGGAAAAGGTAAAATTGATCAGGCAACACTTTTTGACATCTTAGAGTCATCATAAATCTTATGATTACTGGAAGCGTTGAGACCTAGAGTTTTCTATAGGCGACAGGGTATTCTTGAAAGTGGCCCCTCATTTGGGGCATCATCGATTATGGAAGCATAGGAAGATGACACTGTGATATGTTGGCCCTTTTGAGATAACCGAGTGTCTTGGAAAGGTGCCATATAGGTTGGACTTATCTTTTAAGTTGACATCCATCCATGACTTCTTCCATGTCTCCAAGTTGAAGAAAAACAACTCGGATACGTCCCATGTGTTGAGTTGGTAAGAACAAGAGATAGAGCATGACTTGTCATTTTTTCAGCAGCCAGTGCAAATAGTGGACTCCCAAGAGAAGGTTCTTTGAGGTAATTCTATTCCTCTGGTCTGGGTTCGTCGGTAGTATGGTAATGATACACATGAGACATGGGAGTGGAAGTCATGGGTGGAGGAAGAGTATTCGTTCCTGTTTTTCGATCAAGCTTCAAGTTGACTATCTAGGATGGAAAGTTTTCATGGTGGAGAGAATTGTCACATACATGAAATATTTTAAAGGTATTTTTCATTTATTTTACATTCATGCTTTATTTTGGGTGTCTCCCAAGATTTTATGGATGGATGGGTGAGTTTTCATGAATTAGGCCAAATCGTGGGCCCAATTCCATATTTAAAAATAAGTTTTGTTTCGTTTATAACATTTTAATTTTTTTTATATTTTGCACCCATTCCAATTCCTTAATGGCCTCCCTATACCTATTAACACCACCATTTTAATTTTGTACCTTTCTTAATCCATAATAATGGTGTATTTTGTGTTTTTGTTTATGGAATTGGGCCAGGCCGAAGGCCCATTTCCAATTTTAAAAACAAATTTTTTTTAATTAATAAGTTATTCAATTTTAAATATTTTTGTGGTGATTCCAAGTCCCACCCAATCCCATTGAACCTAGACTCACGACCAACCTATTTTCACCCTCTTTGTAGTTATTTTGTATCATGAATGAGTGCAGAACTTTATAGGGTTTCTCAAATCGGCCAGAATTGAAGTGGTAACTTCATTCCTTCTTAACTCTCTCAATTATTTCTCTTATTATTCCATTCTAGTTCCTATATAACCTCCTCATCCTTCTTTGAACCTCCCTTTAAGTTTTTACTATTTTAAAATTCATCTACTGCTATATTTGGGGCGAATCTCCAAGATCCCTCAAGTAAGTGAGTCTCTTTCACTCTTCTTTCAATTTTCTTAGAGTCTCATTCATTGTTATTAGGGTTTATTCCCTTATCCTTGAGGTTCCTAATGTCAATAAACTATGGTTTCTAACCTAGGGTTTAACATTGGGTTTTCTTGGATAATTATTGTGGTTTAAGGTTTGATCTAGGTCTCTCTTGGTACGGCAGTGGTGCGATTTGATTTTCCCACGGAGATTCAAGGGTTTTCGTTAAATTGGTAGGTGATTCCTTTAGGTATGCAATATTTGTGACCAATATACTATTTTTATGGAATTTTCATGTCTATTTCAATTTAATGATGCTGAAAAAGTTGTTTTTGGTGGCAATTATAAAGCAAATGAATTTTAATTGCCAATTTTTGGTGAAATTGGGGGTTTTCATATAAATCTTTTATTAGTTCATTAAGGGATTACCTATAAATACTTAGTTATTTTTATTGAACTTAAATTGGGCTGAAAATTTTTTTTATAATGTTTATCCCCTTTGTTTGTTACAATAAAAATGGGTTTTAATGGTGTTTGTAAAGAAAGTGGAGTTTTGGTGCCACCTTTGTGTGAAAATGGAGGTTTTAAAACGTTATCACTTCTTGTTTAACATCGGGCTTCCCTAAAATTGATTTGATGTTTTAGTTGATATTTATTGGGCTTCCATTACTGTTTTGGTGACTTAAAAGTGTGCACATAGTATACAAGTGGAGTTCTTAAGGGGTTTTTGTGTGCAAAACAATACGGGATTTTGAGAAATTGTTTCATTAAAAATCAAAGGGTTTGTTGTGTGTTTTAAGTGGTATAAAATGTGATAGCTACTGTACTGAGTTTAGGTGACTAGTAGTGTTGTTTTACATAAAAATGGATATGTGTTGAATGCTGAAACTATTTGAGCACCAAGGGGGAAACCTGGGTACCTAGGTGGGGCGGATGTGTACTAGTACGGTTAGTGGACCTGATGGGTTTTGTCCATGTTCCACCTATTATTTGGATAACTAAAACTCTAACTAAACTATGGGGATGATAATTTGGGATGACGAGGTTATGGTTATATTCCTTACTAGTGGCTCATGCATGAGAACTAATTTTACTATGTTTACTTTACAACAGGGTATGAGGTACATGGGGCCCGAGACTATCTAGAGCCTAGGGGTGTTTCAGATTTTGTTGCACATTGCATTCATAGTATTTTCCCTTGTCTTGGGGTGTTTTGGAAGAAAATTATAGTAGGTTAAATTTATATTTAAATGCGTGAACATTCATAAAATTTTATCTTGAAAACGTTTTTCAATTGAAAGGTGTATTTCTTAGAATTTATCACTGCTTTACTTTACGTATTAAAACAACTTGCTTTTTCACATTGTATTACATGATCTTTGAAATCATTGGATGGTATCCTATTGATATTAGGCTCACAACCTAATTACACACTTTAGGTGTAATTAGACTATATTATGCTTGACTCAAGTAAAGGGAATGCTTTGGGTGATGGTGGTTTAGGGTGTTAGTTCCCATTCTTGTGCGAAGTTGTAGAGACGGATTGTGGGTGATGACCCCTTGTCATGTAGAGTCCTTAGGGATGTCTTGATGTTGTATTTATTTGTATTTGGACCACTTGTATTGACTTTAAACCAATGTATTCAGTTTTGGTTTTTTCTTAAGACTTGTTTGGCTCAAAAATTACAGGTTTATATTCTGAATTGTTTTTAATGTTTTATGCTTTAATACTCGGGTAAATTATTCCCAAACCTAAATTAATGTTACCTAGGAACTTGTGCTAGATCGTGGGGATAGGGAATGCACTTCAAGACTTTCCATGGTCCGGGTTTGGTGCCGATAATAGTGGCGACCAGATTCAGTTCGTGATAAAAATGGTATCATAATATCTTATCCTCGTGGAAGTATAACAATTCATAATGGAATTTCACATAGATGAAAAATAACTTTAAAAGATCATTTGAACCATACATTAAAAACATGAGAAAATAATTTTTTTTATAAGATGTTAACAAAAAAATCTAAAATACTTGATAAAATTATTTTACTTGAAAATTTTAAAGGAATATTGTAAAGGAATATTTAAATAAAACAACACTCTTAATGGCAGTAAAATCCATTGATGTTGAATGTGATAAAATAAAATATTCCTTCCACACTTTCCAAAAAATTCAAAATATTACTTCTTAAGAAAACATTTATAAATATTTAATATTAATAATTTGTAAATAAATTAAAATGAAATGAGAAAAGCCTTTCAAAAACATTTCAGGTATATGTAATACCTTTTGTAAAATAATTTTGAAGATTATGGACATGGAATAAAAATTTCACCGACCAAAGATGAAATAAGGATGAATTTTCATTAAAAAAAATATATGTAATTTTCTGTAATAAGGATAAGAAATGGTGATAATTCATAAAAAATTCATAAATAACAAGAGGAGAATAAAATATGTGGGTTTTAAAGATTAATATCCATATAATTTCCCTCAATTTAGTTTTATCATAGATAATATTTAAATGAAATGTGCTTGTAACATAAGCAACTTACCTCAATTCCTATATTTATTCTTCCACCTTAGATGTTTCTTTATATTAAATATAGATTTATAATAAATGTATTCCAAAATTAAACATGGGATCGAAAATTCAAAATAATTTTATAAAAAATATTATTTAAATTCTTGAAAATATATTTAGTCAAACCAAATAGTTAAAATTAATTAATTAATGATTACATCATAATAATTTCATAAAAGTGATAGTATTTAAAAAACCAGTTTTTCACCCATCACCAAAAAATCAACTATTTTAGAAAAATATCAAAAAAGTCAATAGAAGATAACTTTGATATGATGAATCAAAAAATGATATCCATTTTTTTAAAATATAATTTTTAGGTGGAAAATATTAATAATAATATCTATACACAAAATACAATAAAATCTGTTTCTGAAGAAAATGAATTTTTGAATAACAAATTTACTTTACTAAAAATTGAGTTCATATTTATTATGAATTAATAAATAAATTTTCATTGTATAAAAACATCGTACATTTTTTCTAATAATGTGACTTTCTATACATTGTGATAATTTTAACAACTAGGTTATAATTGTTACATTTAAACAATAATATTTTAATAGTATTTTGTTATTTGTTTAAACTCTGTGTTGAATATAAAAACATATCAATGAAATAATATATATTTTAAATAAATATATCATTAAATATTAGGACATTAAATTATAACACAATTATAATAATTTCCACTTCATAATTTCATCACCCGATATAAACAACTAAGGATACTTCCACCTCTCACATCCCCCGGTTCCCATGTAGATTCTTCAAATTTTTGTTTTCACCACAAAACATTGACTAGGGGAGTGGTATTTTTGCGTAGAACATTATATCATTGATCCATAATTGACACCAATTATTCCTTATAATTGAGGCCATGTTTCAGGGGTATATCATTTGAGTTAAGTTCAGGTGAAGGATCTTGTAGGTACTTCCTCATGAGAGACACATGGAACACATCATGTTCATTAAAGAGATTAAATGGAAGCACCAAGAGATAAGAAACCTTCCATTATGATCAATAACATTGGAGGGAACTATATATCTGGGCTCAACATTCCCCTCTTTCCAAATCTCATAACATTTTTCCAATGAGATATTCATAGGAACACCTTATCACCAATTTCAAACGTAAGATCTCAATGATTATTTTCATCATAAATTTTATTTAAACTATTACTTAACATGGTTTGCTTTAAAATAACTCTAAATATATCTATAATTTCCTCATCATTATTAGGTCCTAATAGATTGTTTTCTCCAACTCCATCCCAGTATTTTAATGTTTGACACTTCATACCATAGAGGGCTTCATAAAGAGCCATATGACTTCTTTAGTGAAATTTATTTTTGTAAAAAACTCAAAAAAGGATGTTTCTTATCCAAAACTTATTTGAAATACATAGATATATCTCTCAACATGTATTAAATATTATTAATGTTCCACTCAGAATATCTATCTATCTAAGTATGATATGTAGAACTAAAATTAACTCTTTATCTAGATCTTGTTGAAGTATTCTATAAAATTTCATGATAGACATCACATCCCAATCAAATACAACATAATTTTGTAATGTATATGACATTACCACTTAATTAATGTATATCTTAGAAATCTAATCAAGAGAGAAATATTCTATGATAGAAATGAAATGAACTAATTTTTTAATTTACTCGACTATAACTCTAATAGAATGGTACCATTTATGTGTTTTGGGGAGTCTTACAATGAAATCCATTGTAATGGTTTTCCATTTACATTGTATTATGGGTAATAGTTGTAAAATATCCTTAGAAATTTTTCTCATAGGCTTAATTTATTGACATAATAATAACTGAGATATATATTCTGCAATATCCATTTTTATATTTTCCCACCAAAAATAATCTTCTTGATCTCTTTATAACTTCGGACTTCTAGGATGGATAGATAATGATGAACTATGTTCATAATCTAAGAGATTGTTTATTATTTTTTGGAATTAGCCTAAAAAATAATCTTTTCCTAAACCTTATCATTTTTTTTATAATCATGGTTCAATTCAGGAATATTTTTGAACTTATTCTATAGTTCCACATCTTCCTTTTCTGACTCTTTAATCTTCACATGGAAAAATGGTTGAAAATTCCACTAAGAAATATATTATTTTCTCTCAATAATCATTATTTAAATATCAATATTCAATAAATACACAAATATTGGATCTATTCCAATAATCCATAGGGATAAACTAGACTGGTGTTTCCAAAATAAAGCTTCAGTCATATTGTTCACCTTCTTAGGGTGTTCATGTATTGACCAGTCATAGTCATTAATCCACTCCAACCATCTCATTTAGTGCATATTCAACTCTTTCTATTTGAATATATAATTAAATATTTTATAATCATTATATATATCACACTTTTCACCATAAAGATAATACCTCCATATTTTTAATGAAAAAATTGCCATAGTCAACTCCAAATCATGAGTCGAGTAATTTTGATCATGAATTTTCAATTAGTGTTAGTCCTAATCTATCGAAATATCATTATTCATAAGTATTCATCTCATTCCATTATTAAATGTGTCACTATATACCACAAACACATCAATATTATAGGGTAGTGTAATCACTGGTGCACCGACCAACCATCTCTTTAGCTCCTAGATATTTTCCACACATTCTGATGACCAATTAAATTTTTCTCCCATTTGAGTCAACTAGGTTATTAGATTAGATAGATGTGAAAATATCTCCAAAAGAATCGGTAGTATCCTACCATCTCAAGAAAATTTTGGATCTCATTTACCGTTGTTGGTCTAGGATATTGTTCACTAACTTTTAACTTTGAAGAACCAACTAATATACCCTCAACTGTGATTATACATCCCAATAACGTGACTTTATATATCCAAAATTCAATCTTGGTAAATTTAGCATACAACTTATCCTTCCTTTGGTTCTCCTTGACAACAGTAAAATGTTCATCATTCTATTCCTTTCCTTTTAAATGTATAAGGATATATTTTTTAAATACTACCATAATCTGATCATGGTCATATATAAAGACTAAATCCATTAAATACTTGAAGATAATAGGATTATTGGTAATTCCAAGTAAAATTACTATAAATTATTAACTACCATACCTCATTTGAAAGGATCTGTTGGGTATATACTCCTTCTTGACCCATACTTAATGATATCCAGATAACATATCAATCTTTTATAAATATTACTCTCTTTATTATTGATCAAATAGATCATTAATACAGGTTAGTGTATACTTATTCCTAATGGAGATCTTGTTATATTCCTAATAATCAATGAAAATATGCATTGACTCGTCTTTAGTATTAATAAGAAGAATATGTGAACCCTATTATGACACACTTGGGTGTATTAATATTTTATCAAGATTCTCCTAGGGTTTTTTCTTCAACTCTTTCAACTCATCTGGTTCATTTTATATAGAGTCTTTGAAATAAGTGTAGCACCATGTATGAGTTCTATTGAAAAATAAACTTTCTGATTTATGGGAGGACTAGGAATTTCATTATGAAATACATCCAAATAATCTTAGACAATAAGAATATATTTTATTTTGAGTTTCTCCCAAACCATTCGAGATAAATATCCCACATGAATAGGCTATATTACTCATATAATGTAACTTAAATTAGGTTTTTATATTCATCCTCACATCGAGATCTGATAATACATTGATTTGGAATATCAAACTAAACATTATGTCCTCATAAATTGATATGGGATCTATATAAAGTTATCCAATCCTTTCTAAAAATCAAATAAAATTCAACATGATGTGGAGTCATAATATTTATAAGAATAACATTCCCACAAACTTTTTTAGAGATAAGTTATAGACATCATTTCAGATCATTGAGCCATTAATAGTTTTTGTTGCTAACATAACATATAATCATTAAGGATATGAATGAACATACCTAAATACTTTTCATGATATAAATGAATTAATATGGATAAGATCAAACAAGATAATTCAATATCTGAACATGTATTTCACCATCGCAACTTCATTTACCTATCTTTAATCTATTACAAAAACCAAAAAGGTTATCTTGATCATCAAACATCATAGTAGGAAATCATGTAATCATGAAAAATCATTCACAATTCTTATAAATCTTGAAACCTACTCTTCAATATATGAATCATCATATTTATCCCAGGTCATCCACATAAATTATTTATTCAAATCCATTATAATGGTTCATAACTAAAATTTTAATTAACCAAAGTATATCCCCCAAGATTTTTATCCAAGAGTGTGGTCTTAAGATGACTTATCATGAACCGGTGATGACCGAGTTAATATAAAATCCTCCCCATTCAAAGTAATTTCTCTTAGGTGTATCTATGCCACATTCACATCAACTTGATAGTATCGAGATAGGGATGTATCTTCTAGAGAAACTAAACTCTTTATTTTTCCATAAAACAGGATATTCTCCAACATTTAGTCTTATCTCAAGGGTTCTAATTTAATTTTTCTAGTCATTGTTTTCAAAAATAAATAAACCTTTATCTGATACCAAATGATGTGACCTAAGAATAATAAAAATAAATATTACATCATTTAAAAATAATATAAAATAAAGAACAAAATTATTAATGGACCAAAACCGTAAAGTTTAAGTGTCATTATTTACTAGATATATAAATATATTATTTCATAAAGTATCATCAACATATATCAAAAATTTATTTATATTAGTACCCTTATAGACATATCACACTTTGAACCTTCCATAAAAACCAAGGGAAGGTAGAAATAATAAAGGGTGATCTCAGATTATTAGTAAGGATAAACATATGAGATATCCATCAATGGTCTCATATGGGCATAAGGGTATCATAAAATGATCATAGCATAATAAATTCACAACAAACCAATTAAATATCTTAATTGTGATTCATAGAATAAGGTTTTTTTTCGTAATAATTGAAAAATCCTTAATAGTGAGTAATCTTAAATAATCAATCATGAGACATGAGAGCATATCATAAATATGGGAATGGGAAAAAACAGAAGCTTATAACATTGTGAAAATATATAAATTATAATAGGTTCACTCATTAAGATAAGGACATGAAATTAGGTCCTCATACAAACTTATGGACATGATACTAGGTCCATGAATAAACTTATAGACCTGAAACTAGGACCACACATAAACTTATCGACATTAAACTAGTTCAATTGAAAAAACTTATGTATATGGAACAAATTTAATTCATAATATTAGGAACATGAGATCAGTTTTTTGCATAACATGGTTATCTAATGAGTTATACATCACTATCCAATGCATTAAAGGGATATATAATTCAAAACCCACCAATCACATAATGAAAACCATACATATATTTTCTAAAAGATCATGAAACATTCATCCTATGATCATGTTATAACTCATATAAAGTAAATTATATTCATAAACATTTCATTGCTTCATCATAGCATAACTCATGGAAAAAGATAGGTATCATAAAGTTTTCAACATAACCTAATTAACCTATGAGAAGGAAACATGTTTCATAGAATCATCCTTAAAGTATATGTTGAACCCTCTATGAGATAGTTATGTTAATAATCACAAATCATTTTTTTATATAAGTCAATTTAGTCAATTATTCAATCTGATCTAAATGTGTTTATATATGTTTAATCATCTCTACATATGTTTAGTTATTATTATTTATGGTTTATTATTGACCTAGAAGTATTCTGGATTAAACAGACACTTTGTGAGAATTTTATGTTTTTGACTCACCGTTAGTTATATTCTTGAGTCCCTGATAGTTAAAGGAATGAGTCACCGATGTGACAAACCGATGACAACAGTCGCACAGATGACAATGGTCACACCGATGACAACGGTCACATAAATGATACAAATGTCTCACCAATGCTGATCAAATGACCTACCAAAACTGATGCTGATCAAATGACCAACCAAAGACGATGCTGATCAAATGACCTACCGAAGCCGATGTTGATCAAATGACCTACCGAAGCTGATGCTGATCAAATGACCTACCGAAGCCGATGCTGATCAAATGACCTACCGAAGCTAATGCTGATCAAATGACCTATCAAAACTGATGCTGATCAAATGACCTATCGAAGCTGATGCTGATCAAATGACCTACCAAAACCAATGATGATCAAATGACCTACTGAAGTCGATGCTGATCAAACGTCCCACAGAAGCTGATGTTGATCAAATGACCTACCGAAACCAATGATGATCAAATGACCTACCAAAGCTGATGCTGATCAAATGACCTAATGAAGTTGATACTGATCAAATGACCTATCGAAGCTGATTCTAATCAAATGACCTACCGATACTGATGCAAATTCAATTGACCTACTGATCTCATGACTCTCTAATAGTCATGAAGACTGTTTGAATTTTTTTTAACTCTAATTTAATTCCAACGGTCATATTTGATTAATTTAATGCACTTGCTATTAATTAATGTTGGTTGTTGGATGTCAGGGAGTCGTACCTCTTACCAGTCAAAAAGTAATCATTACCTTTACTCGATCTCAAGGAATAAAAAGGAAGATCGATCTACAGTGAAAGAGACACAAATATACACAGACATAGACACACAAGAAGAAGCAGAGCGTACGTGTGTGTGAAGGTCCATGAAACAAAAGAATAACATGAAGAACAACTGTGAAAACCAGAGAGCTTCAAGAAGATAATTCACCTAGAACAATCACTAAAGTAGATTTGTTGTTCCTTACTGAACATCATATGCACGAGGCTGAATAACTATAGCTGGGAAGAACAACGACACTCTGTTGTGTGTCATCTTCATGAGAAAGGACTCGAATAACATCTGCAACATCCAAATGAGTCCATATCTCATATGATTTCACTCAGGGCATTATAAACTCGTTATCCATTTATTTCAGATGTAGTATACCTTTTTTTAACATTTTGAGAAGTGTGTGTGCATCTATTTATATAGACACACACTAACCCTTGGGCTGAACTGGAGGATACTAAATCCTCACACCAAACTTTTTACACCTTTTTGTATCCCACTATGAATTGTGGAAGAGGTCAAGTGTGACTTGGACAGCATGAGTGTTGCTGTTGTTGTTTACCCATGTAGAATTGTGGTAAAGGTCTGAGGACCTGAACAGTCTAAGTACTATTGTAAAACATCGATCCAGGGTGTGGATCATAGTTTATATAAACTGTTTAAGAGGACTAAGTCTCATCATGAGACTAAACCGCTTGTTTTAAAACTACTGGGCATTTTTCCTTTGTTAACACCTTATGAATATTCCGCTGCTATGTACTTTAAATAGAAATCTGTTGCAAAGTTTCTTTGATAGTTAAACTAGTAAGTGTTTGTATCTATTATAAATCAGTAAGTTAGTTTCAAAAGCTAATTTAATATTCTAATTAAATTAACTGAGAACTAATCAATATCTTGAGAACCTAAATGAACCTTTACTATATTACATATTCACTTCAGTTTAAATTTTTATTTAACTGGGGGATTTTAATTCAACTCTTTTAAACATAAATTTTTATTTGGAACTCAATTCACCCCCCCCCCCTCTTTAGTATCCACTCCGACCAACATTTGGTATCAGAGTTTTTACTAAAACGTTTCAAAACACTCTGTTTGTGAAAAGTTTTAAACTTTTATTTTAGTTGTATCTTAAAGATCTTAAAATTTCTGTTAATTCTGAATTTTTATATCTTTATATAACTTAGGAATTATGGATAAAATATTAGAAGGTACAGATACCAATAGTCCACCCTTCTTTAATGGTGTTAATTATGTTCGATGGAAAATACAAATAAAAATTTATTTATAAAGTATGGGATTTGACATCTGGACTGCTATAGAGACTCAGAAAAAGATTCTAAAAACTGTTAGAACTACATGGTATGAACCTACGAAAGCAGCTTATAATAATAATTATAAAGAAATTAATGCCCTATATTTTTCCTTAGTAGATGAAGAATTTAATCGAATATCCGCTTGTAAGACTGCTTATGAAATATGGGATACTATGGCTATTTACCATGAGGGAACAACTAATGTGAAAGAAATGAAACTAAACATATACACTATTATGTATGATAATTTCAAAATGAAATCTAATGAATCTATTTATGATATTTATCTTAGGTTTAATGAGATAGTCAATACAATGAGCTCACTGGGAAAAGATACTCCAGCAAAAGAGCAAATCATGAGGATACTAAGATGTCTACCGGAAAGATGGAGAGGCACATAAGTTTCAATAAGAGAATCATGTGACATAAGTTCACTACCTGTTAAAGATATGATTGGTAAGTTGATGATGTATTAAGAAGAGATAAAGGTAAACAAAGAAGAAGATGATGAACCAAGAAAGGAATCAATAGCCTTCAAGACTTCTTCTTCAAAAATCATGGATAAAGAGAAAATTCAAGCTGCATGTGACAGTTCAAGTAGTGAAGAGAGTGCATCTGATAGTGATGCTAAAATGTCTCAGATAGGTAGATGATTTAATAAGTTTTATAGGAAAAATAAGTTTTTCAAAAAATCCAATTACAAGGGAATGTATGAAAATAATTCTCATTGGAAGAAGGATTGGAAAAGGACTGATAAAAGTGATGACATAGTCTGCTACGAATGCAAGAGGAAAGGACATGTGAAATTTGACTGTCCAAAGTAAAAGTACATGAAAAAATATGATTATAATGACAATAAGTATAATAAATATATGAAAGAAAACTAGAGTGCTTCAGAAGACAGTTCAAGTGATTCTGATTCCATTCAGGTTGAAAAATCTCAAAAAGCTAAAATGTGTTTCATGATAAACACATCTTAGGTAACATTGGATACTTCTACTTTAAACTCTTATTATTATGGAGATGATTCTTATTCTGAAAACATCTATAGTGAATAAATATTTGAATACTGTAACAAGCTAGAGGAAACCTTCAATGAGCTGAAAGACAAGTATAAAGCCTCAAATAAATAGTATGCTTTAACTAGCACTGTCAAATCTACACTAGAAGTAGAAAAGGAAAATAATGTTCAACTGATCAAAGAAAATTCTGAACTGAAATTTTCTAATGAAAAACTCAGAAAAAATTTAGAAAAATTTACTAATGTAAAGGACACACTTACACAAATTCTAGTAAAACAAGTGGCACCAAAGTATACTACTGGTATAGGTTATCAGCCTGGACAAAGACTAATTACAAAGAATAAATTTATTCCTAAATATGGATAGTATGTTTCTAGTTCTAGTTCTGAAAATTCGTATGCCTCAACCAACTATTCACATAGTTATAGATAAAACAAGGTTTATATATCAAAATCTCTTGATTCTGTTAAGTATATGAGACCCATTTGGAAAATATGGGTACCGAAAGATTTGCTTGCTAACCTGTCTAGACCCATGAAAATATGGGTACTAGAATCATTTTCTATCTAAAATTGTTTTTTAGGAAACTTGATTGAAAAGTTCCTGTAGGAAGACATGGTATTTGGACAGTGGATATTCAAGACACATGATATGATACTTTTCATGCTTCAAAATATTAATAAGGGTTAATGGAGGATATGTCACCGTTAGTGATAACTCTAATGGAAAAATCATTAGCATATGCCAAATTGGTAACACTAATTCAATTTTTATTTCTAAAGTTTTATTTGTAGATGGATTAAAATATAACTTGTTAAGTATTTCTCAGTTATGTGATGATGGTTTTAATGTTAAATTTGAAAATGATTCTATAATTTTTTTAATTCTAAAAATGTTTTAGTATTTTCTGCCTTAAGATATTAAAATGTATATGCTGTAGATTTGAATTCATTAGCTAATCAGAATATTACCTGTTTAAATGCTTTTCATAAAGAATATTGGCTTTGGCACAGAAGATTAGGACATTTCAATATACATTAACATAGAAAACTGACTAGGAAGAACTTAGTTAGAGACATACCTAAACTTGAATTCTCAGCTAACAAAGTTTTTAATCCCTGTCAAAATGGAAAGCAACATAAAGTTTCTTTTAAATCAAATAAAGAAGTTTCAACTTCTCAACCTCTCAAGTTTGTTCACATGGACTTGTTTGGACCTTATAGAGTTTCTATTTTAAATGGGAGGCACTATGTTTATGTTCTTGTAGATGACTTTTCTAGATATACTTGGGTATACTTTTTAGCTCACAAAAGTGAAGATTACTTTTACTTTATTAAATACTTCAAGTCTGTAGAAAACCATAGTGGAATTAAGATTAAAACCTTGAGAAGTGATCTTGGTTGTGAGTTTGAAAATCATGAGTTTGAATCTTACTGCTCACATAATGGCTATAATCACAACTTTTCTACCCCTTGGACACCTTAATAGAATGGTGTAGTAGATAGAAGAAATAGAACCCTTCCAGAAATTGAAAAAACTATGCTAAATAAATATGATTTGCCTATTTATTTTTGGGATGAAGTTGTCAATCAAACTTGTTATATTATAAATAGAGTCTTGAGTAGACCTATTCTTAAGAAAACTCGTTATGAGCTTTGGAATAATATGAAACCTAAAATTAGTTACTTAAAATTTTTTGGTTTCAAAGTATTTACTTTTAATACTAAAGATAATCTAGACTAGTTTTCATAAAAGAGTGATGAAGGAATCTTTTTAGGATATTCAATTACTAGAAAAGCTTATAGAGTTTTTAATAAGAGAACCAAATGTGTGGAAGAATCTGTTCACATCAAATTTGATGAAACTGATCGACATGAACCTAAACCTGCTCTTGAAAATCCTAAAGAAGACTTTTCTATTCTAAATATTAATGATAAAGATTGTGTACCTGTTGTAAAGACAACCAGCTCTAGAAATACACCAGAACCTGCTTCTGTTAAACCCGAACCTAGAGAAGAACCTGAAATTTATGGTACCACCTTTACTAGATCAACTTGGATTCTAATGAACCATCTTTTAGATGCAGTTGTAGGTAACCTGGATAATGGAACAAAAACTAGAGCATCTCTGAGAAATCAGGTTAAACATCAATCCTTTCATTCACATCTAGAACCTAAAAATATCAATGATTCAATCAATGATGAATTTTGGGTAATGGATATGCAAGAATAGTTAAATCAATTTAAAAGAAACAAATTCTGGGAATTAGTAAAAATACTTAAGGAAACTTTTACCATTGGTACTAAATGGGTGTTTAGGAATAAAATTGATGAATCTAGAAATATCATTAGAAACAAAGATAGATTAGTTGCACAAGGTTACAATCAAGAAGAAGGAATAGACTATGAAGAAACCATTTCACCTGTAGCTAGATTAGAAGCCATTAAGATCTTACTTTCTTATGCATCTCATATGAATTTCAAGTTATATCAAATGGATGTCAAAAGTGATTTTTTTTAAATGGTTTTATAATTGAAGATGTTTTTGTTGAAAACCACCTGGATTTACAAACCCCCATTTTCAAAATCATTTTTTTAAACATTCTAACGCTTTATATGGTTTAAAATAGGATCCAAGAGCTTGGTATGATAGACTTACAAATTTTCTTATTTCTAAAGGTTTTACTAAAGGAATTGATTATCCCACTCTTTTTATTAAACAAATTTCAAAAGATATTTTGATTGTACAAATCTATGTTGATGATATTATATTTGGATCTTCTAAAAATTATTTATATACTGATTTTTTAAAGATAATGCAAATGAATTTGAAATGAGTTTAATGGGAGAACATAATTATTTTCTTGGATTTCAAAATATTCAAAATAAAAATGGTATTATTTTAAATCAAAGTAAATATAAAAAGGATCTTTTAAAACATTTTGGTTTGGATAGTAATAAGGGTAATGATACACCTATGAGTACCACCTGTAAGTTGAATGATGATGAAGCTGTGAAACCAGTTGATCAAACCATCTATAGAGGTAGGATTGGAAGATTAATTTACATTACTGCTAGTCGATCATATATCATCTTAAGTGTATGCATGTGTGGAAGATTTCAAGATGATCATAAAGAATATCATTTGCTTGCTGTTAAAAGGATTTTCAAATATCTTAAACATGCTACCAATTTAGGATTGTTTTATCCAAAAGGACACCCTTTTGACATAATAAGATATTCTGATGCTGACTTTGCTGGTTGCATGTTAGATAGGAAGAGCACATCTGGAACATGTCATCTATTGGGAAAGTCCTTGGTATCTTTGTGTTGTAAGAAACAGAACTCTGTTTCATTGTCTACTACTGAAGCAGAATACATTGCTGCTGGTAGTTGTTGTGCACAGATTCTGTAGATGAAACACACTTTATTGAACTATGGATATCAATTTATACATGTGTCTATAAATTGTGATAACACTAGTGAAATTAACATCTCTAAGAATCATGTGTCTCACACCAGGACTAAGCACATTGATGGCAGACATCACTTTTTGAGAGATCATTATCAAAAGGGTGATATTTCTCTAGAATTTATTGACTCTGAACATCAATTGGCTGATATTTTCACCAAGCCTTTATGCTCTAAAAGGTTGGATTTTATTAAATAAGTGTTAGGTATGTTAGATCAGTGAAACTGATCAGTGAAACCGATCGGTGAAACAGATCAGTGAAACCAATCAGTGAAATGGATCAGTGAAACAGATCAGTGAAACCGATCAGTGAAACCGGTCTGTGAAACCGATCAGTGAAACTGATCAGTGCAACCGATCAGTGGAACCGACCAGTGAAACTGATTAGTGAGACTGATCTATGCTACTGATTGAGTTATATAGTCTATATGAAATTGTTAGTGTTTATCAAAAAGATGTTGTTTTGGTTAATCGATATTATATTTAATATTGTACCCCTAAATGATAAAATTAATGACATGTGGCTATTTTTATTCCTAAGAACTATTGATCTTCCATCTCATGCTGAACTCCACATCTTCTGAATCCCGAACTTTCGAACCTCTCAAACCTCTTGAACCTCCAAATGGAAAAGCAAAAGCGGTAAGGCAAGGAATCTAAAAGCTCCTCACTTTTGAAATGCACTTGAGAAGAATCGAGCAGCATGACTCAAAAGTCTGTGAACCCAAAATTGGAGACTCATCTGGTCACCGTAGAAACGGCAGTATGTTCTGAATGGGTGTTATCGAGTAGTTCTGCGCTTTTAAAAGTGTTGGAGATGCAAGGATGGAATGACTGGTTCTGTAATAATAACTGAGTCGACTACCCAAAGCTAGTGCATGAGTTTTATTTCAATTTGAGTATTTCATTGGATGGAGCAGAAGCTAAAATATTATCTTCAGTGATCAAAAGGAAAAAAAGATAAATTTTTCATCGAAACAATGGGATGAGTGTTTGGGGGTTCCACATAAAGGTAGATATGAGGATTACACTAGTAATATTCTTCCTACCACTGAATATTTTTCGTATGAGTATGCTCTGGAGATGTTGACTAGAAAATTTGAATCCAGAAGAATAACAGCTACTAAGTTAGTTGGAGAAATTTGAATCTTGTTTAAGTTCATTCAGAACCAAATCTATTCTAGAAAAAGTGATTTTTCTTCTGTGAAGTATCAAGATGTTTTCTTGTTGTTTTTTTCCTAAATGATGAGAAGATCAACTTATGTAGATACATTACTATTCATATTTTCGTGATGGTAAATCCATCCAAGAAGGCTAGAACCTTATTTTATTCTAAGAAAGTCTCTAACAAGATAATGTTTTTGGGCTGTGTTGAAGATGGAGATGAGTGTATCTCATCAAGTAGTGGTTTTTTTATTAGCAAGGATATCTGCAAAAGAATGAAAAATAAATGGAATCCATGGAAGAAGACATGGGTTGCTAATGAAGATAGGTTATATGAATCCTATAATACTTCTGACCACTCTAAGAGGCCAAAGGGGATGAGAGATCCCGATTTAAAACCTGATGAGGCAATTGTTTATTCTAATGAGGAAGAAGAGACAAGAGTTCCTAAGGACACTGGAGAGTCTAGTAGGAATGTAATAGGGGATCTGAAGCTGATGGTGATATCAATGCTGAAAAGGAAACTAAGTCACCTCTTGATGATAGGAGTAACCTTGATATAGTAAGTCCTAAGAAAAGAATGGAATTTGGACCAGCAACTCCACCCCTTAAGTTACCTGAGTTAGAACCCCTTCTAGGTGATAAAGAAGATGTTGACACTAAATTATCCAATTCTAACTAGTATGAATCCAGTAACAAAGATAGTACCAATGATAATTTAGTAAACAATAATGGAAATAGTGATAGTGATGATGATGATGATGATGCAAGTACTAGACCTGTGGATGGTCACGATATGATTCAAGCCTATCCACAACCACAATCAGTTGAGCAAGAAAATATTCCTAAGGTTGAAAGGACAGTGCAAACTATGATTGATGTAGATGGGGAAGACTCTCTTGAAAATACTAGTAAATTTGATTTTATAAATCCTAGGTATACCTCTTGTATAGCTGAATGGTAAGACCACCCAGGTTTAGTGGTTCTAGGTTTGGATTATTCAGAGGAAGAGGAAGAAGAAGTGAATTTCACCAGAGTAAGCCATCCAGTTGAAGCTGCACTAGTTGCTGAGGAAATGAAAGTTACTGTATAAAGACCTATTTCTTCTCTTTCTCGATATGATTTTGAAAAGTTTAAAGATGAGTTTATCTATGAAGTTAGAGAAACAATGAAAGAATAATTATCTAATGCTCCTGCTCCTGCTCCTGTGAATCTATCTGAGGCTGCTATTGATGGTATAACTCAAAGAGTGGTAAATATTTTTAAGCCAGACCTGTGGAATACTGGTGAGATAATTGACAGGCATATTTTTTCTCTGAATCAAGAACTTAAGGATTAGATCCGTGACTTAGTATCTCTGTTAGCAGAATTTAGATCAACCATCATTGGTATGATGGATGTTTTGAAAAACTTGATATATCACCTGAAGAAATCTGATTAGAGAAGATTCAGGGATGAGATAACTCAGATTTTTGCTCAAGCTAGAACCTCCAAAGTGACCAAGATAACTATAAATGAGATTAATGCCTTAAGGGATGTTTTGAATGAAGAGTTAGCAGCAAATGGATAGATTCTAGACTTGGATTCATTGAAAAAGATGAAAGAAAATAGTGATCATATTCCAAAAATGGTGAGGTTGTATTTGGTTGATGCTACTAAAGCTCATAAAGAGATCAAAGAAAAACTGGATCACTATTTTTCTAAAATTTATACCAAGAATGAGTTGAACTGTCAGTTTAAAGTCATGGTTGAGAATTTGAGGCTAACTCCATTCACTCAATCCTTTACGGGTTAGGTCCAATAGTTGAAGGATTTTACTCCCACTCTAGAGAGTTTCATGCATAATAAAGATGATTTTGAGAAGGCCATTCAATATGGTGGTGAAGTAATTTAGGATTTTATCAATCTGTTCAAACAATATCTTCATGTGCAAGAAAAGGAAATTCTTCTTCCTACTGCTGATACTCTCATTACATCCAGTGTTTCTCTTGGTCAGATATCAGTTTCTCAAGATTTATGCAATATTTGGCCAGTCATTCACCAGCCACCTCCAAGAGAATCATCTGTTCACTGGCAAGTAACCTTAGCACCCAGTCTGCTTCCATCCAGAGTTGTCTTACCTCCTCTCTTCATCCGACCATATCAATCTTCCACCAAACCCCCTTCTGACCTATCCATTCCTCCCTCTGCTAAAGGTAAAGTACCTCTGCACCCCCAGAAATAGTTGTGTCTCCCATTTTTGATAGGATGTATTTTACTTATCTCTTTTCAGATGTTATTTCAATGAAACTTTCTTTTTTTTTCGCTATCTCTTATTTCTCTTTTTCTTTTTCATAATCCCAAAGGGGGAGAACATTATAAATATATATCTAAGGGGGAGACCAGTATATATAAGTATAAGCAAGGGAAGAACAATATATAAGATTTGTATAATCTTTTTGATCTAATGCTATACTATAGATTATATAAGTCCATGCTATAGATTATATAAGTTCCAATAGGCATATAGCTCCGATTTATTCTTAGCTCTAATGCTACATTGATATACTCTAACTTTGTTTATGATCTGATGCCATGCTCTGATGAAATGTTTACCTTTAGACATATATTCTTTTTAAATTGGGGAGAATACAGAGTGTTATATCATCTTCCCTCTACATTTATGCCATTGATTTGTGATTATCCAAAAGGGGGAGATTGTTGAACCCTCTCTGAGATAGTAATTTTAATAATCAAAACTCTTTGTTGTTTTTGTTATATAATTCAATTTAGTCAATTATTCAATCTATTGTAAATGTGTTTATATATGTTTAATCATGTCTACATATGTTTATCTATGATTATTTATGGTTTACTATTGACCTGGAAGTATTCTGGATTAAACAGACACTTTGTGAGAATTTTCTGTTTTTGACTCACCGTTAGTTATATTCTTGAGTCACCGACAGTTAAAGGAAAGAGTCACCGATGTGATAAACCGATGACAATGATCACACCAACGAAAATGGTCACACCGTTGACAATGGTCACACCAATGATACAACTATCTTACCAATGCTGATCAAATAACCTATCGAAACTGATGCTGATAAAATGACCTACCATAGCCGATGTTGATCAAATGACCTACCAGAGCTGATGCTGATCAAATAACCTACCAAAACTAATACAGATCAAATGACCTACCGAAACACATCCTGATCAAATTACCTACTGAAACTGATGCTGATAAAATGAACTACCGAAGCCGATGCTGATCAAATGAACTATCGAAACCAATGCTGATCAAATGACCTACTGAAGCCAATGCTGATCAAATGACCTACCGAAGCCGATGCTGATCAAATGACCTACCAAAACCCATAATTATCAAATGACCTACTGAAGCTGATGCTGATCAATGACCTACCGAAGGTGATGCTGATCAAATGACCTACCAAATTCGATGCTGATCTAATTACCTACCGATACCAATGAAAATTCAAATGACATACCGATCTCATGACTCACCGATAGTACTGAAAACTATTTGAATTTTTATTAAATTTTATTTAATTCCAACGGTCATATTTTCTTAATTTAATGCACCTGTAATTAATTAATGTTGGTCGTTGGATGTTAGGGAACCGTACCTCGTACCTATCAAAAAGTAATTGTTCCCTTTACCGAATCTAAATGAATAAAAAGGAAGATCGATCTGTAGTGAAAGAGACGTAAATATACATAGACAGAGACACCCAAGAAGAAGAATAGCGTACGTGTTTGTGAAGGTCCACGAAAAAAAAATAAGAACTTGAAGAACACCTGTGAAAACCAGAGAGCTTCAAGAAGATCATTCACCTGGAACAAACACTGAAGTCGAGTTGTTGTGCCTTACTAAACATCATATGGACAAGGCTGAATAACTATAGTTGGGAAGAACAACGACACTCTATTGTGTGTCATCTTTATGAGAAAGGACTAGAATAACATTTGAAACATCCAAATGGGTCCAGACCACATTAGTACTCACTCCGAGCATTCTCAACTCAATATCCATTTATTTCCTTTGTAGTATACCTTTGTTTAACAGTTTGAGCAGTGTGTGTGCATCTGTCTATTTAGACACACACTAACTCCTGGGCTGAGCTGGAGGATTCTAAATCCTCACACCAAACTTTTTACACCTTTTTGTATCCCACTATGAATTGTGGAAGAGGTCAAGTGTGACTTGGACAGCCTGAGTGTTGTTGTTGTTGTTTACCCATGTAGAATTGTGGTAAAGGTCTGAGGACCTTAACAGTCTGAGTACTATTGTAAAACCTCGATCTAGGGTGTGGATCATAGTTTATATAAACTGTTTGAGAGGGCTAAGTCTCAGCTTGAGACTAAACCACTTGTTTTAAAACTGATGTGCATTTTTCCTTTGTTAACACTTTTTGAATATTCCGTTGCTAAGTACTTTAAATAGAAATTTGTTGCAAAGTTTCTTTGATAGTTAAACTAGAAAGTGTTTGTAACTATTATAAATCATTAAGTTATTTTCAAAAGCTAATTTAATCTTCTAATTAAATTAACTGAGAACTAATCAATCTCTTGAGAACCTAAATGAACCTTTACTGGATTACAAATTCACTTCAGTTTAACTTGTTATTTAACTGGGGGATTTCAATTCAACTATTTTAAATAGAAATTTTTATTTGGAACACAATTCACCCCCTCTTTAGTATCCACTCTGACGAACATTTGGTATCAGATTTTTTACTAAAGGGTTTTCAAAACACTCTGTTTGTGAAAAGTTTTTAACTGTTATTTTAGTTGTATCTTAAAGATCTTAAATTTTTTGTTAATTCTAAATTTTTATATCTTTATATAACTCAGGAATTATGGATGACAGATTAGAAGGTACAGATACCAACAGGACACCCTTCTTTAGTGGTGTTAATTATATCAAATGGAAAATAAAAAAAATTATTTAGAAAGTATGGGATTTGACATCTGGACTGCTATAGAGACTCAGTAAAAGATTCCAGAAACTATTAGAAAAACATGGGATGAACCTACAAAAATAGATTATAATAAAAATTATAAAGAAATGCATGCCCTGTATTGTGCCTTAGGAGATGATGAATTTAATTGAATATCTGCTTGTAAGGCTGCTTATGAAATACGGGATACTCTGGTTGTTTCCCATGAGGGAACAACTAATGTAAACGAAATGAGACTAAACACATATACTATTAAGTATGATAATTTCAAAATGAAATATCATGAATCTATTTCTGATATGTATCTTAGGATTAATGAGATATTAAATACAGTGAGATCACCTGGAAAATCTGTTCCAGCAAAAGACCAAATCATGAGGATACTAAGATGTCTACCAGAAAGATGGAGAGGCACATCAGTTTCAATAAGAGAATCATGAGACATAAGTTCACTACCTATTAAAGAGATGATTGGTAAGTTGATTATGTATGAAGAAGAGCTAATGGTAAAAAAGAAGAATATTATCAAATAAGAAAGGAATCAGTAGCCTTCAAGGATTTTTCTTCAAAAATCAAGGATAAAGACAAAATTCAAGTTACAAGTGACTATTCAAGTAGTGAAGAGAGTGCATCTCACAGTGATTCTGAAATGGTTCAGATAGCAAGACCATTTATGAAGTTTTATAGGAAAAAGAAGTTTTTCAGAAAATCCAATTACAAGTGAAAGTATGAAAATAAAGGTCATTGGAAGAAGGATTGGAAAAGGACTGATAAAAGTGATGACATAGTCTGCTACGAATGCAAGGGGAAAGGACATGTGAAAGCTGAATGTCCAAAGTTAAAACATAGGAAGAAATATGAGTACAAGGAAAAAAGTATAAGAAAGATATGAAAGAAACCTCGAGTGCTTCAGAAGACAGTTCAAGTGATTCTGATTCCACTCAGGATGAAAAATCTCAAAAAGCTAATATGTGTTTCATGATAAACACATCTTAGGTAACATTGGATACTCTTGCTTTAAACTCTTATTATTATGGATATGATTCTGATTCTGAAAACATGTCTAATGAAGAACTATTTGAATACTATAACAAGCTATAGTATACCTTCAATGAGATGAAATACAAGTATAATGCCTTAAGGAAACAACATGCATTAACTAGCACTGTCAAATCAGCACTAGAAGTAGAAAATGAAAAGAATGCTCAACTGCTCAAAGAAATTACTGAACTGAAATTTTCTAATGAACAACCTAGAAAATATTTAGAAAAATTTACTTATGTAAAGGAAACACTTACACAAATGCTAGAAAAACAAGTGTCACTAAAGTATACTACTGGTATAGTTTATCGGCCTGGACAAAGACATATTACAAAGAATAAATTTATTCCTAAATCTAGATAGTATGTTTCTAGTTCTAGTTCTGAAAATTCATATGCCTCAACTAGCTATTCACATAGTTATAGATCAAACAGGGGTTATCTATAAAAATCTATTGATTCTATTAAGTATATGAGTCCCATTAAGAAAATATGGGTACCTAAATATTTTCTTGCTAACCTTTCTAGAACCAAGAAAATATGGGTACCAAAATCATTTTCTATCTAAAATTGTTTTTTTAGGAAACTTTCTTGAAAAGTTATTTGTAGGAAGACATGGTATTTGGATAGTGGATATTGAAGACACATGACATGATACTTTTCATTCTTCAAATTATTAATCAAGGTTGATGGAGGATATGTCACCTTTGGTGATAACTCTAATGGAAAAATCAACAGAATAGGCTAAATTGGTAACACTGATTCAATTTTAATTTCTATAGTTGTATTTGTAGATGGATTAAAATATAACTTGTTAAGTATTTATTAGTTATGAGATGATGGTTTTAATGTTAAATTTGAAATTGATTCTTGTAATGTTTTTAATTCTAAAAATGTTTTAGTATTTTTTGCCCTAAGAAATGAAAATGTATATGTTGTCGATTTGAATTATTTAACTAAGAATAATATTACCTGTTTAAATGATTTTTAAAAAGAATCTTGTCTTTGGCATAGAAGATTAGGACATTTCAATATACATTCACTTAGAAAACTAACTAGGAAGAACTTAGTTAGAGACCTACCTAAACTTGAATTCAAAACTGACAAAGTTTGTAATCCCTCTCAAAAGGGAAAACAACATTTATTTTCTTTTAAATCAAAGAAAGAAGTTTCAAATTCTCAACCTCTCGAGTTGGTTCACATGGACTTGTTTGGACCTTCTAGATTTTCTAGTTTAAATTGGAAGCACTATGTTTATGTTCTAGTAGATGACTTTTCTAGATATACGTGGGTATACTTTTTATCTCATAAAAGTGAATCTTGCACTTAATTTATTAAATACTCCAAGTCTATAGAAAACCTTAGTGAACTTAAGATTAAAACCTTGAGAAGTTATCACGGTCGTGAGTATGAAAATCATGAGTTTGAATCTTACTTCTCACATAATGGCTATAATCACAACTTTTCTGCCCCTAGGACACCTCAATAGAATGGTGTAGTATAAAGAAGAAATATAACCCTTCAGGAAATTGAAAGAACTATGCTAAATGAATATGATTTACCTGTTTATTTTTGGGCAGACGCTGTCAATATAGCTTGATAAATTATAAATATAGTCTTGATTAGACCTGTTCTTAAGAAAACCCCTTATGAGATTTGGAATAATAGGAAACCTAAACTTAGTTACTTCAATGTTTTTGGTTCCAAAGTATTTATTTTTAATACTAAAGATAATCTAGACAAGTTTTCATCAAAGAGTGATGAAGGAATATTTTTAGGATACTCAATTACTAGAAAAGCCTATAGAGTTTCTAATAAGAGAACAAAATGTGTGGAAGCATCTGTCCACATGAAATTTGATGAAACTGATCCACATGAACCTAAACCTGCTGTTGAAAATCCTGAAGAAGACTTGTCTATTCAAAATATTAATGATAAAGATAGTGGACCTGTTGTAAATACAACCATCTCTAGAAATACACAAGAACCTACTTCTGATGAACCCAAACTTAGAGAAGAACCAGAAATTTCTAGTCCTACATTACTAAATCAACTAAGATTCTAATGAATCATCCTTTAGATGCATTTGTGGGTAACCTGGATAGAGGAACACAAACTAGAGCTTCTCTGAGAAATCAAGTTGGCCATCAAGCCTTTCTTTCAGAGCAAGAACCTAAAAATATCAATGATGCAATCAATGTTGAATTTTGGGTAATGGAAATGCAAGAAGAGTTAAATCAATTTGAAAGAAAAAAAGTCTGGGAATTAGTAGAAAGAGCTAAGGAAACTTTGATCATGGTTACTAAATGGGTGTTTAGGAATAAAATTGATGAATCTGGAATAATCATTAGAAACAAAGCTAGATTTGTTGAACAATGTTACAATCAAGAAAAAGGAATAGACTATGATGAAACCTTTTCACATGTAGCTACATTATAAGCCATTAGAATCTTACTTGCTTATGCATCTCATCTGAATTTCATGTTATATCAAATGGATGTAAAAAGTGATTTTTAAATGGTTTTATAATTGAGGATGTTTTTGTTGAAAAATCACCTAGATTTACAAACCCCCATTTTCCAAATCATGTTTTTAAACATTCAAAAGCATTATATGGTTTAAAAGAGGCTTCAAGAGCTTGGTATGATAGACTTACAAATTTTATTATTTCTAATGGTTTTACTAAAGTATTTGATGATCCGACACTTTTTATTAAAATAATTTCTAAAGATATTTGGATTGTACAGATCTATGTTGATGATATTATCTTTGGATCTTCTAAAAATTCTTTATGTATTGATTTTTTAAAGATTATGTAAAATGAATTTGAAACAAGTTTAATGGTAGAAATCAAGTATTTTCTTGGATTTCAAAATTTTCAAAATAAAAATGGTATTATTTTAAATCAAATTAAATATAAAAAGGATATTTTAAAACTTTTTGTTTTGGATATTAATAAGGGAACTGATACACCTATGAGTACCACCTGTAAGTTGGATGATGATGAAATTGGGAAAACAGTTGATCAAACCAATTATAGAGGTATGATTGGAAGCTTACTTTACCTTACTGCTAGTCGACAAAATATCATGTTTAGTGTATGCATGTGTGCAAGATTTCAAGCTAATACTAAAGAATCTCATTTGCTTGCTGTTAAAAGGATTTTCAAATATCATAAACATACTACCAATTTTGGATTGTTTTATCCAAAAGGACAACCTTTTGACTTAATAAGTTATTCAAATCCTGACTTTTCTAGTTGCAAGTTAGATAGGAGGAGCACATTTAGAACATTTCATCTATTGGGAAAGTCCCTGTTATCTTGGTGTAGTAAGAAACAAAACTTTGTTGCATTGTCTACTGTTGAAGCAGAATACATTGTTGTTGGTAGTTATTGTGCACAGATTCTGTGGATAAGACACACTTTATTGGACTATGGATATCAATTTAGACATGTGTCTATAAATTATGATAACACTAGTGCAATTAACATCTCTAAGAATCCTATGTCTCACTCTAGGACTAAGCACATTGATGTCACACATCACTTTTTGAGAGATCATTATCAAAAGGGAGATATTTCTCTAGAATTTATTGACTCTTAAAATCAATTGGTTGATATTTTCACCAAGTCTTTAAGCTCTAATACGTTAGATTTTATTAAACATGAGTTAGGTATGTTCGATCAGTCAAACCGATCAGTGAAACTGATCAGCGAAACCGATCAGTGGAGAAGACCAGTGAAACCGATCAGTGAGACCGATCTATGCTAACAATTGAGTTATACAGTTTACATGAAACTGTTAGAGTTTATCAACACGATGTTGTTTTACTTAATCGATATTATATTTAATATTTTAACCCTAAATGATAAAATTAATGACCCGTGACTATTTCTATACCTAATAACTGTTGATCTTCCATCTCCCCCCGAACTCCACATCTTCTGAATCTCTAACTTTCTAGCCTCTCAAGCCTCTCGAGCCTCCAAATGGCAAGGCAAAAGCGTCAAGGCAAGTAATCTGAAAGCTCCTCACCATTGATACGCGCTTGAGGAGAATCAAGCAGCACGACTCAAAATTCTGTGAACCCAAAATTGGAGACTCGACTGGTCACTATAGAAAATGAAGTAAGTTCTGAATGGGTGTTATCCAGTAGGTATGTTCTTTTAAAAGTGTTGGAGATAAAAGGATGGAAATACTGGTTCTATAATAAGAACCGAGTCTACTACCCAAATCTAGTGCATGAGTTTTATTTTAATTTGAGTATTTCATTGGACGGAGCATAAGCTACAAGATTATCTTCAATGATCAGAGGCAAAAAGAAAACCTTTTCATCAAAACAATGGGCTGAGTGTTTGGGGGTACCACATAAAGGTATATATGAGTATTACATTGGTAATATTCCTCCTACCACTGAAATTTTTTCGTTTGAGTATAATCTGGATATGTTGATAGGAAAATCTGAATCCAGAAGAATAATAGTTGCTGAGTTAGATGGAGAGAGTATAATCTTGTTTAAGTTAATTCAGCACTGAATCTATTATAGAAAAGGTGATTTTTCTTTTGTGAAGTTTCAAGATGTTTTGTTGTTGTTTTTGTAGCTAAATGTTGAGAAGATCAACTTTTATAGATACATTACTGTTCATATTGCTGTGATGGTAAATCCATCCAAGAATGCTACAACCTTATTCTATTCTAAGAAAGTCTCTACTATGAAAATGTTTTTGGGCTGTGTTGAATATGGAGATGAGTGTATCTCATCGAGTAGTGGTTTTTGTATTATCAAGGATATCTGAAAAAGAATAAAAATTAACTGGAATCCATGGAAGAAGATATGGGTTGATGATGAAGATAGATTATATGAATCCTATAATCCTTTTGACCACTCTAAGAGGCCAAAGGGGATGAGAGATCCTGGTTTAAAACCTGATGAGGAAGTTTTTTATTATGATGAGGAATAAGAGACAGAAGTTCCTAAGGACACTAGAGAGTCCAGTAGGAAGGGAACAGGGAAATCTTAAGTTGATGAAGATGTCGATGCTGAAAAGGAACCTGAGTCACCTCTCGATGACAAGAGTGAACCTGATATAGTAAGTCCTAATAAAAAAATTAAAATTGGACCAGCAACTCCACCCCTTAAGTTACCTGAGTCAGAACCCCTTCTAGGTGATAAAGAAGAAGTTGACACTAAAGTATCCAATTATGACTAGTATGAATCCCGTAACAAAGACAGTACCAATGATACTTCGGTAAAAAATAATGGAAATAATAATGGTGATGATGATGATGATGCAAGTAATCAGCCAGTGGATGGTCACGATATGATTCAAGCCAATCCACATCCACAATCAGTTGAGCAAGAAAATATTCCTATGGCTAAAAGGACAGTGCAGACTGTGATTGATGTAGATGGGGAAGACTCTCTTGTAAATTCTGGTAAAGTTGATTTTGTAAAGCCTAAGTATACCTCTTGTAAATTTGAATGGGAATACCACCAAGGTTTTGCGGTTCTAGGTTTGGATTTTTCAGAGGAAGAGGAAGAAGAAGTTAATTTCGCAAGAGTAAGCCATCCAGTTGAAGCTGGGCCAATTGCTGAGGAAATGAAAGTGACTGTAGAAAGACCTGTTTCTTCTGTTTCTCGATCTGATTTTGACAAGTTTAAAGATGATTTGCTCCATGCAGTCAGAGAAACAATGAAAGAGGAATTATCTAATGCTACAGCCCTTGCTCCTATAAATCTATTTGAGGCTGCTATGGATGCTATAACTCTAAGAGTGGTAAATATTTTTAAGCCAAACCTGTGCAATACTGGTGAGATAATTGGCAGGCACATTTCCTCTCTCAATCAAGTACTTAAGGATTTGAGCAGTGACATAGTATCTCTGTCAGCAGAATTTAAATCTACCATCACTGGTATGGTGGATGTTTTGAAAAACTTGATAGATCACCTGAAGAAATATGATTAGAGATGATTCAAGGATGATATAACTCATATTGTTTCTTAGGCTAGCACCTCCAAAGTGACCAAGATAATTGGACATGAAATGAATGCCTTAAATGATGATGTGAAAGAAGAGTTAGTGATAATTGGATATATTCTGGACTTGGATTCTTTGAAAAAGATGAAAGAAAATAATGATCATATTCACAAAATAGTGAAGTTGTATTCGACTGATGCTACTAAAAATCGGAAAGAGATCAAAGAAAAAGTGGATCACTATTTTTCTAAAATTTATACCAAGCATGGGTAGAACTGTCAGTTTAAAGTCTTGGCTGAGAATTTGAAGCTACCTCCAGTCACTCAAGCCTTTAAGGCTCAGGTCCACCAATTGAAGGATTTTACTCCCACTCTAGAGAGTTTCATGCAGAACAAGATGATTTTGAGAAGGCCATTCATTATGGTGGTGAAGTAATTTAGAATGTTATCAATATGATCAAACCATATCTTCATGTGCAAGAAAAGGAAATTGTTCTTCCGAATGTTGAGCCTCTCAGTCCATCCAGTGTTGCTCTTGGTCAGATATCAGTTTCTCAAGATTTATCCAATATTCGGCCAGTCATTCAGCAGCCACCTCCAAGAGAATCATCTTTTCACTAGCAAGTAACCTTAGCACTCAGTCTGCTTCCAGCCAGAGTTGTCTTATATCCTCTCTCCATCTGACCAGATCAATCTTCCACCAAACCACGTTATGGCCCTTCCATTCCTCCCTCTACTAAAGGGAATGCACCTCTGCACCCCCAGAAATATTTGTGTCTCTCATTTTTGATAGGATGTATTTTCTTTATCTCTTTTCAGATGTTATTTCAATGAAACTTTATTTTTTTTATCAATCTATGCTTTCTCTTTTTCTTTTTGATAATCCCAAAGGGGGAGAATAGTATAAATATATATCTAAGGGGGAGACCAGTATTTATAAGTATAAGTAAGGGAAGAACAATATATAAGCTCTACATAAGCATTTTGATCTAATTTCATGCTATAGATTATATAAGTCTATGCTATATATTATATAAGTTCCAATAGGTATATAGATCCGATTTATTCTTAGATCTGATGCTATGTTGATATACTCTAACTTTGTTTATGATCTGATTCCATGCTCAGATGAAATGTTTACCTTTAGACATATATTATTTTTAAATAGGGGGAGAATACTGAGTGTTATATCATCTTCCCTCTTCATTTATTCCATAGATTTGTGATTATAAAAAAGGGGGAGATTGTTAAACCCTCTATGAGATAGTTATTTTAATAATCACAAAACATTGTTGTATTTGTTAATTAAGTCAATTTATTAAATTATTAAATCTATTCTAAATGTGTTTATATATGTTTAATCATGTCTACATATGTTTATCAATGATTATTTATGGTTTACTATTGACATGAAATTATTCTAGATTAAACAGACACTTCGTGAGAATTTTATGTTTTTGAATCACTTTTAGTCATATTCTTGGGTCACTGATAGTTAAAGGAAAGAGTCACCGATGTGACAAACCAATGACAACAGCCGCACCAATGACAATGGTCGCACTGATGACAACGGTCACATCAATGATACAACTGTCTCACCAATGGTGATCTAATGACCTACCAAAACTGATGTTGATCAAATGACCTACCAAAGACGATGTTGATCAAATGACATACCGAAGCTGATGCTGATCAAATGACCTACCAAAACCGATTCTAATCAAATGACCTACCGAAGCCGATGCTGATCAAATGACCTACCGAAACCAATGATGATAAAATGACCTACCGAAGTTGATGCTGATCAAATGACCTACCAAAACCGATGCTGATCAAATGACCTATCGAAGCCGATGCTGATCAAATGACCTACCGAAGTCGATGCTGATCAAATGACCTACTGAAACCCATACTGATCAAATGACCTACCGAAGCCGATGCAGATCAAATGACCTACCAATGTTGATGCTGATCAAATGACCTACCAAATCCAATGTTGATCAAATGACCTACCGATACCGACACAAATTCAAATGACCTACTGATCTCATGAGTCACCGATACTCATGAAAACTGTTCGAATTTTTTATTAACTCTTATTTAATTCCAACGGTCATATTTTCTTAATTTAATACACCTGCTATTAATTAATGTTGGTTGTTGGATGTTAGGGAACCATACCTCATACCTGTCAAAAAGTAATCATTCCCTTCATCAAGTCTCATTGAATAAAAAGGAAGATCGATATGTAGTGAAAGAGACACAAATATACACAGACAGAGACACACAAGAAGTAGCAGAGCATACGTGTGTGTGAAGGTCCACGAAATAAAATAAGAACTTGAAGAACACCTGTGAAAACCAAAGAGCTTCAAGAAGATCATTCACATGGAATAAACATTGAAGCCGAGTTGTTGTTCCTTACTCACCATCATATGCACAAGGCTGAATAACTAGCTGGGTAGAACAACAACACTCTATTCTGTGTTATCTTCACCCAAAAAGACTCGAATAGCATCTACAACATCCAAATGAGTCCAAAGCTCATATGTAATCACTCAAAGCATTCTAAACTCATTATCCATTTATTTCATTAGTAGTATACCTTTGTTTAAGATTTTGAGTAGTGTGTGTGCATCAGTCTATTTAGACACACACTGACTCTTGGGATGAACTGAAGGATACTAAATCCTCACACCAAACTTTTTACACCTTTTTGTATCCCATTGTGAATTCTGGAAGAGGTCAAGTTTGACCTGGATAGCCTGAGTTTTGTTGTTGTTGTTGTTTACCCACACAGAATTGTGGTAAAGGTCTGAGGACCTGAACAGTTTGAGTACTATTGTAAAACCTCGATGCAGGGTGTGGATTATAGTTTATATAAACTGTTTGAGAAGACTAAGTCTCAGCTTGAGACTGAACCTCTTGTTTTAAAACTACTGTGCATTTTTCCTTTGTTAACACTTTTTGAATATTCTGCTGCTAAGTACATTAAATAGAAATCTGTTGTAAAGTTTCTCTCATAGTTAAACTAGAAAGTATTTGTAACTATTGTAAATCAGTAAGTTAGTTTCAAAATCTAATTTAATCTTCTCATTAAATTAACTAAGAACTAATAAATATCTTGAGAACCTAACTAAAACTTTACTATATTACAAATTCACTATCGTTTAACTTGTTATTTAATTGGGGGATTTTAATTCAACTCTTTTAAACAGAAATTTTTAATTTGAACTCAATCCACCCCCCTCTTGAGTATCCACTCTGACCAAAAACATAATTATAATAATCCATATAGAGAATTAAATTGAATGGTATCATAATATTATATTCATTGTGATGAATAAAAATACTATAAATATGTTGACATAGATGAAAAATACATTTAAAATATCATTTGAACATTTATTTTAAAACATCAATAAATATCCTTTTATTATGAAAACATTTTAACTAAAGAATACTAGAATATTGAGAAAATAATTTTCTTTAAAAATAGAAAAGGAAACATTTAAATTTATATTCAAATAAAATAACCTTTCTAATAGTCGAGAAATCTATATTTTTCATTTACATTAAAAAAACATTCTTTGAACACTTTTGTAAAAAATCAAAAAATGGATTGTTCAACAAACATTTTTCATGTTTAATTTTTAATACTTTTTAAATAAATTAAAATGTTAGGAAAATGAAAATTTAAAACATTTCAATTATACATATGATATTTCTCAAAACAATTTTAAATAATATAGACATGGATGAAAACATTCATCGACCAAAGGGGAAATAAGGTCATCTTTTCTTTATAAAATATTATCTATAATTTTATGTAAAAGAATATAAAAATGGTAATAATACATAAAAAATCCATAAATAAAAATATTATAATAAAATATGTGGGGGTTTAATGGCTAATATCCATATAATTTCTCTCAATAAAAAAATAGCATAGACAATCTCTAAATGAAATGAAATTGTAACATAAACCCCTTACCTCAAGTCCCATCTTACATCATACATGTTTGAACCTCATGTATAATATATGTATATATATATATATATATATTATAAATATTCTACTAAACCATAATAATATTTATCACACCATATAATATTTTATTATAACTTATAATCACTATTTTACTAATAATTTATCATTAAAATCAATATTTTGGGCAATAACTCGTTCATTTCTCATGCATGGCTCAGTTTGGAAGTCATAATCCATATAATTTGATCATGGTTCCATAATATAAAAAATTTAATAGTTTAATGAATATAATATTTACTCATTATATACACTTTTATAATTATTTATATAAAGTGGTGATGAAAAATTAATTTCATCACTTCATGGAAACATTAGTCTGTACAAATGCATGACTGAGGTTTCCATTTTTTGATGGATGGAATGAAATAAATGTAAAAAATAATTTAACATTATAGAAATATAGTACTATAATAAATATAATATTTATTTACTAAATCCATCATTAAGATAATTAATGTTAAGCAGTGATGAAAACTGAAAGTCATCGCTTTTTGGAAGTTGTAATCCAACCGTACGCACGAGTGATGATTTATTATTCTATGGGATGGAAATGAGGTGGATAATAGTTGATATATAATCATAAAAACAATTCAATATATTGAAATATATATTTTATATTTGATACCATAGATTTTGAAGTGGGGAATGTTTACATAAAATTGAAAGTACTTGGTTGAGAGTTATAAATCTTTGTTGAGAAACCGCTTGTGGTTTACAACTTAAGACTTAAAAGGATGGTATTGTGGAAATACCAAAAGAGATAAGAAAATGGGAAAGTATCTAAAATTTTATTAGTTTAGGTATTATACGATATAGAAAGCTCCAACATTATGAATATGGGAGGATCAGAGGTTCCATTTTATAAGTGAGGAGAAGGACATGTTTGGAATTACATAAAAGAATTATATAATATATATCATAATCCTATAAAGTGAATCAAATGAACCAAAAATCATTAGATAAGATTTTATAGGGTAAAAAAAGACTCTACCAATCACATTTAAAAAAATTTTGGACGCATATTTTTTCTTATACCACGGTTAAATAACATTAAACACATTTTAATTGTAACCATGATAATTTAACTTTTTTAACAAGATATCTTAATTATATGACCAAATATTAAAAGGAAATTCTGACAAAAAATTAAAATTCTAAATAAAAATATTGAATCCATTTTGTAAAATTTAATTTATATTGGTATCATAAATTATTTTTCATATAATAATGCAACATGAATTAAAAAGAGATTTTAGGAAAATTATTTATTTTACATTAAATATCATTTCACATTAAATTCAAGTAATAAGTTGGTTTCCATGAATTTTTTTGGTTAGATATTAATAAAGGAATGTTTTCATACTTTTATATAAATAAAAAATGAATGAAATCATAAAACCATTCCAATAAGTGCATAAACCAAACAAATATTTTTTAATTTGAATAAAATATAACTTATGTTTATAAAAGTAAAATTAGGGTTTTCAAATTCAAAATTATGAATTAAAATACTTTTGTTAAATCATTTAACATATATTTTGTCGAAAAAATTAAAATCAAAATTATTAAGTCCTACTTACATCATAATAATTTCAAAAATGAGACAATATTATCAAAATATGTATATTAATTATTCACCATAAGATAAATTTGATATGAAAAATATTAATATGATATCAATTTTCCCAAAAAATAATTATAATTGGTAGAAATTAAATATAATATTTGTGCATAAAATTCAATGAAACCCATTTTTGAAGAAACTGTATTTTTGAATCAAAAAAATGACTTTATTAAAAATTGATTACATATTAATTATGAATTAATAAATAAATTTATTTTATTTCAAACCTTTTTTATATTTTTTTTATGATGTGGTTATTCTTATTTATATTGTAAATTTTAATGGCTAGGTTATAGTAGTCAAAATTAAATAATAATAGTTTGATAGTATATCAAGCTTCGTTTAATCTTAGTGTTTAAAATAAATCAAGCAATAAAAGAAATAATATTTATTTAAAAAAAATATATCATAAAATCACAGGGCGTTACACTCATAATTTTTATTATTGGAATTATGTTGGTCATTACATCTAGTCTTAAAGGGGTAAAAGTTTAAGGGTTAGGTAATTAGATTGGAATAGATGGATGGGGGAATTCCTGGATGACTTATCTATTTTTGAATAAAACGTTGTGTATGAATGATTTAATTTTGGGTTATAAGGTCACAAAACTTATGTGTAACCCCCCAAGTCAATTATTACTATTCTCCACCCTCTTCATCATATTCGATAGTGATAAAATTGAAAAATACACTAATAGATTCTATTATGGGCTTCTCCAATTCTATTTGACCCTAATATACAATTTCATATGACCAATATTTTAAGGAAAATTATTATTTGATTTTATATCTCTATAATTGGTGGTATGTTTAGTAATTTGGATTATTTTTTAACTCTTTCTATTTTTATTTCTTAAACTCTATAAGTTTAATGAAATATTTTTCATAAAAATGAAATATTATGGAACTTGTTATAACTAAAAAGAATATAGTTTTTTATACATATCTTTAATTTTATATAATATTTGGTTATTATACCCACCCTAGGTATGTATGTTTTGAGGTTAATGATACATTTTTTGGATTAAGTAATGGTTTCATGTGAAACATAACCTATTGAGAGGAATATGATGGTACTATTATCATTGTTTGTTTACTTTTCTAGGTATATATTTTATGGACGTTGGGTTATATGGTGTTTCTTATTGGATCGTCACATGGAATCCTACAAGATTTTTTCTATCTTGGAGAACATCCAAACTTCAACAGGGTATTTATAAGGAATCATTTTTGGTGCCAAGTATTCTCATAGATTTTCTATGAATATTTCCAATAACTACTCTTACATTAGCTGTATGTTGATGGAGTATGTCAATCCCTTCAATTAGGCTATGAAATTAGATACTCATTCATTATCCTACTATTTAAAAATGTAGAGATCTTGAATTAACATATTTTTCTTGGAGTATAGATAAATTGATAGAGAAATTGTTCATTAATTTCCCCCAACTATTTATTGAACTAGTTTCTAGGTAAAAATACTATGAAAATGTTGGGACCTTAAATTTTTAGACAAAAAACAGAGTTTTATTACCTATTTTTGCTCAATATTCCCTAATAAGGGGTACACCAGGATGAAAATTCCATGAGACAAATTACAAGTCACTCATACCATTGAAGGATTTGATGTTAAGGTGGAAAATTTTTAGTAATTAAGAGGTGAAATATATGAACTCAGGGTATGTTTTCCTCCCCTGTTATACCTATACTTGATTGGCCTCAAGGGATTCCATTTAAAATTTTAATTCCACTATTGTTTTGTTTTTTATTTCTATATCTATGGTAGTACTCAAACCAAATGACTATATTGAAATATTTATTAACTGCATTTATTGTATAATCAAAGTTATTAAATAGATGGTTCATTCATATCTTTCTTCAATTAAATGTCTTAGATTGACCCTTTTTTACCAAACTACATTCTTCAGTCATGTTTGTTTAGTTAGAAGGAGAATTGTCTAAATAATAGTATTATTGTCACTAGTAAAATAGTTTTTCTTACCGGAAAATGTTAAAATATTTGGTGAAAATAAATCTAAATGATAAAGATAAAATGGACGGTGTTATACAGTAATTTATGACACCATGACATGAAATTCAAATAAAAATTGACATGAAAGATCAAAATAAAATTGATATGATGGATCATAATCATCATACCAATCTGATTTAGAGTCTAAATGTCTATTGGACCCGGTAACCGTGGTTGTATTTAGATAGAATTAGTATTTCTTATATCTTTTTATCCTATGAAGGTCATTTTGAAAACTATTATCATCCACAAGAACTTTATCCCCTTAGAAAATTCCAAAATAAAGGAAAGATTTGTTGGGGGAATTACCCTCTATATCATCCCAGTTTCCACGAATTCCATGAGTTTCCATTAATTTATTGATTTCCTCCAATATATTTGAGATATTCACACTATCACCAATATTTGAATTCCCCTCATAAGAAAAAAAAATTGATTTGTGGACATTGAACCATTTCCAAAGTGTCCCATGATTTTAATTCCCCCTACCTTTTAGTTCTCTCCTTCTAGAACCAAATTTAAATTAATCCCCAAAACTTGTCCAATTGAAATATGCCTACATTCAACTATTATTTAATTTTGTAACTCTTATTTATTATCCTAAGTCTCTTAAAGTCTCTTAAATACTTTTTTCCTTTTTAGAAGACTCCTTATTCAATTGTGATGGACCAACATTGAAATGTTCCTTTTCCATGGAAGGTATAGATTCTCAATCACCAACCAAAACTACATTATTCTGTTTTGTTTGACTCTGCATTTTCTTCCAATAGGATTCCTCAATATTACCATATAATGGAAAAAATGGAAAACCACATTTTTTACGACAGTTATCCTTGACATAGCCAATAATTTGAAAATCAAGATAGAAATTAGGTAGTCTTTAATATTCCAATTTTAGAGATATATCATCATCAAATGCATACAGATCTATATTATTAATCAACCAGTATCATAAATCTACTAGCATCAGGACTCTAGCATAATAAAAAAAATCTACCTTAGTAGCCTTTTACATTTTGATTATAAATCCCACTATATAGGATATATCAAATAATATTTTAGGATTCCATAGGATCTGGTTAAGAACAGCAATTTTTTTCCATAATTGAGCCCAGATATTTTTAATTGAAAATGGGTTGATCCCAAAATCCCATTCTTGAAAGAAAAACATACCTAGATTTAATGAAATTGATTTGATCCCATAAGACTTACACTTCAGATCCTATGATGTGAAAAAATATAAAAAAGAACTGACCCATGGGTATACATATCCAATCATTAGAACACAGTATAGAAGTTAGCTTCCATACCAGATCAACTACTTTACAATATTTTCATCCAGTAGGTAGATTGAAACTAGAAATAATAGACTGCTCACAAATCATGAATCTAGAAAGAATATCCTCCATGTTAGCAATCACACAGGCAGTGTAACTCTTTTTCATTCTTCTCAATAGAACAACATCCTTTAGATATGTAAAATGACTACTATTAGGATCTATTTCAGTTTCTACATGACCAAATATAGAACTCTCCCCAGTTATTGGATTAAAATGTCTATTCACCTTAGTTGAAAAATAATATATCCCCACTATCACTAAATCAACTAGAACTAGATCAATGGATCGATGAGATCCTCCCACTTCATCTATAAATTTTTTTTCATATTGAGAGAGGTTTACCTCAATCACCTCAATCATAGTAGATCTATAAACTCCTATAAAATCTACTGCCAACTTGGAAGTTTGATAAGTATCTTTCAACTTGGACTTTAATGTTATTAAACAACATACATATATCATCTCTAACACCAAAACGGAAGATCAACATGTTCCATTCACCCAGACATCCAAAACCACACTCTGTGGAGCACTGATCATCTCATCCAACTCAGCTGTCACATATCAGTTTTATTTATTCATCGCACCCACCTTATAAACACAAAAAAAAAAACTATTCATCAACACCCACAGGAATCAACCTTGATCATTTTATGATAATTTTCAAAATATGTACCTCCAGGTAGAAGGATAGTCCCAAGGAAATGAGGGATCAACATATTTTAATGGAATTACCCAGCCAAAATGCTAGAATCACCATGGAACATGGTCTCCTAAACCTTCTCCATACCCAATAGTAATATATTTATAAATAAATTTATATTTGAATATATTTACACTCTCAACCTTTTATATAATCATGGTAATCAATTAATCCATAAAGAAGAACTTAATGGGTTTAGTTTAATAATATTAAGTAGTTGTATTAACATATTTTCCATTATTTATAGTGTGTCGTGATAGTGGAACAAAAAATTTATATAGAGACCCTAGTGCTTGGTTTTTCATTCAATATTTGGAGGATAACCTGACATCATGTGTCATAATCCACAAAATATCTAATGATGGTTTATTAAATTCTTCTAACTCATTCATGGAATTATGAACTTGAGAATCAATAGGTTCATTTGTGATAAAATTTATTGATAAAATTCCTAGAGGTCCTATATAATCATCACCCCTAAAATAGGAGAGGATAAAAATTATTGATGCATTATAAAATTATTATTCCCAAGAAATTAATTTATATGGACTTAGTATGAATTTCAAAACCTTTTCACTCCAATAATGGTTTGTCTTAATTACTCTTTTCCTTCAATGGGATATAGAAATGATTGGTGTAAAATTGATCACTTTGTGATGATGTATATAAGAAAATTTCTAAAATATATCACTAGAGTTTTATTAATGGTATAGAACTAATGATTGGTTTTCAATGGGATTTCCCCGATCTTAAAAAAAATACGTTTCTTGATGATTGGGAAATGTTTATGTAAATTTTATTAGGTTATACCAGAACCATATATGAGGGTGTAAGATATAAAAAATCCATTATCCAAGATGGAAATAATTTCCCTTAGAATAATTTCATGGTGTTTCCTCGTGAGGATTTTGTTTTAGTTATCATTGGGTAGATAGATTATTGAGGTAAATATTTCCCTAGGTTTGTAGACCAGGTTTGCAGAGTAGATGGGATAGTGTTCATTAGAAGAGTAGCATTGTGTAAACATCTTCTAACATAGATGTTCATAGGATGATAATATTTCTCAATGATTTTCAATTACTCAGGGATATTTCTTACACACACATGTCATAATAATTCATTAGGTTTTACAAATTTTGATTCTAATTCTTTTAAGAGGGCCACATAATCAAATTTATAGGAATTTTCTTAGAGAAACATTATATATTTTATGTAACTATAATACATAAAGGGTTGATGAGTTAGGTGGATTAAAAATTCCCATAATTTACACCAAAATACTTGAATGGATACCTCATCAAGTAACTTAGGAATTATAATTTCACCACTATAATGATATACGTAGAATATATTCTAGAGGTCATACATGAAAAATTGAACTAACCAACAGACATGGTTGTTCATTTTATGTAAAATAAGACACATGATTGAAGCTATAAATAATAAATTATGGTTTTCGTATTGAAGGTGTTAAATTAGTACTTCTCTAGTTTCCCTAACATAAAAAAATATAAAATATTCAAAGAGGATACGTTAAGACTATAATACCACTATTTTAGATAAAAAAACATGATTTGGGGGTTTTATAGTACCAAATATTGATATATACATGAAATGAATGTCCTTTATTAATATATTCTTGTAGTAATTAGGTTATAATCTTCCACTTATTGTTTTCTGAAGATGAAGAATAAATATTTGAGTTGAAGTCATCAAGCACTTAATTTATAAAAGTTATATCATCAAGGGTCCCCACATTGCACTAGATAACAGATTCAAATTATAATACTTTAAATATTTCAATTACAACTAGATTTCCCTCTTGCGGTGGGGTGATTTTAAAATTTATATAAATCTCATCAAATATTATTTCATTGGAAAATAATGGTACATATATACCATTGGAGACATATATACAAACTTCATCAGTGATATATCCTATAGAAATTCATTTTTTAAGCCTAGGTTAGACATAAGATACTACTGATAGCCTATATCATTTGAAATTTTTTGATGGAAAGTGAAAAACATTTTTGATGTGGATAATTTCAAACCGTGTCAAAGATAAGTCCAGAAATTTTGAGATATGGGAAGTACCGGTTAAGGAATGACTACCTATAATTTATTTTCCATGTCTCAATCATGATGACTATGTTATAAATTTACATGATAAAGAAGTCATTCCATACTTATAGAATAAATTTTGGGAGATATTTAGTCGCCTCATTTTTTGAATTATGATTCATATGAGTTATACCAAACATATAAAGGTGATTTTGGAATAATGTCAAAAATTGGACCATTTAGTGATCCTAGTATAATTAGACTCAAGATATTGAAAATAATACAAATGATTATGATAGGAGTATATAGATAGTCTCCATAAGATATGGAAAATCATTGACAATTTCTATCCTCATGTGCACATCTAATTTTTTAGAAGGTATTAAACAATATATTTTGCCATTCTTATAAACCAGAAATAGGATTCTTAAATAAATTATTATATAATGCCTTAAAAACAATTTCTTCTAACCGAATTCTATGTCATTACTCTTAGAAAATACATAAGATAAATATATATAAACAATCATCATCTCAATCAATAAGTATGCACTATTTAACAATTATTTAGGTGGTATGATCTGTTGAATAAATTGGTTGATATACTCTTATGAAAAAAACTCAATAAATAACCATAATGTATTAATAGGGATAACTATAGCATCCTAAACTCATATTTTCTAAATTGAAAATGATTTAGACAACCACTAAACCTCAATCATGCCTCCCCATATTCTAGAGGCAACCACCTATTAGTGAGGGTCTTGGATGTGATACTATGGAGACAATACTCTTTGATGATAAAACCTTCGTAACATAAAAACAGTAAAATAAATCATAAATAAGAACAAAGAAACATATAACAACAATGAATAGCTACAACATACCACATTCTCTAGAAAAAATTATATGAATAAGCTCATACAAGTCATATAAAAGGATTCCAAACAACCCATAAGTTGATCATATACAAAATAATACATAATAAGTTAAAATCCCACCCATATTGACCCTGAGGATCCACCAAGTCCAGATCTATAGTCAACTTACAACCTATATATTCTTCCTCATCACACTAGTTACTATGCTCTGGACATTAGGCACCTTCCTCTTCACATCACAGGAACTATAATGTTTGTATTCATCCTAGATGATCCATGCAAGATTTTAGTATGAACTTTGTAGGTCACCACCAATAGTGTTCCTAGATAATATACATAATTATATGACAATATTCAAGGTAAAAAATATGAAAAAAAATCTACAAGGGAAACTACAACATATCATGCTCATCAATCAATTTGTTAACTCTTTTACTTTTTTGAGTTAGTTTCGGAGTGGAAAAATGTTCCCATGGTCAGTCAAACTGAAAGTACCCAAGGTATTCCAACCAATTCTATACCAAACTACATCACATTACAACATAGATCACACATATATATTCTACTACACTAACAGTGACACCCATAATGCATGTACGTATACCACAAAACACATTCCATGACCAAATGATTATCATTCCATCTTCTAGATCAATATCTCAATGAATCCCATGTATGGTGACCACTTTCACCCACATGGTGATCTCAATCACCACTCGTAACATTTTATTAACTCTAATATATATCCCTCCTCTTAAATGATAGTTAATTATATCCACCCTCATTTGTTCATCTTTAAAAGATACCACCAAACAATAAATGGTCAACACCACATCATGGGCCCAGTTTTGTGCAAACATTAAGCTAACAACCTTAACCCATAGTGATAATAAAACATCAATAACCTATTTCCATAATACTTCTAAAACACTATTATCTCCACCCTTGGTTATGGTTATCACTAACCAGGGCACACCGATGAACCTATGTCCCCTAAAGCCACACAATCCTCATCTATTTCATTCCTAAGGAACCCCATTAAGTAATACTTCATAAGTACCAATAATTTCATATGTTATGACATTACATGTAAGACCCAAATCAATGAAGCGAGAAAAATATACATACTAGGTATAGTCTATTGACTAAACATGATACCACACCAAGAAATCTCACATGAATGATGGAAACCACAAATGCTTCCATACTCATTCGATGAAAAAACCTACCCACACCTAAAAATAACATAATGCATAAAAACACCCACATATATATATAACACAGAGAAAATATATATTCCATCTACCTATTATTAGTAGGATACTTTAAATATATTTATACTAGCTTATTCAGATCTAGGTTGAAGAAATAGAGAAACCAAAGAAATAGCCCTAAAATGGATTTTTTTTTCAAAACTCAGCATGGAATCAACAACACAAGAAATAGATGAAAAATAACACCATAAAAGGGTTATAGATACCTTTTTAGACCTTATATGATTGAAAAAACAAATAACCATTTATTTATGGAGAATATCTTCTTATGAGGAAAGAAAAAGCGAGGAGAGGGGGTCCCTTGTCATTTTGGTCAAATGGGTTATCCTCCTTCAACTTATAACCTTAATTAATTGATTAATTAATTAAATATAAAATATATAAAAAGACCCTAAAGGCCCCAACATTAATTTTCTAGAAATAAATGGAACTAATTGGGGTTAGAAAATGGCATAGGGCCACTTTCAAAGCCACCGAAACTTTGGTGGACTCCAAGCAGAACTCCCTTAGGAGTACTTCTCACATGAAAACATCTCTACAAATGATCCATTTTATGGAAATTAAATCACATGCCTATAACCCCTAACCTAAAATGTAAAACTCACCCAATGAAACATTTTTAGTTTGGTATTAGTCCCAAATTACTACATCTAAAACCAATGGCTATAACAGACTCCCCACCATACAAAAGCTCATCCTCAAGCTGTCTTTTGTTTGAACACTAACAAAATTGATTGAAACCCAAGTGTATGACTTATCAAAATCTTGAAAGACCATGATGACACAAAATTAATCCATCTAATCCTAGTCACCATCACTATTATATATAAGGAACCAATTTCTAACCATAAAAATTCTCTACTATTGGATTCACCTACTATGTCTCATCATAACCAACCTATCAGAAACCATTATGGTATAATACCTAAATATCATAAAAATTTCCACATGTTCATATTAGTGACAAATTACCTCCTATCATGCCTTTTTTAACATGAATCATACTCAATTACCATACCTCAAAAATCACATGGTCGATCTGTTTGTACATAATGCACGTACTATATCCGCATTATCCAAAAAAACCAAAAAAGTAACACATAGATGATGTAGCTATAACAATAAATATCTCTATGACCTTATATGATAATTTTGACTCAATCACATATGTCATACTTGAATGATGACATCCAGATAATTTTACTCCATATAGATTTTCACTTGGTGTTAGTAACTACACCTACTATTTTGTATCCTATTCACTTCCATGTCAAGAGCATGATGATATATCCAAAATATTTCCTCTTCGCACTACTCTCTATCCCACCTCATAGGTATGATTATTACTTGAACAAGGAACTAGAAATGATTATGAGATCATTCTATAAAACCACTTAGGTATCCCATCTTACCACAATCCAAGTACTCCATCGGTAACAGGTCACATAAGGATTGAACATGCCCTATATACCCACACTGATAGCACATCATCAAAGACCCACTCCATGGTAAAAAAATTGATCCCCTGATCTATCTCCCCTATTAGTATTACCTTAGTATCTCATGGAATAAATAATCAAATAATCTCGTCTAAAAATCCTTCCATTTCATCCCCTCATTCCTACCTACTTATACTTGCATGTATAACCAATGTTTCAATGATCCCATGGGCATATACATTACCATTTTTACTCTACATCATGAATATATATAAATATAGTAAAAAATAGTCTGGAATAACTCAATCCAATACTCGTCTTCATTTAATATTACCTCTCTATGGAACATGGTAAGATTACATGGATACAACTCCCTCATCAAATATAGCTTGAAAAACTCACCTCCCTAAGTTCATTATTCAATTATATGAATACCCCAAACTAAAAATACCTTAATATTATTATAAAACCACTCCCCCATATCTTATAGTTATTTTCGCTAACCTACCTACATCGAAACCTCTACCTACAATGTTTTCACATCTCCTCCCATAGGGATCACACAAAGTGCACAAATCAGTGGAACCACATCCCCACATTCCTAACCCTCTAATAGTGGTTGTTGAGGTGGAATCTCACTGAGAACCAAATACAATGATCAATACACATATAACATCCTAGATATCACATATATGAAATTTTGTAACATGCATCACATCACATCATACCGTACACTTATCTACTCACACCAATGTTTATATCATATAAAATTGAAACTTTTCCTATTGGTGTCAAGGTCACGTATCACACACACCACAAAAATCAAAATTCATATAGATAAATACACAAAAACCATCAATTTAGATTTAGTTGAGTAGTATTCCACTAATAAACTGTATGGGAATCAGCATAAACGTTGTTTTTAACACTTTAAACAAGAAACTTCCTCCTCCAAAATAAGATAATTATACATAAATAGTCATGTGAATGAAATTTTTTTATACATGTTTAATATTTTAAATTTTTACATTTCCTATTTCTACACAGGGACAGTAGTTAAGACCACAAATCAATAACATCATAAAATCACATTTACCTAAATAGATAACTCAAATGAAATCATAAAAAATAAAATCCTAATCCTAATTCTCTATATGAATTCGACTTTAGTCCATACTTATGATGTCCATAAACACAATATGAATTCAATATTAAGTACTAAATCATTCCTAAACATCCATATAACATTTAAAAATAATAATAATAAACTACTCGGTGTCATTTTATTACAACCTACTATTATATCACTTTGTAGAATCTCTGAACCAGATCACCCAGATGGAACCCACTATACCTCAAGTTAACTTACCTATATACCAGATAAATATAAATATAAGTGAAGGTCTAGGAGGTGATATTGTGGAGACTATATCCTATAATGAAAAAAACCATTTAAATAGAAAAATATGGGAAGAAAAGATATAAATTTTTTTTGAACAACTATTAATAAAAATAACATAATAAATTATCTAAAAAATTACATTCCTAGGGTCATAGGGGTCATAAACAAGTAAATCATAAAACTCATAATCTAATTATATGAAAACATTCCTAAAATGAAGAAAATTATATCTAGATAGACACCAAATATCTATTAGTGTTTGTTCCCTATAATTGACTTCTTTATACTTTATGATAAACTTATATTCATTGTTTTGATTATTAATAAATTACTTATCACATCATGATTGTTCTTCTACATAACATAGCATGTGATAATGTCCCAAGATTTGATATCCTACTAAATGGTCATAGCAGTTACCTGCAATAATGAGAACCAGGAAGATCCATGACACTATTTTTGACTCAATGTTCTATGGTTGCATGATATCATTTGAAGGGATTGAAATGATACATACTATCAAAGGTAGAGACTCATAAGAATTTGAGGAACCTTCTCCTGGTGTGCGCCCCGAGTAATATACAGTAGGATATTATGATAGTGATACTTGATAGTTAGAAATCCACATTATATGTGTCATTGGATGTTCCTATTTTTGGATGTATGTAATGGTCCTTAGACTCTAAGATTATTATTAATGGATATTATGAGTAACACACCTTTATGTATTGGTGAAAACCAAGATGAAATATGATCTCAGTGAGGTAGGATATGTTGGGTGTGTCATGAGTAATATATCAGTAATGAATAATGTAAGAAAAGAATTATCCCTTCTATTCATTAACAAGAGTAAATATATTAGGCCCTTAAATGGAAATGATATATCCTAAATACATCCACTGTCATGGTGTTCTCTAGGTAGGTTTTATTTCTAGAAAGTCAAAGAATGAGATATCAAGCATATAGGTTGATGACATTGTTATGGAATTTGCTCGATTGGAGATATTGTGATAAAGGGATTATGTTACATGGTAAGAATTCTTATGAGGTGACATGTTGTTATAAAATTAACTTCTTTCTCTATGGGTTCCTTGGTGTGGTTCTAGATTCTAATATTAGACTTTAGATAGGCTCACCTAATTCCACTGATAAAGAGACCTAGACAGTCACATACTAAGTGCATCCTAAATATTACTTAAATAATTTATTATTTAACAAGTTGAATAAATATTATTCTCTATTAAGGTTTAATAATTAATCAGGTATTCCTGATCACATTTAATTTATTTATTTGTGAATAATGCAATTAGATTTATTTATTTATTTAATAAATAAATAGTAGTTCTTGAAGTTCTGATAAATATTCCGAAGGATGGATGGACCAAGTTAAAGGGTCCAGTGGGAAAATAATATTTAATATTATTTGATTTAAATAATATTTAATTGTTACTTTCAAGGTAAACATTTGTCATGGAAATAATGGTATTTCCATTATTATATCATATGTGGGTTTTACATGAAATAATAAAATATGTAACGACACTTGTGCGAATTATTTATTATTACCTAGTGAAATAAATTCCTAGTTACATATTATTCTCTTATTAGCCAAGGGGGAAACACATAGGCTAGAGAGCCAATATTGGTTATGGAAAACATTTTAGAAAAAAATCTCTCAATCCTCCAGATATTTTTTGTATCAAGAATTATCTTATGAATGAGAGCGTCCATCCTCTACTGGATCAAATAATGCTTTGGAAGTGGCTCTCAAGGAGATCAAGGGTGGACGACGCAAGCGCAAGGGCCTTCCATGCTATCACCCAGAGACTCCTTCTATAACATCCAGAGATTCATGGAGAATATATAGGTTACCACTAGAGGATATATAATCTTGATCTCCACAAAGTAACAAAATAATCACCATAGATCTGTGGCCAAACACATTAACAAAGAAACAAAACCTTGGAGGTACTTCTTTAATTAAATAAATTAATTATCAAAAAAATAGGTCGATCCTACTTCTATGTTCCATAAATCTTTATTATTTATCTAAATCTTATTTTGTGGATACTAGAGTTCATTGTCATATTGATCCTTGAATAATCATTGATCACTGTAAAATTTAATGTTGGGTGTTGGACAAACCGTGCTTCTGTTGTGTCGAGAACCTACAAGTGGTACCAGAGGGGTCATATTTTCTTTATAATTATTTAAATAATGTTTTGATGATTTGAACTTTAGTAATTTAGTTTTTCAATTCATTTTAAATTTTTCTTGTAATTTGAATTTAATGATCTATTCTTCCTCTATCATTTCTCACAGATCTAAGAGAAATGAATAATTTTTTGACAAAAATTAAATCGAGGATCTCATCAAGAGTTGTCGAAGATTCTATTTGGGTAACACAACAGTAAATTTTTTGTATTCTGGGTGACATTCTATGTAATATTCCATAAACGATTTGTAATCAGGATCACACACCGTGTAGTTGTGTTTAGTTTATCAGAAGTAATTTAGAAATTACTCAAGCCATGTGCATTAATGACACAAGGTGTAGTTAATTATCACAATTCATGTTGAACTAGAAACACTAGAACATGGTCAGCAAGACTATATGTTGTGTTCCCACTGGACATGGTGTGTAATCCCTTCGGGTCAGGGTCATGTTGGGTATCCCATACACAGCTTGCATGGTCGGTGACCGTGTAACAGAGAATTTTCATGGCGTGTGGCCCACTGAACACGTTGTGTACTCCAAATATTTCCAAAGTATACATGACATGCCATTTCTCCAAGTGTGTACTTTATATGGAAGGTGAGGAGGGTACACATTGTCTAGTCAGATCATTACCTTGTGTACATTTTCCAGATTACAATATTTAAAAATTTCTAATTATATTTCATAACCCTTGAGACATATACCTTTGTGTGGGAATAAATCAAGGATACAACATGTGATATGTGTTTGATATTTATATATATATAAATTTAATTAACATCTGTGTAATGTTCAAAGATCTTCACATCATGTATAAGTTATATTACAATTATATTTTTCCATGCATTCTACATGTCACAAAGAATAAAGTGTATACAAGTAAAATAGATGTTGTATAGTTTTCGACAGGTATTCACTAGGTTTCCTCGAGGGTACAAGTTATGTAAACAATTAATTTTAAATGACATTATTAATTTATTTATAATTATAATGGATGATAATCTCAATGAAATTCAGAAAAAAGTTTAAAGATAAATGGATGTATTTGTTAAAGATAATAGTTAATCAATTCAAGTGTGATTTATCTTAATAAGAATGATTAAATAATTTAATTCTAGTTTTATTAAATGATAAACTTATTTCATGTTTGTGGATGATCATGCGGTAGACCAGAACTTTGTATTTGATTGTTTTCCTTTTAATTTATTATTTAAATTAAATTTATTGGTTTACGTTCCTTCTCCTCAATAATATATAGGTCTTCTATGCCCATGGTTTCTTTTATATAAACCCCATTTTTCCCCTCACCTGTATGTGAGTTAAAAGAATATGTAATGTATGGAGATACCAATATAGTAGAGGCAGTTAAAGTTAGGATCGGAGGCGAAACCAATCTAGGGAGATATAAAGGTGGATAGATAAAAGATGTAAACACGGACCTTAAAAGGTTCAAGGTGTTTCTCCACTAGGTCAGGGTTAGTTTATCAACCTCTATATAAACTAACCATTGGAAAATCAAGAACATGATCCTACCCTTTATTTTATTTAAGTTAGTTTCATGGTTATTCATTATTGATGTATAATCACAATCACTTAATTAATGAATTAATAATAATATAAGATAGAACTAAAATAAAAGGTCTTATGCAGATATATTATCAAGACATGGTTAATCACTTAAGTATAAACCAATTAATATTAAAAACCATGTGAAAATAAAATAAGAGTCAATTTATGCATAAAGGATAAAATACATCAATACAATATTAAGTCGGTAAATCCTTCCATTTCTTTGGTTAGAATCGATCTAATAGTTCAAAGTGCTTGACTAGTCAAAATTGGGGTGCTTTCAATTATCAATTAATTCTACTCTGAGGTTTTTGGTTGACTTAACTTGGTTTTCATTGAGGGTAGACTTCCAAATCCCGACATGGTGTAACTAAGAAGAAGGGGTTGAGGAAATCTAAAATAATGATTTCAGGATTGGGTTTTCCACTCAACAGATCAAGGAGGTATGAGTTAATGGAGTTTTCATTTGGAATGCCTACATAAAACCATTCAAGTTTCTTGACCAACCAAATTTTGGGTGATGGGAATGGAATATGGATCTGTTCCACTAGAATATAAAAACAACAGGACATTCTGAAACCAATGGTGAGGGCTATTGGGATTCGATAAAATAGTGGGAGACTAATAAATAAATATTTATTTATTTGTCTTAATTTTATTAGATTACGTATTGGAACTCTTTTCAGTTTATATGTAGAAATTAAATTAAAAATGGCATCAAACATATCAATGTGATCCATACTTGAGAAGAAAAATTTTCTCACCAGCACTAATTTCATAGAGTGGCAAAGGCGCCTTTGGGTCATCCTTTTCCATTAAACAAAACTATATGCACTAGAAAAAACATTATTAGTTGTTCCTGGGAATGAGGAAAGTGATAAAGAGATCTCTATGTATGAGAAACATCATAATGATGCTATATATATTTAGTGCCTCATGCTATCATCCATGACCAATTATCTCTTTAAGAAACATGAGAAAATTGATTCTAATAGTATGATGTCATACCATCAGGATCTCTATCAAGAGAATATGAGACAAGAGAGGTATGCAATCCCTAATGCATTGTTCACTAGTAAGCTTGGAGAGTCTATGCCAGATGGACCACATGTAGTTAAGCTTATTGTCTACATTGAGCATTTTTACATCATTGGGATTAAATTCTCGGATAAGTTGCTTACTAATCTCATGCTATCATCACTTACCAATGCCTCCTCTAGTTTTATTATGATTTATAATATGGGAAATAATGAGAAGAGCTTATCGGAACATCTGACCCTGTTCTCGAAGTGGATAAGGACATGGGGCATGACTAACCCACAGTACTTATGGTGAATAAGAATTGGAAGGAAAAATAAAAGGGGCATAATATTTATAAATACTCTAAAGCTTCTGAGCACTCTCCGACCATGAATAATATGATCTAAAGGCAGGATAAGGAAAAAGTGGAAGTATAATTTTCATGTGGCAAGTCAGGCCACCAAAAAAACTACACCTAGAGGAAAGGGGAAGCCAAAGGTGCATTCATTATCAAGTGAAATATTTCCATTTCTAAACATTGGGTATTAGTTATAGATTTTGATTCTCACATATGTATTCAAATGCATGAACCAAGTAGATTTCAAAAAAAATCTTGAGGAGTGGTGGATCTACGAGTAACCAATGGTTCGAGGCTATATGCTCTTTCCATTGGTGACTACCACCATTAGTTTCCAATGGGATTGATTTTGGTTTTACAATACCATTATTATGTACCAAATTTTTCAAATAACATAATTTCTCTATCATGTTTAGATACAGATGTATTTATTTTGAATTTTAGAAATACATGTTGTTTCTTTTATAAGGAAAATGTATGTTAATGTATGGGACCATTAAATAATGGTCTATATGTATTAAATTATGAAATCCAATTGTTGGAAATCGATAATGAATTATGTTCACATAAATCATATAACACTCAGTTGTAGCACCACTATCTTGGTCATGTAAATGATAAGCAGCCGATGAAGCTCATTCTAGATGGTTATTGAGAATCATCTGAGCTAAATCCACTTGATAGATGTCATGCCTATTTACTAGGAAAAATTACCAAACCACCATTTGATAGATAGGGTGAAAGTTCCACAAAACTTCTAAGATTGTTACACACTGATGTGCGTGTTCCATTTTTAGTAGAATCTAGAGGTTCATATTAATACTTCATTACTTTTACTAATGAATTGAGTAGATATTGTATGTATACTGAATTAGGAATAAGTATGTGTCCTTTGAGAAATTCAAGGAGTTCAATAATTAAGTATATAATCATCTTGGTAATAAAAAAAATATTATTTGATCGAATCCAGGTGGATAATATCTTAACCAAGTGGTTGTCAACCATTTATGGGTGTTTGGGATTCTATATCAGCTCACTCCACCTTATACACCATATTGGAATGATGTTAGTGAAAGTAGTAACCCTACCTTATTTGACATGGTAAGGTTGATGATGAGTCATGAAAATATTCTATTATCCTTTTGGGGATATTCATTATAAATTGTGGCTTACACATTAAATCAAGTACCAACTAAGGTGGAAAACAGAACCCCTTTCAAGTTATGTAGTAGAAAGAAACATGTTTTGTCACATACATGTGTATGAGGATGTGAGGAATTTGTTAAGGCTTTCTCAGACAAAAAAATATCACCCCAAGGTAAGAAGTGTGTCATTAATGTTTATCCCAAGTAAATAAAGGGATACTACCTATACAACCCCTCAAACAAGAAAGTGACTATTTCTAGACAAGTTTCCTTTTTTGAGAGGGAGAACAACCTCAAAAAGGATAATATGAGCGAGATTAACATTGAAAAAGATGATGCCCATGATACACATGAGTTGGTATAGGAACAAGTTCCACATGTCCTCATGGAAGAAGTAGTTCCTAAAACACAAGTACTACTTAGGAGTATAAGAGAGGTAAGGGAACCATAGAGATATTGTTTTCCTGTCACTGAGGATGTTGAATCATTATTAGTAGGCAATGATGAACCTATTTCTTATATGGAGGAAGTAGGGAGATCAGAAGATATAACATTCCTAGAAGCTCTGAATTATGAGATGGATTCATTGTATCAGAACCATGTCTGGGTTCTGGTCAATGCACTAGTTGATGTAAATCATGTTTGATGTAAATAGGTATTCAAGAGGAAATATGACATAGAAGGTAAAGTGGGTACCTATAAAGCAAGGATAATGGATAAATCTTTTTAACAACATCAAGGAATTAACTATGATGAAAAAGTTTCACCAGTTTCAATGTTTAAATCCATTAGAATCATACTTTTCATAGCATCTTACCATTATTATGAGATTTTCCAGATGGATGTCGAAACTATGTTCCTTAATGGGAATCTTCTCAAAGATGTCTATATGACACAACCAGAAGTGTTTGTGACACCAGGTGATTCCCAAAGAGTTTACAATTTTCAAATATTCATTTATAGATTGAATCAATCATCCAGGTCATGTAATATTTGATTTGATGAAGCCATAAGGGAATTTGGATTCATTAAGAATGAATGAGAGCCATGTCTTTGATAAAGCCTTAATGGGAATGTGTTCATTATTCTTGAAGTATATTTTTATGACATATTACTTATTGAAAATGACATACTATTATTACAATAATTTATGGACTAGTTGAATAATTGATTCTCCATGAAAGAATTAGGATAAGAAACCTATATTCCAGAGATCAGAACCATTCGCGATAGATCCAAGCGGTTGCATAGGTTAAGTCGGAGTACATAAATTGTCCAGATACTAAATAGATTTAGTATAGAAATATCCAAGTGTGGATTGGTTCTAGTGTCACTTGGAATACATATTTCTAAAAACATGTCTCCTTAGACACAACAGGGGAGAGAAAGAATGAGTAAGATCCCATATGATTTGATGATAACATCAATCATGTTTTCCATGATATGTACTAGACTTAATGTTGCCTATGCACTAAGCATGGTAGGAAGATATCAAGAAAATCCATGAGAACTTTATTGGAATACTGTTAAGGCTATCCTTAAGCATCTGAGGAGAACTAAGGATATAATCTTAGTGTATGGAGGAGAGAAGAAGCTTGTCATCAGAGGGTATGATGATGCTGGTTTTCAGATAGAACAGAATGATCTAAAGTCGCAATAAGGATATGATTTATGTCCCAATAGAGGAGCTATGAGTAGGAAGAGTTCGAAGAAACCAGTTGTCGCTGCTTCTACAATAGAGTCAGAATATATAGTGGTTCCTTATACAGCCAATGAAGCCTTATAGATTCGGACCTTTGTCCAGAAGCTTGATGTAGTTCCTAAAAGTAGAGACCTCATCACATTGTATTGTGATAACACTGCAGTGGTGGCTCTTTAAAAGGATACATGTTCACATAAATGGAAAAATCACATACTCAAAAAGTATCACCTCTTGAGGGATTTTCATAAGAGGGGTGAACTTACAGTGAGATGAGTGTCCACAGAAGAGAACATAGTGGATCCCTTGACTAAAGGTCTATCTTAGAAAAAGCATGAATATCGTCTGAGATCTAGCAGAATGAAGGCTATTAGTATTTGGATCTAGTGAATGAGGTAGTTTTTTGGAGTAGATTCCCTAGAACAAACTTATTTTTACATTATGATAAACTTGTATTCATGGTATTTAATATTACTAAATTCCTTATCACATCATGATTGTTCTTCTTCATAACATAGCATCTGATAACGTCCCAAGAGTATCATTCGAACTAGAAGGTCATGGCAGTTTCCCTCTATGATGAGAATGAGTAAGTGACATGACACTATTCTGGAATAAATGTTCTATAGACAAATGATATCCTTTTAAGGGAACCAAATGATTCAGTTTCTCAAGGGTGAATACTAATAGGACTTTGAGCCACCTTCTCATGGTGTATTCCCCTGGAAATATCCTACAGGATATTATGAAAATGAGACCCGACTGTAGGAAATCCATACTATAAGTTTCATTGGTTGTTTCCATCTATGGAAATCTGTAATTGTCCCTAGACCATAATATTATTATTACTAGATATTATGAGTCATGCACATTAATGTATTGGTGATAACTGTGATGAAATATGCTCATAGAATGGTAGGATATATTGGTTGCGTCAAGAGTAACATTGTATAAATGAATAATGGGAGAAAGTATTTATCCCTTATGTTCATTAATGGAAGTAAATATCTCAGTCCCTTTGATGGAAATGATATAGTCTAAATAAATCCATGGCTATAGTGTTCTCTTGGAATGTTCAATTTCTAGAAATTCAAAGAGCGAGTTATCAATCATATAGGTAGATGAAACTAGAATACAATTAGCTTGATTGGAGATATTACGATAAAGGGATTATATTACACAATTAGTGTTTATATGGGGTGACATGTCGGTGAGGCATTAACTTCTTTCTGTATGGGTTCCTTGGCATGTTTCTAGATTCTAACCTTGGAATTTACGTAGGATCACCAAATTCCACTTTGAAAGAGGCCAAGAGAGTCACATACTAAGTGTTTCCGGAATTTCAGTTAAATAATTTATTATTTAACAAATTGAATAAATATTATTCCCAGTTTTGGTTTAATAATTATGAAAGTATGGCTGATTGCATTTTTTTTATTTATCTATGAATATTTACATTTTATTTATTTATTTATTTAATATATAAATTGTTGTTATTCAAGGTCTTATAAATTTTTTGGAGGATGGGAGGACTAAGTTAAATCGTCCAGTGAGAAAATAATATTAAATATTATCATTTAAAATAATATTTAATTGTACCATTCTAGTTGATCACATGTAATGGAAATAGTGGTTTTTTTGTTATTATTTGATATGGGGGTTTCATGTCGAATAATAAAATAAGTAACATAACTAGTTCTAATTATTTATTATTACCTATTGAATTGAATTCCCGATTACATATTATTCTTTTATTAGACAAGGGGAAAACCCATAGACCAGAGAGCCAATTTTGGTTGTGCACAACATTTTTGGACAAAAATCCTTCAATCCTCAAGATCCTTTTTTTCTCCAAGAAATCTCTCATGAATGAGAGTGTCCATCCACCACCGGAACATAGAACTCTTAGGAAGCATCTCTCAAGGAGATCGAGGGAAAATGACTCAAGAACAAGGACCATATCTGCTAAAACCCAGAGACTACTTTGGTGAAGTCTAGATATTTTTGGGAACATGAGGATTACCACTAGAGGCGATCAACTCTTGATCCCTAAAAAAACAAAAGGCACACAGTAGATCCGTGTTTAGACACATCAACAATGAATGAAAACCTTAGAGGCTTTTCTTTAATTAAATTAAATTAATTATAAAGTTATATATTGATCCTCTCTCTAGGTTCCATGACCCTTTATTCTTTATCTAAATATTTGATTTTATTCCATGGATACTGGAGTTCATCATCATATTGATCCCAAAATAATCATTGATCACAGTAAAATTTAAAGTTGGGCATTGGACCAACCATGCTTCCGCTATGCCAAGAACCTACAATATCAACCTAATTTAGATCTGAATGTAAAACCTTGAGACTTTATGATATATAGTTACTTTTAAATAAATTCAATCTCTTTGATAGCTTGTGATATACACAAACATGAGTCTAAAAGAACTATAAAATTTTATACTTCTATAACCTAGATGTTAAATTGGTGGGTATCAAAAGGAATAAATAAATTATACAAATTATATTCTTTAATTATTTTTTAAATAAATTCATTAGTTATCAATTTATTATAAATAAATATAGAATACATTTTAAATAAAAAGAATTTTTTTTTTCAAAAAAATATTATTTTTTCGAAAATAAGTTTTGTTTTGTTTTCCATAATTAATTTCAATTTTTTTCAATTTTAGAAAATTTATTTAAAAATTTTTAAAGAATTTTAAAAATCATTATTTAAAAATTATTTTAGAGTGATGTTTTTATAATTTTAGGAAAATATTAATTTTTTTGATTAATGGTGAAAAATAATTTTTTTATAGAAATTGGTCTTTTTATTTTAAGTGTTTATAAGTAAAATATTGATTTGAATTTTTTTTAAATTAAAATTTGTATAAATATATTAAAATAAATAAAATTTATCTCATTGGAATCATTTTCATTTTGAAGTTTGATATTAAAATTTTTTATACCTATGAAAACATTTTCATTGGAAATCCCCATTTCCATCACATCTATGGGGTTAACATTAAATTAAGTTATGCCAATTATGTAAATTTTATTTCAAAAAATGATTCTATATTTTTAATCTGAATAATTTATTTTATATAACAATTTACAGTTAATTTTTTTCATAATTAATAATAAAAACAATAAAAATTAATTATCATAGTTAAGGTTAAAACATGTTTATCGGGTGTGAAACTAAAAAAGTAAGGGTTTAAATGACCTAAAACCTCTATAATTATTATTTAATAGAAATATTTTGACCTTAAATAATATTTTTTTTGGTAATTACCCATTTTAATACTTTTTTTCTTTTAATAAATGTGGGTATCAGCTTTCCTTTTTGAAAAATTCCATTGTGCCCTCTCCCCCACTTATAAAGGGCCACCCACTCTCTTATCTTATTTACACTCCCAAAGAGTTTTTGTTCAGAAATACATGCCCAAATATCTTCCATATATCCATAACAAAATCCTATAGTAATCTTATGAACTTAAATTCAATCTAGGAATTATTTATATAAAAAACTAAAGAGAATGTCTAAAGAAGAGGTAAAGTGATTGACTATTCTTTTTCGTTGTACTTCTTATTCTAACTCCATAAAATATTATAAAAATATAATAAAAAAATTAAAACATTATGTATTATATTATTATATATTATAATGTTAATTTCAAAAACTATATAAATTTAATATTCCATAAAATGGGAAATGAAACAGTTGATCGTGTGTACAACGGACTACCGCCTCGTGAACTGATGCAATTTGTTTTCTTTCACCACCTCTCACGAAAGGATATAATGAAGGATTAAAAATATTTATATTATATTTGTGAAATTAATATATATATATTTAATTATAATATCACATACACCTTTTTACCTTTCTAATCTATTGGAAAACAACAATTTCACTCGTGCGTATGTGTGGATTACTACCTCCAAGTAGTGATGTGAAATGTTTTCAATTTTATTTTGACATGAATTATAATAAGAATTTATTTAATGAACAGAAATGAAATATTTTATATAATAATGGTTTTTAAATTTGAAATATTTTTTTAATTTGTTACATTCTATCATCTGGAAAAATATAAATATCGTTCATGCATACATTCGACCTATCGTCTCCATGAACTGTGTAACTCATTTTCCCATCTCTAACTTTTGTGGACTATTCTAAATACTTATATAATAATTATAAATAATATTTATATCATATTTAAAATTATTTAAATTATGTAACCATGATAAAATAAAAAGATCAAAAAATACCAAACAAAAACATACACGAAAACTGATGTAATTATCATCCCAAATAGTGCTTTAATAAAGAATTATTAATAAGTAGTTCATTAAATGATAAAGGTAAATAATATATGGTATTAAATTTATCATTATGATTCCATATTATATTTATAATAAATATATGTTTATTATGAAATAGTTATGGACTTGTACGAAGGAAATCGAACCTAAGGTAAGGGTTTTGTGTCTCACTTTTACTTATGTGAGACATATGCCATATTCACCACTTAATTATATTTTATGGAGAAGATAATACCCCTTTGATATTTTATATCATAAATATAATTATATTAATTTTATTTCAAGTTTCATTTATTTTTATTTATTTCATGGATCTTTTTGTTCAAAAGTTACCAAAGATGTAAGGGTTTATTTCAAAATATCATCATTATTCGAGATCATTTTTGTTTAAGCCTCTTGTGGAGAAATTGTTTGATATTTATATATTAAACCCATTATATTTTATTATCTTATAGATATTCATTAACTTATAAAGTAATATTACCTTTTAGATCTCTTTGGTACTTAAAATTATTATGAAAACATTTCTAAGAAAAGATTACTTTATTTATCTCTTTGGTTGAAAATAATTTCTCTACCATGCCCTTGTTTTCTAAAAATGTATTAATTTTTATGAAATTAAAGGATAAGTTTTTAAATAAATTTTCACCCATTTTTGGATATTTAATAAATAAATTGATATAATCATTCTATCATTTTTTGAACTAGGTATTTTTGAGTTTTTACTAAAAATGTGAAAGCAATATTTTTTTATGCACTCAACATGAATGAAATTTCCCATGACGTTGACCACTCATTTTTTTAATTTTACTTTAAAATATAACATCGTTATTTTTAAATAAAATCTTTTTTACCTGATATTCTAGAAGTTTTTTTAATAGTTGTTTTTAAATTTAAAAGAATATTTTCCTCAAGATTCATTTTAATTGCATTTTTATGGTATTTTTATTCATCATCAACAACAACCCAAATTTTACATTATTATCCATTGGGAATATGTTGTAAGGATAAAATACTTATTATTTCTCTTGATGGTTTATGATCATTATTATTGGGATGTACTATTATTAACCATTCCATATAGTACTCTGGATGATTTATTATTATGTATGTTGAATGGGGATATTTTAAACATTTCATATTCTTGTTTTCTTATATGAATGCTAACATTGATTATGTTTCTATCCCTTTATTTAAATAATTATTTCTACTTAGTAAGTGATTTTTTAGGCCCACTATATCCCCTCAATGCATCAGTAGGTCACATAAGAAAAAATGGTATGGGTTTTTGGGCAATGACTTACTAATTTTTTTAAGATGTCTTGAATGGGGCCTTGAAAATATGTTTACGATTTTTGACATTATGAATTCCATAATTATGAGAATATTTATTAATTTCTACATGATTATTCAATTTTTTATCATATCCATGGAAAAGTTTCTATCTCATGTCATTATTTATATGGAATTATTTTGATCATCATTTATTCTTGTCATATTATTCTTAATGTTCATGTCAATGCTTAAATGACACGTGTTTCAGTTATTTGTCATTAAATATTGATTATTCATTATTTATCAATGATAGATTCTACCATACACATACCATTACATAGTATTAGAGCTGACCCCTTTCTTATGTTTCCTTTCGCTGTGATTCTAGGAAGTGTACAGTGATTAATATACAGGGATATGATAAATGCAAATTTTTTGTTCTCAAAGAAAATTATATATTGAAATTTAAGTTTAAAAAATTATTAATAATTTTACATATCTATCTAGTTTTCCAATACTACAAAACTATTCATCCTCTCAGGATGTGATACCATGTATCAAGTGAAAATGAGATAAAGAAACCACCAACTCTGGTCTTCTATGGTTAGGGTCTGTATAATTGGTATTTGAGGATTTTATTTGATACCATGGGAACTATATTTAAGAAAACATATATTAGGGAATAAAACCCTATGATTGAATTTGAAGATATGTATACTTATAGGATAACATTATAATTTTTCAATAAGTTATAGATTATGTGATTTAAAAAAATATGTTTTTGTATATTACATGTGGATGTGGTTTTGGAATTGTTATACCTATGGGTAATAAATCTGAAAATAGAACATTTTTATATGACTTGATCATTACTTGGTTCATAAAAGTGGGCTTACTATACACCTTCTTCCACAATCCTCAGGGATATTCATGGGAAAATTAACCGTTTTTTACAAACCATTATGAAGGATTTGAAAATATTTTTACGATTTTGAAACATTCCTAATGAAACCATTTTTATGATTCTGAGATTATTTATGCATATATTCATTGATTTATATCAATTGTTTCACTATATTTGGGGTTATAAAATATTTTTCAAAATGTTATGATCTCATCTAGTGCATTTAGTTATTTAGAAATGACACATAGCAGAAGGATTGTGAACCCTATCAATGTGAGTACTCTATATGAAGATTTAAATCCTGGTAAAGATAATGAATATGAAACTAGAGTTATTTCTAAAACTAATAAAATTAAAATCATAATGTGGTAGATAAATTAGGTTATGAGAAATATCTTTTCCCTTATGGAGAATTCTTCTTATATATCATATAGTGTAACAATGTCAGAAAACTTTATACATCTTAAAACTCCATCATTTAATGGGACTATAAATCCATTTTATATGTGAAATGGTTATGTTCCTTAGAGAAGATATTTTCTTCTCTAGGAAGTAATTAAAATGATGTGGTTTTCATAGTATTTTTTCATCTCTCAAGAGATTTGGACAAATGGTATTCATTGATTCAAAACAGTAATGATGAAGAATAAATGGACAATAAGGAGTGTAAGGATTTAAATGTACTTTTCATGGAAAAATATATTATATGTGTGAAATGAGTATATATGGAGAAATAATTATTGAATCGGGTACAAAAGGAACTGGAAAAAATTATTGTGTGTGAAGCTATCTATACAATGTTAGCAAGGCATACTATGGGCTACATATGTAATCTAAAGTGAAATATTGACCATTTCATTGATGGACTTAAGCCAATAATTTTAAGGAAACTAGTATTAAAAACATTATAAATATACAAGTGTATAGTATCATGTTGTTTCAATATAGATAAAGAATTATCCATGTCTTATTGATTTTATGGGAAGAAAGTGATGAAGAGTATGAAAGGGAAAAATACATATGGGGAAGAAAGGAAAGATGGATCTACCCACATATAATACTTTTAAAAAGAAAAACTTTATTAATTGCTTGAATGGAATGGGTTTTTTTAAGAATAGAGATAAAGGAAATCAGGCACATAAATGAAAGGGTAAGAAACAAACCTCTAAAGTTAAATGTTTAAATTTTAAGGAGATATGGAACTACACCAATGAATTCTCAAAGTGTCAAGGTAATATACCTCTAGGGAAGCTAAGGGATAAAGGTAAATATTATGATATTAATATAGCTAAAGTGAAATGAATAAAGTTATTGCTTATTTGGATTCAATAATAATATTATAGAATTATTTCTTACCAGTGGTATTTTGGTTATTAAAATCATGAAACATCTATGGATTGTGTGAATTTAGGAAGAATGCATGTCTTCAGGTAAGATTAAATTAAAAGTTATAGATACCTTCATGGGTTTATTAGTTTAAGGTTGATCATATGTTCAATGTCTTAAACACCCCCTTTTGAGGCTTTATTTTATGGGTGTTTATCAATATTAAGGATGTTTTTTGATACATTTATGGAAATGAAACCCTTTGGTTTAGTGTATATTTTATTAAAAACTTTATTTAGAGAAGAATGACTTCACATTTTGTGGAAATAACCTTAAATATGTTGATAACATTTATATTAAATATGATTATTGATGTTAAGTTAATAATATTTAATTAAAAATATTTAATTTTTGTGAAGAAAATAGGTCATATAAAAACCCCTTGTGTTTAGAATGTGATTTTTTGACTAATTATATTTTTTAGGATATTAATCATATTTTGGGATTTTTTTAGGAATTATATTAATATGGTTTTAGAAAAAGGACACCCCACATGTTGTGTGACAACCCATCGAATCTGAAAAGGTTGTGGGGGCTTTAACTTATAATCAAAGGATGAATAGGGTGAAACACCTACCACTAACCCTTGTGATGTCCTGGTTAATATGCCATTGTTTTTATTTAAATGTTTTGATGTATATATACTTATAGTATAGATTAAGTAGAATAATGTTTGTCACTATTGAAGATTAAAAATTAATTTATTATATTGGATGGATCATGCTAACCATTTTGGCCTTAATAAATTTTTTGAGACATAAAAAATAACTTGTCACTCTTTTATGGATCTTATAATCTATTAAAATTCTATTATAGTGATTCAAGAATAAAAAATACATCTTGGATATTCATTTCTTGAAGTAAGAAATGAAGTAGAAATTGATCATTGCAAAACCAAATGATGAAAATGTAAGTATATTTTTTGGTGTTCTCTATCATGATCGTAAAAGAATATCATAAATCAAGGAAAAGGATCTCAGAATAAAAATATTGTCACATTACCTTTTTATCCAATTAATTAATGGTCTTTCAACTCATTATAGATTTATTGTTTGGTGGTCCTTAACTTTCCCTTGATCATTCACTTTCTTTTGATCGATGATCTCTATCACTCTCCATAATTATTTATACTTTTCTTTCATGTTCATAATTTCACTCCCCATTAATATTTTCATATAAGGATCCCTAGTTATATTTTTTTATATATTGACTTCTTAATTCCCTTTATCTCTCATCAATTGGAAGTTTATTAACCTTTATTACGTTGTGGGTTTTCAAAAAACTATTTTCAAATACCAAACCCTTGATTTCATAGCACAAGATCAAATTTGGATGAAGAAATTTGATATGGGAGGGAATATTGTAAAAACTATAGATTTTATTATATATATTTCATTTTAAATAAATTAATTACCTTTGATAGATTGTGATACAAATGACCACGAGTCTAAAAGAACCATAAAATAGTATACCATTATAACCTAGAAATTAAATTGGTAGGTATGAATAAGACTTAAAAACTTATCTAAATCATATGGTTTATAAATTTATAAAAAAAGGTATTATTTATCAATTTATTAGAAATAAAAATAAATATCATTTGAAATAAAAAAGAAATGTGTTTCTAAATGTTTGTTTTCTAAAAGTATCTTTTTCGCATTTTCCAAAAATATATTAAAATAATTTATAAACTTTTTTAATATTTATTTTGAAATATTAAATTAATTTTTGAAAATATAATGTCAAAATTATCTTAGAGTGAACACTTGATAATTTTATGAAAAGATTAATTTTTTGATGAATAGTGAAAAGTAATAGTTTTTATTGAAAACTGCCATGTTTTTTAAAGTATTTAAATGTTCCATTTTGATTTTAAATTATTTTAACTGTAAAATAAGATAAAATAAATTATAATAAATACAATTTAGTTTATTTGAATATTTTTTTAATATTTATATAAAAATATTCGATACTTATAAAAACATTTTCCATGGAAAATTATTTTTTTTCATCACATCTGGAGGATTAACAATAAATTAATTTTTTTCCAAATCAGTGAATTGAATTTGGAAAAATGGATTTAATATTTTTAGTCATCATAATTTATATTATATAATATTATCAAGTTAATTTTTTCCTAATGAATATTAAAAATAGTAATATTTAATTACCACGGTTGAGGATAAAATGGGTTTATCAGGTGTTAAACTAAAAAGATAAGGATTAAGATGACCTATATACTAGTATAATTCCTCTTTTATGAATATATTTGGACTTTAGTTCATAAATGGTTTATTAATTAGACATTTTTATCTCTGTTTCATCTGAAAAATGTGTGTATCACTTTTTCTTTTCAGAAAATTCTAAGTTCCCCCATGTATAAAATACCACCACCTATCCAATCCTATTCACACTCAAAAAGAATTTTTTTCAAAAAATACCATTAAAAATCTATTAATTAAACCATATCGCACGTAATTGAGTCCTTTTTTATCATAAATCCAATCTAGAAAATATTCAGGTATATACCTAAAAAGATTGTCCTAAGAAGAGGTAAATTTCTTAACCATGAGTTTTTATTTTACTTATTCCTATAAATCCTTAAAATATTATCCTACTATGATAAAAAAAAGTATATAATTTATACAGATATTTATTTTTTCTAATTTAATAACCTATATCCATATATTATTCCATAAAATGGGAAACAAAACCATCAATCATGTTTATAAAAGACTACCACTTAATAAACCAATGTAATTCATTTTCCATCACTACCTCCCACAACTGAATATATTGATGGATTTATAAAACAACTTATAACTTCTTAACTTTAAATCTGCTGGAAAAAAATAACCTCTCTTGTGCGTACGTGTGGACTACAACCTCCATGTAGCGATGTGAACTGTTTTTCATTTTATTTTTATATGGATGGTAATATTGATATATTTAACAAATATAAATGAAATATTTGATATAATAATATTTTATTAAAGGTTAAATATTATTTATCTATATTTCATTAAATCATTTTGAAAAAATATATATAGTGTTCATGCATACGTACGACCTACCATCTCCATGAATAGTGTAACTCATTTTCTAATCTCTAAATTTTACAAACTATTATAAATAATTTTATAATTATTATATATAATATTTAAATCATGGTTAATATTGTATAATTTATTTTACCCTTATTAAAGAAAATGGACCGAAACTACCAAACAAAACCATACACAAAAAAATGAAGCAATTATCACCTGAAATAGTGATTGTAACAAAGAATTATTAATAAATATGTAATAAAATACTATAGTTAATTAATATATGTTGTGAAATATATGATTATGTTTATATAATAGATTTATAATAAACCTATATTTTTTATACAAGAGTTATGGACATGTATGAAGGAAATCAAACCAAAGGTATGGGTTTTTTGTCTCACTTTTATTTATGTGAGACATATGTTATATTCACCACTTAATTATTTTGTATAGTTTTTATAATTCCAACTTTATATGTTATATAATTAATATATTGAACTTAATAGTATTTAATGTTTCATTTTAGGTTATTTCTTTAATGGGTTATATTATTAAAATGTTACCAAATAGGTAAGGTTTTATTTCACAATCTCATCACTATTTGGGATTATCTATGTTTAAGACTCCCATATGAGAATTTTTTGATATTTTTATATTAAAACCAATATATATTATTATAATTTTTTATTCAATAATTTTTTTAATTAATGGTAATATTTTCCTCTCTTTGGTAATTAAAATGATTGGGAATATGTCTTTAGGAAAAGCTAACTTCATTTTAATCTTGGATTGAAAATAATTTCTCTTCCATGACCATGTTATCCAAAAATGTTTTCAAAAATGTTTTTACTGTTATATTATGATTATTTAATTTAATTTTCACATAGTTTTTTTATAAAAATAATAAATAGAATATTCCTATTATTTTCCCAATGAATCACTTTTTGATATATTACCAAAAATGTGAAAACTCATTATTTTGAATAGTAAATTACAATTTTACAAGTTTAATTTGAAATTTAATTGTTTCCCTATTATTCTATAATTTTTTATTTTTAAAAATTTCTTTTCAAAGAGAGAATTATTTTTCCTCAAGAATATTTTATATGGTATTTGGTGTTTTTTTGTTTATAAATGAAAAAACCCTGTTTTATCTGTTGATCCATTTGGAATATGTTGTAATGATATAATCCTTATTATTTATTCATAGGGTTTAGGATTAGTTTTACTAGGATGTATGATTTTGATTCTATTTTCCATAGTACTATGTATTGCTTATGATTATGTTTATTGATTGGGGAATTATTAACATTTCATATCATAGTTTTTCTATATGAATGTTTATATTTATTATGTTTCTCCTCATTAATATGTGGAATGCATTGGACTTAGTAATATATGGGTAGGTCCCATTATATCCCCTTTATGAATTGGTAGGTCTCATGAGACAAACTAGCAAAGGTTTTGGGCTGAGGCCTAGCCCATTTATATAATATGTCTTTTTATGGGTCCTTAATTGTGTGATTATAATGTAAAAAATTATTAATTAAATCATTATGAGATTATTCAATGATTCACATATGATTATTTTATTAGTTATAAAATCAATGGATAGGTTTCAAGATATGTAATTATTTATATGAAGTTATTTTGATCATCATTTATTCCTAGAATATTATTCTTCATGTTAAAGTTAATGATTAAAGGGAATGAATTTTAATTATTTATCTTTTTTATTTTGATTATGACTTATTTATTCATGATATCTTTTTTAATATGCATACCGTTAATAAGAATTAAATCTCACCCCTTTCTTATGTTTCATTTCCCCTAGATACTAGTATGTGTATTATGATTGATGTAAAGGAATATTCTTAAGGTAATTATAGTGTTATAAAAGAAAATTATTTGTTTTATTTTAGGTTTTCATATTTAATGTGAATTTCAAGTTTTTATCTGGTCTTCCAAGACTAATAAACTATTCGGTCCTTAGGATGTGATACCTTATATATAGTTCAAATTTAATAAAGTAACCACTCACTCTGTGCTTCTAGGGTTAGGATATTTATACTAAAAGTAACTAATGGAATGTTGTGGAATCCTCATCACAACTGTCTACTAAGCTCCATACATTGGTACCTTTACCCTTCTTGTGTCATGACCAATAATTTTTTACATGTTCCTAAGAACTAGTGGATGGTGTGAGTATGAACTCAATAATCTACCACTAGTGGTGTCTATTGAAAACATACATATGTAAAAAAGTATATATAAGGTTAAAATTACTAATACAACAAGAACAACCTACTTGAAATTGTTCTTCCCAAACCATGGGTGGGATCCATTACCTTCTTCAACAAGTTCCACAGTGGTATGTGTGCTCATGATATATTATACCATAAGTGACTTAGTCCCTCCAACAAATTCCATATGAACTAAATTCTCAGGAAAATATATAGAATGCATGAATACTCTATATATTTTCAATAAATCCATAAAGGAACATCTGTATACCATATCACATGGTCCTTAAAAAATTAACTCATGTTCGAATATCTATATCAATAGCCTAAATAATCTCAAACATGGTGAGTACCAACACTTATTTAGTGATATCAATCTCCACCCATAACCCATTTTCATCCCTATATTGTATCCATCCTTCAAAAAAATGTTCAATACCATAAAACGTAATCCAGTCATCCCTGGATGATATCTCTAAATAATAGGTGGTAAACACCACGTGGTACATGAACTATGTATACATGACCCCAATGAACACGACCCCATGGTGATTATCCATCACCAATAAATTATATCTAAAACAAACCTGGTGAAACTTAATCCACATCCACAACTATGTTCATCAATACCTATGTTACACTAGTGAGCCAACATCACCCCATAACCATACAAGACACACCCATAAAATCCTTAAGAAACTGTGTTAGAAAAAAATTCACGAGGGCCAACATTTAAACAATTTATAATTTTCATGAAAATCCTTGAAGCCATCAAATAAGAAAAATATACATAGTAGGTTTTTTCACTAATTCCTACATGCGACTACCCCTAGACATCTCACATGAATGATAAATACTATAATTTGTTCCATATATGGTCCCACGCACGACTCTATTAATACATATAAATCATATGATGTATAAAAAATGAATAAAATAGAACAAATCTTGGAACTAAATACTTCATACTAAAAGGATCCTTCTCATAAGATTCCACTACCTAATTTTTCCTGAGGATGAAGAAAAAAATAACTAATAGAAATAGAATCCAAATGGATATTTTTATTCAACTCACTATAATAGAAAAATAATGGAAATATATAATAAATAATATTAGATGTAGTTAAACATTAAATGTAGAGACCTAATAAGATTTAAAAAATTAAAACCTAGTCATAGAAAGTGAATATATCATTCTATATAAGGAAATGATAGATTAGAGGTGGTCCTTGTTAGTTTTTTTTGAATGTGTTCTCACCCTCCCTCTTATAATCATAATTAATTATCAAAAAATTAAAAAAACTAAAGGCCGCACAATAAAAATTGTGTAACCTCACCAAAATAATGGTGTGTTATATTGTGTAATAAGTACAATTTTAGGTGTCCACCTATTGGAACTCCATTTAATGATTTTCTTTTTTTTATGATTAATCTAACAATGACCTACCTTCCTGAAATTTTAATTTTAGGTCACTTCCAATATCATTGACACCTCAAACCTACTTAATTACAAATTTTTAGTCTTGTATTAGACCCTAATTACCTCATCTAGAAATCTTGGGTTATAATAGAAACCTTTCCCACTATGGCGTGTTCTTTTTTACCTCAATTATTCACCACATAGTGATCACTGGAACTTAGGAATCCTTAGGAACCACTGATACATCTTTCATAAGGAAACACTATCACATTGGATTAGGGGAATTTTTATATCAATCATGTACACAGGTGGATCATTTTAAACCAAATACATATTTAGTAAGATATATAAAACCAAAATTTTAATTAGTGGTTTTAATATTGGGGATAATACCATTTATGAATATTTGTTAAATATATATCTCTAACAAAAAACCATTGATAACTCGCAGTAATTATTTCTTAGCCATCTATTGCATAGAGACAAGTTTTATATTTTCATATTATATATCTTGAAAAAAGTGACACGATAATAATACAAGGAATTATAAGATATATATGGTTTTAGACACCATTTTGAGGCTAATTGCATCAATATTTATAGAATAAGACATTGATTATGACTCAGGAATCATGGTCTCCCCTATTTTAGGGGTGATGATGTCTTAAATATTTTCACAATGCAATAATAAATATATTCATGACTATACCTATTTTTTCTCAATATATTAATTTCATAATGATGTAGGATACTTTTATCCATCATTTGAAGATCCTATTTGAATTGAGGAATATTATGATACGGTACACACTTGAAGTCAAAGGAAATCAAGAGGCTATATTTGGGGTAAAATAAGTAATTATACTCATATGGGAGAAATATTATTATAAGATTCATGATAATTAATTGATACGTGTCCATGAAACTAGATATTGTAATGTTTATATTGATATAAAACCCCTTTTAAATAATATAACTAAAACAATGTAAGTACTTGAGTCTACAAGGGTAGAGTCGGCCCATTCTATTCCCTCAGACATGACCAATTCATCCATTTAACAAATTTACCTATATATTATCATAAATTTCATCTCCTTTATTATAGGAAATCAATAATTGAAGAAATAAAACTGGTTTGAGACTAAACTTACAGAATTATATCACTAAATAAATCAATATAAAACATAAAATCTATATTCAAATCCCTTGAATCTTGGTCAATGTTGATATTTCATGTGATGATACCATCCCCCTAGTGGATATATTTCACCCCTCTAACATTGAATATAAAAAATACAATATAAACATCCTTTAATTGTTTAGTAGACTTAGAAAACTATATCATGTACTTTTCTTCATGGTTTAGACTAGTTTGATAGAATCATGAACAATTAAACTTTGGAACTTTTTTAAAAAATTGGATAGTAAAATAATTTTATATTAAAGAAACCTAGAAGATTAATGTACCATGAGTTGAAAAGTTTTTTATTGATAGATTCTATATTATTTTATATCTAAACTATGAAAGAAAACAATGTTTGATATCACTATTTTTAAATAGTAGGAGAATTAATGACTCTTATAATTTATATCCTTATCGAAGATGTTGAAATACTCTCTTTACGTGTAGCTATCATGGAAGAAGTTATTGAAAATATAAGTAGTAAATTATATGAGGAGACTATATATAACATTGATTCCTTATAAATAACATGCTGTATTTTAGGAATTTTCTTAGATGACATGGATTTTTAGATGATTTCCCATGACAGGATAGGCATAAACATTGTATGATGCCACCTATATAAGTTAAGTGACCTGGAAAAGTTGAAAAAAAATGGAATTAATGTCAAATATCATCCCACACCTACTTATGTTTCATGTGGAATCATCACTTAATCATGAAAAATATCATACATATTCCAGGATAAATATATAATATGATAACAAGGGCTACATACATAAGGAATTTGTGGAAATAAAAACCAATGTATATTTTTTCTAGAAAATGAATATTTTAAGATATTTCAGTTATTCCTCTAAAATAAATTTGTAAAAACATACAATGATCAAGAAACTAAATGTAAAATATTTGACAAAACAATCCCTATACATTCTATAACACCAATTATTGGGAAAAAATTCAAGTAATTATTTATCTATAAATATTAGTCATAAAAAATTATATATGAAAACCTAGTAGAATTGTAGAATTAAAAAATATAAGTTTCCTATGTATGAAACACTATTATCTATCTTAAATAAGATATAGAGGAAATATAATGAAATGAAATTCTAAGGAAGGATGCATAGAAATTTTAATGTCTAGATGACTTAAAATTCCATCACTCATGTGAATAGAATAATTTAGGCATGTCCAAATCATCCCATCACACCCCTAATAGTCTCATTAACTATTGTAATATTACCTTAAACTTTTAATCCCCCTAAAATTTAATGTAAGTAAAAAAATATTCCAATGAAAATGTGGGTCCCTCATGGATGCCTAAAAACTTCACACTCTTATAAGTTTCATGCCTCTAATATTGGGGAGTTTTGCACCACACTGAAAAAACAAAACACCCATATGATTAATAATTATAGAATAACTATATCACTTTTATCTTATTAATAGAAAATTATGATGAAATGTGGGCGAATACTTATAAAATAGGTTCCACATCAAGTCACAAGTATGTTTCTGAGGAATAAGTAGATATACCAAAAATATTGATTGGAATCAAGTCGTTATTTCTAATAACAACATATATAAAACTAAAATAATTGAACGAAACTATTTTGAGCTTAGTGGAAGAGACAGTCTAATCCAGGACCCATAAATTTCTAACTTACTCTAATTTGACAAGTTAATCAGTTAATAAAAACACAGTAATTATCTTAACCCTAGAGGTCCTTGAGACTTAATTATTTTATTCTGTTGAAAACAATAGTTCTAGAATACCAGACTCCAAGACTGTCATCTTCATATTAACTTCATCCTCATATTTCTCAAGATAGGTAATTACCTCGTGGTTGGAGTTGTACACTCATAGACCATAAATATGAGATGTTAATGTAAATACCCAAAGCATGAAGTACATGGAAATTACATTAATTTTGTGGAATACTTAATACATTACAAAAAATGCACAATGACCGTATTAGTTTTGTGTCTTTGGAAACTCGGAACGTAAAATTCTAATCATGTTTAAAGATATTCAACATCTCCCATAAAAATATTAATTTTTCTCCCACCTAAAACCTTTCTTTATATACTGGGAGAAAATAATACATAAAAAGGGTGAGCTCAAATGCTCAGAAAGGGTAATCATGGAGAAAATAAAACAACCCATATACATTTGAACTTAAAAAACATGAACATAAAGTTTAAACATCAAAATCTTGAGCAATGACATTAAACATGGTAGTACGTAAGACATAGATCATAATGGAACATCAATCATGATAAAATAGCATGGGAATAAAATATATAACTGTGAAAAACTATTAAGCACATGAATGATTTCCATAGTAGCCAAGGCATTGCTTCCAAGACCATCATAGTGGACAAATTCCATCACTGAATTGGGGTTACCTTCCATTCCATCCCTATATTACTGTACCAGATTTACTTTCCATTACATCCATGTTTATCTCATGAGATATAAATCTTCACCCAATGAATTTGAGAGAGATATAGGTCCCATTCATCTCATATTGAAACCATTCTTATGTGTGCCACAAAACAATCATAAATCATTCATTATAACCCAAAAAATAAAATGGGTTTTACAGAAATCATCCCATCATAACATAGTCCATATAAAACAAATGGATATCATTTCATCATAAGAAAAATCAAACCATTTAAATAATAGAGATGTTATACTTGAGACATAAACATAATAAATAATGTCATTTTAGAAGAAAAAATAGTTTTGATAAAACACTTGAAATGGATTCTTGAGGAAAATATCCTTTCTTCTTCAAAATCATTTTCCTTTCAGAAAATGCTACTGAATTTTAAAAGAAAAGGATTTTATTGAAAATAATAGTGAAATATTGTAGAGGAATATTCATGAAAATAAGGCGTTTATAAACCATAAAAATCCATTCATGTTGTATAAGTTAAAAAACGTTCTCCTCATACTTTTGCCGGAAAATACAAAAAAGTACATCGTATGGTAAACAAAAGAAAGATTCCTTACATTCATTGTAGTAAAAGTAAAAAAGGGGTAAAAATGACTTTAAAAAACATGTAATAATATTAAACATCTTATGAAAATAGTTCAAGAAAACATGGACATGGATGAAAAATATAACCCCAGTAAATACTTACACATATACAATCTCGGATAAGAATGAGATTGGAATAATTATCCCTTACCTTATGTCCAATTTCATCCGTATGTGTTTGAGACTTCTATATAGTGAGTTTAAACATATTATTATCTTGTAACATAATCACAATAATATTTATGATATCATATATGATTCACTTATGACTTTATATTAACCGTTCATTTGTCAATTCCATGTTAAAGAACTGTTTTGGGAAAAATCATTTCATTTGTCGTACGTGTTTGGGCTAATTGTTCCTGATATTATTATTACTTATATCATGATTTACTTACTTCCAGAATGTAAATCATGATTTATATATCATATATATTCAATATATATATATAATAGATAGATAAATGAAATGAAATATACCGTTTATGGAGAGGGTAGGTTGTACGTACGCATGAACACTGTTTTCCTTTCCTTATTGACTTAAATGGAAGTAAGTAGATGACATATATATATATATATATCCATTAGATATATTATTTAATATATTTCATTATTATTCATTATATATACTTTATAATCATTCTTTAATGGTTAACATGGAAAACGAATCTCATCACGTCGTGGAGACTGTAATCCGTGCGTATGCACGAGCGATGATATCATTCCCATAATTATTGAATGGAATTGGAGTAGATGATATTATATCTCATAATTAGTATCATGTTATAATAATCATATATAGTTATTCTTTACACCATTATACCCATCCAAGTAAGGTGGTGGTTGAAAAACATATTACACCATGGCGTGGAGATGGTATTCTGTACGTACGCACGCGTGATGATACTGTTTTTTGTAGGATGGATTGAAGGTGAAATAGGGTTTTTTAATATTTATAATAATATATCATTATATAATTAATATTGATTTTATTATTTTATAATGAAACAACTAAATAATAGTAAGTAGAAGATGAAAGAAACTTGAAAGAATCGGCAGAAGAGATTACCTCTTCTTGGACGTGCCACTTTTAGACATACTCTTAGGGAACTAGAGTTGGTCTTTTGAAAATAAAATAACTTCTATGATATAACTAGAGATTTTTAGAAGACAAATTGGCAGGGGTTTTCCGAGCTTGAAGGCTCAAAATTGTGTAAATATGAGAGGGAGGAGATGCCCTTTTATAAGGGAGGAGAGGGGCACCTTAGAAAAAACTTAAAATATTATTTTATAATAAATTCATATACAGTTTATAATGGCTCCAAAGTGACTTATTCATAGGCTAGGATGGGGATGGGTCTAAATAATCTCAAAAAATAGGTTTTAGACATGTTTAGGTTACCATTTTAACCTTATCATTTAGATATAACTCTAAGTTAAATAATTTAACTTTTACCGCGTCTTCTTGTATTTTTAGACAATATGGTTAATAAACTAACTATAAACTGACAATAGAACCCCAATTGGTTCATTAATTCCATATATATTAGTATATAAGTCTTTTGGCCGAACCTTATATTTTTAGGACCGTTATATCAATTAATAATATAATATTTGTTTAAAAAACTATTTTATGTCAATTTTGATACTATTTGGTATTTTGTTTTCTCTAAATTCATAACAACATTATTACTTCAAAACAATTCACATAACCAACCCTAATATGTTATATTAACCTATAAAATTATGTTAATTCATAAAAAGTCTCAAATCACATTTATTTGGGTGTTTATAATATCAATTATGTTAATATTTCATTAATAAGGTTATTACTGCATCATCATTGTGTCATAAATAAATTAAATTATTTAATGTCTAAAAAATATAAGTAAAATACCATTATGTAGGAAATGTTTTTATCTTTCTAATTAATATTTATAGTCGAATTTATCTTATATATAACCCTATATTAAAAATGTTTTAGTTATTAAACTTTTATTTTAACTCTGTTAACTCTTCTTTAAATAAAATAATAATAAGTGTCCAAATCTTATCCAGGCGGACCAAAAAGGTTAATTTCTTATCCCTAAGGTTGTTTTTGGTCGAATTATACTTATCCAATAGAATAAGGACATGTTTTAGGGTAATAATAATATCATTTTTACTCTTAATTACCCTATATACTTTTAACCGTGGTAAATAAAAGTAAAAAGTTACTATTCAATAAAATCTATTTGTATCTTATTGAACCACATTTTACTCCTTTATATTAACCATGTCTCTCGGAGTTTCAGAAACCAACTCACAGAAGTGGTAAAATTACGTTTTATGTAAATTTGAAAATGCTCCTAGGAGGTTGCTAAAAGACGGTAAAAAGTTCAATAAAAATTTTATATATCTAAAATTATTATAAAATGACTCCAATAAATTACATTTAACTTATATAGGTATTATGTATCTATTTTTACCTACAATAAATTTAAATAAAATAAATTATTATTTAAATAAAATGTTTGTTTTAACCAATAACTGAGTGTTTTCACTATTCATCAAAAATTTAAAGTTTTCAGAAACATACCAAAAATTAACCCTAAGCTAATTTTGATATTAAAAATCTAAAAATGAAGTCCATTTTGAATGATAAAATTTATAAAATTTTAAAAAGTGGGTATTAATATTCATAACGTTTAGTTTATATAATATTTTAATAACATATCATTTTTTAGTGAAACTCGGTATTGCGTACAACGCAAGCTATCGAGGAAGGTTGCTCTTGCGTGTAATACAAGCCAAGAATAGTGTTGCGTATACTACAAGATAATACGGTGTTGCGTATAGCGCAATATAATCTTTTTTTATCATAAAACAAAAGACATCAAAGATTTTAAAAAGAATAATTCTCATAAAATCTCAGGTTGTTACATTCTACCCCCCTTAAAATGAATTTCACCCTCGAAATTCATCGGGGTTTAAATGGTTTTCAACTTCAAAGTTCCTTTCATTGAAACCCACATTGTAAAAAGGAATTCTAAAACACCATTTTAAAAAGAAATGTTAGAAACATAACGGATACCCAAAGTAACTCATCACTGGGTTTCCACATAGAAATATATAGTTAAAAATATGGATATGGAATAGAAATATAACCATCAAGTTCTGATAGAGAGTGGTAGAGAACATGGCTATGAAAAAGCCAATAATCACAAAGCCATAAATTTGTGATGATCTAAGGTACCATCTGATTCATCAGATATGAGGGTACTAGGACAACGTTTTTGGTTTTCAATATCATTTCCCTAAAGTTGAAAATTTTGAATTAGAATAAATACTTACTTGATTTTGGTAAAATCTCATTGTTGGTCATTCCATGAACAATTTCCACTTCATATCTTAATGAAATGAAGTTGAATTTGTCATTCGTGAAGTGTTAGCTAATCATGTGATACAATGATGGGTCATTCCATCTATCTTAAACAAAAGGTTATCAAAAGTTATCAAATATACATAAGTCCATCTATGGTGAGGTTAATCGTATATGATTCCAAAAATGGACTTATACTTCATCTATCATACTGCTTAATAAAATAAAACTAGTTTCTACAAACCAAGGACTTAATATAAGCCAAAGGTTGGTGATAAAGGCCTATCACACTTTGTTTGTTGGTTCGATTCCTACAACCTTGTCCGATGTGACGGGTTTCACCTCTCTTGGAGGTTGTCCTTTTTCTAAAACTACACTATTATAACATTCCAAGAATAATATCGAAAAAAAGGTTCTATCCTTAAACAATATTATCTTATGTCTAACATAATCCATTTCAAATATTTAGTCTTATCCAAAATACTTCTATCCAAGCTCATAGTATAAAGACAACGATTACTAGAAATGCCATCAACCAAGAAAGTGAATACCATCATTTATCTCCAATATATCATAAGATGTATCTTGTTGGTCACATTACAAATCCATGAACACCTTAATCATGTATTCTCTTGAAAAATGAATACCCATTGAACTTTAGTGAAAACATGAATGCTATCAAAAGTTAACTCTTTCCACATACCAAAATCCCAAAAAAAATTATACTCAAACCATGATGTCACTTTGTCCTTATATCAGTCATGATCTCATTAATAATATAAAACATATTATTTTCTCCTTATCCCTTCATTAAGCACATATCTTCTTCTTTCCTAAAATATTCCAATCTCTTTTTGTGGTTACCAGTTATATTCAACATATACTTTCAAAAACTCGAGGAAAAACAATAGTGTAACAATCCTTAGATTTTTCTTTATTCCATAGTACCATACATTATTCTTTATAAACATGCAATCATTCCACTACCATATTAAACCATTGACCAAGCTTCATCAATTTATTCCTCAACACTTCTTTCATCTCATATATCATTTGTAGTCTCATCATCATCATCAACATAAATACTACCCATACGGCCATGCTGATTCTATTCATGATATTTTCCCTTAAGGCATTGGTTTGCATAATGCCCGTACATTACACATTTAAAACATTTAACCTTTGTTGATGTCGTAGAAATACCATTATTCTTGTCCATTGTGTTAACTGAACCTTTTCCTTTGCAATTACTGGATTTGTGTCCTTATTTTCCACACCCAAAGCATCTCCCAGTTCCTTTGAATCATTCTCCTTGATGCCTCTTCCCACATAATTTACATGAGGGAAATTGAACTTTCTTTCCTCTATGATCATCATGAAACTCCATCTTTATCTTATTAGCCGAGTCAGAAACTTACCAAAGATGATATTATTAATCATATTATGAGATTGCTGATTAGGAATAATAACATGTTTGGACATAAAAATCCCATTTAATTTGGTTTCTCATGAGGAATATCATTCCATTTTCTAGCATATTCTCCATTAACATGAATCCTCCTGCTTCCTTCCCTTTATTAAAACTCAAAAAGAATAGTATGAGGGGAAAAACTCGTACTAGAAAAACAAAATAATCAATGGGGATTAAATTCAATCTCTAACATATTAGGTTTAATTATATGATCATTAGGTAATTCTAGGACAATAACCTATACTTATACTTATCCTTTGGGACATCCTTAGACATACCTTAGAAATATCTCTAGGGATCTCTCTAAAGTTTTCGCATCCTAGTTTCTAAAGGTTAACTAAACCTTCACTCTGATACCAACTGTAATGAACCAAATCTTGACGTACATGGAAATTTCATTACTTTTGATGATTACTTAATACATTAAAAAACAAACTCCAAATGACTGTATTATTTTATAGTCTTTAGAAACTCGGAACATGAACTTCTAATCATGTTGAAAGATATTCAAAATCTCTCATATAGATCTTAATTTTTTTCCTACCTAAAACCTTCCTTTATATCATAGGGGAAAATAAAACATAAAAATGGTGATATCAAATGCTCAGTAAGGGTAAGCATGGAGAAAATAAAACAACCCATATACATTTGACCTTAAGAAAAACATGAACATAAAGTTTAAACATCAAAATCTTGATTAATGACATTACACATGGAAGTACGTAAGGAATAGATCATAAAGGAACATCAATAATGATAAAATAGCATGGGAATAAAACATATAATTGTTACAAACCATTAATAACATAATATGATTTCCATAGTATCCAAGGCATTGCTTCCAATACCATCATAGTGGACAAAGTCCATTACTGAATCGGGTTTACCTGCCGTTCCAGCCCTGTATTAATGTACCAGATTTACTTTCTGTTACAGCCATGTCAATATCATGAGATATAAATCATTACCCAATGCATTTAATGGAGATATAGGTCCCACTCATATCATATTTAAATCATTCTTACATGTGCCACAAAAAAATCCTAAATCATTCATCATAACCCAATGAATAAAATGGGTTTTATAAACAACATCTCATCATAACATAATCAATATAAAACAAATGGATATCATTTCATCATAAAAAAAATAAAACCATGTAAATAATAGAGAAACTATACTTTAGACATAATCATATTAAATAGTGTCATCTTATATGAAAAAAAAAGTTTTGATAAAACACTTGAAATGGGTTCTTGAGGAAAATATCCTTTCTTATTCAAAATCATTTTCTTTTCACAAAATGCCACTCAATTTTAAAAGATAATGATTTTATTGAAAATAATAACGAAATATTGTAGAGGAATATTCATGAAAATAAGGCATTAGGAAACCGTAAAAATCTGTTCATGCCGTATAAGTTAAAAAAACGTTCTCCTCATACTTTCACTGAAAAATTCAAAAAGTACATTGTATGGTAAACAAAAGAAAGATTCCTTCCATTCATCATAGTAAAAGTCAAAAAATGGTAAAAATGAATTTAAAGATACATGTAAGAATATTAAACATTTTATGAAGAGTGTTTGAGAAAACATGGACATGGATGATAAATATAACCCCAGTAAATACTTACACATAAACAATCTCAGATAAGAATGAGATTGGAAAAATTATCCCTTACCTTATGTCCAATTTCTTCCATATGTGTCTGGGACTCCTATATAGTGGGTTTAAACATATTATTATCTTTTAATTGAATCATAATAATATTTATGATATCATATATGATTCACTTATGACTTTGTATTAACTGTTCGTTTGTCAATTCCATGTTAAAGAAGTGTTTTGGGTAAAATCGATTCATTTATCGTATGTGTTTGGACTTTTTGTTATTGATATTATTATTAATTATATCATGATCTACTTACTTATAGAATTTAAATCATGATTTATATATCATATATATTCAGTATATATATATATAATAGATAGATAAATGAAATGAAATACACCGTTCATGGAGATGGAAGGTCATACGTACGCATGAATGTTGTTTTCGTTTCCTTATTGACTTGAATGGAAGTAAGTAGATGACACACATATATATATATATACATAAATCCAGTATATTTATTATTTCATATTATTCATTATTATTCATTATATAAACTTTATAATCATTCTTGAATGGTTAACATGGAGAATGAATCTCATTGCGTCGTGGAGACGGTAATCCGTACGTACGCACAAGCGATGATATCGTTCCCATAATTATTGAATGGAATTGTAGTGGATGATATAATATATCAGAATTATTATCATGTTATAATAATCATATATAGTTATTCTTTACACCATTATACCCATCCAAGTAAGGTGGTGGTAGAAAAAACATATTACACCACGACGTGGAGACGATATTCTGTACCTACACACGCGCGGTGATTTCATTTTTCATAGGATGGGTAGAAGGTGAAATAGGATTGTTTCATATTTATAATAACATATCAGTATATAATTAATACTTATGTTATTACTTTATAATGAAACAACTAAATAAGATGAAGTAGAAGAAGAAAGAAACTTGAAAGAATCGGTAGAAGAGATTACTTATTCTTCGATGTGCCTCTTTTAAACTTCCTCTTAGGGAACTAGAGTTTGTCGTTTGAGAAGATAGGAACCTATATGATATAACTAGAGAGTTTTATAAGGTAAATTTGTAGGGGTGACCGAGCTTGAAGGCTCAAAATTCTGTAAAGAGGAGAGGGAGGAGGTGCCCTTTTATAAGGGAGGAGAGGGGCACCTTAGGAAAAACTAAAAAAAAAAATTTATAATAAATTTATATTCGGTTTATAGTGGATCTAAAGTCACTTATTTCAAGACTAGGGTGGGGATGGGTCTAAATACTCTAAAAAATAGTTTTTATTCAAGTTTAGGTTACCATTTTAACCTTATCATTTAGATTTAACTCTATGTTAAATAATTTAACTTTTACTGTGTCTTCTTATATTCTTAAGCTATATGGTTAATAAACATACTATAAACTACCAATAGAACACCAATTGGTTCATTAATGTCATATATATTATTATATATGTATTTTTGCCTAACCTTATATTTTTATGACCATTATATCAATTAAAAATATAATATTTGTTTTGAAAACTATTTTATGTCAATTTTGACACTATTTGGTTTTTTGTTTTCGCTAAATTCATAAAATCATTATTAATTCAAAAAAAATTCATATTACCAACCCTAATATGTTATATTAACCTATAAAATTAGTTTAATTCATAAAAAGTCTCAAATCACATATATTTGGGAATTTATAATATCAATTATGTTAATATTTCATTAATAAGGTAATTACTGCATCATCATTGTGTTATAAATAAATTAAATTATTTAATGTATAAAAAATATAAATAAAATAAAATTATGTATTAAATATTTTCATATTTTTAATGAATATTTATAGTCGAATTTATCTTATGTATAACCCTATATTAAAAATGTTTTAGTTATTAAACATTGATTTTTACTCTTTTAACTATTCTTTAAATAAAATAATAATAAGTGTCCTAATCGAATAAAAGTGGACCAAATAGGTTAATATTTTATTCCTAAGGTTTTTTTGGTCGACTTATACTTATCCAATAGAATTAGGACATGTGTTAGAGTAATAATAATATTAAATTTACCCTTAATTATCCTATTTACTTTTAACTGTGGTAAATAAAAGTACAAGGTTACTATTCACCAAAAATTATTTTTATCTTATTGAACCACATTTTACTCTTTGATATTAACTGTGTCTCTCAGATTTTCAAAATTCAACTCACAGAAGCGGTAAAATTAAGTTTTATGTAAATTTGCAAATGCTCCTAGGAGGTGGGTAAAAGATGGTAAAAAGTTCAACAAAAATTTTATATATCTAAAATTATTATAAAATGACTCCAATGAATTAAATTGAACTTATATAGGTATTTTGTATCTATTTTGACCTAAAATAAATTTAAATAAAATAAATGATTATTTAAATAAAAAGTCGGTTTTAACCAATAACTTAGTGTTTTCACTATTCATCAAAATTTGAATGTTTTTAGAAAAATACCAAAAATTCACCCTAATCTAATTTCAATATTCTGAATCCAAAAATGAAGTCCATTTTGAATGATAAAATTTATAAAATTTCAAAAAGTTGTATTACTATTCATAATGGCTGGTTTATATAATATTTTAATTACAAGTCGTTGTTTAGTGAAGCTCATTATTGCGTACAACACAATCTATCGAGGAAGGTTGCTCTTGCGTGTAATGCAAGCTAAGAATAGTGTTGCGTATACTACAAGCTAATACGGTGTTGTGTATAGCACAAGATAATCTTGGTGTAGCATACAGAAAAAGACATCAAAGAAATTAAAAGGAATAATTCTCATAAAATCTCGGGGTGTTATAGTTAAAGCATATTAAACCCGTATTAACATGAATTGCATTACATTATGTTCTGTTTTTTATGATATTTTTGGAGGGCCTCATAAAAGATATATCTAATCCTCCGTATTTGGAGGCTAAATTGGTTGTCCCTAATCATTACCATATTAAATAAAAAGGGATTTAGTAATTTGATACATCCATTTTATTTACAAATTATGATAAAGGAGTAATGATGTGAGGATACATTTGGAATATATATGGGTCTTAGAGGCATAAATATTTGAAAATCCATCTCACCCTGGTGGATAATAGTTCCAAAATCAATCTTTTACCTATATAAAAACTTTTTCACATTGGATATACAAAAAATGATTTGGATCCATCCAATATAGAAATCAAAGGTTGTGATAAAAGTGAATAGATTCCTTTAAGGAAGATTAGTTAGAAGTCATAGTATGGGTATTTGGTATTCAACATTGAGTTCACAGAATTTAATCAATATATTTTGTTTAATGATCATATTATAATACCTAGGAAGTATCTACATGTTTTTGTCACTTTTTCATAGCATTGACGATTGAAATAGTCTTGCAATAGACAAGTAAGAGTACTTGATGGCGATACTAATCCATTAGATACTTGTTAGAGTCTCTATATATTCGTTGGATACTTGAATATAGGAGAAAATAAATTAAAAATATATATTAAAACATAGGTGGAATCCGTAAATAATTTAGAGACCATTCTCAGAAATACCGCTAGATGATTTGAAAGAGAGTTTTCTACTTTTGATGCATCAGATTGAAAAATTAATCCTAATATGAGAAATCATCTGATCCTACAAAAAACAGGGAAGGATCCAAAGAGTAATTTTTTCTCTTATAATGAAAAAGTTTATATACTTCCTAAACCAATTCCACTTATATAATAAAATAGAGTTCTCCCCATGTTTATCAACCAATGATTCATACACATATATCCAAAATCCTTATATTAAAATTTATGTTTGGTTGATACATAGAATAAAAAACCATGCTACTTCAATATGAAGAAATAGTGGTGCATATAAAATTCACATTGTTTTGGGACTCTTATTTCTATCTATATGGTTTTCTTAAAACCAAAAGATTGCGTATTCACTAAAATATTCATTCTATCATCAGAAAAGAAGATAGATTGGTCTATGGATCACCTAAGGATAAATAATCATATTATTCCATTACTCTCTATGATTTATAAGATGGTGATATAGGTGATGCACATATTAATTTTAAAGATGGAACACTTACTATAATATATGACTTCATGTAGGTGAACATAGGGAATTAGAATGATCTATGACCCATGCTAATCATTGAATTCATACCTATTTAATAGAAGGAAGGGTATATTTTGTTCCTTAGTATTTATAGATATATTTTCTATGAAGCTACTCAAAGATGATGGGATTAGACCATGTGTGGTTTTATATCACTTGAGCCTACCCGTTAATCATTATTGTTATAATAAAGTCTCAAGAGGACAGAAATGACTCATAAAATCATAATGTATTACAAGGTTGATAAATTTACTAAATTTAAATGCATCAAGAAAGTGAAATAATCCAATTGGTTAGAAAAAGTTATCATATTCAAGAATAATAATAATACATCAGAATCTATATAGAATATTTAGACCTCAACTTCCTTTTCCTAAATCTTGATTTTCTTATCCCAATCACCAAGCTACTACATGAATTTACAACAATCTGTCAATTTTTCTTCTCTATGTGTGTCTATTTGGGGTACAATCAAATCTCGGTGGGAAAAGAATATGATACATTTATTAAATTTAGATAAAACCATGGAGTGTATTGTTACTAGGTGATTCCATTTGTTTTAAATAATACATATGAAATAAACCCAAAATCTATCTATCATATTTCTTTATCCCCTCTTGGGAATGACTATGGAGTGAAATATAAAATATATTTTAGTTAAAACATGCCCATGTTCATATTATTTTACTAACATTGAATATGTTTTTCTAAATTATTACTAGTTAACTTAATCATATATCCATTAAAATTTGTATTTGGGGTCACATTATTAAAATTAATTAAATATTTGGTTCAACATAGATGTATTAAAGTCAAACATGAGAAAATAAATGAAAAAATTAAAATTCCTCCTCTACATAACTTATAAGAGTTGAACAGATTCAAATGATTCCTTTCCTATATCAGGAAATTCATTATTAAACACACTGGTTGTTTTCATTTCACCAAAATAATGATTAAGGAATGATCTACTAATGTGATGAGTAATTACAAGATTATTTTAGAATTATTAAGCAATACTGCTTATATCCTCTAGTCTCGATATCACTTTTAAAATGAAAAACACTTATTATCTATGTGGAAAGCTTGGGTTGATCTCAAATTGATTATTTAGAATTGGAAAAGGAAAATATAAAATAAGATATATCATATTATCTAAATCATAAAATGTTTTATATTGAATTTAAATGATCCTATGTTGATAAGAACAACCTTAATTTGGTTCTTTTAGTATAGAATCTTTGACATTACTTATTATATCATGAATTATAGTAGATTTTACCAATCAATCCACAAAAATATATCTGTAATCTCCTCATGATGAGTAGATGATTAGAAATATAGGGAGTGATAATTTAGTGGTATACCATTTAATATATACCTTGAAAGGAAATCAAGGGTAAGGAAATGATATATTTCTATCTAGCTATCCAACATCTGATGTGTGTCACCAATGACGTCACTTATATGTATTTACTTTTTTTCCCCTTGAGTTTTTTATTTTTATACTAAAACATTAATAATTTGGAAAAATATCCAATATGAACCATTTAGGTACATGATTAGGGAAACCGTGCAACTTAACCATGCTAATTTGGAAGATTCTTTAAGAGATAAATGCACATTTGGTGAATGATTTTGGAAACTATGTGACACAAACATTAATTTTACCAAAATAAATATATTTGGTTATTTTTTATTATTTAATTTATAATGGTTTTGTTTTAATTGTATTTCTATGGGTTTAGAGTGTCTTAGGGGTCTTCCGCTCTGTCTCTCTTCATACTGTTTATATCAATGGATATTCCTCCTTTAAATCCATGGTGAATCTCCTTAAATATCAAATCTGTATGGTCTCATATCTTTATTTTATATTTCTTCTTATCATTTTCATTATATCCTTTCTGTTTACTAATTCCTGGTTAGCCACGGGGAACTAGTTCATGAATTATATAGATTAAATGTTATGGTTATTATTTCTTATGGTGAAAAAATAATTTATTAAGACGTAACATCTTTTTCTTTAGTGAGGATGAATAATTTCTATAAATATTGGGTAAGTGTTTAAATAATCTTCATTTCATTTGATAAAACATTGAGTTTTTAGATTTTCATAAAATTTATCTGAAAAATAATTTATTATATGATATCTATGATTGATTCATAAGATAATTTTTATGTTCGATAATTTTTTTCTTTTGATATAAAATTAGTATTTCACAAAACATGTATGTTTCCAATCTAATCACGTTTTAATGCACACCAAGTTCTTCATAAATGGTCTATCAGGTTTTATTATAATATTGGTGAATTATAATTATAATTAAAAATTATTTTATATTTATAATGTTTTTTAGGGTTTTGATTTAATTTATTTGTTATAAAGGCATGCCAGTGTTAAATCATAGTGTATTTAGGTTTTATGATTTTTTATTTATTCTTGGTTTCTATAGGATGGATTCTTGGTTTTCTATTTCTAATAAAGTGTAAGGATTTATTTGGCTAAATTAATGGTTTTATTGATTATAATCACCCATATTGATTATGATGCTTGATTATAATTATTTTTTCTTATTCCATTATTATTGAATTATGAGATATAAAATGATGTTATATTTTTGAGTTCATGGTTGTTTCTATGGAGGGTTAAAGGGGGTGATATTTTAGTTACATAAATTATTTGATTAATTAATTTATGGTTTTATGATGGAATGATCATCTAATATTGTTTGACTTGTTTTTTATTTATAAACCTCATGGGAAACCATTAGTAACTAAGTGGAAAGTTAATGTATGAGTGCTATAATATTTCATATTACTCACTGGCCGGTATCCCCTAGATTAGTTCAATATTTATCTATAGTTTGTAACTTGATAAGGATATTATGTATAACTCAAAGTCTATTTATAGGTTTTTATTATAAGTTGGTATATGGTAAATCCCAAGTCTGTCTAATATATTCTCCTTGGGATATAGGGTATCATCCCATATTAATTTGTATATTTATGTAATTTATCTTTTTGATGAAGATGAGGAATTTATTATCTACTTTAAATATATTTATTATATTTTTATTATTCATTCTTGAGTTATAATGTTATTCACTTTTGGAATGTTTTACTTATATTTTTTTTACTTGTGTTATCTTCTCATTCCATTATTTTTGTTATATTTTAATAATTTTTTTAATTTTTTTAAATTAAAATAAAAATGTGGTGTTAGTTTTCATCATTTATCATTATATAATAAAAATATATTTTGTGTAATAGCTACAGTTATTAGTTTATCCCATTCATAAACCATAGGTTATTCCATGAATTTTTTCAAAATGAACTAATGATTGTCTAGTTTATTTTCATAAATGAAGTGTGGTTTTGAAAGAAAATGGACTATATTAATGTTATTTGGTTTATCTAAAATAAATATATAATTAATGAATTTTCATAATTTTAATTTCAAACTGCTATATTTATGTTTCCCGTATAAAATTTATATTGTGGATTATTAGTCGTATCATACTAATATTTCAATCACACATTACATGTACACTTTGGTGTGTATGTAGTTATAGAAACACAAAACTTAAACAAATTTTATTTCTTTATTTTTAACTTATTTTACTGAAAATTTAAATCCAATAATTGAGTGGTATAGTGTATTGGAAGATTGGAAACCTAAGTACATCATCTTAAATATAAGTTACAAAATATTTATTTAAAACTCAACTTATTTCTCTTAACTTCTATAGATCTTATAAAACTACATAGTATGACCTGGGTAAATACATAAGTATATTGGCTAGTTATAAATTTATGTATGGGAATAAAAATGATAATGAAGAATAACATGTGATACATAATGAAACCCTGATATCATAAAAGAGATTGTCCATAATCATGCAGACATTTCATAAGAAAATTATATCATAAGATTGTAGAATCATAAACATGTGGAATCAATATAAATCATAACATCATAAGCATAGTTCAATGTTCCCTCCTATGACTATCATCACATAGTGGAAAACCTCCATAGTGTATTAGGTTCACTTCCAAATACCATAAATTTTATATGATTAGATTAAAACATTACATAATGCATTAGAGGATTATATAATTTCATTCTCACTCATCACATAACATAGTGTGCCTAGGCTAACAGCCCATTCACTATACATGGTATGTCATGAGTTGAAAAAAATATTCAATGCATTGGAGGGATATATAATTTATGGACTACAAATCGTATAAACAAATTCATAACATGTGTATGTATACATGTTCAAAATTATTAAAAACCCCACATGTAATGAATAAGCATGATAAAACCCAGGACAAAGAAGTGGGCTTCATAATCGTATCTCAAAGAATAATTGAAGACTATATCATAAGAAATCCAAGAATAAGTGGTTAAAAAAATTGGATGTTCATAATGGAATATATTACTTTTAACATTGGGTTCCAATATAGAAAAACTCATGGGAAGGATAATGGAGCAGTTATAAAAAGAATGAATGTAACGGGTGATGCTTCTTAAAATGAGAAAATGTTGTTTTAAGGATATAAAAGGGTCGATATTTTCTTTTATAACAGAATTAAACCAAGAGGGATATAAAAAATTTAATCAGTGTTTTTAGTGTCTATTAATTCTTAAAAACATTTTTATGAAGGTGAAACTTTTCATGAAATAATAAATTAGAATGTTTTCTTAAGTCTAGTTTAAATAAAACTGGGAATTTTGAAGGGAACTCAAAACATGTATTATCCCCAAAATAAAGGTAATTTAATATATATATATATATATATATATATATTAGGGAAATATATAAAAAATATTTTTTTAATAAATGATAAGAAAATAGATATTGGGGAGAAGAAAGATAATGTGTAGTCTAAAAGTAAGGAGGGTAGTTTGGAAGATCCCTTCCTTATGTAATGATTCACTCTATACTTAAAAATAAATATTTTTATTGTTTTATTAATATTATTTAATACATTCCCAATAAACTTATTAAACTATTATAATTTTTCTAATTTCCATTTGTTATAATTTGTTAATTATATTTAATATAAATACATCTTACAAAGATTACTTGGGGTTGTTTGGTTAATTTCTCTGTAACCCTTTTGGTTGACTGAATATGGTCAACATTTTTGTAAAATTACTTCACGTTAAATATAATTTTGGAGTATTTTCCATTTATTATTAAATTATAACAATATTTATATAGTATCTTAGTTTTCCCCAAAATGGATCCAAGTAGAGAGAGGTGCCTTGATCAGCTCGTTTAAGGATTTTAATGTTACTATAACCATTTATTATTATTATTATTATCACCTATGTATTTTCATATATTATTACTATATAGAATTAATAGAGTTATAATTAAAATTTATCTAAAATATATAAATTATTAAAATCATTCTTGTTATGAAGTTATGGAAAAATGTAATATGTCATTCTGTGTAGGCGGTAGACCACACGTATAGGGATGATGCACATATTTTTTATTAGAATGGGGAGGGTTATAAAATAAAATAATTATAATTTAATAATCCTAATAATGTTATAATTATTATATTTATTAACTAAATGATCATTATTTACCATCCAAGTAAATATTTTTATGAAAATACACCTAGTGTTTCATGGAGAGGGTAGTCTGCACAAACACATGATGATGACTTCATTTTTATTAATGATAGTGCCAGAAAGTATAAAATAGGTATTCCCTTAGTATAATAAAATTTTACAATACAAAATAATTACCTTCATGGATAGAAGGTACTTTATATGGGTATAAGAATAAAAGAACTACAAAAGTTAGGTTCAAAGCATTACCTCTCCCTTTGGAAGTTATACCTTGAATTACTACTTAAGGTTCCTTAGATTGTTATTTTGGGAAGAGAAAGGATTATAGGAAGTGGTAAGGGGGTTGAGAAGAGGAAATGGTACATTTATGGTTGGGATATATATTTGTAATAGGTGGATGAATGGAGAGGAAGTGAGCTCCTTTTATAAGTAAAGAGTGTATCATTTTTGTAAAATCCATTTCCATTTCAATAATTTAATTATATTATTTATGAATTAAGTCTCAATGAAATTTCAATAATCTATTAGGGATATATATTTTTCAGAATCCCTCCACCTCCAATTCACTACTATAAAAACGGGAAAGGGAAGTGCCACCTTTTATCAGTGCCAGGCAAAAAAAGCACTGATAAAGGTAATTCTTTATAAATGCTAATTAAAATCACCGATAAAGGTTTCATTTATTAGAACATTTCTATAACTGATAAAATAATAACTCCATTTTATAAAATGGGGTGCACAGTTCTCTCTGTTTATCACTACCTCAAGCTCTCATGGGACTGTACCCCTACGACAACTCCCCCCCCCCCTCAATCTTCTCTTTGTCGGACTATCGCTAATGCTAGCCCTACTCCTCCGTGAACCCTACCCCTTATCCTCCCTCTCAAACCCCATCCACATATCCCCCTCCTCGTGAACCCTACTTCTCCTCCTCCCCGCTGGAACCAACTCCCTGTGAACCCTACTTCAAGTGTTTGGGATTCCTTTCGACAAGGTTTGATTCTCTGCTTCCCATCATTGATCTTTGGTGATTTCTCCACTCACCCTCATCTGTTTCCGTTTATTATTATTCTAATATTAATTATGGTGGTTTATTTTGGTTTGGTTTGGGTTTTGTTGTGTGTTTGGGATATTTTTTTAGGTCACATTCTTTAAAAAATGCATGATGTGATTAAATTTTTTCCAAGTGAATTGTTTATTACTTTTAGGGTTTTGTAAAGTTATTTTCAAGATTAATGTTATTATAAAAACTTTATTGTAAATGTAATTAGTGAGAAGGATAAAATATTTTGTTAGATTTTTTGATGGATTTACGAATGGTGGCATGGGTTGATGAGGTGGTTGTGTTATTAGAGGGTCTGATGGTGATGATTTCATAAGAATATAATATTCTGTAATGGATTATGAATTGGTTTTGTAGTTTATAAGTTTTGTGGTATATATTATTCTTTTAGTGTAGATTTGTATCCCTTTGTGTTGGTAAGTTATTTAATTTTTTGGATTAAATTTATTAATTTTTATGCTTATACATATTGGAACATTATCATGGTAAAGTGCGCAGGAAGTAGAAAGAGACATGAGATAAAGTGTTTCAAATTTCAATAGTAGGAGGTATTGATGTTTATTGTCTAGGTGTTGGGTCCTAAGGTTAAAATTTGTCTTGAAGAAATTGAGGATGGTTTTCAATTGGAAAATGTTATAGCTCATTTATGGGTTTCCTTAGTAGTGGTATTACTTTTAAGGGTGACTTGATAACGATGGAAGGAAAATTATGTTCAGTCAAAAGTCGTTTTATGAAGAGTTTTATTCCATGGATATAGAAGTATGATTGTATAAAAAATGTCAGGGAATTAAATCAAGTTGAATACAGTGTGATTTCCCTTGGGATTCACATCGGTGCATTGATGGTCTAGTTTTTAAAACACCTAGTTTATGAATAAATGAAATCTTGTAATTTTGAGTCGTCTTTGATGATAGAGATTCTACGAATGTTGTGAGTTTATGTTTGAGGTTTTGGTTGTAGATGAGGGATTGTGATGAAGTTATCAAGAGTGGTTTTCATCAGGTTTCTTAGAAATCTAAAGATGGTACCTTGAGTTGTGGTCCTAATGGAATAAGGAATAAGGTAGTGATGAGATTTTCTAGATATAGGTTGGGGATTATGCCCAAGGGTTGAGTATCTCAAGGTGTACCAAAACTGTATAGTTGATCTATTTCAATGGTGATGCAGTGGGGCATCAGTAGAATGAGTTCCCTATGATTTAGGGTGTTTCTTAGTTTCAGTAAGGTGTAGTTTTATTTAGTTGGATGGTCATGTTTTAGTTTATAAAATTTTGGGATGTGGTCAGTTTGGTTTGAGAGTCTAGGATTTATTATGTCATGAGTAATTGACCTCATCCCTTTATTAACCAATACCCTCTTTTAACAGATATTAAAAGATTCAGTTGAATTATTTTCAATGGAATTATTTATCTCTATTTACCTTCAAATTCCTATGAAAATATGAATTTTATTGAGTTGGTTAGTGTGTTTGTCTAAATTTAATGATTCATAAGAAAAAAGGGACAATATTTATATTTTACCTAAATGGATGGAAATTTTTCTAATATAAAGGTCATGATTTTGGTAAATAATTTTTTTCTAAAATAAATTTCAGAATTTGTTTCAATATTATGGAAGGTATTAACAGTTAGTGAGAGGAGTATTGATAGAATTTATGTACACTAAAATAAATTTTCTATTTCTTATGTTAATTTGGGTAACAAAACCTATGATATTCCATAGTAATTTTGGATAAAACTAGGTTGTTTATCTTCCCTATGAACCCCTTTTTGTTTGGAAATGTATCTACTGTATTAGTTTTCTCATAAAAATTGCATCATTGTTTTCATTTTATTTGAGTTTGGTCACAATTTTTGGGCTTTTTAATGTAGTTATTTTATTATGAATGTGGTGGCTAGTAGGGGTGGTTAAAAGGATGTTTAATGTTTTTCAACAAGGGTGGTGGGTTCTAGAACTATTGGAAAAGGGGCTGGAAAGTGTGTTGATTTTCATGGGGGTCTATCCTATTTCTGTTGATTTCTAAATCTTTATTAGAAATGGTTAGTCTATATTAATCTCTATTTTTATAAGGAATTGGTTATCTTATACTATATATAGAAGTCTTGTTTTGTGTATTTGAATCATAAATAATAATATTTGAGATTCAAATAGGATGGAGATGAATAAATATTGAATATATACTATTTGTTTGACAATAGAGTTTGTGAATGGAGTGAAAGAGTTCACCTTTTTTGTAAAGGATCCTTATCCAATCCTTTTTCCATGTTTATTTTGTTGTTATTATTCTACACTGATTACTCTAGATGAGTTTGAAGAACATTTGATATGTCACAGAATAGATCAGAGTTATAAATATTGGAATAAACATGGAGAAAAGGTGAATGTAGCTACTGGATGGGATAAAACTATGTTTTATAGATCATCAGATACGATTACAAATATGGATAATGAAGAAGACCATATGGAGTTTGTGATTACAGATGTCAATGATGATGAATATCTTATTGAGGAAATGACAAGGATAGTTGAAGATGAACTCTTTGATTTCCCAAAATTGTTTGAGAAGTTAAAAAATTGCGCAAAGATTCCATTGTATTCTAGTTCCACTAAATATATAACATTATCAGCTGTACTAAAGTTATATAAATTTAATGTAGTCCACGGATGGTGTGATGTCAGTTTTACAGAACTACTTTCTCTCTTGAATTACATGCTCCTAGAAGATAATGAGCTCCCAAGCCCGACATATAAAGCTAAATGAATGATATGCTCGGTGGGTATGATTTCTGAAAGAATTCATGTATGACTGAAAGACTGTATATTTTTTTGTAAGGAGAATAAATCACTTACAAAATGCCCAAAGTGTGGAGATTCTAGATACAGGAAAGATGAATCCAGTCCTACAAAATTTGTATGGTACTTTCCAATATTTCCATGGTTTAGGAATCTATATAGAAGTGAAGAAACTGCAAGACAATTGTCGTGACATGTAGAATAAAGAAATAAAGATGGGAAATTACATCACATGACCAACTCTCCTAAAGGAATATAATTGATCATGAGTATCCTGAATTTGAAAATTATCCAAGAAACATTTTTCATGCATTATCTACAGATGGAGTGAATCTTTTTTGTTTTCAAACCAGCACTCACTGTACATGTCCTGTTATGTTCGTAAATTATAACTTTCAACCCTAGTTATGGATGAAATAGAAATTCATCATGTTATATATGCTTATATCAGGACCAAAACAACCAGGTAACAATATTGATGTTTATTAGGATTCATTGATCGATTATTTGACATTATTGTGGGATTCAGGTGTTATGTTGTATGATTCATATAAAAGTGATAATTCACATTGAGATCGATTTTTTGTCGGACGAAAAATGATTTACCTGCTTATGGAAATTTTTCAGGATATATAATTAAAGGAACTCAAGGGTTTCCCATGTGTGAAGAAGATATGGAATCAATTAGGTTGAAAAATTCATCGAAATCTGTGTTTCTAAGACATTATAGAATTCTACCCTGTCAACATAAGTACTGATCTTGGACGACATCATTCAATGGAATTTCAGAACAAAGCACAACACTATCTCCACTAATAGGTGATCAGTTGTTTGAGAAATTAAAAGATATGAACATTTTTTTTGGTAAAACATTTTCAAAAAACCTTACAAAAATCAGTGGAAAAAGAGACCTGTTTTTTTGAATTACCATACTGGAATTGTTTGTACGCCATAACTTTTCTTGATGTGATGCAAGTGGAAAAAAATTTATGTGACAGTGTTATCAGAACATTGCTAAATGCACCTGAAAAAAATGATAGAATTAAGGCAAGGTTGTACGTGGTTGACATGGTAATATGAGAAGATTTGGCTCCTGTGAAGGGTGAAAATCAAATGTTTCTTCCTCCAGGTGCTTACACTCTTTCCAAGAAGGAGAGATATCAGTTTTACAACTTCTTCAATGATGTAAAGGTTTTAGAGAGGTGTTCATCAAATATCAAGAACATTGTTTTAATGAATGGTTTGAAGTTAAAATGTTTGAAATCACATGACTGTCATTTTTTTATGCAAGATATAATTCCTATAGATTTACATTGCATTTTTTTCAAGAACTTTCATCATTCGTTAACCAAACTTTGTTTCTTTTTCAAATCTATATATAGAAAAGTTTTAGACTAGGCGAAATTTCCATCTATGGAAATAGAAATTTTCATCATATTATGTGAATTAGAAATGTTCTTCCCACCATCATTCTTTGATATGATGGTTCATTTGATGGTTCACTAGGTGAGAGAGATTCGAAATTGTGGTCTTGTGCACTATAGATCGATGTACCTTGTTGAACAGTATATGAATATTTTGAAAGGGTATGTCAAAAATCAAAGTTGGCCAGAGGGTTGTATTGTGGAATGATATATTGTTGAGGAAGTCATTGATTTCTATACCGAATACCTATATTATGTGGAAATCATTGGTCTCCCAAAATCTTGTCACACTGGATGCATTGAGGGTGAGGGAATTTAGGGAAGAGATGTGACAATAAATATTACATATTGGGAGCAGGCCCCCCATTATGTTTTGCATAACAATTGAGAGGTTTCTCTATACATTGAAACCCATAAAGAAATTCTTAGGTGGTTGAATCCATCAAGGGTTGAAAAATGGATATCAAATACACATAATAACTAGTTCATAGGATGGTTTTAGGACTATATTTTTAAAGAGTTAGATGAAAATTCAAATTCAATTTTAGAATCACTTCGATGGCTAGCCACCGGACCAAGTGTGTATGTATTCTCTTACAATGGTTATGTAATTAATGGTTATACATTCTATACAGATTAACATGATGAAGATAGTACCATGAAAAATAGTGGAGTTACACTTGTGGCTGAATCGATGAATTTTTTCGGATAGTAAGGATAAAAATAAAATTTATACGAATATGTCATACTTTGGCATTATCAAAAAAATATGTGAGTTGGAATATACGAAATTCTAAATGCTGATTTTTCAATGAAAATGGGTTTATAACAACAGTGGTGTTAAAATAGATGAATTGGGATTTGTGAAAGTTGATTTTAGTAAAGAAGGGTACTAAAAACAATTGAAGGGTCTGATGAAAATTCAATTGAGGATGATCCTTTCAGATGTAAGTCACAATCATTTCATAGTGGTCCCAATGTAGATGATGTATTTTATGTTAGAGTAGACCACAATGAAGGGATTCGAATAATCAATAGAGGGGTCAAATCCCTTCAACATTTAAAAAAAGAAAGAGAGTTCAATAAAAAAGGTTATATATTTTTTGTAATATAGATCTTTTTATCTCATGTTATTATCATATCATTTCTGAATTTATGTAATCTAATTTAACTATTCAACTACTTTTTTAGATAATGAATTTTTCACGTTCTGGTGCTTCTAACCTTGAGGCAGAACAAGTCTCTCAAGCTGCTGTTGCTGCTGCTACTCATAGTGCAGAGCAACACATGTTTCTGAACCTGTTACTGCTCATAGTGTTGAAGTCCAACAACCATCAGCACATGCCATTTCTACCATTCTAGATGAATATATTGATGATGTTGATATCAATGAAATAGTCGGGGATGAAGGACCAATGTCGCTGAAAACACAGGTGCGTCATAGTTTGACGGTGTTAGCCAAATTTCTTAAGGTGAAAAGTGAAGGTATCAAATTTGATGTTGGTTGGAATGCACGAGTCCAACATGTGAATCCCAACAAGGCTATGTTTAGTAGTCACATTATAATATTCACTCATCAACGTGTGCTGATTGAAATAGATTCATGGAACCATGTTGTATCCGGGATGAAGGTTGTGAATTGGGATGAAATTATGGTAACATTATGATATTATTTATTTAATTTTCATGAAATTAAAATAATGAAACAATGTCTTACTCTTCTCAATCCCTTGAAAAGTACTTTTATAATAGATGATTCACACAAGAATTATGTAATAAGGCTTGCAGTAAGGATTCATTAAGGTTTTCGCATTATTTTAACAAAATGTCACCTGAAAGATTCCAAAGGAAAAATAAAGCCACACCCACCCCTTTTCTATGCTCACCTGATATCCCAAGAAGCATGGGATGCATTTATTGGCTGTTGTGGGGATGAGAAGTTTCAGGTACATTGTGGCTGATAATACATTGTTTGAGGATACGTGTATTCATCACTTTGATTGTCAATATTTCATTTATTAAATATTAAATTGGTACTAAAAATAAGGAATGTGAATCAAAACCAACATACCATTATCGTAAAGCAAGGATGGGGTATGCTTCACTAGAAAAGAAAATGGTACATATTATAAATTTACAGTAATATTTTTATGTGCCAAGAAACTACATCATAATTATCTATCTATATTTATATGTAGATTGATGAGTCTAAATCCAATGAAACTTTCATCCAAAATCATGGGCTATGGAAGGAGGCACTTGTGAATAGGGATGGTAATCTAGTAAATAAAAACACAAAAAAGTGTGGGAAATATGTGTAAGAATGACACGATAAAAATATTAGTTTTAAATTGATATTACATAATAATAATTACTTATTTTTCTATATCTGATTGTCACAGGAATCAGCTTTTCCTATAGCAGATGCAGACCTATTATCAATGAATTTTAAGCGGCTAGAACAATACGGTCATGTTAGAGGTGTGAGGTTTGGGGTGACACCCCGAGTATATTTTGAGAAAAAAAAAACAAACGGATGATAAAAATGAAGAAATGAATCAAATGAAAGAAAGACTAGAAACTATTGAAGAATGATTTAAATAGAAGGGAGAGTTCCTAGAAACTTTTATGGGTAAGAAGAAAGGAGAAGACACAACTTTGGAACAACCAGAGCATTAAGATCCCACCCCACCCCCACCTACATTGAGGTGGTCCACTCCCCTCAAAGAGTTGTCTTAGCTGTGGTAATCAGTATTCTAATAATTTTTCCCATGAAATGGGAATCAGAAAAACACTAATACTTTTAAAGTACTGATCTTCTACAGGGTGATAATGACTATGATCTATATCTGTCAACACCCACCTATCACCTTGTAGTGATGGCTATGGTGTTCAACATCCTGGAGGACAATCTGCATAATAAACCACTTCCAATAGACCATCTGAAAGTGATGATTACTGTAGCTTATGATCCAAATGCAGAGCTACCTATTCTACTTGATGACGATAATATTCATACGGTCAAAAAGGCTATTGGGACATTCACTTCATGGCCACCCAACTTGTATGAGTACATGTGGACAAAGATGTATTTATTTCCATTTTTCAAGAAAAGCCTTTAACAATTAATAAAAAAATTTCTAAACCAATGAATGTTATTATAGACGAACAAATGGAAGGGGGTGACAAGAAAAGATGGCTCAAAATTATATAAAGGATCGACCAAATGATCCAAAAGACCTATTGAAAGCACAATTACACTTCCTATTCTCTATCCACATTTACCAGCATTAAAGAATCATATAGATACGAAGATGAAGAGTGGTAGTAACCATATAGTTGTTTTTAAAGAGAATATATACGGTGAGGAAATTGCAGATTATGTTGTTGTTGAAAATGTAAATGACATCCTTCAATACGGTTGGCTAGGTGTCACAGTTGTAAATGTATATAGGAGGTATGTTTTCATGAATTGATTTTATAAAAGATGATATAATGTGATAATTATGACTAAATGCATTATATATTTTTTGCATATGTATATATGAAAAAAAAAGTTGAAGGTAAATCCCCATGAGACAAAATTATAACTTGTTAGTCATCATACCACATCTATACAACTAAAGAAATTAGAGCCATCAATAAGGGATGAAATATTGAAAGGCTTGCTGAAAACATTTGAAAGCAAGATTACAGATGAAAGACTCTTTCTAATACCAAACATGTAGGGGTAAAACTCTATGATTAAATCATATCAATTATATTTTCACTTATTTCATTAATTATTCCTTTTTTTTTATGAATCATTGGCTGCTAATTACGGTGAACTTGGATACTCCAAATATTTATTTTCTGGATTCAGTGCAAGGATATCCAACAAACCGACCACACATGATGGAGTTTTTGAATTTTTAAGACACTACATCCTACGTTTTAGGTCTAAAAATCATGTTACTTAATTTATAATATCTTTTATTAAGTATTTTTTTATGATAGGAAGGTGTATCAATATCATCTAAAAAATGAATGAGGACAGGGGCTAAGCATAAAGGGGTGAACAGGTACTGTCTCTGGACAAGTATCAGGGTATATATAATAAAATTTCACTATCAAAACAAAAATCAAAACAAGTTACTTATTCTCCTAGTTATCAATGTTTTTGAAATGTACAAAACACACAAACGATAAAGATTGTGGTTATTATGTTTGTATATTTATGAGAGAGAACGTTTTCCATCAACAACTAGCATCTCTAAAGAGGTATTTTAAAAAACAAATAATATTTAATATAAATTATTTATTAATTAATTTTTTTATATATTTTGTAGTACTACTCTGACTATCAGAAAGTATCTTATTCACAAGTGGATATATATTTGTTCAGAAATGAGTGATTCTCGTACCTGATGGAAGATTTTACACAAATAGCATGAAGATCTGACTTGGGGATGTGTACAATTGGCGGACCTTTTTGAGAGGGGTTAACAGAGATCAAAAGATGAAACATTGTTGTTTGTAAATGTTCATAGGAAAATTGAAATTGTTATTAAATAAAAAATCATTTCTCCAATGAGAAAATTTTCCATTTTAACAGATGAAATTCACCAGCAACATGCAAGAATGATGAACCACGTTTCTTTGGGATCTGGATTAGAAGAACCAGTAAAATCTCCAAAATACCTTCATATCACACATGTCCACTCAAATTAAAAGAAAAGATGAGTAAACTTCTCCACACTAAATTGATTGCAGTATGAGCACCGATATTCCAAATGGATTCCCATGCATTGAACATTTTCAGTGGTAGAAATTTTATGTTTTTTGATTATCCATAATAAGAAAATGAACATTGTTGGAACCTCCATCCTCGATAGGGTCTCCCCCTCCCACATCCATGTTTTCAATTTATAATAATGATCCATGGGTAATTTATTATGTTTATGAGTCAAACCCACCTCAATTAGAGGCACGATGTGGCCAGTATCACTCAAAGTGTCTCTCTTTTGTTTAAAATGGACATAACTTTTAAGTGAAAACAAGAACTAGCATACGTAAAACAAACCAAACACATTAGGATTGGGTTGATAAATTAGGAAAATGATACATGGGTCATTTTGGACATATAAGAATCAACCCCACCTCAATCCGAGGTATGGTGTGGCTGGTATCACTCAAAGTGTCTCTCTTTTGTTTAAAATGGATAGAATTTTAAGTGAAAACTACAACTGACATATGGAAAATTGATCAAATGCATTAATATTGTGTTGATAATTTAGGAAAACGATCCATAGGTCATGTGTGACATGTGTGAGTCAACTCCACCTCAATTTGAGGCATAGTGTGGCCGGTATCACTCATAATGTCTCTCTTTTGTTTAAAATGGACTTAATTTTTAAGTGAAAACAAAAAATGACGTATGGAAATACGACCCAAAGCATTAAGATTGTGTTGATACATTAATAGAACAATATATGGGTCATTTGGGATGTTTAAAATTCAACCCCTACTCAATATGAGGCACAATTAGGCTGGTATCACTCAAAGTGTTTCTCTTTTGTTTAAAATGGACAAAATTTTAAGTGAAAACAACAAATAACATATGAAAAACTGAGAAAACACATCTGGATTGTGTTGAAACTTTAGGAGAACGATCCATGGGTCATGTGGGACGTGTATGAGTCAACCTTTCCTCAGTCCAAGGCACAGTGTGACCGATATCACTCCAAGTGTCTCTCTTTTGTTAAAAATGGACAGAATTTTAACTGAAAACAACAAATGACATACAGAATATTGAACAAATGCCTTCGGATTGTTTTTCTACTTTATTCCAATGATACATGGGTATTGTGGGACATGTAATAGTCACCCCTTCCTCAATATGAGGCATAGTGTGGCCGGTATCACTCAAAGTGACTCTCTTTTTTTTAATGGAGATAATTTTTAAGTGAAAACAACAATGGATGTACAGAAAACTGAACAAATTCATTTAGAATGTGTTTATAATTTAGTCCAAATAACCATGGCTCATTTTTGACATTTATGATTCAACCCTACCTCAATCCAAGGAACGGTGTGGCCGTTATCACTCAAAGTGTCTCTGTTTTGTTTAAAATGGACAGAATTTTAAGTGAAGACAACAACTAACCTAAGTAACATTTACCAAACACCTTTGGATTGTGTTTATAATTTATTACAACAATCCATGGATCATTTTTTATTTTCATAGGTAAAACCATCTTCAATCTGAGGCACGGTGTAGCCAGTATCACTCAGAGTGTCTCTCTTTTGATTAAAATGGGCATAATTTTTATGTGAAAATAACAACTGACGTACATAAAACCAACAAAATGCATTAATATTGTGTTGATACTTTATTATAATTATCCATGGGTCATTTTCGATGTTTAAGAGTCAAAACCTCTTCAATATGAGGCACGGTGTGGCCGGTATCACTCAAAGTGCCTCTCTTTTGTTTAAAATGAACAGAATTTTAAGTGAAAACAACAACTGACATACGAAAAACTGACCAAGTGCATTCTGATTGTGTTTATACTTTATTAAAACTATACATGGGTCATTTGTGACATGTAATAGTGCACCCCACTTCAATCCATGGCACGGTGTGGCTGGTATCACTCAAAGTGTCTCTCTTTTGTTTAAAATGGACAGAATTTTAAGTGAAAACAACAACTGAAATACAGAAAAACGCCCAAAAGCATTCGGATTGTGTTGATACTTTAGGTAAATGATAAATTGGTCATGTGTTATGTGTACAAGTAAAACTTTACTCAATATTATGCATGGTGTGTTTGGTATCACTCAGAGTGTCTCTCTTTTGTTCAAAATGAACATAATTTTTAAGTGAAAACAACCACTGACATACGGAAAACTAACCAAAAACATTCTAATTATGTTGGTACTTTAGTAAAATTATCTATTGGTCATTTGAGACATGTAAGAGTTTACCTCGCCTCAATCTGAGGCATGGTGTGGCCAGAATCACTTAGATTGTCTCTCTTTTGTATAAAATTGACATAATTTTTAAGTGAAAACAACAACTGACGTATAGAAAATTAACCAAACGCATTCTGATTATGTTGATACTTTAAGAGAACAATACATTGGTCATTTTTTATGTGTAAGAGTCATCCCCACCTTAATCTGAGGCATGGTGTGGCTGGTATCACTCAAAGTGTCTCTCTTTTGTTTAAAATGAAAATAATTTTAAGTGAAAACAACAACTGGCATACAGAAATCAAATCAAACACATTCGAATTGGGTTACTAATTTTGTCCAATGATCTATGGTTAATGTCTAAGAATTTCATTTCAACCCCGCCTTAATCTGAGGAACGGTTTGGCTGGTATCACTCTGAGTGTCTCTCATTTGTTTAAAATTGACATAATTTTTAAGTGAAAATAACAACTGATGTATGGAAAACCGACCAAACACATTCATATTGTGTTGATACTTTAGGATAATGATCCATGGGTCATTTTTGACATGTAAGATTCAACCTCCCCTCAATACGAAGCACGGTGTGGCTGGTATCACTCAAAGTGTCTCTCTTTTTTTTAAAATGGACAAAATTTTAAGTGAAAACAACAACTGACATACAGAAAACTGACCAAACGCATTCAGACTGTGTTGATACGTTAGGTAAACGATACATGGTTCATGTGTGACATTTAAGAGTCAAACCTGCCTCAATCGGAGGCATTTTTTGGCTGGTATCACTCAAATTGTCTCTCTTTAGTTTAAAATGATCATAATTTTAAGTGAAAACAACAACTTACATACAAAAAAATGACCAAACGCAATCATATTGTGTTTATACTTTAGGATAAAGATCCATGGGTCATTTTTGACGTGTAAGGGTCAACCTTGCCTCAATATGATGCATGGTGTGACTGGTTTCACTCAAAGTTTCTCTCTTTTGTTTAAAATGGACATAATTGTTTAGTGAAAACAACAACTGACGTATGGAAAACTGAAAAAATGCATTTGGATTATTTTGATACTTTAGGCCAATGATACATGGGTCATGTGTGACGTTTTCATGTTAATGATAACTCAATATAAGTCACGGTGTGTCCAGTATCACTCAATGTGTCTCTCTTTTGTTTAAAAATGACATAATTTTAAGTGAAAACCACAACTGACCTACGGAAAACTTACCAAACACATTCAGAGTGTGTGGATTATTTAGTAAAACAATACAAGGGTCATGTGTGACATGTAAGAGTAAACTCTGCCTAAATCAGAGGCATGGTGTGGCCAATATCACTCAGAGTGTCTCTCCGCTGTTTAAAATGGACATAATTTTTAAGTGAAAACAACAACTGACATATGGAAAACTGACCAAACGCATTCAGATTGTGTTGATACTTTATAATAACTATCCATGAGTCATTTTTTATATGTATGAGTCAACCTTGCCATAATCCGAGGCTTTTTGTGGCCGGTATCACCTAAAGTGTCTATGTTTTTTTAAAATGGACAGAATTTTAAGTGAAAACAGCAACTGAGAGTTTGAAAACTGACCAAATGCATTCGGATTGCATTGATACTTTAGGGGAACGATCCATGGATAATGTGTGACGTGTATGAGTTAACCCCACCTCAATCTGAGGCATGGTGTGCCTGGTATCAATCAAAGTGTCTCTATTTTTTTAAAATGGATAGAATTTTAAGTGAAAACAACAAATGACATACGAAAAACAAACCAAACGCATTCGGATTGGGTTGATACATTAGGCCAATGATCCATGGGTTATGTGTGATGTGTACAAGTCAACACCACATCAATCCAAGGTAAAATGTTGTTTATGTCACTTAGAGTTTCTCTCTGTTTTTTAAAATGGACATAATTTTTAAGTGAAAACCACAACTAACGTACAGAAAACAATCCAAAAGTCATTACCTATGACATAAGACACTTAGAAAAGACTCATAGAGTCATAAGTAGTCCTTAAACAATAAACCCCCATTAATAATTCTTTACACACCCTAAATATAAACCATTATCCCTAGAGTTCAAGGTGAGGGATGAAAACAAAGAGAAAAGGGAGAGGGAGAAGAAAAAAAGGGAAAGAAAAAAAGAATAGTGGGTTTAAATTGGATAAATTTTCAAGATAAAGGGATATTAGACTATGTTTCAAGAAGGGGAAGGGAGTAAATAGGTTGAAATGCATTAAATTGATTCATATCATCGATAACTTTCATGGTCTGGTTGGGTGGTTTCAAACAGTTCACCAACTTTTTGGGAGCCATTGGATAAGAAACCCTCTTCTGCACAGTTTGGACAAACAGTTAACTAATTGTGTTCCAATCGTTCAAAATGACTTAGTTAAACTATATATCCATACCAAATGGTTTCTCCTAACTATGAACATCTCATGTTCATAACAACTCCCTCAAAAAGGTAAGATGCATGGTTTTTACTTGGAGTCATACAACCCATTATCTTCTTATGTATGTAAAACAATAAAATTTCAAAATGAATAGGAAACTTCCCTAGGAAAGTGTACCCACATGGGTTCTTCTAAATTGTGTCCCCCAATAAAAGCACTACATGACTATTAATCAAGAGTATAGGATGGACAAAGAATAAGCATATATCTCCCCACCATTTATAAATTCTATAAATGGCTTGAAAAGAAGACAACACACCATAAGATAAAGACATCAACCACAAGAACACATTTCCTTAAGTGTCCCAAGAATCACCCAAATCCATCTACCATGATGAATCTACAGGAAAAAGTCTTTAAGTCCTAAGACAACATATCACAGATGTAACTCAAAATCTATAAAAAAATTCCATATCTAGTCTGGACATGAATCTTAACCACAAAAAAACATAAAGAATAACTCTCATGCATGCCTTAATCAAATTTTTCATAAGGTTCTGACATTGAACTCTCTCTCTATATTTTATCTAAGGAAATGTAAGATATCATTTGGAGGAGATAGTATTTAATGGTACCTTTTGATAATCATAATGAATAATTAGTATATCACATTAGGTATGATTTTTTTTCCATCCTTTGATCCCAAATTTACTACCACTACATATTTTATCTCTGTGAAATGATTGTTTGATATACTGATTTTTTTGCAGGTTTGGATTGGGAGTGTTGGTGCAAAATTTCATGTTACAGTTGGCAGAGCAGTTATTAGTGCTAAAACAAGCACTGATAAAGGGATCCTTTATCAGTGCTAAACAAGTGCTGATAAAGGATCCCTTTATCAGTGTGTTTTTAGAGCTGATAAAAGGTCCTTTTATCATTGATTTTTAGCAATGATAAAGGTGCTCTATATCACTAATTTTTCAACGTGGATAAAGGGTACACCCCCTTTATCAGCGCTGAGATTTATAGCGCTTGTTTAGTGATGTTAAAGCCTGTTTTGAGCGCTGATAAAGCCCTTTTTGTAGTAGTGATTGACACACATATTTTTAACATGTGTTAACCTTTTTCACTAGGTTAAATCCCTTTTTACACTAAATTATCCTAACTGTAGTAACTTATTTTTAATTTATTTAAATAAATTTAATGTCAAAAAAATGTAATTGATATTATTTCTAAATTTAGAAATTTGGATTTAAAATATGAAAAGAATATTATACAATTTTGATGGGTTATAGAAATTAATTTTATTATTAGCATACAAAACACATAGAAGCCATTTTTTTAAAGATCATTTTGTGATTAAAATTTATGTGTGGAATAATATTATAAATTTTTTTGAAATTTATAAAACAAATTGGTTTAACATAAAAAAAATTTGTTTGAGGATTTCAGGAAAAGATATAAAAGAATATTACCAAAAAGAATATTTAATTTAAGGGGCAATCCAAAATAGTTTTTTATTAAAACTAATTATTATTTTAGTTTAAAAATGTTATGAATATAATTTTTATCTTCATAATAAATTTTTAAAGTGAATAAATTTTTCTTCATTAAATATATCTTAAAATTTTTATAAATTTAAAAGTCAATATTTTCTTTCAAAAAATGTCATCAAAATTCTAGTTTTTATAAACATAGTATTTTTCCTTATTTACCATTAGTAATAAAATATTTTAGAAAAATGATAAAAATAAATAGTAAGATAATTTTCCAATAATGAATACTAAAACTAAGTTTGTTATATTATATTCAATTCATATTATAAATAATTTTTTTAGATATAGGTGCTTAAAATGAAATAAAAAACAGCTTTTTGAAAATTCATTTTAAAGCATGAATGTATTTATATATTATTACCATTCTATAAGTTATATTTCTATCATAACATACTAAAACCCACCCACATGAATATAGTTTTTCAAAGGAAACATTACATTTCCATCCTTGATACTGATGTAGATGACCCAATATTCTCCATCGAGAACACACAATATCAAAAGAAAAAGTAGGATCACTTACACTCTCAAGGACCTTTTATGTTTAGATTTGTATGTAATTACTAAAAAGTATTACAAAAACAATACCCATGAATTAAAGAGAGACCATTCCCATTATACCCAACTTTTTATATTCCATATTTGGTCATCAACATCATCCATATAAAACCCTTCTAAACATAATTAATTCAACATCATATGTGATAACCTAGGGGAAAGGAAACATAAAAAGGGTGATCTAAAATGATCATTGTGGATAAACATAATAAATAACAATTAAATGTCATTATTGACTTTTAGAAGAGCATAAGAGTATGAATACATAATCAGAGTGCATGAGTGGTCATAAAATAACACATACCCATCAATACCTAACCCATCAATCATGAAACATGGAATAAGGATTTTCAAAAAGAATGATTCATAGTAATCAATAAGAATGATCCATGAGATATAAATATTGATCAAAGGTATCATTATAAACACATGGAAATCATGCATAAAATGTGTTTTTATCTTGGAAAATCATCTTCATAGAATAATTACATAACCCTTACAAATGGAATAACTATATGGTTGACATTCAATATAATTATCTACAGAATAGAATCATTACCCAATGAATTAGATTAGTATCTTATTGCCCCATTGTTTAAGCTATATTGGGCTCAACTGGAACTATTTGGGTGCACCCATCATATAATAAATATCCACTAATAACAACATGAATAAATTATATAAAGCTTTTATTTAATTATAAAACTCATAAAACAAACATTATCACTTTTATAATATGATTAACCAATATAAAAAAATAGGTTCCATAAAGATATCTATGAGAAATTATTATCCCTTGGAAAAGAAATCGGTTCCATAACATTCTCATTGAAACATTATTAACATATGGAAAAAATTGGGTTCTATAATAATATGTTTGAAAAAATATTAACCCATTCAGAGAAATAATGAGGATGGTGTCATTATAAAATATATATGTTGGAGCCTAAGTAACAACAAGTGTTGTTGAAGTTGATGAATAGGAATAACATTAAAATTTCATTGAGAAAAATCAGAAGAAAATAAAATTTTCATTTAAAAAAATATTTCAAATATATTTTTCTTTGAAAATAACCTTGGAAACATATAAAGGATCATTTAAAATCATTGAAAACACTTATTGAGGATAATATCTTTTAAATTTTGATAAAAATATTTTAAAACATAAATCATTTTTAAAATAATTTTCTTTTAAAATAAACTCTAAAACTTATAAAGTAATGTTAAATGGAAATTAAGTTCAAAAATTTCTTTCATGTTGTACACATTAAAACAACTATTCATTTCACATTTTCAGTAAAATTGACATGGGCATTGTTTGCAAAACTACAAGAAGAATACTTTAAAAAAAATTAAAAATTAAAACATGGGTAAAATTTCCTTTAAAAATATCAATTCTCTAATGATAAAAACATGTTTTAATTTTTTTATAAGACATGATTTTTGAAGAAAAATGGGGTTTTTACCGAAGATAGAAATTAAAAAAATTATTAAAAAAATAATCAATTAATTTTAGTACAAAAGATTGTAAAAATAATCATATTACTTGAAACTATCATGAATAACCAGAGGATAAGAAATATAGTGATAATAAATGAGATTTAGATCATAATATTTCAACATTGTAGAATTAATCATAGTCAATCCAAATAAATTATTATATTATAACATAAAACTCTTATCACTTTGCTAACTTTGAATCGTAATCTCTATGAAAGGATAACATTAAATTAAATATAAAATATCACAATAATAAATAAATTCATGATATTACATGAAAAATGGTCTATATATAATCCTCATAATGGAAGATAGGTGCATAACATGACATAAGTATCAAAAAAGTCAAATTGAGACTAAAATCCCTTTTAAAGTTCATATCATTCAAGTGGGGATTAATAAATGAATTGATTATATATATCAAATATAAATAGACACAAAGAAATTGATATAAAACATAAAATAATCAAATTTCATTACACACATAATCTTATTGTGACATAATCTTTGATGTATAAGTCTAACACATTGAGTTTAAATTTAGTTAAGAAATCCCTTACCGCACGCTTACTTTTGATTGAATGTTATTTAAACTCATGTATAGTGGTTTTGAACATGTTATTAACTTAATAAATAAACATATAAAAAATTATAAAATCATATAGTATCCTTTTATAACATCTTATCAACCTTTCATTAAAAATCATTCACTATTTTCATTGTTTCCGGTGTTAATTGCCTTGTTTTCTCATTCGTTCTTTTTTATAAAAATTACAATTCTCGTGCATATAATATTATCATATCATATAAATAATAATAATAATTAAAATTTATCATATTTATATATAAATTATAATTTAAATACCTATTATGAAATATGGTTTTGAAAAGTTTAGTATATAATGATTATAGAGATGGTATGATGTATGTACGCATGACTAACATTTCCATTTTTCAATGATAATTATGGAAAGAGGTATGTAATATTTTATCTTTAAAGATTTATAATAATATCATAAATAAATATTATTTCTTTAAATATAATTATATATATCATCTATATGGTGTGGAATGAATAGAGATAGGAACATCACATCGTAAATGAAGTAGTCTACATATACATGAACGACGTTATCATCTTTTAGTGAGTGAAATTTTATGAAATAAAATGATATATTATATTTTTATAATGAAAAATATTTAATAAATATCCTAATTATTACATTTATGGAATATTTATTTATTAACTCTATAATTATTATTTTCGATGTAAAGAATTCATTAAAATGAATTATATCGCTTTGTGAGGGTAATTCGTCGTACACACGAGTGACACTATCATATCCGCTATGAAATTAAAAGAAAAAAACGTATATATGATATAATAAATCCATAAGTATTATTATTTTATAAATATAATATATATACATTATATCCATCATAATACCCAACTGTGATAGGTGGTAATGGAAAAAAGGATGACATCGGTTTGTGAGGTGGTAGTCCACCGTACACATGGATAATGATTTTATAACCCATTTGATGGAATCATAGAAGGTTTTAAGTAATGAATTTAAAATAATAAAATTTAATTATATTTAATATACTATTTTTATTTTTTAATCATTTTTTATTATGAATTTAAGAGGTCTAGAATGAAATAAAATAAAAACGCTTGTATTAGAATGTTACTTCTTCTTCGGGTAACCTCTTTTGGTTTGCACCAAAGGCCTTCATAGGTTTTATTTCATCCAAAAATAAAGATTGTATGATTATAATATAGGATTATTGAAATTATTTGGTTTGGTATTGGCCTAACCAATTGGTTTTGAAGGTGTGAATAAATGATTAGATTGGGTGGCCTTTTATAAGTGAGATGAGTGGCACACTTGCAATTTTTTAAAAGAATGACTTCCACCCACATATTTTTCAAGAAAACAATTACCAATAGTGGAAAATTATAGATAATATAAGCAATAATTTCTAAATATTATGATAAGATATATTTTAGACATGTTTTTAGTTCATTTAAACCCTTATTATTTTAGTTTAACCCCTGGTAAATCAATTTTCACCTAAATCTTGATAACTAATTTTTACTTTTTCACGATTCATTTGGGTGAAAAAACAATTTGAAATTTTTTTATAATATAAATTATTATAATTAAAAATTTAAATCCATTTTTCCAAATTCTATTCAAATTTGTTGAAATTTTTAATTTTAAATTAATCCCATAAACATGATGAGAATGTGGGTCTTCAAAGAGAAAATGTTCAAATGTTTACAAAGTTTACAAAGTTTTGTACATATAATTTCAATATTAAATTGATTAAAATTACATAAATTGTATTAATAGATATAAAATTAAACTTTTTTACTTAAAAATTAATTTAAAATATAATATAACAATATAAATAATTTAAACAAAATCTTTGTTTCCAATTAAAATTTATGTATTTTTCCCTATTCATCAAAAAATTATTCTTTTCATAAAATTATCAAAAATTCACCATAATATAACTTTAAAATGATTATATCCAAAAATAATTTTATTTTTTTATGATAAATTTCCTATATTTTTCAAAAAATAAATTAAAAAAAACCCGATAAAGCGAAGAAAAAGCTGGTTTTTGATAAATCTATTTTCTTCAAGCATAAGATGATTTTATATAAACTATATGCATAATAATAATCATTGAGTCAATAAAAATTAATATTTATTTATATATAATATAAAAATTTAATTTAAATAATTCTTCACAATTGGTTATTTTAATTATTTCAAATTGAGAAACATTATGTACTTTAAGAGAGTAAAACATGGTTTTTAAACAAAAACAAACATTATACTCAAATAAAATATAATGATGATTAAAATATAGTTATGTGAGTTCAATATAACTAATGAATAATTATGTTACATTAAATCATATTAAAAACATAATTTGACTTCTAAATAGCTGAATTTATTGAAAAGAAATGTATTTTTTTAATCAGTATTTTCACTATTCACTGAAAAATCAATATTTTCCAAAAAAAATCAAAATTTTATGAAAATTATATTTTGATATTAAAATTTAAAAATTAATGTCATTTTATCAACTACATTTTCTAAAAGTTCCAAAAATATTATATTATTTTTTTCATGGAAAACAAAAAAACACATTTTTGAAGAAAACATTTTTTTAAATAAAATTTGTTTACTAAAAATTGATTGATTATTTACTAAAAATTTAACAATAATTTATATTAAATAGTATATATATATATCATAATTTTTTTAATACTATTCATTCCCTCCAATTTATTTTCTTGCTTATAACAGTTATAAATATCATGGGTTGTCTATACTTGGTGCAATGTGTTGATTACACTACCGAAAATAAAAATATTGGTGTTGTGTCTACCAAAATATATAAAAGAGATTATATTTATTTTAAAATAATTATATTGTAAAGTATATAGAAGTTACATTCTCATATAAGTTCAGTTTTTTTTGTTTATAATATCAAACATAATTTTTATATTTTAAAATCACATGGTGTTACCACCTCCCCACTTTAATTAATTGTATCCTCACAATTTGACCTTTATCTAGGTAATAAAGGGTTTTATATTTGAAAATAATTTTTTAGTAATCCTAAATCATAAAAAGGATTAATAAAAAAAAATCTTGAAAAAAGTGAAAGGGAAATAAGAGTGTCATCTAGAATAACATATACTAGGTTTTCAAATAAGAGACCGTGGGTGGGATGTAATTATTTGGACATGGAAGAAAAGTGTAAATAATTATGGAAAATGGTTAACTTCATTGTTCACAAAAATGAGAATGATAAATGTAATGTTAAGGGATTCTAAACCATAAATCTATAATGATTTAAAATATCATTAGATTCATCAGATATAAATGTAATAAGTTAAAAAAAATTCTTCAAAATCATTTTCCTAATTTTTAAGAATTAATATTACATATAGACTGAAATAATAAAGAAATATACTTACATGATGAGTATAATTTCATCCCTATGTCAATATTCATGAAAATGTCATATTTTTCTCCAAATTATGAGTATTCAAGATGAATTTTTCATTCTTGAAGCACTAAAATCAATTTCTAAGGGCCACATAAGCATAAAAGGTTTAATCAATCTATTCCTCCTATATTTAAATATTAACCAAAACCAATATGGTTATAATATGGTAGTAAAATTCTCAAAATTGTTAAACCTTCATATTCAACATTAATCATAAAAATTCAATAGCAATTCCCAAAGTAAAAACTAAATCATTCCATGAATATATAATCTTATATCCCAAATCACATCAACAAAATCAGCATTAAAGTGTTTTTTATTCTCAATGTTTATATCAAACTTTTCAACATGCACGAAAAAAAATATGGTTATCTCATTTTAAAATAACATTAATCACTAAGTCACCAAATAACTCTTTAATCCCATGGTTATCTATATGATAAATTTTTTCCCATAATTACCACAATATCCATGATCCTATAATCCCTAATGTTTATCAATACCTAAAAACATATATCCGAAAAAAATTGATGAATAATACATGTTAAACCAAAGTTTTACATATACTCCAACCTAATAAAACATCCCCTAAAATTTCATTAATCTCTTTAATATCAAATTTCTTCAAACCTAAAAGGCATGTCTATTACTTTTAATTTATGATAATTTTCATGATTATAGACAAATGAAGTTATGTATAACTCGTAATATAACCTTACATGAAAAAAAATATTCTTATAAAATGTTATTTAAACCACCCTCTCATACCAACTATAACAGCCCATAACTCACACTCCGTAATCCAATTATGAAAATTTAAACATTATAATTTTGGATTTTATATTGATGTAGGTGACCCAATTTTCACTATCCAAAGAATACAACATAAAAACTAAACATTAGATCACTTATAGTTTTTGTAACATCTTGAGATTTTTATGAGATAGAATTATTTGATGTCTTGTGTTTTAAGATAAACCATGATAATATTGCTTTACATGAAAAACCAACACAGCTTTTGGTATTTTCAACACTATGCTTGGAAGGTGTTACACAAAATTTCATGTTCTTTTGATATAATTCATTTCATGCAAGATCGAGTTGAAGTGAACAACTAATTATTATTATTTTTTCTTATGAACTAGCCTTTATAATGGTGGATATAAATAGTTGTAACGAAATTATGAAAATATTCTTTACACATGTATATATATAATTAATTCTTTGGTGATAAATTAATTATAAATAAAAATAATACCCTTCTTTAATAAATTGAAATGTTTTTTCTAAAAAGAGTTTTTAAATGAGAATAAGTGAGTTTATAAAAATATAAAATCACTCTTTATAGATTTTATTAATGAAATATATATTTAATATATTTAATAAAATGTTAAAAATTCATTTTATATTTTCTATAGAAATGATATAAGAACTAATTCAATTTTTTAGATAACAGAATTATTTTTTAAAAAATATAGTTTTGCCACCTTTTGATGGTGCACCCATTTTAAATCTAGTTTTACACCTTTTTATATTATATTTTAAAAAACAATCTTCATAAATTTAATTGGGGTATAAAAATTTACATCGGATGAATTTTTAATATTTATCTTAATAACTTTCAAGTGTTGGTGAATAGTAAAATATAATAAATTTTAATTTAAAACAACTATTTTCATCAAAATAATTTATATGGTTAAGTTATATTACTTAGTTGTTTTTAAATATAACTATATTATATTTTTAGAATTTAATATAATTTAGTACATTTTCATTAATTTTAAATTTTATTTTTATGTAAAAAACATTTTTATATTCTAAAATGTTTTAACTTTTAAAACTTGTTTTCTCAATCTGAAAGTGGTATTAATTTTAAAATAATTACTAAAAATTATGTGTTTTAAATTTTAAAAAATAGATTCTATAACATTAATCAGTGGATCAAAATTATTTAAATAGGTTCTTTTTATTTTTGGGCATTATGAATAGTAACTTTAGTAAATTTTATTAATACGTTAAAAAGGTAAATGAGGTAATTAACAGTAAGAATAATATTATAAAATTACTATAACACTTTTACTAAAATTATTAGATGAGTTTGTTTCTACTCAAATCATCATTTTATCTAAATTATATCCTTTTGAAGCAACTTGAATGAGATTAGTACATCTAATATATTTTATTTAAAGAAAAGCTAAAGATTTATTACTCAAATTTTAATAAATATATCATTTCTAATATAAAGAAATATAGAAGAAAAGTTCATCTATTAATACTCATTGGAAAGATAAAATGTTTTCATTACGATATTAATTTTTTTTTAATTTTTAGGAACTAAATAATAACCTTAAAGACATATACATTGATGATGGAGAAATTATTTAATTGATGAAAAAATTATTAAAATAATTTTTATATAAATGATAATAAATATTAAAAGACCAAACCAGATTACCCAATATTATTGGTATATTATATATCTACAATAATCATCCAAGGGTTGAATTATTGACCATTTTGTGCCACATGGAATAGATTATGACACTTATAATATTTTATCTAAATTAATTTCAATGTTTTCATATTTATGTTTTAATAAATATAACATTTTTAATGTTGGATTTTTAAGAATATATAAGTATTCTTATGAAATCCAAAGGATTTAATTTATTTATAGTTTTTTATTTTTTATTTTTGTTTAATATATAAGTATATTAAATAATTACACAAAACTGATGTAGTAATTATTTAATTAATGGAAATACCGAATTATTGTTATCAAAAATATTAACAAAAATATAATTTGGTGTAATTAATAAATAAAATGAATTTTATAGATGACCTTGACCCCTTAGAGATATAATAAAATATTTTTTTCTTGGATAAAATCTTATCTTGATATTTTTAAAAGTCCAAGAAATGAATATTTTCAAAATTTACAATATTAATATTTTGTCAAAATAATGGTTCATTAAATTATTTAAAAATCATAAAACATTTTTAAAAATATAAAATTATTATAATATGGTCTAAAATGTTCAAAATTGATCATTTATGGTCTGATTGACATTAAATAAGTAAAAATTACACTATTTAAATATTGAAACATTTTTACCTTAGTTAAAATTAAAATAGAATAAGAGAGGGTTAATTAAAAATATAAGGATTAAATTGACATAAAAACTTGTGTAATATTTATTTTTTGATAATATTATTACCTTATCCCATATAATATTATAAAATATGACATTTATGAGTTTTTTATGTGTTTTTATTTTATTATAAATTAATATTTTTGGAGATCCCGAATGTGCATATCACCTCAATTATAAAAGGGATCATCCTCCCTCACAAATTAACTTTACTTTGAGCATTAAAGTTCAGATATCCCCTAACCATTTCCCTTATAAATTTCATTTGTCTCATTATATAGGATTTTTTTCTTCCAAAAATACCAACTGTGGTACCTTTTTGACGATATCAATAGACAGTTTGCCGAAGAAGAGGTAATCTCCTCTACCGATTCTTTCAATCTTATTTCTTCTTTTACTTCCGATTCATGTGTTTTTTTCATTATAAATTAATAACCCCAATATTAATTATATACTGAGATGTGATTATGATATGTAACAACCATATTCCACATTCAATCCATCCTATGAAAAACAAAATCACCACGCGTGTGTACGTATGGCTTATCGTCTCCACATCGTGGGGTAATCTGCTTTCACCACCACCGTACTTGGATGGATATAATGATGGGAATAATAAATATATATGATTATTATAACATGATGTCAGTTTTTTAACAAAACATATTACACCCACGTCCATACTATTTCACAATTTTGGGAATGATATCATCCCTCATGCTTACATATGAACTATCGTCACCTCTATGCGATGTGATTCATTTTATAAGATAAACATTATAGAATGATTAAATAAACATATATAATTAATAAATATGATACATATTATGTTAATATCATTTTTTAATGATATAACTATAACCTAATAAGCATAACCAAAACTTATTATAAAAAACATGCATAAGAGAATGAAGTAGTTAATACTCAAATAATAGGTAATAATGAAATTTTATTAACAAAAAGTTGATAATATAATAATATATTAAAATCCTAAAAATGGATATAATTCTGGATTAAGTCAATGAAATTATTTAAATCATTATATAGGAGGTTTGGATACATATAAATGATATAAAACATAAGGTAAGGGATAATTTCACAATCTCATTAATATCTGAGATTATTTATACGTAAGTATTTACTGGGGTATAGTTATCATCGATGTACATGTTTACTAAAAATATATTCCAAAATACTATTTCTATTATTCTATAATTTTTTAATGTTAGTTTTACTCAATGGTAAATTTTTATTAAATGGTATGAAAGGAATATTTTTTCATTTTCAATATGAGGTACTTTTTGACTTATCTGACAAAAGTACGAGGAGAATATTTTCATTAAACATATATGGAATGAATATATATTTACATTTTCATAACAAATTATTTCCATGATTCTTACTTTATAATATTTCAAGGTTTTTTTCAAATGAATTTTTTAATTTTAAAATTTCATGGATTTTGAGAATTGAAATCATTTTTAAAGAAGAAATGATGTTTACTCCAGAATTAAGTTTTGAGTGTTCTATCAAGATAATTTTCTATCTAAGAGGAATTTTATTTGTAGGGTTATGTTTTGAATAAAATATATCTATTAATCCTATGGGTTTGTTATGATTAATATGGCATGTTATTTATGAAATCCAATTGTTTTACATGGATTATGTTATGGTGTAATGATATTTAAGAAACCCATTTTATTCCTTAGGTTATGTTATGATGGATGATTTATGTTTTTGTGGCACACATATAAATGATTTCATTATGATATAGGTGGGACCTATATTTCCCTCTAATGCATTGGGTAAAGATTTATATCTCTTGATATTGAAATGAATTGGATGGTAAATTACCTTATTTCACTAATAGAAGGTTAGAAAAGAAAATGATATCAGTTTAATAATACAGGGTTGTAACGATAAGTAAACCCGATTCAGTAATACAAGGCTAGAATGAGGAGTAAACTCAGTTTCGTAAATGAATTTTTCCACTATGATGTTCTTGTCAATGATAATTGACTAAAATGAACAGTATTTTCTATGTTTATCTATTTCCCACAATTTCCTGTTTTATTCTAACGCTATTTTTCTCAAGGATCATGTTCCTTTATGATTTATGCCTTATAATTGTGAAGATTTATTTCATGACTCATGATTTTGATATATGTTATACATGGTATGTTTTTCTAATGTCATATTTGTGTCTTTAAATTATTATGTTCATGTTCTATTTGATATTTTCCTTATTTACCCTTACTGATCATCTTATCTCACCCTTTTCCTATGTTTTCTTTTCCCCTTGATATAAATAAAGGTTTTCTGTAGGAAAACTAAAGGGGAAGATATTTATGGAAGATGGTGAAGATCTTTTAACAAATTAGAATAATGTGTTTTTTGTTTCCAAATGCACTAAAATAATACATTCTTTGGGTGTATGTTTGTGTAATGCTGTAAGTATTCCGAAAAAGTAATTTAATGTCATTTTACGTAAATTTTGAGTTGTTATAGTTGGTATTAGAGTGACGGTATTGTTAACATTTGGAAATTAGGATGCAAAAAACATTACTAAGATCCCTATAGATATTTCGTCTAACTAGAAAGAAGTGGAAGAAAGAAATATGATCTATAGGTACTCAATCATTTCTTGAGTTATTATTCCTAAGGGAGTGAATCCATGGAAATTCAAGGGCCACACTAAGAAGATGGTTGAAATTTGGGGTTTCTCTGACTTGAAGATGATAGTAATGGGCTATGGGTTTTACCATGTTCTATTTCTTTCAGAAGTGATAAAGCGGCATTCATGGAGTTATGGCTCGGTTCCCCTAAAGCTAGGATTCCTCATAATTCATGAATGGGAACGAAACGTTGATCCCAAAGTTGTTAAAGAAGACTTTCCCCCAACTTAGGATATATGTATGTAACATAAACTAGAAGTACTAGCACCCTCAAATCCAGTTGGATATAGCTTCGTCTATTGGTAATCCCATAAGGTTGGATAGACAGACTAATAACCCTACCTTTGGGAATTATGTGAGAATTCTGGTTGAGGTTTACATGTCGGCAACGCTAGTGGAGGAAGTGGTACAAACCACTCATAATGAAAGTCTCGCGATGGGTATCAATTATGAATGAAAACCCATGTTTTTCCATAATTGTCATTTCTTTGTCCATGTTAACTCAGATTTCAATAGAAATAAAATGTGCAACTTATGTAAAGATCAAGGACATGATGAGGAAGGTTGTAGGAGACATAAGGGGAAGTTAATGGCCTAGGATAGTTATAATCCTAATGTAGTGAATAGAGCTTCTAATGATGGGTGCACCATGAATAAGGAAAACTTTGAGAAGGTCACTGTAGGTGGTGATTAAATCAATGTAACTCTCCTCAAAATAATCGTGAAATATGATGATGAGAAGGTAGAATCGAGTCCTGTTTGCGCACAAGATTCTGACTCTCTAGGGCCTACTAGTATGGTACCTCTTCCTGGAGTGGATCTGATGGAATATAAAGATCATAGTGTAGATCAGGTTCTTACCTTTGGAATTTTGGTTATTGTCCCTCTCATTGACTTGGACAACCCTGTCCGCATCCCTGACAAAACTGTGGCAGATCTTACTGAAACTCATAGTGTCCTGTTCAATTGAATATAGAGGATGCTGAAATTTTGATTGAAGGACAAGCTGAATCAACTCTAGAACCTAGTTATGGCCCTTCCATTACAGGTGGATTCTTCCATGTATAGGTTGAAATGGCTGATAAAAGGAAGTTACTTGTTATCCTGCTCTCCTATCAAGTTGACTAGGCTAACAGATTTTCATTGCTAAATGTTGAGGAATCTATTTGGGAGGTGTATGACTCTACTTCAGTTGATAAAATGATATATACTTATAATGAAACTTATGTTGTATCATTTGGTAAGAAAATTTCTATAATTAATGATGGGCCTAGTACTAGGCTCCATTCTAAAAAATGAAAAATCCTATTTTGGAATTATCAAGGGATTGGAAATCCTCCCACGGTCAGGTCCCTTGGACATTTTATTATGACCCATAGACCCCTTTTAGTTGGTATTATTGAACTAAAATTAAAATTTGACAATTAGATCTCATTCAAATGGTCTTCTTTGGGCTAATCCTTTTTTTTCTGGCAATCAATTTTATGGAAATTCGGAATCCCTATGGGTGCTCAAGCATGACAACATTACTATCAACACAGTTCTGTCAGACTTACAATATGTCACCATATCTTGTTCTATTGATATTACCTCTATTGATGTTTCCTTTGTTTATGCCTTTATTCTTTATAAATGAAGGTCTTTCTGGAAAAATTTGGTAAGTATATCTGAGGGCATGAATACCAACAGGGTTCTCCTTGGTGATTTCAATACTGTTCTGAGGCCTGATGAAAAAACTGGTGAATTTTTTTTCATGTTTCATCTTCTAACCTGATACCTTGCATTGATACTTGTGGTCTCTATATGTTCTCCCTTACTGGTGCTGATTATACATGGGGAAGGTACACTATTAATGGGCTACAGGAAAGTAAATTGGATAGATGCTTTATACAAGTGGATGGAAGGAATGAGGGGCATGATGTGTCAGGGAGGACTCTTCCAAGACTGTATTCCGATCATAATCATATCATTATTGATGTAAGTTTCAACAGAATAAGGTTGAACCCCCCCCCCCCCCCCCTCACCCTTTATGTTTAACAATGATTGGGTTGTTATCCCTGGCTGTAGATAGATTATCTTGGACATTTGGAAAAACATTTATTTGGGGATTTCATCTCATATAATTTAATGTAAACATAAGGAAGTCAATGAAAGGATAAAACATTGGAGTACAGATTCCATTTCTTCCTTGGATGGTGATATCAGGGAGGCTGAAAATGTGTTGTCCAGGTACCAAGCCAATGGTACGTGTCGGGAATTGCCTTCTCAAGAGGAAATCCATGTTACTTCAAATATAGATAAACTGCTGATCTTGAAATAGAAATTAACTCAGAACCAATTTAACATAAAATGGCTCAAATAAGGGAACATAAACACAAGATTTTTCCAATTCATTAATATATAAAAGAAGAAAAATAGGATCCTAAAAAATCGGAGAATTGATGGTACTGTTTTCTCTTCTGAAAATGAGATTGCAGAAGTTGCGATAACATATTTTGAGAAGCTGTATTCAGATTCTGGTAATGAAATTTATGAGAAAATTATTTAGTGCTTTGATCCATCCATTGAATAGTATCAAAATAGAAGACAGGTTGACATCCCTAATGAAAAAGAGGTACATGATGCACTCTTTTCTTTGAATATTTATTGTGTTGCAGGTCTAGATGGCTTCACCAATAAGTTTTTTATGTTTTACTAGGACATTGTTTGGATTGATGTTTTAAATGCTGTGAGGTATTTTATTTAAATCAACATACATGCCTCTTGGTATAAACTCCAACTTCGTTTCATTAATCCCTAAGAATGTAAATTCCCTTGACATTAAGGATTTTAGTCCTGTTGCTATTGGGAATACAATACCAAAGGTGATCAGTAAAATTATGACTCAACGATTGGGTGAGGTTACCAAGGGGATCATATCAAGTAACCAGTTCGGTTTTGTCCCAGGAAGAAATATACAGACCTTCCTTTTCACTGCCTCTGAATATGTCAATGTAATGAAGCAAAAGGTGAAAGATGGAAATACTTCCTTGAAAATTGACATTTCTAAAGCTTTTGACACCATCTGATTGAGTCTTCTTTTCACCATTCTTAAAATGCATGGCTTCTCGCAGAAATTCATTGATCTATTTGGGTCTATTGTCACCAATGATAGGATGTACATTATTTTCAATGGATCCCCTAAAGGGTTTTTCCACTATTCAAGAGGGGTCAGACAGGGTGACCCTCTCTCTGGTATGCTATTTTCTATTGTGGAAGACTATCTTAGTTGGTGCCTGAATGATCTGGTCAACTTTGGTTGGTATCAGAAGATGAAAATTGGAAGGTATTTGTGTGCTTCATCCCATTTATTTTATGTGGATGACATATTTCTATTTGGAAAAGTGGACAAAGGTACTATATCCTACATAAAAAAAGTTCTCACACCATGAAGAGGTTGCATGTAAATTCATCGGTTTGGGAAAATCATTTGTCTTATTTCGTGAAGGGAGTGCAATATCTAGGAAAAACATAATTTCCAGGAGGATTGGAGTTGGAAGAGGGTCCCTCCCTTTCAATTACCATTGTGTACCTAGTTTTTGGGGTAGAGTCAGAAGGTATCATTTGGAAAGCATCACTTTAAAAATTACTAATCAAATGGTAGGATGAAAAGGGGAAAATATATGCCAGGCAGGGAGAATATGTCTTGTCAATTCAGTCATCACATCAATGTTTGAATTCTCCTTTTCTTTGTATAGATGGCCCGGAATTCTTCTTAAAGAGTTAAGTATCCAAATCAGAAATTTTTTTGGATTGGTTCTATTAATGAGGGGAAGCTGGTCACAATAGCTTGGAAGGACTATATTAAACCAGCCCGAATGGGTGGGCTGTGTATTAAAGATATCAGATTATTCAATGATACTTTGATCAAAAAAATCACTTGGAATCTTATATCGAACCCAGATTCATCCATGGACTTCCTAGAAAATAGATTTGTTGAGAAATTGCAGAATGGATACACCAATTACCTCAGATACTCTGTTTGGCATGCCTTCAAGCTGGTCTTCTCTGAAATCATGGTCTGTTCGAAATTGGTGGTGTCCAGATAGTCAAATTTAAACTGTTGGACCACCCCTTGGATTTCCCGACCAATATTTGATGACATTATCATTACATCTTCTATAAACCTTGCAAAAATTGCAGAATTTTATTAAAATGAAGAGCTTCAAGAAATTCTACCCAGCCACATGCACTTCAAGGCCTTTCGATACTACATTAATGACTATGATGTGTTATTCTGGATGCCTAATGTGAATGGTTGATTCACCACAAATGATTTTTATAGATTTCTTTATTCTGGTAATTCTTCGAGCCCTCCTCACTAGGATAATGACTTTTTCAAACCCTTCATACCTCCATCTCAATCACTGCTGGTCTGGAGGATTTAGAAAGGCCCACTTCCCTTGCGGCACATGATACAGTGCTGTGGTTTTCAGCTGGCTGTGGTATGCAATTTCTGCTTGGCAGCATATGAAACTATGTGGCATATTTTTATCTCTTCTACCCTTTCTTGTAGGTTGTGGGCCTACATGTAAGGAATTTTCCAATTCCATCTTTCCCTCCTGTCTATGGAGGATTTACTGCAATCTGTTTGCTGTGTCGAATGAAACGAACAGGTCTATGACATTCTATTGACAGTGGAAACCATGGTTCTAGATTTTATTAGGAAGGTTAGGAATTATTTTTAATAGCACAAATCCCTCCTTCCATCCGTGTGTTATTTGTATTCACCGTGCCATCCGAATTTCCACTAACATTCAAAATGGTTCTATGAAAAATTATGTCTCTGACCTTATTCTCTTGTAGCCTCTTGGTGTTAATGGTAGTATGAATAATCCTCTAATGACGAAGTATGTTCGATGGATATTGCCCCTCCCATGCTAGATTAAATTCAAAATTTATAGAGCTATGTCGTGTACTCCTGGTCCCTCTGGATGTAGTGGTGTCTTCAATACCTACAAGGTATTTGTGAAGGGGTGCATTCATCACTTCATTGGTAATTTATTTTCTATTTAAGTGGAGCTCTTGTATATGATAAAAGCGATATGGTATGTTTCCCATTTCGGTAGGCTTGACTTATGGAAAGAATCAGACTCATCTATTGTAGTCTAAATTCTCAAAGACTGCTCAAAGAATGTTCCATGGAAGATGTTTCTAGTCTAGACTGAATGTCTTCGACTCACTGGTTCGCTATCCCTTGATGTCACACATACATATCATGAATCCAATCAAGTTTTGAATTCTCTCTCAAAGGGTGCAATCAATGAGGTCAATTCTAATGGGTCCTTTGTCTTACCTAAGTATTGTGAAAGTATTTCTTAGGATGATTATAGAGGTGAGGTGTACACTCGTCTTTGTATATAAACTCCATAATGTCTTGTAGCATACTTTTTATCATTTTAATTTATTTTTCTTGGAGGAGGTTCACCTAACTAAGGATCATATTGGTATAATCCTAGAATTTATTAAAGGTCATAGATTACATAGGATTAAAACTAACCTGTCATATATTGAAATATTATTAGTAATTTCCCTTTTTTATATGATTTTCATCTATAATAATAGTTTCTAACACTTTGATTTCTAGTCTGATTAAATGGATGGAAGTAGATTGAACATGGATAATATTAAATGTTCCAGATATAGAAAATATATGAATCATTAAAATCATCTTCCTAAGAGGAAATATCATGAAGAGAATCCTAAAGGTGGTATGAGTATTGCTTATACTACTATGGATAAAGTGATTGTAACAACATGTGAAAGGTATGGGATGCTCTAGCATCATTATTTACATTAAACTTATGAAGTATAGTAAGATTATGTTATATAAACCTTAATACATGATTCATATTTTTGGAAAGACTAAGATGATGGATCCTGAGTAATGGTTTAAGAATAAATTTGTATGATTTACATGTATAAGTTTTGTAATTCGAATATTAAATTGTACGAATCATGAAATATATATATTTTTAGTATTTTATTTGTTAAGGGTTGAAAAGGATTTGTCAAATAGTAATAAATATATAAAAAAGTGATTTAAGGGAAAAGTGATATTTTTATTAAGGGAAAGAACCCTTTATATGTTCAAGATGTGGATAAAATTGTGTTGAATAAGGATATGTTGGATATGAATAAGTAAATTGGTTAGAAATGATTTCATTATAAATGAATTGAAAAGTGGTTTATGCTATCATGGACGATATTTACAGCTTTTTGGACATAAGAATAAGGAAACATGAATGTTTTAAATTAGGATATATAGTAATTTAGGTTATTAATATGACCCAAGATAATACAAGATGAAGGTGTTTGGATGTTTTGAATGTGACCAAAAAGAGACAACTTATGATATAGGAGATAAATGTTAAGATAAGTTAGTGAACCAATTTTAAATGTTTTGGAATTTCATCTTTCAGAAGGATTTTAAGTTTTTCAATATAGGTAATGTTTAAGTTATTATTCAGATGAAGTTTGTTAGAATAAAGTATTATCTCACCAAAGGTGGACTTATGCATATTTTATAAAGTGTTCTAAACTTTTTTTTATGATAAAGAAATTTGGAATCACCTATAATTCTATTTTTGGAACACATGATTTTATAATGCTTCAGGAATGAAAAAAATAAGCTGCATTTATTTGAAGAAGAGACGATGTTGAAATTTTTCAAGACACAAATAATGGTGACATTGTACTAAAATCAAGTAAGTATATATTCTTATGCAAATTATTCAACATTAGTAAAAGAGATCATTAGGTAAATGTGTATCCTATAATCATCATTTTTGATGAAATATATTACCTATATCATTCATATTAATTTTATGGTTTTTGATAGTTAACATTCACTGTATCACCCTCTTTCTTGTGATCAGTGATCTTTATAAATCTATTTTATTATTTATATTTTCCTCCATGCCCAAACCTTCACCTATGTTCTCTTATACAGTAACCTAGAATTGAGTTACATTATGTAAAGATTATGTTTCTAACATTAGTTTTCAATAGGAAGTTTTATTATTCATTTTTACAATGTGGGTTTCTATAAAACAAATTTTCATGTATTAATCCTTTTATAACCCAGACAAATTTCGAGGGAAAATCATTTTAAGGGGGTAGAATGTAATCACTCAAAATTGTTTTGAGGTGGATTTCATTGATATCTTGTGTTTTAAGATATACCCGGATAATATTGCACTACATGCAACACCGATGTAGATTTTAGTATATACAACACTATGCTTTGCTTTTGTTACACACAAATTCAGGTTTTTTGATAGAATTCATTTCACACAAGACCGAGTTTAAGTGAACAACTAAATATTATTATGTTACCTTATCACCTAGGAAATATAATAGAATATAGGAAATGTACTAACTTAATTATGAATATATTATTTACTAATGTATATATATATTTAGTTCATTGGTGAGAAAATAATTTTAAATAAAAATAAGACCCTTTTAAAATAAAAGGAAATGTTCTTCTAGAAAAACTATTTAAATGAAAATAAGTGAGTTTATAAAATATTAAAATCACTTTGGATAAATTTTATTAAAGAAATATAAATGTAATGTATTTAATATAATGATTAAAATACATATTATATATTTTATAGACATGATATAATAACAAATTAAAATTTTTGGATAAAAGAAGTATTTTTCAAAAAATGTTGTTTTTCTACCTTTTGAAAGATCGCCGATTTTAAATATTTTTATTTACACATTTTTATATTCTATATAAAAAAAGAAACTTCTTATTAGGAATATGTATATAAAATTTTACTATGGATGATTTTTTTAATATTTTCTAATAAGTTTAAAGTTTTGGTGAATAGTAAAAATATACTAAATTTTAATTTAAAACAACAATTTTAATCAAAATAATTCATATGGTTAAGTTATATTAGTTAATTGTTTTAAATTATAAATAGATTTTATTTTTATCATTTAATATAATGTTGGTCATTTTTATTAATTTTACATTGCATTTTGATGTAAAAAAAATTCAACCTTTTTCAATGTTTTAACTTTTAAAACTTATTTTCTCATTCTAAAAACAGCATTAATTTTAAATTAAATACAGAAAACCTTGTGATTTAGAATTTTGAAAAATGGATTCCATAATTATAATCAGTGGGTCCAAATTACATAAATAGGTTCCTTTTTTGTCATGATGAATAGTAACATCATTAAATTTTATTAATACAGAAAAAATGTAAATTAGGTAATTTAGTGTAAAAATAATATTATAAAATCCACCTACACTTGTCCAAATATTATTTAATGATTCTTTTAATAATAAATAATCCTTGGGTCGAAATGGTATCCTTTTGAAGCCATTGATAAGAGATTACAACATTTTATATATTTTACTTAAGGGAAAGTTAAATACGCCTAACTCAAATTTTAATAAATATATCATTTTAAATATAAGGTTATACAAAAGATAAGTTTCACTATAAATACTGATTTTAAATATAAATTTTATTTATTTATCATACTAATTTACTATTAATTTTTAAGAAAGAAATAATTATCTTAAAGGCTTATACATTGATGATGCAGAAATTATTTAATTAATGAAAAAATCAATGAAATATGTTTTATTAAATATATAATAAATTCTAAAAGACCAAAACACTTGAACCAATCTTATTGGTCGAGTATATATCGATTATAATCATCCAAGGGTTGAATTATTGTTTATTTGTATCCACATGGAAGTGATTAAGACACTTATAATATTTTATCTAATGTAATGTCAAAGTTGTCATATTATTGTTTTAATAAATATAACATTTTTAATGTAGTATTTTCCAGAATATATATTATATTATAATTATTCTTATGAAATCTATAGGATTTATATTCATCAAAGTATTTTTTTTTCATTTTTAGCCAACATTTAAGTATACTAAATAATAACACAAAACTGGTGTAGAAATTATTTTATTAATATAAATAAGAAATTAATGTTATTAAAAATATTAAAATAAATATAATTTAAATAATTAATATATAAAATTAATTTTCAAGATGAACTCGACCCCTTGGAGATATAATAAAATATTTTTTTCAAGGATAACATCTTATGTGGATAATTTTTAAAACCAAGAAATGTGTAGTGTCAAAAATTGGCACTACTAATATTTTGTCAAAATAATGGTTTATTAAATTATTTAAAAAACATAAAACAATTATAAAAATATAAAATAATTATGATATAGAATAAAATTTTCTAAATTTTTCATTTATCATCTAATGACATCAAATAAGTAAAAAAATATACTATTTTAATATTGAAACATTTGTTACCTTGTTAATGTTAAAATACTATAACTAAGGGTTAACTAAAATGATAAGGTTTAAATTGATTTAAAAATATGTCTAAAATTTATTTTTTTATCAAATTACTACCTTTTCTCATATAATATTCAAAAGTATAATATTTTGGAGGTTTTTTATGTGGTTTTATTTTATTGTAAATTAATATATTTTGAGATTCTAAATGTGCCCCTAACCTCAATTATAAAATGGCACATCCTCCCTCAGAACTTTACTTTGCTTTGAGCCATCAAGATCCGATATCCCATTAAAATTTCCCTTATAAACTACCTTATTCAAAATCTATATATTTTTTACTTCTCAAAATAACAACTCTAGTTCCATTAAGAGAAGATCTAGATAGATCCCATAGAAGAAGATGTAATCTCCTCTACCAGTTCTTTTAAACTTATTTCTTCTTTTACTTCCTCTTCATGAGTTGTTTCCATCATAATTTAATAACCCCTATATAAAATATATACTAATATGTTATTATGATTTTGTAACAATCATATTCCACCTTTAATCTATCCAATGAAAAATGAAATCACCACGTGTGCGTACGTACGACTTACCATATCCACACCGTGGGGTAATCTGTTTTTCGCCACCACCTTACCTGGATGGGTATACAGATGGTAATAATATATATATATATTATTATTATTATAAACTAATATTTATTATATAGAAAAATATATACTATCCACTTCCATACCATTTCACAGTAATGGGAATGATATTGTTGCTCATGTGTACATACGGTTTACTATCTCCACAATACAATGTGATAAATTATACATGGTATCCATTAAATAATGATTATATAAATGTATAGAATGAATAAATATGATATATATTATGTTAATAAATTTTTTAATGATATAACTATGACTTAAGAAAGATAACCAGAACTTATTCAACAAAACATTCATATGAAAATGAAGCCGTTAATATCGGAATAACGTGTAATAATGAAATTTTGTTAACAAAATGATGATAATATGATCTATATGATATAATAAATATGATTATGATTCTGTAATAAGTCATTGAAATTATTTAAATCATTATACTGGAGGTTTTTATACATATAAAGGATATCATACCTATGGTAAGGGATAATTTTTAATCTCTTTATTATATGAGATTGTTTATATGTGGGAATTCACTGGGGTATAATTATTATCCATTTTAATGTTTCCTAAATATGTATTCCAAAATATTATTTCTATTCTTATAAAATAGTTTAAAGTCAATTTTACCCATTGGTTAATTTTTATTAAAAGGTATTAAAAGAATCTTTTCTCATTTTCTATAAGAGGTACTTTTTGACTTAGGTGAAAAAAGTACAGGAGGATTGTTTTCTTTTAAATTATATAGCATGAACAGATTTTTAAATTTTCAAAATTCATTAATTTCATGAATATTCTATTAAAATATTTCTAGTTTACTTTAAAATAAATTATTTTCTTTTAAAATTTCAGGGCATTTTGAGAAAAGAAAACATTTAAAAAAAAGATATTTTCTCAAGAATTAATTTTGAGTGTTCGATCAAAATTATTTTCCATATAAAATACAATTAATTAATAGGTTCATATTTTAAGTATAATATCCCTATTATTCATATATTTTTATTATGTTTATGATGTAATTGTATTTCGAATATCCATTTGTTTTACATGGTTTATATTATGATGTAATGATGTTTAAGAAACCGATTTTATTCCTTGGGTTATGATATGATGAATGATTTAGGTTTTGGTGGAACACGTAAGAACGATTTAATTATGATATGGGTTGGAAATATATCTCCCTATAATTAATTGGGTAAAGATTCATATCTCATGATATTTATAGGACTAGAATGGGAAATCATATAGATTCAATAATATAGGGCTAGAACAGGAAATGATATCATTTCAATAATACCGGGCCTGAATGGTAAGTAAACCCAGTTTAGTAATACAAGGATATATTGAGGAATGAACCTAGTTCAATAAAGAAATTTTTCCACTATTATGGCCTTGGAAATGATCCTTTTCTAATATATATATCATTTTCAATAATTATTTGTTTTCCACAATTCCATATTTTTTCCAATTATTTTTTTCTTATGGCTCACATTCCTTTATAATTTTTTCCTTATGAACATACAGGATTTATTTCATGATTGAATATTGTGATATATGTTATACATGGTATGATTTTAAAAAGTTGTGTTCATGTTTTTACATTCTTAGGATTATGTTCTGTTTGATATTTTCCTTATTTACCCTTACTGAGCATCTAAGCTCTCCCTTTTCCTATGTTTTATTTTCCCTAGGATATAAATAACGGTTTTTGTTAGGAAAACTAAAGGGGAAGATCTATATGCGATATGTTGAAGATATTTCAAAAAATTTGAAGAATTTATTCCATGTTTACAAAGTTACTAAACTAATACAGTCTTTGGTCATATTTTTGTGTAATATATTAAGTATTTTAAAAAAGTAATGTAATCTCCATGTATCTCAATCTTAGGTTTTTATAGATTTCATTAACCTTTTAGGATTATATTTCTTGATAATTATGAAAAACTATTACATAAATAGTACCCATCAATTAAAGAGAGAATCTTTCCCAATATACCAATCTTTTCACATACAATATTAGGCTATCAACATCATCCATATTGTCACGAACCGAATCTGGTCGCCACAAAAACTGGCACCCGACCCGACCCGTGGCAAGTCCCGAAGGGCGTTCCCGATCCCCACGGGCTGGCACAAGTGCCCGGGTATCAAAAACTGAAAATTGGGAACGATTTACCCGAGTTTTTATACTTGAAACATCAAATGAATCCAAGAAACCAAATCTGGATTTTTCAAACCGAAAAATCTTTTTAATAAATTCAGAACTGAATTGCACAATTTTAAACAATGTTTGAATATCATTACAAAGGTACAAACCCAAGAAAAGACATCCCAAGAACCTCAACATGGAAAGAGCCATCTTCCTCAAGCAATCTCCACAACACCGCATCATGAATGACCGGTGGAAACCCGAACTGTTGGCACAAAAGTTATACCCAAACCTACGACAAAAAAATAACCAAGTCTACTTACACCCAAGGGTGTAAGTAGGGTGTGAGACAAAGCCCAATAGGATACCACCACTAAGAGATTCCATATAATAAGCATTTATAGACGAAAAGAATGCAAGTTTTCAAAAACATGAAAATCTAGTTACAATTTCTAAAAGCTGCAAATTTGAATAAGAACAGTTTTCAAGTGGGATATTTTAAAGGATTAACGCTTTTTAAAATAAACACCAAAGCTACTGAATTTTCCAGAAAAATGTACCGTATGCCGACGGTAAGCACAAAATATCCAGTGAGCACAAGCAATGGGAAATAACCCCTAGGCACTAGCTAGCTATGGGTCCCAGGTACCTCGTATCTCGGTGAGAGTAACCATCACAAATATTCGTTCTCATGCACGAACCACCAGTAGGGAACATACCCATAACCTAGTGGTCCCCAATCATCATCATCTTAGTTTAGTTAGAGTTGTAAGTGTTAATCTTGCTAAGTGAAACTGAGGCCAAACCCTATGGGATCACTAGCATACTAGTACACGTCCACCCACCTAGATACCCGGGTTTTCCCTTTGTGCTCAAAAAATTTCAACAAGTCAATGAATATACATTTCACATGAAAATATCATTTCCATATCATAAATTCACCAAACAGCCCACATGTATACAACACAAGTCACAAAAGTCAACTTTTCATTCAAATGCATTTTGAAATCAAACCCACACCAAAATAGCCCACAACACTTTTTGCATAACTTTCACAATCCAACACATCCTTTAACAATTTTATAAAAGACCTACAAATATACTAAACATCACATAACATCCCACTCACATGTTTCCTAAAACCCTTTTTATAAACAAAATCCACTTTTCACATCGCACTCACACAAACAGCCCATATAATGTTCACACCTCTTTCACATTTTAGTAAATCCATTAACCATTTTTATAAAACATTTCCAAGAGGATGCACATAACATAACAGAACTATTAACATTTAAAATGGTCCATTTGAAAGTATAAACAATCCCAAAACAGTTTTCCAATATGGTTTCACATCTTACATAAATCATTAAACCATTCAAAACTTTCATAAAACAATTCTAAAGAGTGTACCAAATCTTTTCACAAAAAAAACTCATTTCAAAACCATATTTCAAGGAAAAAATCACACCAATACAAATTAAAAACATAATTTTCATCCCCAAAAACATTTATTAAACTACCCCTATGTGTTATAAAAACACCTCAAACAATACCACAAAAGATCCACATGAAAAGCACACATTTTCAAAATCACTTTCAAGAAGTACAATAAGGATTTACACCTTAAAACCATTAAAAGAAACCTATTTAAAACCTAATGGAACACCAATACCCTACCAAATCAGAATTTTCATCCCAAACAAGATTTATTAAACCAATTTCATATGTTATAAAACACACCCAAATAATACCCAAAGGGTTGCACATGTAAAACACCCAATTTTTTTAAACTAAAATGAAAATGTAAAAACAAATTCTTTACCAAATACAAAATAAATAGTTCCCGCACAATACACAACATATTATTAAATGCATAATAAGTAATTCAAGCAAACTAACTCATCTAAAAATGATTACACATGGAATCACCTACCTTTTATGACGAAATCCTCAAAACATGGTGCGAAACATCAACCGCACCACCGCCGCACATCAAGGAATATAAATCCAGACCTAGACCACCAAAAAATTACCCAAAAGATACCAAATAAGACCATATGTTCGAACCCTATGTTCTGGACATTCTATAAACTCTTGAGATAGGGTGGAAACCCTAAGGAGAAGAGAAGAATTGAAAAGAGAAACATTACCCAAAATAATCTTGAAGAAAACGACTCCAAATCCACCAGAATCTGAATTTGAAAACATCCAAAAATTCATGGGATGTTCGAATAGGGATTATGAGATCATATAGGAACTAGAATGGGGGAAAAATAGTAAGAATTGAGAGAGTTATGATGTAACTAACTTACCTTCTCAAATCTGCCCGATTTTTGAAACCCTAAGAATTTCAGCACTCCATCGCGATGAAAACGAGCTCCAAAGAGGGGGAAAATGAATGGGAGCGTGGCTGGGCTCCTTAGGGTCGAGTGGGATGTGGAATCACCGAAATATTCATTATAATTAATAAGATATTAAAAAATTACAAAAACAATTTAAAATTAGAAAATGGGATTTCGGGTTGGCCCAATTCTCAAATAAAAACCCAAATCCCCCATGATTATGGATTTATAAAGGCTCCAAAATTAAATTTGGTGTTAATATATCAGGGGAGGACATTTAGGAGTTGGAATTACTGAAAAATATAAAAAAATGAAAATGTTATAAAAGAAACAAAAATTTATTTTTAAATATGGAATTGGGCTCACGGTTTGGCCCAATTCTTTAAAACTCACATATTCTCCATAAAACCTTTGGAAATCCCCAAAACAAAGCATGAATGGAAAATAAATTAAAAATAAATTTAAAATAAGTTATTTATGTGACACATATGAAATCCTTCAAGATATAATTAATTCAACATCATACGTGATAACCTGGGGAAAAGGAAACAAAATTCGTTTGAGCCCAAATGATTATTAAGGGTACAAATAATCATTAAAAATTGAATTTCATAAGTGTGTATAGGAAGATAATAAGAGCTTTGTGACATAATTAAATTGAATGAGAGATTCATAAAATAAATCAAACCCATTAATACATGAATCATCAGTATTGAAACATGATATAATGATTTAACAAAAGAAATTTTCATAATAATGGATAATCATTAGCCATGTGATATCAATCCTAATGAAAGGAAGCATTATAAACCTAAAGAAAGAATTGATAAAACATGTTTGTATCCTAGAAAAACATCTTCATAGAACACTTACTAAAAAAATATAAATGGAATAACTATATGTTCGATGCATAATAAAATTATACAGATATCATAATCATTACCATATGCATTGTACTACTATCTATTTGTACACATCGTTTAAGTTATATTAGACTCACCCAATTCTATCTGGGTGCACCCATAATATAATAATATTCTAAGAACCACAAAATGAATAATGTACATAGAGCTAGTATTTTTTCATAAAAATTATAATGCGATAATTATCCTTTTTATAACAAGATTAACATATGGAAAAAATATGTTCCACAACAATATCATTGAAGAATAATTAACACATGTAAAATAAATGGGTTCCATAAAAATCTATTGAAAGTATTTTTAACCTCTGGAAAAGAAATAGGTTCCATAAAAAATCCTTGAAATAATATTAATCCATCCATAGAATGAATTAGGATGGTATCATTAAAAAATATCGATTTTGGATCATAAGTAACAACAAGGGTATTTGGAATTGATGATTGGGAATAGCAATAAAATTTCATTAAACACATTTTGAGTAAAACAAACTTTTCATTTTGAAAAATATTGATAAAATAATTTTCATTAAAAACAACCATGGAAACATATAAAATAATCTTTAAAATCATTAAAAATATTTCATGAGGAAATTATCCTTTCCCTTTTTAAAAACTCTTTTTAAAACTAAAACATTTAGAAAATTATTTTCTTTGAAAATAACCTTGAAAACTTATAAAGTAATCTTCAAAAGAATGATGGTGGAATTTTTTTTTAGTTTTACACATCAAAACAAAGATTCCCTTCACATTTTTTGTAAAATCCGAACATTCATTTTTTAGAAAACAAGGTAAGGATTTCTATAAAAAAATTTAAACCTAAAACATCGGTAAAATTTTATTTAATAAATCATTTTAATAATTCTAAAAACATTTTATAAAATATTTCTATAAAACATGGTTTTGGAAGAAAAAGGGGTTTTAGACCAAATAAATAAATAATGTCATTTTTTCTTAAAAACATTCTCTGAATTGTTTTAACTAAAAGAGAGTTATAAAATGTTACTATTACATAAAAGTATATTGAATAACCATAGGATAATAAAAAACCTGATAATAATTGATACTTATATCATAATATTTCAACATTGGATACTTAATCATAGACTATCATGATAAATAAATAGATTATAACATAAAACTCTTACCACTTTGGTAACATTAAATCATGATACCCATGAAAGGATAACATTAAATTTAAATTTAAATAACATGATAATCAATTAAGTCATGATATTACATGTCAAATTTGTATTATATATATCTCATAAAATAATTTAAGTGCATAACATGACTTAAGTCTCAAAGAAGGGAAATTGAGAAAAAAATACCTTATAAATATCATATCATGATATGAGGATTGACAAATGAATTTATTTTTTGTATCAAATATAAATAAAGATAAAAATGATTAAATAAATTATAAAATAATAAATTGTAATTACACGTATAATCTTAGAATAACATAATTATTTACGTATATGTCTAAACCATTGAATTGAAATGAGTTAAGAAATCCCTTTAACTCAAGCTTACTTTTGGTAAAATATGATATAAACCCTTGTATAGTGATTTTAGACATGTTATTAAATTATTAATGAAAATATTAATAATTATAGAATCATATATTATCCTTTTATTACATATTATTACCCATTTATTAATAATCATTCATTATTTTAGTTGTTGTAGGTGTAAATTGCCTTGTTTTCTTAATTGTGATTTATTATGAACATTCTAATTATTGTGAATTTAATATAGTTATATTATATCAAGATTAATAATCACTAAATAATTACTATATTTATAAATAGATTATAATTTTAATACCTATTATGAAAGGTGATTTTGAAAAATGAACTATGGAATGATCGTGGATATGGTAGGTTGTACGTACACATGAGTAACATTTTTTTAATGATCGTAGAAGAAAGGTAATAAGTAATATTTCAAAATTTATTTAATTGTAATAATATCATAGATATCATATTTGTTTTTAAAATTAACATATATATATCATTAATTTGGTTTGGTGATGAGAAATAGGGTCTCATCGCTTCGTGAAGGCGATTGTCCACATGTATATGAACGATGTTATCATCTTTCAGTGAGTGAAAATTTAAGAAAAAAATGATATATTAAGTTTTCATAATTATAAATATTTTATTTATATCATATGTACATTTATTAACATTATCTTTATTATTTTTCATATAAATAATTAGTGAAAACAAATCACATCACTTTACGAGGTGGTAGTGCACCACACACCCAAGCATTGGAATCACATCCTGTAAATAGTTGAATGTAAAAAAAGTAGATATGATATAATTAATATAGAAGAATAATTATTTTATAAATTTCATATATATAATTTACATCCATCATCATAAACAACTGTGATAGGAGGTAATGGAAAAATGAATGAAATCAGTTCGTGAGGTCATAGTCCACCCTATACATGAATGATGATTTCATAACTGATTTGATGGAAGGTGATAAGTATTTATGTTATTAAATTAAAATAATGACATATGAGTATATTTAAGATAATTATGTTATTATATAATCATTTTTTAAGATTAATTTATGGATGTGGAAGAATAAATAAAATAAAAATGCTCGTTTAAGAACGTTACCTCTTATTTAGGTAACTTTTTTTGGCTTGCACCAAATAATTTCCTTAGTTGAATTTATTCCCAACCCAAAACTTATAGAATGATATTATAAAATTAGACAAGTTGTTTTTTAAGTTATTTTCAAAAACATTGGGTTATTTATATGTAAATATAGGAGTATAGGGTGTGTCATTTTATAAGTGATGTGAGTGGCACACTCGTATTTTTTGAAAACAATGAATTTCACCCACATTTGTTCGCTTCACAAGACTCCAATAAGGAAAAATTATCTACAATAAAATGTATAATTTCAAAATATTTTCATAAAATATATTTTATATATGTTTTTATGTAATTTTATCCTTATCTTTTTAGTATAACCCCCAGTAAATCCATTTTTACCTTAACCGCATTAATTATTATTTTTTTGTTTTCACTATTCATTTTGGTAAAAATTTTATTTCCCCATATTATAAAATATAAATTATTAGGATTAAAAATATTGGATCCATTTATTCAAATTAAATTCATATAAGTATAAAAATTGAATTTAAAATTAATCTCATAGGTGTGATGAGAGAGTGGGTTTTCAAATAAAAAATTTCAAATATTTACAAAGTTTTTATAACCAATTTAATTATAAAATTGATTAAAATGAACGAAATTTCATTAATAGATATAAAATTAAATTATTTTACTTTAAAACAATTTAAAACATAATTTAAAATTATTAATAATTTAAACAAAAATTCATTTTTCAATTAAAATTCAGTATTTTTCATATTTATCAAAAAAAATATTATTTTTATAAAATTCCCAACAAATCACCCTAATATAATTTTTAATTTATTATTTTAAAATTTTATTTTATTTTTTAAAATAAATTTTCTTTTACTTTTAAAAATTAAATCCAAAATACTCCACATATGGAATGAAAATGTGGGTTTTCAAGAAGTGTAATTTTTCACGCACAAGATGATTTTTTATTAACTCTGTCTAATAATAATCATTTTATGAAGATAAATTAATATTTATTGATATATAATCTATAAATATAATTTAGATAATTCTTTATTTTTTTTAATTTAATTAATTAAAATGGAAAACAATATGTACGTTAAAATAGTTTTTAGACAAATCCCATTTTTAACCCAAAACAAACTTATACTAAAATAAACAATAATAATGAATCAAATATAAATAAGTGGAAAAAATATAAATAAATAATACTTAATCAAATTGGTTCGGGAGAAGATAAATCTCATTATTAGAAAATTTTAGTAAAAATTAAATGAATTACCATTACAAGGGGAATTACATAAACAAGAATGATAAACACCACGTGAATCTAACAAAATAAGATGTAAGTATAAATTTAGCATAAAAAAATATCATATTGATCTTTCCTCCTCAATTTCCATTTTTGATAGATCATCTAAAACATTATTTTCTTACCTAAGAGCATTAGTAACACCCAGATTAATTTTTCATCTAGCTGAATCGAATCAATCTATAATAGATGCATTCTCCATTGAACATTACTAGAATGAATCTTTAAAAGATACACAGTAGTAGTTGAGTTAAATTCAGACCAAAGGTATCTCTATCCATGCTAGACTATGTACCTTATATCCTTAATCATTACCCAAAATTCATCCTCAATTCTAGATCTGTCACCAATAATGTGAAATAATAATCCTTTAATGAATCCCCAATGGGTGTGAAAAACACCACTACAAAATTTGTATTTTTTTCTATTCATTGAAATATCAATATATTCTAAATAATACCAAAATTTTTCCCAAAGTAAATTGTAATATTTTGATTTATAAAATTATTTCATTTTATCATCTACATTTTCTAAAATTTCTAAAACCTAATATTAATATTTTTTCATGAAAATAAATAAAAATATTGTTTGAAGAATAAATATTTTTGAAGAACAAAATTAAGTTACTAAAAATTGATTTATTATTAAATAAATATTTATAAAAAATTTATAATGAGTAGTAAATATATATATATATATATATATCATAAAGTACTTAAAACTATTAATACCCTCCAATTTAACAGCTAATTTATAACAATTATAAATATCGTGGGTATTTTAATCTTGGTGTTGCATGTTGAATATGACATCGAACCTAAAAATATGGAGGTTTTGTATTCCAAAAGGTATCCAATAAATTTCATTTATTTAAAATTATATATATCATAAATTCTATGGGGGTTAAATTCTTGTATAATATTAGTTATATGTGTCTTTGACAATGTCAAATATAATTTTCTTATTTTAATATCCTAGGGTGTTATTACTATCCTAAAGGTAATATTATAAAAATATTATATTATAAATTTAGGATAAGGTGATGTTATTATTTATTAACTATATCTCCTTATATAACCCAAATATATATTCAGAACGTAAAATATATAAAATTAAATTTTCCAGTCATTAAATTATCCTCCCTAGAGAAATTTTTCCCTCAAAATACACTTCCTTAGACAAATGTGAAAATAAATATTGTTACATATATTTCTTTATCTCTTCAGGTTACCATGTTGCCTTTTTATATATATGGTTTTTCTAATGTACATTGGTAAACTGAGTTGTCTTGTTTCCTAGAACATTGTCTATACATTCTAATATCTTCATCGGATGCACCTCATAAGAGATATCATTCTCCAACTATACATCCTTTGGATTCAACACATATGAGGGATGCAGTAAGTACTTCTTCAATGGGAACATGTAGAACATGTCATATAATTTAGATAGGTTTAGTGGAAGTGAAAACTAATTTTCCACTTCTTTGATGTGATCTAGAATCTCAAAGGGGATAACGTATCTACTAATTAGCTTCCCCTTATTCCTAAATGTCTTGATTATATTAAATAGAAAAATATGGATGTATAATTTTTTACCAACCCTGAACTCATGGTCTGATCGATGGTTTTAGCATAAATTATATTTTTAATTTGATCTTCCCTAATGAATTGCTAAATATTATTGACATTTTTTATCATTTTTTACCCATATTAGCTCCCATAAACATAAATTCACTAGCTATATCCTAAAATGTATGTGTTCTACATCCCTTCCACTAGAGGTTTTCATATGGGTCCAGTTGGTTTCTCGATTGGAAACTTTTTTTGTAAGATACTTCAACCAAAAGAATATGTCAGTCCCTGGCTCCCATAATGTCCATAGATTGAGATCTCAATATATCCTAGGGTTTCAAGATAGTTAATTTAAATTTTTCATGGGTATGGGGGTGATAGGTTATACTAAATTTCAACTATGTGTTTAATTCATGTTTAATAATGTGCTAAAACTTTTCGGTGAACCTCATATCTCAATAAAATACAATCTATAGTAGTTTTAAATGAATCCATGCCACTTCTATAACGTATATACATGCAAGTTGATCAAGTGATAAGTCCTCTCTAGTAGAAATAAAGTGATCAATATTTATAAAATGGTTTTCCACAAATCATATAGTATTATTCCCTCTATATATCTTTAGAATACCTTGAAAAAATCCATAGTGATGTTCTCCCATTCTGATGTGGGTATGGAAAATGATAGCATCATTCATTCAGGATTTTTCCTCTCATATTTCACCTACAAACTCACCAAGCACCTTTTCGAATGTTTATAAAATAATGAATTATTATGAATTATTTTCAAATGAATTTAAATTTTTTGATATCTTGTGTTACACACAACACCAAGTTTTAACAAACCATGATATACTATTATTTTTATTGTTATTGATTGTCATAACCTAGCCATTAAATTTCGTTATATAAATAAGAATAACCGCATTTTTTGGGTTATGTATAAATGTTCTTTCTAAAGAAAAAATATTTATAAATAAGTACATAATTTTTAATAATGTATTTATATTCTTCTAAAATAATTTTCTCTCAAAAATTGATTTTCATTACTTTTGGTGGTCAAATAATAAAATAAATTTAGTAAATATTAATAAAAATCCTTAAAATAAATATCTTTATTTTTTAATTAATATTTCAAAATTATCTTAGGGATAATTTTTGATAATTTTTTGAATTTTTTTTGAATAGTGAAAAATACTCATTTCTATTATAAAATAAATTTTCATTTAAAAAATTTACAAAGTTCCATATTTTATTAAAATATTTAATAAGTCAAATATGTATAATTATTTTAGTACTAAGCCAATTAAGGTTATTATTATTAAATTCAGGTTTAATTTTTATGTTAAAACTTTCTATACTTATTAAAAATTTCACATTGGAAAACCAAATTTTCATCGCATCAGTGGGTTTAATATTAAATTAAAATTTTCAACCTCTATTAATGGAATTTGAAAAAATAGATTCCATATTTTTATTAATAATAAATAATATTATATAATAATTTCAGTTTAGTTTTTTGTCATAATGAATAGTAAAAATAGTAAAAATTAATTATCATGATTAAGGTTAAAAAGGATTTATTGGAGGCTTAAATTAAAAATGATAAGGGTTAAAATTACATAAAAACTTATTAAAATACAATTTTATGGAAATATTATAACCTTATATCATATAAGGTTTTATAATAATCCATTTTAGAGTCTTTTTTAGGAGAAACTAATTTGTACACTATATTCTTCTTGAAAATTCCATGTGTGTCCTATCCCCTACTTATAAAAGGGAACCCCAATCCTATTCTCCTCAGACTTCTAAAACCTCTTGGTTCATAAAGGGTCTTCCTAAATCATTTCATTAATTTTCTACACACATCTTAAAGGTATTTTTTTATCAAGAATCAAACCTAGGAAGGATTGTGGTGTAAACTTAAGGAGGTTATCCAAAGTAAAAAGATTGTTCTCATCCGAGCATTTCTATTTTATTTCATCTTACTCCAAATTAAAATATTTATCAATTAAGATGATATAATAACTCCAATATATCCCATATACTAATATTTTATTATGTTAATTTTATAACCTACATCTACATTATCAGCTATAAAATGGGAAATGAAAATGTCGATCATGTGTACGGCAGACTACCAACTCACGAACCGATATAATTATATTTCTATAACTGCTTATCAAGAAAGGATATACTGATGGATATAAAATATATACATGATATTCATAAAATTATTATACTTTTATAATTTTAATATTAAATAAACCATCTTAATTTTCATTCCTTATGTGTACAATATTGTCGCTCGTGTGTATGGTGGATAAACAGCTCACGAAGCTAGGTTATTCGTTTTTCATTATACTTTATATAGAATGAAATAATGATAAATTTAACTAATATATGGTATATATAGGATATCATAATGATTTTTAAAATATTATATACTATTTAACTTCATTTCATTTTATCCATCGAGAAAGTAGAAACATGGTGCATGCGTACGTATGGCATACCATCTCCATGAATGATGTAATTCATTTTCTATATCTAGCTTATATGGATCACTATAAATATATATATATAATGAATATATGTTGTATTTATATATTTTTTAGAATTATATATATTATCTAACTATGATCAAATTAATAGGATCGAAAATACCAAACCAAAATATACATGAAAAATAAAGTAATTAATATTTGAAATCTGATTTTAACAAGAAATTGTTAATAAATAGTAATAAAAGGTAGAACATGAATCATATATGGTATGATATCTATGAGTTTGTCTATGTAATATATGTATAATAAAACTATATTTTTTATTCATTATGTTATAATGAGTACAAAGGAAGTCAAGACTTAAGGTAATGAATTTTGTCTCACATTTATTTTTGTGCGACATATGCCTTATATCCCACTGGTTTCTTTTATGTAGTATAAATATATCCCATGAATATATTTTATGATTATTATCAAAAAAATATAAAAATTATAAATCTATTAATGTTTATTTCTTTCATGAGGCTTCCAATTCAAAAGTTACCAAACTCGTAAAAAAATTGTTACAATCTGCTTACTTATCAAGATTGCTTATGATTAAATATTATTATCTACTTCACAAGAAACCCATTTATTTTATAATACTATATTTATTTCTATATAATACATGTTTTCCTTTGCTTTTACTATCTTTATTTACTTAATATTCTAAAATAATTTTTTTAATAAAAGAATAAATTTATTTCTCTCTTCAATAGAAAACTCTTTTTTCCATGTCTATGTTTTCTAAAAAAAAATATTATTTATAATATTATCCAATTATTTTTTAGAGAAATATTTACCAATGAATGATTTTTAAAAAAAATAAAAGGAATTTTATTATATTTTTTTGAACAATATTCTTTTGACCATTTAGAAAAAATGTGAAAGGAATATTTTTATTAACATGTATAGCATGAATAGAATTTTCCACCATCATAACCACTCAATTATCTGAAGCTTCCTTTTTATTTTTTCAATTTTATTCTCAAATAAAATGAATTTCCTGATATTTGGGATGTTTTTATATTTTAAATAATTTATTACAAAGGTAAAATGATATTTTTCTTAAGAAATGTTTAAAATAATTTTTCTTCTAACATGACATAATTTGATGTTACATAAGCATTACAGGGGATATAATCCAAGCATACCATCCTAGTTCATTCTATAAATGGTTTATGTTTACTATGGAATGATATTTATGAAACCCATTCCTTTTCCATGGGATTTTTTTTAATGAAATAATGAAATGTTTATGAAACAAATTTCATTTCCTCAGGTTATGATGTGTTGAAATGTTTATAAAACCAATATTATTTTACATGGGTTATTATATAATGAATGTTTTATGATATTTTGGCACAAAAAATTTTATATTATGATATATGTGGGACCAATATATCCTACTAATTTATTGTGTAAATATTTATATTTCATGTGATATCGATGGGAAAAAGTCAATGTGTTTGATATAATATTGAATATAAGTTGATGTTCTTGATCCACTATGGGAAGTAGGTGATGATGTTATATCCATTATGAAATGGGAAATATGTGTTGATGATAGAATCATTATGATTTTATGTTATTGGTTTTTAACCTTAACATTCGAAATGGTTTCTATACATATGATGTTGCAACGCATATATGACATGATCCTATGGTTCATGATAGATTTGTTATGATTTCCCAATATTATAGTTCATGTTTTTTAAAATTAATATGTTTTATGATATAGATCATGTTTAATATCAATGATATATTGAGAATCAAAATTTTAAAAAAAATCATAATCTCATACCCTTGCTCTTATATTAATATTTCATATGATCATAAATTGATATCTTCCCTGTTTACTCATATTGGGCATTTGTACTCACCATTTTCTTATGTTTCCTTTCTGTTGGTTATGAATAAATGTTTGAATAGGGTATGTCTATAAATTGTACAAAATGGGAATATATTTTTGGTATATGATTAATATATTTCAAGAAATGAGAATATTATGTATCTAGTCACCTAATAGACTAAACTTTTATTGTCCTAGGTCATGTAATTGGGAAATACATTGAATATTCATTTATTATGAAGTAATATCTATGTATGAGAATCCTGGTTAATTTTAATTTTTATCACATATCAGTTTAGTTAACCCTTAAAAATAACGATGATAAATAATTATTGATATCCCTAAGTATAGGGCCCTGGACTTAAACCTTACTTATTATTGAATTAAATGAATAATTAACATTGAGGATCTTTTCAGGTTTAGAGTTTTAGAGAATTAGAACATAACTATTACATCTCAAAAGATTTACAAAGTAGACACTTCTACCAAGTTTCCATAGAATAAAAAAAACTCTTAAAAAGAAACATGTTTAGTTCCATGTTTTATATAGCATGACTTTCCCTTGATCCCATCCTTGACCATATTCCACATTATGTCCTGTGAAAAACATTTCAAAAAAAAACTTGGGGTGAGCATAAAAAGCTCAGTAAGGGATACACAAAGAATAAAAACTGTTAGTTTATAAAAACAAAGATTAAACCATGTATACTTTATCAAAGTAACACTTTTCACCTTTATGAAGTAGTAAAAAATCTTCACTGAATAAAAGATCATTACTTACCCTTTTGTAACCAAAATATTACCCTAAAACCCATATAAAGAAGACATAACATATAAAGGTAACTTAGGACATAAACCTACTTAAGTGGAATAACCATACGGTCTAATTCCACACATATCACTTAATGGAATAGCCATACGGCCAACTTCCATGCATACTTAATGGAATAGCCATACGGCTGACTTCCATACCTAATGCATTGGAGGTTATAACGTAACCACCCGTCCTGGTATTCATGGCACCACCCGTCATATGGTTTATCACGTAACCACCCGTAAAATGTCCAAGTACCATCATTACACATAAAATATTGAAAATATAATCATTTAAATAACAACATTTCATTTTCAATCACAATAATTAATTCCAAGATATTGAATTAAGCAATCCATTTTCAAAAACCATTTAAAAGAGATTTTTGAATCAAAGTATACCATACCACTTTGAAGCTTTTAATGGAATTATAATTTTAAAACATTAATGTCCATATAAATAAATACTGAAAACCATTTTGAAAACATGGACATTAAAGATAAAGATTTAAAATAATGAATCATTAAAACATTTAAAACGATATTTTTGTTAAAGAGTTTTTAACACAATGAGAGACTCTTGAATACAAATAATCACGGAATAACATTTAATCCGAGATTTATAATATCATGAGAATAAAGGGATTCATGATATAATATGTCAAAGGACAGTATACACACCAAATAAGAGTTAATTGGTGCATAACAACAATGAAGTCTCAATGGAAATGTAAATTGAGATGAAATCCATTATAAAGATTGTATCCTTAAACTAAGGATAAATCTATAACATAATTATGTGTGAGAAATAAAAATAGACCCAATATAAGTGGATATTAAGTGTCAAAAAATCTACGGTCATTCACACATATTCATAAGATCACATGTTCAAGAAGTACAAGTTGAACCAAAAGAAATCAAAATTGGGTTAAGATGTTCCCTTGTAAAAATTCGACAGCCTAACGGCGTCACTTCAAAATTCAGAAAATTAGTCGATGAGAAACTGAATGGTATCTCATAACTTGGACATAAACTTTACATAAATAAGGATATATAAGAACATATCCCAACATAATAATATGTAAATTAAAAGACTTAACAAAAGAAGTCTTTTAAAAAGAGGAGGGTGAAAGGTCCCCTTACCGAGTTGGGTAACTTTTGAAACGTACACCCCATGGAAGAAGGGTCATACAAAGAAGATGTAAATACCCATAAATGAAATTATACTACAAAAAGTGTATAATAATGGTTATTAAATACAACACTCAAAGGAAATAGTGGAAAACGTAGCATAAATGTCACGAGAATAAAAGTGGGATGAAAAATCCCTTACGAAAACTCGGCAGCCTAATGTCACCACATAAATCTTCCAAAAATGGATTGATGAGATAAAATAGGGTCTCTAATTATATGAAAATAAAAATTACAGAATTAGTAATATAAAATAACATCCCCAAACATATGAAATATGAGCTTAAAATAAATGACATAAAAGAGAGTACTTAAAAAGAATGAGAGAGGTTGGATCTCTTACGAAAATTCGGCAGCCTAATGGTGCCACTCAAAACTTCCAAAATGGATTGGTGAGAGAGAATAGGGACTCTCATCATATGAAAATAAAAATTATAGTAAGAGTAATAAAAAATAACATCCCAATAACTAGAAATATGAGCTTTTAAAGGAGCGACATAAAAGAGTGTACCTAAAAAGAAAGAGAGGAGTAGGATCCCTTACCTCAAGTCCAACTTGTCTTGTTTGTTTCTTTATATTCCTAAATAATAAACTTTGGTCAATATATATTTGCTTAAGGACCTCCTATAAAGATTATTGTTCAGTTCATATCACATATTTTAATGTTATAACAATTGGTTAATAATATGAGTTCATATCAGACGTTTTTGTCGATGTTTGGTACATGAGTCAAAAATGAACTTGTTTGAAAAATGATTGTCCATGTAGTTATAAGTAAATAATTTCTAGAATAGTATTAATGATTAAAATATAATTTATATCGATTACATATTCATTTTATATTATTCCATATCATTTGGAGATAAAAAATGAAAAGCACCGTTCATGGAGACGGTAGGCCGTACGTACGCATGAACGGTAATTTCATTTTTTCTTTGTCATATTAATGGAATTAAAACAAAATGAGATATATATATATATATATATGTCATAATTCCAGAATGATATCCATAATTTATATGTAATATATTACATATATATCCATTATATATATGTACTTATAATAGTACATAACATTTTGAGATAAGAAATGAAATGTACCGTTCATGGAGACGGTAAGTCGTACGTACGCATGAATGATACTTCCATTTCTATTTCATATTTAATGGAATTAAAACATAATTATGCATAATAGTATTTTAATTCCAGTATGTTATAATATATAATATCATTAAATATATCCTTTATACGTACCACATATGGTATTAACGAATCAAATCACTTTGAGGGGGCGGTAGTCTGCACTTCCTTAAATGAATATATCGCGTTTACCCATAATGGAAACCATAAAGGTATGCCATAAATGAAAAATACAGAAGCTTAAGTAAAACATAAACATATTATATATCATACATAAATATAGTGTCATATTAATGGCCCCCTTTGAAGGTGTTAGAAGAATGTTGAACAATCATCAGTTCATGAGGCAGAAAATCACCAACCACATAAACAGTATGTTCTTTAACCATTAGACGAAGGTGTGTGTAAGTGTATCTCTAATCCTTCCTATAAAAAAATCCTATTATATTTAAGGTACTGGAGTTGTTAAAAAATAAATGAATAAAAAGAGTTTAGGGGGTTGGAGAAGCAAAATAAAACAAAAGGACTCAAGTGAAGACATTGCCTTAAAATCGGGTAAATCCCTTTGATTTGAGCTCAAAGGCTTCCTTGGGAAGACTTCTGCCCAAAGTGAGGATTCAAGGAGTTATATAGGGATTTGGAGAGACAAAATGTGCAGGGTTTGGCCGAGCCAAAGGCTTTTGAAGTGTGCGTAAGGAGGTAGAGGTGGGGGCCTTTTATAAGAGGAGAGGAGGGGCACTCTTGGAAAGTAAAGAAATGTTACTTTATTTTAGAATGAGTTTCGGATTTTAATGGTCCCACATTGATGTGTTTCTAGGATAAGGTGATAAGGGTTATAAATCCACCCATACAATAGGTTTTGGACATGTGTAGGTCATATATTTTACTTTATCATTTCATTTTATTTAAATCCTTTATTAATGAGGTAATCGCTTCATCATCATGATGTCATAAATAATTTAATTTATTTAATGTCTAAAAATTATAAAAAAACTATCATGATGTAGGAAATATTTTTATCTTTCTAATTAATATTTATAGTCAAAAATCTTATTTGTATAACCCCATGTAAAAATTATTTTAGTAAAACAACTCATGTTTGTGACAATTTTATTTTAACATTAAATAAAAAGGTATTAATGTCATTTTCCAACTAAAGTGGCTCCATGGGGTCCCCAAGTTTACCCATGGATTTTCCTGGTCGGCCATGACACATAAAATGAGGTTAGGACATGTGTCAAGTTTATTTCATATTATTAAAACATTATTTTTACCTTAAACTACACTAATTACCTCTAATCGTGATTAAAACTTAATAAGTTACTATTCACCAAAAAATTATTTTAATCTCATTGAACCACATTTTACTTCTTATTGACAACCATGTATGTCGGATTTTTGATATTCAAAACACAGAGGTTTTAAATTTTCATTTAAACGAAAAATCGGTTTTTTAAATACCACTTAGTGGTTTCACTATTCATCAAAAATTGATGTTTTTCAGAAAAATACCAAAACTTCACCATAAGCTATATTTGATATTCCAAATTCAAAAATGAATTCCATTTTACAAAATTCAAAACATATAAGTTGCATTAATTAATTTAATAATGAATTCCCGCTGTCAGAGCAAATAGCGTGTTTTTATGAAACAATAAGTATCAAAAGATTGACACTAGTTTAAGTCCGATTTCAAAGTGAAATTAATTTCAACGACCACTATTGGATTTAATGGTAAAAATATATTATAATTTTACTTTAAACCCAATTCAAAAGATAATCTAATCATATAAATAAATTATATTAAAAAGAGGTCTTGGATTAAAAGACAACATTTCACACTATTCATTAAAAAATGAACTTTATCGGAAAAATAAAAAAAATATACACAAAGTAAATTTTGATGTCCCAATTCTAAAGAAGAGTTTTATTTGGTCAAATAGAATGTATAAGAGTGAACAAAACTATATTTAATGACGGTTCGCCATCAAAAGGCGATAAGTGAACCTTTAGTGAAAACTAGGGCATATACGCCTAAAATTGAATTCTTTCCGTATTTTAAGCCTTTATCTTTTATTAGATAAAAGTAAAAAAAAATTAAAAAACATATATAATCAAATTTTAGTTATTTCTATCCATTCCTGCCAATACAAAGGCTATGTGTTAACTACCATTTAAAATAATATTATTTTATTACTAGTGTGCAACGTAAGATTTCTAAGAAACTCTATGTTGCGTATCGGGTACGCTATCAAACATTGCAACCCCTTTAAAGTAAAATTAGTATTTAATTCGTAAATATTAATAAATATGAAAATGTTTTATTCATTATTTACCTGGGATGTTACATACTTTCCCCCTTTTTGGAATTACGTCCTCGCAATTTTAAAATTGGGCTTGAAAAATCCATTGTAAGTCCCACATCGGAAAAGGAGTAAATTAAACTATCACTTTAAAAGAAAGAAAGGAAAGTAAAAAGGTCACCCGAGTTAACCCATACTAGGATTCCATGTATGAAAATATGGACATGGAAGAAAAAAAACAAAGGGTCATGTTCTGAGGGAGAGTGATAGTAAACATGTCTAGGAGAAAGTTAACCATAAGAAAATCACAAACTTGTGATGGGTTAAACGGTATTCGATTCCCCAGTAGGAAAAGTTAATAGACAACATTTTTGTTTTAAGTTACTTTTTATTGAGGAATTTATTCATAAGGAAACATAATTACTTATCATGTTGACTTTCAACTTTTATTATATTTCGTACACAAACTCATATTTTCTCCAAAAGATGAGTATTTAGGAAGACTTGTTCACATTAAGAGTACTATAATGAACTTCTAGAGAATCACCAAATCCAAAAAAAGATAACTATATACTTCCCATGTCTTTAGACTTTAACCAAAACCAAAACCAAAAAGGTTAGTACAAGATCAGATAATCCAGAAAAGGATAACCCTTTATAAAAAGAAAATCTATTCTTAATCTCCAAAATTTGTCCAACAAAACCCAAAGTTCAACGAGGACCATTCGATAAACAATTTTTCCATAAAATTCTTGAAAGTAAACCAAAATATTATTGAAACCCAAATATTTGAAGGATTTAGTCACATAGTATTCCAAGGTACCAATTAACTTTTATCTCCACATAACATCAGTTGCTCTTAAATTCTCATATTGAAAAGTAATTAACCTAATCACATATCCTCGATGATAGGTTAATAATTTCCATAGATAACCCAAAATAAACTTACTATTGATTCCAAAAATCATCTAACTAAAAAAATTATTCAAACTAACCTGGGACTTCACGTAGTCCAGTGGTAGGTGATAAATACCAGTTGCACTTTGGTTGTGGGTTCGATTCCCGCAGCTTTGTCCAACGCGATGGGTTGTCACACGGTCTGCGTGTTGTCCTTTTTCCAAAACTATATAATTCATAAAACATTCCCCAAAATGAGATAAAATCTTCAAAAAAGGATCATAACATATTATAACCTCAAGTTTATCTCATGCCTTTCATTTTCCATCATAACCTATAATAACCCATAATTACCTCAAAAGTAAGGATCATATAAACACTAATGGTTACCTTTATAATTATTACCTGAACTTCCACATCGATTGGTAATCTCGTACATGATGCATTACAGATCATACCAAGGTTCAAGTGGTTGATCATGACTCCTTGATAGTTGGTTTAGAACAACCATGAGTTTCCTAATTGAATCCCCCATTTTATCTAATATCTTAATCAGAGAACCACCACAGTTTCCTTCAAACCTGTTGTCACTTTGGTGCCTACTAGATCCATTCATTCACTAAAAATAGAAATGTTAGTGTGATTATATCAACAAAAACATCATGTACTTATTAGGAAGATAAACACTAAGATATACTTACTCATTCACTTTATCTAAAACCAGGAAGCCTTCTGAAATCTTAACCATTATGGTAATGTCACTTATGCTTAAAGAATATCCTAACCTCTAAAGTTATCTAAACCGACCTCTGATACCAACTATAAGGCCCCGGCCTTAAACCTTACTTAATATTGAATTAAATGAATAATTCACATTGAGGATCTTTTCAGGTTTAGAGTTTTAGAGAATTAGAACATAACTATTACATCTCAAAAGATTTACAAAGTAGACACTTCTACCAAGATTCCATAGAAAAAAAAACTCTTAAAAAGAAACATGTCTAGTTCCATGTTTTATATATCATGACTTTCCCTTCATCCCATCCTTGACCCTATTCCACATTAAGTCCTGTGAAAAACATTTCAAAAAAAACTTGGGGTGAGCATAAAAAGATCAGTAAGGGATACACAAAGAATAAAAACTATTAGTTTATCAAAACAAAGAGAAAACCATGTATACTTTATAAAAGTATTACTTTTCACCTTTATTAAGTAATAAAAACTCTTCACTGAATAAAAGATCATTACTTACCCTTTTGTAACTAAAAGATTACCATAAAACCCATATAAAGAACACATAACATATAAAGGTAACTTAAGACATAAACATAATTAAGTAGAATAACCATATGGTCGTCTTCCACACATATCACTTAATGGAATAGCCATACGGCCAACTTCCATACATACTTAATTGAATATCCATACGGCCGACTTACATACCCAACGCATTGGAGGTTATAATGTAACCACCCGTCCTGGTATTCACGGCACCACCCATCATATGGTTTATCACGTAACCACCCGTAAAATGTCCAAGTACCATCATTACACATAAAATATTGAAAATATAATCATTTCAATAACAACATTTCATTTGCAATCACAATAAGTAATTCCAAGATATTGAATTAAGCAATCCATTTTCAAAAACCATTTAAAAGAGATTTTTGAATCAAAGTGACCCATACCACTTTAAATATTTTAATGGAATTAATTTTTAAAACATTAATGTCCATATAAATAAATACTGAAAACCATTTTGAAAACATGGACATTAAAGATAAATATTTAGAATAATGAATCTTTAAAACATTTAAAACGATATTTTTGTTAAAGAGTTTTTAACAAAATTAGAGACTCTTGAATACAAATAATCGTGGAATAACATTTAATCCGAGCTTTATAATATCATGATAATAAATGGATTCATGATATAATATGTCAAAGGAAAGTATACACACCAAATAAGAGTGAATTGGTTCATAACAACAGTGAAGTCTCAATGGAAATGTAAATTGAGATGAAATCCATTATAAAGAGGGTATCCTTAAACTAAGGATAAATCTATCACATAATTATGTGTGAGAAATAAAAATACACCCAATATAAGTGGATATTAAGTGTGAAACAATCTAAGGACATTCACACATATTCATAGGATTTCATGTTCAAGAAGTACAAGTTGAACCCAAAGAAATCGAAATTGGTTTAAGATGTTCCCTTGTAAAAACTCGACAGCCTAACGGCGTCACTTCAAAATTCAGAAAATTAGTCGATGAGAGAGTGAATGGTATCTCATCACTTGTACATAAAATTTACATCAATAAGGATATATAAGAACATATGCCAACATAATAAGATGTAAATTAAAAGACTTAACAAAAGAAGTCTTTTAAAAAGAGGAGGGTGAAAGGTCCCCTTACCGAGTTGGGTAACTTTCGAAACGTACACCCCATGGAAGAAGGGTCATACAATGAATATGGAAATACCCATAAATGAAATTATGCTACACAAAGTGTATAATAATGGTCATTACATACACCACTCAAAGTAAATAGTGGAAAACGTAGCATAAATGTCACGAGAATAAAAGTGGGATGCAAAATTCCTTACGAAAACTCGGCAGCCTAACGGCGCCACATAAATTTTCCAAAAATGGATTGATGAGATAAAATAGGGTCTCTCATTATATGAACATAAAAATTACAGAATGAGGAATATAAAATAACATCCCCAAACATATGAAATATGAGATTAAAAGAAATGACATAAAAGAGAGTACTTAAAAAGAAAGAGAGAGGTTAGATCTCTTACGAAAATTCGGCAGCCTAATGACACCACTCAAAACTTCCAGAATGGATTGATGAGAGAGAATAGGGTCTCTCATCATATGAACATAAAAATTAAAGTATTAGTAATATAAAATAACATCCAAACAACAAGAAAGAATAGCTTTAAAAGGAGCGACATAAAAGAGTGTACCTAAAAAGAAAGAGAGGAGTAGGATCCCTTACCTCAAGTCCAACTTGTCTTGTTCGTTTCATTATATTCTTGAATAATAAACTTTGGTCAATTTATAATTGCTTAAGGACCTCCTATAAAGATTATTTTTCAGTTCATATCACATATTTTAATTTTATAATAATTGGTTAATAATATGAGTTCATATCAGATGTTTTTGTCGATGTTTGGTACATGAGTCAAAAATGAACTTGTTTGGAAAATGATTGTCCATGTAGTTATAAGTAAATAATTTCCAGAATAGTATTAATGATTAAAATATCATATATATCCAGTACATATTCATTTTTTATTATTCCATATCATTTGGAGATAAAAAACAAAAAACATCATTCATGGAGACGGTAGGTCGTACGTACGCATGAATGCCACTTTCATTTTTTCTTTGTCATATTAATGGAATTAAAACAAAATGAGATATATATATATATATGTTATAATTCCAGAATTATATTCATAATTTAGATTTAATATATTACATATATATCCATTATATATATGTAATTATTATAGTACATAACATTTTGAGATAAGAAATGAAATGTACCATTCATGGAGACGGTAAGCTATACGTACGCATGAACGCTACTTCCATTTCTATTTCATATTTTATGGAATTAAAACATCATGATACATAATATTATTTTAATTCCAGTATGGTATCATATATAATATCATTAAATATATCTTTTATTCGTACCACATATGGTATTAACGAATCAAATCACTTTGAGGGGGCGGTAGTCCGCACTTCCTTAAATGAAGATATCACGTTTACCCATAATGGAAACCATAAAGGTCTGTCATAAATGAAAAATACATAATCTTAAGTAAAAAAATAAACATATTATATATCATATATAAATATAGTGTCATATTAATGGCCACCTTTGAAGGTGTTAGAATAATGTTGAACAATCATCGTTCCGTGAGGCAGAAAATCGCCAACCACAGAAACAGTATGTTCATTAACCATTAGACGAAGGTGTGTGTAAGTGTATCTCTCTTACTTCTTATTAAAAAATCCTATTATATTGAATACATTGTATTTGTTACAAAAGAAATGAATAAAAAGAGTTTAGGGGGTTGGAGAAGGAAAATAAAACAAAAGGACTCAAGTGAAGACATTACCTTAAAATCGGGTAACTCCCTTTAATTTGAGATCAAAGGCTTCCTTGGGAAGACTTACTCCCATAGTGAGGTTTCAAGGAGTTATAGAGGGATGTGGAGAGACAAAATGGGAAGGGTTTGTCTGAGAAAAAGGCTTTGGAAGTGATGGTAAGGAGGTAGAGGTGGGGGCCTTTTATAAGAGGAGAGGAGGGGCACTCTTGGAAAGTAAAGAAATGTTACTTTATTTTAGAATGTGTTTCGGATTTTAATGGTCCCAAATTGATGTTTTTCAAGGATAAGGTAATAAGGGTTCGAAATCCACCCATCCAATAGGTTTTGAACATGTTTAGGTCATAGATTTAACATTATCATTTCATTTTATTTAAATCCTTTATTAATGAGGTAATCGCTGCATCATCATGATGTCATAAGTAATTTAATTTATTTAATGTATAAAAATTATTAAAAAAATATCATGATGTAGGAAATCGTTTTATATTTCTAATGAATATTTATAGTCAAAAAGCGGATTTGTATAACCCCATGTAAAATATTTTTTAGTAAAACAATTCATGTTTGTGACATTTTTATTCTAACATTAAATAAAAAGGTATTAATGTCATTTTCCAACTAAAGTGGCTCCATTGGGTCCCCAAGTTGACACATGGATTTTCTTGGTCTTAAATGACACATACAATGAGGTTAGGACATGTGTCAAGTTCATTTCATATTATTAAAACATTATTTTTACCTTAAACTACACTAATTACCTCTAATCGCAATTAAAACTTAATAAGTTACTATTCAACAAAAAATTATTTTAATCCCATTGAACCACATTTTACTTCTTAATGACAACCATGTATGTCGGATTTTTTAAATTCAAAACACAGAGGTGGTAAAATTTCATTTAAACGAAAAATCATTTTTTTAAGTACCACTTAGTGGTTTCACTATTCATCAAAAATTGAAGTTTTTCAGAAAAATACCAAAACTTCACCCTAAGCTATTTTTGATATTCCGAATTCAAAAATGAATTCCATTTTAAAAAATTCAAAACATATAAGTTGAATTTATTAATTTAATAATTAATTCTCGTTGTCAGAGCAAATAGCGTGTTTTTATGAAACAATAAGTATCAAAAGATTGACACTAGTTTAAGTCTGATTTCAAAGTGAAATTAATTCCAATGACAACTATTGGATTTAATGGTAAAAATATATTCTAATTTCAATTTAAACCCAATTAAAAATATAATCTAATAATATAAATAAATTAGATTAAAAAGAGGTTTTGAATTAAAATGCAACATTTTACACTTCGTTAAAAAATGAACTTTATTGGAAAAATACAAAAGATTTACACAAAGTAAATTTTGATGTCCCAATTCTAAAGAAAAGTTTTATTTGGTCCAATAGAATTTATAAGAGTGAACAAAACTATATTTAATGACAGTTCGCCATCAAAAGGTGATAATTGAACCTTTAGTGAAAACTAGGGCATATACGCCTAAAATTGAATTCTTTCCGCATTTAAAGCCTTTATATTTTATTAGATAAAAGTAAAAACATTTAAAAAACGTATATTATCATATTTTAGTTATTTCTATCCATTCCCTCCAATAAAACGGCTATGTGTTAACTACCATTTAAAATAATATTATTTTATTACTAGTGTGCAACGTAAGATTTCAAAAAAACTCTTTGTTGCGTATCAGGTACGCTATCGAACATAGAAACCCCTTTAAAATAAAATTAGTATTTAATTCGTAAATATTAATAAATATGAAAATGTTTTATTCATTATTTATCTGGGATGTTACACTAAGGTTATGTTTATGTATAATTCTATAGATAAGTTAAAGTATAGGAAAATTTACTAAGATTTTGGTCAAGGATAGAGTGAGTGGTTTACAAGCAATTACATCCCTATCTAGATAATATAAGTGGATGTGGCTCTATAAAGTCTGTACTTAAATGTAATAACTCTAATAATATAGCATCTATCTAGAATCGTGCATCACCTAGTGCATGATAGTAGTCCTTTCTACACACATGGTTTGACACTCTTGGATATATGCTTTAGAAGTTCACAAACTCATGATGAACCATCCTGAAAGATTTGAATACATGACCAAAAATGACCTAGGTTGATCCAAAGATGTTATAGACTTAAAATATGGTGAAATGATTTAATATATCATATAAATGATTTTTATTTCTTGATTATGTGGTTTCCCACTATGATTATTATTGCTCACACAACTAATTTTGGTTTTATTCAATGGATAGATCTCAAAGGAACAATGTTAATGATGAAAGTGGTGAAAAAATGCAATGATTTTCTTCTTAAGAAACCAATTTTTATGTGTTTGGAAATAAAAAATACCGTTTATAAACTAACATAACATTCTCAATATATGAATCATGTTGAAATTATAAATAATAAAATAGGGGAACATCGTTCGATTGAGTCCTTCATAAGAAAATGTACAACTTATTTTAGTGGTTCCACTGATCAAATATTTTATAATAAATGGATCAGTACCACTAAAAATATATTTTCCATTATTTAGTGTTTATATCATGAAAATTTTATTTTTTCTCATTTTCATTTGGAAGGTGAATCGAATCAGTGATGGACTCTTATAGAAAACCCAAGGTAATGAGAAGAAATTAACTCAATAGTGTGGGATTGGTTTAAGAGCTTATTTTTCAATAAGTACTTTCCTAGTATTCTTTAAAAAAAATAGAGAATTTACTTATTACAATGTAGTACATGTATATTTAATCTATTGGTACCTTTGAGGATAAGTTTAGAATAGATGTCAGGTACATTTTTGGTATTATCAGGAGACCAGAAATTATGGTTGATTGTTTCATTGATGGACCAAAATAAAATCATCAATAAGTTTTTTGCTATAGTAGACATTATTAACTATGATGAAATATTTTGATGTGAATTAACAGTAAAAATTAAAATTGGATATTCCCACCATTCCCATAGATTTCATAGGAATAAACAATATTGAGTCTCATGAAAACTTAAATAAATCGCATGGTGAAAAAACATTCCAACCATCTACATGCTAGAAATATGGGAAGAATCATGAATAGAACTACTTGAATGTAACTATGAGGTGATTTAAAAGTGGAAGGATGACTCTTAAAGGAAAAATATGTTAAATGGAAATGAATGGGATAGTTAATGAAATAGAAGAGAAGAAGACACTCCCTAATGCCCCAACCACACACCAATTCTTAAAAAAAGAGTGTGTTTATTATTCTAAAGAGTTCTTAAATTTAAAATGTTACTGATGACGATCGACATAAACAACATTTTAAGAATAGGGGAAAAGGGAAATATCATGTGATCACTATTTCTAATAAGGGGTATAATAATGAAAAGTTGAAAGGTATACTCACCATGCACTCTATAACTATTAATGTCTTATATGATTCTAGATTAACCCACTCATTTATATCTGGGGAAAAAGATAAGGTATTAAAATACTACCTAAATTATTAGATATTGAATTAGTAACGAAAAACCTAAATTGTATTATGATAACATCTCCAGGATATGATTCATCCTCAGTTGAATTTTGTGAGAATGTCCTTCCTGAAAATCTTGTTATCCTCCCTTAGGTTGAATTTGATGTTATATAAGTCTTGGATTGGGTTTCTCTATATAAATCTTAAATCAAATTATGAAGAAGGTACATCACATTTTATATAACAAACAAACCTATGATCATCTATCAATATGATAATAAATATAAAATGTTGATGGAAATCACATCCATTGAATGGGGTTTGATTCATATTAAAAATGGGTGTTTATCTCATATATTTGGGGAGAAAATAAACATTTATTATATGCCTATTGTTTGGGAGTTTTTTATTTCATTATAAAAGAGTTACATAGTCTTACATAAAATTATGAAGTTGAGTTTTTAATACAACTCATACGAAGTACCGCACCTATTTCAATGATTCTATATATAATGGCCATAATTGAGTTACAAAAATTGAAGAAGAAACTCTATGAGAACCATTATAAGGGATTCATTTTTTTTAATGGGTCACCTTGGGGTGTACCTATTCTATTTCTGAAGAATAAAAATGGATCAATGATGGTCTATAATTATTACCATGAACTAAACAACATCACAATAAAAAAATGTATCATCTACCCCATATTTATGTTTTTTGATTAACAGTGTGGATATCAATACATTTACATGATTTATCTTCATTATAGATATCATAAATTAATGGTATAGAAGTATCAAATATAAAAGATCACATTCTTTACAAGGTATAGACACTATGAGTATATAGTGATGTAATTTGGTGTTACTAATTCCCCTATCTTTATAGATTTAATGAATATAGTCTTTCTATATTTACTTGATTAATTTTTGATTTTATTTATAGATGTTATTATTATATATTCAAATAGAAAGTAATATTATAAAGGTTATTTGGTAATTTTACTAAAGACCCTAAGGAAGTAAAAAAATTGAAAAAATTACAAAGTGTTAATTTTAAATAAAAAGGTTTATTTTTGGGCCATATAATCTCAAGATAGGGTGTATCGGTGGATCCATAAAAGTTAGAGGATATTGAACATTAGAGTAGACTAATAAACATAACTGATATCTAGTTTTTTTGGATAGATATATATTGATGGTTTTTTTAGAATTTATCACAACTATCTAATCAACTCAGCAAGTTAACTTAGAATAGATCCAAGTTAATCTAGAAAAATTTATGTGAGGTAAATTTCCTAGAACTGAATATGGATATTAGTCAGAATTCCTATTATTATATTACCCTATAGTGGAGAGGGTTTTAAATCTATAGTGATGCATCCAAAAATGGGTTGGGATGTGTTCTCATGAAGAATGTAATGGTTATGTCTTATGCCTCACAACAATTTACAGTTTATGAGAAAAATTACCCGATGCTTGATTTAGAGTTAGGTTTTGTAATTTGTATAATTAAAGATATTGAATAAATATCATTATGTAGAAAAATTTAATCTACATACTGATCACAAAAGTTTTAAGTATATATTCACATAGAAGGTTTTAAATGTAGGCTATAGATGGTGGTTATAGTTGATTTAATATTATAATTTATCAATAAAATACCACCCACAAAAAGAGAACAAGGTGGTCAATTATTTAATTCAAAAGGGTCATTCCAAAAAATCCATGATGTGGATTATAAAAGATCAAATATTTAGGGATTTTCAAAGGATGTGTTTGGAAATCAGGAAAGAAGGGGAGAAATATTATCTTTCTCAAATGAGTGTTAAACCATATATATAAGTGTATAATAAGGTGAGAAGTGTTTATATGTTTACTCATGATTGTGATATAATGATAACATTTAGGAACCATGTATTTTTTCATTCCATACCTGATTTAAAGAAGGAGGTGTTAAAATAATCTCATTGTTATTCATTATCTATTCATTCAGGAAGTAAAAAATAAATATAGATATTTGAAAGAGTATTTGTAATAGGATGGAAAGTAGAGATATATGATACGCTTTGTATCTCGATAATTGGTATTTCTATAAGTTAAGTCTTAGAGTAAAAAATCTAAGAGTATGTTACTATAATTACCCATATTAGAATTGAAATTGGAAAACATCACCGTGGATTTTGATGTCGTACTTCTAAAAATGTATAAAGGGTATAATGTTGTATGGGTTATAGTCAATCACCATAAAGATTCATAACAATTCAACTCTATTAGAGTGGATTTATATTTGGATAATAATTCCATGATATACATTAATGAAGTGTTAATGTTTTATGGAGTACCACATTATATTGTATCAAATCAGGATCAAAAGTTTACCTCAATGTTCTGGAAAAGTATTCATCAAGATTTGGATATGAATTAATGTTTAAGAACATCTTATAATACTCAAATATATGGTCATTACTATAAAACAATTAAAATTATAGAAAATATGATAAGATATTGTTCTAATAATTTCAAATTTTTTGGTATTAACACCTTCCTCTATTTGATTTTTCTTATAACAACAGCTTCCACTCGATCATTAAGATGAATACATATCAATCCCTCTTGGAAATAATTTTATAACTCCAATATAATTGAATGAATTTAGAGAAATAAAACTATTAGTACCTGATATAGATAAGGAAATGTCATAGATATTAAAATCCATTCATAAAAGAATCACGGAAGCTTAGAGTCGACATAAAATTAATTTTCTTATCATCATTGTGATTTGGAGTTTGAAGTTAGTGAGAAGGTTTTCCAATGAATTTATACATGGAATAAAGTTATGAGATTATAGAATAAATTAAAGTTGATCCCTAGTATTATTATCACTTTCATGATTCTTGGTCGAGTAGGCAGAGTTTCATATTTCTTTATGCTTCCATGGAACCTCTCTCAAGTCCAGAGTATGTTTCAGGTATCCCTTTTAAGAAAGTACATACCTGATCTATCACATGTATTAAAATTAGAGATCATACCACTTTAGAACGATATTTATTATAATGAAAAACCAATAGAGATTATGGATTATAGTTAAAAAGTGATAATAAACAATACCACTAACCTGGTAAAAGTCTTCTTGGATTAACCACCAGTTTGAAGAAGCTATATGGGAACTTGAGGATATAATGTTACAGAATTATCCTCATTTAATTATATTAGAGTGAAGAATTTTGAGGGAAAACTAATTTTTCATTGGGGTAAAATATAACACCCTGATTTTTTATAAAATATTTTCTAAATAAATTAAATTTCTTAAATTTCTTGTGTTATACGCAACACTATGTTTTAACAAACAATGATATACTGTTATTATCAGTATTGACCATTATGACATATACATTCAATTTTGTGCTATGAATATAAATAAAAAATTTTTTAAAACAAATAATAAAGGTTTTATATAAGTAAAATATATTTATACATAAGTACCTAATTTTTAGTAATGCCTTTATATGCATTGAAAATACTTTTTTATTGAAAAATAAGATTCGTATTATTTTTTGTTAAAAAAATATAAAATTAATTTTTAAAAGTTTTAAAAAATTTATTTTCAAAACATAAATTATTTTCTTAATCAAGAGGTCAAAATTATCTTAGGTTTAATTTTTTTGAATTTTTTAAAAAGATCTATTTTTAGTGAATAGAAAAAAATAATGATATCTATTAAAAATTTCCTTTTAATTTAAAATATGTACAATGTTGTATATTTTTTAAAAAATATACTAGTAAAATTAGTCTTAATATTTTATTATTAAAAGAATTTATTTTATTTGAATCAAAATCATGTTGACTTTTTATAATAAAACTTTCTATATTTTTGAAAATTTCCTCTTTAGAAAATTGTTTTTTCATCATGTCTTTAGGATAAATTTTAAAATAAATTTTTTCACTTATATGAATTACATTTGAAAAAAATATATTCCATATTTTTAATCAGAATAATTAATATTATATAATAAATTAAACATAATTTTTTTCAAAATGAATAGTAAAAATAGTACAAATTATTTATCGCGATTAGGTTCAAACATGTTTACCAGGGGTTAATCTAAAACTATAATGGGTAAAATGATCCAAAAAAATTTTAAAATCCAATTTTATAGAAATATTTATAACTAATATAATCTAATTATTGATAATGATCCATTTTGGATCCTTTTTACATGTGAATGATAGGGGTATAATTTATTGTTTTCAAAATTTCTTTAATGTCCTCTCCCCAACATATAAATGGGAACCCACTATCTAATCCTATTCACATATCTAAAACTTTTTGTATTTGAAATAACTACTCAAATAATCACTTTAATTCTCTCCACATATACTCTAGGCCTTTTTTAATTAGTTATCCTACCTAAGAAGGATTTTTGTGTAAACCTAAGGAGGTTATCTGAAGAAGAGGTATCATTCTCAACAGACTGTTTCTATTTTTTTTGTACTTACACATCCATAAAATATTATTCCTCAATTATGATATAATAACACCATTATATACTATATAATAATATTTTAATATTTTAATATCATAACTTACTTGTATCATATCTTCCATCAAATGGGAAATGAAAATGTCGTTTTTGTGTACAACAGACTACCGTCTCATGAACTGAAGCAATTCGTTTCCACCACGACCACACGTGAAAGTATATAATAATGGATATAAAAAATATGTATTAAATTCATAAAATAATTATACTTATATAATTATAATATCATATATACCTACTTACTTTACATTCTGTAGGAATACGAAAATGTTGATTGTGTGTACGGTGGACCACCATCTCACAAAGTGATGTGATTCATTTTTCACTTAAGATTTACAAGGAAGGTAAAGGGGATAAATTTATTGGATATATTTGAAATATATTAAAAAATAATTAATATGAAATAGGGATACAACATTTAACTTCCTTTGTTTCATCCTTCGATAAAATGGAAATAGTGTTCTTGCGTAAGTATGGCCTACCGTATCCATGAATAATGTAATTAGTTGTATAAAATTAAATTATATGGATCACTATAAGTACATATATAATGAATATATATGATATTTATATCATTTATAACATTATATATCTGATTTAATCATGATCAAAGTAAAATTAATGAATATACTAAACCTAAACATACCCGAAATACGAAGCAGTTATTACCTGAAACGTGATTTTAACAAAACAATTGTTAATAAATGGGTAATAGAAGGTCATAAGTAAATCATATATGGTATGATATATATTAATATGGTTCTGAAATAGATTTATAATAAAAATACATTTATTTTAAATGTGTTTTGAACAAGTATAAATGAATTCTATACTTAAAGTAAGGGATTTTAATCTCACTTTTAAGTCTGTGGGTCAAATGTATTATACGACACTTTTTTCTTTTATATGGTATATATATTATACCCATTAATGTATTATATGTTTTATATAGTAAAATTTATTGTACCTAAATATCCATATAGGGTTATTTATTTTATGGTGCTTAAAATTCAAAATTTACCATAGTGGTAAAAGTTTTATGTTATAATCCAACTATTTATTAGGATTGTTTATGATTAAGTTTATAATGAAGAAATATTATGATATACCTCTAAAAAACTAATGTATTTTCAGATCTACTTTTTTTATTGAATATATGTTTTTTTAATTTTCCTCTCTCTATGTACCCATGATTTCAAAAGAATTTTTTAGGTAAATATGAATATATTTCTCTCTTCAGCTAAAACCCCTTTTATTTCTTGTCCACGTTTTCTAAAAATGTTTTAAAGAATATATTTTAATATTATCCAGTGATTATTTAATTAATTTTTCCCAAGTTTTAATTTTTATTGAATATTTTTTTAGGAATATTCTTGTAATTTTCCAAACATGGATCTTTTGAACTTTTACCAAAAATGTGAAAGAAATATTCATTTTAACATATAATTTATGAATGAAATTTTCCACCATCATGACCATTCAATTATTTGAACATTACATTACATTTATTTATGTTATTTTCAACTAAGATTTTTAACATTATATTTTGGATATTTTTATATTTCAATGAAGTGATTTCAAGGATAAAAAGTTATCTTCCTCAAGAAATGTTCTAAGTGATCTTTCAGAATCATTTTCCATATAAGATGGTATCCTTTCTTATTTCTTAATATTTAATTGGTATTTAATCCAAGGATACCGTCATTATTCTTTATCCAAAGTTTATATGTTTATGATGACAAGATTTTTATGAAACATGTTCCTTTTCCATGGGTAATGTTATGATAATATGATGAAGTTTTTATGAAACATATTTCTTTTCCTCAAGTTATGCTATGCAGAAATATTTTTGAAAGCCATTTCCTTTTTCAAGTATTATGATATTAGGAATTATTTATGATCCTTTTCCGCACAAATATATAGATTATAAACTGGGTTTGACTTATATCTTCCTTTAATGCACTTGGTAATGATTTATATATCCTAATATAATGATGGAAAATAGGACTATGTATTTGATATGCTATGGGAAATTGGATGATGTTATTGATACACTATAGGGAGTAGGTGATGATGCCTGATATATTATAAAATGGGAAATAGGTTTTTTTTCTTGATCCATTATTATTTAATGTTCTTAGTAGTTAACCTTGACATATAAATTTTTTTCTATTCTCGTGATGATGGCACACATATATAACATTAAATTATGGTTCATGATTGACTTATGATGATTTCACACTCTTATAGTTCATGTCTATTGAAATTATTATGTGTTATTTCATGGGTCATGTTTATAATCCATGATATATTGGGTATATAATTTTTATGTTATTTTCATAATCTAATAAACTTGTTCTTATCTTATCATTTCATATAATCATCTGTTGACATCTTCCATGTTTACCATTACTATGAATATAAGATCACCCATTTCTTATGTTTCCCTTCATTGAGTTATAAATAAATGTTTGAGTAGGGTATTTCAATGAACTCTACTAAGTGGGAATATTTTAATGGATATGTTAAATATCATTCATGAAAAAATAATATTTTTCATCTAGTCTCTAAATACACTACACTTTTACATTACTTTGGTATGTAAATGTGAAATGTATTGAATATTAATATATTAGTATGTAATATTTAGGTATTAAAATAAAAGTTTGTTATAATTTTCTATAATCTCCTTCTTCATATTGTCCTACCAAAAGTGTTCTTGGAGATATTTTTATATCTTCATGCTCCCCTAGTGGATGAATAATGTAGAGATAAAAGAATCATTCAGTAACTCTTTCATTTTTAACTATATTATAACACATAGTAATATTCTAAATATTAAAAATAATTAATCCTCAATTTTGAACTCTGGTGATTTTACCCATCATTCAACATCAACCTTCTTCTATATCTCTACAACATTCCCTTGATATTTCAAAATTTTATCCAAAAGGGGTGGTTCAGAAATTATTGTGAATGGTAGGATGATGTTTCTTCATTAGTAACTAACATTTTCATCCTTTTCAAGCCTAATAATATTGGATCCTTCTCAATCCTCAGAGTAGATATGGTTGTAGGATATATTTTACTCAAAACATCTACCACTTTATTCACCTTCCCAGGATGGTAGTAGTTCGAGAATTCGTAATCCTTTATTAACTCAATCCATATTTTTTATCATATTGAGAACCATATGTATGAATATATATTTTATGATATTTTGGTTCATGTGAATATATATATAACACTTTTCTCTATAGATATAAGTCCTCCAATTCTTCACTGTGAAAATCATTATACCTAACTTCAGGCCATGCATTGGATAATTTTTTAAATGAACCTTCAACTATTTTGAGTAAAATGATATAAATTTATCATCCTATATGAGTACACCACCAAAACCCTTTTTTAACCATCACAGTAAATCAAAAATACTTCACTTGTGTGTAGTGTGAGAAAAAGTACATGGGTTAGACTCTTCTTCATCTCCATGAAGTTATCTTTACATTCATATTCTCAGACATACTTCACTCCTTACTATGTTGATTTTTTATATGGTTTGATAATATTGAGAAGTTTCTCAAAAATTATCAATAATACCCAACTAATATAAGAAAATTGTGGATATCTATAGCTAATGTTTGTCTAGGTCGTTCCTCAATCACCTTCATCTTTGAATCATCCACATATGTCTTATTATTTATGATAATGTACCACAATAATTCTACTTTATCCCTAAAAACTAACATTTACTATACTTTGCATATAATTTCCAATTTTTAAAAATTCTTTAACATGGTTCTTAAATTATTCTCATGTTCCTCCTTGATTATGAGTATTCAAGTATATCATCTATAAATACGGCCATAAATTTATTTAGGTTATATCTAAAGAATATATTCATTAATTACATGAATATTGATGGGGAAGTTCTTGTGTCTAAATTGAATCACTATGAACTCATTATGACCATACCTTATATGAAAGGAAATCATGTAAATATCCTATTTCTTACCTTTAACTGATGATATATTGACAAAAGATCCACTACATATAAGTACTAGGAATAGCGTTTCTAATATAACTATCCATCAATATTTGGAAAGTGATACTTATTACATGTTGTCATTTTTGTGAGATCATGATAACAGATGTAGAGGAACATCGACTCATCCTTCTTCATGACAAAGAGAATCAGGGAACCCCATGGTGAATCACTAGGGTAAATGAAAACCTTGTCCAGATGCTCTTGTATTTAATTCTTAACTTCTTCAAGTTCAATGAGGTCATTCTATAATGATTCTTTGATATCAGAAGAGATCCAGGTATAATTTCAATTGAGAAATCTACCACTTGATCTGGAGAAAGAATGGGAAACTCTTCAGTGAATAAATTTTCATATTCCCTTATAATGTTCATGTCTTCAAGAATTATCCTCTCCTTTTTTTTGAACATTTAAGTAAGATATTTTTGATTCTATGGAAAAAATATCCTTGTTTTTTGTGAATATTCAAAATTATATTCATCCTATTTATGAAAATGATATAGAATCTAATGATGAGCCGTAATTTAGATATGGATTTATTTATCCGAGTAGTTAATGTGGGTTTTATATAAATATATCATATCCCTTCCAAGTATATAATTTTATTATACTATAAAGAGTATGACAAAGTTTTCTTGAAGGTTTATCCCATATAGATTTACTTGGGTGGATCTAAATACTCAGGATTAAACAATTGCACCATTTATCATCTTAATACATAATTCATCCTCTATGATCTTTGGTGGCATTTGAATAAATCTACTAAACATTCATGATATGAAAGAATAAATAGAACTGGAATCAAATAGAATATTCATTATTATTAAATTAATAACTAGAGAACATATCACCATGTTTTTATCTTATTCACTTTTATCAGTAGAGATCTAATAAGACCCCACATGTTCACTTAATCTTATAGGTTATCTTTTCTGGTTATCTTTGATAACCCTCATCTTAGTGTACTAGTTTTATAATTTCCTTGTTCCTTATAGTTGAAACATTGGAACATAGGATAAGGATTGATCTAGACCTTCTTTCCCTCTATCTTATTAGTAGGATTATTCACCTCACATCTGCATTTATTATCTTTATGTCCCACCATTACAAACTTGAATGATTTTTTAGGTCCACATAAATTTTTTCAAAATATACTTCTTTCCATACTTCTGACATGTGGGTGGTTGATTCTTCTAGCATCCATGAGAATTATCTGGTGAACTTTCATAATTAAATTCTATTTTCAAATAGTTTATCTAGTACCCCAAGGCCACTATATTTCGCATATTTCTATCTCGACGTTGAGGGTACATCATAAAAATTCATCATAACTTTCAAAGTATCAAACTTATAAAATATATCCATATACACGGTCTTATCCTATTAATTAATTTATTGTTCTTACTTTTAGGGTTAATAATTAAGAAAAAGTCATACCGTGAAAGAATTTTGAAGTTATTCTCATAAAACAATATTGATTCACCTTAATTTTTCTTAACTGTAAGGAATTCCCTTTATATGAACTCAATCCTTATTCATACAATAATTTAATTATTAAAAAATAAATCATTTTATTTCATTCTGAAAGATATTTTTATGTTTATAGTTTTATATAATTAGGTCATTGCTTTTACATAACAAATATATACATTGAAAGTTGGAAACTTCCTCTAAGTATTGGTTTTATAATAATATAATACTTTTAAACTGAAAAACATATTCTCTTCAAGGAAAATCTTCTTGATTTTCAAAATAAATTCATCATTATTTCGATTAATTCATAAACTCAAAAAAAAACATTTGAAAATAAGGAATGAGCACAAAAATATTATTAAGGGACATATAAAAAAGAAAGAATATACCTATTAGTCCATTTTAAAACCATGAGATCATAAAATAGAGTTTTACACTAACATAATAAACTTTGAACTCAAATAAACATTTATATACACATGAAATCAGTTTTACTTCCATGTGTTTTTTATAAAACACTTTATAAGAAATCTAACAAAAAAATTATAATTATATTGGTATTTTAGAAAACTGAGAACCCTTGAAAAATATTTTCATAAAAACATTCATTTTTAACTTAAATGAGAAAATTCAATATTTTGAAATAAAAGATCCATATATTACCATTTGAAATAAAAACATTTACATGAGAAATTATTAGAAAGCATAGAAAATTCTTGCATGTGCTTTAATAATTTATCTTCACAAAACTCTTTCAATAACCCTTATAAATAGAATAACCCCTATAGTTAATTAAAACATAGTTATTTGAAGAACATAATCGATGCCCAAATCATTAGAGATATATATCAGGCTCACCCATTATAAGAACAATATTAGTATCACCAATAATTCATACACAAAGTCGAAGGACCATAAAATAAATGAAACACATAAATTATTTTATTCCATAATCATAATAAAAAAATATACATTTGAACACAAAAGAAAAACATTTTCATATATCAATATATCATAGTCCTTTAAAACAGTATTTAGAAAACTAAAATACTTACAAAAAAGGTAGGTGGGGTGTTAATTTGATGAAAACATTGAATATTATAATGGAGCCCAAATATAAAATACTGATTGTTGTGTGGAGAATGGTTTTTAAAAATATATATTATTAAAATAGAACCTTCCTTTTTTCCTTTTGTAAAGAAATTCAAAAAATTATGTATAAAATAAATAAGATGACTCATTTTTAACACCTTTAAAATAAAGTAAAAAAAGATAAAGATAAATTTTCTTTAATAATTCATTTATTTCCATATAAATACACCTATTGAATAAAATGTACATGGAATAAAATTATTTAAAAAATAGATCTTCAAAACCTTTTAAACAAGGTTTTTAAGGTAAAGTAACACTTAAAAAGAGACTGAATTGTCATAAATATTCTTTATATTATTAAATAATAAAGTTATTAATTATTTATTTCATTAATAACCTTTTTAAATTTTATTATCCCTTTTATTTCACATATATACATGTTATACATAATTAATTTTTTGATTATGTTTACTTATAACGTTTGGAGGATGTTTGGTTCATAAGTCTAAAATGAATTTAGTAGGACGAAATTGGTAAAATTGAGTTTTATAATTATTATTTTTATAAATTAATTACACTTTGAAATAGAACTACATAATATGTCTATAAAAAATTAATTATGTTGCAATCAGATAGATAGTTGGTCATACTCATGCATGAGTAACATTTCCATTTTTCAATAAATATGAGGGAAATAAATTAAGTATCATTTTATATTTATATAATTTCTATTATATAAAACATATGATATAATTTCATTAAATATTCTTATATATACTATACTTGTGAGTTGATGTTGAAAAATGAATCACATCACTTCATGAGGTGATAATCCCCATGTACGCATGGATAATTTTGTCACTTTTCAATGGATGGATGATATTTTATCTTTCCAAAATTATAATTATGTAATTATTATCAATATATACATATTTAATCCTTAAATATAACCTTTTGTTAGATGTAGAGATGAAAACTGTATTATATCAGTTCTCGAGAAGGTAGTCTGTTATACACATGAATGATGGTTTTATTCCCCATTTAATGGTATATGGGATGAATTATGGTTCTGAAATTAGTGTAATAAAATATTATTATATGAGAGATACTAATGTTATTATATTTTAATGGTAAATATATGTTAGATGGATATAAAATAATAAAAAAATAAAAAAACCTAGTTAACTTCTTTAACTATTCTTTAGACAAACTCCTTAGGTTTACACCTTTGGCCACCTAAGGTGGGTACTTCAATAATTGAGGGATTTTAGGAAGGTATTTTCCCATGTATTTTCTAAACTAGACTGTTAAAAATGTGTGATTAATATATAACATAAATTTCCCTTTTATAATTGATGGTAATTACCCACATGGAATTACCAAAAATATTAAATAATATATAAATAATGATCATTTCATGTTGAACCAAGGAAAAAAAACTCAAAGATAATAATTTATCGTGTAAAAGGAAAATCAAACAATAAAATTTAGATAAATTTGTCGATACATTTTAATTCTTATCTCCAATATAACCCACTTTAAAAGGTTTCTTCTACAAACATCTAGAAATTTTGATTATATGTTTTTTTAATTAATTTTTTTAGATTTAATTTCAATATTGATCATAAATTAAATTGAATACATGAAGAAAATACACAAGAAAAAATAATTTTTAGAAAAATACCGGATTTGAGTGTAAAAATAATTTTACATTGAAATAACATAAAAGAATGGCCTCTTTTATTTTATTGGACTTATAATAAAAATGGCTGGTTTTTAGACTTTTTGATCAATCCAAAACAGAATTAAAAAAATCCAACTAAACCATTAAATTAAAATTCCCAAATTAGTTTTTATTTGAAATAAAATATAACATATCTTCTAAAAAGTAAATCATGGGTTCTCAAATAAAAAATAATGCTTTAAAATACACAATTTAAATCTTTAACATATATATTTATGAAAAAGTCTCATAAAATAAGATAAATTCAATTTCTATAGAGACATTAAATCTTTACATTATAGTTTTAAAATAATTTTCCCTCTTTTACCAAGGTGAAAATTATTTACTATGATTGTTATTCATAATGACCAAAATTCTCATTGACCCATATAAATTATATAAATTATATTGATTAAAAATATGGAATCAATTTTATCAAATACAATCCATATAATTTTAATAATTTATTTTAATATTAAACCCATAAAACAGGATGAAAGCAGTTTTCCTGGAAAAAATTTCTTCTCAGTTATAAAAAGTTTCTATATCAAAATAAATAATACAATTGATTAAAATGAATATAATTATAATATTAATCATTAAAAATAATTAAGTTTACTTTTAAACTATTTTAAAAAATTACCTTTTAAAATTCTTGAAATGAAAATATGGTTTACAATAAAAATCATAATTTACCACTATTTAGACAAAAATAAACTTTTTTAGAAAATTACCAAAACCAATCATTATAAGTTACTTTTTATATGATGATATAAAAAATTATATAATTTTTTAAATAAAATATATAAAAGATTCATAATTTAATTATAATATTCACTCACAAAAATAAATAAAAATTGATTTTGAAGAAAACCAATTTTTAATCATAAAATGATTTTATTGAATAATTAGTTATCATTTATTAAGATTTAAACAATATATTTTTATCCAGTGGAAAATTTTTATATATATTTAATAATTTTGTTACTCTTATTCATACATACTAATTCAACAAGAAGGTTATGATGGTTATATTAAAAATAATATTATTTTTTGGATCATTTATGCCTGGTGTTTCATGTTATATATGTTATTGACCATAGTGTTCATTTAAAATTTCAGTGTGTTACATTCTACCCCATTTAATAAATTTTATCCTTATATTTTTATCATAGAATTGATAATCAAAGGATAAAATTTTGAAAATACCTTTTTTAAAAACCAACATTATTAGATGGGTCAATAAGGCAACCTTTTGAAAAGAAGAAAAGGGAAATATGAAGGCCATCTATAATGAAACATAACTTGGTTTCAAAATAGTGGCACATTTTTCGAAAGTGAAAATATGAACATGGGGTAAACATTATTTTCCAAATAATAATAGAGAGTGATAGAGAATATTGATCGCAATAAAGTTAATAATCATGATAATTTTAGTGACCACAAAACTATAAACTAATGAGGTGTAACAAAATCATAGATTTATATGAAATGATTATAAAAATATTTTTTTTGTTTCAAGACACTTTTTGTAACATTAAAAAATTATTTTTCCATATATACTAAAAGCATAAGTAAATATACTTCTTTGATTTTCATTAAATCTATAAACATGGTTTCATTATTTGGTAGTACGTTTCAATTGGTTTCCACATTTATCTAATATTTTAGTCCAAATTATTAGCATGAATTATTTATTCCTAATGTAGTATAAACAATTTTTGATTAACCATAGGGTATATAGAAGAATACAAATATCTTTTAATGACTTTTCTAAAACCAAAAGTGGTTATAATGAGTTAAGATAATACCCCAAATGAATAAATCTTCATATGAATAAATAATACATTAAACTCTAAATTTCTATAATATTACCCAAAGCTCAAATTAAATCATTACACAAATAATTAAACCAATATCCCAAATAACCTCAATGACCTCAACATTAAATAATGTTTTAATCTAAATGGTTATATCATACCATTCAACTTAAATCCCCTAAAATTTAATATAATTATTCCTAGATAATCCTTCATGTTAAATCACATAAATCATGTAATGAACCAAACTTTTATAAATAAAATTCTGATTGTGGTTTATTTATATTATTTATTATATATTATGGTCATAAAAAACACATGAACTTACTTGGTTTTATTATATCCTATAGGATTTAAAATACCTCTAAGAATCATTATCATTGATAATGTAGTATTTGAACTATAATCATATGATTTTTATAAATATAAGGTTTTGAAAAATCCAATTGAGACACAAATAGGATGTGATGACCTCAAGTAGAAGGATCGTACCCTATTAATACCATTTATCAGATCTTCAAAGGGAGATAGAATCCCTATAATTCTAACTAGACCAATCCCAATTGTAAATCCAACAACTTTAGCATGAGAAAAACTATTTGTATGAGATGTTCACGCTCATCGAGATCACATCTGAAACCATGTACACCAAACCACCCCATAAAAGTCTCACCATCTTGCACTTTACCCTTAGGGAGTCTATTGGTGTATTAAATATATATAAATCAAGTCCTTAGAAATATGAGTATGTACTTTATTTTCAATAGAATAATGGTAATAGTTACTTATTATTATTACTTTATAAATGATTGTGAATTTGATAAAATTAAACACAAATTGTATTTGAGGTAATTTTAAACTTCAATTAAGGCATCAATTTCCATGAATTAATGTATTTTTTAAATAAATAATGACTTAATAAAATATAATTATTAAATTATTTTTGTTAAATATAAATAATTATATGATTTTTATGAAATCAAATGTGATTTTTATAAGTGTTCAAAAATATTAATTTCAAAACCCCGTCATTTCAAAATAAATGTTGATTTTATTTTAATAGTTAAAATTCACATATTTATAAAATTATTTTGTTAAAATAAATTTTATTTTTGGAATCATAATTTTTAAATTATACTATAGTGTATTTCTCTTAATTTTATATGATAGTCAAATTTTCGGGTAGAAATTTAAAACATTATAAATATTCAATGTGTTTTATAACATCAAAATACACCAAAAATGATACATTAAATACTATAAATGGAATGCATGATGAAATATATGTTTTCCCTTTAAAATAATTATATTTTATTTCTTTATTTTATTAGTTATATAAAGCTATTAGAAATCCTCTAAATCCTATTATATGTTTTAAGGTTTTAAAATCACTTATTTAACGACGTGACTCACTTCCACATCAAAAAGGGGACCATTTTAAAAATTTCATATCTTATCATTATAAACTAATTAAAACCAACCCTATTTGAAAAAAAACAATTTAAACCCAATTATAATGTTTTTCGGTTTGATTACTTTATTATACAAAGTCCAAAAACAAAGTTTGAGAAAAAATAAAGAACTCCCCTCTCATTTCCTATATAAACCCACTCAAAATTCCATTTAAATTCACTGAAAACCCATGGTGCATATATTTACTCTTCACAGCCATCTATGGATTTCTCTAAAGGTTCCTTGAAGCTCTCAAGAAGATCCTCTCAAGAATTTTTAATCGCCCTCTCAAGGTAAGGTACCTTATTGTCCCCCTTTTAATTCAAGAACCATCATTGGAATTAGTATTTTAATTTAAATTCTTTATATTTTAATTAATTTAAAAATATTCTATTAGTGTATTATTGATTTTATTTGAATTATCTATGATTTATACTCTCTTATTTGACCATTATCTAAGATTTTACTATGCTCAAATTTAGTAAGGGATCTTCCACTCTCTTTTTTATTCAAGAACCTCTTTTTTGTTATGCCTCAAAATTTCAAATTGATCTTTTTGGGGATATTTTATTATAAATCCTTATTATAGTATTATTTATTTATTTAAGATGATAGACCTTGTTCAATCTCATTAATCCCTCTCATGAACCATTATTTACACCTGTTACCATGCCAAAATTTAGTAAGGGATCCTCTTCTTATCCTCTTTATTCGAGTATCATTTTTATCTTATTTATTTATCTCAATTTACTAATTTTGGGATATGTTACTCTATATCCCTCATTTTTTCCATATTATGTAAAAATTATAATAGAACCTTTCCCACTCCCATCAATACCTCCCATTAAAATTCACAGACCCCCATTATGCTGTCAAAATTTAACCGCAAATTTTCATGCCAAATAATTATATAGTGAATACTACTACCAATTTCATATCTAGGGTTTTCACCTTTATGAAATTATTATTATTTGAATAATGAATTATATTTATGTATTCCAAACTACTTAATCATGGAATAAAATATATTGATTAATTAAACCATGTTGTATGATCTATATGGCATACTTAGTCATGAGAATGAAATGAAAGTTATAGGTGCGCCCGAAATTATATAGTGCTCCAATGCATTTTGTAATGTTTTAGTCTCATTGGAAATCTTGCATGGGATTAGTAAGTGAACCTAATCCATCATGGTACTTTTTCAACCATTTTATCTTTTTATTTATCCATGACCAACATTTATGCGGAATTTTTTTAAGTTGCTTCCACATTTATCATGTTTCCTTTATGATTGTCATGTTATATTATATCTCTTTAATCATATTGATGAGTATCACTCCTTTTATGACCCATTCATATTTTTATTGTATAAAATGTATTATTTTATTAATGTTACTCCATGTTTATTCCCTTACTCTGATTTCTATCTCACCCCTTTCTTATGTATGTTCCCAGGTTATCTGATGCAGTTTTAAGTACGATGCAATAATATAATCACTTTAAGGAGGTTTTTAATAATGGTGATGTATTCCCTATTCTAAGTTGTTATATAATGTAACTAATTCCTAAATTCACTATCAATTATTGATCTACTAAATTTTCTTATGTGTAATATTGTGCAATAAATCTTGGATTAATGTGTAATAAATAGTAGGGTTGTCATAATTGGTATCAAAAAAATATTAGTTATTTTTATGATTAGGAATAGATAGAAAAATACTTTCCAATAAAACTAAGTATAAGATAAATTCACTATATTTTTGGTAAATTATAGAGTATGTAGTTTAATAAAAAATTATATCTCTTTATGGATACTACAAGTGGATGTGGCTCTGTCACAGATTTACATAGGGGTAAAACTCAAAAACACCACATAATTCTAGACTTGACCTAAAACTGGTGCATGAATATAGGATTTGATGTACATTTAGTTTGAAACATTCTAGGGATATGCATTCATAAATTCAAAATCTTTTTGTAAACCAATATTAAAAAAATAATCTCATAAGTGTATATGTTAGAAAATGGATCATCGATAACATTGATTGGTTCCTAGAAATACCTACGTTAAAGAAATAGATGTCATTTTTAAGTTTTCTATTTAATGTAATTAGATTCCCATTTATGTTACAATATTTTATAAATAATCAACCCATATTTTCCATTTATTCATTCCAATGACAAGAAAATATGAGTAATCAGTTAAAAAACTAATGTGAAGGGAAATGTGATGACTGCCCGAACAAAATTCCCAACCCGGTGGTATAAGAAATAGAAAACATTGTGATGATACTATATCAATTGACTTAGGTACTGAATAGAAAACTAGATTAATAGGATCACCCAAATAACCCTAATAAATAACATGATTCTATTGATACATTTATTTTACAAATTCCTCTATCATTCTATGGATCATATGACCCCTTAATCTTGGAAAAAAGGATCAACTCTATTGAGAAGATATTATTTATCCTTAAATATTACAACCAAGAGAAGATTCACTAGCTATTTATCATATTATAGGAGTATTGGATCAATGGTGGAAATTGATCAAGAATATAAATCCGGAGGAAGATATCGAAGCAATGGGGTGAAAGGAATTCTGGAAAAAAAATAGATAAATATTCTCCTCACACACTCCGACTTAAACTAGAATGTGATTTCCTTGCCTTTAAGAAAAAAAAGAAGAGGAATCTATTAGGTGTATGAGGAAAACAAAATAATACTGTCATGATATGCCTTTACCCTTTTTCTTACCACTGAATATAAGGTTGATCGCTTCATTTTTTGTCTAAAACATAGTCTATAAAAATACATGGTGATCCGAGACATTGATAGTTGTGAGGAAATTTTATGACATGCCCTCAAAGTATAAATGGAGATTGGTGAATATGAAAGGTATCATGAGTATAAGAAGTGGAATGTTGATATTAATTCTACTAGACCAATGGATAAATATAATGGTGCTAAAAAATTCAACATCCCACATTTTAAAGGTTTGGAAAGAAGCTCCCTTAAAATTTCCTAAGGGGGGTGATATAATGCTTTAGGTACAAGAAGGAAGGACAAATTTATAGAGATTTAAAGAAAATATTCTCACCAATTAGATGGAGTAAAGGAATGATCTAGTGAACCCTCAGTGCATTTTCTATTATTTCAACCGTAAGCAACCAAGACATATTTCAAACTAATTCACTAATTCAAGGGTTTTTTGAGACAACCAACAACCTCAAAGGAAGAAAGGGATATCTTTTTCCATTAAACCCACAGAGGTGGATCATGAAAATGAAGTGTTGATAGGTCTTCTAGTTATTAGTTCAATAATATTGAACATACTTTTTTATTTTGGTTCTATTCATTCCTTCAAATAACTCAATTTAAGTATAACTATTAAAAACCCACCAAAAATAATGGAATTAGAGTAATCAGTTAAAATGGAAAATGAGGAAATTATTGCATACTAAGTATATAACTCTTATCCTTTTTTTGAAATATGATTCCTTGGGAAAAATGATCAAAGAACAATTATTATAAAATAAAGAGTTTACAGTATTCTAAAATACAAGATCATGTTACAATCTTTGTCATGAAAAAGAAGTAAAACAATAGGGAGGTCTTCAAACCAGAAAATTTATTTATTTAAACGCATGTTTTATAGGCCATCTTCCACTTTGTATGCTTCTTGAAAGACATGTGTGAGGATATAATTGAGATCAATAAGTGAATGGGTGTAGTCCATCCAACGAGTAGTAATCAGCCATGTAAGAGGTGTTATGCCATTGCAAATTTCCTGCCCAATAGAATTTGAATCACTTTCAATCTAGAGATTTTTCCAACCAAGGAGATTGGCGAAGGAAATAGCATGTATTAAACTCATCATCTCATCCTCAAGATATGTGGTGATGCCTTAGCTACCAATGAAGCATCCATGGATCTGATCAAGGTGAATCCTGAAGATAACACTGCAACCCCCTCGGGCCCAGATTGCCTTTGGAGGCACCATCAATATTAACTTTAATCCATCCAGGAAGAGTATATCTCCAAAAGAATTGTATATTTCTACGAGGTTGACAGTAATTTCCATTAATATGAAGATGTTTTAGGATTTCAAAGTCATTCATAGTGTTGTGGAAATGTCTATTTTGCATCAAAGTGGATTTCCGTATGGCAATGAGTATTCTTATCCGACCTGCATTTTGATTCAGTGAGTAATTGTTAAGAAAAATAGCATTACAATCATACCAGATCACATGATAGAGCTTAGTAACTATAGCTAGGAAAAGGTTCTTGATTTCTTAAAAATATCCCATTTCAACACATTTTTTAGTTGAGTCTTAAAGGATTCAAGAACCAACCATTTTCAACCAAAGATTTCAATAATATAGTTACAAAGTGCAGAAGAAGTAGAAGAAAAAGAAAGATATGTTTAACATCCTCTCTGTGTTGATTATAGAGTTTTCATTTCGAATAGAGCTAGATTCCAATAGATTTAAGGCAACTCCCTATGAAAACTCTATTGTGCGCAATCCGATAGATTAGATTGACACTTGAAGGATTTATACAAGGCTTGTTAAAATTATTTATCCAATTGAAATCACATTATGAGTTACAAAAGTAATGATTGTAAAAATTCTTATAGTTAAGAATACCACTATGGGCAGGTTCTCAAATTAAGAAATCATTTGTATTTGAGAAAGGGTAGTTTTAAATGATATTCATAATTTTTTCATGGATATGATCATGTTGAGAGTTAAGAATATCTCTAATCAAGCTGTTAGGACTCTCAGGGTTTTGATCGGGAGATATCATAGTAATTAAGGTCATTCTAGTCTAGTTATCCAACCAGAATTTTATAAGGGAATCCTTGGAGACCATTCATCTAGAATTATTAATAATATTTGAGAAGTATTGTTTAATGGATATCTGGATAGGGGAATTAATGAAATTTGAGTCTCCCCTCCAAATTTTTTCAGGAAATATATTTTTAAGGAAGGTAATAGATTCATAAGTATTATGTAGATGGTTCCAACTGAGTTTGTATTGAAGAGCTTCATTAATGTACTTAATATTTTTTATGTTGATAGCACCTTTTTCAATAGGCTTGCAACAAGTTGACCCGGTAAATTCACAAGATTTATTTAAAGATTTCTTCCAGTCCAAATAAAATTTTTTATTTCAGTGATAATTTTATATAAGACCAACCGACCATTTATAGACCATTATGGAGTAAACCAACATGGAAACAATCATGGGTTTGACGAGGCATATCATACCTACCATAAAGAAATATTTACCTTTCTAATAAGATAGATGGGTTATAACTTGGGCCAAACCTCCTATATAACCTTATGGTACTCCCTTTGCTGGAATTATACACAATTCTATGTATGGATTGTCTTTCCTTATATAGATCCAACATAAATTTCTGTGAGAAGGAAATCACTCTCTGTATTGTGAATCGTCACCTAATTATGTAAAAGTGTATGGAGGAGGATGAATATTGTTTAGAACTAACATCTCAATCGTGGATATTATTTACCAATGAGAAATCATATCTATCTTAAATTATTGATATTAAAGAAAGGATCATCCTTAAAGACATTAACATTGTTAGGGAATATGAAGATGTGTTTCCCGAGGAATTGTCTGGTCAACCTCCTAGATGAGATGTTTAATTTTTAATTTATCTTATACATGGGGTGTTACCATTATCCAAGACTGTTTATAGAATTTCTATTGGGTAGCTTGAGGATCTAGAGAAATAACTACAAGATAATCTAGATAAAGGGTTCATATTCCCAATTTCTTCACCTTGGGGTGCACTAGTCGTATTTATCAAGAATAAGGATCGACAAATGTGTCTTTACATTGATTATCATGAACTCAAAAATAACACAATAAATAATAAGTATCCTATACAATTAATTGATGACTTATTCAATTAGTTAAATTGATTACAATACTTCCCCAATGTTTATCTTTATTTGGGGTATTATCAAGTAAGGTTGAAGAAGAAAGATATCCCCAAGACTACTTTCTAAACAAGGCATGGGTGAAATGAGTTCATAGAAATTCCATTCAGACACAAAAATTATCTAGAAATATTCATGTAACTAATTAATATAATCTTTATATATTACCTTGAAATTTTTTTTGGTAGTCTATATAGAATATATTCTAATATACTACAAAATAAAGAAGGATCATGGGGAGCGTCTGAGCACAGTGTCGAAGACCATACGAAAGGAGAATCATTATGAAATGTAAAAATGTTGTTTCTATTTAAATAAAGTCCCATTATTAGGGAATATTATCAAAAGAAATGGGATATATATGGACCCTTCAAAAAAAGCAATTGAATGATGTATGAGACTAACATTTGTGACAGATATCTATAGTTCCCTTTGATTAATTGGGTTCTGTTGTTGATTTGTGAGAAATTTCTCACAATTTTCCAACCCTCGAACCAATATAACTAGAAACTTAGTAAAGTTTTCTTGTAATGATGAATGTGGATAGAGATTCAAGGGGTCAAAAAGGAGGCTTATAACTACACCTGTACTCACACTACCATGAAGTGGATAACTTTTTGTTGTATTCAGTGATGTTTTAAAGAAGATCATGGGTTGTTTGTTAATGTAGAATGACAATGTGATGGCTTATGCTTCAATACAATTGAAATTTCATGAACAATACTACCCATAACATGTTCTAGATTTATCTCTAATGATCTTTTCATTGAAAAAATGGTGGTATTATCTCTTTGGGGAGAAGTTTGAAATATAAATGGATTACAAGAACCATAAGTATATATTCACATATAAAGAGATGAATATGAGCCAACAAAGATGGTTAGAGTTGATAGATGACTATGACTACTCAATCCACTACCATATTGGGAAAGTGAATATAGTGTAAGATTCTATAGGTAGAATGGATATAGTATGTTTATAATTGATGAAAATTGATAAGGATATGATCTTCATATACTTGAAAAGGATTTTCACAGGAATCGTAAAGGAAGGAACATCATAAACCCTTTCACAAATTATTTCTCAACCATCTCTTTGTGATAGGATAAATGATTGTCAAATAGATGATTTGGGAATTCAGAATAAGGTGGAATATTTAAGAAATGTGAAATCCTCAACATTCAATGTTAATAAAGGAGTTGTGAGATTTGGGAAACTACTATATGTACCCAAAAATCTTGAGTTAAAGAAGGAGTTGTTGGACTAGGCACATAGCTCGACATTATCTATCCATCTATAATTGAAAAAGATGTATCAATATCTCTAATAACACTATTGGTGGGAAAATATGAAGAAGTATATTGTGTAATAAACATCAAGATGTATTTTGTGTCAAAAAGTGAAGGTTCAAAGGAAAAAATACAAGGGGATGATGCAACCAATACCCATACCTACCTAGAAATAGTAAAACATCACCATAGAATTTTTCATTGGTATTCTAAAGACCTCAAGAAGAAATAATTATATATGGGTTGTGGTGGATCATCTTACAAATACTACTCAATTCATTGAAATTTTAGAAGAATTGTCACACGATCAACTTGAAATGATGTACATTAGATAAGTGGTGAGGCTACATGGAACACCAATAACAATTTTATCTGATCAAGATCCAAGATTTACCTCTATTCTCTAGAATAGACTCCAAAATTCTCTAAATATTAAGCTAAACTTCAGCATGAATTATCACCCTCAAACTGATGTCCAATCTAAGAAAACTATACAGACACTCGTGGACATGTTGAGACTCTACTCAATTGATTTTAATGTAGAATGGGATATACATATTCCTCAGGTTGATTTCTTATACAATAATATTTTTCACTCAAGCATCCAAAGGGTCCCCTATGAAGACCTTTATGGGAAGAGGTTAAAACACCTGCATGTTGGGATTAAGATGGGTAACACATACTGTTAGGTTCTAATATGTTCAAGGAAATGGTGGAAAATATCAAGACCATTCAGAATCACATCAAGGATGCTCATAGTCAACAAAATAGCTATTATAATAATCATTAATGAGACTTAGAGTTTAAATTTGGAGACATTATATTCCTATGCATATCTCTAGGGAATAAATTCATGAAACATAGAAAGAATGAAAAGATTATTCCAAGATACATCAGTCCCTTTGAGATCCTTGATCACATTAGAGTCGTGGATTATCAACTAGCACTACCACCTAATGTATCTCAACTACATTATATATCCCATGTATCACTCTAGAAGAAGTACATAGCAGACCCCTGACATGTACTCAATCTAAATGTGGAACTATTGAAGAATGATCTTTTCTATGAGGATCATTCTATGAAGATCCTAGATCATAGAGATGGAGTTCTATGAAATAAGACAATGCACATGGTCAAAGTTCTATAGAGAAACAACAAGTTTGAAGAAGAAACATAGGAACCAGAGGATGTAATGAAATGGAAATATCCTTATCAGTTTTATTATGTGGAATGAAATTTTTTAGGGTGATTTTTCTGAAGAGGGGAAGATTGTAATGACCTGGAATTTTGTAAATAAAAGTATTGTTGTATTTTAATTAAATGTCTTATTATGTATTAAAGTTATAGAAACCACATTCACTTCCTTGGTTTTATTATATCTAATTAGATTTAAAATAAAATTAAGAAACATTACCATTGATAATATAGTTGTTCAATAGTTATCATAGTATTATTATAAATATAGGGTTTTGAAAAACCTAATTGACATAGAAAATGGAATTCACCACTTAAAACAGTAGGAGCATAACCTATAAGTCCCATTTAATGGAGATTCTAGGGTAGATTTAATCCCTGGGTCTTCCCTTGACCAATACCATGCTCAAATCCAACAACCTAAGAATGAGTGAAACCATTTATAGGAGATTTTCAATCTCATCAAGATCACATCTCAAAACATGTAAGTCGAACCATGCCATGAAAGTCTCACTATCACGCACCATACCCTTAGGGAATTTTTTGTGTATTAAAGGGATATGTACAAAGACCCATGAAATATGATTATATACATTATTTTTAATAGAATAATAGTGATATTTACTTTTTGTTATTGTTACATTATAAATGATTTGGATTTTTATACAATAAAACAAAAATTGTATTTTTTATAATATTAAAATTCAATTAAAGTATTTATATTCATGAAATAATTTATTTGTGAAATAAAAAATATATTAATACAATATTAATTTCAAATAATTTATATTAAATATAAATTTTTTTATAATTATTATGAAGTTATTTATATTTTTTATAAGGGTTCAAAAATTATTATTGTAAAAAAACAATCATTTCCCAATAAATGTCAATTTTATTTTAAAAGTGAAATTCACATATTTAGAATATTATTTGGTTAAAATAAATATTATTTTTGGAATTTAAACATTGAAATTATCCAACAATTAATTTTCCATAACTTTTTGCGACATTCGAATTTTCGGGTAAACATTAAATATGGTATAAATATACGGCATATATTATGACATTACAATAACCCAAAAGTGATGTAATAAATACTATAAATGGTATAAATGAAAGGATATATGTTTTAAAATCAAAATAATGTGATTTTATGTTTATTTGATTAATTTAAAAATCCTTTATGAATCTTTCAAAACCTATAATATATTTTAATGTTTTGAAATGATTTATTTAAGGACATGACTCACTTCCATATAAAAGAGGGAGATATTTTACTAAATTATCCCTTCACATTATAAAGAAATTAAAATCACCACTATTTTGTAAATACCATTGGAAAAACCATGGAAAATATTGAGTTTTAAATTACTTTATTACCAAAATATAAGTTTGAGAAATAATAAAGAACCCCCCTCTATTTTCCTATATAAACCAATTGAAGCTCACATTTATCTTAAATAAAAAACCTTAGAGAATTTCTTTACTCTAAAAAAACCTCTCTACAGTCCTTCATATCCAATATCTCAGGAATCTGTGCCCAAGCCTCTAGAATCACACTCTCAAGGTAAGGGACCTTCCTCTCCTCCTTTCAATTAGAGCACCATCTTTGAAATTGTTGTTTAAATTTAAATTCATTATATTGTATTTCATTTACAAAAATTTATTTAATTTAAAATTGATGTTATATAAATGATATATCTTTTACTCTCCCTCATTTTTACCTTTACCTAAGCTGTTACTATGCTTAAATTTTGTTAGGGATCTTCCGCTCTCCTTTTTATTCAAGAACCTATTTTATGGTATGCCTCTTAATTCCTGTTAGTTCTTATTCAGGGTATGTTGTTCTATATCCCAATTAATTTATTATTTATTTCCAGGAAATGTGATACCCCATTCTCTCTCATTAATCCCTCCCATGAACCTTTTTTACACATGTTACCATGCCGAAATTTAAAAAGTGACCTTCTTCTTCTCCTCTATTCAAGTATCTTCCTTATCCTATGTCTTTATCTTCATTTCATAATGTGGTGATATGTTCTTATATATCCCCCATATTGTCCATATTATGTAACAATTATGAGATACCCCTTTCACTCACATCAATCTCTCCCACTAAAATTTATACGCCCCCATCATTGTAGAACCCTAAAATTCAAAAGAACAATGTATGCAATAGCATGTATGACACGCAACGCCAAGCATGTAAGGGAATATAATATCTTGAGACATTATAAAATATTTAATATTTTAAATAAATTTAATATATTTTATATTTTATAATGAACACAAAATTGATTTATCATATGTCAAATGAAACTACGAGTTCCTTCAATGGATTTCACTACATGCAAGACTGAGTTTTACCAAACAATATTATATTATTAAAATATTATTTAATATAATAAGATATAACCAAGATGTTAAATTATATGTTATGAATTTTATGAACTAAATTGTGAAAAACAATGGTTTACACACATATAAAATCAATCTATTTGTTATAAATTAATAAGAAAAGAATATATTTACCCATTGAATATGAATGGAATGGTTTTCTAGAAAACTATTTTTATGATCACAAAGATGCTTTAACCTAATTAATGAAATTAACTAAAATTAGTGAGTGATATTAATTTAATATATATATTATATATTCAATAAAATATTTTTTATAGTATTCTAATTTATTTTACAGGTATAATATAGGAATAAACCCAATATTACACATAACGATTTATATTTTTAAGGCACTTTTACCGACTTTTAATGGAGAACATATTTTTGAATAAAATTTTAATAACTTTCATAGATTTTTTATGTAAAAATAAACTCAATCTTATAAATTTAAATTTAAAAAATATTTCATTTTTTAATGAATTGTGAAAATACTGAATTTTAATTCAGAACAACTTTTTTTGTAAAATTTATTTATATGGTTAAATTATATTTTAAATAGGTTTTAAAGATTAATTATACCAAATTTTTATCAATTAATCCAATCTAGGTAATTTCAGTCAATTTTACTTTGAAAGTGGATATAAAAACGTAGCAAAGTTTCTGATGTTTTTACTTTAAAACCCCGCATTGATGTCATGTCTACGGGATTAAATTTGAATTAATTTCTTCCAATTATGTGATTAGAAATTTGAAAAAATGGATTCAATATTTTTTATTATAATTATTTTTGTAAGTTATAATAAGTTAAACTTATTTTTTCTCCTAAAATAGTAGTGAAAGTTATTAAAATTAATTACAGTAATTAAGAAAAAAAATTAGCTTAATAAGGGACTAAACCATAAACAAAAGGTCCAAAATGACCTGCACACTTTTCAAAATCCCATTTAGTAGCCATATATAGACCCTATATTCCCTAGGTTTTCATTGGTTTCATTATTGGAGCCACTTTCAATCGAAAAAACATGGGTTGAATTCCTTTTTCTGAAATTTACAAGTGTCACTACACCTCCACTACAAAAAGGAACTCAATCCTCACACTTCCTCACACCTCTAAATCCCCATTTTCTTGAAAATTATTGGCACAAATAGCTCCTCAACATCTCTCCCCTCAATATATAATCCTTAACTTGGATAGAAATCCATCCATTGAATCCCTTTGATTCAAACCAAAAGGTGTTTCCCTATTAAGAGATCACATCCTTCTGCAAGCTCTCTAGTTTTTTTCTCTAATCTTTCAATTATTATTATTCCATGATTATACTTCAACACCATTATCCTAAATATAATGATATTTTATTATGTTAAGGTTTAAACCTACTCTTACTCACACTTCGGTATAATGGGTAATGAACTTACCGTTTATGTGTATGGCAAACTACCACCTCACGAAACGAAGTTTTTTTTTCCTTTACAACCTCTCATGGTTGGGAATTATGATGGACACTTTGCTTATATATTTTATATATTATATTTATAATTACATTATACTTATGTAATTCTTTTATAACACATACCATTATTCTTTCTATTGTGTGTAAATTTGATAACATCGTTTTTGGAAGTGTGAACTATCACCCCCACTACTAAAAAACAGGCCTTTAATAATGTTGGTATTTATCAGTGCTAGAGAAAATCACTGATAAATGTAATATTTATTTTTTATAAAATAGCACTGATAAAATTAACTTTTTATGAGGGCATTTTTCGAGCGCTAATAAATTGTTTCTCTATTAGCACTTTATTTTTATCGTGAATAAAGGGTACACTTTAACAACCCTTTATTTTTAGCATTAATAAAGGGTACCCTCAAACAACACTATATTTTAAGATTTCATAAATGAGTATTTTATCATTTTTTTAGCCCTGATAATGTTTCGAATAAATAAAATGAAATTGTTAAATAAATAAAATAAAAAATCAGTTTATTAAAAAAATATTGCAATTTTTATTATTTAAATAATTGTTGATAAAAAGGAATAAATTTATTAGATACTATATATAAATTATAAATAATAATAAATATTATGTGTTAAATAAATAGATATTTGAAAAATGAAAATTAAAAAAATAAATTCAAAAATAAGTAAATTGATAAAAATATTAAAAAATTATTAATTAGATAGTTATTGATAATGTTAATAAATAGTATATATTAAATATATATATATATAAATTTATATAATTATTATTTATATGTTACAAAATATTTATGCAGTTTCTACATTAAATAGATATATATTTAGTGAATAATGGTTTCTAATTAAAAATTAATATAAAATAAAAATACGGACTAATTTCATAAAGTAATGGACATATAATTGAATATCATTTGAATTTTCAGTTTAATATAGATCAAAGGATTCTTATATTGATTACACATATATGTAATTAATAAATTCTTATATACAATACACACACATAAAACTTATCCATTTTTTCGATATTGTTAAACTGTACTTGTTTTAATTTATTTTATTCCACTCATTTTTAACAAGAATGCACTTAAAATTAGATATTCATTAATAATGTTGAAAAATATTTTAGAAAAATATTTGTAAATAAATTTATCTATAAATGTACATTTACTATATTTATACAATTAAATATTAATAATTATAAGGAAATAAATATATTTTTAAAGTATTTATATAATTATAAATAAATAATTATATATATTTAAATATTTAATAAAAAAATTTAAATAATGAATATATTTACTATATTTATTTATTTATTTATTTATTTAATATATATATATAATTATATAAATATATATAATGATATAAATATCATTTTTTAAAAATATTTATATTATTATAAATAAATAATTATCTATTTAAATAATTACAAAATTATAATAAATATATTTCAATAAAGAATATATTTACTATATTCATATTTATAAATATTTATTATATATATATATATATATTATTTATAATTATAATTATAAATATTTTATCAGTACTTAAGTAATAAGAATTAATAAAAGGATTATTTATCAGTGCTTATTACTTAAGTGTTGATAAAAGGAATCTTTATCCGTTCTTTTTGGAAGTTCTGATAAAAGTGTCCCGATCTATTTAAAAAACTATAATCAGTTTTGAACCCATCGCGATATCAGAAACTTTCCACAGAATCCACCCACTGCCGACGCTGCTCCTCGGTGAGTTGAAGATCAAATCAAGGCAAGAATAAAGGCTTAAAAAATACAAGGCTTAAATTCAATACTCGAATTATTGAAAGGATGAAGGAATCCAATGCTCGAATGTAATTATTTCTCTACTTTGTCTTGAATTTAATTCTTTCTCTACTTTCTCTTGGGGAAATCAGGGTGTAAAATTTCAATGGTTCTGGTCATGGTGGATGTTGTTTTGAAACTACGAGTTTGGTGATTTATCCATGTTTTGTAGATTTGGTTGTGGAGATCATCATTTTTTTCTTTGAATTTTTAGAGTGTGAAGTACCTATACTATTATCCTTCCCATCTTTTCTCCCAGACCATACGATCCTCTCCTTCCTTATCAATTTCAGTTTTGAATTAATGTAGGGTATTTGGGAGATAATATTTCTTTATGTGAAAGTATGGATGAATCGTGATTTATTTTCATTGGATAAATAGTTTAATTAATAATATGGTACAAGTACCATCCCATTTTTTGTCATCTATATAATTTTTTACATATCAATTTCCATGATGGTTGTTGGGTAGCCTTTGAGACTGCTTCTTGGTATATTAAACTAACTAGTTATTTTCATATTTCTGTAGTAGATACTTTAGATAAGAAGTGTTGTTTTATAGATAAGTTAATTTTCTAATTCCACATAGATTTTTGAGTAAATTAAGGGTATTAAACTTTGAAAATGTGACCTCATGGGAGTCATTCTATCTCAATAGAGGCTAGTGCATATAGGAAAGACATTATAAGGGTTGTGTGTTTTCACCCTTGTTTATGATATATCTTGTTGATGTGTAATATTTCTTTATGCCAACTTCTTTTTGGAACTCCCTAAAATCTCAATGATGGGTCAATGTGTATTAAATGGCCTCCCTAAAACCATTCATATGGGTAGATATGATGTGACGACCTCCCTATAATCCTTTAGATGGTTTGGTGTGGTGATATAACATCTAAAGAGTCATGCAATGTTTTCAAATATTTAATATACCATTAATTTTTAATGTGATAATTCCTTAGGTTTCAACATCACTTATTACAAAAAATATAGAATGGAAGTTATCACATTCTATATATTAGAAATTATTTTTAGGCATTCATCATTTTAGGTATAAATGTATTGGTTCCACCCCTAGGAATCTCTAATTATTATCCATGAAATAACTCTTTATTTATTAAAATGTTTTATAAATATTATTTTATATATTCTAGTTGATTGAATAAGAGTTTATTATTATTTAATATCATGTTTGGGTTTATTATTAATACTTAATTTGCTATATTATATTTTTTTTTAAAAAATCAAATGTTGAGTATCCCTTATTGGAATTGTTTATAACTTTCACCTTTAATAATGAATATCTTATGTGTATTTATTTATTTACTTTACAAAATTAATATATTATGAACCCAATTGGATGGATATGAATTAAAAATGGATGAATGTTAATAATTTGATAAAATATTATGAATATTGAGTTAAAGAGTTCATCATGTTTGTAAAAGAGTATGAATACGGCCCTTCTTAGTTCCTATTTCTGTGTTTACATTGCTGTTATTCAAGAAAAATAATTCTGGAAGAGTTGGAAGAAAATTTCATTAGTCCCAAAATATATCAAATCTATAAATTTTGGACTAAACATGGGGAAAACTGAATTTGGACACCGATTGAGATGACACTATGGTTTATAGATCATCCAATATGAATTCCAATGTAAATGATGATGATGATCACATGGAATAAATGACAATATAAATCGAATTTTACCATCGTGGTTATACAAAGTTGTTTAGGAGGTAAATATCTAGGCTAAGAAACCATTAAATACCAATTATACTAAATACACAACATTTTTAGTTGTATTTAAGTTATATAATTTGAAAGATGGAAGTGGATGAAGTAACATCAGCTTTACAGAACTATTTGTTCTCTAAAATGATATGCTACCAAAATAAAATGAACTAATTTATCGATCATATGATGCTAAAAAATGTTATATTCAATGGGAATGATCTCTAAAAAAACATTCTTGTCCAAATGATTTCATTTTGTTTTGTAAGGACCATGAATCACTCAAAAAATTCCCTAAGTGTGGCATAGATTGATAAAAGAAAAATGAATCAAGTCCTTAGAAATATGTATGGTACTTTCACATAATTACTCTATTATAAGACTATATAGATGTTAGGAAACCAAAATACAATTGAAATGGAATTAAGATAAAGGAATTAAATATGGGAACCTATTTCATCACACATATTCTCCTCAGTGGGAGAAAATTGATTATGAGTGTCCTAAATTAACAAATGATATGAGAAACTTTCATCGTTCATTGTCTACAAATGAAATAAATTCTTTTTGTGTACAAATTCTAACTCATAGTACATGGTACATCATTTGTGTCATATAAGAATTGGTCTTATGTTAAACGGATACACAATGTGATCGGTTTAAGCTAAAGTGTGTGTTTAAATTTTAAAATGTCATTTTAGTAAAAAAAAAGACATGTGATATACTCAAAAGTAAAAAAAACATTGATATTATTTTTATATATTAGTACAATGATCCTGAAGACATTTTGGGCGTATAAGAATCAGCTCTATCTCAATATTATGCATGATGTTATTGGTATGACTTCAAGTGCATCATTTAATTTAAAATTTACACCAATTTTATTAAAATGGATAATTAACCTACTCAAAACCAAGAAAATTCATTTAGATTGTTTTAATAAATTACATTAATGATTTAAAATTTATTTTTTATATGTAGGGATCATATTCACCTCAATCTGATATAAGATTTTCCTAGTATAACTCAATGTCTCTGTTATCAGTTTAAAATCGACATTTTAGTTCAAAACGATTCACTCACAAAAACAAAACATGCTCATGTTTCGTTGATAATTTAGGAAAATGATTCATAATTAGGTTGTGATGATTAGGAATTGGTCTCATGTCAAACCGATACACGATGTGATCAGAATGAGTCAAATTGCATATTTCCAGTTTCAAATAAAATTTTAGTAAAAAAAGAATGCTAACATACTCAAAACTGAGAAAACACATTCATATTGTATTGATACATAATTTAAATGTTCCATAAGTCATTTTATTAATTTATAAATTAGTTTCACCACAATCAAACCCACGGTGTGACCGGTATGACTCAAAGTGCATAATTTTATTTAAAATTTACATGAATTTTATTAAAATGGACAATTGGCCTACTCAAAGCTATAAAAAGTCATTTTTATTAATTTTATACTTTTATAAAATGATACATAAGTCATTTATAACATATAGGAATCAACTTCACCTCAATAAGATACATAGTGTTCCCACTATGACTCAAAGTGCCTGTTATCAGTTATAAATCTACATTTTAGATCAAAAAGTTTCATTTACTGAAAGATGATCCAATGCGCGTGGATTTTCTTGATAATTTAGGTAAAAGATTCATACATCATCTGTGATGTGTAGGAATTGGTTTCATGTCAAACTGATACACTATGTGATTAGAATGAGTCAACATACATGTTTCCATTTGAAACATGACATTTTAGTAAAAAATAAAAGTGACATACTCAAAACCAAGAAAACACATTCAGATTATTTTGATACATTAGTAAAATAATACACAGGTCATTTGAGACGATTTGGAATAATCTTATCCTTAATATGATGTTTGGTGTGACCAATATGACTCCAAGTGTGTCTATTCATTTTAAATTGACATCAGTTTTAGTAAAACTAATACATTCTGTTAATTTATTTCTTTATATTATTACTAACATAAGAATCTTTTTCTTATAAAGGTGTCTTATTTTTCTCTAGTGGGGTTGGTTTTTTAGGTAATATCCTGAGACAAGGTCAGGATTAAAATAAAAAGGAACAAAGATTTTTGTGAATGTATTTAATAATTTTTATTTATGTAATTATATAAACCAATGGTTGAATGTATATAATATAGTGTTCTTTTATTGTATTTTTGTTTTAAATTTAATATCATTTAAATTTGGTATTGGTGATTTTTTTATTTGATTTTTTTCGGTGCCCTAGTTTGTTGTTATAGCACATTTTACTGGTGAAATAGTGTGTTGTTGCAGCACACTACATATGGCCCTTTAGCAGCACAAATTAAAAATGTAGATAAATTTGGTCCTTTATCAAAACTTTTAAATGAACTAATTAAGGACCCATTTATTGGTGCATTTTTTTGCACCGATAAAGGTACCCTTTATCAGTATTTTTTTATCACTGATTAATGACTTGGGCTTTTAATCTCACATAGGTAGTCAGCACTACTCTAGTGCTGATAAAGGCCATTTCTAGTTTTGTTAAAGGTTTATTTTGTAGTAGTTCCCCTCAAAGTGATATGACATGTTCACACTATACATGGAACATATAAAGGATGGTTTTAATAGACATATGTAATTTTTATAAATATAAATATAATACTAGAAATATATTATACATATATATCATTTACTTTTCATTCTTTTAATACGGAAAAGAAATGAATGTTGTTCTCATGCATATGTATGGTCTACCATCTCTATGAACAGTATATTATATTTCTTATCAACAAATATTATGTATTCTTTGAAATTAATATATACTGAATATATATTATATTTACATCATGTTTTAAATTATAAGATATTTTGAATCCTTGATAGTAACAACAAGTAATATGTTAAAATATACTCAAGAAACTAGGAAATTAACGCCCGAAATTGTAAAAACAATGAATGAATATTAACAAAGAGTTAATAAGATATTAAAAGAAGTTAATATATGATATTTTAAATATGATTTTGGTTATGTTATAAGTTATTGAGATTCATAAACCCGTTATATAGGATATTAAAGGATGTTCACCAAAAAGTAAATGCAAGGTAAGGGATTTCGTCTCAATTTACACTCCATTGAGACTTATTTGTTGTTATGCAACAATTAACTTTTATATGATGTATATAATAATCTTTAATATGTCATATCATGAATATAACTACACACATGATATTATAAGTTTCATTTAAAGTCATAACTTAATTTAATTTCAATTAAAATGTTTCAAAGTGGTATGTGACACTTTGGAATGTTTGTAGAATATTTCCCCCAATTTTTTTTAATGATTATCTTTGAAATATCAATTCCTATTTTGATTGTTATCCTTCTCATAAAATAATCACATTACTTTTTTAGACCTAATTTCTTATATATAGTGTATATAATACCACTTTTTTCTATAATATCAGGATTCATTGATTCTTCATGATATTTTGAGTTTCAATGTGAATTATTTCATCTAAGGGGATATGAGTTAAAATATACCAAGTGGAAGAAAATTTCATAACCAAATTTCTTTAAATTAAGTTATACTACTACCTCATTAACATTAATATAATATGATTATGTGTATAATGACTTTGACTATAAATTTATGTATTTCCACTTTCTTATGTGGGTTTATAGTTGACATGCATAACCTACTCATTCATTTATTCTCACATCAATGTTATAATCTTTTTAATGGTTTACAATACAATCTCATTTTGTTTAATATTTTTTATTCATGAATTTACATTAGGGGAAATTATTTAATCATTTTCTAATAAACCCTTTAATTTTATTCTCCACTAGTTACTCATGACATTTATAAAATTATAGCACCATTTTCAACTATTTGTGTTTTTGAAAATGTTTTCATGAAAACCCCACTTCTTTTTCTCTTTAGTAGAAGAATATTTTTTCTTATAAAAAAATATTTTCTGAAAGAAAATTTGGAATATATTTTCAAAAAATGTTTTCAATCATTTCGAAATGATTCATTAAATAAATTATTACCATTTTTTATTTTACCAATATTTTTAAGGAATCTTTTTTTCACTTTATAAATAACGCATTTTTCTAACCTTTATCCTTTTCATGTTTAAATGTTTCTTTTTTGAAAAAATGGTTTAAAACAAATTATTTTCAAAATTATTTTCATTACAAAAAGGATATTTACCTTAAGAATGTTTTTAAAAAATATTTTTATAAAATTTCCATTCATTGACAATAACAACCCTTTATTTGTACTTCACTTAGGATATTTTCTATTGATAGTATCCTTATTATTCCTATGGATGATTAATTTTTGATTTGGCCAAGGATAATATTCACAATCACTTTATGCAGTACCTTTTTAGTCGCCTTGAAATATTCAATTTACTATGATCATTAGACATTTAATTTCCCCTAATTATCTATATCATTTATCATGGATACGTTTATTACCTAAATTGTATATCATTTTTAAAAACGGTGTTCATGTTGATAGATATTTGATTATCTGGGGAAATATTGATAAATCCATATTATTTATTCAATATAGCTTTTTGATAATTCATATTATTTATTTCTATTATTTGATACGAGGAATGATTTGGATTGGAAATGATTGGTGGGGCCTAGAATTTATATATACCCTCAATGCATCGATAGGTTATCATGAGACAAATATGTTTTGAAAATTTATTAGGTTTCTACCTGTAGTTTTAAGCCATCTTGGGAAGGGTCTTTACAGTATAGGTTATCATGTGCCTTCGACATGATGTCCAATAATTAATCATTTACTTAATTTATTTGTAGTTATTATTTATCCATGAGATTTTATGTCAACATATATATGGATACATTTCATTTTTAGTTAATTGATTAAATAGAATGTCTTTTAGTTTCTTACCTATCCATATTTACTTTTCCTTATCTTGTTATTGAATAGAATGTGTTTCTAGTCATTACCTTACAACATTGTTTATTAAGTTCCTTCTCAATTTGTTTATTACATGGAATGTGTGTTCAGTTATTTTATATTCCATAATTATTATTCTAACTTATTCATTAATTATTTCACTTATTTTACCCTTAGTAAAAAATTTATGACATCCTTTTTTTGTTTCATTTTCCCAGAAGTCAAATAAGTATACAAATAAGATATGAAAGTATATTCTAGATAGAATAATGTTATCCTTGCAAGAAAAAAAATATATTGTAATTATTGTGTTCATTTGAAATAAAAGAATCGTGTATGTATATAGTTTAATAAGACAACTAAAATTTTTGATCCCTCGGGGTTTGATCCCTTGGAATCATGCCAATGTAATGGAAGTAGACACCAGCTTCAGGTTTCTGAGATCAAGTCACTACAATCGGAATCAGAGGAATTTTAGTAGCAACCTTAGGAACTATATTTAGGAAAACATAGGTTATTGAACATAACCCTAAGGTATAATTTTAGGATAAGTATAAATTAACCCCCTAGAATTTTGGTATATTAGATATTATGTGGGTGTTAATTGTAATACATCCCTATTTGGATACTATTAGTGAATGTATATCTGGAACAGATGTACTGAGCAGTAATAACTTTGACAATGTGTGTCGGGCCTGACTTGTTGTAACCTAGTACATAACAATGATCCTTGTTGTGAACCTAGTTTGAAACTCTCGGGGGATATGCTATTAATAATTCACGTTTTATTTATAAAACATTATGAAGTATTTCAATAGATAATGACAATGAATAACCTAGTTTTAACCTTATACCAAGGAAAGAACTATGTTAAAATAATTCAGATGAAGTATTTATGTATTAGGTTTGTATTGAAAACCTTAAATAGAAGGCTACTTAGTGAATATCCTTATTTCAAGGGTACCCATAATATTTATTTTTCAATTTATTTTAATATGGTTTTATAAATGGACAAACTCAATGTCGGGTGGCTAAATAAAAAATCCATAAAGATTATGGGACTCAAACCCATGACTGGAGTATGATAAGGGTTTAAAGACAACCACTAAACTATACAATATCCTGTTTAATATGTCATTTTTTAGTTAAAAAATATGATGAATAGAGATTAAGGACAAATCATTAGTGTTACTTTTTAGGTTTAGAGATTAATTTATTAACCATATTGGATAAGTATAATTATTAGAGACAAATATATATACTTTTAACACTTTTATGAAACTTAAGATCTATTAAAAGCGTATATTAGTTCCTCATGGGTCAAAGTTAATTTTTGGATACCCATTTCTTGAGGTAAGGGATGAGTTATAATATGATTTAAGAACAACCCAAAATGGAAATTTTAATATGAAAATTAAAATGTATCATCTAATTCAATTTCCTTATATTTTTATGTAGTAAAGGAATTTCTCAACAAGTGGTAAAGGATATTACAAAAATATTTCCCTAATACTTTAATTCTTCTTGAATAGATAGTCTTCTAAATCATCACAGATTTCTAGAATTGAGTCTCGAAATGTTACATTGATCTTTCACTTTTTTTAATTGATGAACTCAATCACTCCCTATAAATATTTATGCTTTTCCTCCATTTACATATTTATTCTTTACACTAATGATCTCCTTTTTAGACACCCAATTATATATTATTCCATGTGACCTTTGTACTTCCCATTATCTCTTTTCTATAGGATTCTGTAAGAAACATTCTCATGATGTGGTGTTTCAAACATAAGAAATATCAAACAATATATCACAAAGATAGAGTTTTAATTATGAAGATGTAATATAATTAAGTTGGGGAGAATGTAACGCCCAAAAATTCTAAAGTAAGAACATTGTATGCAATAGCATGTATGACACACAATGGAAAAATGTGTAATGGAATGTAATATCCTAAGACATTATAACATATTTACTATTAAAAAAAATTAATATATTTGATAGCTTTCAATGAAGGCAACACTGATTTAGTTTATGTTGCAAGCAACAGTGAGTTCTTTTAATGTCTTGCATTACACGCATGATTGAGTTTTACCAAACAATAATATATTATTAAAAAATTATTTAATATAATAAGATATAACCTAGACATTAAATTAGAGGTTATGACTAGTATTAACTAACTTATGAAAAACTATCGTTTACACAAATATAAAACCAATCCATTGGTTAAAAATTAATTAGAAATGAATATAAAAAACAATTTAATTTGAAGAGAATGTTTTGAAAGAAAACGATTTTTATACTCACAAAGTTTGTTTACAATAATAAATTAAATTAATTATAATTATTGAGTGATATTAATGTAATATATATTATATATTAAATATAATATTTTTTATATAAATACAATATGTTTTATAGGTATAAGATAGGAACAAACCCAATATTACAGATAAAAATCTAGATTTTTTATTAAGGTACTTTTACTGACTTTTTAAAGAAGAAACTAATTAAAATATAATTTCTCACAATTATATAGATTTTATATGTCCAAATTAACATAATCATTAAAATATAATAATGAAAAAATTAGGGTGAAATTTTATATTTTTTTGAAAAAATTCTTTTTTAAAATGAATAGTAAAAAATGCTGAATTTAAATTGAAAACTAGTTTTTTGTCTCATTTAGTTATAAAGATAAATAATATTTTAAACTAGTTTAAAAGTATATTTAGACTAATTTTTTTTCAATTAATCCAATTTAGGTCATTTAAATCAATTTTTTCTTTTAAATTGGATATAAAAACCTAGCAATCTTTTGGATGTTTTTACTTTGAAACCCCATATTTCTATCTCATATACACGATTAAATTTAAATTAATTTATATAAATTCTATAATTTTAATTTATAAAAATGGATTATATATTTGGAATCATAATAATTTATAAGGTTATCTTATTTTTTTACCAAAAATATCGGTGAAAGTAATTAAAATTAACTACAATGATTAAGATAAAAATTAGATTTAAAAGGTACTAAACCTGAAGCCTAAGGGAAAAATGACTTAAAAACTTGTAAAAAGGAAATTTATTAGAAATACTTCGACCCTATCATCCCTTTTATCTAATTGGTTCCATTAATGGATCCAATTTCAATGATAAAAACATTGGTGTAATTACTTTTTCCAAAATTTTCAAGTATGTCACTCCTCCTCTACTATAAAAAGGGAACTCAAGTCTGCCACTACCTCATGCCTCTCAAGAAACTCTAGTTTGATACAGATCTAACAAAACATATCCCAAACATCTGTCACCTAAATCTATAAGCCTAACCTTTTTCTTAAATCCATCCATGAAATCCCTTTGGTGTAAACCAAAAGGAGTTACCTGATTAAGAGGTAACATCCTTCCATGAGATCTTTAATATTATTTATTTCACTACTCTTTAAATAAATTTTATTCAATTATTATATAGAAACACCAATATAATCAATATGATGATTTTTTTTTATGTTATGGTTTTTAACTGCAGTTAAAAACACTTCCATTTAGTGAGTAAGGAACTTACCATTTATAGGTATGGTGAAATACCGCCTCATGAAACAAAGTTGTTAATTTTTTATTTACCCCCACTCATGGTTGGGAATTATGATGAAAAATATTTTTCTATATCTTATATATGATATTTATAATGTCTTTAAACTTCTTTAATTATTTTACAACACATACCCGTATTCTTTCCTTTTTGAGTAAATATGATAACATCGTTTGTAGAAGTGTGGACTACCGCCCACTCAAAGAGATGTGACACATTCAACCTATAAATGGAATTTATAAAGGATGTTATAAATAAATATATGTAATATATATGATATAGATATTATAATATAATTACATTATAGAAATGTATCATTTACCTTTCATTATTTTAATAAAATATAGAAATGAAAGTAGCGCTCATGTGTATTTATGGTCTACCATCCCCATGAACGATGAAATCCATTTCTTTTCTACAAATATTAATTAATTATTATAAATAGATATATAATTAATAAATATTATATTTAAATATTGTTTCACATTCACAAGATGATTAACCCATGATATAAAAAACAAGTAACATGTCACAAAACTAGGCAATTAACACCCTTAATAGTGAAAATAATGAAAATCTATTAACAAAAATGTAATAAGATTTTAAAAGAAGTTAATATATGATATTATAAATATTTTTATGGTTATGTTATAATTTATTGGAAATATTAGACACATTATACATGATATTAAGGGATGTTCTCTCAAAAGGAAATGTAAGGTATGGAATTTTGTCTTAATTTACATTCAATTGATAATTATTTTTTTTTATTCACCAATTCACTTTTATATGGTATATATAGTACAATTTAACATGTCATATCATGAATCTACTTACTCTAGTGATATTATAAGTTTTATTTAATGTCATACCTTAATGGGAATTATGATTCAGATGTTTTAATGTGGTATGGGATACTTTGGAATGTTTATATAATATTTTCCTCAAAAATGTTTTTAATGATTATATTTGAAATATAACTTCATTTTGTGATGGTTAACTTTATCTTGAATAAATAACTTTATTTTTTGAATATAATTACTTATATATAGTTTAAATACAATTTATTTTTCATATAATTTCATTATTCAGTCATTATTTATGATATTTTGACTTTTAATTTGAATTATTTAACTTAAGGGGATTTGATTTAAAAGTTACAAAGTCGAAGGAAATTTCATAACCCAATATATTTTCATTAGTTTATACTGCAACCACATTATCAATAATATTCTATGATTATGTGTATAATTAATTTTACTATATGTTGATGTATTTCCACTTCCTTATGTTTATTTTAAGTACATAAACATAATCTACACTTAGATTGATTCTCACTTCAACATTATAATCTTTTCAAGTGTTTAATTTACAATCTCATTTTGTTCTAGATTATTTACACTTGAATTTCCATCATAAGATATTATTTTATAATTTTATAATAAACCCTTTAATTTTATTAAACTCTTGGTCTTAATGACCTTTATCAAATAATAGTACCATTAGTCCACTCTTTGGTAATAAAAATGTTTAGAAAATGTTTTTAAGAAAACCTGACTTCATTCTATCTTTAGTCGGAGAACCTATTTTCTTGTAAAACACTTTTTTTTACAAAGATTCAAAAAACTTTTTTTAACCATTCCAAAAGGATTTATTATATACCTTTTTACCTTCTTTCATTTTCCAATTTTTTTCAAATGAATATTCTTGTGTCTTTATGAAAAATGCATTTTTTTTTCTAATATTTTACCATGAAAAAGGAATGTAATTTTTTACCTTGTATGACATGTATGAATTTACATGCTCTCATATCTTCAAAATTTCATTTTAATATTTAAAAGATTAATTTTTAAACAAATTTTTTTAAATGATTTTCAATGGAAAATATTTTCAAACTGTTTTTCAATATAAAATGGATATTTTCCTCAAGATTGTATTTAAAATATATTTTTATAATATTTCTATTATTAAATGAAAACAGCCCTTTATTTCTACTCCACTTGGGATTTTTATATTCATAACATACTTAGTCTTCCTCTGGTTGGTTTGTGATTTATTTTTACAAATATAGTCTTCACATTTGATTCCTTGATTCCTTTGTTAGTTCACTTTAAATATTCAATTTCCAATGATCATTGTACATTGAATTTCTCTTAGTTATCCTTATCATTTATAATGGATATATTTATTGCATAAATCTTATATCATTTTTACATATGGTGTTTAATTTGAAAGTTATTTAATTATCTAGGTAAATTTTTATAAATCTGTATTCTTTATTCAATATGGAAATTTGATCAGGAATATTATTTATTTCAATTATTCGATATAAGGAATGATTTGGACTAGAAATGTTAGGTGGGGCTCAAAATTTATATATCATATCAATGCATGGATATGTTTCTAGGAGACAAATAATTTGTTCAAATTAATTAGGTTTCTACCTATAGTTTTAAACCATCCTGTGTAAGGTCTTAACAGTATAAGTTTTCATGTGACTTAGACATGACGTACAATTATTAATCATTTCCCTCATTTAGTTGTAGTTATTATTCATCCATGATATTTTTCATAAACATATCTATGGATAAATTTCATTTTCATTTTATTTATTAAATATCATTTTTTTTGTTTCTTACCTTTCCACATTGACTTCTTCTTATTTAGATATTTGATTGGTATGTGTTTCCAATTATTACCTTTCCATATTGTTTATTAACTTCTTTCTCAATTTTTTGATCACATGTTATGTGTGTTCAGTTATTTATCATTCCATAATTATTATTCTCATTAATTTATTATTGCTTCAATTGTACATTAACCTTGTTATGAATTTGAGCTCACCTTACTTTTGTTTCCTTTCCCCATGAATCCAATAAGTATACTACGAAATAGTTGAAAGGATTCTCTAGATTGAAAATTTTAACCTCGAAATAATAAAATTATGTTCTAATTAGTTGATTTATTTGTAATAAAAGACTCAAGTATGTATCTATTTTACCAAGACTAGTAAACTCTTCGATCCCTCTGGGTTTTATTCCTTGTAATCATGATAATGTATTGGTAGTAGACACTGACTTCTAGATTCTACGGTCAATCACTACAGTTGGTCTCAGAAGAAGTTTAGTAGTATCCTTGGGAACTTTATTGGGGGAAAATATTAGGGAACATAACCCAAAGGTATATTTGGGGAAAAGTATAGAATAACCCCCTAGAATTTTATTAAAGTAACAATTATGTCGGTATTCTTAGAAATACATCATTGTCTTGACACTACATGTGTACATGGTTCTGGCACTGATATACCTAGGAGTAACAACACCAACAAGGTGTGTCGACCTTGACTCAGAATAACTTGGTACATGAAAATGGGCCTTGCTATGCACCTAGTTTGACCCTCTCATGGGATATTATTAGGATAATTCAAATTTTCTTTACAAACCATTATGAAGTATTTCAATAAATAGTGACAATTAATCAACTAGATTAAACCATAGACCATATAAGGACATATGTTGAAATAAAATAGATGATGTATTTATGTAATGGGGTTATATTGAAAATCCTAGAAAAAGGATACTTAGTGACTAATTGTATTTAAAAGATCTCTATCATATTTATTTTTGAAATTATAATAATATGGTTTTTGAAAAAGGAAAAATCTATGTCAGGTGACAACCAATCAAATTCGGCAAGGCCGTGATTGAACCAATTAACAAAGGATGATAAGGATTTAATTCCAACAACTGACCTATGTAATGTACTAGTTAATATTTCATTTTTTTAGTTTAAAAAATTGAAGAATAAATATTAATGATGAATCATTAGTTTTAATTTTTAGGTTTAGATATTAAGGAATTAACCATACTAGATTTGGATTATAGTTAGAGACAAATAGTTATACTTGTCACTCTTTTATGAGCCTTATATCCATTAAAATAATATTTTAGTCCTTTATAGGTCAATGTTAATTTTTGGATTCCAATTTCTTGAAGTAAGGGATGATTTATAATTTCATCAAAGCATGATGAAATGATGGAATTGTTCATATAAAAGTTAAAATTTATCATGAAATTTAATTTCCTTATATTCTTAGGTAGTAATAGAATTTCTCAACATAGGGAAAAGGATCTTATTTTTTTTCCCTAATACCGTAATTTTTGTCAAACCGATGGTTGGTTGTGCCAAAATTTACCCTACAGGTATGCGGTCGTTGTATTATAGGTAGGGGTCAAACCCACAGGGACCGAAGAAGAAACCGAGAGACACTCTGATTTTGGAAGGATTTGGCTGTGGAGTGGCCAAATATTTGGATTGATATGATTTTAATAACTACTGATCTAATCTAATGAAAATAAATTAAAACTTATTATTACTTAGTCTAAAACAATTAATGGAGATGAGTTGATCCTAAGTTGTTATTAGGGTTAGATTGTATGCATTTATTTTCTTATAACATTAATTTCACTAATTCATGATTTATCCAAAAAAATGATATAATTCCTCAACATCATTCACCAATTTAATCCCTACACCATTACAAGTCTAATCACCAATGCACTTAGAGGATCAATTTAATGATCACTCCAAGGAATTGGATCGCACTAGCACTCAAAATGTGTCATTGTTAAAGTTGGCGAAGACGAAAAGAAAATAAATCATCAAATAGAAATCTTAAAATAATGAAATTATTATGAATTTAAGATCATAAAATAAAATCCAATATACCCCATGAAACTCCCTAGGACCAACCGATAAGCGGTTAGCCCTCCATTTATGCTATTCAAAAAATGGAAGCAGAAAGTCGACTTAAAGAAGCGGGATTGAAGAAGCCAAAACAACAACCACAAAAATGATCACTCCACCGTTGTGTGAATAAATTTCAAAAGATTTTGTGTGAATAAATTCACACATTGAAGCAACGGTATCAAAGTGGTAAGAATAAGAACATGAAAATAGAATAAGAAGAAGTTTAATTAAGAACTAATGTGATTCAAATGGCTTACATGAGAATGAAGAACGATTACAAAGGCAATTTGGCATAACAACATTACAATGAAAGTAATACTCCAATCTCCCAAAATCCTCCATCCCTACTACCTTAAATAGGAATTTTGGAATCCTTTGGCCGAGCTCCCATCATCCCACGTTCCATTAATTAATTTTTTCGGAGAAAGGTGGGTGGACATTTAAAGTATAAGAGACTTTTCAACTCTTTCCTAGAAGTTGCAGCCAGCTTGCATCCAACGGAAAGACGCGCCGAGAGGCCCTTCAATAAAGCCGAATTTTAGTGGGTCATAGAAGACTTAAATGACGCTCCGGAGGTCCCCTAAAATCATGTAAACTTTCAGCACAAAATAATAAGTATTTGAGAGATATGATATAAATAATGGGCTGTTTTTCTGGGCCACAGAATCTGGCTAAGAATTTCATCTTCAAATTGGGCCGCCTTAATCACCACCATGTAGGAAGAATTTGCACTGGCTTCAGAATGATTATTTGTTCCTCTATATGTCTTCTAGCCTCCCATGAATGTTGGGATTCATTGGTCCTGTATTGTGGGACCCACATTCTCATCAGCGGGATGATATCCAATCTGCCTTCTCCAGAATTGTTTCCTTTAATCACCAAATATCTCCATCATCATTTATGAATAATCCATCGATCCCTAAAAAAAATTTATAATTAAGTTTATATCCATTTCCCAAAATATCATAATAAAATATGGATAGTTACATTCTCTAATATCAGATGAGACATTGGTCCTAAATTGGTGCACATTAGGCATGAAGTGCACAAATGATGAGAATGGGTGTTCAAAATGTAAAATGCACTAAAATGGTATTTATGAATACCAAGGAACATGAAAACTACATATATTATAAATTAATATTATCCTCTTAAAGTGGCTAATCACACCCCCCCAACTCGAGTTTTTCTAGTCCCGAGCAAAATATATCTCACAAAAATGAAATTCAAATGACCTTTTCCAAAAACATTTTAATACGCATTGCTCACCCAAAGACCTCATACCAAAACAATTATGAAACTCATCAACATCATTTAAAACAAGCTAAGTCCAGAGGAATAACCCAATCCCAAGCCCACTCCTTTGTTCAAACTCATCGTCATATTTCATCCAATTTCAATCAAGCATGATGTAGTGTTGTGCATCACAATAGACATGGGGGTTCATTTTCATTCAAAGGGAGAAAGTTGGAAGCGCTAGGAGGAATGAAATTTTAATATTAACTTGAGTATTCATTTTTTTTCTTTTTTTTCTTTTCTCTTTTTTTTCAATTTTTCCATGGTAATTTAAATTGAATTCAATCGAGTCAACCCATGTAGCAAGAATTTTCCAATGACTCACAGGCTCAAAGACCTTAGGACACCAAGTGAAGCTCACATACTCGAGCATCATCTCGAGTTAACTCAATCAAAAACAAATTAAAATTACCACAAATAGAGATAAAATGACCAACTCTGGGCCAGACAACTATGGAGTTGTGATCCCCAAGTTCTGAAATCCACACATTAGTTCAATCCATTGTTCTACGCACAATTGATTTTTTTTTATTTTTTGTTTAATACTCATGTTAAAATTAAAATGATCACCAAACCTATGCCATTTATTATGGGTCCCCAAGAACTCAAACTAAAACCCCACAATCTAGAGGACGTGCATTGTATTTTTTTTAAATGAGTTAAAATATAACAGTGAAAAATCACATCGGACAACCGCACTTTCCAAAATCTATGCACATTAACCTGAACTTGCATTAAAATCAGAATCAAGGCATGAAAAATTATTTGATATCCAATTTCAGAGATTGAAATGTGTGTTATCATGTTTGAAAATTTTCCTTCCATGCATTTTCTTTTTTCAAACAAGATGAAAATTTTAATTTCATCACCCCCCAACTTAAAATAACATTGTCCCCAGTGTTTATAGAAAATAAATATTAGAAGGGGTAGAGGAGAGGAGTTCAAAGAGGAAATTGAAAATGATAAACATGGAAAAAATTCATATGATTTTTGAAGTTTAAGTTCATGATGCTCCAGATTACTCTTTTGATCTCTTGGGAGATGTATACACCTCCTTGATCGAATATGTATCACCCATAATAGTCCCTGAACCATAAAAATAAGAAGAAACTAAACAAAAAAAACAAAACAACAATTTATTTAAAACCAAGTATCAACATTTTTATGGGTTTCCTTTTTTTAAAATTTTAAAAATAAAACTGAGGATACATTGTCTTCTTTATATTTTCTGGGTAAGGTATTACTCAGGGATCACACCATGTGACACGGATGAATACGATGCTCCCCTTTCATACCCATCTATACTCATAAAAGAAGAACAGGTCAACAGTCTAAATTTTTTTTAACCTACAAAAACATAAATAAATCAAACTGATGATACATTGTCTTCTCTTAATTTTTTGGGTATGGTATTACTCAAGGATCACACCATGTGACACGGGTGAATATGGTGATCCCCTTTCATACCCATCCTTACTCATAAAAGAAGAATAGGTCAACATTCTGAGGTACTGATTAAATAAAATAAAACATGAAAACCACGGATTGCCTCCCGTGTAGCACTTTTTTTTAACGTCGCTAGCTCGACATGAACCCCCTAACTTACCCAATACCAACTTTAAACATTTTTAGGACCCCATGTTTCTCCTCTTAAAAATGATTTATAATGTGTATCCCTTGTGGTTGGTAAGAATATTTTGAATTTGATTCATGAACAATCTTATTTTCTGAAATGAATGGGAAAATCCAAGGAATGTAAGAAATGGTTGATCCAGTTTCCACTATAGTCTTTCCAAATACATAAATGATCATTCCAAAATTATTTATTTCAAGAGAAGAATTAATTACAATTGAAAGTTCATGATTATACCCTATAAAGGGATACTTAAGAGGAGAAGGAAGGACCATGATTTTGAGCTCGGTATGGATAATACAATCAGACACAGGTTGAGATTTTGAATCCAACTCAGTTTCATTTTTCAAATTTCTCAACAAAATTGGTTCCATTTGAATAGAAGATTAAACCTCCAAATTAGAAAGATAACTGTTAGGAATGGGTATGGACTCAAGGTTTTTAATTTCTCTCAATGGTTCAGTGAATTATGTTTTTGAAAAATCATCAATAGAGTTATACATAGGAAACTCAATCCACGATGTCAAATTCTTCTCATTTGAATCTAAAAAAATCAATTTCTTCCTCATTTAAAGACCCTGCATAAATTTCGTGATTAAATTCCCCTACCCAAAATCCAAAAGTTGGTTATTCATTAAATTCATGAGTGGTTTTTGGGAAACTAGACACTCCACATAAGGTTTTAGAAGGTACAATTGGTGTAGGGATGAGTTCCTCACAAGTATTAATGCATTGTAGTTCTAATCTCAAAGATGATAACTCAGAATTCATTATCTCCATTTGATTACACAATTTTTCAATAAGTGTCTGAGGAATATAATTTGTATAAGGTTGAATATCATGGACTTCCCCAAGATTGACCTCCTCAACCATCCTTGAGAGGGCTGGAAATTTATCCTTTGAATATTCATCATCCCAATGATTGTACATGTCCGCAGGTGTGTGGTAATTAATCAAGGGTTGATCAAAGACAATTTCTAATTTATGTGCTTCCCAATATTGATTTTCCATTTTATTCCAGTATGAGTTTGTGACATGGTAATTTGGAAGACACTCCATTGGACAAGACATGAAGTTGGATCCTAGATTTTCAGAACACGCACAAACAGAAAGGGGTAAAGATAAGAGATATGGGGGTGAGAATAGAGAATTTGGGGTGAGAAAAGGATGATAGTGTCTAAGATAACTTACATGGGTCCCCGGAAATGGTGCCAAAATTTCGTTGTGCCCAAATTTACCCTACAGGTATGCGGTCATTGTAGTACAGGTAGGGGTCGAATCCACAGGGACCGAAGAAGAAACCGAGAGACACTCTGATTTTGGAAGGATTTGGCTGTGGAGTGGCCAACTATTTGGATTGATTTTATTTTAATAACTAATAATTTAATATAAAGGAAATAAATTAAAACATTCAATTACTTACTCTAAAACAATAAATGGAGATGATTTGATCCTAAGTTGTTACTAGAGTTAGATTGGATGCATTTATTTTCTTATAACATTCGTTTCACTAATTCAAGATTTATCCAAAAAATGATATAATTCCTCAACATCATTCACCAATTTAATCCCTAAACCATTCCAAATCTAATAAAAAATTCACTTAGTGGATCAATTTAATGATCAATCCAAGGAATTGGATCGCACTAGCACTCAAAATGTGTCATTGTTAAATTTGGCGAAGACGAAAACAAAATAAATCATCAAATGGAAATCTTAAAATAATGAAATGATTATGACATTAAGATCATAAAATAAAATCCAATCTGCCCCATGAAACTCCCTAGGACCAACCCAAAAGCGGTTAGCCCTGCATTTATGCTATTCAAAAAATGGAAGCGGAAAGTCAACTTAAAGAAGCGGGATTGAAGAAGCAAAAACAACAACAACAAAAATGATCACTCCACCGTTGTGTGAATAAATTTCACAAGATTTTGTGTGAATAAATTCACACCTTGAAGCAACGGTAGAAAATTAATAATATGAAACACATAAAAAGTGAAGAATAAGAACTTTAATTAAGAACTAATGTGATTCAAACGGCTTAAATGAGAATGAAGAACGAATACAAATGCAATTTGGCACAACAACATTACAATGAAAGTAAAACTCCAAGCTCCCCAAATCCTCCATCCCTACTTCCTTAAATAGGAATTTTGGAAGCCTTTGTTCGAGATCCCATCATCCCATGTGCCTTTAATTAATTTTGTTGGAGAAAGGTGGGTGGACATTTAATGCATAAGAGACTTTTCAACTCTTGTCTCGAAGTTGCATCCAGCTTGCATCCACCGGAAAGACGCACTGAAAGGACCTTCTATAAAGCCGAATTTTAGTGTGTCATAGAAGACTTAAATGACTCCCCGTAGGTCCCCTAACAGGATGTAAACTTTCAGCCCAAAATAATAAGTCTTTCGAGAGATATGATATAAATAGTGGGATATTTGTCTGGGCCGTAGAATCTGGACCAGAATTTCATCTTCAAATTGGTCCGCCTTAATCACCACCATGTAAGAATAATTTGCACTGGATCCAGAAGGATTATTTGTTCCTATATATGTCTTCTAGGCTTCCATGAAATTTGGGCTTCATTGGGCCTGTATTGTGGGCCCCAAATTTTCATCAGCGGGATGATATCCAATCTGCCTTCTCCAGAATTGTTTCCTTTAATCACCAAATATATCTATCATCATTTATGTATAATCCATTTATCCTTAAATAAAAAATGATTATAATTAAGTTTATATCCATTTCCCAAAATATAAAATTAAAATATGGATAGTTACATTCTCTAAAATCAGATGAAACATTGGGCCTAAATTGGTGCACATTAGGCATGAAGTGCACAAATGATGAGAATGGGTGTTCAAAATGTAAAATGCACTAAAATGGTATTTATGAATATCAAGGAACATGAAAACTAAATATATAAGCAATTAATATTATACTCTTACAGTGTCTAATCAATGGTCTTCTAAATCATCGCAGATTTATGGATTTGACTACCTCAATTTTACATTGATTTTTCACTTGTTTGTGATTTAATAACTCAATCACTCCCTATAAATTTTTATTCCTTTTTTCTTTGTACATATATATACATTCTAAAAATGATCTCAAACGTAGAGACCTAGTTATATGACATTCCTTGTAACCTTTGTAATTTCTATTCTCTATTTCTAGAGGATTTCTTATGAAACCTTCTCAAGATGTGGGATTTAAAACATAGGAAATGTAAATAAATCTATCACCAAGATTTATTATAAATTGTGAGGACTCTATTTAATTAATATGGGGATAATTTAAAACCTTTAAATTATAAAGTATGAACATTGTATGCAATAGCATTTATGACACCCAACACCAAGCACATAGGGGAATATAATATCTTGAGACTTTATAAAATATTTACTATTTTAAATAAATTTAATATATTTGATACCTTTCAATGCATGAAAGAATGATTTAGAGTAAATCGCATGAAATAATGAGTTCTTTTAATGGATTGTGATAGATGTAAGACAGATTTTTGATGAATAATATTATAATATTAAAATATTTCTTAATATTATAAGATATAACCTAGTTGTTAAATTTATATAATGAATAGTATTAACTAACTTAAGAAAAACTATGGTTTAAAAAATATAAAACTAATCCATTGGTTACAAATTAATAATAAATGAATATAAAAACCAATATAATATGAAGGGAATTTTTTATAGAAAACTGGTTTTATGCTCACAAAGTTATTTTACCTTAATAAATTAAATTAATTACAATTAGTGAGTGATATTCATGTAATATATATATATATATATTATATTTAATTAAATATTTGGGATATTCATCCAATATATTTTATAATTATAAGATAAGATAAACCCTAATATGACACATAAAAACCTATATTTTTTATTAAGGAACTTTTACCGCCTTTTAATGGAGAACCAATTTTAAATCCAATTTTAACACTTTTATAGATTTTATAAGTAAATATAAACTTCATATTTGAAATATAAATATAAAAAAAAGTTTAGGGTGAAATGTTTATATTTTCCTGAAATATTTCATATTTTAATAAATAGTGAAAAATAATGATTTTTAATTTAAAACTCCATTTTTTTTAATTTATCCATAATGGTAAATTGTAGTTTAACTAATTTTAAATTATAATTAGATAAATTTTTTATCAAATAATCTAATCTAGGTCATTGGAATCAATTTCACTTTGAAATTAGATATAAAAACATGGAATACTTTTGGATGTTTTTACTTTAAAAAATGCATTGTTGTCTTATCTGTGGGATTAAATTTAAATTAATTTCTGCCACTTCTATGATTGTAATTTCAAAAAAAATTAATTACATATATGGAATCATAATAATTTATAATTTATAATAAGTTAAACTTAGTTTTTAACCAAAAATATTAGTGAATTCAATTAAAAATAATAAAAGTGATTAAGAGAAAAAATGGATTAACAAGGGACTAAACCATAAACTTAATGGAAAAAATGACCTACACACATGTAATAATGAAATTTTATGGAAATATTTCGACCCTATAATCATTTTATCAAATATTTACCATTATTGGATCCACTTCCAGTGGAAAAATGAGAGTGTAATTTCTTTTTCTAAAATTTACAAGAGTGTCACTTCTCCTCCAATATAAAAAGGAACTCAAGACTCCCACTTCCACACACATCTCAAACAACTTTAGGTTGACCAATACCTTCCAAAAAATATATTATAAATACCTCCCCTCAATATATAATCCTCACTTTTTTCATAAATCCATCCATGAAATTTATTTCGTGCAAACCAAAAGGAGTTACCCGATTGAGAGGTAACATCCATCCCCAAGCTCCTTAGTATTATTTCTTTCTCCAGTATTTAAATTGTTATTATTCTATGATTATATTTCAACACCAGTATCCTGAATATACTTATATATTTTTATTTTAATGTTTCAACTAATAATTACACATACTTCCATCTAATGGGTTACAAACTTATAGTTTATGTGTATGGTGATCTACCGTCTCCTGAAACAAAGTTATTCGTTTTTCCTTTACCACCTCTCATGGTTGGTCATTATGATGGAAAAAATATTTATATATGTTATATATGATATTTATAATTTCTTTATAATTATATAATTATTTTATAACACGTTCCATTATGTTTTCCATTTTGTGTAAATATGACAACATCATTTGTGGAACTGTGGACAACTGCCACCTCAAAGTGATGTGACTCGATCACACTATACATGGAACATATAAAGGATGATTTTAATAAAAATATGTAATATATAAGAAATATATATGATACTATAATATTAATATACATATATATCATTTAATTTTCATTCCTTTAATATAAAAAATAAATGAAAGTAGCATTCATGCAAACATACGACCTACCATCTTCATGAACGGTGCATTCAATTTATTATCTCAAAATATTATGGATTATTATAAATATATATATAATGAAAATATGTTATATTTACATCATTGTCTACATTCTTGAGATAATTAAACCATGATAGGAACAACAAGTAACATGTTAAAACATACTCAATAAACTAAGCAATTAACACCTGAAATAGTGAAATTAATGAAATATTATTTACAATGTAATATGATATTAAAAGAAGTTAATATATGATATTTTAAATATGATTATGGTTTTTTATAAGTTAGTGACATGATTAAACCCATTATACAATATATTAAAGGAAGATCGCCTGAAATGAAACACACTTTAATGGATTTCTTATCAATATACATTCTATTTAGACTTATTTCTTATTATGAACCAATTCAATTTTATATGGTGTATATACTAAAATTTTTCATGTCAAATAATGAATAAATTTACTCTAATTATATTATATATTTAATCTAATTCCATACCCTCATGGTAATAATGATTCAAATGTTCAGAAATGATATGGGACACTTTGGAATTATTAATGAATTTGTTCTCAATAATTTGGTTAATGATTTTCTTTGCAATCTCACTTCCTTTTGTGATTGTTACCATTATAATGAAACAATAACTTTATTTTTGTGCACCTAATTTCTTATATATAGTGTAGATACTACTAATATTTCATATAATATCATTTTTCATTAATTTTACATGATATTTTGAGTTTAAATTTGAATTATTTCATGTCAGGGGATTTGAGTTGAAAGTTACCAAGTAGAAGAAAATTTCATAACCCAATTTATTTTCATTAGGTTATACTAATACCTTATTATCATTAATATTAAAGGATTATGTTTCTAATTAATTTAAATATTGTTTTATTTATTTCACTTTTCTATGTGGATTTACAGTTGATACACATAATTTACTCATTGATTCATTCTCACTTCAATGTTATAATCTTTATAAGTGTTTACAATATCATTTTTTTGGGATTTTTTACACCTGAATTTACATTAGTGGAAATTATTTGAACATTTTATAATAAACCCTTTAATTTTATTCTCCTTTGTTTATTCATGACCTTTATCAAATAATAATACCATTTTACCACTATTTTTTGCTCAAAATGTTTTATAAAATGTTTTTAATAAAACCTGAATTAATTTTCTTATTAGTCGGAGAACCAATTTTCTTCTAAAAACAATTTTTTTTTAAAAAATCATTTTATTAACCATTTCAAAATGATTATTAAATATGTTTTTATCCTTTTGTATATTATTAATGTTTTCAAAGGAATATTCTTATCACTTTTTGAACAGGGAATTTCTCTAAAATTTTTGACATTCAAAAAGAATGTTCTTTTCTAACTCATATAACATGTAAGGATTTACATGCTGTCATTTATTCGAATCTTCCATTTCAAGTATAAAGGGTCACTTTTTGATGAAAAATGTTTTTTAAAATTGATTTTCAAATTAAACTATTTTATAAATTTCTTCAATATATAAATAATATTTTCTTTAATAATGTTTTAAAATATCTTTTCATAATATTTACATTCATCAACGACAATAACCTTTTATTTCTACTCTACTTGGGATATGTTGTATTGAAATCATCCTTATTATTCCTCTATATGGTTTATGATTGATTTCCTTAAGGATAGTATTCACATTCACTTCTTTGATTTCTTTTTTAGTCCCCTTGAAATTTTCAATTTCCCATGATAATTAGGCATTAAATTTCCCCTAATTATCCATATCATTTTTCATGGATAAGTTTATTGCCTTTAATTTATATATACAGTGCTTACTTTGAAAGTTATTTTATTATCTTGGGTTTTATTGATAAATATATATTCTTTATTCAATACAGCTATTTGATAAGGCATATTATTTATTTTGATTATTTAATATGAGGAATTCTTTGGACTAGCAATGATAGATGGGGCCCAAACATTTTATAACCCCTGGATGCATTGAGATGTTCTCATGAGAAAAAAAAGTTTCCTAAATTAATCAGGTTTATAAATATAATTTTAAACTATCTTTTTAATGGTCCAAATAGTATGGGTTTTCATTTGCATCCAATATGCAGTCCAATAATTAATTATTTCCCTCATTTAGTTGTAGTTACTATTCACCAATGAGATGTTGCGTCAAAATATCTATGGATACATTTAACTATTATTTAATTGATTAAATGACATGTTTCTCTATTTCATAGCTATATTAAATTTTCATTATCTAGATATTTCAATAAAATCTATTTCGAGTTATTACCTTTCCATATTTTTTATTTACTTCCTTCTCAATTTATTGATTACATGGTATGTGTGTTTAGTTATTTAGCATTCCATAATTATTATTCTCATTGATTCATTGTTAATTTCACTGTAATTTACCCTTACTGAGCATTTGATATCACCCTTATTTTTTTCCTTTCCCCTGAAATCCAATAAGTATACTATGAAATCAATTGAAAGATATGATAGATCGATAATGTTATCCTAAAATTAAAAATTAGGTTGTATTAATGTATTAATTTGTAAAACAAGACTCATTTATATATCTGGTTTACTAATACTACTAAACTATTTTATCCTTTGGGGTATGATTCCTTATAATCCTTCCAATATCATGGTAGTAGGCACTGACTTCGAGTTCTGGGGGTCAAGTTACTATAGTTATGCTACCGAAATATCACCATGATTTTCCATGCCAAATAATTTTATAGTGAATACATGTTCCCATTTCTTTTCAAGTTTTTTAACATTTATGAACTTATACTTATTTTATTGGGGACCTACATGTATTTATTCCACACTCCATGATCATGGGAAAAAATATTATGGTAAATGAAAACCATTTTTTATGATCTATGTGGAATACATAAACATGAGAGAGAAATTAAAGTGATTGGTGCACCTATAATTATATAGTGCTCCAATGCTTTGGGTAATGTTTTAGTCACATGATATTTCATGCATGGTATTAAGGAGTGAACCTAATCTATTATAGGACTTTTTATCATAATATATTAGCAGTTATCCTTGACTTATGTTTATGATACAATGTTTTAAGTTGTTTCCACATTTAATAGGTTGCCTTTATGATTTTCATGCTATATCATGTCTCATTGTTCATTTTTATGAGTCTCGCTCCTTTTATACCCCCCTTGAGAGGAATATTATCTAACATGTATTATTTTCTTCATGTTATTCCATGTTTATTCCCTTACTGTGATTTATATCTCATCCCTTTCTTATGTATGTTTCCATGTTATCCTATGATGTTTTAAGTATGATGCAATAATATAAGTATGTTAATGTGGTTTTCAATAATGGCATTGTATTCTCTACTTTATGTTGTGATGTAACGTACCAAATTCATGAAAACACTAGAATTCTCAAAAATCTAGGTTGTTTTATGTGTAATATTTTGTAATAAATCATGGATTAACACGTACTAAATAGTTGTATTTTCAAAATACACCTTAGGGTTACTTTTAATTCAACCCAATAAAACATCTCCGAAAATGTCATTAATCACTTTAAAATCCCATTACTTATGACCTAAAATGGGTGTTTATTCCTTTGAACTTATGATCGAACATAAAAATTTAGACCCATGATGTTATCTATAACTATTAAGTTTTAATTTAATGAAAACATCGAAATATCTAAAGTTATCTAAACCCTTATCTGATGCCAAATTTAAGGACCCAATCCTTATTCAACCCATATTTTAATTTTTAAATAAGTAATAATTTTCTTGAATTATAAAATATATTTTCAAGTTTATATATTTATATAATTAGGTCATTACTCTTACATAAAAAACCCAAACATTATAAGTTTTACACTTCCTATTATTAACTATTTTTTTCAAAAAATTAAAAACTTTTAAAATAAGGCATGTTTTCTTTTCATGAAAAATTTTCATGATTTTCAACTTCACATCATCATTATACCTACGCATCCTTTAATCCTATGAAAAGTATTTAAAAACATGGTATTATCATAATAAGAGAAGTAAAGGACATCTAAAAAGGTATAAATAAACTTGTTAGCCCATTTCAAAACCATGAGAACATAAAATAGAGTTTTCCTATAACATAACAAACATTGAGATCAAATAATCATTTACTTACACATAAAATTAAATTTACTTAAAACTATTTCATAAAAAACTTTATAAAAAATCATAAATTAAAAATCATAATCATTAGGGTTTCTTAGAAAACAGTATAACTTATAAAAATTATTTTCTTTAAAACATAACTATTTCCCCATAAAGGGAATAATCAATCATTTAAAACCCCATTAAATCAAAGTATTTCCATGAAACCCAATTATAAATCATATAAAGGTCATTTATATTCCATGGAATATCATCTTTATAGAACCCTTACAATAACCCTTTCAAATAGAATAACATAAATGGTTAATTCCATCCAAATTATCTAGAGAAAATAATCATTACATAATATTTTGGAGAGTTATATCGGGCTCACCCATATTCAAAGATATAACAGGATCACTCTTCATTCATAAACAATTTAAAATGTACCTAACATGCATAAAACACATAAAATAAATCATTTCCATCATCAAACTCATAAAAATATACTTTTCAACTGATAATAAAAACATTTTTGCATATCGATATATCCATTTCCATTAAAACTCACTTTTCAAAACTAAAAAATAAGTGTTTTATTTCAATAAAATATGGAATATTAAAAATTAATCCAAATATCAAATAAATAATGTGGTTTTGTGAATGGTTTTTGATGTTGTATACATTAAAATTATCCACCCCATTCACCTTTTGTAAAAAAAGTCTTAACATATCTACTAAAATACATAAAAATATTCTTTTGGAAAATATTTCAAAAAATTAAAAATATGAATAAAATAAATTTACAATTAATTTATTACCATATAAATACATTTGTAAAATAATATACCATCCAAGTCTAGAGAGAAGGAGAGCCTCTGACCATTTATTAAAAAGAAAAGAAAAGTACAAAAGAGGCAGACAAGGTCAAACAAACAGACATGCCCTCATCCACCATACAACAATGTTAAAGATAATAATATGACATGCCTTTCTCATAATCAGAATTATCAGCTATTTCTCATTCAGATTGAGATTTACCCTGATTGAAAATCATAAGGATATTTCCATCCACCTTCCTTGGTAGCTTAGAAGATGATCTGGTAGACACAGTCTTAGGAAGAGTAGAATAATCCTTTCGTGGTCTCCTCTTTGAAGGAACAGAGGTAAGGCTCGCACTATCTGTGATCTTTGTCTTGACACTTAGGAATGAATCCTTAAAAGAAGAATGCACACCACTGCACGAAGCCCGAATGGGGGTACCAACATGAACCCTTTCATCCTCAGAGACATTGCCTAATCTATCATACAAACTAGAGGATTGAAATAATTTCTGAATTTCCTGATGACAGTCAATATTTTGTTGTGCATCATTTGGATTGGAGACATCTAGAGGGGGATCATAAATCACTAGTTGCATACATTCATGAGACCATGTAGTAGTTTCCTCTATTGTAGAAAACTCCTTGGCAAAGTCAACCCAATTATTCGAAGGCCCACTATTAGCTCTCACCAGTGACTCATCCACCAGCGGCCCCTTGCCTTTCAAATTAGGCTCCTCGGAAGAATATTTCACGGAAATCAACACATCAACCACAGTGGGCAATGGCTCAGTGGGTATATCACCATTTTGATCAGTGGGATTTGATAAATCTGCATCCATCATCTTTGGCTTCCTTCGACAAATATAGGTAGTATGACCTTTCATCCCACATTTCTCACATGAAACCTTCTTCCAACATAGCTCTAAAGAGTGGGAAAAACCATACATTCATTGCAAAAAGGGTTTTCTTTCATACTCAACATCAATTTGGATGTTATCAGTAGGGGTAGAAAGAGATACCTTATTAATTAGAGTGTAGCTGAGGTCAAACTCAACCAACATCCTGACACAGTGTCCAAACCGAACATCCATAGTTTCCTTATCAAGGCGAATAAGAGTCCCAATTGTTGTACCAATGTCATGTAAGATTTTCGGATGCTAAAGGACCCAATTGAGTCTATAAAGACGAACCTAAACCTGAGAAAATTCATTCCTTGCATGAGAGACATTAAAATCAAAAGACCATTTATGTAAATGAAGTCATACAGGTTTCAATAACAAGGACCCAATACTCTATGCTCGAAGCTTATATTCATCTGAAGGGAAAAGATAGTGAAAAAAACCTCAACCAAGAGAAACACACTTCCAGTTAGAAAAACCCCCTAATATCGAGATCTGGTGAACCAAATCATCTTGTTTCCTAGGTTTTTCACCTTTAGGTAAAACAATGCATGCAATCAAATAATTTTTACCGATTATCATTCTCTCCTCAAGCGCAGCAAGGTTCGGTTCAACATGTGATGATGATCCCTTAAAAACGATTCTACTAGAACCAGAATCCATGAAATGATCCAGCGACCGGATTCCATTAGACTTCATACCATAATTTTACAGTGAGTTATTCACCACATCAACATACGATGTGGATTGAGATCTATTCAAAACCTCAACACCAGGCACTACTGCATCTGCTCGATCTTCCTCAGTAGACTGCTGGAACACAAATCCATGCGAATCATCATCAGATATAGCATCTAGACGTGGATCTAAGTCTGATTGATTACAGTCTAGGATTATCTTCCCCACAACATTAGGGGTTCGGACACCAGCAGAAGTCCGAGAGATATCCATGGACGAAAGAGGAATAGAGGGCGATGAGGATTCCATCGTACTGTCGGGAGGAAGAAGCATATCAAACCCTAGAAAATCTCGGATCTCCATGAGAAAGGTGGAACCCTAAATGCCATTTTCATGGGAGAGTGTTTTCGTAGCCCATATTTCCATCCAGCATCTTCGTAAAATAATATACATATAAGAAAAATATTTAGAAAACAAATCTTTAAAACCTTTAAAATTACGTTTTTAGGTAAAGTTTCATTCACATCGAGACTGAATTGACACTTATGTTCATTATATACCTAAATAATAAAACTATTTTATTTACTTACTTACTTAATAACCATTTTCAAGTTTATTAGTCCTTTTATTTTACTTATACCCATGTTATAAAATGTTACAAAATTGATTAAGTTCACATTGAATGTTTTGATGATGTTTGGTTCATGAGTCAAAAATGATAGTAGTTGGTTGACTTTGGTCAACTGAATCATAATTATAAAATTTAAAGTATATCAATCAAGTTATAATTATCATTTCCATACATTAATTTTACTTTTATAACCAACTATTTAATCTACTTATGAAAAAATAATTGTGTTACAGTCATGAAGATGGTAGGTTGTAGGTACGTTCGAGTCAACTCTCTATTTAAAAAACATAATGGAAATAAGGTAAGTAACATTTTTTCCTTCTAAATTTATTATTATATCATAAAAATTATATTATTTATTTATAAAAACATATCTATAGTATATATTTAAGGCGTTGATGAAAAACTAATCGTATCACTTCATGGTGGTGGTAATCCACATGTACTAATGAACAATGTAATCATCTTTCAATGGTTTTATGATATTTTATACTTAAAAATTATATTTATGTCATTAATATAATATATATATATATATGTATATATATATAGTACATCCATAATTTTAACTAGCAATGAGAGTCGGTTATGGAAAAATAATTACATCGGTTCGCAAGGAGGTAGTGCACCTTACACATGGACGATGCTTTAATTTCCTATTTATAAAAGATGAGATGGATTAAAGTAATTAATTCAATATAATAAAAAAGTATTATATATGAGTAACTGATTTTATTATTTTTTTAATGGTTAAGAGATGCTTTAAGGAGATAAAATAAGAAAAAAATAAAAACACTTTGTTAAGTTCTTTATGTCTTCATCGAACAACATCCATATTTTTAAACCTTTTACCTCCAAAGGTAGGTATTATCGTCAAAATTAATTTTTAAATTGACTGTGACATTAAAATATGGTAAAACTGATTTTTAGAAAAATAAAATTTTTAAGCATAAAATTGGATTTATTATCATCTATTGTCTAAAAAACAAGTAGGATGAATGTTAAATAATTGATTTAATGTATAATATATTAATTTCAATAAAATCATCCACAAAAATTGGTTTAATTAATTTATTGAGGTAAAAATTTTCTGAAAAAAAGTTTTTACTAGAAAATTATTTTATATATTTTTAAAAAATATATTTTCATTTCAAGTTAATTAATTACCAGATAATTCATCTTATATACATTTTTTAAGAAATATATTCATAATTTAGTTTTCCTATTCATAACCATCTGTCTAATGTCTAGGTTAAAGTTATCATATTAAATAATAATATTTTAATAATATTTTATGGTTTATTTAAACTCTAGGTTGGGTTTAACTCATCTAATCTTGATGTATTGTGTAAAACAATCTAAAATTTTTATTTCATGTAACACAAGCCAAACTCAAGGATGTGTGTACCACAATAGAAATTGAGTGTTGTGTATAGAACATGCTTTACATATTGGTGCATGTATCGCAATACAAACTTAATTATTTCGTGTAACAAAGGATATATTCAATGTTTCATGAAATGAAAAATATGAAAAATATGAAATTAATTTGAAAAAAAATTCAAAAAAAATCAAGGTGTTATATTCTACCCCCTTTAAAATTAATTTCTTCTATGAAATGTATCTGGTTCATCAAAGTTTTAATAATTTAATGTTTCTTTCTTAGAATACACATAATAAAAATTAATACTAAAATATAATTTAAATAAATAAAGTTAGAAACATAACGGGTTCCCAAAGTAATAGATAACTAGGTTTCCACATAAGAGAACATATGTGGAAAGTATAAAAAGGACATAGAAGAAAATCAAAATAATCATTGAGAGTGATAAATATCACTAATCATGAGAAGGTGTTTGATACAAAGAAAGTTACAAATCACAAATCCTTAAACCAAAGAGGCATGAAAGTTTTCATTGATATCATAAAAATTTATGATAAAAAAGAAAACATTTTATTTCCATATCCTTTTACTAAATATAAAATTTTATCACTAGAAGATATACCAACTTGATTTCATTCCATTTCATATGTATAATCCCACCCTTTGGTTGTGCCTTGACCAAATTTCACTTAATCTCTTACTCTAATAATGAAGGAGGGTTTGTTATGTCTAGAGCACTAACATATCATAAGATCCATATGTAGAATGATAATTCATACCATCTATCTTAATTAATCATCAAAATAAAGTTTTTTTCATGGTTTATTCACTATGTATAAATCATCATAAGTGGAAATAATACATTTATCTCCATAACCTTGATTAAAGATTAAAATAAACATTCTCATAAATGGTTAACCTTATAACCCTTTCAACATTTAAAATTTAAAAAGAAGAAAACAAAATTTCTCAAAATAATGTTAACATTAAACCCCCCCCCCCCCCCCCATATCATAAAGTAACTCTTGATTTCCACATAACAAATATGTGAATTCCTTCATCATGTATTCCCTTAAAACATGGAAATAACCTAAATTACTTTAAAACCATAATTAATATATACAGGCTTCTTCATTCGTAATATAAGTTCTTATTTTATACAAAAATATTTTCATTGGGTGCTTGGGTTCATATTCATTTAGATAGAATATGTGATTTAATTATTTATTAATCTAAGTAGATAATCCCTTGAGATTTCATTTGAGTACAAAAAATAATATTTTTCATAGGGATCATTCATACAAAATAAAATATGAAACTCCGTTCTAAGGAGAGGAGGATAACTATTCCTTAATTATCATGGTTAACTTCATCCTTTATGATAACATAATATTTCCATTTTTCCATTGTCTTTAGAGGTATTGGGATTATCATGCAAATTAGTAAATACATTGAGGAACTTCGTAGCATAATTCCCATAACTCCATTAAATTCAAATACTGAAGTGTGGTAGGTTCATTCTATAGGGATTTCTAATTATTCGCATCATTAGCTAAATTCTTCTTATCACTTTGTAATTTATCAACTCGATGACCTTTTCTTCTAAACATAAAACATTTAATAGTCCCATTAAGACAATTCCTTCCTTATTTATTCCCACACTTTGTGCATAATGGAAGGATTATTTTCTTTTCTCCGGGGTTTTTTGAATTTATTTGATCTCCATATTACATTTCTTTTCAAAACTATGAGACTGATATGAAATTAGAACATCTATTTCCACCTTGATATCACATCAAATAACTTCTTCATAATGGTTAATGTCTCTTATATTTTAGGCCTTTCAAATAATAGGTTTTAGGCCACCAAAGAATTGGTCAATTTTTTTCTTCCATATTGGATGATAATACCCATATTCTACCTCTCAATCCTTATAGAATTTGCTTCATTGACACCAATAGAATCATCGTCCTTCTGATTAAGCTTTTGGAATTCCATTCCAATATACATATTAAGAATATGGGGAAAGTTATTATTCAAAAATGATTTTTTGATCTTTTCCCAACCCATGGATTCAATTTCATCTTGTCACCTCATATTCTTGAAAGAATTACACCATTGATTCACCTCACCTTCCAAACGCTATATAGCTAAAGTGAATTTTCATGATCTAAACACTAGAGAATGGAAAATATATTTGCAGTGGTACTTATCCATTTCTCAAAAACTAATTAATAAATGTAGCCATTTAAAAAAGGTGGGGACAACCTCAAGAAGTAATCAATATAGTGTTGTTCCCTTCTTTTCTCATTAGGATTTTCACCATGATTCATATCTTGAGATAATGGTGTGATCATAGAAATGAGGTTTTTTATTTCATATCCCATGGCATGCAGTATCTCAGGTGGGAAATAATTTCATTTTTCTATTGCGTTACTCATTAATAAGGATTATTTAGTTTCTAGACACCGATTAAAACCCAAAAAAATAGTGTGAGAAACACTAACCATAGTGTAAAACCACGTAATCGTGAAAAATTACTTATTTCATATCTATATCATGACACCTAATTTTTAATATATGATACCTTTGGTTTATCCTAGGTAATTTAATGATATTATCTATCTAAATAATTCATGATATTTCATAAATATTTTTTGAATTCCCAAAGCATATCCATCGGGAGTGTCATACTAGGTGAGTAGCAAGGCTTTATGTCATTCACCAATTCCTAATCGTGCCTAGATCAATATGGTGTTTTCAGGGATGTAACCCCTATGAACATTTTTCCCGAGCCACATCAACTTATAGTATCCTAATAAGAATGTAATATTTTTAGAACACTTTTTTATCATTTACCAAAATTTCATGACATTTTCTTTAACATTGAATCATCAATAGACTTATCCTTAGAGACATCCATAAACATATCCTTAGAAATATCCCTATAAATATCACTAAATTTTTCTAATCCTAGTTTCCAAAGGTTTACTAAAACTTTACTTTGATACTAAATATAGTGACCCAAGATTAACAAACATGGATATTACTTCATTTTAGATGAATATTCATAACATTGCAAAAGTATATATCTATAGACCACAATAGTTTAGTGTCTTTGGGAACATAGAATGTGATCTTCTTACTTAGTGAAATATACTTAATGTTTCCCACATATATCTTCCCATTTAGTACACCTACTTAAATCCTTTCTTCATAATCTAGGGAAATGAAACATAAGAAAGGTTAATCTCAAATTCTCAATAATGGTAAATAAAAGATATACGTAAGAATGACATTAATATAAATGTATGAGAACATGAGTATAATATTTGATGATCATACCCTACATATAAAATATAAGATTCATGAGTCGTGGAATAAGGATTTATAGTTTATAATAGATGAATCAAAAGGTAATAAATAACATAATCAATGAAATTATAAGATATAAATAAGACATGGAATTGTGTCAAACACATAAACAAATGAAATATTATGTCTAGATTACCTACCAAGACCTTCATAACATTTTAGTATTGGGACAATCAATCATGTACCAACTTTGTTCTTGGAATGACCACCTATGTGCCCCCTTGTTTCAGTCTTGGGATTCCCTCCCATGTACCCTCTTATTATAGGCTTTTGATGCCCTCCCGTGTACCCTCTTATTATAGTCTTGGGATTCCCTCCTATGTACCATCTTGTTATGAGCTTGGGATACCCTCATGTGTACCCTCTTGTTAGCTGCTTGGGATGTGCTCTTATGTACCCTCTTTTTATGGTCTTGTGATGCCCTCCCATATACCCTTTATCTCATAGAACATTTACCATTACCCAATACATTGGAGGGACATATAGGTCCCACTAGTCACATAATGAAATCATACATATGTGTGCCACAAGATAATAAAACCTTCACCATATCATGACCCATAAAAATAGATATGATTCATAAATATTATATCATAACCCATGAAATGAAATGGGTTTCATAAATATTTCATCATATCATACCATGTGTAAAAGAGAAAGGTTTCATTTCATCCTTGAATAACTTGTGAAAAGAAGTGCGTTTCATAAGAAATTTATCACAGTATAACCCATAGAAGAGAAACTTATTTCATAAAAAACTTTTCATATTAAACATATACCATTAAAAGAAATGAAAAAAATGGTTTCATTGGATCATATCCCCATTAAATACATAATATATTTCAAAGTATTTCATCTTATATGGAGAAGGATTTTAAAAGATAACTTAGATCATTTAGTAAGGAAATTATCCTTTCCTTGAAAAGAATTTCTTTATGATATAACACATTTTCAAAATCCTTTAAAATAAAAATTTGATTAAAAGAACATTTAGAAATGTTTTTATAATGTTTTTAGAAAATAAATTTTTGAAAAAACATGTATTTCTGACTAAAGTGAGAAATAAAGCCAGATTTTGTTGAAAACATTTTCTTAATTATATAAAGTAATAAATAGTGGGAAAATGGCACATTTACATGAAGATATCATAAATAACCAAATGAGAAGAAAATATATGAGGATTATAGATATATGGATCATAAAATTCCATCAATGAAAGTATAATCCTAAAAAATACTGATAAATGATGAGATTGTAGCATTAGACTCTTACCACTTGGCTAACTTTGAATCAGAATACCCATGAGAGAATAACATTACATGGAACTTAAAATACTATGAGGATGAAAAAAATCATGTTATTACATGTAAAAGTGGATATATTTACACCTCTTGAAAGAATATTGGTTAAAAACATAGTGTACATCTCAAAGAAAAAAATTCATACAAAAATACCCATATCGCTTTGGTAAATTTTTAACCATAAACCCCATAAAAGAGAGATACCCAAATGGATATGAAAATACAAATTAATTTCAGTAGAATAATCATAAAATATTTTCATTGGATCTATATACACCACATAGAAGAAATAGGTGGTGAATATAGCCTAAGAATCAAAAATGTAAAAAGTGGTATGGAAGTCCCTTATTACTTGAGTAGCTTTTTAATCGTGAGATCTATGAAATATTTATATCAATTAAAAAAATAAATATCATCAAATAAATTAAATTCATTTTATAACATGTCATGGGTAATTATATACACCCACTACTAAAAAACTGAGTTTATCCAGTGCTATGGATTTTACTATGTCAGCTAAAATCACTATTAATAAACCCCTTTATATCCGCTATAAAAAGTATTGGTTAATAGGTTATTTAATATCTCTTTTTTTATTCATGTTATAGGGGATCATTATCAACTCTAAAAAATTGTTAAATGGGGCATTTATTAGTTCTTTTTTATAGGTGCTAATAAAGGGCGTCCTTTATCAGTGCTTTTTTACAAGCATTGATAAAGGTAGTACTTTATCAACACTTGTAAAAAAGTGCTGATAAAGGGGGAATCATTATCAGTGCTTTTTTAGAAGCATTGAAAAATCCCCCCCCATAAATTCTTTTTTACTAGTACTAATAAAGGGTATATTTCAAAAAAAATATTTCATTAAAAATAATATATAAATATATAAATATATTTAATTGATATAAATATAATATAAATATATTTTACATGTGTTTTAGTTAAGTTAAATATGAATTCACACTTAATATAGAAGATATTTAGAGAAAATAGATTATAAAATAATTAAAACATATATATATATATATTTAATAAATAAATTACTAATTAATATATTGTAACAGAAATTTAATATCAATTTGAAGATAAAAAAGTCAAAATATTAATAAAAGGTCTATAATAAGTTGAAAAAGTAACTCAAATTTAAAAGATTCATAACATTGGAGCCAGGTGTTCATTTGGGATCTACCATATATCAAATAAAATCTTGAAATGATATCTTCTCCCTAGTGACCAAGGTGGACTGCCATTTCATTTAATGAGGCAAAAAGGCCTAGAATGCCTCCCAAACTGAGTTTTTAGTTGGGGTACCCCATTTTTTTAACATTCAGTAAAATTTAACCCTCATTAAAGGGGATATTTTTTATTATTTTCTATGGGGACTAGATATATTTATAGGGATTACATTCATATTGATATTATGGTTTTGAAATTTTATCATTTTTCATAGTGTAGTTTAATTTATGATTAAATATATGAATACATTCTTATGTTTACTTTTAATAAATATCTTGTATAAATAAATATATCAATAAATTTACGTAAAATCTAATTTAAATATATAAAATAAATATTTATTATTCATTTTAATTAATTCAAAAAATTATCAATTTTATTTACCGTATTAAAATGTAATAATATTTAGTAATAATTTTTTATAAAGTAAAAAATTATTCACTTTATTTACCATATATAATATATATTTATATGTATATTATAAAATATTAAAATAAATAAATATTCAAAAAAATTATTTAAAACAATATCTAACCTTTTTTATATTTTTCAAATACTTTTATAATGTTTATATACACAAATATGTATGTATAAAAAAATAGATATATATTTATATTATAGTATAGTATATGTAATTGAATATAATATACAATATATTTAAATAAATATTGTATGTATATATATCAAACACACACATATATTTTATAAATGTATTTAAAAACAATTAAATAAATATATAATTATATATATATACGTAGAAAAATCATTAAACAGAGAACCAAACAAAATATTATAGTGGTAAATGTGTTTCATCATCAAAAAAGAGGTGTAGGGTTCGAATCAAGGTGGGAATTCATGAGTCAATAAATTCAAAAAGCACTAATAAAAGGGGTTGTGAGGTGAAAAACACTAATGAAGGGGGCACTATTAAAGGTGTCTTGATATCTCTTATAAAGGGGTCAGGCTCATAGAGGTCAGAAAAAATATAATTTTACCCCCTTTAATAGTGATGGATTTATCAGTGCTATAAAATTATTGTTAAAGGACCCCTTTAATAGCACTAAAAAATCATTGTTAAATGGGGCCTTTAACAATGCTTTTTTTAGTACTGTAGAATGACCCCTTTAACAGCGCTTTTTGTGAGAATTGTTAAAGATTACCCTTTAACAATACTTATGTAGACAAAAATTTATAATTAAAGGCCCTTTACTAGCTCTATTAAGACCTAATTTTTTTTTAGTAACAAAAAAAATAAAATGTGGTAAATATGGCATAAGTCTCACAGAAATAAAAGTGAGACTATAAATCCCCTTACATTAAGTCTTGAATTCCCTCATACACATTCAAACCTCCTATATAATAAATTTAATTTTATTACACATCTACAATAAAAGCTTATTCATATGTATCATTACATATATTGTCTTCTTATGAATTTATTTTACCCAGTTATTTACCATCCCATTTTAAAGTTATGTTTCGGGTAAAAACCGCTTTGTTCTTCATTTACGTTTTTAGTTTCCATTTCTCTTCTGCTTACTTTGATCTTAATTTCATTATTTATAGAATTCAAACCAAGATATTAATATCATACATATATTTATTATATATTTATTTTGATTAACTCATAAAATTTAGTGATATGAAATGAAATACACCATTCATAGTGACAGTAGGCCATACGTATGCATGAACATTGTTTCTGTTTTATTCTCATATTAAAATAAATAATGTAAATGACAAATATATATATATATATATATATTATCATTAAATTATAGATTTTATTTCATATAAATAATATATTTTTATTAAACTCATCCTTAATACCTTCCATGTAAATCATGAATGAGTCACATCACTTTTAGGAGGCGGTAGTCCACACGTCCATAAATGAAGTTATCATATTCCCACAAAAATGGAAAGTATGAAGGTATATATTATATAATAATTAAATAATTATAAATAAATCATAAATATCAAATATATCATATAAAAACTATAAATACATTATTTTACCCAACCTTAAAAGGTGGTAATGGAAGAGCGAATGACGTCAGTTTGTGAGGCGGTAGTCCGCTATACACACGAAAAATGATTGTGTATCCCATTTGATGGAAGTGAGTGTTATTTTATTTCATAACATTAACATATAAAATTATAATAATATTGAATAGATTTGTTTCATTATATAATCATCATATAAAAATAATTTAAGTGGTGTATAAAGAAATAAAACAAAAGTACTCATTGAAGAACGTTACATATTCTTGAGGTACCTCATTTTTGTTTTCACCAAAGGAATAACTTGGTTTGTGTTTTTTAGAAGTGAAACTTTTATTATTAGATTTCATTTTTGGGAGACTTATTTTTTAGTTTTCTTAAGGTCCCATGGTACGGATTTGTTTTAGGAAGTGAAGGGGGTGAGTGTTGTTTTATAGAGAAGGAGGACTAGAATTTTGGTAAATAAATAATGTAAACTCTATTGGAAGGTCTCTCTTACATTATGTTCCTTAAATAATTAAAAAAATTATAAAATATATGTGATATATTCTAAATTTGGCCATAAAATATGTTTGGGATAAGTTTATATGTCATTTACCCCTTAAGATTAAATTTTAACCACTGTGTATACTCATTTTCACTTTAATTGTTGAAATTAACTTTAATTGATTTCTCTAATATTTTAGGTCAAAATTTTTGTTTACCAAACTAGAAAACATAAATTATGTTTATTAAAAATATAAATTACATTTTTCAGAAATCCAATCACATGATTGGAATAAATAAATTAAAATCAAACTCGAAGACAAGATGAAACAATATGTTTTTAATGTAAATATTATCAAAAGATTATATTGTTTATGTATCCAATTTAAATTTTAAATTGATTCTAGTTACTTAATTTGTATTTATTTATATTTAATAGAACCAATTATACTTTAAAATCACCTTAATATAAAATTTAACTATATAAATAAATTAGATGAAAATGCAGTTTTCAATTAATATTCTTTATTTTTTAGAATTCATTAAAAAAAATGAAACATCTCATAAAAATACCAATAAATTCAAATAATATAATTTATTATGTTCCAATTTAAAAAATTAAGTTCATTTTGTTAGGTAATATATATAAAATTTCCAAAATTAAGTTTTAAAGTGAGTGTTCCATTAAAAGGCTGTAAAATTGGTGTTTAGAAAAATACAATTTCTAAGTATAAAATATGATTTATTCTTATCTCTTATCTAGAAAAAGCATATGTTAAATGTTAAATAATTTATGAATTATATTATATATTAATTTCATTAAAATGATTTACAAAATTTGTTTTAATTATTTAATTGATGTAAAACTTTCTAATAAAAATAGTTTTCCCGAAAATGATTTCCTATGTTTTAAAATGGTTTTTATTTTAATTTATAGTTAATTAGCCACTAAAGAATTCATATTATAAACATGTGTAAACTATAATTTCATAATTTTTTTAATACCACTTATAACCATTATTCCAATAGCTAGGTGACAATTATCATATTAGATAATAATATTTTAATAATGTGTCTTGTTTTATTTAAAATCATCATTGTGTATAACTCAAGCTATTCTCGGTGTTATATGTAATGTAATATAAAGTTGTTATTTCATGTAACACAAGTAAAACATATTTTTGTGTTTCCAATAAGTGAAACTCAACATTGCGGGTGGCAACAACATAACTTGGAGTTGCGTGTATCTCAATCCAATCTTATTGCTTTCAAATAACACAAGATATATTCAATGTTGCATGAAATAAAAAATATCGAAAAAGATTAAATTAATTTGAAAAAATATATTTCAAAAAATATTGGGGTATGAAATTATACCCCCCTTAAAATTAATTTCTCCCAATAATTTCATCATGATCATCAAGGTTTTAATACATAAATGTTACTTTCATAGAACCCACATTGCAAAAATAAATACTAAAACTTCATTTATAAAAATAAAGTTGGAAACATAATGGTTACCCAAAGTAACTCATAAACATGTTTCTATATAGGATAACATAGGTGGAAATTGAAAAATGGGAATGTAATAAATGTATAAATAATCATAGAGGGTGATAAAGATCACTATTCATAAGAAATTTGATGATCTAGATAAAGTTAACAATCACTAAACCATTAACCAAAGAGGCCTGAAAGAATTCATCGATATCATCAAAAATGATGATAAAAAAGACAACATTTTTTAAAATATAATTTTCATAAAGATGAATAATTTTCACCATAATATATACTTACTTGATTTTATTCAATTTCATGTGCATAATCCTACCCTTTGGATATGCCTTAACCAATTTTCACTTCATCTATTACTCCAAAAAAAGGGTGGATTTGTTATTTTTGAAGGACTAACTAATCTGAACATCCCTAAGTAGAATGATAACTCCTTCCATATATATTTATTTATCATAATAAAAAGTTGTTAGAACAGGTTATCCAATATGATTAAATCTTTATATGGAGGAATAATACATTAATATCTAAAACCTCTAAAAATTTCAACAATTTTTTTTTCATAAATGGTTAACCTTATAGCCCATTAAACATTCAAAATTCATTAATAAGGATAATAAATTTCTCAACATCAAATTAACTTTAATATCCCCATATTTTATAAAGAATCTCTTAATTTCCACATACCAAATATGTGAATACCTTCATCATGAATTCTCTTGGAAAATGTTAATAACACGAATTACTAAAAACCATATTGAATACATGCATGATTATCCCTTCCTTATATAGTCTCTTATTTTATACCAACACATTTTAACTAGATTCTTTGGTTCATATTCATACTGATATAATATGTGATTTCATTATTCAGGAATCCAGGTAGATAATCCCATGAAATTTCACTAAAGGATAAATAATAATATTTTCATAGGGATTGTTCATACAAAATAAAATAATAAATTACCAAATACGGAGTGGATGATAATTATTCCCTAATTAACATTGTTAACTTCATCCATTTTGATAGCATAAGATTTCCATTTTCCTTTGTCTTTAGAGGTTTTTGTGGCTCATAGTCCACATTTGTCCTTGTATTGGGGAACTTGTTAACTTAATCCCCAAAAACATAGTAATTGAAACACTGAAGTGTGGGAGGTCCATTCTATATGGATTTCAAATTATTCACATCATTAGCTAAATTATTCCCATAACATCTACATTCATCCACTCAATGACCTTTCCTTTTACACTTAAAACCTTTAGTACTCCCCTTAAGGAAATTCCCTCCATGTTTCTTTGTACACATTCTACGTAATGGAAGGATCATTTTTTTCTATATAGTTCTTAGAATTTCCATTAAATACCAAATTCCATTTCTTTTAAAACCCATTATATTAATACAAAACTACAACCTTCATTCCTAACGTTATAGCACATCAAAAATCTTCTACATAACTTCTAAATTATTTTATACCCAAAGCCTTTCAAATACTTGGTTTCAGGACACCAACGAATCAAATAGCTTTTATTTCTAGTTGGATGATAATAATTGAATATAACCTCACAATCCTTGTAAAAGTTTATTCATAAGAACCAAAAGATTCATCATCCTTATTTTTAAGCTCTAAGAATTCCATTTCTATATTTTTATGAAGAATATGAGGAAATTAATTATGGAAAAATATGTTGTTGAGATTTTTCTAATACAATGAGTCAATTTTATCTTATTTCCTAGTATTCAGGATAATATTACACCATTGATCCACCCCACCTTCCAAATTGTAGACTTACAAAGTGATATTTTCATTATATGAACACTAGATTATGGAAAATATCTTTTTAGTGGTACTGATCCATTTCTCACCAACTAATGTATCAATAGAACCTTTGAAATAAGGTGAGTGTTTCCTTATGAAGGACTCAACAGAGCATTGTTCTCATCTTTTCTTATTTGGATGTTCACCATGATTCAAATCCAGATAATGATGTGTGAGCAAAGGAATTGAATTTTTTTATTTTAGATCCCATAATATTTGGTCGCTCAGGAGGACAATAATTTCATTATCCATTTAATTCCTTATTAATACAGTTCATTCAGGTTCCAGCAATTGACTAAACCAAAAATATTGTGTGAGATACCCAAATCATAGTATAAAACCACATAATCATGAAAATTTACTTATAGGATTTATAAATCATGACACGTACTTTTTAATACGTGGAACTTTAGGTTTATCCTAGGTTATTGAAAGACTTTATCTTTATAAATCCCTCATTATAGTTCACAATTATTTTTTAAATCCCCAAAGAATATCCCTCAAATGTTTTAAACCAGGTGATCAGTAAGGCCAGTAGTCATTCACCAGTTCTCAGTCAAGTATATCTCAATAGATTGTTTTTACGGTTGTTACCTCCATGTAAATTTATTATAGATCCACATCCACATATAGGAACCCAAAAAGAATGAAATTTCTTGGAAACCACTCGCTACATCATTTACCAAACTTTTAGGACATTTTAAAAAAACTCTGAAACGTCCATAGACTTCTCCTTAGAGACATCCCTATACATATCCATAGAAATATCCCTAGGGATATCACTAATGTTTTCTCATCCTAGTTTACAAAGGTTGAAAAAAATTTCCTTTTATACCAAATATAGTGCCCCAGGATTAACATAGCAGATATTAGATCATTTTATTTAAATATTCAAAACATTATAAAAGTACATGCCTGATGACCATAATAGTCTATTGTATTTGGAAACATGAAACAAAATATTATAAAATTATGTAATATCTTTAATATTTTCCAAAAAGATCTTCCCATTTAGTACACCTATATAAAACCTTTATTTATAACCTGGGTAAATGAAACATAATAATGGGTGATCTTAGATGCTCAGAAATGGTAAATAAATGAACTATATAAGTAAAACATGAACATAAATTTATGATAACATCAGCATAAAATTTTAAGATCAAACCCTACATAGCAAATATAAGATTCCAAAATCATGGAAAGGTTATTGGCATCTCATAATACAAGAATCATAAGGTAATAAACAGAAAAATCCATGAAAGCATAACAAAGGAATAATACATGGAATTGTGATAGACACATAAACATAATAAACCTTATATCACAAATTCCTAAAAACACTTTGATAATATGTTAGGTTAAGGATAATCACATTGTGTACCTACTTTATAAATGGTATGTCCTCTCGTGTACCCTCTTGTTTCAACATTGGGTTACCCTCTCATGTACCCTCTTGTTGTGGGCTTGGGATTCCCTCTAATGTACCCTCTTATTATGGGATTGGAATGCCCTTTTATGTAACCTATTATTACAGGCTTGGGATTCCCTTTTGTGTACCCTCTTGTTATGGGGTTAGGATGCCCTTCCATGTACCCTATTGTTAGAATAATGGGATTCCCTCCCATGTTCCCTTTGAGATCCTAGAAAATATATCATTACCCAATTTATTTTAGGGATATATAAGTCCTACCCTTCATGTAATGAAATCTTACATACATGTGCCATATGATAATAAACACTTCATCATATCATGACCCATAAAAAGTGATGGGTAACATAAAAATCATATCATAAGCCATAAAATATGTGGTAAATAACAATCAATTTTAGTCGAATAATAATAAAATATATTCATGGGAATTATATTCACCACATAGAAGAAATAGGTTGTGAATATAACATATGTCTCACAAAAGTAAAAGGTGACATAAAAATCCCTTACTACTTGAGTAACTCATTAATTATGGGATCTATGAAATAATAGCTTCAATTGAAATATTTAATATCATTAAATAAATTAAATTTAGGATATAAAATGTCATAGTTCATTATATACACCACATTAAATAAAATAGTGGTGAATATAGCATAAGCCTCACAGAAATAAAAGTGATACAAGAAATCCCCTTACCATAATTCGTGAATTTTTTCGTACATATTCAACCCTACTATATAATAAATTTAATTTTATTAAAAATATATAACAAAAAATTATTAATATATATCATACCATATATGAATTTATTATGAATTCATATTACCTTTTTATTAACAATTCCTTGTTAATGTTATGTTTTGGTTAATAACTGTTTTGTTTTTTGTATACGTTTTGCCTTGTTATTTTTGTTCCACATTCTTTTATAATGATTTAATAATTTAAAGAATTTAAAACATGATATAAATATCATATAAATTTATTATATATTTATCTTGATTAATTAAAAAAGTATAGTGATGGGAAATGAAATACATCGTTCATGGAGATGGTAGGTCGTACACACACATAAACATTGTTTTTGTTTTCTTGTTGTATTAAAAGAAAGAAAGTAAATGAAATATATATATATATATATTATCATTATAGTATAATTATTACTTTATATAAGTCGCATATTTTTATTAAACCCATCCATAATATTTTCAACATAAAGCAAGAATTAATCACATCGCTTTGAGGAGGTGGTATTCCACACATCCACAAACAAAATTATCGTATTCCCACAAAATGGAAATCATGAAGGTATCAGTTATATAATATTTTTAGAAGAATAAATAAATCATAAATATTATTTATATCATATAAAAACTATAGATCCATCATTGTTACCAACCTTGAAATTTGTTAATGTAAGAACAAATGGCATCGGTTCGCAAGGCAGTAGTTCTCTGTATACACAAACAAGGATTTCTATCCCATGTGATGGATATGTGTGTGAGTGTAGGTCATACCATTAAAAAAATATATCATAATTTTTAATATACTTTGTTAATTATATAATAATGATATAAAAATAATTTAATAGATGGAGAAATAAATAAAATAAAATTTTTCATTGAATAATGTTACCACTTTTTCGGGTAACTCCTTTCGGTTTTCACCAAAAAACTTCCTTTATATGCATTATGACCAAAGTGAGGATTCTATAATGAGAGAAGGATTTTTTAGATTACATTTTCAGGTTTTTTATGATACAAAGGGATTGATATGTGTGAGTAAGTGAGGAGGGTGAGTTCCCTTTTATAGTGGATGAGGTGTGGCATTCTTGTAAATACAAAAAGGAAAACACTATTGGGAGGCCTCCCTTACATAATGTGCCACCAATATTGAAAATAATTAATAAATTGGTTTTATGGTCTAAAATTTCCAATAAAATAGATTTTTACATGTTTCTAGGTCATTTGGCACCTTATGATTAAATTTTAACCACTAAGTAAACTCATTTTCGCCGTCATTGTTATAATTAATTTTAATAGCTTTCACTAGTCTTGTTTGTCAACAAATAAGTAAAAAATTAATAAAAAATATAAATTATGATTATTATATATATTTATTCCATTTTCTAAATTCTAATAATATAATTTTATTAAATAAATTTAAAATTAATCTCATAGATGTGATGAAACAATGGATTTTTAAAGTGATAATGTTCAAAAGTTTGTATTGTTTTTATATCCAATTTCAATGTGAAACTAATTCCATTGACCAAAATTAGATTTATTGATTAGAAAATGAAATGTCTAATAATAATACCAAAAATGATGTTTATTTTGTAAATTAGAATTTATAGAAGTTTCAAATTTAATTTTTAAAATGAGTGCGCTATTAAAAGGCTTTAAACCTGTTTTTTATTAAAATACAATTTTAAATTATAAAATTGTATTTATTCTTATATCTTATCTAGAAAATAGATATGATGTATGTTAAATAATTTATTTAACATATATTACATTTATTTAATAAAAATAATTCACCAAAAGTGGTTTAATTAATTAATTAATGTAAAAAATTTCTGTTAAACATATTTTTTCAAAAATTGATTTTCTATATTTAAAAAATGGTTGTATTTTCATTTATATTTAATCAGTCACCAAAGAGTTAATCTTATGTACATATTAGATCCATATTTTAATAATTTTTTAAATCTTATTCATAAGCACTATTCCAATGTCTTGGTGAAAATTATCAAATTAGATAACAATATTCTAATAATACGCCACGTTTTATTAAAACTCAGTGTTGTGTATGAATCAAGCTAAGCTTAGTGTTTCATGTAATGCAATATAAAATTTTTATTTCATATAAAACAATCCACACTCAAGGTTTCATAAACCACAGGTGAAACTCAGTGTTACCTATAACACAATATTAACTTGGTGTTTCAATTTTCTCAATCCAAACATTGTGATTTAATTTGACATAAGATATATTCATTATTTCATGAAATGAAAAAATATTGAAAAGATTAAATTAATTTTAAAAAAATATTTAACAAAATCTCAAGGTGTTACGTTCTACCACTAATAAATTTTATTTCTCCCCCTAAATTCTTTAGGGTCATCAAATTTTTAATACTAGAAATTTCTTTTCCTGGAACCCATATCCTAAAAATGAATATTGAAACTTTCATTCAAAAAATAAAGTTAAAAACATAACGATTACCAAAATTAAGTCATAACATGGTTTCCAAAAAAGAGAACATTGGTGGAAAGTGAAAAAATAAACATAGAAGAAAACCATAAATCATCCTAGAGAGTTAAAAGGATCACTGGTCATAAGAAAGTGGGTGATATAGATAAATTTAACAATCACAAAACTATAAACCATATAGGTTTGAAATTTCTCACTAATATCATGAAAAATAATGATAACATGACAACATTTTATTTCAATATCTTTTCCTAAAGAAGAAATGTTTTCACAAGAAGATATACTTACTATATTTCATTTCATTTAACATACATAATACCATCCTTTGGTTGTTCCTTTTATAATTTCCAATTCGTCTCTTACTCCAATAATCATGGTGGATTTTTTATGCTTGAAGCACTAATGGATCATAAGATCAATAAATATAATTATAAGTCATTCCATTTATCTTTAATTATCATCAAAACAAAGTGGTCATAATAGGTTATCCAAACATTCATAAATCTTTATATGGATAAATAATACATTAATCTCTAAAACCTCCATTAAAGTTCAATATTAATTTTTTCATAAATGGTTGACCTTATAACCATTTTAACAGTAAAAATTTATAAATAAGGATACTAAATTGATCAAAATAAACTTCAAATTAATCCACCAAAATATCATAAATTATTTCTTGATTCCCACATACCAAACTTGTGAGTACCTTCACCATTAATTCTCTTAAAACATGGTAAAAACCTAAATTAATGTAAAACCATATTGAATACATGCATGATTCTTCATTCCTTATATAATATATTATCTTATAAATAAACATTTTCATTGGAATATTGGTTTATTCTTCACACTCATAGAATATATGATCTCATTATTCCTCAATCCAAGTATATAATCATATGAAATTTTACATAAATATGAATAATAATATTTTCATGGGGCTCATTCATACAAAATAAAACTTGAACTTCCCAACTAAGGAGAGGAGGATAAGTATTCCATAATTATCATCGATAAAATTATTCATTTTTATAGAATAATATTTCAATTTTCACTTTTTTAGAGGTTTTAATTTCTTATCATCCACATTAGTCCTTGTATTGGGGAACTTGTTAATGTAATTCCCAAAATCCATGTAATTTAAACACTGAATTGTGGGAGGTGAACTCTATGGGAATTTATCATTATTTGATCACTATTTAGCTTCTTCCCATCACTTATGCATTCATCCACTTTATTGAATTCCCTTCCACACTTAAAAAATTTATTATTCAAATTAATATAATTAAATTCATGTTTCTTCCCACACATTGTGAATAATATAAGGCTAATTTTTCTTTCTCCATGGTTTATGTAATTTTCTTTGATCTCCATATTCAATTTCTTGTCAAAACCATGATATTGATATGAAACTCCAACCTAAATTTCCAACTTGATAACACATCAAAAAAAATTATTCATAGCTATTAAAGTCTTTTATAGACAATTCCTCTCAAATAATAGGTTCCAGGATAACAAATAATCGATCAATTTTTCTTTTAGTTTGGAAGATAATACATGAAGACTACCTAAGAATCCTTGAAAATTTTACTTCATAGGAACTAACAGATTCATTATCCTTCTTTTTAATATCTAGGAATTAATTTTACATCTAAGTGTACAGAATAAAAGTAAAGTCCTTAATTAAAAATAAGTTCTCTAACTTTTCTGAATAAATGGATTCAATTTCATCTTGCCACCTTATATTCTTGATAATATTTCACCATCGATTAGTCTATCCTTCTAGATGGTAGACATCCAAAATGAAAATTTCATGCACTCAAAAATGGATATTGGAAAATATATTTTTATTGGTACTAATCCATTTATCATCAACTAACGGATCAACGGAACCATTTAAAGATGGTGGGTGCTGCCTCATGAAGGACTCAATAGAGCATTTTTCCCTTATTTTCTTGTTTGGATGTTCACCATGATTCTTATCTTGAAAAAGTTGTGTAATCATATCAATGAGGTCTTTCATTTAATTTCCCATAACATTTGGATCCTTGGGAGGAAAATCATTTCATTTTCTATTTAATTCCACATTAACATGATTCCTTCGGGTTTCATCCATTTACTAAAACCATAAACATATATTGTGATCAACACTTAAGATATTGGGAAACCATATAATCATGAAAAAATTCTTATAATATTTCTAAATCATGAAACTTAATTTTTAATCTTTAATTACTAAGGTTTATCCAAGGCCATTCTATGAAATTATCTATCTAAATCCTTTTTGATGGCTTATAAAGAGTTTGTGAGTTCCCAGAACATATCCCACATGAGTTTCAAACTCAGTGAGTATGTTTTTATGCACTAGTTCGCAATCGATTTGATGAAAATATAGTATTTTTATGGTTGTTACCCCTATGTACATCTATTCCATATCCACAACCACTTATAGTATCTAAAAAATAATTTAATTTCTAGGGAACCACTCTCTCAATAATTTACCGAAATTCCAATACATTTTCCAAAACATTGACTCATCCTTGTACTTATCCCAAGAGACATACATAGACATATACTTAGAAATATACCTAGGATATTAATAAATTTTTCTCAACATAGTTTCCAAATGATGACGAAACCATTCCTTTGATACCAACTATCACAACTCAGGCTTGACATACATGGATATTACATCATTTTAGATTAATATTCAGCACATTACAAAAGTACATTCTATAGGACCATTATAGTTTAGTGTATTTGTAAACATGGAACATGATATTAAAACTTGGTGTAAGATCATCAATTTTTTCCACAAATGTCATACCATTTAGTACACCTACTTAAAAAAATTCTTCATAATCTGGGTAAATGAAACATAAGAAAGGGTGACCTCAGATTCCTAGTATGGTAAAATAAAGGATATATATAAGCATAACTTGAACATAAGTGTATGAGAACATGATAAATACATATGAATATCATACCCTAAATATAAAAGATTATATTCATGAGTCATGGAATAAATTTTGTAAGTTCATAATACATGAGTCATAAAGGAATCAAGAGCATAGTACATGAAATTATAACATAGTAGTAAGACATGGAGTTGTAGAAGACACATAAACAGAAGAAATATTATATTAACGATACCTATAAAGACCTTAAAAAATGTTAGGATTGGGAAAATCCACCATATACCTCTTTTGTTCTTGGGATGTCCTCTCATGTACCCTTTTATTTTGGGCTTGGGATACCCTCCCATGTACCCTCTTTGATGCATGCTTGGGATACCCTTCGATGTACCCTCTTGTTATGGGCTTGGGATGCCTTCTTGTGTACCCTCTGTTACAGGGTTTGGATACCCTCTCGTGTACTCTCTTGTTGTGGGATTAGTATACCCTCATATGTAACCTCTTGTTATGGGCTTGAGATTCCATCCCATGTACCCTTTAATCTCATAGATTATTTACCACTACCCAATGTATTGGAAGGATATATTAGTAACACCCATGACATAATAAAATCATACATACATGTTCCACAAGTTAATAAAATATTCATCATATCATGACCCATAAAAATAGATGGGTCTTGTAGACATAATAACATTAACCATGAAATTAAATGTTTATCATAAACATTTTGTCATATCATAACCGGTGGAAAAGAGACAGGTTTCATTTCATGGTAGAATTACTTGTGAAAGGCAATGGGTTTCATAAGTGCTATATCGTGGTATAACCCAAGGAAGAGAAACAGATATCATAAACAAATTTTCATCTCAAAAAACATTAAAATAAATGATAATATTGGTGTACTTCTATCATATTCCTAGTAAATCATAAACTATATAAAAGGATGTCATCTAAAATAGAGAAGGATTTTGAAAGCTAACTTGGATAATTTCATAAGGAAAATATATTTTCCTTAGAGATAAGTTTTTATGGAATAAATAATTTTAAAAATCCATTTAATTGAACTTTATCTTAAAATAACTTTTATAAACATTTTGAAAACGATTTTAGAAAACATTTTTTTGAAATAACATATATTTCTGACCAAAGTGAGAAATAAAGTCATATTTCTTAAAACAATTCTTAAGTATCTTATGTATAAATGAGTGGAAATGGTAAATTTACTTGAAGATATCATGAATAACTAGAGGATTAGAAAATAAATTATGGTTATTGATATATTTATCATAATATTTTATTAATGGAATCATAATCATAAACAATATCGATAAATGATGAGATTGTAGCAATAAACTCTTACCACTTTGGTAACATTGAATACCAACATCCATGAGATAATAACATTACATAAAGCTTAAAATATCATTAAGATGAAAAAAATCATGATATTACATTTCAAATGGGATATATATACACATCATTAAATAAGATAGGTGTATGACATAATGTACGTCTCAAAGAAGGAAAATTTATACAAAAATACCCATATCGCTTTGGTAACATTTTAACCATAAACCACATAAAAGATAGATCCTAAAATGGATAAAAAATAAAAAAAACTATGTGTATAATAATCATAAAATATGTTCATTTTATTTATATTCACCATATATATTAAAGAGGTGGTGAATATAACATGTGTCCCACAAAAGTAAAAAGTGAGATGGAAATCCCTCACTACTTAAGTAACTTTTTAATCATGACAACTATGATAGAATAGAATCAATTGAAAAAATTAATATCATGAAATAATTTAAATTCATGATATAACATTTCATATAGTAGTATATACACCACACAAATTATAAGAGTGGTGAATATGGCCTAAGTCTCACAGAAATAAAAGGGAGAATACAAATCCCATTACCTTATATCTTGAATTCCTTTGTACAGGTTCAACCCTCTTGTATAATAAATTTAATATTATTATACATATATTAAATAACCATATTAATTTATATCATACCACATATTATTTTCTTATGACTTTATATTAATCATTTATTAACAATCACATGTCAAAGTTATGTTTCGGGTAATAATTTCTTTATTTTTCATATTCTCTTTGATTGTTATTTCTATTCTGCTTACCTTGATCATGATTTAGTAATTTGAATAATTTTAAAAATGATATAAATATCATATATATTAATTATATACTTATTTTTAGAAACTAATAAAATTTAGTGGAAGGAAATGAAATTCGTCATTCATGGAGACTGTAGGTCGTACGTACGCATAAACCCTATTTCTGTTTTCATGTCATATTGAAAGAAATTAAATTATATATATATATATATTATAATTCAATTGGTGTCATTATTTCATATTAATCACATATTTTTATTAAAACCATCCTTAATACATTAAATTTAAAGCATGAACTAATCACATTGCATTGAGGAGGCAGTAGTCCACACGTCCACAAACGAAGTTATCATATTCTCACAAAATGAAAATAATGAAGGTATATGTTATATAATAATTCCAGAACCATAAATAATTTATAAATATAATATATATAATATAAAAACTATAAATAAATCATTATTCCAAACCTTTAAATATTGTAATGGACGAATGAACCACATCGGTTTGTGATGGAGTAGTTCACTTTACACATGAACAATGATTGTGTATCTCATATGATGGATGTGTGTGTGAGTGTATGTCATAAACTTAACATAAATACATATAAGAATATTTTTGGAAATTATTAAATCATATTGAAATGATATATAAATAATTGAAGGGGTGGAAAATGAAATAAAACAAGTGTTCGTTGAAGAACGTTACCCCTTCTTTAGGTAACTCCTTTTGGTTTTCTCAAAAGAACTTCCTTGGTTTTCTTTATTCCAAAATTGAGGCATATATATTAATAGGATAACTTTGGGAGATTAATATTTTATGGGATTAATTATCCAATGTTCTTTATATTTGTGAGGAAGTGTTGGGGGTGATTTCATATTTATAATGGAGGATTGGAATTCTAGTAAATACATAAAAGTAAACACTATTGGACAGAAACCCTTACACCATGTACCTCCAAAAGTTAAAAAATATAAATAAATGTGGGTACATTTAATAAATTGTTCTATAAAATAGGTTTTGGACAATTTTATAGGTCTTTCTTCCCCTTAATATTAACATTTAACAACAAATTAAACTCATTTTCACCTTAATTGATGTAATTAATTATAATTTCTTTCAATAATATTAATGGTAAAAAAAATTGGCGATACTATAAACTATAAATTATTATTATTCCAAATATGGAATCCATTTTTCCAAATTACAATATTATAAGTGGGATAAATAAATTTAAAATTAATCTCGTAGATAGGATGAAATAATGTGTTTTTAAAGTAAAGTTGTTCAAAAGTTTGCATTGTTTTTATATCCAATTTCAATGTGAGATTCATCCAAATTATCTATACTAGATTTATTTATATATAATAAAACTAAGTATGCTTTACAATAAATTTAAAATATATTTTAACTGTGTAAATAAATTATATGAATTGGAAACATTTAGTTAAAATTTAGGCCTTTTATTATTCATCAAAAAATGACACATCTCATAAAAATACCAAAAAAAAATAACCTAAGATAATTTTTATATTATTATTTGAAAAATTATTTCTATTTTTTTAAATATAATTTATTAATGTGTCCAAATTATGTTTTAAAATTAGTGCACTATTAAAAGGTGGTAAAACTGCTTTTTAGAAGAAAAAAACTATTTCTAAGTGTAAAATTGGATATTTTCTTATCTCTTGTCTCAAAAACACATAGGATAAATTTTAGTAATTGATTTAATATATGATATATTAATTTAAATAAAATAATTCACCAAAATAGGTTTAATTAATTAATTGAGGCAAAACATTTTTTATAAAAATTGTTTGCTAAAAAATGAGTTACAATATTTTAAAAAGGTTTTTATTTTCATTTCTAGTTAATTAGTCACCAAAGAATTAATATTATATAAATTTGTATACCATATTTTAATAGTTTATATAATATTAATCATAAACTCCATTCCAACATCTAGGGGAGAATTATTATAATAGATAATAATATTTTAATAATATGTCACATTTTATTTAAACTCAGTATTGTGTATAACTCAAGATAAGTTCAATTTTGTGTGTAAAGAATTATAAATTTTTTATTTAATGTAACAAAATAAAAACTCATGGATGTGTGTACCATAATATAAAATCATTATTTCATGTATCACAAGCTTAACATGGTGTTAAGCGTATCGAAATCCAAACTTAGTGCTTTCATGCAACACAATATATATTCAGTATTCAATGAAATGAAAAATATAGATAAGATTAAATTAACATAAAAATAAATATTACAAAAAATATAAATTTGTTAAAAATATGGTTTTTATAATCTAGTTATGATTATAAACAATTTTATGGAGGTTAAACTTTTCATGAAATAAGATATCATAATGTTTTCTTATGTTTGGTTTTATAAAAGTGGAAAATTCAAAGGGAACTCAGAACATGTATTATCCTAAAAAAGGTAAATTATAATTTATATAGATGTAAGTAACATGTATATATAATATTGATTAAATAAATGAGAATAAAATAGAATTTGGGTGAAAAAGATAAAAATGTGTAATCTGAAAGTAACAAAGGTGGTTAAAAAGATCTGTTACCTCAAGTCCTGATTCAGTCTTCACTTTCCCTTAACAACATGGATAATTAAATTAATATTATTCAATTAAGTAAAAATATCCTTATTCATATATATTCAATTTCATAAGGTAAATTTATCTTAATTTTCTATTTATTTTTAATATAATTTCTACATACATCAGTTACATGGGGTTGTTCAGTTAATTCTATTATAACCCTTTCAGTTTTTTTGACCATGGTCAATAATTTTTTAAAATTACTTTCTGATATCAATAAATTTATAGTTTTAATTAATTTATTATTACATTATCCAAATATTTATATAGTTTTTTGGTTATCCCAAAGTGGGCCCAAATTAAGAGAGTTTTCTTGGATAGTTCATTTGTAGTGGTTAAAGTTACAGCAATAATAAATTTATCTTATTACTTATATATTGTAATATATTATCATTAAATATTTTTAATATTTTAATAATTATAATTTTTAAACCATATATTCATTTTAAAATCATTCATGTTCAATGGTTATGGAAAAATAAAATATATTGTTTCATAAAAATGGTGGTCCAAACGAATATGAACAATACTCTCATTTTTCATTGAATTGGAAGTGTTATAAAATTATATAATTTTATTTTAATAATATTAATAATGTTATAATTAATATATTTTTCATTTAATAACCATTTTTTACCATCCATGTAAATATTTTTTGAAAAAAATATGTCATTTCAAGAAGGTTGTAGTCTTCCAAACATGTGACAATATTTTCATTTTTCTTAATGATTTTGGAGGGAGATAATAAAATTCATATTACATTAGTATAATAAAATTTCATCATATAATTTTTTTTTTATTTTATAACAACTTTATGGATATAAGGTACTTGATTATCGTATAAGAAGAAAATAACAAAGAATGTTGGGTTGAGAGCATTACATATGCCTTTGGAATTTCTACCATGTGTGACTCCTTAAGTTTCCTTAGCTTGGTCTTTTTTGGAAGGCCAAGTATTATAATAATTTGGGAGGGGATTGATAAGATAATGAGTCATAGTTTTGGTTGGGCTATATCTTTTTAATGGGAGGAGAAATTGAGAGGATATGAGCTCCTTTTATAGGTAAATATAGTGGTATTTTTGTAAAATATCTTTACTTATCAAAACTTTCACTGCATTATTCAAGTCTAAAGGCTCATATAAAGGTTGTTAATGTATTTTGGAAGATATAAGGTTTATAGTACCACTACCACCCATTATCACACAAGTTTTTAACATGTCTTATATTTTTTCACTAGGCTAAACCCCTTATTACCTAAATTTACCCTTACTGCAGAAACACTATTTTTACCATAGGTAACAAATTTTAATAAAAAAAATTGTAATTGATATTTCTTCCTAATTTTTAAATGATAATTTCAAAAATATAAATCATTTTATAAAATAAAATTTTTAATGGTCGATGAAATTAAATTTAGTATTTACGCACATAATGTATAAAAATTATTTTTAAGAAGTTGGTTTAAGGCTTAGAATTTATGTGTGGGATTAGATCGTCAATTTTTTATATAAGTATTTTTTATTTTCAATCAAATAAATATTTTTTATTTTAGCTAATACAATAACCAAATTTTATGAAAATTAATATTTATTTTAAAGAGGAATCCAAAAATAGTTTTTTATTATAAATAAATATTATTTAAGTTCCAAAATCATAACAATATATTTTTTGAGTTCAAACTAATATTTTAAAATGAATAATATTATATTGATTTAATCTATATTAAATTTTTTATAAATTTATAATTCAATCTTATCTTTTAAAAATTCCATTAATATTACAGTTTTGGTAAAAATTGTATATTTTTGTATTTAACTTAAAATTTGACTACTTTAGAAAAATCCTAAAAACTAATACAAATATGATTTTCATATAACGAATCATAACATGAATTTATTTATTATATTCAACTCATATTAGTTATAGAAATTGTTTCTACTTATAAGTTCGTAAAATGAAATAAAAAAATTATTTTTTGAAAATGTGTTTTAGAGAATGAAATATATATATATATATTACTATTGCATCAGTTTGATTTTTATTATAAGTATAATATTATAATAATATTACATTCTAAATTAATTATAGGGTGATTTTAGTTTTTATTATATATATTACCTATTATAAGACTTATATATATTCAAAAGGTAAACTTCTTATATATAAATATTTGGGTTACTATAGTAGTCTTATTCTCATTGATGTGTATGATGGGATAATCATTCCTATGATCATTGATAGTATATGATCATTTTGGGAGATTTTTTATGTCAATTTATGGATTTAAATGAGGTTCAAATGGATTCAATTTTCTTATCATTTTGGAACTTATGTATATCATGGGTGGTGTTTTGTAGTATGGTCACATCAATCCTCTAATCGCATATATGTTTTTTTTATTAATTTCATATAATATATATATATATTATATTTTTTGGGAATTATTTATTAGATGGTTAAAATTTTTATACTTGTATCTTATTGGGTTGGTCTAAAATTTTAAAACTATTTATTTTTTTAGCATGAATGTCCAACATATAGATACTTTATGTTGGATTCTTGGTAAGAGTCAGATGTTTATTTTATTTGGATTTAGATGTTTAAACTATTACCAAAGCTTATAATTAGTCCATCATCACTCATTTTCATCTTATAGTGATTGGGAATATTCTTTTGGCCTTATGGTGTTCCAAAAAGAGTGACATGTTTGGTTAACCCCAGCCACTGCATTATAAAATGGTATCAGTGCCCTCTTATTTTTATGTAAGTGGAGGTAGATTAGAGATATGATCATCAAAAATGAAGTAGTGTCCAATGATGAAATTTATATCCTATATTTTTATTAATTATTCATTATTTTCCATCTTTAGTTAAGATTTTTTGGATTTCATATTTATTAATTGTTTGTAAGATGTTTTAATATAAGTCAACATTATTAAGGTTTATATAGATGTTACGTGATTTTTTTGAAAAATTCCTAGGTTTTGAGTTATTAGTGGAAATATATGGAGTGAAATATTATTTTTAATAGAATAAATAACCTATGAAAAAATTTATTTCATAATGAATTATTCTATTAGGGTTTACGTTGTTTGAATAGGGTTTATAAAACTATGCATCCAAATCCTATATCGTTGAAAATATTAATGTCTTTTTTTAATTACTTATTATTTTAAATGTATTTTTTTTTTTATTTTTTATTTAAATTAAAAAAAAATAAAGTACTTATGTTATTTTATTGGTCAAGTTTATTATTTTACATTGTGATACATTGGTATTACTTTTTAAAAACTAAGTTTTGTGCTTATAAGTAGTTTGATAAAATATCATTTAAATTTTATGTATTATTGCACTTTAGGTTCCTCAAAGTGGAATCACATTTGTTTTTATCGTATTTAGATTTTTAATTATGGTGGTATCTAATTGGGGAGGGGGTATTTTTATGGCCTTTAGTGGTATCTCTTTTTTCCCTCTCTTCATTTCTCACATCTCCCACCTAATTTTTTCCTTCACTAGATGGTGTCTTGTTTGGTTTATCATCCATGTTGTTTCCATTTCATAATAACACTTTATTGATCATCCCCTTGATATTTCATCCATTCTTTGATCATATCCCTTTCCCCTATTTTCATCCCCCCAGTCTTTGGTTTCCATTGTGCACTTGTTTAGGAGGATCCCATCCCAAAAATCTATTTCCATTTAGGTTATCCCATACTATTTTTGTGTAATTTTTCTCTTAGTTTTATGGTCATTATTCTTTCTTATAGAGATTTTGGTACATCTAAGAAGGCCTTGAGTCTCAAATTCTGAAGGATAGGGTAGAGTCCTTTTATGATGCATTGGATTTTGAAGGCATTATGAAAACACTTTTACAGTGGTTAGTGCTGGTGGAAGTTTTTTATTTAGTGTGTTACTATGGTATGACCTTGGTAGATTACTTAGTAATTAGTATATTTCAGTTTTCCCTTGCTTAAAATTCATTATTAATGTTGATATTTAAATTTTTGATCCATTACGCTATGTTTGCTCACCCACAGTTTCATTGGTTATATATATCTAACCAACTAATTGGTTAGCTTCTTTATAGAGTAATATTGGAGGTTCTATTTGGTGGAGGAGTATTTTTTATATCATGGTGGAGACCTCCATTGAGGTTGATGTTTTTTATTTTGTTTGGGTTATATATTTTCTTCTTCAATGGTTAGTGATGGATGCACTGACTGTGATTTGGGTGTATGTATGATGGTGTCTATTATGGTATGAATGATGGTAGTCTTTATTTTTTATTTATTCCTAGTCTTTTTGTTTTAGTTCAGTTGATTTGTGTTTAGTTATTGGTTAGAATTTTATGCTTCCAATTTTAATGAGATAATGACCAGTGGGAAAAAATATGGTTTTATGATTTTTGGTGTGGTTTTTTCAACGATTTAGTGGTAATTGTGGGATAACTGTTATGGTGAAAATGGATTCTCGGTGGGTAGGGACATAGTGTTGAACAGTTCACATGGGTGGTATATAAATTATTCTAAAGGTGTGTGGTTATTTGTGTCTTATAGGTCCCAGGTTTTACACGGTCCTAAGTGTTCACTTTTCATGTTGTTTTGTTATTTTAGCATGAGTTTCTTCTACGATGGGACATTTTATTTTATATTTGTTTTTATAAGGTTATTCTACCCAAGAAATATACCTTTTCGGTCTTGTCTTCTAGGGTTGATATACCCAAAAAATTGATTTATATTGGTTCCCACTAAACCCTTAAAATGTATCATTATACACAAAATCCAAAAAATATTATTAGAGAAGGAAAATATACCCAAATTTTATTATGAAATGATTATAAATGAAATTAAGGTTTTGGTTTATAATTGGTTTATAACTATTAAAAATTACCTTCAATATATCTATTATAATTAAAAAAACACATGGTATTTTTATAAAATATTTTTTTATGTAAATAGTGTTTTTTCTTATATTATATGTGAATCCTACTTTGGTGGGTTTTCCACATTCCATGTGTTTGATAAAAAATTTATTTATATTATTATTATTATGACATAAATGGGATTTTTATAATATATTAATTAATATTTTATTTCTTGTATTTTAAATCTTTGGAATATTTTAACTAAGTTTTTTATTTCTTTTAAATATAGAAGTATTCCTAATAGAAAAAGAAAATAAATCTTAGAGAGGGTGTTAAGGGTAATCTTATAGATATTAGTTCTTCTAATAACACTGATTTCATCATTCTCACAATCCATTCTATTCAAATTCTAGATAGGATAATAGATGAGACTCAGTTTAATCTATAAAAAATATCCATGAATTTTTTAAAGAGAGCATCCCTGCTTTCTAGGTTGACTACGATTATTTAGGCATGAAATAATGGTTGAATAATATTGAGAGGATTTTTAATTCTCTCAAAACTCATAATAATTCAAATATAAAACTCTTTATAGTCACTCATAAGGGACCAATTCAAAAATAGTGGGAGTCTATTGGTTTAGATCAGCTGAAGAAAGACTTATTTAGGAATATTTTAATACCATTCTCATTCAATGTTATTTCCCTAAACAATAAAGGTAAAGAATGTTCAATAATTTATATGTCTCAATAAAGGTTATCAAATGGTAGTGGGTAGTGCCAACTAATTTACTGATCTGGTGCCATTTTAACTAGAGATAGTCAAAAATGAGTCTTTGAAGGTGCAATTATTTAAAAGGGGTGTCTATATAGACCTTACACTAAAATTTTCCCTTTTCCACCCAAGATTCTTAGAAGGTGTTTTCAAATCCATTTTTGATGGAATATGTGGCCTTAAAATCAGATATTACAGGTGAATTTTTCTATGTTGTTAAAAGTAAGGATATGGGGTGTGTTATGTGAAAAGGGATAGGGTGGGAAGTAGAAACCAAGATAGGGGCCTGGTGAAGTGTGATCGTCCCATGATGTTTCTATACCTTCCATAGTAGATAATTCTATATTTTGATATCAATATAGAAATTATAGGAATTATAATCCCTTGTATCAATAATATTCTAAGGCATGCAATTTATTTATCCATCTGGGTCACATTTCAAAAAAATTTACAAAACAATCTCCACAAAAAAATAGAATAGACTCTTCTCTTTTGAAGAGTTGCAAGGGAATTAAAGTATGTATATGGGCATGAAAAATTTCTCTCATAAGTATTGAAATCAAATGATATCCTAATGTGCAAGTGTGACATCCCAACATAGGTTCCACTCAAAGGTTCCCTTTGCTGGTTGGCCACATGGCCTCAATCGCGCCACCCCTTACATGAGAGGCTGCAAACTAGCAATGAGGGCATACGGTGTGTCTGTGAGGAGACTATTACATCATGTAATAGTGGATAATATAATATATATAATAATAGATAACTATACAATAGAGTAAGTATAATAATAATTAAATAACACTGACATCATAAGTAAGCATAAACACCCATCACTAAAAATCAACTCAAAAGCTGAATAATGACATATAAAATTTGATAATGTCATGTCATGTATCTATAAAACTTGAAAATAGGTATACATGGAATCATCCAATACATGATATAAAAATTAATCAAAAAGAATACAAAAACAAACAATCATATCGAGTACTAGCTTGGTCACCTACTACCAAGCTATATCCTAAAGAAAGAAAGAAAGTTAGGTGTCCAAATTAGGATGCTTCCCATTATCAATACTTTCATTCATAAAATCTATCTAGGTAACAATGGTGGCCCAAATTTGGTGAGAGATAAATCTTAGTAGTTCACCACAAACAATGTCTATAAAATACAACCTATTAATATAAAATGACAGTATACAAGTATATTTAAAAGTAAATCAGTAGAAATAAATAACTCATGCCTTCTTTAGACTCATATGGTAATTTCTGTAAAAATAAGATCATTTAGTTAATTCATTTAATTTCATTTTATATAGATAATTCACATGAGTTATAAACAACACTGATAATATATCATGATAATAATAGAAGAGGTTCATAGGTATAACCAAGGCATCCTTGACCATAGGGGTCAGCCAACTAATAATAGTAACTCATACAGTCTGGAAGTAAAAGGTTCGGAGTGTAATCTTGAGAAAATCACCCAAGTAATTACACATAAAAATGATTCCAACTATGTATAAGGATCTCCTTAAGAGGTTAACATGGGTTATGCATGACTGGTCCCAATTGGGAGAATCCTTGGTGCCATGTATCTGAAGACATCAAGATAGATCCAAGGAGTGTATCTGAGAAGTACTAATATTCAGAAGATAGTGAATGGATCATATGGAATCATGTTGTGCATATTCTAGTAGACAAGCACCATGTTCCATGGTTGGTATCTCCCTTGGTAACAGGCTCCTTGAATTGGAATGGCATCCTATGAGTGTTCAAGGAATTCCCATGGGAATCCAAGACTAGCACAAGTCTTCCCACTCCAATATTTAAGAAAAGGTTCATATACAACTGGCACTTTATGCATATATCATTATTCAAATTAGGCTATGTAATACTCATTCCTTTTAAATAAATCATTAGGTTCACTGTGTTACCTTTCATCAACATGATAAGGTTTTATGGTATATGAAACTAATTTCCATTATAAAAATTTATTAAGGCCTAGTGATACATATATATATACTTTACTTAAAAATTTAAGATTCATTGTTTTATTTGAAACGATTACATTGGAAGGGCCCAGTCCAATCACTGCTAAAGAAATCCATAGAAAGACCTGCATGGGTCACCAATGAAAAAAAATAAAGAAACTCCCTACTTGGGTTGGTAGACATTGAGGTCATAACCTCTAATGATAAATAACATTTATAGAACGGGATCTATAATTTGAGTCTAAAAATTTTAAGCATGTAATATGAATTTAATAAGAAACTCCTAGTGATACTAGTGTGCATAAAATGATGACAGTTTATAAAACAATGATGCATTGGTGGATGATTCATAGCCCATTTAACTTAGGATCTTAGTACTCCCATCATATTTTATCATCCATTAGTTTGGACTGGATCAAAAGAAATTGGAATAACATATGAAAACCCTAAAAATATGGAATAATATCTCACACAAAAATATCAAAACTAAAAGAAAAAATAAAGGTGAAATGAGATTAAGGATTGAAGAGATTATATATAGCAATCTAATGTGTTGATCAGAAGCTCGATCGAACTTCAGACAGAGTAGATATCAAGATACCTAGGATTTCATAGTGGATAGTTCAAATAGGAGAGAAGATAGATAGTTATATATGGGAATGAGGAAAAGAAAAGAAGGTATTGAACATATAACTCATTAAAGAAAAATGGTAATTATTCCCAAATTTTCTGAACTGTATGGTTTGGCCACACGATTGGCCAAACCTTGTGCCCACCACGCTCTAGGCTCTGTCTGTAGAGGTGTGTCGCACGTTTCATGCCCATGATTTGGAAAACTATTTGAAAATTATTATTTTCACTTCTACTAAAAAATTCAGAGCCTCTCCACGAGCGTGTGTCCTAGGACACTTGGTTAGGTAAAACCATGTACCCTAATTTCTCCTATGAAATTCCCCTCATGATTAGAAGAAACTGTGGGTATTTGGAAACACAATTTCTACTAATCATTTGGCCTAATTTTTTATTCCACCTCCCAGGGTTCCAATATCTGAACAAGCCCCAGACACCCCTGAAAACAATGTGACCCCATTAGGCATCCATAATAGGTCTAAAATAAATAATTTCACCAAAATTTAAAGGATCCATACCTCCTATAAAGGCTGGGTTCTTACAGTCTTCCCTCCTCAAATGAAATTGTCCCCAAGTTCACCTTACAAGGGTATAAAAACATCATCTAATAACAACTATTTTCACTGGTCATGTACATCTACCTCTCTCTCCTCAGTCTCATTATATACATGTCATTGATTTTGTATCACCCATACTAAAGGGATGGACTGGACTCATAGATCCTTTGTGTTATAGTCAATTATTCATATGGTATTATCCATAAATAAATCACCAGCATCCAACTCAACATCCTCAAGATAAAAATTATTAGATAGGTTAGTATGATAATGGCGATGTTGTGATACATGTAAGATGTCATTCATATAAAATTACCTATGAAGTAATATAAATTTATAAGCTACCAGACCGACTCTATCTAGAATCTCAAAATTTCTGACATAATGAGGTAATAGTTTCCCTTAACTCTATATGCATCTATTCCCATGTCTGGGTGATACCCACAGGAAAATATGATCCCCATCCTCAAACATTAGAGTTTTTCATCAGTGATTGACACAATAATTCTTACTTGAATAAACAATAGAAATACACTTTCTAATCAGTTAAACCTACTCTAATGTCTCATGCATGATACGAGGACCCTGTAGCACTACCTCTCATACCTATAACCAAAACAAGGATGAACAGCATGGACTACCATACAAGGCCTCATAAGGATCCATATGAATTTCCACCTAATAGCTATTATTGTAGGTTAACTCAACAAGAGGGGTATGCTTCTCCTAAGAACCACTAAAATCAAGGACACATTCCCAGATCATGTTCTTCAAATCCTATATCATTTTTTATGAATAGTCATTGGTCTGAGGGTGAAAAGATATGCTTAGAAGCACCTGTGTACCTAAAGCTCTCTATAACCCATTAAAAAACATGCCATGAAATGACATTCCCTACCTGAAACAATAGTATATGAAACCCCATGTATATTAATAATGTCACAAACATAAATCATTTCCATCTCCTCAACTAAGAAGTTATATTGAATAGTAATTAATTGGAATACTTTTTTTAGTTTATCAATAACTACCCAAACTATGTCTCCATCTCAAGGGGACCTTGGTAAACTAACTACAAAGTCTTTTTCAATGTCTTCCCAAATCCATTTCAAGATTGGTAACAGCTGTAATAGGCTAAAAAGAAACTAATTCCCCACCATTACTTAATGATAAGTAGAAAAGTAAGTGATAAAGAATTCTATCTAACATTTCATCCCTGGCCACTTGTATTGGCATCATATATATCGATACATCTTGTATATTCCTACATGAACTTTCACACTAAGAAGAGTGGGACCCTCACATAACATTCTATATCATATCTTTAGGAACCCATATATTCCCATTCATATGAAGTATTTCATCTCTATCAACTGAAAAATCTGGGGGTGGGTCCCCAACAGATATACATTCCCATAGGACTAACCCCTCAGAATATGATTACTAACTTCTCTTTACCCTATCCAGGAGTGACAAGGTAACTAACAAGGATTTCAGATAATACTCTTCATAAATCACATAATACTCCAAATTTATCTTATAAAATAATTTCATCAATTTCCATTCACCACTGGATTCTAGAGTGGAATGTGCCTGATTTTTTCGGCATAGCACATCAGCCACCACATTACCTTTTACATGCATATAGGAAAGCTCAAAATAAAAAGATAGAAGTTATTTGACCCATATTCACTGTCTTAAATTCAATTCACTTTATGAAAATATATATTTTTGGATATTATAGTCTGTATACACCACAAATTTCATACCCATCAGATAGTGTCTCCATCAATATAAGGAATGGGAAACTACTGCTATCTTGAGATCATATGTCAGGTAATTGATACCATGAGGCCTCAAATTTCAAGATCTATATGAAAAAAATAAATCCTCTGGTATCAATAGGGTACCCTTACCAATTACCAATTCTTCACAAAACACTATATAACCTTTAGAATGCTCAAGAATAATTAGAATAAGAATAAAATTAATCCTTTATTTAAGCTTTTAAAAGGCCTTCTCACATGCTTCTGACAAAAAAATCATATCATTATTTCTAATACTGGTAAGAGGTGTAGAAATGTCTGATAATTAATATATGAAATTATTATAATATCCATACACCCCCAAGAAAAACCATATATCAAACGTTTTCTTAGGATTTTCCTTGGAAACAGCAATAATCACCTTCTTTAGTTCAAATCATACCAATAGTTTTGAGATAATATAACCTAAGAAGTTAATTTTTTTTTGATTTAGTAGTGGAGATTATAAATAATTTTATATAGATAATTCTACCTCAATGTATTTAAAATGATCTCATGATTTTTATCATGGTTTCTATGAGTATGATAATACACCAAGATTTCTTCCATGAAAACCCTAAAAATGAATCTAGATAGGGGTGGAAAACCATATTCATCAAAGCCAAGAAAATCATAGGTGCATTCATAATATTGAATAGAATAATGAGATACTTATATAAATAGTACTGACTTTGGAATTTCATACATGGTATATCTAAAGGCCTGAATCGCACATGATGATAGCCCAAACTTAGGTTGATCCTCGAGAATACCATATCTCCTCAGAGGTAGTAAAAGAGATCATCTATATAAGGTAATGGATACTGATTCTTAACCATAAGTTGGTTCCACCATCGGTAATCCATGCATAAACAAAGGATCTCATCCACCTTCTCAGTGAAATCATGGGTGAACCCCAATGATGTGTTGGGTCAGATAAAATCATTAGACTCTAGATCTTGAAAGTATATCTTAAGATCCTAGATATTGGTAGGTTCCATCCTTTATAATGGAATAGACACTAGATTCTCTCTTGGAATGAGCTTGGTCATGAACTTTACCTCTCTCTCAGAAGGTAATCTAGAAAAATTGTAAGGAAAAACATCCTTGAAATGATCTACCCCATGAGGTAATTCAGTTATATGTATTCCCTGTTTGTCTATGAAAAGACTATAAATATTGTTGGCCACTCCACCAATCCCACGATGATCTGGTGAACCTCTATTGGCTAGGACATTACACATACCCTAGTGTACATAAATTATACCTTTTGGGAGTGTAAAAGACAACATGTGGTGATAGTAGTCCACATAGGCGTGATAAGTAACCAACCAGCCCATATTAGAAATTAAATTATACATTTCTTCTTAAGGATAAATAGATCCCATAATAAGGGATAACTTCCTAACTCAAGGGGTAGTCCATACATTGGTGTATTCCCTCATACGGCAATCCCAACGGTGTGTCCGGGGTCATCAAACCATAGAATTACTGAATCTCTAAACTGAATCTTTCCACATACAAATATAGAGATAAAGAAGTGAGAAGAACCTATACAGAATAAAGAAGATACAATAGTAGAGGCTTGAAGAATAGTGCCTCGTACAGTCAATGGACATACACTCTAATCCTCAGGTATTAGTTATAAGGCATGAAACTGGACTAATACATGGCCATATTCAACAGCTGGACTAACATTACTAGGTATACTTTTTTCCCTAATAATCAAAATTCTTGCTACCATAGATACAATCTCCTCCTCAGCTTGTCCTGCCGGTGCTACTTCAACTTCCTGTCTGACATGTCAGAACTGGCATTTCTCTTCAAGGTTGAATTGGCATGAATCCAATTCCACTATAAGTAGGTGAAAAGGTCTAATGGAATTTCTGAAAATTTGATATACGTATGAAATCATGGAACTCAATAGGATCTCTATCAAACTAAGGCTTCATATTCCCATGTCAGCCACACGGATTTCGTATAATAGATATGCTAGTGTGGATACTCTGACTGCCAATACTCTAATGAGAAACATCAATGCTATGTTTCCTACTACCAAAATAACTACTACCCTATCTCAACACCAAAACTCTATGCTCAGAAATGGGTCCTTCCCTCAAATTTCACTCAATGATGTGATCCTGATTAACGATCTCAGAAAAGGTAGGTATATAAAATTCATTGATCTACGAGAAGATGTCATACTTGATCCCATCCTCAAAACATAATTCTTTTGATAGCTCATTACCATCTAGAAATTATGAAAAGTGTTAAAACTAAGTAAAACATTATGAATAGTCCATGATAGACATATCACCCTTCTCCATGTGCATGAACTATCTAGTTTGTTTATCTCTTTGTGTGTGAGGAAAAAAATAATCATAAAATGGAGTCTAAAAGTCAATATAGACCACGCCCTAATGATGACCAGCCTGAGTAATCACATCCAACCTATTCATGGAAGAATCAAATAGCATATTGGTGGAAATATTTACCCTCATCTTTGGAGACATCTCTCGATGGTCGAATATATAAAGAGTGAACTCTATCCAAGACTCAATAGCCTGAGGACCTCTATCCCCTGAGAAGATGGGTGGATATTATTATCGTAACCCATTATTCAAATCAGCCTTAGTAGGTTCATGTCATGGAGAACCCTATATGGATTGCATTAAATGTAGAAAACCTTCTCGACTCTGAGTTTCAATGCCCAGTTTGGGGATAACAGGTGTTGCCTCAAATGGAACTAATGGTGGTAAGACTAGTGTCTCATGGCCCACCATCTGCAGAGTATGGTTGTCACCACCCTCCTAGAACATGGCTCTTGGACTTCTTGGTGAAATGGCTCAAAAAATTCCAAGAACATGCTTTAAATAAATATTTATGAGAAGATAGAAGCCCTAAAAGAGGAAAAACATAAGAATAAGGGCCCACTACCAGAGTTACTACCCCAACTACCCACTTAGAAGGATAGGGTATTGATAATTGTTCATGTTTTATTTATAGAAGTTATAGAAAATGAAGGGTAAATTGACCATTTCCTCTTCATTTTCTAGAAACCATATCATTTTATAAGTTAAATTTTTCATTTACATTTTTCATTTTTTTATATACATATATCATGGTTTGATCAAATGGATTTTTATTCTCATTTAATAAATCACATACACTTTATGACTGAAATTGACACCCATTTAATTTCAATCCACATCCTCTATATTTAGTCTCATAATATAATGGGTATTATACAATGGATCGACATAGTAAATTATTCATTACAACTCACAAGGGACCATACACCTCATAAATTGAAACTGGTCATCAATCAATTATTGAAAATGACCGGCTCATATAACTATAGGTACGTAGCTTTCAAGGGTAGAAATTATCTATTTAATATTTCACCATCAATATATTTAGAAAAATTCTACTTATATTGAACATGATACTTTAAATAATTGATTCCCTTACCCTGTAGAATATGTTCACAGAAAAAATCATATATAAAAACCATGTATCACTCAACAATCTTAGGAAACAATAACCATACAGGAAGTGAAATGAACCTATATGGAATGGAATATTCATGAAAAGTGAATCCTAGGTGACTATAATGGTGCATGTAACCGTTTTCCTTATTGTACCAGGCCAAAATAAAATATCCATTAAGATAAAAAATACCACAATTCATGTGTATCACCAAATGGGGATTCGATATCAACTATAATATGTGAAATATAGAACAAAAATTTTCCCTTCCCAAGAAACATGGTATTTACCCCAAAAAATTCTTTGCTACTCCAAAGAATAACTAAAAAATAACTTCCAACAGGTTCTTAATCTCAGTTATTTGTTTCTTAAACCATAAGAAAAAAAAAGAGGCACTGAGACCACTTTGTGACATCCCAACCTAGGTACCACCCAAAGGTTCCCTAAGCCATTGGGTCATATGTCCTCAAGCATGCCTCTCTATATGCCACAGGTTTATAACTAAAAGTGAAGGCCTAGGGTGTATCCATAGGGAGAATACACCCTCATTTTAGTGTGGAGCACAATGGATATATAATAAAAAATAAATAGACAATGGTAGAATTATAGTAATAAGTAAACAATACTGGTAGCAGAATAAATAAAAAACATCCATCAATAATAATCTACTCAAAATATGAACAGTAACATATAATAAATAATAATTTCATGTCATGTCTCTAAAAACTGAAAAATAAGTATACATAGAATATGGAAATAAATTCTATACAAATGAATTAAAAGAAGTAAAAAACTATCCAGCATCCTAGGTGCTCACACGGTCACCTACTACCGAGCATCATCCTAAAGAAAACAGGCAAGTTATGTGTCTAAACTGGGATGCTTCCCCTAATCAACACATGCGTACATATAATCTTCCCAGGTACCAATGGAGGCTTGGATAGGGTGTGAGATAAATCCTATTAGACGACCACCAATGATGTCTATACAATTCAGTATATGAATATAAATTAAATGTGTGCAGGTATATATAAAAGTAAAGAAGTAAAAATAAATAGCCCATACCTGCTTCATCCTCGGTTTGTAAATTCTCTTAACATGAGATCATTTAATTAAATAATTTAAGTTATGTTTATATAGAAAATTCATATGAAGTGTAAATATAACTAGAAATATATCAAGAGTAATAATAATAATAGTGGATCTTCAGAATAATAATGGAATCATTGACCACAGGGGTTGAAAAAAACCTGAAGTCTAATAGTAAATGAGTTTGAGTGTAATCTAGGGGCATCGCTTAAGGCATTCCACTATAAAATGATTCTAAATGAGTCCAAGGAGCACGTCCAAGGTAAACTAAGTCTAATAATGGCTTGTCCCAATGTTTTCAATCCATGGAGCCATATATCCTAAGACATCAATTTGGATCCAAGGAGTGTATATGAGACATCTTAAGATTTTGAAGATAGTGTTGGGATCCTACGGCTTCATGTTGTGCATCTTCTAGTAGATAAGGACTCTGTTCCATGGTGGGTCTCTCCCTTTGAAACTATCCCCTTGAATGAAAATCATATCCTATGAGTGCTCAAGGCATTCCCTTAAAAATCCAAGACTATATCTAGTCTTAAAAAACTTATAAAGAAGAAATGTCCCATATAAAATAATCACCTTATACATATATCATTATATATATTAATCCATGTAATACTCCTTCCTTCTAAATAAATCATTAGGTACATTTTGTTACCTTTCATCAATATGATAAGGCTAGATAGGATATGTAACCATGTTCCTTTATAAACATTCAATAAGTCTAAGTGATATATATATAAATATACTTTCCATTAATAATTTAATATTCCTAGATTTATTTGAAAGATTTATCATAGAATAATCAATTCTAAGAACACTTGAACAGTCCCCCAGAAATATTTAATTTCCAAAAGGCCACTCTCAGGGATTCCCTTTCTTTTTAAAGACCCACGTGGGTCAACAAGGGATAAAATAAGGAAACTCCCTACTTGGGGTGGTCATCCTTATGTTCATAACCTCTAATAATTAATAACATGTATATATAAGGCTCTAGAATAAGATTTTAACAATTATAATAATGGGATATGAATTTAATAAGAAAATCCATGTGATACCATCATGTGTGTAACATTGATAGTTTATAAAACAAATATACATTGTGGGATAATTCATACTCCACCTTTCTTAGGCTTGTAGTACTCTCCTCATCTAGTATTAGCCCTTAATTTGACTTGGATCAATATTAAATGGAATAACATATGAACTTCTTGAAAATATGGTATGAGAGATCACACCAAAATAACACATTCGATAGAAAGAAGAATGTGAAAATGCACCTAAGGATTAAAGAGCTCACTTGTAGGAATATATCATGACTATCATAAGCTCAATCGGACTTTGAATGGATAAGATATCATGATACCTTGGTTTTCTTGGAAGAGATATCAAATTGGAGAGAAGAGGGGTGGTTATACACTGGAATGAGGAAAATAAGTGAGGGGATTAAACATATAACTCATTAAGGGAAATTCTTTTTTTTCTAAAATTTTCTGGGTCACATAGTGTGGCTACAAGGCTGACCAAAAAATCCACCAACCATGTTACAATATTTATCCATAGAGGTGTGTCACACGGTTCATGAATAATGTTTTTAATACCATATTCTATATTTTAATTTCACCTCTACTAAAAATTATAGATCCTCTTCATGAGAATGAACCTTGGGTCAAAAAGTTTGGAAAAATCATACACCATGCTTTCCCCATCTGAAATACCTCAGATAGTTAGGAGAATCTGTGTGGGATGGGATTAACTGTTTATACTAATTGTGTAGCCTAGTTTTTTCTTCCACTTACTAGGGTTCCAAGATCTGAACAAGTCATGGACACCCTCAAACCCTCTATGACCTAATTAGTCATCCATAATAGGTCCAAAATTTATAATTTTACAAAAATTTAATGGATCCATACCTCTTATAAAACCTGAGTTCTTACAGCAGGTTTCACTATATCATTTATGGTTATTACTTTATTTGATATAAGTACCTCTTTATTTATTATTTTGTAAAAGTAGTCACTTTATTGAAATTGAATTTCTCGTATCAATAGAATTATTATTATTTTGTTTTATATAAGTATAAAATGGATTTAGGGTTTTTTATTGTGGATATATTAAGAGAATAACTAGTATTCAGGTTTCCCATATGAAAGTTCTATATTTAGAAACTTGACTTCTAAGGTTTTTCTAAATATTAGAGATGATTCATCCTAAATTTTTTAAACCATTTTTCACTACTCTAGAATGAAAATATTGGAATATTGAAAGGATTGTTGTTGTTTCTTCTATTTTGAAATAGATTTATGGCTTAGATATTTCATTATGTCTGAAGTATATTTTCATATAAGGAAACATTATTTTTGGTTAAATATGTTGGGTGAGATATTTACAGATTGTTGAATTGATTTGGGTAGTGCCTCAGAAATTGTATCATTAACCGTCCCCAATAGTAACAAATCCTAATTAAGATAATGGGAGTACCTTATTTTGAGTAATATCTAATTATCCCATCTACGGATCAGTGGATGAATAGGGTAATAATTCATCTAAATATTCATATTGATGTGTGAGGCTTTTTTTCACTGAGTTATTAGGCCCAATTAGAGTGTATGTATGATCATGGATGTTAATGAATAAGGTTAATTATAAAAGGTGGAAAGATATATGAATATTGGATTCGGTATTTTAATGGGTAACTAGAGACAGTGGTCATGAATCTTGTGGGTTATATGTGTATCATGGTTTATTCTTGATTGAAACTTCAAAGACCAAGAAAAACAAAGGGATGTTTGTGTCACGGTGTGTCACAAAAATGATGATATTACCAGTTATTTTTTATTTATTAATTTTAGATTATGGGTTTATTTTAGGATAAATCTTGAATTTTAAGACATGTTTTCAAAGGGAGATAGTAGGTTGTAAGGGTTGAATTCACTAGTTCCTTTCATGTGCACCCTACCCATGAAATTAGAATAAAGTTTTTTGAATTTTAATTTTTTATATATGGAATTTCTTAGTAGACGGTGTCATTTACTTTTCTTACTTTCCCAAGTATTCTATACATATCCCCCACACTATTTTGACCTTTGGAATCCCTCTCTCTCTTTAATCTCTTCATAAAAAACCTAAAAGTGAATGATCTCCTAAAGTAATAAACTCTTCTCTCCTTCCTTATTTATCTTGTTCCCTCTTCTCCTGCTTTCCTCTCCACCAACAGCCATGGTGTCTTGGATATATTTTTTTCTTATGTTTTAATCAGGTTTTCTTAATCCTAGGGTTTATAATCTCAAGTTACACATCTCTTATCCTTCTATTTAGAAGAAACTAACCATATCTAGTGTATTGAATCAATTCTCAATATGAATATCTATGTTTTCTTACCATAATTATGATCCATGTATTTCTTGATGTTTATATTAATTGTTTAAATTATATTTATGTGATATTTTGGGGCTATAAGGACTGGTATTAGTTATATAATTTCTATTATTTAATTTTTCAAAAAAAAGGGGGTTCTTATATGGTATAGGGGTTCCATGGTTTGATAAGTTTCACACCTAGTGTTTGTCAAAAATCCAACTATGAATTTTAAAAAAGAAATTATGGAAGTTTTAAGGTATGGAAATAATTTGAATTATAAAAATTTGATTTCTAGTTTTTATTAATTTTTTTGAAAAGTAAGTGCCTAACTGGTAACTTGGAACTTGAATTATTTCATTGATAATTTATAACATAATTTTCTATGAAATATTAAATAAGGATTTTTGTAGTAATTATACATGAATTATAATGAATTAACAAGGTAAATTTATGATAAGTCTTCTTTTTTAAGAGGTGTCTGTCTTTTATTAATTATGTTACACACTAGAACTATAAATTCTTATAAAAAATGGGTTTCATGATTTAAACATAAATTATTTGTAAAACATAAAATAGTTTTGGAGTCATGGGAAGCCTTGGGTACCTTGTTCTAGGTTTATAAGGATCTAACAACACTTGAAAGTTATAGTGGAAGTAATATAGAAACCATTCTAAGATTGAACCATTTAAGATAAATGAAACTATACATAAATTAAAAATGAGTAAACTCATGTATATTATAACATAGATATCAATTAAAATTTTATTCTTACATACTTGATGAAGATACCAATAGGGGTAGCTAAAGATAATGACTTCTTGGTGGTTGTCCATGGCCTAAAACTAAATTGCTCATTGAATGATAAATATTATTCACCATCTGCGATATACGGGTGCCCTATCATGTAAAAGAGGTAGGCGAAGATAGCTATGGGATGAGGTAATTTTGGACAAGGATATGGTAGGATTTCCTTATCACCATTTCCTAGTGAATTCCAAGTTATAAATATATCATGGATTCTACTACAGAGTTCATGAATTTACTCATGGATTATAATGCCTGAGTAAATTACCCTCAACTTGTTCATGAAACCCTAAAATAAATGCATCTACATTCACATCTATTCAATCATACAAAAAAATTATTAATGATCCCATATGTGGAATATATTCATGTATAATAATGATTACCATTAATCCTTTTAAAAAACTAAATATTGAAGCCTTAAAATATTCTTATCCATACACTATGACTTACATGGGTAGTTCATTTATGATACCGTCCAATAATAACTTATTATTGGAAAAAAGAAATAATATATATATATATATTATTTCCAATATACCTTATTCATATGATATGAATTATCCAAATAAACCACATGAATAATGGATTTAAAGAATGTATCCTTTAATCTACCACTTTCACTAACCCTTAATAGACTATAGTCCATTTTAACTTAAATCTTATCATATCTGAAAACTATTAAAACTATATAAAAAATTATTTTTAAAATCATTCAAAGAACTTTTGTAAAGCTATCATTAACATAACAGGGTATCATATAATATGAAATACATTATGAACATCCATACAAAACCTTTTTTAAATTAACTCTATGACACTTTTAGAGAAGTTATTTGAGTCAAACTCAATCCACACTCAATAAACTATGAAATGTAACCCCTAGGCCTTTATAGAATTGAAAATAAATATAAATATCTATATCTATAAATTTATGCAAAGAGTGGCCTATAAAAAATCTTCAATTCTAATCAAGATATAAAAATATTTGGAATCATATCCATCAAACACATGTATTAATATACATGTATCCATAAGTTTCATAACCCGGTCGCCTGAATTTTTATACTTTCCTTGTTCTTAAGAAAACTAATGAATATTGGATAGATAATATTTCAATACCATACAAAAAAAAGATATATTCTCAATTATCAAAGTATATTATGGACATGTTCATGAATACATCATAAGTATTTCACCTTTATAGACGAGCATATCACATGTCTGTTGACTGAATAAATAAACACATCATGTATACTATCTAGGTGTGGTCGCACACTCCTCTATTTATCTCAAGAGTGGTCCTAGATGTCATACGCTTTATATGAGAGGTAAAGTATGGTCTTTATTAATCTAAAATTGATGACATGGTCAATAGTATACCCAAATACTTCATGATTATCTAAGCCTGAAGTTTTGGATAATAAATGTGTCAAGGAATAAAAGTTCTCAATCTAGGTATCTTTCCAATATCAGAAAGTGGGCACTCAAAATATGATCCATACACCCCTAGTATATCGTATACATAATATATAACAATATATATGTTATACTTCGTGGATCATCTAGATAATAAAATCACTATTTTTACCTCATGGGTATGTTTCATATCTCCAAAAAAGAATCATTCTCATGTTAAAAATAATACTTATTCATAACCTATAACAATATATGATGAACATAGATTAATGATTACTCAATATTGTGATTTGGAAGGATAATTATTGATGGTTTTTATGAAATTTTTATCAATATATATGTATATTCAACCATTGTGAAAGAATAATAAAGTGGATATTTATTTTTATATGATACATTTTATATTATTAATATATTTTAAAAATACGTATCAAAAACCAACATAAGCACCTAACTATCATATCATATATGATAGACTATCATAACATCCATATGTTGGATACAATTTCTAGGGTTTTCTTAACTCATTACATCTATATGTAATTCCAGATACATCTATATATGACCACATGATAAAACCCTCAAACTAAACTCTATAGTGAGTAAAATATTTGTAGAGATCAAGTTTGAATAATTTTTATATTTAGGAATCATATTCCTAATGTTCAAATAATTACAAATATTAAATATTATTATCTCTACAACATCAAATGATATGATATCAAAATCTATTTTCTACTTATAACTTTATATAATTTTAACATCATCATCCTTGTAACCCTTTCCATAAAAATTATCCCTGAGATATTATGGTAACTAATGTAACTATTTTTTTATAACTTTACCAAACATCCTAAAATCCTTTAGGGTAAAGTGATATTTAAAATGTTAAGATAACTAAATATAAATATTTACATTTTACTTTACCACCATACCCTAAAACTCCTTTAGGATATTAAGTGAAATTCACTTTGTATTTGACTAAAATAATCCATTATGAAATATTGATATTCACTTTCTCATAGTAAAAAAATAAAACTCTTTACATTTATCTTTACTATCACATAGCCTAAACTCTTTAAGATATTTAGTGGATATCTCTTTAATTTTAGACTTGTATAATCATTTATTTATTGACTTTGAACTTATAAAATTTCAAAAATACTCCCACTAACCTCTTAGATGCTATATTATCTTCATAATATCATGTTAAGACACAAAAACTCTTTTATGTTAGGAAATGAAACATATTTTATTTTAGTAGAAATATTTAGAAGTTAAACAATTTTTTTATATCATATATGTTATTCTATGTGTTGGGATAATTTTAATATAAAAATAAGACTTCATTTTTTATAATATAAAACTTATTGGTAGTAAGAAAACTATCCATCATATTTTAATAAATATCTAGATAAACACTTTATCCTATATATAATATTTTATCATTGTCTCATTTTCAATCATGTTATACAATATATGAATCATAAAACATGTGTATTGAATCCATCATCTCATATTATTCATAACAACTCTGTTAATAAATAACTCATATTATCATATAAGAGAAAATAAATAAATATATGCATACTTTATCTAGATCTATCTAATCTTGATAAAACCCCTTACATTCAATCATTTATTATATAACCCCATTGCTTCGTCACTTGAATGAAAACTCTAAGATCTATAAATTCTTACAGTGTTTTAAGCTTTTATATACTAAAAAATTTAAACTTTATTTGGTATCATATACCCTTTAAAATTAAATAATCAATTTCTATAACACTGATACCTACCATTTACATTCCATGAATGTTTACAAACCCCATTAGATATCTCAAAAAATTCCATCATATAGAATTATTAATCATTCCTTTCTCATTTTACCATGTTTTAATAACTATAATTTGTTATTATAAAAACATTATTGAACTCTCCAACTAACTTTTCTTCTATAATTTTTAATTCTTCCCACTTATATTATTTATATAACACCAAAATCTAGACATCATATGCCAAATTTATCTATTCTAGAAAAATTTAGAATACTTTGTAAACTTTTCATGAACCCATTCACATTATTGGTATATTTTCATTAATGAAAATAGTATGAATTCCTTAACTAGAATAATCATTTCAGGAATCCCATGGTCTCTTTAATTTATTAGCATACTCAATCATATTTAGTATCATTAAAAACCCCAATCATATTGAGTATATGAGACTGAATTTAATTAAGACATTTTGAATATAATGTAAATGAACCCCAAAGTGAATAATTTTATGTTTCCATAAGCATATACATTCACCTATTGAAAAACTCTAGATATAGGTTACTCATAAAGGTGTTTCTCTAAAACATAGAATTTATACCTACTTAAGAACTTTTATTAAGTTTTGAGTCTATGGAGTTTCTTACATTAAAATTATCCTTCTTGGGGATTGATCTAAAAGTTATGTTATATTATGATGATGTTATCTATCTATAAGATAAATCTTTTTCTTGATGAGTATCATGTTTTACTTATATTTAATAAGAATTTTTATTAAATAGGATCCCACTAAAATGATGAAGCCTTTTTAAAAAATAGAAAATTCATTAGTGGGGAAAGATCCATATTTCACTAAGAAATGAGTCTCTTATGTAATTAATCTCACCACTTTTCAATTTCGTCATGGAATCTTCCCAATTATATAATATATGAATCTTGGATAGTTGAGTGAAAACATCTTTACCCAAATCCATTATGTGGATTCACTCAACACAATTCCTATAGTATCTTAATAATTAAGGTTTCCCAATGAATTTTAACCCAAATATGAGTCCAAGAACAAATCACCTAATTGTTAGGGTGACCTCATTTATATCTTTATTCACACAATATAATCTAGGGTCTTTTGCTTGGCCTATAAAGTGGGATTTTCAAGGTCTTGACAAGTACCACTTTGGAAAGAATTTGTCACTTAGTATTTTTAAGGTGATTTAATCCCACAATATTATCTAATGTTATTAATTTTATGTATACATGATTCTAGTGATTTAGTTCAGAATCTTATTCCTTAAACCATATCAATATGTTCAAACCATATTCGTGATTAAATCTTTACACAACTCACCATTTTTTTTACTCACCCAAAATAGAAATCGAACAGATTTACATGCATAAAAATTCATCCAATGCGTAAGTTATATAATATTTTCATGTAGAGGTTTAGAACTATATAAAATTTATAATATCTATATGAGTAATCATGGAGCTAAATATAGATAACCAACACCATTATAAAATAAGGCATAAGCCTCCATGCTAGTGGGAAGTCTAAACCAAAGTCCCTCTACCCAGGGATACGTTACTCAAAAAAGATTCAAATTCATCATAACACTAATACCAAATATATATATATATATATATAATATTCAACAAAAAAATTGAATATAATAACATTAATTAAAAACCAAAGGTAGATGGAAAATAAATCAAGTATTATACTTAGTATGTAATTCCTTATATACATGTATTGAAACATCTGGAAGTGGTTAAACAATATAAACTAAAGAATGTGAATTTTCTTAATGTAAACAATTTATATACAAAAATAAAAAAAATAGAATAACTCTTAAATAAATGAACAATTTACATATTTTACAAGAGATAAACATTTAGGAATAATAAATAAATAGAAATCAAATTATAAACATTATAATTTTAGCTATTCATTATTGATTTTTCATAATCTTTAAAATCAAAACATTATATTTATTTCATAATATAAACTCTTTCATATCATTCATTATATATAATTTTACTTCAAATACGTGATAATATATGAAATATAATCATTTTATATTTAAATTTTTATTATGTAAAATATGTATATAATATAAGTACCACATATTTAAAACAATTTAAACCATGATAAAATTAATCATCAAAACTCTTTTGACGTGGTATAAATAATAACCTCAATAAAGTGCTTAATTAGAACACTGAAAATTGCGTATTATGAAAAAATCATGATTTTAATATAATCACATTATATTTATCCTTATTATTTTAATTTATAAACACATTATAAATTACTCTTATGATTTCTAAATAAACACTTTATTTCAAAGATATAAGGTATTCCATACAATTTAGTAAAAGGTATTTTAATATTAATAATTAATGATAAGGAATACTTATTGATTAATATTTAATAAACATTAATTAATTAATTATAAACACTTTTATAAATTAATAAAAATAAAAAATCATTTTTAAATTATTTATAGATTTTTTATAAACACATAAATCAATTTAATATAAAATATTAGAAAGAAAAATATTTATCCACAATCTTAATTTAATGATATGATTAGAATTGTGTAATATGATTGATATTATAGGGCTTAAAATTTTAAGCATAATGAATCATACTCTATGATTGAGGGTCATGTCGCTGAATATGATAGTGGTGTGTGTAAGGTGTTTCATATTTTTGGAAAAAAGTAAAAAAACCAATTTATTAGCGTTAAAATATTTTTGTATCAACAAAAAAATCTTTACTTCGGAACCTTATTTAATAATTCACATAGGTATTTTAACGGTGATATGATATGCTGTTTTTTAAATCATAGCACAAAATTATCATTACATAAGATATCACTTAGTAGTATGACATGACTAAAAAAACCATGGGTTTTGTACTGAGTCACTAGCTATGTTATCAAATATAATAATTCATGAATCAAATATGAAGAACATAAAACTATATCATGTTTATTGATAGGGAATATATCTTCAAATAAAACTATAAAAAATCTATTTCTCGTCATGCTTTCATAAATCTAAAGGAATGTAAAGGCTCTAATAACACGGTTGGATTTTAATATATTTAGCAACATTTTTTAATAAAAAAGTAATAAATATAGAAACAAAATAAAATATCAATCCATGGTAGATAAATGAAACCATATATAAATTAAAAATTAAGAAACCATTGTACCTTACACCATTTATGGTTGTTGTAAAATTCATTATCCATGGTTTATAAAGATCAAAATAGAAGTATCCAAATTATATCCTTCCTCTATAGATATTTATGGGTTAATGATGAATTTATAATCATATGAGAGGGGTCCTCAACCCTACACGGCATGCCAGTGTCCCTTCAGATAAAGGTGGTAGGAGAATAGAGTTTTGGTATGAAGTAGTCTTGGATAAGGCTTGGTAAGAAATTCACTCTTATCATCCCATGGTTTATTCCATTTTATAAAAACCATTATGATGCTCTATGGGAGTTCATGCCTTTAATAAATCATTTTAATGCATCGTTAAATGTCACTCACCTAGTTCATTCAATCATTTCATGAATACGTCTACTTCCCCATAAAATTCATCATATGAAATGTTTGTTGATGATAATCTACATTGGATTGTCTTCTTGAATGATAACTATTATTATTCAGCAGCCTAAATAACTAAATATAGAAGCCATGTGATATATCCAGATAAACATTATGACTTTCATGGGGGGTTTATTTATGATATGGTCCAATTTTACCTTATGATTGACTAAAATCAATAGCTTGTATAAATGCCTTAATATATCCCTTAATTATTTAATATGAATTGTCCAAATGAATCACATTCATAATGGATTAAGTCATATATACTTCACCAATGGGGGATCGGGACTCATAGCACACCAGAAATAGATACTTTTCCCTTCCAAGTGATATGGATATTCATTCTCGATACAAGGGCCTACTAGTGCATGGTAATCTATGTCTAGTGGATATATTTATCCTTATACTTCATCCTAACATGTGTGTGTTCTATATAAATATGATAATTTACCTAATGGATCTTGTGAACTTCTATTTATATCCTTATGATGTCTCTAGACTGATCAACCCTAGCCCCTTATGTATTTCTCACATGTCATGGTACTGATACTTTAAACATTATTTCATTCCTTACACATTTTTTACTCACATTTATATTTTTTTAAATATAATTCCTCTTCATTATTTGGTTTACTTAAAATGAAAATATTACTTTTATAATATGTAGTTAAACTAGTGAGTTGTGGTTTGTTCCTTATCAGTTTCATATAGAGTAATTTGTGGGGTCCTACATGGATTGTTATGTCCACAACCAAAATATACCTTATGGGTGTATGTAAACCTTTTTTTGATTTATGTGGGTAATGGAAATGTTCAACTTTGGGGTGGCAGTTTCTCATGTTGGCCATATTTTGGTATTTTTGTAGGTGATGATAAGGGATCTAAACCTCCAAACACATGAAAGTTGGTTGTATCTACTTTTTCTTATTTTGGTTTTATTTTACCCTATTCGGGTGAAATACCTTATTATATTCCCAAAAATTGTTTTGTTAATTTTTTGGATCATCATTTATGACCATGTTTTGTTTTAAGAGTATGTAAAAATTATGGATTTTATTTTAGGTATATTTTTTCATGGATTGTTATGCAATTTATTTTATGTTATTCCATGTTTGGTATTTCATTTATTTTTTATTTTTATTATTCATGTTTTTGACTACCAATATATAGAGTGGTCAAGTTGGGATCCCATACATGACCCCCTAGATATTTGTCACTATTTTTTGGATATACTATTCCCAAAGATCTTTAATTGATGTCCAATCATTTTTTCTAGATTGTGGGGATCGGTAACACCCTTTAAGACATGCCAAGAGCATGATTGGTTATTGAGTTATGATTATACTAGGTTGGTTTATAGAAAATTAGTATCAGATATAGATTTTATTTATGTTATTTTTAGAATCCCTAGCGGAACAGAGATAGAATTTTCATGGCTCTAGAAGTATATTAGGGGTGTGTTACAAGAAAATGATCATCATGATGAGCCTTGAGTTGTTATGGTTTTTTAGGGATGTATAAGTTTAGTTATTTATTTGACCCATGAGTTATTACAAGTGAAATTTTATCCTAGAGATATGATAGATAACTAGGTAGTAGGTTTCACTAGTAAATTTCATGGGCTATAGGCTATAAAACCTCGAAATGGATTTTTTTTCTTTTTTATTATAATTTTTAATCATTACCATCAACATTTGTAAAATTATGATGAGTTGTTTTGATATTTTTTAAATTGTTTTAATTAAATTTCATTAACTTTGATGGTTTTCTCTATTATTATTTTTTTATAATATCATGCCCGCAATAAGAGTCCATGGAAACCCTCTATATGGAAAATTTGATAAATTTCCATAAGACAATCCTCCCACATATCAAAATTTAATTGAGAACTTGATGTGTATCATCCCATACATGGATCAAGAAACAAATCTTAACTCAACTATGGTTAGGGAAGGGATATAGACTATTCAAAGATAAAAATTGTGCCCAAAACTTTCTTCACCTCTATATTTCTTCCATTCATGGATTTAAAAATCCTTAAGAGACCATGGGATGTTTATAAAATAAGTATTAGATCGGTGAATTTCAAGAAACTTCTAAATCAACCAGGGGAAAGTGTATTGAATTAATGCTCAATGGACCCAACTTAAAGTTTTATGATTACATTATTAGAGACAAATTTCTTGAGTACTCATCATGGAATGACATTATGATCATATTCTCTTTGTAGTGATACCCTGATATTATGGAACTAGAAAATTAAAGGGGGTTCATTTACCTCTTATAGGGTAACCAAAATATAATAGAGTATCACAACTAAATAAGTAAGTGTGTTCTATTTTCATAGAAATGGTCTCTAATAATAAGTTTAAGGCCAAAAAAATTGAAATGGGGATTTTTAAAAAATATTTATCTCATTACATATATTATGCTGGTTGATAGAGTTATTATAGTGGATGTAAACCATGCTATAATGACATGATTGGTCAATTATTTTTCCATGTTAGTTAGAAGTGAAGGAGGATTATTTTAGAATAATAATAAGTGAGATGACCTGAATAATGGAAGTATAAGTATCCCAATATTTCAATACTAGTATGTATTATCTTTATTCATGGAAAGTATACCTTTAATATAACATCAATGTGGAAAATAAGGACCTAAAAACCCTTTATGTTAGGATTCCTCAAGATATGAAATTATTATGGGTGGATGAATCATCATTGAAGGTTATATAAGGTGAAACTCCCATTAAAAAGTACTAAAATATCATCATCCTAGAGGGTATAAAAATTTCATTTAAATTGGTCTAGAGAGATGGGAACTTAGATTCAAAGGAATATACGCATAGGTGGTTAATCTTATAGAAAAAACTAGATAAGGACTCAGTTTTAGGCAAATGTTATACCTCAGTCTTACTCAGAAGAAAAATAATTTCATATAATAGAGAAAATTACCACAAATCCAAAAATGGGATCAGCTACATTCCAAGGTATGGTACTTTTTGCAAGATCTATTATTAATATTTATTTGATACAAGTTTCTCTCATTCATCTATATCTTCCTAACTTATGTATCTATTGAATCTCTTATCTTACCCCCTGTAATGTGTAATAGAAATATCAACCCCTCAAAAGAAAAAGAAAGTGTGTTTATTATGTCTATATTTACATCTAAATATATATGAATTTTATTTATCATGAAACATCATCACTATTTATATTAATCCTTTTTATAATATTCTTGTGATAGAAAGGATGGTCTCATTCAAGAGATTTATCAATTTTTATCGCTAAAGGGTTTATTTCTCAACTATGGAAATGATCTCTCACGTATTCTAAGGAGAATGGGACCCTCGATCAATATTAAGAGGAAAACCCCTTATGAAATATGTTATATTAGAGTGATATATTTCCTCTTTTTTATGAAAACTAAAAAAGGGATTTTTTTTAAAAAAAAATTCTCTCACTTGTTCAGGACTTCCCCGAAGTATTTCCAGAGGAATGTTCAAGGTTTTCTCTAGAGTGAGGGTCAAATTTTCAATTGATCTAGTGGTTAAAATTATATAAATTTCATTTCCATCATATCAAATTTCACCAAAAAAACAAGGGAGTTAAAGATTCAACTCATTAAACTTAAAGCTAAGGGATTTATTCTTCATATAATTTCATAATAGGTTTCCCATGTACTACTTTATAATAAAGATTATGTAAATTTATATCTATATATTTATCATGGGAAAAAACATGCGACTATTAAAAAAATACCCATCACCTCACATTTATGAGATATTTAATCAAAATAAACGGTGAATCATATTCTCAAAGATTGATCATCGATCAAGGTACCACCAAATCAAGGTGAAAGATTTACGCATGACCAAGAAAAATTTAAGAATTAAATATGGTCATTATCAATGCTTAGATATTACATTATACATAAACAATACTCTGTAAGTATTTATATCTCTTCTAAATTAGGAATTTAACCAATACCTTGACTCATTTTTTATGGTGTTTATTAATTATAACTTGGTTTATTCAAAGGATGAAGAGGGGAAAGTGCACCATTTGAGGATTTTTGTACAAACTCTTGGAGATCATCTCATTTATGTGAAGTAATCAAAGTGTAACCTTTGGTTCGAATATTTCATATTCTTGGGCCACGTAGTTTTTGAACATGAAATTTTTGTTAATCTTGATAAAATGAGGTTTGTTATTTCTAGTGAATAACAAAACAATTTATTTAAGATAGATTGATTCTTGGGCCTAGATAGTTTCTACTGATGATTTTTAATAGATTTATCGAATTTTTCATAACCCTTGAGCATTATCACACATAAAGGAGTGTAATTATTATGGATCTTTGAGTTTCAAGATTACTTTGATGAGGTAAAGAGGTGGTTAACATCCAATCCAATCATGATATTTCCTAAATCTATTAAATTTTATATAGTATATTTTGATACTTTGGTTATGGAACTGGGGTGTGTTCTTATGAAGGATGATCACATGGTAGTATATGGATCTCACAAATTTCACCCACATATGAATAACTACCAAACCCATGAACTTGAATTAGAAACATCCATGAACACTCTCGACTGTTGGTGACATTACCTTTTCCACAACAAGTTCATGATGAATATCAATCCTAAAAGTTTAAGTTATATATTTTCCCAAAAAAAATTTGAACATCAAGAAAATTAAAAGGGTGGGTCTCCTATAATAAATTGATTTTGACATCACCTATACACTACAAAAGTGTAATTATTTCACATATTCTCTTAGTCATAACTTATCATCACATAACTTAAATTAATATATCGATTAGTGGAATTTGATGAGTCTCTGTGATAAAATAAATTTAGAGTCAAAGTAAGGTTTGGATGTAATGTTATTAGATAATATTTAGATCATTCCATATTACCTTAAACTAATTTATTAAGAGAAACTAAAGGATAATGAATTTAAGTATATCAAGAAAACTATATATTGAGGGAATACAATTAGTGAATGGTCTCTAAATCCCAAGGGAACCATTTTTTTCTAGAGGCATTATGTGTTCTCTTGTTACATGATCAAAGAATTAATGAAATATGGTAACTATTCACAGTTGGAAGTTAACAAAAGCACAATGAATATGTTTTAAGATTAGAATAATTATTACTTTTGGGCTGATATGAGATGAGATGTCATCATTTATGTGTTCAAATGAAACTTCTATCAACTATTGAAAGCAGAAAATTGTAATCCTTTGAGTATCCTCAACCCATACATGTTCCCAACTAAAAATGGGACATGTATTCATGTATTTCATCATTGTTTTACCTCACACTCCTCATGGGAATAATTTTATTTGGGTTTTAATTTATCGGTTAACCAAATCATCTCACTTCATACCAATCATAGAAAGGTGAACAAATTTGGTGAAGTTGTAAGTACATAAGATCTTGAAGTTTCATGGGATACCTTATGTGATCATCTCAAATAAAGAACCTCAATTAACATATCAATTTTAAAAATTCTTTTATGAGGCTATAAGATCATAGGTGGATTTTTAAATAGTATACCATACATAAATAGATTAGAAAATAGAATGAGAAATCCATATTTTGGAAGATATACTCTATGATTACATGTTGGATATCAGAGGGCTGGGGGATAAAAATATATCATTGATATACTTCTCTTATAATGATAACTATAAATCATCTATAAAGATGGATTCCTTTGAAGAATTGTATATTATGATTTTCTAGTCTCCTCTCTGTAAGATCGTGGTTGGTGAAACATCCTCGTTGTGATAGAGTATTTTCCCAATGATGATTGAAAAGATTAAATTTATTTAAAAACAATTGGTTATAGCTCAAAGTCTCCACAAGTATTTACTTATTCATTTTCACTTACTCTTTGAATTATCAGTGGGATACCATATTCTTTTGAAGGTTTCACCCTTTTTGGATCATCACTGACTTGGAAGAAAAAGTAACCTGACAACAAGGTGTGTGAGACCTTTTGAAGTTTCTAAGAGGGTTGTGAAGGTCATTTATTGGTAATAATTTTCTCATAAAATGTACTATATCCATGGCTTATTCCATGAATTTCAATTAAAGAAACATCATACAGATCCATCTCATTTTCTAAATTGGAAGGAGTTTGAAATATTGTCTGATGTCTTTGTGCTTGGGAAACAAATATGGATTATTGATTCTTAGAATAAAGTGTTTCAGGGAAAGTTAATTCCCATAGTTCAGTTTATGTGGTATCTTAAAGGGTAATCACATGAAACTTGGGAGTGTGAATTGTATATGAGGGAGTAATGGCCATATATCTTCTATGACCAACCTTATTTATAGAGACTTTATTAGGAAGGAAGTGACATAGTGGTTAAAATTATCACAATAATGATGTCATTTAGAAGTGTTTTAATATTTAATTTATTAATTTTATATTTTTGGTTGATTTGGGGTTAAATATGTAATTTTTTGAGTTGTTTTCCCTGGAAGACATTAGGTTTTATGGGTATCATGCATTAGCTCCCTACCCAGGCACATTACCCATGGAACCACCAGTAAATTTTTAAATTTTTATGTTTTTAAGTGGATTATCTTAAAATATACCTTAATTTTATTTTTTTTATTTTACGCAAGGCTTCTCACAAAATCCCACACATGATTACATCTAATGTAATCCCTCTCTTTCTTTAAAATATTCTTTAAAAAAAAATCAAAGTATAAGATCTTTTCATGAAAGCTACTCATCTCTCCTTATTTCATCATCTTCTAACCTCTTATCCTTCTTTCCTCTCACCCAAAAACCATTTTTTTAGAGAAATAATCTTCTTAGGTTTAAATTATTGATTTTAATTCTTAATAATATTAATATTGATTAAATTATCTTCTATCCTTGTATTTCAAAGGAAACAAATGTTTTTACTGGATTCAATCAATTTTAAATTGGTAACTCTATGTGTTCCTCCCATAGTTGTGAATAATGGTTTTATTAATATTTAATTTAATTGATAAAAGAATATTTACCTAAATTTTGGGTCCAATGAGGAATATTATTAATTTTATACTTTCTTCCCTTTTATTTATCAATATTTTGTGGAATGGGTTCCTCAAAAGGTATAACATTTACTTGGGTTGATAATTTATACACCTGGTGTTTGATCAAATGTCAACTACGATTTTTCTAAACAAATTAATTATTTTTATGGATAGAACTTTTATGAATTATAATGGATTTTTATCTATTTTTTATTAAATTTTTCAATGATTAAGGACTTTTAAGGTCACTTGGAACTTGACTTATTATGTTATAAACATATAACATAATATTCTATGAGATAATAAAATATGATTTATAAAGGCATTAGATTTAAATTATAATGAATTAAAAAGATGAATTTATTATAAATCCCATTTTTAATTATTTTTTTGATTGTATTAATTTTTTTCACAATTGAACTAAAAAAACTTATACAAAATAATTTTCATGATTTGAACATAATTCGTGTTAAACCTTATAATATTTTGACAGTTTTGGGAAGATTTGGGTACCTATGGGGGACCAAGACTCATAGCATGTTGGGATTAGGGGTTATTATTTTACTAATGGATATGGTTAGTCCTACCCAATATAGTCTCATGCTAGTGAATGGTAATCCATGGCCAGTGGATATGTTTATCATTTTACTCATACCCAATATTTCTATATAGTAGGGTAAAATGAGATTTTTTTATAGTGTATTGTACTTGATTTTGGTAATATCTATATTTTTTATCTACGCTATATCCCTATAACTTAATCACATGAAATGGTAGTGATACTTTGAACATACTTGCATGCCTAACTCGTTTGTTTTATTAGACAATTTTAAATTGTTTTAATTATAATTCATCTTCATTATTTATTTTATTTAAAATGTAAATATTTCTTTTATATGTTTTAGTTATTATTAGGGACATATGGTTTGTTTATTATAGGTTTAACAAAGATTAATTGGTGGATTATAATTAGGATTATTAGGATCAGACCCTCCATACACGCTATGGGTATATATAGGCCTTGGTTTACCTAAACCAACAAAAGGAAAGGGTATACTTGGAGGTTTTGGTTTCCCATGTTAGCCTAGTGATGGAATTAGTGTGGGTGAAATGATAGGATTTCGTCCTCATTTCATATAGATATGGGAATTATTCCCTTTATTATTTTGTTTTTTTGTATTCATATGATGTATATCCTTATTTAGTTTTCATCCTATTTTTTTGTTTATTTTATAGATCATCATGTATTGACGTGTTTGTTTATAAGATTATGATAAAATTTATGGATCTCGATAAATTTTATGTCATGTATTTCAATAGGATTTAATTTATATTATGTAATATTTTGGAATTTAATTATTTATGAATTTTATTATTTGGGTGTATGACTCACCAATATAAGGAGAGGTCATATCGAGTTCTTGTATAGGACCCCCACCCCCACCCCTTGATAATTATTAGTTATAATGGTAATAACCATTACTAAAGTTTTCTTATTGATTCTTATTTATTGGTTTCACGATCATGGGGGTTAAGGACATCCTTTGAGTCATGTTAGTGGTTGTATTGGGTACCAAGTTGAATGTATATTGGGTTTGTTCATGATATAGTGTATTGATATTACAATTATTTGATTCAATGAGTACTTTTTTGGATCCTTTTATTTTTTTTAATATGATAATAGAGTAAATTTCCTTAATGAGTTGGTAGTATGAGTCCCTGATAAAAGGGAAATTGGTTTTGTTTTTATTTTATTCAAGGATCGCTAATAACTTTCTAGGGGGGAAATGGAATTGTGAGGAGAATTAAGAGACTCATGATGTAACTGATATGAATTTATTATTTTCATTATTTTTATGGTTGTTGTTATTATTATTTTTATTATTTATATCCTTGAACTTTTAGGGTTTTTTACCTGAATTTTCAAATTTAAAATAAAACCATAGTTTAGGTAGATAGCTAGGGGAACTGTAAAACATGAAAAAGTAGGGAGTGGTAGATTCTTCAAGATAAAAAAAATGGTTGGTATATGATTCGGTAAACTATGTATTTTTCAAGAATAAAAGTATTTAGTTTTAAAAAAATTAGTGTTTTATTGTTACTTGTGTTTTTGTGGGGTTCATGGGACATTCATTGGGGTCTTCTAACAAAGATCACCACCTCCCTATTACATCCATGGGTATTCCTCCATAAATTCCTTAGATAATATTCTTCCACATAAAAAATAGGTGGTATTATATCTTACTTTTCCCCTTCCTATTCTCATTTTCCCCATTTATTTTATATTTCCCAAACCTTATCTTTCTATTGGGAAAATATCATGAATTAGGGTGTCTAAAAAGTTGTGGGTTTTGTTTCTAAAGGTGGAAATAAACTTCCTTGATCCATAATATCTTCCTAGATATAGAAGTTAAATAATTTATATTAATCTATGGTTTGTTTATTAATACATTTCCTTTCATTTGATGAAAATTTTAGTTCTTGGATTTCCTAAACTTTTTAATCCAAATAAACTTAATAAATGATATCTATATTTTATTTTTAAAATAATAATTATGTTTTTCAATAGTTTTATTTTGATATAATAAGAGTATTTTGTTAAAAAATATTTTTTTCAATCTAAATATATTTCTACGCACACCACATGTTTGATAAAACATATATGATGTTTTATTATAATATAATTTAACTATAAATTACAATTTGAATTATAATTGATTTTTAATGATGAGTTTTCATTGTTTTGAATTTATTTAATTAATATAAAAACATTTTTAAAATGAATATAAAAATTTAATGATTTATACTTTATTAATATATTCTTTAATTTTGAATTATGGATTTATAGTTTTGATTTTCATATAAAGTATAAAGTTTTGTTTGGATAGAGTAATTTTATTTTTTATTATTTTCCCTCAAGTTGATTAAGGCCCTAGATTATAGTTATGGTGGTGTCTCACATTGTTTTTGTATTATGAAATACATCTTAATCTTCTATTATTGGGTTAGAAGTTGTTTTTATTGAGGGTTTAAGGGTGATTAATGTGAATTATAATAATTATTTTTTTCATTCTTTTATGGTTTGATGATGGTATACTCATATAATGATACATTTCTTATTTTAAATTAAGAAACCTCATAGAAAATCTTAACTAGGTAAGTGGAAAGTCAAGGCATGATTGTTATATGAGTTGATACTATCCATAGTCGGTATCCCCAAGTTAAGTTCTTACCATAGCTGGGGATATCACCAGATAAGGCTTGTGAGATAATTTCAAGGTTTATTTATAGGATGAATTATATAATAGAATATGGTTCTACCCAAGTTCATATAAGATTATATACTTAGGACCTAGGGTGTTATACCATGTTGATCTTGATGTGTAAGTTATTTATCACTTCAATGATGACAGGGATTTTTTATCTATTTTGATGATGTTTTTTATATGATTATTATTCATTATTGAGCTATAATATTATTCATTTTTTGTAATATCTTATTGATAGTTTTTTTACTCTGGTATCTTCTCATTACTTTATTTTGGTTATATTTTACAAGTCCAATTATTTTCAAAAATTAAAATTAATTTTGGTATCATTTATCGTTTTTTATCATTATATAATCAAAATCAATTTTTATAATACCTATACTTTTTTCTCCCTCTCTATAAAACCTCTTGGTATTTCATGCTTCTTTTCAATAATAAAGAATAAGAGTGTGGTTTGATTTCACTAAATCTGGGTGGTTTTTAAATTATAAATTAATATTATAAAGTTATTTTTTATATTATAATTATATAATTAAGGTATTTTCTAACATATAATTTCAAACCATCCTTTTTTTCCATTATAAAAGAAATATTATGGATTATTGATGATATCATATGAGTATTTCACTCACATTCTACATACACACATTGGTGTATATATAATATTCTTATCTGGGATACAGATTATGGGACAATAATTTCTATAATGATTGATATTCTAAGATCATTTTTGGAGGTTGAGGATGTTAGATTTTGGAGGTGACATAGGGTTTCATGTTTTTCATTTTTTTTTTGAATTATAGGACTTATGTATATCATAAGTGGTGTTTTCTACTATGTAAAAATTGATCCTATCTTTAAATATTTATTTTTTTTATATTTTTTTATATCACATATATGATGGGTTTATATGTATTAAATGAAACTCATTAAATGAAGTGGAAGAAATTATAAAGCATTAATTCCCAACATCATAATGTAATGGTAAGTAAAATCATATATATATATATATATATATATATATAATGAATACCACTATGTGTATATTACATCATCTATGTTCATTTTTCATTTATTTGATTACATGATTAATGAAGATTAGTTAGAGTTAGAAAATGGAATACCTCAATTATGGTGTCTCCATGGGATAATATAAATCACCTAATGCTCGAGTGGGATTATCCTCCACCCACAATATGCTAGTACCACTCATAAAAAAGGGAATAGAAATAATGGAGCTTTGAGGAGAGCGTTAATCAGAAAGAAGAAAGTTGGGATTAGAATCACCTCATATCATGGTGGTCTCCTCTTTAATATAGGCTTTAATACATCCTTGATCCTTTGTAGTATTTACTTATATGTTACCTAATGTATGAGTTAATACTTTATTCATTCATATATTAATAATATTAATACACTCTTGAATCCCCCATGCATTTCATCATATAAAATTCTCATAATTATGATATAAAATGTGGAGGAATACTCAAGTAATAACACTTATAATTTTAATTTTAATCAATCATATGATGTATATAAAACCATAAATTATGATTCATGAATTATGATATATCCAATTCAAACAATATGGCTTGCATTAGCAGTGGAATTTTATCACTATAATATTATTTATGATATAGACTTCATCTAGGCATAAAATATTCTCTAAGTTCATGAATGTCATACCATACAAGAAGTACATATTATACTCTATGATATAGAGTCTTTAAAGAATATCTCCATAAATACCCCACTTACACTAAGGCCTCACAGACTTTGTTCTTTTTCACCTTATATTAAATCATATATAATAACTTGTGAAACCATATCCAAAACTTCTTTTTAATATTTCGAAAACACTTTTTAGAAATCTATCATCAATTTCATCATGTATTGCATCATATGAAATTCCATGTGAAAAACTATCCAAAACTCTTTTGGATAAAATCTTAAACACATTTAGATTATATCTTAGAGTTAAAATCAATCCCTATCCATCCAACTATAAAGTATGAACCCATGGTCATTTATAGAATTGAAAAAAATATGAATTCAATCATAAATTTAAAAAACATTGTGGCCTCCATAAGAGAATCAATTTTACTCAAGCTATAAAAGGATATGGAACAATATCTATCAAACACATGTATCTCTATACATGCTTCCACAAACTCTATCATATACAAGAATGAATTTTCATATGATACCATTTACCAAAACATTGAGTAATTATGGGACACATAGTGCATCAATCCCATAAAGCTACTCATATGATATTGATTCTCTAATTATTGATAGACCAGGTAGATGAATACATTACTTGTCATTCACCCTTATAGATGATTACATCATATGCCCCTCATCCTATGGATAATCATGTCAAATTAATTATCTAGGTACAATCATACACTTCCTCATCTTATCTCAATCAAGTGACCATGTTTCATAATTATCATATGATAGGAAAAATATCATCATGATTAATCTTCAACCAATGACATGATCAGCAACATACCCAACCAGATAAGCCTAAAGGATTGTATAAGAAAGGTATAAAAGTATAAAGGTTCTTATTCTAGGTATCTCTCAACCCTCATGTGTGGTGAAATCTAAATGTGAATCATAAACCACTATTAGACCAAATAAATTATTTATTAAACCACATGTTGTATATTTTATGTGTCATATACCACAAAAAAATAATTTTGTGCTTCATGAGAATATTCCATATCTCGATACAAGAATTATACTCAATTTAATTACAAACTATAATACTCCATAAAGAGTGTCAATTATGGATAAATTGAATCCATAATTTTTTATGTGAATTATCATTACACTTATATATATATATATATATGCGTACAATGTGAAATAATGATAAGTTGAGATAACCATTTTTATAAAATGATTCATTTTATATTCTTAATCACATTTAAGATTACTAACAAAACACTACATAAGTGCCTATATCATCATAACACGTATGATAAACTACCAAATCAACCTTATGTTTTCTATACTTTTAGGGTTTTATTAAACTCAATATATCCATATTTAATTTTTTTTCTACATATCTATATAACTATCTAATAAAATACTCCCTCTAAAATCGTTACTGAGTAACATCTATGAAGTGATCCAATTTGAATAATGATAATATTTTGAAATCATATTCCTTATTTTCAACACCTTGAGCTAGGTATTCAAACTTTTTAGATCCACAACATTATAGATTATTATGTTAATAAAGTTTTTCCTACTTATAAATATTTATAATTTCATCATTATCATCATTCTTAGAACATATTCCATTAATAATTTCCTTGAGATCATTTTGGAAACTAACGTAACTCTTTACATTAATTTTTTTCCAACATAAAAAAACCTTTTATGATATTAAGTGAATTTAAATTATTCATTTTTAATTGTTTAATAATTTATTTCTTACACTTTTATCTTATATAAGTAAAAAATATACTCCGACCGAATTCAAATAAACTATATTCTCTTTATAATATCTAGTTAAGAAACACAAACTTTTTTAGGTAAGGATATAAATATTCTTTCCTTTAAAGGGATTATTTAAAAAAACTATATAAAATTCATATATTATATGGTATTCTGTGTTTTTGAAACACTGTTATATAAATAAGACATTATTATTTATAATATTCACATGATGGTTGGAGGAATATCATGTTGAGATGGTATGTGAGTATGAAATACTCATTGATACGAAATGTTGGATCGAATATGTAAATATGAGATGCTCAAATACAAGAGGGGGGTTAATGGTATACTTTTAAAAACTCCTTTTTAAATTTTAAAGATGGATATGTTTAACAAGGTTAAACAAGATAATTCACAAAAACCTCTAAGTTCTAAACTCTTGCTTGATTTAGGAAATATGATTATGAGAAAGAAATTCTGAAACAATGATTCCAGAAATGAAACTTAATGAAAGTTTACAAAGATGAAGATTCTACCTTAAAGCGTATAGAATCTAACTAAATAAGAGTAGAAGTATGAGGAAGTATAATACAGTTATACTTTCCTAAACAATACAAATGTAGCGGAAAACTTGTAACAAAACAAGTAATAAGGAGTAAATCTTTTAACCCAAATAGAAGGGTATCCAATAACCTTGGATAATGGTCCATTGATTTATACTTTCAAGAAAGTTTTTCTTACCCACACTAAGGTAAGCGCTCGATACAAAGATCGGAGTCTGTCTTGTTATCCCCGCAAGCCCTCAACATCAAGGTAGTCGACACCTCTGTCTTCCTCAACAAGGAAGCCCTCAACTTTAAGGTAGTCGGCGCCTCTGACTTCCTATCCCCGGAAGCCATTGATTGTACACAACAACAATCGGAGTCGCACAAAGAAAATATGAACAAGTAGTTCAGTATGCACTATGCAATAAAGCCACTCTCTAGAAATCACATCAGCAGCATGTAATCTCTAGATTGATCAACTTATTGTGAGGTCTTTAAAATGAGCTCTTATTTATAGGCACGGATTCAACGGTCATCTCCCTCCTCCAATGGCCATATTTTTTCTTAAATTTCGGAGGGACTTGTACATGTGTCACTCAAACAACGGTTAGTGAGTAACTAAAATCACGACATCGTTTTATAACAAAACAAGTGTAAGCATAACTAAAATTTGATATTTAGAATATAATCAAATGAAAGTTTGGTGTTTAACAATGATTGAATTCAGTGTTCATAATACAAGGATATTCGGATTCTTTTTTCTAAGAATTTGGAACCTGAATTCTATAGAATTCCGGAGTCTAAATTTCAAGGAAGTTCAGAATATGGATTCATAAGAATTTGGAACTAGAACTCACAAAGTTTGGAGTCATAGTTCCTAAGAATTCAGAGTCATAACTCATAAGATTTTGGAGTCTGTATTCAGAGAACTCAGAGTCCGAACTCAGAAGAGTTGTAACCAGAATTTGTAATCAGGATTTAGAGTCAGAACTTAGAAAAGTTCATAACCATAATTCGTAATTAGAATTCTGAGAATTCGAATTCTAAAACAGAATTCTTTATATCTAGGTATTTATAGGATTCTGAGGTTTTGGTTTCAAACCGAATTTTACAATTAGAAAAATTATGATATGAGCAATGAAAACATGGTAAGGATAAATTTCCTTGGGGAAGGAAATTTTTCCTTATAGAAGTGAAACATAGGGTAAAATTCAATTTTCCTTGAGATAAGGTGTTTGTGATTTCCAAAACAAGAAGGAATTGTAAATTCATAAGGAAACCTTATTGAATAAACAATATACCCCTAGTATAAAGGAATGTAAAAGTCATAAGGAAAACCATATTGACTCAACAATCTCCCCCATTTTGGAAAGCATAGACATCCTTACGAAAAAAATAAAAGGGCATAGAAAACATTTCTATACTTTGCAAAATAAAACTTATCTCCCTTTTTACATTGGCAAAGATGAATACGACTAACTCCCCCTTGGTGATTTGGAACACTAAGGATCATATTCTAGATTTCCAGAATGAGATTTTTCATTATCTTGAGTACGAAAATCTCTGTAATGAAAACTCCCTCATAGATAAACTCCCCCTTACTTAGGGATATTTCTTATTTACTTAGAACTACTTTTCCTTCTCCCCATTTTTGATTTTCAAAAAGAGTTTGAGGGAAATGGAAAAAAATATGGTACCAGAAATATTAGTACAAACATCCAGAAAAAAACAAGAAACCACAATTTCATTAAGATTGCAAGGATTTGTACATGAAAAAAAGATACAACAAAATATCGGATTTAGATCTATTTTGCTTATTTTTCCTTGGGTATCAGCTACTTCACGATGGTTTTCAGCTTCTTTAGCTCTTTGTGATCCTCCTTTTCTTGCTTCTCTAAGGCTTTGATCCTATCATTTTGATCCTTTAGAGCCTCTACTTGAGACTTCAGCAAGTCATCTTGCATCCTTAGCTTTTCTTCAATATCAATCTAAAGATCCCTTTCTGTTTTCCAACTTTGGACAACATAATTCATCTTCCCATTCAGATATTTGGCATCCTGAATCTGAGTATTTTGTTTAGGAGTTATCTTTTTCTCAAATCTATTTGTATTGTCCTTGATTTTGGTGTCTTCAGTATAAAAATATTCCTTTACATCTTCTTGAAATTGATCAAGCTCTCTCAAATCTTAAAAAATCTTCTTCAACCAGTTGGTCATTTTCTTGCAGGATTTTTTGTGGGCTTCATAGTTGATAAGGAAATTCTTGGGTCAAGCCTCAACCTTTACACACCTATCCATCACCATGGATATAGAGTCTGATTTCTGGTTCATGATATAATAGATCATCTCGCATCTGGAGACAATTTTTGGAAAGATCATAATGGTGTCTACTAGCTTCTTCAGGGACTGAACGAAAAAATCATGTCCTAGAGCTGATGATTCTGAATATGACACTTTACTTGGTGATTATTCTTCTATCTCAACCAGCTTCCTCTTATAAGTTCCACTAGCTTCCTTCTCCCTCAAAATTGCTTTCGTGGGGGTATCAACAACCACTTGTTTTCCCTTACTGATTCTCGGAACATCTTCTTCATCTAGAGACTCATGCTCACTTCCAGAAAGCTGAACAATATTATCTTCATCATTTTTTTCTTTCGGGGCTCTTGCCTCAACATCTTAAAGAATAATGAAGTCATGATTATGAATTTATTCCTCGGATAACTTGTTCACTTCCTCTTCAACATTATCATCAATCCCAGAGGTAGCAAGTTTCGAAGTTCCGGCATGAGAAGTCATGATTGAGAATTTTTCGGAAGCACTTTCCTTCTCATGAAAGTTTTCAACTTGCCCTATCAGATCAGTTGCATCATCACTACTTTCATATTCTTTTACTTCTTCTACAGATTCCTTTCCAACATCCTTCTCTTGGGCTTTTTCCGGAGTCATGTACTTCTTCCCCAGTGTCTCAGGTAAAGGTTATACTAAGAAAGTTTTCGGTATGGAAATATTCTCATATTCTACATAAGTAGCCTTAAAAAGAGATTGCACAATCTCTGCCTCCAACATATTCTTTTTAAACTTCTTCTCTTTGTCTTGCTTCTCAAGCTCTTCAGTGGCTTTTTCTTTCAGTGCTTTGGCCTCTGCAGGGTCTAGACCAAATTGTGGTTCCCCTTCCTTCCGGTTCTTCTTATCCATCCTACATTTAGTAACCACTTCATCTGAATAGGATTTCTACTTTTTGGGTTTTGGAGGTACGGATTGATTTTCTTTGGCCTTATGAGTTTTCTCTATTTCTTCCACTTCCTTTATTTTCTTCTTATTTCCAGCTTTCTTTGATGGTTCATCCTCTTCTATATTATTCAAAACAACTTCTACTTCATCCTCTAGTAGATCATAAAACTCACCTGACTCTTTAGAGAAACCAAATTTCATCCTCTTGAGGGTATCATCATTGATTAGAATTACTTTGCAATTCCTCAGCTTAGAACTGCAAGGGATCTTGAAAGATTGAAGACACAAAACTATCAACATGGAGAGAAGGGCATGATACATGATTATCTGTGCTCTCAGAATCCCATTCTTTATATTCTATATCGTAATGAGAATATGCTTCATCAGATTGATTTTCTGTAGATTTACCAAAAAATACAAGATATACATATCACTTTTCTTAAGAGTGTCCTTGTCACCCTTTCTTGGCATGATAAGACCCTGAACCCATAACTATAGGATCTGATTTTTGGTAGACAAGTGAGAAATTTTTGCAGTCTTGACATTAGTAAGTCCAAGACTTTTCATGGACTTCACTTTTACAAAACTCCCTTGAACATCTGGCATCTTGTAGGAACAAAATTTTGTATCTCCTTCATAAGATAACTCTACCAAGCTAGCAGCCTTGGTATAAGATAGTGCATATGTTTTTTCATAAATCTTGAAGGAAAATTTTTCTCTACCATCTTCCTTAAAGAAACAATCTGACTCATAAAACTCTATCATAAAATCTGGATACACTACATCCTGAGCTCCTGGAATTGAAATGGATACACTCTCCCGTCCATTAAGCTTGATATTCTTGGAGATAATAGAGTCATATTTGTTGAAGTAGTTTGGATTTACCAACCTCTCCCTGTATATCTGCCACTCCAAAATCGGCTTCCCAATAGACATATCTTGAGAAGGAACTTCACCATACATTCGGACATGAGCACTTTTAAAAGGTTTGGAATGGGATTTTGTAGTGGGGAAGAGATTTGACACACAAAATCTTGAGAACCGATGTGGGACAACTATCAGGGGTCTCATTTTTATAGGTGTTTAAGCGATGGTTCATCATCCCATCTCAATCCAATGGCTGAGAATTATTCTGATCAAGACTGACAGTTGAAATGAAAGACGTATGGAAAATTTGGTACGATCTGATCTTTTGAGGTTTTTAAGGGAAAACACTCAGATTCAAGGAAACTAGAATCTACAAAATTTTAAAAACAAAAGAAACTTCCAGCAAATAAAAGGTGATTACGATAACTCAAGAAAGAATCATACCTTTCTGATTGTCAGGAGAATTATTCGTATTAAGGAAAATTCTTCTTGAAGGACTTTAGATTCCGAAAAAAACTTGAGTATGAAAAAAAATGCAGATCTTCATTACGAAAATCTCAAGTACGAAAAACTTAACTATGAAAATTTTATGTATGAAAAATATGAAAAACTTCCTTACAAAAAATTTGAAAAACATCATTATGAAAAATATAAAAATTTTCATTATGAAAAATATGAAAAACTGCATTATGAAAATTATGAAAAACGTCATTACGAAAAATATGAAAAATAAAATTGACTATGAAAACAAGTTTCATTAAGAAATATTTTGAAATTTGGCTATGAAATTTTTTGAAAAGCTATCAAAAAAATTTACTCCCCCTATGAAAAGGATTTTAGTACTATTAGAAGATTGGTTCAACATGATGTTAATGAGGAGGATTACCTTACGGTTATCATTCCTAACTTCTATTTAATGTATTCAAATCTATTGGAGGGTAAATATTTTGTGAAAATATTAGCAAGTTGATCTTGTGTTCCAATAAATTGAGGAATGATATCTCCTTTTAGTGTGTGATCCCTAAGAAAGTGATGCCTGATATCTATGTGTTTTTAACGAGAGTGATGTAAAATGTTTTTACTAAGGGCAATAGCACTTTTATTATCAAACAAAATTTTTGTTTTGGTAAAACTCATACAATAGTCTGTGAGTGTGTGTTGCATCCACAACACCTAAGCACAACAACTTCTAGCTGCTACATATTCAGCTTCAGCAGTGGAAAGTGCTACTGAGTGTTTCTTCTTGCATGACCAAGAAACTAATGAATATCTTAAGAAATGACAAGTTCCCGATATACTATTTATATCCACTCTACATTCACCATAGTCAGCATCCAAAAAACTTTTTAAAAAATCATTTCCAAAAGTATAAAAGAGTCCTAAATCCATGGTACCCTTTAAATAGCGAAAAATTCTTTTCACTACCTTTAAATGAGATTCCTTTGGATTGGATTGATATCTTGCACATAAGAATACTAAAAACATTAAGTCTGGAGGAATAGTTGTCAAGTAAAGTAAACTTCCTATCATACCTCTAAAAGATGTTTGATCTACTGGTTTCCCAGATTCATCAAGATCAAGTGTGTTTGAGGTACCAATGGGAGTACGTATGCTTTTAGTGTTGTCATATCCATACTTTTTAAGAAGATCGTTAATATAATTATGTTGAGACATATAGATTCGTTTTGGTTTTTGAGAAATTTTAAAACCAAGGAAAAATGTTAACTCACCCATCATACTTATTTCGAACTCAGATTTCATTAGATTCGCAAAGGAATCGGTTAAGGATTGCTGAGTTGAACCAAATATAATTTCATCAACATAAATTTGAAAAATCAAAACATTTTTCTTATCTTTCTTTATAAAAAGGTTTGGATCTGCATTTCCATTAATATAGTTATTTTCAATCAAAAATCATGTAAGTCTATCATACAAAGATCCAGGTTCTTGTTTAAGGTCATATAAATCTTTGGTAAGGCTAAAAACATGATCAGGATATTTTTTATCTTCAAAACCAGGAGGTTGTTCAAAAAAAACTTCCTATTGAACATATACATTAAGGAAAGCACATTTCACATCCATTTTCAAAAAGTTTAAAATTGAAGAATGCTACAAAGGAAACTAAAATATGAATAGATTCAAGTCTAGCTATTGCAGCATAGGTTTCTTCCTAGTCTATTCCTTCTTGTTGATTATATCCTTTAGCAACTAATCTATCTTTATTTCTAACAATTATTCCATTTTCATCACACTTATATCTGAAGACCCATTTTACTCCAATAATAGAAGTTTTCTTAGGTATTTCAACCAAGGTCTAGACTTTATTCCTTTCAAATTCATTTAGTTCATCTTGCATAGATTTTATCCAATCATCATCACCTAAAGCTTCATCAGTGATTTTTGGTTTTAATTGGGAGAGGAATGATAAATGTTCTACTTCATTTCTTAAGTAAATTCTAGTCCATACAGGTTGATTCTCATCACTAATGATGCTATCACTAGGATGATTCTTAAGAAACAACTAATTTGGGTTTTGTAAAACTTGTTCATCAACATAGGGTAGGAAATCTTCTGGGGTAAATGTTTCAGAATAATCTTCTTGGACATTTTTCTTATCAGAAGGATCTTCTATCAAAGGTTGATAGTCAGTTTTTGCAAAAAAATCTGAAGATATAGGTTGGGGTTGTTTAAAAAAAAGGATCAATTTCATCAAATTTGACATGTACTGTCTCTTCAACAGTACAAGGGTTTTTATTGAAAACTCTATAAGCCTTAAGAGTTGTGGAGTAGCCTAAGAAAATTCTATCATGAGATTTTGTGTGAATTTATGAATATTATCTTTAGTATTCAGAATGAATACCTTGAAACCAAAAACCTTAAAGTAGGAAAGTCTAGGTTTTCTACCATTCCATAACTCATAATGAGTTTTATTAAGTAAATTTCTAATCAAAACTTGATTTATAGTGTAACAAGTAGTACTTATAGCTTCATCCCAAAAATGTTTGGCTACAGAATACTCACTCAACATGGTTCTAGTTATCTCTTGAAAAATTATATTTCTTCTTTCAACAACACCATTTTGTTGAGGTGTTCTGGGTGATGAGAAGTTATGAGTAATGCCTTTCCTACTACAAAAAGTTTCAAAATCATAATTTTGAAATTCTCCTCCATGATCACTATGAATAGTTTTCAAAGGGAGGTTCTTTTCATTTTTAACTTGGGATATAAAAATTTTTAAATAATAAAAATCTTCAGACTTCTTTTCTAGAAAATAGACCCATGTAAATCTAGTGTAATAATCAACTAGAACAAATACATAGTACTTGCCTCCAATACTTCCAGTTTGTGTAGGACCAAAGAGATCCATATGCACTAACTATAATGCATCAGTATTTGAGACTTCACCAACTTATTTAAAACATGATTTATGCATCTTTCCATATTGACAAGGGTCATAGACTTTTGAAAAATCAAATCTAAGCTCTGGTAGATCCTTAACTAATCTTTTCTTAGAATGTTTTCATAATTTCCTAAGGTTACTATGTCCTAAACCTTTATGCCACAACCAAGAATGATCTTCCATTGCACTAAGGAAAGATAGATCTTGGCTTCTAAGGTCTTTTAAATTTAGTGTGTAAACATTCTCTTGCCTATGGGCAAAAATAAAAAACTCTTCCATGTAATTGTGTACTAAGCAGTTGTCATTCCTAAAATTCACATGGTAGCCTTCATCACATAACTGAATTATGCTAATTAGGTTGTGCTTAAGACCCTTAACAAATAAAATATTTTAAATCAATGTTTTTTCAAGAATAATGATGTTACCTATACCAATAATTTCTCCCTAAGCATTATCTCTGAAATTTAATTTTCCTCATTTCATCTTGATAATCTTTTCAAAATAGTTTTTGTTACCATTCATATGCCGGGAACATCCACTATCCATGTACCATGTATCATTGTGGGTACCTTCTCTATTTTCCTGAAAATATGAAAAGTTAGGTTTTTGGAATCCCAACTTGCTTGGATCCATAAATCTCAGAAATCAAAATTTTAGGCACCCACATCATTTTAGAAAAATAGGCTTTATGAAGTCCTAAAGACTGGGTTTTGTTTAAGGAACAATTTCTTGCCCAGTGTCTACCACACTGACACTTAGTGCAGAATGGAGCACTTTGAGGAAAAAAATAATTGTTATTAAAAATCAGTTTAGAACCAGTATAACCAAAACCAGGACTATTCTTTAGAGGTCTGATTTGTGAATACATTTTAGCAATATTTTCCTTACCTAAGGTAAATTTTGAAAAACGCCTCCTCAAAGAAAATATTTTGGAATTGAGTTTGATAACCAAGTTTTTTTCTTCAAAAACATTTGATTTTGAACTAGATCTAGGCTCGAAAACATTTTTCTTAGAAATTACGTTTTCTATATCTTTATAAAGTTTATTCTTCTTAGAACTCACTTCCTCAAGATTTTTTGAAATACTTTCAAAATCAACATTTTTCTTGTCAAGATCATTAAGAAGATCTGATATTTCCTTAGTAAGAATTGTATTCATAGAATTTTTCTTATCAAGTTTTTTCATGAGTTTTTAATTCTCAATCTCAAGAATTTTTGAAAGCCTAGAAAATTCTTCGTAGGAACATAAATTATTATCTTCATTAGAAGAAGATTCTTCATTCGAAGAGTTATAGTATTTACTATCATTAGTATTTAAGGAAACATTGGTCATTGATTCAGCATTGTGTACCTTAGCCATTAAGCAATGATTTTCAAATGTATTCTGGTTATTAGACCAAGATTCTTTTGTCCAGAAGATTCATAATCTGAAGATTCATCTGAAGAGTCTCCACCACTAACACTCTTTGTGTCATTAGATTTTAAGGATTTTTTAGCTTTATCCTTGTAATACTTCTTTATATTTCTCTCTGAATGCATTTCCTTTCTTTATTTTCTCTTAAGCATAGGAAAATCAGGTCTTATATGTACATCTCTCTTGCATTCATAACATGTAACTTCTAAATCTTTCTTATCTTTCCTTTATTTCTTATTTTATCTGGATTGAAACTTCCTCAGTCCAGCTATCTTGTTCATCCTTCGAGCAAGATTTTCTAATTCATTTTCTGAGGATTCACTTCCACTGGATTCGGATTGGATAACAACTTTCTTAGACCTAGTAACTCTCTCAAGAGTCTTATCTTTCATATGATTAGAAGTTGTAGTAAAGGCAACACTTCCATTTCCATTATTCTTCTTTACATTATCATCATCTCTCTTCATTTTAGTCTCATGCTGAAGAAGAGTTCCAAACAGTTCATCTAAGGAAGTCTGAGTAACCTTTCTGTTCTCATCAATAATAGTTCTCTTGGATTTTCATTCATTCGACATGATGTCTATGATCTTATTAATAAGAGGTTCATCATCTAATCCTTTCTCACCCATGGATTGTAAACTATTCACAATAGTCTTGAATCTTTGTTTCACCTTCATATGGGTTCTCCATAACGAAATTTAATGTCATGGTATACAAATCTAAGCATATCTCTTCTTGTCTCAATTACTTTGGAAGTTCCAAAGTGAGTAACTTAAAGTTTCTTCCAAATAAAATTTGCTGCTTCACAAGATGAAATTTGGAAATATATGTTTCTAGTCATGGAACAAAGCAGAGTATTGCGTACCTTATAATTCAGATGTTATTCATGATTTTCTTGATTGGTAAAGGTACTAACTTCTTTGTTAGAGATTTTATATCCTCCATTAAGCATAAAAAAATTATCAACACCAGTATTGATAGTGAATGTCTTCATGTGATCTCTCCAATATTCATAATCATTTCCATCAAAGATAGGTGGTCTAGTTGGATTGAGATTGTCTATGGAACCAACATTTATTCCTACCATCTTAAAGAAAATTCCTTCCACAAAAACTTGTTAGTAGAAAAAGATTGTAAACAAGGAAGATATTCCTAAGCTAGAAAAAATATAGAACAAGAGTATCTCTAATAAAAAAATGAACTTGAACTATACAGGTCTGAAAAACTGATTCCGGAAAATAAGAAGAAGAATAATTCTCTTCTGAATCTAATCGTGAGATTAATTCAGAGGTCACCAATCCTATGATACCAATTGTTGAGATGGTATGTGAGTATGAAATACTCTTTGATACCAAATGTAGGATCGAATATGTAAAGATGAGATGCTCAAATACAAGAGGGGGGTGAATTGTATACTATTGAAAATTATTTTTGGAACTTTTAAAGATTGTTATGTTTAACAAGGTTAAATAAGATAATTCACAAAAACCTCTAATTTCTAAACACTTGCTTGATTCAGGAAATTTTTTTCTGAGAAATAAATTCTGAAACAATGATTCCAGATGTGAATCTTAGTCAAAGTTTACAAAGATAAAGATTCTACCATAAAGTGTATAGAATCTAACTAAATCAGAGTATAAGTATGAGGAATTATAAGATAGTTATAATTTCCTCAAAAATACAAATTAAGTGGAAAACTTTTAACAAAACAAGTAACAAGAAGTAAATCTTTTAACCCAAAGATAAGGGTATCCAAAACCATGGATAAAGGTCCCTTGATTTATACTTTCAAGAAATTCTATCTTACCCACACCAGGGTAAGACCTCGATTCAAATATTGGAGTTTGTCTTGCTATCCCCGCAATCCCTCAACTTTAAGTTAGTCGGCACCTCTGTCTTCCTCAGCAAGGAAGTCCTTAAATTCATGTTTTTCGGCACCTCTGTCTTCCTATCTCCAGAATCCCTCGATTGTACAAAGCAACAATCAGAATCACAAAAAGAAAATATGAACAAGTAGTTCAGTACACACTAAGCAATAAATCCTCTCTCTAGAAATCACTTCAGCAGCATGTAATCTCTAGATTAATCAACTTGTTGATATCTCTTTTAAATGAGCTCCTATTTATAGGCATGAATTCCATGGTCAGATCCCTCCTCCAATGGTCATATTTTTCTTGAATTTCAGAGGGACCTGTACACATGTCACTCAAACAATGGTTAGTGAGTAACTGAAATCATGACATCATTTTATAACAAAACAAGTGTAAGCATAACTAAAATATGATATTCGGAATATAAGAAAATGAAAGTTCTGAGTCTAACCAAAATTGAATTCATAGTTCATAATACAAGGATATTCGGATTCTGTTTTCTAAGAATTCAGAACCTGAATTCTATATAATTCTGGAGTCTAGATTTCAAGGAAATTCAGAATGTGTATTCATAAGAATTCGGAACCAGAACTCACAAAGTTCAGAGTGGGAGTTCATATGAATTTAGAGTTAGAATTCATAAGAGATCAGAGTTTGTATTCATAGAACTCAGAGTCAGAACACAGAAAAGTCTGTAACCATAATTCGTAATCAGAATTTGTAGTCAGAACTCAGAAAAGTTCATAACCATAATTTGTAAATAGAATTATCAGAATTCGGATTCTAAAACAGAATGCTTCATATCTAGGTATGTATAGGATTCTGAGGTTTTGGTTTCAAACCAAAATTTTACACTCAGAGAAATTATGATATGAGCAATGAAAACATGGTAAGGATAAATTTCCTTGGGGAAGGAAATTTTTCCTTATAAAATTAAAACACAGGGTAAAATGAAATTTACCTTGAGATAAGGTGTTTGTGATTTTCAAAACAAGAAATAATTGTAAAGTCATAAGGAAACCTTATTGATTAAACAATCTTTGCAACACCCCGACCCCAGTCACCCAGAGTTGGTTCATTATTACATAACATTGGTATGATCACAAAAGATCAAGTCTCGAAAGACCCATTAGTTTAGTAGCCTTGGAATCACCAGATACATTCATAAAGTTTACATTACATCATAAAGTGAAAAACTACAACAACATCTTATCTCCATAGAACACACTCATATCCCCTCATAATATCCCTATAGGTCATTCAAAAAATACTTCTTCACATCCTGGTAAAAATAAAACATAGAAAGGGGTGAGCTCAGATGCCCCGTAAGGATAACAATATAGCGGAAACTTTCATAAATAAGCATAAACATTTAAGGCAATGTATAACTAAAACAAAATCTTTTTAAACTTTAAATTCATCATAATATGGAAGAAATAAAATTAAATAATTCCATTTAATTAATCACATGGATATTCTACTAGTCGAATAATCACATGCAATATCAATAACCACTTTCATAATGATGGAATGCATAATTCCAGACTATCATAACCACATAGTCAAGGCCTTGTTCCAAGACTACAAATAAATTTCATCAAGGCCTTATGCCAAGACACTAGTTTGTCTCATTAGACCTACCGATGCATCGAAGAGCTATATCAGGCACCACCCGTCACTTATTATGTCCAATTCATTCCTCAAATGAACAGGTTTAAACATAACATAAACATTCATATTAAAACTAGCATACAAAATGTCAATAATTTCTTCCTAAACCATGAATGGTATAAAAATAAAACATCCACAGTCAAACATATCACAAAACCTTCAATACAATATGGAATTTTTGTTTCATAATAAATCATCTTCAAATAAGGTTAAAATCCATCAAAGGATGTTGACATAGATGAAATCAAAACTATTTGAGAGAAATATCTCTTTTTTGAAATCATTTAAAAGTCACACTATTATAAAAGAAAATATTTACTTTGAAAATATTCTTATAAGCTTGTAAGGGAATATTCGACAATTTTATAATGGCGGAAAATATCCACACCTGCCATATAAGTTAAAAAAGACATTCTTACCATAATTTTGTCGAAAAGGTTAAAAATGACCTTGTTTGGAAAACGAAGGAAAGATTCTTTTATAAAAATATTATAAAAAGTTAAAAAGGGTATAAATGACTTTAACCCATAGTCTATAAAGTAGTAAGAATGATTTTAAATACATTTATAAGAACCATGGATGTGGATGATAAAGTGGTCCCAGAAGATAATTACGTATAAAAAATATGAGATAATGAAGAGATTGTGAAATAAACCATTAACTTGTACTTTTACTTGGTGGAGGGTAGGTTAACCTCTTATATAATGGGGAAATAATTTTTATTAAATTATAAAATAATAATATACGTTAATATGATATCATATATGATCTTTTAACATTTATTTGTTAATAATATCTTTGTATTATCATTGATTCGGGTGTTAACTGATTTGTTTTCCTTTATATAATTTTTTATGTAAGTCGTGTTTGTTATGGATAGGTTGTATCTTATTCATATACACAATGATATTAATTCTTTAAACATTATTTTTAACCATCAAATGAAAATTATTCTGGAATGGATACCATGGGGAATGAATCTCATCGCCTTCGTGGACACGGTAGTGCGTACGTACGCACGAGCGACAATATCATTCTTTTGATATTAAAATAACATATAATTGGATGGTATATCATATATACAGAATAATTATCATATTATATTTATTATTTACATCAATTACACATCATTATCATACCCATCCAAATAATAATGTATTGAATAACAATTACACTACGACGTGGAGACAGTAGGTCGTACGTACGCACGTATGGTGACATGTCATTCAAAGGATAGATAGAATACTGAATATGGTTGTACCATATTTTTAATAACATCACAGTATATAAAAGATACTGGATTTATTATTTTATAATGGAAATAACAAAGAAAGAATAAGTGGAAGAAAAAAGGAACTTGAAAGAGGGTGGTGAAATCATTACCTCTTCTTCAGGTTCATCTTTTTGATTTGATCAAAAAGGCTCCTTAAGTTGGATTTATGATCAAAATAAGGCCTCTAGTTTTAATTGAGGAAAGTTGGTAGGATATTTGGGCTTGTTTGGGTCGATCCAAATGGCTTTGAAGGTTTGAATTAGAGAGAGGGGGGAGGGCCCTTTTATAAGAGGGGTGAGGGGCACCTTAGGAAAAGATAGAAATATTATTTTATAATAAATTCATATTCGGTTTATATTGGCTCCAAACTGATTTATTTCGAGTATAAGGTTGGTATGGGTCTAAAACAACTCAATCAATAGGTTTTAGACAGGTTTGGGTCACTTTATTAACCTTATCTTTTAGTTTTAACTCTTAGTTAATTAGTTTGACATTTACCATGTCTCTTTGTATTTTTAAATTATATGGTTAATACACATACTATAAACTTTAAAGATATCCATAAGTGTTTAATTAATGATACAAATATTATTATATAAGTCCTTTGGATGAACCTTATATTTTGAAGAATATTATATCAATTTATAATATAATATTTATTTTAAAAACTCCTTTATGTCAATTTTGACACTATTTAATAATTTATTTTTGTTAAAGTCTTAAAAACATTATTAGTTATAAAAAAATTCATTTAAGAAATCCTAACATGTCATATTAACAAATAAAATTCGTGTATGTCATCAAAATTTTCAAATTATATTTATTTTAACATTTATAATACCAATTATTTTATTCTTTCATTAATAGGAAAAATACTACATCATTATTGTGTCATAAATAAATTTAATTATTTAATGTCTAAAAATTATACATAAAATACCATTATGTAGGAAATATTTTTATCTTTCTAATGAATATTTATAGTCGAAAATATAACATATATAACTCTATGTAAAAAATTGTTTTTCTAAAATATATATGATTTTGTCATTTTTGTATTTACTTTAACTTAATTAATATAAAGTGTCATTATCACTTACAAGTGGCCCTATGGGGTCCCAAAATCAACCCAAAGATTACCATGGTCGTAAATTTATCAACCAATAGGGTTAGGACACATTTTAGGGTAATTTAATATTATTATAATATTATTTTTTTACCCTTATTTACCGGATTTACCCTTTAACCATGGTAAATAAAATATTTACCGAAGTAATTATTCAAAATGTCTAAAAATAAAAGTTACCTATTTACATAATTTTTACCTCCTGATTCTAAATATGGAATCCATTTTTCGAAATTCAAAACACATAAGTGGTAGAAATTAATTTAAAATTAATTCTCATTGTCAAAACAAAATTTGTGTTTTTAAGAAATAATAACTATCAAAAGATTGGCACTTGCTTATGTCCAGTTTAAATGTGAAATTATGTCCAATGAACAATATTGGATTAAATGGTAAAAATATAATCTAATTTTACTTTAAAATCACTCAAATTCATAATTTATCACTATTAATTATTTTGATTAAAAAAGTTGTTTTTAATTAAAATTTAGTAATTTTTACTATTCATCAAAATATGAAAGTTATCAGAAAAGTACCAAAAATTCACCCTAAGATAATTTCGATACTTTGAATCCAAAAATGAAGTCCATTTTTAAAGATAAAATTTATAAAATTTCAAAAGGTGGGTATTACTATTCATAACGGCTAGTTTGATTGGTTGTGCTGTGTTAGAACTCGAAGTTGCGTACAACACACGCTAATGTATTATTCAAAGAGAAGCATACCATGGAAGCTTGAGGTGTTATAATCTCCCTCAAGTATGAAGGAATGGAAAATTTATACGGAAAACATTATTGACTCAACATATCAATTACATATGTTTTAATAAATGAGGATACAATCATTTTCCTAGATAAAACATTTTTATCATTATATTCTTTTAAAGTATGTTATAAAATTAGATGAATCATAAAACACATGAATTAAAACAATCATATCATATTTTTCATAACAAAACTTAATAAACATCTTCTCTTATAACATATGATAAATGAGATAACTATACACACACTATATTAAGATTCATATGAGCTTGATATATTTATTTATATTCAATTCATTGAATAAACAATCCTTTATTTCATTATTTCAATGTAATTTACAAGCATCATCAATTATTTCCTTGTGTACTTATAAAAGTTGTAAAGTTCATTTATTATCACCTACATTTCAAAATTGAAGAATTTATTTTTATAACATTAGTACATAACATGGAAATTCCATGGAGTTTCCATACTCTTTCGGGTATCCCAAAAAATTTCATCATATAGAACCATTGTCCTTCATAAAAATATTTTTCAATAACCTTTTTTTGTCATTCAATGAAACGTTTTTTGACTTTCCAACTAACTTTTCTTCTTCTTGTTTGAAATTTTACCTACTTATACTATCAATATAGTACTAGAACATATAAATCACATTTCATGATAATTTATCCTCAAAATATTTAGAGAGTAGGGTAAAAACATATTGAAATCATTCACTTTGTCCTATTATTTACAATAATGACAACATAATGAATTCAATTATCATAACAAGACTTAATGAAAACCTTGAATAATTCAATATCATTAGAAAACTCAATAACATGGGGAATATGAGAAAAGAAAAATTTTCATCAGGAACTGTTCATTTAGTTTTTTAATCCTTTAGTGAATCATTTTATACTTACAATATTATCAATTAGATATACTCAAGAAAGGTGTTTCTCAGACACATATTTTTTCTCTTTATTAAGAACAATTCTTATGTTTTTTACTTATCTAATAAGTTTCTTAAATTATGATTATAATTTCTATAGGGTTGATCTCATGGTCGAGATAGATGATGATGAATCCATTTATCTGAAACCGAATCATTTAATAGATGAGTATCATGTTTTATATTTTTTAAATAAATAAATTTATTATGTATTCTCTCACTAAAATAATGACCCATTTAAAATATTTTTAATCATATTCATTAGTGTTCCATTATCCATATTTTACTAATTAATCATTCAACTTTATTTTTCATCTCACAAGTTGAATATTTAGGTTTTCAATCATTCTAAACATATCATATATGTCTCTTGTATAGTTTAGTAGACAACTCATTTTCTGATCCATTATATGGATAAACCCAAAAAAAATTCTCAAGTTTTATTCCTCAGGTTTTTCTAGATAATTACAACCCAAATAGAATTCCATAAATAAAGAACTTAACTCTTAGGGTCACCTTATTACATATTTTCCTTAAATGATATAATATAGAGGCACATAACATTAGCATTAACCATCTCGGTTGGAAAAATGAGATCTTGATAAGTGTTCACTTTGGAAAGGATCAAACACCTGTTATTTTTAATGGGGATATAATCTCACTATATTATCTCATGTTATTCCATTTATGTTTATAAGATTACAATTATTTAGTTTGAAATATTATTCATTAACCAAATCAATATGTTCAAATCATGTTGATGTTTAAATCTTTACACAACTCAAGGATAATTTTACTAATTGAAATTAAAATTCAAAAATATGAATGCATATACAAATTCATATCATGAATAAGGCACATAAAACCATTACATGTAAAGTTTAATTATGATATGAAATAAATATTACCTATAATAGTATTTTTTGGAGTGATAGATAATCAACCATTAATTTTCTAGACAAATTATATGCCTTTGGGCTAATGAGTTGTCCAACCAAAAGTCCCTCTATCTGACGATACATTATTGAATATAAAACCCAATCCCATTATAATTATAATTATTATATTTATAAACAATAATTACCTTCTTAATTCAAGATCATATCACAATGCAATCAAAGTTATGGTTGAAGAAAACTAAACTAATTATCATACCAATCATGTAGCACCATAGATGTATGTATGATAAATTTAACACTTTAAACTAAATCATGAATATATTCATAATATAAAAATTATATTTATGAATATAAAAGGGAATATACTAAATAAATGAACAATTTATATATTTAAATATGATATAAAATATTTATAAACAAATCATAAATAGAGGAAATTATAAACACTTTATAATTTAGCCATGATTTATGGAAACTCCATAATTAGATAACAATAAACACTTTATATTTACTTCTAATATAAAATCCTTAATATTTACATTACATTGAATGTAATTTAAATATTTGATATTATTTGAAATATAAAAAATTTATATTCCAATTCTATTATGTCAACAATTTCATAATCTAAATTTCACATATTTAATATTATTTAAACCTTGATTGTATCAATTGTAAAATCCCATTTTTAACATGGTTTAAATAAGTATTCAAATAAGTCACTTTTAATTTGAAAAATTAAAATTAAATATTATTAAAAATTCATACTTTTCAATATAAATCACATTATATTTTACCTTATTTTTTAATTTATAAACACTTTATAAATTACTCTTATAAATTCCATATAAATATTTTATATCTAAATTATAATTCATGCAATATAACAGGGGAAAATGTATTTTATAATTAACAATTAATATTATAGAATATTTATTTAATATATTTTGTAAAAAAATAATTATTTAATTATAAAAATTTATAATTATTTGTTTTATAAACACTTTATAAATTAAAAAAAATCTAAAATAACTTTTCCATAATTTACAAACAACTTATAAATTATAGAATTATATTCAAAATAAAAATAAAAAAAGGTCTACTATATAATATTATATGTTATATTCATATCATAATTCATGGATCAATTCATGTGATAAATGATTTAGGGACTATTTATCATGAATTATGATAGATAAAACTCGGCATGTGATAAGAGTAGTGACTTGTATAGGATTTAACTATTTCATTGGTCAATCATAGCCTGCAATATATGGTATGTTTAATATAGAACCATGTACTATATTATATTAACTCAAAACCTCAAAATTGTGGCTTACAATAAACTGCTACATAATATTATCCCTTTTGCATAGGGATCTATATATTGTGTCATTAACTAATATCACTACCGCGAAAAAAATACTATTTTTTACAACTTTATTTCAATTCGGTCATGCACTACAACTGTCCATATTATACACTATGATATTCCAAAACCCAAGGAACTGAATTGTGTCATGGACTATTTTATCCCATATCATTAGGCATGATTTTATCATGTCTTACAACATCACATGTCACAAAACGTTCCACGAAACAAAATATCAATCATATTTTATGATATAAAATATAATAACCATGTGATATTAAATATATTAATTTTTCAAGCATGATTTTGAGAATCAATAAGCATAGTATTTCTATGATACCACAAAAAGATTTCTATGGATCAGAAAAATCTCATTTATGGTAGAGGATTTAATTATATATCATTAATTCTCAAGATCACCATGTAATTATAACTGAAACTATATATATATATATAATAGAGAACATTATGTGTACTTCACAATATCTATGGTCACTACTCTTGTATTTGATCATATGCTTAATGAATATCCCTCAAATTAATCCAATAGACTCCCTCCTCCTTGGTGTATCCACAAGATGATATGAGTCACTTGATGCATGTGATATATTCTCCATTACCCATGATATGTGGGTACCTGTCATATTAAAAGTGGGAGGAGGAAGAGATCCATAGTGACAAGGATAATATGTACAAAGTATGTAAGGCTTAGTCTAACCCCACATCATGGTGAATAAATCCTTATTATAGGCTTTAGGACACTCCTAAGAATCTATAGTCTTTACTCATGTGTTACATAACATCTGTGTTAATACTTCTTCCATTCATGCATTAATCATATGAATACATATTGAATATCCCATGTATTTCATCATATGAAATTATCATAATTATTATATCCAATGTAGAATCTTTTCTAAGTGGTAACAATTATAATTTTAATTCCAATTAATCATAGGATTCATAGTAAATCATACATCATGATTCATGTTGTACAATATATCCAAGTAATTAAAAATTACTAGGATAAGTAGTTGAATATTATCACTATAACATGCTTTATGATATTCCCTTCAACTAGGAGTATGTTACTCCTTAGGTTTAATCATTTCATACAAAAAAATAATTTCTAACTTTCCACCATGCCCACTCATTGTGAGTTAGTGTGAACCTTATTTACAAAGGTATCTAGTCGTAAGGACATAAGAGCGATGTTTTTTGTTTTACATTATTTGAGAGGATGTGAGGTTGGATTGTCCATCAAGGAGTTTTGATTATTATTCTTAGACTATTATAAATTTATGAAATGTTAATAAATCCTTAGAATTCATAATATTGGTCACCCTTAACAAATTGATTGATTGATAACTTGTATTTAAGAGGATACTATACACATAAATTATTTTTTCTCTCACTAAACCCAAGTATGTGGTCACTCTATAATTTAGATCCATATTGGATGGAGCTCTGGAATTCACCGCCATATTGGAAGGAATTGGGATCTTGTGAATGGATTCAAGATGTGTTGTGGATATGTAATTGGGCCCATGAAATGTGATTAATATGTATCCTTGTGACTGGAATTAGACCACATGTATTTTTGTGCCACGTAATGGTACACGTTACACCATTTAATGGCAGATGGGAACAACCACAGTGGTTCCTCTTAAGATCATATGGTAAGGAATATATTGGTTCTTTTTAAGGTCATACATAAATGACCACCTCTAAGCAGTTTAAATTCATGTAGAGTGGACTACTAGGTGAACGGTACTTAGAAATGGTTTGTGTGGGACTTGCATAAATGGCCCTTTTGGGTTCATCTTATCTGTTTGATAAGAGAGGGTATGGTGGGGATTACACCAAGTATGAGTCTATTTTAGCTTATTTATTTCAATAAATGAGGGAATATTATGATCTTTGTATAAGGAAATTATATATGGTTTATCATATACTCATCACATAAGGAATTATGGGTCGTCATATGTTGGTTATATTGTGTATCTTATACTCATCACATAAGAAGAATTGTAAATTTTGTGAAATACCTCTTCCTAAGGGGGATATGGTATGGTAATTATTTGAAACATTAGGATTAAAATATAAGGATTCATTCTATATATAACTTTGTAATAGGAATCAAACCACAAAAAGTTCAAGTTTCACAACTTATGTCAGGTGATAGGATCGGCCCATGTAGTTCAACATCATTTGTTAAGGAATAATGTAGGGAGGGAATTACCAAAAATTCCTTTTGAAGTGTCCTCCCCCACTCTCCAGAATGAACATGGGAGTAACATGAGAGGTTCCTTTGAAGGCTCATTCCAATAAAACTCTTAAAATATTTATCATTTTATCTCTTGAAGTTTTACCAAGTAGTAATAGAATATACTAAAATTGTGTTCTTCTGGTACCTTTATCGAAGTGTTTGTCAAGTATTTATGGGTGTCACTTTCTCACTACCTGGTTGGAATATTTAGCATCACTAGGTGTTAGTGGATATAAATAGTTATGTGGGTGTGATTGTTATATACATGACATATTTTAAATTTATTTTTAATTTAATTTTCAATATTTCTTTGTTTTGGGTGTTTCCCATGCATTTTTTGAGGAAAGGGCGAGTCTTCATGATTTGGGTCAAACCGTAAGCCCAATTCTAGATTTAAAAATAAATTTTGTTTCTTTTATAACTCCTTTATTTTTCAACATTTTTCATCTATTCTAATTCCTACTTCGCCTCCCCTGGCCTATTAATAGTAAAATATTAATTTGTACCTTTTATACATCCATAATAATGGTGTCTTTGGGTTCTTATTTAAGGAATTGGGCCTACCCAAAATCTCATTTCCAGTTTTAAAAATAAATTTTGTTTATTTAATAACATATTCATTTTTTACTCTTTTTCGGTGATTCCACTTCCCACTAAAATCTAACATTCTTAGACGCGCCTCCATTATCTTTCCACCATATTTAGAGCTCGGGTACAATGAAAATTACGGTAGACCTTCATAGGGGTTCTCAAATCATCCTGATTTAAAGAGGTAAATTATTTCCTTCATAAATCCTTCATTTATCTCTATTTTTTCCCATTATAGTTTCTACATGATCTGCTCATAATTTTTAAAACCTCAATTTAATTTTTATATGTTTTAAAATTCATATACTAGTGTATTTGGGGAGATTTCTTCAAGAAACCTCAAGTAAGTGGGTCTCTTTCATTCTTCTTTAATTTTGTAAGGGTTTCCTTCAATTTTCATAGGGTTTATTCCCTTATCATTAAGGTCTGTAATGTACATAAACTAGGTTTTATAACCTAGGGTTTGACTTTTGGTTTTCTTGGTCCAATATTCTGATTTTAAGTTCAATATACCTTCCTTGAGGTGTAGCGGTGGTGCGATTGAATTTTTGCACAAATTATTCAAGGGTTTTCATTAATTTGGTAGGTGATTCTGTGTGGATGAAATTTCTATTAATTTGAATTATGTTTTTATCATATTTTCATGTTCATTTCATTTTATTATTGCAGCAAAAAATGGTTTTAGTGGAGTTTGTAATGCAAATGAATTTTTAGTTCCAATTTTATGAGAAATTGGGGGGTTTTCCTAGAAATATTATAATGGTTCAATTGGGGATTCCCTATAAATACATAGTTGATTTTATTGAAATTTAATAGGGATTAAAATCATGTTTTTAATGTTTAACCCCTTTGGTTGTTGCTGCGAAAGTGTGTTTTAATGGTGTTTGTTTAAATTATGAACTTTAGGTGCCATTTTTTGTTTAAAAATGGAAGTTTTAAAAAGATAATATTTCTTGGTTCACATGGGGCTTCCCTAAAATTGATTTGTTGGTTTATTTGAAATTTATTTGAGCTTAAATTTCTATTTTGGTGAATTTTGAGTGTGCACATGGTATTCCAAGTGGGGATTTCAAAGAGTTTTGGGTGCAAAACAATGCGGGGTTTTTGAGGAATCATTTTATTAAAAATAAAAGTATTTTATTGTGTGTTTTAAGTGGTTTAAAACGTGTATAGATTATGTACTAATTTTATGTGACCATTAGTGGTGTTTTATATGAAAATTTATTTGTGTATTATGCTGAAATTGTTTGATCACAAAGAGGGAAACCCGGGTACCTAGGTGGGGTAGATATGTACTAGTACAGCTAGTGGACCAGATGGATTTTGTCCCTGTTTCACTTAGAATTTTGATAGCGACAACTCTAAATAAACTATATGAATGATGATTTGGGACCACTAGATTATGGTTTTGTTCCCTACTAGTGTATTTTTCACGAGAACATATTTTACTATGGTTACTTTACACCGTGGTACGAGGTACATGGGGCCCAAGACTATATAGTGCCTAGGGGTGTTCCCAATTTCATTGCTCATTGGATTTGTGATATTTACCCTTGTATTAGGGTGTATTTGGAATTATATTACAGTAGCAAAAATTACTATTTAAATGTGTTAACATTCTGAATGTTTTATCTTGAAGATTGTTTTCAATTGAAAGTTGCATTTCTTGGAATTTGTCACTACTTTTCTTTGCATATTAAAATTTCTTGCTTTTCCACCTTGTATTGCATGAAATTTGGAATCCTTGGGTGGTATCCTATTTGGATTAGTCTCACACCCTACTTACACCTCTTGGGTTCAAGTAGACTTTATTATTCTTGACTCAGGTAAAGGGAAGTCATTGGGTGATGGCGTTTTGGGATGTTAGTTCCCATCCTTGGGGCGGAGTTCTAGAGATGACTTTTGGGTGATGACCCCTTGTCATGTGGAGTACTTGTGGATGTCTTGATGATTTTATTATTTGTATTTGGACCTCTTGTACTATATTCAGATACATTTATTCAATTCTGGTTTTTCTTAAGACTTGTTTGGCGGAAAATTTCCGATTTATATTATGGATTGTTTTGAAGGTTTTATGCTTTCATACTCAGGTAAATCATTCCCAAACCTAATTGTTTGATACGTGAGAACTTGTTCCAACTCATGGGGTTAAGGAAAACCCTTTGGGCCTTGTAATAGGCCAAGTTTGGTGCCAGTATTGGTGGCGACCAGATTCGTTTTTTCACAAAATGGTGTCAAAGGAGGTTAATGTTTTTGGGTTATATTAATATTTTGGGATGAGTTGGGATAGACAGGAGCTAGAAATTTTGGGGATTGGGGTTTCAGTCATGAGTTGGGTTCCTGGCCCTAACCTCTCATGGTAGACCATGAGTCACCAGGGGACATTTTAATTGTCTGATTGACTTCACTTCTAGGTGAGATGTGTGGGCTGCAAACCACACGTGGACACCAGGCAGGGATGGAGTAGTTGTTTCTTTTATTATTGAAATGTGTTTAGTTTAACAATATTTGATGTATTTGATTAAAATTTTCAGAATTTTGGTATTGATTATGGTTTTTTGAATGTTGAATTTTGTAGAAACATGCCTCCCCAAAAATCCCCCATGCGCCCAAAGGAGGAAGCCAGAGAGAGTTCTACCACACCAATTGATCAGAGGATCATCGAGGATTTGTTCCAAGAAATCCAAGATTTGGGATAGGGACTAGATCCTACTCCTATTCCTGTTTGGGAAAATATATGGGTCCTAGAAAAGATAAAGCACATGATTTTCTGAAAAAAAAATGTCGCCTACCTTCTGAGGGAGCTCAGAACCCCAGGAAGCAGAGGAATGGCTCGAGAAGATCAAGTGTATGTTTGAGTTCCTGGAAACACCCGAGGAGCTCATGGTGAATTATGACTCCTTTATGTTGGAGGGTCCCAACTGTAAGTGGTGGGATTCAGTGCTTCAGACTAGGAAAAATGAGCATATGTGATGGGGATATTTCAAGGTCGTCTTCAATGAACAATACTTTCGGAGGTCTTGGCATAAGCCAGGTCCAAATATTTAATAGACCTTGTTTAGGGGAATCATTCTATGATGGTGTATACCAACTGTTTCCCTGAGTTGGTTCAGTATTCCCCTGATGTTATCTCGAATGAACAATTGAAGGCCCATAGGATCAATAAAGGCTTGATACCAGAGATATACTCCTAGGATTTCTTATTCAAGCTGAGGACCTATGCTGAGGTTGTTGATCGGGCATGTATGGTGGAGAATGATAGGAAAGTAAGGGATGGTTTCTATGATTCAATATCAATAATGGGAAGTGGAATCTCCCTATAGAAGAAAAGGAAGTGTGAGGAACATGTGAAGAAAGGATTTGGTTGTTCAGGACACTCTTCCTTGTTGTTTTCATCTATGGATTCTGATGCGAGATCGGTCGTTTTCCACTAGTCTGGGAATCAAAAGAACATCTGACCAGCATGAAAACTTCCTATGAAGCCTTATTACTAGTGTGGAGGCATGGGGAATTTACAGCTCTTTTACGGGGTGGCACGTCCACTTTTGAGTGGGGAAGGATCAGTGGTTCCAAGAGGAGTGTCAGCACAGTACAAGCCATCGAGGAATGGGGGATCTCAATTTGGTGGCCATGGTGGTAGTGTTGGGTCATCTTCTAGCCTGATCCATTTCAAGGCACAGCAATAGACTAGTGGTCATCCTCAGTCATACACTGGACATCTCCATGCGGTGGATCAGGTACTTTTACGATCAGAGGTGGGACCATCGACTATTCAAGGTATCGTTTTGATCACATCTTCTATAGCTAATTCGCTTTTTGATAAAGGTTCCTCTATTTCATTCATTTCTTCTCATTGTGTGGACATTCTAAATTTACCAACTGAGTAGTTGTCTTTTGCAATGGAGTTGGTGACGTTTCTGGGAAAGAAGAGGGAGAAGGTTCTAAGGTGCCCCTCATTTGTGCTTTCCGTGTCAGGGTTTGAGATGGAGTGGGACCTCTTGGCCATAGATATGTATACATTTGACATAATACATGGCATTCATTTTTTAGTGCACTTCCAGGAACACATTGATGTTGGATCGAGTAAGTAGATATATATGTATATTAGATGGAACAATACAAGAGGGGGTGAATTGTATATTTAAAAACATTGTGTTTAAACACTTAAGAAATTAGTTTAAGAGATCTTAAACTAATAAAATTCACAATATATACAATTAACCACAATTGTCTTGGTTATAAGGAATGTAAAGAAATTTTATTCAATATGAATACAATAATCATAGTAACACAATAGTGAAGGATTCTACCATAAATCATATAGAATCAATCGATAAAATATGTAACAGTATGATTGTAATTGAAACAATTACAAATGAATATGAAATGAAGAAAGGAGAACAATAAAATTACCTTTCTTAAAACAAACAACAGTGGAAATGTAAAAGTATTACAATTATTTTATCCCAAAGAGAAGGGTTATCCTTACCCCTAGGATAAGAGGTATGTATTACCACCACCTTGGTAAGCCCTCGATACGATGATCGGTACGTCTGTCTTGTTATCCCTGCAATCCCTTGATACGATGATCGGTACGTCTGTCTTTCTATCCCCGCAAGTCCTCGATTTTTTCAGGTAATCGGCACCTCTGTCTTTCAATCACTTGAAATCCCTCGATACGATGATCGGTAGCACCGTCTGCCTATCCCCGACATCCCTCGGTCGTTATCACCTGATCGGTCGCACAAAGAAAAACAAATCACTTATTGAAATACACAATCTAAGAACGAGTTGTTCATGTTTTTTAGTTTCAAGGCTTCGCACAAAGCAGGAGAGAAGTCACAGCGTCTCTCTCTAGAACTTGATAGAAGTATAGAATGATCAAAGCCTCAGTTATCCTTATCAGCTTCAAATGACATCATATTTATAGGCCTCAGGTTCCAATGGTCATATTTCCTCCAATGGTCATATTTCTCCAGAAAAATCGGAGGGACTTGGACACCTGGAATTATAATGGTCATATTGAAACAGAAAACACAACATCATTTTTATTAGTTTATAACTAACTCCACGACATCATTTTTGTTAAAACAAATGATATATGAAGATGATAATCATGAATACAATTGATATAAATCATGTGTTTTGATAAAGGACCAAAACAGGCAGGTAATTAAAGTGAAATATGATTAATATTAATATTACTTAGTGTAATGTATTGATATGATACAAAGCGAGTATGATTCACAAAATTCAGTATGATTGATAGAGTCAGTACGATTGAAAGAGTCAGTATGATTTATAGAGTTAGTACGATTGACAGAGTTAGTATGATTGACAGAGTCATTATGATTAACAGAGTCAGTACGATTGATAGTGTCAATACGATTGACATAGTCATTACGATAAGCATAGTTAGAACGATTAGAATAATCATTATGATCAGCATGGTCAGTACGATAAGCATTGTCAGTATGATCAGCATAGTCGAATACATTTTTTATTTCCAAAACAAGACATAAAAGTAAAAAAGAAAACTTTTGACTCAACAATCTCCCCCTTTTTGGAAATCACAAAACATAAAGTAAGAACAAAAATAAATACTTATCTCCCCTTGAGTTATTGGAAACTATTATGAATATGATATTGAATACAACTAACTCACCCTTAGGTATGTACTTTCCTAAGTATTGTATACGTAGATTTTGGTTGATTTACAAGTGTTTGATTAAAACATTCTCTTTTTATAAATCATTATCCCCTTATAAAATAGTCTCCCCCTTTGTGATTTACAAAAAGAATAGGGAAACATGAGTTTCTTGAAATAATTAGAGAAAATAAATGCAAGACAAAGGGAAAGATAACATAAATCTCATTAAGATACAATAAAAGTCTATAGAATTCTTGAAATGAGTAAAGAAAGATACAACACTCATTTTTTTTCTATTTCATTTTCTTTCTTGATCAACTCATGAAGAAAAACTTTCATCTTTTTGATTTCTTTCTTGTCTTCAAAGATAGAATCACCCTGGGATCTAAGAAGCTCTTGTTGATCGGAAAAGAGCTGATCCTGATTCTCGATGGTCTCTTCTTGGACTCTGATTACTTATTCAAGAGTATAAATTATGTATTTCAAATTCTTATTTCCTTTAGATAACACAAAATTTTACTTTTTCAACAAAACTATTTCATTTTTGAAATATAAAACCTTCAAAAACTCAGACTGAAAAGAATTCATTCTCTCTTGCAGCTATTTTATTGAAGGAATATCGGCTCCATAAGTATTTGAAAAAAGATTCATCCTTTCAACAGTTTCTTTTTAAAGCTTATTGAAATAAATTTCAAGATCATTTGAAATTATCCTCAAGTATTAAATATAAATTTCATGATCATTCACTGAGATCTCTGTTTTTTATGACCATTTAGTCATTCTATTGCAAGCTTTCTTATGAGCAGCCAAACTTTCAGACAAAACTTTCACATCGACTTCAATTGACAAAACTCTCTTCCTTAGTTCTCTCACAGAACCAAACTTTTTCCTCTAATTTTCAGTGATGAAATCAATTTTTCTTTCAAGTATAGGGAAATAAGGGATGTTCTTCTCAATCCTTCTCAAAACATGAACAATTTAGTAACTCTTCTTGAGAGAGATTGTTTGTTCTGAATCAATATCTTCATCGTACGAATCTGGTTAGTTTGATCATCTTGAGTCTTCAACTGGATTTTTTCCTTTTTCTTTTTATTTCTCCCTTATTTCTTCTTCTACTTTGTCACTGATGAAAATTACTTTTTTATTCTGAGAGGATTGAGCACCTTGCTTTGCTTGAGAAGAAATTTTATTTGGAGTTTCAAAAGATTGATCTAGAATTTGATCGGCATGAGGATATTGTTGAATGCCTTCACTTATCTTTTGAAACAATTATTCTCTACTTTTCTTTGATCTCTAAAGGAATTCAAAAAGAAAATCTCCTTCCTCTTCTTCAACTTCCTGTATTTCTTACAACATTTGTTTCCCTTTCTCTTTCTATGGGAGACTATGTATGATAGGCTCTTGATATACTTCTTCTGTTATTTGGGTACTAGCATCCTCAACCATTTTCATGACATTAGAAACATCAAATTCCAGAGCTTTTCATTTCAAAAGAGACTTCTTTTTCTTTTCATCTTGAATGGTATCCTCAACCCTTATCCTCTCAGTAAAAGATTCAGCTGGGTCAAGACCAAACTTCGGATCACCTTCTTTACTATGTTCTCATTCTTTTCTCCACCTGGCCACAACCTCCTTGATGTACTTAGGTTTTTTCTTTGGCTTTGAACTGGTTTTTGGATCTGACTTTTGAGGATCAAAATCAGTTGGGTTTTCTTTTACTGGTATAGGTGCTGATTGATTTGGTGCCGATTGATTCTATACCGATTCAGCTTCTATATCTCTAATAAAAAGCATTGAATTCTGATCAAAACAAATATAAAACTTCTTCAACGTATTCTTACTTATCCAGGAAGGCTTCTTCTCTATCAAATTTTCTTTCAAAGGAATATTACAGAACTTCATGCTCTCGAGAATGAACTTTTTAAGAATAGAGGGATACATAATCAAATGGGATTTGATCTCTCCTGACTTGACATTATTGACTATTTCAAATATGTGTCCCATGAGATTTACCTTTCTCATATTGAAAAGATAGTTTAGCATGAAAATATTAGAGACTTTTAGAGTTTCTCTGTCCCCTTTCCTTGGGATAAGAAAACCTTTTATCCAAAGTGTCACGAATCTGTTATCTGGAAAAAGATGAGCGACTTTCATCTTCTCTTCATTTATCAGAAACAACGACTTTTCAGCACTTCATTTATTAAACGTACCAACCTCCTCTGGTAGTTTATAAGATGGACAAAAATAATCACCTTCTGTTGGGATATTTAGAAAGTGGGCTGCTTGTTTCACAGATATAGAGATTTTTCTATCATACACAGAAAAGTTGATAGTCATGATTTTTTCAAAAGAAACGGTTTTGTAGAACTTACTAACTTCTTCAATAAGGACTGGATCTTGAGAAACATATTTTTCAACACACAGATGTTCCCAGCCTTGAAACAAAATAATTCTTCTGATTCTAGAATCATACGAATCAAATAAGTCCCGAGAAACTAACCTTTCTCTGAAGAAGCCTTTCTCTGAAAAAGTCTTTGAAGACATTTCGGTAGGAGTGTTGGCAGAGAACTGAGACATATAGGTGAACCCGATGGAAGATCGTACGGAGTTTAAAAAACAAAGGGGCAGGGCTTCGCCACAAGATTTGAAAAACCGGTATGGGTTTGGGAAGGGGGGTCTATTTATAGGCGACAAAAGGATGATCGTTGATATTCTACAGTTGAGATTAGAAGGAAAAAATCGATGGATAGGATTAAAAGAGTTTTTTATTTTTAAAAATAAAATGAGAAATAATAAAAAGTAAAATAAAAACAAAGGAAGGATAGAATGTACCTTCCAGAAAATGTGAGGAAACTGTTGGTTTAATAATATTAAAATAGTAAAAGAAAATACAAGCATACGAGGAGAAAGAATATGATCGGTTGTCATGTCGATGGAATACAAAGTCATTACCATAGGTTTTCAAGCCAATGGAAAACAAATTCATTACCATAGGTTGTCAAGCCAATGTAAAACAAAGTCATTACCATAGGTTGTCAAGCCGATAGAAAACAAAGTCATTACCATAGGTTGTCAAGCCGGTGGAAAAAAAACTCATTACCATAGGTTGTCAAGCTGATGTAAAACAAAATCATTACCCTAGGTTTTCATGCTGATGGGAAACAAATTCATTACCATAGGTTTTCAAGACGATGGGAAACAAACTTGTTACCATAGGTTGACGTGCCGATGGAAAACAAACTTGTTACCATAGGTTGACGTGCCGATGGAAAACAAACTTGTTACCATAGGTTGACGTGCTGATTGAAAACAAACTCAATACGGTAACCAAGCAGACAAAAAAATGGAAAACAGAAGGTAAAAACTATAACTAAACAATCAATATGATAAATAGAAAGACAAAACAACAAACCAAAAGAAGAGAAAAAAATAGATAAAAATTGTAAAAACAACATTAAGTAAAATGTTCTCCCCCTTTCTAAGAGGAGTTTTTTTGTGTAAGGAGAAGTGTAAAACATGAAGTAGATATGAATGATTATTTTAATGTAATCATTCCTAGCTTCTATTTTATAAACTCAAATCTATCAGAAGGTAATGGTTTTGTAAAAATGCCAGGAAGTTGTTCTTGAATTTTGATGAATTGTAAAATAATATCTCCTTTTTTTGTGTGATCCCTAAGAAAGTGATTCCTAAAATCTATGTGTTTTTCATGAGAGTGATATGCTGGGTTTTTACTAAGAGCTATGGAATTAGTATTATCACATAGAATTTGAGTTTTGGAAAAACTCAATCCATAGTTAGTGGGTGTGTGTTGCATCCACAACACTTGAGCACAACAACTTCCAGCTACTACATATTCAACTTCAGCAGTGGAAAGTGCTACTGAGTGTTGTTTCTTGCAGGACCAAGAAACTAGATAATCTCTTAATAAATGACATGTTCCAGGTGTACTCTTTTTATCCATTCTACAACCACCAAAGTTAGCATCTGAAAAACTTTTTAAAACAAAAATCATTTCCAGAAGATTAAAAAAGACCTAGATCCATAGTGCCTTTTAAATACCGAAATATTCTCTTCATGGATTTTAAATGAGACTCTTTTGGATTAGATTGGAATCTTGCACATAAACATACAAAAAACATTAAGTCTGGTCAAATATTTTTCAAGTATAACAAACTTCCTATCATACCTCTAAAAGTTGTTTGATCTACTAGTTTCCCAGTTTCATCAAGATCAAGTGTATTTGAGGTACCAATTAGAGTGATAATACTTTTAGTATTTTAGTATCCATACTTTTTAAGTGCGTCTTTAATATACTTATGTTGAGATATATATGTTCCTTCTGGTTTTTGAGAAATTTCAAAACCTAAAAAGAATTTTAACTCACCCATAATACTCATTTCAAACTCATATTTCATTAAATTCACGAAAGAATTAGTTAAAGATTGCTGAGTTGATCCAAATATGATGTCATCAACATAAATTTGAACAACCAAAACATTTTTATTTACCATTTTTATAAAAAGGATTGGATCCGCTGTACCTTTTGCATAATTGTTTTATAAAATAAATCTTGTAAGTCTATCATACCATGCTCTATGGGCTTGTTTAAGGCCATATAGATCTTTGGTAAGTTTAAATAACATGATTAGGATGTTTTTGAGTCAAGAAAACCAGGGGGTTGTTTGACAAACACTTCTTCATGAACAAAACCTTTTAGAAAAGCACATTTAACATCCATTTGAAATAGTTTGAAATTAAAGTATGCTGCAAAGGCTAATAGAATATGAATAGATTCAAGTCTAGCTACCGGAGCATATGTTTCTTCGTAGTCTATTCCCTCTTGTTGATTATAGCCCTTAGAAACAAGTCTTTCTTTATTTCTTACAATGATTCCATTTTCATCACATTTGTTTCTGAAAACCCATTTTACACCAATTACAGTTTTTTCTTTAGGTCTTTCAACTAAAGTCCAGACTTGATTCCTTTCAAATTCATTTTGTTCATCTTACATCACTTTAATACAATCTTCATCACCCAAGGCCACACTTGGACTTTTAGGCTCTAATTAAGAAATAAAGGAAAGATGTTCTATTTAATTTCTCAAGGAATTTCAAGTCCTTACAGGTTGATTTACATCGCCAATGATGTTATCACTGGGATGATTCCTAAGAAACAATTGATTTGGGTTTTATAAAACCTGTTCATCAACATACGGTAGAAAATATTCTGGGTTAAAAGTTTCTGGAACACTTTCTTGAACATTTTCATTATCAGAAGAATCTTATAATAGAGGTTGATAATCATTTTTAGATAACACATCCGAGGATGTTGGTTGGGGTTGATTGAAAACAAAAGGATTAGTTTCATCAAATTTAACATCCACTATTTCTTCAACAGTACAAGTGTTTTTATTGAAAACTCTATATTCCTTATGACATGCGTCCTTGTCGCGAGGACTGTCAAGTTGAAATTTATAAAGACCCAAAATATAGCATAGTGGCTAACCTCAGGGTCGCTCTCAAGGAAGAATTGTTGAGAGCCAAAGTGGTCTGTTCCGAAAATCTTTTTGTATTTTTAAATACTTTGAAAACATAAAAACACACTCCTAAGGAATCACTAATCAGTGCTGAAGAGCACAGTGGATGTGGAACAGTGATGAACAGATGAGAAATACAGATGGAGAAGTGAAAAAACAAAGAGACACAGGACAAAACCAAGAAAAGAAAATAGGTGCAGACACAACACAAGACACAGAACAAACAAAAGACACCAGGACACAGAAGACAAAAGATAGTGAGAACAAGGCTAGACCCAGGTTAATCCACCCTCTACTCCCTATCCTAGATCAGCTTAAGTAATTGATCAATAATTCTCGAATTCTCTCAGTGCATGACTAGTGTCTCGGATCACATTCCAATCTCGCCTATAAATTGAACACTCGAGCATCGAAGTTCTTCAATACTCAAGAATTCCTCCGAACTGCAAGGTGACCCACCCAGCAAAGTCATTATGGAAATAATTTCTCACAATCTAGAATGATTCCACTAAGATCTTCACATCACACAACCAATCTTGATTCTCAGTTCGATAAATCAAGAGAGGAAGGGGATAATAAATTAAACAAGAAAGTGGAAAATTGTCAGATGCAAGATCTCGCTCTCACTTAATCTAACTCGCAGACGCGATCTACCAAGGAAAATAAAAATAACGTGATCACATTAATGTGCAGATCTCCAGATTGTGGTGGGTTTCTAAAACTGGATCCATCCCCGCAAATTAGATCTCCATTTCTGGAGATTCAAGATCACAACAAGAAGCGAGTATGAATGAACGAAACAAAAAAAATGAAAAAAACATCACAATTCAATTAACCAAACATGAAACACAGTGAGAGTATTTACAGACTCAACATAAAAGACCAGAAACAGAGCAGCAGAGGAGACGTGGAGAATGGAGGAGCAGGGACTCATCTCCCAGTCAAAGACGAGTTCCAGTCTGATAAAGTGGTATGGAATGGTGCGTGAATGGTGGTGGAGTCTCCTCTACCACTGCTGAATGATACCCCCCCCAGGAACTCTGATCTCACCCCTTGGCTTCCTTCCTCGTCCGAGAGGAGTAGCGTGTCCTCTTATTCAGGGAAGAAAATAGAAAACTGAAACTAACAGGCAGCAGATATCCACGTGGAGCATCTTTGAGTGCACGTCACCAGCTCCTGAGTGAAAACCATCTGAGTGCAAACCATTCCCGGCAAGTACGAGTGACTCCCCCTGCACGGAAGAAGAGAAAAACCCAAAACAAGTTAAACACATAAAAAGAAACTAAAAACTATATATTAATTTTATTAATTAGATTAGTTATATATAATACTTAATATTATTAATACTAAAATATGTAAATATAATTATTAGTATTATTATGTATATTATTATGAAATATTAATAATATATAAAATCTTATAAACAATTATTAATATAACTATAATTATTATTTTATTATAATTGATATATATATATATATATATTATGTGTTATATCACAAGTTATATATATACTGTATTATATATATTATGGTGTTATTAAAATAATTAGCTTAATATTATAATTATAGTAATGAGAAAAAAATGGCTGGATTTGGGGGGGGATTAGTTCGTGCGGTGTGGAAGAGAAGGGGAAAAAAGGGTTCGGCCCTGGGGAAGGCAACGACCCTTCAGGGATTCTCTAAGATCATGGCGGCAAGGCGGGTGTCGCTGGTGAGTGGGGAGACGCAGGGGTCAGGGGTCTTTGGTTGAAGGCGCAGCAGCAGGGGACTCTAGATGGTTTGGCGCAAATGAGAGGGGGGCCGAGGGGTATGGTGCGGCTTCAGCAGGTGGATCGCGGTGGGTCTCGGCTGAAAGGGTGGAGCAAGAAACGGGCTCGGGTGGTGGAGACGAAGGCCGAAGAAGAGAGGGGTTCGACGCAGGTAGCTCTCGGCTCACGGCGCAGGTGAGGAGGAGTCCGGACTAGGGTGGGGTGATGCGAGGCAGGGAAGGGTGAAATGTGTTATGAGGTTTCGGATGAGGCAGGGGAGGCCACGGCCGAGCAGAGGAAAGTGGCGCCGACGTGAGGGCTTCGGGTGCTGCGGAGATGGAGGCAGGGGACACCGAGAGTTTCAGCGGTGGGGCAGAGGTTTGTGCGTTATAGGATTGGGTATCAGTAGCTGGGTGTATCAGTAGCTGAGCTACTGGTGGAGGGGTTTGCAGCTACTAGTAGAGGAGTTTAGAGCTACTGGTAGAAGAGGTTTGTAGCTACTGGTAGAGGATTTTTGGATTTGTGAGAGCTGTATCAGTAGACTATATCGGTGGGCTGGAGGGTATCAGTGAGGTAGCTGTAGCTGTGAGGATGGTGTATCAGTAGATGGGCTACTAATAAGGGGTAACAGTGAGGTATGGTGCGGAGGTGTAACGGTGGCCTGTATCGGTAGCTGGGTAAGTGAGGTATATCGGTAGCTGGATTGTAAAGATGAGGATGTGTATCGGTAGCAAGGTCACCGCTAAGGGTCGGACCGTGCGCAACACCTGTGTACAAACAAAACAAAGAAAATTAAATAAATAAAATATTTTAATAAAACTAAAAAATAAATAATTCAGTTAATAAATTAAATTAAAAAGAATGGAATTAAAAACAACAAAGTTAAATAATAAAATTAATGAAACTTTATTTAAACAAATGAATTAATTTGGGTAAAATTTATAAACACACACAATTAAAGAACAAATTAAAATATTTACAATTATTTTCTTAAATTAATTAACCAATTAATTAAAGAACTAATTAAATTGAAGAATAAAAAAATATTAAATGAATAAAATTAATTTTTTAAAACTAATTAAACTACTAAAAGACTAAAAAACCAAAAATAGTTATTTATTTAAAATTTAAAGAAAAAATCATTAATTAATTTAATAGATGAATTAATAAACTAACTAGAATAAAAATAAAAGAATAAATAAATAAAAGTCTAATTCACATGACTCATTTAATTTTAAAATTATTTAAAATGACACTAATGTACATTAAAACACATGTTTTAAACTAAAAAAGGATTATTTTACACAGAAAGTACAAAAACAGAACACTTATCAATTATTTACTAAAAAAAATCATTTTGGTATAAAAAAGTCAATAAAAATACACAAAAGATGTGGCAAAGAGTGCAAAAACACTGCCACATAACCTTAAATTTTGTATAATAGCCTAGAAAGATTCCTTCATCATATTTTGATGTGAATTTGGGTAGATTATCTTTAGTATTCATAATGAATACTTTTCACCCAAAATCTTTGAAGTATGAAACTTTAGGTTTTCAGCTAGTCCATAATTCATAAGGAGTTTTCTTAAGAAAAAGTCTAGTTAAAACACAATTTACAGTATAACAAGCAGTACTTACAGCTTCAGCCCAAAAGTGCTTAGAAATTTAGTATTCACTCAACATGGTTCTTGTCATTTCTTGAAGAATTCAATTTCTTCTTTCAACAAAACCATTTTTTTGAGGATTTCTTGGAGCTGAGAAATTGTGAGTAATACGTTTCTTACTAAAAAAGTTTCAAAATCTGAATTTTTAAATTCACCACCATGATCACTATGAATAGTTATCAATGGTAGGTTTTTCTCATTTTTAATTTAGGCTCTAAAAGTTTTGAAATAGAAAAAGGCTTCAGATTTCTTTGTTAGAAAATAGACCCATGTTAACCTAGTACATTCATCAACTAAAACAAATACATATCATTTTCCTCCAATGCTTCCAACTTGTGAAGGAACAAAAATATCCATATGCACTAGCTTTAATGCATTATAATTTGAAACTTCATTTATTGATTTAAAGCTAGTTTTATGTTGATTTCCAAATTGACAAGGATCACAGACTTTTGAAGAATCATATCTAAGATCAGGTAGTCCCTTTACAAGTCTTTTCTTTGAATGTTTACAAAGGTTTCTTAGGTTGTAGTGTCCTGGTCTTCTATGCCATATCCATGATTGGTCTTCCATTGCACTTAATCAAGGTAAATTTTGGATCCTAAGGTATTCTAAGTTAATATTGTATACATTCTCTTTCCTATGGGCAGAAAGAATGAATTCATCCTTGGAATTGTGAACTAAGCATCTATCATTTCTAAAATTCACAAGGTATCCTTCATCACATAATTGGCTTATGCTGATGAGATTGTTCTTAAAACCATTAACAGACAAAACATTTGAAATAAGAACTTTTCCAAGAAAAACAACATTACCTATTCCAACAATATTTCCTTGAGCATTATCTATGAAGGTAACCTTTCCTCCTTTTGTTTCGATAGCCTTTTCAAAGAAATATTTGTTTCCGGTCATGTGTCGAGAATAACCACTATCCATGTACAAAATATTCTTGTTGGTACACTTCTTATTTACCTGAAAAAGAAACAATTAGTTTTTAGAATCCAAACTTGTATGGATCCAGAAGGTTTAGATAAAATAATTTTAGGAATCCACATTTGTTTTTCAAAATTAGCTTTATGAAATCCTAAAGACTGAGTTCTATTAAGATAATTATCTCTTTTCTAGTGTCCTCCACATTGACACTTAGAGAAAAATTATTATTTTGAGGGAAAAAATATTTATTACTAAAAATTGGTTTAGAATGAGTATAATCAATACTAGAATGATTTCTCAAAGGTCTAAGTTGAGAATGCATTTTATCAAAGCTTTCCTTGCCATAAGTAAAGTTTGATAAAAAAATTCAAGGAAAGAATTTCAGACTTTAGTTTTAAAACAAGGTTCTTATCCTCCAGAACATTTGATTTTGAACAAGAGTTAGGCTCGAAAACATTTTTCTTAGAAATTACGTTTTCTAGATCCTTAGAAAGTTTATCCTTTTCAGAATTGACTTTCTCAAGGGTTTTTAAAATAATTTCAAAATCAAAAGTTTTCATATCAAGATCATTAGAAATATCTGATACTTCTTCGGTTAAAATTAAAATTCTAGAATTTTCCTTATCAAATTTATTTTTGAGTTTAGAATTTTCTTTCTCAAGTAATTTAGCAAACCTAGATACTTCTTCAAATGAAGGTAATGTATTATCTTCTGATGATGAAGACTCATCATTGGAAGATTCATAATATTTATTATCAGTGTAATTTTCATTTAAGGAAACATTTGTAATAGCTTCAGCATTCTGTACCTTAGCCATGAGACAATGATCTTCAATTGGTAGTTTGGCTATAAGTACAATATTCCGTTTGTTCTGATGATTCATATTCTGAAGAATTATCTGATGAATCGCTACCACTTTCACTCCAAGTATCATTTTCCTTTAAGACTTTCTTTGTCTTTTTCTTGTAATAATTTTTCTTATTCCTTTTAGAATGTTTCTCCTTTTTGTCTTTTCTCTTCAGTAAAGGGAAATCAGGCCTTATATGTCCTACTTTTTTACATTCATAACAAGTTACCTCTGAAAATACCTTATCCTTCATATCTTTCTTTTTGAATCTATATTGGAATTATTTCTTTCCCATAATCTTGTTCATCCTTCGAGCAAGATTGGATAACTCATTATCTGAATGATCATAATCACTTGAATCAGACATAACAACTTTCTTGGCTTTAGATCTTGTTATCCTTTCAGGTGTTTTAGCTTTAGATGTAGTAGTAAAAGCTACACTTCCATTTCCATTTTTCTTCTTATTGAAATCAGCATCTCTCTTCATTCTTGTCTCGTGCTGTAGAAGAGTTCCAAATAGTTCATCAAGAGTAATCTGGGAAACTTTTCTATTTTCATCAATAACTGTCCTTTTTTACTCTCATTCATTTGGAATTATATCAATAATCTTATCTAAAAGAGCTTCATCATAAATACCTTTTTCTCCCATGGATTTTAAAATGTTGAAGATTATCATAAATCTATGTTTAACTTTACATAGCATCTCTCCATAAGGAAAAAAGAAATCCATGATACTCTGCTCGAAGCATTTCTCTTCTTGTTTCTATAACCTTAGATGTACCAAAATGTGTGACTTCCAATATCATCCAAATACAGTTGGATTCTTCACAAGAAGATATATGGATGTATATATTCCTGGTCATAGAACATAGTAACATATTGCATACCTTGTAATTCAGTTGATATTCTTGCTTCTCTTGATTAGTGAAAGTACTGACTTCCTTGTCAGGAATTTTGTAACTTCAGTAAGCATAATAAAATTGTCTACACCAGTATTGATAACAATAGTCTTCATTCGATCTCTCCAGTACTCATAATTGTTCCCATCAAAGATAGGTGGTCTAGTTGGATTTAGATTGTCAATTGACCTAATATTCATTCCTACCATCTAATAAAAATTGTATTTTCCACTCCACACATTATTGTAGTAAATAATTGAAATAGTAATATGAAAGAAAAAGATCTGGTAGTAAAAATAAGTGGACATCTCCTCTGATACCAATTGTTGGATCAAATAAGTAGATATATATGTATATTAAATGGAACAATACAAGAGGGGGTGAATTGTATATTTAAAAACTTTGTGTTTAAACACTTAGGAAATTAGTTTAAAATATATTAAACTAATACAATTCCCAACAGATACAATTAACCACAATTGTCTTGGTTATAAGAAATGTAAAGCAATTTTATTCAAGATGAATACAATAATCAGTGTAATATAATAGTGATGGATTATACCATAAAGCGTATAGAATCAATGGATACAATATGTAAAAGTATGATTGTAATTGAAACAATTACAAATGAATATGAAATGAAGAAAGGAGAACAATACAATTCCCTTTCTTCAAACAAATAGCAGCGGAAATGTAAAAGTATTACAATTATTTTATCCCAAATAGAAGGGTTATAATTTCACCTAGGATAAGTGGTATGTCTTACCACCACCTTGGTAAGCCCTCGATACGATGATCGGTACTTCTGTATTGCAATCCCTGCAAGCCCTTGATACGATGATCGGTACGTCTGTCTTGCTATCCCCGCAAGTCCTCGATTTTGTAGGTAATCAGCACCTATGTCTCTCAATCACTTGAAATCCCTCGATACGATGATCGGTAGCACCGTCTACCTATCCCTGACAGTCCTCGATCGTTATCAAGTGATCGGTCGCACAAAGCCAAACAAAGCACTTATTGAAATACAAAAACTAATAACAAGTCATTCACGTTTTTTAGTTTCAAGGATTTCACACGAAGCAGTAGAGAAGTCACATCATCTCTCTCTAGAACTTGATATAAGCATAGAATGATCAAAGTCTCAGTTATCCTTCTCAGCTTCAAATGAATGTTTATTTATAGGCCTCTGGTTCCAATGGTCATATTTCCTCCAACGCTCATATTTCTCTGGAAAACACAGAGGGACTTGGACACCTGGCATTATAACGGTCATATTGAAATAGAAAACATGACATCGTTTTGATTAGTTTATAACTAACTCCACGACATCATTTTGGTTAAAACAAATGATATATTAAGATGATAATCATGAATACGGTTAATATAAAACATGTCTTTTGATAAAAGGACCAAAATAAGCATGTAATGAAAGTAAAATATGAGTACTATTAGTATTACTTAGTATACTGTATTGATATGATACAAAGAGAGTATGATTCACAAAATTTAGTACGATTGACAGAGTCAGAACGATTGATAGATTCAGTACGATTGACAGAGTCAGTATGATTGACAGAGTCAGTACGATTGACAGAGTCAATACGATTGACAAAGTTAGTATGATTGATAGATTCAGTATGATTGACAAAGTTAGTACGATTGACAGAGTCAGTACGATTGACATAGTCATTACGATAAGCATAGTTAGTACGATTAGCATAGTCATTACTATCATCATGGTCAGTACGATCAGCATTGTCAGTACGATCAGCATAGTCGAATACATTTGTGATTTCCAGAACAAGACATAAAAGTCAAAAGAAAACTTTTCACTCAATAATTGATTGCTACAGGCGGCGAGTGAGTTTCCCAGCACCTGATGGGAGTCGTCAGGTTTTTTGGGGGGAATGGGATCCTCGGTCGAGTCGCGTAGAAAATCCACTCCTATAGTTGTGGATTCTTATCTTCTGGTTATCATCGCTCGTGATAGAGGATGATGGTATTTCCCCTATAGGTGCACTACCTCATGTAGTGAATGAGTTTCTAGGGTTATTCCCAGATTATTTTTAAGGTTTTACCCTAGAGCAGGATGTGGAGTTTTTGATTGATCTGGCACCAGGAACACAGCTGATATCTCTTCCCTCTTATCTCATGGACCCCACTGAGCTGAGAGAATTAAATATACAGTTTTCCGACATAGAATCCAAAGTATTCCTTCACTCGAGAATCTCTCCTTGGGCTACTCTTATGTTGTTCATGAAAAAGGATGATGGAACCCTCTGGTTGTGCATTGACTATTGGAAGCTGAATAAGGTAAAAATTAAGAACAAATACCATTTTCCCATAATAGGTGATTTTTTAGATCAGTTGAAGGGGGGAATTGGTTCTCAAAAATAGACTTGCATTTTGGATACCATCAACTCAGGGTGAATGAGTCAGATATTCTGAAGACAACCTTCTGAAGTAGGTACAACCACTTTGAGTATTTGGTCATGCCCTTCGAATTGACCAATGATCTAGATGTTTTTATGGCACTCATGAATAGGGTGTTCCATCAGTATCCTGATTCCTTCGTTGTGGTGTTTGTGGATGAAATTCTAGTATACTCTGTCTCTGAGGAGGAACACAAAAATCACATATAGATCATTTTGGGAACCTTATGGGATCACTAACTCTATGAAAAGTTGTCAAAGTAAACTTTCTAGATTAGGGAGGTGAAATTTTTGTGGCATGTTATCATGGAGTAGGGGTTTTTAGTGGACTATAAGAAGATCAGTGTGGTCATTTCAGGGGAGAAACCAAAGAATGTGTTTGAGATCTAGAGTTTACTTGGCCTAGATTTTTATTACAAGAGATTTGTTTGGGATTTCTCTTGGCTTTCTTCACTGATGATCATGCACACCCAAAAAGGGGTGAAGTTTGTATGGGCCCCATAATTTCAGGCATCATTCGAGGAGCTGAAGTGGTGGTTGACTACTACCACTATGTTGATTTTTCCTAAGTCCGAGAAGGGTTATGTGGTCTATTGTGACACTTTAGGTATGGGTCTTTGGTGAGTGTTTATACAAGATGATCATGTGGTGGCGTATGTCTCTCGCTAAATCTGACCACACGAAAATAATTACCCAACCCATGACTTGGAATTGGTAGTGGTGATTCATGATTTGAAGACCTAGAGTCACTACCTCTTTGGAGAAAAGTTTGCGGTCTACTCTGATCACAAAATCTTGGCCTATATCTTCTCACAAAAGGACCTCAACTTGAGGCAGCTTCGTTGGATCAAGTACTTACAGGGGTTTGAATTTGACATTTTCTATACCCCAGAAAAGGGTAATGTGGAGGCTTACGCCTTGAGCATAAGAGTTCTAGTGCGGGCTTTGAGAAAGTCTGGTGATGAGTGGGATTTGATGGGAATCCTTTCTCATATGCATGTGGAGACCAGGGATCATAGTGGAGGTGTGTTCTTGGGGAACATCTAGTTGACTTATTCTCTATTGGAGTTGAATCAGCGGGAACAACCTAGTGATGATATTTGTCAGCGGTCGATGCAGTTTCTTCATGGTGGGGAGACGTCCTCTGATTAGTCGTCGTCCCTAGAGGGCATCTTATGTTTCAAGGTTTTCTCAGTAGTGACATCATCTCTGTGGAAGGTGGGGATGCAGGATAGCCAAAAATCTTTGTGGGTTTTCCATTCGAGTGCCACCAAGACATATTACAATGTGCGGTGACATTTATGGTGGCCAGGTATGGTACGGGACATAGCAGACTTTGTGTCGAGATGCTACATGTTCCAACAGGTGAAAGTAGAGCATCAGAGGCCCTCTGGTTTGCTCCAGCCATTACCCATTCGTTCCTGTAAGTGGGATGAGGTAGCTATGGGATTAATTGTTGGATTACCTTGTACACCTCGGGGTAATAATTCCATTGGGTGATGATTGATCATATAACTAGATCATCCCACTTCATTCTGATAAAAGATATAGCTAAAGTGGATGAGTTGGGCCATTTGTATCTTCATGAGGTGGTAAGACTCCATGGTGTTCCATCAGCAGTTGCCTCAGATAGAGACCCTTGTTTCACTTCTCTATTTTGGGAAGGCCTTTATAAGTTCTTGGGGTCTATGATTAATATGAGCATGGAATACCATCCTCAAACGGATGATCAGACAGAACGGGAAAACCAGATTCTATAGGACATGCTCTGTGCATGTGTTTTGTAATTTGGAGGTTATTAGGATAGCCATTTGTGGATGGTTGATTTTTCTTATAATAACAGTTACCAATCCTCATTCGAATGGAACATTTTAAGGTGCTCTATGGTCAGCCATGTCAGCCCCCCCCCCCTATGTTGGGCTGAGGTTGGTGAGACCTCACTACTGGGGCCGAGTCTAGTGCATGAGATGTCTGAGAAGGTGAAGTTGATCAGGCATAATTTATTGACAGCTCAGAGTCTCCATAAATCATATGTTTATTAGAGTCATTGATATTTAGAATTTTTTGTGGGTGATAGGGTATTCTAGAAAGTGGCCCCTCATTTGGGTCATCATCAACTGGGGAATCAAGGGAAGCTGACGCCATGATATGTCAGCCCTTTTGAAATTCCTAAGAATATTGGAAAGGTGTCTTACAGGTTGGCCTTACCTTCTCAGTTGATGTACATACATGAAGTCTTCCATGTATCCCAATTTAAGAAATACAACCGGGATCTGTCCCATGTGCTGAGTTGGGAAGAACTAGAGATAGAACTAGACTTGTCATTTTTTGAGTGGCCAGTGCAAATATTGGATTCCAAATAGATGGTTCTTAGAGAGAAGTCTTTTCCGCTGGTCTGGGCTCATTGTAATCATGGTAGTGATAAACAGGATACATGGGAATGGAAGTCATGGGTTGAGGAAGAGAACCCATTCTTGTTTTCTGATTAAGATTCAGGTTGACTTTCCGGGGTAGAAAGTCTTTCATGGTGGGGATAATGGTCACATCCATGACATATATTAAAGGTATTTTTAATTTAATTTCCATTATTGCTTTGTTTTGGTGGTTCCCCATGCATTTTTGGAGGAAAGGGTGAGTCTTCATGATTTGGGTGAAACCGTGAGCCCAATTCCATATTTAAAAATAAATTTTTTTTCTTTATAAATCATTCTTTTTTAACATTGTTCATCCATTAAAATTCCTAAATGGCCTAACCTGGCCTATTTACACCAAAATATTAATTTGGACCATTTATAAATCCATAATAATGGTGGATTTTGGTTTTTTATTGAAGGAATTGGGCCTACCAGGAATCTCATTTCCAGTTTTAAAAATAAATTTTGTTTATTTAATAACGTATTCAGTGTTTACTATTTCTCAGTGATCCCACCTCCCACTAGAAGCTAAAATCCTTAGTCACTCTGGCATTACCTTTCCCCCCTCTTTAGAGCTCTTGTGCATCACGAATTACGGCATACCTTCATAGGGGTTCTCAAATCGTCTAGATTTAAAGAGGTAACTTCTTTCCTTCATAACTACTTTATTTCTCACTATTTTCACCAATTCTAATTCCTACATAATCTCCTCAACATTGTTAAAACTTCCATTTAATGTTTTTATATTTTCAAATTTTGATACTGGTGTATTTGGGGATATTTCTTCAAGATCCCTCAAGTAAGTGGGTCTCTTTCATTCTTCTTTCATTTTTCATAGGGTTACATTCAATTTGATTAGGGTTTCTTTCCTTATCCTTGAGGTTAAAAATGTATAGAAACTGTGTTTTAGAACCTAGGTTTTGACTTTGGGTTTTCTGGGTCCAATTTTCTGATTTTAGGTTCAATCTACTTTTCTTGAGGTGCGTCGGTGGTGCGATTGAATTTTCACACAAAGGGTTCAAGTATTTTCATTAATTTGGTAGGAGATTCCATGTGTATGAAATTTATATGAATTAGAATGAGGTTTTTATGATATTTTCATGTTCATTTCATTTTAGTATTTCTACAAAAACTGGTTTTAGTGAATTTTTTAATGAAAATGAATTTTTAGTGAAAATTTTATGTGAAATTTGGGGGGGGGGGTTTCTACAAATCATTTACTGGTTCAATTGGGGATTCCCTATAAATTCTTAGTTGATTTTATCGAAATTTAGTAGGGATTTACATCATGTTTTTAATGTTTAAACCCTTTGGTTGTTGCTGTGAAAGTGGGTTTTAATGGTGTTTGTTGAACTTCTGAACTTTAAGTGTCATGTTTGTTTAAGAATGGAAGTTTTACAAAGATAACATTTCTTGGTTCACATGGGGCTTCCCTAAAATTGATTTTTTAGTTTCGTTGAAATTTTTTCGGCTGCCATTTCTGTTTTGGTGACTTTTGAGTATGGACATGGTATGAAATTTTTTTATTTTAATGAGTTTTGGGTGACAAACAATGCGGGGTTTTTGAGGAATCATTTGATTAAAAATCAAAGTGTTTTATTCTGTGTTTTAAATGGTTTAAAATGTTTATAGATATTGTACTGATTTTATGTTACCCGTATTGGTGTTTTAGATGAAAATGGATTTGTGTAGCATGCTGAAATTTATTGAGCCCAAAGGGGGAAGCCCGAGTACTTAGGTATGGAGGATATGTACTAGTACGGCTAGTGGACCAGATGGGTTTTGTCCCTATTTCACTTAGAATTTGCATAATTAAATCTCTAAATAAGCTATATGGATGATGATTGGAGACAACTAGGATATGGGTATATTCCATACTAGTGGATCGTGCATGATAACGGATTTTACTATGGTTACTTTACACCGAGGTACGAGGTACATGGGGCCCGAGACTATCTAGTGTGTAGGGGTGTTCCCGATTTCATTTTTCATTGGATTTGTGGTATTTAACTTTTTTTTAGGGTGTGTTTGGCCATATAGTATAGTATCTAACATGACTATTTAAATTTTTTAGCATTCTAAAAGTTTTATCTTGAAAACTATTTTCAATTGAAAGTTGTATTTCTTGGAATTTGTCACCGCTTTTCTTTGCATATTAAAACTACTTGCTTTTTCACATTGAATTGTATGCACTTTGGAATAATTGGTTGGTATCCTATTGTGATTAGGATCAAACCCTACTTACACCCCTTGAGTTTAATTAGACATTATTATTCTTGACTCAGGTAAAGGGAAGGCTTTGGGTGATGGCGGTTCGGGGTGTTAGTTCTCATCCTTGGTGCGGAGTTGTAGAGACAACTTGTGGGTGATAACCCCTAGTCATGTGGAGTCCTTGTGGATGTCTTGATGCTTTGTTTATTTTTATTTGGACCTATTTTACTGTATTCAAAGACATTTATTCAATTCAGGTTTTTTCTTAAGATTTGTTTGGCTAAAAATTTCAGATTTATATTATGGATGGTTTTTATGGTTTTATGCTTTCATACTCTGGTAAATAGTTCCCAAACATAATTGTTTAATACTCGAGAACTTTTTCCAGCTCGTGGGGATAGGGAACAGCCTTAGAAACTTTCCACGGGGTGGTTTTGGTGCCGGTATCAGTGGAAACCAGATTTGGTTCATGGTAGTGATGGATTATCGTTGCACCTCTGAAAATTAACACCCCACCATGAATATATTTTGTGTCTATAAGGACCATCATCGAACTACCCCAAAGGGATGCTTAGATATAAATATGTCATAAGGTATTGAATAATTATCATCAATTTTCCAAAAATCATTGGCTATCCAAGAATATTTCTCATCACTCAATTGAAAATCGATGATCAGATATAAATAATTCTCATCATAGCACTAAAAACAATTTCCCGATAGTGAAGATATTTTGTGGTCGAAAATGAATTATGAACCAATATTTAAAAGAAATACTTACATGAAAGGCACAACTTTATGATTTAATTAATTTCCATGAAGGATTTATTTATGATGAAATTTCATTTTTTCTCTATTATTTATACTAAATTTAAACCCAACATAAAAAAAATATAACTTATAATCCATAAGTTTATTTGAGTTATAGGAGTGGTCAAATAAAATCCTAAAAAATGAACTATGCTCCCCACTAAAGGGTTCCCCTATAGTAGATGTTTTTAAAGGATAAAAATTTCCCAAAAGTTCCTGAAAATGGTTTGTACAGTTTTTAAGAACCCATTTATCTGCAATGGATAAAATACATGGTCTACTCCCAATGTTAGGTTTTCACCACCATGTAATTGGACTAAGAATTTTTTTTGGAATCTCCATCACTTGATGAGTGATAAATAATGTCTTATATATAAATCTCATATTTATCTAATTGACATGTGTTACCTGAGTGATGAACATATCTTGGATTTTTTGGAAAAATTTGTCCCACACATTTTTTGAGAAAAATAGACATGTACATATCATACACAATGACATGGGTACTTTGAGGAATAACTAAATTGGTATAAACTTTTATATTTTTGTTAGTGATGATTTTTTTGGATGTTTACATTATTTTTTATTATCATATCCCATTTTCTTGTTTAAAATTTGAGAAATTTTTATTTATTTATCATGAATTTTGAACATATTGATACGTCATGATAGATTCTCAATAAGGGTTTTATATTTATTTTATTTAGATTTAGAGGTTAAATCATCCCCAAAGTGTATATTTTATACTCATGGTACTTGTTTCTATCCTATAATGATCAAGAATGTTTTTTAGTCCTTATGAAATGCCGACTCGAATGGAATGTTAGGTTAACCCTGGTTGATTTGTTAAATTATAAATTATATCTTGGCGTAAAACTTTTATTTTAACAAGTATTATGTATTGAAAATAAATTAAAACAATAGGTAATATAATTTTACAGTTCATCAAATAGTCCAAAAGTGAACATAATAGAAAACAACAATGTCCATAGGATTGGATTAAAGGTTATATTCATATATACTATCATGTCAGACATGACTTATTCATTCCACCAATCAGAGTGTTATATTAATAATGAGTTAGAATATTAATCCAAAATCATAGGTCTTTACTGGGCCCCTGAACTTATTATTTCCTAGTTAAATGTGTAGCATCGTTCATGGTTATTGGTCAAGTATGTCAATAAAGATTATGTTATCAAGAAACAATATTAATACCCTTTCTCAATCATACTCACAAATTAATAGAAAGTTTCCCGACTATTCCAAATGTGTTTTATACCCTGAGAATCATTAATTCCTAATAAAATTATTTTCCCAATGTGACTTCAACCCCCATAAACCAGGATAAAAATTTAGATATCCATCCATATGTCTCAATAGATATTGATAACTACTTTTAATAGAAAATAGCTTTAAGGGGTATGTAGAATCAATTACAATTAACCATAATGAAATATTACTCATATAATGTTTACAAATAGTTGATTAGATGAACCTTCCCCAAAATCATGATGTAAAATAGAAAATATATAAATGGGTAAAAAAATTACCTATGTGATGGATTAAATGTTTAAAATGATCCTATAAAAATAGATCTTTGATGACATTCTCCTCAGATGTATCCAATGAGAGAAAATTCATATAGTTATGAAGGAAGTTCATATCCGTACATGAAGTTCCCATCATATGGGAAAAATATATATATAAATAAATTGTAATTATTGGTTACTAAAATACAAACATGTTATAGGATTATATGATGTTTCCAAATAAGGGTCACATGTACTAGATTCATACTAACTTCATTTATCAAATGATAAATATGTTTTGTGATACCAAATACTTCTAATCCTTTAATGTTGGAGGGATTGATTTAATGGGAAATTAACCTCTAGTAATAGTTCATAATTTTATGTTTATCATTACTTCCACTAACTTCTTCTCAAAATAAGATGAATTTATACGCTTGAATAAATTTGGGATGAAAGACATGATAACTATAGAGACCTGATTTATTCCCTTGTAAGACTTTTAAATATTTCTATATATATTTCCAAAGCTAGGCGCTGAGAAATTGTGTGAATCTAAGGTCTAGTGTGCCCAGAATTAATTTTATAAAAATATTAAATATATTTTATATTGTGCATGCATGATACCAAAATAAAAATGGAATAACTCTTAAAATAGTTGATAATATTTGAAATATGAGTCCATGGTTGGGTACAAAATGTGGTGTTTATGCTAGGGACAACATTAAATAAGTTTGAATGGGATGTTTGGAGCCCTCCCACATTGGCAGTATATTATGTGGATATATTTAATTATTTAATTATTTAAATAAATAATTTAATATAAAAAAATGGTTATAAATATGTTTTTATGGATTTTTGTCTCAGGTTGGTCTCATAACTCAAGAAATCACCAACAATCTCTCCCCTCCTCCTCCATTAAAAAATATTATGGTGACTGACGATGAATCTCTAGATCAAGGTGAATCAAAGCACAATGAACCCATCAACTCCTTCCAATCATTGTGTGATTGCGTTATTCACCAATGATAAATCCAAAATAGAGGTGGAACTCATTTTTTATTTTTTACGCTCCTAGATTAAATTATTGAGAAAATCCAGTATTTTTGTTGGAGCTGCGCAAACTGCAACCCTTACATATTCCCATGTACTGAAAATTTAAATTAATTTCATTTGTTCATCTAACCCCAGTGCCCTATTATTGATCATCGACCAAGAATTCTTGTATATTGATGTTTAAAACTTTTTTTTGTTCCTTTCCCCCTAATTTATACTCACATTCTTTACTGATTGGACACCTTGGTCCCGGTTCGACTTACCGAGAGATACCGAGCTTGATCGGACACCTGGATTCATGGTGGAATGATGAAACAGGAACATATTGATGTGAAAAGAATATATATGGAATATTTTCAATTCAAGGATTATATATTATATGAATTTAGGCTAGATATCTAATCATTGAAGCTTCGGGTATGTGTAGAACATGCGTAAATACCCTCATCTATGATCAGAGTTGATTCGTGATGAGCAATAGCGAAGATCTAAAATCCACAGTCAGATCTGGGAGTTTTAGACTGATTCAAGGAGGATTCAAAGTGTCATGGATAGATTCAAGCCATAGATTTCATATCTGTAAAACTATTAAAAACCCTGACTACACACTTTGTTCAATGAATAAAACATTACATATAGCCCTTTTTCGTAGTGGAGCTACGGTTTTGAAAACCCATAAGGATGGAACAAATTGTACTTCTCTCAACACGATGTGTACCACCTTTAGTGTGTGAATAAGTCATGTGAAAAATCACACAGATAAGAACATTCCATGTTCTGAGTACAGGGATATAGCCACACCACATGATCATTATCTCATGTGTCCCTACACGTCATGTAGGGTAGTACACAGACACAGGGTCTGAGTACATAGGCATGGATAATAGTAAACGTACCATACCCCGAAGAGGTTGGACACACTGTGTAGTCCACCTACATGGTGTGTACCCCTACCCGGATGGGAAATATTGTACAGACTAGAGAAACAACTAGGATATGTAGTGGGTACACACGTCATGTGGGTCCTCTTACACATTGTTTACCCCTTGAGCTTCTTTGAGAAATTTTACATCATCAGTATCTCTTTCATTTGAACTTGTATTCAGTCTTGTGAGTGGCATATCCTTAGTGTTTTTTTACATATAATGTGATGGTTCCCTTGATTGTGGATTTTGAGATATAGTGTGAAAATTTATCATCTTATCATACATAGAGGAAACACCTGTTGATGGAAATGATCATGTAGGATTACCATAATATCTTTTGGGAATTACATTCCAGTAGGGTTGTGCAGTGGAGTTCCCCAATGAATTATTCTGGGAATTACGCTCTAGTAGGGCTGGGAAGTGCAGATCCCCGATGATTTATTATGGGTGTTACCCTCTAGTATTGATAGGAAATTGAGTTTCTCAATGACCTTCTAGGTGTTACCCTACAGCGAGGCTGGGTAGTGGAGTTCTTTAATGACTTTCCCAAGGGTACCCACTACTTGGGTTTGGTTACACTCCTTCCAAGATATATGAAGACGCATGGGGTATGACACATGCTTAATGTGTCTATATTATCATGGTTTGATGACTCTACTCTCCTACTATATGTGGAAAAGGATCAACATGTAGTTTATCTACTCACAATTTTTATCCCCTTATGCTTGGATGAGATTACTTTCACTCTTGTTGGCTTGAGCTATACTATTTCTCTATACGTTTTGCATCTTCAAACTTCCTCTTCTATTATATCACTTAATTCTCCCCCTTCAGCTTTGGGGGTGTCCTACTGGGTATGTTTATACTCACCCCTTCATGGGTTTTCCCCCATGTTTCGTGTATTATGCAGAAGATGGATAGGTTGATCATGAATTTAGAGGATATTAGGGATATGAGGTTCTTGGACTACATATGGTGGTCATATATTGGGATTTAGAAGATGGTATCTCTTAGATATTTTAATTTTCGCTGTTTTTTGTTAGGTTGGGACACATTTCGGGTTGCGTGTCTATTTTTTTCATTTTCTTTTCAGTTTATACAACCATAATTTTGTATTGTTTAAAGTTCCATACATGTTTGGTTTATTTATAGAATTTTTTAATCATTTATTCTTTCCCTCTTCACTTTTGCATTGATTTGGTTGTGTGTCTGTGCATAGGAACTTAGGCAAAGGCCTCCCTGAGTTGATTATTCCTTTGGTACTTGTCTTCACCCCCTGTCCTATGGAGGTGGGCTTGGGGTAGTTTTATCTCGAGCATCATTATGGGTAATGTTGTTATAGATTGGTATAATAGGTGGTATAATCTTGGGTACATTTTTTTGGAATTCCCTAAAAATGTTTTTTTGTGGTTTTAAGGAAATAATGCCCTTGTGTCTTGAGTGTGTATCTCAGGACAAGGAATATTGTGATGGTGTGGCAGCCAACATAGCCATTCACTATGACCTTGACTACCTGCTTGTCGACTCTGCATTCCAAGATTTTTTTTGCGGGATTAATGGTACATGCATCATATAGGATTGAGTCTTGGATTATCCTTCTTGAGTCATCTCCATATTTTTATCAATATATTTATATATATATATATGCTCGTCTGACTACGGTTCTCCATGATAACTTTGAGGATTCCTGCGTGATGATAGTTATCTTGGATGCCAACTCTGGTTCATGATGATGGCCCTATGAGTGATGAGGCCTCTGTTTGGGTCCCTTCCTCTAAATCCCTTCCACCAAGTGGGAAAGTAGTAGAACCTCTTCCATTCATGTAGAAAATCATTCCAGAAGAGCAAGTTGAGGATGTTAGTAGGATGAGTGCACTCCATGAGTTCCAACATCAGATACTGCTGAGGTCATTTAGTGAGAATGATCCTCAAGTAGTATAGTATTAGCTATAGTTATCTTTCAACATCTTTAGGCTTATTCGGACACCGACATGTTAGATGGTGGCACTAGAATACATAATTTTCCATAAAGTATCTCTGAGTTACTGGAGACTAGTTAAACATATACGCGATGAGTCTTCACTCTTATGAGACGACCTCGAGTGAATATTTTCTAAGGATTAATACACCTCATTCTTATGATCAGTCTGGATCCAAGAGATTATAGAGATTCAATATGGAATGATGATGGTGGTTGAGTTTGCGGTGAGGTTCACGGACCTTATGCACTACTTTCTTCACATAATTTGGGATTCCTACTTCTGAGCAAAGAATTTTGAGAAGGGTCTCCATATAGATATTTGTGATATTTTTGTTCCCTTGTGAATCCCCACCAATGAAAGTATGCTGGAGCGTGAATTTTTGATGGAGAGATTTCTATTGGAGGGATGATAGATGTCTAGATATAGTAGTGGGTGCAATAGAGATGAGTCGTCTATAGTATCTAGAAGTCATCAATCGATGGGATATCGGAGAAGGAGACCATTTCATGAGAAAACATAGGCACATCATCGTATATGGTTGAGGCAGTGCGGAGTGGAAGGGAAACCCAAAGATGGGTATTGTTTTTCTTATGATGGGTGAGGTCCCATGGCATGAGACTACTGAACGAGACATGCTGAAAATCCTAGGAAGAGAGCTGACAGAACATCGTGTAAGAGACAACATTGTGATCAAGGATCTCTTAGGTGTATATAGGGTGGTCCCTGTGGATTCAGAGGTTGTAGATGAGAAAGATGAACTATGGGTGGTGGACATCGGTACGATATATTTCAACCACCACCACTAGGTTCCCCACATCATGCTCTAGGATCTGGTGACTGGAGGCATGGATAGTTTCATTCTTTGTACATCTATGAACTCGTGGTGCATGAGATGATTTGAGGTATGATATATGTTTATTTAACTCTTTCCTTAGTATTAGTAGACATAAGTTCCAATCATTACGTTATTTCTTGACTCATGGTGCGAGATATAGATCTCCCATTAGATACTCTAGCACAACAGCTTCATCTTGAGGTTCCTATAGGGAACACTTCTTATATATCTTTTATATGACCGCAATGTGAGATATTTCTTGGTGGATAGAGGTTAATGTGGGAGATTTTGGTCATCAAGATGGAACCCTATGACTTCATCCTAGGTATGGATTGGATTTAAATAGTCTGAGCCTATATTGATTGTCATTAAAGACAAGTCAGATGCTTATGAACTGATGGCATGAGATTATCCTTTTTTGACAGGAGAGATTTCATGGTCTGACAAGTGGATGTTATGAACAAGAGGTTACATCCTATCACCCATTAGTTAGAAATTGAATCACTTGATGTAGTAGGCTCATCAAGCATATGGGTTACTTCAGTTGGGGAGGATTATATAGTCTTCTTCCTTGAATACATTTTGGGACTACCTCCAAGGTAGGATATGGAGTTTTTCATTGACCTAAAACTAGTAACTTCCCTGATATCTTCTGTGGAATATATAATGGAAACTACCAAGATCTAGGAGCTATGGTTGTAGTTGGAGGACCTTTGGGGAAATGGTTTAATTAGACCCAGTGTGTCCCACTAGGCAGCTCTAGTCCTATTTGTGAAAAATACGGATGGGAGCCTATAGCTTTTTATGGATTATTATCTCCTGAACTGGGTCACGATAAGGAATACATACCTATTGATTAAGATTCATGACGTATTTTACTAGTTTCAATGTTCGAGATGGTTCTCAAAGATTGATTTCAGATTCGGATAACAACAGTTGATGGTTCTCAAGGATGATGTTTTAAACAAGGAATTATGATGTCTCTATAGACACTATGAGTTCCTAATAATTCCATTTTCTATTATTAATTCCCAAAATATTTTTATAGATATGATTATCCAAGTCTTCTGGCCATACATGGACCAATATTTGGTTGTCATTATCGACAGAATATTCTTTTACTCTGGAACAAAGGAAGAACATGGAAGACAACTTGAGGATGGTTCTTGATATTACTCAAGAGGACTAATTTGATGGTAAAATCTTGACATTTTAGTTTTGGAATAATAAGGTTTTCTTTCTAGGTAATTTCATTTTTAACAAGGTTTAGAAATAGATCCAGTAAAGATAGAAGTAGTGCTTTCTTGGGAGTCACCCAAAAATGTGTTTGAGGTGCGGTGATTTCTTGGATTGGTAGGGTACTAAAAAATATTTGTGGAGAACTTCTCCATGATTAAAACCCATTTGACCACCCTGAAAAAGAAAAGAAAGTCTTTTACCAAGTATGAGCAATTCCATAGAGACATAAACCTAAGGCAACAACAATGTTTAGATTTCCTTCAGGACTATGACTTCAAAATAGTCTATAATATAGATATATTCAATGTTGTATAATAATACCTTAGTAGGAAGTCCCATGATCATCAAGATTATAAAGATTCAGAGTGGTTATCTTCCCTACAACTATCCCTAGTAGAGTAGGAGGATATATTTTTTCTTTAGTCGATGGTTTTGACTCCTTCTCTCCTTGAGTGTGTAAGAGAGTCCCAATTGGGAGAAATCAACTATATGGTCTTACATGATCAGATATCCATAGGCAATTCACCAGATGGATATCTTGAAGGAGGGAAGGATGTCATCTTATTCTAGGGGAAAATAGTAATTCCAATCAAGTAGAGGGTGGAAGTGATGTGAGAGTTCCACACTTCTCCCCAATATGTACATCCCTGTGTGGGGAATATGTACGGAGAAATTCAGTGGTAGTTTTGGTGGTCTAGAATGTGACAAAGCACTTCTAAGTTTGTCTCTTATTGCCTTTCCTGTCAGTAAGTGAAAGCTAAGAATTATATTACAGTGGGTTTGTTTCAGCCACTTGAGATACTAGAGTGGAAATGGGATGGAATTTCTGTGGACTTTGTCACAAGGATTCAGTGAATAAAAAAGATCCACGATTCCATATGGGTGATAGTTGACTGACCGTTGAAGTATTTACACCTATTTTCCATCAGGGAGTAGAGTTTGGTAGATATTATGGGGAAATTATATATACAGGATATAATTTTCCTTCATAGGGTACCCTTGATGATTGTCTCTGATCATGATGTTTAGTTTACATCACGATTGTGGGGAGGACTACAAGAGGCATTCAGGACCTAGATATGGATGATTATATCCTTTCACCCCTAGACTAATGAGTAAACCAAGTGCACTATTTATGTGTTAGAGGATATATTGAGAGATTGTGTGTTAGGATCTGGATGGAGTTGGGAGGATCAAATTCCCATGGTAGAGTTTTCATACAAAACAGCAACTGCTCTCCAATTGGCATGGAACCTTTTTAGGCCCTATACTGGAGACCCTTCTGGCCTTCCTTGTGTTGGATAGAGATTGGTGAGTAATCTTTTATGGGTCTAGAGTTGGTGTGGGAGACAATAGAGAATGTGCAGGCCATCAGTGAGTGGAAAAGGATGGCCCGGAATAGACAGAAATCCTATGCAGATCACTATCGTAGGCCCTTAGAGTTTGAGTAGGGAAACCATGTATTCTTTCTAGTATCCCCACAATGAGAAATGAATAGGTTCAGTCAGGGATTCAAGTTATCGTTGAGGTTCATCGGGTCATTTGAGACTATGTAAATGGTTGGTGAGGCTACCTACTTCCTCACCCTACCCCCATAGCTAGAGCAGGTGCACAATGTCTTTCACTTGTTGATGTTGAGGAGTTATATGCATGACACCCCACACGTCATTGAATGGGAGATCTGGACATTGAGGATGGATCCACCTTTGTAGTGCACCCATTGGTGATCAAGGACCAGTAGGATTGTACCCTACGCATTTGGACCATTCCTTTGGTTTGTGTGTCGTGGCAGTATGGAAACGTGCAAGAGAGTTCCTCGGAGCAGGAGACCCAAGTGCGAGATCATCATCCCACATTTTCTTCCCAGTTTTTCTTTTCAGGGATGAAAATATTGAAGGATTTAATGATATAGAGATCTTATTTTTCCTTTTAAGACTTTGAAATAATTATATATATATATATATATATATATATCTAGATCCAGGTGTTGAGATGGTGTACAAATTTAAGGTATAGTGTTTCTTGAATTAATTTTATAAAAATATTAAATATATTTTATATTTTTCGCATATGATACCTAGAATAAAATAGGATAACTCTTAAATAGATTATCGAATCGGAAATCTGAGACCACGGTTAGGTTCGTAACATGGTGTTTACCCTAGGAATGACATAAAATAAGTCAGAACTAGTTGTTCGGACCCCTCACTCATTGGTGGTATGTTAAGTATAATTATTTAAATATTTAATTAATTAAAAAAATAATTTATCCAAAACTAAAATGGTTATAAATATTTTGTAATGGATTTTTTTCCAAGGTTGGTCTCATAACACTAGAAATCAATAGAGAGATCTCTCCTCCTCCACCATTAATGAATCCTTTGGCAATCGATGATGAAGTTTTGGATCAAGGAGAATCGAGGAAAAATAAATGTAGTAGCTCCTTCCAATAGTTGTGTGAGTGCGTTATTCACCAATGATCGATCCAAATTAGTAGTAGGGATCATCGTTTGGTGATTTATGCTCTTAGATTAAATGATTGAAAAAATACATCTTTTTTCTTTGATCTATTCCAACTCCAAAACCTTTCATGTGCCCATGTATTGAAAATTTAAATTTATTTTAGTTTCTCATCTAACCCTGGTGAAACATTCTTCATCATTTAATAATAATACTTGGTGGTTATATTTAAAACAATGTTTTGGTTTCTCTCTCCTGAATTTCTACTCAAGTTCTTCACCAAGACCCCTTGGTCCCAGTTCAGCTTTTCCAAATATATTGAGCTCGATCTGACCCCTAGATTCATAGAGGAATGACGAAACGGGAATGGATTGAAGAGAGAAACATAGATCTAAAATCATTACGTTACATGGATGTTCGATTCAAATATTTGATGCTGGATATTGAAGTGTTGAAGCTTCGAGTGCGTGTATAAAATGAAACAAAACCCTCATTGATGATCAGAGTTGATTCATGGTGAGAAATAGTTGAGATCCAAAATCCATGGTCAAATCCTGGAGTTTTTGAATGATTCAATATGAAATCAAAGGTGGGATGGATAGATTCGATCCACAGAGATAAGATCTAGAAAACTGAAGAAAAAAAACCGATTACACGTCATGTTCAATAAAGAACACATGGAATATAGCCATTTTCAGCAGCGGTGTTAGGGATTTGAATACCCATAATGATGGAATGACATGTACTTTTCTTGACACGTTGTGGGCCACCTTTTCTATGTGAATAAGTCATATAACAGATCACATGGTCGAGCACACACCATGTTCTTATTAGATAGACAATTCCAGACCACATGGATGGTATCTCATGTGTACCTATACACCATGTACTATTTTACATAGACATAGGGTCAGAGTACAAAAGCATGGGCAGCAGTACATAGCCCGGACCCCAAATAGTTTGGACACGCCGTGTAGTCCACCTACACAGTGTGTACCCCTACATGTATGGGAACCTATGTACTGACCAGAGACACATCTGGTCTATGAAGTGGGTCCATATTTCATGTGGGTTCCCTCACATGTCATGTACCACTTTATCATATTTTCATAAACTTCCATTGTCTATATGTTCTCTGTTTGAACTCAAATTTTGGCCTATGAGTAGCATATCCTAAGTGTTTTTCCACATAGAACATGATGGTCCCATAAATTGTGTCTTTAGAGATACAATCTGAAATTTATCATTATTAGAATGGACTGAGGTGACACCCAATGATAACAAGGATCGTGCAGGATCACCATGACTTCTTTCAGGAATTACCCTCTAGTATGGCTGGGCAGTGGAGTTCCCTGATGACTTCTTCCAGGTGTTACCCTCTAGAAAAGCTGGGAAGTGGATTCTCCAGATGACTTCTTTTGGGTGTTACCCTCTAACAGGGCTGAGGAGTGGTGTTCCCCAATGACCTTCTGGGGATTATGGTCTAACGGGCATAGGCAGTGGAGTTCCCTGATGACTTTCTTGAGTGTTACCCTCTTGCAAGGCTAAGCAGTGGAGTTCCTCAATGAAAAGTTGTATAGGTTATAGAATTCCACATTTTTATCACATAAACTTTCATTACATTATACAAAATCAAGGATCTTTAAGGTTTAGTGTCTTGGAAACTATGTTCTTAATACAGAAAACGACATAAAACATTCTTCTTAAACACATGAAAGGCTTCTTCATTTGTTCATCCTAAGTTCATTACAGCATCTCATAACCTGGGAGAATACATCAAAGGAAAGGGTGAGAAGAAGGCCTAGTAAGGGAAACAGGGGAAACATTTTACATGTGAACTTGAGATACATCAATAAAGTCATGAAAAATAACTTTAAGGCAAGAGAAAGAGATCATGAGTCATATCATAATAAAAATAGCGTATTTCATAACTTGAAGATGTGGCTACAACATTTAACATAGACAATCATGAACATATCACCAAGGTCCATCCCCAAGGTGTCACTTGAAAATTACCAAGGTAAACCCCAAGGTATTGTTAAAATTGTAATCTCAAGTGGTTATATCATTACCCAATGCAATGGGGTGCTATCAGGGCGCACCCTTAAATTTGTAATCTCTAGTGGTTACATCATTACCCAATGCATTGGAGTGATATCAGGGAGCACCCTTAAATTTGTCTTTATTATCATGTGATCCACATATATCATCATCAACATTTAATAAATAACACATATAACTTAAAATAAATGGGTTTCATTTTATAATCATAACATTTTAAAAACTGCGTTTAGGACATGATCTTTATGTCACTATAAACCCACGAAAAAAGGAAAGCGGGTCTCATGTATGTAAATACCAGAATTTAAAATAGAAAATATTGATATATATGTGAATACCTCTGTATAAGAAAGAGATTTGAGTATTCACTTAATAAAATAAAATAATTTGAGAAAAAGAGAGAGACATTTTGAGACGAAAATTCTGTAGCATAACGGCTATGTTACCGGGTTTTAGAAAACATTGAAAAGAGAGGGGAAATGGGTCACCCACTCATAAATGATCTATAAAATAGTAGAGGGACAGAATATAAAGGATTTAAGAACATGGTAATGAAATTTGAAAGATATACCATATGAAATTAAGAACAAGAAAGGAAGACAAAAATAAGATTTCTCTTATGAAAATTCGGCAGCCTAATGGCGTCACTTAAACTTCAAAAAAAATGAATTGACGAGATCAAATAGGTTCTATAATCATATTAACATAAAATATCAGTATGATATATATATATATATCATACCACAATATAATAAAAATGAACTTGAAAGACTTGACAAGAAAATAGAACTTGAAAATGAGAAGGGTGAAAGAATCCCTTAAAAATTCGGTAGCCTAACGGCGTCACTTAAACTTCAAAAAAATGAATTGACGAGATCAAATAGGGTATCTCATCATATAAACATAAAATATCAGTATGATAGATATAGAGATCATACCAAAACATAATAAAAAGGAACTTGAAATATATTACAAGAAAATAGAACTTGAAAATGAGAAGGGTGAAAGAATCCATTATAAAAATTTCGGCAGCCTAACGACGCCCCTTAAACATTCATAAAATGAAATGATGAGAGTAAGAGGGGATATCTCATAATATGAAAATGAAAAGGAAATTAATAGAAATATAAAATAATATCCTCCAACTTAAGAACATGGAACATAAAATAAATGACTTAAAAGAGAGTATTTGAAAAGAAAGAGAGAGGTTGGATCCCTTACCTTAAAACGTAACTCTTAAAACTCAAAGGTTGGGACCTTGAGGGCTTGGGGGAACCTTGGGAGGAATCCTTGGGAGCTAATGAGACCATATATTTGTCGGGGGAAAGTTGGGAGTGAAAAATAAAGGAGTAATGAGTGGGTATTTATAGAGAAAGTGAGGGGACAAGGCATTAATGGCCAAGGGACACCACATTGGTGGTTTTGGAAAAACCATGGGCTTTCCCATGGTATTTTCCCATGGTATTGGACACTTGGGACACCTCATACCTTATCTGACTATTCATAAGTCGACCATATTGATTACATACTTAATAAATCATTTAATGATGTCATTAAACACCCGTAACTTAAAAATTGTATTTTCACTATTCATCGAAAATTCAACTTTCTCAGAAAAATCCCAAAATTTCACCTTAACCAAATATCGATGCTCTGATTTCAAAAAATAACTCCATTTTATAAAAATAATTTTCTAAATATATTTAATTTAATTTTTAAATAAATACACTATTTACCGAAAAATCATTTTTTTCAGAAAAAATCCCAAAAATTACCTTAACATAATATCGATGCTCTGAGTTCAAAAATGAACTCCATTTTATAAAAATAATTTTCTAAATATTTTTAATTTAATTTTTAATTAAAAAACACTATTCACCCAAAAAACTGATACTTGACTAATAATTTCTGAAACAGTTATTTATCTATTTTATTGAATCACATTACTAAATCAAGGTGCCTATATTATATTAATACTTTCTTTAAGTGATATTACTAATACATTTGGTCACATTACTAATCCTAAGCATAAAATCACTATTCATATTTTACTATTCATCAAAAATCAAGTTGATCTTATTAGACTCTAAATTTCATACTAAACATAATTTTAGAAGACCATTTTTTGAAAAGATTTACACATAATTAATTATTTAAGGTTTACATAAATATTTTCAAATATAATTTTTTCTATAATTCCTCAAAAATATGCATACTATAGTTATCCGGACATTTGAAAATTCACAAACTTCATCATAAGAAGAAATCACAATTTTTATTTAAATCAAAGGATTACACAAGGCAGTTACGGTCTCCTTACATAGCCCCTTATAACCCCAGCATAGGACCTAAGTGTAAGGTGTACTAAGGTGATAGAATCTGAGGGCTGCTCGGCCAACATTCCACGAGTAGTAATTTCTATTATTTTGAACTTCTCGCAAAGGCGATTCTGTTCTAGCTTCACACGATGAAGTTCGGCTTGGGTTTAGTCCAGAGCAAATCCCAGTGGTGCTACCTCCTTCCCAAGTTTCATTAGATGGGATTCGATTGGCCTGAGACTACTGGATGAGGCCATCAAATCTTTTTTCTATATTAATTAACCAAGATCACTTGTATTTATAGATAATAATCGAAATGTTTAGTTTCCAGTGGTGATATTGACCAACGGTCATATAATAGTCGAAACCCAATGGTCTCATTTTAATTATACTCATGTTATGAAATGAAACAGTTTTTTTGAGTATAAAATAAAACAACACACAAAATTAGGAAGCAATATTTATTCAAAATTTCAGGTTTTTACATTCTTCCCCCCTTAAGAATTTGCGTCCTTGCAATATTTAAAATTGGGTTTGGAAATTTCATTGAAAGTCCCACATCGGAAAAGGAGTCAGTAACACTATTACTTTAAAAGAAAGAAAAGGAAGTACAAAGGTCACCCGAGTTAACCCACACTAGGATTCCATGTAGGAAAACATGGACATGGAAGAGAAAACAAAGGGTCAAGTTTTAAGAGAGAGTGATAGAAAACCTGATTAGGAGAAAGTTATCCACAAGAAAATCACAAACTTATGATGTGTGTAAAAGGTCTTTGATTACCCAGTAGGAAACGTAAACCAACAACATTTTTGTTTTATGTTCCTTTTCATAATTTTGAGGAATTCAATTACTACATAGAATAAAAACACAAGGAAATATACCTACCTTCAAGTAGAGTTTCATCATTTAATAAGTTTTTACCAAAACTAATCTTTTCTCCAAACTATAAGCATTAAAAAACACTTGGTCTCATCAAAATAACATGAATAATCTTCTAGGTAATCACATAATCCACCAAAGATTAACTATCTATTTCTTCTATCTTTAAACATTATCCCAAAAACAGAAAGGGTAAGATAAAACAACTCTTCCAAAATGAAAGATCCCCAAAGGAAGGGAAACTACTTTAAATCTTAAAAGTTCCACGGTACTACCCAAAGTTCATCATAGACCTTTCCATAAACAATTGTCCTTAAAATTCCTCAAAATAAACCAAACTAAGATTGAAACCCAAATGCAAGAAGGATTTGATAACACAGTCTTCCAAAATAAACTTTATCATTCATCTCTAAACAACATCAACCACTCCTAACATATTATAACAAAAGTAGATAACCTAAACATATTTTCCCCAATATAGGTTAATAATTTCATATATTACCATAAGTTCACCTTAAATTCATCGATTCTTCAAAATATAAGTCAACCTTTACTCCTCAAAGAAACTACCGTAGTAATCTATTTACCTCGATCAAATAGGGTTCCCAAAATAGTGAACATCTTCCAAAATAATAATCAACTTTAAATACCCTAATCAACTTTATCATATGAACATACTTGAGACTTCGTCTTCTTATTCCTTGATGAATTTGGTCATTCAACTAGGTACAGATTATTAATTGTTATTTTTGATAGCTGGTTTGGAATAATCACAATATGTTCAACTTGATCTCTCATCATCTATGTCATATTAATAGGGAAATCATCGCATTTCCTATCACATTGGTTGTTGGGACATGTTCTTCCATTTCCCGCCATTAACTATGAAAATAAAGTATAATTAGTGGGATTAAATACTTAGCCAATAATCCTGAAAATGAAACGTAAAGCATAGAAGGATAAACTTGTAGAAGAAAAGTATACCCTAACTTGTGATCTCCTAGGTTCCAATCAATGTTATCCATGATCATATATTCTTATGTAAATATTTATTTTATTTTATCTTTGTCCCTTTAATAATGGTTCATACTAAGCTTATGAATTTACCAAATCATATCCCCCGGGAGTGTCATAACCAAGAGTGCATCAAGTCCCATTGTCGTGTACCAGTTTCTGTTCGAGTCTAGCTCAAAGCGGTGTTTTTGGGTTTTACCCCTATGTACATCTATTCCAGAGCCACCTCTACCTGCTCATATCTAGATAGGGATGTATTTTCTTGGCAACCCCTTACTCAATACTCACCAAAATACCAGGAAGATTTCCTATATTTAAACATTTCTATAGGGTTCTTCCTAAAGTTTTCATATCCTAATTTCCAAAAATAAAAAAACCATCCTTTGATACCAACTATAAAATCCCAACTTTTTATCACATAAACTTTCATTACATTATACAAAACCGAGGATCTTTAAGGTTTAGTGTCTTGGAAACCCGGAACTTATTACATGAAAAAAAACATTCTTCTTAAACACTTGAAATGCTTATTCATTTGTTCATCTTAAGTTCATTACAGCATCTCAGAAACTGAGATAATACATCAAAGGAAAGGGTGAGAATAAGGCCCGGTAAGAGAAACAACGGAAAAATTTTACATGTGAATTTGAGATACATCAATAAAGTCATTAAAAAGAACTTTAAGGCGTGAGAAAGAGATCATGAGGCATATCATAATAAAAAAATGCATTTCATAACATGAAGATGTGGCTACAACATTTAACATAGAAAATCATGAACATATCACCATGGTCCATCCCCAATGTTTCATTTAAAAATTACCAAGGTAAACCCCAAGGTATCATTAAAATTTTAATCTCTAGTGGTTACATCATTACCCAATGCAATGGGGCGCTATCAGGGCGCACCCTTCAATTTGTAATCTCTAGTGGTTACATCATTACCCAATGCATTGGAGTGCTATCAAGGCACACCCTTAAATTTGTCTTTATTATCATGTGATCCACACATAACATCATCAAGATTTCATAAATAACCCATATAGCATAAAATAAATGGGGTTCATTTCATAATCATTACATTTGAAAAACTGCTTTTAGGACATAATCTTTATGTCACTTTAAACCCACAGAAAAAGGAAATCAGGTCTCATGTATAAAAATACCAGAATTTAAAATAGAACATCTTGATATATATGTGAATACCCCTATAGAAGAAATATCTTTGAGTATTCACTTAATAAAATAAAATAATTTGAAAAAAAGAGAGAGACATTTTGAGACGAAAATTCTACAGCATAACGGCTATGTTACAGGGTTTTAGAAAACATCGAAAAGAGAGGGGACATGGGTCACCCACTCATAAATGATATATAAAATAGTATAGGGACGAAATATAAAGGATTTAATAACATGGTAATTAAATTTTAAAGATATACCATATGAAATTAAGAACATGAAAGGAAGACAAAAATAAGATTTCTCTTATGAAAATTCGGTAGCCTAACGACGTCACTTAAACATCAAAAAATGAATTGACAAGATCAAATAGTGTATCTCATCGTATGAATATAAAAGATCAGTATGATCGATATAGAGATCATACCCTAAAATAATAAAAAGGATCTTGAAAGACTTGACAAGAAAATAGAACTTGAAAATGAGAAGGGTGAAAGAATCCCTTAAAAATTCGATAGCTTAACAACGTCACTTAAACTTCAAAAAAATGAATTGACGAGATCAAATAGGGTATCTCATAAAATGAAAATAAAAGATCAGTATGATAGATATATATATCATACCCCAACATAATAAAAAGGAACTTGAAATACTTGACAAGAAAATAGAACTTGAAAATGAGAAGGGTGAAAGATTCCGTTACAAAAATTTCGGCAGCCTAACGGTTCCACTTAAACATTCATAAAATGAAATGATGAGAGTAAGAGGGTATTATCATCATATGAACATGAAAAGGGAAGTAAAAGTAATATAAAAGAACATCCTACAACATAAGAACATGGAGCATAAAAGAAATGACTTAAAAGAGAGTATTTGAAAAGAAAGAGAGAGGTTGAATCCCTTACCTTAAAATGTAACTCTTAAAACTCAAAGGTTGGGACCTTGAGGGATTGGGGGAACCTTGGGAGGACTCATAGGGAGGTAATGAGACCAGAGCTTAGTTGGGGGAGAGTTGGGAGTGAAAACTAAAGGAGTAAAGGGTGGTTATTTATAGGGAAAGTGAGAGGACAAGGCATTAATAGCCAAGGGACACCTCATTGGTGGTTTTGGAAAAACCATGGGCTTGCCCATGGTATTGGCCACTTGGGACACCTCATACCTTATCTTACTATTCATAAGTCGACCATATTGGTTACATACATAATACATCATTTAATGATGTCATTAAACACCCGTAACTTAAAAACTGTATTTTCATTATTCATCGAAAATTCAACTTTCTCAGAAAAATCCCAAAATTTCACCTTAACCAAATATAGATGCTCTGATTTCAAAAATGAACTCCATTTTATAAAAATAATGTTCTAAATTTTTTAAATTTAATTTTTAAATAAATACTCTATTCACCAAAAATTCATTTTTTCCAGAAAAAAACCCCAAAAATTACCTTAGCATAATATAGATGCTCTGAGTTCAAAAATGAACTCCATTTTATAAAAATAATTTTCTAAATATTTTTAATTTAATTTTTAATTAAAAAAACTATTCACCCAAAAAAAATGATACTTGACTAATAATTTCTGAAATTGTTATTTATCTATTTTATTGAATCACATTACTAAATCAAGGTGCTTAGATTATATTTATACTTTCTTTAAGTGATATTACTAATCTATTTGGTCACATTACTAATCGTAAGCGTAAAATCACTATTCATAATTTACTATTAATCAAAAAACAATTTGATCTTATTAGACTCTAAATTTCATACTGAACATAATTGTAGAAGACCATTTTTGAAAATCATTACACATAATTTATTATTTAAGGTTTACATAAATATTTTCAAATATCATTTTTTCTAGAATTCATCAAAAATATGCATACTATATTTATCCGAACATTTGAAAATTCACAAACTTCATCATAAGGAGAAATCACAATTTTTATTTAAATCAAAGGATTACACAAGGCAGTTATGGTCTCCTTACATAGCCCCTTATAACCCCAGCATAGAACCTAAGTGTAAGGTGTGCTAAGGTGAGAGAATATGAGGGTGCATCGGCCAACATTGCACGAGTGGTAATTTATATCAGTTTGAAATTCTCGTGAAGGAGATTCCATTCTAGCTTCACACGATGAAGTTAGGCTTGGGTTTGGTCTAGAGTAAAGCCCAGTGATGCTACCTCCTTCCCAAGTTCCATTAGATGGGCTTCGATTGGCCCGAGACTACTGGATGAGGCCATCAAATCTTCTTTCTATATTAATTAACCAAGATCACTTGTATTTAGAGACAATAATCGAAATGTTTAGTTTCCAGCGGTCATATTGACCAACGGTCATATAACAGTCGAAACCCAACGGTCTCATTTTAATTATACTCATGTTATCAAATGAAACAGTTTTGTTGAGTATAAAATAAAATAACACACAAAATTAGGAAACAAGATTTATTCAAAATTTTGGGTTGTTACATAGGTCCCTCTTGTCATTCCAGAGAATGGGATCCTTACATGGAGTTTTTAGCCCCTAAACTATGTGTCATATTGATGACACTTGGTTTAACATACCTTTAAACTCACAAGGAATAGAAATGTATTCCCCACCAAGATTCATTTTTGTGACGTGACCTAAAACTGTGTGAGAAATTTAGTGCTGCAAAAAGAGGATAGTATCATGGTTTGGTGATTGAGTTCCTTAAACTTGTGTGTTCAGGTAAGGGGTGTGGGATGCTAGGCATCATTGATGGACTTTTGGAACTATTGGATACTCTTGTTTTTATGCTATGATATGATATGGATATCACATACTCTCTCATTTGGGTTTATTTGACATAGCACACACACACACATATAAATATTTATATATCCTTCTTCGGGACCCACTCCTTAGGTTTAATTACTCTCCTTCCAAGAGAGGTGAAGATACGTGAGGTATTCCATGTTATTTTTGTGTCTAGCTTCTCATGGTTGTATGATTATACTCTCCTAGTATATGTGGAAAAGGCTTAATGGGTAGTTCATCTACTCACTGTGTTTAGCCCCTTTTTCTTGGATGATCTTACTTTTACTCTTGTTGGCTTGAGATATACTCTTTCAAAATACATTGTGTATCTGCTATATTCCTCTTCTGTTGTATCTCTTACAACTCCCCCTTTAGGTTTTGGGAAATTCTATTGGGTATGTTTATACTCACCTTTTCATGGTCTTTTGTGGCATGTGTCATGTCTTATGTAGATGTTGGACAGGTTGATCATGTCTTCAAAGGAGCTTAGGGATATGGGGTGCTTTGTCCGTGTACATTGGTCATAGCTTAGTATTTATAAGCTAGAATCTCTCAGTTATTTTACTTTTATAGATTTTCTATCAGGTTTAGAAATATTTCTTGTTGGGAATGTATTTTGTTCTTTTCTTTTTAGTTTACACTACAATAATTTTTTACTGTTTAGAGGTCCATGCATGTTTGGTTTATTTATAGCATTATTACATATTTTATTCTTTCCCTCTATAATTTTTAATTGGGTTGGTGGTGTGTGTGTGTTTACAAGTACTTAGGAAAAGGCCTTCCAAATATAATTATGCATTTGGAACTTATCACCACCCCTTGGCCTATAGAGGTAGGCTTAGCGTAGTTGTGGCTCAATCCCCAACATGAGTTAGGTCATGAAAATAACTTTTATGAAATCCAATTTCATCAAATAATTTTGAGTTTCTCATATACACATGGATAATGAAATTCATTTTTTATGCATATCAGATATAGAAAATATACTCAAAGTATAAGATATACCCATTCTTCATGTTTCCACACTCCTACAGATGTTAGTGGAACAAAACTATAATAATTGACCAGATAATATCCATAAAACTTCATTGGATTATTACACTATGATATAGATTCCTACTTATGAGATGTCATATTCCCTTGTGTATAGGATAGAAATGGTGTTACCTATTGATTTTCAATGTACCTCTCTTTGGACCTCCATATATAATCAAATTACTATAGATAAAAGGTTTCATGTTTTGGAAAAATCTTTAGGAACTCTTGATGTGATGAGCTTAATGGATTTATATAGTCTATATCTCTATTAAAACTGTGTAACCCAGGAATTTATTAAGAAGATCTTGATTCTCTCATTCGATGAAATAGAATTTATGTTGGATTCAAGAACACCAATTATATTTGGAAATAATCCCCCAAATTTAGAATCCAAATAGGAATACCCCTTCATTTTGTACGAGGTTTACACTAATGGTTCCCTACTCATTTGTCACCCTAAATGGAAGGCACATTTTATCTCTAACCAATATGATATTTCTCATGAAATTATATGTTTAATTATATAAGTATGAATCTAGGGACATTTTTTTAAGAACATAAACTACATGACACAATTTTTTTAACCATGTTATGTCAAGGTTTTATTCCACTGCCCCTCCATCAGTAGATTATACTACACTAAATAGTTCATACCGCATAACCTCAAACAATGTGGTATCTTTTTCTTTTAATATAATATTAAAATTAAATGGATAATTCCTTATTATATGACATTAAACTATAAATTATATCATATAAATCTACTAGATAGATTAGTATTATTAGTTTTACCATCACATGATGATGGACCACCTTTTACCATGCCTTTTCTTGTATAATATCCAGATATAAAAAAAAATCCATTGGGAAATTATATAGTCATGTTATTATTAACCTATTTTCATTAACGTTATATAATTTTACACATTGAGCTAAAATTTACTTAATTTATTATCATTAAAAATTACCCATAAATTCTTATTAGGGTTCACTTAAACAATTATAAAAATATCCCCTCATTCAAAACAATATCTTGCTAGATTCATTTACTTACCTGATACATTATGAATCTTGAACCTCTTATCATAGACCTAGGTATATGTTTCTTACTTATTTTCTTCCCCATCTCACTCAATATTTTAATTATTTCTCATTCACATCAAGTAACTCATATCTATTTTTTCTATAGTTTCATATAAAATTTGTCCATTTTTATGGGTTTACCCCTTCTCAACTTACTCTCTTCTCAAAAAAATATAATATAACTCAAGTGACCATAAGGAATATAGTTATTTATTAATCCTATATATTGGGAACATTAATATTTACTTTTCTAAACTATGTATCCTTCCACCCAAATGTTTGATTCTTTACAAATTCATTTTGATCCAAATTTATCATATTCACACCATGTTATCCTTCATCTTCCTCCATAGAGGATAGCCACCTATTAGTGATCCCTCATTCAATACTATAGATGGATTGATTATTGTTTTCAAATTATTTTTAATAACACACAAAAACTCATACTTTGGTTCCATATATAATTCCTTTTAATTCAACCCTTCTTAGTCATGTTAAGTTTCATTTTCTCTTAGACATCATGCTCAACTCAGTTTTGTTTGTTCATGTCCATTATGGGTGAACCCAAATATATTTTGAGAGTAGATATTTTTTTCAATCAACATTTATTATGTTGATATCATTGATATATCCTAATAATTCACAATACTTTCACCTTCACCTTCATTTCACATGGTTTTACCAATCATTAGAATTGTATATAAACTAATGTTAGTGTTTGTTATATATGGTTTATGTCAGTTTATCCATTAATTTTACCCATAACACAGTGATATAACCTTTGGATATTCAAATGATTCTTAAAAATATTTTATTTATTCACTATGATTCATTTATTAAATTATTAAATCACCAAAAACTTCTCATGACTATTATTAATAAGTCTATATTATTTAAAATAACCTTCTCAAAACAATGATTTCATATTCCCCCAAGATATATCACACCAATACCCATCTAAGGTATATATATGTTAAAATGAAAACATCTTATAACTCTAAATTTTTATTCCTCTGATTATATAATTATGTAATCCATGTTTTTAAATTCTTAAACTATTATCCTTAGTATTCCTATATAACGGTTTAGTGATAGGACTATCATTTAAACATGGTTAGTGGTCATCCTAGCATATCGATTTTCATCTCATATTTCATAACTAAAGTATTACTTTTTACACTTTACAATGTTTGGGTGGTTATAAATACATATAGTTTTATTAACTCTTATATCAATAATTATATTAATAAAATTGATATATAATTCACATAAAGGTTCAGTTATCTCATTCTGATTCATGTATGGTTTTTATAGAAGTATTTTTCTCATTACCTTTCATGTTTAATTTTATATATGTTGTGTTTGATGGATTATTCTTCATGTCTGAGGAAAATATATTACATGATATATTGGTCCAATAATTTAGACCTTAAATTAAAACCCAATATTTAGTATAATAATTATGACCTTAAAATATAGAAAATAATTAATTCCAAGTTATAAGACCTCAAAAATACATAACACCTTTTAATGGAAAAAATTAGACATGAAACTTGTCAGGCTAAAAACCCATAAATAGAATCAGGGAAAAAGTAAAATTAATGCACTTTAAGACTCTTTGACATAGCTTGGGAAAAAGAAAAGGAAAAAAATAAAATATTCCCAAATATTTTAGGGACAAACCTTGACCCTAGTTAAAGATAAATTATGTTATCCATGTCCATGGATCTATGAAAAACTAAGAGTAAATACTTATTATCCCTTTAAAAATATATATATATGATTCTAATCAGAGTAAAAGGCATACACATGAAAAAACTTATTTATATGTTGGAATTATTCATTCATATTAGTCATTTCTATGTGATTTTGTATTTTTTTCATTTCACATCAGGTTTTTTTATTAAAATGACACAAACGGATAGTGAAAAAATGGCTGGTTTATTAATCAATAAATAAGAAGGTTCATAAAATGTTTCTAGCCTCTCCTTAGAAGTTATAAACAATAGGAAAAAATATAAATATAAGGATCACATCGATAAAATATGATATTTTCTAATGAAAGATCCAAATTAATTAGTTATTAACAAGAAGAGTTAATCACATATCATATATTATCTAACTATGCACAATTTATATTAAATTTTCATGTATATTTTCTTATACTCTCCCATCAGGTCATAGTCCCCATTTGAAAAAACATTCATCAAGGTTGACACCACTACTACCGCAACCTTTTCATACACTAATTTTCCTAGAATATTTTATAAAGTGGATATTTTTTTGTGATGTGGGGTTGAATTCAAGACTTATACTCCTCTTATTAATCTATAACTTGTATAGAAAACTGCATTAATTCTATCCATAATGTTTTTTCATCAATTATGAAGAGGTTTTCTGACTGTTCATCCATTTTATATTAGATAACGATACTACTAATGAATATAGAATTGATCATAAAATAGTGAAACCCTCAAACAACTAAGGATATGAACAGATGAAATAGGTGACTAATTTAGTTTCCCATCTCACTCATATAAGTTTAGTTTATTAGGGAATGAATTTTTTCCCAAGTAAAATTCTTTATTACCTAGTTTTCCATGATAATATCTAATTCTAAATCTACCTAATCCACTAGAAATAACTCATACTAGGGAATTCACTCACATGGAGAAGAATTTTATTCAACTATAGGTACTAGAGAGGTTTTTTCATAGAATATTGTGTAGTGAATAGTTTCAATTGTTTTCTTAGGAATCATGAAATATAGATCTGTCTATGAAAGAATGAATAGGGTTATTACTATAATATGAAATTTTAAATAATTAGTCTCTTAGCTAACGTGATATTAATAAAGAAAAAAATATTAGGATTTATCATCACTCTCAGTGTGTTTAGTGAATTACACCTCAATTTATCTCTTAAGTACTAGGTTTGGGAATAATTATAAGGTAAATATGGTTTTTATTTAATCCCTTGGGTTAATGGTTATAGTTGGTTTATCCCCTGATGACATAAGTAATATTTCCTCTTACTCAACTCGTACTCTGGTCAAGGGGTAATATTGTTTTCCCAAAAAAAATCTTATCATTTGAGTATAATCATTATTATATATTGTTGTAAATTTTATCTTTCAGTAACCTCTTACATGATGACTAGAGACAATGCATGTAAACCTTTCATTTTACCTTATAATTTGATTATTTTGGTTCCAATGATTCCAATTATAAGGTAGATATTTCATAGACCTAGAAAAGGTTCATGTAATAACAATGTGAAGATGAATAATAAATTTGGAGGATCCTAAATGAAAATAAAAGTTACTAACTCAAAAATGTTAAGATTAATAAAAAAATTAGAGAAGTCTAAATGAAAAAAAAAATCATACATGAAATCCTTTACTTGTTTGGTGCATGTAGATCTAACAACTATAACCACTATATAAAACCCCTCCATGATCATTCTTAATATGGTTTTGTGTAAGTTCAATAATCAAAAATCACTAATATTTTACCTATAAATAGATCAATTTTCATGAAATTTGATAAATACTAATAGAGTACTTTCAATATACAAAATATCATGTGAGATAGTTCTCCACACTCCCATAAGAAAAAAATCGCATAGATAAATTTCTTAATAAAAAATATTATGGCATGCATATAAAGAATATATTCAAGTAAGTCTCATTTTTAAGATAAGTTTTAGGGGAGTCTTTATGAAAGTTGAAATTCCAAAATTTCATGAGCATCAATTTAATTGAAAAATTTTCAAATTGGATTACACAATTAAAGAATTCACATGAACCGCATTAACATAGAGTGACTATGCTAGATACATTTCATATGAACACAAATCTTCATACTCATGGAACCTTGAGCCTTCTAAAGGGCATGAGATCTATTTCGGAATCATGCATTGGTTGTGATGATACCACCTTATGAAAGTATCGGTGATATCGATCAAACTACCTAAAATTATTTATATACCTATACACATGAAATTCCCCTAACATGGATATTTTTTTCCACCTAAGTTCTTCTGCAAGGGATTACTCTTCCAAATTTTATCAACTTTCCAATATTCAACTAAATTTTGGGACACTCTTATGTTAGACTCATTCAAAATTAATTCATAGGTAGTATCATATTTCTAGGGTCCTTACTGTACTACCATAAATTATATGGAAAAGATAATTTTTTCATTACAATAAACTAAATGTTATAAATCTTTTATATAATTAAATTGAAAGACTCTTTTATTAAGGATGAGTGTGATTCCTTAATCACACGATTATAAACTGCATGTTTCGCCTTCTTATGTGGATAAAAACTACAAAGATCATTTCATAAGTACGAGTTACATGCCTTGTTACATTTATTTAAACTATATACACACCCATTCAAACTACATGGGGTTTCATTCCCTTAATTTGGATACATATGAAGCCTCATTAAGGTTTAACCCTAATAATGTTTTTATCTATTGTGACCCATGATTTTTATATGTAGATATTACATCTTGATAGATGAATATTAAATACATTTTACAAATAAATGCATGATGACCATAAAGGTTTACTGTATTTGGATACTAGATACATGGTCTTCTTATTTTATGAAATATCGTCAATATCTTCTAGAAATATCATCCCATTTAGTAATATTTATATATATACCCTACTTAAACCTTTCTACATAACATGGGGAAAGGAAATAAAAGAAAGGGCGAGCTTAGATTCTCAATAAGGATAAACATAGGAGATATTGATAAATTATCATATGAAATCATAATATAATCATAAGGGTATGAGATCATGAATATAAATTAAAATTCTCATACCTAATCTATCATGTATTATAAACATTATTCAGGGCATAAAACATCATTATTTCAAAATAAATGTATCATAAGAGTGATAAATCATCATAAATCAATCACAAACCATAAGTTAATATAATAAAAGTGTGACACCGCCATAAGTATATAAAACATTTCATATGAAAAGGATAACTACTGATACAATGGAATCATAATGGATCATGCATAATCATCTATTTCTCATAGTGGATCAAGAACATTGACTTGTTTCCCATAGAAGATCAGGCAAATTGACTTGTTTCCCATATCTAATCAAGCGTAGTGACTTGTTTCTAATAATTATCACATGAGATATAATATTTTTTCCAATATATTGGAGGTATATATAATTTTGTACCAACACATCACATAATGAAATCTATGCATATGTATTCCATAAGATCATAAAACATTAATCATATCATCATATCTTAACCTAAGAAAATAAAATGGGTTTTATAAAAAATTATAATATTTCATTATAGTATATCCCATGGAATGTAAATGAGTTTCATAAACATCTCGTCATCATAATCCTGAACCATCCTATAGAATCCTGACCTAGAATCCACTAAAATGGTACCCTGTTCCAATTCACCATAATGCCTCAAGTGTGCCACCATAAATGTTAGAGGTTGTCAACTAGCATCGAGGTCTTAGGTTGTGTCTATGGGGAGATTATTCACTCATATCATAGTAATATAAATATCATAAATGACAAAAAAACTCCATATAAGTAAAAAATAGAGAGTGGAGGCAGTAAATAAGCTGAAACAGATAATTCTTTAATAATAAATGAAATGTAGTAATGGCCTAAGTGGATATATTGTATATGCATTATTGATCACCCACTACGCCGACCATATATATACATGAGTAAATAAAATAAGTAGAATCAATGTGTATGGATCACTACAAATATAGATCTTGACCACATACTCAGTCTCCAAGACACTGTCAAGCTGGTCCAGCCCAATCATAAGATTTCACACGAGAAACTCCACTCGATCATGATACCCTGAGCCTTAAACCTATAAATAATGAATATGGTCTCAACCTAAAATTATACATAAGGTCTTCACAAACATTTAGGTGCATGTACCGGGGGGTGAGAAATAAATATCAGAAAGCCACCCCCAATGGTGAACCTACAATCAATTGTCATAAGTGAATTCTCATGCAATATTCTTAGCCTAGCGGAGATACAACTGGAAAATTGTTTAATAAAATAATTAATGTGAAACCATAGTTGATCCTTATATCCATGTTCCTATTCAATTGGAAAATGTTCCATCATGTATATATATATTTATATATTTATATATATATATATGTATGTATATATATTCCCATAAATATATATAAATATACATATAAATATATATATGAGTAAGGTGAAAAATAACATAATACAACAGTATCTGATTCTTGGGTATGTAATATTGAATATCTGGACATATTGTGAAAAGGGTATTGATCTATATTTTATTCCACTGAAGTCATGAATAATTAGTCAATTCTTGGGTCCATAATCCCAACTGACAATACCCACTTCGTCCAGTTTCAAAAATTTCTTTGAGAAAGCTACATAACTATAGAAATATAAATGTCCTAGCACTGGGTTCACTAATACTCACCACCAATAACTATAATGGATGATTCTTGTTAAAAACTAGACATCTTGAAGACTTAGAACTCTTTATTTATATAAAATTTCGACCCTAGGTATGTAACAAAGACATACATTTATAGCAATGATCAATTATAAAATAATTTCATGTATCCCATGACCCCTTCCATGGAATTATGTAAGGAATCAAAGTATCACTCAAGGCATGTCATAATTTTATTTGAACTATGATCCCATCCAAGGAACTTTTTATAAGTAACCCAAGTGTTTCCCATGGAATAATATAAATTTAGTTGTCTTGGGAGCCCATATAGGGAATTATGTAACTGGAACCCAAGTATCTCTCAAGGGCTAACATAATCTCATATTCACTATGAGTCCATATAAGGAATTACTACATGAGAATCCATGTATCACTCAAGGAATATATAAAACACTCTACCTATGATTCTATCTAAGTAATTCCATATAAGGAAGATGAGTATCACTCAGGGCATAATATAAACTACGTTCCTTATGAGTCTATCCAAGGAATTACTACATGGGAATCCAAGTATCACTCAAGGAATATATATAAACCACTCACCTTATGATTCCATCCAAGTAATTCATACATGGGAATCCAAGTTTCGCTCAAGGAGTATATAAATAACTATCCCTATGAGTATGTCCAAGGAATTCCTACATGGTAATATAAGTATCACTCATGGAATTTATAAGCCACTTTACCTATGAGTCCATACAATGAATTTCATATAAGGAAGATATGTATCACTCAAGAAGTAATATAATTAGGCAGATACCAGGAAGTGACATTGGGTATCATGATAGTATAATGGCCAATCAAAAGGGGCTAATAGGCTAGATCCCATGAATTACCTCTAGGCATCCCAAAAAAATATCACATCTACCAGGTTCATCATCCAAATACTAGGAAGCACTGCTTGAATAAAAGATGAATCATCAATAACTATGTATATGAATAAATAAGAGAGTGAGGGTAGTTTAATTCCTAGCCCCACCACTACTACCATATCCCCTTTGGATTACATGATAAATATGATTTTTAAAGTGACACCCACTTCCATCCATATTCGAACTCTAAAAACACTAGATCGAGGTTGATTAAATTTTGGGGTACCTGTTAGGTCCCCTAAGTTAATACGTAAGAGACGAATTCTCTTTTTGATCCTCAAAATTGATAATTCAATAGAGTCATCCTACATTGGATCCTTGGAAAGAATATATAATAAAGAATCATATATAGTATCCTCTTGGTCAAAACATAAGTGGAATCATCCTATAAGGGTTCCTAAAAAATTATTGGTTAGTAGAGGTATCCTAAATTGGATCCTTAGAGGAGTAATTAACGGGATTAATTCAGTATAGGATCCTCTAAGTTGAAATTAAATTAGATGAATCCTACTGAGGATCCTTAGAAATAACTAATCTCACATCCACTTGGACCAGAAGGTAGCATATCACAAGGGAGATGTCCATGAAGGAAAATCTAGGTAAGCATCAATAAAGAGAGATGAATCATGGACCAACCCAAATATAGGTTGGTCTGAACACCCAACCAATCTATCCCACTCTCAAGAGATATCTAAAATAGACTATTGGAGGAAGCACCTTTCTATTATATCTCGTTCACCACAAACCACCTTTTAAGAGCCATCAACACACCATAAGGTTTATAATATAGTGATTTATTTAAAAAATGATGAAAATGGGCTATTAATTTGACTAATTATGACTCTGAGGTGTAAAAGCATGAAATACCCTGAAAAGGGTATAAAGAAATGAGTTCAAGGTGTGTATACCCTAATACATGATGTTCACTTTCACATATCTCAGTAGCTATGTACTTTAGAAAACAATGGTGTGTTAAACCCATGTACATAACATATATAACATGTACACTTCATGTACCCTACATGGGGTACCTACCCATGTACCTTGCATGGCCTGGCCATGTGTTTTAGCTTAGTATTATACTTCATAAATGGTGTGTATATTACCTAGGGTCTGGCTGTGTACCCTATATTTCCAATTACCCTTAAATAAGCTGTTTGGACAAGTAATTTTCTACATGGACAAGAACCAGTATATGGAATGAACTCATAGTACATGGAATGTATATATCAAAAGTAATCTTCCCCAAATGTGAAGAACACTTGGTATGTGTTCTTGAACTATAAGCCCTGTGATCGGGATTTCGGAATAGGAAACCTTTATGAATGGTTTAAAACTGAGATTTTCCAAAAACAAAATATAGATAAAACCTAAAGGGTTCCTAAGAATTAATAAAATGTATTTAAAAATAAATGAGGAAAATATATAGGGATTTTTGATATAATATTAAAAATGGCCTACCTTTGGGTGGGATCTTCTGAATCATCACTAATTTCCATGACCTGCAGCTATTGCACGATGATATAATTTCTCTTAACCAATGTGGAGGAACCTCTCTTCCTCTATCCCTCTTTATCTCTCCCACACTCCCTCTCCTCGCTCATTTTTGGAGAAAGAAACCCATATGGGGAATGCATGAGAATATATTCGAGAAAATGAGGAAAATAAAATAGGAAAATTAAAAGGGAGAAAAAATTAAAAGAAAAAGGAAATAAAAATGGACATTTCTCTTGTGCCCGAATTGATTTTATGCCTCTCCAAGGAAAACCCCATTTTTTTACTCAATGATGACTACAAAATATAAATATGACATTCCATTAAAAAGATATTTAAAAATAAATGTGTTTAAATAAATTTATATTTATTTCAATATATATTAAAAAAATAGTTATTCCATAAAAAATTGAAGGGCTCGGATTTTGACCAAACTCCTATCCTATGGTAAAATCACTATTATGGGACCAATTAAGTGGTTAGAAAAATGATTTGATACATTATTCTTATAAGAATCTGAAAAAAAAATCTGTTCAAATTTCTAGTCTAGAAAAACATGGGTTCTTACAGCCTTACCACTATAACCTTTCTCGTCCCTAAGAATCCTTGGTGGTCAAATGGATTAATGATCTCATGTCGATAATCTACAAAACTATGATATATTTATTATCTAAAAACTTTTCTCACAATGTTAACAACTCTTTGACAAGGAATTCATTTAACCATGACCAATCTATTACACCCCACCATAGGAATACCTTTATCATCACCTCACAACTGAACCCAAACTCAAAGGCCCACACTCTATCCATCATTATTCATAATAACTAATATAGAAAAAACCATTCATACTAGAGCATAAATGGAAAAGAATTAAAATTTCACCGGTTCCCGCTTCCTAAAAACTTTTTATATGGAAAATTTTTGATTTAAACTGAAAATGAGGGTCGCCACCCTAAAATGGATAATAGTTAACCATCCACCATATTGATTACCTTATACCACTCCTAAACAACACCTTCTAAGGATTCCATTCATCAAAACCAGAAAGGATGATTAAAATAAAATAAGCTCGATGTATAATTGATTCTCTCCTATCATACTTCGGATGATGTCAAGATGTAGAGTTTGATCTACTCTAAAATAATACTATTATAAGATTCTATTGATAGGAATGTATATCTCTATATAATCCATGATCACATCAAAAAAAATAGGTTATTTTAACTAACTCTTCACATCACATCTCTTGAAAATGTGTGTCTAGGTCCATCCATGGGTCAACCGCTTCATGGCACCTAATTTATCCTCGATGACTCCTTTTCCACGGAGGTACATTTAAACTTCTATCCTAAAACCCATGAAATCAGGACCACATCATTTCTTTAAAAACATTGGTTCTCATATCGCACATGGATTCCCACGGATTACTAATTTAAATATCACCATGAACAGTTGGTGTGTCCATTTTCTATTTCGCACAACGCGGTAGGTGTACAAACCATTACCACTCAGTCATCACCCAAATCATACTCCCATGTTTCATATTCTAGTGAATCCAAGATAATTGTGTTATATGACATGCCAGTCTCATTAATACAGAATCCCCCTTGGAACTCCTCTTCAAAATTTAGAACTACACCTATACTAAAATTCATTCCATGACAACATGTCATAGGGAACCATTTCCTGAAATTAAAGCATCAAACATGAAACCACTGGTCTACTGAGCTAGGTACCAAAATAGTCCAACCCATAAAATTCGGTCTCAAAACACAATCACCCTTGGTTATTTCTTATAAATCTAAGGCATCAACCTTACTATATCACAAAACCTGAGAACCTACCATGAATTGGTCTCAGTGTGAGTGTGAAACCGAACTCACTACTTAAAATGCATTCATAAACCAAGACCCACCCATTTCAAAAAATTTCCTCAATCAAAACAAAATATGCCCTATAATGTTTTGAGTCAAAACTTATGGAATGTATGTCTCTCACCTAGCCCTACTGATCAAGTCTCATAATTGAGTCACTATTTTAAACCATTAATCACATCAGTCAAACTTCTCACCAAGGCCATATATCATGATTAATCATCTATAGACCCAACTAAATGAAAGGAATATAACATGGCTATCAACCCTCTCTAAGGGAGTTAAATAAAAATAGTGAACAAGGAAGGATACATTGTGAGCATGGTTTCAATTATAAAAGATTTAAATTTACATTTCATAGAGGAAAACTCTATAAGGTGTAATTGAAACCCCATTTAATTTAAACCCATATATAATAAAAAAGTTAAAGAAAAGACTTTAACAGTATCACCTACTAAGCATCAGCCTACTAGGACCCTGATCGTCGCATAGAATCCTTATAAGTGACATCCCCTTAGAGTATCATGATATTAACTTTAAAAATAACAAAGTGATCCTCAATAGGCATCCATATATGATAATACCCCCCTCGAGGTCCTCGTTTACTATAAATTTTTAGGTACCTATCAACGTCACACTAGAGGATCTGAACAGATAACTGTAACGGAGGAATCAACTACCAACATTAACCTAGGAGGGTCAATAATGATCTCAGGGTTCAGTTAAGTATAATTCCATTCACAGATATATGGGGAAACCCCTTATAGGTTGTTACTGACACCTTAAATAATAAAAACTAAGAAAAAAATCCCTAAAAGGGGTCATTAACAGTGGAATCATATGCCCTATGAACCTACTAGTGTCACTACACCACATATGTATAGGGTATAAGTCATCAACCTCACTTTCCAACTCCTCACTATATATCTGAATGACCTACCATCAAAAATAAATATATAAAATTGGGTTCAATTGAGTAGAATGCTACCAATAACCCATATATGAAGGCTCCATTTAGGTTATTGTAAAAACTTCAAAAAATTGGCCTATACTGTCAGTAAAATCACACAATAGCAGGCTTATAACATGTGGACCCTATGTGTTGAATAGGATGCATGGGATTCCTTTTTCCTTTGTCAAGAAAGCATCCAAATCAATCATTGTACTATTACTAATTATCCAACATCCAAAAATCTATAATAAATGTTTAAATCCACAAAACATGTGAATACACCCTATCAAAATACATATACAACTATAACATCACATATCCTTAATTGCAATCCCATAACCGTAGAAACTATGACTTCATACTGAAGCATGTGTTCTTGAAGCACTAATCCTATATCCATAATTGGTACTGACACATTCTTAATAATCTTGTCTACCATATCCAAAATAGTAATACAATAATAAAGGAACTACTTTGATACCAATTTTTAACGTTCCGACCTAGAAGCCACTAATATAGTTCCCCAAGCAAGTTCTTCACAAGGCTTAAAGTGTAACTCACCGCACGCTAGAGGCTGCCAACTAACAGTATGGGCCTAGGGTGTCTCTATTGGGAGACTTTTACATCTTGACAGAGTAAGTAAAATAGTGTAAATAACTAAAATCATCCATATTAGTAAACAAAAAATCGTAAGGAAGCAGTAAATAAGCCGAAACAGAAGCATGATATAATAATAAATGAAATGAAATAAATGCATGAATGGTTATATCTTACATACAGTAATGATCACCCAATGGGATTACCATATATATATATATAACAGAAGATAAAATAAAATAAAATAAATATATATGACTCAACTAATAACTCTGATCTAGACCACATACCTGGTCTCGAAGATACTGTCGAGATGCTCCATCCCAATCATAAGAATAAAAATGAGTGGATTCACTCGATAATACAACCATGGTCCTTATCCATATCCCATACACATTTATGCCTAACTTTAAAGTAGGTATAAGTTCTGCATGCACACTAAAGTTCACAGACTAGTGGTGAGAAATAAATATCACTAGGTCACCCCCAATAGTGAACCTATAATATTTTATGATAAGTGCATGCTCATGAAATATGATTATCCTAGTTGAGACACAACTGGAAAAAAGATATATAAAATAAATAACATGAAACCACCATAAATCCTTAGGTCCATGCTCCTGATCAACTGGAAAATGTTCCATCAGGTATATATATATATATATATATTTATGTATGTATACATATATATATATTCATATATATACATAAACATGTATATCTATGTGTAAGGTGAAAATAACATAAAACAACGGTAGATGATTCTTGGGTTAGTAATCCTGATCATCTAGATACCCTATAAAAAGGGTATATGCTAGATTCCATTTCACTCAAGACATGAATAATTAGTTAATCATTGGGTCTATAATCCCAATTGATAATACCTGCTTCAGTGAGTGATGAAAATATCTATGATCAATCTATTTTACCGCAATAGGGTACATTTTCTAGCCTAAGATTCACCTATTCTCATCTATAATCACAATAATAAAGGATTCTAGGTAAAAACAGTACATCCTATAGATATGGAACTCTTACTTTATATAAAACTAATACCTGAAGTATGTAACTGAGGTGTCCATGTATAACGATGATCAATCAAAAAATAATTACATGTATTCCATGATATCTTACAAGGAATCTAAGTATCACTCAAGTAATTTAATAATTCCATTTTACATATGATCTCATCCAAGTCATTCCATATAAGGAACCCAAGTGTTTCCCATGGAATAATATAAATCATGTTGGCCTATGAACCCATCCAATGATTTCCATAACAAGAACCCATGTATAACTCAAGGTCTAACATAATCACATCTACCCTCTCAGTACATAAAAATAATTCCTATATAAAAATTCAAGTATCACTTAAGGTATATATAAACCACTCATCCTGTGAGTCTTTCTAATGCATTTCATATAAGGAAGCTAAGTATCACTCAAAGCGTAATATAATCCACTCACCCTATGAGCCCATCCAAGGAATTCCTATATGGGAAACCAAGTTTCTCCCAAGTAATACATAAACCACTAACCCTATGAGTCTGTCCAAGGAATTTCTTCATGGGAATCAAAGTGTCACTCATGTTGTATATAATCTACTAACCTTATGATTATGTCCAAGTAAATCCTATATGGGGATCCAAGTATTAGTTAGGGCTTATATAGACCACTCGCCCTATGAGTTCATCTAAGGAATTCCATATAAATAATTTGAGTATCAATCAATGTTTAATATAATTAGTTATATCTTCAGACGTATCTATGGGAATCCTAATATTATAATAGTTTATCAAAAGGGGCTCAGAAGTAAGATCACAAGAAGTACCTCTCGGCATCCCAAATATATATCTCATCATTCTATGATCATAATCCAAATACCATGTAGAACCATTAGTATCACAATTGCATTATCAATAATCTAGTGAATGTATAAATAATAGATTAAGGGTGTTTGAATCCCAAACACACTGATAAATCCATAGCCCCTTGCGCTTATAAGATCCATTCAGGTTTTAAGGGGATACCCACTATCATCTCTACCCAAACCACCAACGCACTAGATTGGGGTCAGTAAAATGTTGGGGTACATATTGGGTCCCCATACTCAATACATAGTAGGGTCATCTAACTTGGGATCCTCATAATCGATTAGTTAGAAGAGGCATCCTGAATGGGATCCTCATAATGAAATGATACAGAGGAATACTACATGGAATCCTCTTGGTAGAAATATAAATATAAGAATCCTATAGGGGATCCTCAAATAAATATAGGTAAGAATATGTATTCTACATTGGATCTACATAGGAGTATGTAATGTAAGTCAACATATATAGGATCCTCTATGTTGAAACTCAAACGGAGGCATCCTAATGTGGATCCTCAAAAAAAAATGCATAACCACCTAGACTAGAAGGGAACATCTAACAAGGGATACATTCTTAAAGGAAAATCTACATAAGAATCGATAAATAGATACGGATCAGAGCCCATATTAGATCAAGGTCTTACTCTATGTTGGTCTAAACACCCAACTAATATATCACATGCTCTAGATATAAGTGAAACTAGTTAGGAAGTACCTATTAATTATAACTTATTTATCACAAAAAAACCTTTTAAGAGACCAAAAATTACCCCAAGGGTTGTACGATTATGATCTATGTAGAAAAATTCACAAAACACCCTACTCATGTGTCCAATTATGACTCTGGGGAATAAAATCAAAAAAAACACTAAAAATGGTTTCAATAAAGGAGTACACATCACGTACACCCCTATACACTGCATGTACTCTCGCATGTTCACCTAGATGTGTACTTTAGCCAGACATGGCATGTAAATCCCATGTAAAAATTGTTTATAATAGGTACATGTATTTTACCCTACATGGGGTACCTAACCATGTAACTCACATGGCATGGTCATATGTTTTATCCAGGTCATTTAATTTATACATAGCACGTATACTACCTGGGGTCCATTCATGCACCCTATATGGCCAAGTTCCCCTATATAGGATGTCTGTCCATGTAATCAGAAACATGTCCAAGTACAATTAATGGAATTCATTCCAAGTACACGGTGTGTACTTCTAAAAATACATCTTCCCTGAATGGGAAGAACAGCCAATGTGAGTTCCTGGACTACATGTTGTGTTATCAAGATTTCTGAAAAGGAAACCCTTATGAACAACCAGAACCCCAATTTTTTCCCATAAAAGCTATAGATCAACTCTCTAGGGGTCCTATTCAGTCACAAATGATCATTAAAACTAAAAACTGGTAAATCTATAGGGATTTATGGAATAATTTTAAAAAAATATTATCATTGGGTAGAATCCAATGAAGCTTCACTCATTTCTACGATCTGCAACTGTCGTACGATGATCTAGATCCTCCCAAACTATGCGGTGACACTTATCTTCCTCTCTACCTATTTCTCTTTCTCTTTGTCCCTCACTTATCTCAATCATGGTAAAATAATCCCACAATGGTAATGTGTATCAGTCTGGGGGAGAAAACGAGGAAAAGTGAAGAGGAAAAATAAAATAAAATGAAAAGGGGGTATGGGCCCTTCCCCGGCAACTGACATGAGTTTATACCTTACCTAGGAAAACCCCATGTTCTAGAAACAACAAATGAGATAAGATATCAATCCAACACTTCATTAAAAAGATATAGGTGAATAAACATTTGAGAATAAGTAAATATTTATTTATATATATATATTAATAATTAATTTCTTCATGAGAATTTGAATGGATTATATTTCCACCAAAATAATATCCTAGGTTAAACTCCATATTATCAGACCAACCATGTGGTCATAAAATTTATTTTGATCATCTACTAGGGGAAAATGACCATTTTACCCCTTACAACTATCTGAAAGAAAAAAAATCAAATTTTTCCTTAAATTATTAATTCATAAAAACACAATTCCTTGAACAACTAGAGAAATAGTAAGCATGATATCATGGTACCATATCCTTAAGAAAATAAAATTAACATCAAAGTATATTTTCATATATGAGAATTCTTTTAAAAATATCACTGTAATATTTCTTGATGAAAATTCACTTTTTATTTTGAAATTGCATATTTAAAATATAAAAATTTCTAAAAAAATATGAAAAAAAAATCCTCAAAAAGAACCATGGAAAAATATAAAGGTGTGTTCAAATCATTGATTAGTCAGAGCATTATGAAAATTCTTTTTTTGTATAATTTAAAAAGAAAACATTCCTTTCATACTTTAGTAAAATGAAAAAAAAGTTCCTCATTTGGAAAATGATAAGAATATTCCTTTGAAATTTTTTTTTAGAAATTAAAATTTTGGAAAATTTTAATTTAAATAATAATAAAATAATAGTTACACATTTTTAAAAATATTTTATATAATACATGGACAGGGAAGAAAAATTATTTCGACTGAAGAGATAAATAAAGTTTTTTTCCTTATAAACATTCCTTTGATCTATTAAGTACTTAAAGTGATAAAATTGAAATGAAAACAATTGTTCTTAAGAAATAATAATATGATAATAAAATTAAATGGATTTATCATATAAGGTCATATAATTTTTTTAATGGAAATTCAAGCATAAATAATCCTGATTAAAATAGTATTAAAACACAAATCCCTTACCTCTAGTATCATCTTTATTCAAACACATTATAACTTCTTATATGATAAATATAAATTTAATATTTATGTATTACATAACAATAATCATATATATTATACCATTTATGATTTAATTATGGCATATTATAACCACTTTATTAACAACTTGTTATTTAAATCATTATTCTAGAGGATAACTGTTTATTTTTATATGCATGATTGGATTTGGTAGTCTTGGTCCTTATACTTTGATCATGGTTCCATAGTATCCAAAATTTTAAACATGATATCAATATCATATAAATTTATTATAAATATATTTATAGTCATCCACAAAATATATATATTGAAAGATTAATTACACAATTAATCGAGACTGTAGGTCTTATGTATGAATAATCATTGTTTTAACTTTTTTAAAGGATGGAAAGAAAGAAAGATAAATAATAATTCAACATTATAGAATCATTATTATGTTATATAAATAAAATATTTTCATAAAATACATTCTTATTTCCGTCCAAGAAAAATATAAATGAAGAACAAGTCACATAATTTCGTGGAGGTGATAATCCACACGTACGCATGAACAACATTGTCATTTTACAAAAGATTGGAAGGTAATAGGGTTAATATGATATTATAATTACAAAATTATAATTATGTAATAAATATAATATATCAATATTGCACCTATCATAATGACCATCCGTTAAATATGGAAATTGGAAATGAATTATATCTATGTGGAGATGGTAAGTTGTACAAACGTGTTAGCGATATTTTCACTTCCCGTTTTATGGAAAAGAGGGTGAATAAATGTGGTTTCATAATCATAATAAGATTGAATTACATTGAATATACTGAAGTTATTATTTTTTATAGAATATAATATATTTAGATGAATTATAAGAGGAATAAATTTAAATATTTTCGGTAATATGATTACCTATTATTCGGTAAGACTCCTTTAGATCTCTTCTTAAGGACCCTTGGAAATTTCATTTAAGAAGAACATTGCCTCTAATTCTTATATAGTGAAGTTGAGAAGATAATTTGGAAGGTTTTGTTCAATATATAAGGCAAAAAGTGGTGTCAACAAGAGAAAGTATAGGTTCCCTTCTATAAGTGAGGAGAGGTTCACTCTTGGAATTTCTTAAAAGATTAAAATATATTAAATACATTTTCAAGAAAAATAATTACAAATAGACATATATTTAAAGATAAGGTAGGGTATAGTTTAAATTTTATAAAACATGAATATTCTGATAGGTTTTATTGGTTTTTCAAACCTTATATTTTGGTTTAATCCTTTAGTTAATATATATTAACCATAATCAAGGTAATGACTTTTTCAATATTAATGGGTTATAATTTTAATTATAATGTGAAAATTTGATCATAAATAGAAAATTTATAAAATTTAACACCATATATTATCCAAATTATCCTTTATCTATATATTTTGGATATTTAAATAATTTGATAATATATTATTTTAATAAAATATTATTAATATCATTTTGACTCAATTCATTTTATTTTCTTTTATTGGAACTAATAAAAGGATGAAACTAAAATATAATCCTTTAACACATTAAAAATATGCTATATTATTCAAAAAAATCATTTAACTCGATAATTTACAAAAAAAATATTCCTTTTTATATTTTTAAAAATATTTATTTTATTTTTATATTATAGAATATATATTGTGTTTCTGTAGCATAAGCATTTAAGGTAATTATTCATTCACTAAAAATTAAAAATAAATTAAAATAAAAAAATTATGTTTTAAATAAACATTTATAACTGAAGATAACTTCTTTTTATAATTTTGATAAAATATTAGAGATATTAAATTCAAGAGTGTGACATTTTTTATTATATCTTTTACTTTAGTAAATATAAAATTAATGTTCAAATAAATATGGCACCAAGTGTCCATATATTTAATACTTAGATGTAAATTTTCAAAATAAACCCATCCAAAATGATAAATTCAAGTATTATCTAATTTTTAAATTCCTTCTTCCAATGTTTTAATCTTATTTTACAAGTTTTACCCTTACTATGGTGACAATGATTTACTAAGGTTATAATTCATAATGAAAATAAATAAAAGGGGTATATTTAATAAAATTGTATATATTGATTCCAAATAAGAAATATATTTTTTAATATTATATTTCATGAAGTGGAAGAAATTAATTTAAGAGAAAACTTTAAATCCTAATGAAAAAGCACTTTTTCAGAAAAATGCCTTTTAAGTATAAAAATGTGTTTGTACCAAATTCAAAAATAAAATTTAACTAAATGAAATTAATTTCATTTATAATAATATAATAGAACTAATTTGACTTTTAAACCATTTTAAAATGTGTTGGAACCTTTTACATTCTAGAAACAAAAATACAGCTTTCAATGAAAATCCGTATTTTTCTATTTTTAATGGAAAAACAATATTTTTAGAAAATTTAAAAAAAATTAAACCTAAAAAAATTTGATATGATTATTTTAAAAATTAACTTAATTTTATAAATACATTTTCAGATATTTTCAAAAATAAAATATTATATTTTCTCAAAATAAAAAATCTATAAAAATCATTTTTAAAGAAAAAATGTTATTTAAACATAATATAACTTTACTAAAATGTTAAATACTAATTTAACAAAAAAATAATCAATACATTTTTGTTGAGTAGTAAATTTATATAATTTTTATATTTTAGTTATTCCTTTCCATATCCATCAATTCAATTACTAGGATATAATAGTCATATTTAAATAATTATAGTTTATTGCTCATTTAATCTTGGTGTTGTGTGTTGTATATACTTTTGAACATAAATTTATTCTTTTAAAATCTTAGTATATTGTATTATCCTTCCCCCAAAAAAAATTTCCTCACAATTTGAGCTTTCTATCAGTATTGAAGGGTTTAACATTTTAAAATTCTTTTTTGGAAAACCCACATCATAAAAAGGGTTAATAAAACATCCTCCAAAAAGGAGGAAAAGGGAAATATGAAGTTCATCTTGATTAATAAAAAACTATGTTTCAAAATATGATAAAATTTGTAGGAAGTTAAAATATGAACAAGGGGTGATAAAACTAACACCCAAAGACTAATATATAGTGATATAGATCATGGTCAGTATAAAGTCAACTACCACAAAACCATAATTTTGTACTGGGTGAAAAATGCATCGGTTCATTAAAAATGAAGTAACAAGTATAAAATTTTATTTCAAGATCATTTTCCTAATATTCAAGGATTAGTTTACTCTCAGTATAGAGTACCTGAGAAAAAATACTTAATTTATTTCTATATCATAAGCACAATTTCATCATTTTTATATGCTTTAATCAATTTAAACTTCATCATCTTACTCCATGAAATTCTTTTTCAAGATTATTTTTTTTATGAAGCACTAAAAATTAAATTTAAATGTATTATAAGATCCATAAAATAAATAAAATGAAATCCTCCTATCTATAGATATTTTCCAAAACCAAAATTATCATCACATGTTACCCAATATGATAAATCATATTTTAACCTCAAACAATAATACCTAAAATTCAAATTAAACCATTCCATAAGTAGTTAAGTTTGAAAACCTTACAAATTACATCTAATCAAAATCAAAATCCAAAACTTTATAAAGAATCTTACTAAATTTACAAAATCAACTTAACATTAATCCCACAAACATCATAAATTGGCTCTAAATGTCATATATAAAATATGTGAATACTTTGATCATATATTCTACCAAAACATAGTAATAACATGAATTTCCATAAAAACTCTGTGAAAATATACATACCTTCAAAATTACCACTCTTCTCATAAAATCAAAAAATATTGAATATATTCCACAAATTCAAAAATGTTGAAAACTTCATAAAAGATTACATAAACCAATTTTTCAAAAAATTAGTAATCAGTTCCAAGGTCATCAATACTACCTCATTTTTTTATATCAAATAAACATTATTATTTAAATATTGGGATCATATTAAGTATTATATTTCCCTTAATCATGCATTTTTACATAAAATATATCTTTAGCATTAATTACCTTTCTAGTTCATCAGTACTATTCAACATATTCTAGTAAATCTTTGAAGAAAAACTATTGCAGAACAATCCTTAAATGTTTCATGATTCTAAAAACTAAAATACCATTGATAAAAGTACTTCTACATCATAATTCATGAATTACTAGAAAATCACTTCAATCATCCCACTTCCTTATTTAACCATTAACAAGGATTCATCATTATATTCCCTAATACCTCATTCCTTTCATATGTCATTCGTAGTCTCTTTATTATCAATAATAAAACCATTAATTATATGAACATGATGATACTAATTTCAAGATCTCCCCTTAGGACATTGATTAGAATGATGACCACATTTTACATATTTAAAACATTTAACTTTTGGTGACACCTTAGGAAAATATTTATTCTTATCCATTGATTTAACCAATATCTTCATTTTTTTCTCATTAATCAATTTCTCTATGTACTTATCTTCAATTAAAAAAATATCTTCATGTTAATTTGGGACATTTCCCTGGGTACTTCTTTCAACATACTTAACATGTAGAAAACTGAATCTTCCTCCCTCTATGGTCTTCATGAAACTCTATTTTCATATTATTAGGTGCATTAGGAAGCTCACCCAAGTTTATATTATTAGTAATATAAATAGATATATTATTATAAATAATCATAAGGTTTTACATTCCATATCATGTTTCACATGGTTTCTTATAAGTAAAATCATTCTATTATACCTTATATTCAACGTTAACATAATTCCTATTTGTTCCAACTATTGAATAAAATAGAAAAAAAATGTGTAAGAATCAAGCTACCAAAATTAGATTGAAAATCATATATTCATGAAAATAATTCTTGAGATTCCTTAAATTATAAAACCTAGGTAATTTGTGGCCATCATCCATTCAAATCCTTTATAATTTTTCATAATGAAAATTTTAATTAACAAAAGTATGTCCCCCAAAAGTGTAAAACTAGGTGTGCAATAAGGGAAAACTCACCATGCATCATAATGATGGTTAATATAAACTCGACCAACTCTTTTCGGGTTATTAACCTTATATTCATCTACTCAAAAATCTCATCAACTTGTAGTATCCACGCATTAATTCTTTTCTATAAAAACCACATAATCTATACTTATGATATTATCCTATTATTATTGTTATCCCCAGGTTTTTCACCAAATTTACCAAATCACATTCTACAAAGATTAACTAAATCATTCCTCTGATACCAACTATAGAAAGCCATATTTTCATATCATGTTATTACATCTTAGTAGATGAATATTCAATACATTTCACAAATAAAAGCTAGAGGACCATAAAGGTTTGGTGTCTTTAGATACTATATAAAAAATAATATTATTTCATGAAAGATATTCAGCATCTCCCACAACAATTTCCCATCTATTAATCCCTATAGATATACCCTAAAAATCATTATTCATAACCTAAGGAAAGGAAATGTAATAAAGGTTTAGCTTAGATAACTAGTAATGTAAACATTGGTGATATAAATAGATTATCATATGAAAGTATAAGATGATAATAAGGGTTTATAATCATGAATATTACTTATAAAGTTCATACTAAATCAATTATTGATCATAAACACGATTCATGGCATAAAAAAATATCATTTCAAGAGACATGTATCAAAATATTGATGCATTGTCATAAATCCATCACGAACCACAAGTTCATGTATTAAATGCTTGGAACCATCATAAGTATAGAAAAAACTATATATTTCAAGGTTTACTACTAATACTGCCAAATCAAAATGGATTAGGAATCAACATCAGTTTCTTATAGTAGATCAAGCACATTGACTTGTTTCCCATATTAGATCAAGCACATTGACTTATTTTATATATTGAATCAAAAAATCAACTTATTTATCATAATTATCTCATGAGATAAAATAATTTATCCAAAACATTAGAGGGATATATAATTCTAGTTCCACCCATCACATAATGAAAACCAAATATATGTGTTCCACAATATCATTAAGCATTCATCATGTAATCATATCCTTACCCATGCAAAGAAAATGGGTTTCCTTAATACTTCAACATTTCCTTATAACATAACCCATGAAAATTTAATGGGTTTCATAAACATATCATCATACTAATTATAAAATATATATCAAAATAATAAATATGGTTTCATTAGATCATATCCCCCTTAAAAGATAATTAATATCAAAGGATGTTATCATATATGGGGATTCCTTTAAAAGAGTCATTGAAATATTTCTTGAGGAAAATAACTTTTTCATTTTGAAATAACTTATTTCAAATTTAAAAATTTTAAAAATATTATAGAAATAATTTTCTTTTAATATAAAAATGGAAACATGTAAATTCATCTTTAAATCATTGAGTTTTCATAACGGTGGGAAATTTTGTTTATTTGATTTACGTTAAAATAAAACATTCTTTTAACACTTTTGTAAAGAAAGAGAAAAATTACCTCACTCAAAAAAAGACATGAATATTTCATTAAAAGAAATTATTGGAAAAAAAACTTTGTTAAAATTGAATTTAAATATTCAAAATAATTTGAAAACATTTTAGGGAAAACAAGGACGTGGAAGAAAAAGAATTTCAACCTAAGAGAGAAATAAAGTATGTTTTCCTTTAAAACATTATTCTATATCCTGAGTAATTAAAGTGTATAAAAGGAAATTAAAACATTTATTCTTAAAAAATAACCATACGAGATTAAAAATAAATTTATTTATCAGATAAGGATCATATAATTTCCTTAATGGAAATTCAAGTATAAACAATCCCAATTAAAATTGGATTGAAACACAAATCCATTACCTCAAGTCTCATATTTCTTACTACATATTTGAAAATCCTATATAATAGATATATATTGATTATATTTTTGTTATAAAACCATAATCATATCTATCATACCATGTATAATTTAATTATGACATCTTATCACCCATTTATTTATAATTTTTAATTAAAAGAACTGTTATTTTTGATAACTTCACTTTTATGCATTTTTTTGTTTGGTAGTATCGGTCCTTATACTTTGATCATAGTTACATTATCAAAATAATAGTAATTATGATATAAATATCATATATATTTATTTTTTATATATTTATATTCATCTATAAAATATAAATATAGGAAAATTAATTACACTGTTCTTGGAGATGGTAGGCTATATGTACGCATGAATGTTGTTTTCAATTTATGATATATGGAATGAAAGAATGCTAAAAAAAATAATTCAAATTTATAGAATAATTATTATATAATATAATTTATATATATTCATAAAATACACCATTATTACCATCCATGAAAAATATAAATTAAGAACAAATTACATCGCTTCATGGAGGAGGTAGTTCACACATATGTACGAACAAAGTTATCATTTTCCAACAGATTGGAAGGTAAAAAGGTAGATATGGTATTATAAATAAATAAGTATAAATATTTCATAAATATAATATATAAAAATTATACCCATCATAATGACCATCCATGAAATATGGCGATGGAAAATTAATTATATTGCTACGTGTAGATGGTAAGTCGTACATATGCAAGAGCAATATTTTCACTTCTCATTCGATAGAAAATAGAGTGATTAAAGGTGGTTTGTTAACATAATAATATTTTATTATATTTATGATACTGAATTAAATTTTTAATGAAGAATATAAAATATTTATAGGAATTAGAAGACAAATAAATTGAAGAGGTTAGGTAAGATGATCACCTCTTCATCAGTAGTCATTCTTTAGGTATCTTCTTAAGGATCATTGGAATGGTATTTTAAGAATATCGATGGCTCTATTTAATGTATAGGAAAGTTTATAAGACAATTTTTTTGGGTTTGTTTGATCTAGAATGATAAAATTTGTGTAAATAATAGAAAAAAGATGTGTGGTTTTATACGTGATGAGAGGGGCACTCTTGAACTTTCTTTAAATATTAAAATATAATAAAGTCATTTTCATGAAAAATTATTCCAAATGGATATTTATTCATATATAAAGTATTATATGGTTTAAATAACATCAACCAGAAAAATTTGGGTATGTTTAAGTTATTTTTTAAACCTTATCTTTTGGATTAACCCCTTGGATAACATATCTTAACAATAACCGTAATTACATCTTTTCTAATATTAAAGGGTTATAATTTTTCATATAAGGTGGAAATAGGCTTATAAATGTACAAGAGATGACGTTCTAGCCCATATATTATCCACCTAATCCTTTTTAAATATTTTAATGATATTTAAATAATGTAATAAAATATTATTTTGAAAAAATATCATCAACCTCATTTTTGATATTATTCATTTTATTTCGTTTTAATAGAACCAGGAAAAAATTGAAATTAAAAATATAATCCTTTAAAAAATTAATAATATATTATACTCAACTGAAAAAATCATGTAAATAAATAATTAATCCAATTTTTCTTTCTATTTATATTTTTAAAATTATTTATTTTATATTTCTTTTAATTGAATAAATACAGTGTCGGTGTTGCGTAAGCATTTTGTGTAATTATTAAATCACTAAAATTTAAAAATAAATTAATATGATAAAGAAAATTTTATATTTTGAATAGATTTTTATAACCAAACATAAAATATTTTTACTATTATGATAAAATATAAGAGATATTAAATTCAAGAGTGTGACATTTTTACTTTAACTTTTACTTTAATTAATATGAAGTTCGTAATCAAATTATTATGGAACCAATTGGCCTTATATTTGAGAATTGGATGGAAATATCCAAAATTAACCCACGGAATAGGATAAAGGAATATTATATAGAAATTTATAATGCCATATTCCAAATTTTTAACTATATTTCATATTTTTTACCCTTATCATTCAAGTAAGGTCATGCTTTACCCTTATCATTCAAGTAAGGTTGTGTTTTACCCTTATCATGATGACAAGTATTTACCAAGGTTACTATTCATAATGATCAAAAATAAATGGGACATATTTACCATATTTGGAAATCTTAATTCCAAATATGGAATCCATTTTTAAATATTCAATTTATAGATGTGGAAGATATTGATTTAATATAAAATCATAAAACACAATGAAAATTTGTTTTTCAGAAAAAATTTCATTTAAGTATAAAAATGTTTTTATACCAAATTCAATCGTAATATGGATTTAAATGAAATTAATTGAATTATTTATAATATAATATGATTAATTTTACTTTTAAAAAATTTTAAAACTAAATGTAAATTTTTACATGTTTGAAACAAAAATATAGTTTTAAATAAAAAGTATTATATTTCACTATTCACTAAATATTAATCCTAATATAATTTTCAAATTATTATTTTATAAATAAATTTGATTTTAATAAAATATTTTTTCTAAAAATGGAAAATATATATATGTATATATATATATAATATTTCCTCATAAAATTCAATAAAAATCACTTTTAAGTAAATGTATTCTTTAAACATAACATAACTTTTCTGAAAATTGATTTATAATTTACTAAGAATTAATAAATAAATTTTTATTGGGTAGGATGTTTATATATTTTATATAATTTGGTTATTCCTCTATATACCCTCCAAGTCAAATACTAAGTTATAATATTTATATTTAAATAAAAACATTTAGTGGTTCTTTTAAGCTCGGTGTTGTGTGTCGTATACATTATCAAATATAAAGTTCTCATTTTAAAATATCAAGGTGTTAAATTATCCATTATTTCTTCCCCATAATATCCTTGGGTGTTAAAAAAAGTACACCCTTTCAATTCCATGTTGTCCCACAAAGGATTCCATTCTTCTCTAGTATCCCCCAAAGGATGCTTTAGCTTTCATTCTTGGAAAACAATAAATTTAAAAGTGACCTTTAAAATTTATTATGAGTCTTTAACTGATAAAGTTACTTATTGGTTATATTTAAACTCCAAAGTTACCTTTAAAGTTCTATATGTTTCGTTTAAAAATAGGGTTCTTTCTTATACAATGATCTGGGGAAACAAATGAAAAATACTAGCTATTTTTGTGTGGGGAGGATCAAAACCGAGACACCCTGAAATACCAACATAGGGCACAACCACTTGGTTGTGCCCATGGGTAAATAAAATGGTTCTTTCATAAATTTTTTTAAATTTCAAATTTATTTTATAATTTTTCATGGGTCTTTAATTCATATAGTTACTTCATGGAAAAATTTTAACTCCCATGTAACATACATATTCTTTGGTTTTATTTTCACACCATAGTGACCTTAAAATCCCTTGGATGATTTTGACCCAAAAGTAGGCTTCACAATAATCCTGTGATATTTTAAACTATAGAGTTCCTTCAATATAACATTAAACTACATGATCACCTCCATATAAGTATTTAAGTTATATAGTTTTTTCCTATGAATTATATACATGGAGTGCCTCTCTATAGGTCTTTAAATTCATATTACATTCTGTGTTGTCTATAAATAATATATTAATCAGTTTTCCACACCTCTGAAACCCCTTATTTATTTAAATAGGTAATAATTAGATCATGAGAATATGCATGTCAAAATCAAGAATATAGGAGGTCAACTCATCCCATAAATTTTTTATTCTGGTCTTACACTCTCTTATATATTTAAGAGTATTCATGAAATAGTTCCTGAATATATTACTATAAAATTTTTTACATGAAACACTTTTTGATTGAAAAGGGTTAAATAACCTTTATGGAATGAATGAGAGATATTCATAAGAAAGAAATGATAATGACAATGAAATTTTATCATACTTGTTGGATTGTCCATATTATTCTCAATTCAAAAGGAAAATTAAATACTCTATAGGTTGAAACCAATAAAAGGGTAATTTATCAGTTAAGGACATATGGTGAGGCACTCTATAGATTTAAGTCATGAGAAGAACTTTTATAGTTTAAAATATCTATAGGATGGATCTCATGAAGTTTAAATCTATATGAAAGGATCACTATGGTTTAAAATCACACAAGAATTTTGTGAAGATAACTTTGGCATTGAAAGTTATCCCCAGTCTATGAAGGTATCTTTTAAGTAAAAATACATCAAAAGACAATGTAGGTTATTTTAGGTTTTAAATCTGTTCAAGAGGGAACTCTATAATTTAAATATCCTTATAAAATTTTTAATTCCATTTTAAAGTATAAATGTATCCTAGAAGGAACTCTATAAATTAAAGTCATAGAGGAAATTTTTGAGGTCACTTTAGAGATTTAATTTATCTAATAAGGTACTTTTTTATTTAAAGACCCATGGGATATTTTGAATTCTACTTTTCAATTTTAATCTATCAAATAAGGCACTATGTGATTTAAATACCCATAGAAAAATTTTGAACATCAATTTATAGTTTAAAGATAACTGGTAAGGAACTATAAGTTATCTTTTAAGGAGAATCATAGAAATGGAATAGTTACCTTTAGGATAATACACAATATGGATGGGAGATAATGGATAAAAATGATATTAGGATTGAACCACAAAGAAGATCCCTATTTATCCTAGTTAATGGAATAAATATTTACATAAATCAAATGGGAATGTGTATAGTTTAAATCCATGTATCAAGGAATGGGACTCTTACTTAAGAAATGATCCTTTAATTTTTAATCCATGAAATAATTTCATAACATGTGGTTTAAATTCATACATTCTTGGAATCACAATCATCCTTGATAAAATAATCTTGTACTTTAAAGTCATGCAAGGAGGCATATCATGCAGTTTAGCATCGTGAAAAAAGGAAATTTACCATATATTCTTAGTTTGTGTGGTATGAACCCTAATTTTAGTATATTTCTTTGGATTGGTGTTTTAATGGGACTTATTAATGATTTTCCTAAAATGTACTCAATTCAGGGAATTATGGATAGAGGCAGGAAAAGGAATCCTATGGATAATTCATTAGATTAAAGGATAAATAACTATAATGGGGTAGTAGTGTGTGTGTGTGTGTGTGTGAAAAGTTTAGGACTTCCACACGATTTCATCATGATCACTAATACTTATAAAACATGAAATTATCATGATAAAATCATGATTATTTAATATATAGAATTCCATTGTGAAGTTTCTAGGTTTTTCAAGCTAGGAGAGTTGTTAACATGTGTGATGACTTTTACAAGGTAACCCCATTTTAGGCAGCATACTAATTCTCATATCATGTAATCAAATTTGAAAGAATATCCCATAAAGTGAACTTTTCACAAGTTTAAATTATAAACTTGTTCAAAGAGTCCTCTTACAAAAATTTCAATAATGGGACTTGCACAACACTCTTATTCATAAGTGTACAATCCTATTTTTGAATAGAAAATTCACCTCCAACAGTTTTTATTTTCTTAAAAGGAGTAAAAATCATTATCTCACATAATTATATACCTCTTTTAATTCCTCTAAGAATCCCTTTTATTGTCATAAAAACTATACTCTTTATAGGTAAATTCATAAAAATACATGATTGTTGAAATTATCGGATGTCATCATAAGAACAATCACGGTAGGGTTATGCACTGTCATAGAATATAGAAGATCTCCACACCCCATCTAAGTAAGTAATTCCTTTTTTGAATTTAATTACATAAACACTTCACCAAAGTTATTCTTGATCATTACATTGTTACATTAGACACTTTTCCATCATCTATAATACTCAAAATAATGGAATTTTTCTTTTTTTTAGTAGAATTCCTCATATCTTCCACCAATAAAGAATACTCTTCCCAAAGTATATTTCTTATTTCTAAAATAACTTTATCTATCGATATCTATATAACCATATAACTAAATTTATTTTTATCCATCATGGATCATGATTTACTCAATATTGATTTGGATGTATCATAGAATCCCCTTTACTACAATAAGATGTCATTCTTTAAGATTACATGTGAATCTTGTACATAAAGTCACAAAATAAAAAAAATCAAGTAAAAATGACTTCAACTATAATAAGTTCAATAAAAAATTTAAACTCATTCAGATATATAACCTACCCATATTTATATTTTAAAATTTAGTCCTAATAATTATATAAGTGAATACCTAATTTGAAGACCCCGTTGTAAATATTTTTAGCATATGGGCATATTTATCATGTGAAAAATGAAATATATTAAATGTGTTGATTTCAAGCCCAAAAAAATTATTTGTCATTAATCATTCATATATAAAAGAACCTATTTAGTTGAGATAAAAATTCCTCACATTATTTGATCTTACTCACATATAATATATTGATATAAACATACACTATCATAATGTGTGTGTTAGTGTTGTTTTCTTTGAAATATAATTAATATCCACTTTTCTACTTTTTAATTTCTTGAACATAAAAAAATTAATCTCTAAAGATCATATACATGGATCTGGTTTTAGTCTATATAGTTTCTTTTTCAGTATATACTCACAACTATCATCACCGTAAAAAATAAAAGCTTCTATTTTTTCAATATACACTTCCTCATCAAAATATTCATTTCCAAAAGTTGAATTGGAATTAATTTAAAAGATCATATAGTTTCACTGATCACAAACTATAAAAAATATAATAATTATTTAAATTCATGAAACTAGATAAAAATAAACATCAAAATATAATCCTTTATTTTGATAGTATCATTTGAAAACCAATCAATATTTATTCCATGTTACTTACCATTTTTATTGAGTTTATTTATAAAACTCATTTTTATTCATATTTTTCTCTTTGTGATAAGATAAAATCTTTGATCTATTATTTTATCTCTTTTATTCAACTCATCATTCATAGAATTAATCCAATCTTCATGTATTAAGGTCACTTCATCAAACTTTGGATCAATTTGGGAGGGTAGTCTAATGTGAGTTGTAATTATCATAGTTCTTTGAGTACAGATACCTTATATATCATTACGAAATTAAAATTTAGGGTCAAAATCTATTAAATTATAGGAATACATTATATAATTTTATTAAACATCCTCTTTAGAACTTTTAATCTCAAAATATGCATGTTCAGATTATGTTTTATCACCCAATATTGTTTAAATACATCAGTATCTTAATCTTTCATCGTGAACATTTTCAATATCATCTTCATGCATTATTTATGTTCATTGAGTATAATTAATATCTAAAAAATAAAATCAACATTTTCTACATATTATTATTATAATATATATAATTTCTTTTATTATGTGTAAATCCAAGGAAGATTCAATCACCAACACTTTCATAAAATATTCCAAGATGTGTTACTTTTATTTTGATTAAAAATAGGCTATAAAATATTATAAAATTATTTAAATTGGAATTTTTATAGTCCCGTAGCTCATATGGAATGTTAGCAGAATTTGGTTATATAAGAAAATAATATTTACCATATACCTTTGATTTTGTATATTATATCTAAAATATTTTTTTTGAGTCATTTTTTTATAAAATTATTTTTAATGTATCAATGAATATTTATTTATTTTTATTAGTTATCATGTTTTTTTTGTAGTGAATATGGATATCGATAATGATTCCATATTGCATGAATTTAAAAATATTCTTTAAACATGGTGTTTTTATTTTAAACTCATTACGAAATAAATTTCTTGATAACATAACTTATTTTCTTCTAAGATGACCTTTAATATATTTTATACATTATCGCACTCTATGATTTAATTGATATAAACTTAACATAAGTTATATGAGTATTATCATTAATATATGGTGTAAAATACTTATCAATACTGGTCATCTTATTTCTCATATTTCTTCACACATTTAAATAAACAAGTTCAATATGATTATTTTTGTTGGTATCCACATGATTATTCCCTTGATTAACCATATTTCATTTGTGAAATGTTTCACATTAAGTAGACTTATCCCTTTTGAGTTCATGTATATTATGAAAAAAATCATATGAACAATCCATTTAATATTTTTTTAACCCATGTGAAAAAGTCTTTGATGTCATAGCTCATTTTTTCTTTCAGGCTCAAGTGGTAAGAATTATTCTCATCAATTACCTATAATAAGTTTATATTTTTATATTCCCTCTCATCAATACTATAAAATAATTCAATATTTTAATGATATATATATCCTTTCAAACTATTACTTTATTTTCATTATCATACAATTGAAATTTACTCAATACATTTCGACTTAAGACATCAATAAAGAAAACATCTTTTGATGTGAAATATTAATTTATAATTTGAGTGGTCCCTCTACCTCTAATAATAAATGACATATCATTATTCAATGTTACAGATCCTCTATCATACTTCTCAATTTATTTTATCTAGTTTCTATTATTTATCATATATTTCAAATAGCTAATAGTAAATTAAAATTTTTTATTAGGAAATATATGAAAATGGAAGAAAAACAAATGTGAGGGGAGAGAAGAGTTAAAGAGGATGTAAATGATACAGTCTGAGAGTATACCCTTAGAAAATGCTAATACAGTCTAGTGGTGAAGGGGAAAGACTCATATAGGTAATCATCACTTCTTCCCAGTCACATTTGGAATCAAGAAGGTTATCCACTTTATTCCCCCCATTCCATGTGTGAAGGATCTTCACATATTGATTCTAAAAAGCACATAATGTTTTTTTGGGGTAGGAAATACTCCAGTGGGTAGATGAAGAACCTAACATAGCACTGACCACCATGGAAGAATCTTATTCGACCTTAGGAATATTAATGTTATTTGAATTTCAAATAGAAATACCATAAGTTGTTATAAGATCTTCGAATAGGAAAAAACTCCCCTCATAATAAAAATATAAAAAATAGAATTATAGATCCATGATAGTCTCGAATGATTCCACCACCATGCATGGTAACATAGATGAAATACATACCCATATTGATATTGATCCCCTAATATAGTGGATTCGACTTCACCTATTTACCTACAACCCCACTGCCAGATGTATTCCAGATAGAAGACCTAGGAATCTGGTTTATGAGGGTACATGATAGAATAACGTCCTTAAAGAGATATATGAGACTGACGGTCAATGTAATGAACCATCATTTGAAGTATCCTTAAATGGGTTTCATATAATGGTGGTTATCTTTGTTGAAGGTATCCTATAAAACCAAAAAACTATATGAAATAAGGATACTATGACCCTAGTAATCCAATGAAACACCTATATTTTTATTAAAAGAAACATCTGAATAGAGGTCTAATGAGTTGTACTGGCCATTGATCTTGGCCATGTATATGAGATAATTCCAGATAAAGGATTCCCAGTCACCTTTAATGAAAAAATTTTGCAACTAATTATATATTACCATTGTCATAGCACAATTATCTAGAAGTATGTTAGAAACCTTTATTTTGGATCTGATCATCATTAGATATAATCAGGTTCCTAATTTACCACATAAGAAAATTGAGTTTTTTATATGGGTATTTTTTTCAAATATTTTTGGTACATTCATCAAAGGTGAGCTGTGGATGAATGATTTTTTGATAATTATAACTACTAAAGTGGCACAACATGGGGGTTACAGACACATAAGTATGGTTTATTCAGAAACTGAATGTTGTTGAAAATATAATTCTAGGAATCATTAAGGAATGGCACATTAAATAAAAGATAATCACAGACCCTTATGAGGATAATATCTAGGAATAGTCCCCCTAGGAAGAAAATGGTGGAGCCCTCCCAATTATCCTTTCATAAATTGATGTCCCCTTTACCAAAAAACAAGCAAGAATAGTCATAAAGAGTGCATATGGTCCATTGAATTTTGTGATAAAGTTGATAACCATTAATTCCCTTATTCGAAGAGATTAGGGATTCCCTGCATGTTTTCCCGAGGAACTTTTCCTATATATATTTCCACATGATCACCACTTAACCTAAATTTTATTACATTCATTTCATTATTTTTTCAATACTCTTGAGATTAATTCCCCGTTCTTCAATTGGTTTTTTCAGTCAGAAGCATGTAGCCTAATGATATAATTATTCTTAGGGAGAATCCTAGACAAAACTATTGATTGTGAGTTTTATATTTTTCTTGTAACTATCTTTATATCCATACACATGATATAACATATATTGGTATAGAGGAGAGAACACAGTTCACCAGGGTGATTCTTCCTTCAAATGAGAGAAATTGGATTTCCGAACTAAGAATCCTCCCCATGATTCTACTGATGATACCATAAAAATTTTGGATATGGATTCTTTCCTAAAATATAGGATCACTTAGATAGTCCATAAGAAAACCCCTTTTTTAGATTCTCATCCTCACCTAAATAAGTTTCAACCTCCCATGCATTTATTATAGGTGTAAATGCTACTTTTTCCTACATTGTTACACTAACCACTTATGATTCTATAACCATTTTGGATACATTTAAACTCTGTAAATGAGCTACTTATACAATAAATGAATAAAATCATATCATATACAAATAATAAATGGGAGATTCAGATGAATACATAATGTCCTATGTAAGTATTCCCCAACCCACTTTTAAATCCTTTTATAATATTCCTACTGAGGATACCCATACATAGAATAAATAATATTAGATAAATATGATCAAATTGGTAGATTATAAATATTAATTTAAAAATGAAGAATATTTTTTTATAAGTGATACTAAGCTCCAAGATAAAGATAAACAATGGAAACACTAGTCACAGACCCACTCATAGAAGACACATTGTCATGGGATACTTAGAATAAATATTTATTCCATGTTATTGTAATTTTTTCCCATATTAATTTTCACTATAACATTGGATCAAACCAGTCATCATTCAAGGTCTGTAATCATTTTATAAAGATAACGTAATGGAACCATGAATATTTCTTCCATGGGGGAGGTCATGTTTCTCTAGTGAAATTTGAGAAGATCGGATAAGAGAAATAATTTTATTGAGAATAGATTCTATAATTTTATGTGAAATATTTCACTTACTTATGGGGTAAAATTAATAAAATTTATTGGGATAGATAACTTTAGGGATTTGGTCTAGGATAGTAACATTAGAAAATCTTCAGAGGGGACCACCCTTGAAGTAATCTTAGATCACTTCAATGACTTCATTTTTTATGTGATCCCATACATTTCTAAAAAAGGGTCTTAGGAAGCATTAATGATAGGGAAACTATTTAGGTTGAGGATTTTTATAGTCTCTTTGATCGCATATTCATCAAGGATGATTTTTAAAAAAAATCATGCTCACCCATAAACCTTAGTATAAAACTAAGAAATATAACAATAAATATTGTCTCCCTTATAAAATCATGTATGTATGTAGTGTTTCTATCTCCTTTCCTTGGAACCTTGAATTATGACCTCTCTCTTTCCTATAGTTATTATTTAAGGAAAAGTTCCCTTATGTATCTTTGTTTTTTACCAAGGAGAAGGATAATATTATCATTCCATTTTTCCCTAATCTAACCATGAAACTGACTCATCTCCTCCTAGATATCTTCAAAATTGGTGTTGAGACTCCATTAGTTGTCGGACCATGAAATTATACCACATTTCAATCTATTGACCATAAATTAAAGTTTCACCCATTCATGCCTCCAGATTGGGGACATCTAGGATCAATGCACTGTCTAATTAAAGTTATTGTCACCCATACATCGGTTGGAGTAAAATAATCCTCAATCAGTAGACTGAGAGATTTAGGTCAGAAGAAATATTACGGAGTGAATATACAGATCCTATGCCAGTTTAGGGATAGATAAAACCAATATGATGGAAATATCCTACAAGTTAGCTGAACATTGTTAAAAGGGCTCAAGATTCCACTAATACCATGCTTATTGTTACCCCACATGTACTAACTTTAATTTAATCCCATATCCAAGAGATAATTTTTAAAATGAAAGGATCAGAAATCATTTGATACCCAGATCAAATAAAAACCTCCTCCCTCATTTTTAGTATGGTCTAGGATGGTGTTAAATTCATCTATTAAAAACCTTTTTATGGATCTAGGATTAAATGAGGAAAGAGATATCCATAACTCACCTCTTTTAACAGCCTCGTATTTAGATAAAATTATTGTCAAGAGGAATGATTTTTTGGATTTAATGACCCTAATGGTAATATGTTGAGGGTAATACATAATAAAATCCACTTACATTTGATTCTCCCAAAATATCTATATTTAGGTATTAGTTTAACTTACATGCATATTCTTGGCCATGTGAGGTTTTTTAGAAAAAAAAATTGATAGAATAATCCTTGCATTTGGGTTCTAGAACTACTAGAAAAATGTGATTAGGATTAAGAATATTTGGTAGATACAAACATTTGTTTGGATAACTGATTATCCTAGCATTCAAAAATATTTTTTAGATTATTATGAATGAAAGGTATGGGCCTACAGGATCTCAAGGACTTGAATTTGTGAAAAAATCTGACAATATTATAACTTTTATGAGATTGGGTGGTCATGCAACTAGGAAAAGAAGGGTTGAATTTGGTTTTATTTTGATAACCTAATCATAAAGAATCGAATTCAATTCATTATAAACTAGATCAAGAACTCATAATGAATTGGGGTGAGATTGATTTATCCATAGGATATGGGGTGAAAACCTGATCCAAGAGGCCAATATTATCACATTCCATTTTTGGTAATTAAGAACCTATGGTCTCATATTCCTATAAAATATGAAGATACAAGAAGCATTGAGCGTCTAGGGATGGATCTTGAATGGGAGACACATTGGATTCATATAAGGATGCAACTCCCTCAATAACCTGGGGAGAGGCTATTAAATCAGGTCCCTGAATCTAAACTAAAAAAGGCAACTCAAAAGACATAATTTCATCACTGGTGGAGAATATATTCTTTGAGAAAATTTGAGAAGACTCAAGAATAGTTTGAGTTCTATGGTCTTAGGTCAATAAAACCAATCTTCAAAGTGATTTTTTGATGACAATGGTTGATTTAGGGAAATCCATGGGAAACTAAAGATTCCTCTATATTAGGTCACCCTTCTTTAAATCCATCACTTTATGAACCATGGGTCATATCTACACAAGGGTGATATTGAACTGAATTTTATTATGGATAATCTAGCAGAAAATAATCAAAAAGACCATTCTTAGGGTGATGGATATTCTTCTTCCTATAGGATAAATATGTGTTCCCATGAAAGTTAGAATGAGAGAAAAAAGCCATTATATTTTAATATAATAACTTCTTCTAGATTGAGACATCTGAAATAGAAAAAAATAGTATCTGATAGGGGATATGGTTTCTAGATCCACCTCAACACAAATACACACCACCACTATGAACTCCATTAATAGTTTTATTTAATCAGAACAAATAAAATGTAAAAATTTCTCTTTATAACCTTTGAGTATTGTAATATTTTGAAAATGAGTGGGAGTCCTGGAAGTTAGATCCACAGAGCAACCAATGAAGAATCACCACATCAATGAGAATCCATGGAATAGTGCAGGATGAGAAGCCTTCATATTTCAATGATGTGGGAATCCTAATACTATTCAATGATATAGTAAAGTTAAAATAATAGATGAACACAAAATATTTTCTATTTAATATGGAAATAACTAAAATCCTATTAAAGTCCCATAACATTAAAAGTCAATCAAAAACTAAAAGGTACAATCGATCCACACAAAACTTTTACACTACAAACCATTTCCTATACTCTGAAGCTACCTCAAATTCACTATCAAAAATAAAAAGGACTGGGAAAACTTTGACCAAATCATGTTGTTTCCTCTCTTTGGGGATCAGAAGGATAAGTGGGATAATAGATTATGGGGGAGGAACAATGTCACCAAATATTACATCCTTAGACAAACCTATAAAGGGAGTTAGAGGAGGTCATAGTGAGGGGCTTAAAATAGCCTAAGAAGTAGTAAGATTGGAGGGTTGAAAAACATGTGAATTCAAGTAGTTTTCCTATGGTTAAGGGATGAGTTGGGATCTCTAGCAGTGTTTATGGAAAGTAATCTTAAATAAGATTAGTGGTATATGGAATTTACCATAAAAATAACATAATATTGAGTTTTAAATAAGATACATTTTCTTGAATTCCTTGGGACATTTCAGGATTATATTTTTAGATAATTATTTCATTAATCTTAAATAATAAAATCATGCATTATAAAGTGGACACTTTTAGTTGGTATTCATTTTTTTCACAATACAGTACTTTTAAAATGAAAAATGTTTTTTTTCATGAAAAGTCTGCACAATTTTTAATCTGACTTCATCATTGTTCCTAATTATCCTTATAACCCTATAAAAACATTAAAAAAATTGGTATGATCCCCAAAATATCATTAAGGGATATATAAAACTGAATAAATAAAGTCATTAATCCATTTAAAAACCCTAAAATGATATCATAGAGTTTCCTTTTAAAATAATAAACTTTGGACTCAAATAATTGTTTAGTTGCACATAAAATCAGCTTTATTTCCTAAAGTTTTCATAAAACACTTTATAATAAAGTATAAATGAAAAAAACCTAATCATGAGGGATTTTTAGAAAAACATGAGATCCAATGAAAAACATTTTCTTAAAAAAATACATTTTTACCCTTAAAGGGAATAATTATTCCTTTAATAAAAATAGCATTATATTACCATATGAAATAAAATTATTTCCATGAAAAATATTTAAAAAGAATATAAAAACTGTGTCGGCCCCTTAGGACATTGTCTTCATAGAACCCTTACAAGAACCCTTACAAATGGTATAACTTGCCCGATAAATTCCAATATAACTCTCAAAAGAACATAATCATTACCCAATATATTCAAGAGCTATATAGGGCTAACCCATCAACATAAACAATTTATAGGGACTATAACATACATAAAACACGTGAAATTTTTACATTCCATCATCAAATCAGGAAAATAAACTTTTGAACCCATAAGTAAAACATTTTCTAATATTGATATATCTTTTTCCATTAAACCCCCATTTTCAAAACTAAAATACTCAAACAAAAATTAAGGATATATTTTCTTTGAATAAAACATGAAATATTTTAAATTAATCTAAATATCAAATAAATTTTGGGGTGGATATAAAATTTATTGACATCATATATGTTAAAAACATTCCTTTTGAAATTTCTAAAGAAAACCAAACAATATTTAAAAAATAGGTAAAAAAGATTCCTTTTGAAAACCTTTGTAAGAAATTAGGAGAGGTAAAATGAATTTTTAATTAATTTATTTAAATATTTACACATCTATTAAATAATATGGACATTGAGGAAAAAAATTTAAGACTAAATCTATAAAACATTTTTAAACTAGGTATTAAGATACAATATCCCTTACGACTTGATAACTTTTGAGCTAATTACATAGTGAAGGAAATAACTATGAATGTATTTGAACAAACATTAATGATTATAGATTAACAATAAAATTAATCAATAACTTAGTTTTTAAACCTTTCAAAATAAGACATGTTGTGAAAATATCTTAAGTTTCAATGAAAGGGAATTGAGACTAGAAATCTCTTACCTCGAGTCTGGATTGTCACATACATTCTTTATCAGCCTAAATAATAAAATTATATTAATTATTTAATTTAATAAAAATATTTTTTAATTTAATTATTCCATTTATTTCACTTATATCCATATTCTACTTAATTACTTAATCAATTAATTTCACATTAAATGTTTTGTGAACATTCAGATTATATATTAGAAATGGATTTGGGATGTTGACTATGGTCGAATAGATCATGATTATATCATTTAAATAATATTAATCATGTTATAATTATAATTATTATATATTACTTATACTTTTAGAACCAACCGTGTAAGGTGATTATGAAAATGAAATTAGGTTAAAATCATGGAAAATGTAGTACATACGTACGCATGAGAAACATTTCCATTTTTCAATGAATAGGATGGAAATAAGGTAAGTGTTATATTATGTTTTATAATTAAAATTAAATTATAAATATCATATTCTTTCCTTAAATCCATCTATATATATCATACATGTGATTTAGTTATAAAATTAAAAGTACATCTGTCTGTGAGGTGGTAGTCCACACGTAAACACGAGCAATGTTTTTATTTTTCATTTGATGGTAAATAAAGAATTAGAATATTTATTTACCATTAAAAAATAAAATTTATATCATATATATCATATTATTTAATTTTTAACCATCATAATAACTATAAATAATATTTGGTTACTAAAAATTGAATACATCATCTCGTGTGTTCACTGTTTTCATATAGAAACCCATACTTTTTATACATAAATATTACATATTAATATATGAATATTCTTTATAAAACAAAATGATCCACACATGAATCATATATATCTGGTGTCTTTTTAAACTTTGTAAAATCTATAAATATTTCATAATATTTATACATTATCACCCACTTATATCTTCATAAATACCACCATTCTTAGACATATCATACTTAATACCTTTATTCAAATCTTGGGGAAAGAAAACATAAGAAAAGGGTGATATTAGATGGTTAGTAAGGGTAAAAAGGGAGATTTAAACAATCACATAAGAATAAAATTATAATATGGGTATAATATCATGATCTTAATGTTTGAAAAAACATACCTTTTATATCAATGATCATAATATTAAGTTGTGGAATAAATCTTGGAATTTTATAAGACATGAATCATAAGGAAATCAAAGAACATGAACCATAAAATATTAAAATAGGAATAATAAATTGATCCATGGAATACACATAATCATACAAAATAATTTCATTAATATTCGAGGATAATTTCCAAGTCTATCATTTTAGAATGGGTTCACTCCCCAAATCATCATAGTAGTTAAGGTTCACTCCCAATACTATCATAATGGACATAGTCTCTTACTGAAGTGGGTTTACTCCGCATTCTAGTATTTTTTATATCATGAGATATCAATATTTACCTAATTAATTGGAGGGATATATAGTTCCCACATATCATATATTTAAAACCACACAAATATGTTCCACAATATAATAAATCATTCCTTATATCAGAACCCATGAAAAGAAATGTGTTTCATAAACATTTCATTATAGAATAACACATGGAAAAGAAATGGGGTTCATAAACATTGTGTTATCATATCCATAAACCATCAATATAAAGAATATGTATGGTATCCCAGGATTATATCCCTATTAAATCATAATTTAAATCAAGGTTTGTTGTATTTTATGAATATTAATACCATAAAAATACCATTAAAACATTCTTTATGAAAATAACCATTCAATTTTTAAACAATTTATTTAAAAAACTAAAAAAATTAAACAAATAAAAGTTTATTTAAATATAATTATGTAAAATTATAAAGTAATATTCAAAGAAAAAAATATTTGTGATAGTGGCTAAATTCATTCGTGTTTTATAAGTTAAAAAATAGAAATTGTATACCTTTGTCAAAAAAGTCACAAAGTACCTCATTTAGAAAATGAAAAGAAGGTTCATTTCAAATTAATTTGAATAAATTATAACATGGGTAAGAATGAATTTATAAAATCATATTCTAATATTGAAAACTTCATTTAATTTTTTTTTTAATATGGATATTGAAGAAAAATGATTTACAGTAGAAGAGAGAATTGAAGTTGATTTTACTGAAAACACATTTTCAATAAATTGAGAACTTAATGTGATGGAAATGGAAATAAAAATGTATTTTAAAGAAATAAATATACCATAATAAAATTAATGATTTTATTGAGAGATATATCATAAGATTACATCATTTTAAACTTAATAATAATCAATCTCGATAAACAATGACATTTTAATATAAAACCCTAACCGATTTGGTAAAATTTGAATTTTAATCCCCATTAAATAAATAACCATTAATAGATATTTAATTTCACATAAAATTTATAACAATAATCACAAAATACATTCAAGTGAATTATAAACACCACATGGAAGAAATAATTGGTGAATATGGAATGTGCCCCACAAAAATACAAGTGATATGAAAATCCATTACCTTAAGTTCTCCTTCATTAAAAATCACTCTAACCCAATTTATAATAAATTTAAATTTATTATAATTATATACCATAGTAATTTTAATCATATATGATCCCTTTATAACATTTTATTACCACCTTTTATCAATAGTTTCATATTAATATCGTTATTTCCAGGTGTTAACTATTTTAATTATCATCAGTGATTAAGTATAGTAGTTATAATCCTTTTAAATTTATATTGGTTAAATAATCACAATAATATTAATACCTATATAAATGTAATATATATTCATTATATAAATATATAGAGTCATCCATTAAATACATAGATAAAAAAATGAATTATATTGGTCATAGAGCCGGTAGCTCATACAGAAGCATCAATGCAGTTTTCATATTTCAATAGATGGAATGAAAGAAAGTTAAAAATTATTTAAACATTAAAGGTTCATTATTATGTCATATATATCATATATATTCATATAATTTATCCTCATTACCATCTAAGTAAAATATAATTTAAAAATGAATCATATCGCTTTGTGGAGCTGGTAGTCCACATGTATGCACGAGTGACGTTATCATTTTCCAAAGGATTGGATTGTTAGAATTTTAGAATTATATTATCATTTTAAAAGTATAATTATGTGATAAATATCATATATAAAAAAAAATCATAATACCCATCCATAAAATAGTTTTAGGAAAATTAATTGTATCTTTATGTAGAGACGATAAGTTGTATGTATGCATGAGAGATATTCTCACTTCTCATTTGATGGTAAAGAGGGTGTATAATGGTGTTTTAGTTTTAATTATAACTTTTAATAATAATTAGGATAATTAATTTATTATTTTATTATAGATAACATATAATTATAGGAGGTAAATAAGAGTACAAAAGAAATTGATCGGTTAAAGAAATTACCTCTTCTTTGAAACAATTCCTTTAGATCTCCTCTAAAGGGATCTAGGATTGGAATTTTAGAAATAAAATGTTGAGTCAATAAGGTTTTCCTTATGACTTTTCCATTCCTTCTTGTTTTGAAAATCAAAAACACCTTATCTTTAAGGAAAATCGCTTTTGTAAGGAAAAATGCTTTCTTAAGGAAAATTGCTTTTATAAGGAAAAATGTTTTCTTAAGGAAAAACGCTTTTATAAGAAAAATTTATCCTTATCATATTTTCATTAATATTTTTTCTTAAGTATGAGTTTCGGATTCACTTTCTCGGAGTCATAAAATCATTGATATAAAAGCATTCTGTTTTTAGGATTCGATTCTGGACAAGAACTATAAGGAAATTTCATTCCGAATTCCGGATATGAATTCTGACTTTGTTCTATTCCAGATTCAGGATACGAATTCTGAAGAAGAATTCTCATTACGAATTCTAATGAAGAAATCCCATTCCGAATTCTCATTACGAATTCTGAAGAAGAATTCTCATTACGAATTCTGAAGAAGAATTCTCATTACGAATTCTAATGAAGAAATCCCATTCCGAATTCTCATTACGAATTCTGAAGAAGAATTCTCATTACGAATTCTGAAGAAGAATTCTCATTACGAATTCCAATGAAGAATTCTCATTACGAATTCTAATGAAGAAATCTCATTCTGAATTCTCATTACGAATTCTGATGACAAATTCTCATTACGAATTCTAATGATGAATTCTCATTACGATTTCTGATGACGAATTTCTATTCCGAATTCCTACTCCGAATTCTCATTCCGAATTCTCCTATTAAACAGAATCTGATTATCATTGTTTTATACACTCTGAATTTATTCACTCCGAACCTTCACTCCGAAATTTCTATTCCGAACCTTTATGTTAGAGTTTAAAACGATGTCGTACTTTCTGTTATACTTGTTTTGTTATAAAACGATGTCGTCCATTTTGTTATAAACTAACCGTTGTCTAAGTGACACGTGTACAGGTCCCTCCGAACATTAAGGAAAATATGACCGTTGGAGAGGAGCCGACCTTACCTATAAATAGGAGCTCATTTGAAAGAGCTCGCTGCGGATTGCTAAAAAAAAGTGCTTACATGCTGTTGAAGTGATTTCTAGAGAGAGAGTCTCTTATTAACTCTCAAAGCTTCGTGCGACTCCGAATGTTGGTGATTACATTCGAGGGCTTCCGGGGATAGGAAGACAGAGGTGCCGACTACCTTAAAGATCGAGGTCTTTCTTACTGAGAAAGACAGAGGTTGCCGACTACCTTAAAGATCGAGGGCTTTCTTGCTGAGAAAGACAGAGGTTTCCAACTACCTTGAAGTTGAGGGCTTGCGGGGATAGCAAGACAGAGACTCCGATCTTCGTATCGAGGGCTTACCCTGGTGTGGGTAAGACAGACTTGCTTGAAAGTATAAATCAAGGGACCTTTATCCAAGTTTGTTGGATACCCTTCTCTTTGGGATAAAAGACTATTATCTTGTTACTAGTAGTTTCACTACTTGTCTTTTTTCCGCTGCAATTTGTATCTTAAGGAAAGTATAACTTTCTTATACTTCCTTACATACTCTGATTAGTTTAGATTCTATACGCTTTAAGGTAGAATCTTATATTGTAACTTTTGTTAAGTTTCAATTTCCAGAACCATATTTCCGGAATCTACTCTTGGAATCTCTTTCCAAGTTTAGTTCGGTGTTAGAGGTGTTGTGAATTTACTTAGTTTAACTTTGTTAAACTTAGCTCTTTCCTTTTCTTAAGGAAACTCTAGTTATTCATAACTAACTTTAAAGGTTCCAAAGGAATTTTTAAAGTATACAATTCACCCCCCCCCCCTCTTGTATATTGAGCATCTCATATCATATTTCGATCCTACAATTGGTATCAGAGCTTGGAAACCTCTTACTCTATACCATTCTTACATTTGGTATCAGAGCCAAGGTTACTGAAATACTTGTACTCACATACAAGTTTTTCTTGCTCAAACTTTTCCATTCCGAACTCTGTCATTCCGGATTATCCATTTCGAACTTTTCTCATTCCGAACATTTTGATTACGAACTTTTGCTACTAACAAGTGTGTTTCCAAGTTATTTTTTTTAGTATGGCAGGAATGAACGTTGGATCTATTGACAATCTGAATCCTACAAGGCCACCAATCTTTGATGGTAATGATTATGAATACTGGATAGATCGTATGAAGACTTTTGTTATCAATACTGGAGTAGATAACTTTGTCATGCTTACTGGTGATTATAAAATTCCTGACAAGGAAGTCAGAACCTTTACTAACCAGGAAAAGCAAGAATATCAACTCAATTATAAGGTACGCAATACTTTATTATGTTCAATGACTAGAAATATATATAGCCAAATTTCTTCTTGTGAAGCAGCTAACTGTATATGGAAGAAGCTAGAGGTTACACACTTTGGAACTTCTAAGGTGATTGAGACTAGAAGAGCTATGCTTAGAGCTGAATATCATGGCTTCAATTTTCCTTATGGAGAACCTATCTGTAAAGTTCAACAAAGATTTATGACTATCGTCAACAGTCTACAATCTATGGGAGAGAAAGGTTTAGATGATGAAGCTCTTGTGGACAAGATAATTGACCTTATGCCCAATGAGTGGGAATCCAAGAGAACAGCTATAGATGAGAACAGGAAGGTCACTCAAATTACTCTTGATGAATTATTTGGAACTCTTCTACAACATGAGACAAGAATGAAGAGAGATGCTGACAACATTAAGAAGAAGAATGGAAATGGTACTGTTGCTTTTACTACAACTTCGAATCAGATGAAAGCTAAGACTCCTGAGAGAGTAACCAGATCCAAATCAAAGAAAGTCATTTTCCAATCCGAATCTAGTGAGAGTGAAGTTTCAGAAAATGAATTAGCCAATCTTGCTCGAAGGATGAACAAGATAGCTGGGCAAAGAAACTTTCAATCCAAGTATAAGAAAAAGGATAGGAAAGATAAGAAAGATGGAGAAGTAACTTGTTATGAATGTAAAAGAGCTGGACATATTAGACCAGATTGCCCTATGCTCAGAAAGAAAGAAAGGAAGGAAAGACATTCAGAAAAGAACAGGAAGAAGTATTACAAAGCCAAAGCTAAGAAAGTTCTGAAAGCTAATGACACCTGGAGTGCCAGTGGTGGTGACTCTTCAGATGAATCTTCTGATTATGAATCTTCAGGACAGAAGAATCTTGGTCTTATAGCCAGATTACCTATTGAAAATCATTGTCTTATGGCTAAGGTACGAAATGCTGAATCATTGACCAATGTTTCTTTAAATTCGAATGATAGTAAGTATTATAACTCTTCTGATGAAGAATCATCTTCTGATGAGGAAAATACTTTACCTACTTATGAAGAAGTCTCTAGGTTTGCTGAACTTCTTGAGATTGAGAATTCCAAACTCAACAGGAAACTTGATAAGGCAAATTCTAGGAATTCTATTCTTACTAAAGAGATATCAGATCTTTCTAAAGATCTTGATAAGAAAAACGCTGATTTTGAAAATATTTCAAAAAATCTTGAGGAAGTAAGTTCTGAGAAGAACAAACTTTCTAAAGAATTAGAAAAAGCAATTTCTAATAAAAATGATTTCGAGCCTAACTCTAGTTCAAAAACTAATGATTTTGAAGATAAAAACTTGGTTGTAAAACTCAAGTCCGAAATTTTTTCCTTAAAGAAGTGTTTATCAAACTTTACCCATGGTAAGGAAAATTTTGATAAGATGTATTCTCAAATACGACCTTTAAGAAATAAATCCGGATTTGGTTATACCCAAGCAAAACCTGTTTTCAGCAACAATTATTTTGTTCCTCAAAGTGCCCCATTTTGCACTAAATGTCAATGTGGTGGTCACTGGGCAAGAAATTGTTCCTTAAACAAAACCCAATCCTTAGGTTTTCATAAAGCTTATTTTTCTAAGAAAATGTGGATACCTAAAATTTTATTGTCTGAAAATCTCGGATCCAAACAAGTTTGGATTCCGAAAGTCTAACTGTGTTCTTAATTTCAGGAAAATAAAGAAAGTTCCAGCAACAATATTTGGTACATGGATAGTGGATGTTCCCGGCATATGACTGGTAACAAAAGCTTTTTTGAAAAGATTATCAAAACGAAAGGAGGAAAGGTAACTTTCGGAGACAATGCTAAGGGATAGATTGTTGGTATTGGTAATATTGTTCTTTTAGGTAAAATTTTGATTTCAAATGTTCTTTTTGTTAAAGGTCTTAAGCACAACCTCATTAGCATAAGTCAGTTATGTGATGAAGGTTACCTTGTGAATTTTAGGAATGATAAATGCTTAGTTCACAATTCCAAGGAAGAATTTATTCTCTCTGCCAATAGGCAAGAGAATGTTTACACCTTAAACTTAGAAGACCTAAGAAGCCAAGATTTACCTTGCCTAAGTGCAATGGAAGACCACTCTTGGTTATGGCATAGAAGATTAGGACACTGTAATCTTAGGAACCTATGTAAACTCTCTAAGAAGAAACTTGTTAAGGATCTACCGGAGCTTAGATTTGATTCTTCTAAAGTTTGTGATCCTTGTCAATATGGAAAGCAACATAAATCTAGTTTTAAGTCAATCGGTGAAGTCTCAACAACCGATGCATTACAGTTGGTGCATATGGATCTTTTTGGTCCAACACAAACTGGAAGCATTGGAGGCAAATACTATGTGTTTGTTCTAGTTGATGATTACACTAGATTTACTTGGGTCTATTTTCTAGCAAGGAAATCTGAAGCTTTTTCGTTTTTCAAAAGTTTTAGAGCCCAAGTTAAAAATGAGAAAAACCTTCCATTGAAAACTATTCATAGTGATCATGGAGGAGAATTTCAAAATTCTGATTTTGAAACTTTTTGTAGTAAGAAAGGTATTACTCACAATTTTTCAGCACCTAGAACTCCTCAACAGAATGGTGTAGTTGAAAGAAGAAATAGAATTCTTCAAGAGATAACTAGAACCATGTTGAGTGAATATTCTATTGCTAGACATTTCTGGGCTGAAGCTGTAAGTACTGCTTGTTATACTATAAATCGAGTTTTGATTAGACCTTTTCTTAATAAAACTCCTTATGTGTTATGGAATGGTAGAAAACCAAGACTTTCCTACTTCAAGGTTTTTGGTTGCAAAGTATTCATTTTGAATACTAAAGATAACTTACATAAATTCGCACCAAAATCTGATGAAGGAATTTTCTTAGGATATTCCACAACCTCTAAGGCATATAGAGTTTTTAATAAAAATACTTGTACTGTTGAGGAAACAGTACATGTAAAATTTGATGAATCAGATCCTTTTGTTTTTAAAACCTCCCAACCTACATCCTCGGATGTGTTTTTAAAAACTGATTATCAACCTTTAATAGAAGAACCTTCTGATAAGGAAATTATTCTAGAAGATAATTCTGAAACATTTACCCCAGAAGACTTTCTACCTTATGTTGATGAACAGGTTTTACAAAACCCAAATCAGGTGTTTCTTAAGAATCATCCCAGTGATAGTATCATTGGTGATGTAAATCAACCTGTAAGGACTAGAAGTTCCTTAAGAAATGAAGTAGAACATCTAGCATTTCTTTCCCAATTAGAGCCTAAAATCACTGATGAAGCTTTAGATGATGATGATTGGATCAAAGCAATGCAAGATGAACTAAATGAATTCGAAAGGAATAAAGTCTGGACCTTGGTTGAGAGACCTAAGGAAACTTCTGTTATTGGAGTAAAATGGGTTTTCAGGAATAAATGTGATGAGAATGGAATCATTGTTAGAAATAAAGCAAGACTTGTTGCTAAAGGCTATAATCAGCAAGAAGGAATAGACTATGAAGAAACCTATGCTCCAGTAGCTAGACTTGAATCTATCCGTATTCTACTTGCCTTTGCAGCATTCTTTAATTTCAAACTATTTCAAATGGATGTGAAATGTGCTTTTCTTAACGGTTATGTTCAAGAGGAAGTTTTTGTTGAACAACCTCCTGGCTTTGAAGATACAAAACATCCTGATCATGTTTTTAGACTTACCAAAGCTTTGTATGGCCTTAAACAAGCCCCACGAGCATGGTATGATAGACTTACTGGATTTTTACTTCAAAATAACTATGTTAAGGGAAATGCAGATCCAACCCTTTTTATAAAGAAAGATAAGAAAAATGTTTTGATTGTTCAAATTTATGTTGATGACATTATATTTGGTTCAACTCAGCAATCTTTGACTGACTCTTTTGCTAGTCTAATGAAATCTGAGTTTGAAATGAGTATGATGGGTGAGTTAACATTTTTCCTTGGTTTTCAAATTTCTCAAAAACCAGAAGGAACCTACATATCCCAACATAAGTATATTAAAGATCTTCTTAAAAATTATGGTTATGACAACACTAAAAGTATAAGTACTCCCATTGGTACCTCAAACTCTTTAGATCTTGATGAAGCTGGGAAACCAGTAGATCAAACATCTTTTAGAGGTATGATTGGAAGTTTACTTTACTTAACAGCTAGTCGACCAGACTTAATGTTTTCTGTATGCTTATGTGCAAGATATCAATCCAATCCTAAGGAATCTCACTTAAAGGCAGTAAAAAGAATTTTTCGCTACCTTAAGGGAACCATGGATCTAGGATTATTTTATACTTCTGGAAATGATTTTGTTCTAAAAAGCTTTTCTGATGCTGACTTTGGTGGATGTAGAATGGATAGGAAAAGTACATCCGGAACTTGTCATTTCTTAGGAGATTCATTAGTTTCTTGGTCATGCAAGAAGCAACATTCTGTTGCACTCTCCACTGCTTAAGCTGAATATGTAGCAGCTGGAAGTTGTTGTGCACAAGTGTTGTGGATGCAACACACACTCACAGACTATGGCTTGAGTTTTACTAAAACTCAAATTTTGTGTGATAACACAAGTGCCATTGCCCTAAGTAAAAACCCTGCACATCACTCTCGTGCAAAACACATAGATATTAGGCATCACTTTCTTAGGGATCACACACTTAAAGGAGACATTATTCTTCAGTTTATCGGAACGCAAGATCAACTTGCTGATATTTTCACAAAATCTTTACCTTCTGATAGATTTGAATATATTAAACAGAAGTTAGGAATGATAACCGTAAGGTAATCTTCCCCAATTAACTTTCTGTTGAAAAATCTCCTTACAGTAATAAACTCCTTTTCATAGGGGGAGTACATTTGTTTGTTTATTTAACAAAGTTTTTCAAAATTTGTTTTCAAACTTTTCGGAACGAAAATTTCCGGAATGGAATTTCCGGAACAACAATTTTCCAGAAAGGATATTTTCGTACAGAATACTTCTGGAATGAAAGTATTCGTATTAAAAAATTTCTGGAATGGACAACTTTCGTACTGGGACTTTCATAACCAGATTTTCGTACCAAGTTTTCTTTTTCGTATTTAGTTTTTCGTATTGAGCTTTTTGTAATCATTTTTATATTACCCATTACGAATAACTTTCCTAAGCTAATCCGAAAGGTATGATTTCCTTACTGAAGTTTTCGTAATCATATTTTACTTGCTGACAATTTCTTATAGTTTGTTTTTGGTTTTTGGATTTCTTAATTCTTTATTTTAATAAAACCTCAAAAAGATCGGATTCAAGCTTTCAACCGTTAGATCTGATCTCAGATCATTCTAAACCGTCAGATCAACCGAGGAAGTTGAACCGTCATCCCAATGCCTATATAAAGGGGATCCTATTTTCTCGTCCCACATCGTTTTCAAGCTTTTGCGTGCTGAAGCTCTGACTCTCCGATTTAAGGCCGTTCCGAACTACAGTTTTCCAGTTCCGAACTTCAGTCTTTTCAGTTCCGAACTTCTCAGAGATTTCAGATCCGAATGTCTGCAGAGTTAGCTTCTCAAGAGATGTCTTCAACCAAGCCCATTTCTCAGTGGTTAGTCTACAGAGAGCGGTTAGTTCATCCGAATTTCTTCAGCAACTATGATTCTATCATTTCGAAGAATATCAAGTTGAATGGCTGGGAGGATGTTGCGATATCAAAAACTGGCAACCAAGATGAATTCTACTCTGACGTGCTTGTCGAGTTTTATGAGACAGTTGCTTTCTTCGTGGAGGATAATAGAGAGAAGTTTTCCTTCAAATCGTATGGAAAGACATATAAGCTATCTTACACCAAGGCTGCAAGCTTGGTAGGGCTGAGTTATGAAGGGGAAGCTGAGTTTATCTCGCACGTTCTGCCAGACTCCTTGGGTAGTTTCAACAAGGAGAAAGCCTTAGAAATTCTTGGACTGGATGATGATAAGGCTCCGAAAATTGCAACCCTATCTACAAACTTCCGGATTCTGGAGTTATGGGTGCAAGGGCTTATTGTACCGAGAAAAGGAGACAAGGACAGCTTGAAGAAGAGTGAGATATACATCTTGGATTTCCTGATAAATCTAAGAAAGTTCAACCTGATGAAGCATATTCTTCTCAACATTGATAATTTGAAGAAGGGGAATCTGAGAGCTCAGATAGTGATGTACCCGGCAATTTTGTCGAAGCTGATAGTTCGGTGCCTAGAATCCTTCAAGGTTGCTTGTAGTTCTAAGCCGAAAGTTTGCAAAATCATGTTGCTCAGTGATGCAACTCTTAAAAGGATGAATATAGCTTTTAACAAGGAGTCAGGGAAATTCATTGATCTACCGCCTCAAGCAGAAGTGACTCCGAAAGTGGCTGATCCAGAATCATCAAAGCTGGTAAGGAAGAGGAAACAGAAAGAAGTGGTAAGTGAAGCTGAGGAACCCAAGTCTAAGGAAGTCCATTCCGCACCTCCTAAGCCTAAGAAGAAGAAGACATATACTGATGAGGTTGCAGCGAAGTGGAGAGCTGACAAGGAGAAGAGGAAGGAAGGAGATCCGCAGTTCGGATTGGATCCTGCAGAGGCTAAGGCTCTGAAAGAAAAGGCTGCTGATGAGCTTGAGAAGCAAGCTAAGGAAAAGAAGCTGAAGAAGAAGTTGTCAGAAGCTGAGGCTGTGCAAGCTTTGTTGAAGTTTAATGAAATGGTTTCAGCAACCATTCCTGTTCCGAGATCTTTTTCTCTGGAATCTCTACCTGAGACTCCAGGAAGAAATCTTGTAACTCCGGAAGAGGCTGTTCCTACTGAGGAAGTAGAGCAAGTGGAAGAGGTTGAAGAAGCGGCTGAAGGAAGTGGTGAGACAGGAGATGTGCTCAAACAAGTAGATGAATATAAGGGAACTCCTTCTGAACACCTTTCGCTCCGAACATCTGAAGCTCAATCTTCAAAGCTTCCTACTCCTGCAATGGAAGAAGAAAAGGGAGAAGAAGAAGTTACTTGTCAAGAACATATTTTACTTGATGCTGTTCAGATGGGAAATGTGGAAGCCAATGTTCAAGAAGTTGCTGATGAGGAAGATAAAATAGTTCAAGTCTCTGATAGTGAGAACAGATCTCCGGAACAGGTTTCAATTCCGGAAAAACAAAAGGGAAAGCAAATTCTTGCTGATACCCCGAGTTCAGGAAAAAGTTTGAGGAAGGAAGCTGGTAGCTCTTCTAAGAGGAAGTTGGAGCTTATTGAGGAAGAAAATTCTCCTAGCAAGATTTCTGATTCGGAGTCATCATCGTTGGGGCACGATTTTGTTGTTCAGTCCTTGAAGAAGTTGGTGGGAACTATTCCAACCTTCTCCAGTATTGACTCTAGGTGCCAGATGCTCCAACATACAATGAATCAGAAAACCGACTCTGTATCCATGGTTATGGATAAATGTGTTGAGATAGAAGCCCAGTTCAAAAATTTCTTTATTGGTTACGAAGCCCATAAAAGATCGTGCAAAAGGATGACTAGCTGGTCAAAGAAGAATGTGGAAGAGATGAGGTTGCTGGATGAGTTTCAGGAGAATGTTAAGGATGCATTTCAAACCGAGGACAAGAAGTTTCATGAGATGTCTGCATCATTCGATGAGAAATTGACAGAGGAAAAGAATATTCGGAGTCAGGAAGTAAGAGATCTGAATGGAAAGCTCAACTCTGTTAATCAAAGTTGGAAATTTGAAAGGGATCATCGGATCAATTTTCTAGAAAGGATAAAGTCTCAGGAAGAGAAAATGGAAGCTCAGGAAGAAAAGTTGAAGGCTCAGGAAGAAATCATTCAAGCTCAGTCAGCAAGAATTGTTGCCTTAGAAAAGCAAGCAGAGGAAGATCATAAGGATCTCAAGAAGATCAAGACAATTCTCAAGGGGCTCATGTCGAAGGAGAAAGATCCGAAATGACCAATCCGATCTTTTTGTTGTAATCTGTTTTTGTTGCTGACATTTCAAATATAATGAAAATTGTGCTTGTTGTTTCTATTGCTGTCGTTACTAATCTTTTCAGGTACTTTGTTATTTTTTTCCATTCCCTCCAATTCTTTTTGAAAATCACAAAGGGGGAGAAGGAAAAGATCCTTAAGAAAAAGAGGAAATCTAATAAGTGCTTATCAAAGGGGGAGAAAGAAAAATACCCAAGGAGATAGAACTCTAATAAGAGTTTGTTTAAGGGGTAGTTTTTCTTAAAGAAACATCACTTCGGAAATATGAATACGATCCTTAGAGACTCAAAGCCTAAGGGGGAGTTAGTCGTATTCATCTATATTCTTAAACCAAGGGAGATAAGCTTTAATATGTTTCTTTCTTCTTAGAATAGCTTTTTCGTAAGGATGTTTGTGCTTTCCAAAAAGGGGGAGATTGTTGAGTCAATAAGGTTTTCCTTATGACTTTTCCATTCCTTCTTGTTTTGAAAATCACAAACACCTTATCTTTAAGGAAAATCGCTTTTGTAAGGAAAAATGCTTTCTTAAGGAAAATTGATTTTATAAGGAAAAATGTTTTCTTAAGGAAAAACGCTTTTATAAGAAAAATTTATCCTTATCATATTTTCATTAATATTTTTTCTTAAGTATGAGTTTCGGATTCACTTTCTCGGAGTCATAAAATCATTGATATAAAAGCATTCTGTTTTTAGGATTCGATTCTGGACAAGAACTATAAGGAAATTTCATTCCGAATTCCGGATATGAATTCTGACTTTGTTCTTTTCCAGATTCAGGATACGAATTCTGAAGAAGAATTCTCATTACGAATTCTAATGAAGAAATCCCATTCCGAATTCTCATTACGAATTCTGAAGAAGAATTCTCATTACGAATTCTGAAGAAGAATTCTCATTACGAATTCTAATGAAGAAATCCCATTCCGAATTCTCATTACGAATTCTGAAGAAGAATTCTCATTACGAATTCTGAAGAAGAATTCTCATTACGAATTCCAATGAAGAATTCTCATTACGAATTCTAATGAAGAAATCTCATTCTGAATTCTCATTACGAATTCTGATGACAAATTCTCATTACGAATTCTAATGATGAATTCTCATTACGATTTCTGATGACGAATTTCTATTCCGAATTCCTACTCCGAATTCTCATTCCGAATTCTCCTATTAAACAGAATCTGATTATCATTGTTTTATACACTCTGAATTTATTCACTCCGAACCTTCACTCCGAAATTTCTATTCCGAACCTTTATGTTAGAGTTTAAAACGATGTCGTACTTTCTGTTATACTTGTTTTGTTATAAAACGATGTCGTCCATTTTGTTATAAACTAACCGTTGTCTAAGTGACACGTGTACAGGTCCCTCCGAACTTTAAGGAAAATATGACCGTTGGAGAGGAGCCGACCTTACCTATAAATAGGAGCTCATTTGAAAGAGCTCGCTGCGGATTGCTAAAAAAAAGTGCTTACATGCTGTTGAAGTGATTTCTAGAGAGAGAGTCTCTTATTAACTCTCAAAGCTTCGTGCGACTCCGAATGTTGGTGATTACATTCGAGGGCTTCCGGGGATAGGAAGACAGAGGTGCCGACTACCTTAAAGATCGAGGGCTTTCTTGCTGAGAAAGACAGAGGTTGCCGACTACCTTAAAGATCGAGGGCTTTCTTGCTGAGAAAGACAGAGGTTGCCAACTACCTTGAAGTTGAGGGCTTGCGGGGATAGCAAGACAGAGACTCCGATCTTCGTATCGAGGGCTTACCCTGGTGTGGGTAAGACAGACTTGCTTGAAAGTATAAATCAAGGGACCTTTATCCAAGGTTGTTGGATACCCTTCTCTTTGGGATAAAAGACTATTATCTTGTTACTAGTAGTTTTACTACTTGTCTTTTTTCCGCTGCAATTTGTATCTTAAGGAAAGTATAACTTTCTTATACTTCCTTACTTACTCTGATTAGTTTAGATTCTATACGCTTTAAGGTAGAATCTTATATTGTAACTTTTGTTAAGTTTCAATTTCCAGAACCATATTTCCGGAATCTACTCTTGGAATCTCTTTCCAAGTTTAGTTCGGTGTTAGAGGTGTTGTGAATTTACTTAGTTTAACTTTGTTAAACTTAGCTCTTTCCTTTTCTTAAGGAAACTCTAGTTATTCATAACTAACTTTAAAGGTTCCAAAGGAATTTTTAAAGTATACAATTCACCCCCCCCCCTCTTGTATATTGAGCATCTCATATCATATTTCGATCCTACATAAAAAACCCATAGTATGGTGAAAGGGATGTTTAGAATAGTATTTATTATATTTTTATTAAACATGAAGACTCAATTTCGTGTAAAGAAGTGATGGAGGAGGTGTAATTTTATAATTGAGGTGAGGGACAATTTTGGAATTTCTCAAAAATATTAAATTATAATAAATTCATTATAAACCCAAATGAATAAAAATGAATATTTATTAGCTTATAAGGTAATATATGGTTGTAATACCATAAAACTATTGAATTTCAACAATTTATGGTGTTATGATTTTGATTTTACCTTTATTTCTTCAGATATTGTATAGATTATTTTCAAGACCAGGCATTGAGAAGTATGATTCTGAGGCCCGGTGTGCTAGGAAATAATGTTTGAAATATATTAAATATATTAAATATAACTTTCAAGTAGTTTCCCTAAAAAAGGTGGAATAACTTATAAAGGAGTACTCGAATTGTAAATCTGGTGGCATAGTTGAGTTCAGAATGCTGGTTTTACCCTAGGCATGACTTAACATTGGTCAGTGTGGGTCGTTTGTGGAAAATTAATCATGGGAATATAAATGAATAAAATAATTAAATAAATTATTTTAATTCTTCTATTTTACATAGCTATTGGAGAGTCTTTAAATATATAGTTATGTTACAAGCCTAGGGTTAGCCGCATAACCCTAGAACCATTGGAGAGTTATTAGAGAGAGAGAGAGAGTTGGAGGATTTATCTAAGTTGAATAGTGACCGGATCGTGGATTTATGATCAACATGAAACAAATTCAAATTATCTCTCCAACAATCATGGTGTAGCCTCGTTCTTTATCAATGATCGATCCAAATCATGGTAGTCTATTTTTTTATTTTTATTTCTTCCTGATTCTTGATTTGTATGATGAACATGAACCAATCTACTAAAGAATTGATCCTCATACCATGTGTATTGTGTGATTAGTTTTATTATGGGGATTTTATAAGGATAATTCTTTATTATTGGTGATTCTTTGATTTTTATTCTAACAAAAATGAACTTAGATCAATGTGAAGATAGATTGTGGTTTGTTCCCCTAGATTGTTCTTGTGATTTTTTTCCCTCAGTTATTCGTTCACTATGGGCATTCTTTTTCTGGATCATAGTTTGACATATCCTGATGAATTGATCATTGTGCGCCCATTTCTTGGTGAAACAATCCAAAATCATAGATCTGTGAATGGCACGACACAGTGGAGGTGTGACGATGGTAGAGGTAGGGAATAGGATGATGTAGATACCCAAGTTCACGTTTTTTAGTGTGTAATGAAGAATGACATATAAAACCATTTTCCTAGTATATTGAAGGGGTGAATCTTGTTTTTAGGTGATTTTTTAGATCTTCGGGCCTTGATTCAAACTATTCTAACAAGTGAGTCATCAGATCAAAGATCAAATAAAGGAACGACAATGTAGAAATCAGATCTGGGAATCTAGAAAATCCTGCTATACATGGTGTGTTGTGTGAAGCCACACGATGTGTGGGAACCATATTCAGTAGATAGGTTTTTGGGAAATACATAAGTATCACATGGTGTGTGACCCTTTAAGATGGTTTTTAGACTTCCCATGAGACTTGGTGTTTACCTCAGAGGGTACATGAGTGTGGTTTGGAGAACACATGTTGGAGCACACCTTATACTCCCCTACATAGACACATCTTGGACCAAAGTACATAGGATAATCCATTTAATGGAACACAAATATAATACATATGCATTTTACATGTTTTGTACTTATACATAGACACAAATTGAGACATGGGCCATTTAAATGGGAAAACTAGGGTTCAAAGGACATGGAGTGTTACCCTTATACACGTCGTGTACTTTCATAGACATGGCTTAGAGCCCTTGTCCTCCATATCATGGAAAAGTTTCATTAGAGTGTGTTCCCCTAATTCATTTCCTAAGGGTTCACATGGAATTGTCTCATACTCCTAGGACTACGATCCATTCAATAGTACTTCTTGGATAGGGTTATTGGAAACCCTCTATGAGGCCTCAAGTGAGATCTTATATTCATCTTTGTTCCCTAGGTGGACTTCATGGTGTTGCGATGACCAATACTATGTAGGCTTCTATCCTATACTTAGAAGTTCAAACTAGATTGAGTTTTTTGTATCACTCAATAGCCTTGGGTGTGATCCTCATATCTATATCATATCTCTTCATACATTAAATGTGTATTTCTAATGATGATACATGATGATCACTACCTCTTGGATATATGTCATTAGTGATATCAGACTCAGGTGTGTGTTCTCTCAGATGAGTTCTTTGTGGAATCTTCTAGATGGACTCCTAAGATGGAATACTACCGTTGTGACAGTCCTTTTTACTGTGTAACTTTGTTGAGTATATTTGGATATTCTTGTTATATGTGTTATAGACATATACCTGTATTGATCTGGTAGTATTTCCTTTATTATATGCTTTGTGTTTTTGAGGTGTCCTATTGATTATTTTTATACTCACCCCTACATGTGATTTTTCCATACATATCTTTTCTTTTAAAAATTATCATCCTTTTGATAGAGTCCTAGATAGACCGAGACCAGATAATGCTTAGTGAGACCTGACATACCAAGGTGTGTTCCTACATATTTTAACGACAATCCCTATTACTTTCTTTCAGGTTGGATTTGTGTTTTAGAATCTTCTTGTTGGACTTGAATTGGGAACTATTTACTTTCCTTTACTTATTATCATACTTATATTTGTGGGATTTAGATATATGCATTCATGGTTGTTCAGTTTATTTTAAATTTCAACATTCTATGGGAATGAAAATGTGTGTGTGTGTGTGTGTGTACTTAGCCTAAGGCCTCTCATGTTGGTGATATGCTAGCTTGACACTAGTCTCCAACCCCTATCCTACTGGAGTTGGGATTGGGGGGTCATGGCATGAGCCCCATTGGAACAGGTTGTGATAGAGTGGTATTAGAGGATTAAGTTCTAGCTTATGACTAGAGTATGTGATTTTGGTTTGGGGAAAACTATTCAGTTTTTTGGGTTCGGATTTCAGGATAGGGACTCCAGTGTTGGTGCGGAAACCAATGTATCCATACACTAGGACTCTGATCACCTACTTTTATACTTGGTACATGATAACATTTTTTGTAGGGGAAACAATGGTACATGCATCATATAAGAATGGGTTTTGTTTTTCTTGTATTTCTTAATTTAGCTGTCTAGATATACTCATTGGTCATGGTGCATCTTGTTTACTCTTAGGATTCCTTTGTGATGTATAGAAACTAGGATTTAGCACCATGATAATGAGAATGATACCCTCAGTGAATAGGTGTCTATATAGGTATTAGTTCTACAAGTGTTACCTCCAAATGGTGCAATAGTTATCCCACCACCTATGGAGTAGATTTTGGTACCCAAAGTACCAGTAGATGAGGTGCATAGGATGAGTTCACTTTATGAGTTTCAGTGACAGATACCCCTCAAGTTCTGAGGAAATACAGACTGATAGTCAGCTGAGGCCTATCCTGAGGTGGTCACCTAAGTTTTCCATATGGTTAGGACAATAGTATATCATATGTTGGTCTTGGAAGAAATCCTTCTTCGTGTCTCAGTGGGGTGATGATGCAGTTTGGTGACCCAGTCTTAAAATGAGGTGACTCTTGTGTGGACATATTTTTATCACCTCTTTAGAGAGGATTTATCACCACATATACTGAGGTTTGTATGTATCCATGATCTTCTGAAGCTCTATCAGGGCAGCATGATAGTATCTGAGTATTTATTGAGGTTTACCAATGTCTCCAGGCACTCGATAAATATGGTTCACAACCAGTTCCTCAAGACTTGGAATTTTGAGCAAGGTATTTATAGATACATTTGGGATAGTGTTATCCCTCTGTGTATTACTACATTTTTTGGGGTTCTAGAGTGATATTAGGTGGTTGATAGTTTATTAGTTGAGCAGATATAGACAGTTGTTTTCAGTATGAGGCATACAGAAGTAGAGACCTTGGTAGTAGGGATATTAAATCAGTCTTAGGGATCTTAACATGTGAGATATTTTGGTATAAGGTCTCAGGAGAGAGGATCTATGACTTAGGGATCATAGAGTGGGTCCAATTATCCCAAAGAGAGGTGGTGCTACTTATGTGACAGTAGGGGAAATCTTGTATGAGATTTTCTGACCCACCATACTGCTAACAGAGAGACCATGGATAGACCTCCAAGGTAGAGGCATTGGAAGGAGTATCTAGGTTTCCAAGGTGGAATACATGGTCAAGGAGATGGGAGAGTAGCATGAGGTGTTCGATGCATTGAATTATTACCACCACCACCCCCAAGTGTTCCACACAAGACTCAAGGAGCTAGATGAATATGGCGGGGATAGATATAGTTGGTTGAGGATTATGACCCATAGTCTTCATGAATGATTCAAGGAATGATCTGTGTCTTTTTTACCTTATCTCCAGTATTAAAAGGCATGGGAATGATTATGGTTGTGCATTTGGCATGACCCTTGTGCTAGGAACTCCTACTAGAAAATACTCAGTGATCACACACTTGTGCCGACAGTGTGACCTAACTCATAGAGGTGAGAGTTTCTACTGGGATCTCCTTATATAAGTAGTTAGGCCTTACGATTCCATCCTAGGAATGTATTATTTATCCATGGTTATTTCCCAGATTTATTGTTTTAGGTGGAGGATAAAGTGTGTCCATAGTGACAGAACCAAGTTCTCCTTTTTCTATGAAAAGAAAACCCAAGAAGCATGGGATGGAATCATTCATATGAAGGTGTTGTTGATTACCCATCAATTGGATAGCATAACCCTTGGTGTAGTGGATATTATCAATTTCTAGTTTCTTATAGTACTAGTGGAGTATGAGGATGTATTTATCAAGAATATTCCAGGTTTAACTCTCCACTAAGAGATAGAATTTTCCATTGATCAACACCCTAGGATTGCACCAATATCTATGATAGTATATTATATGGATACCATAGAGCTTCACAAGCTAAGGTTGAAGTTGGAGTACTTATAGAGGAAGGTATTTGCTATACCCATTGTTTCACCTTGAGAAGCCACTATTTTGTTCACCAAGAAGGTGAATAGGAGCTTGAGGTTTTGTGTATACTACAAGTACTTGAACTAGGCAACCGTGAAGAACAAGTATCCACTACTGAGGACATATGAACTATTCAATCATTTGATAGGGTTATGATGGTTCTCGAAGGTTGACCTTAGGTCATGCTATCACCATTTGCGACTATGGGATAATGATATACTGAAGATGACATTCATATGTTTCTATAGTCACTATGAGTACTTGGTGACGCCATTTTTCATGATGAACTTCCCATCAATGTTCATGAGACTCATGAAAAAAGATATTTCATCCTTACATAGACAAGTTTTTGGTAGTCTTCATTGAATATATCCTAGTTTACTCTGTATTTAAGGACGATAACATGAGACACCTAAGGATGGTTTTGGATGTACTTCATGAGCACTACCTTTATAATAATCTCTCAAAGTTTCGGTTACGTATATAGGCGGTCCACTTTCTGGGACATGTTATCGTAGTGGATGGAGTGGAATTGGACCCGACCAAGGTCGAGGTAGTGTTATTTTAGGATCCACCCAAGAGAATTACGGATATTCAAATATTACTTAGATTGGTGGGATATTACTAAAGAATAATAATTGATTTCTCTAGACTAATAGTACGCATGAAATATTTGACCCGAAAGGGGAATCCTTTTGTGTGTACTTAGAGGTTTCAGTAGGATTTTCTGTAGTTGAGGTATATTTTGAAGAGTTACCCATATTGAGATTTCTAAAGGAGGGTGCTGAGTATGTAGTGTTTTGTGATGCATCAGGAATCGGGCTTGGTTGTGTTCTAATGCAGAGGAAAGTGGTGATATAATATGGTTCATTCTAGTTGATACCTCATAAGAAGAACTAAACGACCCATGATTTTGAGTAAGATGTGGTAGTATTCTCACAAAAGATGTTGTGACACTACCTAATGGGTGAGCAGTTTATATTCTATTCTGATCACAAGAGTATCAAGTATATCTTCTCTGAAAAAGATCTTAACTTCAGATAGAGGTGATGGCTTGAGTTTCTCAAGGATTATGACTTCAAAATTATTTATATTTTGAGGAAGGGGAAAGTGTAATTGATTCTATTAGCATGAGGTCTTGTTCATAGTTATTGAATGAGGAATCAGGACATTTTTCCTCATTATTGTTATATATTGTGGATGGAGATGGAGCAGCTTACATGCAGTCGATGGTTTTCACCCCTCCACTCTTATAGCAATTCTGGGAGGCATTTTTAGGGGATGTCAATTTTGAGACCCTATTTACTCAAATATCCACTGGATATGCTCCTGATTTATTTTATAAAGGTGGTGATCATGTCATTATTTTCAAAGGATGCATGATGGTACCAGTGAAATTGAAGGAGGAGGTTCTAATAGACTTTTGTACGTATCCTTTGGTAGTACATCCAGGTGTCGAAAAGATGTACAAGGACCTATGAAGTCAGTTTTGTTGGCCAGGGATGAAGAAAAGAGTTGCAAAGTTTTTCTCACAATGCCTTACTTTTCATCAAGTAAAGGATAACCACTAAGTACCAGCGGGTTTATCTCAACCCCTTTAGGTTCTAGAATAAAAGTAGTATGGGATATCCATGGAAATGATGATGGTATTACCTCATATTTCCATGGGACATGATTCCATTTGGGTGATCATAGGTCAACTCACCAAAATGTCCCACTTATTTACAATTCTGGAGCACAGTTCATTAGAGGTATTGGGACACCTCTATGTGAAAGAGATAGTCCAACTCCATGTAGTTCCATTGATGATCATTTATGATAGTGATGCTCACTTAATATACTATTTATTGAAGGGATTGAAAGTGGTGTTCGGGACTCATTTACACATGAGCATAGCATTTCACCCCCAAACCGACATCCTTACAGAGTTGACTGTTCAGATTTGAGAGGAAATGTTTCATGCCTGGGTGTTGGACTTTGACTATAGTTTGGAGTATCACCAACCACTTTTGATGCTTTCATGCATCAATAGCTACCATTCCACCATCATTATGTCACCATTAAATTCTTTGTATGGTGACCCTGAAGGTCACCACTTTGCTGCAGTGACTAATGAGAGTCAGTTCTCATGGGTCTAGAGTTGGTGCAAGAAACTAATGGGAAGGTTCAAATCATCCAGGAGCGGATAAAGACTATAAATATATATCATAAGTCTTATGCTGACAAATGATGGAGGCATTTGGAGTTCAAGGAAGGAGAGCATGTGTTTCTATGGGTTTCACCTCAGTGTGGATTACGTAGATTTGGCTGGGGTGGAAATCTATATTTGAGATACATTGTCCCTTCCAAACACTACATAGAGTTGGTGAGGTAGTGTACCAATTAGATCTACCTCCACAGTTAGACTGAGCACACAATTCCTTCCATGTGTCGCGGTTGAGGAGGTATGTGGATGACTCATTTCATGTTATTGATTTGGGAAAGATAGACATTGAGTATGGATCTACCTTTTCTGACTACCTAGTAGATATCAAGGATCGAAAGGAGAGGATCCATATATAAATATTGTAATATACGATATTAGATTATAAAATTATGAAACATAATGCATAATCTCAAAACCACTTAACATAAATAGAAAATTTTGGTATAAATAATCTCTAAATTAAAACTTTGGTTTCATTGGGTGTATTTTTAAATTTCTTCCTAGGGTTTCTATCTCTGATATATATTTTCCTAAATTTAGCTCCCATGGTTTCTACTAAACTTCCTCTGAAACCAACAAAAACAAACCTGACTCTAGTAGCCCATATTTAGTTATTACTTTATTATATTGTCAAAAAATACAAGGAATTTCACCTTGAAGGACCGAACAGTTTAGTAGTTTTGGAAAACTAGATACATACTTGAACCTTACATTAAAATCAAAAATATAAAATAAAACAAAAATAATCCTTTTAGAACACCATTTTTCTCAGATATTAACCCTTCATATCAATAAAATTAAACTTCTTGGATCCTAGGGAAAAATAAAATATAAGAAAGGGGTGAGATCATATGATCATTAAGGGTATGTAAATAGCAGAAGCAATCATAAATAATAAATAACAAATATGGAAAGGTAAATGTCTGAAACACATTCTATTTAATCAACTACTTGAGAATAATATGGATAGAATAAATTATTATCAAATAATGACATATAAATAGTCACATAATCTAGAAAAAATAACCATAGATATTATAATAATCGAATAATCTCATGGAAATCAATAAATAATATCATAATTATAGAATACTCAATTTCAGACATCATAAACATACCTTCAAGGCATCTTCTGAGACACCATACATAAATAGGTAAGACATAAGCTAATACCCAAACTAGTTTGTCTTGTAAGACCTACTGATGCATAGAGGGGATATAGTAGGACCTACCCATCATTTACTAAGTCCAATTAATTTCTCCTATGAGAGGGGTCAAACATAATCAACATATACATTTTTATTTAAACTATCATACAAAATGTAAATAACTTTCCCTAATTAGTAAACATAATCACAAACCATCCAGAGTAATATAGGGAATAGTATCAAAATAGTTCATCCCCGGTTGAACTGATCGTAAAAAATTTAATACAATATATGAGATGGTATCATAAAAGATTAACCTCAAAGAACTACAATATTAAATAATGGATTTTTACATTGGTGAAATTACTTTAAATGAGATCATTGAAAAATTCTTGAGACAAACACCTTGTTCCCTTTAAAAATCACTTATGTTTAAAATGATGAAAAGTTATAAAATAAAAAATGTATTTTAAGGTAACCTTGTAAAATTATAAATGATAAATAAAAACATTAAGGTTTCATTATGGTGGGAAAATCAGTTCATTCCATGTATTTTAAAAAAACTTCCTTTGGTATTTTTGTGAAAAAAAATATAAAAGAACCTTGTTTAGAAAATGAAAACATAAACCTTTCAAACCATTTTATAAACATTAAAACATGAGTAAAAATGATTTTAAAAAATCATAGGATAATATTAAAATCATTTTTGGAAAAAATTATAAAAAATATGGACATAGAAGAAAAAGATAGTTTTAAGGTAAAGTTTAAAAATATCTTTTTTTTCAAGAATGTCTCCTAAAAATATCATATCATTAAAGTGAGAATTAATCAAATGAATAAACTATGTGTATCCATTATAAATAAAAATAAAATAATTTTAAATAAAAAATAAGTTATTCAAAAATCATTTTACACATAATCTTATCATGACAAAATAAATGAAGAATAAGATTAACCCAATGAGTGGAAATTGAGTTATGAAATACCTTACCTCACGCTTCACTTTAGTTTTTCATACTTCAACCTAATTTATAATGGTTTAAATAATATTATTAAATTAATATATATATATATATTAATATTTTAAAATACCTTATATCATCCTTTTATAACATCTTATCGCACATCCATTAATAATATTTTCTTATTTTCATTGTTTTGGGTGCATTCATTTCATGGCTTTGTGGTCGGTCCACTTGTGTATAATTATGGATGTTCTTATCAAATGGAAATAAGACTATAGAAGTGAAATGAAATGGAATTAATGAAATTAAATAATTTTAAATGTTACCATATATAATTTTTATTTTTGGTATGAGGATGATTCATTTGATAAAATGTTGATTATAACTGTTTAGTTTATTTTTGTGGTTTGTTCGACCATCATGAACTAGTTTGATTTTATTTAATATTATGTCTATATATTAGTTCTAGAACATAAAATAAGTTGTAATATAATTATTAAAATATGATTAAACCATAATAATAGTTTTATTACCATACTTTAGTGTGGTAATTTAAAACAAACAAAGTCGTTATCCATAGATACAGTTAACTTCCATAATTTAAACAATGGTTTCACTTCTTTGAATAATACGAGATGAGAAAAGGGGTGGATATAAAATTTTACATTTTCAATATAACATTATATTATAATAATTATATAGTATTTATTATTATTTTATGAATGAATAAATTGAATATAAAGTATAATAAGAAAAGAAATTAATAGAGGTTGTTTGAGAAAGTTACCTCTTGAATATCACCTCCTTGAAGGACCCCTTAAGGAACTTAAAATTGGTCTTTGGGTGAGAAAATAAGTAATTTTACTTAAAGAGAGTGGGAAGGAATGGTTTTGATAGATATTTTAAAATCTTAACGGTTTTTTAGGATAAATGTTGTGGTGACATGTGGTATTTATACTTGAGGAGGATTGGTTTTTAGTGATTAAATAATTATTATTTTATATTTCAATCCAATCACATTTGGATGGAATTAATTCCAATGAATTTGTTTTATAATTAATGTTGTAAATTATGTTCAATTTAAAAAAAACATCAAACACCATTTTAATTTTTTATTTTTTAGGTATTTTAATCTTTTACCTTTTAACTTTAACCAACTATATTATTTTACCTACATTGCATAAATCATTTTTTTACCATCGAAATTTTTCTATGAATAAAAGTGAAAATTAACTTATAACCTAATTTGAACCTCATAATTCCAAATATGGAAGCCATATTACTTGGTTTAGTTAAAAAAAGTGATAAAAATAAATTCTAAATATGTTATGTGTATAATTCATAATACATTTTTTAAGGTAAAAACCATGGTTTTCAAAATTGTGAAGCATATGTTTCTAAATGTAACTCATTATGTATTTTTTTATTAAATAAATACATTTTGACCAATAAAAATGGTTAAATAATCATATAAAATTATTTCATAAGATTTATGGTATTCCGTAAAAACAGTATTTTCACTTTTTATCCCAAAAAACAACTTTTTTAGAAAAATAATAAAAAATTACCATAAGATAATTTTGACATGATGAGTCCAGAAATGAAGTTTATTTTATTAAATAAATTTTTTAAAAGTTACAAAAAAAATTATATTTTTTCTAATATAAATAAATAAAAATCTCTTTTTGAAGAAAACAAATATTTTAGGGATAAAATGACTTTAAAAAAAATTATGTATTCATTACATAAGAATAATTAAATTTGAATTGAATATGAACTTTATATTTATTAAATAATATAATTATTCTTATTCACACCCGCCAATTTATCAGCTTCTTTATAATGGTCATGTTAAAATAATTATATTTTGGAGTTTGTTTAAGCTCTGTGTTCTATAGAACATAAGATATTAAATGTAGTGTTTTTTTTAATCTAAATGTATTAAAATAAATGTATATAAAATAGGATTATGAATACTAAATGTTTTAAAATATTGTTTTAAAAAAACAAGTTTTCCATTATAAATTGAATTTTTATTTTAAAGATAAATTTAAAAAATTTAGAATTTCAATTTTTTTTAAAAAACTTCATTTTTGAATTCATCATGTAATAATTAGCTTATGGTGATTTTTTTAGTTTTTTTAATGATTAATTTTTAGGTGAATAATTAAAATATCGATTTTTATAAAATCTATCACATTTATTACAAAAGAATAACTTAAAAGTTTATGAAAAAAATTCATAAAGTATATAAATTTAATATTTAATTTAAATCATTTTAAAATAATTTTTTAATTTAAAAAATAAATGTTTAAACTTTTGGAAACCTAAGTAATATTTGACACTAAAAATATTTTTATGCACCTACATTAAAAATTATATTTTATGATATCTATAAATTAAATCTATTGAAATGAATTTTATATTTCATATAAAAATTTCTTATTATTTTAAAATTAAATTTCATTTTTTAGCATAAAATTGAGATTATTAAAATTAAAGCTAATGACCATGATAATGGTGAAAGGGTTACTTTCAAATAATTGTTTCATTATTATTATTATGTAATTTTTATCTTATAAATTAAATTGATATACATTAAATAATAACTACAATATTATTTTTTTAATCATAATTATATTAACATATATTTAATTTTTAATAAATGCAAAATAATATTAAGAACACATAATGGTTAAAACATAATTTTTCAATAAAAATGGTTATTTTATATATATAATGTTTCATTTAAAAATTAATTTTATATTATTTATAATTTGAATTAGGTTAAATAGAGATTAAATTTTGGTTAATCACACTCATGTTTGGTAATATGGGTTTTTTATATAGTTAGTAAAACATAAGTTACTTTTATAAAAACTAATTTCCCGATTAAAAATAAAAAAAAAGGTAAAATTAAAAATATAAGAGTAAATGAAATAAAAAATGTTCAAAACATATGTACAAATACTTGTTTATAAATTTATTATTAGGAACCAAGTCAATATATCCCTTGATCAGACACCTGAGTCAGCCTGTGATAAGGCCCGAAGGGAGTTCCATATCCCCAAATGTTGGAACTAGTGTTTGGGCATCATGGAAGCACCAAATGTGAATAATTTCACTGATAAACATTAATAAAATAAGTATCATAATTTATTATAAAAATACAGAATGACCCATCCATAATTTGAACATACTTGACAAAAATAGATAAGCATAAATCGAACAAATATAGAAAAAAATCAACGAACACAATAAGATTATGAACACTCAAATCACCCAAATATCTCTCCCCTTTTAGGAAAAAGATGCCAAAAAAGGCACCACGAGATGCATTTTCTTTGGTCACCAGTATTTATTTCTACCATTTTATATAGAAATAAATAAAAAATACCATATGGATGATGTGAGGAAGGAAACTAAAAAACAACTTAAAAACCTGTGATAGTTATCCCATATGACCAAGTTCACTCTGCATACAAACATAAACATCAATAAACCTGAGAGTGATCAAGATTTGAACTTGGAACTATAAAGATATATATATAGGAATGAGAATATAAATTTCAAGTAGGAAACCAGCCACATGCTTATCATTTTAATTAATGATTCATTATCATACTAGTTTAAAATACAATTAGAAATAGGTTTTTTATTTTTAATTACATTTAAAATAAATAAAACATCATTAAAATTTATTAAATATCTTTTAGAACCCTTTAAAATTTTAAAGAAGAAAGAATAAAAAATATAAATTATAACATGCAAGTTAAAACATATTTTAAAGAAAACATGATTTTGATAATTTTAAATAGACAAAAAATAGTCGATTTTAAACCATACTAAGAACCATGGGAAGTCAAAATGTCATATAAGGTGAGTGGGAACTCTATTTCCTCACAAAAAAACTCATTATCAAATCTATAAGAAAAATTGTGCATTCATGTCTCTAAGAAATACATGACCTTGGCCTAGTAGTGTGGTGAAACCTCAATGGATTCCCCACAACTAAGTCTGAAGATACTAAAGAGTATATTCCCATAGCCTAACAGTGTGGTGACACCCCATATGGTGCCCCACAACTAATTCATAAAATCCTAGGTGTTTTGTAAGTGTGGAATAACCAAAAATGGACACTAAAACTGGGCTTTACCCCTTAGATTCATGGGTTCCTTTTGGTCATTTATATTTCAAACAAACCTTATTAACAAATAACATATTCTAATTTAAACTATTTTCACATAAAAACCTAGGAAACTATTTGATAATATCTATGATTCATGTGTATGTCATTTAAAACTTTATTGGAATATATATTACTAATAAAAAGAAACTTTTAAAACTAATAAGAAAAATTGAACATGGAAATCAGGACTACCCAATTTATTTTAAAATCCACTTAAATACTTGTTTGAAACCAAGTTTGAAAACCAATGTTAAATTTATAAGTATCACTCTTGTTATGCTTATATAAAAATGCACATACAAATAGATATATATAGATATATATATTCACAAATTCACATCTATCAATGTGAATTTATAAATTTACACACACACACACACACATATATATATATATATGCTTACCTATATATGCATAACCATCGAATACCTAAAAAATAATATAAAAAATCTCACATTTATTATATTTGAAACCATTTTTAAATCGCTTTATATATAGTTGGATATATATATATATATAATCTCATTAAAATTCACATATTCACACGTCATTGTATGAATACGTGAAATATTGTGTCTATATATATATAACAATTGAAAATAAAAAAATAATAATAATTTTATAAAAAATATAATTTAATTGAAATGGAATAAATAACATGAGTTCAATTAAACTCTATTAATAATTCACACAAAAAATCATAAACAACTCAGGAGATTTTAAAACACCCAATTTCTCTTTAGAAACAGTCACAAATATTTTTCCAGGAAAATGTAGAACATGTTTAACAAAAGAAGAAGAAATTAAAGAGAGAATCCCTGGAAATAACAAATTTAAAACATAATCAATTTCTTATAAATTTTATAGACATAAATAATGGGATTATTATACATCAAGAATACTAATTTCAAGACCAAGAAATCAAAATCAATAAAATTTAAAGTTCAAGCATGGGGAAAACCTACCTGGAACAAGTGTTGATGAAAAAACCCTTCAAGAATATAAATAAGAGGGTCTTGGGAGGAATCTGCACACTTTAAGAATGGGATCCACAAGAACCAAATGAAAAATTAACCTACCCCATAAGCTAGGGTTTATCCCATATATGATGCACTAAGGGGTAAAGTAAGAGGAGGAGAGAAAGAAGAATGAGGAGGAGGAGGAAAATAAATTCTTAACTAAGATGATCACACATGTAAATGGAGAAGGAATCAATGAATGACAGAGGCTAGACCAAGGGGGCACATGAGAGAGCGGCTAGCCAGGGTGGGATGCATCATGACCCAGCAAGAGCGGGAGAGGAGAGTGAGGGAGGGGCTTAGTTTAAGGGTTTTTTTATTATTATTATTATCATTATTTATTATTATTATTATTATTATTATTATTTCGACTTTTGTATAGGGGAAAATTATTTTAGGAAAATAAATTTTTTCTTATGGGGGACTCACATGGTTTTAGCGCATGGTTTACCAAACCATGCACCAATAGGTCACCCTTTTATGCGTGAACTACCGCTCACACTAGTTACTCCCATGGTCTGATAAACCATGCACCAATCATGTGAAACTAATATCAAGGTGATAGACTCACCTGCATGTTTGTCGCATGGTTCAGCGAACAATGAGGTCAAACCGTGCAACACACATAAAAACATAAAATTTATAAAATTTTATAAATTAAAATACTTAGACCTCCAAAATAAAAATATAAATAAATAAATTGATCAAATAATCATTAAATAAGGGTTGGGGTGTGAAAATTCTCCTTACCATAAACCTTTATGAGATCATAAATCCATCAAACTCGGGAAAGAAGATGCAATAAAGAAACTTAGACTGGAAAAATAAACCATCCAAACAACTCAAAACCACTCGACCTCCTATGAATACCTATGAATCTAAAAAATTCATAAAATATATACATCACACCAACACAAATTGAACAAAATAAGACAAGGTGTGGGAACTCATAATGGATCTACCGTTATTTAAGTATTCCTCTAAAATAGTGGATCAACAAGTTAAGGAAACTCCATAAGAATATCTTCAAATCACAACCCAATCTTCTAAAGTAAAGGAACCAAGAAGAACTTACATCCAAATTTTAGTCTATAAACCCCAAAAAACAGACACTAATTCTCTAAGTTATCATCCCTAGGATCAAAACTAAAACTAGATACATCAAAATAATAATAAAGATAATGAAAATAATTCCTTAAAATATTTACCTAAAAATTCTCAAAGAATAACACAACCTAAAAAAATAATCCTAGTGATTTACTGAAATAAGGACTACCAACAAACTCATCATCATGATTCTATTTAGGAATGAAGGGAATGAGGCATGAATCGTGATAATTCCTCCTCAAAAAACATAGACTTCACTTCGATGTTGAAAATAAAATAAGGGTAACCTAGGACCTCAAATTTGAGTCACCAACCATGGAGATCTCAACAATAGTCAAACCCACACAAGCCCAAGCATAAACTCAAATAGTTTTAGGTATATCCTAGTAACTTGAAGCACACACTAATAGTTTCCCATGTCTAATCAATTGAGATAATACCTCACCATAAACCTCATAATGTATGATCCCCAAGATGTATATCCCCACCAAAGATTCAATAACATAACCCAAAAGTTTCTCAATTCACATGCACAATCAAAGAGGGACCCAAAGAAACAAACTCAAACTATGACTACCTTAAGAACTCAATAGATAAATAATCCATAATAATTGATCCCCAGGTCATAAAAACACTTAAGACCTTTTTAGGAGGTATATTCAAACAATATAAAAAATTAATCCCAAAATAATACCAAACTCATTATGATAAAATAAATACAAAACACTCGTCAAAACAATCCAAAATCCCAACATTAAAATCTTTAAATTTTCATAAAAATCATTTTTTTCTTGAAATTTAACTTTTCACACTTACTTATATAATCAAAACAAAATTTTAAATCTCAAAAAAATAATAAATTCACATTTTAAAATAGTAACTAGAGAAAAAAAATCACAATCACATCCTAAATAAATCACAAACCAAGAAAAGAAAATAATTTACCCTTTAAAATATATTTTTAAAATCCCCAAATTTGAATTTAAAAATATTAATGAAAAAAAATTTTGTTCATTTACAATTACAAAATCATTGGTTCCTATTAAAACCACTTTAAAATTTTACAATTCCATTATTAAAATTTTAGGTTCTAATTTAAAATCATTTTAAAACTTTAAAAGTTCTTTTTTAAAATGCTTTATAACTCTTTAAACATAAAATAAATTTTATTTAATTTTAAATAAAATCCTATTCAATCATTTAAAAACTCTATTTTAGCATTTATAACCAAATATCATTTTAAAACATCACTAAAATCAAAACAAATCATTTCAAAATGTCACCCAAAATAATTTTAAAAGCGAAATGAACCCAAAATAAAATTATAAAGGGGATAGAAGTTGTATGTGGTTGGAACACATGGCTTTATACACCCCAATACAATGATGAAACTACAATGAGGATTTTATTGGAACCATATGCATGGTCTCTACATGGTTTATCAAGCCATGTAAGCTACTCATGCTTTTCATCCTACTCCATTTTCACCCCAAATCTCAAAAATATCTAGAAGAAACCCATAAATAATCAAGGGAAATCATAATTACAATAGTTCAAAATTAAAATCCATAAAAAGAATCAAATAAGAGTCAAATTCAGAATTTAATCCCCACATCCTGGTAATTCAGGTTTCTCCATGAGCGGTGGTGATCAGGTACCAAACCATGACCTACCTATTGAGATCCTGTAATCTTATTTCCTATATACCAAACATAAGAAATAATAAGATATACTTTAAATACCTAGGTCCACTTAAGAATATAGTCCTCTGATACCATTTTTTATGAACCAATACAATCTTTCCCTCCATTAGACACCTAAAATGACCCACAACAAGGCTTGAATGGTGTTCATAATCCCCATGGTCTGGAACAAGTTTCTAGACATTGAGGAAGAACCACTTGGGATGATTTCATCGATAAAAATAAATTAAATATTCAACATAAATTATAATAAAATTCAAGCATTAACAATCCATAAATAAAAAAATCCATGCTACAAATATATATAAATGAATAAATAAATATAGAAATAAAATCAATAAACACAACAAGAAAAAAACTCTCAACTCACCCACAGTATCCCTCCCATGTAAGGAAAAGACACCCAAAAATTCATTTCTAGATTCCTATACTTTATACACTAGTAGTTATTTATACCATCAATCTATATAAAGAAATAAAAAACCCTACATGGATGATGCGGGGAAATAAACTAAAAATAAAATAATAGATATACCAAAATAACTATCAAATGTGACCTGAGGTTACTATCCATCTAAACCTAAACATCAATCACCATGAGATTAATCAAGAACTAAACTTGAAACTATAAGGATATATACATAGATATATATACACACATAAGCATGAAAATATCATTAGGTCACCACTCACTTTGATACATGCTTACCCTTTAATTAAATATCCTTTATGATACTAGTTTGAAAATGAAATTAGAAATGGGTTTTTAATTTTTAATTATAGTTAAAACAAATAACACATCATAAAAATTTATTAAATATATTTTATATACCTTTAAAATTTTAAATAAATAAGAAAAAAAATGATAAAGAGTAACATACGAGCTAAAGAAATTTAAATAGAACATTCTTTTGATAATTTTAAATAGAAAAAGAAATAGTCAAAAGTAAACTATACCAATAACCTTGTAAAATACCTAATTCATATAAGGATAGTGAGAAGTATAGTTCATCCAATAAAACTCATGATATAATCAGTCAAAATAGAATCATGCATGCATTCCACTATATAGTAAATTCTCATGGCCTAGTAGTGTGGAGACCACCCTGGCTGATGCCCCACAACTAAGTATAAATCCACTAAAGAGTACATGCCCTTAGATTATTGGCATGGAGAAACCCCATCTGATGCCACACAACTAATTCATAAAATCCTAGGTTTTTCATTAGTGTGGTGTATCCAAAAAGGTAAACTTAAACTAGCATTATACCTTAGATACCTAAGTTCACATGTTCTATTTACAATTCAAAAAAAACATATTAAAAAAGAACATGTGCCACTTTAAACCATTTTTGCATCAATACCTAGGAAACTATTTGATAATAACCATAATGCATGTACACATCATTTAAAAATTTAGTGTAATATCTTTCAATGATTAAAATATCCTTTATAAAACATAACCGGACAAATAGAATATGTCAACTGGACTTACACAATTTATTTTTATATCCACTTAAAGTCTTGTTTAAAATAGAGTTTGAAAAAATACTTTAAATTCAAAAGGATTCCTCTTTTTATGCATATATAAAAATACACACCCACACACACACATTTATTTCTCTATTTTCACAAATTCACATGATTCCATTTGAATTTATATATATATATATATATATATATATATATGCTTATATGTGAGGGAGTTTATAACCATTAGATACCTAAAAAGGAACACGTATAATCTCACATTTATTCAATTTGAAACTATTCTTGAAGTTATTTATAAATACTTTTGTATATATATGTGTATAAACTCTTATTCAAATGAAAATATAAACACATAATTCTATGAATTTGTGAAGCAGTTTGTGTGTGTGTGTGTGTTAGTGTGTGTGTGTATAAAGATATAGATAATAATTGAAAATAAATAAAACAAAATAGTTTTAAAAATAACTAAAATTAAATTGAGATATAATAAAGCATGTGAGTTAAATTAAACCCCTCTAATAACTCATATAAAAATTTATAAACAACTCAGGAGATATTAAAATGCACAATTTCTATTTAGAAACTATCACAAAACATTTATGGGTAAAGGAAGAACATGTTTTCCCAAGGCAAAAGCAATTAAAGAGAGAATCCATGGAAATACCAAATTTGAATCATAATATTATCCTTGAAAATTTTATAAATATCTAGAATATGATTATTATATATGAAGAATAATAATTTAAAAAATAAAAAAATCAAAGGATCTAGAATTAAAACTTCAAGTATGGGAAAAACTAATCTGGAACAAGTGTAAATGTAAAAACCCTTAAATAATGGAAATAGGAGGGCATCGGGAGGAAGTTTCACACCATAGGAATGGAACCCATAAAAATAATCAAAAATCAACCAACCCACACCATAGGGTTCGTCCCACACATGATTCAACAAGGGTTAAAGAAAGAGGAGGGGACAAAGCGGAAGAAGAAGAAGCTGGTGGAGAAAAAATTCATTAACTAAGATAATCACACACTGAAACAGTGGAAGAATCAACAAAGGAAGGAGTTAAAACCAAGGGGGAGGTGCATGAGAGGGATTCTATCAAGGTAGGGGGTGTGTCACAACCTAAGGGGGGGGGGAGGATATTGAGGTATTGTCTTAGTTTAAGGGATTTAAAATAATTATTATTGTTGTTATTTATTCATATTTTCTTAAGGGGAAATGGGTTTACACAGTTAAAATTTTAAAGCCTTAGGGACTCAAGCAATTTTTGTGCATGATCTACCAAATGTTTCACCCTTTAATGGGTAACACTAGTGCATGAACAGGTTGGTCTCATTGTTTAATAAACCATGCAGCAACCATGGGAAACTTCTCTATCAAAGTGATAGATTCACTCACATGGTTTCCACAGGGTTTATCCAGCTATGAAACCACACCATTTTACACATATAAATAGTTAAATATTTTAAAAAATATTATAATTAAAAGACTCAGAACACCAAAAAAATAATATATATATATATATATATATCATTAAATGAAGGTTTTTTGTGACATTTATAGACCTAATATCAACATAAACTCTATTATTTCTCACTTTTGGAACCACTTACACTTAAATATTTTTATTCCATTATTGAACAATAATGAGTTTTTACAAAAGTTCCCCTTTCTTCACTTATAAAAGGGAATCACTTCCACCATTTCAATTATCCACTTTCCCATTAAAATTTTCTTAAACCCATATACAATTTCCTTCTCTTAGAATTTTATTTCATTTTTTAATACCCCTAATCACCATATTTTTTCCTAATCTCTGCGTTTCTAAGGATATTTTCAAGTGAAAGTTCAAGGTCCCAACAAGAGTATTACTTAATCCTTATCTTTTTATTATTAGTCCTTCTATTCCAAATATACCCTATATATAGTAATATAATGACCTTAGTATCATAATTATATTGATGTTTTATTATAATAATATTAAAACCCTTATATATTCCTTCATATCCACTTTAAAAAAAAATAACATTGAATGTGTGTTTGGGTGGACTATCGCCTCCACAAAGCGACATCTTCTATTTTTCACCACCATCTCTATTCACTAGTTATATAGTTATAATAGAAGAATACATTTTAAATATATAATATAATTATTATTGTGAATATTTAAATTAAAATTCATCTTCATTCTCTCTCATTCATCATGGAATGAAAACTTAATCATGCATTTGAAGACTAATACCTCCACAAAGTATCATTTTTCATTTTCCATATTGATTTTAATTATTTATTTAATCCACTTAAAATATTATTCACCAAATTAAAAAATATATCATTATTTTTTTTTAATAATGATATTATGCGAGAATAAAAAATTTCTTAACCATACTCACCCATCGAATTATGGTATGTACATTTTTGGAACGATCTAACCAACTACTTGAATAATGATTTTAAACTATATGATTTATGACTATGGGAGAATAAATACTAATATTGTTTTAAGTTACTAAGAAGATAATTATTTCTTATAAGTTTTGAAATTTTATATTATTTATTAAACTTATTATTAAAATATCATCCTTAGTCTCTAAAATTTCCAAAATAAGTTGACGCCGATTCAATTTTCACATAAAAAACAAACATAAGAAAAAAATTATATAATAATTAAATATAATATGATAATCAAATATTATTAGTAAATTAATTCTATATGAATCAGCTTATAAATAAGTTATCTAAAAAACTTAATATGATGATTCAGAAATTTAGGCACATGTGCATAGCGAATCAGGACCACGGTAAGGGTTTTTTTCACAATTTTCAATCCCTTGAGACATAATTCTTATTATGCATCATGTATTATTTGAAAAGGTGAGTATATTTTATATTTAATATTATTTTCATTATACTATCATTATTCATGTTATTAAATGTTTTATTTAAAATTACATCCTTCAAGGGGTTTTGATTCAAAATTTTCTAATATTATAATGGTTTGTGCTAACTCAAATTTTATTTCATTGAATTACAAACTTTCTTATTGATATTTATTGTTCCAAGTTATATTTATTCTACCTAATGAATATTTTTTTATATTTCCTCATTATTTTTTGTTTTTTTACAATTCTTTCTCATAACATCGTTATCAGATGAATCTTACCTCATAGATTATGTTACTTGTAAGGGGTTCTTATCTCAAATTTAATTTCTTGAGAAATATTTTTTATTGTGCACCCTAAAATCTTTAATATGATGTGATTAATTCCCAATTAATTTATTTTACCATATTAATTTAATTCATGTGGTTTTAATATCCATATCATTTTCTCTCTTTAAATGGATTTAGATTTAAAAGATACCAAAGTTGTAAGGGTTTGTGTTAACTCAACTCCCTTTATTGAGTCATAATGCTTCTTCTTGAACTTAATTCTTACAATATTGGTCTCTTATACAAAAATAATTTATTTTGTACTAATGTATCATCCAATATATTTGAAAATGACCTTTTAATTCAATTTTTTACCTTGATAAATTCCTTTCTCATAAATTTTACTTTTTTTAGTATAATCCCTACCCTATTTAATAATTGTTTCCCTTACATGTCCATATTTTCCTTCCCACCAATATTGTACACTCTTTATAGTAACTCAAATTAGGAATACTTAATGTTATTCTATTACTTCTCATCACCACTTTTCGAATGGATATTTTATTTCATAATTTATGATGTGGATTTTCAATAATGGTGTTTTCAAAATATTAAAAGGTTTGCATATCATGGATATTTTTCTTATACTCCACTCCATGTTTTCTACATAAAACTATTATGTATTTTTAAGACTCTATTATTTGATATTTATTCAAAATTATTTCTTTAATATATCTAAAACAATTCTAACATTTTTTAAAATGAATTTTTGGAAGAAACTCGTAACTTTTTCGCAAATACTTTCTTCATAAAAATAAGAAAAGAAAAAAAAAATTAAAACATTTTCATAAGAATGTTTTCCTATAATTTTAAATGTTATTTCCAATGTTTCATGGTTTTATAAATTAAATTATTTCTAAATGTTTCTTTTATTTCTATTTAAAAAAGTGTTTTCATGGAAAAGGTTCATTTTCATCAGGATTTTAAAAGTAAAATTATATTATTATACTAAATGTATTAATCATCTACCTATTGATTCTTTAACTATGTTTTCTCAAATTTGTGTTTTTAAATCTCTATAATAGAAATGATTTATCACTTATTTTGTCATTTTTAATAATAATTGGTGTATAACCATAATTTTTCTTCCAATGAATTTCCTCTATAAATACCATATTTTTTATTCATTTGATTGAATGATGATAAAAAATATTCCTTCAATAATTTAATTGGGTAAAAATTTTAATAAACCACATTACATTTTTCTATAAAGTTTAAATACCATATTTTATCTTATTTGATCATTATTTACCTATAGAGTCACATAATATATTTGGATGCCCGTTTATTTTCTATAAGTGTATCATGTTATGATTATTGATGGAATAATGAATTATTTATCTATGTGATTCCAATTTAAAGGTATAAAAAATCCATTTTCTTCTCATATGTCTTTATGATATGATGAATTATTAATTTCAAGTGAAACTCATATATATTGATGATGATGGTTGGGGTTCTATATCACCCTCTAATTAGTTTGGTTAAAAGATTAAATATCATGAGATATGTATACATGGGTATAATAATGTTACCTTGAAATCATGGGTGAAAGTGTGTGACTCATGAATGTGATGTATAATCAGTTATGATTTTATTGTCCCATGATATTGGGTGTAAGTGTGTGAATCATGAAGGTGGTGTTTCCCTATGCTAATATGTGGGCCACATTTATAAGGTATCTTGATGTTATGCACTCATAGATCATGTTTATTAACTAATGTTTCTACACCCTTTATTCATGACTTTTACCTAATGTTATGGTTTATGATCTATGTTTTTTTCAGTATAAATTTATTTTGTACCTTTATTATACCCATATGATCATATTATGCTCACTTATAATATTTTATTATTACTGCTTATGTTTAACCTTACTGAGCGCTTATGCTCATCCCTTTCTTATATTTTTATTTCCACAAGTCATGAAGATAAAAAAATTATGATATGTGTAGAATATTATCTTATGTGGATAATTTGTGGGAGATATTAAATACTTTTTATGGATTAAGTAGTTTCTTATATAGTGGAAAATTTTCCTATTTTTTGAAAAATATATATGTTTTGTTTTTTATTATTTTATATTATTTCTATAAAACTATAAACCCAAAAGTTTATGGTAATGTATGGTAATGAAATATTTGATTTATGTCCTATAATTGATATGGTCAAATTTATAGGGTGTCATGATAATTTAAGTATAATGGAATTTTATGAATAATAATTATTTAATAAAATAGTTTTATAAAATATTTTTTAATTATTTGAAATATTATTTTTACTACCATAACCAAGAGGATTTGTGTTATATTTTTTTACAGTAAGTGTTGGGTTTGTTGATAGGTCCATGAAGATAGGTAATAATGGATAATATGGTTACCAGATACATGAAATACATTTTCGGTAGTTTTTTAGGAATATGGTAACTATAAACATGGAAGCCACATTTAGTAGTTGTTAATGAATCATGGAAATGACATATATTTCAGTGGGTTTTGAGATTGATTCTTTCATAATAAGTTAAATCATAGGTATAAACAATGAAGGAATCTAGATATATCAATATATAAAGGACAAGGCATGTCTTGTGAAGTATTTGAGTGTAAGATATATTTTAGATCTTGAATAAGTTTAGAAGTTAGAAGGATACAGTTATAGAAATTCACTTTGGCATATAAATATTTTGAAGTTGTATTTGAAATTTTTTATGTTTAAGTTAAAACTTTGAAAGATATTTTGATATTTTGAAAGATAGAAATTTATTTAAGTGTTGTGAGACATTGTTAAATGTTAGGTCAATGTATTTTGGTTAGTGTAATAATTGAAAAATTCATGGAGGATTCCTTATATGTGTAATATTTTCTTGGTGTCATCTTATACAGATTTTTAAAATTCATATATATCTTCAAAATTTCATAATGGTCTTTCCATTTATCATATTTACTTTATAAGGTTTATCATGTAAAATCTCTAAATTTCATAAGGGTTATTCCCTTTACCTTTTAGACTCCTTAAGATTCATCGAGGGAAGTCATAAGGTCCATTTGGCTCACTATAACAGTAATATGGTACTGAGAAGTGAATATGTGATAAAGGCATGGTGAACCTTCATGTTCATGTAAAAGTGACTCTGAAGTAGGATTGTAGATTCGGAAAAGAACTTTAATTTCATAAGGGTTGGTTGGAAATATTTTAAGAGTCATTAGGAGTAGACTGGTATGAAAACTACTAAAGGAACTAGGGTATAAGAGTCATAATTTTGCATGTAAGATTCATTACTATAATTTCATGAAATCTATTTTTTAACTCAATTTAAACTATAATAGGGATCCAAACTAATTTTATAAGGGCAATCATATTTTTTAAGAGTCATTTTTCTTCTTTTTAGGATTAAATTGGAATTGATCTATCAAAAATGGAAAAGGATGGATAATATAAGGGAAATTTATTCCTTTCATAATAGAAATCAAGGTAGTCTGTAGGGTTCATACCCTTTATCATTTGTAGTGAGTCTTAAATTAGATAAAGTAAGTGTGAGTTTCTCCTTAGGTGAGTTAAACCAGTTATTTATAATGATTCTAGTAACAATTCCCTGATAAATAATATTTTAACATGATTAAATAAGGATAAGGAAATTTTTCAAATAAGTATTTTTTATAGATTTGGTTCTTAATATAGATCATAGCATATCTCAAATGATGAATTGTGTTATCTGTATGCATGGGTATATTAACAATTGTATTCTATGATTTTTAATATGGTTAAAATATTTTGAGGAAGCCTATGGATTTTATTAAAAATTAAATACCATGATTTTTTAGAAGGATTAAGAAGTTTATAGTGAATTATAAATGGGGATTTTTTAGTTCTGATTTCATGATATTTTTATATTTAAAATATGGAAAATATATCATGAAGTATTATTGAATAGATTGGCCCGAGAATATTGGAATCTAGAATGATAGAACACAATAATGGTATTGGGGGTAATATTTTCAGATATTATAATAATTCCATCATAAATATTTAGTGAATATATGGGAGGAGAAGAATAACAAGTTAAATAAGTACTAACACTAATGTTATTTTAAAAATCTGTGTGTTGAAAGAAACAAGAGGGACTCTAACCATATTGAATGTTTATTTTCTTCATAAAATTATTTTGAGAAAATTTACATATATGATTTAAAAGAATAATAATAAAAGGGTAATAGATTAAAAAATTAATTCTAATGATCATATCTAGTTCTTATAAAGAAAAAGTCTTAATGAATTTAAGGGTTATTTTCCATGTCTAGGAGATAAGTTTGGGGAAAAAAGAAAATTCCAATGATGAATTATATTCATATATAAAAGATTTATTCCTCTTATTTTTATAATATGTACATTGGATTGACTCTTTGTTTTAGTAGTAAATCTCATCTATGTTGAAGAAACAAAGATAATCATATGTGGATTTCGAAGGAGCATAAAACCTAGGGCAATGGTGAAAAAAGACATAAGAATAGATCAAAGACAAACCCACATGTCTATAAACTATTGAATAACTTCCCCAAACCAATTAATATAGGAGATGGAGAGAAAGTGTTCCTTTGTTTAGGAGTCAATGAACCTATAATATTTCAAAGGAAGTGATCCTTGGCATTTAGTGATCATGATCAAAATTATATCCAACAAACTATTACAATAGTGGATTCTGATAAACTAAAACAATTTTGATTCTATGTTACTTGGATTCTCCCTTAGTGGGGAACCAAGTAAAATCATTTTTTGGGTGTTATTTACTTACTTTCATATATATTTATCATTTTTTTGGGTTGTATGGGAATGTAATTGAGTAACAAGTTGAATATATCTCCTATTAACATGAGAACAAGATCCCAAAGAAAACCCAATTTGGAAAATAATTAATTTAAATTAGGAAGCACCCTAATTCACCTGTAAGAACCCAGATATCCTTTTCAGGTATGTTTTTCTTTTTCTGGTCGTTTTTTAGGAAAAATGAAATTTTGGAAATTTTCTTAGTACATGTCGTGTACTTTATGAGTACACGCCGTGTACTTTCTTGCCACAGGTGGTCGTGTGCTGGCCAAGTAGTAGCCACACACACGGTTGTATGGGAGTGTCTTAGAGGCCGCTTAAAGTGGAGTATGGAAAAAGAGAGTACACGTCGTGTACATCAAAAGTACATGTCATGTACTTTCTTTTTTTTTCATTAAACGCATTGGGGTCGCGTCTAATCGACAGAAACACCCCCTTCTTCGTTCGTCTCATCCAGGAGCGTTGTATGACCATGGATCTTCAATGAACCTCCAAGTATGCGTTCGTCCTCCAAATCAAACACCATTGGTTGCGTTGGAATCACATTGGTGAGTTTTCTCTTCACTTAGAGCATCATCTTCTGTTCTCTCCTCTCTCATGAGATATCGTGGGTTGAATTTTTTAGACATTTTTGTAGATCTTCGATGTTCTAAGGAGATTCAAGCTTTGAGGTTCACATATAGCGATCTCTTATCCCCGAGGTAGGGGGTTTGGGCCTTCCCATTTAAAGTCTTTGAGTATTATGTGAAAATTCCACCAATTCCCTTGAATGGGTTATTGTGTGTTTACCATTTTACCGATGTTGATTTCCTTCCATGCTTGTATACTTGTTTAGATTTACTTTGGATATGAATAGGGTCGATTGTTATGCTTTGTATGTATTGCCCTTTCATGTTCTATTTATGACTGTTTGGTCCTATTTAGACAGTTTGGTTGTCATGCCTGTTTTCCATGTCTATTGCTATAGGTTGGAGAGTTTGTATTCTGACATGATTTTTATGTTGTAGACTATTTAGCCAAGTAGTTCTATAGGTTTACTTGGACATATTACACTTCTATTCTCGTTGACCTACACAGGGCCGTGAGAACCTGGTGTAGTATACTATAAGTGGAATTGACCGATTGAGCTTCCTCAGAGAGTCTTTGAGCAATTTAGGCTATATGGTGGATTGACCAAGTGAACTTCCTTGGAGAGCCTAGAACCACTTGGGGTTATAAGGGGAATTGACTGAGTGAGCTTCCCCAGAGATTCCTTTTCTACTTTATACTATAAGGGGAATTGACCGAGTGAGCTTCCTCAGAGAGTCTTTGATTTTATTCCTGAACTGTTTTGGCTATAAGGGGAATTGATGGTGAGTGCTTCCTCATAGAGTCTATGAACGACCTGGGATATAAGGGGAATTGATCGAGTGAGATTCTTCAGAGAGTCCTTGACCTTGGGGATATAAGAGTAATTGACCGCGTGAGATTTCTCAGAGAGTTTCTGACTACATTAGACTATAAGGGGAATTGACTGTGAGTGCTTCCTCAAAGATTCTTCATATAAACAACCAGAGGGGTTATACCGAGTGTGTTTCCCAGAGGGTTTCTTGTAATTGTTAGGTAGGACCATAGGGGAAGGCTGTGAGTACTTCACAGAGGGTTACCTGTTTGTGTTTAGTTGCTTGCTCATTTGTTGCTTGGTATTGAAACTATGGATTGTTTACTACTAAGCACTTACCTGTTTACTGTTTCTTGTACTTTACCTATTATATATTCACTGACTATTAGGCATAGATCTTCAGGTGATTTCCTACTGTGATTTAGTCTCACACCCTATTGGATCCATGTTTTTGGTCCCAAACAGATTATATTGTTTCAGGTATAGATAAGGGAAAGCACCCTTCTACTTCAAGTACTTGTCTTGTTGTGGAGTTGGAGAGAATGAGACCAATCTATGGCTTGCGATGTTGAGGAGTTTATTTTTTTTCTTTTTCACTTTGGTTTAGCACTGTTTTTATTTCCAGCATTGTGATTTTATTGGCTTATTTCATAGACATATGTATCATGCATCATTTTATATATATATGTTCTCTAGTTGTTTATTATTCCAATCTTCCACTGTTTACTGTTGTTGGATATTTACTACTTCCACTATTGTATAATTGTTTACTTCTGTTGTGTACTCTTCCAATGAGGGAATAGTTTTCCCACTATCACACCCAAATCCCTTGCTGCTAGTCGGTAGCCTCTAGAATTTAGGGAAATGTGCTTGACGCTATGTGACCGACCGGGTATGGGGCGCCTCTAGGTGGCATTCAGAACCAGGATGTTACAAAGTTGTATCAGAGGATTCTTTTCTCTTGATTTAATATTTGGAGCCTTTAGCTAGGGATATTAAGGAATAGGTACTTGGTAATAATTTGTGCCCAGGATTAGCAAACCCATGTATAGGGAAAATCCAATCTACCTCATTTATTGCAATTTCTTCTGGTTTTGCAAGTTTATGGTTGATCCGATTTTCACCGTTGGTTGACTCACATGTTTTGTGTTATTACTATTGACATTATTGAGGTTCTATTTCTATTGCAACCCGATGAGATGAGGGTATGCCATCTCATGCATCATAATGGAACTTTCTAGAAATTACATGTCATGCATTCTTGGTGTGTCATCTAGGATGCATTAGCGATTGCATATTGTTGTGATAGATGTTGCGTAGAATATGCATGTTGTTGTTATAGATTCCTTGATAAGAATACCTTCTATTTTGATAGGGTATTATTGTGTAAGTTTTTGTTTGAGTGAATGCCAAACTTTGGTTTTTGAGGTGTTATGGGCCCTCATGGACCAGAATTTGGTGGATCATTGCTTTGTTTTCCTTTCTATAGCATGTAGAAGATGCCAAACATTGATTCACTGGGAGTATGGGCCCTCACAGATTGTAATTTGGCACTTTATTTGTCCTTTTCATTGTTTTATGGGTTCCAGAGTAGTTTATAAGACTTATTATCCCAAAAAACCCAGAATACACGTTGTGTAGTGTTAAGTACACACCATGTGTTATTATGTTCGGGAAGAAACTGTTTTTCTTAAGTACACGTCGTATACTTTATGTACATGTCATGTTGTCTCTAACTGTATCGTAGGTCATGTGGCCAGAGACACGGGATGATGGAAAGTCTGGTGGGAACATGTCGTGTACCAGTCAAACACGCTGTGTAGTGTTGACCATGTGTCTGCCTGTGTAACTAACAACATGGATGGATAAAACCTTAAGCAATACATGTCGTGTCAGTATTGAACATATCGTTTAGTCAGACCCAGGTACCCAGACGTTTCACGAACAACACAGGTTGGTATTATCCCTTCACGTACATGCTGTTTCTGTATGGAACATGTTGTGTAGTGTGAGCTATGTGTCAGTCCGTGTCACTAACAACACGGGCCTGGTGAATCTTTTCTAGTACACACCGTGTCAACCATTAACATTCCATGTAGTCTTGTCTTAGGAGAGCCATGTGGCTTAACCGTGTAGAAGGACTTAGATAGGGGAAGAGGATTCAAGTACATGTCATGTGTTAAGACAACACGTCGTGTGTTTGGGGTGTTACACGACCAGTTTAGGTAGGAGTACATGCCCATGTAAATGAATTAAGGGAACACGCCATGTAGAAAATATACACGCCATGTAGTCATGTTTTGAAAAACTTGAATGATTTCTTTCTCCTATTCCCTTATTGCACTCCATTTTTCAATCCTTGATAACCTTGATCTAAGTTGTGTGATTGACCTTGCAGATTCATGCCACCGAGATGTCCTCCGGTTCTGCGCCAGTTTCACGATGGTGATCAGACACCATACATGGCTGATGAGGGACTACTTGCAAATCCTCTAGTTATGCCAGCCTTGGAACCATCTGTTGTACCTGACATAGGTGCAGATGCACAGTTCAGGGAGGGCTTTCTGAGGATGATACCAACCTTTCAGGGAGCGCTGCCTCCTGTCCCGTCTATGGCTGATTTGACGCGGGTCTTCCAGTAGTAGCATCCTCTTACTTTCTTGGGGGATGGAGGACCTCAAGCTTCAGAGTCATGGCTAGAAGCCACGCTGACAATTTTTGAGCATCTGGAGATACCTCTATAGAAGAAGGTGAAGCTCATTACCTATATGCTCTGAGAATTCACCAAGATTTGGTGGGATGTGATCTCATAGGCGGGGCCACTAGAAGAATATGGCTTGGGAAGAGTTTTGGATCATCTTTTATGATTACTTCTATCCGAAGACCTTGAGGGCCGATAGAGCCAGAGAGTTCCTGAGTCTGGAGCAAGGTACTCTTACTGTAATGGAGTATTCATCTCGCTTCATAGATCTTCAGCATTTCACACCTATTCTAGGAGGTGATGAGTTGTTCCTTGCATGAAATTTTGAGCATGGTCTGAGGCATGACATTCGATATCAGGTGAACATATTCAAGTTGACTTAAATATATTCAATCGTCAACCAAGAACTGATCACAGAGCGCAATATGAGGGATTTTGGGGTTATGAGCTAGGGCAGTTCGGCATCCATAGTTAGTGCTCCGCCAGCTGATAGCAGGAATCGTCGTAGGGAGGCTGTATGAGGAGATCTGAGCAGGAGGGATGCATATTCCGATAGCCAGGTGGTGTGCTACCAGTGTGGGAGAAGTGGGCATACGAGGCCACATTGCCTGAGAGACCTAGTGGAGTGTCAATCCTACATCAAGATGGGCCATATTTAGTAATTTTGTCAGTTCTTCTCACCAGCATCTGGTGACTGGGGTTCTTCTATGACCCCACGTTCAGGAGTAAGGCCACCAGTTTCTCACCAGTTTGGGAACTAGAGTTCTTTCGGCCGTTCAGGACAAGGTGGAGGTCATGGTTGTGGTAGTCAGTTGTTGGTTCTTTAGTGACAGCAGGGTGGATCAGCTCAGAGTGGTCAGGCAGGGTCACAAGGTTGTGACATAGTCCAGACTATTACAGTAGAGCAGACCCAACAGGATCAGGATCTCGGACCCTCCACAATTCGAGGTACGATCTTAGTAGCCTCAGTTTTATCTTCAGATCTTTTCGACACAGGGTCTTCTCATATATTTATATCTGTTGCTATTGTGGAGAACCTTGGGCTCTGTATATTTTCCTCTACCGATATCTTGACACTAGACAGACTGTTGGGGACTATAATAGCTAGTGTACGTCAGTGCAAGGAGTTCCCACTAGAGGTTAGTGGATGTCACTTTCTATGGGACCTCTATGTCCTAGAGATGACAGGCCATGATTTCATTCTTGGAATGGACTGGATAGTTCCATTCCAGGAATTTGTTGATTTTTATCATCGTAGGGTGAGTTTCAAATCACCAGAGGGTGGATCCTTTCTTCATAAGGGTGAATGGGATGTCCAGGAAAGCAGTGCGGTCTAGAGCATTATGGGTTTGGAGGAGTTACAGCCCAGATTTCTATTCTATATCTGGATGACCAGGGGACTTCACAGTTAGACTTTCCTCCAGTGGTGGATCGTTTCAGAGATGTCTTTCCAGAGGAATTTTCAAGTTTTCCTCTAGAGCGTGAGGTAGACTTTTCTATTGGGCTTGTTCTAGGAGTGGCACCAGTGTCCATTCCTCCTCATAGGATGGCTACACCAGAGTTGCTGGAGCTCATGAAATAGTTGGTGGAGTTGCAGGCCAAGGTTTTCATCTGACATTGTACTTATCCTTGGGGTTCACCTGTCCTGTTTGCGAAGATGGAAGACGGTACCCTTATGCTTTGTGTGGATTATCGTAATCTGAACCAGTTGATGGTCAAGAACCGATATCCCTTGACTAGGATTGATTATCTATTTGATCATCTTCGAGGATCCCGGGTGTTCTCGAAGATTGACTTGAGGTCTGGTTATTATCAGTTGCACATTAGACTATCTTATATACCTCTTACAGCCTTTTGGAGCAGGTATGTTCTATACGAGTATATGGTTATGCAATCCGGTCTAAATAACGTGCCTTTAGTTTTCATGGCACTAATTAACCAAGTGTTCCATCCATACTTGGATTCATTCATGGTTGTTTTTGTGGATGATATCTTGGTGTAGTCTCACACTCGACATGACCATGCTACCTATCTTGAGATCATTTTGAGTGCATTGAGGGAGAATCAGTTATATGATAAACTCTCAAAGTGCCACTTCTAGACGGATCAGATTCACTTCCTCGGTCATATTATCTTAGAGGTAGGAGTATCAGTAGACCCATAGAAATTGAGAGTTGTAGTCTCTTGGGAGCAGCTGAAGAACGTCTTTGTGGTGCGGAGCTTTCAAGGGCTGGCTGGATACTACAGATGTTTCATACGGGACTTTTCACACTTAGCAGCACCTCTGACAGGTCTGACTAAGAAGGGTGCGAAGTTCTGATGGTTATATTCTTGTGAGTCATACTTTTAGGAGCTGAAAGGGAGGTTGAATTCATCACCAATACTAGTCCTACCAGAGCCAGGAAAGAGCTATATTGTTTACTGTGATTCATTAGGTATCGGGCTGGGAGTTGTGTTTATTGAGGGAGATGGAGTTGTTGCGTACGGGTCTCGGCAGTTGAGGCCACGTGAGAGGAATTACCCGACGCACGATCTGGAGTTGGCAGCTTTTGTTCATTCCCTATGTTGCTGGAGACATTATCTTCTGGGAGATCACTTTGTGGTTCTCACTGACCATAAGAGTCTCAAGTACATCTTCACTCAGCATGATCTAAATTTGAGACAGCGGAGGTGGGTGGAGTACCTATAGTCCTTTTACTTTGAGCTTGCCTATATGCCTGGGAAGGGAAACACGGTGGTTGATGCGCTGAGCAGGAGGAAGAAGATACATGTCTTTTAGGAGGCCAGCAGTGAGTGGCAACTCTTGGCTCTATTCTCTGAGATGAATTTGAAGGTTCACGACAGACAGGGGTAGACTTTTCTATCTTATATAGTTGTTACATCTACTCTTCTTGATCGAGTTCGGATGAGAAAGCTATCAGATCCTGAAGGCCTAGTCCTAAGGGAGAGTGTGTTAGAAGAGGACCCTATTTCTGGATGGACTGTATGCGAGGATGAGATCTTGTGTTTCCAGGGGCGCATTTGAGTTCCAGCAGACATACGCAAGGAGCTGATGTGTGATTTTCATCCCTCAGTTTGGGCAGTTCATCTTGGCATCACCAAGATGTATCGTGATCTACACCATCAGTATTGGTGGCCAGTTATGAAGAGGTACATTTCTGGTTTTGTCATGAGATGTTCCACTTGTCAGCAGGTGAAGGTGGAGTATCAGCGACCGGCAGGGCTTTTACAACAGTTACCCATTCCCAAGTGGAAGTTGAATGATGTCAAGACGGACTTCATGGTTGTTTTCCGAGGTCACCTCGGGGGAATGATGCTGTTTGAGTTTTCATTGATAGACACATGAAGGTTTCTCACTTCTTTCCGATCAAGGAGACTTTCAGTGTTGATGAGATGGGACGGTTGTACATCTGAGAGATCGTACGCCTTCAAGGAGTTTCACACACCATTGTTTCAGATAGTGATGCACATTTTACTTCTCTGGTTTGGCAGGGGCTTCAGAAGGCTTTGGGTACACATGTACTTTTGAGTACAGCTTACCACCCCCAGATAGATGGCCCGTCTGAGTGTACGATTTAGGTGCTTGAGGATATGCTCCAAGCATGCATTCTCAGTTTTGGATGTTCTTGGGAGAAGCATATACCTATTGTGGAGTTTTACTATTACAATAGTTTTCAAGAAACAATTCAGATGGCACCTTATGAGGCTTTATACGGTAGGCTATTCCGATCACCCTTATGTTGGCTGGAGGTAGGAGAGGCATCTTTCCTGGGACCTTATCTTGTTCAGGAGACCATAGAGCAGATAGAGTTGATTCGGAAGAGGATGGCTATTGCGCAGTCTCGACAGAAGTCTTATGCTGATCAGAGGAGACGACCTCTGGAGTTCGAGTTCGGGGATCAGGTTTTCCTGCCTTTCACACCAAGGTTGGGACACAAGAGGATTATGAGATAGGGTAAGCTTTCATCGAAGTATGTCGGACCATTTTAGGTGTTGGAGAGATTTGGTCTGATTGCTTATCGATTGTAGTTACCTCAAAGGTACTGAGCTATATACGATGTATTCCATGTTTCTAAGCTTCGATGTTACTTCTCAGACTCGTCTCATGTCTTCCAACCCAAGGAGGTTGAGTTAGAAGTGGATTCATCCTTTGAGGAGCATCCTATCTAGATCATCGATCGCAGTGTGAAGATTCTTTGTGGACAGTCTGTTCTGCTGGTATCGGTGCTTTGGTAGCACGAGCAAGTACAAGAAGAGACTTGGGAGAGGGAGGAAGATGTGCAATCACAATGGTCGGAGCTATTCGGGGTTTCTTCTTCTACGCCATGCTAGGGAAATTCGGGGACATATTTCTTTAAGGGGGGAAGTTTGTAAGAACCCAAATCTTCTTTTTAGGTATGTTTTTTCTTTTCTGGTCTTTTTTTAAGAAAAATTTAATTCTAGAAATTTTCTAATTACACACTGTGTACTTTATGAGTACACACCGTGTACTTTCTTGCCACAGGTGTTCGTGTGCTAGCCGTGTAGTAGCCACACACACGGCTATGTGGGAGTGTCTTGGAGGCTACTTAAAGAAGAGTACAGAAAAATCAAGTACACGTCGTGCACTTCAAAAGTACATGTCGTGTACTTTATTTTTTTTATTCAATGCATCGGGGTTGTGTCTAATCGACAGAAACACCCCCTTCTTCATTCATCTCATACAGGAGCATCGTACGACTATGGATCTTCGACGAACCTCCGAGCATGCATCCGTCCTCCGAATCGAACACCGTTGGTTGTGTTGGAATCGCATCAGTGAGTTATCTCTTCACTTAGAGCATCATCTTTTGTTTTCTCCACTCTCGTGAGATATCGTGGGTTGAAAGTTTTAGACGTTTTTGTATATCTTCAACGTTCTAAGGATATTCAATATTTGAGGTTCACATATAGAGATATGCTAACCCCAAGGTAGGTGGTTTGTGCCTTCCCATTTAAAGTATTTGAGTATTATGTGAAAATTCCACCAATACCCTTAAATAGGGTATTGCGTGTTGTCCGTTTTACCCCTGTTGATTTCCTGCCATGCTTGTATGCTTGTGTAGAGGTAATTTGGATATGAATAGGTTTGATTGCTATGCTTTGGATGTATTTCCCTTTCATGTTATGTTTACAACCATTTGGTCATGTTTATCCAGTTTGGTTTCCTTTCCTGTTTTCCATGCCTGTTGTTGTAGGATGGAGAGTTTGTATTCTGACATGCTTATTATGTTGTAGACTATTTAGCCAAGTAGTTCTGTAGGTTTATTTGGCCATATTACACTAATATGCTCATTGACCTACACAAGGCTATGAGAACCTGGTGTAGTAAACTATAAGGGGAATTTACCGAGTGAGATTCCTCAGAGAGTCTTTGAGCACTTTAGGCTGTAAGGGGGATTGACTGAGTGAGCTTCCTCAGAGAGCCTAGGACCACTTACGGCTATAATGGGAATTTACCGAGTGATATTCCTTAGAGAGTCTTTGATTTTATTCCTGAAAATTTTAGACTATAAGGGGGATTGACGGTGAGTTCTTCCCCATAGAGTCTATGAACGACCTAGGCTATAAGGGGAATTGACCGAGTGATCTTCCTCAGAGAGTCTTTGACCTTAGGGCTATAATAGGAATTGACTGCATGAGCTTCCTCAGAGAGTTCCTGACTACCTTATACTATAAGTGGAATTGACTGTGAGTGCTTCCTCAGAGAGTCTTCATATACAAATCCAAAGGGGTTAGACCGAGTGTGTTTCCCAGAGGGTTGCTTGTACTTGTTAGGTAGGACCAGAGGGGATGGCCATGGGTACTTCCCAGAGAGTTACCTATTTGTGTTTAGCTGATTGCTTAGATGTTTCTTGATATTGAAACTGTGGATTGTTTACTACTGAGCACTTACCTGTTTACTGTTTCCTGTACTTTACCTGCCATATATTCACTGACTGTTAGGCATAGATCTTCGAGTGGTTGCCTACTGGGATTTAGTCTCACACCCTGTTTGGTCTATGTTGTTGGGCCCAAACATATTATATTGTTGTGGGTATAGATAAGTGAAAGCGCCCTTCTACTTCAGGTACTTGACTTGCTGTAGAGATAGAGAGAATGTGACCAAGCTATGACTTGCGATGCTGAGGAGTTTATCTATTTTCTTTTGCACTTTGGTTTAGAACTATTTTTATTTCCAACATTGTGACTTGTTTTGCTTCTTTCCTAGACATATGTATCATGCATCATTTTATATATATGTGTGTGTGTGTGTTCTATAGTTTTTTATTATTATAGTCTTCCACTGCTTACTGTTGTTGGATATTTACTACTTTTTCTATTGTATGTAATTGTTTACTTCCATTGTGTACTATGCCAATGAGGGCATAGTTTTCCCACCATCACACCCAAAGCCCTCACTGCTAGTCGGTACCCTCTAGTGTTTGGGGAAATACGCTTGAGGCCATGTGACCAACCGGGTACAAGGAACCTTTGGGTGGCTTCCAGAACTGGGATGTTACATCACCCCCTAGGGTGTCTTGGGCTGTAAAAATTGGTATCAAATCCATCCCTTAAATCTATTTGTGGATTTTTTTTGTGCACATGTAATTAATGATAAATTCATAATTTTTCAATGGTACTAACTTTTATAGATAAAAAAAGGAAATATATTGGATTTGATTGGATTATGGTGAATATATCATGGAATATGTATCATGAGATGTTGACCAAAAAAGAATAATGAATACAACCATGATATGAGGATACAAAAAATTATTAATAGAGGTATCTTTAGTGAGGTATATAAGAAAAATATCAATTGTGCTAGTGATTTTTTATATTTGGACATTAATGGAGAATATTTATGAAAAAATAGTAGAAATTAAGGAGGTTGTATTGTTTACCTTAATATAATATTAAAAGTCTATAAATAATGAGAAATCAATGATCAGTACTATTGAATATTTCCTTATATAAAAATTAAAGAAGGTAAATAATAGAAACAAGAATCCCATGAAGATGTACTCTCCAATTAAGGTGAAAAATAATGATCATATTATTAAACATATTTTTATCAATTTTATGAAAATTATTTTTAAATATAAAAATACAAAATTACCTAAAAATATTGAAATAAGTTTTGATCACAATTATGGCATAGGAACTATATCAAGTTTCTAATATGGTGGTTTTCTATACAGTTAAAAAATTAGATATAAGAATTACATGAATATGTGGATCAATAGGAGATTATGCATAAATTATACTATGCTATCATAGAAGATATGTCTATATAGAATAAAATATAGAAGAAAGTGAAGGTGTCCATGAATAATGAAATTGTGAAAATTGGTACATATATAAAGGTTCAAAGTGGCCAACTTGAAGATATTTCACCAAGAGATAGGAAACAATTTCCATAAAGAAATACTTGAAAGAGATCATTCTCCCTCTCAAGACAAAACATGAAGACTGAATAAATATAGAAATTAATTTGTCTCAAAATTATATAATATGGTTACCTAATTGATAAATAAGGATTATGAGATCAAGGAGATCAATGAGAGATTGAAAACCTCTCATTAAAATAAAACTATCAATCCCATTTAAATATCAAAAAGTGGATAGTGAAAATATTCAAATATAGAATTAGTGATTATAAGGAATATCATTCTTAGATTTATAATAGAATTCTCTCAATGGAAGGAAGCTTTAAAATACTACTTATGCAGAATCTTGGGAAATACCATGAGTATTTTTATAGAAGACCATAAGATCAAAGGATGAAGAAATTTTGTTGCATTAATATATCAACCAATAAGTGAATAAAAAAGGTTTAGATTTAATGGGAGATTTTTTACATATTCTAATAGAGTTAATTTGGTAATAAATTATGGCATGAATGAATCCAAATATGTCATAACTAATTCATCTATTCCTATAAAAAACTTGAAGAGGGCATGCACTTAAATGAAGTCTGTTAAGATGGAACATAGATTTATAATTTTGGATGGAAAAGATGAGGGAAAATGGTAAACCATAAACCAATGATATAAAACTAATTATAACCCAAATTTATAGAAATAAAGAAAATTAAGAAGATAAAAAATGAACATACTATACCTATGAGAGAGAAAGAGGTGCATCTTAAGAGATATTCAACACGGAAAAATGAGTCTGAGATATATCTTATGGAAATTGAAGTGGATATATCATAGGCATGACTTATTGGTTTCAATAATTATAAAACTTGTAAATAATTTAAGGTAAGTGGAAGATCACTCCTATGGTGGAGTAATAATTTTGAATAATGAAAGAAAAATGCATCATTGGAGGAAACTTTTTAAAGTGAGAGTATTCTCACAACTGAGATGGAATTGAAGCCAAGGAAATTAAATAATACCAAATAAACATATAATATGATATTTTCATGAGAAATATAACCCAAAATAGAACCGTAACTAATTATTTGAAGCAGATTCTAAGTAAAATTTTAGTCCACAAAACCAACCTCACTTCTCTATTTTCATATGTTTAGACAAATACATCTCCCCATGTATACAAATGTTACTAACTACTTGTGTAGTGTTAAAAAATTAAGTTAGAGATACAATACATGTGGTGATGGTGTTAAAATAAATTATTTTATTATACTGAAGGTAGTCTTGTGGTTGAGTTGGAAGATGAGCATGAATTAGAAAAAGGTTTCGACAATTTAGAAGAAAGTATGGATAAGCTGGGGGGAAATAACCACAAAAAGTGGAGTCAAATATAATGAATCTTTTATTTGGTATCAAGCTAAAAAATAATCTAAAATGGTGTGAATTCACAAAATATGACTCAAAAAAAGTAGTTTTGAGAGACCATTTTGATGTTCAAAGCTGAATCTAGATGTTTCATGCTAAAATAAATTTTTTTAAATGTTGTAGAGCCTGATCTGAATCTAAAAAGTTTTCAAAGCCGCATAAAAATTTTCTATTGAATAATACTGAATATGTAAAATAAAAAAGTCATATTATGAAATATATCACGTGGTATCTAACTACTATAAGAAGGATATGATATCTTGAAGGGGGAAACGACATTTTATTTCATGAAACTAGTGTTTATTTATTCATATAATAATAAGTGGTATCAGTTGATTTGTGGAGAGGATATCAAAAGATACTACATAGTTATATCATATCCAAAAAGTGATTCCTTATACTAAGGATAATATTATAACTATATTTAAATAGATAAATAAATTATGGTGGAGTTGGTGATGGTCATTCAAAGGTTGATAAGCCTTATTTGGAAAAGATAAAACCTGATGAAGAATGGATTCACATAAACAACATGTGGTTTCATGAGTTTATTATTAATAAGTGGTATTGGTTGGTCTTACAAGTGGTATTTCTCACAATTTTTTTTTTTATTTTCTAATGGTTTCGTGTTAGTATGATTGATATCATAAGATGTGTAGAGGAAATTAAAATCTCATGTTTCATGAGTCAGAGAAAGTGGGTGGGTGAGATGGACACATTTGATGTTTTTTACTTAAAATCATATTTCATATATTTTTTTCTCACTAAAGAGTATTTGTTTATTTTTTATGTATCATTTTTAATTAATGAAACCAATCATTGAAAAATATTTGAGTAAAATGTGGATTGGAAAATGAAGTAGTTCGGTGTCAAAAAAGATGATAAATATGGATTTTTCTGTTCAATGAGAGTTGTCAAGGATAAATATGAACATTATTTATTATAAGAAGGTATCACTAGTGGTATAAGAGACAAGGGTTCAATAAAAAAGTGGTTTATAGATCCTAAAAGTTTGATACTGGTAAATGGATACAATAGCTTAAGAGTTAAAGTTATTTTAGAAGTGATAATTACTCGGTGTTCATAAAGGTAATTTTCAAATGGTTGATAGATCCATTAGGTTTTCTGATTTAAACAAGTGGAACCAATTGAATTGTTAATATTTTGGTGTTCTTATATGTTTTTTAAAGATCCTAATATAAAAGTGTGTTGAGAAAGAGGAATACGACAAAGGGGGAGAACAAACTCTCCTAATCTAGATTTCAGAATCTAAAGGGGATCAGTTTCCCTAATAAAATATTTATAGATAACATAGAGAATATATATAGAAAGGTTTCTATTTAAAAATGGGTAGTAGAGATTTAGAAAAAGGCCCCTATATAATTCTAGGATAAATAGGGATAGAGTGAAAATAAAAGTGTAAGTGTAAATACCCTTGGTATCATATTGATAGAGGTGGAGTGAGTAGCCAACTAAATATGGAAGTGAAAAGAACCTTCACATTTTATTAAAAATGTTGAAAGTGGGAGAAGAATTTTTGTGCAAGAGAGATGGATAGATAGATTGGAACACATTTTATGGTAGTTTTTTTCCACAAAATCCAAAGTGGTATAATGTTGCGAAGAAGAGGTTAAGTGTTGGATTTGTTGAAAACGTGTTAGATTTGTTAAAAAGTGAATGAAGATAAGGGATAAAATATAATATGGTTACCATACACATGGAAACCATATTCATTAGTTTTTTATGGATATGAATACCATACACATGTATACCACATTTGTTATTTGTTGAGGATGTAGGGAAATGACATATATAAAAGTGGATTTTGAGATGATTCAGTTGTATTTAGTGAAGTCAGAGGTGTAAATAATTATTGGAACTTGATATATAAATATACTAAGGACACGGTATAGAGTCTAAAACATTTTATTGGAGGATATATTTTGGATCTTGAATATTTTTGAAATTTATAATCCTTGAGATATTAGATTCCACTCTAGAAGATATAAGTCTTGAAGTTATATTTGAAAGTTTTGAAGTTGAGGCTGGAGCTCTGAAAGATATTAGGATACTATGAAATTAATAAATGTAGATAAATATTGAGAGGAATAAGTAAACATAACTTTAATATATTTTGGTTAGTAACAGAATTGAAAAAATAATGAGGGAATCATTATATCTATAAGAGTCACCCGGAGTCATCTAAAAAAGATTTAAAAAATTCTTGGAGAGGATTTAAATTTAATAAGGTCCATGCCATTTATCATCAATAATTTTTATGTTTAATTAGGGAAATATTTGTATTTCATAAGATTCATTACCATTATCATCTAAACATCATTAGGGTCATCAAGTAAAATCATAAGGGTCATTTAGCTCAATGTAATAGTAACTTGAAACTGAGTAGTAGAGATGTGGTAAATACATGGTGAACCTCTTTATTAACATAAGAGTAACTCTAAATTTTTCTTAGAGATTTATAAAAGTTCTTTTATTTAATAAGGAACAATTATAAATATAATAAGAATCATTAAGAATATATTGGTCTGAAAACTAGAAAAGGCATTGGGCATAAGAGTCATTACTGAATGTGTAAGAGTCCTTCTGGGAATTTTGTAAGATCCTTTATGTGATATATATAAAAATATAAGAGTTATGTAAATTAATTTTTTAATGGTATTGATAAATCCTAATGTCCATATTTTTGGTTTATAAGAGTAATTTGGCACCAAGCTATGAAAAAATTCAAAGGATAGTGAATGTGGGGGTCATTCCATCTTTTGTTAAGAAAAATCAGAGGATCATGTAAGGATCATACCCTTTATCATTTTTGGATAAGCTTCATAATGGAGTAAGTTTTTATAAGTTATTACCTAGGAGATTTTTCTAGTTAAAAATTAATATTCTAGTTATAATTCCCTAATGGAGAAAATTGGTCTAAGATTAAAGAATGTTCATATATTGTTTTTGTTACGAATCAACCCAGGATTCCATCTAACCTAACACCTAGACTAATTATTCATAAGGATCAAAGGGAATTTCAGATCCCCATGGACTACAAACTAGTGACTAGAAATCATAGGAATCACCTTGGGAATAATTTCACCCAAATTAGAGACAAAATAAAGTGGAATAAATAAATCCAAGATCCAAAATAAATAAATATACCAACATTTCATAACTAACTATAATGATCCAACCCATTTCCATATACATAATAAACATCCATAAAGAGTACGATATAAAAAAGAAAAGAAATACAATACTAACAAAAATAAAATGACTAAAAACGAACTCAAGTCAAGCTCAATACCATCTTCACACAACTTCTATTTTCTCATCACCACCCAACTCACCCCATGTCAGCTATGATGAACAGACTGAATCTAACTAGGAACCTGGGACCTAAAATATATAGGCATGAGATAAAAAACCTAATAGGTCCCCACAACCCTACAAACTATTAAATATGATTCATAAGGAAATTCATCAATTCTATTTTGAAAATATAGATATAAATTAAAATTTTAATATATAATGTATGGAAATAAAAATAATTACATAAATATATTTGAAGACATTTCCCTTGTTTCCTAAACTGAAAACAATGTTTTGAAAATAATACCACCATCCCAAGAAATTCCCAAAACTTACATACACACCCATTTATATTTCTCAAAAAAAAACTCATTTGTTTTATTTAAATGAAAATGGTCACTTTAAATCACTTCATCAGCTAAGTCCATTTTAAAACTGAAACACTCATCTTGAAATCCACTTTAAAGAACCCACACAAGATTATTTAATTTCAATATAGTTTTTCCAACATATTTGAAAACTCACTTTCTAAATGAAATGACATAACACACACATGGGTTAAGAATAAAAAAAATGAACCATATATCACAAGTAATATGTCAAATATTATCAACATAATGTGTCATAATAATGAAATAAAGGGACATAATACAATCAAACACTCTATCAAACTCCCCTAATCTATAACCAACCATAAAATTTAAAGTGTCGTGGTATCTACACTAAGATTACCCATGTGTTAAGAATCTTAATATATAATAGTATACCAACTTATGAACTAGCTACTGACAAGCATTGAAGTTCAAAACACAATTCATCCAACTATCCCATAAAATCCACATTATGATGAAAACCTCCTCCTAACCTTGGGTTTAGAATGACTTGATGGAAACTAGAGGCATGTAAACCAGTTATAGGAAAACAAATAGACCTCCTACTTATTACCTAGTTTCCCATGACTAATAAGTAAGTGAGGCACAAAATCAAACAAACCAAGTCCAACAAACAAGGCATAACCATGGCTACCTTCAACCCAAACAGCCAAAAATGAATAAATCTATAAATTCAATTCACCCATTGTATAAACAAGAACATTACCACATAAGGGGAGTTGTAATAATCTCATAGAGAATAATAACCCACACAAGGGATATATAAATAAATGATAATTAAAAGGATTCACTTCACAATCACCGTTTTAAAACCAAAATGTCAATTAGGATTTTAACACCAAAACAAAACTCAGGATTCCAATCCCTTTGTACATTTTATAAAATACCACTTAAAACTTGTTAGAGTTTCAATGAATCCTATTTTCTTTTAAGATATTTCATATTTACCCTTCAATAAGGGGCTTACTCTTTAAACCCCAAAATAAGAACAAAGTCCACCCATTTCAATCCAACTATCTTAAAGAAACTATCAAGGAATTTTCAAAATGGGTAAATCACACACACATTTCCTTTCATCATTTTAAATCCATTAACGAACCCATTTCCAACCCATTTAGATGTCAACACCTCACTTAAAATTCAAATTCCATTTAAAACTTAGTATTCACCCTTTAAAAACTAAAATTGGTCCAAACACAATGAAAAAAATTTAAACCATTTCAAAAATCCATGTGGGAATTTCAAAAAATCTTATCACCATTAAACATTCCACTATAAATATGAAAACATGGAATTCACATGAAAAAATGATTATTCCAAGCTCAAAACACCAAGAAATGGCTTCAAATAACCAAGGAGATATCACATATATTCATACTTTCATAAAAATGGAATTTAGAAATCACAAGTACACATTGAATTCCAAAATTAAATAATTTCATAGAAACTCTAACCTCAAGAGAATAGAATCAATATAAAACCTTTTAAAAACATGTTTCCTTAAATAGTGAACTCACAAATGGGGAGAGGAATGGAATATAATAACCATAGAAACCAATAAGCCAAAATTAGATCCACCTAGAACCATAAAATTGTCCAAAATAGATCTAGGTTTCATGGGGGAAACCAAAACTAAGAGAAAAGGGTGGGAGAGGGAAGAATGAAGGAAAAGGAGAAAGAAATAACTCAAAATATCTTGTAAGTAACTAAATAAATATCATGAATCAAATTAGGAGGTATTTGGATCTCCTCCTTTCTCTCCCAAGAGTCATCTAACATGAGTGGGGAGAAATGGGGGGTGAAACCCCCCTTAATTTGAAAGGGGTTTTTTGGGAAATACTAAAAAAATTAAACACTTGGACAAATCACATGGTTTGGCTATATGGTTTTCCAAATTTTTCACCAACCATACTCTAGCCACTACCTAGGATAGGAATTCATTACATAGTTACTCTTTTAGAACTACATAGATTAGGAAAACCCTATACCTCATCTTAAACACACCATAGGTCCTTCACAACTTATATGGATCTCTTCATGGTTTGAAAAACCATTCAGATGTGGTGAAAATGGCTATATCACCATATCATTCCCACCCACATGATAACTACATGGTTAATACTAAGCATTTGAGCTCACCATAGTTATCCCAAAAACCCTCCAAAAACTAAAATCTTCATCCCACAACCAACTGAAACTAAAAACCACTCAATTCAAAATAAAATAATTTAGAATCAACAACATCATCTTATGGGGTGTCAGAAACTCCTCACCATACCACTTTATACCCCCAAAAAGTCCACAGTTCAAAATAAAGGTTAGAGAAAAGGAAAGTTACAATAAGGTCCTTTAAAAAACCACTCAACATGGTTTGTATTTAAATTCGGCTACTAAGATCCTCAAAAGTATCAAACAAATCTACTAAAAAGTTTCAAAAATTCTAAAAAATTCAAAAAAAATAGGAACTTAAAACCAGAAGTCCTGTAAATCCCATGATACCTAACATGGTCTCCTAACCATTTATAATTCACATTACATGGTCTCCTAAGAATTTATATTTCTTCTAACAAGGTATCAAAAAAGAAAAACTACCAATAAATGCATCCTTGAGCAACCAAGAAACCATGAAAGAAACTCACTGTCAACCCCAAAATGATTTCAACCCTAAAAGAAGGAAGAACATACACAAATAGCCTCAAAATAATGACATGAGCTCTCTCCTCAGGTCATGACACATGCGGATAACCTAGGATCAAAAACTAGATCACCCTTATATAGTCCATCCCAAACAGTTATTCCCAAACACCATCCATTATACTAAGCTCAACTGGTGGAACACACCCCCTAGTTACCCAATAATTTACCCAAGGCCTCTCTCGCATCTAAACAATGAGCACCTAAAAGTCTAAACAAAAGAACAGGAACAATAATTAACTCTCCAGGAAGTTCTACCCAAAATGAAGATTAACAAAATATCACTCTGATCCAACCACCAAATAACAAGGCATCAAAATAACAACCTCAAAATACACTTTTAAGGGAGGGAAAGGGGACCATTCCAAAAAAATAATGTATGCTAGAAATTACATCCAAAACCATACCACAACAAGCATCCCACAAGGGGGAAATCCACAATATCCCAAAAATAATAGTCAAATCTTCACAAGATTAACCTAAAAATACAACCATAAAACACAAGGGTTACACCTGAGACCTATTCTAAATACTAATCATACAAAACATCCAAAGATGGCCTAAATAGTTACATAATAGGAAAAATCTATGAGGTTTTAGATAGGAGTTCTTAGCATGAAGAAGAGCCCCACACTGAAACCACATGATGGATCTTTTATTACCATGAGAAAGATCCTTTTCTTAAATATCTAGATCATCTTACTTCTACTCCTTACTTGTTGGTTATCCTTTTTCCGAACAAATGGAAAAAATGTATCACCCGCCATAGGCCACCTAAGCTAGTTAGTTTCCATTCAAATTACCTCATTGAAAACCTCATTAAAATATGTCAAATGAAATTCAATTATAGTTGAACCAAAACCTATATGAATACCACCTCGAAATAAATGAGCTTTCTCATCATCACTAACAACCATCTCTAGAGAAAATATGGCCAAATTCAAAAAGTGATCAATGTACTCCCTCACTGATCGGTCACCCTGGTGAATGTCATGAGCTCCAACTCTCTCTTCTTTTTCATACTCTATAAAGAACCACTAAAAATGGCATCTCAAAAAGATCCCAAGTCATATATTCTCATAAAAAAGTAGGGACCATCAAGTCCCACCAAAATAGGCTAAAACAAATAATAAATATCTCAACATCTCTCCCCAATGATGCCTCAAGTGTCCTAAGAGAATCAAAGATAACCTTGATCTCTTCCAACCAACTCACTACTTCCACTGGCCCTTGATCATCGCTAAAAAAAGGTGGATGATAATTCAAGAAGTCCAAAATGGGGTCTTATTTTAATGAAGGTACTATATCCACCACAACACTCAGAGTTTGGTTAGGCACTAGAATATAAGAAACATTTTTGAACATTTTTGGGGATAAGAAAAAATATTATAAGTCATGAACATCATGAATCCAAGTCTTAAAAAAACTAAATGATTCCACTAAATTTAAGAATCAGGGAGAAAAAAATCCCTCAAATGAGGCACTAAAACATCCATACCATAAGAACTTATATTTTGGAACAACCATTCTAACCAAGGAATTTTTAAATCTCCCTCCACCAAGTTATTTCTCAAAAAATTATCCAAAAATAATTTAAAAACAAACAAACCTTGGTGAAACACACACACATTTCCCCTGATAATGAAAATAAAAAAAATATCTTTCAAAATTCCATTTCACTTTGAAAATAAAACACCCAAATAATTATCATACAAACCCATTTTCCATTTGAAAACTTCATCTATAATGGAAATAACCATTTTGTAAAACATTCCATAAAACCAAGTTTTAAAAATCAGCACTTCACGAAATTATTTCATTTTTGAAAACAAGTTTTCAAAAAAATAATCACAATAAATCCACTCCACAAACATTCAAATAAGGTTCATAAGAACCACATCCAAAAAGTGTATCAACACTCTCCTTGATTAACCTCCAATAATTGAAAATCACCATTAAATAAATGTAAAATCAAAAGGAATCAAAATAGGATAACTTAGGAAGAAATAGATTTGTTCATACATTGGCCACATGGTTTGGCATCTATGTTCCAACCGAGAATCATACTCTAATAAGGAGGTTGAATAAACTTCATGGGTACCAGATGGTTTCCTAACCCATGTATTCTAACCATACAGATCATGTTCTCCTCCCTTTCTACTCCAAAACCCAAGAGTGATCCCTAATATCACATATACTCTCAAAGGGGGTGAAAAAACAATTATAATTAAAATTATCCAAAACAAACTCAAATTCACAATTCAAAACCTAAATTCCCCTAGAATATTTAGGCTAAGGATGAGTAAGATCTAGATATACTCTCCCTAACCCTACCTCTCAATATCCAATAACCTTAACCTCTTTCTACTAGGACATACCTAAGTAAAAAAGGGGATTCTTGCATTTCCCTTATAAACCTATAACTCAACTTGGGTACTTAAAAACCTAGGCCCCACTGAGAACCTAGGATATGATACCATTTTGTAACAAAACATATTGGGCTTCCATTCAACCTGACACCCGATATGATTCACCAAAAGGCCTAAAGGGAATTATTGATCCCCAAAAGTTGTCAACTAGTGCCTCTAAATCATAAGAATTCGCTTGGGAATTATTTTCCCCAAATTAGATACAAAATATAGTAGAATAAATAAATTCAATATCAAAAATAAATAAACATGACAACATGTCATAACCACCCACAATAATCTAACCCATTTTCATATACATAAACAACATCCATAAATAGGAGGATATAACCAGGCACATAGATATATCACTAACCAAAGGAAAACTGTAACACCTCGACCCGAGAAGCCCAGAGTTGGTGCATTATTATGTATCATTGGCATGATCATAAAAGATCAAGTCTCAAAATACCGGTTAGTTTAGTATCCTTGGAAGTACTAGATACATTCATAAGGTTTACATTACATCATAAAATGGAAAGCTACAACAACATTGTCTCCATAGACAACACTGAGATCCCATATACAATCCCTAGAGGTCAGTCATAATATACTTCTTTGCATCCTAGGAAAAATAAAACATAGAAAAGGGTGATCTCAAATGCTCAGTAAGGATAACATTATATCAAAAACTTTCATAAATAAGCATAAACATTTAACGCAATGTATAACTAAAACAAAATCCTTTTAAACTTGAAATTCAGAATAATATAGAAAAAATAAAATGAAATAATTCCATTTACTTATTCACATGGATATTCTACTAGTAGAATAGTCACATGAAATATCAATAACCACTTTCATAATGATGGAATGCATAATGCCATACTATCATGACCACATAGTCAAGGCCTCATGCCAAGACTACAAATAAGATTTTGTCAAGGCCTTGTGCCAAGACACTAGTTTGTCTCATGAGACCTACCGATGCATCAAGGAGCTATATCGAGCTCCACCCATCACTTAATAAGTCCAATGCATTCCTCATATGAACAAGTTTAAACATAACATAAACATTCGTATCAAAACTAGCATATGAAATGTCAATACTTTAACCACAAACCATGAATGGTATAAAAATAGCACATCCATAGTCAAACATAACTCATTCCATACAGTATGTAAGATTTTATTGTATCAGATTAACCTCAATAGAAAATAATGAAGGATATTGACATAGATGAAAATAATCATCAAAACTATTAGAGATAAATATCCCCCTTTTTCTTGAAACCATTTAAAAGTCACACTATTTGTCAAGAAGCCATTTAAAAATAGATTTTTTAATCAAAGTGTCTCATACCACTTTGAAACTTTTAAAAGGAATTTAGATTTGAAAACTTTAATGTCCATATAAATAAATCCTTAAAACTATTTTTTAAACATGGACATTAATGAGAAATATTTGGAATAATAAATCTTTAAAACATTTAAAATAATATTTTATTTAGAGTTCCTAACCAAAAGAGAGACACTTGAATAAAAATAATTGAGGTAATCAAAACTTTTTAATATCATGAAAATAAAGGGATTCATGATATACTATGTTAAATTACATTATATACACCATATAAAAGTGAATTGGTGTATAACAATAAAGAAGTCTCATTGGAATGTAAATTGAGATGAAATCTCTTATAAAGACTGTATCCTTAGGTTAAGGATAAATCAGCGACATAATTATGTGTGGAAAATATAAATACTCTCAATATTATTGGAAATTCAGTGTAAATCATTCAGAGTACATTCACACATATTCTTGTAAAAACAACACCAATGAATTGGATATTTAACTCAACAAATGGAGATTGAGTTAAAATTACTCTTATCAAGTTCATATCGATGACTTGAGAATTTATCAATGGAGTGATTATATGTTTCAAAAGTATATACACAGAAAGGGGAGTGTAAATTATGACATAATCAAATGAATAGTGATTCCACACATAATCTTGGAGTAAAATAATCAATGAAGTATGTGTAAAGTCAGATGAGTGGAAATTGAAGTTTCAAATTCCCTTATTGATTTGGTAACTTAAAAATCATACACCCAAGAAAGAAGAATCATACACTGATGATGTAAATATCCATAAACTAAATTATATTACAAAATTAATACAATCATGGGCAGTACACACACCACATGCAATAAATAAGTGGTGAACAATGTAAATCTCACTGAATTAAAAGTGAGATAAGAAACCCCTTACTTTGTAATTTTTCCTTGGTAAAGGGTAGTTTAACCTTATGTATAGTGGTGAAATAATTTTTATTTAATTATACAAGAATCATATACATTAATATGATATCATATATGATCTTTTAACATTTATTTGTTAATAATATCTTAGTATTATCGTCGTTTCGGGTGTTAACGGGTTCGTTTTCCTTTATATTCTTTATTATGCAGGCCATATTTGTTATGGATGGAATGTATATTATTTATATCCAGAATTATATTAAGTCTTTAAACATTATTTTTAACCATCAAATGAAAATTATTCTTGAATGGATATGATGGGGAATAAATTTCATCGCGTTCATGGAGACGGTAGTCCATACGTACGCACGAGAGACAATATCATTATTTTGATATTAAAATAATATATAATTGGATGGTATATCATATATACAGAATCATTATCATGTTATATTTTTTATTTACATGAATTACACATCATTATTATACCCATCCAAATAATAATTTATTGAATAACAATTACACCACGACGTGGAGACGGTAATCTGTACGTACGCACGTATGGTGACATGTCATTCAAAGGATGGATAGAATAATGAAGATGGATGTACCATATTTATAATAACATCACAGTATATAGAATATACTGGAGTTTTTATTTTAGAATTTAAATAACAAAGAAAGAAGAAGTGGAAGAAGAAAAGAACTTGAAAGAGGGTGGTGAAATTATTACCTCTTCTTCGGGTTCTTCATTTTGATTTGATCAAAAGGGATCCTTAGGTTGGCATTATGATCAAAATAAGGCCTCTAGGTTGAATTTAAGGAAGTTTTGAGGATATTTGGTCAGGTTTTGGATGAGAAAAATGGCATTGAAGGTGTTAATTAGAGAGAAAGGGGAGTTCCCTTTTATAAGAGGGGTGAAGGGCACCTTAGGAAAAGCTAGAAATATTATTTTATAATAAATTAATATTCAGTTTTTAATGGCTCCAAAGTAGATTATTTAAAGTTTAATGTGGGGATAGGTCTAAAACCACTCAACCAAAAGGTTTTAGATAGGTTTTGGTCACTATATTAACTTTATCTTTTTTATTTAACTCTTAGTTAAATAGTTTGACATTTACCATGTCTCTTTGTATTTTTATATTATATAGTTAATAAACTTACTATATACTTCAAAGATACCCCCAAGTTGTCCATTAATGATACACCTATCATTATATAAGTCCTTTGGCTAAAAATTAGATTTTTAGGAATAGAATATCAATTAATAATATAATATTTTTTTAAAAAACTAATTTATGTCAATTAAAAAACTATTTAATAATTGATTTTTTTAAAGTCTTAAAAAATTTATTAATTAAAACAAAATTAATTTAAGAAATTATAACATGTCATATTAACCAATAAAATTCATGGATTTCATCAAAACTTTAATATTATATTTATTTTAACATTTATAATACCAATTATTTGATTCTTTCATTAATAAATAAAATACTACATCATTATTGTGTCATAAATAAATTTAATTATTCAATGTCTAAAAATTATAAATAAAATACCATTATGTAAGAAATATTTTTATATTTCTAATTAATATTTATAGTCGAAAATATAAGATATATAACCCTATGTAAAAATTGTGTTGCTAAAAGATATATGCTTATGTCATTTTTGTATTTACTTTAACGTAATTAATATAAAGTGTCATTATCACTTACAAGTGGCTCCATGCGGTACCAAAATCGACCCAAAGATTCCCATGGTCGGATATTTATCAACCGATAAGGTTAGTACATGTTTTAGGGTAATTTAATATTATTATAATATTATTTTTTACCCTTATTTACTGGATTTACCCTTTAACCATGAAATATTTACCGAAGTAATTATTCAAAATGTCTAAAAATAAAAGTTTCCTATTTACACAATTTGGACCTCCTGATTCTAAATATCGAATCCATTTTTATAAATTCAAAACATAGAAGTGGCATAAAATAATTTGAAATTAATTCCCGTTGTCAAAACAAAAACCATGTTTTTAAGAAATAATAATTATCAAAAGATTGACACTTGCTTATGTTCAGTGTAAATGTGAAATTATGTCCAATGACCAAAATTGGATTAAATGGTAAAAATATAATCTACTCATAATTTAAAATCACTCAAATTCATAATTTATCACTATTAATTATTTCGATTTAAAAAGTTGTTTTTAAATAAAATTTAGTGATTTTCACTATTCATCAAAATATGAAAGTTATCAGAAAAGTACCAACAATTCACCCTAAGCTAATTTCGATATTCTGAATCCAAAAATTAAGTCCATTTTGAAAGATAAAATTTATAAAATTTCAAAAATTGGGTATTACTATTCATAACGGCTAGTTTGATTGGTTGTGGTGTGTTAGAACTCGAAGTTGCATACAATACATGCTACTGTATTATTCAAAGAGAAGCGTACCGTGGAAGATTGGGGTGTTACAAAAACAAACTAAATACCAACTTATGGTAATTTTGAAACCATATCCATGAAACCTTCGACCACTCACCACCACCCAACTCACCCCACGTCAGTCATGACGGAAAAAAAATCCAACTAGGAACTTGAAACATAAAATACAAAGGTCTAAGAAAAAAATCCTAGTTGGTCTCTACAACCCTCTAAGATTATGAAATGTGATTCATAATTCAATTAAATAATAATTGTTTGGAAATAAATCTATAAAGTAATATTTTCAAATATAATGTATAAAAATCAAAATAATTCCATAAACATATTTCAAAACATTTCAATTATTTCCCAAACCAAAAGCAATGATTTGAAAACAGGACCACCAGCCCAATCCATTCCCAAAACAACACACGCACCCATTTCCATTTCTCAAAAAAGATCATTTTTTTATTTAAATGAAAAGGGTATATTTATATCATTTCACCAGCTGAATCCATTTCAAAACTGAAACATCCATTTTAAAATACACTATCAATAACCCACCCAAGATTATTTAATTTCCAAATAGGTTTTTCAGGATCTTTTAAAACTAAATTTCAAAAGTAAATTACCCAACACACACATGGGTCAAGCACAACAATAAGGTACCATATAGCAGAAGTCATGTATAAAATATAAATAAAATAAGGTTCCATAATAATAAAATAATGGGAAATGAAACACTCAATCACTAGATCAAACTCTCCCCAATCAATAACTAACTAAGAAGTTGAATTTTTCTTGGGATCCACCCTAGGATTATTAATTTGTGAAGAATATGAACATATAAGATTATATAAACTCATGAACCAACTATCAGTATGTGATGAAGTTTAAACCAAAATTCATCAAACTATCCCACACATGCCTCATTGTAATGATAACCCCCTCCTTTTCCTTTTACCTAGAATTCCTAGAGTTCAAATAGAAACAACCAAACCAACTAGAGGAAGAAATTATATCTACCACTTAGTATCTAGTTTCATATGACCAATAAGGAAGTGAGGTGTATAATCAAGTAATCCAAGTCTAATTCACAAGGCATAACCATAGCTAACCACACCCCTAACAACCAATTTGGAATTTAACACTAAAACATGGTTTGAGATTCCAATATCCTTCCAGATTTCATAAAACACCACTTAAAACATTTTATAGGTTCAAAGAGTATACTCCCTTTATTAAAACATTTCAAATCTACCCTTAAACAAGGGAATTCCTATTTTAAAACCAAAACAAGTACAAAGGCCATCCATTTCTGTCAAACTTCTTCAAAGAAACCATAAATGAATTTTTATAAGGGGTAAATCAAACACACGTTGTCAATAATGATTTGAAACCCATTAAATAACACCTTTACGAAACATTTATCGATTAACTCCTCACTTAAAATACAAATTCCCTTAAAAATCTAGTTTTCACTCTTTGAAAACTAAAACTGAGTAAAAACCCAATGTATGACAAGGAAACGATTTCAAACATTCATACGGTAATTGCATAAAATTTTATAAACATTAAACATTCCATTTTAAATATGAAAACATGTAAGTCACTTTAAAAAACAATTACTCACAAATCGAAACACTAATAAATAGTTTCAAATCACCAATGAGATATCACATGTATTCATACATTCATAAAAAGGGAATTTTGAAATCATAATAAGACTTTGAATTCTATAATGAAACAATTATATACAAACACCTACCTCAATAGATGAGAATCAATCCAAAACCCTTAGGAGAGAATCTCCTTCAATGGAGAGATCACAAATAGAAATAGAAATTATATATAATATCCATATACACAAAAACCCAAAGATTAGATCCACTTGGAACACTAAAATAGCCCATAAGAGATCTAGGGTTAATGGGAGAAACAAAAATTAATATAAAAGATATGGGGAAAGAAGAAAGAGGGGAAAGGGGGAAGAAATACCTCAAAATATCTTGGAAATCGCTAAAGGAAGATCAAGAATAAAAGGAGGAGGAAGGTAGAGCTCCTCCTTAGGATCCCAATAGTCAGTCGATGTGAGTGGGGGAAAAGGGGGAGAGACCCCCCTTTAATTAAAAATGGTTATTTTGCGAAATAATTAAAAAAATTAAACACCTGGATAGGTCTCAAGGTTTTATAAACTATGTGCCAACAATGTGTTGGCCACTTCCTAGACTAGGTACCACTCACAAGATTACTCCTTGAGCATTATATGGTCTGGTAAAATCATTCCCCTTGCCTCAAACACACCCAAAATTACACATGTATTATAGAGATCTCTACATGGTTTGTAAAACCATATAGAAGTCGTAAAAATTGATAGGTGACCATGACAGACCCACCTTCATGGGAACCACATGGTTAGTAATAACCATGTAGGCTAACGATTATTCTCCCAAAAAGCCTCAAAAAACATGATTTTTTCCCACAACCAACTTAAACTAAAAACCACTCAAGATAAGATACAATAATAAAAAATCAATAACACCATTACATGTAGGTTGTCAGATTTTTAAATATAGGGTTTGTGAATATATATTTCTTAAAAAAGATCATGTTGTGACTGAAAGTGATACACTATAACATCAGCATGCATGTTTATATTATAAATCATATTATATGATTGATAATATTTTCATATGAGTTTGATGAAACTTGTGGATTTTTTGGAATTTTAAATATGGTGATATTTAATAAGGATTGAGGTGTTTATCATTAATTATAATGGAGTATTTCTCTGTGTTAATTCCATGGTTTTTTCTATCTAAAATATGAAAAATATCTAATGCAATATTATTGAATAGAATTAACCAAGAATCATGAAATATTTAATGAGAGAACATAAGAAAAATATTGGGGGATATTTCCATATTCTAATATTTGAATAATATCCTCAAAAATATTTGGTGAGTTTATAAGGATATAATGAGAAGAAGATAAGGAATTACTAACACTATTATTGTTTGAAATATATGTTTTTCAAAATAAATTAGAGGGAATTTGAGTATATTAAAGATCAATTTTCATTAGAGAATAGGGAGTTGGAACATTGGAATAGCTAGTATAGAATAAGAATAATAAGATAAAGGAATCACAGAGGAATTCTAGTGATTATATCTGGTTCTTATATGGAATAAGGTTCAAATGTTGTAAGGGTTATTATATTATATTCAGAAGATGAGAAAGGGGAACAACAAGATAATTCCAGTGGGTAATTATCCTTATCTCAAGAAGAATTATTAATACAATGTTTATGAGGAATAAGTCATATTAACACTCACTTTAAGTAGTCAGTTTCATCCTTCGTGAAAAAGAGAAGAGTAGTGTGCATGGAGTTTAATGGAGTATCAAATCTTGATCAATAGTGCAAGAATACTTACACATTGTCCATGGAAAAACACACATCTCTATAAAATATTGAATACCATTCCATAATCAATGATCAGAGGATAATATGAAGTTTTCCTTGGGTGAGTAATTTCCAAACCTAAAATATAATAATATAAGTGAACATTGTCATGCAGTGACCACAACTAAACTAGTATCCACTGAACTAGTACAATAGTATATTCTGGTACATCATAAAAACACCATGTGTATTCTCCTTAGATTATCACTTAGTGGTGAACTAAGTAAAATCCTTATATGTAAATGATTCACTTATCTTCATATCTATTTATCATTTTGTGAATTTGTGAGGGAGAGTAATTGAAAAACCAGTTAACCATGGTTCTTATTAACATGAAAAAAAGATCCTAAAGGAAAAATAGTTAGGAAAGGAATTAGTTTAAATTAGTTATCTCTATGATTCACCCCTATCAATCCCACTAATCTCAAGGTGTCTTAGGTTACATATACAGTTTTATTGATAACTATATTATTTTTAATTTTTTATAATAATTTAAATTATAAATTATTCATTGTAATATAATCATTAAAAATTTATTATACAAGTTTACATTGTCATAAAAATGTCACAAATAATTTTTGAAATTAATATAATTTTACGTTTATAATATGATAAAATAAATGGTTAAATGTCATTTTTACCAGGAAAGTATGAACAATGGACAAATCCATGGTCCCAAAAAAATTATTATAAAAAAATAAAAACCTGAAATAGGAGTTTTAGGTAAAAGTGACATAACAACCATAAAGTTAAATGTCATTTTTATACTATAATATTTTATCATGCATTTTAAGTTTATATAATAAATTTTTAATTTATTATTATCATATTCTATATGCATGTTTTGTACTAAAAATGTTTTTAAATAAAATGTTAAATAACATGTTTTTCACTATAAATATCATTATGGAGTATTTATAATTTTTATCTGAAAATGTAATTATTCATATTTATAGTGTCTTATTATCACAAAGTGTTATTAAATTTTGATAGTTTATTTGTTAAAAATTTAAAAGGGTCATTAACACAATATTATAATAATAGTGTATAAAAATCATTACACCAAAACTGATTTCTTAAGTATGTATTTAGAATCTAGATTCCCCTTAATTAAAAGATGAATATTATGAAATATATTAATTTTACATGTATAAATAAATAACTATCAATCATATAGTAACAGATAAAAATGTAGTCACTCATAACAAAACAAATAGTTTTTAATAAAAATAAATTTTTTTCATTATATTATATGATTTTATTTAAAAGTTAAATTTCTAAAATTTATAATTTTCATTTGATAAAATTGAATTATTTTTTAAATAATCACATTTAAATTAGATTAGGGTTAATTGTTTGAATTTTAAAAAATGTTATTTTTGATAGATAGTAAAAAAATAATGTTTTTTCAAATCCCATATGATAAATGACATCATATTGATATAAATATGACTTAAAAATGTTTTAAAAATTTAATGACTTAAAATGTATTGAAATATGGAAAATTATATATTTTATTTAGGAATAAATCACTTTTAGGGGTTGATTGAGTACCCGAACATTTGGAAACCATATAAAGGGAGTTATGTTTCATAATAAATCATCACATTATTCCAAAATAATTTAAATTGATTAGTTTCATGAACCATGTTTAATCTCCATTTAAAATGTAACTCATTCCTCTTCGGTTCATCTTTAACAATTTACTCAAAGAAGGTCTCCATTTTGACCCAGGCCTTAATGTACTCTTCCAAAAAAATTTGGCCATCATTGAAGCTACAAATCAGGATTTAGTCTTGGGAATTAATCTATGTCATGTACTCATCATAACTATTTACTGGGATCATTCTTTCATACATTTTATAAGCTTCCTCTTCTATTTAATTTAATTTAATAACCTCTACCTATATCTTTTCCTTGAACTATACAAGAATATCTAACTCAGATGTAAGAACTCTAGCCTATTCTTTATCAATTCAACCTCCCTCTCCATGTTGGAATTGAATATTACTAGTAGAGTCACAAGTACCACCCTATTTAAAAGAGGTCATGTCTTTTGTATCCATAATTTTAGGAGTTTTGTGTTTGGGGATACATGGCCTCTCTATTCTCACAGAAACTCCCTCCACATTTTTGTTGTGGGGGATATTCACAAGGATTTAGTACTTGTTATTTTCTCACTAATATAGTTTCTATTAGTTTGGGTAGGGAAGAATAATGCTTACTATTAATAAATTCCTTTACATTGTTAATAGGGTAGAACCCCAAGTCAAGTAATCCCTTCTTATCATTTTTCACCATTACATAAGAGTTTTCCTGCTTGAGAATCCTCTTCACAATTGGAGTATAGTTAAATAGATTGTCCACCCACTTATAAATACTTAGATGTAGTAGGTCCCCCTGAGTACCACTAGTTAATTTTAATCTGATCTATGAGGACATCTTGATCCCCCTTCTTACAATAGGATTTCTTTTCCATTTATACTTTGGTGTTTTCCATCCTTCATCATCAATATTACCCAATATATTACTTCCTAGAATATGAAACCAATTATGGATCGTAGCTTCTATACTCACCTACTTCATAGAACCAGTATTATAGGATTATTAAGTTCCTAGAACTATATAATTACCTAAAGAAATTGTAGGACCAACTTGGCCAATGCAATCTTGGGTACCAACAACTTGTTCTTTAGAAAGCTCACAAGAACCCACACAAAAATTTGGAAAGAGTCTATGCGTTGTACATCCCATATTATGACATTCATGAACCTTAATATAATTATTGTTGGATATTGAAACACCATATCCCCTGAAATTTGGACCACTCAAATAAATTTCACATTCTATATCAACTGATTAAAATTTTAAACCCTTATTTGTAGAAATATTTTTAATGCGATAATTTTTTTCCATAGGTGATAACTCTTTGTCTTTGAATCCATCTCCAGAAATAAATGGATAAGACCTCTCATATTGAAAATTAGTGGTCACAGTAGTAGAAATATGTGGCCCAACCTCACCCATGACCTGCACAACTAGTTGGATCTATCCAAGTCTCTCCTCAAACTAGAAAATATACCTAATATGCTTCGTTCTGGTTATACCGACCTTGCCACCTTCCATTGAAAGTCCACTTTAGCATTAACTTCCTTATATAACTTATTTTCATAGGGTCCTACATGAGTATATTCTTTGACCCCATATTGATAGTAAGATAGATCATGAACCAAACACCTATAAGATGAACATGATTCTACCAAGGATTCAAATAATACTGGATACTTTCAAAAAATATCATATTTAATTACACTATATATAAAATCCACCAATGCCTTTGAAACATCTACTTAAACAAAAATTCTAACTAAAACATAGTGGCAGAAAGATTGGGTTCGATTATCAATACATAATAAGTGTCCCACCATTTTACTAATCAACCAATGAATCACTAAATTATAGAATAGGAGAGGTAATGTATGGAGGGAAATCAAAATCATCATGTATGGAAGGTATAATTTCATATGTAAATAAATGACCATAGAAAAAGGGAGAAGTGAAAGCTAGTGAATTCTTATAGAGTGTTATCCCAGTCTTAGATAAGGTTATATTTGGTCACAGACAAAATAAAAAAAATTACATGAATATAGAAGCACTACAATCTCTCATTTTTAAAAATACCATGAATAAAAAATTTATCTATTGAAATCATCCATTGAGGGGTGACTCCTTCTGAAATGAGCCACTAAAGTGAGCCTCAAGAATGATGAAGCATTCATGAATTCAAAGAAGGAAACTAGAAGCTTGATTATATTGACTTCTCATGATGGAAACTTAGGTCAAAATTTAATTTTAAGAGAGTTGGGTACAAGAATAGGGTTGATGAAGGGGTAGAATGGTAATAGATGAGAATCCAAATGAATTAGGATAAGTCCTGCAACCCCCGAAGAGTGGGGAACCAGAGGGGTGACCATACCGCCTACTCCATATTTTTAAAATTTATTTATGGAGTAAAATAATTCTTTTAAAAAATAATATATTGAATTTATAAACCTATATTTTAAATTTTTAAGACTTAGTTATATTTTATTTTAATAAATAACTATTTTTGATTTTTTAAAATTTAATTAAGTGTTTCAAAGATTCCATTTTATTTTATATTATTTTAATTTCAAATAAACCTCCTATTTAATAATAAATGAATAAAATTAAAAGTAATCAATAATATTTATATTATTTAGAAAAAATGATAAAATAATTAATACTTTATTATAAATCACTCCTCCCCCTTTCCTATATAAACACCCCTCCTCTGGCTCTTTCTCCTGAAATCCAAGATTCCTTAATTTTCAAAATATCTACCCAAATACATCTTTAAAATACCCTTGTAACATCTTTAATCCCATAGTGTAACCAAAAGTCACTTTTTTAAAGGCTTTAAGCTCAATCCAAAGGAGGCAACTCTAAATGTGAGGTACGTAATCTAAACTTTTTTTCCTTTTCTTACTTATGATTATGTTTCCAAAAAAAAATTTTAACCCACCTAATATTATTCTACCATGATTAAATTATCATGGAATAATCATCCTTTTTATCAATAAATGATGATATATCACCCATTAAATCTCACCAAACCCATTTTCTTAGGTCATTACTCTGTCAAAATACCAGTTTCAAAACACATGTTTTTTATCATTTTAATCCTCCTTTTACACATTTTATAAAATTAAGTGATTAATAAAAGTAAAATTAAAACATAGTTTTTAATATTATTTAATTTTTTTATAAAACTCTAATATCAACAAGTTTACCCATTCTTTTTAAAACTCTCTTAAAAACATCATTTCACTCATGGTAGTTTTGTGCTACCTAAGTGTACGGTGATATTTTATTTTTCACTTATTCATTTCATATATACTTAAAATTTTATTTATTTATTAAATATAATATAAAAATAAAATAAAATAGTTTATATGGTTTTGGAATGATAAAATAGTTATGATAATTATGACATTAAGTGTAAATAATACGAGTAAGTTTTAAGTGTCTAAAACAAGCTTACTAAGAAAGATTCATTGAATTATAAAAAATATACTCATTTATTAAACTCCATAATTTCTAGGATGATATGAAATATATACCTTGACACTTTTAAATATTATTGAATATTTTTATAATTAATTTTTATTATTATAATTATACCAAATCTATTTTGGAGATTGTGAACCGAATGACCTCAAAATGATGGATATGAACAATAAAAATTTATAAAATGAATGATAAATGTTAAAAAAATAAATTAATAATAATAATAATAATAAATTAACATGAAAAACTTTATTAATTAATTAAATTATTAATATAATTAATTTATTCAAGAAGTTAGATAACATACGAAGTGATCCGGGACTCAAAGTAAGGGTTTTCTTTGCAAGTCTCCATTATTTTTAAGTATTATTCTTATTTTTCTTATGTTATCCTATATTTAACAAATACAAGATCTTTAATTGAATGTATTTATGTTATACATAGATTTATTTTCTATTATCCTACCTTATGGGTTTATAGTTCACACACCAAATTGTTTATAAGGCTTCATTTCCCATTCTTTCTTAGTATTTATCATTCTTAAACATATATCTATTATCAAACTCTATCTATATATCTATTACTATTTATACCTTTATAATATGATTCCTTAATTTCCAATATTCATCCTTTTCCTCTTTTTATGGGGATATACATACTTTTATGTTTCCCTTTCTATTGTTTCATTTAGTCAAAACCTACGATGTATATAAGGAAAACTTTTCCTATATCTATATTACTCTATATTATTCATATACTTTAACTTAATTTATTTTCAAAGATTAATTATTAGGAAATTTTATTTTTTAAATAAATCTTCAAAAGTCTTTCTGTCACCTTTTAAAATGATTTCTAAAAGTGTATTTTTGTTATATTTCATGACAATATCACCAAACATTTTAAATTCTTTTTATAAATATTTATCTTCAACTTTGCTCATTTTTTTCAATATTAATATTAAAAATATTTATTTAAATTAAATTACTTTAATTATTATTCACTATTAAACTATAATTTTTTTCATTTAGGTTATTTCTAAAAAATGATTATTTATTTATTTATTTCAACATTACATAAAAAATATGCAGTTTTTTAATTAAATCCTATTCAATTTCATATATTCATCTTAAGGATTTTCATCTAGGTCAATAATCTTTGATATTACACTCTTTTATAATTTATTATATTTTATTTCTTAAAATAGTATATTTTTCAAAAATAAATATTATATCAAAAAAAAATCTATTTAATTATCCAAGTTTCTATGTATAGTTATTATGGGGGAAATGAAATATCTATGAGAAAAATGAACCATCACTACCTTTTTCTTTCTATATCATTAATGATGAAAAAAATAGTTAACCTTTCTTCCAATTTCTTTCATTTTTAAATACTCTACACTTATCTATTTTAATGGTAGGTTGTTCACCTAGATATCCATGCATTTGATTGGTTAGGGAGATTATTGACTTAGTTGTATACCATTTATTCTATATATTTTAAATAACCTATACTTTATTATTTTCATTGAATGGTATTTACCTATATATAAACATTATTATTTGGATTCCCATTTTATTTCCATGGGCTAATATTGTTATGATTTTGATGAATTGATTTCATGTTCATGTAGAACACATAGGTATAGACATATCATTGAGATGATGGTTGCACCCAGAGTTATATTTCCCTTCAATGCATTGGGTAATGATTTATATATCATGAGATCATGTTTATGTTTACTGATAGGTGATTATTGGCCTATATTTATGTCATGACCAGTCCCCCAGGGCCCGTGTCGTGACTACCCCAATCCCGCCTTCCATAGGCCAGGGGTTGGCAACTAGTACCAAAGGCGTAATTCCCAAAAACTAGGAAGTCCTTGCCTTTATAACATGTAAACACACACAGTAAGATACAAACATGAGTAAAATGTATAACCAAAAGAGTACTGAAAGTTAAAGGGGCCGGAATACAAGCCCAACAGTAAAGGTACAAGTACAATTGAAAACAATACAACTAAAGAAAAAGAAAGAAAAGAATATACTAGGTCGTCCTCTAGGATTCCTACCTGAAGGGTAGGTACAGATAGACTCCTCAGCACTCTGCGTATGTCTGTATCCTCCATGTACCGACACGTTGTATGGTCCACCTTCTGGGAACCATCCAATCCTGGTACTCTCAGCCTCAGTCAGCATTGTCTGTCGTCTGCAACCAACACAACAAGGTGCAGGCATAGACCATACAAGGGTGAGTATAACGATACTTAGTAGGGACCCTGAGACCCTCAAGGTCTCAAAATATCCAACAAGGATAAACCACAAAGTATGAAATAAACTGATAACCTTACTTAGGTATATGCCCATACATATACCTAAGTTATAAAATGATTCATCTCAATCATTACAAAAACATAGAAAAACTGACTCAGCTCAACTAGGATTTTATTCTAGGGGTGGTATCAAGAAACATCCCCAGTCACATTGTTGAAACCTTGGCTGCTGGATAACTCCTCCTCTATCAAGTACAGTGGGTCTGTCGCAACACCAAGCACGCTTTCCACTAACCTTGGACTGCTGAGGTACTCCTCCTATCGAGTACCGTGGATCTGTCACGTCACCAAGCGCGCTCCCCAATGTGGGTCTACCACATCACCAAGTTCGCTCCCCCTCATAGCCTACTGAGGTACTCCTCCTATCGAGTATCGTGGTTCTACCAGGACACCAAGGTTCTCCCCACTGTGGGTCTACCGCGACACCAAGGCACTCCCCACTAGGCTAGTAGAGTCACTCCGAGTCAAAACATTCAGCAGTCATCAGGTCTCAACCAGCTACTATGTCTCTGCACTATGCTTGTTTTTATTCGGGAGGATCCACTCCACGAGCTACTAGTCGATAATCAAACTGTCATGAAGTCCCATGAAGAAGTATCACAAAGGTCCACCACATCATAGGGGTCTCAACGTAACAAACGGCGCGTCAATCGAACACCCAATCTATTAGTTGTTAGCCTTTTAGTCTTGGGGGCCCGGTTGGATTTGTGCTCAACCCAACCTGACTATAACCCATCTCAAACCAAAACTCCAATGTAGTATATTCAAAGGGACCATCTCACTCCAAGGTTCCCAACGCCGCTACCGGTTTGTCAAATAGACGTCCAGCGCCAAAGTTATGGCCAAAAGAAGTATACGGGTCGTAGTGGGCCCGAGTCCGATCAGACCCGGTCGGACCGACCCGGCCCGACCTGGCATGGGGAGACCCGATTCAGGTCAAACCAGCCCGACACGTTGGGTCGGGCCCGGCTAGTGATGCGGCTCAGTCCACTGGGGGTCCAGCAGCCGTGAGGGCCACGAGGGGTCGCGGAACCTGCGGGGGGCACGGGGTGGCTCGGCCGCAGGGGTGCCACAATGGTGCGAGGCTGGTTCGACTGGGGCACCTTGAGGGGTGTAGGTCGGTTTGGCCGGGGCATCATGAGGGCGCAGGCCGGTTCGGCCGGGGAGCCGCACAGGCGCAGGCTGGTGCGGTCGGGGCACCGCGAGGGGCGCGGGCGGTTTGGGAGGCCGGTGGGGGATGCGATATGGGTAGCTTGGAGGCTGACGGGCAATGAGAGCAAGGCGGCTTGGAGGGCCGGCGGCGGCTCGGAGGGCCGGCGGCGGCTCGGAGGGCCGGCGGCGGCTCGGAGGGCCAGCGGTGGCTCAGAGGGCCGACGGCGGCCTGGCCGGTTTGTTCGGCGGGTGGCGCGACGGGCGGGGAGCACGGCCGGCGGGCGGCGCGGCCAGGGTGGCTCAGCGGGCAGGAACGGGGAAGGTTCAACCAGGAGGCCAGAGAACCACGGGGGCGGTGTGGGTCACAGTGTCTGCAGGTGGCGGCGCCATTTCCTTCGTTGCCTTCGTCACCTTCCTTTATTCTAAAGAACACCACAAATAAGAATGGCAGTGGGGGGTCATGCAATGTTAGTTTAGATCGCACCCTCCATGTTTAGAGTGGTAGCATTTGGCTCAACAAAAAAGAATAACGATGAACTTTAGACTTTATAACCTCCACAACGATTCTTTCCTAAACAGAAAAAGAAAACAAGGAAGGTATTATCATGCAAATAAACCCCTACCTTTGTTCACTTGATGTCATTGGCGCAAAAAGGAAGGAGGTGAAGTTTTCGACGTTCGTCTCATCCTCCACACACCTCCAATTCCGGGATCATGCGTCGGTTCTTCATAGTCGAAGATGAGGACATCCCACGTCGGATTAAGTCTCGAGGAAGAAGGTCGAAGGGGGTTGTCGTTCTTTGTTGGTGGAGCATTCTTCGTTGGAGAGCGTAATACTCTAAGGGTTGGGCGTCGCGGCACTTTACCATCGCTTGGTGAAGTGGTACCGAATCCTGCTCCCAAGCTCCATGTATATAGAAGAGGAGGTTATGTATGTAACAATCGTGGAATTTGTGACGGTTCATTTATTAGGAACCTTCCAAAATTCCAATGATGCTGTTAATTAAATTTTAAAAAGGGCATGACAATTAATTTACGTTGGTATAATAAAGTGGTTAGTTGGAACAATTTAAATTGTGAAGGTGTTTAAGAGGAACCCCCAACATTTATTAGGGAGTTGAGGGTTTCTCCCAAGGGTTAAATCCCAGGTGGCCCCCACCACCATAACCTCTCATGGGAGGTTATGGTTCATGTGGTCCCCACCACCATAAACTCTCATGGGAGGTTAAGGTATGGTGGTCCCCACTTCCAACTTCCACATGGAGGTTTAGTTCCGGTGGACCCCACCTCCAAACACCCACATGGGTGTTTCAAGTAAAAATAAAAATGTCACAAACTTGTATTTTTATTTCATTCTTATACAAAAAACCCAAAAACTATATTTCACTCTCGACCCATTGCTGTCGAGGTGAAAGTCTCATTAAGAGAATACTGGCACTATGAGTTCAATGGTGCCCTCAGATTTCAATTCTGATCACCGGTTCAAAAGTTAGAAAAAACATGCTAGCACGTTTATGGAACGTACCCGAAAAAAAGTTCAGAAATTCATTCTGGGCACTCTGGGCCTCAGAATCACACGCCGTCAATTTTTGCAGACTCATAAAATTCCCATTTTATTAAAAATAATAATTTACATGGAAATTTTGGGTCTTTAAATTCTCCCCACCTTAGGAATCTACGTCCACGTAAGCCATAACTCAAACTAGGTAAACAAGTGGGGGTATTAAGCATGCACCTAAGCCTCCTGCTTCCATGTGCTCTCTTGGAGGTTCTCGTGCTTCCAACGAATGTGCACCAGAGGTATCGACCATCCATGAAGGACCCGATCCTGTCGATCCTCAATATCTACTAGAACCTCTGTAAAATTTGCCTCATCGTCGACGTCCAGCTCTCCATGGTCGATGATGTGAGAAGGATCGTGCATGTATCTCCTCAGCTAGAATACATGGAAGGCGTCCTGAACCTGGTGCAACTAAGGTGGAAGAGCTAAGTGGTATGACACCTCGCCAACTCTGCTGAGGACCTAAAAATTTCCAATGATCCTCGGAGATAACTTGTTGCCTCGGCCAAATCTCTGCAAACCTCGTCGAGGTGAGACCCGTAAAAGACATGGTCTCCATCCTCGAACTCTAGATGTCTTCGTCTCCTGTTGGCATATGACTTCTACCTACTCTGTGTAGTCTTCATCCACTCCTGGATGATCTGCACCTTCTCTTTGGTAGCCCATACTATCAATGGTCTCACTAGTGCTGACTCCCCTTGGTCAGTCCAGCACAAGGGTGATCTGCAGGGTCCCCCGTATAATGCCTCAAAAGGTGACATCCCAATGGTGGAGGGATATCTATTGTTGTACGTAAACTCAACAAAAGTCAAGTGATCCTCACAACTGTGACCGAAGTCGAGGACACAGGCATGCAGCATGTCCTCAAGGGTCTGAATGGTCTGCTCAGTCTGACCATCCATCTGAGGATGGAAGGCGGTGCTCAAACGAAGCTGTGTCCCAAAAGCCTTCTGCAACCCCTTCCATAGCCGGGATGTAAAACATGTATCACGGTCAGAGACAATCATCGTGGGTACTCCATGTAGCCGCAAAATCTCTTACACATAGAGGCATCCCAATCTCTCTACTGAACTCTACTCTCTGATCGGTAGGAAGTGGGCTGACTTGGTGAATCGGTTGACGATCACCCAAATTGAGTCATGTCCCCTGGATGTATATGGAAGACCCATCACAAAGTCCATGGATATCTCATCCCACTTCCACTCTAGGACCTCTAAAGTCTGAACCAAGCCTGCTGGTACCTGATGCTCCACCTTCACTTGCTGACAAGTGATGTATCGAGAAACAAACTCCACTAATGTTTTCGTTATTCCCAGCCACCTATGTTGTCGTCGTAGGTCCAGGTATATCTTTACCACTCTTAGATGTATCACTATAGGGTATGTGTGGAACTCCCTCAAAAATTCCTCATGAAGTGACATTGGTACTATAGTATGTCCTCTGAAGAGGATGAAGATCTCCCCACCTTCAGAAAATCAATCAGGTGCCTATCCTGTAGATATCTGAGCATGTCATGTCTCGCAGTCAGTGTCCCCATGCTGCACCTCCCTAACTCGCTGAATAAGTGGGGGAGTGACTGTAAGAGACTGAATAAAAGATACTCCATCCCGATCCACAAATTATATCTACAAAGTGGCTAGTTGCTCCATTACCTCGTATATCAGCTGTATACCAGACCTCAGACTGAGTGCATTTGAAACAAAGTTTCCCTTTCCAGAAGTATAGACTATCTCGAAGTCATGGTCCTAGAGGAACTGAATCAAACTTAGTTTTCTTAGGTTCAGGTCCTTTTGGGAGAAGATATACCTAAGACTCTTGTGATCAGAGTACACTGTAAAGCGCTCTCCCATCAGATAGAGTCACCACATCTTCAAGTTGAATACTACTACTACTAACTCCAGATCATGGGTAGTATAGTTCATCGCATGCTATCTTAGCTATCAAGAACCATATGTGATCACTAATCGATCCTGCATCAGGACACATCTGATTTTGGTCCCTGATGTGTCATAGTAAACTACGTACCCTACGCCTTCCTATGGAAGGCTCAAGATGGGGGCACTAGTCAGCCTCTTCATTATCTCTTGAAAACTCTGCTAGCATCTCTCCATCCACAAAAGGGTTTCCTCTTCTTCATCAAGGCTGATAGTGGTGTTGTAACTTTGGAGAAATCTAGCACAAATCTCCAGTAGTATCCATCCAAACCCAGGAAACTTCGTACCTCCGTCACACTCCTGGGTGGCTCCCAAGCAAGTACCGCCTCAATATTTGCTAGATCTACTGCAACTCCAGCCTCCAATATGACATGTCCCAAAAAGTGAACCTCTCGGATCCAGAACTGGCACTTTGAGAGCTTACCATAAAGCTGGTGCTCTCAGAGTGTGTCCAGTATTACCCGCAAAGGTTAGGCATGCTCCTCCTCAGTAATCAATTAGATAAAAATGTCGTCGATGAAGACTACTACGAAGTGATCAAGGTAAGGCTGAAAGACCATGTACATGAGTCCATGAACACTACTGGAGCATTGTTTTTACCTAATGTCATAACCAAGAACTCGTAGTGGCCATACTGACATCTGAAAGTTGTCTTCTGCACATCCTCGTCTTGAACTCTGAGCTGGTGATAGCCTGATCTGAGGTCTATCTTCGAAAACCACCATGCTCCCTTTAGCTGATCAAAGAAGTTTTCAATCCTCGAGAGTGGGTACTTGTTCTTCACGATCACCTGGTCTTGGCACCGATAGTCAACACAAATCCTAAAGCTCCCATCCACCTTCTTGGCGAATAGAATTGGGGTTTCCCAAGGTGAAATGCTAGGCCGGATGAACCCCTTCCTCTGTAAGTCCTCTAGTTGTACCCGTAGATCCTGAAGCTCCGTAGGAACCATCTGATTCTCTGGTGTAGATATTGATGTCATCCTTGGGAACAAGTCAATGTAAAAGTCCACCTCTCTACGAGGAGTTTGACCTGGGACATCATCAGGGAAAAAATTCGTGTACTGGTCCACCAGTGTAGGATAGCTCGGACTCTCCACATCAACAGCTCTGAGGGTAAGGCTAGACAACTGATGTGTAATCGGCTGCACCCTCCTCCGGGTAAGTCCATCCTATTCTGCAAAGGCTGCCTTCTTGCTGGTGAAGGTAAACCTGGTACCATCCATGTGGACACACCACACTTTGCGCCTAATACAGTCATTCTGAGCATGGACTATGGATAACTAGTCCATACCCAAGATGGCATCGCAAGGCCTCGATGCCACTACTAGTCGATCCCAGTAGAAGATATCGCCTCCTAGAGTAAGATCACACTACCGGCACCAGTGCGTAATTGTAGAATCTACTCCCATAGAAGTGTCCAGTCATGAGGATCGAGCCAATGGCTCCGTCGGAATCTCCGAGCTCCGAACGAGCGAAGTGGAAATAAAATAATGACCGGAACATGTGTCTATAAGTACTGCAGCTATGGTGGAGTAGACACAGATCATACCTCTAAACATCTTCAGAGTGCTACGATCGTATGCCTTGGTGGACAGGAGCTGAGCTCTTCCCTGTCCACCTACTCCCTACGATCGGGGTGGACCTCCGGGTGGTGGAGCGGTAATATCTCGAATTGTCTCCCACTGCCAGCTGCACAACCAGCTCCTCTGCCACGTGCGCCTGCTCCCTGCGGACCACCTCGATCGAATATCTGTCTCTTCCCATGAATTCCTTCGACCGTCTACTAATCATCCGAATGGAGGGTCGGACAGTCATGATCCATGTGACCCTGCCCATTGCATGTTAAACACTACCCGCTCCTGGCGTGTCTATCTCCACTTTGGGTGCCCCACACAATCGATCCTGAGTCGTCCAGCTATCCACCTATAGGTATGGTCGTCTTGGACCTCTGTGACATCTATCTGTTGCCAGCTACAAAATAATCTAATATGTGATGACTGGTAGTGGGTCTTGTTTCTGGTGACTGCTCAGTGAGGAAACTCTCTATCAAGAGGTATCTCTCTAACACCCCCACCTACGTCGGGATGCTAAGTGATATCACTGAATCCCTGATCTCCCACCTGAGTCCATGCTTGAAGGTCTGGGCCCTAAAGAATGGATCACATACCATATCTGTGGAGTAGCATGAGAGGTTAGTGAACCTCGCTGAGTACTGAGCTATAGTCATGCCGCCCTACTGCAGATGAATTAGCTCCTGTATATTCACTACGCGAAGAATTGTTGGGCCAAACTTTGCTCAAAACAGGATCTCGAAGTCTTCCTAGAGAAGTTTCACATCATCATGGACCTGGAGCATCAACCTCCACCATCTTCCTGCTACTACCTGTAAAAGGCTGGTGGTGAGGATCACCATGAGGTCAGATGGTGTCCCTACCAATTAGAAAACTCTCACCATGGCCTCTAGCCAATCCTCAGCTGCATGTGGGTCCGTCTCTCCCATGAATCTGGGTGGCCTCTAGAACTAGAACTCTTGAAACTCGCTCAAGAAGCGTGTACCGACTGCTGTTGGGGATGGTGGCATCGATGGCCCAACGGGGAAAGGTACCGTAGGTGCCTCTACTGATGCCTCTACTGGAAGAGGGCCCTACACTGAGACTTCATCGCTCGGTGGGATATCAGTGCATATAACTCTCAGAACTCTATCTGGCTGTCTGCGTGGAGGCATCTTGAAAAGAAACATGTGTGCTACGGTTAAAAGTTATACCTCGTGATCTGACCTGGTGAGATGACTTAAAGAAATTTTTTGAAAACACACACGCAATCAGTGTTTTCGTGCACTAAGTCGGAAATCAGACGTCAGGGTCCTAGTGTATGGATACATCGGTCGCTACACCAACACTGGACTCCCTCATCTGAAAATTACACCCACTATACTTAACACTATTACTTCATAGAAAGGATCATAGCCTTTTGTTCTGTGGTAGAACCGACTCATAAGATACCAATTTTTCATGACCCGTCCCATGGGGCCTGTTCCATGATTACCCCAAGCCTACCTTCCATAGGCAAGGGGCTAGATACTAGAACAAAAGGCATAATTCCCTAAAACTGGGAAGGCATTTCCTTTATAACCTGTAAACACACATAGAAAAATATGAACACAAGTAAACGGTATAACCAAAAGAGTGTTGAAAATAGAAAGGGGCCAGAATACAAGCCCAACAGTAAAGGTACAAGTACAACTGAAAACAATACAACTTAAGAAAAAGAAAAAAAAAGCAGTTATTGGGCCATCCTCCGGGATTCTTACCTGAAGGGTAGGTATAGATAGCCTCCTCGACACTCTGCATACGTTCGTCTCCTCCATGTACCGACACACCGTATGGTCCACCTTCGAGCATCGTCCAGTCCTGGTACACTCATCCCCAGCCAGTGTTGTATGTCATCTGCAACCAACACAAAAAGGTGTGGGCATAGCCCGTGCAGGGGTGAGTATAACGATATTCATTAGGGACCCTGATACCCTCAATGTCTCACAAAATCCAACAAGGATAAACCACAATGTATGAAATCAATAGATAACCTTACTTAGGTATATGCCCAAACATATACCTAAGTTATCAAATGATCCAACTCAATCATGAGGAAAACACACAAAAAACTGACGCAGCTCAACTAGGATTTAATTCTAGGGGTAGTATCAAGAAACATCCACAGTCACATTGTCTAAAACTCAGTTGCTGGATAACTCCTCCTCTATTGTGTAAAGTGGGCCTGCCATGACACCAAGAACACTTCCCACTAACCTTGGACTACTGAGGTACTCCTCTTGTCAAGTACTGTGGATATGCTTCATCACAAAGCACGCTCCCCACCGTGGGTTTTTCAGGTCACCAAGCATGCTCCCCCTCATAGTCTGCTGAGGTACTCCTCGTGCCGAGTATTGTGGGTCTGCCACGGCACCAAGGCGCTCCCCACTGTGGGTCTTCTGCAACCCCAAGGTGCTCCACACTGGGCTAGTAGAGTCACTCCGAGTCAAAACGGTCAGCATTTGTTAGGTCTCAGCCAGCTACTAGGACTCTACACTATGGTCGCTCATCTTCGAGAGGATACGCTCCATGAGCTACTGGTCGATACTCCAACTATTATGAAGTCCCACAAAGAAGTATCACAAAGGTCTTCCATGTCATATGGGTCTCAATGTAATAGACGGAGCGTCAATCAGACGTCTGGTCTGTTAGTTATTAGCATTTTAGTCCAGGGGGGCCGGTTGGATTCGTGCTCGACCCAACCTGACTGTACCCAATATCAAACCAAAACTCTAGTGAAGTATACTCAAAGGGACCGCCTCTCTCCAAGGTTCCCAAAACCGATGACGGTTCGTCAAACGGACGTGTGGTGCCAAAGTTATGTCCAAAAGAAGTATATGGGTTATAGTGGGCTTGGGTCCGGTCCGACCTGGTCGGACCGACCCAGCCCGACCTGGCATGGGTCGACCTAGTTTAGGTCGACCCAGCCCGACCCGCTGGGTCCGCCCCAGCTCGTGATGCAGCCTGGTCCGCTGGGGGTCCGGCAAGCCGCGAGGGACCACGAAACCCGCGGGGGCCACGGGGCAGCTCGGTCGTGGGGGTGTCGTGAGGGTGTGGGCTGGTTCGGTCGGGGGGAACTGCGAGGGGTGCGGTCCAATTCCTCCAGGTCACCATGGGGGAATGGGCCGGTTCGTCCAGGGCGCCGCGCGGGCGCGGGCCGGTGTGGTCGGGGCGCCGCGAGGGGAGCGGGCGGCTCAGTAGGCCAACGGGCAACACGAGCTAGGCGACTCGGAGGCCGGTGGGTGACGCGAGTTGGGTGTCTCAGAGGCCGGTGGGCGATGCGACCCGGGCGGCTCGGAGAAAAGGCGGCGGCGCGGCCGGTTCGGCCGGCGGGTGGCACAGCCGGTGGATGGCACGGCCTGTGGGCAGCGCGGCAGGGGTGGCTCGGCCGGCGGGCGTGGGGCCAGTTCGTCCAGGAGGCCGGAGCACCGCAGGGGCGGCGTGGGTTGTGGTGTCCATGGGTGGTGGTGCCATTTCCTTCATCGCCTTCCTTCATTCCTAATAACTCCACAAAGAAGAATGGCGGAGGGGGGTCGGGCCATGTTAGTTTGGCCCTCACCCTCCGTGTTTAGGGTGATAGCATTTGGCTCAACAATAAAGAAGAACGATGAACTTAAGACTTTACAACCTCCACAATGATTCTTTCCCAAACTTCAAAGGAAAACAAGGAAGGTATTATCATGAAAATAAACCCCCTACCTTTGTTCGCCTGATGTCGTTGGTGCAAGAAGGAAGGAGGTGAAGTTGTCGGCATTCATCTCGTTCTCCACACACCTCCAATTCTGGGCTCGTGCGTCGGTTATTTGTAGTTGAAGATGAGGACGTACCACGTTGGAAGAAGTCCCGAGTAAGAAGGTCTAAGGAGTTCGGCGTTCTTCGTCGATGGAGCGTTCTTTGTTGGAGAGCGTAATCCTCCAAGTGTTGGGCATCGCGGCACTTTACCAGCTCTTCGTTGCTTGGTGAAGTCATACCAAATCCTCCTCCCAAGCTCCATATATATAGGAGAGGGGGAGAGGTATGTAATGATCAAGGAATTTATGGCGTTTCATTTATTAGCAACATTCCTAAATTCCAACGATGTTGTTACTTAAAATTTAAAAAGGGTCAATCCAATTAATTTACGTTGGCATAATAAAGTGGTGTGTTGGCACAATTTAAATTGTGGAGGTGTTGAAGAGGCTCCCCCCACATTTATTAAGTATTTAAGGGTTTATCCCAATTACAGGTGGGGTTTTAAGGGGGTTTAATCCTGGGTGGTCCCCACCACCATAACCTCTCATGGGAGGTTATGGTTCGGGTGGTCCCCACCACCATAACCTTTCATGGGAGGTTAAGGTCTGGTGGTCCCCACTTACTACATCCACATGGAGGTTTAGTTCTGGTGGACCCCAACTCCCAACACCCACATGGGTTTTTCAAGTAAAAATAAAAATGTCACACACTTTTATTTTTATGTTATTCTTATACGAAAAACCCAAAAACTATCTTTCACTCTCGACCCACTGCCATTGAGCTGAAAGTCTCCCTAAGTGAATATCGGTGCTACGAATTCAATGGTGCCCTCATATTTTAATTCTGATCACAGGTTCAAAAGTTAGAAAAAACCCGTTATCACGTTTACTGAACATACCCAAAAAAAGTTCAGAAATTCATTTCGGGCACTCCGGGCCTCGAAATCACGCGCCGTCAATTTTCTCGGACTCGTAAAATTCCCATTTAATTAAAAATAATAATTTTCATGGAAATTAGGGGACTTTAAAATTTATTATTCCATGGTGGAGATCCTTGGCCTATATTTATGACACCTTGGTGGTGATCCTATATTATGTTTATGATATCATTTTGGGGATCCTTGACCGGTGTTTATGATGTATTTATGGTGATCCTTGAAAAATATTATTGATGAAATGATTATATATGTGACACATTCATTTATTCTTATCTCATACCACACCCCTATTCTATAATTTCATGGTTCACGATTATTATATTATAATTCCATGTCTTTATGTCATTATACATCTAAGTTTTCAAGATGTACATATTATTAATTTTATGACATGATATATGAATTTTCTCTTGTATCTTATGATCGCTTCTTAGGAATTGATAATATTATTCCATTAATCATTCCATTTCTCACATTATCATTTATATCACCTATTTATTATCTATTGATAAATCCTTTATGTCTCATTGCTAATTTTTACCCCTTACTGAGCATTTGAGCTCACCCTTTTCTTATGTCTTCTCATTTACCTATGTGATCATAGATAACTAATAAATTTTTATTTATTAATAAGTGGTCTATAATGAAATATTTATTAAGATTTATCAGTTTATGATTTAATATGTAACTAGTTCCCAAAGACTCCAAACTTTTGATCATGGGTGTTGGTTGTAATTCATTTCATACATGAAAAGTATGTATGTTAAAAACTATATTTGGAAGTTTGGGTCTAGGGTAGATTCATTTTTTTCTAACCAAAAAATAATTCAATTGATATAGATATTTATATAAAAAATCTATATAGATGTCTATAAGGTTGTGTCATGTTTCCGTTCAATCTTGAATCATAAAAGGACTTTTTAAAATTCATTCCTCAAAATACCCAGCACAATATGTGTTTCTCCAACTTGAGTTGTTTCAAAAATAAACTCATGAAAATAGTTATTTCTCTATAATTATATTATAGGGTGTGTTATGTCTATCCAAGTTATTAGGGTCTCTGAAATCACTAGTCATCCTTTAATCATAGCTCAAACCATGACATGAACTCCTAATCTACTCATTTTAGATAATTGTTTCACCAATGTCATGTTTCATCATAAATGTAACCGTGACATGGTTTTCCTATTGATATCATTATATAAAGTATATTTTTTATAATTATCCTCTTGTCCATGAGTATTTTATTTATCCATTTTCTCATGAACGACACCAAAATTTTGTATATACTTACCATGACATGGTTTGACTCTAAATTTTATTTTTTTCATTTCTTTGTTATAATTTTTTTATTTAATAAATATATAATAATTTTAAAATCATATTTATAATAAATAAAATATTAATAAATATCATAACTCTGAAAATATATCTCATGGAACAATTTAATGTTATGCTCTCAAAGAAATAATTTAAACATCACACTACCAGATAAATTAATATCTATATGAGAATATCATCCCTCGGTCTAATAAAAAAATATAAAATATTAAAATTTATTCTAAATCTTCTTAAGGGTATCTTAAAAATATTCCTAGACTCTTAAATCTCTACCAAGTTGAATCTACTCATAATTTATTAAAGAGAGTCCCCTAACCTAGTAATATTCTCCCATTATTCTTTACACCCTTGAGTGTATGGGATAAATATTCATGTATCTAAAATTTCCATGGGTGACATTAACACCACCCTAAAATAAATAATAAATAGTTATATAATTATATAAATCCATAATAAATAATCATAAATAATATTAGTGTATAACAATGAATAAATTAGCATAGGTACAAAGTCAATACTTACACACCTCAAAAGAGATAGTGACTCATACACTATTTATTAACATTAATTTCGAACTCAAATATCAAAACTAAAGTCCCAATACATTAACCAATAAGTGATTTTTGTATCAAAGTTTAAACCTAAATAACTACTATATAAGATAGTGAGGGAGAAGAAACACAAAAAGGTCTAACAAAGGGTCAAACCGCATTGAGAACCATACACACATCATGAATTTTCCAAAACTACACAAAGAAAACAAGGTTTCTTAATTTGATATATTGGAGTAGAGTGGGATAAGATCATAGGGATAATGCTTAAAATGTTTATTATACTCAATAAATGTTTAATACAGGCTCAAAAAATTGAATTTTATCTGCTTTTTATTTTAAGTGTTTCAATCTCTGAGACATTTCTCAATTCTTATTAAGATTAAACACAAATTATTTTAATAAAAAAACTTTTTATAAAATAATATTTTAAGTATACCAATCCTAAAGTCAGTCACCAATTCATATGTAATTATTATCACATAAATATTTATTTTTATATATATTAATCACATAATTAAAAATATCTATATTTGATATTAAAATGTTACATTAAATTCAAATAACATTTTAGAAAGAGGAAAAAATATTTTGGCCTAGTGTATAGTCTATATATGTTGAGGATAATTCTCGTAATCCCATAAGGTTTTTTCTGAGTTTATTTTACCACATTTAAAATGTAAATCATTTTCTATTGGTTTTATCTAACCCATAAATATAGGCTAGACTACTTATCCCATGGTCCCAAGGCCTTTTAAACATCCCTATGAAAAAATAATGTGTTACGCATAAACAAAACCCATCTTTATAATAATGAATTCCCATAGAGAGATCTTCAAATGGATATATTATAAGCTCTCTCACTCCATATAAAAGTAAAAAAATCAAGAACATGGAAATTGGTGGACACTTAGGTGAAGAAACAAACTCATATGTATAGTATAGTATATAAATAAATTGTCCTAAGAGAAAAAAAATCCTCACCACCATGTAAATTTGACCATGTGAACTATTTTATGTCTAGCAATAGTTATCCACCTGCATGATGATCAATAAAAAATCATTAAAACCACCCAAAGAACATGACCTATAAACCAATTAACCAAACTCCATTAATCATTCCCATCATAATAAATAGTCTATCCAACATTCATTCTCACTACATAAGTCTAAGGAAAGCATAAATTTTGAGCACAATTCATATAAAAATGTTAAAATAATATGACCATAACAACTCAACCAATTAAAGTTAGAACACAAGATATAAACCAAGGAGAAATACCCATTCATATTCCATGAGAATCATATATGAATTCCCATGACAACACCCAAAATAAATGACTATTATCAAGGCCTAAAATGACACTATGACGTCCCATTCTCTTGCCAAAAATTTATAAAAGGGTTTATTATAATATTGAATATTAAACGAAGTAAAAGATATAAAAATAAAGGGTTTTATAGTTTGTTTACATGGATTAATTTCCATGTGGACTCTACTATCCCATATTCTTTAACTCATATAGTTAATATATATTTTATGAATTCTGTAGTTAATCATGTATACCTATTAATTCTTTTTCAACACCTTGTTTCCTTAATTAGATTTCATAACTCACCAAGTAACCTCAAGATACATAAATACTCCAAAAATAAATGATGAAACACTCAAATTTAAACCTAAATTTAGTACATTGAACTATAATACATCAACTTATGACCCAAGGTTTATCTTATCCAAAACCATTTCAATTCTTATTGAATAAATTAATCATACATGAAACATAACTAAAAATATACTCAAATATTTGGTATTCTATCCAAATTAACCTCACATGTCCCAAGATAAATTTTTTTATCGAAACATCACAATGTAAAATAATTCACATAAAAAAGAAAAATTAAACAAGGAATAAGAACCCAAAGAAAAATTTCAAAACACAAATCATAAAAAACATTGTTTATAAAAAAAATTAGAAGAGCCCAAGTGAGCTTTCAAAAATATTCATTTTCATTCCCATTTATAGAAATATAAAAAAATTCATATTTCTAAAAAATATTCACTTTTGTAAAATGGGGTCTATTAAAAAAATAAGTCAAAACTGACTTCCCCTTAAATTAATAATTTAAATCACATATTCATTATGATTAATTAAATAACCTATTTTATTTTAAAATAAAACATTGAGATCAAATCTCACCTCAAACCCACATTTCAATAGTTAAAACTAACTTAAAACATTTAAGATATGTAAAATAAATTTATAAATCAATTCAAACTATCATTTTAAATAAACTATATACTTTCCTTAAGAACACCATAAAGTAAAACAACCAATTTAATCATTTTAACAATACAAAAAAAAATTACCCTTAAAACACATCATCGCATAAAGAATTTCTATATTTCCCTATATTTATTTAGAAACATTATATATACCTTCCTTGCATTTATTATATTAAAATATCCAAAATATTATTTAAAATTCATAATGAAAATTTTAAAATAAATACCATACTTACTCATAAATTAGATTTCCAATGCTCGGACAATTTGGTTACCACCAAATGATCCCTTTAGTATAATATATATATTTTTTAGGTGACTTTTAATCTACAAAAAGTTTTTGTTTATTTAATTGGATCCAAAAATAATTAAAGAATCAATAACAATTTTGTGAATCACTTTCAGATATTAATCACATTTAAATAATAATTATAACCCACTAAAAAGACTAATAATCACAAATTTATGAAAAAACAATAAAAATTTATTCCATATACCTCATCTCACTTCTGTAAATCAATTAACTCATATAAATGACCATAAAATGGTTATACAATGCCTAAGAAACCAAAAAATAAAATTTGAATAAACATTTCACCTTAAAAATCACAAAAAAATAGTCATAACTGATGAATAAATTATTTAGTATTGTAATAATGTAAAATCCACCAGAAATGATGTAAAGAATCTTCTTTAATATCTCCTATTGAATCTGAAAACAAAATCCCTATATCTAGATGTGTTTCTCCATAACCTATCAAAACCCTTCCACTAAATCCAAAAACTACACCAAATAAATTTTGGAGAAGTAATAAATTAAAGTAAATAAGTATATCACCAAATATTTTATAAATGAAATGAAATATTTTGAATCATTGTGGCCCTAAATTGAAGAAAGGGAGTTGTTTCATTTCATTGAGAAGTAAAAAAGTTGGATGAAAAATATAAAAGGGGATAGAGAGGGAGAGAGATAATAATTTTCCAATATCTATCACGCGTCACATGTTTATTGTTCATATATTCCAAAACCATGTGTCTAATTGTGTTATACTCACCATATCATCCATAGAAAGTGTTAGGACCTAGTTGATGATAAAGGTGTTTTATGTTGTCTTTTATTATTAAGTTATGTTTGAAGGAAGGAAATCACTTCACCTTGTTTCTTGAAATAACTGTGGGATTGATAAAAATCGAACTCACTGTGGGATTGATAAAAATTAAACTTGTTGTGGGATTGCTAAAAAATTGGACTCACTATGGGATTGATAAAAATCAAACTCACTATGGGATTTATAAAAAATAAGACTCATTTTCTGTAAATAATCAGACTCGCTGTGATATTCTATCATAATGAGAAGAATATGTTTTGAAAGAAGTGTTTGTTTTTTTAGAGAATTGGGGTCAGTGTGACTATGATGCTTTCAATGTGTTGATGCTTTTCTAATTTGTATTTCAAATAAATCATGAGTTGAATAGAGAACTTGTCACTCAATATTGATGTAAGAATGGGATATTGAAAGAGATGTTACCAATCCAAAAAAGATCATATTCAGATTTATCGTATCTGGGTGGAAAAGAGAAAGAAGTGATACCGATTGATTCTCAAAACAATTATATCTGGGTGAAAGAAGATGGAAAGTTTTTCTGATTGAAGAGGTTATGCCGATTGAAATAGAGATGCCAATTTACTGTAGTATTTTTTCCATCAACCCCTTACTTAGATATCGACATCAGGATAATCATACCCATTTTGATTGAAAATTTTGATTTGATAAAAAATGTGCTATTGATCAAAAAGGTTATATTAATCAAAAATATGGTATTGATTTAAAATGTGGTATAGATTGAAAAGGGTGGTACTAATTTACTGTAGCATCCTTTATTCCATCAGATTATATAAAAACTTCTCATACTCAAACCAATAGTACTCAGAAAGATCATACATTTCATATCGTAATCATGATGAGTAGAACGATTGTTTGAATTATTGAAGGAAGAGACAGATGAACAATGATTTAATCTCAAATGTATTTTTCAAGTGGGTTAATAGAATATGAGAAGAAAATGCTTTTTATTTAAATTGGTTCAAGATATGAAGTGAAAAAGGTGATCAACAATGTAGTCAACCATTTCAAAAGGGTTAAATTACTTTGTTTGGATGAGTTTCTTGAGGAAAATAGACTATTGAATGATTTTTTGAGGGGGAGATTAACTTTCAAATATAAGATTTTGATTCAAATCAGTTTCTTGAAATGTATTTAGCAATTTTATTGAGACAATGAGACTCAGATGATTGGACCCATGTATTACTCATCAATTAAAATTGTACTAACAATTGAAATGGGAGTTTGTAGAGGAAGACGTGAAGATTTTAGAAGATTCAATAAGAATCAGGAAGCGTTGGAAAAGTCATAATTTCTTTGATATTTTAGGAGAAATTCAAATTTGGGTGAATTTAAGTGAGTAGGAAAGTTTTTGGGATTCCTACCCAAACCTATTTTGGGTCATGTATAAAGAAAGAAAGTCATTATACTTGACTAAAGATGATGTAATGTTCATCACAGTAGAGAGAGAATCATCGAGTTTTTAGTGAGAGAAAGTGATACCATTTTTCTTTGTATTGAATACATTTCTACGGGGAAGAAGACAATATTGAAACGATTGTATTTGGCTAATCATCATACTCATGATTTATCGTACTCAGTGGATCATCATATTCATCTTGTCAATTGTATTTTCCTGATTTTGATATTGGGATGAATTAATCGGAATGGGGTTTTAGTATTGGGTTTTACCATACTAGGAATTTTTGTACTAAGGAAGAATTGTATTATGGATTGAGGTGGTTCTAATTCACTTCAATTGTATTCTATCATAGAATCAGAATGAGAGAATTGTTTTAGGGAGAATCGGACTCAGAAGAACTGGACTCGGAAAATCAGACTCATAAATGATTGGAATCAGTGTTTCGTAACAAATTCCAGGTGGTTCTTAACTTTATTATGGGTAAGGAATTGATAAATTGTATTTCAATTGAATACACTTGTTGAATTTAAAAGAATTATAGGTAACGAGAGTTTTTACAAAACAATTTTATTACCCTATTTGTGCTAAGAGGGTGCACACGCAGTTTTGAATTGTCTTTAAAGTTATACATAAGTGAAAGGGGATATTTTACTTGTTGTATTACAAGGATTATTTTCTAGTGGATTGTATGGTATTGTATTATCTCCAAACCATACTAAGGATGTAGCTTTTTTTATTCAATATTGAACCTTGTAAATACATGTGTTCTTATGAATATGTGTTTGTTTTATTTTTAGTAGGGAATTGAATCTTTAACAGGAGATGAATGTTGTTTCAATTGAAAGGAAATATAAAATAAAATAGTATCACTGATTCAACCCTCCCCCTCTAATTGATACAAACAACCTCACTGGACTCTTATAAGTGGTTTTAGAGGCAGGTTCCCTTTGCAGTTCTTTACTGTTGGAGAATTTGAATTGTGTTAATAGTAAAGGTATTCTGGTCTTTGATGGAAATAATTATCATATCTGGAAGGATAGAATGCTACCTTATCTTATGTCTATTTGTTATAATTTTCTTAAAGCTACAACATTTGGCTTTCCACTCATTGATTATAAAGCTCCACTTAAACCTATTGATAAGAAGAATCCTGAGAATGATGAAAGGGTGAAGAAAGTTATATTGTTATCACTTTCTAAAAGTTAATTCTTGAGAGTAAAAGGTGTTTCCATATCCAAAGGTATATGGGAAAAATTAAAAAACATATATTAAGGAAATAAATAATTCAAGAAAAAAACTTTAAATCTGGAGATTGAAGTATGGAGACTTGATGGTGGACGAGCATAAATCCATTAGGTATTTCTTTACTAGGGTGATTGATATTGTGAGTACTATCAGATGTATTGGTGAAAATATAGATGACTCTAAAATTGCTAAAAATATTTTGATAATCCTACCTAAAAAATTTGATAAAAAAGTTTCTTCATTAGAAGACAGAGATCCTGAGACACTATATCTTGATGATTTCCATAGCACTCTCATCACTTTTGAAATGAGAAGAGATAAAAGTATGATAAGTAAAACAAAGATTGATAGAGAAATGTATTTCAAGGATACGAAAAAATAAAATTTGAATAAGATTCTTATTGAATAATAATATGGTGATTCTAACTCAAAAAATGAGGTATTTAAAAAACTTCATGATATATTATCCTTGTTTTATAAAAATGTAAAAAGATGTATAGGAAAATACAAAGGGAAACTTCCCTTGAAATGTTTTGAATCTAGAGGAGTTTCTCACTTTGAGACTAATTTTCCTCGAATAAATTATGAAGAGGATAGTGATGAAGAAGAAATAAATCCAAGAATATCATGAAATAAATAAGGTGATAAAGGGAAGTTGTATTCCCTAGGGAAATAAAATAAATTCTTAAAATCTAAAAGAAGAAGTTTCTTATCTAAATATGAAGAAGAAGAATGAAGTTATGTTAAATCCATAAATTTAGTTGGGTATGGTTTTGAAAATACTTTCATTAAAACTATGAATAATGAAGAATATTAAAGAAGAAGTTCTGAAAAAGAAGAAACTCAAATCAAAATCTACTTAAAAGAAGAGTTAAAAGAATGTCTGACAAAGATCAGAATACTTGAAAAACAAAACAAGAAGTTGTAAAATGAATACTCAAACAACCAATAGTATTTCTCTAATGAGAGATAAAATATAGTGAAAGAGATTGATGATTTTAATAAATATCTTGAAGAAGAAAAGAATCGTAATGAGCATCTGGAGGTTAAGATAAAGGAGAAAAAGATGAGTTGAAACTTGTCCAATAAAAACTTTCAAAAGTTAAATTGAGAAACACAAGTTTCTAAAACTCTATCACCGAGGTTGGTGAAATATATCAAAATAATAAAGTGGATAAGGTTCTACAGAAGTTTCCTTTAAAGTTTGAAAAGAAATATGTAATTTTTTCTAAAAATAATAAAGCTGGGAAAGTCATGTATGTTGTAAAAAACAACAATGATGGGAATTCTAAAGTTTCAAGGAAAACTGAATCCAAATTTTTTTTGAAACAATCTAGATCTGGAAAATATAGAAAGAAGAAGATGGATCCAATTGATTGCAAGAATTTTGGTGGATCAGAAAAGAGATATGTGAAAGTTGATGAGAAATTTATTTGAAATTCAAATCAATATGAAAGTTTCAGAGAAAAATACTCATTTTATGGATATTGTTGGTATTCCGGGGGATTCAGACACATGGAAAGTAAGTTTTGGTTTAACCAGTGACAGTACTATTATCCCACAAATTATTAAAGGAAAATATTAAGGGGGATTTTATTGCCTCAAAGAAATAGGACTAATAAAGTTTTCGTGAAGAAATCAGAGAAGGTTGGAGTAAATATTGAAAATAGGTTCCAGCTCTTAGAAACTATTTGTGAAAGATGTTTATAATCTTGACATCTTGCGAAAGGATGTCTTGTTTTGTTGTTGACTTAGAAAAATATTCTTTATTCTCAAAATCCAAATTTGGGGAAGGTAAAATAAGATGAAGAATCTCTTGTTGTTGAAACTGTATGGGAAACTACAAAAGGAGAATGGCCTTGGATACTTGATAGTGGGTGTTCTTCACAAATGATAAGAGACTTGAAATTATTAAAGAATGTAAAATATTTTAAAGAGGGAACAGTGAAATTTTTCAATGATGAATCCCTGAAGATCAAAGGTGTTGGATCATCCATCATTGGAAATAAAAATATAAAATCCAAGAAGACATTGTATGTTGATGGGTTGAAGTGGAATTTTCTAAGTGTTTCATAATTTTTTGATGAGGGTAATAAAGTTATATTTAGGAAATATGGGTTTGTTTTGAAGAATAAATATAATGGTAATATTTTTATAATAATCCAACTTAAAAAAATGGAATTTGTTTCAAATTGTTGAAATACAAAACTCTTGTTACATGAGCATGGTGGAAGAGAATAAATTCTGGCATAAAAGGCTTGGATGTATGGGGTAGAGAAGTATGATCAAGTTATATAATAATAACAGTGTCTAAGATATTCCTGATTTTTCAAGAATAAGAGATATGTGTTGAAGTATCTGTGATAAAGGAAATATTATAAATGTTGTGCACAAGAATGTTTAGATTTATTCAAAACAAACGCTAGAGATGATTTATTCTAATATATATGGTCCAATGAAAAAACAATCATTAATTGAAGATAAGTACTTCATTAATTTCATTTATTATTTTACTTGTATTACTTATGTTATCTATATGAAATAAAAATTAGAATCTTTGAAAAATTTTAAATGTTTCGGAAGGAAAGCTAAGAAGTAATGTGAGTATTCAGTGAAGAAGTTGAGAACATAAAATGGTGGTGAATATAGAAGTGAAGAATTTTAAGACTATCTTAAGAAGAATGGAATTCAGAATGAGTATAGTTCCCCATACACTCCTCCAAAAAATGGGGTTTCTAAAAGAAAGAACAGAATCTTGGTGGAAATAGGAAGAACCATATTACTTGAACATGGCCTCTCTCGTTACTTTTGGAGGCAATCCTTGAGTACTATTTTTTACATTCAGAACTGTTGATTTTATTGAACTCAATAAGATATAACTCTATATGAATTGTTTTATGTAAAAAATCCAAGTCTAAATCACTTTAAAGTTTTTGGAATCCCATTTGTTATAAAGAATAAATGTGGAAACTATGGAAAATTTGAGCAGAAAGGAGAAGATGGAATCTTTCTTGGATATGCTCTAGAAGGAAGATGTTATAGATGCTTCAACAAAGAAACAAATATAATTTTTGATTCAGTTGATGTGAATGAAATTGAAAAGGTATAGGAAAGTAAACATTCCCAAGCAGACAAAAAAGTTAAGCAAGGTGAAGAAAACAATTCAGATAAAGATACAAACAAAGGTATTCCTTCTCAAGATGGAGAATAAGACTCATCTATTTCAAGGGATTAAGATAAATCTCAAAAAACTCATCTGAGGTTGAGGAAACAAGTGGAATCTTAGAATATAATTAGTCATCAACATCAAAAGGATCAAACTAGAAGAAAACCAAATGTTATCACGCATACTTCATTTTATTCAAAATTAGATCCAAATTATGTGAAAGAATATTTTGAGCATTTGTAATGGGTTCAATCCATGAATGAAGAATTATATTAGATTGAAAAGAATAATACATGGGAAGTCATAACCAATCATGAAAATAAAAACATCACCACCACAAAATGTGTATTCCAAAACAAGTTGAATGAAAAATGTGAGGTTATAAGAAACAAATCAATATTTTTTTGAAAAGGTTATTCTCATATTGAAGGAATTGATTTCAATGAAACATTTTCTTTGAAGGCCATATTGAAAAAAATTATAATATTTCATTCTATTTCTGCACAATGAGGCTACAAGATCTTTTAAAGGGATGTTAAATCCACATTTTTAAATGGTGATCTTGAATTGGAGGTTTACATTGAATAACCTTGTGTATTTGTTGTTGGGAAAGATGAAATTTATGTGTACATATTGAAGAAAGCCTTGTATGAGCTAAAAAAACTCTAAGGGAATGGTATTACAAATAAAATACTTGCTTAAGGAAGATGAGTTTTAATAAAGGAATAGTGGATAGAAATATGTATATCAGAGAAAGTGAAGATCATTCCCTCATTGTTATTGTTTATATTGATGATATTATCATTGCTGGGAATGATGAAAGAAGGTGTGGAAGATTTTATGAAGAGATGAGAAAGGTATTTGAAATATCTATGATATGGGAAATTAAATACTTTCTTGGTTTACAAATTGTTCAAAATAAGGAATACATTTTTATCTCCCAAGAAAAGTATTCTAAGAAACTTCTCAATAGGGTTGGCATGAAAAATTCATAACCTATTTCCACACCCATTTCAGTGGGAACAAAGCTGATTAAATATGGGGATGGAAAATAATGGATCAAAAGGAGTATCAGAAGCTGATTAGAAACCTATTGTATTTGACTACCTCAAGACCTGACATTATGTATGTTGTTGCCTTATGTGAAAGATTTCAAAGTGCTCCAAAAGAATCAAATCGTATTACTGGAAAAATAATTCTAAGATGCATCCAAGGAACAACCAAATTCAGAATCAGGTATTTCAGCTGAGATAGTAATGATTTGTTTGGGTATTTAAATGCATATTGGGTAGGAAATGTTAAGGATAGAAGATCCGCATTAGGTGGAGTATCCTTTATGGTAAATAACTGTGTTAGCTAGTATTAAAAGAAACAAAATTCAGTAACTCTCAATATGGATGAAGCTGAGTATGTTTCTACTACTCAAGATTCTACTCAAATCATGTGTATGAAAACATAATTGGAAGACTTACTTATTGAAGTGAAGTTACCCTAGCTCTTGGGTTGTGATAGTCAAAGTAAAATCAATCTCACTAGGAATCCAGATCAACATTCTCGTTCAAAGCATATTGATATCAAATCTCATTTTATCAAAGATCATGTGGAGAATGATGAATTGAATCTTGAATATGTTTCAAAATCAAAACAAGTGGCTGACATTTTCACAAAACCTATACCAAAATAATCATTCTCAAAATTGAGGTTGAACATGGGTGTCCGACCTCTTTCTCTTCAAGGATGAGGTATGTGTTTATATCCCCTCTCTCACATTACCTTTGGATTGTTTTTTCAAGGGGGAGAATTGTATTGTTTCATAAATCAATCCAAGTGATACATGTAAAAAGGGGTAGTTATGGGTAATTTGTGAATTTAGTATTTTTTTAGTGTGTGAACTATTCTAACTATTTTTTGGAGTCATTATAGGAAATAATTTTTTTTATATTATGAGGAGGTGGAATAAGAGATAATAAAGAAAGATGAAGATGTTTTCATAATCACTACTTTTGTACATCATGGTATTGTTTTCAATGATTCTTTTTTCCTATAATGAGTCACCTCACATAGGCTTAGAATTTTTGATATGTAATATATTACTTGAGGATACAAAGTTTAGTGATTTAAGAAACTTGGTTAAAAAGAAAATCCAAAGGGGGAATTGTTAGGACCAAACTGATGATGAAGGTGTTTTGTGTTGCCTTCTATTGTCAAGGTATGTTATGAAGGAAGGAAATCACTTCACTTTATTTTTGGAAACAACTGTGGGATTGATAAAAATATGACTCACTAAGGGCTTGATAAAAATCAAACTCACTCTGGGATTGATTAAAATCAGACTCATTGTGGGATTCATAAAAATAAAAATCATTATAGGATTGATAACAATAGGACTCAGTATGGGATTGATAAAAAATATGACTCATGTTCTATAAATAATAATACTCTCTATGATAGTCCATCATAATGGGAAGAATACATTTTGAAAGAAGTGTTTGTTTTGTTGGAGAATTGGGGTCAGTGTGACTACGATGTTTTAAATGTTTCGATGCTTTTTAGATTTTTATTTCCCATAAATCATGAGTTGAATGGAGAACTTGTGATGAAATATTGATGTAATAATAGGATATTTAAAGATATGATTTGAATTTAAAAAATATTATATCCATATTTATCATATCTGGGTGGCAGAGAGAAAGAAGTGATACCGATTGTTTTTTAAAAAAATCATATCGGGGTGAAAGAAGATGGAAAGTGGTGCTGATTAAAAAGGTTATTCTGATTGAAATAATGATGCCAATTTACTTTAGCATTTTTCTTTCCATCAACCTCTTACTTAAAGATCATCATCAGGATAATCATACCCTATTTTATAGAAAATGTGGTATTGATCGAAAATGAGGTATTGATCAAAAAGTTGGTCTTGGTCGAAAATGTGGTATTGATTAAAAAGGTGGTGTAGATTGAAAAGGGTGGTACCAATTTACTATAGAATCCTATATTCCATCAGATTATATAAAAACTTTTCGTACCCATTCCAATAATACTCAGAAATATCATACTCTAAATATCATAATCATTCTGAGTAGAATGGTTGTTTAAATTGCTGAAGGAAGATATAGGTGAACACTGATTTACTCTCAAATGTCTTTTTTGAGTGGGTCAAGAGAAAAGGATAAGAATATGATTTTTATTTGAAGTGGGTCAAGAGAATAAGTGAATAAGTTGATCAACAATGTATTCAACCATTTCAAAAGGGTTGAATTACTTTGTTTGGATGAGTTGTTCGAAGAAAATAGATTGTTGAATTATTTTTTGAGGGAGAGATTAACTCTCAATTTTAATATTTTGATTCAAATTGGTCCTCTGAATTGTATTTAGCAATTAGATTGTGACAATCAGACACATCTAATCATACCAATATATTACTCATCAATTGAAATCAAACTGAAAATTGAAATAGGGATTTGGAGAAGAATAGGTAAAGATTGTAGAAGATTTAAGTGAGCGGGAAAGTTTTTTGGATTCCCACCTAAACCTATTATGGGTCACTTATAAAAGGAAAAAATTACATTGTACTTGACTGATGATGGTGTATTATTCATCAAAGTAGAGAGATAATATCTGAGTTTTCAGTGATAGAAAGTGATACCATTTTGTTTTTATTTAGTACATTTTAATTGGGAATAAGAAAATATCGTAAAGATTGTATTCAGCTGATCATCATACTCAGGATTCATTGTACTCAGCGGATCATCATATTCATATTTTCAATTGTATTCAACTGATTTTGATATCAGACTAAATTAATCGGAATGGGTTTTTCGTGTTGGGTTTTACCATACTGGGAATTTTCAGACTGAGGAAGAATTTTATTCTGGATTTAAGTGGTTCTAATTCATTTTAATTTTATTCTATTAGATAATCGAACTGAGAGATTTTTTTCTAAGAGAATCAAAATCAGAAGAACCAGACTAGGAAAATTAGACTCAAAAAAGATCAGACTTAGTGTTTCATAACAAAGTCTAGATGATTATTACCTTTATTCTAGGTAATAAATTAATGAATTGTATATCAATTGAATACACTTGTTGAATTGAAGAAAAATCACAAGTAACATGAGTTGTTACAAAACAATTGTACTACCCTATTTGTGCTAAGAGGGTGCACACGAACTTTGGGATTGTCTTTAAAGTGATACACGAGTGAAAGGGCATATCCTACTCATTTTAATCCAAAGATTTTTTTCTAGTGAATTTTATGGTATTGGATTGTATCCAAACCATACCAAGGATGTAGCTATTCGCATTAAACAGTGATCCTCGTAAATACCTATGTTCTTATGGATGAATGTTTGTTTTGTTTTCAACAAGGAATTTAATCTTTAATATAAGTTGAAGGTTGTTTCAATTTAAAGGAAACATAAAAGAAAAATATTATCACTGATTTACCCCCTCCCCCTCTCAGTGATACAATCATCCTCACTAGGCTCTTACATAAAGTTTCATAATTTATAATATGGTTTTTATAACCAAGCTTCAAACCATATTTATCCAAGTATCCTCTATTTCACCTATGTTCACCTCTTGACTTCACTTGGTACCTTAATAAATAAAAATTACCAATCCCAAATGTCATTCTATTCATATATCAAATTCAAAACTCATCCAAATGACTATTTAACTCCTTTAAGTCCAATTATAAAAAAAATGTTCACAAAAACACCACTTTACTTTCATAAAAAAAACCAATATAATTAATTCCAGAAACCTATGTTGTTATATTGTGATCATAGGACATGTGTAAAATTAGGGAGTATTTTGATGATTATGGGATTATAGGATACCTTGGGAAAGATCATGTTCACATAATATTTATGTAATAGAGAACATGATGTATAAAGTTGAAATTCTATAAAATATACTAGCTTAATATTATAGAATAGTCCTTTTGAAGATATAATAATCCGTTAAATTTAAATTTCCTATAAAAATAATAATAATTTTATAGTAAAGGGTGTGAAAAATATAGAAGGGGAAACAAGAGTTGGAGAAGACTTGGGAAGCAAGTACAACCAAAGATATAATATTACAATCAGGAGGGGGAGGATAGATAATTTACATTTGAGAATTTTCCTCCCTCTTACTTTAATTTCATATTTTTATTTTATTATTTTATACTAGATTTTTGGGGATATGATCTTTTTGGGGATATGTTGATATAGTTCAGGTTAAATGAAATTGATTATTTTAATGAAGGGAGTTTGTGTTGTACTTATTTCTTAATCTTAATGTTATTATTTTTTAATCACTAATTATTAGTTCATAGTAGATAGGAAATTAATAAATGGGTGAAATATATATTATGCACTAGGAGGTTGGACACAATCTATTAACAAACAAGGATACTTGAGAAAATTATGGAAATACTTAATCACATATTTTTAAAACTCAATGCTCATGGAAAGAACTAAATGGGGGGATATAACCTCATTAAAAAGTCATTTCTAGATTGAAGGAGTGTCTTAGATGTGGGTGGTTTGATTAGTGTAAAATTCTGGAAATTTTTTAATTTGAATTTACTAAATATTTAAGTGATTTTATAATAAATATAATTAAATTAAAGTGTAATTTGTGTTTATATATTCTATAGATAACTATTAAAATATGATAAAATAATATAGTGTTTGAGACACATTTTAATGAATCATTCCATAAGTTATTATGCTACTATTCAAATAAAATGCTTACCACCACAATTATTAATGTGCATTTATATTAAATAAATTAGCCTAATAAAGAAATAAGATCAGATAAAGTACTAGAAATCTTAAAAATAAAGTGGATAACCAATTATTCATAATTGATAGTGAAATAGATTCCAATTAATTGTGAACTAATTATAATTGATCTTGAAGTACTTTGATCCTACCATAAATAATTAAGAGATCCAATTGTGAGTATTAAATAAAAATACTTTGAATAATAATTCATGATAGGTTGATTCTACCATCAGATAGGATTGAAGAAGATTGTGAGGATGAGTTAAAAAACACATGAAAAACGCATCCTATCATATAGTGGAGGGAATCACTAACTGACTATAAAATAAGGATGAACAAACCATGAAACTTGAACAGACTAACTATGAAGTGAAAGTTATGATATCTTGAGGTTATCATGGATTTTTTCTAGAAAATATTCAATATTAATTTTATGAGTGTTCCAAAGTATGAATTTCATAAGAATTAGTATTGATGCATGTTTAAATCCTACACTCTCACTATCCTATTATATACATGGTGAAAAAGAGAATCATGTGCAATGTATAAAATATTTTAAGAGATATACACCATGATCCCTTTCTATTAAAATGAATCACAAAGAACATTTTCTATATAGAGAGATCATAATGGCGGGAAAGAATTCTAGAACCATAAAATCTTGACATAGTGAAAGATGAAACAATGTGAAAATGGAATAAAATTAATGACCTATGTTCAATTCAAGATCATTATTGTCTTAACACTAAAAAATAGGGTGAGGATCAAAATTCTTAGAGAGAGGATGGTATAGCCATATAAGAACTCCAAATAAGAGATAGATTCAATAACATTGGAAGGATATAGTGACTATAAAAGCTAAAAAAATTATTTCTTCTTTAATTTTTATTTTATTAGTAATTATTTCAAATATATCAGGAACATGCTCAACTAAATCTAGTGTAGGTATGTGTAGATATAAAAATTATTTTTACATTGAATCATTTTAATGAATGAACTAAGTTCCGTTTTTTACTTCTTAGTATTAATTCTCTATTTACTTGATCACTAGAGAGTATAGATTTGGAATTAAATAAAGTAGAAATAATGGAAGTTTAATTAATTTATTTGAATTAATTAACATGATTTATAGAGGAAAATATCACCATGTAATTTTATAAAACCACACAAACCATAGAGCATTTAAATTCTTAATTTAGTGGTTTCACAAGCACAAATCCATATATTAATTTAATAAATTTTAATAAGATTATCCTATACCCATAAATACTCACTATATAAAAATAAAAATCTAATCCTTTATTATTATCTCTCTTTACCATATTCATACACCTATTTAAAAACTTAATACTTAGTTGTTTTCATTTTAATACAACAAAAAAACCCAAAAAACTAACATTTTTTGTTCAATTTTTTATACAAAGGTAAATTACTTAGTAAATTGATTAACCAAACTCTATCCTTATGAAAAAATAACATTGTAATTATTATTTAATATGTTATAATGATTATATTCACTTTTAGGTTATCAAATACATCAATATCATTTTGTTTCATTGATAGGGACAATGAGAATCAATTGTTTGATATATGTTTTTTAATTATTCATTATAAAATTGAAAATATAAAGATATAGGAATAGTTTCATTAATAACATACATAGGTTAAACTATTTGATTTTAAATTCCAATACTTTTATTTATAAGAATAATTTATGAACACAAGAATATTTTTGTTAACAAATATACTTCCACTTGTTCCTAAGATTTAAATATTTTTTCACAAAAGTTAAGAAAAAAATAACATGTAAGGGAAAAATAAATTTGTAGACAATAATATTTTAGGATTCTATAATTTAATAATTTTATAAAACAAAATACATAGAATGTTTCATCTATATTGATGTATTTATAGACACCTCTTGTTTTCAGTAACCCCTAATGCATAATATTGAGTCAACATTTTAGGAACTATGAGATGAAGTTACATTATTTGCAACAGTTTTCTACTTTTAATATAATTTCATAATATTATATATATATATATATATACACACATATATAAAATATTTTATCATTATTTTCCAGTATAACCATTACAATAATTTCTATAATATGGGTTAATATTAATATGTTTTCCTCACTCTATGTGTAAGAACTCATCCTCAATATTACATATTATAGTGACTTAAAACTAGAATTCAATATATTTCATTCCCAAATATATTTTAGGTTAATAGGTTTAGGTAATTTGATCATAAATATTACATAACAATATTATATATTATAAAGTGTACACTTCTACTCAATATCCATTTTTCCATCATGTAAACCTTTTAAAATAAAATATAATTTATTTTCATGAAAAGTATTCATGACTTTAAAATTGACTTCTTCTTTTACTTTACCAATCCTTAAACCCTATGAAAAAAATGTGGTATGAGAAAAAAATATCAGTAAGGGACATTAAAAGAAAGAAATCTATTAGTCTAGTAAAAATATTAAAACCCATGAAAACCCTTTTCTTAAAAAACATACATTTTTATCCAAAAATGGATCATTTTTCCTTGAAAAAGATCATAATATTACCATTTAGAAATTAAATTATTTATATTAAAACATATTATAAATCATAGAAAATTCATGTTGGTTCCATGGTACATCATCATAATAGAACCCCTAGAGATCCCTTATAAGAACCCGTATGATTGGAAAACCATATGGTTTACTTCCGATATAATTCTATATAGAACATAATCAATGCTCAATTCATTGGAGTGTTATATAGTCGCACCCATCGTATAATCTATATTAGACTTAACCATGATCTATAATAGGGATAAACCATTTATATAAAATTTCTAAGGAACATATCATGAATAAAACCCTTGAAAACACTTTTAAAATTGTATTAAAAAAACACTTTTGGATATATAAATACCCTTTCCATTTAAAACCCATTTTTCAAAACATAAGTACCTAGAATAAAAGTGAAATAGGGTTTTTATTTAAAGAAAACATTAAATCTTATAGTGGAATCCAAAAATAAAATAAGGTTTATTGTGGTGGGAAAAATTGTTGACATCGTATACATTAAAATGAAACATTCCTTTTATCTTTTGTAAATAAAGTAATAAAATTCTGTAAAAATATTCCTTTTTAAAAAATTTAAATGAAATCCAAAAGTGACTTAAAATTTCCTTTATAATAATTTTACTTCCATATAAATAGATCCATAAAATAATTTAAAAAATATGGATATGTAAGAAAAATGGAGTTTTAAGGGAATCTTTAAAAGGGTATTTTTTAAATAAATTACCTTATAAAAACCGATAAAAAGATTCATTTTTAAGACATTGTAAAGAAGGTAAAATATAGTAAAAAGTGGCCTTTGGAAAACATTTAGGCATAAATAATAATTTTCTTGAAACATTTAGAATAACATGGTCATGGAAGAGAACTATTTTGAAAATAAATCTTTAAAACATTTAAAAAGTTGAATTAAGTTAAAGTGTCCCTTACCTCGAGTCTGACTCATCACATGTGTTCATTATCCTCTCGAATAATAGAATTATTAATTATTTACATGCCTAATATCCAATTTCAAGTTCATTATTCCTTTTATTTTATTTAATACCATGTTTTATACAATTACTTTATCATTTAAGTTCACCTAGGAAGTTGTAATGATATTTGGTTCATAAGTCCAAAATGACTTCGGCATGTTGAAAATTGTCAAAGTAGTAATTATTAAACCATATCTAGAATAATAATAATGGAATAATTATCATTTTTTTACATCAATTATACTTTAAAAACAAATCATTAAATATGTTTATGAAAAATGAACTACGTTATAATCATGGAGACGGTAGTTTGTACGTACGCATGAGTAAAGTTTCCATTTTTCAACAATCATTATGGAAAAAATGTAATATTTTTATATCTTTATAGAATTATAATAATATAATAAATACTATATTACTACTTTAAATACACATATATATTTTATCCATGTGGTGTGATGATTAAAATTGATTTGTATCACTTCATGGAGGTGGTATTTCACATGTAGACACGAACAATGTTACCATTTTTTCAGTGAAGGGAAATCTAAGAAAATATATGATATATTATATTTTAATAATGATAAATATTTTATTAATATAATATATAAATATTATTTCTATCATTATGACCATCCATAATATTTAGTGATGGAAAATGAATAACATCAGTTTGTGAGGCGATAGTTCAACGTACACACGAACGATGGAGTCTTTTCCCATTTGATGAAGGTTGGAGATGGATATAGGTTATGAAATTAAGATTATAAAATATCATTATATGGGAGGTAATTATTTTATTATATAAAAATGTTTAATTAATATTTTAAAGAGGTGGAATAGGAAATAAAAAATGATCGGTTAAGAATGATACCTCTTGTTTAAAGAACCTCTTAAGGATTACACCAAAATCATTCCTAGATCTGTTTTATGATCAAACCAAGGCCCCTAGTATTTTATAAGTAATTTAAGTAAGTTATTTTTTTGGTTATTTTATGAACCTAAGGTACTTTTAAGCATCAATAAAAGAGAATAAATTATTCCCTTTTATAAGATAGGGGAGAGGCACTCTTGGCATTTCTCCAAAAATTAAATTAATATAAATTAATTTTCAATTCCAAATAGATCCAAACTGATAATATTTGAATCTAAGATGAGTATTAGTTGAAATATTATCATAAAAGTAAATTTGGAAACAGTTTTACTATATATTTAAATTCATATTTTGGTTTTAACCCACATTAACCTTTTTCACATTTATTGCGACAATAAGGTTTTTTACTCATTAAGGATCTATATAGTTACCATAAATGGAAAAACATCGCATAAATGGAAATTTATTGATATTTTGAAATATAAAATAATCACTTATTATTTTATATTATTTTTAGTAATTTTATATCATTTGATAAATTATTCTTTTCATAAAATATCAATAATGTTAATTTTAGAACTATTCATTTACTTTGACTTTTATAACATCATGAAAATAAATTAAGTTCAAATAAAATATTTTAAAAATACCTAAAATTTTATTTTTATCTATAAAATTCAGGGGTCACATTAATTCATTAAAATTATATTTATTTTAATATTCTTGATATCATTTCATTTATTTTTATATTAATTGAATAATTACTGCATCAGTATTGTGTAAACATCTAAGATAATTATTTATTTATAAAAAATGAAAAATAAATTACCATGATTAAGGTAAATAATTTATATTTTCAAATAATATTTATAAATTAACATATCCCCTAGAAATACCCATGTTAAAAATATTATAGTAATTAAAAACAAGAGTGTGATATTTTTTACTTCTCTATACATAAAATATTATCAAGGTCATAATGAAATACAAATCGAAAAAAAATGTCATATAAAAAAATTAGATAATTAGGGATGAAATTTAATCATTTAATAAAATTAAGGTATATGTTAGGGTCATTTTCTAGTCCTTTTCATATTATTTTTAACCCTTGTTTACCCGATTTACCCTTACCAAGGTAATAAATGTTTACTAAGTTTACAATTCATAATGACTAAAAATTAAAGGAAACTATTTAAAAAAAATGGTATGTGTGATTCAAAATATGGAATAAATTTTTTAATACTCAAAATACATAAGTGGAATAATTTAATGAAGCATTAAACTTGAAAAAAATGACCAAAAACTATTTTCATTAAAATTCCCTTTTAAAATATTCAAGTATAAAAAAACATTTCAAAAACCGTAATTGGATTATTTAAAATCAAAATAAACTAATTAAATTTTAAAAATAATCTAAAATTAAATTTTAATTTTTAAATACTATAAAATAAAATATAATTTTCAATAAAAATAAATTTTTTCACTGTTCACTAAAAAATAAAACTTTTCAGAAAATTCCAAAAATTTCAATATAAGCTAATTTTTATATTCTGATTTCAAAATGAAGTTCATTTTATCAAATAAATTTTCTAAAATATCTAGAAATTAATTATAATATTTTCTCAAAAAAATAAATAAATAACATTTTTTTTAAAATATATTTTTAAGCATAAAATGACGTTACTAAATTATGAGTGATTATTTATGAAATATTAATTAATGCATTATTAATGTGTTTTACCATTATATATTTTATAATGTGATTAATACTATTCATTTATTCTATTTTAATGGCTATGTTATAACGATTACATTTAAATAATAATATTTCATTGTCTGTTTAAGCTCGGGGTTGTGTATCTCTTACGCTATCAAACATAGTCTTATTTTTAAAATCTTCGTATATTGAATTCTCTCCCCTTTAAGAATTTGTTTCCTCACAATTTGAACTTGATCTCAATAATCAAAGGTTTACATTTTAAAATACCTTTATTTTAATCCCACAACGTAAAAAGGGTTAATAAAATTTCATCTTGAAAATAAAGAAAGGGAAGTACAAAGTTCATATGGGATAACACATTCTAGGTTTCCAGAGAGAATAACATTAGTGGTAGGTGATGATATGGACATGGAAGAAAAGTTTAATGTCCAAATAATGATAGAGAGTGACCAAGATAATTGATCATAAGAAATTGAATGGTCGTTGGACATTTAACGACCACAAGATTACCATAACTTAGATATTATATGATTAGGGCATATACATTTGGGCATGAGACTTTAAGAGTGATTGATTTTATTTTAAGGATAATTTTAAAACCCATTTTTTAAAACATAAATGCTTAGAAAATAAAAGGAAAGATGGATTTTATTTGAATAAAATATGAAATATTGTAAAATATTCAAAAAACAAAATAACGATTTTGAAATCAGAAAAAAACCGTTGATATTGTATACATTAAAATAGAAAACTCATTTTGTCTTTTTTAAAGAAAGTCAAAACTTTCTCTAAAAAATAATTTTTAAAAAAATTGAAAGAAATTAAAATGGTAAATAAAATTCCCTTTATAATTATTTTATGTCTATATAAATCCATATATAAAATAATTTTAATAATATGGACATGTAATAAAAAAGAGAGTTTTAATAGAAACTTTCAAAAGAGGATTTTTAAAATAAAGTACCTTATAAAAATCCATAAAAATATTCATTTTTAAAACATTTTAAGGAAATTAAAATATGATAAAAAATAAAATTTTGAATCCATTTTTTCATAAATATTGTTTTTCTAAAACATTTATAATTACATGTATATGGAAGAGAAATATTTAGAAAATAAATATTTAAAACATATAAAATTTTGTTTTAAGTTAAAGTGTCACTGACCTCAAGTATAGTTCATCAAGTATGTTCTTTATCATCCTGGATAAAAAATTTATATTAATTATTTAATTACTTAAGAAAATTTTTAAAGTTCATTATTCTTTTTATTTAATTTAATACCATGTTATATCAATTACTTTATCTTTTAAGTTCACTTTATAAGTTTTGATGATATCTGGTTCATAAGTCTAAAATGACTTTTGTAGGTTGACTATGGTCAAAGAAGTCATTATTCCACCATCTCTAGAATAATAGTAATGGAATAATTATCATTTTTATACATCAATTATTCTTTTAAAACCAATCATTAAATATTATATGAAAATTTAACTATGTTATAATCATGGAGATGGTAGTCAGTATGTACGCATGAGTAAAGTTTCCATTATTAAACAGTATTTATTGAAATAATGTAATTATTATTTTATATTTATTTAATTATAATAATATCTCAAATACCATATTAATTATTTAAATACACCTATATATTTTATCCATGTGATTTGGTGATGAAAAACGAATCACATTGCTTCGTGGAGGTGGTTTCCACCCATATGCATGAATGACGTTATCATTTTTTAGTGAAGGGAATGATAAGAAAATATGTGATATATTATCTTTTAATAATGATAAATATGTCATTAATAACATATATAAACATTAATTCCATCATTATATTCATCCATTATATGTGGTAATGGAAAAAAATTACATCAGTCTGTGATGTTGTAATTCACGGTACACACGAACGATGGATTCCTTTCTCATTTGATGGAGGTTGATGATGGATATAGGATATTCCATTAACATTATAAAATATAATTATATTTTAGATAATTATATTATTATATATAAATTTTTAAGGAATATTTTAAGGAGTTTTATGAACAAATAAAACAAAAAACACACGGTTAATAACAATACATCTTCTTCAAAAAACCTCTTAAGGATTGCACCAAAATCATTCTTAGATTGCTTTTATGATTAAACCAAGGCTCATAGAATTTGAGTAGGAATGTAAGGATGTAATTTTAGTAGTTATTTTCTGAACCAAAAGGCATTAAAAGTATAAAGAAAATAAAATAAGAGATTCTCTTTTATAAGAGAGGGGAGGGGCACTCTTAGAATTTCTTTAAGTATTAAATTAATATAAATTATTTTTCACTTAAAAATGGTTCTAAACAAATAATATTCAAATATAAGAAGAGTATTAGTTGAAATAATATCAAAAAAATAAATTTTTACAAGTATTGATTTTATTTTTACCCTTTCCTTTTTGTTTTAACCCCCTGTTAATCACTTTCACACTAACCACACCAAAAAAGTTTTTTACTATTTGATGATCAAGATAGTTATCATAAATAGAAAAAAAATCCCATAAATGAACCAAGGTTTATATTTTAAACTATATAATAATTACATGACCAAATATAGGATCTTTAATAATTTTATATCATTTAATAAAATATTATTTTCATCAAATATCAATAATATAAATTTTAGTATAAATTATTTACATTGACTTTTAGAACATCAAGAAAAAAAATAAATTTGAATTATATATTTTAATACATCTATAACATATTATTTTTATCGAAAAATTCATATTTCACATTAATTCTTACAAATTATACTACTTTTAATATTTTTAATATCAATTATTTTATTTTTCCATTTATTGAATAATTACTCCATCAATGTTGTGCAACCACTTAATGTAATTTTTTCTTTGATAAAAAATAAAAAATAATTACCATAATGAATATAAATAATTTATATTTCAAAATAATTTTTATAAAAAAACATATCCTCTAGTTATCCCCATGTTAAAAATAATATATTTATTAAAAACAAGAGTGACATTTTTTAATTTTCTGTACATAAAATATTATAAAATTCATAATCACATAAAAATGGAAAAAAAGTCATATAAATGATTATATGATTCTTATGAATGAAATTTACTCTTGCAATAAAATTAATGCAGGTATTAGGGTCATTTTAAAATCCTTATCACATTGTTTTTAACCCTCAATTACCTGATTTTCTCTTAACAAGGTTACAAATATTTACTAAGGTTACGATAAATAATGACTAAAAATAAAAGGAAACTAATTATGAAATTTGAACCACCTAATTACAAATATTGAATTCAATTTTCAAGATTCAAAGAGCATAATTGGAATAATTTAATTTAACATTAAACCGGAAAAATGTTACGAAAACTAGTTTTTTAGAAAAATGAACTTTTAAAATATTCAAGTATAAAATAAATTTAAAAAACCATAAGTGGATTATTTTAATTAAAAAATAACAAATTAAATTTTATAAATAATCAAAAATATAATTTTACTTTTTAAAATACTTTAAAATAAAAAAATCAATAAAAATCTGTATTTTTTCATTATTCACTGAAAAATCAAACTTTTTAGAAAAATATTAAAATTTCGCCATAAACAAATTTTTGATATGATGATTTAAAAAATGAATTTAATTTTATAAAATTAATTTGGTGAAAATTATATAAATTAATTATAATATTTTCTTACAAAAATAAATAGAAACATTTTTTGAGAAAAAGTATTTTTGAAGCATAAAATGACTTTACTAAAAATTGATTATTTATTTACTAAACATTAATATGTTAGTAATAAGTTGGACCACAATATTTTTTCATAATAAATTTAATTCTATTAATTACCACCAATTTAATGGCTAGGTTATAACGATCATATTTAAATAATAATACTTTGTTATTTGTTTGGGTTTGATGTTGTGTTTCTTATACGCTATCAAACGGTCTTTATTTTTAAAATCATAAGATATTAAAATATGAAAGGAAAATATAAAAATTAGTTATTTTAATATGAGGAAAATTATTTTTTAGTCTTGGGAAGAAATTTTTAATGATTCTACTTGAATATTTTACCCCACCTAGAGAACTATAGATTTAAGGAATAGAATCAAACAAATTTTTCCAAAGGGTGGGTAGACCATTTCATAAAGAATGAGAGAGGTACATAGATCATTATCAATAGTTTATATACTAAAAATTTTCTTCTTTATTACTAATATAAATTTTTTATAATGTTTTACACTAATAGAAAATCTAATTAGAATAACTATTGGTGAATATTATAGAAATAAGATTGAAATAGAGCTAAAGAACATTTAAATTTTTCTTACTATGAAATTAAAGAAAAAAATAATTAAGATTTTAAAGGAAAATAGTAAATTTAGTAACTATTTAAATAGACAAGAAATCCAAAATTGTTTTATTCAAATAAAAAAATGATAATTTTGATGGAAAACCCCAATAAAATCAAGAATAATATTGTTATTATGGTATGTTTGGATCTAATACAACCCACTATATAAAAATTAATATGCCTAAAACTTAGACCCAAATAAAATTCATATAGAAGATACTAATTATATAGTAAAATACTAAAAAATTTATCCAAAAAATATATACTCATTTTAAAACACATAAACCCTATGGTGGAATAATCACCCCCAATTTATCTTAGAAAGAATAAGAACAATTAATACTTAGGAGACCTTTTAGTTTTTAATATAAACCTTAATAAGATAAGTTTTTATGAGGAATATAAATTAATTATTCAAGTTAATTATTAAAAGAATAAGAAACATCAAAAATCTTATAGAAATTATAGAAAATTCAATCTAACCAGGCCAAAAATGATGATAGGATGGAGAAGTTTGTTCGGATTACACAAGTGAATATTTAAAGAATTGAAAACTTGTTTGATGAATTTTTCCACAACACTAAAGTTTTTATTCATAATCTAGAATTTTATGTTGGACTTATAGTAAGGAAGAACAGTGTAAAAAATAAAGGAATTTTTTTTAGAACCACTCAGGTTAATCCAGTGGAAGGAGTGATGGCCATAGAAATAAGGAGTGACAAACATATTGAATAATATTGTTTAATGGGGTCATAATAATTGTGAAAAAAATTACAAGAAGTGAATGATTCTTATGAAAATGAAAAAAATAGAAATTTAGTAGACATATTTCAGGTAATAAAGAAGAAAATGAGACTACGGAAAAAAGTAAACAAAAGTAAGGGGGAGTGATGGTGAAGTTCACATACATGGATTTAAATAACTACATGCCAAAAATTCATTTTCAAATAAGGAATATGGAGTTTTGAAAAGTGCATAAACCAACTTTTTATCAATTTTATAGAGTTTTTTCTAAGAATTAAAATTAATATGAAATTTTTTTAATCTTTTTTAGTGATTTCCACATACAATTTTTTTTAAAGAATATAATTTTAAACAACAAAAAACTTTAGGAAAATTCCACCATTATACTCACAAAGGATTATTTTGTAGTGATTTAAAAAATAAAAAAAGTTAATAGACACTTGATGATTCATTATTTCCTATGAGTTTGAAGGAAATAATATATTATTTGTAGATTTAGAGTAATCATCAACCTCATACCACTTACAGTATTCGTGGAATTGCTCATGGGATACATAAACCCTATCATAATGGTTTTATAGTTAGTATATATATCAATAAAATATCCAAGTGGAGTTATTGAAGGCCTTCTTATAAGGATTTAATAGATAATTTCACCAGTTGATTTTTAGGTATTAGACATGGAGATAAATAAAGAAACACCTATCACCCTAGGAAGACCTTTCTTAGAAACTAGAGGATATTTAATAAATGTGTATAGAGGGAAACTTACTTTTAAATTGGTAAAAGATAAATTGGAGGGTAAATTATTTTAGGATATCAAACAACTAGAGCTCATGATTGATTATTTTCAAGTAAATTTTTTTGAATAATTGGTAAGATTTCACACACCACTAGAAAATAAATGTATAAAATCATGGAAATGTGTCACAAACCAATTATAACAGACTATCATCGTGATTTTTGTGATTGTGGACAATTTTTTTGAAACAATAGGTTTATGGCCACTGTTTGAGAAAATCATTGTGGTGGGTACCTATTACCATGGTAAAAAATCATGAAAATAGGGTTATTTCCATGGTTTTGGACCATGGCAATAAGCACTCATGGTCATGGTTTTCCTGGACTGCAGTAGTGAGTTTTAATAAATTTTAAATTATTAATTATGAATTAAGTATTGTATTTATAAATAATTATTATTTAATATTTAATTCTTAATAATAAATATATAATACTCATATATCGATACAGGTCTATCCATTTTAGTTTGTTATCACTTACATGATTACTAAGAGGACTTCTTAGATGCCCATCATCACACAACTCTAAGATAAGAACATTTAACTATGGAGTTTTTATTAGGTAGACTACAATAATGTAAGGTGCAACTTGTTAACATAAGTTTTATAGTTAAGTCTTTTATGTCTTATTTATTACTAGTTATTTAATTTAAATTTATTATTATTATTTAAAACTTTTTAATTATTAAATAAATATTAATAGTTGTTCATTGCTAGTTACTAGTTATTAGTTACTAATTATTAATTATTTCATATTAAATATTAATTAGTAATTAGTAATTATTTATTTTTAATTTTTAATTGTGAATTATTAACAATCACATATGTATTATAAATTATTAATTATTAATTATTAATTATTAATTATTAATTATTAATTTCAATTATTAATTACTTACTACTAACTATTAATCCCTTGTAACTTATTTTTAATAAGTAACTAATAAATAATTATTAATAATTATTAAGATCTTATTATTACTTACTAATTATAATATATTTATTATTATTTATCATTATATATTATTAATATTATTTATCAAATACTGATTTTAAATTATTAATTATTAATTATTATATATTTCTTATTAAAAATAGTAATAATTTTTTATTCATTAGTTATTATTTATTATTTAATATTTATTATCAATTGGTGATTTTTATTATTAGTTATTAGTTACTTATTATTAATTAATGATTCTTAATTCTTAATTCTTAATTATTATTAATTATTAATTATCAATTAATATTTATCAAAAACTTATTATAATTTACTTATAAGTAATTATTAGATATTAAGTATTTATTATTACTCATTGATTAATAAATATTTCTTAACAATTGTTAATTTAAAAATACTACTTAGTAATTATCAATTACTTTAGTAGTTATTAATTAATTTAACAATTATTAATTATTAATTACATGTCATTAATATTAATTATTAAATATTAATAAATAATTAGTAATTATATATTATTATTTATCAATTATTTAATATTACTACAATAATTTAGAGGGGAGAAATACATAAAAAATTACTTATGTGCATGAGGTGGCTCGAACACAAGAAATCACTGATGTTAATTAGTAATTATTATTTATAATCTATTATAAATTTATAATTTTTAATTATTAGTTAATATTTAATTATTATTAATTAATAATATATTATTACTCATTATTAACAATTACATTTTTCTTATTACTTGTTAATTATGAATTATTCATTAATATTTATAAATTACTTATTAAAAACTATTTATACGTAAATATTAACTACTAAATATTTATTATTAGTTATTATTTAAAAAATATTAATTAATAATAAAAATTTACTAGATATTAATTATTAATTAATAATTACATATTAAATATTATTAATGTTAATTAAAAAATACTAATTAGTAATTAGTAAATATAAATTATTAAGTATGAGTTACTTTTTTTAACTGGCTGAGTCACGGAGATCCCTTTATTAAAAGGTAAAATTCAACAAGGATACAAAGGGACATGCAAGAAAAAACAAGTGAAATAGAGACACCATGCATAAGGAAAACAAGCCAGATCATACAAGACAAATCCAAAAAGGACACTAAAGAGAACAAAAAAACAAATGCATTGGACAAAGCCAAAAAAACTATCACCACTGCTTGTGATCTCCAATAAATAGGTATTTACCAGATATTCAACCTGATAAGTTCTAATTACACCAGTTTATTTATTATGTGAGTGAGTTTCCATATTTTAGAGAGATCCTTGACCACTATGACCCTAATTAAATTGACCTCGCCTCCATGTTTTGACATGCTAACCTAGGTTTTCTTGGTCATCCTAGTCTCCTATTATAAAGATGTCGTCATTGTTGGAGGAAGAAACCACCATGTTAGAAGACATGACATGATCCACACTATCATTAATATAACTTACAGAGTTTAATAATTTAACATGAGATATGTAATATTCCATTGGATCATGAAAACCAATATAGTTGTGGGTGGAGACCTGACGCATTACCTTACATGGTTGAGAAAGGCCTATATTCTCTTTTGAAGAAACTTGAGTAGAAGAGAAGGCTAAACCTGGGGTTGAAAGCTTGTTATAGGTAGAGTTATCTAATCCCAAAGAAACTGAAGTGGGAGAACCATCACTATAAATGAGAAAAGGTGATAAACACATAGCTTGGATAAAAAGTTTACTATATGGAAAAATAATAGGTCCTTCTTTGAAAATATTTTCATGCTTCATCTTGTAAGGTCTATTGTTCCTTTTAGTTAAAACTTCCTCTTTACCAGGATAATTTGGTTTAGATTTATTAGGATCAATACTAGATGTTATAGGAGATCATTTTAACTATATTATCATCCACCTCTTTGTTGGAAGCATCAGAAGAGGCCACCTTCAAGTTATCAGATGAAACTGAATTGCTATAAATTGTGCCTCTACACAATGTCATTTTCCCTTGAACATCATTAATTATGTTCTTTATAGAATGATAAGTGTAATCCCCTATGATTCTAATAGAATCACTTTTGGATTCAGTAGCAGTACCAAGGGGGTACTACTAATTTATTTACATGTGAGGAACTCTTTAGAGACGTGTCTTTCTTAGATGAAGCAGCAATTATCTTAACTTTACCTTTACAACCCTTTGAGGTTAATTTATTCTTCTCCCATAATTTTTGGTTATCCTATTCTTGGGAATCTATCTCATAATCAGTATGATAATATTCTTTTACAACTTCAAAAGGCCCTTGATCAAATCCCCTAACAAGATCATCCCTAAAAGAAGAACCTTTCCAAGATGTCTGATCCACATTCACAAGGTCTATCCATGATCTTATACATCTTTCTAAGTATCGAATGGGTTTGATAAGATCCCTCTCTACCTATTCATAAGTTTAATAATCAATTCTAATAGCTTCAAGGTGACTCTATACTTTTCCATTATGTAGCTGAGGTGTTTCATTATAAGGAAAACTCATTTCTATGAAGGTCCATTTTAGTTTATCAATATTTTGAAGAGTTTATACAAAAATAATTGAATTAGTATCCTCTCTTATGATAGAAGATTACCCCTACCTCTCCCTCTATTGTTGGTAAATCTCCCTTACTTCATCCAAGGATGTCCAACCAATATCAGTAGCATTTCAAATATAACCACCATATTGGTCATTGGTATATTCCTACTCTCTAGAACTCTTGTCCCGGTTCTTCCTCTAGTAATTTTTTTCATTATAAAATTTTAAGGAAAACTAAATAGAGTATTATCCTTCTAAAATTAGCTTGAAAATTACCTATAGTTTTACATGAAGTGAAAAAAATAATGGTTTTTCTCATATTTAATTTGAAGATGAATATCACACTCAGTGGTATACAATACAAAATTATCAACCAGGGTGATTCTAAGGTCAATTTAAGTAATTATTTTTTCATAGTAGCCAAAACATGTTAACTCAGTGGATTTACCCATTATTATGGGGATTCCAATAGTTTAAGAAAATACAATAAGATATGTGGGGGATAAAAAATCAAATTCACACTAATAATTCTAATCCAAATTTTATCTTGATAATTATTAATGTTAAAAGGATTGAATTCAAAATCCAAATCTTCAATTTATTACATTCCTAGTTTTATGAGAATGGAACCATAACCCCATCACCTTAATTTTAGTTTATTTAAGGTAAATAGAAAATGTAAATAACCCTTACCAATTGGGATGAACCTAAAATATAAGAATCCCAAAGTATTCAATAGATACCATAAAAGTTCATCAGTGCTCCACGATTTCCCACTAATTGGAATAACCAGTTATTCCATGATGGAATATTGATATATTTGTATTCTATCTTTTATACAATATTGAATCTCCTCTACATTATCTATATATCCTCTATAAACCACTCTCTCTAGAATAGATTCCCTAAGCGAAGAAAAAAAATTTCATTAACATATTCTTCATTCCTAAATTCATTACGCGCTGGAAAATAACTATACTTTGAATTATTCAAGTGAAGACACAAGAAAGATGAATTCAAATACCCTCCCCCATCTAATAAATAAAATCCAATATCATGTGGAAATTACATTGAGAATAATAATCCCTAGTCGCCATGGGAATCGCATAAATTAGAGATCTAGATCCCAATCATTGTCCCCATTAATCATCAATTACTTATTATCAATTATTACTCATTAAGGAACTATGAAAAACTACATTAAAGAATTAATTATCACTAAGAAACTTGGTTTCAGTATATTTTATGGATTCCTTCATTTCTAACATGGACTAAGATTAATATTGATGGAGTTTCACTCAAGGCATTGGGCTCTATAAGGGGTGAAGGAATCTTAAAAAACATGCATAGGCTTTATCAAAGGAACTTTCTCTCAATTTTTGGGTAACTACATTGAAATTGATGTTGATTTATGGGATTGAATTCATGTTGTCATATATTTTAATTGGTATGAATAGTGTAAAATATGGACTGAGATTCATTCAGTTTTGGTGGTTAACATTGTCAACTATCGATCAAAAAGTGTACCTTGGAAACTCTTCCTAAACTAGAGGGAATTATTGATGAATCTTATAGAATTAGAAGTGATGATCTCACATATCTATAGGGAAACAACATGGTTGCAGTCTCACTCTCAATGAAAGCAATAAAGAATGGTTATTTATAACAATCCTTTGCTGGAAGTAAGGATCTGATCTGTTTACATTTTTTAAATATTTGGGGTAATGTTAATATACACCTCATCTAAACTTTCTTATAGTCATTTTCACTCTTTTATTTAACTTAATGGGGTTGGGTCTCTATAATCCATCACATGCATTATCCTTGACTATTAATTAAAAATAAGCCATTATTTTTTATTAATAGTTTCATATTTCTTATTAATTAATAATTATTAATTATATATTATATATTATTAATATCAATTATTAATTAGTAATTAGTTATTAATAACTAAAAAATATTAAATATTAAAATCTTTGCATTTATTATATAAATAATAACTAATAACTAATTATTTATTAATAAATGTTTATTTTTTATTGTCTTTTATTATTTTTTATTAGTTACTACTTATTAGTTTACTTTTAATAATTAATAATAAGTAATTATTCATTATTAAAAAAAATTATACTTATTATTAAATATTAAATATTAAGTAAATAATAACTGGTAATTAATTACTTAATATTTATTATTAATTAGTTTTTTAATTATTACTTATTAATTAATTATTAATTATTCATTATTAATTATTTAAAATATACTTTTTATTACTTATTTATTATTAATTTTTATTTATTATTTATCAATTACTAATTTAAATTTACTTATAAAAAATTGTTGATTATTGATTATTCGCTACTACTTAATTAATAAATATTACTTAATAATTATTAATTACTAATTACATATTATTAATATTGATTATGAAAAAATAATTTCTAATTATTTTCTATGAATTATTAAATATTAATTACTTATTATTTATTATTACTTAACAATTATTAAATTTATATTATTACTTAGTCAATATAATTTATTAATTATTAATTAATTATTATTAATATTAATTATAAATTATTAATGATTATTTTTTAATTACTAATTATTAACTGCTAATCAATTTTATTATTATTTCTTTAAATAAATAAAAAATAAGTATATTGTCACTACCAAAAAAATGTAAAAATAGGTACACACTATTTCCACTATTAGTAAAACCATAGAAATATATACCATTTATTACGAAAAAATAATGATAACTATAGAAGTAAGGGTACTTGTTGTGGTTTTTATTAGTTGTGGTGATGGGTACCCATTATTGTCACTTTTTCTTCTCACTGTGGTAATATATTACCTATTTCCACATATTTTTCTAACTATGGAAAAATTGTGGTAACAACCCCATTTTCTAGTAGTGAGGTGTCAAGTAGTTTGGATGGAAAATATTTAGAAAAAATTTAGTTTATTGGTATAAGTGAAAATTCATAAAGAGGTGTGTAATGAGATGAATTTCAAAATTAAAAATCACTTTATATAAAAAAAATCAACTACATAGTAGAGAATTATTAATAAAAAAGGGTTTCTTTTGGTCATCAGCACAAGAACCACCTACATTATATATAAAGGCATTATCTTCAACTAATAGATACACATTTTAGAAAATAATACAATACCTACAATAATCTCATCTAACTTGGAAAAAGGGTAAGAAGAGAGTTTGTTATAAATTTTAAAGACTCAAAAGAAAGCTCTAAAATAGGCCATTTATGATATCCATTGAATTAGTCTAGCAATGTTCCCACATATAATTTTGATGAAGTTAGAACCAAAACCAGTGGTGAAGTGACCCTAACTAGATATTGGATTCCATGTTTTTTAGATTAAAATTTTACCCTTTTATATATTAATCACATAACTAGAGCCTAAATCTCTCATATCTCACTCATCTATCAGAAAAATTGAGGTAAATTAGTAAAAAAAATTATGGAACTCATTCATATTTCAATCCATAATGAATTATCAGATCCTTTTTGAAAATTATTTTAGAAAGACTTTTATAACCAGATCCAACCATAAATAAGTTCCCAACATCTCCAGGATATTTATGTACTCAATCATATTAAGTACATGATCAAATAATAAAGTTACCTTGGTCATTTTATATCTAAAAAATACCTTTAAAACCTCATATATATCATATCTTTATTTTTATTAGTAGATTCATTCTACTAGTAAGTGAATGCATAGAATCTTTCAGAGGGAGTGAATTGAAGTAAAAAATTTGACTCACAATTTTCATAGCACTCAAAAATCCAAGCATACAGAAGATATAATCTTCAAAAAATCAAACTAAAACAAAGTAAGAAATGTAGTGGAAAAACTATCAAGACTTAAAAACTTAATCGATAAAAGAAATAAAATTATAAATTAATAAAAATCCAATAAGAAACTTGTCCCTTATAATTTGATGATAATCCAAATACTTCTATGAAGGGTATTTATTACCAAATAGTTCCTATCAAGGGAACTCTCTTTTTTACCCTAAAGTGATCAGATATTTGATAACTAGAACCAGGGTATCAAAGTTCTTCGTCAAAAACTTCTTTAACTGGAAAAGTCAAAAAAAATAAAAGTTTTACACCTAGAAATTCTTTAATAGAAGTATTGGTGGCGGGAAAATCTATCCCCAAACTCCTCCTTGACCAGTAGTAAGTCCACACTAGGACTTCATCAAACACACTATTTAAAAGATATAGATTACACACCCAGAATATCATCAATCATAGAATTATTAAACTAAGATCAATTATAAATGGAAAACTATGAGATTTTATAATAGATCGTTACACATAGAAGAACTTAGAAAATATCACTAAAAAAATTACAAATAATAAATCTCAAACCAATGTAGTAATGCATATTTGGATGTAAAGTATTTATAGTATCACCATATCCTCAAAGTAATAGGTATAATTTATAAGTGTTGGAGTAACTAACTCTACTGTGTTCTAAGGGTTTGGTTATAATAGCATAAAAAATAGAAACATATTTTAATGAATGAAATTTAGTGTATCTTATTAAAGTTTTAGAAATGAGATGGATCTCTTCAGTTTATTTGAACTTAGAAAAATGAATGTTATAAGCTGAGTAAACAAAACTTGAAAAAAATTAAAAGTCCTGTAAAATTTAAAGTAAATTGTATTTTAATATTGAGAACAAGGATACCAAAAATTCATTTAACTCAAGAATCTCTATATTCAAAAAACATATAAGAAAAGAAAGTTTGACTGGAATTTTAAATGTAAATTTTTATATAATTTTTAGTGAAGCTCTTTTTGATTTAAAAATATAGAATAATTGAATTATTCAACCTCTTCAATCTCTCTCCCTTCATTATTTATAAATCAATTCAACAAACACATTATCATAGAAAATTCTCCCCCTAAATAAAAAGAAAATCTTACTCTTCTCAAATACCCTCAAATCTAAAAGGAAAACTTACATATTCTAAAATTTCCCTCCTTTGGGATTTTTAAAAATAATAATGCAAAGTAAGGTCATATAATGTTAATAAATAACAAAAGATATATAATTTGAAATAAAAAGGTATAAAAACTTCCTATAATTTTCATAAATTTTACTTCCTTTTGTGATATTCAATGGATACATGTGAGTATACTTAATCAATTTTAATTCGTATTTCCTCCCTTTGGGATATACTTCTACCACTCACTAAATCATCATAAGAAAAAATAAATCTCTCTCTCCATTTTGGGTCTAATAAATAAATAAAATATTCATTAATACTAGTCAATAAATGATAAGAATATATAAATTAATCTTTAGAAAGTTATATTCTATTGCATACTGATTATCTTATTCTATTGAAGATGATTCTAGAAAATATTCCAAATAAGTTATCTTATATTACATAAAATTAACATGAAAGAGTAAATACTTTTCACACCCTGACTTATCTATTATTCTGTTTTACTATTTTCTTTCTATTTTAAAATTTTTTTCGAGGTTCGGGTTAAATCCTGAATGATACTTTTGAGTTATGTTAAAAGGTACATGTTTTTCAGTTGACGTCGATGGGTGCATAGGCAGAGTGCGTTTTGGAAACCCCGCTCGGCTTCTCCGAGGCAACGGCTCGATCTGCATATCTTCGGAAAATTAAAATAAGTAACTTTTGTAACTTATTGTGTCATTTATAATTTTTATTGTTGCTAAAGATATTTCATTATTATCAAAACAATCTGAATACTTTTATTATTTTATTTTTACCATCATATTAGTATTATTCTTATTATTATTAAGGATAAAATAGGTTTTATTGCTATTTTTTATCATGATATTAATAAAATAATCATGTTTATTAAAACTATAACAACAATTATTATTATTATTATTCTCATTACTAATATTATAATTATTATGGTCATATTGTTATTATAATTATTGTTATAACTTAATTATTATTATGTTTCTATTTAATTCTTATTTTCATTAGTAATTATGTCTTTTTTTCAAGGGTGTGCATCATCCTTTACCCCACCCCCCTCTTTTTCTATAGTGTGTAGCGCACCCCCCCCCCATGCGATTCATTCCCACTGGATCGGTGCAACCCCAACCTAGTGAACCTCCCTTCCAGCTCTAGCGGACCTGGTGCACTCCTCCCTGCTCTCCACCTCCGGCCGGAACCCCCGCCACAGCGTGAACCCCCTAACCTGCACCACTCCCTCCTCATCGGTATGACCAAGCCTGCATGCCCTAGCCACACCTCACCAATCTAATGGTATCTTTTGTGCATAGTAGCTCAGTCCGACCGCGACCCTACGGCGGCCCTCATCTCCGGTGTGCGTGAATCACCAACAATGACTCCTTCCGGCGACAGCCCCTCCTCTCTTGTAGTCTCCCACCCTCCTTTGGTGGAGTTTTTATTTTTATCCAGATCTTATATTCTTGGGTTTAATTCCAAAATTAATGGAATGGGGTCTATGTTTAGGGCTGTTTTGATTCCTAGCTAGTGCCGTTGAGGTGCGAACAGTGTTTCACACCATTTTCAGTATGTTTTTCAATGGTTGAGGTGGGTTTATCCTTGCACAAATTTTCTTGATTTAAGTTTCACCTATTTCATATTTTTAGCATGGTTTGTGATAATTAATTAGTGACTTACAATGTCTAGAATAATTTATTTTATGTGTAATTGGTTGAAAATGAGTTTTCCATGTCAAATATGGTATATTCTGTGTGTGAAAAGTTTTTCATTGTATTTCCTACATGTAGTTTATAATTATGAATAAATTATTATATTAAGAAACTACTGCAAATCGCAATTTGAAAGTCTTGGTTTGAGGTTGGGCTTAAAGAGAGGGTTTTTGGGTGATTTTTGATGTAAAATCCTTCCAGTGTCATTTAGAATTATTTTATAAACTTTTAACTGGTTTATTCAATATTATATGTGGTGAGAATCATGATTTGGAAATTTTTCAACATGAAAATTATTTTAAATGTAAATTTTAATGTGCGGTGTGTTTTTGTCTAGTAGTACATACAAATTGTTTATTAAATGCACATTTGGCCTTTATGAATTTATTCTGAATTTAAAACGGTGGTTAGTTTTCCTCAAATGGGTTTCCAAGTATACTTTTTGACTACAGTTGTTGAAGTGGCGTGTGTATGGTTTCAAAATGGATTTTTGACATTTAGTGGGGTTTTATTGAATTGTGCATACCGTGTAATAGTTAAACTGTCCAGTTGGATTTATTAAATAATTTGTTATTTCTGAAGATGTGGCATGATTTTATAAGTGTGTTAACCTTGCTCTAGTATTTTCTGAGCCTCTTTTTTTTATTGTAGTGGGTTTTTAACATCTTATAGGGTGCGCACACATATTCTTAGGTACGTCTATATTTATATTATATATATATCCTCCATGTATGCATTCCCTCATGGCATGGGGAATACGTGCATTAGATTAAGGATATATATATATATATATGAAAGTGTGTGTGTGCAAGAGGGTAGCAGCATCTTCTGGTTAGAAAGCGTCAAGAGGTGGAATGTTTAACTTGGTTGTCCTTTGAGGTAGTTCCCCCACTACACTCTCCTAAAAATTTAGAATTTATTAATTGTTTAATATATAATTGATTTTAAATAAATTAGAAATAGTATTAGATAATTAATTTTAGAATTATTGCTTATTGTGAAATAAGGTAAGACCCTTTCTATTGGAATTGCATGAAATTGTTTTATTAAATGTGCTTACTAAGTGTGAAAAAATGCCCCTTTGGCCCTTACAAATGGGTTTCTGATTTACAATGGTGATTTGGGTTTCTTAAATGAGATTCCGATTGGATTTTGGGTTTTAAAAGTAGCGTGTGTTAGTTATTCTGAAAATGGGTTGGTATTGAGTGGTTGGTTCAGGACCTTTTGGAACTTTAATAAAGTAAATGATTTTTGAAAACTCTATTTGAGGCGACTTAGGGGTGACCTTGTCATGTGCGTTGTTTGTGTGAGTTGTTGTGCGTGATGTTAATGCATGGTGATTGGTTACTTGATTGACGTTGTTGACTCACCCCTTTGTTCTTTTAGTACTCGGCATGGGAATCTGGCATAGTAAGTGAATTTTTTAAGAACGATTGTTGCACTAGTTTAGATTATGCACTGGCTAGTGGCCCTTAGTACAGACTTTGCTCTGCTAGGAGATTGGTCCCCTCGGTTAGGCTAGGTAGGGAAACACCGGGCGTTATGGAATTATGACTTCATTGAGTAGGGAATGCCTTCAGAATGAGTCACATGTATAGTGCGTTCGGGATTGTTCACGATCTCCTAGGTTCGACCCAAGTTTCTTTAGTGTTTGTTTGTATGTGGTAGATGATTGAGGGACCTAGTTTGGTTGATGGTCCCATTTTCTACTTTCCCATTTCCCTTATTATGTGTTTTGTGTTGTGTGTGGTTTTTTTCTCTTGAATAACAACTAAACTTTTATATTTTAAATTGTTCACAAAAAAGTTTTAAAATGTAATGTACCTTTTTCCTTTAAACATTAAACTTGTTTTTAAATTAAAAGGGTAGTGGATTTTTATTTATTTTAGAAATTCAAGTGCGTGTGGAAACCCATATTTTATATAATTTAGTTCAAGCCTGGAATTAGTAAATTATTTATTTAAAGGTAGTGATTTGGGGATAGTTTGGTGGGCGCACCTACTAAGTTTTAATACTTATACCTATAGTGTTTTCCTATTTTTAGTTTTTTTTTGTAGGTTCGACTCGATCTTTCTCACTGTGGGTGAGAGTTGGTTATGGATTGGTGAGCGAATCTTGGAGTCATAGGGAGTTTTGGTCATGGTGAGGCTAGTATGTTTTTGTTGGTTGTTCTTCCTTTTTCATGTCATTTATTTTCTTTTCATTATTATACTTTTTCACTACTTTATTTATTTTCATTGGGAAAAATCATTCCCTCTTTCTCTCTATTGATTCCCTGGTGCTTGTCACCATCTCGGGAGGATCAGGAATGCCTCTTGGGTCTTTTTGTGGATCAACTCAGGTGACCAGTTCAGGGTCGGCCCGGGTTGGTTCATCACAATACTCTTGTGTGGGGATAAACAAATCAATTGTCCCTTTCTAAAGGGTTTGTCATAATAAGGATCAAATTCTCAGAAAGTAAGAAATCTTATGTAAAAGTAAAAAGTTAGAAAAAATTGTTCAAATATAATATTAACATCAAAGATACATAAAGTTAAACTCATTGATATTTAAGAATAAAAAAATAAATACTTAAAAGTAAAATAAAAGTTTGTAAAACTAAACTAAAATTTATATAAGGGGTCCCAATGAGAAAATTCATAAGATAAAGTTCATAAATAAAAACATACCTTCTGAAAGGTTACTTGTAACGACCCAAGATTTTATACTTAAATAAATATTGAGTTATATAGTTTTAAGCACATCAAAAACATAAAACCAAACAAATAAAGACCACTATAAGGTATCCAGATAATTATCACGTATAAACAGTGGTAAAATAATTGTGAAATATATAAATATATATATATATAAGAATAAAATAAAATAAATTTTTCCTTAAACATCGAACTAAATTACTACAGCTAAGAAAATAATAAAATCACTTTATATTATTAAAATTTATTTTATGAAATGGATAATTTTCAAGTTTTATATTTTTATGATTAACACTAGTTTTAAAAAAATATATATGAAAAAATAGTTTCTTATAAAAAATTATTTTTTATGATATTTTATAATTTATTTTATTGTTAAATTTTTAAACATTATGATGATAATTTTTAAAAATTAACATCATTTTTATATTTATCGTGGAAAAATTATCTTAAGATGTATTTTTTAATTTTTCTAAAGTAATTAATTTTTAGGTAAATATCTATTACCCTGGTAAAATGATTATTTTTCAAGGAGTAATACTTTTCGAAATATTGTGTATATTTAAAATTAAATGAATAAATTTTAAATTAAAACTATAATATTATGTTTAAAAATATATTCAAACTAATTAAAACTCATTTAATGGGTAATAAACCTAATATAATATTGGTAACATTTAATGATTAAAATAATATTTTTCTTAAAAAATAGTTTTTCAACACATTATATGTTTTGATTTAAAAGTTAATTTTATCATATTTAGATATTAAATTTAGTTAAATGGTTCCCAAATTCAGATCAAAATTTTCTAAATTTTTAATAAGGGTCACATTATATTTATAATAATAAAATAATTGTTATGATTAATATTTAATTTAGAGTAATAAGTCTTTGAATGACTACTCTAAGGTGGCTTGAATTTTTAAAAATTAACATGACCTTAAGACCTTATAAAATATTTCTTAGTTTTTAAATTCTTACATACATATCTTAACAACTTTAACTCTCCTAAATCACCCAAATTTCATGTCATTCCATTCTTACCCCTTAGTTAACATTGTTTTCCATAGAAAAGTTCATTTTCTTCATTTATAAAATAGATATCACTTAAAAAAATTCAATAATATACCCCTATTTATAAATTTCCTTAAAAACCTACCCCAATTTACTCTAGTTTATGTAATTTAAATTCCTTAATTCTCCCGGTCATAAAAACATTATCCTAAGACCCTCAAATCAAAGTACTTATTCAAGAGGAACGTCATGGTCTCAACATAGGTAACACATCTTTCTTAATGTTTCTTTATTAATATTTCCTATCTAAAAAATCATAACCATAGTATAATAATAACCTAATAATAATTATTATGTTTATATTTTATTATAATAATGGTACAACCATTATTCATTATCTTCTATCTACTAAGAAAAATAAGAATCATAGATAGTGTGTATGCGCGGAATATCGCCTCGGTGAAGTGATACTTTTTGGTTTTTCATTGAAAATTTTCATGGATAGTTAAAAAGGTTATTTAATAGGATAATATAATATTTATAAAATTATAATTATTCTGAAATTATAATATATTCTATTTTATACTTTGTTTATATTCTATGAAAATAGGAGCACCATTCGTGTGTATATACGAATTACCACCTCCATGAGGTGATGTTTCCCTTTAGTTTTCCAAATAAACTAATATGAATGGACTTAAACATGTATTTAATGTATAAAAATGGTAATTTAATAAACTTTTAACACTTTATAATTATAATATTATACATTCCTTATGTAATATTAGCAATAAACAACTATAGAAAATTTAACCGCTAAGAGGACATAATAATGTAACTTTTTAAAATTGAATCCATTCATGAAAACCCAATTTAACTATATAAATTATCTGATAATGGAATATTAAACAACATAATAATATTAAATTATGGATATTATGAAACTATTTTATAACCCCTTTGACCGTTATACACAAACCTAAAGTATTATGACGAAATTAACTGAACAACCCCGAGTGGCTGACATAAGTGGAAACTGTATTAAAAATAAGTACCAAAATATAATAAATAGAACTTATAAAATTAAATATATCTGAATAAGTTTATTTATATAAATTTAATAAACTTAATTTAATTATATAATAGGTTAAGTTAAAGTAAAGAACATTTCAAACATAAAGGTAATGAATCCTTAGAACCCCACAGTTACCTTTTGGTTACACGTTCTCTTTATTTCTCCCCATTTTACATTATCTTATTCAAAAGTATATAATTCATATTATTTATATATGTTCTCATTAAATATATACATAGTTCAAATTACCTTTATTTTTTGGGTAAAGTACATTTTAAAGTTCCCTTCCAAGTTTTCTCTTTTAAGTAAATTTGATTTTTAAGGGAACTTTCCATTATATGCAATCATGTCAAGTATCACCCCCATAGAATGATTTAACCTTAAGTGTATTTATAAATAAAATTATTTAATTAAAACCCTTTTTATATCAAATATGGTTTTAAATAAAATATTTTATCTTTTTCTTTAGAATTTCCTTTGTTTATTTCGAAAAGCATCACCGAAGAGGTTCTTTTTAATTTAACTTATTTAAATTTTTTTAAGAATTATTTTATAAAATTAATAACCATGTTCACAACCTGTGTTCCTTATTTTTTAAAATTATGAATTTTCAAAATGATTCAATTCCATCTTATCTTGGTAATCCATATGATACAGCCTTCAGTTATGCCTAGAGATAAGGTTGTGAAACCCGCTTTCTTCTCATGGGTTTTATCATGATTATGATTTATGTGTGGTTTATTTTTTATTTTTGTGTCAGACATATGGTTGTATATAATATGATATAGGTTAGATTATGTTGCTATTTTTAGGTCCATTAGATCCCTCTAATGCATTGGGTAATTTAAATGTCTCATAAAGAGCTATGTACAGCCTATAAAGTAATCCTTGGCATATGATGATAGCATAAGGAGTAATTATTAGCATATGATAATGGACTAGGAAGTAAAACATAGTATATTATAATTTTATAGGGATTATTACTTAACATATGATGATGATAGCATAGGGTTTAACCTTTCCATATTATTATAATGACTTGATTATAATCTTACCACGTATTTATGATTTTGTGATATTATGATATCATTTCCTTATGTCATGTTTTCATGATTATTATCATTCTATTTAAAATATCACATTATGAATCTTGAATCTCATGTAATGATTTATTTCTATATTTATTCCCTTATAGGTATTTTTAGATTAACCTTTCCTTTATATATTTTTCCCTAAGATATACCATGCAGTTTTAGAGGACTTGTGAGAGTAGAAGTAGCATTTAGAGTTTAAAAAAAAGACATTGAGTTTCTGTTTTTGATGTTGAATATAAGTATCTAATATTGAAAATACACTATACCTCTTGATCCTCAGTGTGTATTTTTTGTAATAATATATTAAGAATTTTTTAATAAAGTATGTTTAAGGATTGGGTTATTATAGTTGGTATTAGATACAAGGTGTAGTCATTTTTGGAGATTAGTATTAGAGAACATTAGTAAAAACCTTATAAATAAGCCTAATCATATGATAAGATCCAAAAGTTTTTTTAAGGTAAATATTATGTGGTTTTCCTAGAAATACATCCATTTATAGATACTAAAAGTGGATTTGGTATTGTAACAGATGCATATAGTGGTAATAACCCCAAAAGGAGTTGGTCGAGTATATCTCGGATATCATAATGGTACATTGTGAATGGGAACTTACGACAAACTTAGTATGACACTCTTATGGGATATGCTTTGGTTGATTATATTCACTTTTCTAACCACTATTAAGGATTCATTTCCTAGTTTCCTTGATCTATTAGGTTGATAAGTATAAGATAACCCAAATTAAGTAACCTAGATCAAACTAATATTGATATAGGTTAAACTAAAGTAATAATGGGATAATGAGAACATGTAAAAGAATAATACTTTTTAAGGTTTAATTCCTTTTTATGGTTATGATAATATCCCTGAATTTTAATGCTTTTGTCACTCATATCAACCCTTTTGGTTTTAGTAATGTTTGTAACTAGAAGGAATCATGGGTATGAGGGAAAATTCAGAGATTACCTCAACTAACAACCCATTATAATGAGATATAGAATGAGAAACATTTTGATTATTCCAAACTAGCTATCACAGAATATAATTAACATTTTTTACATAGTATAATTCCCAAACACACCAAATAAGAGAAATATTAAGTCTCATGAAAGATCAAGTGATAAAGATAATGAAGGAAAAAATGTTGAATTTCCTTTATGTAAAAAATGTTTTAATAAAAATCAAGTTAATTGTCACAAACCAAGATGAGGTACCATCCAAACTGACACCTAACCCATCCATGGCATGGATTTAAGGGTTTTCCTGATCCCCATGGTATGGAAACTAGTGTTTGGGTATCAACAATACACTTTGGGAATGATTTCACTCATGAATATAACAATAAACAACCCATGACAATAAAACATCACATAACTGACAATCATAACCAAATGAGATACAATAATTTTTAGATTTAAAGTTTTAAAATTTTAACTGATACCAAAAATACCACAATGAAAAGGGAATAACTAAAACATAGAAAAAACATCCCTATGAAAAGATGTTTATCACCCTTAATCCACCACCACCAACACCTATGTGAAATGGAACACTAACAACTAGATCCACCATCACCACCACGATACATATTTCCTCTATCTGGGTCATACATAACAAAGTCTACATACACCCAAAGGTGTATGTAGGGTGTGATCCAAATCCCAGCAAGATTACACAAAAAATAAGTAATCCATGCTACAACATTAGAAGATAAATCAATATTCACATTTTCATAAGAACATTTGGGAACATTTTCAAGGAACATTTTAAGGAAAAAAATTTCAGGAAAACATTTTTTTAAAAGAAAACCTTTTATCAAAGAAACTTTCTTCGAAACCACAATGTACAAAAGGTCCACCATATATTGATGGTTAGAACCACATCACATAAGCATCATGTCATAAAATAGCACCATGGGAAATACCTATAGGTCAATAGCATAGGAGGGACACTATGTGTAAGAGTTGGTGTCCTACTATTTCTAATTTGATTACATGAATATTTAATATATTAAAATATTAAACATCTTATTTCATATTTTTCATAGTTCTTCATGACTATAGTGTAATAATGTCATGTGGAATTTTTCGTATTAACAAGGTCATATTACTTCCCCGCTATGCTAAGAACCTTGAAGTGCTATGAAAATATTATTAAATATAGTTCTCCAATTGGATGACATAATATAATGGGATGAATAGTATATAGACCATCAGGTGCGAGTTCTCGTAAGCAGATGAGACTTCTTCTCATGAAGTTCACACTTGGTAATCTTCAAGATGAGAGATTATGAGAATAGACCCACCAGTAGAAATTTTTCATGTTTTTGTTTCAATGGATATTCATATCTGCGAGTGTGTGTAATGATCCTTATAATTTAATATTATCATTAATACATTTCATGATTCATGCACTTTGATTTGCTGACGAAAATTGTCATGCCATATGTCGACGTGCAGTAGGGTACATTGGGTGCATCACGAGGGCATGTTATTAATAAATAAGTCAAGGAAGGATTTGTACCTTCTATTAATGGAATTTGATATCTCATCCCTTTGATTGAAATAGAACCATCGCACGAGATTCCATGGCCATGGAGTAACGATGAGTTTATTTCAAGTAGTAAAAGAACGGCATATCAAGCACAAAGGTTGATGACACTATCATGAAACCTTCTTGATGAGATATTGAGACAAAGGGATTATATTACATAGTGAACGTTCATATGTGGATGTCATTATTGTGACTTTAAGTTCTTTATATTGGGTTCTTTGACCTGTTTCTAGATAGTACCCTTGGAATTTACGCAAGCCCGCCTAATACCAATGAGAAAGAATCTTATAGGGTCACACACTAAGTTTTTTTTGTGGTCTCGATTAAATTCTATTTGAATTTAATTGATGAAATAAATATTATTATCAAGACTATGGAATAATTTTATTCTTGTTAAAATGATCATATAAATTAAATAAATATTTATTCACCAGATTGTGGGTAAAATATATTTATTTATTAGTTTTTAAATAAAATATTTTTTTAAGAGATTAAATTATTTATTTATTTATTTAGGTGTTCAATAAATGGAAGTGGGGTTCGAGTAGACTAAGGCATTTTCGGTAGTAAAATAATTATTTTCAAGATGGTAAATAATTATTTAACTAGTTGGCACAAGATAAAATAATAATAATGCTGCTATTATTTTGTGACATGGAATTTTACTTATAATTCTATTTTGCGTAAGTTGGTGCACCATAAATAATGACATGGTATTATTATTAAAATCATGGGTTTTTTCTAAGGTTATGAATGTATTTAATTACGGTTTCACAATTAAATATTGCAACTAAAGCCTCATACTGATAAATAGACACATACGTCTATTGTGCCATGCACTGAACTGCACACCTGATGAATTGAGAATTATTGAGATAAATGATTTCTCTCTCAAATCCTCTTCCCGACCCTCCCAAGAATGAGAGACGTTCTTCAAGACTGAAGAACAAGCGATCGAGAATAACCGACACAAGACACTCGATTTGTTGTGCTAGCACCCAGAGAATGAGTGGTGTCGATCGGAGGCGGTCGGAGTACATGTGGATCACCTCTAGAGGGATTTTAGTTTGGATCCTCGAAATAATAACAAGACAATCTAGAAGGGTCATTCCAGATGATCAACATCATCAACAAAGAAAGTATCAAAGATCCAGGTATTATTTTCTTTATGAAATTAATTAAATTAATTATAAACATGAGGTGCAAGATCCTCTCTAAAGGTTTTCGGAATCTTACTTCTTTATATAAATATTTGATTCTATTCCGTGGAGACTGGTGACCATTATCGTATTGATCCCAGAATAATCATTGATCATGGTAAAAATTAAAGTTGGGTGTTGGCCCAACCACGCTTCCACTGCACCTAGAACCTACAAGTGGTATCAGACTGGTTACATCATAGTTTATAATTATTAAAATAATTCATTGATGATTTATAGTTTAATAATTTAGTTTTTCAATTCATGGTTAATCATTCTTATAATCTAGATTTCAAGATCTATTCTCCCTCTTTTCGTTTCTAGTAGATTTCATAGAAACAAATGATTTTTTAATTAAAACTAAAATGGAGAACTCGTCAGGAGGCACCGACGATTCTTCCCAAGTGACACGAAAGTACACATCATGTATTCAGACTTACACATTGTGTTCTCTTCCATACATGCCATGTAATCCGGACTACATGTCTTGTATTTGTGTTTAGTGCATTAGAAGTAATTTGAAAATTACTCAAGTCATGTGTATTTATTGCACATCATATAGATTTTTTTAAAGGTTGGGGTTGAAGCCTCATTTATTATTAAAGCAAAGCAAAAACCTCTTTACTGGGTAGAGGGAGACCCATTACATAGTCCTAAGGACCAGTGGGAATTTAACCAATTACATGGCTCGTAGGCCCATTTTTTTGCCCAAGACCCATTCTGTGAACAATACCTTACATTACCCGCCGCTACTACAATACCGCACATTACCCGCTGCTGCTACAGTACCCTACAACCACTACAGTGTCCCTCTTTGCTACAGTATCACCATTGCTACAGTACTACTGTAGTATCCTATGCCCAATGGGTTTTGAACCCCCATTTTTCATGTAGAATTAAGTGGTGCTTACCACTAAGACAAACCCCAACTACACAAGATATAGTTAATTATACATCGCGTGTTGACCAGGATAGATAGGCACACGCTTACTAGATTACATGCCATGTGGCCCACTACACACGGCATGTAGTCCCTTTAGGTTAGGGGGCCAAACCGTGTATCCCATACACAGCTAATCCGACCAGTAAACGTTTAATGTGGATACAACATAGCATGTAGCCCATTGTACACGTCGTGTACTCCAAAATTTATGAAGTACACTTCACATGTCGAGTCCCTATGCATGTACTTCAGGATAGATTATGAAGGTAGTACACGCCATGTAGTTAGAACTAAACATCGTGTACTTTACCAAATTACACAAAATTAAAACTTTAATGTTTGTGTAATGTTCAAAACTACACATCATGTATAAATCATACTAAAGGTTTTCACTCTATTCATTGAAACATCTTGTATGCCATATGTCATAAGAGTAAGACAGTATGTGAATATAATACATGTTGGATAGATTTGAATGAGTATTCACCAGGATACCTCCAAGGTGCATTTATGTACAAAGATGAGAATCTCAAGGAAATTCAAAAAAAAGTATTAAAATAAAAGGATTGATTAATTAAATATAATAATTAATGGATTCAAGCATAATTTATATTAATAAATAATGATTAAATAATTGAATAGTAGTTTTATTAAATTCGTAACATGTTGCATGTGTGGGGGTGATCATGAGCTAGACCAAGACCTCTGTATGTGATTGGTTTACTTTTAATTTATTTATTAAAATAATTGTTGGCATGTGATCCATCTCTCCTCATTAATATGTAGGGTCTACGTTCACATGGTTTCTTTTATGTAAAACCCCTTTACCCCTCACCTGCGTGTGAGTTTAAAATCATATGTAATAGATGGAACTACCATGCTAGTTGAGGTGGTTCAAGCTCGAGCTGAGACGAAACCAATCCTGAGAGATACAGAGGTGGACAAGTGGAAAGCTATAAACACAAACCCAAAAGGTTCAAGGTGTTTCTCTCCTGGGTCAGGATTGGTTTATCAAACACTAGATAAACTAACCATTATAAAATCTCATGTTCATGTCCTTTATTTTATTTCTGTCAGTTACATGGTTTATCATTATGAATGTGTTGTCTCTATCACATAATTAATGAACAAACAAGCATGCAATATGGAATTAAAATAAACCAGACTTATGTGTAAATATTATCAAGACATTTTTAATCACTTAATTAAGTTCCACTTAATATTAACAAGAATGTGATAATGATAATAAGTAATTCACGCATAAGAGATAAAAATCACCAAATAAAATATTAAGTCAGACTAATCCTTGTGTTACTTGATTAAGGGAAAAACTCAATAAAACTATGTGTTTGACCAACCATTGTTGGGATGCTTACTTTTATACATGAATCCCTTATGAAAGCTTTTGGGTTGACTTAACCATATTACATCAAGAGGAGTAGACCTTTCTAGATTTTGTGTAATATTGGAGGCAAGAGTTAAGGAAATCCAAAGTTGGGATTTTATGATTAGGGAGTCCACTCAATAGATCAAGGAGTTGTAAGCCCGTATTTGGGAAAGACCTACCTACATAAATTGCTTCAAAGAGATTGAATAGACCTTATTAGGGTTAGGTGAAGAGAAATATGGATCCTTTACACTAGAATTTCATAGAAACTGGACATTCCGAGTTCAATGTTGAGGGTCATTGGGACTTGATAAAATAGTGGGTGACTTAATAAAATTAATTTATTATTTCTCATAAAATGTAATCAAGAAATTACTAATGATCTGATATTTTAATTGTAGAATAAAAATAACAATCTCTTCAACCACACTATCCTTGTGATGAATTTTGGATAAAGACAATATCCTCACCAGCAATAACTTCTAGGAATGGTTTAAATGACTTCAGGTTATCCTATGTTATAAATGAAAGTCTTACATATTGGAGTCAACATTACCTGATTTGTCTTCCAAAGAGGTGAGTGATGAGGATTTCCAGGTCTAAGAGTAACATATGAACGACTCAGCCGATGTTCAATTTTTGATGTTATAATTAATGCATATTGAGATCATGAAGTCTCACAAAAAAAAGGATGCTTATAGAATGCTCAAGAAACTTGTGTCTTTACTAGGAGAGAGTAAGACAGGAAAGGTTTGAGATCTCCAAGACACTCTTTCATAGTAATCATAGAGAGGTTTCCCCAGTTAGGCCTCATGTAGTCAATCTCATTGGTTACATTGAGAACCTGGAGGTTCTAGGGTTTAAACTCCCCGAAGAACTGGGCAGTGATCTCATTCTCGCATCACTCCCTCAGAACTTCTCCAACTTTGTTGTTAATTTCAATATGAAGAACATTAAGAAGTATCTATCTGATCTTCTTATCTTTATTCTCTAAGTGTAAAAATATATGAAGCATGAAAATTCTACTGTCCTTATGGTGAATAAGAGGAAAGGGGTGAAAAAAGAGCTTTAAGACCAAAGCTATAACAACCCATACTTTACATACATTGTTATTACTTTGAAATTGAATCACACTTATTACAACATATAACAAAACCAGGAAAGGACCGTATAGGTATAGTGTCTTTAGAAACTGGGAAACATAAACAACTGGTTCATAAAGCGTCTACACTGTCTCCCATTTATTTCATCATATCTATAGTCCCTTTTGGCATATCTTACTTAATAACCTTCTTCCTGGCCTGGGGAAAGAAAACATACAAAAGGGTGATCTCAAATGCTCAGTAAGGGTAAACAAAAGAAATATCAATCACATCATATTCATAAGAACATAACTTTTGGAAATATTAACCTGCAAAAGAGGGCATAATTTCATAACATGGGATAAATCATAGTAGTGAAATGGAATCCCAATAATCATAACTTAAAACATGAAACTTTGTGGCATACACACATAATCATAGAGAATCATTTCTTATTTGTCAATACTCATTGCCAAGACTATCTTAGTGGACAAAGCCCATTTCTGAACTGAGTTCACTCCTCGTTTCAGTCCTGTTTCACTGAACCGGTATAACCTACCATTCCAGCCATGTCTATCTCATGAGATATAAAATCTTTACCTAATGCATTGTAGGGAGATATAGGTCTCACCCATCTCATAATGATACCATTCTTATGTGTGCCACAAAATCATAAACCATGCATCATAGCATAACCCATGTAATAAAAATGACATCGTAAAACAATTCATATAAGATAAAGGAATTCATAAAAATAATTCTATCACAACAAAATCAAATCAATGTAATAATAGGGATAGAAACAGAACCCTTTATTATCTTAGATGGAAAATAATTTTGATAAAACACTTGAACTCCATTCTTGAGGAAAATATCCTTTCTACTTCAAAAACATTTTCCTTTCTTAACATGTCATAAAATTCTAAACTAAAAGAAGTTGATTAAAAATAAACATAAAAATTTGTAAAGGAAGCTTCTTGGAAAAAAAATTTTAAAAATCCATTCATGCCGTATAAGTTAAAAAAACATTCTTCTCGTACTTTTGTCAAAAAAGTCAAAAAGTACCTCGTACGAAAAATGACAAAATATTCCTTTCATATCTTTTACTAAAAACTCACTGAAGGGTAAAATTGGATTTAAACAATTGTAGGTGGATGGAAACAATATTACATATCGAGGAAACATGGATGTGGATGATAAAATAGACCCCAGTAAATACCAAAGTATAAACAATCTCGGATGAAATGAGATTGTGATATTTCCCTTACCTTAGGTCCAATTTGCTTCGTAAGTGTCCAAACCTCCTGTATAATGATTTAAATAATGTTATTGACTTATTCCAGAATCATACTTATTTTTATGATATCATATATGTTCATATTCTTAGCTTCTTATTAGTAATATTTCATTACTACTTGTTATTCGGGTGTTTATTACTCTTTGTTCTTATGCGTGTTTTGTCGAATAAATTCTTATTTTTCTTTTTAGGTTATAGATACCTAATTTACAGAATGGTATTAGTGTAATATATATCATATTAATTCATTAAATTCATTAAATTCATTTATATAATCATTATGCAATGAAGATCATGTAGAACGAGTCGCATCACATCGTGGAGACGGTATTCCGTACGTATACACGAGCGATGATATCGTTCCCATGATTGTGGAATTGTATTAGAGTGTATATATACTATTTCAGAATCAATATACCTTTAAAATAATCATATATAGTCATTATTTACACCATTATACCCATCCAAGTAAGGTGGTGGTGGATAATAGATTACACCACAGCGTGGAGACGGTATTCTGTACGTACGCACGCGCGGTGATTTCATTTTCCGTATGATGGATAGATGGTGAAATAGGGTTGTTTCATACTTATAATAACATATAAGTACATTATTTATACTTATGTTATTACTTCATAATGAAACAACTAAAGAATAAGAAGTGGAAGAAGAAATAAAGATGAAAGAATCGGTAACGGACATTACCTCTTCTTTGAAGCGCTTCTTTGAGACTTCCTTTTAGGGCACTAAAATTGATCTTTGAAGAAGAATAGGACCTCTAGGATGTATCTAGGGAAGTGGAGAGAATAAATTGTTAGGTTTTTGCCAAGCTTGAAGGCTCAAAGTGGTGTTAGGAAGAGAGGGAGGAGGTTCCCTTTTATAAGGGAGGAGAGGGGCACCTTTGGAATAACTAAATATATTATTTTATTATAAAGTCAAATTCGGTTTTTAATAGCTCCAAATTGATATATTTAGAAGATAAGGTGGGTAGGGGTGGAAATAATCTCATCCAATAGAATTTAGACAAGTTTAGGTATCAATTTTAACCTTATCATTTAGATTTAACTTTAAGTTAGATAATTTAACCTTTACCGTGTCTTCTTGTTTTCTTACACTATAATGTTAATAAACTTACTATATCAAGCTAAACGAACCCCAAGTTGTTTATTATTAATATATATAACCTTATCTAAGTCATTTGTATGAACCTTAGATTTTTAGGAATAAAATAACAATTAATAATATAATATTTGTTTTAAAAGCTATTTTATGTCAATTTTGACACAATTTAGTAATTGATTTTTGTGAAAATCATAACAGAATGATTAGTTCGAACCAAGTTAATTAAATCAATACTAACATGTCATATTAACCTAGAAAATTAGTGTAATTCATAAAAAGTCTCAAATTAAATTTATTTGTATATTTATAACATCAATTATGTCAATATTTTATTAATAAGATAATTACTGCATCATCGTTGTGTCATAAATAAATTAAATTATTTAATGTCTAAAAATCACAAATAAAATACCATTATGTAGTAAATTTTTTTATCTTTCTAATTAATATTTATAGTTTAATTTATCTTATGTATAACCCCATATTAAAAATGATTTACTTATTAAACTTTGATTTTAACTATTTTAACCCTTCTTTAAATAAATTAATAATAAATGTCCTAATCTAATCCAAGTGGGCCTAAATGGTCATATTTTATTCCTAAGGTTGCTTTTTGTCGAATTACACTTATCCAATAGAATTAGGACATGTGTTAGGGTAATAATAATAACACTTTTACCCTTAATTACCCTATTTACTTTTAACCGTGGTAAAAAAAGTAAAAAGTTACTATTCACCAAAAATTATTTTCATCTCATTGAACCACATTTTAGTCCTTGATATTAACTGTGTCTCTCGGATTTTCGAAATTCCACTCACAGAAGCGGTAAAATTAAGTTTTATGAAGAATTCAGTTTTTTTAACTACCACTTAGTGGTTTCACTATTCATCAAAAATTGAAAGTTTTCAGAAAAATACCAAAATTTCACCCTAGGCTAATTTCGATATTCCGAATCCAAAAATAAAGTCCATTTTGAAAAATAAAATTTATAAAATTTCAAAAAGTGGTTATTACTATTCATAACGGCTAGTTTTAATAATATTTTAATAGCATATCGTTGTTTAGTGAAACTCGGTATTGCGTACGATGCAAGCTATCGAGAAAGGCCGCGATTGCGTGTAAAGAAAGCCAATCTAGTGTTGTGTGTAGTGAAAGATTCCTTTGATGATTTAAAAACAAAATATTTCTCATAAAAGTCTCGGGTGTTACATTCTACCCCCCTTGAAATGAATTTCGCCCTCGAAATTCGTCACTTTGTAACAAAAAGATGAGGATACCTCTCCCTCATCATATCCTCAAGCTCCCATGTAGCTTCTTCTAACTAGTGGTTCCTCCATAAAACTTTCACCAAGCGAGTGGTCTTGTTTCGTAGGACTTTTTCGCTACGATCCAGAATCTCTATCGGTTGTTCTTCATAAGAAAGATCTTGCTCCAGCGGTACAACTTCTGAGCTGAGTACATGTGAAGGATCAGGTATGTACTTTCTCAGGAGAGATACATGGAACACATCGTGAACTTGAGAGAGATTCGGTGGAAGCGCCAATTGGTAAGCTACCTTTCCAACACGATCCAGTATTTCGAAAGGACCGATATATCTAGGGCTCAACTTCCCCTTCTTTCCAAATCTCATGAACCTCTTCCAGGGAGATATTCGTAACAACACTTTATCACCCACTTCAAACTCTAGGTCTTTTCTTCGGTTGTCGGAATAACTTTTCTGTCGACTCTGAGCTGCTCTTATGTGTTGTTGAATAGGTTGGACCTTTTCTGCCATCTCATCAACAAGATCAGGTCCTAATAGCTTTCTTTCCCCAACTTCATCCCAGCAAGTTGGAGTCCTTCATTTCTTTCCATAGAGAGCTTCATAAGGAGCCATATGAATACTGGAGTGAAAGCTATTATTATAAGAAAATTCCACCAAAGGTAGGTGTTGATCACAACCACCTTTGAAATCCATAGAGAAATCTCTCAACATATCTTCTAGAGTTTGAATTGTTCTCTCAGACTGACCGTCTGTTTGAGGATGATAAGCAGTGCTGAAACTCAACTCTGTATCCAGAGTATGCTGAAGACTTCACAAGAACTTCGAGGTAAATCTCGGATCCCGATCAGATATAATAGAAAGTGGTACTCCATGCAATCTTACCACTTCCTTTACATATATCCTGGAAAGCTGATCCAGAGAGAAATCCTCTCTAATAGTAATGAAGTGTGCGGACTTTGTAAGACAATCAACTATGACCCAGATAGCATTATTGTCTTTGGATGTTTTAGGAAGTCCTGTGACAAAGTCTATCGTGATGTTTTCCCATTTCCATTCGGGTATGGTTAATGGTTGTAACATCCCCTTAGACTTCTGTCTCTCAGCTTTAACTTGCTGACAAACCAAGCATCGAGAGACATATTCAGCAACATCTCTTTTCATGACATCCCACCAGAAGTACTCTTTCAGGTCCCTATACATCTTTGTGCTTCCAGGATGAATAGAGAATGAAGAACTATGAGCCTCATCCAGCAGCTCCTTCTTTAATTTGGGGATGGGAGGAACACAAACCCGATTCCTGAACTTTATTATCCCATAACAATCAAGGTTGAATTCAGGAATATTTCTCACCTTCTTTTGTAACTCTATATCTTCTTTCTGCACCTCTTTAATCTTCACATGTATAGATGGTTGAACATTCATTTGAGAAAGATACGATTTTTCCCTTTCCATTATAATTCTAATATCCATCCTTTGTAAATCCATAAATATTGGATCTTTTGTGATCCTCATCATGGATAAACTGGCATGGTCTTGTCGACTTAATGCATCTTCCACCTTGTTTGCTTTCCCAGGGTGGTAATGAATTGAGCAGTCGTAATCCTTAATCATCTCCAACCATCTTCTTTGGCGCATATTCAGATCCTTTTGTGTGAAAATATACTTTAAACTTTTATGATCAGTATAAATATCACACCTTTCTCCATAAAGATAATGCCTCCAAATCTTTAATGCAAAGATTACCGCAGCTAACTCCAAATCATGAGTTGGGTAATTTTGCTCATGGATTTTCAATTGTCGTGAGGCATAAGCTATCACCATATCATTTTGCATAAGAACACACCCCAATCCCTTCTTGGATGCATCACTATAGATCACAAACCTTTCTCCACTACAAGGCAGTGTGAGCACAGGTGCACTGGATAACCTTCTTTTCAACTCCTTGAAATTCTCTTCACATTCTTCCATCCAAAAAAACTCAACTCCTTTCTGAGTCAACTTGGTGAGTGGATTAGATAATCGTGAAAAATCTTTCACAAAACGTCGATAATATCCAGCCAAACCAAGAAAACTTCAGATCTCAGTTACTGTTGTTGGTCTCGACCATCTTTCGATAACCTCTGTTTTTGCTGGATCCATAGATATCCCCTCTTTTGAGATTATGTGGCCCAAAAATGAAACTTTTTGAAGCCAAAATTCACACTTGGTAAATTTGGAATAAAGATTCTCGTTTCTCAGGGTATTCAACATAATTCTCAAGTGATCTTCATGTTCTTCCTTGCTCTTTGAATAGACAATAATATCGTCTATAAAGACTACCACAAATTGATCAAGATAGTCTCTAAAGACTCTATTCATCAGATCAATGAAGATAGCAGGGGCATTAGTAAGACCAAATGGCATCAGTATAAATTCATAGTGTCCATACCTTGTACAGAAAGTCGTCTTTGGTATATCCTCCCTTTTGACCCTTAATTGATGATACCCTGAACGAAGATCAATCTTGGAAAAGTATTGAGCTCCGCGTAGTTTGTCAAATAAGTCATCAATGCGTGGGAGAGGATATTTGTTCTTGATAGTGATCTTATTAAGTTCTCGATAATGAATGCAGAGTCTCATTGATCCATCTTTCTTCTTAACAAATAGAACAGGTGCTCCCCAAGGTGACGCACTAGGGCTTATGAATCCCTTATCAAGAATCTCTTGGAGTTGCTTCTTCAATTCCTGCAACTCAATTGGGGCCATTCTATAAGGTGTCTTTGAAATAAGAAAATCACCCGGTACGAGTTCTATTGAAAACTCAACTTCACGATTTGGGGGAAGACCTGCCAATTCCTCTGGAAAGACATCATCAAACTCTCGTACAATGGGAATATTATTAATCGTGAGTTTCTCACCAACCATTTGAGATAAATAACCCTCATTTAGTGGAATCAAGACCCATAAGATGGAATAAATTTCCACTGGAAGGTTATGTTCATCCTTGCATCGATAGACGATCATAGATTGATCTGGAATATGAAATGTGACTTCCCTTCTTTGGCAATTGATATGATCTACATATAAAGAAATCCAATCCATTCCAAGAATCACATCAAATTCCACTATAGGAAGGATCACAAGATTTTCAGGAAGCACTTTCCCACAAACTTCAATCGGGGAAGAATTATAAACTTTTGATGCGACTGTTGTGCCATTAGGTGTTGTCACAGCTAACTCAACATCTAATTGTTGAGGTAATACGGTGATACCCTTAGAAAATTCTTCAGAAATAAAATATTGGGTGGATCCAGAATCAAATAAAACATTTTCTACTTTAGAGTGGATGATAAGTGTACCTTTCACCACATCGTTATCGTACTCCACATCGCTGATAGAAATTTCATGTGACTTTCCTTTTTCTTTAGCCTTAAGAGTTTTTTGACGTCGACCATCATCATCAACCCTTGGATTAGGGAATTTATTGGCATAATGCCCCATATCCTTGCACTTGAAACATTGAAGTTTAGTAGGTTCATTCTGTGTATCCCTTCCTTTTTTTCATCATTAGAAATCTTCTTTCCATCATTGCGGCATTAAAATGCCCGATGACCTTCCTTTCCACATTTTAAACATTTACTTGTCTCTTTAAGACAACTCCCTCCATGTTTCTTTCCACACTTTGAGCATAAGGGAAAGCTCATCTTCTTTTCAGTGTGTTATTTAGATTTTCCTTTGAATTCCATTTTCCTCTTCTTATCAAACCCATATGACTGATGGGTTACTCCAATCTCCATCTCAACTTTGAGAGCACATCGAACGATTTCCTCGTAGCTATTGAAGTCCCTTATGGATAAGGCCCTTCAAAGACATGGTTTTAAGCCACTAAAGAATCGATCTATCTTACTCTCAGGTTGGATAATAATACCAGAAGTGTACCTTGCAAGTCTTGTAAAATTTTCTTCATAGGTACCAATAGATTTATCATCCTTTTTCTTCAGTTCAAGAAACTCTTTCTCCATCTTTGTTCGGAGAATATGAGGGAAGTACTTATTGAAAAATAATTTCTTGAACTCATCCCATTCCATGGACTCAATTTCACCCCTTTGCCTCATATTCTTAATAAGATTCCACCATTGATCAGCATCTTATTCCAAACGATACACTGCTAGGATGACTTTATCATGTTCAGAACATTGAAGAACTGAAAATATCTTTTCAGTAGTACTAATCCATTGTTCAGCAACTAATGGATCAGTAGACCCGCTGAAAGAAGGTGGACGCTGCCTCATGAAGGATTCAATAGAATGTTGCTCCTTCCTTTACTCGTTTGGAAGTCCTTCATGATTCATAGCTTGAGAAATTTGTGTGAGCACAGCTACAAGATTTTTCATTCCAGCTCCCATAACGTTTGGTTGCTCAGGGGGACAATCATTGCATTGCCCGTCGCATTCCGCATTAACACGGTTCCTTCGAGTTCCAACCATTGACTAAAACCAAGAAGAATAGTGTGAGAAACACTAATTATAATAGGAAAACCACATAATCAATGTAACAGCCCAAGATTTTATAAAAAAATATATTCTTTTTAATTTTATTAATGTCTTGTGTTATACGCTACACCAAAAGGAGCTTGCACAACACGCATCCTTGACTTGCCTTGCATTACACGCAATCACAACCTTCCTCGATAGCGTGTGTGGTACGTAATCCTGAGTTTCACGAAACAATGATATGCTATTAAAATATTATTAAAACTAGCCGTTATGAATAGTAATAACCACTTTTTAAATTTTAGAAATTTTAACTTTCAAAATGAACTTCATTTTTTGATTCGGAGTATCGAATTTAGCCTAAGGTGAAATTTTGGTACTTTTCGGATAACTTTCATATTCTGGTGAATAGTGAAAATTACTAAATTATAATTAAAAACAACCTTTTTAATCGAAATAATTAATAGTGATAAATTATTAATTTGAGTGGTTTTAAAGTATATTTAGAATATATTTTTACAATTTAATACAATGTTGGTCATTGGTTGTAATTTCACATTTAAACCAGACATAATCAAGTGTCAATCTTTTGATATATATTGTTTCCTAAAAACACGCTATTTATTTTAACAGCGGTATTTAATTATAAAATTAATTAATGCAACTTCTATGTTATGAATTTGGTAAAATAGATTTCATTTTTGAATTCGGAATATGAAATATAGCTTAGGATGAAATTTTGGCATTGTTCTGAAAAACATCAATTTTTGATGAATAGTGAAACTACTAAGTGGTAGGTTAAAAACTGAATTTTGTATAAAACTTAATTTTACCGCTTCTGTGAATGGAATTTCGAAAATCCGAGAGACACGGTTAATATCAAGGACTAAAATGTGGTTCAATGAGATGAAAATAATTTTTTGGTGAATAGTAACTTTTTACTTTTTTTTACCGCGGTTAATAGTAAATAGGGTAACTAAGGGTAAATATGATATTAATATTACCCTAACACATGTCCTAATTCTATTGGACAAGTGTAATTCGACCAAAAACAAACTTAGGAATAAAATATGACCATTTAGGCCCACTTGGATTAGATTAGGACATTTATTATTAATTTATTTAAAGAAAGGTTAAAATAGTTAAAATCAAAGTTTAATAAGTAAATCATTTTTAATATGGGGTTATACATAAGATAAATTCAATTGTAAATATTCATTAGAAAGCTAAAAAGATTTCCTACATGATGGTATTTTATTTGTAGTTTTTAGACATCAAATAATTTAATTTATTTATGACACAACGATGATGCAGTAATTATCTTATTAATGAAATATTGACATAATTGATGTTATAAACACCAAAATAAATGTAATTTGAGATTTTTTTATGAATTCCACTAATTTTCTAGGTTACTATGATATATTAATGTTGATTTAATCAACTTGGTTCGAACATTTAATTCTGTTATGACTCTCACAAAAATCATATATCAAATAGTGTCAAAATTGACACAAAATAGTTTTTAAATCAAATATTATATTATTAATTGTTATTTTATTCCTAAAAATCTAAGGTTCGGCCAAATGACTTAGATAAGGATATATTTATTAATAATATACAATTTTGGGTTCGTTTGGCATGTTATAGTAAGTGAATTAACCATATAGTGAAAGAAAACAAAAAGACACGGTAAAAGTTAAATTATTTATCTTAGAGTTAAATCTAATTGATAAGGTTAAAATAATATCCTAAACTTGTCTAAATTCTATTGGTTGATAGGATTTCGACCCCTCCCCACTTTAGCTTCGAAATAAGACCCTTTGGAACCATTATAAACCGATTTTGACTTTAATATAAAATAATATTTTGAGATATTCCTAAGGTGCCCCTCTCCTCCCCTATAAAAGGACACCTCCTCCCCCTCCTCCTCACACCAATTTGAGCACTCAAGCTCGGCCAAACCCTGCCGATTTCTCCTCTCCACTTCCCTAGAAACATCCTAGAGGTTCTGGTATTCCTCAAAGACCAATTTTAGTGCCCTAAGAGGAGGTCTCAAAGAGGCACTTCAAAGAAGAGGTAATTACCGTTACCAATTCTTTCATCTTTACTTCTTCTTCCACTTCTTCTTCTTAGGTTGTTTCATTATGAAGTAATAACATCAGTATCACTCATATACTGATATGTTATTATAAGTATGAAACAACCCTATTTCACCATCTATCCATCCTACGGAAAAAGAAATCACCGCGCGTGCGTACGTACGGAATACCGTCTCCACGCCGTGGTGTAATCTATTTTCCACCACCACCTTACATGGATGGGTATAATGGTGTAAAGAATAACTATACATAGTTATTACAACATCATATTGATTCTGATATATTGTATAATCCACTCCAATTCAATTCAATATTTATAGAAATGATATCATCGCTCGTGCGTACGTACGGACTACCGTCTCCACGACGCGATGAGATTCATTCTCCATGTTAACCATTTAAGAATGATTATAATGTATATATAAGAAATAATAATGAAATATATGACATTATAAATCTACTGGATTTATTTATATATATACATATGTATGTAATCTACTTACTTCCATTTCAAGACAATAAGGAAAGGAAAACAGCGTTCATGCGTACGTACGGACTACCGTCTCCATGAACGGTGTTTTTCATTTTATTTATCTACCTATTATATATATATATATACTGAATATATATGATATATAAATCATATTTTATATTCTTGAAGTAAGTAAATCATGATATAAGTAATAATGATGTCAAGAACAACAAGTCAAAACACCTACGATAAATGAAACGATTTTACCCAAAACGCTTCTTTAACATGGAGTTTACAAAAGAACGGGTAATATAATGTCATAAGTGAACCATATATGATATCATAACAATGAATATGATTCTGTAATAAGTCAATAACATGATTTAAATCATTATACAGGAGGTTCGGACACTTACAAAGCAAGTCGGACCTAAGGTAAGGGAAATATCACAATCTCATTTTTATCCGAGATTGTTTATTCGTAAGTATTTACTGGGGTTTATTTTATCATCCACATCCATGTTTCCTCAATATGTAATATTATTTCCATCCAACTACAAAGGTTTAAATCCAATTTTACCCTTTGGTTAGTTTTTAGTAAAAGATATGAAAGGAATCTTTTGTCGTTTATCGTACGAGGTACATTTTGACTTTTTCGACAAAAGTACAAAGAATGTTTTTTTTAACTTATACGGAACGAACGGATTTCTACTGTTTTATAAAGCCTTATTTTCATGAAGCTTCCTCTAAAATATTTCATGACTATTTTCAATAAAATCTCTTTCTTTTAAAATTGCATGATGTTTTGTGAAAAGAAATTGATTTTGAAGAAGAAAGGATATTTTCCTCAAGAATTCAATTCAAGTGTTTTATCAAAATTATTTTCCATCTAAGATAATAAAGGGTTCTGTTTCTATCCATATTTTTACATTGATTTGACTATGTTGAGATGGAATTATGTTTATGAATTCCTTTATCTTATATGAATTGATTTATGATGTCATGATGTTTCAAGAATCCCATTTTTATTACATGGGTTATGCGATGATGTATGATTTATGATTTTGTGGCACACATAAGAAAGGATTCATTAAGAGATGGGTGGGACCTATATCTCCCTCCAATGCATTGGGTAAAGATTTTATATCTCATGAGATAGACATGGCTGGAATGGTAGGTTATACCGGTTCAGTGAAACAGGACTGAAACGAGGATTACTCGATTCAGAAAGGGACTTTGTCCACTAAGATAGTCTTGGCAATGAGTCTTGACTAACAAGAAATGATTCTCTATGATTATGTGTGTATGCCACAAAGTTCCATGTTTTATGTTATGATTATTGTGATTACATTTCACTGCCATGATTTATCCCATGTTATGAAATTATGCTCTCTTTTGCAGGTTATGATTTCCAAAATGTTATGTTCTTATGAATATGATGTGATTGATATTTCTTTTGTTTACCCTTACTGAGCAATTGAGCTCACCCTTTTATGTTTTCTTTTCCCCAGGATATAAAGAAAGGTTTTAGGTAAAAAAAAGGAAGATCTTTATGGGAGATGTTGAAGATCTTTCACCACGATTAGAAGATTATAGTCCGAGTTTCCAAAGACACTAAACTATTACGGTCCTTGTGTGTGTGTTTTTTTGTAATGTACTAAGTATTCCGCAAAAGTAATGTAAAGTCCATGTACGTCAGGCTTCGGGTCTCTACAGTTGGTATCAGAGGAAAGGTTTAGTCAACCTTTGGAAACTAGGACGCGAAAACATTAGTAAGATCCCTAGAGATATTTCTAAGGTATGTCTAGGGATGCCCCTAAGGATAATTATACGTATAGGATATAGTTCTAGAACTATGGTAACGATATTAGATTAAACCAAAGATGATAGATATTTAAGTTACTCCCCCTTTATTACGATTTTTGCATCTAACACTATTCTGTTTGGGTTTTAGAAAATGGCTGGAAACAAGATGATTCACAATAATGGAGGATATGATGGACAATGGAATGATATTCTTCATGAGAAACCAAATGAAATGGGATTTGGATGTCCAAACATCATTATTATGCCGAATCAGCAATCTCACAACATGATCAATAAAGTAAAATTTGGTAAGTTTCCTGACTCGACTAATAAGAGAAAGATGGAGTTCCATGATGATCATAGAGGAAAGAAAGTTCAATTTCCCCTATGTAAATCATGTGGGAAGAGGCATCAAGGAGAATGTTTCATGGGAACTGGAAGATGCTTTGGGTGTGGAAAAGAAGGACACAAAGCAAGTAAGTGCAAAGGAAAAGGGTCGGTTAACACCATGGATGAGGATAATGGTATTGCTACGACATCAAAAATGGTTAAGTGTTTTAAATGTGGAATGTATGGGCATTATGCAAACAAATGCCCTAAGGGAAAGACTCATGAAGAGAATCAGTATGGTCATATGGGTAGTCTTTATGTGGATGATGATGAAGAGACTACAAATGATATGTGAGATGAAAGAATTTTTGAAGCTCGGTCAATGGTTTGAGAATGTAGTGGCATGATTACATGTTTATCATGTGTAATTTTGGAATAAAGAGACATCTATGGATTGTTACACTGTTGTCTTTCCTTGTGTTTTGAAAGTATATGATTAATGTTACCAGTATCCATGAAAGGTTATTCAGATATTTTTGGAATGTAGATGATATGCGCATAATGAAGGGATAAGGAGAAAATTAAATGTTTGATAGTATTCATGAGCTCATGATTGATATAAGGACTAAGTGATATCATGGTTTGAGTATATAGAATTTTGAGGATTTTGGTATGTGGAAAGTGTTAACTTTTAACTGCACTCATGTTTTCACTAAGGTATTCAAGAGAATACACGATTAAGGACTTTGAATGTTTGGAATGTGACCAACAAGACATATCTTATGATATGTGGGGATCAACGACAGTATTAAATCTCTGGTAATCGTTGTCACTATATTATGAGAGTGGACTGCAGTATTATGTATAAGCCTAAAGATTAGACTGGATTATGTTGGACATAAGTTAGTATTGTTTAAGGATAGAAGATTTTCGATATTATTGATGGGATGTTATAGTAACGTAGTTTTAGAAAAAGGGACAACCTGCAGGACGGGCGACAGCCCATCGCTTCGGACAAGGCTGTAGGAATCGAACCCACAACCAAAGTGCGACTGGCCTTTATCGCCTACCACTGACCTACAGGAAGTCCCTGTTTAGTAGAAACTAGTTTTATTATATTAAGAAGTATGATATATGAAGTATAAGTCCATTTTAGGAACTATATATGATTAATCTCACTATAGAATGACTTATGTATATTTAATAACTTTTGCTTACCTTTTGTTTGAAACAGATGGAATGACCCGTCATTCTATCACATGATCTGCTAACACTTCACGAATAACAAATTCAACTTCATTTATTTAAGAGATGAAGTGGAAATTGTTCAAGGCACGAACAACAGTGATATTGTATCAAAATAAAGTAAGTATTTATTCTAATTCAAATTTTCAACTTTAGGGAAATGATCTTGAAAACCAAAAATGTTGTCCTAGTGATCTTATACCTGATGAATCAGATGGTACCTTAGATCGTCACAAATTTATGGATTTGTGATTACTGGCTTTTCCATAGCCATGTTCTCTACCACTCTCCATCAGAACTTGATGGTTAGATTTCTCTTCCATATCCATATTTTCACCTATGTGGAAACCCAGTGATTAGTTTATTTGGGTAATCGTTACATTTCATAATTTAGTTAGCCAAGTTTTTGTATTCCCTTTTACGATGTGGGTTTCTATTAAAGAAACTTTCAAATAGTAAACCATTTATAACCTCGACGAATTTCGAGGGCGAAATTCATTTTAAGGGGGGTAGAATGTAACAGCCCAAGATTTTATAAAAAAATATATTCTTTTTAATTTTATTAATGTCTTGTGTTATACGCTACACCAAAAGGAGCTTTCACAACACGCATCCTTGACTTGCCTTGCATTACACGCAATCACAACCTTCCTCGATAGCGTGTGTGGTACGTAATCCTGAGTTTCACGAAACAATGATATGCTATTAAAATATTATTAAAACTAGCCGTTATGAATAGTAATAACCACTTTTTAAATTTTAGAAATTTTAACTTTCAAAATGAACTTCATTTTTTGATTCGGAGTATCGAATTTAGCCTAAGGTGAAATTTTGGTACTTTTCGGATAACTTTCATATTCTGGTGAATAGTGAAAATTACTAAATTATAATTAAAAACAACCTTTTTAATCGAAATAATTAATAGTGATAAATTATTAATTTGAGTGGTTTTAAAGTATATTTAGAATATATTTTTACAATTTAATACAATGTTGGTCATTGGTTGTAATTTCACATTTAAACCAGACATAATCAAGTGTCAATCTTTTGATATATATTGTTTCCTAAAAACACGCTATTTATTTTAACAGCGGTATTTAATTATAAAATTAATTAATGCAACTTCTATGTTATGAATTTGGTAAAATAGATTTCATTTTTGAATTCGGAATATGAAATATAGCTTAGGATGAAATTTTGGCATTGTTCTGAAAAACATCAATTTTTGATGAATAGTGAAACTACTAAGTGGTAGGTTAAAAACTGAATTTTGTATAAAACTTAATTTTACCGCTTCTGTGAATGGAATTTCGAAAATCCGAGAGACACGGTTAATATCAAGGACTAAAATGTGGTTCAATGAGATGAAAATAATTTTTTGGTGAATAGTAACTTTTTACTTTTTTTTACCGCGGTTAATAGTAAATAGGGTAACTAAGGGTAAATATGATATTAATATTACCCTAACACATGTCCTAATTCTATTGGACAAGTGTAATTCGACCAAAAACAAACTTAGGAATAAAATATGACCATTTAGGCCCACTTGGATTAGATTAGGACATTTATTATTAATTTATTTAAAGAAAGGTTAAAATAGTTAAAATCAAAGTTTAATAAGTAAATCATTTTTAATATGGGGTTATACATAAGATAAATTCAATTTTAAATATTCATTAGAAAGCTAAAAAGATTTCCTACATGATGGTATTTTATTTGTAGTTTTTAGACATCAAATAATTTAATTTATTTATGACACAACGATGATGCAGTAATTATCTTATTAATGAAATATTGACATAATTGATGTTATAAACACAAAAATAAATGTAATTTGAGATTTTTTTATGAATTCCACTAATTTTCTAGGTTACTATGATATATTAATGTTGATTTAATCAACTTGGTTCGAACATTTAATTCTGTTATGACTCTCACAAAAATCATATATCAAATAGTGTCAAAATTGACACAAAATAGTTTTTAAATCAAATATTATATTATTAATTGTTATTTTATTCCTAAAAATCTAAGGTTCGGCCAAATGACTTAGATAAGGATATATTTATTAATAATATACAATTTTGGGTTCGTTTGGCATGTTATAGTAAGTGAATTAACCATATAGTGAAAGAAAACAAAAAGACACGGTAAAAGTTAAATTATTTATCTTAGAGTTAAATCTAATTGATAAGGTTAAAATAATATCCTAAACTTGTCTAAATTCTATTGGTTGATAGGATTTCGACCCCTCCCCACTTTAGCTTCGAAATAAGACCCTTTGGAACCATTATAAACCGATTTTGACTTTAATATAAAATAATATTTTGAGATATTCCTAAGGTGCCCCTCTCCTCCCCTATAAAAGGACACCTCCTCCCCCTCCTCCTCACACCAATTTGAGCACTCAAGCTCGGCCAAACCCTGCCGATTTCTCCTCTCCACTTCCCTAGAAACATCCTAGAGGTTCTGGTCTTCCTCAAAGACCAATTTTAGTGCCCTAAGAGGAGGTCTCAAAGAGGCACTTCAAAGAAGAGGTAATTACCGTTACCAATTCTTTCATCTTTACTTCTTCTTCCACTTCTTCTTCTTAGGTTGTTTCATTATGAAGTAATAACATCAGTATCACTCATATACTGATATGTTATTATAAGTATGAAACAACCCTATTTCACCATCTATCCATCCTACGGAAAAAGAAATCACCGCGCGTGCGTACGTACGGAATACCGTCTCCACGCCGTGGTGTAATCTATTTTCCACCACCACCTTACATGGATGGGTATAATGGTGTAAAGAATAACTATACATAGTTATTAAAACATCATATTGATTCTGATATATTGTATAATCCACTCCAATTCAATTCAATATTTATAGAAATGATATCATCGCTCGTGCGTACGTACGGACTACCGTCTCCACGACGCGATGAGATTCATTCTCCATGTTAACCATTTAAGAATGATTATAATGTATATATAAGAAATAATAATGAAATATATGACATTATAAAGCTACTGGATTTATTTATATATATACATATGTATGTAATCTACTTACTTCCATTTCAAGACAATAAGGAAAGGAAAACAGCGTTCATGCGTACGTACGGACTACCGTCTCCATGAACGGTGTTTTTCATTTTATTTATCTACCTATTATATATATATATATATACTGAATATATATGATATATAAATCATATTTTATATTCTGGAAGTAAGTAAATCATGATATAAGTAATAATGATGTCAAGAACAACAAGTCAAAACACCTACGATAAATGAAACGATTTTACCCAAAACGCTTCTTTAACATGGAGTTTACAAAAGAACGGGTAATATAATGTCATAAGTGAACCATATATGATATCATAACAATGAATATGATTCTGTAATAAGTCAATAACATGATTTAAATCATTATACAGGAGGTTCGGACACTTACAAAGCAAGTCGGACCTAAGGTAAGGGAAATATCACAATCTCATTTTTATCCGAGATTGTTTATTCGTAAGTATTTACTGGGGTTTATTTTATCATCCACATCCATGTTTCCTCAATATGTAATATTATTTCCATCCAACTACAATGGTTTAAATCCAATTTTACCCTTTGGTTAGTTTTTAGTAAAAGATATGAAAGGAATCTTTTGTCGTTTATCGTACGAGGTACATTTTGACTTTTTCGACAAAAGTACAAAGAATGTTTTTTTTAACTTATACGGCACGAACGGATTTCTACTGTTTTATAAAGCCTTATTTTCATGAAGCTTCCTCTAAAATATTTCATGACTATTTTCAATAAAATCTCTTTCTTTTAAAATTGCATGATGTTTTGTGAAAAGAAATTGATTTTGAAGAAGAAAGGATATTTTCCTCAAGAATTCAATTCAAGTGTTTTATCAAAATTATTTTCCATATAAGATAATAAAGGGTTCTGTTTCTATCCATATTTTTACATTGATTTGACTATGTTGAGATGGAATTATGTTTATGAATTCCTTTATCTTATATGAATTGATTTATGATGTCATGATGTTTCAAGAATCCCATTTTTATTACATGGGTTATGCGATGATGTATGATTTATGATTTTGTGGCACACATAAGAAAGGATTCATTAAGAGATGGGTGGGACCTATATCTCCCTCCAATGCATTGGGTAAAGATTTTATATCTCATGAGATAGACATGGCTGGAATGGTAGGTTATACCGGTTCAGTGAAACAGGACTGAAACGAGGATTACTCGATTCAGAAAGGGACTTTGTCCACTAAGATAGTCTTGGCAATGAGTCTTGACTAACAAGAAATGATTCTCTATGATTATGTGTGTATGCCACAAAGTTCCATGTTTTATGTTATGATTATTGTGATTACATTTCACTGCCATGATTTATCCCATGTTATGAAATTATGCTCTCTTTTGCAGGTTATGATTTCCAAAATGTTATGTTCTTATGAATATGATGTGATTGATATTTCTTTTGTTTACCCTTACTGAGAAATTGAGCTCACCCTTTTATGTTTTCTTTTCCCCAGGATATAAAGAAAGGTTTTAGGTAAAAAAAAAAGGAAGATCTTTATGGGAGATGTTGAAGATCTTTCACCACGATTAGAAGATTATAGTCCGAGTTTCCAAAGACACTAAACTATTACGGTCCTTGTGTGTGTGTTTTTTTGTAATGTACTAAGTATTCCGCAAAAGTAATGTAAAGTCCATGTACGTCAGGCTTCGGGTCTCTACAATCAAGAATAAAATTTCACACTTAAGGTCTTATCCTAGGTTATTCATGGTCATTTATAAAACACTAAGATTGTGTTCTATTCTTAGAATTATCCTTAGTGTTCTTACTAAGGCTTTCACATCCTAGTTTCCAAAGGTTGACTATACCTTTCCTCTGATACCAACTATAACGACACATACTTTACATACATTGTTATTACTTCAAAATTGAAGCACACTTATTACAACATATAACAAAATCAAGAAAGGACACTATAGGTATAGTGTCTTTAGAAATTGGGAAACATAAACAACTGGTTCATAAAGCGTCTACACTGTCTCCAATTTATTTCATCATATATATCGTCCCTTTTGGCATATCTTACTTAATAACCTTCTTCCTGACCTGGGGAAAGAAAACATACAAAAGGGTGAGCTCAAATGCTCAGTAAGGGTAAACAAAAGATATATCAATCACATCATATTCATAAGAACATAACTTTTGGAAATCTTAACCTGCAAAAGAGAGCATAATTTCATAACATGGGATAAATCATAGTAGTGAAATAGAATCCCAATAATCATAACTTAAAACATGAAACTTTGTGGCATACACACATAATCATAGAGAATCATTTCTTATTAGTCAAGACTCATTTCCAAGACTATCTTAGTGGACAAAGTCCATTTCTGAACCGAGTTCACTCCTCGTTTCAGTCCTGTTTCACTGAACCGGTATAACCTACCGTTCCAGCCATGTCTATCTCATGAGATATAAAATCTTTACCCATTTCATTGGAGGGAGATATAGGTCCCACCCATCTCATAATGATACCATTCTTATGTGTGCCACAAAATCATAAACCATACATCATAGCGTAACCCATGTAATAAAAATGACATCATAAAACAATTCATATAAGATAAAGGAATTCATAAAAATAATTCTGTCACAACAAAATCAAATCAATGTAATAATAGGGATAGAAACAGAACCCTTTATTATTATAGATGTAAAATAATTTTGATAAAACACTTGAACTCCATTCTTGAGGAAAATATCCTTTCTACTTCAAAAACATTTTCCTTTCTTAACATGTCATACAATTCTAAACTAAAAGAAGTTGATTAAAAATAAACTTGAAAATTTTTAAATGAAGCTTCTTGGAAAAAAAATTTTAAAAATCCATTCATTTCGTATAAGTTAAAAAAACATTCTTCTCATAATTTTGTCGGAAAAGTCAAAAAGTACCTCGTACGAAAAACGACAAAAGATTCCTTTCATATCTTTTACTAAAAACTCACCGAAGGGTAAAATTGGATTTAAACAATTTTAGGTGTATGGAAACAATATTACATATCGAGGAAACATGGATGTGGATGATAAAATACACCCCAGTAAATACCAAAGTATAAACAATCTCGGATGAAATGAGATTGTGATATTTCCCTTACCTTAGGTCCAATTTTCTTCGTAAGTGTCTGAACCTCCTGTATAATGATTTAAATAATGTTATTGACTTATTCCCGAATCATAATTATTTTTATGATATCATATATGGTCATATTCTTAGCTTCTTATTAGTAATATTTCATTACTACTTGTTATTCGGGTGTTTATTACTCTTTGTTCTTATGCGTGTTTTGTCGAATAAATTCTTATTTTTCTTTTTAGGTTATAGATACCTCATTTACAGAATGGTATTAGTTTAATATATATCATATTCATTCATTCAATTCATTTATATAATCATTATGCAATGAAGATCATGTAGAACGAGTCGCATCACATCGTGGAGACGGTATTCCGTACGTACGCACGAGGGATGATATCGTTCCCATGATTGTGGAATTGTATTGGAGTGTATATATACTATTTCAGAATCAATATACCTTTACAATAATCATATATAGTCATTATTTACACCATTATACCGATCCAAGTAAGGTGGTGGTGGAAAATAGATTACACCACGGCGTGGAGACGGTATTCCGTACGTACGCACACGCGGTGATTTCATTTTCCGTAGGATGGATAGATGGTGAAATAGGGTTGTTTCATACTTATAATAACATATCAGTACATGAGTGATACTTATGTTATTAATTCATAATGAAACAACTAAAGAAGAAGAATTGTAAGAAGAAATAAAGATGAAAGAATCGGTAACGGACATTACCTCTTCTTTGAAGAGCTTCTTTGAGACTTCCTTTTAGGGCACTAAACATGGTCTTTGAAGAAGACCAGGACCTCTAGGATTTCTCTAGGTAAGTGGAGAGAAGAAATTGGTAGGGTTTTTTCGAGCTTGAAGGCTCAAAGTGGTGTGAGGAAGAGAGGGAGGAGGTGCCCTTTAATAAGGGAGGAGAGGGGCACCTTTGGAATAACTAAAAATATTATTTTATTATAAAGTCAAATTCGATTTTTAATAGATCCAAATTGATATATTTCAAATATAAGGTGATTAGGGGTCAAAATATTCTCATCAAATAGAATTTAGACAAGTTTAGGTATCAATTTTAACCTTATCATTTAGATTTAACTTTAAGTTAGATAATTTAACTTTTACCATGTCTTCTTGTTTTCTTACACTATAGGTTAATAAAAATACTATATCAAGCCAAACGAACCCCAAGTTGTTTATTATTAATATATATAACCTTATCTAAGTCATTTGGCCGAACCTTAGATTTTTAGGAATAAAATAACAATTAATAATATAATATTTGTTTTAAAAACTATTTTATGTCAATTTTGACACTATTTAGTAATTGATTTTTGTGAAAATCATAAAAGAATGATTAGTTCTAAAAAAGTTAATTAAATAAATACTAACATGTCATATTAACCTATAAAATTAGTTTAATTCATAAAAAGTCTCAAATTACATTTATTTGGGTATTTATAACATCAATTATGTCAATATTTCATTAATAAGATAATTACTGCATCATCGTTGTGTCATAAATAAATTAAATTATTTAATGTATAAAAATTAAAAATAAAATACAATTATGTAGGAAATTTGTTTATCTTTCTAATGAATATTTATAGTCGAATTTATCTTATGTATAACCCCATATTAAAAATTATTTACTTATTAAACTTTGATTTTAACTATTTTAACCCTTCTTTAAATAAATTAATAATAAATGTCCTAATCTAATCCAAGTGGGTCTAAATGGTCATATTTTATTCTTAAGGTTGTTTTTGGTCGAATTACACTAATCCAATAGAATTAGGACATCTTTTAGGGTAATAATAATAACACTTTTACTCTTAATTACCCTATTTACTTTTAACCGTGGTAAAAAAAAGTAAAAAGTTACTATTCACCAAAAATTATTTTCATCTCATTGAACCACATTTTAGTCCTTGATATTAACCGTGTCTCTCGGATTTTCGAAATTCCACTCACAGAAGTGGTAAAATTAAGTTTTATGAAGAATTCAATTTTTTTAACTACCACTTAGTGGTTTCACTATTCATCAAAAATTGAAAGTTTTCAGAAAAATTCCAAAATTTCACCCTAGGCTAATTTCGATATTCCGAATCCAAAAATAAAGTCCATTTTGAAAAATAAAATTTATAAAATTTCAAAAAGTGGTTATTACTATTCATAATGGCTAGTTTTATTAATATTTTAATAGCATATCGTTGTTTAGTGAAACTCGGTATTGCGTACGACGCAAGCTATCGAGGAAGGCCGCGATTGCGTGTAAATAAAGACAATCTAGTGTTGTGTGTAGTGAAAGATTCCTTTGATGATTTAAAAACAAAATATTTTTCATAAAAGTCTTGGGTGTTACATTCTACCCCCCTTGAAATGAATTTCGCCCTCGAAATTCGTCACTTTGTAACAAAAAGATGAGGATACCTCTCCCTCATCATATCCTCAAGCTCCCATGTAGCTTCTTCTAACTGGTGGTTCCTCCATAAAACTTTCACCAAGCGAGTGGTCTTGTTTCGTAGGACTTTTTCGCTACGATCCAGAATCTCTATCGGTTGTTCTTCAGAAGAAAGATCTTGCTCCAGCGGTACAACTTCTGAGCTGAGTACATGTGAAGGATCAGGTATGTACTTTCTCAGGAGAGATACATGGAACACATCGTGAACTTGGGAGAGATTCGGTGGAAGCGCCAATCGGTAAGATACTTTTCCAACACGGTCCAGTATTTCGAAAGGACCGATATATCTAGGGCTCAACTTCCCCTTCTTTCCAAATCCCATGACCCTCTTCCAGGGAGATATTCGTAAGAACACTTTATCACCCACTTCAAACTCTAGGTCTTTTCTTCAGTTGTCGTCATAACTTTTCTGTCGACTCTGAACTGCTCTTATGTGTTGTTGAATAGATCATACCTTTTCTGCCATCTCATCAACAAGATCAGGTCCTAATATCTTTCTTTCCCCAACTTCATCCCAGCAAGTTGGAGTCTTGCATTTCTTTCCATAGAGATCTCCATAAGGAGCCATTTGAATACTGGAGTGAAGGCTATTATTATAAGAAAATTCCACAAAAGGTAGGTGTTGATCCCAACCACCTTTTAAATCCATAGAGTAAGCTCTCAACATATCTTCTAGAGTTTGAATTGTTCTCTCAGACTAACCGTCTGTTTGAGGATGATAAGCAGTGCTAAAACTCAACTCTGTATCCAGAGTATGTTGAAGACTTCACCAGAACTTCGAGGTAAATCTCGGATCCCGATCAAATATAATAGAAAGTGGTAATCCATTCAATCTTACCACTTCCTTTACATATATCCTGGCAAGCTGATCCAGAGATAAATCCTCTCTAATAGCAATGAAGTGTGCGGACTTTGTAAGAAGATCAACTATGACCCAGATAGCATTATTGCATTTGGATGTTTTAGGAAGTCCTGTGAAAAAGTCCATAGTGATGTTTTCCCATTTCCATTTGGGTATGGGTAATGGTTGTAACATCCCCTTAGACTTCTGTCTCTCAGCTTTAACTTGCTAACAAACCAAGAATCAAGAGACATATTCAGCAACATCTCTTTTCATGCCATCCCACCAGAAGTACACTTTCAGGTCCCTATACATCTTTGTGCTTCCAGGATGAACAGAGAATGAAGAACTATGAGCCTCATCCAGCAGCTCCTTTTTTAATTTGGGGATGGGAGGAACACAAACCCGATTCCTGAACTTTATTATCCCATCACAATCAAGGTTGAATTCAGGAATTTTTCTCACCTTCTTTTGTAACTCTACATCTTCATTCTACGCCTCTTTAATCTTCACATGTATAGATGGTTGAACATTAATTTGAGAAAGATACGATTTTTTCCTTTCCATTATAATTCCAAGATCCATCCTTTGTAAATCCATAAATATTGGATCTTTTGTGACCCTCATCATGGATAAACTGGCATGGTCTTGTCGACTTAATGCATCTTCCACCTTGTTTGCTTTCCCAGGGTGGTAATGAATTGAGCCGTCGTAATCCTTAATCAGCTCCAACCATCTTCTTTGGCGCATATTCAGCTCCTTTTGTGTGAAAATATACTTTAAACTTTTATGATCAGTATAAATATCACACCTTTCTCCATAAATATAATGCCTCCAAATCTTTAATGCAAAGATTACCGCAGCTAACTCCAAATCATGATTTGGGTAATTTTGCTCATGTATTTTCAATTGTTGTGAGGCATAAGCTATCACCATATCATTTTGCATAAGAACACACCCCAATCCCTTCTTGGATGCATCACTATAGATCACAAACCTTTCTCCACTACAAGGCAGTGTGAGCACAGGTGCACTGGATAACCTTCTTTTCAACTCCTTGAAATTCTCTTCACATTCTTCCGTCCAAACAAACTTAACTCCTTTCCGAGTCAACTTGGTGAGTGGATTAGATAATCATGAAAAATATTTCACAAAACGTCGATAATATCCAGCCAAACCAAGAAAACTTTGGATCTCAGTTACTGTTGTTGGTCTCGACCATCTTTCGATAACCTCTGTTTTTGATGGATCCACAGATATCCCCTCTTTTGAGATTATGTGACCCAAGAATGAAACTTTTTGAAGCCAAAATTCACACTTGGTAAATTTGGTATAAAGCTTCTCCTTTCTCAGGGTCTTCAATATAATTCTCAAGTGATCTTCATGTTCTTCCTTTCTCTTTTAATAGTCAAGAATATCGTCTATAAAGACTACCACAAATTGATCAAGATAGTCTCTAAAGACTCTATTCATCAGATCCATGAAGATAGCAGGGGCATTAGTAAGACCAAATGGCATCACTATAAATTCATAGTGTCCATACCTTGTACGGAAAGTCTTCTTTGGTATATCCTCCCTTTTGACCCTTAATTGATGATACCCTGAACGAAGATCAATCTTGGAAAAGTATTGAGCTCCGCGTAGTTGGTCAAATAAGTCATCAATGCGTGGGAGAGGATATTTGTTCTTGATAGTGATCTTGTTAAGTTCTCGATAATCAATGCAGAGTCTCATTGATCCATCTTTCCTCTTAACAAATAGAACAGGTGCTCCCCAAGGTGATGCACTAGAACGTATGAATCCCTTATCAATATTCTCTTAGAGTTGCTTCTTCAATTCCTGCAACTCAATTGGGGCCATTCTATAAGTTGTCTTTGAAATAGGCAAAGCACCCGGTACGAGTTCTATTGAAAACTCAACTTCACGATTTGGTGGAAGACCTGCCAATTCCTCTGTAAAGACATCATCAAACTCTCGTACAATGGGCATATTATTAATCATGAGTTTCTCACCAACCATTTGAGATAAATAACCCTCATTTAGTGGAATCAAGACCCATAAGATGGAATAAATTTCCACTGGAAGGTTATGTTCATCCTTGCATTGATAGACGATCATAGATTGATCTGGAATATGAAATGTGACTTCCCTTCTTTGGAAATTGATATGAGATCCATATAAAGAAAGCCAATCCATGCCAAGAATCACATCAAATTCCTCTATTGGAAGGATCACAAGATTTGCAGGAATCACTTTCCCACAAACTTCAATCGGGGAAGAATTATAAACTTTTGATGCGACTGTTGTGCCATTATGTGTTGTCACAGCTAACTCAACATCTAATTTTTGAGGTAATACGGTGATACCCTTAGAAAATTATTTAGAAATAAAAGATTGGGTGGATCCAGAATCAAATAAAACATTTGCTACTTTAGAGTGGATAGTAAGTGTACCTTTCACCACATCGTTATTGTACTCCACATCACTGATAGAAATTGCATGTGACTTTCCTTTGTCTTTAGCCTTAAGAGTTTGTTGATGTCGACCATCATCATCAACCCTTGTATTAGGGCATTTATTGGCATAATGCCCTATCTCCTTGCACTTGAAACATTGAAGTGTAGTAGGTTCATTCTGTGTATCCCTTCCTTTGTTTTCATCATTAGACATCTTCTTTCCATTATTGCGGCATTCAAATGCCCGATGACCTTCCTTTCCACATTTGAAACATTTACTTGTCCCTTTAAGACAACTCCCTCCATGTTTCTTTCCACACTTTGAGCATAATGGAAATCTCATCTTCTTTTCAGTGTGCTCTTTAGATTTTCCTTTGAATTACATTTTCCTCTTCTTATCAAACCCATATGGATGATGGGTTACTCCAATCTCCATATCAACTTTGAGAGCACATCGAACGATTTCCTCGTAGCTATTGAAGTCCCTTATGGATAAGGCCCTTCGAAGACTTGTTTTAAGTAACTAAAGAATCGATCGATCTTACTCTCAGGTTGGATAATAATACCAGAAGCGTACCTTGCAAGTCTTGTAAAATTTGCTTCATAGGTACCAACATATTTATCATCCTTTTTCTTCAGTTCAAGAAACTCCTTCTCCATCTTTGTTTGGAAAATATGAGGGAATTACTTATTGAAAAATAAGTTCTTGAACTCGTCCCATTCCATGGACTAAATTTCATCCCTTTGCCTCGTATTCTTAATAATATTCCACCATTGATCAGCATCTCCTTCCAAACAATACACTGTTAGGATTACTTTATCATGTTCAGAACATTGAAGAACTGAAAATATTTTTTCAGTAGTACTAATCCATTGTTTAGTAACTAATGGATCAGTAGACCCGCTGAAAGAAGGTGGATGCTTCCTCATGAAGGATTCAACAGAATGTTGCTCCTTCCTTTGATCGTTTGGAAGTCCTGCATGATTCATATCTTGAGAAATTTGTGTGAGCATGGCTACAAGATTTTTCATTCCAGCTCCCATAACATTTGGTTGCTCAGGGGGATAATCATTGCATTGCCTGTCGCATTCCGCATTAACACGGTTCCTTCGGGTTCCAGCCATTGACTAAAACCAAGAAGAATAGTGTGATCAACACTAATTATAATAGGAAAACCACATAATCAAGAATAAAATTTCACAATTAAGGTCGTATCCTAGGTTATTCATGGTCATTTATAAAATACTAAGATTATGTTCTATGCTTAGAATTATCCTTAGGGTTCTTACTAAGGCTTTCACATCCTAGTTTCCAAAGGTTGACTATACCTTTCCTCTGATACCAACTATAACGACCCATACTTTACATACATTGTTATTACTTCGAAATTGAAGCACACTTATTAAAACATATAACAAAATCAGGAAAGGACAGTATAGGTATAGTGTCTTTAGAAACTGAGAAACATAAACAACTGGTTCATAAAGCGTCTACAATGTCTCCCATTTATTTCATCATATCTATAGTCCCTTTTGGCATATCTTACTTAATAACCTTCTTCCTGACCTAGGGAAAGAAAACATACAAAATGGTGAGCTAAAATGCTCAGTAAGGGTAAACAAAATAAATATCAATCACATCATATTCATAAGAACATAACTTTTGGAAATCTTAACCTGCAAAAGAGAGCATAATTTCATAACATGGGATAAATCATAGTAGTGAAATGGAATCCCAATAATCATAACTTAAAACATGAAACTTTGTGTCATACACACATAATCATAGAGAATCATTTCTTATTAGTCAAGACTCATTGCCAAGACTATCTTAGTGGACAAAGTCCATTTCTGAACCGAGTTCACTCCTCGTTTCAGTCTTGTTTCACTGAACCGGTATAACCTACCGTTCCAGCCATGTCTATCTCATGAGATATAAAATCTTTACCCAATGCATTGGAGGGAGATATAGGTCCCACCCATCTCATAATGATACCATTCTTATGTGTGCCACAAAATCATAAACCATACATCATAGCATAACCCATGTAATAAAAATGACATCATAAAACAATTCATATAAGATAAAGGAATTCATAAAAATAATTCCATCACAACAAAATCAAATCAATGTAATAATAGGGATAGAAATAGAACCCTTTATTATCTTAGATGGAAAATAATTTTGATAAAACACTTGAACTCCATTCTTGAGGAAAATATCCTTTCTACTTTAAAAACATTTTCCTTTCTTAACATGTCATACAATTCTAAACTAAAAGAAGTTGATGAAAAATAAACATGAAAATTTGTAAAGGAAGCTTCTTGGAAAAAAAATTTAAAAAACTATTCATGTTGTATAAGTTAAAAAAACATTCTTCTCATACTTTTGTCGGAAAAGTCAAAAAGTGCCTCGTACGAAAAACGACAAAAGATTCCTTTCATATCTTTTACTAAAAACTCGCTGAAGGGTAAAATTGGATTTAAACAATTGTAGGTGGATGGAAACAATATTACATATCGAGGAAACATGGATGTGGATGATATAATACACCCCAGTAAATACCAAAGTATAAACAATCTCGGATGAAATGAGATTGTGATATTTCCCATACCTTAGGTCCAATTTGCTTCGTAAGTGTCCAAACCCCCTGTATAATGATTTAAATAATGTTATTGACTTATTCTAGAATCATACTTATTTTTATGATATCATATATGGTCATATTCTTAGCTTCTTATTAGTAATATTTCATTACTACTTGTTATTCGGGTGTTTATTACTCTTTGTTCTTATGCGAGTTTTGTCGAATAAATTATTATTTTTCTTTTTAGGTTATAGATACCTCATTTACAGAATGGTATTAGTGTAATATATATCATATTCATTCATTCAATTCATTTATATAATCATTATGCAATGAAGATCATGTAGAACGAGTCGCATCACATCGTGGAGACGGTATTCCGTACGTCCGCACGAGCGATGATATCGTTCCCATGATTGTGTAATTGTATTGGAGTGTATATATACTATTTCAGAATCAATATACCTTTAAAATAATCATATATAGTCATTATTTACACCATTATACCGATCCAAGTAAGGTGGTGGTGGAAAATAGATTACACCACGGCATGGAGACGGTATTCTGTACGTACGCACGTGCGGTGATTTCATTTTCCGTAGGATGGATAGATGGTGAAATATGGTTGTTTCATACTTATAATAACATATCGGTACATGATTTATATTGATGTTATTACTTCATAATGAAACAACTAAAGAAGAAGAAGTGGAAGAAGAAATAAAGATGAAAGAATCGGTAACGGACATTACCTCTTCTTTGAAGCGCTTCTTTGAGACTTCCTTTTAGGGCACTAAACTTGGTCTTTGAAGAAGAACAGGACCTCTAGGATGTATCTAGGGAAGTTGAGAGAAGAAATTGGTAGGGGTTGGCTGATCTTGAAGGATCAAAGTGGTGTGAGGAAGAGAGGGAGGAGGTGCCCTTTTATAAGGGAGGAGAGGGGCACCTTTGGAATAACTAAAACTATTATTTTATTATAAAGTCAAATTCGGTTTTTAATAGCTCCAAATTGATATATTTCTAAGATAATGTGGGTAGGGGTAAAAATACTCTCATACAATAGAATTTAGACAAGTTTAGGTATCAATTTTAACCTTATCATTTAGATTTAACTTTAAGTTAGATAATTTAACTTTTACCGTGTCTTCTTGTTTTCTTACACTATAAGGTTAATAAACTTACTATATCAAGAAAAACGAACCCAAAGTTGTTTATTATTAATATATATAACCTTATATAAGTCATTTAGCCGAACTTTAGATTTTTAGGAATAAAATAACAATTAATAATATAATATTTGTTTTAAAAACTATTTTATGTCAATTTTGACACTATTTAGTAATTGATTTTTGTGAAAATTATAACAGTATGATTAGTTAGAACCAAGTTAATTAAATCAATAATAACATGTCATATTAACGTATAAAATTAGTGTAATTCATAAAAAGTCTCAAATTACATTTATTTGGGTATTTATAACATCAATTATGTCAATATTTCATTAATAAGATAATTACTGCATCATTGTTGTGTCATAAATAAATTAAATTATTTAATGTCTAAAAATTACAAATAAAATACCATTATGTAGGAAATTTGTTTATATTTCTAATGAATATTTATAGTCTAATTTATCTTATGTATTACCCCATATTAAAAATGATTTACTTATTAAACGTTTATTTTAACTATTTTAACCCTTCTTTAAATAAATTAATAATAAATGTCCTAATCTAATCCAAGTTGGCCTAAATGGTCATATTTTATTCCTAAGGTTGTTTTTGGTCGAATTAAACTTATCCAATAGAATTATTACATGTGTTAGGGTAATAATAATAACACTTTTACCCTTAATTGCCCTATTTACTTTTAACCGTGGTAAAAAAAAGTAAAAAGTTACTATTCAAAAAAAATTATTTTCATCTCATTGAACCACATTTTAGTCCTTTATATTAACCGTGTCTCTTGGATTTTCTAAATTCCACTCACAGAAGTGGTAAAATTAAGTTTTATGAAGAATTCAGTTTTTTTAACTACCACTTAGTGGTTTCACTATTCATCAAAAATTGAAAGTTTTCAAAAAAATACCAAAATTTTACCCTAGGCTAATTTCGATATTCCGAATCCAAAAATGAAGTCCATTTTGAAAAATAAAATTTATAAAATTTCAAAAAGTGGTTATTACTATTCATAACGGCTAGTTTTAATAATATTTTAATAGCATATCATTGTTTAGTGAATCTCAGTATTGCGTACGACGCAAGCTATCGAGGAAGGCCACGATTGCGTGTAAAGCAATCCAATCTAGTGTTGTGTGTAGTGAAAGATTACTTTGATGATTTAAAAACAAAATATTTCTCATAAAAGTCTCGGGTGTTACAAAAGCTTCTTCACAGCCTTCCGAGAAAAGGAAGATCAAAGGGGAGGAAAGGGAATAAGATGTTGTTTGTTTTGCATGTGGAAAGAAGGGCCCCTGAAAGAAGAACCTCACCCATCTTAAGAAGAAAGGGAAAGCTTAAATTCTGTTTGTTATCGAATAAAATATATCTATTTCTAAAAATTGGGTATTAGATACAGCTTGTGGTGCTCACATATGTATCCAAATATTAGAACCTAGTAGATTCAAGAATATTGCTTGAGGGGAGGTAGATCTATGAGTATCCAACGGAGCTATACGTGTTGTTGTAGCTGTTAGGGACTACCACCTCACATTTCCAACTAGAATGATCTTGGTGTTAAAGGGTTTTTACTATGTGTCATCTATTACTAAAAACATTATTTCTGTATCCAGATTAGATATAGATGGATTTTTTTCATGTTTGGAAATGAATGTTTCTTCTTTTATAAAGATAGAATTTGTTTGGTTAGGGAATATTTATACAATGGTCTTTATGTGTTGGATTACACAAACCTAGTAATGGTAGTAAATAAAAATGATACTTCACATGACAAATACCACACCCAACTTTGGCATCACCGACTATGTCATGTAAACAAGAAACACTTGAAAAATCTACATCAAGATGGATATTTATATTCTTTCAAACTAAAACCAAATGTCGTATGTCATGCATGTTTACAAGGAAAAATGAACGAAGCCCCATTTATTAGGAAAGGTGAAAGGGATAAAGAGCTTCATGAATTGGTTCATACCTATGTGTGTGGACCATTTCCAATTTAAGTAAGGGGAGGATACTCATACTTCATAACTTTTACTGATGATTTTAGTAGATATGGATATATCTACTTAATGAAGTATAAGTTGGATTCTTTTTATAAGATAAAAGAATACAAGAATGAAGTTGAGAACCAGATTGGAAAGAATATTAAGAAACTTCGCTTAGACTGAGGTGGAGAATATATTAATCAAGACTTCATTTATTACTCACAAGAGTTTGGGATCCTATCCCAAATCACTCCTCCTTACACGCCCCAGTGGAATAGTGTGAGCAAAATGAGGAACCGCACCTTGTTGGACATGGTGATATCAATGATGAGTCATTCAAGTCTTCTATTATCCTTTTAGGGATATGCGTTACAAACAGCAGCCCATATACTAAACCAAGTACCAAAAAAATTGATAAATGGTATTCCATATGAGTTATAGAGTGGAAATAAAGCCATGTTATTGAATTTACATGTGTGGAGAAGTGAAGTATTTGTTAAGTCCTTTTTAGGTTAAAAGCTTACACCCCAAGGCACAAAGTGTACCTTTATAGGATACCCCAAGGAAACAAGGTGATATTACCTATAAAACCCCTTATACAAAAAGTTTGTAGTGGAAAGACATGACATATTCCTTAAGAGGGATCACATCTCCAAAAGAGATAGTACGATTGAGATAGACTTCGATGAAGTTGAGGCTCAAGGTACACAAGAGTTGGTACAGGAACAGATTCCAAAGAGCCCCATGGAAAAAAGAACTGTTCCATACACACAAGAACTGTGTAGGAGTACAAGAGAGGTTAGAGAACCAGAATAGTATAGTTTTTTTATTATCAATGATTGTGAATCGTTATTAGTTGATAATAATGATCCTCTAACCTAGAAGGAAGTAGTAAGTGACACAGATGTTACCAAGTGGAAAGAATCCATGAATTCTAAAATGGATTCCATGTACCCAAACCAAGTCTGGATTTTGGTATATCCTCCAATTGATGTAAAGCATATTGGTTACAAATGGGTATTCAAGAAGAAACTGGACATGGAAGGATAAGTCAGTACCTATAAATCATGACTGGTTTCAAAAGGGTTCAAGCAGCATCAAGGCATTGACTATGATGAAACATTTTTACCAGTTAAAATGATGAAATAAATCATAATTATATTGGTCATTGTCGCTTACCATGACTATGAGATTTGGAAAATGGATATCAAAATAGCATTCCTTAACAAAAACCTTCATGAAGATGTCTACATGACACAACCTGAAGGTTTTATGAATCCAAAGGATGTCAATGAGGTTTTCAAGTTGTAGAAATCCATTTATTGATTAAAGTAACCATCTAGGATATAGAACATTCATTTTGATGAATCCATAAAAAAATTTGGTTTTATCAAGAACGAATGTGATCCTTGTGTATACAAATGGTTTAGTGGAAGTATAGTCATTTTACTAATAGTATATGTTGATGAAATATTACTTATTGGAAATAAGATAAAAGTCTTACATCCTATTAAGGAATGGTTTAGTTAATACTTCTCCATGAAGGACTTGGGCGAAGCAGCATATATTCTTGGGATCAATATCCATCATAATTGATCCAAGATATTGTTGGGCCTAAGTCAAAGTACATAAATTGATAAGATACTGAAGAGATTCAGTATGGAACAATCCAAGAGGGGAATTTTTCCGACATCACATGGAATTCATCTTTCTAAGAAAATGTTTCCTTAGACACATGAGGAAAGAAAGATAATGGAAAGGAATCCATATGCATCAATGATTGGATTAGTCATGTATTTCATGCTATGTACTAGGCTGGATGTTGCCTATGAATTGAGTGTATTAGGTAGATATCTAGCTACCCCAGGTGACCGCCATTGGATGTCAGTCAAGACTATCCTAAAATATATGAGGTGTATTAAGAATATGTTCTAGGTTTATAGAGGAGATGAGGAACTATTCATCAGAGGATATGCATATTCTAGTTTCCAGATTTATCAAGATGGCATGAAGTCATGAACAGGATACATTTTCACTTTGGTTGGAGGTGCAGTGAGCTGGAAGAGCTCAATGCAGATTATGGTCATAGATTCTACAACAGAGTCTGAGTATATCACAGCTTTTAAGGAAACTAAAGAAGTAGTTTGGATGAAAAGATTTGTCCAGGATATTGATTTAAAACCTAGTAGTAAAGATCCCATCATACTGTACTTTGATAATATAGCAGTGGAGCCTCTTGAAAAAGAGCCAAGGTCACATCAGTGGACGAAGCACATACTTCAGAAGTATCATCTCTTGAGGTATTTTTCTCATAGAGGTGAAGTTTAAGTGGGAAGTATTTCCACAAAAGACAATGTGGTGGACTACTTGACTAAAGCCTTGAATCAATAGAAACATGATCATTATGTGAGGTCTAGAAGACTGAAAGACAAAGGCAGTTGTCTCTAGTCCAAGTGGTAGTTTGTAAGATTTGGTTTCCTGGAACCAAATTTTTGTAATTTGATTACATAAATATTTTATATATTTAAATATTAAACATCTTATTACATATAGTTTATTGTTCTACATTAATATAGTATAGTAATGTCCTGGAGTATTTTTCACATTAACAATGTCATAACAGTTCCCCACTATAATGAGAACCTTGAAGTGCTATGACAATATTCTTAAATGTAGTTCTGTGTTTGGATGACATACTATAATGGGACACATATTATATAGACTGTCAGGTGTGAGTATTCATAATCAGATGAGACTTATTCTCATGAAGTTCACACTTGGTAATCTTCAAGATGGGAGATTATGAGAAAAGACCTGCCAGTAAGAATTCCTCATGTTTTTGTGTCATCAGATATTACTATTTTTGAGCATTTGTAAATATCCTTAGACTTTAATATTATCATTAATAAGTGTCATGACTTGTGCACTTCGATTTGTTGTAGAAAATTGTCATGCCATATGTTGGCGGGAAGTAGGGTATGTTGGGTGTGTCACGAGTGGCATGTTATTAATAGATAAGTTGAGGAAGGGTGTGTCCCTTCTATTTATGGAAGTTGATATCTTGGATCTTTGATTGAAATAGAACCAAAGCGCAAAATTCCATGGAGATGGTGTAATGATGAGTTTATTTCAGGTAGTCAAAGAATGATGTATCAAGCACAAAGGTTTATGACACTATCATGAAACTTGCTTGATGAGATATAGAGACAAAGGGATTATATTAAACAATGAATGTTTGAATGTGGATGTCATTGTTGCAACTTTAAGTTATTTATCTTGGGTTCCTTGACCCGTTTCTAGATAGTACTCTTGGAATTTAGGCAAGCCCGCCAAATTCCAATGAGAAAGAATCTTATAGGGTCACACAATAAGTGTTTTGGTGGTCTTGGTTAAATTCTATTCAAATTTAATTGATGAAATAAATATTATTCTCAAGACCAAGGAATAATTTTATTCAAGTTAAAATGATCACATAAATTAAATAAATATTTATTTACTAGTTTGTAAATATAATATTTATTTAAGAGAATAAATTATTTATTTCTTTATTCATGTGTTCAATAAATGAAAGTGGAGTTCGAGAAGACCAAGGATGGTTTGGTAGTAAAATAATTATTTTCAAGATGATAAATAATTATTTAAAAATATCAGTTTTCACACCATAAATAATTATTTAAAAACATGGGTAGGCACAAGTTAAAATAACAATAACGCTACTATTATTTTGTGACTCGGAATTTTATTTATAATTCTATTTTTTTACAAGTTAGTGCACCATAAATAATGAAGCAGTATTATTACTAAAAGAATGGGTCTTCTTTAAGTTTTTGAATGTATTTAATTGATGTTATGAAATTAAATATTTTAACTTAATCCCCATGCCGATAAATAGACACGTACTTCTATTTTGTCATGCACCAAACTGCACTCTCGGTGAATTGAGAATTTTTGAGCTAAACGATTTCTATCTCAAATCCTATTTCTGCCCCTCTCAATAATGAGAGACATTCTTCAAGACCAAATAACAAGTGATCAAGAATGACGGACACAAGAAACTCGCTTCACTGTGCTAACACCCGAAGAACAAGTGGTGTCGATTGGAGGCCATCGAAGTACATGTGGATCACCGCTAGAGGGATTATGGTTCGGATACTTTAAAGTGCAATGATACAATATGGAAGGGTCATTATGGATGATCAACATCATCAACAAAGAAAGTATCAAAGATTCAGGTATTCTTTTCTTTATGAAAATTATTAAGTTAATTATAAACATGATGTGAAAGATCCTCTCTAAAGGTTTTGGACCTCTTCCTTATTTATCTAAATCTTTGATTATATTGTATAGAGACTATATTTCATCGTCATATTGATCCCAGAATAATTATTAATCTTGGTAAAAATTAAAGTTGGGTGTCGGCCCAACCGCACTTCCATTGCACCTGAAACCTACACTATAAATCTTGTACCTCGGTGATCAAAATCCTCCAACCAAAAACAACAGTGTCCTTATGCATGAGACACTAGAGGAGAACACATACTAAGGTCTAGTGGTATATATATCATAAGACAAAACCAAAATTGTTCCCATGTAATATCCACTGGATGGGATACCATCTCAATTTCTAGTAGTCTCTAATCATATCACATGTTTAGTTAGTGTTGTAGCATCAATACTACTTGAATAATTTGAGCTTCATCCCTTTAGAATAAACTCACATACTAGTTCTAGTATTCCCACCTAGATACCCGAGATTCCCTTTGAGATCAAATCCATTTTTACATATCACATAAACCATCACTTTCACATACACATTCCAATCATCTTGAACACATAAGGAAATTAACGCTTTCACAATTCCCATCAATCCAATGATCAAAACTCACATAGAAACCACTATTATTATTAAACTAATCTACTTTCATTTCACACATAGGAAGAGTACATTAAATCTAACCATTTCCATGGGCAAATCTCCTTTCAAATTCATACACATACCAAATCTACTTTATAACATGTTTCACATCACCTTCTCAATTCAAAACAATATTTAAGGTGAAAAAAAAATAAGTTCACATGGAACAAAATATATTTAGTTTAGAAAAATAACTTTCAACACATTCTCACCTTCAAATCCCTTTGAAAATATATTTTTCACCTTTCACACAAGTTATAAAACTCTTTTAAGAAGTACTAAACAAAACCACAAACGAAACATAAACATGTTCCCTTATAAAATCAACTCTCATCACATATGTATCTAAAAACCTTTTTAAAACATATTTATCAACACAAAAATAATCCATATAACATATTTAAACAACCAAAGAAGAAATCCAAAATCATCTAAAAATGTAAAATCAAGGAACCACCTACCTCAATCTTGGAAACTTCTATAATTCAATTGAAAACCAAAAATTCACCTCAACAAGACCCTATAAAGGCAATATAGAAGAAAAATAATCATGATTTCACCCAAAAAATAAGATTGAACCCTCATTAGGTCAAACACTGCACTAGAAAAGTAAATCCCAAAGAGGGAGGGAGAGAAACCCTATAAGAAGGTAGAAATCAAGAGAAAAGAGACTTTCTTGATGATTTCTTGAAGTTACCACACCAAAACCACCCCAAATATTCGAGTTTAAGAGCTCCAAGAAAGTGTGAAGGGAGATCCCATAGCTAAAAATCCCATAGGTTTTGGATTAAAGGTGATTTACAGTTAAATCGAAGGAGGGAAAATATTAATTTTCCAATTTTTTATAAGCTAGACAAGTCGCATGATTAGCCTGCACAGTTTTCCAAACCATGAGAAAACCATGTATCCCTCACTATCCAAGGGTAATGAGTCTGAATAGTTTCTTAGAGAATGGAGCATGGTTTCCCCTAGACATGTTCCATCAATACACCACCTGTTTTCAATCCTAAAAACTCCATTTTTTTCCAAAAACTCACAGGGAACCCAAGGTATAAATATGAAACCAAAAAATAAAAAAAAGGTAATATCTTAAAAAAATAACGGATGTGACAATTATCCCCACCATGAAACCCCCCTGAAAATTCATTCCAAAGTATGATAAGAGAGAAAACATGGATACTCCTCTTCAACCAAATACTTCTGCTCCCAAGTCTCATGCTCATTTCAACCATGCAGTCAAAGAACTCTGACTAATGGTATGGAATTACCATGAAGAACTTTCTCTTGAGAATCCAAAATTTGTAATGGCTAATCAAAAACCAAAAAATAAAACTCTAATTACAACTATTTCCAATTCATCACATGAGATTTATTTAGATTATACTTTTTAAAATGAGAAACGTGGACCATGACATGAATTGACATTAATTGGGAGGTAAAATCCAACTATTATGCCACATTACCAACTCTCTCAGTGATCTCAAAAGGACTGACATACCTCAACGTTAGCTTCCCTTCTTACCAAGATGACAGTGACCCAAGAAATGAGACAATTTCATAAACACCCAGTCACCCAAATTAAACTCTAAATCTTGATGCCTCTGACCATCATAATAATTATGAAAACTTTTTTATTTCAAAAAACATTACCTAATCAAATTGACTTTGTCGTATGTTTCCTTTACAAGGATTAGCCCTAAAAACAAGGTCTCACCAACCTCATCCCAACATAAAGGTAACTGACACAGTCAACCATAAATCACCATAAAGGGATCCATTTGAATTGATGATCTATAACTATTATTATATGAAAACTCAACCAGTCCCAAATGTTTTTCCCAAAAACCTCCTAATTCCAACACACAAGTCTGAAGCATGTATTCCAAGATCTAATTTGCATGCTCTACCTGACCATCCATTTGAGGGTGGTATGCCATACTCAACTTGACCTATGACCCCATCACCTTCTGAAGACCTTCCCAAAACCATGAGGTAAAGAGAGGGTCCCTATCTAAAATAATAGCTGATGGAGAATCCCTAAAGGTACTCAAACTAATGACATTGCCTCAAATTAAGATCTTTTTTGGAGAAAATGTAATCCAAACTCTTATGATCCGAATAAACCACAAATATCTCCCCAAAAATATAATTATGCCACATCTTCAAGGCATTAATCTCCACTGCTAACTACAAGTCATGGGTTGGATAAATCTTTTCATGTGGTTAGTGTAACGAACCAAAAATTAATTAATGAAAATTAAAATTGGTATATTTAAATTTCTTCTTAGGGTTATATAAAATGTAAGAATTTATTTGGTTCTATGTTTTGGATTTCAAAATATCATTAGTAATTGTGACAATTTCTAATATAGTCACTGAACAGTGATCACATGATTAGTATAAATATAGGGCTTTAACAAATCCTATTTACTCAGAAAAAGGAATTAATGGCCTCATCCAGTAGACTTTCCCCATATGAAGCCCATTTTTTAGAGTTTAGAAATAAGGTGGTGTTAGTGGGATTTCATCTTGACCAAACTCAAGTCAAGCTTCAACACATTAAGCTTGAATGGAACCACCTACAGGAGAAGTGGAAGTTGATAGAGAGTACCACTAGAGCGATGTTATCTGAGCCACCCTAAGAGTATGTCACCATCGCACACCTTACCCTTCGGTCTTATGCGGGTTTTTTAAGGGGTTATGTAACAATACCTTAGTAATAAAATTATTTACATTATTTTTGTATAGATAATATACATTCTTTTTATTATTGTTACTTTATAAATAGTTTTTAAAGCACAAATAGTATTTTTAGTTAATATTCAACTAAGAAATATATTTTGATGAATTAATAGATTTTTGAAATAAATAATATGTTAATAAAATATTAACATTATTAAATTAATTTTTATTAAATATAAATTACCATATAATTTTATGAATGCAATTTTAATTTTTATTAAGATTTGAAAGTTCTTTTTGTCAAAACCCATGAATTTTCGATAAATATTGGTTTTTATTTTAAAATTAAAAATTCACATATTTAGAAAATTATTTAGATAAAATGAATATAATTTTTGGAATCAGGATTTCAAAATTATCCAATGGTGAATTTTTCATAATTTTCTGAGATAGTCGAATTTTTGGGTAAAAATTAAATCCTGTTTAAATATATAATGTGTTTTATGAAATCATAATGAACCAATAGTGATGTAATAAAATAATATAAACATTATGTTCGGTCAATATATGTTTTAAAATTAAAATAATGTGATTTTGGGTTTGTTTGATTTATTTTACAAAGCTTTAGTCGACCCTTCAAGACTTATAAAATATTTTGTCTTTTTAAATTGTTTTCCTTGAAAGTGGGACTCACCTCCACATAAGAAACCCTATTATTTTAAGAAGTTATGCCATTGGACTTATAAAATATTTTTTTCCACACCCTTTTTACAAAAACCATGGGAAAAAACCATGGCCTTGTTTTTTGTTTTGATTATTTTAATGTGAGGTGTCCCAAACCTAAATAATAAAGAATTCCTTCTCCTTTCCTATATAAACCCACCCAAGCTCCCACTTACTATTCAATAAAAGCCTTTAGATTTATACCAAACCCTTCCCTCCTCTCTATAGAATCCTCCCAAGGTTCCCCAAGCTCCCAAGAATCCTCTCTCAAGCCCCTCCCAAGCCTTTGGGATCACACTTCCAAGTAAGGGATTCCTAGCTTTCTCTTTTTATCCAAGTTTATTAATATTGTTATGCCCTTTTATTTTAAATTATAAATGTTGGGGTATGATTTTTCACCTCCCCCATACTTCCCTCATTGTGTTATAATGATGATAGACCTCTTTATCTCTCATTAAATGCCTCCCATGTACACCTGTTACTATGCTGAAATTCAGAAAGGAATTTCTCTCTCCTCATTTACATTTAAGCACATCTTTTGTATCATGAATCTAAATTCCCTTAAAAATTTTGGTACATGTATCTATATGACCCCCTTACTGTCCATTTCATGTACATATTATGAGAAACCCCTTTCTCTCACATCAACCATTTTTTTTATAGATTATTATGTCACGCCGTTATGCTTCTGAAATTGCACCATGTTTTTCCAATCCAAAGTCATTGTGTAGTGAATATCATAACCCTTTCTCTATCAAAGGTATTCACCTTTATGCACATTTACTTATTGATTATATATTTTCATGTATTAATTCCACATTCCTTTATTGTGGAATAAATGATGATGTTTAATAAATCCATGTTTTATGATCCATGTGGCACACTTATGCATGAAATGAAATGTTTAAGAAGGGTGTGCCCTGATAGCGCTCCAATGCATTAGGTAAAGTATAGTATCATGATAATTCATTTTAAATTAGTGTTTACTCATTATAATTCAAGTGAAATGAGGGTTTACTCATGCTTCATGTGTAGTGAGGGATTACTCATGCTCCATGTGCAATGAGCTTTAGCTCATGCTAATTCCATGTTAAGTGTTGTTGCCACATTTCCATGTTAGGATTATCATGCTTTACCATTCCTTTATGTTCATGATTCTCTTGTGATCCATTTATATGCCTATTGTCTAACATGTATTTTAATATTCATGTTATACCTTGTTTACTCCTTTACTGGGCTTTATATCTCACCCTTTTCTTATGCATGTCCTCAGGTTATCCTATGCAATGATAAGTACGAGGGAATGTAGTGGTCATGTAAAGGAAGTTTTCAATAAGATGTTGTGTTCTATGATTTAAGTTGTTATGTAATGTTTCTAATCCCCAAATACACTAGACTTATCGATATTTTATGATGTATCAAGTGAAGTTTTTATGTAATAAATCATGTTTAAGTGTGTAATAAAGAGCAGGGTTTCCATAGTTGGTATCAGAGGATAGGTTTAGTTATTTTTGGGATTAGGATTACAAAACCCTAGTGAAGCCTTAGAGACAAGACTAAGTATAATAAAAACATCCCTAATTTTTGGTTGGTATCGAGTTAGTGTTTTATCAAACAAATACATCCCTCTCTGGGTACAAGTAGGTAGAGGCGGCTTTGGCACAGATGTACCTAGGGGTGAAAACCCCGACAAGGAGTTTCGGGATTGACCCGGGGTATCCCAGTACACGAAAATGGACCTTACTACACTCTTGGTTATGAAACTCCTGGGGGATATTCATTTGTAAATTCACAAGCTTAGTATTAACCATTATTAAGGGAATAAAAAATGCCCCTAAAAATATATGTTAGAAAGTAGATCATGGATAACATAGATTGAAGCTTATAGATTCATAAGTTAATGAAATAAAAGCTATTTATAAGTCATCTATTTTGTCCTTGGATTACCCTTTATGTTTTACCCCTAACTTTCCTTTTATTCCATCCAATTTCCGATAATAGGAAGATTCTGGCTAACAACCAATGTGAAGATCAATGTGATGACTGTTCTAATGAGATGCCAAATCTGATGGGAGCGGGAATCTTGAACTTTGTCACAATTCTCTCTCAGTTAACTCAAGATTTGAATAGAAATATGGTTCAAGAGGAACATTCAACCCCCCCCCCCCAAGAAAGCACAAGTCGCTATTGATATCTTCATGAGACAAAGGCCTCCTACTTCTAATGGATCATCTGATCCCTCAGTAGCCAAACAATGGATCAACTCCATTGAAAAGATATTCTCCATCCTTCAATGTTCCAAAAAAGAGAAGGTTCTTATGGATGTTTATCATATGGAGGGTGAATCTGATCAATGGTGTATATTGATCAAAAATACGAAGCCTGACGAAGAGATCGAGGCATTGGAATGGAAGGATTTCTGAAAGATGTTTTTTGATAAATATTTTCAGTGAACCTTCTGGATTAATATGGAAAGGGACTTACTTTCCCTCAATAAAAAAGATAACGAATCTACCAGATCATATAAGGAAAACTTCACAAGGCTTTCATGATGCACCTCTAACTTTTTCATTACCCCCGAATGCAAGGTTGGCCGCTTTTTGGTGGGCTGAAACCTAGATTGTAGAAATCCCTCGCGATCTGTGACTTCAATAGCAATGAGGAAATTTTCTGATGTGTCCTCAAGGTCAAAATGGAGATCAGAGAATCTTAGGAGTATCATGGGGATAAGAATTGTAAGGTGGAATTAAATTTTGGTGGTCCGATGGATAAATCCAACAGTGATGAGAAAATCCAGCACCCCACTTTCCAAAGGTGTGGAAATAATCACCCCAGAAATTGCCTAAAAGGGATGAGGAAATTCTTTTGGTGTAGAATATAAGGGAACCTGGCTATTAACTATCAGTAAGAAAAACCCACAGTTGTGACAGAGAAGAGGAACGCTTCTTTCGACTCTCAATGTGTTGTTTATTTCTTCAACTACAAAGAACCAGGTCATGTTTTAAATCAGTGCCCTAAGCCAAGTGTTTTCAGAGGCAACCAACAACCTCCAAGACAGAAAGGGTAAGCTTTGGCCAACACTACCGCCGAAGTGAACCCCGACAATGAAGTGGTGACAGGTACACTAGTTATTCATTCAATAATAGTGAACATACTTTTTGATTCATGTTCTACACATTCTTTTATATCTTGAAAGTTTAGTAGAACAATCCCAACACCACCACAAATCATGGAAGTAAAGATGTCATTGAGTAAGGAAAATGGGGAAATCAGTGCATCCCATGAATATAACACCTCCCCTATTATAATCAGTGGATTGAACTTCCCGGCGAACCTCATTATACTCTCTCTAGTGGAATTTGATGTAATTCTTGGTATGGATTGGATTTCCCTATATAGAGCCAACATAAATTTCCATGAGAGTGAAATCACTCTCCATGTGGAGAATCGACCCCCGATTCTATACAAGTGCAAGGAGGAAGATGAATCTTATTTAGCTTCATCATCTCAAGCATGGATATTACTACCCTATGAGCATGCGTATCTGGATTAGATGATTGAGTCTAAGGAGGCAGCCATCTTTGAAGACATGCCTATTATGAGGGAATTATCTAAAGTATTTCTTAAAGAATTTTCTAGTCTTCCACCTAAAAGAGATGTTGAATTCTCAATTGATCTTATACCTGGGGCATTTCCAATATCCGATAATCTGTATAGAATGGCTGTTGTGGAGCTTGAATATTTGAAGAAACAACTACAGGAGAATCTGGATAAAGGGTTTATACTCCCAAGTACTTCACCATGGGGTGCACTAGTCCTCTTAGTCAAGTAGAATGATGGGTCAATGCGCCTTTTCATCGATTATTGTGAGCTTAACAAAATCACGATAAAGAACAAGTATCCTCTCCCACGAATTGATGACTTATTCGATCAGCTGCATGGAGCACAATACTTCTCCAAGGTAGATTTTCGGTTGGAATATTATCAAGTAAGGTTAAAGAAGGAAGATATCCCTAAGACTACTTTTTTTATAAGATATGGGCACTATGAATTCATAGTAATGCCTTTCGGAGTCACTAATGCTCCAGAAATCTTCATGGACTTGATGAATAGGGTCTTTAGAGATTACCTCGAAAAAATTTTGGTAGTATTTATATATTATATTCTAATATACTTCAAAACCAAGGAGGATCATGAGGAGCATCTAAGAACTATACTAGAGACCTTGCGAAAAGAGAATCTATATGAAAAGTACAGAAAGTGTGAGTTCTGGTTAAAGGAGGTATCATTATTGGTCCATATCATCACAAGCAATGGGATATCTCTGGATCCCTACAAGATAGTTGTAATAGAAGTATGTTCAATGCCAACATAGGTAACGGATATTCATAGATTTTTGGGGTTAGTTAGATATTATCAACGATTTGTGAGAAATTTATCACGGTTTCCCAACCCTCTTACCAAGATAAATCAGAAGGGAGTAAAGTTTTCTTGGAGTGATTAATGTGAATAAAGCTTCAAGGAGTTGAAAAGGAGGCTTATCACTACGCTCGTGCTCACTTTACCCACAATTGGAGAACTTTTGTGGTATTCAGTGATGCTTAAAAGAAGGGCCTAGGCTATGTGTTGATGAAAAATGAAAAATTCATTGCCTATGCTTCAAGTCAATTGAAAGTTCATGAGTAGAATTATCCAACATATGATCTGGAGTTGGCTGTAGTGATCTTCACTTTAAAAAATTGGAAGCTTTATCTCTTTGGGGAGAAGTGTGAAATATATACGGACCACAAAATCCTCAAGTATATATTCACAAAAAAAGAGTTGAACATGCATCAATGAAGATAGTTAGAGTTGATCAAAGACTATGACTTCTCAATCCATTACCACTTTGGGAAAGTGAACAAGGTGGCAGATGATCTAAGTAGAAAGGACCTAGTGATTATATCATTGATGAGAATTGAGAAGGATCCAATCTTATTAGATTTGATAAATATGGAAAAGGGAATCATAAAGAATGGAACATCATCAATCCTTTCACAAATGATTGCTCAACCATCTCTTTTGTAAAGGTTAAAGGATGCTCAAAAGGATGGTGTGGGAATTCAAAAGAAAGTGGAAGCTATCAAAAAAGGGAAATCCTTGGAGTTCAATATTAATGAAGAAGGAATTGTGAGATTTGGGAAAATACTATGGGTTCTATCAAGTTTGGATCTGAAGAAGGAACTTTTAGATGATGCACATAGTTCAAATTTCTCTATTCACCTAGGAAACACAAAGATGTATCGAGATCTCTGAGAGAATTATTGGTGGGATAATATGAAGCAGAAGATCACTGAGTATACATCAAAGTTTTTTGTGTGTCAGCAAGTGAATCTAGAGAGGCATAAGTATAATGGGATGATGCAACCATTTCCTATACCAGCATGGAAATGGGAGAACATCACCATGGACTTTGTCACTAGACTTCCGAAGACATCCAAAGGAAACAATGCAATCTGGGTTGTTGTCGATTGTCTTACAAATTCTTCACATTTTATTGTAATTCGGGAGGATTTCTCATTAGATCAACTGGCATGGATATATATCAAGGAAGTTGTAAGGCTACATGGAGTACCACTATCTATTGTATCTGATAGAGATCCAAGATTCACCTCTGAGTTTTGGAAGAGTCTTCAACATGCTATGGATACTGAACTGAACTTCAGTACGTCCTATCATCCTCAAACTGATGTCCAATCTGAGTGAACTATTCAGACATTGGAAAATATGTTAAGATCATGTTTAATGGACTTTAAAAGAGTATGGGATCAATATATTCCTTTGGTTGAATTCTCCTGTAATAGCAGTTTCCACTCGAGCATCTGAATGGCACCTTATGAAGCCCTATATGGGAAGAGGTACAGAACACTAGATTGTTGGGATGAAGTCAGTGAGTGTAAGATACTATGACCAAAAATGGTCAAAGAAATGGTGGAGAAGGTGAAAACCATTCAGCAGCATATCAAGGCAGCCCAGAGTCGATAGAAGAGTTATGCAGATAACCATCAATGAGACCTTGAGTTTAAAGTTTGAGACATGGTATTTCTATGCATATCTCTATGGAATAAGGTCATCATGTTTGAAAATAAGGGGAAGTTAAGTCCTAGGTACATCGGCCCCTTTGAGATTCTTGATCCTATTGGGGATGTGGCCTATCGACTAGCACTTCCACCTACCATGTCCAAAGTACATGATGTATTTCATGTATCCCTCTTAAGTAAGTACAAACCAGACCCTTCACATGTACTCTCTTCAGAGGTAGTACATCTAGTGGATGATCTTTCTTACAAGGAGCAACCAGTGAAGACCTTAGATCATAGATAAAATCTTCTACAAAATAAGACAATGCCCCTCGTCAAGGTGTTAGGGAGAAACCACAAGTTTGAAGAAGCGATGTGGGAATCGGGGTAAGTAATGAAGCAGAGTTATACACATTTGTTTTAGTGTGGGAAAATTAAATTTCGAGGGAAAAATTTCTTAAGGGGAGAAGATTGTAACGACCCAAAAAGTCATTAATGAAAATTCCTCTTGGTCTTTTTAAATGTCTTCTTATGGTTATGTAAAACGTATGAATTTATTTGGTTCTATGTTTTGGATTTAAAAATACCATTAATAATTGCGACCATTTCTAATATAGTCATTGAATAGTGATCACATGATTAGTATAAATATAGGGCTTTAACAAATCCAATTTACTTAGACAAAGGAAGAAATAGCCTCATCCAGTAGACTTGACCCGTATGAAGCCCATTTTTCAGAGCTTGGAAAAGAGGTGTCATCATTGGGCTTCGCTCTTCACCAAACCCAAGCTAAGCTTCAACATGTTAATCTTGAACTGAACTACCTACAAGAGAAGTGGAAGTTGATAGAGATTACCACTCAAGCGATGTTATCCGAGCCACCCCAAGAGTATATTACCATCGTACACCTTACCCTCCGATCTTATGCGGGTGTTTTAAGGGGTTATGTAATAAGACCTTAGTACTACTATTATCTAAATTATTCTATTATAGAGAATATACATTCTTTTTATTATTGTTACTTTGTAAATAGTTTTTAAAGCACAAATAGTATTTTAAATTAATATTCAACTAAGAAATCTATTTTGATTAATAAATGGATTTTTTAATTAAATATTATTTTAATAAAATATTATTATTATTATTAAATTACTTTTTATTAAATATAAACGATCGTATAATTTTATGAATGCAATTGTAATTTTTATTAAGGTTTGAAAGTTGTTTTTGTCAAAACCCATGAATTTTCGATAAATGTCAGTTTTTATTTTAAAAGTAAAAATTAATATATTTAGAAAATTATTTAGATAAAATGAATATTATTTTTGGAATTAGGATGTCAAAATTATCCAATGGTGAATTTTTCATAATTTTCTAAGACAGTCTAATTTTTTGGGTAAAAATTAAATATTGTTTAAATATATAATGTGTTTATAACATCATAATAACCCAATAGTGATGTAATAAAATACTATAAACATTATGTTTGGAAAATATATATTTTACCATTAAAATAATGTGATTTTGGGTTTGGTTGATTTATTTTACAAAGAATTAGTGGGCCCTTCAAGACTTATAAAACATTTTATCTTTTTAAATTGTTTTCCTTGAGAGTGTGACTCGCCTCTACATAAGGAACCCTATTATTTTAAGAAGTTAGGACATTTTACTCATAAAATATTTTTTTCCACTCCCCTTTTTCAAAAAACATGGGTAAAAACCATGGGATGGTTTGTGGTTTTTATTAGTTTAATGTGAGGTGTCCCAAACCTAAATAATAAATAATTCCTTCTCCTTTCCTATATAAACCCACCCAAGCTCCCACTTCCTCTTCACTCAAAGCCTTTGGAGTTTGAAAACCCCCTGCCCTCCTCTTTATATAATCCTCCAAAGGTTCCCCAATCTCCCAATAATCCTCTATCAATCCCCTCCTAAGCCTTTGGGATCACACTTCCAAGTAAGGGATTCCTACATTTCTTTTTTTATCCAAGTTTCTTAATATTGTTATGACCTTTTATTTTCATTTATAAATGTTGGGGTATGATTTATCACCTAACCCATACTTTCCTCTTTATGTTTTAATGATGATATACCCCTTTATCTCTCATTAAATTTCTCTCATGTACACATGTTACTATGCCGAAATTCCGAAAGGAATTTCTCCCTCCTCATTTACATTCAAGAAATTCTTTTGTATCATGAATCTAAATTACATTAAAATTATTGGGAAATGTATCTATATGAAACCCTTAATGTTAATTTCATGTACATATTATGATACACCCATTTCTCTCTCATCAGCCATTTTTTTATAAATTCTTATTTCACGCCATTATGCTGCCAAAATTGCACCACGTTTTTTCAAGCCAAAGTCATTATGTAGTGAATATCATGCCCATTTCTCTATCAAGGGTATTCAAATTTATGAAAATTTACTTATTGATTATAGAGTTTTATGTATGAATTACAACTTCCTTTATCATGTAATAAATGATTATGTTTAATGAATCTATGCTTTATGATCCATGTGGCACACTTATACAGGAAATGAAATGTTTAAGAAGGGTGGGCCCTCATAGCGCTCCAATGCATCATGTGAAACGAGTGTTGACTCATGATAATTCAAGTGAAATGAGGTTTTACTCGTGATTCATCTGCAGTGAGGGATTACTCATGCTCCATGTGCAATGAGCCTTAGCTCATACTAATTCCATGTTAAGTGTTGTTTCCACATTTCCATGTTATGATTATCATGATTTATCATGACTATATGTTCATTTTTATATTGTGCTCCATTGATATTCCTATTATCTAAAATTTATTTTAATCTTCATTTTATACCATTTTTACTCCCTTACTGGGCGTTATAGCTCACCCTTTTCTTATGCATGTCCTCAGGTTATCCCATGCAATGATAAGTACGCGGGAATGTAGTGGTCATGTAAAGGAAGTTTTCAATAAGATGTCGTGTTCTATGCTTTAAGTTGTTATGTAATATTCTTAATCCCCAAATACACTAGACCTCTTGATCTTCTATTATGTATAAAGTGATGTTTTTATGTAATAAATTGTGTTTAAGTGTGTAAAAAAGAGCAGGGTTGCTATTGTCAGGGTTAGTGAGAACCATATGCCACTACATGGTCATCCTTCATTAGCACACACCCAATATCCATACCTAAAGCATCAAAGTAGACCACTTATCCATTTCCAGACTCCATAAATATCAAAACAAGGGTTGTGGTCAATTGCCGATTAAGATCATCAAAGGAAATTTTACATTATGGGGTCCATTAAAACTTTACCCCTTTCTGGGTAAGTGTCATCATGGATGAAGCAAACCGAGATAAATCCTGAACTAACTGCCTATAATACCCTACCAATCCCAAAAAGATCCTAGTCTCAAAAACATTTTTCAACTTCTCACATCACATTACTGCATTGATCTTCTTAGTTTCCACCAAAACCCTGCTTTCTGACACCACATGACCCAGAAACATCACCTCATCGATCTAGAAGGTGCACTTGGAAATATTTTAATAGAGGTAATGATCCCTAAGGAGTCCTAGAATAATCCCCAAATACCTCTCATGTTCCTCCTTGGTCTCAGAATAGACCAGGATGTCATCCAATAATACCATGAAAAATGATCCAAGATAATAATGGAACACCCTATTCAAAAGTTCCATAAAGACCATAGTAGAAATCATCAATACAAAAGGCATGACCAAATATTCAAAATGGTTGTACCTGCTTCATAAGGATGTTTTCAGAACATATTCCTCTCTAACTCTTACTTGGTGATACCCAAAATGTAAATCTATATTGGAGAACCACCTCACCCCCCTTGAGCTAATCAAATAGGCCATCAATACGGGAAAAGGTATGATTATTCTTGATCTTCACCTTATTCAGCCTCAGGTAATCGATACATAACTGGAGAGATCTGTTTTCGTTTTTCGCAAGCATCACTGGGGAGACCCAAGGAGAGACACTCGGGAAAATGAATCCTTTAGTTTATAAATGGTAACACCCTAAGTTTTTACAAATAAATTTAACATAGAATGTAATGCATGAAACACTGAGTCTCTTCAAAACAACACTTTGTTATTATAACCTAGCCTTTAAACATAATTTCCTCACCTCTTTTTTCTTAATTTCAAAAAATGGACATGCGTGGTTGAGATTAGTAAGATATTTAGAGTCTGATACAATCAACATACATTTTTGGTGAATAGTAACTTAACCCTTATGAATAGTAATATACCCTTATGAATATTAACCTCACCCATGTAATTATAAACAATATTTAGCCACCTTATAAATGAGAGTTAATATTTTAAAAATTAATAATTAAGTGTTTGTATTTTTTATTTGAGTAATAAATATTTAATTATAATTTTAAATTAATAAATTGATTTAAAATAAAATTCATTTTCCTAAAATTTATTCCTAAATAAAATTTTTTTTTTCATGAATTTAGAATAATTTTATGAGACCTCAGTTAATTTTGGAAAGTATTATAAAATTAGTTATAAATTTAGAATCTGTATTTTTCAAGTAAATAACGATTTTATATAAAAATTAAATTCCACATATTTATAAAATTATTTTGATAAAATGGATTCCATTTTTGAATTCTACACAAAAAAATGGTCAGGGTGAATTTTCAGGTTTTTTCTTAAATACTTAAATTTTAGTAAATAGTAAAATATGGTAATTTACAGTATAAATACATTCAAAGCTAAATACATTGTTTCTTGAGTCATAGATAATGTAAGAACACTTGTTTCGAACTAAAATTAACTTATTACTATTTTTGGTCACAATAATCAACACTATTGGTTGTCTTGATCAAAATAATAAAATAATGAATAATATATTCAAAAATCACCCCTCTCCTCCACTATAGAAACCACCCCTCACTCCCTCTTATACTCACTCCTCTAAGCCTTGAAGCTTATCAACGTTATACCCAAATACTCTTACCTAGTCTATCCCTACATCTAGGATCTCTTTTTCTTTCCAAAAGACCAAAACCCCTTCCCTTAAAGAGGTTCTTAAGGAGGATATTTCAAGAGGTAAACCCTCTTTCATTTTCTTTTAATTTCATTTTCAATTTATTTTCTTTTTTATCTTCTCCTCAAATAATATATAAAAATGATCATAATAACTCCAGTATCATATATATACTATAATAATATCATTTTAATGTAATATCCTTTATGAAACTACTATCTCTCTCTTTTGTTTTAAAAACAAAATCATCGTTCGAGAGGTACTGATTTACAACCTTCATAGACGACGAACTTTTGTTCTTCCATTTATCCTTCAAGGATGGTCATGAAACCATTTTTATAGTTCAAACAGACTATAATATATTTATTATAATCTATTAAATGTTCTTTAACTGGTATATATACATAATACTAATTCATACTACAAAACTAGTTTGTAACAATAGAAATATCGCAAAAATAATCAAAATGATTATCACTAATGTTCTATTTAATAACTCATCCTTGTAGAATATAAAAAAATTAATTATATCACCATTTAATCTTATCTATGTTTATTATTATCATATAAATTCAATTCTGTAGAATTATACTAATTCCACATGAATTTTCATACTCATATACAAGTATGCCGATCGTGAAAACCAAGGAAACGAATGCTCCTGAGTGATAAATTTGCATCTTATAACTCATCCAAAAGGCCATAAATGAACTTAAAAAAAATATAATAAATAAAATTCCTATATATGAAGTTATTAATTAATTAATTAATGTATTATTTTTATTATACAGGATGTTAAGGTCAAGTGAAAAACACGTTCAGACATAAGGTAAGGGTTTTCTACCCGAACCTCCATTTTCTTTTGGGTTACTTTTTTTCTCTCTTTACACCAATGAAATTTTTAATTATTATTATTTACTCCTCTTAAATTATTTATTAATGTTATATATATGTTTTAAAATAACCTTCTATATTTTATGGGGAGTTACATGATTTTAATGGATATTTTTCAAATTCTTCATGATAAACAAGGTCCTTTCAAAGGAACTACTCAAATTCTTGTCTATTTTAAAATGTACTATATAATCTGTTTTTATCCACCGTTATTTTTATAAAATAACTTATTTTATTATGAAATAAACTAAATTAATTCACTTCTAGTTTTATGTAAATATTTTCCCAAAAGAACTCTTCTTTTCAAAGTAAAAGAGTATTTATCTCAAGAATTACTCGATGATTTTATATGAGTATTTTCATTTATTTCAACACTATTATTGATTATTATATTTAATTAGGATTAATATTTTATTATATCATATAAAATATTTTATTTAATGTTTTATTATTATTTTGACTGTGCATGTGCTATCTTGATACCATTCACCATATTACTCTGAATGCTTAGTGTTTATGTCTAATGATTGGGGAAAGTTAATAACATTCTATATGTTAGTTTCAATTTGAATGTATATTTTTTTATGTTTATCCCCATTAATATTAGGAATGCATTAGACTTATTATTTTATTTTTGGGGCTTTTTATAGCCCCTTTATGCATCTGTAGGTCTCATGAGACAAAACAGAACTGGGTTTTAGATGTGGCCTTACCCTAGTATTTTCAAACATCTTGTTCGAGGCCTTGAAAATATGTTTCATATGTTTGGAATTATGAATTCCCTAATTATGGTATTAGAAATTGATAAACCATGTGATTATTAGACTAGTATAATATCAATTTTTATGTTTCATTCTCTCATGATTATTTATATGGCCTTATTTAATTAGCTTTCATTCCTGCCATATTATGCTCAAGTATATTTTTAAAGGCATGTGTTTTTAGTTTTTTATCATGACTAGTGTTTATGTTTATGATAACTTATATTGTATTACTTACCCTTACTAAGCATTTGATCTCACCCCTTTCTTATTTTTTAATTTTCCCCGGGTTGTGAAGATGAATATTATGAAGGACTTACAGGGATAATCTAAGATTCATAGATGTTTTTAGTGGAATTTCTATTATGTATTTATTTCAAGTTGTAATGTTGAACTTATGTTTGTATCTTTTTTATGAAAACTACTAAACTATTCATTCCTTTGGGATAAAAATTTCTTATAATCCTTTCAATTTATTAATATAAGGCAACAACTTCGAGAAATTGTGGTCTGGGTCATTATAGTTGGTATCATAGAGAGTATAGTAGAAAACTCAAAAAATATATTTAGAAAACGTAGATTTGGGAACAAAACCCTAATATAGACTTTGAGGATAGGTATACATGAACATCCTAGAATTTTGGTAAGGTATATATTATATGTATCTTTTTAGAAAATGAATCCATGTTTAGAGACTACAAGTGGACATGGTTCTGGAACAGATGTACCTAGGAGTAACAACTCTGAAAAGGTGTTCCAATTTTGACTCGGGGTAACCTGGTACATGATAACGGGTCTTACTATGCACCTAGTTTGACACTCTTAGGGGATATGATTATATAATTTACATCTTCTTTATAAACCATTATAAATGATTTAAATGTAAATATGTCTTCAAAGTAACCATGCTTATGATTATGATATTAGACACACATAAAATTTCAATTTATGTTAAGTGTTTTTCTAGTTCAACATTATACATTATGATTCATAACCTAATTTAGTGTATTCCATTATTTAGAAATAGATCCTAGTAGAAGTAATGGAAACTGAATGAACTCAAGAATCCCATGTAGGTATTTACCACCTATAAAAAATAATGATGTTGGTTATAAATCAACAACTGGTGCGGAGAAACTTACAACTATACTAGGATAGCTGACTCATGTTATAAATAATAACCTTACCCATGTGGATCATCCTGATCCAAAATATGGAGGAGAAATGTTAGACCACTTTATACGACAGCAGCCTTCATTATTCAATGGGACTACAAACCCATTTATAGCAGAGCAGTGGATAAGTTCCTTAGAGAAGATATTTCTTACTTGGGTATGTAACGAAAGGGAGAAGGTTATCATGGAAGTTTATCATCTATTATTAGATGTCAATCAGTGTTGGTTGTTAATTCAAAACATAAAGGATGAGGAAGAAATATAATAAATGGAATGGAGGGACTTTAAGGAAATATTCTTAGAAAAATATTTTCCTCGAGAATAGTGAGCAGATATGGAGAGAAAATTCTTGAGTTTGAAACCAAAAGAGGATGAAAACGTTGCAAAGTATAAAGCCAATTTTACAAGGCTATAAAGGCATGTCACATCCTACATATGTAATCCGAGGATAAATATTTATCAATTATTTTATGGTTTAAAACCATTCCTCCAAAGGGAACTGGTTTCCCAAAAACAATTCATCATATGAAGATATACTCTCATGTGCAATCAAGACAGTGAAAGAACTCTCTAAGTCTTATGACTTTAATGGAAAGAAAGATAAGAAGAGATTGGGGGAGAAAATAATAGATAAAGGTAATAATAAAAAGGGGAGTTTTACAACATATGATACTTGTGGAAAGAAACACCTCAAATCCAATTTAAAAGGAAAAGGATTCTATCACAAATGTGGATAAAGAGGCCAGAAATCTCTTAATTACAAGGAAAAGAAAGAATCTAACAATGTTCAATACTACAATTGTAATGAGATGGTACATTATTCCAATTATTTTCCTAAGAATCAAGGAAACATTACCCATATAAGGCTAAGGGATAATGGCTAATATTTTGTTATCACAACTGTTGTGGTTGAAGTTCCCAATGATGTGGTGGCACGTACTTTAATAGTTTCCTCAAACATATCCAATACTTTATTTGATTCTGAATAATTTCATTCCCTTATATCATTATAGTTTTCTTTAAAAATTGGATATTTTCAATTCTCCTTAATAAGGGAGTGTTTAGCAAAAACCCTTAATAGAAGTCTCGTTGCAATAAAGATGTGTCAGGAAGTCCCCATTATGGCATATAAATGTGATTTATCTGCTGATTTTGTTATCATACCTATGGTCAAATTTGACATAATCTTTGGCATGGACTAGATTTCAAAATATGATGAAAAAATATATTGTAAGAAGAAGGAAATTATGATTTGTGAGGAAGGTTTAGAATCCATTATTATTAGAGAAGAAACATCACCATTTGATTCTTATCTAGATCCACCCCCAGTAGCTCTATTTAATTCAATTCTTGGGTCGGAAGAGAGTGTAACATCTATGGGTGAGGGAATAAATATTAAAATTGATTATGTACCTATTTTGAAAGAATATATTGATGTATTTTTAGAGGATTTACCTAGAAATCATCTAGAGTGGGAAGTTGAGTTCTCTATTGATTTAATCCCTGATGCAAGGCCTATTTCAAATACCCCTTATATAATGACCATAGTGGAATTAGTATAGATGAAGAAATAACTAAAGGAATATAGTGATAAAGTATTTATCCACCCTAGTGTTTCTCCATGGGGATCTCTTATTTTTTTTGTTAATAAGAAAGAGGGATCTATGAGGCTATGCATTGACTATAGGGAGATCAATGCTATTATGATAAGGAATAAGTATCATGTTCCTCTAATTGATTATTTATTTGATCTACATCATGGAGCCCAATATTTTTCTAAGACTGAACTTAGATCTAGATATCATCAGTTGCGTGTGATGAAGGAATATATTTCAAAAAAATCATTTCGAAGTTGGTATGGGCATTACGATTTTCTAGTAATGCCTTTTGAACTGACTAATGCACCCTCTATTTTCATGGATCTAACGAATAAAGATTTTCATGAATATCTTGATGAAATTTTTATGGTATTTATTGATGATATCAAGGTATAATCCAAAATCTACGAAGATCATGATAATCACTTGCACATTATTCTGAGGACTCTTAGAAGAAACAAATTATATGGAAAGTTTAGCATGTGTGAATTCTGGCTTCAAAAAATTTCTTTTCTTAGACATATTGTCTCTAAGGATAGAATATTAGTTGATCTTGAAATGAAAAAGGTATTTTAGTAATGACCGACTCTGATGAACATAACTGAGGTATGTAGTTTTATTGGTTTAGATTGTTATTATCATAGTTTCGTTCAAAACTCCACCCAATTATTTAACCCATTAACCAATATTACTCATAAAGGGGTTAAGTTTGTTTGGAAAAAGTAATGTGAATAATGTTTTGAAGAATTGTAGAAGATTTTATTTAATGCTCCAATCTTGAATCTACCATTAGGAAATGGTGGGATTGTTATTTATAGTGATACATCAAATAAATGAATTGGTTGTGTTCTTATGCAGAATGATAGAGTTATTTCCTATGCATCAAGGAAGTTAAAAATTCATGAAAAAAACTATCCAACTTATGATCTTGAGTTAGCAGCTATAATATTTTCTGTAAAGATATGGATACATTATCTCTATGGTGAAAGATTTGAGATATATACTAATCACAATATCTTGAAATATATCTTCTCACAGAAAGAACTCAACATGAGGAAAATGAGATGGCTCGAACTACTCAAGGATTATGATTATTCCATACACTACCATCTAGGGAAGGCAAATACGGTGTCAGATGAACTGAGTAGGAAGGATCATGGAGTTTTAAACAAAATGAGGATTTACAGGTATCCTATGTACATGGATCTAGTAAGGATGGATATGGGAATTATTAAAGAAGCGAAGCATTATTACTTTTTCAATTAATTGACTAACCATCTTTTTTAAAAAAATAATTAAAATTTCTCAATCTAGTGATGAGAATATTCAAAATAAAATTAAATATGTGAATGATAGGAAGTTTCCGGATTTTGTGTGTGAGGATTGGATTATAAAATTTGGGAGAAGACTATGTGTTACCTCTATACTTGAGCTAAAAAGGGAGTTATTGGATGATTCCCATAATTCAAATTTCTCTATACACCTTGGCAGCACTAATATGTATAGGTATTTGAAAGAACATTTCTTGTAGGGAAAAATGAAACATGAAATTGTTGATTATGTATCAAGATTTTTAGTCTGTCAATAGGTGAAGGTTGAAATAAAACATCCTAGAGGATTCATGCAATCTATACCTATTTCTATATGGAAATGGGATGACATAACCATGGATTTTTTCACTGGATTACCAAAAACTCCAAGAAGTAATGATTCAATATGGGTAATTATTGATTGACTTACCAAATCTGCACATTTCCTCACAATAAGTGAGGATTTACCACTGGAGCACTTTGAACAACTCTATATCATGAAGTTTTAAGACTTCAAGGAGCACCTATCTCAACTGTGTCTAATCTTGATCCATGATTTACATCAAAATTATGTAAAATCCTATAAAAATATTTAGATACTAATATTCATTTGAGTACTTCTTATCACCCTCAAACTGATGGGGAACCGAAAAGGATTATCCAAACTTTGAAAGACATGTTGAGATCATGGTCGCTCAACTTTCAAGGTATGTGAGATCAGTATTTACCTTTAGTATATTTTTCCTACAATAATATTGTCCATTAAAGTATTCAAATGGAACCATTTGAAGCATTGTATGAAAAAATATTTCCTACACCAATATATTGGGATGAAGTTGGTGAAAGGAATCTTGTAGGCCCAGAGCTTGTGGAGGAAACAATAGGGAAGGTAAAGACTATTCAAACCCATATAAAATCATCTCAAAGAAGACAAAGGATTTATGCTGATAATAGAATGAAGGAATTTTAATTTCAAGTGGGAGATCATGTTTTCTTAAAAGTATCTCCATGGAAGGGTGTTATAATATTTGGAAAGAAGAAGAAACTGAGTCCCAGGTATATTGGTCATTTTGAAATTCTATAGATAATTGGAGATGGTTCTTATCATTTGGAAGTGATTCCTAGCCTTTATAAGGTACACAATGTGTTCTATGTCTCATTATTGAGAAAGTACATGTCAAACCAAACACATGTACTCATTTACGAAGGTATTGAATTGGAACTTGACTTATCTTACTGTAAAGAGCCTATATGGATTCTAGACATTAAAGAACAGGTGTTGAGGAATTGAATGACTTGGCTGGTAAAGGTACTTTAGAAAATCCTAAAATTAAAGAGGCAACGTGGGATCCTAAGGAACTTATGATGAAGAACTACCCAAATCCTTTTAAGATGTAAAATTTTGAAAATTTTAGGGACATTTTTTGTAAGGGGGGAAGAATGTAACACCACAAGGTTTTAAAAATAAATTTAATATATAATTTAATTCATGAAATATTGAGCCATTGTGAAACAACACTTTGTTATTATAACCTAGTCATTAAACATAATTTTTCCGCCTTTGTGTTTTAAAAGCGGACATACATGGTTGTGATTAATAAGATATTTAGAGTCTGGTAGGATCAACCTATATTTTTTGTGAATAGTAACTTGACCCTTATGAATAGTAATGTACCCTTATGAATAGTAACCTCACCCATGTAAATATAAATAAAATTTAGGCACCTTATAAATCAGTGTGACTATTTTAAAAATTAATAATTAAGTGTTGGTATTTTTTGTGAGTAATAAATATTTAATTATAATTATAAATTAATAAATTAATTTAAAATAAAATTCATTTTCATAAAATTTATTCTTAAATAAATATTTTATTTTTCTGATGAATTTAGTATAATTTTATGAGACCTCAGTTAATTTTTAAAAGTATTATAAAATCAGTTTTAAATTTAAAATAGGTATTTTTCAAGTAAATAATGATTTTACATAAAAATTAAATTTCACATATTTATAAAATTATTTTAATAAAATGGAGTTCATTTTTTAATTCTACACATTGAAAAATGGTTATGATGAATTTTTGGTATTTTTCTGAAATACTTGAATTTTTAGTGAATATTTAAAATACGATAATTTACGATATAAATACATTAGAAGAAAAATACACTCTTCCTTGATTCATTGTTGATATAATAACACTTGGTTATAATTCAAATGAACTTATTACTATTTTTGGTCACAATAATCAATACTATTGGTTGTCTTGAGAAAAATAATAAAATAATGAATAAGATATTCAAAAATCCCCTCTATCCTCCACTATAAAAACCACCCCTCACTCCCTCTTCACCTCACTCATCTAAGAATTTAATCTTCTCAAATTTCATCTCAAATTCTCTTCCCAATTATCTCCTCGCATCTATGATCTCTTGTTCTTTACAAAATACCAAAACCTTTTCCCTTATGGAGGTTCTTAATGAGGATATTTCAAGAGGTAAACCCTCTTCCTTTTTCTTTTAATTTCATTTTCAATTTATTTTATTTTATTATCTTATCCTCACATAATATGTAAAAATGATCATTATAACTCTTTTATAATCTATATACTATAATGATATCATGTTAATGTAATATCTTTCCTCAAACTACTATCTCTCTCTCTCTTTAAAAAAACGAAATCACCGTCATGGAGGTGCCAATTTACAACCTTTATAGATGATGAACCTTTGTCCTTAAATTTCTCCTTCAAAGCTGGTCATAAAACCTTATTATTAAACCAGACTATAATATATTTATTTAACCTATTAAATGTTATTTAATGAGTATATATACATAATACTAATCCATATGACAAAACTAGTTTGTAACAATCGAAATATTGCCAAAATAATATAAATGATTATCACTAATGTTCTATCTAATAACTCATCCTCATACCATATATAAAATGAATTATATCACCATTTAATATTATGTTTGTTAATTAGTATCATATAAATTCAATTATGGAGAATTATATAAATTCCACTTGAACTTCCATACTCATATACAAGTATACTGATTGTGAAAACCAAGGAAACAAAAACTCTCGAGCGATAAATTTGTATCATATAACTCATCCAAAAGGCCATAAATGAACTTAAAAAAATTATAATAAATAAAATAAATATATATTATGTTATTAATTAAATAATTAATGTATTTAATTTTATTATCCATGTTGTTAAGGTTGAGTGCAGAACACATTCGGACATAAGGTAAGGGTTTTCTACTAAAACCTCCATTTTCTTTCAGGTTACTCTTTTTCTCTCTTTACACTAATAAAATTCTCAATTATTCTTATTTACTACTCTTAATTATTTTTTAATTTTATATATATGTGTACCAATAATAATTATTTTTTATTTGATGGGTATTTACATGTTTTAAAAGGATATTTCTCAAATTCTTCCCGATAAACAAACCCATTTCAAAGGAACTACTCGAATTCTTATCTATTTTTAAATGCACTATATAATATATTTTTAGCCAAAATTATTTTTATAAAATCACTTATTTTATTATGAAAAAAAACTAAATTAATTCACTTTTAGTTTTATGCAAATATTTTTCCAAAATAACTCTTCTTTCCAAAGTAAAAGAGTATTTATCTCAAGAATTACTCAATGATTTTATATAAGTATTTTCATCTTTTTCAACACTCTTTTTGATTCTTATGTTTAATTGGGATTAATATTTTATGATATCAAATTCCATATTTTATTTAATGGTTTATTATTAGTTTGACAGTTCATGTGATATCTTGATACCATTCACCTTATTACTTTCAATGGTTAGTGTTTATGTCTAATGATTATGGAAAGTTAATTACATTTCATATGTTAGTTTCAATATGAACGTACATATTTTTATGTTTATACATGTTCATATGAGGAATTAATAACACTTATTAGGTTATGAGAGGGTAATGTTATAGCCCCTTAATGCATATATAGTTCTCATGAGACAAAACAGAATTGGGTTTTGGATGAGGCCTTACCGTAGTATTTTCAGATGTCTTGGCCGAGGCCTTGATAATATGTTTCAGATGTTAGGAATTATGAATTCCCCCATTATGGTATTAGAAATTGATATACCATGTGATTATTAAGCTAGTATAATATCAATTTTTATATTTCATTCTCTCATGATCATTTATATGGACTTATTTAATCATCTTTCATTTCTACCATATTATGATCATGTATATTTTTAAAGGCATGAGTTTTTAGTTGTTCATCATGCCTAGTGTTTATATTTATGATAACTTCTACTATATTACTTACCCTTAATGATCATCTTAGATCACCCCTTATGTTTTATTTTTCCCCAGGTTGTGAAGATGAATATTATGAATGAATTTTAGGGATAATCTAGGATTCATATATGTTTCCAGTGGAATTGATATTAGGTAATTCATTTAAAGTTGTAATGTTGAAATTATGTTTTTATCTTGTTTTGGAAAACTACTAAACTATTCATTCCTTCAGTATACAACTTTCTTTTAATCATTCCAATTTATTAATATAAGGCACCGACTTTGAAAAACTGGGGTCGGGTCTTTATAGTTGGTATCAGAGGGATTTTAGTAGAAAATTGGGAAACTAAATTTAGAAAATGTAGATTACGGAACAAAACCCTAAGATAGACTTTGATGATAGGTATATAATAACATACTATAATTTTGGTAAGGTATAGATTATATGGATCATTCTAGAAAATACATTCATGTCTGGATACTACAAGTGGATTTAGTTCTAGCACAGATGTACCTAGGAGTAACAACTTCAACAAGGTGTTCTGGGCTTGAATCTAGGTAACCTGGTACTTGACAATGGGCCTTACTATGCACCTTCTTTGACACTCTTAGAGGATATTCTTAGATAATTCAAATTTTCTTTATAAACCATTATAAAGTATTTAAATGTTAACATGTCTTCAAAGTAACCATTCTTAGGATTATGAGATTAAAAATGGACAAAATTTAAATTTATGTTAAGTGTTTCTCTAGTTTGACATTATACATTATGATTACAAAAATAATTTAGTGTATTATGTTATTTTGAAATGGCACCTATTGGAAGGAATGGAAAACCTCATGAAGGCGTGAATCCCATGTAGGGATTTCCCACCTATGAAAAATAATGATGTTGGTTCTGAATCAATAACTGGTGTGGAGAAACTTACAACTATACTGGGACAATTGACTTATGTTATGAAAAATAACCCTACTCATATGGATCAACCTCATCCACAACACATAGGATCAATGTTGGAATGCTTTATATGAAAACAGCCTCCATCATTCAATGGGACTGAAAACCCATTCATAGTAGAGCAGTGGATAAGTTCCTTGGAGAAGATATTTCTCACTTGGGGATGTAACGAAAATGAGAAGGTTGTCATGGAATTTTATGATCTATGGGGAGATTCAGATCAATGGTGGTCATTAATTAAAAAACGAACGAGGAGGAAGAAATAGAAGAAATGTAATGGAGGTACTTTCAAGAAATATTTTTAGAAAAATATTTTCCTCGAGAACAGTGAGAAGATATGGAGAGGCAATTCTTGAGTTTGAAACAAAAAGAGGATAAAAACGTTTCAAATTATAAATCCAAATTTTCAAGTCTATCAAGTCATGCCGCGGACTATATACGTAATCCGAGGAGCAATATTGATCAATTATTTGATGGTTTAAAACCATTCCTCCAAAGGGAACTGGTTTCCCAAACATTCTCATCATAAGAAGATATAGTCTCATGTGCAATAAAGACAGAGAAATAATTCTCTAAGTATTATGACTTTAAATTAAAGAAATAGAAGAAGAGGTTGGTGGAGGAAAGAATAGATAAAGGGGAGAATAAAAATGGGAGTTTTCCAACATGTCATACTTTTGGAAAGAAACACCTTGAAGCCTATTTAAAAGGAAAATGATTCTGTTACAAATATAGAGAAATAGACCAGAAATCTAATGATTGTAAGGGAAATAAATAAGCTACCAATTTTTGATGAAACAATTGTAATTATATAGGACATTATACCAATTATTGTCCTAAGTATCAAGGAATCATTACCCAAATAAGGCTAAGGGATAAAGGCTAAGCTTATGTGATCACAACTATTGAGGTTGAAGCTCCTAACGATGTGGTGGATGGAACTTTAATAATTTCCTCAAACTTATCCAATTATTTATTTGATTTTAGATCATCTCATTCCTTTATATCTTCCTAATTTTCTTTAAAATTTATATATTTCCAATTCTCTTTAACAAGTGATTTTTTAGTCAAAACCCCTAAGGGAAGTCTCATTCAATAAAGATGTGTCAGGCAGTTCCCATTATGGCATATAAATGTTCTTTATATTTTGATTTTATCTTCATAACTATGGTTGAATTTGACATAATCCTTGTTATGTAATGGATTTAAAAATATGATGCATAAATATATTACAAGAGGAAGGAAACTATGATCTGTGAGGAAGGTGTAGAATCTATTATCTTTAGAGCATAAAAATCACCATCTGATTCTTATCTAGATCCACCCCCAGTATCTCTATTGAATTCAATTATTAGGGAGGAAGAGAATGTAATATCTATGAGTGGGGGAAGAAATATTCAAATTGAGGATGTACCTTTTGTGAAAGAATACATTGGTGTACTTACAAAGGATTTACCTGGACATCATCCAGAGAAGGAAGTTGAGTTCTCTATTGTTTTAATCCCTAATGCAAGTCCTATTTTAAATACCAATTATAGAATATCAATATTGTAATTAGTAGAGATGAAGAAAAAACTAGAGTAATGGAGTGATAAATGATTTATCCACCCTAGTGTTTCTTCATGGGGGTCTCCTATTTTTGAAAAAGAATGATGGATCTATGAGGTTGTGCATTGACTATAGGGATATTAATGCTATTATAATAAATAACAAGTATCTTCTCCCTCTCATTAATTATTTATTTGATCTAATTCATAGAGACCAATATTTTTATAAGATTTACCTCAGATTTTGATATCATCAGTTGTGTTTGAGGAAGAAAGATATTCCAAAGAAATCATTTCGAACTAGGTATGGTCATTACAAGTTTACAGTAATTCCTTTTGAACTGACTAATGAACCCTCTATTTTCATGGATCTAATGAATATAGTTTTCATAAAATATCTTTATGATGGTGAATTTTCTAGATTTTTCTAAAATACTTGAATTTTTAGTGAATAGTAAAATATGGTAATTTACGGTATAAATACATTAGAAGCTAAATACACTATTCCTTAAGTCATAGTTGATGTAAGAACACTTGGTTCTAACTCACATGCACTTGTTACTATTTTTTGTCACAATAATCAACATTGTTGGTTGTCTTGATAAAAATAATAAAATAATAAATAATATATTCAAAAATCACCCATATCCTCCACTATAAAAACCACCCCTCACTCCCTCTTCTCCTCACTCCTCTAATACTATAATATTATCAAATGTCTGCTCAAATACGATTTACTAGTCTATCCACACATATAGGAGCTCTTGTTATTTCCAAAATATCCAAACCCCTTCCCTTAAAGAGTTTCTTAAGGAGGATATTTCAAGAGGTAAACCCTCTTCCTTTTTCTTTTAATTTCATTTTCAAATTATTTTATTTTCTTATCTTATTCACACCTCCTCTTTTCAGATTATCATTATAGATCTATTATAATTTATATACTTTAATTATATCATGTTAATGGAATATCCTTCCTCAAACTACTATCTCTCTCTCTTTAAAAAAACAAAATCATCGTCTGGGAGGTGCCGATTTACACCTTCATGGATGACAAACCTTTGTACTTAAATTTCTCCTTAAAGTCTGGTAATGAAACCATTTTTATGGTTTAAAAAGAATATAATATATTTATTATAACCTATTAAATTTTTTAGAACTAATATATATACATAATACTAATTCATATGAAAAAACTAGTTCGTAATAATAGAAATATCGCCAAAATAATATAAATGATTATCACTAATGTTCTATATAATAACTCAACTTCATAACATATAGAAAAAATAAATTATATAACCATTTAATATTATTTATGTTCATTATAATCATATAAATTCAATTCTGTATAATTATACTAATTCCACATGAACTTCCATACTCATATACAAGTATACCAATTGTCAAAAACTAAGGAAATGAACACTCCTGAGCGATAAATTTGTATCTTATAACTCATAAAAAAGTCCATAAATTAACTTAATAAAATTATAATAAATCTAATACATATATATAAGGTTATTAATTAATTAATTAAAGGATTTAATTTTATTATCCAGGATGTTAAGTTTAAGTTCAGAACACGTTTGGACATAAGGTAAGGGTTTTCTACCTGAACCTCCATTTTCTTTTGGGTTACTCTTTCTCTCTTTACGCCAATAAAATTATTATTTATTCTTATTTAATACTCTTAAATTATGTTTTAATGTTCTATATATGTTTACCAATCATAATTCTCCTTTATTTTATGAAGATTTACATGTTATAAAAGGATGTTTCTCAAATTCTTCTCGATAAACAAGCTCGTTTCAAATGAACTACTCGAATTCTTGCCTATTTTCAAATGCACTATATAATCTGTTTTTAGCCACCATAATTTTTATAAAATTAATAATTTTAATATGAAAAAACTAAATTAATTCAATTCTAGTTTTATGAAAATATTTTTCCAAAATAACTCTTCTTTTCAAAGTAAAAGAGTATTTATCTCAAGAATTACTTGATGATTTTATATTAGTATTTTCATCTATTTTAACACTCTTGTTGATTATTATGTTTAATTGGGATTAATATTTTATGATATCATCTACCATATTTTATTTAATGGTTTATGATTAGTTTTACTAGGATTTTATATCTTGATACCATTCACCATATTACTCTGAATGGTTAGTGTTTATGTTTAACAATTGGGGAAAGTTAATTACATTTCATATGTTAGTTTCAATATGAATGTATATGTTGTCTATGTTTATCCCTGTTCATATGAGGAATAAATTGGACTTAATATGTGATGGTTGGGGCCTTCTAGAGCCCCTATATGCATCCGTAGGTCTCATGAGATAAATAATAATTGGGTTTTGGCCGAGGCCTTACCCTAGCACTTTCAGACGTCTTGGCCGAGGCCTTGACAATATGTTTCAGATATCCAAAATTATAAATTCCCCCATTATGGTATTATAAATTGGTAAAACATGTGATTATTCGACTATTATAATATAAATTGCTATGTTTTATTCTCTCATTATCATTTATATGGACTTATTTATTTATCTTTCATTCTGTCCATATTATGGTCAAATATATTTTTTAAAGGCGTGTGTTTTTAGTTGTTCACCATGCTTAGTGTTTATGTTTATGATAAATTATGTTGTATTAATTACCCTTACTAAGCATCTGAGCTCACCCATTTCTTATGTATTATTTTTCCCCAGTTTTTGAAGATGAATATTATGAATGACTCGCATGGATAATCTAGGATTCATATATGTTTCTAGTGGAATTGATATTATGTATTTCATTTCAAGTTGTAATGTTGAACTTATTTTTGTATCTTTTTTTTCCAAAACTATCTAAACTATTCATTCATTCAGGATAAAACTTTCTTATAATCATGTCAATGTATTAATATAAGGCATCGGATCTAGGCAACTAGGGTATGGGTCTTTACATAAATAGTCTAGTTGTACCTTTAATTCTCTCAACTAGGTGGGGTCTATATAGTATGAGGGAATAGATATTGGTTATGCTCTCATAAATAAATCAATGGTGAACTCCACTTCCCACTCTTGGGAAAACCCAATAAATCATCAAGAAATACCTCTGGGAAATCATCCACCATGGAGGTAATCTAGATTTCGGATTTCTATCACTGCCCACTAACATGATAAATGAGATCTGAAAAATCTAATTGGCCAATTCTAGAAGTGGAGGTCCAGCACATCCCACCCAAGGATCTTATTCTCCCTGAAAAACCTGGGTACTTCCCTCAAGTTCCATGAAAATAACTCACCGACAATAATTATCGATATGTTCCTAGAATCACACCAACCAATCCATACCAAGAATCATGTTAAGTAGGTCCATGTCTAAAACCATAAAATCTCATTCCCACTCGACCCCTAACATGGTGAGCATGCAATAGGGACACCTAAAACCCTACTCTCACTTCTTACCGTGTGGAGTCACCAAATCCATTTCACATGGAATAAGCACAGTTAAAAACATTAACACATCAAAAATATGGGTAGAAATAAAAGAAACAAAGGCACCAGTATCAAATAAAACAATAACTAGTGATGATTCAATAATAATGGTACCTCGAACTATCACAGTCCCTATATCTGATTCTGTTAGTTCTCATTACATGGAATGAAGTTGCCTCATCTCTCCCAGATCCTAAGAATGACCATTCACCTGCAGATCTTGCCTAAACTAACCCTACCCAGAATACGATACAACCCTTCCTCCATGACCTATTAATTGAGAACCCACTATCTTGGATGGTTCTGACTGGGAAACATCCCTTTGAAGGCTACAAATCTTTCACCACTTTTATAGGGGCATTCCAACTTGAAAAAACATTGTAATTTTCCCATAGATCTACACTTATGGAAAGGTATGGGTGGGGATGAACATGAAAATCATATATACCATTCCTTCCCACACTTATGGCACACAACTGACCCAGTACCTAAATCCACATAAGAGGATAGTCGGGGAGAATGGACTAAACTATCATCATCCTTCTTCTCTTATCCGTACATATTCCTCTTCTTCTCAGATAAACTACCAGTGTCCACTTCTAACACTACTCCAAAGAAACCAAACTTTCCTCTATGATCAACCTCTACCATCATAGAATGATCAACCACCTCATCATAATTTTTCAACAGGAACAAGAAGACTTGAGATTAGATCTTCCATATCATCCCCATCTCGAACTTTTGAGCCTTCAGCTGCTCATTGGAAACTACCTTGGGTGAAAACCGAACCAATTATGCAAAGTGGTTAGCATACTCCATCATAATCTGGTCTCCCTGGTGAAGATCCAAAAACTCTCAGGACTTGTTGAAGGTCAAAATATTAGGGAAATATGTCTTTTTGAATATGACCTTGAAATAATTCCAACTCATCTTCTCATGATTTCCATCTTCCACCACTGAGTCCCACCACTTCCGACTAGGACATTCCAACATGAATGAATCAAATTCAACGCTGACTGCCTTAGGAGTATCACGAAACTTTAATATCCTATCTATATTCTCAATCCACTCCTCAATTTCCTAAGGTTTCTTACTACCCTATAAAGAAGAATGCTTTTTCTTGAGTAAATCCTGAAATTTTTTCTTTCCATGACCTAGTTCAGCTTCTCTGACTTGAGCAGGACTAAAACTTGCTCCATAAACCAAATCTTGGATAACCCAAAACATGAATTCCACTAGTCTCTGATCAATTTTTTAGGGAAAACTTTCTCTGAACTCTTCCTATGGCTACACAGGAGTTCTACGAGGAGGCATTTTTCTACAATAAGAAATGACCACAAAGAAGAAACCATCAATACAGCCAATAATGAACATTCTGAATATTTTCATTAATAACAACAATTCAAAAACACTTCTATAAATAAAAAATTACATCCAAATAAATAACAAACTATACCAAAATACTCCACCTCTACCTAGTGTCCATATACAGTCTGCATCTTGTATATCTCACATGTAGGATAAGTCAAACCAAATCTCCCAACATCCCATGGAGACTCAAGATCTATCATGAGGTGTGTTGTACATAAACCCCACTCACAACCAGAACCTCAAGCCCCAAAAATAATAGCTCTATTATATAGAGACTCTCCAAAATATCATAACCCAAAGAAATATTGAAACCTCCTATCATACCATTTTATCATGAACCAATTTGGGGTGCCATCCAAAATGACACATGACCCGGCATGTGGCATGGCCCAAAGAGAATTCCTGATCCCTACAAGCTGGAAACTAGTGCTTGGGTATCACCAAATGCACTTTGGGAATTATTTCACCCATGAATATAACAATACACAACCCACACGAATAAAACTCACATAACTTATATTCATAACCAAATAAGATACAACAATTTTCATAATCATATTTTTACAATATTAATCAATACCAAAAATACCACAATGGAAATTGAACAACTAAAACATCCCAAAAACATCCATGTAACAAGAGGGACATATCCCTCAATCCACCACCACCAAAACCTGTGAGAAGTGTAACAGTAGAAACCAGATCCACCATCACCACCATGATATATATTTCCTTTAACTGGGTCATACATAAAAATTCTAAATATAACCAAAGGTATATATAGGGTGTGAGACAAATCCTAGTAGGATGAAACCCAAAAGAAGGATTCTATGATATAACATTAGAAGATAAATCAACATTCAAATTTTCATAATAACATTTGGGAACATTTTCAAGAAACATTTTCAGGAAAACAATTTTTTAAAGATATCATTTTCTCAAAGAAACTTGATTTGAAACCACAATGTACACAAGGTCTATAATATACCAACATTTAGCACAAAAACACATAAACGTAATGTCACAAGATATTACCATGAGAAATCCTTATAGGTCACTAGTACATGTAGGAACTTGTGAACCTCATACCTAGGTGATCAAAATCCTCCAGTCAAAACCAACAGTGTCCTAATGAATGAGCCACTATAGGGGAATACATCCCAAGGTCTAATGGTATTCATATCATAAGACAAAACCAAATGCATTCACATGCATAATTCATTAGAGGGGATCCCATACCAAGGTCTATTTCTCTCCAATCATATCACATGTTTAGTTAGTGTTGTAGCGTCAATCCTGTGAGAAGAATCTAGGCCTCAACTCTTTGGAATCAACTAGTATACTAGTTCTAGTTCACCCACCTAGATACTTGGGATTATCTTTTTGCTCAAATCCAATTTAATATATCACAGAAACCATCAATTTCATATACACATTCCAAGCATCATGAACACATAATGAAATTACCAATTTCACAATTCCCATCAATCCAATGATTAGGGCTCACATACACACACACCAAAACCATTTTGAAACATATTTTTCACCACTTTCAAAATTCATAAATCCAGTTTGGAAATGATGAAAGAAAATTACACATGAAATACAACTATTTTTATAGGAAAATACCCTTTCAAATTCATACACATACCAAATCTACTTTATAACATGATTCACATCACTTATTCAATTCAAACCCCGTATTTAAGGTGAAAAACAAAGAATTTAACATGGCACAAAACCCATTTATTTTATAAAACCAACTTGAAACACATTATCACCCTCAAATCACATTGAAAAATCATTTTTTACCTTTCACAAAATTCATAAAAATCATTCAAGAAGAACCAAAATGAAGCACACATGAAAGATAACCATTTTCCTTTTGAAAATAAACTCTCATTACGTATAAATCTCAAAAAAAATAAACATATTTCACACCACAAAAATAATCCATAAAAAAATTTAAAGAACCAAATAAGAAATCCAAAATAATTTAATAATTTAAAATCATGGAACCACCTACCTCAAGCATGGAAACTTTTGGAATTCAATGTAAAACCACAATTGCGCCTCAATAAGACTCTATAAAGGAAAGATCAAATAACATTCATCATGATTTCACCAGAAAGCACAAGATCAACCCCTAATTAGGTAAAACAACCCATTGTAAAATAATAACCCAAAGAGGGAGGGAGAAAACACTAAAACAAGGAATAAATCAAGATAAAAGATACATACTTGATGATTTCTTGAAGTTTCCACACCAAAACCACCAAATGATTAGATTTTAAGAGGTCAAAGAAGGGGTGGATGGAGATACCATGGATGAAAATCCCATTGGGTTCAGATTAGAGGTGATCTAGAGTAAAATCAGAGGAGGAAAGAAGAGTAATTTTCAATTTTTATGACTTGGAAAGGTCACACAGTTAGCCTGCATGGTTTTTCAAATCATGCGGAAACAGTATGTCCCTCACTATCCAAGAGGAACAAGCTGCATGGTTAGATTACATAGTTTCTTAAACCATGTGGGAACCATGTGTCCCTCATTATCTAAGAGGAACAAGCCCACACGGGTTCTTGGAGAATGGAACACAGTTTTCCCTAACCATACTCTAACTTTCCACCACCTGATGTTGAGCCCAAAAACTCTATTTTTCTCTAAAAACTCATGGGGAACCCAAGGGATAAATACCAGAAAAAAATATAAAAAGTAATACCTCAAAAAAATCATAGATTTGATATTAATTTCCATAAGGGTACTCTAAGATGCATTATAAGTGGTAAAGGAGTCCATCAAGAATCAAACTATCAAGGGAAAATAAAGAGTTCAGTTAACATATGGAAAGAACATGGAACTCATCCAAGGGAACCACTAACAATTTAATGAATTATGCATGGAGAACTCAGAAATTATTCAATTCAATTCCCTAATCTAAGGTTTTATCATAATGGTATAAATCCACAACGTCCATGACCCATGGATTAAGGAAAAAACTATGCAATGACTATCAATGAAGAGGTTAGTGTTAATTAGGTTTCTCTTACCATTCACCTAGAATTAGTGGATATATTATAGTTCTATCAACCCAATTGTATCTAGGGTGTTTTATAAGAAAATAAAGTCACCACCCTCAATAATTTTTATTTTTGAGTAAAACATTTAGTGGTATGATTATTATGTTTGTGGAAATAAACTATGTGAAAATCATAATATCCTCTAAAAATATTGTCTCGTTTTTTGGAATAGAAAAGATTTATTCACTTTGACCGGACATTAATTTATAAAATAGGTAAAAACACATTATAAATCAGATGAAACCATTTATTAGTGTAAGTCTGACTATGAATTATCTAGTAATAAAATTGAATCCTTCATATGGGTCTTTATACCTAGTTATGAGATACATTTCCTTGAAATGGTTATTGAAAATAAATTTTTCCTAGAATTCCTATGATATTGAGGATCATATCTCATTAGAGATAATATATTGAGGAATATCAATATTTTTTCCACTTTTATCTATTTATACAAGTGAATGATAAATAATTTTTTTGGATGAAATTATTTTAAGAGAGGTAGAATGTAACAACCCAGGTTTTTGCCCTTAATAAAATATTGTGTTCTTTGGTTTTCTCCACATACAACATCGAAAACAAAACCAATTAAGACCATCATGAGGTAGTCTTATAATTAGTAGGTATAAATAGTGGTATTAGAATTATGAAATATATATATATATAAGAATAAAATAAAATAAAATTCATTATAAACATTTAACTCAATTAGTATAGATAAAAAACAAATAAAATATATTTTTATTCTTAAAATTTATTTTATAAAATGAATAATTTTCAAGATTGATATATTTATGATCAGAACTAGTTTTAAAATAAAAGTTAATATATGAAAAATGATTTATTATAAAATGATATTTTTCATGATATTTTTATAATTTGATTATAATGTTAAATTTATAAACTTTAGGATCTGACTATGAAAAATTTAACATAATTTTTTGGATTTATCATGGTCATAATATCCTAAGATGATTTTTTAATTTTTCTAAAATAATTGATTTTTAGGTGAATAATATAAAATACTAGTTTTGAAAATACAATGGTTATTAATATATCACATGGATATAATAATAAATTAAGACATAAGAAACCTTTTTATTAAAAAAAATATATGACATTAAAGTAACATTATATATTTAAAAATATCATGTTTTAATTACAAACCTATATTTGATATTTTAGAACATAAGTAATGTTTTGTCAAATTTTGTATTAAATATATTATACATTAGAATTTTAAAATTAGTTTTTATCCATTGAATAAAATAAAATGTATTTGAAATTTAAAACTAGTGGGTATAAATTATCTAGAAAGGTTCCCTTTATTTTTAGGCATAAAGACTAATTTTCCTTGGGTAAATATTAGTTGTCATGGTAAAATGATTATTTTTTGAGAAATATTAATTTTCTAAATATTTTTTATTTTTAAAATTAAATGAATAAAATTTAAATTAAAACTAAAATATTATGTTTAAACATATATAAAAATGAATCAACACTCATCTAATGGGTAATAAATGTTAAATAAGATTAAAAAACTTAATGATTAAAATGATGTTTTTCTAAAAAATAGTTTTTCCAAACATTATATGTTTTGACTTAAAAGTTAATTTTTTATTACTTAGAAATTGAATGAGGTTAAATAGATCCAAATTTGGATTTATCATGTTTATTTTTGGTAACAAGGGTCATCTTATATTTTTAGTAATAAAATAATTGTCATGGTAAATATTTAATTAAGAATAGTAAGTGTTTAAATGACTAATCTAAGGTGGCTTGAATTTTCCTAAATTAACATGAACGTTTGACCATATAAAAATATTTTTTTAGGTTTTAACATCTTACCAAAATGTATTACCCACTTTTTCTCACCAGACTCGCCTAACTCTCATGTCATTACATTCTTACATCTTACTTAACATTCTTTTCCATGGAAAATTCCTTTTTCACTTATAAAATGGGGATCACTTGCAACCTTTTAATAAAACACACCTATTTATAAATTTACTTGAAACACAATCAAAATTTACTCTCCTTTAATTCCTTTAGACTCTCTAATTTCCCTGTTCAACAAAAATTAGCCTAATACCCTCAAATCTAAAACCTTCTTCAAGAGGAAGTTCAAGGTCTCAATGAAGGTAACACAACTTTCTTAATATTAATTTATTATTATTTAGATTCTAAACCGACCATAAAAATAGTATAATAATAACCTAAAAATAATTAGTGTGATGATATATTATAATAATGGTATAACTATTATTCATTCTCTTCTATCTGCTAAGAAAAACAAGAAATGTCATTATTGCATGTGTACGAATTACTTCATCCATGAAGCAATGAATTCAATTTTTCATCACAAACATTAATGGATGGTTAAAACACATTATTTTATAAGATAATATAATATTTATAAAATTTTAATTAATCTTAAATTATAAGATATTTTATTTTCTACTTTTTTCCATTCTATGAAAACAGGAGGGTCATCCATGTGTACGTGTGGACTACCACCTCCATAAGATGATGTTTCTATTTCATCTTCCATATAAACAAACATTAATTCACTTATAAATTTAGTTAATGTAAAAAAATTTATTTAATAAACCATTAACATTCTATAATTATAATATTATACATTCTATAGGTAATATTAGCAGTAAGCGGTTATAGTAAATTTAACTGTTAAAAGGACATATTAATGTAACTTTTATAAATTGGGTCCATTAATGAAAATATATTTAAATGTAAAAATTATGTTCTAATAGAATATTAAAGGACATAATGGTCTTAAAATTTTGTTTTTATGAAACGATTTTACACCACCTTTGACCATAGTCAAAAAACCAAAATTATTACGACTAAATTAACTGAACAACACTGAGTGATTGACGTAAGAAAAAAATATATCAAAAATAAGTACCAAAATTTAATAAATGGACCTTTTAAAATTAATTATAGATCAAAACTTTACTTGTAAAAATATTTAATGAAATTACTTTAATTATAAAATAGGTTAAGTTCAAGTATAGAATGTTTTCGACCATAAAGGTAAGGGATCCTCTGAACCAACCCCATTACCTTTTGGTTACATGTTCTCTTTCTTCCTTCCCATTTTACATCATATTATTCTCAATTATATATTATATATAATTTATATATGTTCTTTTTACATATATAAAAAGTTTAAATTACCTTTCTTTATTGGGTAAATTATATTTTTATGTTCCCTTCAAATATTTCTCATTTAAGAAAACCCAATTTTGACAATAACTTTCCTTCACCTAGAATATTGTCAAATATCACCCCAATAAAATATTTTAACATTAAATTCTTTTATAAAAAAATTATTTACTTAATAAAAACACTTTTTAGTAAAAATATGGTTTTAAAAGAAAATATTTTTTCTTTTTCTTTAAAATTTTCTTCACTCATTTCGAAAATAATCACCTAAGAGGTTTTTTTATTATTATTTATTTGAATTATTTTAAGAAATATTTTCTAAATGACTACCCATGTTCAATACCTATGTTACTTTTTAAAAATTATGAATATTCAAAATGATTTATTTCCTTATTCTCTTAGAAATTCATATGAAACAACCTTAGATTTTTCTTTATGACAAGGTTGTGAAACCCACTTTATTCTCTTGGGTTTTATCATGATTATGATATTTGTGTGATTTATTTTTCTAATTTTATAGAACACATAATACTATAAATATTATAATGGATTTTATCCTATATTGTGATATTTGGGTCCATTATATCCATACAATTCATTGATTAATGTTAATGTATCATGAAAAGATATGTATGGCTTACAGAGTAATCCTTGGCATATGATGATGGACTAGGGAGTAATCCTTGGAATATGATGATTTCCAATGGATTAATCCTTATAATATGATGATAATGTAATGGGAGTAATCCTTGTTATATTATTATGATGTTTCCATATATATATGATTCCATGCTCTTATGATGTCATTTCCTTATGCCATGTTCTTTTTTTTATGATCATTTTATTTATGAAATCTCGTTATACCTCATGACTCTCATGTTATGATTTATTTCCATATTTATTCCCTTAATTGGATTTTTATATAACCCTTTCCTTTATGTATTTTTCCTCAGGATATCCCATAAAATTTTAGAGGACATATGTGAGTAGGAGTACCGTAGGTATTTTTAAATAAAGACATTGAGTTTATGTTTAAGAAGTTTTATTTAATTATTTAATATTCTAGAGACACTAGTCATCTTGATCCTCAGTGCATATTTATTGGAATATTATGTTAATAATCATGTAATTAAGTATGTTTAATGCTTAGGTTGTTATATTACTACAATTAAGTTTATTAATCAATGTAATTTCCAGAGGTTTTAGTTAAAAAATACGTTCATATAAAACCTTATAATTTTCATTCATTGAACTTCCAAAATATATGAATACCTATAAAAAAGAGTTAGTGAAATTCAATATAAACATGGAATGTAAAATCCATTTATCGAGTAGTTTTTCAATGAAAATAGATAGTAAAACTATAAGACAAACTTATGATCACATTTCATTGATCTCACCCATATTCTATTTAATTTATTCCATCTATCAGAGTTTAAAGGCTTAGTAAAAAAGTCAGCATGATGATCTTCAGTTTTGATAAACTTGAGAATAATAGCTATTTTTTGTGTTTTCCTTAAGGAATTGGTTTCTTATGTATTTTTGTTTTGATCATGAATGATGTGTTTGGTTCTTAGACGAAATAGAACTTATATTATCACAATGAATCAAATTTAAAGTAAAACTCAATCCAAAATTAACGATTGTGCATTGAATCCAAAATAATTTAGCACAACATATTCTTGTTTCCACATATTTATCATCAACAATGGAAATTGAAATAAATTTTTCTTCTTCTTGGACTAAGAGACTGAAGCTTCACTATGAATGTGAAAATTTTTAGAGTTACACTTCAAATCCATTCTTAAAACTCTAAAATTAGCATGAGGATAATTGTTTAAAGTAGACTCTTATCTGAAACAAATATTAAATTACAAGTTCTCATATTTATTTAAGGTGATTAAATTTATTTTTAATTACCATAAGATAGGACTCCTTTATATTATCTTGAAATTTCATCAATAGTAATATAGAAAATACAATGTATGGTCAACTAGTTTTCAGGTTCAGTAATCTTTCAATCATCACTCTAAACAATTTCTGATAAACTAATTTTCTAGACTTGTCAATATCTAGTTTATATGAAGTATATACCAGAGTACTAATACTAGAATCATTTTTAAAAGAAAAAATATTTAAGTAAATATCAAATGTTCTTATGTTAAGATAAGATAGTTCCATCCAGTATTTGAGTTATATAGAAGCCAATAAAGTAGTAAAGTTAACCCATCATACTCGTATTAAATTCACTTTACGTAAGTTCTAAAAAACTATCTTCAAGTGTTTTTCAGGTTGAATTGAAAATAATTTCATTGAGATATAATTTTATGATAATAGTATCATTAAACAATCCTAATAAAAATAGTGGGATCTACTATTCCTTTAACAAATTTAGTTTGGAGTAAAAATATATAAAATATATCATTATAGACTCTCAAGGATTTCTTAAGTCAATTGAGTGCTTTGGTAAGCCTAAATAAATGTTCCAAAAATTTATATCTTTAAAACCAAGGGTTGTTCCATATAAACTTCCTCCTAAATGTAACTATTGAAGATGGAAATTTTTAAATTCATTTAAAATAGACTAAATTTCATATGAGTTGTAAATGATAATAGAATTTGAATGTATTTGATTATATATACTGGTGAAATATTTTATCCACAATCTATGAACTCTTCTTGATTATATCCCTTAGTGATTAGTCTTGTGTTATTCCAAAAAAAATTACCTTCTCGTCACACTTATTTCTAAAGACCCACTTTAATCTTATAACTAAAATATATTTAGATCATTCAACTAGAGTCCAAACCTTATTCCATTCAAATTGATTAACATCTTATTTCATAGAAATTATATTAATTTCATCACCCAAGCATTTTTTATATTTTAGGTTCAAATTAAGATAGTAATGAAAGATGATAACATTAATTTCTTAAGGAACGTCATATTATAACCGGTTAACCTATATCACTAATGATATTATCATAAAGATGGTTCTATAAAATTAACTGGATTCTATGTAAAAAGGGAATTTTGTTCCTCATCTATTAGTGGATTAACTTTTTTTAGTATAACTTTAATATAATTAATTTATAATGGATGTTGTTTAAATATCATAATTAAAACAAGAGGTTCTTGAAAACATAATCCATATTATGTTCATAGTCTAGGTGGTTTAACTTCATATAAGGATCTACCCCAACAAACTTAATATAATGCATTTCTTCAAATACATGTCTTTGAATATTGAAAACATGATATTCCTTACTAGTGGGGGAGTAACCAAGAAAAATATCTTCATTATACTTTGGATTAAATTTATTTAAATTATATTTAGTGTTTAATATGAATACTTTAAATTTGAAAACTATGAATTAACCAAGTTTTGGTTTCTTATCATTCCATAATTTTTAAGATGTTTTATTTAAAACCAACCAAAGTAAAAAAATATACTTATACTATAATAGGAAGTACAAATGGGTTTCACCCAAAAAATAATTGGCAGCATGATATTCACAAAATAATTTTCAAAAATTTTCTAAATAGTTTTATTCCACTTTTCAACTACATCGTTCTATTATGGAGTTTTTGGTGCATAGAAATTGTGAGTAATGCATTTCTCACTAAAAAGATTCCAAATTGGAATTTATAAATTCTCCACTGTGATTACTCAAGAGAGTGAAAATAGGCAGGTTTTTCAAATTTTAAACAACAATATAAAACATTTTGAAAAATGAGAGTGCTTCCAACAAAAGTACTAGAAAATAAACCCAACTATTCTTGGTATAATCATCAATTTGGATATACTTATCGTGTTTTCCATTGATACTTCAAGTTTTTATAGGACCAAAAAGATTCATGTGTACTAACTATGAATTTTTATAAGGTGATATTTCTCCATTATATTAAAATCTCAACTTATGTTTCTTATCATATTACCAAGGGTCACAAACTCTAAATGAATTTAACTAAAGTTCTATAAAAACCTTTATCAGAACTTTCCTAGAATGTTTAGCTAAATCTTAAATATTACAGTGTCCTAAATTATTATTCCAAATCCAAACTTATCTTTAAACACACTAAGGTGTGGTAATTTATGGAAAATAAGGTCCTCTGGGTTAATAATGTAAATGTTATCATTCCTATTAATAGATTGAATTTTTACTCCTTTGGAACTTGTGATGGTACATTTTTCATTCCCAAAGTTCATAGAGCAACCCTCATCTCTTAATTAACTACTTATGTCATAAAACATAAAGTATATTAGAAATAATAGTCCAAATAAGAAATGAAACATCACTAATTCTTATTATTTTTTCTTACATGTTTTCTTTGAATGTACAATGTTTTCCCTATACTTTATATAAGTTTCAAAATATATAATTTTTTCCAATAATATACCAAGAATAACTATTTTTCCATATACTAAGTATTCTAACTATTGGTACTCAACCTTTTATGATAAGGCTAGATGTTTAGAACCCATAATTTCTTTGGTCCTTTAATGTAAGAAAACAACACTTTTAGAGCCCACATATGTTCAACTCTTCAATTTTTAATAGATAATATTTATCTATAAATTCAATCCCTATAATTTATGAATGATTAAACTTTATTCAAGGAATGGAGTTTCCCCAAAAAACTCTTCCCTCACATTTAATATAAAAAGGTTCATTTTTTTAATAAAATAGTTAGACTATAAATGTGATTTTTCATAAGTAAAACCTATTTCAAAAGATATACGATTAGGTTTAAAATATATTAAGAGATTATAAATGTTCTCTATATCAAAAGTAAAATAATAAAGAATATTTTAAAGAATAATTACTTTATAATTTAGTCTTATGACTAATTTCTAATCATCATTAGCTGAAATAGAAATATACATAGCATATAACTTGGAAATAATTTTAAAAATTTATCCTCATCTTTACCAATATCTAAATTAGTATAATTATATTCCTTAATTGACTTTTTATTTTTTATCTCTAAGAAAGTTACATATCTATCCATTTCATCAAATGATTGAGAATTATCCTCATCATACAAAGAAAAATGATAGAAGGAATCTAAAGTAAAATTAGTAAGGGGTCTATTTGTTACCTTTCCCATAAATCACATTTTGTTCTAAGGTAATTTAGCATAGAAACTAGTAATCTTCAAGGTATTATCACTATTTAAACAATTATTTTCACAAAAATATAAATCTTATATAGAAATCCATGGGTTCGTAGTACCCCTAAAATCTTTTCAACCTTTTCTCTTAAAAGGTGTCATGGATTCCTTCTCCTTCTTTTTCAGTTGAGGATAATCAGTCCTAATGTGCCCTGTTTCTTGCACTCATAATAAATAATATTGGATACATCCTATATTCTTCCACTATTTTAATATTTTTACTTTCGATTATCTTTACATATGTCATTCTCTTAATAAATATTATTTATATACCATATAATTTAAGAATTTTCTCTTCATCTAACTTATAAATAGCTATTATCTAAATTATTTCTATATTTTTACTTAGTAGTAGTGGACTTTCAAGTGTTAACTTTGGAATTTAAATCGCTAAAAATTGAAACAAATATAACCATTTTTCATCTTTTCCAGTTTAGACTCTCTCATCATTATTTTCTTATATTGCCTAAGATCTCCAATAAGATTATCTAAACTAAGCTACATAAGATGTTTAGTGTCATTGATCATTATTCAATTAGATTCCCATTCTTTTAAAATAATCTTGATAACCTTTTAAACCAACTTTTAATTAGTTATTTTATTCTCACTCAAGGATTATAAGCCATTAGATACCATCATAAATCATTGGTGATTCTATGGAATTGATTCACCTGGTATAAATTCAAATACTTGATAGCTATCTCTGAGCACATCTCTTATAGACTCGGATACGTTCAATGTTATGAAATGTGTGATTTCAAATTTTCTATAAATAATATTTGTTATTTCATCTGAATAAATTTGATTATATATATTCCTTAACATAGATAAATTTATAGTGTTTCATAGTTTATATTTTTCTAAATATTCCAACTTTTCCTCATTAGTAAACTAAGAAATTTTTTTCTCCAAAATTTTACCATTTTCCGTCATCATTTGATAATGATAAACTCTAGTGTTAATAACTGACATATTTATCTTAACAAACCTATACTCATGGTTAATTTCATAAAAAATATGTGGTCATACTAGATTCCAATTCTTGATTGTTCTGACATGTAGATTTACCATAGAAAACAAAATATCTACTCTCTTTTACATGTTAATGTGAATAAAAAAAGTTAATATCTGATTCCATGTATTTCCCCCATAATTAAATTTATGAAAACTTCAAGAGGGGTTGAATTGAAGTTGAAAATATTAACTGTAATTTTTATCCCACTCATAATTTAAAATGTTCAGAATATATATTTTTTGAACAGTAAGAGTAAAAAAAAGTACAAAAGGTAGTTGAAAAAACTATCAAAAGTTAGAAACTTAACTAATGAAAGAAATAAAATCAAATTTAAGAACAATTTTATAAGAATTAAGACATGTATAATTATATGGGGATCCAAATAATTAAATAAGGTATATTTATTATCAAATAGTCCCTATTAAGGTAACTCTTCACTTTTACCCTAAATTAGCAAGAGGTTCGATAAATAAAACCAAGGTATCTAAGTTCTATGATAAGAAATTATTCAACTAAACCCTTTAGAAGGTAAAATTTTCACACCTAGAACTTCTTCGACAGAATATTTGGTAGCTAGTTTCTCTACACCTAAGCTCCTCTTTGATCATTATGATCAACAGACTATCTGTACTAAAAATTATCGAATACACCATTAGAAATATATATATTCCACACTTGGAGTCTCTTAAATCATAAAAGGATCAGAAAAAATAACAATTATAAAATAAAAACTTTGATCTTTTACAATAGATCCTCAAACATAGAATCTCATAGAAAATCACACTAAAAAGATTAAGAAAGGGAATTATAAAAGAATTTTGGAAATGAACAGCCTGATGTAAAGTATTTCTATCATATTCTAATCAACATATTAATTATTCTAATTTAAAGATGTTGGTGTAACTAACTCCACTGATTTATTCTAGTTTGGTTATAATAAAATCAAAAGAAACAACATCTTATGATTAATGCAATTCAACATATCTTGAAAAAGTTACATAAATAAGATAACTACTAGAATTTGTACATATATCCATGGATCTATAGTCACAGTTTTGAAAACCTTGACAATACATTACCATGTTTTCATAGTTTTTTATAAAACCATGACTATAGGGTTCTTGTGTGACTGTAAGGAAATAAAATTTCACATGAAGGAAATGTGAAGACCCTATGGTCAGAGTTTTTTACCCAATGGTCAAAGTTTTAAATAAATTTATACAAACATATTCATATATATTATAAAATAATTCTTTAGTATAGTGTTTATGAAGTTTTCATCATAACCATTAGGTCTAGGGGTCAAAACCCAGTTTATTATTCAAAACCTATATTCATAATTTTTAAAACTATGACTATATCCTTTTTAGGGGATATTAGGATGGATTCTACTTCTATTTTTGCAAAAACCATTATAATACCCTATAGTTACTGTTTTAAGGGTTATTGTCATGGTTTTGAACCTTAGTTGCAGCCAATTTTTTTAGTAGTGGGTGGATCTCTTCATTTCATCAAATCTTAGACAATAAAAATTTATAAACTATATAATCAGAACATAAAAAATCTTCAAGTCGTCTAAAATTCAAAGTAAAGTGTATTTTGATTTTCAAAACAAGGATACTAAAAAATAATTTGACTCAAAAAGAGCCACTTTTGGTTATCTATAATATTGAACACGTCCATATTCTTATGTTTATTTCACAAATTAGGATCCATGGAAACAATAATAAGTGTGGATATATAAAGTGAATCCTTTTTATGATTCTAATGGGAATATATATCTATTTTTTGAAAAATTTTACCAATTAGATGATCAATAAAGGGTTGTTCTAAAAAATAAAACTTTTATTATAACTTAAGAACCATTATTAAGATTTTTTACTCATCTAAGAAGTTGGTATACTTCTATTTTTTAAAAATTGATCTCAAAAATAAGTTTTATATTGATTTTATTTTTATCCATAATATTTTTTTATCAGATGAGTATCATGTTTTTTAATCATTTAATATATAATTTTATTAAATCTTCTCCTGTTAAAATGATGGAACCATTTATTTTTCACCATATTTATTAGTGGTTCAAGATCCATATTTCACTAATATTTAAGTCTCTTTAGTGTTTTTATCATCACTTAGATATTTAGGTAGACCATCATATAAATCATATCCTATATGACTCTTGGATATTTGAGGTGACAACTCTTAACCCAAATCCATTATATGGATTTTTCAAAATATATTCCTTTGGGAACCCAATCCTATTATGGTAACCTAGATAAGTGTAACCCAAATAAAAATTTATTTATAACCACTTAATCCTATTAGGGTCACTAATATTCTATTTTCCATTGACAATATAATCCATGTGTACCCAGATTTGGAATGACCTGTCTATTTGGATGATCGTGATCTTGAAAATTGATAATTTTAAAAGGAATCTAACACTTAAACTGGTTAAAAGATAAATTTTATTTAAATAAGAAACATTATAGATAATGGTAAGTCATAGATCCCTAAAGTGATGAATTACTAGCACATCCTCATCTAAAAAAACATTACAAACATGATGTAAAGAGCATAAAAATGGAAAAATGGTGAGTAAGTTGTATTTATCTCCATTTGAAGCTAGCATATCCACCAATTTGTTACCATTATCCCAAGTATGTTGAATACTTTCATTATAAATAAAAAGGTTTTACATTCCCAAATAGTATATGAAATGGACCAATGATTAGAAAATTCACCTTACAAGTATCTGAAAATCAAAGTTGAATCAAATTTAATCGTAGAAAGTGAGATACTCCTTTCACTACAAATTGAGAGATCATTAAGTAAATTTTTGGTTTCGTTTATAAGTGGGTTTCCTTATCTATAAAATATATTATAAGACAGAATTATAGAACTATAATTATCATGAATGATAACCCAACTTTCATTGTTCCATTAGAAAAGGATCCATCTTAATTAAATTTCAGACCTAAGATAGGCGTTGTCCAAGAGATCCAATTTATAGAATGAAATTCAGTGTCAATGAGGCATTATGAAAACCTAATAAATTGTCCAATTTCTTTATAACACCAATTTAAATCTATGTATCAAAGATATTTGATAGAACCTTCATATTTAGGTGGAGAAAGTTATAGGACTTGCATTCAGTCTTTGGACATTACGGGTTTCCCAAATGGACTAAAAGTTGCCTTCCAAGGCCACCTAACACCCCATGAAAATATATAAATTAATCGTGAACCTTATTAACCATAAATACAATAGAATTTTGGATTACCTAAGATCTACAATGATCCTCAATCAGATTCCCAGGAAGTACCAAGCATAGATATCCCATTCACTATACAGGAACGGTTGTTTAGTTGATTCATATAGTGGGCATGAGAAAAATAGGTATTTTGAGGATGATTGGACTCCTTTCCTCTGGACAACCTTATCTGTGGAGATAGGATGGTGATGAGTAAGACAAATAAATAAGTTGGTCTTGGTCATTATTGTTGGTTCCTAGAAAATATTACCCAAAGGGTTAGTTCCATTCAAAAAATATAGAATTTTAGAGTAATATTTGGAGTTGAAGAGCCCCAAGATGGCTAGAGAAAAATAGAAATGTTTATCTTCATCAACTAGTCAAATATTATCAAATAGATTACATTGATTAGTTGAGAAAATGTAATTAGTAAAGCAGACAAAGTTCTTGGTCATATTAAAGATGATTTTGGGCATAGGGAAATGCAAAAAAAAGAGATAACTCCCTTCCCAATTTCCCTTTCCAAAAAAAATATCTCCACAGCTTATCACCCATAATGAGTGATTCAGAAAAATTCAAAGGGATCCTTGTATGCTTCTCTAAAATGGCAATGAAAATTATAAAACATTTCAAGTTGGTTCAAGTGTTACTCCATAATTACATCTCACAAAACTATCCCATACTGAATCCCCTATAATGACATCCCATTCAAGTTTGGTATGCATGGATTTTATGGTTTCTTCTATACTTCTTATCCTGATGTTACCCTCACCGATAGGGTTATCCAGATTCCTGAAGATAACCTAGTGGATTTTATCTTCCATTCAAGAGTCCCAAAGAAAAGTGTTGATGGTATTTTCTATATATTGAGGCACAAATTTGGGGACCTTTATGATAGAGATGAAATGCATGGTTATAGAGGTTAAGACAGAATTTGTGAGCATGATATACTCTCCAAAAGAGAGAAATTGGATTTTTATATTGATAATTCTTTCTATTATTCTTTGAACAAGAATATCAAAATGACTTATCTTGATCCTTACAGAAGAAAGTGGATACCTAAGGTTTTCAATGGGGAAGGATCTTCATTTTATCCCCATCCTGACTTCAATAATAGAAACATGAGTATTTTTAAGAGGTTTTTAACATCTTCCCATATTATCTCATGAATTATTTTCATATATGTATAATTATAATGATTTTTTATATATATTATTCCTTTAAAAAATTAATATGTTCCCAAAAAATTAATATATAACACTTTATATAGCCAATGATTTATATTACTTACCCAAAATAAAAGATAATTATATCTACACATATCCAAATATATCTCATTTATTTAGTATTTGAAAAAATTACATGAAAAGGTTTAGAATAGTTTGAAACCAAAATTCTTATAGGAAAATTATGGTGAAATAGGTATTCAACGATACTTTTCAAGATATATGTTAATCTATCTAATTAGTGAGAAGTTCAACCTAAATTCCCACTATAAATTGATCGTTACACAAGAGATGTCTTAATTTAAATAAAATATTGACACCTAATATGCATAAATCATAATAAAACTTTATTATTAGATTCATAAACCATAAATAAATCATAATATTAGTTAAATATTACTAAATATTATATCACACCAAGAATATAAATATCTATATACATTATAAAACATTAGAAGATCTGGTTTGATCAGTTCAAATTAAATTATACATTCACACATGATATAAAAACTTTATATTCATGAATAATAAACAATTAGGGAAAAAATAAATAATAATTTTAAATATCTAGATATAATCTATACATTTATGAATATTTCATAAATAAATAAATTATAAACGATTTATAATTTAGACATGATTTTATGAACATTCCATAACAAATAAATATGAACACTTTATATTTATATAAAAAATATGAAAAATTTATGTTTCATTATTAAAATGAAATGAAATTAATTGATATTAAATTTATGATTCAATAAAAAATATTAATAATTTCAAAATATAAGTCATTTCATATGAACAATTCGTATTTTTAATTATGAAATTTTCATAAAACAATATAAACTATTTTATATTTAGCTTTATTTTATAATTTATAAACACTTTATAAATTAATAAACCATGTAAAACCACTTTAAACATAGAAAATATCCCCCAAAATAGTCTCGACATGTATTAAATCCCCCTTTATAGCTTGTTCTAATGAATTTTTTTCATAATTTAAGGGAAAAAACAAGTTTTTAATAAATTATAAAACCATGTCACATTTTACTATAAACCATAGTGTAGTTATTTTCGATAAAAATAATTAAAAAAATGAACTATGATTCCTTTATCTTATAGTATATATTTTATGTAAATCCTTCAAAAATTATACTTTTGAACTATGATATGGTTTTTTTCAAATATGTCATTGTTTTCATTGTAGAAATCTAATTCCCATGTAAACCATGATCATTCTTTCTAAGAACACAATGTGATTTTATAATGATATATTTTCTAGAAACAATTTTTATAGACCTTTTTTCTTAAACAACAATATGATTTAATAAATTCAACATAAATTAGGGTATGGTTCATGAACCATGATTTTGTTGGATTAATTTTGATAAAATATAATAAATTTCTATAAACTATATCGTGTTTCTGGAAAAAAAATATTTTTCTATATTCACTATCTATTCAATATTCAATCAAAATTATATTAAAGTCACTATAATACTACTATTTGGTTTTAGTGTGTACAACACTTGTTCAAAAATAGTGGAAAATAACCATTAAACCCACCTTTTCCACAACACAGAATCATTAGTTTAAATTTAATATAAAAAAATAAATAACATACCATACTTGTTAAAGCCGGTTCTACCAAACTCTAATACATAGTATTGATGGAGATCACTCAGTGGCAATAAAAATACTCCCAATTCTAATGGTACCAACTGGTTGAGTGAATCGTCAAATTCTTAGGATGGGTTATTTCTTTACCCATGATATGTTAGAGCCTTGGTGTTAAAGAAAAGATAGAATGGGAGCTAAAAATCAATAATTTTCTCACACTATCGAATAGTGTTTTCTTATTGTAGATCCCCAGACTGGTTAGGTTCCACTGAGAGGGGGTGAATCAATGGTGCCCTTGTTTTATGAATTTTTTTCCTTTTAAATCCAACCAATTAAACTTGTTAAGGTTCCTGATCCACTTAATATTTTCTTTCAAACTCATATCATGGATAGTAGTAAAATGAGAGAGGAGATAACACAATATTTATAAGGTTAGTTAATGGAAGTCTTACTTCTTTCCATATAGGTTAGATACCCCAACATGGATTCTCTTCACTATCTCTACAAGTGAATACAGGTGGTTAGAAACACAAGTTCCAAAATTGGTTATACAGACCAATTTCTCTTCTTCCCTAATTGGTTATACACCCTAATCACAAGCCTCTAATAGTTGTTTATACATCCAGCTACAAGTTTCCTCTTCAGTTTTCCTAGTGACAGAAATACCTTCTTCACAAATAGTCTTCCTATAAAAGAAATATGGATGTACCTTCCTTGTGTAAAAATATTTAAGGTCTTCAAAAAATTAGTTGATCAATCTTGTTGGCCCTTGAAACTCCTTTCAGATATTTTTAATGATCTAAAATCTCCTTCTTCAAATGCTTGGGTTCATAGAATCAACTTCTTTAAGAAATACCCAGCATTGGCTCAACCTCAATAATTCTTTTTTCACATTGGTTCTATGGAGTCTCAAAATGATCTTAAAGTTTAGTACAATATTACATAACCTATATTCACATATTTATACAACAATATTGTGCATATGAATCTCAATAGATTCCATGATTTAAATTCTCATTTAAAACATCAATTAAATGTGTTAATAATTAAAGACATTTAATATTCCTACTTATTCAAATAATAATGTCTAGATATGGTATATTATTTCTCATATTTGAATACCCATAAATTGTGGTCATTATTTTACTTCTTGTGAATACCCCATAAATTGATGGTATTATTTTATCCTTATTCAAATACCCCATGAATGTGGGTACTCAATTTTCCATATTAATTGGAAATACCTGAATGGGTATGCCTTTACTTATCATTCAAGGCATGCACAGTATCTCAAAAATAAACACCCAAGGAGTTTAGGTGCTTCCTTCTTCATCTCACCTGACTCACAACCTAAAATCACCCAGTATTCATGCATTTATGAATGATCATGTTGTATTCATGCATATCATATCTTCCTTATCATGGTATAATAAATACCCAATGATCTCCCTTGCTATTAAACACCTGAAATAATGGGTTCCATTATTCATGTAGTATATTCAAAATTCCCAAAGACTCAGGGTTTCATGTTTAATCACGTGGATACTAATCACTATAGATTATCATGTATGAATCACACAACTCATCTGAAATACCTGAAGAGTTTGAGTTCTTTGTTCTTCATGAGGAGTAATCCTTTTGAATACCTGTGACTCCTTATCTCATGGGTTATTGATATCTTCACTTGATTTTCATTCATACAATGTAGAGATGCATGAATGCCTCATTTTGATCATCCTTGTGCATAAATATATTCATTTTAAACATCATCCAGGTGGGATATATCAGTGTATGAGATCACTTCTATTCATGCATGTTTATACATAAATATTGAACATAAAGAGTTCTTGGATCTTACTTGGATCGTAGGAGTTCAATATGGCCCTATAAATTCAATAATGGTCTTCTATTTGGTCTAAGGAAGATTGGATTTAACTATTATGGCTCATTAATGGTGGGATTACCGTGAAAATAGAATCCTTAGAATGAGGATTATAGGAAGATGATTTCCCAGCTTGATCAGATGGTTGAGATCAGTTCATCTGATGGACTGTCTTTTATCCAAATTCTTAAAGGAGGAACAGTAGCACATATTACTATGTCCCACATTGAATTATTTCCTCAGTCGGGCATGATATATAAAACAACCACAGTCATCAGTATCCAAAAATCTCATCCCCTTTGGTATCACCCTGTACCAATCCTTCCACCCCATGTGGTGGTGCTGCCATGCACGCTTGCGTTCTGTGTGAGTATGCTCCTGTTGGACTTCACACCTCTCTTCTACCCACCACTAGCCTTGGCTAGTTCCCTAGGGTTTTTTTGACCTCGAGTCCCACATAACCCCATGGTAGAGCTATCTAAGGTCGTTGGTTGGTAGGCCTATTTTTATATATGGCCACAAATAGTACTTAGAGAAAATTAAAAGCATGGAATAAATGAAATATAAACCCTTCATAAATAATCAAATGCCAATCCATATTCTCTTATTATTCCTCATTTATTCTTCATGAAATTATAATTTATTTTTTCATGAAAACGTCAAAACTTTTTATTCATAAAAATACTTTTTTCATGGACTTCACTTGATGTAACCAATGTGAAAACTTATTAGAACATTTGTTTAATCATTGAAGATTAGTTCAACAATTATCAAAGTTCTCATGGGTAATTGTCCAAGAATGACATTAAATGCTATAAAATGAATCCATAATAATTATCCATAAATCACCACTTCATCTTCACTCACATATTGACTCCTTTACAACAAATGAAACACTTGGTCACAACAATCACCCCCTTTGTATTTTTTTATCAATATATTCTCATATCATAAAATTCTATATGTTGAAACTTCAATTCTTCTCCCACTTATTGAAAATAAAATAAAAAGGAAAAATGGGTTGTCTTCTTATATCATATTTCTTATAAAAAAAATTTCTCATATTTTAAATGAAAGGGGTAATGTCGCATGATATTTAGAAAAGAACCTTTATCTAATAAACTCTTAGTCTACTTGGAAAAACCTGGTGAAGAAAACAAGAGTAAAATAACCAAGGTTTTCAAAGTTTTCTATAACATATACTCACATGTAATATCAATCTCATAGTTTCTCATTTCTCAATTCTCAATATGAAGTAACCAATTTTAAAAAAATTCAATGAAATTAAAAATCCAACACACTTAAATAAACACATTAGAAAGTTTAGGTGCACAAGAATAACTCCCCATTTTTCCATATTTTTTTATCAACCAAGCACTCACCCTTAATAAATACAATTAATAAATAAGTATGAGAGTGTGATTGGAATACCTCATGTCTCTAAAAAAACTCCCCCTCAAGAGATTCACACATCTTCTTTATCATGGAAAGTTTCCAATCATGAACCATTATGAGATATCTCATCATGCTATCCAAAAATGGAAGTCTCAACCTTCTCCTTAAATTTTATACATGTTAGCTCATAATGAATAAAATAATAGATAATAAGGATGGGGATCTTATTTATTTAGTAGAAACATTCAAGATGATATTTTTATCTCATCCTTTCTTTCTTTATTCTTTCCAAGCTCATTATGGGATATATTTTCCATTTGTGATCTTATTTATTTAGTTCATCACCACTATTTAATGGATCAACACCTTTCTCAACACAATAAAATAAATTGTCCTCATCATCTGAATCAGTAGATGAATCATCTTTCACCCTTTTACATACTAAACTTATCCTTTTAAAAGTGGATTACTTATTATTCTTATCACCTTTCTTCCTTTGGGGTATATCCTCATCCTCATCAAATTCATATTTAGATTCTTTTTCCTTTTTTAGACACTAATATGAAAATTTTAAAAGGCTATTAAAATTCCATCACTTTGGGGATTTTTTCCCTTTTCATTTCCCAAACCTTTTTGAAATATGTGAAAAAATATTATTGAAATCATCTTCGCCTCCCTTGTCTTCAGAATTTCTGGATTCAACTGTTTCTTATTCTCTAATTTTTCATTTTCTCATGGCTTCAAAGAAGATTTTAATTTTTTCATTCTACTATAAAGATGGAATTTTCCTCATCTCATAAGTTATGAGAATATTTTTAAGTTCATCAAGATAAAAATTATCTATTTATTCTAGGGATGAGATCTTTGAATCAAAATGATTTAGAAAATTCCACTTCAGTTTTTTAAAAATAATGGAATCATAAACCTTCTCACCAAATCCTCTGATATTTCACACAATCTTATTAACTCTTTTAAAATAATCATAAATGTATTCATAATCAGTCTTTTTTATATCTTCAAATTTTCCTCACCATACTTGTAGCATAGATTCTCTGAGATTGATGTTCCCTTCATAATTTTTTTTAATTTGTCTTAGATTTCATGCCCAGTTTGATAACCCATGACCTTGGTTTATATGTTTTCTAATAATGACATTAGGATGGAATTTTTTGATTTTCCATAAACCTATAAATTCCACTTTTCAACATGAGTTATGGGAGTATCTTCAGAAATAAGTGGAATACCTATTGAGAGAACACCTCTAACTTTGAGGCTGAGTGAAAGGAGGTAGGGAATCATCCTATTTATCTAACTATGATAATTTTATCCATTGAAAGTATAAACTACTTGGATATTTATATAATTGATATTCTTCATTTGTATAGAAAGTTATTTGATATATAGAGTTAACCTAGGCTCTGATACCACTTTTTGATCCCCAATCCAGTTAGGTTCCACTGATAGGGGGGAGAATAAGTGGTTCCCTTGATTTATAAATTCTTATCATTTTAAATCCAACCTATTGAACTTGTTTAGGCTCTCAATCCGATCAATAGAATCTATCAAACTCACCCAGTGTCCAATAGTAAAATAAGAGAGGGAAGCACACAATATTTTCAAGGTTCCACAATAGAAGGACTACTCCTTACCATATTGGTTAGACACCCCAATATGGATTTTGGTCACTATCTCCAAAATTTAATACAACTAGTTAGACACCCCAGTTCCATAGTTGGTTAGAAACCCCAATTTCTCTTATTCTCTGATTGGCTAGATACCCCAATAAAATGCCTCCAGTAGGTGGTTAGACACCCCAATGACAAGATTCCTCTTTATTTTTCCCAGTGATAAAAATATTTTCTTTACATATAGTCATCCTCCACAAGAAATATGAATGTACCTTCCTTTAGTACAAATCTTCAAAGTCTTCAACAGATGACTTGATCAACCTTGTTAGTCCTCGAAACTCCTTTCAGGTATTTGAATGATCTGAATTCTCCTTCTTAAAATTCTTGGGTACATGGAATCACCTTATTCAAGAATTTTCTAGCTTTGGATCACCCTTAATAATTATTCTTGCACAATGGTTGTAGGGAGTCTCAAAATGATCTTGTAATTTGATACAATATTCCATCACCTATATGCACATATTTTTACAATAATATTGTATGTGTGAATATCAAAAAAATCATGATTTAAATTCTCATTTAAAACCTCAATTAAATGTGTTAATAATTAAAAAAATCATCTTCCTTCTTTTTCAAATAATAATGCCCAAATGTGGGATATTTTTTCTCATATTTGAATAAACATAAATTATGGGCATTATTTCACTTCCCATGAACAACACATAAATTGTGGTTATAATTTTATCCTCATTCAAATACCCAATGAATGTGGGTATTCAATTTTTCATATTCATTTGAAATTCCCAAATGGTTATTTTTACATTTATCATTCAAGGCATGAATAGTATCTCAAAAATAAACGCCTAAAGAGTTTAGGTGTTTCTTTCTTCATCGCTCGCAGCTCCCGGATGCATCTCACCTATAATGGATGCATGAATTCATTGTCATTATATATTCATGCATAAAATATATTCATTCTCATGGTATAAAAAATACCCATAGATCACTTTTTTATTAAACTCCCTAAAGACCAGGTTCGATTTTTCACATAGTATCTTCAAAATGCCTGAAGACTCGGGGCTTCCTATTTCATCACACAAATACTAATATCCATGTTTTATCATGCATGAATCATGAAAATCATCTTAAATACCTAAACAGTTCATGTTCTCAGTTATTCACGTGCAGTATTCCTTTTGAATACCCTTGGATAATCATCTCTCAGGTTCTTTATTTATTCACTTGATTTGTATGCATTCGTTGTGGAGTTGCATTCATGCATCATTTAGATCATCCCTATTAAAAAATATCAATGCTTTAAACTTCATCTAGGAATTCTTTATCATCATATGATATTTCTTCTATTCATGCATTTTTATGCATGAATATTGAATATAAAGTGTGCTTTGATCTCGCTTGGATCACAGGAGTTCAAAGAAGCCTTCTAAATTCAATCATAGTATTTTTTTGGTTTGAGGAAGCTCGAACGTAACTATTGTGGCTCATAAATGGTGGGATTACTACATGATCAAAAGCCTTCAAAAAATTCTTGGGGGAAGATGATTTCCTAGCTTGATCAAATGATCAAGATCAGTTCATCCAATGACTGATATTTTATTTTTATTTTTAAAGGAGTAACAGTAGAATGTATTGTCATGTCCCATATAAAATTATTCATCATTTTAGGAATGTAATATAAATAAACCATGATCATCGATGGCCAGAAATATCCTCCCCTTTGATACTGCCCCAAACCAATCATGCCTCTATGTCATCCTGCACGGTGGCATCATCGTTCTCTCTTACACTATGCATGATCATGCTCATGTTGGTCTATGCACCTCTCTTCCACCCACTTCTAGCCTTGTCTAGTTCCCTAGGGAACATTTGACCTCCATTTCCTATATAAGCCCATGGTAGATCTAGCTAAGGTTGGTGGTTTATTGGACTCTTTTTATAAAAGGCCACAAATAGTACTTATAAAAAATGAAAAGTATGGAATAAATTAAATACCAACCCTTTATAAATAATAAAATTCCAATCAAAAATATCTTTTTCCTCCTTATTTATTCTTCATGCAATTATAATTTCTTTTTTCATAGAAACATCAAAATTTATTATTCATGCAAATACTTTTTGGATGGACTTCACTTAATGTAACCAATGTGAAAACTCCTTAGCGCATGTGTTGAATCATTGAATATCAATTCTAGAATTGTCAAAGTTGTCATGGAAAATTGTTCAATCATGACATCTAATGCTATAAATTGAATCTGTAATAATTTTCTAGGCATCACCACTTCATCTTCACTCACATATTTACTCCTTGACAACAAATGAAACACTAGAGGACAACACTTATCATAATTGAACAACAATTGAACCTCTTTATATAGAATCCAAGGATATAACGTGGGCTCAAAAATATTTTATAATCAATCAACTATAATTCAAAATGATTCATAAATTTTTCATACCATTAAAACTCCTTTTACATTATGGTTCAACCTATTATCAATTATTTAATATTTAAATGGTTAATATGAATATTTAACATTCCTTAAACATCATCACATGATGTTACAACTAATCATGATAGCTTATGTGGAATATATATTAATATACATGTGTTATTGTATAATGAATGAAGTGAAATGAAAAGAATCATGATATAGATACGTGTACACTGATATGGTTTACTTTAGTGAAAACCATGATGTGGTGACCTTAATCATACTATAGTTATAATTTAGTTTATATTTTTATCACTGATTTTATTGAATATTTAAGTATCTTTTTTTACAAATACCTTTAAATTTAAGTGTAATTTTTTTATTGATTTTATAGAAAACTCCTAAAATATGTATGGATATATGGAGTAATCAAAACATTATTTGATAATTCATATGATAAGTTATTATGATGCCATTTAACTAATATGTTTCACACACCACTAGTGTATGAGTATTTACATGAATGAATTTTTTATAAGAAAAGAATAAATTTTGATCAAATAATAATGTTCCTAAATATTATGGTCACTGACCAATGATGTATGATTTCCCATGAAAGAGGATTCATTTAACTGTGAATGATTTCTAACTGAACTTGAAATAATTCTATATTATTATAAATCCTTAAGTGAACCGACCCTGATCATCGATTTATTTTAATATGAATAGTCATTAATGGTAGGTTGAGCCTACCATTAGATAATATTATAGATGACTATGAGAAGGAGTTTAATTTACCATGATAAAAAAACTCATCATAACATGGAGGGAATTATGAAGTGATCATGAACTGAGGATAAAATGACCATAAACCTTGTATAAACTTATCATGATGTAAAAATCATTTTATCTTGATACTACCATGACTATTGTATGGGAACCAATGTTAACTCATGTTTGAATCCTATTAAATAAATGATGTGGTGGAAAATAATATAAATCAGAATAGAATCATGGGACATATGGCATGATCCCATTGTACACATGGTGAAAAAAGATAATCCTAAAAAGTGCACAAAATTTATTAGGGAATAGATGTTACAATCACTTTTTGTTGTAATGAATTATATAAAACACTCTCTAAATGGATATATTGTAATGGTTAAAAATAATTATAAAATCGTTTAATAATGATGTGATAGATAATGTAGAAATAATAAAATGATAAATGGATTGAATTATATTGAATTTGAGATATTTGATGGTCCAATTCTGAAGAGGGGTGTAGAGTTACAAATTTTCCAGGACCTTTAAATTGTGGTTTGGGGTGCTAAAGGGGTTATAGGGAAGATAAAAGGTGATTTGGATGTGATTATATGAGTTTTATATTCTTAAGGGTTTAAATGGGAATATTGGAATCTATTATACCATGGTGAAGTTGATGAGTGTCCATGGTCTTGCTATGGGCATGGTATGTTAGTCATTTTATTGGATCTGTGAATTTAGGGTTTGAAATGTATGTTTTAGGAAGGCCTATTTCATGGTGGTTGTTTTTTTCATAAAAGTGGTCATTTTAGTGGGAGTGATTACTTATTTAAATCCTCATGATCCACAATGAAGGTAAAAATCATTTTATAGGTCATGGTGTATTATAGTGTATTCAAGAGAGCCATATTACATGATGTTGTTATAGAGGCTAGTGGAAATGGAAAGGGTGTAATGTCCTATGTTATAGTTATTCAGTGGTTTGATTCAAGACTAATAGAAAAATAGTCATGTTTGAATCCCCTCTATCATTTCAGTTGTCAAATATATGTTCTTATAGTGAAATGTTCAGGGTGATTTAAGAGGGGTGTGTCTATTTTAAAGGCCACAAATATCATATCTCCTTTAAAAGGGTTTCTCTATGTTGTGGTGCATCCTTTCACCATATAATAGTGATGTTATCCTATATTTATTATAAATTCATATGTCTCACACCACTTTTTTGTTTCTATTCTCTCTCTATCAAACCTTAGTCAGCTAGAGGCTAATTTTTTGTGGTCTTTTATGTTGATGTTGGATTTTAAGACTTTTATTTTTCATGATAAATACCTTCTGGTCCAATATTTTATTACCTTTATTTTTTATTCATTTTTATCTTATTATTTCTTTCTATAAGGTTATGATTGGGTTTTCTGGTATGGTTTCATTGGTTTTTAGTTTTGGGATTTATGGGGAAGATGTTTCATAGATTGTTAATGATTTCTCTTGGAATTTTAGTAGTGTTTGATCAACATTATCTTTATGTTATTTTTTTTATTGTCTAATATTCTATAAAGGTAGGTGATTCAAAAATTATCCTTTTATTATTTTTCTTATGTGGTATTATCATTGTATTTTTTTATGTGAATAGTATGAATTAACTTAATGAAGATAATAAATTTCATATGGACAAATTAAACGATAAGTGTAGAAAGAATGTTTTTATATTTTTCATTATTATTATTGATCATTAAATGTTTGATTTTTTTTGTTGGTATGTTTTTATGATTATGATAATGATTTTGATATATTGTAGAATTTTTAAATTAGTTAAATATTTAAATATGTTAAATTAATAAGGCATGGAAAATCTAATTTTTTTTGTTAATTAGTAATTTGAAAAGTTTGATATGATAATTAAATGTTGAAGTATGTTGTTTATTGTGGTGATTGTTTACCTTGTTTATGTTTCTGTGTTTATATAATTTTATCATTTTGGTAATTGTTATATTTATGTGTTTTACTTGATGTGGTGCATGAAAGGGTGGTGATATGTTTTTTTGTGGTTTGACACAGTTGATGTGGTACGGTGTGGTTTTTGTTTTAGAAGTTGAATAATTGATGTTGTTTGTTATTGGAAATATTATTGATTTGGTGTTATGAGGAGGTTGTTGTGGTTAAAAAGTGATTTCTACATTGAGATATGGAAATAGTGAATAGTTATTAATTAAATAATTAATTGAGTAATGAAATGGGAAATGGGTTGTGATGGTAAAGTGAAGTGTTTAATATGAAAAAGTTGTGATAATGCTTCTCTTAGTAATTGAAATGAATCAATAAATTAATATGTGGTAGTTTAAATGAAAATGATGGTAAGAAGTAAGGTTTATATAAATATTTTATTGTTGACTTCAAATTATTTAATGAATCTTAAATGTGGTTAATGTTGAATTAATATGGAAGTTGTAAGGAATTATGAAAGGAAGTTTGTGAGGATAGTGTATGGTTATTATATAGTGGTGATAGAAGTATGGAATATGTTGCAGTTAAAGGTGGAATTGGTTGTCATTATGACATGTTAATGGTGAGATGATGGTTTTGGCTATATAGAACTTGTGTTAAATATTGGGACCTAGGTTGGGATTTGTGTGTATTTATTATATTAATTATAGGTTTATGTTATTTCTTACACACCACTCCCCAGGTTAGGTAACATGACCAACACCCATATGTGATCTTGGGTTCTGGTATTTTTCCCAAAAATCTAGAATGTAGGGGATAAAAATATCTAAATACTTACCATTCTTCACTCTCTCTTCCAAATATAGAATGGGATATGATGGTTTGAGTTTTTGTTAAATGTTAATTATGAGTTATTGATGTGGTTATATAACTGAGGTGTTCATGGGAAGAAGGTCACAAGGTTTATGTCCTTCATGATACGCCTTGGTTTATATACGATATATGGTAGAGTTGTAATATTTAGTTATGGTATGTGATATATGATTTTGGTTTTTTTTGTGTTATTATGTTATGAGATATGATTATAGGGATATGAAAATGGTGGGAGTACTATCTTGTATGTTGCTAGATCATGAGGGTGTCTAGTCTGGTGGAGAAGTGGATGTAGGGTACCATTATCGATATATTTTCATGATATTATATTACTCAATTTTTGTGTAGATTTGGTGGGTAAAACTAGGTGGGGATGGATTTTAGTTGAACTAGTGTAGGTAAAGAGTTAGTTATGTTATTTACTCATTGTGAATTTAATATGATTATTCTATATTTTTATGAGAGAGTTCCAGGAGGAACCTAATGGGTATTATTTTTTGATCACCCATTCTATATATATTCTATTTTTATAGATATATAAGAGTAAATTGGTGATTAAGATGGAAACTAGTATCTTATTTTGTATAGTATCCGGAGTTGTGGTTGTTTTCTTAGGATATGTTCATTGGGTTATTCCTTTTGGATACCTTATTTATGTGTGAAATTAAATACATTATTAGGATGATGGGTTTAATTTCATATTATATGTTGGAATTTATTTATGTTTTTATTTTATTATTCCTATAATTATGAGGGTAATTCCTCCCATATGTATGTTTTACAAACTCAGTGTTTATCACCCACTTATGGCCTATTGGAGGTGGCATTCAAGGGTCACACTCGACTTCACTACTAGCCTGTGAGGGGTTCAAGCAGGGATGTGTCAAGACAGAGTGATATCATGTTTTTTTTAATTTTAGGATGTATTTTGATGTCAAAAAGTAGTGAGGATTGAATTGGGATGGTAGGGGAAAAATTATTCAAGTTTAGTGTAATATATGATCAATGCATACTAGCTTAAACATGGAAATTAGGGACCCTATGATCTAATAAAAATAGCTTAATAATACAAAACATACTAAATTAAGATTATGTTTATTGTGTTTTAGGGACCTAGGTGTGGTACATGCATCATGTTATTTGCACCTAGGTTGGAATTGGGGAGATTTTGGGAAATTGAAATGAATTTGATTAAATAATATTAAATAAATTTTATATATCGGTCTTAGTAATTCCTATTATCTTTGTATATATGGTTTTTATTCAGTATCCTTATGTGTTTTAGGATGATGAGGTGAAATAGAATATTTTGGCAGATCGTAGAAAGATTTATCTAGAGGAGGATGATTCTTGGAGGAAGGTTTTCTCTGAGTTTCAGTGCTAGATTTTATCAAAGTATAAGGAGAAAATATTTTATCAAGAGACTGACTGGTGGATAGAGGAATTTGAGATTACTTTTCTATTAATTCAAGTATGGACTAAGAATATGATATTATTGGTCATTATATTTTTATGAGAATATTCTATGAATAGATGGATTCTTTTTCAAGGTTATCATGATTTTTTGAAAGTGACATGGGAGAATTTTCATATTCTTTTTAGTGATAATTTTCTTTAATTTATGTTAATGGGGTATAGGTAGTGGGAGTTATTCACTCTTTTTCAGTGGAGCTTGAGTGTGAAGGATCTTGGAATTTAGTTCAAGTAATATATTAGTTATGTTCTTGATCTTCTTCTAGATGATGAGGTGATAACGAGGCATTTTGAGGAGGTGTTTCTGCTACGTTTCTAGTTTTAGGTCACTCCTTTAATAATATTGATTTATCTTGAAGTGTTAATGAAGTATAGTTTGATTGAGAAGATTTTTTAATGAACCAGTTCATCTGGTGAATGGAATTTTTGACTGTCTAAGTAGTTGAAATTCCAATCAGGGGTATGTGGATCTTAGTCTTTTATCTCCTATTTTTCTAGATCTAATAGTTATTAGACCTATATTGGGATACTTAGTGTGGTATTTTATCTCTATGGTGGATGTGGTAATTTCTAGTTATAGTGTGTGTAATCCCTTAATGGTCAGTATAGAGCCTGCAATTCATTTCAAGTTCACCCCTTGAAATAGTTTCCACTGAAACCATATCATCATCAGTAGTATGGTCCTCAAGTTTTTTGTATCATATAGAGGATATAAAGTAGGAAGAAGAAAACCCAAGGATATTCTCCATCCTATGGGAATTAGGTTCAATATTGAAAAAAGTAGTAGTTATTGGTAGGGTAAATGAGGCATAGGAGTTGGGTGTTGTAAGATACATTTGATAGAGTTATCGGTACTAGGTGGACCAAATATCATTTGAGGTTTTGTCTATCTATCTTATACCTTATCTTATTCTTTGTTTTATTATTGATCTTTTCACTCTTTCATTTTTCTTGCCTTAGTTCAAGCATTATTGCTTATGGTGAAGATAATTTTAGTGACCTTAGTGTTGACTACACCAATTGGAGGTCAATATTTTTTGTTTAAGGTGTTAAAGGGATGTGAGTTGATGATGGGATAGCATCAGTCATTTGGGGAGTTTTTATTTTTGAAAATACATCCATATAATGTTATACTTAGCATGGATTGGTTTTATTAAACACATAATATTATTTATTTAATCCAAAGGAGAGTTCTTTTCTCTTATTTTGAAAGAATCCATGTAGTATTTTTTTAGTGAGAGAGGTCAATATATAGATAATAAATGTTTAGATCCTCTATTTTATTAGTTGGAAGAGTTTATATTGGGATAAATGTAGGTTTGGGAAGTAGTGTTTTCAAGAGTTATTGATGATTTTTCTAATTTCTTTCTTAAAGATGTTATAAAACTACCCCCTTATGTGATATCAAGTTTATGATAGAGTTGCAACCCAATGTATCTATAATTTATATTTATTCTTATAGGATAGAACCTTTTGAGTTTTGGGATCTAATAATTTTGATTAAAAATTTATTATATAAGGGTTTTATATGAACTAGTTTGTTTCCTTGGGGTGATTCAATATTGTTCAGGAAGAAATTTGATGGTATTTTGTGACTTTGTATAAGTTACCATCGATTGAACTAGGTAATGGTGAAGAACCGTAATCCTCTTTTGAGAATTAATGGTTTATTTAATCAACTAAATGGATCTAGCTAGTTATCAAATATTGATTTGTGGTCTAGATATTCTTAGATGAGGGTGAAGGAGAAGGGTATCTTGAAGATTTATTTTAGATGTAGTTATAGGGACTTAGATTTAATGTTAATGCCTTTTGGTCTCACAAACACCCCAACTTTTTTCATGGGCTTGATGAACTCAGTGTTTCATTAGTTCTTGGATCAGTTTTTAGTTGTTATTATTGATGAAATTCTCTTGTACTCGATATCATAGGAGGGTCAAGTTGAGAATATAAGAGTTACTTTGAAAATACTTAGATTACATCATCTATATTGTAATTTTTTCAAGTATAATTTATGGCTATGTGAATTTTATTTCCTAGGATATGTTATTTCATAAAAGGATGTAGTAGTTGATCCATCAAAGATTGAGATAGTTTTTTATTAAGTAGCTCCCAATAATATTGTAAATTTTTGTATTTTTCTTAGTCTTGGGGGTTATTACACACTATTACAAAATAGAAATTTAATAGCACTATAAATGGAATTTATCAACACTATAGAATTTTTGACTACTGAATCGATATTAAATTCTCTAGGATTTTATCAGTTCTTGTAAAAGCACTGATAAAGGGCACTACTGGAAATATGACCTTTCCCAATGCTTCTATACCAACAGTTCATAAAAACCATTGGTATAGGTTCCCTTTCCCAACGGTTTGGCCAAACTGTTGGGAAATCCCACTTTGAGGCCACCTTTCCCAATGGTTTTTTCAAACCGTTGGGATAAGTATACCCTTTCCCAATGGTTTGGCCAAACCGTTAGGAAAGCCCATATTATGGCCACCTATCCCAACGGTTTGCCAAAACTGTTGGGAAAGGTCCCCCACAAATCAACCTTGCCCTAGAATCAAAATCCAGAATCAAAATCTATACCAATGGTTGTCAAAACCGTTGGTATAGGCCTATACCAATGGTTTTGACAACCATTGGTATTGATCCTTTGATTTTTTATCATTTCTTCTTATACAGAACATTATATAAATCATAATTTAAAATAATTATGAGAATACATATATATATATTTATGTAATTATATTCACAAAAGTCACGTTAGGTTAGTGGTTAAGTCGTTGAATAATAAACTAGGGGTCCTGGGATCAAATCCCATTGAATGTTTTTTTTGAAATACATATACCAACGGTTCCATAACCGTTGGTATAGATTTTCATATTAATTATACCAACGGTTTACAAAACCATTGGGATAGGTCTATACCAATGGTTTTGGAAAAACCATTGGTATAGACCTATCCCAATGGCTTACTTGCCAACGGTTCTCCAAACCGTTGGTATAGGCTATACCAACAGTTTTGAGGACTATACCAACAGTCCCAAACTGTTGGTATAGGTTAGTTTTCCAGTAGTGGGGGCATACTGCAGTGTGATGTGATAGCACACTATATCACCATAAACACCACAAAAAAATAGAAGAATCAACTAGCAATACATAATTTAGATGAAATAAAAGTTACAACACAAATACATGAAAAAACACTATATTATAGACATTTAAAACATTGAGTTATACAATTACATAAGTAAAAATTATTACATATGTTCAAAAACATCAACGTTCTTTTGTCTTTTTATCCTGACCCCGACTCGTGAAACTCTCAAAAAACCATCCCTTCTCGAGAAAAATAATGCGGATTTATAAGAAAAAAATTTATATTAGTAACAATATAAAAAATAAATTAACAAAAGGTGTTAATTTTAAACTAAACTTTGATTCATACTAGGAACACAGTGTATTAGATTGAATTGCAGTTGATTCTTTCACATCACACCATTTCTTGTTCATCTTCAAGAATTATCTCTGTGGAAATTAACTAAATAATTATAAGATAAAAATGATAATAAAATTAATTAATTAATAATAGATATAATGATGAGAAAATAATCTAGGCTCATTTTCTCAGTTTTAACGATGTGATGTGTGTTTTAATCTAAAATGAAATGTATATATTATAAAGGCTCACTTGGAATCATATTGGTCACACCATGGATAGGATTGTGATGAATCTAATTCATAAATGTCCCAAATTACTTATCGATTGTTTTCCTAAAGTATCAAAACAATTTGAATGCTTTTTCTCAGTTTTGAGTACGTCACTTGTCTTTTATACTAAAATGTCATTTTAAACTGGAAACACACAATTTGAGTCATACAGATCACATCATGTGTCGGTTTTATGTAAGAATAATTCCTTCATGTCATTAATGATTTATAAATCATTTTCCTAAATTATCAAGATAATCCAAGCATGTTTTTTTGGTTTATAGTGAGTGACACTTTTTGAACTAAAATGTCAATTTTAAAATTATAACGAGCACTTTGAGTCATATCAGGAACATTGTACATAAGATTGAGGTATGACTGATTCCTATATTTCAAAAATAACTTATGGATTGTTTTAATAAAGTATCAAAATAATACAAATATGTTTGATCAATTTTGAGTATGTCAGTTGTCTTTTTTACCAAAATTAATGTCAATTTTAAATAAAAAGATACACTTGGAGTCATATTGGTCACACTGTGTGTTGGATTGAGGTGAATCTAATTCCTACACATCCCAAATGAATTATGGATTTTTTTACTAAATTATTAAAATAATATGAATTCATTTACTCAGTTTTGAGTATGTTAGTTGTCTTTTTTACTAAAATTTATGTCAATTTTAAATAAAAAGATGCACTTGGAGTCATACCAGTCACACCATGAATCGGATTAAGGTGAGGATAATTTGTAAATGTCTAAAATGACTTATAGATAATATTACTAAATTGTAAAAACAATATGAATTTGGTTTCTTAATTCTGAGTACATCACTTTTCTTTTTTACTAAAATTTCATTTTTAATTGGAAACACGCACTTTGAGTCATACCAATCACATCGTGTATTGGTTTGATGTGAGAATAATTTATATAAATCAAAAATAATTTATGAATCATTTTCCTGAATTATAAATACAATCATATTATGTTTTCTCATTTTTTTAATGAGTGACACAGTTTGAATTAAAATGTCAATTTTAAACTGATAACAGACACTTTGAGTTATATCGGGCACATCATGTGTTGTATTGAGGTAAGAATAATTACTATACATAAAAAATGACTTATATATCATTTTTCTAAAGTATAAAACAATCCAATTGTTTTTTCTTGGTATTGAGTATATCGATTGTCTTGTTTACTAAAATTAATGTCAATTTTAAATAAAAAGACACACTTTGAGTTATATCAGTCACACCGTGTGTCGGATTGAGGTGTGTCTGATCCCCAAACATCCCAAATGACTTATGTATCATTTTAATAAATCATAAAAGAAATAATAATGTGTTTTATTAGTTTTTAGTATGTCATTTGTCTTTTTTACTAAAATTAATGTCAATTTTTAATAAAAAGATGCACTTTGAGTCATATTAGTCACATTGTACATCATATTGAGGTGAGGTTGATTCTCACACATCACAAATTATTTATGTATCATTTTAATAAATTATAAAAACAATATTAATGTATTTTTTTGTTTTGATTATGTCACTAGTCTTTTTTACTAAAATGTCGTTTCAAATTGGAAGCATGTACTTTGAGTCATATTGGTCACATCGTGTGTCGGTTTGACATGATATTTATTAATAAACATAAAAAATGACTTATGAATCATTTTACTAAATTATAAAGACAATGAAAATGTGTTTTCTCAGTTTTCATTGAATGAAACATTTTGAAAAAAAATGTCAATTTTAAACTAATAATGGACACTTTGAGCCATACTGGACACACTATGTGTTAGATTAAGTTCAATCTGATTTATACACATAAAAATGACTTATGGATAATTTTAATAAAGTATAAAAACAATATGAATTCATTTTCTTAGTTTTGAGTATGTCATTTGTCTTTTTTAATAAAATTCATGTCAATTTTAAATAAAAAGATGCACATGGAGTCATATTGGTCATGTTGTGTGTCATATTGAGGTGCGTCTAATTTCTACATATCCCAAATGAATTATGAATCATTTTAATAAATTATAATAACAATATGAATGAGTTTTCTTAGTTTTGAGTATGTCACTTGTCTTTATTACTAAAATTTCATTTTAAACTGGAAACATGCACTTTGAGTCATACCAATCACATCATGTATCAGTTTTACATGATACTGATTTTTACACATCATAAATGACTTATTAATAGTTTTAAAAAATTATCAAGATAATCAGAGCTCATTTTCTTGGTTTTCACTTAGGGGCACATTATGAACAAAAATGTTGATTTTAAATTGATAACAGACACTTTGAGTGATATCGAGCACATTGTGCGTCAGATTGAGGTGTGGCTAATTCCTATATGTTGAAAATGACTTGTGGATATTTTTTTAAAATTATAAAAACATTATGAATGTGTTTAATTTGTTTTTATTATTTCATTTTTTTACTAAAATTGATGTCAATTTTAAATAAAATGATACACTTGGAGTCATACTGGTCACATCGTGTATCGAATTAAGGGTTTGATGATTCCTACATATCAAAAATTACTTATGGATCATTTTCTTAAAGTATAAAAATAATATGAATGTGTTTTCTCAGTTTTGAGTATTTTAGTTTTCTTTTTTATTAAAAATAATGTCAGTTTTAAATAAAAAAGAAGCACTTGGAGTCATACTGGCTAGGTGAGGATGATTCCTATATATCCCAAAGTCTTAAAATAATCCCAAATAACAATGTTACCATGCCTCCCATTGAATTTATTTGTTGAACTTATAGCACTTCATATTGATCACTGAACTGTGGTGTTGGAAGTTTGACAAATAAAGTAAATGGAAATCATGGTAACATTGGAAGAAAGGAACATGTTATCTCTTTTGGGGCTTGTTGTAGATATTTCAAAGAAAAATATGTCTTCCCAAAATATCTATGAAACAAACTAAATAAGTATTATATAAATATAATAATGTAATTAACTTATAAATAGAAGATAAAATGATAAAATTGAATAATTAAATAAGTAGTGTCAATTCAACTTTTCATGATCGTTGTATACATGATTGACCCATTTATTTGTTGAAATTATCTCAGTTGTAGGCCTAAAGTCCAATATCTCATGATCATGAGAAGCTTCGAACAAACCATCCCAACTCAAACAAAATAATCCACCGATATATGAAAACAATTATTATGTGTGTAATACTAAAAAGAAATAAATTAAACCTAAATATGAAATAATATATTAATTCTATGTAAAATTATTTTACTGTGAAAACATCAATATTACCTCTATGATTGAGTAGAGGTAGATTCATTACTCTTCCTACAAAGGTAGTGGATGGAACTTAAAGGAAAGTGATAAATTCTAACACTGTAGAGGTGAAATAATTTTGAGGAGGAAGAATTATGTGAAAGTTTTGGTGCAGAAAGGAATGAAATATGGACATAAATCTTCTAAAATAAATGAACTATGAAAATATTACTTCCCAAAAGATCTGTGAAAAAACTAAATAAATATTAGAAAAAAATTATAAGGAAATTAACTTATAAATAGTAGATAAAATGATGAAAAAATTGATTAAATAAGTAGTAAGAATTCACCTTTTCATGATGGTTATAAGAATTATTGGCCCATTTCCTTATTTTTTTTATCTCTATTGTATCCCCAAAGTCTAATATCTCATAATCATGATAAGATTCAAACAAACCACCCCAACTCAAACAAAATAATCCACCTGTATAAGAAAATAATTCTTATATGAGTAGTACAAAAAAATAAACATAAATATGAAACAATACATTATTTATATGGATAGTGATTTTACTATGAAAACATCAAGATTACCACTATAATTGATAAAAGGTAACATATTTTCTCTTACTACAAAGTTAGTGGAGGGAACATTAAGTAAAGTGATAAATTTGAACACTACATGGGTGAAAAGGTTTTAAGGGAGAAGAAGTCTGTGGAAGTTTTAGTGAAGAAAGGAATGAAATATGAAAATAAATATTCTAAAATAAATGAAATATACAAGGAATAATGAAAATTAAATCAAATTTTCATTATATAATTTTTTGGTAAAATAGAGAAAGTATATCATAACATTACCTTTATATCTTCACAAAGGGTTTCCTTCATTATAGTTTGTTCTTTTATGGGATTGGTAACATCATCATGTACAGAAGACATTTTCTGCATGAGTAGTCAAAAATTTAATTTAGATTATGTTAATGTAGTATATAATAGATAATATTATGAGGAAAAAATTGTATATTAAAAAACTCTTTTACCTTCTCATTGAACTCCCTTTATTTTTTTTAAGGATTTAGGGATTTGGTTCCTCTATTGAGAATCCAAATCCCCTCTTTATGGTCCACTCTAATGTATAATACATTGTCTACATTATACAGGCATGAACTAATTGTGATCTCCCAATTAAAGGGTCATCCTCGATTTAATTTTCATCTAACTCAGCATCTATTTTAGTTACTTGTAGGAAAATCAACTAATTATTGTTTACTAGATCTAAGAAATAAAATACTTGCACTGTTTGTGATGCCACTATGAATGACTCATCCTTTACCCCTTCCAAATTCAAATTCACCTTTACAAATCGTATTTCATCAACTTTCACCACACTCATATTGTCAAACCATTTGCAACTTAAAATCAACACTTGAAATATTGTATAATCCAACTCATATATCTATTTAATAATTCCAAAATATGACATATTTTAATAAATTGGATTTCTATACTTGGAACCAGATATGTACATCACTTCTGCCAAAATCATAACACCATTATTTTTCATTATACCAAATTTATCACATTATTTTTTATAGAATTTATAACCATTTATTACCAAGCTAATGTAAGATATAACATTTTCATTTGGTCCCCTGGCTAGACATCGAATTAGTTCAGCAATTGAATTAAAATTTTCAGATATAACCTTTTAAATTTGATCTTTTAACCATCTGATAAACTATTTATTATGTGTATTTGATATTCATCCTTCAACCCTTAAGGGATTCAAATCTCTAATAATTTCTTTGTGGGATTCAATTTATGGACCAACATATTCACTATTATGTAAAATGTAAAGGTGCGCTTGCTCCCACTCTATTAAAGTAACTGTAACAACATCTCTTCTAGAAATAACTTCACTCGTAAGGTGTCTTCTATGATGAGACTTTGGGAGACCTATGTTGTCAACATCTGATAGGTAATCAGTATATAATTCAATAGCTTCTTCAACAATATATCATTATTCAATACAACTTTCTGTCTGACATCGATTCTTGACATGCCCTTTCAAAATCTTCATATACTGTTCAATGGGATACATCCATCTATAATGGACAGGACCACATAGTTGAACCTCTTTAACCAAGTGAACCATCATCTGGACCATTATGTCAAAGAATGATGGTGGGAAGAACATCTATAATTCACATAATATGACTGCAACCTCCTTATTCATGATTAGAAACTTATTCAGGTTTATAACTTTTCTGTATATGGATTTGAAAAATAAGAATATTTTGGTTAGTGTTTGTCATACATTTTGAGGTAGAATGAAACAAAAAACAATAGCCATCAAATCTTGCATCAAAACCTAACATTCATGTGATTTTAGTCCCTGTAACTTCAAATTAGTCATTCATGTGACATTATTGATATTTTATGAATAACCCTCTATAACTTTTACACTATTAATTAAAAGAAAAATTTTCAATTTTTCCTTCCTGGATAGAGTGTAAGCTGCTAGAGAAAGAAAAGTCTTCCCTTTACCCTTCATCAGTTCAAAATCTTCCATTATCCTCATGTCAATCATGTCCAACATAGCCTTGATTCCCTCTTTAATTTTTCTAAGAACATTTATTAACGTCCCAATAACACTATTAAATACATTTTTTATTACATGCATGACATCAAGAAAATTTATGACATGAAAAAAAATCCAATATAGTAATTTAAAGAAAATTTATCTCTTCTTTCAATCAAATTTTGTAAGGTTTTTCGAAAATGGTGTACCAAAAATAGTTCCAATATATTTTACTTTATCAAACAGTTGATCACCTATTAATGTAGATGGTGGTGTACCTTGTTCGATATTCCCATTGAATTTTGTCATCTAGGATCGTTATTTATGTCATCAAGGTAAAAAAAAATTGATGTCCTAAAAACACAGTCTTTGGGGAATGTTTCAACTGAACAGAGTGTGTTCATTTTTTACAAATGGGAAACCCCAAAATTCATTTAATGTTAGAGACTGATAAATTTCCCTAAGAGAGGAAGTTATTTATCATTCCATACATCATGGCCCTCAATATGAATTCTCCACTTTTATGAGCTTCATACATTGTAACACTTGTATCCTGCATCAATTTCAGATCATTTATCAATGGATCCAAATAGACATCAATATCATTACTAAGTTTCTTTGGTCCAAATATAAGTAGAGAAAACATAGTTTATTTGCGCTTTGTGCATAACCATAGAGGCAAGTTATAATTTACCAACATAATGGGCCATATACTTCGAGTACTTCTTTGTACGCAAAAATTATTTATTCCATGTATAGATAATTCAAGAAGAAAGTTTCTCAACTCACTTCCAAATTTAGGATATTTGAAATCAATTTTCTTTCACTGAGGAAAATATGATGGATGATATAGGTTTCCATATTTAATTCTTGTATCTGTATTCCATGTCAATTGTATCATGGTTTCCTAACATCCGTATAATCTTCTAAAATGTGGAATGGTAGGAAAGCACTATACATATTTTGAAAAACTTTATTCATTTTTCTTATATTGATATATGCCACACTTAGGGAATTTTATGAGTGATTCACGGTCCTTGAGAAACAATATGCAATCATTTAAACAAGAATGTATTTTTTTAGAGATCATGCTCATTGAATGTATCACTAATTTTTCATCATATGTTTGACATGGTAGTTCATTTTCTTCTAGTATAATATCATTCATTAGAACAAGTATTTATATAAATCTGGTTTCACTTCATTTTTTGCTATCTTTAAAATTATATAACTTCAATACAGCTAGAAATGTTTTGAATTCAATACAATCAGTATACAATGGTCCCTTATCACAGTTATTTAACTTCTCAGACAACTTTTTACAATCATGAAGGTCATCTTCAATTTCCATTATCATTTCTTCCATGAGATCTCCATCATCATTACACTGATATTCATATCAAATTATCCATAAAATGCAGTATCATCCCAATTAGTGTGAAAATTCAGTTTTCCCCATGTTTGTCCAACATTTATAGATCTCATCTATTCCATGAAAAATAAAATATTCTTCCAACTCTTTCAAAAAAAATCTTGAATAAAAATAATATAAACATGGACAAAGGATTTGAAAAGGATCTTATGCATGATCTATTTAAAACTTGATGAACTATTTAACTCTATATCCATACTCTTTTGTCAAAAAATTATATTTAATCCATTTTCTATTCATATCCATCCTATTAGGTTTATAAAATATTCATTTTTTACAATAAATAAATAAATACACATAAGATATTCATTATTAAAGTTGAAAGTTATAGATAATTCTAATAAGGGAAACTCAATATTTGATTATTTCAAATAGTTTCAGTATTATTTGAAGAAAATGGGTAATCTAATTTAACAAATGAATTAATCCAATATGGTAGGTTTTATCCTCTGAATTAATCTAAAGGTGAAAGTTATAGACAATTATCATCCTCATTATCTCATATCCCAAATAGTTATCATTGCATTTTTTTGTTTGACACTCATCTTCCATATCTTGTGAACATGAACCTATATTGCTTGAAATACTAAAATAATTAGTCATCCATGGAATGCATATAGCTCAGAGTTGTACAAGAAACACAAAAGAGATTAGGGATGAGTCTCAATAAAAAAAATTTAAAAATAACTGTTCAGGAAATAAAGCTGATGAGGATGATGATTTTACTCCATTATGTTCTCTAAAAGGGGTAATGCCTCCCATTTGTGAGAATTTAATGGTTGGTAATTAGATATTCCTAAGTGCGGAACCAATACATGTAGAAATAAAATGATGAATACATAAAAATAATTTCTAATAATTATTCCAGTATATATAGAATCTGATAAAATCCATTTTATATTTTGGAACAATTTTTGTATCAACCTAAGGAATTATTACAATTAATATTAATTATATATCTAATATTTGAAAACATCTCAAAATTGTAATTTTAATTTAAATTAAAAATAGATAAGGAATGGAAAAAAGTAATTTTATAAAAATAATATACCTAGTAATGATAAAGGTTTTAAACATATCAACATTCTTAGTTAATAAATTGATTCAAGAATTATGTCTATATAGGTAGAAAAAAATAATTTTTTTCAAGCAAACGAAGAGTAAGCTTTATAATAAAATTTCATTTCCATAGTCATTATGGGTTCTTTGGTGATTTTGGGAACATAGTATAAAATTTTAGTCAAAATGAGATAAATAATAGTAATTATGGAAGATATAGAGGTTTAAAGTTAAAGGGGATATGACCCACTCTTAAAAAAATAGTTTCAAAGTGAGATGAATCTTAATAAGTAAATTTGGATGATGAATTTCAACCATTGAATGAACTCAATTGAACATGTGACAAATTAAATGACTGTATAAAGTATTTTCAAGATTTTCTAAAAATATAGATGAATGTGAAGAAAGAATTAGAAATTTATTATATGAAAAAGAATGGAATTTAAGAGGTATTTATTATTGATGTCACACTAAAGGATTTAAAAAAGAAAAATCCTTTCATATTAGATATTGGTTTTTCATATCACATGACAGGTAAATTAATGTAATTAAATATTTTTTGACAAGTTCAAATGGTACTTATTATTTTAGAAATTATGGATCTATTAAGATAAATGGTTTACATTTAAAAGGTGTTGGAAATAAAAGGAAATGTTAAAGAATGATCTGTTTTTAGATGGATTAAAGTAAAACACACATAGTGTTTATTATATGTTTCATGAAGGAAATGAAGTGATTTTTAAGAAGTATTAATGAGTGGCTTATCATTTCAAATATGGATATATTTTTATAAAGGTATAAAAAACTAGACAAACTATATTCTGATTTAGGGTTGATAAAATTTTGTGGTAATTTTGTTTGAAAGAGGAAATTGATTTGTGGTAGTGAAAAATTGATCATATTAGATAATGATACATTTAAATACTGACTTAAAATGGGTAGTTTGAGATGTTTTTATGATGAAAATATAAAATTGATAAATATTTTTTACTAATTATAATGGGGATATTTTTAATAATTAAAATAATAAATTAGACATTTAAATGAAACAACCCTCAGAGTTTATTCACTATGATATATATAGACCCTAAAATTTTCAATCAATGCATCGTGATAAGTATTTCATTTAACCCATTTATAGTTATACTTAGATCATATTTATAATGTTTTAGTCATAATATATATATATAATACTTTAAAGAGGATTACAATTTTAATAAGTACTAAGAATGAGTTTCATTATGTGGTAAAGAAGTATATATTAGATTATGGGGTTGAGTATATGAAACACCTATTATAGCATGGTAAAAAATAATATTTATATTCTCCATTATTATAGCATGGCTGATGGCCATGGTCATTCCCTTAAAGATTTTATTTTTGATCACTCACTATTCCTACCACATTATTATATTTATGGTATTTTATATATTTTAAAAAAAATGAAAAATATTGTGGATTTTGAAAATTTATACAAACAAAATAAAAACAATAATGAAAATATAAGATTATGAATATAGTATTGTCATAAATAGTTATCAATATTTGGGGGATTTCCTATATATGTATTTAATTTTTTTCTTAATGTGTTGTCACAACTTAATTATCACTATATATAAATGATAAATATCATTCACCAAACCATCTGTGACTATTTATCCCATGTAAAGAACTAGTACATTACTATAAAATGTGCATTAGGACTAGTATTTAATAAGTCCAATGGTAGGAGGCATCCTGAAATTGAGTAGAATAACCCTTGGCTTCCACATCCATTAGGTTGGATGAATGAAGAGAACCCCATTGTACATTTCCAGTGGTCACTAATTCATTCCCTATATTAACACCAATATCTATCATATTCAAGATAAATTTGGAAGGGGAAGAATTTATTAAACTATAGTGTGTGAATAAATAGTTGTGTAATGAATAAAAGAAAGAATGATGATCAAAAAAATGTTATGACTCGCTAAAAAAATGTGGTGACTCAAAAATAGATATCTCTAAACAAGAAATCAATGAGTGAGGAGGAGGAGAAAATAATATACCTTGGATTGAAGCTTTAAATTGTCAGAGAGAAAGTAAGGATATCACTAAACCTGGATTTCGTTCAAACCTTGGATTCTTTCGACCCTTGAATCATTCAAGCTTTGGATTCAAGCCTTGTAATTATTGGAGCCTTGATTCTAGATTAGATTTGACAATGAGTAACATCGGTAGTAGGGGCTCCTATGGAAAGCTTCGGATATCAAGACTGGTTTGCGATGTTTAGGGTTCTTAAAATAGTTCGAGACGCTTTTATCAGCACTTTCAAAAAAGTGCTGATAAAGATCCCTTTTTTCAGTGCTAAGTTAATAAGAACTAATAAAATATTTATAATTATAATTATAAATAAAAAAATAAATATAATTATATAATTATATAAATATAATAAATATATATTAATATAAATATATTAAATATTTTTATTATTTAAATATGTTAATTATAATTTTATATTTATTTAAATATATAATTATTTATTTATAATTATATAAATACTTTTAAAAAATATTTATATATTTATATATTTATATCATTATATACATTTATATAATTATATATATTTTTAATAAAAATATATAAATATAAATATAGTAAATATATTCATTATTTAAATAAGTTTATAATAATTTTATAATTATTTAAATATATATAATTATTTATTTATAATTATATAAATAATTTTAAAAAAATAATATTTATTTATTTATAATTATAGATATATAAATGTATAAATATAGTAAATTTAAATTTAAAAATATATTTATTTAAAAATATTTATTTACAAATAGATTTTTAACATTATTAATTAATATTTAATTTTAAGTGTGTGCATGTTAAAAATGAGTGAAATTGAATAATTAAACATGAGTACACTTTAACAATATTGAAAAAATGGATAAGTTTTATTAATTAAAAATAAATTATTAAAAAAATATGGATATATATTGAAATAAAAATGAATACATATTTAAAATATTAAAACATAGTAAATAAATATATATAAATAAATAATAGAATTTGATTGAATGCCAAAAAATAAAAAAATATTAAATATTAAATATTAAAAATGAATTAATACCTAACTGTAATAAAATTAAAAATAAATAAATAAAATTTACCAATTAAATACATGATATATTAAATGTATTGTTTTATAATGAAATTCTAAAATGATTACTAAAATTTGAATAAATTACAAAAACATTAGGTGTATTTGTTTCTATATAAGATTTCATTAATTACGTAAATATTTGTGTGTGTGTGTGTGTTATATATAAAAATGCATTAATTACATATATGTAAGTGAAATCGATATAACATAGTTTGATATATGTTAAATTAAAAAATAAATCAACATTCAATTATGTTCATTACTCGATGCAATTAGTCAATATTTTTAATTCATATTAATTTTTAATTATAAACCATTATTCACTAAATATATGACAATTTAATGTAAAGTATAAATATTTTGTATTATATAAATATTATTTATATACATTCATATGTATATCTATATATTTAATATATATTATTTTATTAATATTATAAATAATTATTTAATTAATATAATATTTAATAATTTTCTTAATTTAGTTTTTATTAATTTTTATTTGTTTAATTTTTATTTTACATGTATATATATATTTAATATATACTATTTATTAGCATTTATAATTTATATATAGTATAATAAATTTATTCATTTTTATCAATAATTATTTAATTAAAAAATTAATATTTTTTAATAAAATCATTTTTTTTTTTTATTTATTTAATTATTTCATTTTATTTGGGACTTTTATCAGCACTGAAATTAAAGCACTGATAAAGGGTGCCCTTTATCAGTGGTCAAAATAAAGTGCTGATAAATGGGACCTTTTATCAGCGCTATATAAAAGTGCTAATAAAGGTAACCCTTTATCAGCGCTCTAAAAAATCACTGATAATGGGTACCTTTATCAGCACTTTTTTCCAAAATCATTAGAGGTTTATTTTTTAGTAGTGTATAGAAGTTTTTTATCCGAATTGTCTCATATTTAAACTCCTTTAATAGCTTTAACTAGAAAGTATTGGGTCTTCATGTGGAAATATTAGTACCAAACTACGTTTTTGTAGCATCTCTGATCTGGTTCACCTCTTAAGTGACCGAATTGGGTGCCACATACCTCAAGAGTACCTCTTGGTATTCCAAAGGCTTCCAAATAGTAGTGAGGGTCTATGTATAGAGTGGGGATACTATACCCTCTTCATTATAGATAACCATGAATCGTAGTTGAAGTAATATAATAACCATTATCACATAATAAAATTAGAATAAAAAATGCATCATAGTGACATGCCACATACAGTAAAAATATTATAATAAAAAATGTATATCAGTAATTTCATATAGTGATACATATAATAAAATTATTTCCTATGGGTAGAGTATATAATAGTAGTCCTAAAAGTAATAAAAATACTAGAATAGATAGAAAAACTAATCTTGAGTCCAATCCCAATCTCAAATCCTATCTCCTACTAAGATTCACATATCATTTATCAATAGTAGGTCCCTTTCCCCTACATTGGTTACAAACCATGAAATCTTATTAGGTATTATGGAACCCAATCAGGGTGTGACTACAACTCAGTAGGCTACCACATACAATGTCCCTAAATAGAATAATAAATATGGTGTATCCTTAAAAGAATATTCCAGAGTAATAATCAAATAATGATGACTATAATAAAATTCACACCCTTGAGTGCTACTTTACCTTCATTGGCTAGTGTTCTATTGTCTTTGAATGAATTTTAATAAATAACATGGCTGATGGGTTATAATGTTACCATGCCTATAAGATCTCAACTCAAAGTATCTCGACCACTATGTAAAAATACAATTCCCGGGAGAAAGGTGTATCTAGTATATATGATCTCATCCTTATAGAATCTTAATCCCAACTCCAATTAGTGTAATACCAATAGAAATGAGTCCCATGGATATAGGGATGTTAGCCCAACGGTATCTCAATCACAATATCACAACATCATAGAAAAGGGTGGAGTTTTCCTTATACATATGGTCACACCCCATGGGAATATCGACCATGACATTGCAACACTATACAAATGGGAGTAAAGGACCTTGTCATTATGGTCTCACCCCATGGGTATCTCAACCATGTTATAACATCAGTATCCAATGGGAGCAAAGACCAGGCCCAGAATGATCTTATCCCTTAGGTATCTGGATCCCAGACTATCACAAATAAATGGATAATGGAGAAACATTTAATGTACCTATAATGATATCATATTGAATGTAAGTACCTAAGATTTCGGAATATATGTGTGTGTGTGTGTGTTTTCTCTAAATTATTCCTACCTTCGATGGCTTTTTTCACACACAACACCAAACTAAAACAAGTTGATGCATATTAAATGAATATTTTTAAGAAAAATATTAGAACAATAAAAACCTCTAGTAAATAAAAGTATATTAATCTTCCAAAAAAATTTACACTTAGAGGATAACAAGTAAATGATATTTAATATTAAAATGAATTGTCCTTTCTTAAATGATTTTTTAAAAAAGGGTTGTATATTTTTTGTAAATAAATAAATTAACAAATATTAAATGTTAATATAAAATATATCAGTATATGAACTAATATATTATAATTATTTAAATTATAAAATCATATGAAATAATATTAATAACACTTACTGTCTAAAAATGTCATTTTTTAATCAAAGCAGTTTTCCTTAATATTTTGTATTTTCATTTAAAAAATAAATTTATAAATTTATAAATTTTAGAAACTTAATTAGATAAAACTAAATTCATTTTTTGATTTATAATTTTAAAAATAACTTACAATAATTTTTTTATTTTTCTATGAACTTTAATTTTTAGGTTAATAGTGAAATATATCGTTTTTACTAATATTCCACCTTTATGCCATTATCATTATATAAGTATGAATTAAAAATTTATGAACCCTTTTTCTTGAAAAAATATATATTTTATAATTTAAATTATACATTTCAAAATATTTATTTTAGTTTACAACCCTATATTCGATATTTTAGAACCTAAATATTATCTTTCTTAAAAATTATTTTAATAGATTATAAATTTGTTATATTGAAATTAATTGAATTAGATAAAATGATTTTAATATTTTTATTCATCTTGATAAAACTAATTATTATGTTTAATTTCATTTTTTAGGCATAAATATTAAATTGCCTTAGATAAATATTAGTTACCATGGTAAAATGATTATTTATAAAATAATGATACTTTTCTATATATTATTTATTTTTCTTAAATTAAATAGATATATTTTAAATTAAGTCTCTAATATTATGTCTAAAAATATATAAAAATTAATTAACACTCATATAATGGGTAATCAATGTTAAATAAGATAACAACACTTAATGATGAAAATGACTTTTTCTACAAAAACAGTTTTTCAACACATTATATGTTTTAATTTAAAATTTAATTTAATCATATTTAGAAATTTAATTAGATTACATAGATTTAAAATTTAGATTCATCACATCAAAAAAATTTAATAAGGATCATCTTATATTAATAGTAATAAAATAATTACTATGGTTAATTTTTAATCAAGATTAATAAGGGTAAAATGTGTAAATGAGGTATCTCAAATTTTTAACAATTAAAAGGTCACTTACACCTTATATAAATTATTTTTAGGTATTAAATCCATAAACACGTGTATCACCTAACTTTTCTCTATCTAACTCACCTAACCAACCTAACACCCATGTGATTCTTTTCTTACTCCTTACCTAAATTTAGTTTCCAGGAAAAAGCCTATGTTTTCACCTATAAAAGGAGTTCACTCCCACCCATTATCTCACAAACTCCATCCAAAAGGAATTTATCATTAATTTACCTTTTATATTCCTCTATAAAAACCTCCCAGTGAGTTCCTAAGGTCCTAAGGAATCCTCTCCAATATTTAAGAATCTACTAATCATGGTAAGGGTTCTCCACCTCCTCCTTTTGATTCAAGTACTTCTTTTGTGATAAGCCATTTTGATTTCCTGATGATTATTCTAACATGTTTTCATAATCAATATTTTTCTTTCAAAATGACTTTCTATAGATTAGATACAACCCTTCTCTCTCATTAAAACCATTTCATAGTCCCTTTTACATAGTTGTCATGCTGCAAAAATCATTCCTTGATTCTCTCTCTACTATTTCCAATTCAAGATCTTCTTTTATTGTAATAATTTTGAATTACATGTTATTATGAATACATTTGTTCATAATAAACCCCTTTATTATCCAAATTATTCCCTTTTTATTAGTTACTATCTTTATCTCTCCTTTTACCCATTCCATATTCCATTTCATATACCCATTATGTTTTTGAAAACATTCCTTTATTTTCCATCTTCATATTGCGAATACCCAACTCTAATATTATTAAAAGGTATCCATATAAATTAATTTTGGTGATGGACATTAAAAATTATCTTAAATATGGGACTAAAATAGTTATTTTTTTAATACAATTTATTCATGGGCTTTAGTAGAAGTTGAGAATTAATGTAACAAGTTTTCAAGACTAAAATATTTGTCGTGAGTCATAATCACTTCGTTATGATTATAATATTTAAATATTGAGTTATCCTACCCTATTATTATATTATGTTTTATTTATATCTTCTTTTATATGGAAATCATGATTCACTCCAAAGTCTTCTTCCTTGATAAATATATTTCTTCATAAAAAATGTAATTGTGTTAAGAATAATCCTCATCCCTTTAAAAGGTTTTTTCTCCATGTCTATTTTTTTACATCCCATAAATTTTAACCTTTCCCTCATGGAAAATAAAATTGTTTTTATCTCCAATTATCCTTATATTTCACTTTATTCATTTTAAAATAAAGGTTTTTTTAACCTTTTAATGGTGTGGGTTTTCAAACAATGGTATTTCAAAATATTAAAAAAATGGTTTTTCATCCTTTCAAAATCAAATGATTTATCTTCCACTCTACATTTTTTAAATAAGATTTATGTTTTTTCAAGTATTTTTATTTATAACTCTTTATAATAAGGTTTAAAAAATTATTATCTTTCCCTTCACAAAATAAATTAAAGGAATTTATACTTAATATTTTACTATAATGTTTTAAAAGGTTTTGTAAAAACATTTTTATTTTCACTTATATTTACAATCCAAGGTTTATCATTCATTAATTTATGTTTTGATCACCCTATATTTGTTATTATGATATGATTCATTTTGGAAAATTATATTTTTTTTATATCCTATTTTTTCTTAAGTTCTTATTTTTTAAAGGTTTAAGAAATCCATTCTATTTCCGTGGGTTCTTTATGATATGATGAGTGTTTGTTTTCAAGTGGAACACATATGTATGGATGATTAATGGGTAGGGTCCTATATATCCCTACAATTCATTTGTAAGTATTTACAACTCATTATATAAGGATGTTAATAATTTAATTTTTTCACAACATGAAGTATGAACATTTTATTTGTTCATAATATGAAGCATGAACATTTTATTTGTTCACAACATAAAGTGTATCCATTTTATTTGTTCACAATATTAAGTGTGGGAATTTTTCTTATTAAAAACATAAATCATGGAAAAAAATTGTTTGAAACATGAAGTATTGGAATGTTATTTTTCACAACATAAAGCATGGACACTTTGTTCACAATGTTATAATTTCCCTATGCTTATATTTTTTCCAAATTTCTCTATTATGATAGGTTTCAAGGTCATGTTACATTTACAAGACATATTCCTATGATTATTCTCTATGTATTATGTTTATTATCTCTATATTTCACACACTTTATCTTTGTTATATATATTTTAATTTTAGATTTGATGTAATTCTATCATGACTTATGAAAAAAACTTATTATTATATGTTCATTTAATAAGATATTCTTACTCTACTCATGTTTTATCATATGTTTATGTTTTAAAATTTTATAACATCTTGATAAGTCATCCATTAATGAGTGTACGAGCCCACCCCTTTATTATGTTTTCTTTCCTCATGTTATAAAGATGAGTATAACCTATAAGATGTCTATAAGTGGATCTAGTGAATTTTGAATATAGATAAATGCTCACAAGTATCATAAAATATGTTTCTTATGTAGTTGATAGTCAAAGATACCAAACCTTCAATTCTTTTTATTATTAATGATTTATGAATTTTAATTTTTATCCTTCAGTAATTTTATAAAATAAAGATGGGTTTATCTCACTTTTATCAATGATGGTTTTTAAAGAAAGTGTTTTTATCATCAAATTTGGGAGTACATGTCTAGGGAACCTCAGTTGGTATTAGGGTAGGGTTTAATTATTTTTTAGTATTAGTTTAGTAATTTTTTAGGATTTTTTTAGTTATTTTTGTGGATTTTGATTAGGTAATATTAGTGAAAACCCTAGAAATAATTCTAAGGGATGTTTATAAGTATACAATAATATCTTGAAATTTCTTTAAGGTGTATATTTCATGGTTTTCTTGGTAAAAGAATCCCTTTATGGATACTACAAGTGAATTTCAGATCTGGAACATATGTACATATGGGTAATAAACCTGACAATATAATAGTGGGTATTAACTCAATCATCACCTGGTGCACAAAAAAGAGGCCTAACTACACACCTTGTTTGACACTCCCACGGTATATGTTGTGGTTAATCACATCATATTTATAATCCATTATGAAATATTTATTATATTAAATAATTAGGTTAAGGGATATTAGAGAACCCAATCTAAATAAACTTATATTGAACCAAGAGTGATTTAGGTTAAACTTAAATATAATGTGATAGTTTCAAAGAGTAATAAATTTTGAGGTGCTTTTTTCATAATTTATTATGATATAAATGTTAATTAGTTATCCTAGTTTATGAACAAAAACATCAACCTTTTTAGCTCCAAAATTCACCAAAGAAGAAGAAACGTCTTATCGATTCATTCATGTGACAACTTAGTCCATCTTTTAGTGTATATTCTAATCTAATTATTACAAATAAATTGATCAATGATATGGAAAAGATCTATTTTTTCTCCAATGATCGGAACATGAGAAGGTTTACCTAAATTTTTATCATTTGGAAGTTGAGGCTAGTCAATAGTGGGATCTCATTAAGAATACAACTAAAAAGGTGGAAATAGACTCTATGGGATGGGAGAAATTAAATAAAGTGTGATTCACTAAGTATTTTTCGCATACTCTTTACACAAATATAAAGAGATAATTATTATAATTAAAACAAAAGGAGGATGAATCCATCATCACATATGAATAAAACTTCATGATGCACACAAGGTATGCCTCTGGTTTTACCTCTTTCCCTAATAGTAAAATCGATCATTTATTTAGTGTCTTAAATACAAGTATTATAAATGAATTATCCATAAGAGACTTTTGAAGTTATTAAGAGGTTGTTTGATTTGCACTGGAAGTGGAAATGGAAAATAATGACTCTTATTATTCTAAACAAAAAAATGAAAGTATTATATCATGGAAGATCTAATGATAAATTATTAAGATCAAATATGGGTTACTATAATTATAGATGGTTGAATTAGTGTGTGATGAATTTTTATCACTTTATAACTTTTATACCCTTTTCTATACCTTTGTCACTTATTTAGGGAATGGTTCTCTTATCTTCTCCACATGTGGTTAGCAAGCATGCATACAAAACACTAAATCATAAAGAACACTGGTAATTTTAATGCAGCTTGACTCTAATGTAGATTTCTAAATCCTCAGTTTATAGTGACTATTATCCCACTCAAATATAGAATCTTTTTTATTATCATAGAAATCACGTATAAGGGGATGACCTTGGACTCATTTTCCTAGCACCAAATATGTAAAATGAAATCTTTAACATTAAAGTAGAATATTGTTGGATATCAACCTATTCCTTGTAAAGTGAACAGTAATTTAGAATAAGTATTCTTCAATAGACACTAATAAACTTTGATCCACTTCCTTTTTGTGTAAAAAAAACTATTGGATTTCCTCTACATCACACTAATCAAAGGGTTATCTAAAAACTCCACTCATGATAATGTGAATATGTTGTGGACTAGAAATATTAGATCCTTCTTATCTAGAGTGAATGATCAGGTCTTCCTCAATTAGTGAAATTCTTTGGTAGATATATCCTACTTCAATTAAATAATTCCCTAGCCCCATATTATTCTTGATATTATTTTATTCAAGATTGAACATAAAAAAACTCAGTAAAACTTGTTTCTGATTTTTCAACTCAAGAACTTATGATCCTCAATTGAATTTATTCAAATGCACTTCATAAATTCATGGTGTAATGTATGGTTCATTATATTTGAATAAAACCTGGCACATTACTATTTTAATATTCACATTATTTTAAGTTCTTATCATGTTTTGTCTCATGATTTTTTCACTTTCTCTTTAGGTATCCTTATATCCTTCAATATTGTGTTATATAAATGGTATTCCTATCTCAAGTTGTATTTATTGTTTTACTTCATGCACACATGGTCCTATTATTTTTTATGAAAAATTAATAACCTATAAATAGTAACCTTTCAAAATTATGTACCAATATTATTATTTCTTCGTGAAAGTTATGAGAGTGGATTCTCCTTAAATGGATCAGTGTATAATATTCCTTCACATTGATCTATTATTTTGTTTTATCTCTATACATTGTGTAAAAAATGTAAATAGTGTCTTGGTGACTTCATATAAAACTAGAGGGCTTCACAAAACTATCATATAATATTTACTTCATGTAATAGTGTATATACACTGATCTAGTATTTTTCTTCATTGTGTAACCCTTGAGTATTCTTAAAATAGAAAAGAGTATGTGGAAACTTTAACCTTCACGTGAGTTCTCATATAAAGACCTTATTTTTGGTAATTAGAGCAAATAAATTATCTTAATAGCTATAAATCACGTAGATTATTCCTTCATGAGGGTTATGGTGGGGTACACTCTCCATTTTCAAAGAAATGTGAGAATTGTTAAGGTTTTAGTAGCATCTATTATCTTGAGTTATTAGGGTTTTATAAAGGAGATTCATTATCTCTCTTATGAGTTTTAAGTTGAGTAATATATATTTAAATTTATGAAAAATATTTTCATGTCAATCACCTACCCTTGATGCTAAAAATCATGGCGTTGTGGCTCTATGTAATCAAATTATCTATTTCTCGTTTTATTTACATGCATGCAATTGTAACTACATGTATGCATTGATTTATCAATCTTATCCATGCATAAATTGAGTTTTATCATCATCATAAGTCTTGGATTCATTTTAGTAGGACACTATGGATCGATTTATTTTAATTAATGCATGTAAATAAATCACAAGAATATTTCTCAGACTCATGTTTCGTATCAACATGATATCAATATTTTCTTGATCACATGTGGCATGAAACCATCATGTGAATAAGGTTTAGTAGGGTTTGGGAGGTTGAATATAATAATGTCATGATTATAATACTTCTATTAATTGTATTGGATTATTATTATTTTTGTATTCTTTTTAATGAAGTAATAGTACCATCACTTGTCTTTTCACACATCGATCTTGTAATTTTTCTCACAATGCTTAATAATACTCATTCATATTCAACCGAATGATCCAACATAGGGGTTGGAACTCTGATACACTACACACACCTCATTATTCTGTCACACACTATTGTACAGTCCCCCAAGCACTCACTTACGCACCTTATGTGCATACTATTCACTTCCCTGTTTGCATCATGTGGGAACTATGTGGTCCCTCTACCTACCGCCATTACTAGTCAGACTAACAAGATCTCCCACATGGTTAAGACTTCTCCCACATGAGTGGGATCAAGTTGGCCTTGTTTATCCATCTTGGTTGTCCTATTTTTTATTTATGGCCCAAAATATACTTGGTAATTACCAAGTATGAAAATTCCAAGACAACACAAGAAATATATCATGTAACAAAATGTATTATTATTATTATTTTCATGGAATCTTAACTCTTCAATACTTATTAAAACTTTATTCAAGTATTTTATACTACTGGAAGTTGTACCTATACCAATGGTTTAGTCCAAACTGTTGGTACATGTACCATAAAATGACCTTATACCAATGGTTTGGCCAAACTGTTGGTATAGGGTACCTATACCAATAGTTTTGGAAGAACTATTCATATAGCTTCAATTAAATGACCCTATACAAACGGTTTTTCTAGAACTATTGGTATAGGTAATGTCTATACCAATGGTTTGGAAAAAACCATTGGTATAGCCTCCATTAAATGACACTATACCAACAGTTCTTCTAAAACAATTAGTATAGGTCCCAAAATTCAAAACACAAATACCAATGGTTAGGAAAACCATTGGTATAGGAATTTTTATTTTTAATGAATTATTTTGTTAAATAACATTGAAAAAATCAAGAATTATTTTACTTATAAATATACCTATAGATATTTATCAAATTATGCTTAAAAAAATAGTTTAGTTTAGTGGTAAGGTTGTTGACTTATAATTCAGAGGTCTAGGGATCAAAACCTATTGGATTTATTTTGAATTATAAATGTAAGGAGATCCAAAGTGCTCTGGGTGGTCGGTCCTTCAGTGAGATTGTTCAACAGGGGACTCAGAAAGAATTTGCAGGGGAAACAATGTTGGCTGTAACTACAAATAGGAGATCAAGGAAGGACTATTCCTATCTCCCGCGCCCAATGCGGACCCGGTCTACTTCAAAAAGGGATAAGTAGGTGACTCTTGCAATCAATAAAGGCAGCGGGATTAAGAAGACTTCACCAGACATGGCTGCCCTAGAGAATCTTAGAAATTGTGTTCATAGTGCAAGTTTCTGGAGAAGCCCGGAGTGGGAATTAGCCACTGGGGAAGAGAAATCGAGTTTGGTTTGCGGTGAAGACTTCAGGTACTATGACTTTTAATTTTGTGCTCTTTAGTTGTACTCTTTTAATGGTTTGCTGGATCTGTTTTACTGGGCACTGGATACCCCTAAGCTGACTTTATAAAATAAAAAATAATTTTCATGGAAAACCATTGGTATAAGTAATTTATATCACATATACCAATAGTTTGGAAACCATTAGTATAGCCACCTATAACAACAGTTTCCCAAAACCATTGGTATAGGTCTATACCAATGCTACGGTAGCCCACGGTCACCCAAACCATTGGTATAGGTCCAGTTTCAGTAGTGTTAAACAATGTGTAGTCCATTTATACATGTTCTTGTACAATGAAAACTAGTTCATCAAACATCACACTTAATTCATTTCATCCAAAGTATAACATATGACCTCTAAACTTTGGTGGATGCATATTCTTTAAAACTTAAATTATTTCCAAGTATCTTGATGAAACTTTTATCCTAATAAAAAAATTCACAAAAAAATCACCTAATTTCTTGGTAACTTCAATATTCACACATTACCAAGATTGGGAACATCAAAACATACTTTCAAACTAGTCTTATTATTTAATACATATTGAAATCAATTTCTTATTCACTTACTATCTTATTGAAAACAAAAATATAAAGTAGGATCATCAATCTCTCCCTTTGTATTTGTTTTCAATACTAATATAGAAAATGAGATATCAATATTTTCTCTTTATTTGTTCTCTCCTTTTTTATTTTCAACTCTCCCCTTATAAATTACAAACACAAACCAAATGAGAGATGATCATATATTTTCTTTCTTAATAAATGTTCCAAAAATTATTCCACACTAGGTCTACATGGGATATGATCATTGTAAAAAAAAGAGGTTCAAAATTATACATTGATTTTTTCTATTCTATATTCCAAATATGATACCAACTAATATATCACAACTGATGCCCTCCATCAGAGACTGTTCAATAGTTTTTATGATGATAATAATTAAATGATTTCAATTGATAGAATACAAATGGAACTTGTCTTATACAACTTATAAAGAAAAATTCTCATGATACATTCAACCTAAAATTACCAAACTTGTCTCAATACATAGATTAAAAACATTAAATTATAATAAGAAGGTAATGTTCATGAAATTAGTCCTGAAACTTATTTAAGATTATTTTGTTCATATAATTGATTCATTTAAGTTCTCCCCCTTAATATCAAACCTCGTATTTTTTTAATAAGGATAGGAGAGTATGCCTACATACCTCATCAATGATATCTTGAACATGTACCTTCTAGAGATATTGATTTTGAAATAAATATAATGCTCTAGTAAATTCTTTAGATACTCCCCCTCAAGTGATGATCTCTAGTTTCACTTGATTGATATGGATAATTTTATTAGTTATTCTTATGAATACTAATTAATGTGAATATCAATTTTTTTGATCTCATCCATGATGGTGACTTCAAATATTTTGAACAAATATGGTATCTTGATCATATTCATCAAGGTTTATCTTTGAAATTTTTCAACAAATAATTTTCATGATAATAGAAAATATATCAAACCAAGAATGTGTATTATATTAATCTTGAAACAATTATTCTATCTTATAATTTAGAAATATAATTTTTTCATCCATTCTCCCCATGAATATGTGTATCTTCTTCAATTACCTGAAAATAAGTAACAATCACAAAGTATATGGGAATAATGTGGAATTTCCTTTAATTTTCAATGATATAAACAAGGCTATGAATTGATTCTCAACCATGTGACTCATTTATTTTATATTTCATTTGAGGTTTAAATATTCATACTGACTTTTTTGTATTTATTGTATGTTTTTGGTAGCATTGTGTCTTTACTTTTGATAGTAGTAACTTTGTGTGTACTTTTATTGTTAACACAATCCATCAAGGAACATTCTTCATTTGGTTCTTCCTATATCTTTTTCCATATCTCTTCTTGATTTGGAGTTATGAACAAAAAATTACCTAAAATTTTTCCATCCTTCTTACACCTTCCACGAAAAACTTTTGATATTTTATGGTCATTATTTTTTGACAAACACTTATGAAATTTGAATTAATCATGTCAAATATTTTTCTTTCCTTTCACATCTACCTTTATCCTTATTTCTTCAATTTTATGTTCTATCTCAAAATTATTTTTCCAAATAACAAATATATCATTTGGAATATGTACATTATTCTTGTAAGTTTTAGAAATGGTTGGATCAATGAGAAACTTAGTTAATAATGGATGTGATAGAAAATTCAATGATTGTACCAACAAGTAACCAAATGGTATAGAAAATGGTGTGAAAAAATTTCTGACAATGTTATCCTAGTTTATGAACAAAAACAAGAACCTTTTTAGCTTCAAAATGAACCAAAGAAGGAGCAATTTTCTATTAAGTCATTAATGTGACAACTTCTTCCATCCTTTAGTGGATCTTCTAATCCAATTATTACCAAGGAATGGGTCAATGATATGGAAAAGATTTTTTTTTCTCCAATGATTTGAACATGATAAGGTTTACCTAAATTTTTATTATTTGGAAGGTGAGGCTAGTCAATATTGGGATCTCATTAAGAATTCAACTAAAAAGGAGGAAATATACTCTATGGGATGGGAGAAATTAAATAAAGTGTGATTCACTAAGTATTTTCCTCATAATCTTTACACAAATATGGAGAGATAATTATTATAATTAAAAAATGGAGGATGAATCCATCATCTCATCTAAAGAAAACTTCATGAGGCACACAAGGTATGCCTCTGGTTTTACCTCACACCCTGATAGTAAAATAAATCATTTATTTAGTGTATTAAAGACAAGTATTCCAATGGAATTATCCATAAGAGACTTTGGAAGCTATGAATAGGTTGTTTGATGTGAACTATAAATGGAAATAGAAACTGAAAACTCTTATTATTATAAAGAAAAAAAGGAAAGTATTGTATCATGGAAGATATGATAATAAATTGTAAGGATAAATTTAGGAAGACCAAACTAATAGATGGGTGAATTAGTGTGTGATAAATTTTTATCACTTTATAACTTTTATCCCCTTTTCAATACCTCTATCACTTATTTAGGGAATGGTTCTCTTATCTTCTTCACCTATGGTTAAAAAGCATGCATACAAAACAATAAATCATAAAGAACACTGGTAATTTTAATGAGGCTTACCTCTAATCTGGATGACTACATCATCAATGTATAGTGATTATTATTACACTCAGACATAGAATCCTTTTTATTATCAAAGAAAGCACGTTAAAGGGGATGAACTTGGACTCATTTTCCTGGCACCGACTAGGTAAAATGAAAGCTTTAACATTGAAGTAAAATAATGTTGGATATCAACATACTCCTTGTAAAGTGGCCAGTAATTTAAAAAAAGTATGCTTCAATATACACCAATAAACTCTAATCCAATTTGTGTGTAGAAATATATTAGGTTTCCTCTACTTCATAGTAATCAAAGGGTTATCTAAAAATGCCAGTCACATTAATTTGAATATGTATTGGACTGGAAATATTAGATCCTTATTATCTAGAGTGAATGATCGGGTCTTCCTCAATCAGTCAAATTCTTTGGTAGATATATTCTAGTTCAATTAATTAATTCCCTAGACTTATATTTTTATTAATATTATTTTATTCAAGATTGAACAAGCACAAACTCAGTACAACTTGTTTCTGAATTTTCAACTCAAGTACTTATGATCCTTAATTGAATTTATTCAATTGAAATTAATGAATGCATGGTGTAATTTATGGTTCATTATATTTTAATAAACCCTAGAACATTACTATTTTAATATTTATATTATTTTAATTTTTTCTCAAGTTTTTCCTTGTGATTTTTTCACTATCTCTCTTCAAGCAGCATTATATCCTTCAATATTGTTTTATAAAAATGGTTTACCTATCTCAAGTTATATGCATTGTATTACTTCATGCACACATGGTCCTATTATTATTTATGAAAAATTAATAAACTATAAATATTAACCTTTAAACGTGATGTTCCAATATTCTTGTTTCTTCATTAAAGTGATGACAGTGGATTCTCATCAAATGGATCAGTGTATAATCTTCCTTCAAATTGATCTATTATTTTGTTTTATCTCTTTTCATTGTGTTAAAATGTAAATAGTGTCTTAGTGACCTCATATAAGACTAGATATCTTCACAAAATTATGATATAATATGTCCTTCATGTAATAGGGTATATATAATGATCTAGTATTTTTCTTCTTTGTGTAACCCTGGAGTGTTATTCTAATAGGAAATAGTATATATAAACTTTATCCTTCGCATGAGTTATCATATGAATACCTTATTTGTGCTAATGAGACAGAAAAACTTCTCATAGCTATAAATCTTGTAAATTATTCCTTCGTGAGGGCTATGGTGGGAAATAGTATCTATTTTCAAAGAAATGAGAGAATTATCAAGGTTTAGTAGCATCTATTATCTTGAGTTCTTAGGTTTTTGTAGAGGATATTCATCATCTATATTTTGAGTTTTAAGTTGAGTAATATATATTTAATGTTATGAAAAATATGTTCTTATCAATCACCTTCCCTTGATGCTGAAAATCATGGTGTTGTGGCTCCACGTAATCAAATTCTTAATTTCCAATTTTATTTACATGCATCCAAGTGTAACTACATACATGCATTGATTTATGGATCTCATACATGAATAAATTGAGTTTTATCATAATTACAAGGATTGGATTCATTTTATTAGGACATTATGACTCAATTTCTTTTAATTAATGCATGAAAATAAATCACATGCATATATCTTGGACTCATGTTTCATATCAATATAGAATCAAGATTTTCTTGATCATATGTGGCATGAAACTGTCATTTTAATAAGGTTTGGTAGGGTTTGAGAGGTTTAAGATAGTCATTTGATGAATAGAAAACTTCTATTAATTAGATCAGATGATTATTGTTTTGTTTGTATGTTTTTTAATGGAGTAATAGTACTTTCCCATGGATTATCACACATCAATCTTGTAATTTTCTCACACTGCTTAATAAAACTCCTTGCATCTTCAACCGACTGATCCAACACTGGTTTTGGAACTCATATACACTAAACACACAGCCCTCATGATTTGTTCCACACCATTTCACAATCCCTAAAGAACTCACCTATGCACCTTATGTTCACACTATTAACTTCCTAATGCACTCTATATGGGCACTATGTAGGCCCGCTACCTACCTCCATTGCCGGTCGGCCTAAAAAGATCTCCCACATGGTTAAGACTTCTCCCACATGAGTGGGATCAAGTTGGCCTTGTTTATCCAGATTGGTTGACATATTTTTTTATTTGTGGCCCAAAATATACTTGGTAATTACCAAGTATGAAAATTATAAGACAACATAAGAAATATATCATGTAACAAAATATATTATTATTATTATTATTTTCATGGAATATTCACTCTTCAATACTTATTCAAGCTTTATTCAAGTATTTTACACTATTGGAAATTGTACCTATGCCAATGGTTTTGTCCAAACCATTGGTATAGGTACCAGAAAATGACCCCATACCAATGGTTTTGGAAGAACCATTGGTATAGCTTCAATTAAATGACCCTATACCAATGTTTTTTCTATAACTATTGGTATTGGTAATAGTTATACCAATGGTTTGGCTAAAACCATTGGTATAGCCTCCATTAAATGACCCTATAACAACATTTCTTCCAAAACCGTTGGTATAAGTCCCAAAATTCAAAATACAAATACCAATGATTTGGAAAACCCTTGGTATAGGAATTTTTATTTTTAATGAATTATTTAGTTAAATAATATTGAAAAAATCAAAAATTATTTTACTTATAAATATACATATACATATTTATCAAATTATGTTTCAAAAAGATAGTGCAGTTTAGTGGTAAGGTTATTGAGTTATAATTCGAAGGTCCAGGGATCAAAACCTACCGGATTTTTTTGTATTACCTATACCAATGGTTTTGAAAATCATTGGTATAGGTAATTCATATCACATATACCAATGGTTTGGAAATCATTGGTATATCCACCTATACCAACAGTTTCCCAAAATCATTGGTATAGGTCTATACGAATGCCATGATATCCCACAGTCACCCAAACCGTCGGTATATCCTATACCAATGGTTTTGGGACTTATAGAAATAGTTCCAAACCATTAGTAGAGTTCTAGTTTCTATTAGTGTTAAACAATGTGTAATCCACTTATACGTGTTCTTGAACAATGAAAACTAGTTCATCAATCATCACACTTAATTCATTTTATCCAAAGTATAACATATGACCTCTAAACTTCGATGGATATGAATTATTTAAAACTTAAACTATTTCCAATTACTTTGATGAAACTTTTATCCTAATAAAAACATTCATAATAAAATACATATAATTACTTGGTACCTTCAATATTCACACATTACCAAGCTTAGAAACATCAAAACATACTTTCATACTAGTCTTATTCTTTAATACATATTGAAATAAATTGCTTCATCACTTACTAACTTATTTAAAAAAAATAAAACACAAATATAAATTAGGATCATCAATCTATCCCTTTGTACTTTTTTTTAATACTAATGTATAAAATGATATTTTAATATGTTTTCTTCATTTCTTCTATACTTTTTTATTATCTCCACTTATTTATTACAAATACAAACCAAATGATAAATGATGGTATCATTTATTTCTTAAGAAATGTTCCAAGTCTTCATTGGATATGATCAGTGTAAAAAATAAGAGGGTCAAAATTATACATTGATGTTGTCCATTATCTATTATAAATATGATACCAACTAATATATCACAACTTGTGTCCTTTATTAGAGACTGTTCAATAGTTTCTTAGGATGATAATAATTAAATGATTCTAATTGATAGAATACAAATGGAACTTGTCTGATACCACTTATAAAGATAAATTCTCAATATATGTTCAACCTAAAATTACCACACTTGTCTCAACACATAGATTAAAAACATTCAATTAAAATAAAAAGGTAATTTTCATGAAATTAGTCTTGGAACTTATTTAAGATTCTTTTGTTCATATAATTTATTCATTTAAGTTCTCCCCCTTAAGATCAAACTTTGTCTTTTTTTTAATAAGGATAGGAGAGTATGCCTACATACCTCATAAATTATTTCATGAACATGAACCTTCTGTAGATATAAGCTTTGAAATAAATATGATGATTTGTTAACTTCTTCAGATACTCCCCCTCAAGTGATGATCTCTAGTTTCACTTCATTAAGATGTATAATTTTAAAATGACAATTAATTTTAATATCAAGTGTTGTGATATTATCCATGATGGTGACTTAAATTTTTTTGAACAAGTATAGTAGCTTCATCATATTCATCCAGATTGATCTTTGATATTTTTCAACAAATAATTTTCAAGATAATAGAAAATAGATCAAACCAAGATTGTGTATTCTATTAATCTTAAAATGTATATTCCAACTTATAATTTAGTAATATAATTTCTTCATCAATTCTCCCCCTAAATATGTGTATCTCCTTCATTTACCTGAAAATAAGTAATAATCACAAAGTAGATGGGAATAATCTTGAATTTCCTTTAATTTTAAATGATATAAACAAGGCTATGAATTAATTCTCAACCATGTAACTATTTTATTTTTTTTTCATGTGAGGTTGAAATATTAATATTGAATTTTTTGTATTTCTTTAATGTTTTGGGTAGTATGGTTTCTTTACTTTTGACAGTAGTAACTTTGTGTGTACTTTTATTGTTATTAATATCCATAAAGGAACATTCTTCACTTGGTTCTTCCTGGATATTTTTCCATATCTCTTCTTGAGTTGTAGTTATGAACAAAAAATTATCTGAGATGTTTCTATCCTTCTTACACCTTATACAAAAAACTTCTAATATTTTCTAGTCATCATTTTTTGACAACCACTTTATAAAATTTGACTTAATCGTGTATAATCTTTTTTCCTTTCGTATCTACCTTTATCCTTATTTATTCAATTTTATTTTCTATCTCAAAATTAGTTTCCCAAATAACAAGTATATCATTTGGAATATGTACAATATGATTATAAGTATTACATGTATTCTCATGTGTTCTCTTTACCATTTCAGATATTTTATTTTTATCACTGAATAATTTCTCTTTTTGTTTCTTAAGATTACCTCTATTACTTATGATGTTCATGGCCTGATTTCAGTGATCCATGTTGTAACCTCTTTTTCCTAAAAAGAAACATCTTATTACATTTTATGTAACATCCTTTTTGTTCTTCTTGGGTTTGTGTTGAGCATCATTATTCTTTTTATTTTTACCCAAGGTTGACTTCTCTCTATTATCAAGCCCATTTGGTCTTTTCTTTTGAATTTTTTTAGTTTCATGCTTCAATTATTTATATTTCCATTCATCTTTATTGTGATTAATTCCATTGAAAATACCACATAGTTTCTTCAAATTTTAAAATCTATTTACAATAAGAATATTATTTCCTTTCTTCTGTGGACTTTGTTTTATCATTTTTTTACTCCCCCTTTATGTAGGTTTTATCTCATTTTTAGATACTGACATATTATAAAATAAATCATATTCCATGTTCCCAATCTATCATAACACCAACAGTATCTAATAATTCATGATATTTTATTTTGAGTAATAGTATGTCCTGATTCACATGCTTCTAATTTTATTTATATTCTTTATTATACTAGGATGCTTTAGGGGAACTTTTTATTGTACAGTTATCTTTATTAACTAAAAATGTAGTGGTGGTATCTTCATAAATTTTATTCATCCACTTTTTCATAGATTCTAATTTTGTACCTGCAATATATATAAAACCATAATTATCACAAATATTATTATTTGATATGTATAGTACCTTTTCCTTAGAGGCTGCTTGAGATTGATCATCATGTGATCTAAATCTATTATTTCCTCTAAATTTAAGTCGTTTAGGATAAGATTCGTCCTTATAAGTTTTTGTGGCTACATCTCTTGTAGTAACAGCTCTTTTTTCTCCTTGTTGTGAGAATCAACTTGAACATTTTCAATATTCACTAGTTTGACTCCAAGTTCAAGAAATTTAAAATTTATGATTAATTACTCATACTCCACTAATTTCAATATATCTAAACAATATTTCTTTATCTTCATAACTTTCTCATCGTGTATTTTATGCTTCTCTTATAGTAAGGTTTCAAGCTCCTTTATCTTGTTTGATTTGATCTCAAGTTGATCACTCTTGACATATATGATGGATTTTAGTTTTTATTCTATTTCATGGTACTTATTTTTAAATTAATCAGAGGAATCCTATTTCTCATGAATTTTATTTCTCTATTGATCTTTAAAACTAGAGTATATTTCTTCTGGTTCAACAATCTATAATTCTTTGGATCAAATTTTCTTAAAGAGATTAATATTGGCTTTCATTATTTACTAAAAATATTTATCCAAGTTTTATATATTTTTGAAAGAGCGTTGTCGCACGTGCTCTCAAAAGAACTTCAAAAGTGAGTTACGTTGGATAAAACTCCAAGCACAACACTCTATGAAGCTAATGTTTAGTTTACTTGGTGTAGCATAGGGGGCTAACCAAGGTCGTCTCTCAAAGGAGGAAGTGAATTAAAACATCTTATTAGAGGTAATCTAAAAATAAAATAAAAGGGAATAAAAACACTACTTTAAAGGATTGGGGTTTGTTGTAGTTTATGAATCTAGAAGAAGTTTGCTGGAAGAAGATTGTATAATTTTTTTTTGTTTTTAATTTTGAAATGAATTTCAATTTAAATGACACAACAAGAAGATGTTTTTTTTTAGAAATCTATTTAAAAAGCATAATCGATCTAACTCTACCTCTTCACTTTATTATTAATCATTATCATTTAAATTAACATTAACTTAATTATGATCCCTTAATTTGTTAAATCCCGAACCCTACGAGAATTAACTTTACCACAAATATGATGTGAATTTAAACCTAGGCTAACTTTGGAACGTGCAATCGCAGCACCCTGCTTTGATTGATGTTCTAAGATTAGCTTATGATCAGTGGTAAATTAAGGCACATATCAATTCTGGAAATGAGGATGAATTGTGTTTAGGGATTATATTTGAACTCTACAAATTTATCCCAAGTGGTCTTGTATTACCGATTAAGCTCGCACTCTCACAATTTACACAAAATCTCGACCTCGCGTGTTTTTGTATTAATTGTTCAATTGCTTGCTTAGTTTCTTAAAATTTAAAAACATAATTCATGGATCATATTAAGTGAATTACAGTAGGCTCAATGATTCAAAATAATTAAATTAAGAGGGTAGAAGATAGATCGATCACTAAAAATTACTCTTCCATGGGTGGCGTAATCATCGTAGAAGTGTTTTGTATGTGCAAAGGTTTATAATGGGTATAACCCAATATCGCTTCTACTCAAGAATTCCAGCCCCAAGAGGAAGATTAAGAGAAGAATAAATTTAAATAAAACATAGTAAAAGAGAAGAAATAAAAGAAGAACAAAGAAGTTTATTACACAAACAAAACAATTACAACATGAAGGAGAGAAGGAGGCTTCGATGAGAGGATCCTTGCTTCAAGAGCTACCTCTCTTACAATGGTTGTAGAATTTGGTTGAAACCAATTCTCCTCTGCCTCCAATCTCCTAATGCACGAACCAGCCTCTCCAAATGAGAAAATCACTAATTTATAGAGTGGAGGGGAGGCTAGGTTTAAAGTGGTTTCAAGTGTGAATGCAAAATCTCGGCCAAATATTTTAATGAAACTTTCACCGACCATTTGACCTCCAAAACGCGTGAATTGACCGGCCTTCCAGAAGGATGATTTGTGCCACATCATGTCCCCGAGCTGTCCTCAAAATTTGGGCTCAATCCAAGCCCTTATGTAGAGGATATGGCCCAAATACAGAACCTTCTCCATTCTGGCGAGCCCAGCCCAACTTTGACTTCATGGCCCAATTTCAACAACCAATTTAACTCTTTAACTTTAGTGTCCTGAATAAAAGTTGTAGATAATTAAGTTAGGAACACTGTTACAAAATTTCAAATTCAAATAATAAATATAAAAATATTTATCTTCGAAATAATACAGTGCACTATTAAGGGTAAAACTGGAATTTTCACCAAATTTTCAAATGAATGATCAAATCCCAAATATTTTATAAATAAACATATTTAACACAATGTGAGGAAATTATATCATTTATTATCAATAAAATATTCAATAAAATAGTGTTTTATCAACTCCCCCACACTTACCCTTTTGCACACCTGGGCAAAACCTCATATCAAGTAAACATCAATATCAAATCAAAACCAATTTTAAAACACATATCTTTAAGATCAATCAATTTCACACCAAGAATAAAAAAGATATCATGCCTCATAAAAAACCTTATTTCAGGTTCTCCATTTATATCATTCAATATATTTCCACTTCATTTATCCACCCATGCACAAAACACTTACCTCGCTTGAATTTTCTCTCATCACTCAAATATCAATTTTTTTGCAATGTCTTTCTCATCCAAACTCATACAAGGGTCACCATAGGCTTGATAGATTCCTACATCGCTACCCGATGTGAGTCAAGGACATATGTTTATCATGAGGACTTTTCAGGGTTGTTCTGTGGCTTTCGGTTGGTAGGATTAAGATGCGAAAAACTCTGAGGCTGAATGAGGAGGGCTTGACTCTTTTGAAGCAAAATTGCATTAATCTAATTTTCACTTAAATATGGTCTTCTCTTCAATCCCCATAGTATCAATTCAGATCCATCATCATGAAAAGTCATGAAAGGTTTACACCATTCATCATTTCATCATAAAAAATGTCAATCTTCTCAAACATGATTTTCTTGAAAGCTCCAGATGGGCACAGCTTTCCACCTCAATTAGAAGCTCCAGAAAAGGCACAGCTTCACTTGTCATGAAAGCTCCAGAAAAGGCATAGCTTTCAATATAATGACTTTCTTTAGCAGCAAACACATCTCTTAAGAATTTAATTTTCCACCTTAAGTATCACATAATGTGGTGGCACAACACAAGACAGCTTCCCCCACACTTAAGCTCAACTAGATTATGCAATTTCACTTCAAGAGTTGGTTGGATAGGGAAAATTGGCTTGTAATGTGGCTTAACCTAACAGGCTGTGCATGGCTTCTAAGGGCTACAAGGATTAAATATTCAAGGTAGGCCATTATAAAAAAGGATTCTTTGAAAAGGGGGCTTTAATACCAAACAAATGCCTCAATCATTTAAACACAAGTACCTCAAACCCTCAAGTTTTGACAGGAATAGATCAAATTCTGGTTAAATCAAGTATGGTTTGGTTCTCTCAAGAAGTGAGGTGAATGTAAAGAATATGAAAATAATGGTTTAGAAGCCTCACAGGAAAGTGATTTCAAATATAAAGACAGTGATATTGGCATGGGATTCAAAATTCAGCGTACTTTGCATGAAATTACTAAATATTTGAACTTGAAACAAAGTCATTTCAGCATTCATTTAAGCTTAGTTTCAAGGGGTAAATTGTTTCACTTATTGATATGGATTTAAAAATGTTGATGAGAATCATTTCAGCTCAAAAGTTTCAAAAACACACAGAAAATTGTAAAATAAACACACAAATTTTGAAAAACACACAATTTTTTTTTTTTTTGGTTTTTTTTTTTAAAACAGGAAAACAATTGAAATTACTAAACTAAAAGGTTCCCTCCCCCACACTTAAAATATTTCATTGTCCTCAATGTGAACCCATGAGATGATATATGCACATGAAATGCAGAATTTTTAAATAGGACAAATAATATAAAAGTGAAAGGGTTAGGAACAGCCTGATGTGATCAAGTGATGATGGGGCCATGCAATGTGATAAAATCCACTACATCAGTAGGATGTCCTTCAATGTATCTCTTCAAACGTTGCCCATTGACTGTAAAGATCCTTCCAGTGTCCTCTTGTGTGATCTCCACTGCACCATAAGGAAAAACATTAGACACAATATAAGGACCTAACCATCTGGAACGCAACTTACCAGGCATCAACTTCAGTCGTGAACTATAGAGAAGGACTTTCTCTCCAATATGAAACTCCCTTTGTTGGATCATTTTGTCATGAGCTGCTTTTGATCTTTCCTTGTAGAGCCTTGAGTTCTCATATGATGACAGGCGAATCTCCTCAAGCTCTTGAATTTGCAACTTCCTTTGAATTCCAGCTTGGGCCAAATCCATGTTACATTTCTTTATAGCCCAATATGCCTGATGCTCGACTTCCACGGGGAGATGACACGCTTTCCCAAAAACAATCTGAAATGGGGACATACCAATGGGGGTCTTGTATGCTGTCCTATAAGCCCACAATGCATCATCCAAGCGCTTGCTCCAATCCTTCCTATTTGGCTGCACGGTTTTCTCCAAGATTTGTTTCAACTCACGATTTGAAACCTCAGCCTGGCCATTTGTTTGGGGGTGGTATGGTGTTGATGTTTTGTGTGTCACCCCATACTTCCGAAGGAGGGAAGCAAAATTCCTATTGCAAAAGTGTGTCCCTTGGTCACTGATGATGGCCTTTGGTACTCCAAACCTGCAAAAAATCTGTGCTTTGACAAAATCCACAACAACATGAGAATCGTCAGTCCTGGTGGCCTTGGCCTCCACCCATTTACTCACATAATCGACAGCAACAAGGATATACAAGAAACCAAATGAACTAGGAAAAGGTCCCATAAAATCAATTCCCCAAACGTCAAAAATCTCACAGAATAAAATGGGTTGTTGGGGCATCTCGTGTCTTCTTGAAATGTTTCCAGTGTGTTGGCAACGAGAGCATGACTTACAAAATACATGGGAATCATGGAATAAACTAGGCCAATATAATCCTGAGTCTAAAACCTTCCTAGCTGTCCGTTGGGGTCCAAAGTGTCCACCACAAGCAAGTGTATGACAGAAATGCAAAACAGACTCAAACTCATGATCGGGAACACACCTCCTAATGACTTGGTCACTACACATGCGCCAGAGGTATGGATCATCCCACACATAATACCTGGACTCACTTTTTAATTTTTGGACTTGATGCTTCTTCAAATTTACTGGGATTTCAGAGCCAACAATGTAATTAACTAAATCAGCATACCAAGGATGCTTACCTGAGATGGTATAGAGATGCTCATCGGGGAAAGTGTCCCGAAGTGGTACCTGGTCCAAGGTGTCACCCTCTAGTGTGTGAGTAAGCCTACTCATGTGGTCTGCCACCAAATTCTCTGACCCCTTCTTGTCCTTTATCTCAAGGTCAAACTCTTGAAGAAGTAGCATCCAACGGATCAGTCGTGGCTTTGCATCTGGCTTCTTTAGGAGGTACCTCAAAGCTGCATGGTCAGAAAAAACAACTACTTTAGAGCCCAATAAATATGAACGAAATTTATCTAAAGCAAATATAACAGCAAGAAACTCCTTTTCTGTTGTGGTGTAGTTTGATTGGGCTGAATCTAGTGTCCTCGATGCATAGGCGATCACATGTGAACGTCCCTCCACCCTCTGAGATAAGACAGCTCCAACCGCGAAGTTGGAGGCGTCACACATAAGCTCAAAAGGAATCTCCCACCGTGGGGGCTGTATGATCGGTGGAGTGGTCAGACACTTCTTTAGCTCATCAAATGATACCCTGCATGAATCATCAAAATTGAAGTCAATATCTTTTTGAAGCAATCGAGATAAGGGTAGAGCTATCTTACTAAAATCTCTGATGAAGCGTCGATAAAATCCAGCATGTCCAAGGAATGATCGAACATCACGCACACATGAAGGGTAGGGTAAGGATGAAATGATGTCTACCTTAGATCTATCAACCTCTATCCCATGTTTTGACACTACATGCCCTAAGACAATGCCATGCTCTACCATGAAATGACACTTTTCAAAGTTCAGGACTAGATTCTTCTCAATACAACGATTCAACACATTTTCCAAACTTCTTAGACATTCATCAAATGAAGATCCATACACTGTAAAATCATCCATAAATACCTCCATGCAGGTCTCAATAAAATCAGAAAAAATACTCACCATGCATCTCTGGAAGGTACCTGGGGCATTGCAAAGTCCAAATGGCATCCTCCGATAGGCAAATGTCCCAAAGGGACAGGTGAATGTAGTCTTCTCCTGATCCTCCGGAGCTATAGGAACCTGAAAATATCCAGAAAATCCATCCAAGAAACAATAGTGTGTCTTCCCAGCTAGTCTCTCAAGCATCTGATCAATAAATGGGAGGGGGAAATGATCTTTGCGAGTGGAATGATTTAGTTTCCTATAATCAATACACACGCGCCAACTGTTTTGTACCCTCATTGGAACTAACTCATCTTTCTCATTTTTAACAACAGTAACACCACTTTTCTTAGGCACAACCTGAATAGGACTTACCCACTGAGAATCTGAAATGGGATAGATTATACCTGCCTCGAGCAATTTTTCAACCTCTTTTTTAACAACCTCCAGAAGGGTTGGATTGAGTCTCCTTTGTGGTTGCCTCACCGGTTTAGCTCCATCTTCCAAAAGAATCCTATGCATGCAAATGGAGGGGCTAATACCTGATATGTCAGCCAAGGTCCACCCGATTGCCCTGATGTTCTCCCTCAAAAGATTCAAAAGTTTTTCTTCATGTTCAAAAGAGAGATTGTTAGCAATGATAACAGGTAATTTTTCACCACTTAACAAGTATGAGTATTTGAGATTTGGTGGCAATGGATTTAGTTCCAGTGATGGTGGCTGCTGAATGGATGGAAGCATGAGTGGCGTAGACATCTGTGCACAATCATACATATCATCTGAATGAGAGAACAATGCATCAAATCCATCAGAAAAATTAGCAGCCATATCATAATCAGAGTATACATGCTCAGAATTCGAATATGATTGGACAAATGAACCAATCCCAAGATCAGAAAGATCATGAATTAAAGGGGATGAAGTAGAATGAGACATCAAGTTGGACCCAATACTCATTATTTCATTAAGAAGTGAATAGTCCCCAAGAGATTGGGAATCAAAAATAGAGGGACTATCACATGGAGACTCAGAATGAGAGAGAAAGAATGCTGAGTGTTCCTCTGGTGGGTACTTCATAGAATCCAGGATTTTAAACCTCACGATTTCATCCCCGAATTCCATGGAAAGAGTACCCTCATGAACATTGATAATGGTCTTAGCAGTTTTGAGGAAGGGTCTACCAAGAATGATAGGGGCATGAGAACTTACCTGGTCATCTTCCATGTTTAGTACATAGAAATCAGCAGGGAAGATCATGTCCTTTACCTTTACCAACACATCTTCAAGGACACCAGCCGGATATGCTGTAGCTCTATTTGCTAGCTGCACCACTACCCTTGTAGGCTTGAGCTCACCAATCTGCAATGAAGAGAAAACAGAGTGAGGCATCACATTTATTGAAGCTCCTAAATCACAAAGAGCATCAGAGAAGTGAAACTCCCCTATGGTGCATGGGATGGTGAATGTCCCAGGATCCTTGCACTTTGTTGGCATTGCTAGAGTTGGTGTAATGAGTGCTGAGACATTCCTTCCAAGGTTGATCCTCTCATTTCCCTTGAGCCCTCTTCGATTGGTACAAAGTTCTTTTAAGAATTTGGCATACCTTGGGATTTGCTTAATGGCTTCGAGTAGAGGAATGTTGATCTCCACACGCTTGAATGTGTCCAAAACCTCCTTTTGCATTGCTTCTTCAGCCATCTTCTTGGTTTGAACAACCCTGTTTGGAAAAGGAAGTGGTTTAGGAGGAACATCATCAATCTTTTTCTTACCTTTATCTTTCTCCTTGGATTGTTCATCAGTTGGTATGGAATGTGGCTTCTCTGAAGTTGAGGTGAATCCCGGTGGAATGGTAGGTACAGCTGTATCGTTCATTTGCTTCCCACTTCTCAATGTTATGGCACTAACATTCCCCTTTGGATTTGGAGTGGGTTGGGAAGGTAGATTTCCAGAATTCTTACTTACAAGTTCATGGAGGGCGGTGGCAATCTGGCTCATTTGAGTCTTCAACTCCCTCAGCTCCGAACCTTGACTTTTCAGCTCATTCTGTTGATTAAGAACAATTTGTTTCAAAAGATCATCAGTGTTAGAGTCTACCTTGGGTTGGAGATTCCCTTGTTGCTGACTTGTTGATGTTTGAGCTTCAAATCTCCTTTGGGGTTGTTGGAAACCCTGTTGGTAAGGTGGAGGCTGCTGGAAGTTTTGTTGAAAGGGGGGCCTTTGTTGTTGTCCAGAGCCATACCTCATGTCCAGATGATCTTTCCACCCTTGGTTGAATGTTGGATCGAACTTCTTCTGGGGATATGGTTGTTGCTGCTGCTGCTGATATGGTCTCCCAGGGAACACTGCTGCACAATCTTCTGTTTCTTGGAGTTGTGGGCAACAGTCAGTTGGGTGGCTTGTCTCAGTGCAAATACCACAAGGCCTTGAAGGAGGAGGTAAAGATGTCTTTTGTGCCAAAGCAATCTGCCTTACCATAGTTGTCAATTCTTCTAACTTGGTATCAATCAAATGACTCTCAAGAGAAGAAGGACTTACCTGATGTACTCCCTTGACATGTAGTGTACCTCTATCGCCAAATTGTTGGGAGTTTTGGGCCATCTTGTCAATCAATGCACGTGCGGCTATTGGTGTCTTGTCCACCAATGCCCCTCCAGCTGCGGCATCCACCATGCTTCTCTCCATAGCTGTGAGTCCTTCATAGAAGTACTGAATGAGGAGTTGCTCACTGATTTGGTGATGTGGACAGCTTGCACACAACTTCTTGAATCGCTCCCAATACTCATACATGGACTCCCCTTGTGCTTGCTTGATCCCCGATATCTCCTTTCGAATGGATGTGGTCCTTGATGCTGGAAAAAATCTCTGCAAGAAAAGACGTTTCAAATCGTTCCAACAAGTTACATCTTCGGGTTGTAAATAATACATCCAATCTTTCGCAGCTCCATCAAGTGAGAATGGGAATGCTCTTAGTTTGATTTGATCTTCAGAGACATTTCTAGGTTTTAGGGTTGAGCAAACCACATTAAATTCTTTCAAATGTTTATTCGGATCCTCACCAGAGAGGCCATGAAACTTTGGAAGTAAGTGAATTAACCCAGATTTCAGTTCAAAGTCCGATTCGAGATTTGGGTATGCAATACAATTTGGTTGATAGTTAATATCAGGTGCAGCCAATTCTCGAATGGTTCTATTAAGTTCATTTCCATTATTATCAGCCATTGGTTCCTCTTTTATGTTTGAATTTGAATTGCTTCCAATTTCAATGTTCTGATATTGGAGTAATTCTCCAACTGGTTGAATGTTGAAACTTCCCGTAGACTGAGAATGTCTGATTCGTGCCCTAAGGCTACGTTCAATCTCAGGGTCAAGATCTAAGAGATATTCGGGATTAGTTCGTGTCATAGATCAAATAAAAATGAAAAGAAAGAAGGTGGACCATAGTAAAATAAAAATGAGAAGTTTGAGTTGATGGTCCACAAAGAAGTAGGAGAAAATAAAAGAAGAGGATGAAAAATCAGATTGGGTAAAGAAGGAAGAAAGAAGAGAGGAAAATAATAAAATGTAAAATAAAATAAATACCTCTAGTTGGTTGAAATAATTACTTGCCTCCCCGGCAACGGCGCCAATTTGAAAGAGCGTTGTCGCACGTGCTCTCAAAAGAACTTCAAAAGTGAGTTACGTTGGATAAAACTCCAAGCACAACACTCTATGAAGCTAATGTTTAGTTTACTTGGTGTAGCATAGGGGGCTAACCAAGGTCGTCTCTCAAAGGAGGAAGTGAATTAAAACATCTTATTAGAGGTAATCTAAAAATAAAATAAAAGGGAATAAAAACACTACTTTAAAGGATTGGGGTTTGTTGTAGTTTATGAATCTAGAAGAAGTTTTCTGGAAGAAGATTGTATAATTTTTTTTTGTTTTTAATTTTGAAATGAATTTCAATTTAAATGACACAATAAGAAGATGTTTTTTTTTAGAAATCTATTTAAAAAGCGTAATCGATCTAACTCTACCTCTTCACTTTATTATTAATCATTATCATTTAAATTAACATTAACTTAATTATGATCCCTTAATTTGTTAAATCCCGAACCCTACGAGAATTAACTTTACCACAAATATGATGTGAATTTAAACCTAGGCTAACTTTGGAACGTGCAATCGCAGCACCCTGCTTTGATTGATGTTCTAAGATTAGCTTATGATCAGTGGTAAATTAAGGCACATATCCATTCTGGAAATGAGGATGAATTGTGTTTAGGGATTATATTTGAACTCTACAAATTTATCCCAAGTGGTCTTGTATTACCGATTAAGCTCGCACTCTCACAATTTACACAAAATCTCGACCTCGCGTGTTTTTGTATTAATTGTTCAATTGCTTGCTTAGTTTCTTAAAATTTAAAAACATAATTCATGGATCATATTAAGTGAATTACAGTAGGCTCAATGATTCAAAATAATTAAATGAAGAGGGTAGAAGATAGATCGATCACTAAAAATTACTCTTCCATGGGTGGCGTAATCATCGTAGAAGCGTTTTGCATGTGCAAAGGTTTATAATGGGTATAACCCAATATCGCTTCTACTCAAGAATTCCAGCCCCAAGAGGAAGATTAAGAGAAGAATAAATTTAAATAAAACAGAGGAAAAGAGAAGAAATAAAAGAAGAACAAAGAAGTTTATTACACAAACAAAACAATTACAACATGAAGGAGAGAAGGAGGCTTCGATGAGAGGATCCTTGCTTCAAGAGCTACCTCTCTTACAATGGTTGTAGAATTTGGTTGAAACCAATTCTCCTCTGCCTCCAATCTCCTAATGCACGAACCAGCCTCTCCAAATGAGAAAATCACTAATTTATAGAGTGGAGGGGAGGCTAGGTTTAAAGTGGTTTCAAGTGTGAATGCAAAATCTCGGCCAAATATTTTAATGAAACTTGCACCGCCCATTTGACCTCCAAAACGCGTGAATTGACCGGCCTTCCAGAAGGATGATTTGTGCCACATCATTTCCCCGAGCTGTCCTCAAAATTTGGGCTCAATCCAAGCCCGTATGTAGAGGATATGGCCCAAATACAGAACCTTCTCCATTCTGGCGAGCCCAGCCCAACTTTGACTTCATGGCCCAATTTCAACAACCAATTTAACTCTTTAGCTTTAGTGTCCTGAATAAAAGTTGTAGATAATTAAGTTAGGAACACTGTTACAAAATTTCAAATTCAAATAATAAATATAAAAATATTTATCTTCGAAATAATACAGTGCACTATTAAGGGTAAAACTGGAATTTTCACCAAATTTTCAAATGAATGATCAAATCCCAAATATTTTATAAATAAACATATTTAACACAATGTGAGGAAATTATATCATTTATTATCAATAAAATATTCAATAAAATAGTGTTTTATCAATTTTATTCAAGCTTATTGATCTCTTTCTACATTCCTTTGAATGATCCATATATAAAAGTGTATATTTCTTTGGGACTGTTATGTAGTATATATTTTAAATTAGCAACTGATTCATTAATAAACTCCTCGAATATATGATTACTTTCACTAATACTTAGATATTGTTGAGGAAAGTTTTGATAAGATATTTTTTCCCTCCACTTCATGTAGATATGAAGCACTACATAAGGTAGAACTATTTCCCTTATCTTTGGTAGTAGAATAAACTACCAGATATTTGAATCCCATACATGACTTCTCATACTCATAAATAATGCATTGGGAAGATAATTCATCATTCTCTTTGTATAAGAGGTGTGTATTCTTCATATTTCTCAATTATTTCTTATTTATGTTCTTAAAGGTCTTGGTTGAGATAGATTTATGATATATATTAGATATAACTCCTCCAAGTTTCAATCAATTTTTAATTTAGAATAGAATTATCAAATCTTCAATGAGCTTAAAATTAGATAATCCAATCAAATGTGTGACCTAATTTGATACTAATTGTTGTAATAACTTTGATATGACCACACTGAGAGTGGGAGTGAATTAGTGTAGGATGACTTTTTATCACTTTAAAACTTTTATCTCCATTTTTATGCCTTTTTTACATATTAAATGAATGGTTTTCTCATCTTCTTCACTTATGGTTATCAAGCATACACACAAAACACTAAATCACAAAGAACGCTAAGATTTTTAATAAGGTACATCTCCAATGTGGTAGACGACATCCTTGGTATATGGTTTTTATTATCTCACTCATACATAGATTACTTTTTATTATGAAAGAAATCATGGGAAAGGGGGTGATATTAGACCCATTTTCCTAGCACTGGCTAGGTATATTGTAAGATTTAACTTTAAATCATAATAATATAGGATGTTATCCTTCTCCTTATGAAGTGATCAATAATTTAGAACAAGTATTCTTCAATGGAAACTAACAAACAATGATCTAATTCCTTTTTTGTGTAGCAATATATTGGGATTCCTCTACTTCACATCAATCAAAGGGCTATCAAAAAACTTTAGTCGTAATAATATGAATATTTAGTTGCTTAGAAATATCATACCCTTCTGATATTTAGTGAATGATCAATTATTCCTTAGTCAGTAAAATTATTGTACATATATTTTCTCCTTATATTAAATAAGTTCTCAACCTCAAAGTATTATTTATATTATTTTATGCAATATTTAACCATCACAAACTTAGTGTAACTTGTTTCTGAATTCTCAAATCAAGAACTTCTTATCCTTAATTCAATTTATTCAAATTCACTTCATGTATGCACGGTGAATGATATTTAAATGAAACGTAACTATTTTAATATTCATATTATTTTATATGATTCTCAAGTTTTGTCCCATGGTTTATTTACCATCTCGCTTCAAGATTCCATATATCCTTCAATACTATCTTATAAAAATGGTCTTTCTATCTCAAGTTGTATGTATTATGTTTATTCATGTACACACAGTACTATTATGATTCATGAAAATAAATAAAATGTATAGAGTAAATTGTTAACATGGTTTCTTGATATTCCTTATTCTTCTTGAAAGTGATGAGCACGGATTATCCTCAAACAGACTAGTGCATAATATTTTTTCACACTAATATATTATTAGATTTTATCTCTCTTATTAACATAAAAATGAATTCAATTTCTCAATTTCTTCATTCAAACATAGAGTTTTCATATAACTATGATATAATATCATATTCATGTAACATTCTATATATACTGAGACATTATTTTTATTCTTAATGTAACTCGAGAGTGTTCTTAAAACATAAATGAGTATGCATAAAATTTAGATTTTTTGTAATTTATCATACATGGAACTTCTTCATGATGATAAGATAGTGTAACTTCTTTAGATAACTAAAAAATTTCATATGTATCTCTCACACAAGCTATGGTACGAGACGCTCTCTATTTTCAAAGAAATGAGATAATTATGAAGGTTTAAAAAATGTCACTCGACTTGGGTTTTTGGGTATTTATATAAGTTATCCATCTCATATCCTCTGAGTTTTAAGATGATTAAAATATATTTAAAGTTATAAAAAAATATTTTGTTTCAATAAACTTCTCTTGACCTTGAAAATCATGTCATTGTGGTTCCTTGTAATCAACTTCTCCATTTATCTTTTGATTTACATCCATGAAAGTTTAACTACATGAACGCATTTATTTTTCAATCTCATACATGAATATATTAAGTTTAATAATAATTATAAATATTGTATTCATTTTAAGATAATGTAATGACTCAAGTTCTTCTAAATTCATGAATGGAAATATGTCATATGTATGTATGTCAGACTCATATAGTGTGTCTCGGCATAGAATTGGGCTTGGATTGATCATATAGGAATGTTGACTTGATCCTAGTGATGATGTGGCATGAAACCATCATGTGAAGAAGGATTTATAGGGTTTGAGAGGTTAAATATGGACATGGAACAATTAGACAGCTTTGATTAATTAGATCATACGGTTATCATTTTTTCCAAAAAAAATAATAGAGCAATAGTTCCCACACTTTCTTTATCCGCATTAATCTTGAAATCCATATAACACTACTTAATAATACTCACCACATCTTCATACTCTTGAGCTGGCATCAGGGTTGATGCTTGGAAACACTATAGAAACACCCATCATATCCCACACTACACAATTTCATGGTCCCCTGAGCACTCACCCATGCACCCTGTGCGCATGTTATACACTTCCTCATTCTCTCTCTATGGATTTTATGCATGGAATCTACCTACCTTCATGTCTAGAAGAGATATCTAGATCTCCCATGTGGTTGAGCCTACTCCCACATGAGTGAGATCAAGATAGCCTTTCTTATCCATCTTTGCTGGACAATTTTTTTGAGTTAAGACCCAAAGTATTCTTGGTAATTACAAAATACAAAAATTCCAATCCAATACAGTAAATAAATCATAAAAAAATATATTAATATCTTTTTTTACATGTAATAATCACTCTTCAATACTTAAATAATCTTTATTCAAGTGTTGTAAACAATGTGTTGTCCACTATCACATATTCTTGAATAATGAAGAACAGTTCATCAATTGTCACACTTAATTCACTTCATCAAAAATATATAATATAACCTTTGAAATTATTATGGATATATCTTCTTTAAAACTTCAACTACTTCCAATATTCTTAATAAAACTTTGATCCTCAAAAAAATTACAATGCAATGCACATAATTTTCCGTGAAATTCAATCTTCACACATTACCAAGCTTGGGAATACCAAAAACATACTTCTCAGATAGTATTATTATTAAATACATATTTACATCAACTGCTTTATCACTTACTAGTTTATTAACAATAAATATAACACAAAAACAAATTAGAATCATTATAAGTCACCATAAGGATAGAAAATACAACTACCTACATGTCAAAATGTTCGAGAAAACACCAGGGTAAATGCCTCCAAGGAATAAGGATGTGTTTCAAGTGTGGGAGAAATGGAAATAAAGATAATGATTTTTTCAAGGAGATAAATATTTTAGACAATGAAACAAAGTAAAATAATGTCCTAGCTAATTCACCACTATCACTTCAATACTTCAAATGTAAGAAGTTTGGGCATTTGGAAAATCAATTCAATAATCCTAGATCTAACAAACAGAATATGTCTAAAAAACATTCTAAACCAAGGGAGAAAGGAAGAGTGTATGATATCACAACAATTGAGTTGTATAGCAATAATTTAGTGGTTCTAGGTACACTTATTCTTTATTCAAGATTTTTAGATGTCTTATGTTGTGTAATTTTTTACTAACTATTAGCTATTGAAATAAAAAACACCTTGTGTTGTCATTATTACAACTAATGAATATGAATCTCATTTAAGTTTTATGATATCATGATTCATGTAAGTCTCATTATCCTTCCTTAAGATAAATTTTATGTGATTTTGGAAATGGTTTTTTCATCTTCACATGTACACTATATCAATCACTAAAATAGTGAAATCACATTTCTTATCCATCAATACAAGGATAATTACGATCCTTCTTGGAAAAATAAATCTATAAAACTACTATAATACCTAATCATGAGTTAATTTCAGCTCAAAAAATTATATAAAAATTAAATATCAATAATAATACAATTTTGAGGAAAAAATATGTTCTCTATGTTTGTAGGGTTAATATTTCTCTAAAAATAATACCTTGAGTTGTGACTACTTTTTTTTGTACCCTTAGAATTTTTTTATTAGTATGTGATGGTCAAATATGAAAAGAAATAATTTATTTAAGGGATTTTAATGTAATGACCTAAGATTTTAGAATAATTTTCTTCTTCTCTAAATTAATCTTACCTTTGATAGCTTCTTTCACATGCAACACTGAACTAAAACGAGTTAAGATATATTATATGAATATTTTTAAGAAAACTATAAGTACAATAAAAACCTCTAGTAAATAAAACTATATTAATCAATCAAAATTCTTATATTTATAGGATAAATAATAAATGTGATTTAATATTTAAATGAATAGTTCTTTCTAAAATATTTTTTTAAATATTATATATTTTTTTCTAAATAACTAAATCAATCAATATTAAGTGGTAATATATAATATTTAAATATAAGTACAAATATATTAGCATTATTTAGATTATAAATTTATATGAAATAATATTAAGAACATTTAATGTTTAAAACCATAATTTTTCAATAAAAGTAGTTTTTATTTATATTTTTTATTTTCATTTAAAAATAAATTTTAAATTTTAGAAACTAAATTAGATAAAACAAAATTTATTTTTTGATTTATAATGTCAAAATTATCTTATCATAATTTTTTGATATTTTTCATAAAAAATAATTTTTAGGTGAATAGTGAAATGTAACGTCCCGGTTCCAAAAGCCGCCCAGAGGTGCCCCGTACCTAGTTGGTCACATGGCCTCAAGTGCATTTTCCCTAACGCTAGAGGCTTCCGACTAGTAGCAAGGGCCTTGGGTGTGATAGTGTGGAAACTATTCCCTCATTGGCATATTAACACAATGGAAGATAAACAGATAACAATAGAGGAAGTAGTAATAATATCAAACAATAAGAAACAGTGGAAGACTGAAGAAATAAATAGCTAGAGCACATATATAAAAATGATTCATGATACATATGTCCAGGAAAGCAGCCAAAAATGTCACAATGCTAAAAATACTGTACTAAACCAAAGTACGAGAAAAACAGTAAACATATCCATAACATCGCAAGCCAAAGCTTGGTCCCATGCTCTCCAGCTCCAAGTAGTAAAGTACCGTAAGTACAAGGGTGCTTTCCCTTATCTATACCTGAAACAATATAATTTGTTTGGTCCCAAAAGCATGACCCAAACAGGTTGTGAGACTAAATCCCAGTAGGCAACCACCATGAGATCTGTGTCTAACAGTCAGTGAATATATATGGTAGGCAATAAGAAAAAGAAGCAGTAAACAAGGAAGTTCTCAATAGAAAACATTCTTATAGTTCAAAGCATTCAATTCCACAGAGAAAGTAAACAGATAATTACAAATAGGTAACCATCTGGGATGTACTCACATCCTATCCCCTCTGGCCTTACCTAGCAACCACAAACAACCCTCTGGGAATTACTCACAATCTAACCCCTCTAGTTTAGATTTTGTAAAGGCTCTCTGAGGAAGCACTCAACGTCAAATCACCTTATAGCCAAGTATGAATAAAGACTCTCTGAGGAAGAACTCACCATCAATTCCCCCTATAGTCTTTTAATGGAAACTACAAGCACTCTGAGGAAGCACTCAATGTCAATTCCCCATGTGGCCTCATAAAGTAACTATAGACCCTCTAAGTAAGCACTCAATAACAATTCCCTCTATGGTCTCACGGTGTGATTAAAATAACAGACACTCTGGAGAAGCCCTTGCGTCTATTCTCCCTATAGTCCACTACACTAAGTTCTCACAGCCCTGTGTAAGTCAACAAGCATGGAAAAGTGTATCGGCCAAATTGAACCTTAAGAACTACTTGGATAATAGTCTACAGCATAACAGCATGAAAGATAAGAAAAATCACTTCATCCTACAATACTAGGCATATAAAGAAAGCAGCAGCCTAACAGGAAAACTATACCAAATAGTCATAAACAAAATATGCATGGGTAAACACTTCCCAAGCATAGAAATTAACCCTATTCTCATTCAATTAACCTCTATTCAAGCATACAAGAATAGCATGAAAACAACTGGGCTAAATCAGTAAACACGCAATACCCCGTTCAAGGGTATTGGGTACTTTTGCACATATAACTCAAAGACTTTTAACGGAAAGGCACAAACCACCTACCTCGGTGTTTGGAGATCGCTATATGTGAACCTCAAGCCTTGAATCACCTAATAACATTGTAGATCTAAAAAAATATCTAAAACGTTCAATGGAGGATAACTTGAGAAAGAGGAGGAATCAGGAAATGAAGCTCAAGCAGAAGGAAGAGCTTACTGGGACAATCCTAACATAATTGGCAGTGATCGATTCAGAGAACAGACATTAGCTCAGGGGATCAGAGAAGATTCTCGACCGTATGGGTTATCTCAGATGAACTAGACCAAGAAGTAGGGTTTTCTAGGGATTAGACGTGACCCCAGTACATTTAATGAAAAAAAATATACACGATTTGTACTTTAGAAGTACATGGAATGTACTTTCCTTTTCTGTACTCTGCCTTAGGCAGTCTCTAGGTCACCACATGGTCGTGTGCACGGCCAGCACACGGCTACCCGCAGTAACCAAGTACACGGCATGTAATCATAAAGTACACGGTGTGTACTTCAAAAATTTCCAAAAACTCCTCTTTTCCTCAAAAATGATCAGAAAAGGAAAACATACCTGAAAAGAAGATTCGGGTTCTTACATGAAATGTATCATTTTTATTGATGATGCGCCTTTTATGAGATTATTAGTATATAAGTATAAATTAAAAAAATTGAAACATTTTTATTGATAAAATATATATACTAAAATTAACATTATACATTTTAAAATATTTATTAAAGTTTACAAAACTATATTTTATATTTTAGAATCCATGTAATATTTTTCTCAAAAATTGTTTTAATACATTATACATTTATCATATTGAAATTAATTAAATTGGATAAAATTATTTGAAAATATTTAATCAGTATGATAGAATTAATTAAAGTGGTCAATTTTATTTTTTAGGCATGGATATTAAGTTGCCTTAGATAAATAATAGTTACCATAATAAATTATTTATTTTTCAATGAAGGATACTTTTATAAATATTGTGTATTTTTTCTAAATTAGATGGATATATTTTAAATTATGTCTCTAATATTTTGTTTTAAAATATATAAAAATTAATTTACACTCATATAATTGGTAATCAATGTTAAATAAGATTAAGAACACTTAATGATTAAAGAGACTTTTTCTTCAAAAAACAATTTTTTCAACAGATTATATGTTTTAATTTAAAAGTTAATATTCTCATATTTAGAAATTTAGTTGTATTAAATGGATTCCAAATTCAGATTAATCACATCAAAATTTTGTAATAAGGGTTTTCTTATATTTTTAGTAATAAAATAATTACCATGGTTAATTTTTAATCAAGATTAAAAAGGGTAAAATGAGTAAATGAAGTGTCTCAAATTTTTAATAATTAAAAGGTCACTTTTATCTTCTAGAAAGAATCATTAGTTGTGAAATTCATTATCACATCTATGTTTTTATTTTGAGTAAATTATTTTTTTTATTTTGGTCTTGTATTCATCTCTTGGGTTCCCTACGTGTTTTTTGTGAAAAAAAGTGAGTTTGGTCTTGACAATAGGTGGAGCATGGTTGGCACATGTTTAGGGGAAATTGTACACCCTAGCCTGGGAAACCATGTAGCCGAGTGCCACTTTGGACAGTGGTGACTGCATGGTTGGCCCAAAGTTTTTCAAACCATTCAGGATAATCATACAACTTGTCCTTCTTAGATAGTGAGGGGCGCACGGTTACCGCCCGATTTGGAAAACCATGAGAGAAAATCGTGTGGCCTATCTAGGTCATTAAAAAGTAGAAAATTTCCTTTATATCCTCTTTGATTTTAACCCTAATTGACCTCCCATCCACCCCATTTTGGATTTGCAGCCATGGGATCCTCCTCTAACCTTTTTTGAAGACTTGGAACCTCAATCCTTGGGTGGTTTTTACCCCTATTCTTCAAAGAATCATCAAGTAAGTGCTTATCCTCTTAATTTCTCTCTCTTTCTTGATTTCATATTTTTTAATAGTCTGTTTGTCCTAGGGATGTTTTGATCCTGTGTTTTTGGGGAGAATATTGATGTTTGTGGTTCAATCTTTCCTTATTAGGGTCTCATGGTGGTGCGATTGTAGTTTCTCCTCATTTTCTAAAAGTTTCCAAGTGAGAGATAGGTAGTTACATTATTTTACATTATTAGATGAGTTTGTATTGATTTCTTTAATTTAAAAATTTGTTATAGGGATTAATTATGTGGTGTGAAACATGTTTTGGAAGGGTTTTGTCATGTATATGTGATGAAATGGATTATCTAAAGAAAAATGGTTGTTTTTTTATGTGTTCACCATTTTTGTGCTTCTTAAAATGTTATAAGAATTATGTTAAAGGTGTCAAATGTTTTTTCAAAGTCACTTAAGGTTAAAATGTGTTAAAAGTGGTTTTTTCAATAGAAATGAGTTTTTGTGGCATGTTGTATACCTTATTGTTCACATTTAATGTGATTTTTGAATTGTGTAAATAATGGGAAGCATGTTTTAAAAATGAATTTTGATATGTACATATTTTAAAGGGGATTGGCCCATGAAAATGGTTGGATTGTTTTTTTTCTTATAGTGTTGGAAAATAAGTTTCATGAATTGTGCAAGTGGTTCGAAATGTATTTTCAAATGGTTTTGTTCTGTGTGAAATGGAAAGTGGTTTTGATTATGGAAAATGGTGGTTTTCATGTGATGATTTTTAAAAGTGGTGATTTCTTTGTGTGATTATTATGTTTGGAGTGTGAATGTAAAACTGATGGTTTTTGTGATATGTGAAATGAAATTCGATCACAAAGGGAATCCCGAGTATCTAGGGGGGTGAACTAGAACTATTACTCTAGTTAATTTAGAAGTGGTCGAGGCTTAGATTCATCTAGAAATATTGATGATTTCAACACTAAATAAACATGTGATAATATTGGGGAACACAAGAAATTTGTATGGGATCCTCTCTAGTGGCTTGTGCATGAGAAATCTATTGGGACACTAGAACTTTGGATGAGATCCTCTCTACTAGCTCGTACATGAGAATGTTTTTGGTGGTTGAGTTTGAGGATTTTGATCACTGTGGTACGGGGTTCATAGTGTTCCACTTATGCTAGTTACCCTTAGGGACTTACCCATGCTACTATCTTATGACATGATGCTTATGAGAAATGGTGTTATTCATTGGCATATGGTAGACCTTGTGTACCTTTTTATTTCAAGAAATATTATTTGATAAATGGTTTTCCTTGAAAGTGTTTCCTTGAGAAATGGTTTTCCTTAAAATGTTTTATTGAAAAAAATTAAATTGTTATTATGAAAATGTGAGTGTTAATTTTTCTCCTAATGATGTAGCATGGAATGTTTTCTTTGGTTGTAATCCTATTGGGCTCTGGATCACACCCTATATACACATTTGGGTGTATGTAGACTTTTTCATGTATGACCCAAGTAATGTCATTATGTATCATAGTGGATATGGTGGATCTAGTTTCTAGAGATCCAATTCATATAGGTTTTGTTTGTGGTGTATTGAGGGTTATGCCCCTCTTTTTGTAGGGAGGTATTTGGGATTATTGTGTTGTTCCCATTCTGTTCTAGTACCTTTAGTTTTTTGGTTGAAGTTGTAAACATTGAATCTGAAAATTGTTATACCTCATTTGGTTACGCTTATCCGTTATAGTGATTTTTATTTTTGTTGGTTTTTTATGCTTATATAAATGGGTTAAATAATTATCAAAGAATATAGTTGATACCCAGGCACTAATTCCTAGCCCATGGGGATCAAGAACAACCTTTAGACCATGCAATGAATTAGGCTAGGTGTTATGTTAGAGGGAATCTTGGCTTGGTTCATAAAAAAATTCTATCAGAGAAGGTCCTTCTATTTTTGGGTCAAGTTATTTAGGAAGGAGTCTAGATAGAATTAATCTTGGACTTTGGGGGCTTGAGGTCTTGGTTGTGAGTAGGGTGCCTAGCCAACACACCTCATGACAGGACTCGAGTCACCATGGAATGTTGGGATTTGGTTTGACTTCTTCTCCAAGTGAGATGTATAGGCTGTAGACTTTATATGGGCACTGGGTGGGGTGGAGTGGTTTTGTTTGTTTTGATTTATGAAAGTGTTTGTGATTTTTTATTACTATTAAAAAAATTTAGAATGGTTGTATTGACGGTTTTCCTTGTGGTTATTGCTTGTGTAGTAAGATTCCTCCCTAGAGACTTCTTGTGAAACCACGGGAAGAGGCCGGAGAGAGTTCTCCCTTTCCAATTGATCGAAGGTTAGTATAATTTGTGGTTCAAAATGTCCAATATTTGGGAAAAGTAGCAGTCTCTATTCTCTCTAGGGTTAGAGAAGCCGAACTAGGTCCTCAAAAGGACAAGGATCGTGATTTCCACAATAACAAGCCTCCTTCTTTCTGAGGTAGTACGAAACGGCAATAAGAATAGGAGTGTCTTGAGAAGATAGAGAGTATGTTTTAGTTTCTTGATACTCCTTAGGTGTTTAGGGTGAAATGTGTTTTGTTTATGTTGGATGGTCCTGGTCGAATTGGTGAGACTCGATGGTGCAATCTAGAAAGCACAAGAAGATGATCTATAAATATTTCAATGTTGTTTTTAATGAGAAGTACTTTCCAAATATTTTGTCCTTCACCAGATCCCGAGAGTTTATGGATATTATCTAGGGAGACCAATCCATGATGGTGTATGTTAATTTATTTGTAGAGTTAGTTTAGTACACACTTGAGATCATTTCTATTGAAAATATAAAGGCTTAGAAGTTCAAGATGGGGTTTTGGCCATAAACCCAGTCACAAGTTTTCTTGTTCAAGATGAAAACTTATGATGAGGTGGTTGATCATGTCATGGTGGTATAAATTGACCATGGAAGTAAGTATGGATTCTCTGGAGTAGTTTCAATAGGGGTAGTGGTAGTTCATCATAGAAGAAGAGGAAGCGGGATGAGCAGGGGAAGAAGGGAGGTGGTAGTTTAGGCCATCCTTCCTGACTATCTACATTTATGGATTCTAAAGTTGGGTTAGTCATGTGCCATCATTGTGGAAAGTTAGGGTACACATGACCTTCATGCTCACATCCACCCAAACCTTGTCACTAGTGTGGAGTTATGGGGAACTTATAGTGATTCTGCAGAATGGTTCACCCATATCAGAGTGGTGTAGGGTCTGTGGATTCCTAAGGGATGACAGCCCAGTCAGAATCATCTAGGACAATGAGTTCCTGGTTTGGAGTTCATGGAGGTAGGGCCATATCATCATCTAGGTAGATTTATTTTAGGTTAGATTTTCATGCTATTGGTCATTCTCAGGGTCAGGATGAGATGAGGCAACTCCATGTGGTGGATCTAACACCAGTGGAATCGGATGCAGGGCCTGCGGTAGTTAAAGGCACTATTCTTATTGCATCATCATTATCTATTGTTCTATTTGATATTGGTGCCTATGTTTCTTTATTTTTTCCCATATTATGGATGTGTTAAATTTTCCAACTGAGCTTATGTCTTATGTGATGGAGTTGGTAACGCTGCTTGGTAAGAAGCAAGAGAGGGATTTCAGGTGTTCGTCTAGTGCACTCACTATGTCAGGGGTCGAGTTGGAATAAGATTTTCTAGTTTTAGAGATGTATATCTTCAACATGATACTTAGTATGGATTTAATGTTTATTTTTTAGGCACACGTCAATTTCTATCGACAATGAGTGAGTTTTGTGGCACCTGATAGAAGTACCCAAGTTTTTTAGGGTAAATAGTATCCTCAATCACGACATGTTGGACCTCCACTTCTAGAGTTAGGAAATCATGTTTATTGGATATCTTCACTCATGTTGGAGGATAGTGATGGTGCTCGTGAGGGTGTATTACCTCTTTTGGTGGATGAGTTCCTAGAGGTATTCCTGGATGACTTCTCAGGTTTGCCTTCGGAGTGAGATATGGAGTTCACCATTGATTTGGTATTGGGAACACAGTCGATATCTCTTCTCTCATACTATATGGCCCCCAGAAATTTGATGGAATTAAATTCATAGTTGGGTGATTTGTAATCCAAAGGATTCATTTTCCTAGGAATCTCACCTTAGGCCTCCCCAATTCTATTTGTGAAAAAGGATGATGGATCTCTCTGGTTGTGTATTTATTACCGGATGCTGAATAAGGTATCAATCAAGAATAAGTACCCTTTTCCCCGTATTGATGAAATTTTTGATCATATTAATGGGGAAGGGTGGTTATCTAAGATTTATCTATGTTTTGGGTATCATCAAGTCAGATTTAGAGATGTGTATGTTTCAAAACCATATTTTCGAAGAAGGTACGGCCATTTTGAGTACTTGGTCATGCCTTTCAGGTTAAAAAATTCTCTTATGGTCTTCATGGAACGCATGAATAGAGTGTTCCATTGGTATCTTGGATATTTTTTCATGGTATTTTTGGATGAAATCCTAGTCTATTATAGAACTATGGAAGAGCATGATTGGTATTTCCAGATCATATTAGGAACCCTTTGATACCATCATCTCTATGAAAAGTTTTTCAAATGAACCTTATGGATTAGAGAGGTGAATTTTTTGGGTCATGTGATCTTGGAATGTGGGGTTTTGGTGGACCCCAAGAATATCAGTGCAGTGGTGTCATGGGATAAGTTGAATAATGTGTTCAAAATCAAAATCTTTTTACGCATGGTAGGGTATTATAGGCGGGTTTTTTTTTGGATTTCTCTCAGATTGATTCTTCCTTGACGACCATCACCCGAAAAGGGTTGAAGTTTGAATGGAACCCAAAGTGTCAATCTTACTTTGAGGAGCTTAAGTAGTGTTTGACTATGTCTCATATTTTGATCTTTATAGAACTTGGAAAGGGTTATATAGTTTATTATGATTCTTCTAGTATGGGTCTGGGGTGTGTGATGATACAGGATGACCATGTGATAGTGTATAGTTCTCACCAGCTCCGACCACATGAAAAGAATTACCCAACCCATGACCTGGATTTAGCAGTGGTAATGTGTGACTTAGAGAAATGGAACTATTATCTTTTTGGGTATAAGTTTGTGTCTTATTCAGATCATAAGATTTTAGCCTATATCTTATCCTAGAAAAATATGAATTTAAGGTAGTTTCATTGAGTTAAGTACCTTTAGAGGTTCTATTTTTATATAGTTTATACCTCAGGAAAAGGTAATGTGGTGGAATATTATTTGGGCAGGAAATTTTCAGTGCAAGCATTGAAAAATTACAGTGATGGGTGGATGTTGATGGGTCTTTTTTCTCAGATGAACCTGAAGACTAAGGAACATAGTGGAGGTGCGTTCTTAGCCAGCGTGTAGCTGACACCTTCTCTCCTATAGTTTATTTGGAAAGAGTAGCCGAGTGATGAGTAATGACAACATTCTATACAGTTTCTTAATGGTGGGGAGGTTCCTTGTGGATGGTTTTTGTCTAATGAGGGTATTTTTTACTTCAAGGGTCACTTTGTGGTGTTGTTATTGCTGAGGAATGTGGTGATACAAGATATCCACCATTATAGTGGTCCGTTCATCCTGTTTCTACCAAGATATACTATGGAATGTGTTATTAGTTTTGGTGGCTAGGTATGAGGTGATATGTAGCTAACTTCATCTCATGGTGTTACATGCGCCAACAGGTTAAATAAGGGCACCAAAGACCCTCTGTTTTCTTCATTCACTACCCATTCCTATGTGGAAGTGGTAAGAGATCTTCATGGACTTTATTGTCAGATTTCCTCATAAACCTTAGAGGAGGAATTCTATTTTGGTTTTGATTGATTGTCTAACCAAATCAGTCCATTTCATTCCAATTAGGGATTCATCCAAGGTGGATAAGCTGGTTTAGTTGTATGTTTAGGAGGTTGTGATTATTCATGGTGTGCCATTGAAAATTTTTTATGATAGAGACCCCCATTTCACCTCATAGTTTTGGGAAGTCCTTTAGAAGGCGATGGGTTCATAGTTCAAGTTGATCATGATATATCATCCTCAAACGGATGGTCAGACATAGTGAGAGAATCAAATTTTGGAAGACATGCTCCGAGAATGTGTCTTGGATTTCTAAGGTTTGTGGGTTTTCCATTTGGGATTGGTTGAGTTTTCATATAACAATATTTACCGATCCTCGATTCAAATGGATCATTTTGAGTCACTTTATGATCGACCATGACAGTCACCTTTGTGTTGTGATGAGGTAGGTGAGACCTCGATGCTGGGACTGAGCCTTGTGTTAGAGACATCTAAGAAATTCAAGCTGATCAGGAAGCGGTTGTTGATAGCTCTAAGTCATTATAAATCTTATGGAAATTATAATATTCAATATTTGGAGTTTTTTATAGGTGATCAGGCATTTCTAAAATTGGAACCTCATTTGGGTCATCATTGTTTGGGTAAGAAAGGGAATCTAACACCAAGGTATGTTGGGTCGTTTGAGATTACTGAGTATATTAGTAATGTGGAATATAGGTTATATTTTCCTCCTCATTTGATGTCAATTCATGACATGTTCCATGTCTCTCAGATGAAAAACTATAATCCAGGTTTTTTCCATGTGTCGAATTGGGAGGAGATGGAATTAGAGAATTATTTTTCTATGTTTGAATGCCCAGTATGAATTGTGGATTCTCAAGAAAAAGTGTGTTGTGGGGAGTCAATTTTATTGGTCTGTTTTCATTAGAAGCATGGAAATTAGGTTCATGATACTTGGGAGTGTAAGTATTTGGTTGAGGAGGAGTATCCATTTTTATTCTCTCGTCAATCTTTAGAGTGATTTTCTGAGGGTGTAAAGTTTACATGGTTGGGACAATTATCGCATACATGTTTTTTATTTTTAGGTAATTCTTTTTTTTTATTTTTGTATTGAATTAATCCCTTGGGTTCCCCATGTGTTTTTGGTGAAAATTTGTGATTTTGGGCTTGACAGTAGGTAGTGAATGGTTGGTGCATGGTTAGGGGAAACTGTTCACCCTAGCCCAAGAAACTGTGTGGCCAAGTGCCATTTTGAAGAGTGGTGACCGCACTGTTGGCGCATGGTTTGTCAAACTATGTAGGCTAACTATGATACTTTTCCTTCTTGGATAGTGAGGGATGCATGGTTACTGAACGGTTTGGAAAATCATGCAGGCAAACCATGTGGCCTATCTAGGTCATTAAAAAGTGGAAAACTACCTTTTTATCATATTCAATTAAAACCCTAATTCACCTCCAATCCACCCCATTTAATATTTTTAGCCATGGGATCCTCCTATAATATTTTTTGAATCCTTGGAACCTCAATCCTTGGGTATTTTTTACCATGATTCTTCAATGAATCATCAAATAAGTCCTTCACCTCTCGATTTCTCCCTCTTTCTAGGGTTCTTCATCCCTTCTTGATTTCCCATTTTCCATTGGGTTTTTTGACATAGGGAGGGTTTGATCTTGTATTTTTGGGGATAATATTGATTTTTGTGGTTCAATATTTCCTTTTTAGGGTCTTTTGGTGGTGTGGTTTTGGTTTCACATCATTTTTTATAAGTTTATAAGTGATAGGTAGGTGGTTCCATGCTTCTACATTATTAGAAAAAATTTCCTTACTTTCTTTAATTTACAAATGTTCTTTATTGATTACTTATGTGGTGTGAAACGTGTTTTAGAAGGGTTTTATCATGCATATGTGATGAAATTAATTTTATAAAGGAAAATGGTTGTGTTTTTATGTGTGATATGTAATTGTGCTTCTTGAAATGTTATAAGAATTGTGTGAAATGTGTGAAATGTGTTTTTATAGGCACTTGAAGTGAAAATGTGTTGAAAGTGGGTTTTTCAAGAGAAATGGATTTTTACGACATGTTGGATACATTTTTGTGAACCTTTAATGTGATTTGTGAATTGTGTAGATTATGTGAAGAACATTTTAAAAATTAATTTGGTTTATGTGCGTATTTTAAAGGGGATTAAACCATGGAAATGGTTGGATTATTTTTTTTTTAGTGCTTCCAAATGGGTTTCATAAATTTTTCAGGTGGTGAAAAACATATTTTCAAATGGTTTTGGTGTGTGTGAAATGGAAAGTGGTTTTGATTAAGGAAAATTTTTATTTCCATATGATGATTTTTGAGAGTTTTTATTTCCTTATGTGATTATGATTCTTGGCATGTGTATGTGAAAATGATGATTTTTTTAGCACAAATAGAATCTCAGGTATATAGGTGGGAAAAATAGAACTATTAAGATGGTTTATTTGGAAGAGGTAGAGGCTCATATTCATCTATAAATATTAATGATTTCAACACTAACTAATAATGTTATATTATTGGGGACTACTAGAACTTTGTATGAGATCTTATCTAGTGGCTTGTGCATGAGAAATATGTTGGACCACTAGAACTTTGGATGAGATCCTCTCTACTAGCTCATGCATGAGAATGTTGTTGGTAGTTGAGTTTGAGGATTTTTATCACTGAGGTATGGGGTTGATAGTGTTCTACTTGTTATAGTTACCCTTAGGTACTTTCCCATGGTTATATCTTGTAACATTATTCTTATGAGAAATGGTGTTATCCATTGTTATATGGTAGACCTTATGTATCTTTTTATTTCAAGCAAGCTTATTTGAGAAATAGTTTTCCTTGAAAGTGTTTCATTAAGAAATGGTTTTCCTTAAAATGTTTTCTTGGAAATGTTTCAAATTTTCTTGTGAAAGTGTGCATGTTAATTTCTCTCCTAATTTTATAGCATGGAATATTTTCTTTGGGTGGCATCCCATTGGGCTCTGGCTCACAACCTACATACACCTTTGTGTGTCTGTAGACTTTGTCATGTATGACCTAGGTAAAGGCAAGATGTATCATAGTGGAGATGGTGGATTGGGATTCTAGAGTTCCACATATTATAGGTGTTAGTAGTGGTGGATTGAGGTTGATTCCCCTCTTGTTTCATGGAGTATTTAGGATAGTTTTTTTGTTCCTATTCTGCGGTAGTGCCTTTTTTGGGTTAAAGTTGTAAACTTTTAATCTAGAAAATTGTTGTACCTAGTTGGTTATGCTTATCAGTTATTATGATTTTTATTTCCATTGATTTTTTATGCTTATGTAAATGGGTTAAATCATTCCCAAAGTATATAGTTGATACCTAGGCACTAGTTGTCAACCTGTGGGGATCAGGAACACCCTTTGGCCCATTCCATGAATTGGAAAGGGTGTTGGGTTGGATGGTATCCCATATTGGTTCATTACATTAATACCCATATGAATCACCTAAATTTTCTCTATATAACTCACCAAAATCACCTAACCCACCTAAGACCTATGTGATTCTTTTGTTTCCCCTTAACTAACTTTATTTTCCATGAAAAAACCCTTATTTTTCACCTATAAAAGGAGTTCACTCTCACCCATTCTCTCATCCCACTACACTAAAAAGTTATTTATCAATAATTTACATTCCCTATCTCTCTATAAAGCCTTACCAAGTAGTTATTAAGGTTCTAAGGAGTCCTCATAAATATTTAAGAAGCTACTTAGTACGGTAAAGGCTCTTCACCTCCTCTTTTTTATTTAAATACTTCTTTTATGATGAGCCCTTTTGATTTCCATATTAGGATGCTTTAATATGTTCATAATAAATAATTTACTATGAAAATGATTTAATATTTATAAGTAAATAACATTATCTCTCATTAAACCCATTTCATATTCCCTTTTTTATAGTCGCTATGTTAGAGAAATCACTCCTTGATTCTCTCTGTCCTATTTAATTCAAGCTCTTACTTTATTATAATCCTTTTGAATTACATATTATTATGCTTCCATGTGTTCATAATAAAACCCTTTATTGTCCAAATTATGCCTTATTAATGAGATTCTATCTTTCTGTATCATTTAACCCATTCCATAATCCATTTGATATGCCCATCATGCTACTGAAATCATTCCTTGATTTTCCATCTTCATATTGTGAATACCCAACTCTAATGTCATTTAAGGGTATCCATGTAAATTAAGTTTGGTTATAGATATACAAAAGGTTTTGAAATAGTTTACTAATATTTTTTTATACATGATATTCAAGGGCTTTAGCAGAATTCAAGAATTAAGGTAAGTGGTTTTCTTGAATCGAATCTATTTCTTGATCCATAATAACTCTACTCAGATTATAATATTTAAATATTGAATTATCCTACCCTAGGATGATTTTATGTTATATTTTCATATTATTTTATTGGTAAATCATGTTTCACACTAAATTAATCTTTCTTGATGAATCTATTACTTCATAAAAATGTAATTTTTCTAAGAATAATTCCCATAACTTTTAATGAATTTTTCTCTATATCCATGTTTTTAATTCCTACCAATGTTATATTTTCCCTTGTGAAAACTCAAATTGTTTTTCTCTCAAATTATCATTATATTCCTATTTATTCATTTTAAAAAGAAATGCTTTATAAGCTTTTAATGATGTAGGTTTTCAAACAAAGTCATTTAAAAATGTTAAAAAAGGGGTTTTCTACCCTTTCAAAATAAAATTATTTATCTTCCACTCTCTATTTATTTGATAACCTTTTTTATTTTAAAGGATATTTTATTTGGAACTATTTATAATAAGGTTTTAAAAAGTATTATCTTTACCTTAACAACAATTTTTACTTTATCTTTTATAACAATGTTTTAAAAGGATTTGTGAAAAAAATTATTTTCAATTATAGTTTCCCTCCAACGTTTATCTTTCATAAAGTTATGTTTTTATCACCCTATATATGTTATTATGATATGATTAATTTTTTAAAATTATATTTTTTATATCCTATGATTTTTTAATTTCATATTTTTTTAAAGTTTTAAGAAATCCATTATTTTTTCATGGGTTCTTATGATATGATGAATGTTTGTTTTCAAGTGGAACACATATGTACAGATGATTAATGGTTGGGGTCATATATATCCCTCCAATGAAATTTTTAAGGATTCATATCTCATAATAAAATATGATGAGAATGGAAAATTTTTTGTTAATATCATGCATCATAAACATTTTCTTTGTTTGCAATATGAAGCGTGAACATTTATTTGTCCACAACATAAAAGTGGGCATTTTATTTGTTCATAACATGAAGCATTGGAATTTTTTTTGTTCACAAAATGAAGTGTATGTATTTTTTTTATTCAAAATATGAAGCTTGTTAATTTTTTTTAAACATGAATCATGGAAATTTTGTTTTTTTGTAAAGTCATAATTTCTCTATGCTTATATTTTTTCTAAAATTTTCTATTATGATAGGTTTTTAGGGAATGTTAAATTTCTAAGCCATGTTCCTATGATTATACACCATAGATCATATTTATTATCTTCAAGTTTCCCACTCTTTTTTCATTTTATATGTTTTTTAATTTGATATTTCATGTCCTTATATCATTAATTGTGGAAAACACTTATGGTTCCATGTTCTTTTAATATGATATTCTCCCCTACTCATGTTTTCTCATATTCTTACGATCTAACCCCTGATAACATGTTGATAAGTCTTCCCTAACTGATTGTTAGAGCTCACTCATTTCTTATATTTTCTGTCCCCATGTTATAAATATGAGTATAACCTAATATGTTTCTAGAAGTGGATCTAGTGTGGTTCAAATATTGAGAAATGTTCAAAAGTATCATAAAATTAGTTATGTATGTAGTTGATCCTCAAAGACACTAAACCCTCAGTCCCTCAGATTGCAATATGATTTATGAGCTGTAATGTTTATCCAATTTTAATGTTGTAAAATAAATATAGTTTCATATCACTTTGTATTAAATATATTTTTTAAAGAAAGTATTTTTATCACTAGATATGAGAGTGGAGGTTTGGGGAGCCTCATTGAAGCATCTCAATACAAAAAAATAATAGTGAGAAGAGCATGGTTGAGGTGGCCTATGTCAATATTGGTTGCAAACCTCAAGTTTATTTATCCCTCATATTAACCCATGAAGTATTATAACAAAAATATTGTAAAAAATCACTAAATCTAACCTTTTGAATATTTTGGGTTCATTTTCTTAAAATGGCATGTTGGAAAAGTTTTAAAGTGGAGAAGACCATGGGGTATTCTTGAAGGAATGAATCTTGAGTATTTTGAAGATATTTTTATAAGATTATATAAAGATATAGATAAAAGTAAGTATTATCATGAAAAATATATGGGATCATGGAACTGAGGTTACATGAACACGATGATGTTCATGAACTCGAGGTGACTGGTTTTCCAGAATCACAAATGGTTGCATGAAATTTGATTTATGGATTGATTTTTCCAATAAACGGGGCAATCATACCATCATTAACGATAATGAATTATTAGAAGAATATAAAGAGATTTCAGTGTATGTGTTTTTATATAGGACTCATATAAATGTATTTCTTGTGTGAATGGTTTTATATGGCTAGTAGTTGGGAACAAAAAGGATATTAAGTAGACCAGTGTTTGTCTGAAAGAGCTTTACGTGAACATAAGCTATGCACAAAGAGGGTTGCATGAACCTTAAGGAAATTTACTATAATTTACATGTTAAAGTTGAATTCCTAATTTTTATGAAAAAAATATTCTTTACACACTAATTATGGTGTAAATAAAGGTCATTTAGTGCATCTGAGGAATCTTCTAGAGGAATAGTGAGCACACTTTAGTTGAGAAAGTAATGAGTTCTCCAATCATGAATGAATGTAAACCAGTGGATAGTGTGTATCACCCCAATAAGTTACCATATTTTCTATTTAGAATAAATTTATTTTTTTTTATATCTTTCAAAACATGCAATATTGAGTTAGTTTATGCACGCAACACTTAGTTTAAACAGAACACTATTTAGTCATGTTTTTCACAGTGAATTAAATTATAAAACTCTTAGAGAATTTTTATAGTAAATTTATATGCTATATATTTAATAAAATATATTTACAATAATTCAATATATATTATAGTAATAATATGAGAACAAACTTAATTTTACACATAAAAACCTATATATTGATAAAATGAGTTTTACCACCTTTTAATAGAACGCTTATTTTTAATCTAAATTTTGAAAATTTTATAAATTTAATAAAAAATTTAAACTTGTTTTTGAAATAAAAACATCAAAATTAGGTTAGGGTGAATTTTTTTTATTTTTTGGAGAAGTTTCATTTTTTAATGAATAGTGAAAATTACTTAATTTTAATTCAAAACTGGTTTTTCATATAATTTATTTATAAGATAAAATGACATTTTTTTATTTGTTTTAATTATTAATTAGATCCATTTAACATATATTAATCCATTTTAGGTCATTATAATTAATTTCACTTTGAAATTTGATATAAAAACATAGTAAACTTGTGAACATTTTTACTTTAAAAACCTGCATTGTTGTCCCTCTTGTGGGATTAATTTTAAATTAATTTGTGCCACTTATGTGATTTTAATTTTTAAAAATGGATTAAATATTTTTATTCAGAATAATTTATAATTTACAATAATTTCAACTTAGTTTTTTACTAAAAATATTAGTGAAAGTGATTAAAATTAATTACAGCGATTAAGAGAAAATTAGCTTAACAAATGACTAAACCATAAACTTAAGGCCCAAAATGACCTATAAACTTTTCAAAAATAAATTTTATAGAAATATTTATACCCTATAATCCCTTTTATATAATTTTTACCATTATTGTATCCACTTGACATTGGAAAAATATGGTTGGAATTCCCTTTTCAAAAATTTACAAGAATGTCATTCCTCCTCCACTATAAAAAGGCACTCATCCATCCCAATTAGTCACACCTATAAATCCCTTTGTATTACCCCAAATATAACCAAATAAGATCCAAAAAACCCTAAAATAATACTATAATCCTTACCTTGGGCATAAATCAAACTAATGAATCCATTTGGTGCAAACTAAAAGGAGTTAACCGGAAAAGAGGTAACATTCTTCAATGTCCATTTATGTTTTCTTTATTTCTACTCCCCTTAATTTCTTATTATTACATGATTATATAATAAAATAAGTATCCTAAATATAATAATTTTTTTATGCTAATTTTTTTACCTACACCTACACACACTTCCATCAAATGGGTAACGAACTTACCATTTATGAACGGGAAACTACCGCCACTCAAAATGATGTCGTTCACTTTTCCTTTACCACCTATCATGGTTGGGAATTATGATGTACATGATATTTTTATATTATTTATATGATATTTATGTTTTATTAATACTTATTTAATTTTTATATAACACATACCTTCATTCTTTCCATTTTTGTGTAAATATGATAACATCGTTTGTGGAAGTGTGGACTACCGCCTCCTCAAAGCGATGTTACTCGTGCACACTATACATGGAATGTAATCAAGATTATTTTAATAAAAATTTGTGATATATATTAAATAGATATGATAATTTAATTATAATATTCATATATATATCATTTACTTTACATTATTTTAATACGACAAAGAAATAAAAGTAGCATTCATTCGTACGTACAACCTATTATCTCCATGAACGATGCATTTAATTTCCTATCTACAAATATTTTGGATTATTATAAATACATTTATATTGTATATATATGATATTTATATCATGGTTTAAATTTTTTAGATGATTAAATCATTATCTAAGTAATAGGAACAAAAATAACAAGTTAAAACATACCTGACAAAATAGGCAATTAACACCCTAAATAGTGAAAATAACGAAAGATTATTTACAAACAGGTAGTAAGATATTATAAGAAGTTAATATATTATATTATAAATATTATTATGGTTATTTTATAAGTTATTAACATTATTAAAACCCTTATACATAAGGTTAAAGGATTTTCACCCAAAAGGAAATGCAAGGTAATGGGTTTTCATCTCACTTTTTATATTTGTGAGATAAATGTTATATTCACCACTCACTTATTTTGAGTGGTGTAACTACTATATATTTTTTATATATCATATCATTAATATTTTTATATTCATGGTATTTAATGTTTTACGTTGAATTATATCATCCAAGTGGTTTGACTTGAAAATCAAGAAATGGTAAAAGTTGTCCTTGCAATATCACTTTCTTTTGTGAATGTTGAATTTCTATTGAAAAATCAATTCCTTATGATAATTTTTATTTTAAATTAAATTTATATTAAACATACTTATTATCATTCAGTAGATATTATTATTTCATAAACCGTATACTTTTTTTACATATAGTTTTTACTTTGACAGTTATTTGATTAACTAGGGAATTATTAATAAATATATAACTTTTATTCAATATGGATATTTGATAAGGAATGGTGTTCATTAATTAAATAAATTACATGATATATGTGTGAATATTCTCTGATTGATTTACACTGAATATCCAATCATATTTAGTGTATTTATATTTATCACACATTATTATGTAATTTATTTATCCTTAATCTAATGATATAGTTTTTATAAGGGATTTCATATCAATTTACATTCCATTGAGACTTCATTGTTGTTATGCACCAATTCAATATAATATGGTTTATATACTATCCTTTGTCATATTATATCATGAATCCATTTATTATCATGATATTATAAAGTTCTTATTAAATGTTATTCCTTAATTATTTGTATTCAAGCATCTCTCATTTTGATAAAAACTCTTTAACTAAAATATCATTTTAAATGTTTTAAAGATTTATTCTTCTAAATATTTCTCATTAATGTTCATGTTTTCAAAATGTTTTTTAGGATTTATTTATATGTACATTAATTTTTTCAAATGATAATTCATTTAAAAGTTTCAAAGTGGTATGGGACACTTTGATTCAAAAATCTCTTTATTAAATTTTTTAAATGGTTTTGAAAATAGTTTGATAAAACATTGATTATGTCAAATATATTGAAATGATATATTGTGATTGAAATGTGGAAATATTATATTTCCTTTATGATTGTTTTATGTGTTATGAATATGTTATGGTTATTGGGCCTTGTTTACATATATGGGTGGTTTCGTGATAAACTTAGGGCTGGTGATCCCGAGACAGCTCTCCAGTGCATTAGGTAACGTGATGGAGGTAAACATTAATACTTCTCCTAAGAGATTTAGGAAATATATTGTGATGGGTATTCCAAATGTAACTCCCTACATAGCTATGAAATCTATAATGTAAGTTTTATATGGATTCCACAAATTACCTTTATGATTTATGATTTCTGGGTATTATTCATAAATATTATGATTTCATGAGGTATGTTATGATTGAAAAGTATGGTTTCATTGATTTGTATTTATTGATGGGTTAATGTTTCCTTTCCTTATTTTGTAACCATTACTGAGATTTTTATGCTCATACCAAGTTTTGAAATGTTTTTCATAGGACTTAAAGATGAATAGGGTTAAGGATGGGATCAAGGAAAATTCATGTTGTCTAAAACATGGAACTAGACATGTCTCTTTTTTTCAAGAGTTTTTATTTTATAAATAAAATGGAAACTGAGTAGAAGTGTCTACTTTGTAATTTTTTTGAGATTTAATGTAATAGTTATGGCCTAATTCTCTAAAACTCTAAACCTTAAAAGATCCTCAATGTGAATTATTAATTTAATTCATGATTATGTAATGTTTTAAGTTTGGGTCCTTATATTCACCACTCACTTATTTTGTGTGGTGTTACTACTGCCCCTTTTTATATATCTTATCATGAATCTTTTTTATCTTCATGGTATTTAAGTTTTTACTTTGAATTATATCATCCAATGGGTTTTACATTAAAATTACCAAATGGTAAAAGTTATCCTTACAATATCACTTTCTTTTGTGATTGTTAACTTTCTCTTGAAAAATCACTTCCTTGTGATCATTTTTATTATACATTAAATTTATCTTAAATATAATTATTCTCATTCAATGGATATTTTTATTTCCTAAACCTTATACCATTTTTACATATGGTGTTCACTTTAATAGTTATTTTATTAAGAGGATAATTATTGATAAATCTGTATCTTTTATTTAATATTGATATTTATTAAGGAATATTGTTTATTGATTAAATAAATTACTCAATATATGAGTAATTATTTGTACATGAAATACACAGGTTGGGGACCATTTAATTCAAACCTTACAGGTTGGGAATCGGTTAATGTAATCCCCATGATGCATCGGTAGTCTCATTAGTTGAATCAGTTGGCCAAATCAAAATAGTTTAAACTATCTTGAGAATAAATCTTAATGGTAAAGGTATTATGTTCCTGGGAAACATGACGTATAATAATTAAGAATTTCCATTATTTATAATTTATTTATTATTAATATAAATTAGATTTTTTCATTGACATATCTATGGATGAATTTCATTCTTATTTTATTGATTAAATAGAATTTGTTTCAGTTATCTATCATACTATATTGATTATTCCATATTGAAATATTTATATGGAATGTATACTCAGTTATTTTCCTTTCCATGATGGGTTTTCTCATTGATCCATTATTTATTCCACTTTAATTACCCTTACTAATCATTTTAGCTTACCCTTACTTTTTTCCCTTTCCCTGGGATATGAAGAATAAATCTTTGAATAGATTTCAAGGATGAAGTTCATTTAATTTTATTTTGTATCATGTTTTATTTTATTTTCCCCAATGTAATATGGGTATCATGTATGTAATCTAGTTTTCCAAAATAGCTATTATTCTTGTAATTTTGGTCAATATGGATAGCATAGATCTATCAAAAGGAAAATATAAAGAACTATGTATTAAATATACATGATTCAATGCATTAGGAAAATCCTTATCCAATACAATATACACAAAGGTGATGTTTTGAAAATCCTTCCATTCCATGTAGAAAAAGTTACTTAACATATATAAAGGTGACTCAAAGGTTAATGAATATAAGGTGAAGGTATTGTAGAATAAGTTTAAGGACATGAAGATGTACTAGAGTGATTCATTTTATGGATTATTTTATTAGGTAAATGTGATTGTGGATTATATGTGTGCATTTAGAGAAACCCTTGATGATGTAAAGATCATCAAGTACATCTTGAGAATATTGAAAAAAAAATAATAAAAATTTATTTTTTCTTGATGATAAGGATGAAAATGAGTTCACATTGTATAGTATTCATGATAATATTATTGTATATGAAATATATAATAATTATAATGAGGCTATTGAAAAAGAGAAATATCATAAAGGGGAATTCAAGGCATTGAAAAATCATACCATATAGAATGATCAATAATAATAAGATCTTATTAGAGTAATGTCATTCCTTTCCTCAAACATGAAAATGGGAAAATAAAATTTTAAAGGAATTCCTCCACTTTCTTACTTCTAGTGTGGAAAGTTTTGAAACATCACAAAAAATTGCCCTAAGAAGTTTTAATTTGATAGAGAGAATGATGAAATTCCCGCAAATAAATCTTCAAATAATGTGGAAGGTGTGAGGAGTACTAATAAAAAATTCTTTTAAAGGAATAACCCAATATCCTAAGAGGATGATAGTTCAAAATAAATAGAAGTGGAATAAAATAAGGACAAAAAATACCTTAAAGAATATGTTCTTTTGGAAATTGTAGATAGGACACAAAAAAAGGAAAATAGTGGTGATGAATATGTAGAAGTAGAATGGAGAATTGATCTCAAAGTTGAGTTAGGGGATGAACTTGATGAGATATATATTTGGAGGGTGAAAATAAAGAGATAAAATGGATCGGTTTGAGACATAAAACTCTACATGAAATATAAAGAAGAAAAGAAGTTTTATTTAAGGGTTCAAATTGAAAATATAAAATATGAAAAGCTAGAAATCTTAGAGAATTTTTTTGAAAATAAGCTCAAGATTGATGAGAAAACCAATATTATCAATGTATTGACTAATATAGTGAAATATCTAGTCAAATAGGTTAAAAATATTGAAGTATAAATCATCATTTTACAATGATAAATCAAAGATCGAGATAGATTCTTAACTCTCGATGTGATATTAGGAAATCAGATTGAATGGGTTATATAAAAGGTATAGGAGAAACATGGAAGTCAAAAAATATATTCAAATGATTATTTACAAAAAAAGGAACATTAGATTTAAAAATCTTGTATGAGGCTTAATCACAAGTATAAGTAATTATTGGTTCATTTCAAGGCATAATCACTTACTCTAAAGATGGTGATTGATTTGGGTGTGAATCGAAGTCTTAAGACTAAAAATACCCAAATATATAAATCAAAAACACATAATAATACACCTTATATCATGTGTTATTATTATGTAAAGATGGTTAATACTCAAATTATTGTTATATATCTCACTCTCTTAGGTGTTTTTAAGGATCACAAACACTAAATTTTGTTTCTAATATTTTCTTTTCATGGATTTCAGTGTTTCCATTTTCTAAATTTTTTCATGAAGGTACTAGACCAAATAGGGGGATCAAAATGAGCATATAGGACACTTTTAGAGTCCCCCACCTATAAGTACCAGTAGCTACCCAATAGGGTACCACCAGATGGGTGGTGGTACCTGAATAGAACACCAGTTCTATCTAGGTTCCACTAGCTATCTGATGGCATCCAGATAAAGAAAAATTATAGTCATTGGAGAGGTGCCCACGTGTCTTAATTCAACCCCCATTAGCTCTTTAAGACCCCAAACACCTCCAAAATGATATTAAGGCTATTGGAGGATATAAACACACCCCAAAGGGTTATTTGATGCTTTTTGATACCTTGAAGATCAATTCTAGAGACAAATTGTGTCAAATTTATCTTTCTCTTGTTCTCTCTTATAATTGTGTCACCTTTTCTCATCTCTTTCTTGGTATATCTTTCTGGAGAAGTGTGAGTGTGCTTCATTGTGCAAGAACATAGAAAAATACTTATTTTTTCTTCTATAGAGTGTTTAATATCATTATGTGTGAGGTAATAGGTTATTTCTACCTTTAAATTGAGGGATTGGGTGCTCACTACCATTAAGTGTGAGTGGATAGGTGATCATTACCATAAAAGTGGGGGATATTGGGTTTTCTTTGTAGAAACACTAAAAACCAAGTTTCTTACTTATTATAATGTGTTTCTTTCTGTAAATTTATAAAAATAATGGTTTGGGTTTCTTTCTACAACCATTTAAAAATAATATTTAAAAGAAAACCACTCATGTTACTTGAGGGGGAGACATAGGGACCCTTTGTGAGTTATTTTCAAACTTCTTTATCAAATCTTTGTGCATTATCATTTTCATTTTATATTTATGATTCTATTTACCACATATATTTTAGTTTATCACATAATATCTCTAATATCAATTATTGATTTAATTCATTCAATTTTATCTCAATAAGTTTTATTTTATAAAAGTTTTTATAAGGAAATTCACCCCACTCTTTCCATATTTATTTTTACCAACAAGAATGTGTTATATATCCAATAGGTACTTGAAGGAACAATAGACACAAAGGTAACCAAGAATAACTGAGTATTTTAAGTATTTTTTTGGTTTCCAGTATTTCTTGTGTGGGAATATGATCATATTAATATGTATTCCTCATTTAAGGTGAATAGGAATGTACTTATGAAAACCCAAAGAGATCATACATAATAGCTCAATGAATCATAAAGTGAGATGAAAATTTAAAATAATCAATTTATATCTTTGCAATATAATTTTGGTCTATCATATTCATAAGATAAAGATTACCAATCATCATTAGGTTTGATGTCAAATAAATTGATCAAAAAGAAAATAATTAATAATGAAGTGGTTGTCAAGTTTTTCCTAAAATAAATGGATCGAGATGGAGTGTGTATACTTGATAGAGAAATAAATTCCTATATGATAGTAAATAAGGATCTTTTCATATAAATAAATTATGATAAGTAATGTGTTTTCATATTTAGAAACAATTAAGGATTAATGATCATTGGATTTAGGAAGGGAAAATTTAAGGGAAAATACATGAGATGCATATATGTCTCGGTTACTAAATGCCTTGGATGGAAATTTGTAAGTTTAAGTCAACTATGTGATGAAGGAAATGTTTTAAATTTCACTAAGAATAATTATATCATCAATTTGAAGGATAGTATAGTTGTGATAAAGTGAAAGTGCATTAAGTGTAATCTCTACCTCATCGGTGGAGAAGAAGAAATGTTTTTTCTATCCAAGGTATAATAAAACATCTTATAGCATAAAAGGATTGGTCATATAAGCCAATAGTCCTTATAAGATCTAGAAATAATTAGAGATCTCATGGTATTCCTAGATTTTCACATGATCATACACACATGTTATATTTTTTTCAAAAATGGAAGATTATTTGGAAGACATATAAGGAAAAGGACAATAATTCAATGAGGCTTCTAGAATTAGAGCATATTGAAGTGTGTGGACTGATATCATAAAGATTCATTAATTGGAAGAGATACTATGAAATTTTCATTGGTGATTACAGTAGGATGTCATAATTTATGGTAATCACCCACAAGTCTTAAGTGTTTAATTTTATTACTCAGTGTTGGAGGAGGACTAAAAATATGCTTGGGAAAAATATTCTAAAATTATACACCAATTGTGGTATAAAATTCACCAACATGTGAGTGGATAACTCCTCCATAAAAAATTTTAGTTAAGAGGATAAATTAAATCATAAACAATATTTCTAGAATGTTTCTTATTGAGAAAGACCAGCCATAAAAGTTTTATAAGGAGGTGGTCATGAAATCAGTATATATTACTAATAGATATTTGTTGTGTTTAAGAGAATAAAATAATCCATACAAGATGTATTATGAGAATAATAAAATGCTAAAATACTTTCAAACATTCAGAAGTAAGTACATTATTCTCGATAAGGAGAAACATTGAAATTTTGAGTCTTTTGGTTAAAAAGATATTTTCCTTGGCTAGTCATCTAAGAGAAAGTCATACAAGTGTTTCAATAAATAGCCTAGAAATATTATCAAAATACAATATTACACCATGGTGTAAAATGAGTAAAATATTCAATAAAACAATGATTATATTATGGAAGAAAGTAATGAGGATTTGAGAATCTCACGTAGAGAACAAGGGAGTAATGGTAATTATGAAGAAGACATTGATAATGAGAAAAATGAATTTAAAACAACAGTTTCATAAAAAATAATGTAAATATGAAATTAATGATTAGAATATAACCAATTAAAATAAATAAAATAAAGTCTCTACAACAAACTTAACTACCATATTATGTAGATAAAAAGTGTTTTAAATAGTTTTCCAAAGATAATAATTGGGTTTAAGCGATGCATAAAGATCTTGGATAAATTTAAAATAATCATTCATGGAATATTATTCTAAGGTCAATGGATAAGAACATCATCTAAACTAAATGGTTTTCTCATAAAAAACTTAATAAATATGAAATGGTGACTTGAAATAATGCGTGATTTGTGTGTGAGGGATACTCCCAGATTGATAGTATCAATATAGATGAAACATTTTCTCTTATGGATAGGCTTGAAAAAAAATTGATTGTTCATGGCCATAAAAGTGAATAAAAGGTTCAAAGTATTCAAAATGGATGAAAAATCAACATTTCTAAATGTATTTCTTGAATAAATGGTGTACATAAAGTAGTGTGATGGTTTTATTGTTCATGAATATGAGAAAAAAAATTAAACTGAATAAGGAATTGTATGGGATAAAGTAAGAACCAAGATAATGGTATTCAAGACTAGATCAATACTTGAAGAATCTAACTTTTCAATTTGGTGGAGTTGATCATAATTTCTATATCAATAAAGTGAGTAATAAAAGGATTATAGTGCTTATATATGGTAATGAAATAATATTTAGTGGATCAAATAAGGTTTAATGCAAGCAATTTATATACTTTATAAAGTGTGGGTTTGAAATGTCAATGAATATAAAGTTGAAATTTTTCCTTGGTTTACTATTGTTACAAGTATTGAATATAAAATTCATATCATAATCCAAATATTACAAGGGTATTCTAAAATGATTTGGAATGGAGGATTCCAAGGTAATGAAAACATTTTTTACTGCCTAGATGAAGTTTTCAAGGGATGATGATGGAAAATAGGTCAATATCATAGAGTACAAGAAATTCATCATACGACTCCTATACTTAATAGTGAAAATACCTAATATTGTGTTTGTCGTGTGTTAATCCACAAGTTACCTGAGTAATCCTAAGGAAATAAACTTCTACGTGTTAAATAGAATACTTAAATATATCAATGACACAAAGGATTTAATATTTCTTTATATTAAAATATCCCAGTAGGTGTTATTAGGATATACGTATATAGATTGGTCTAGCTCAGTAGATGATATAAATAAAATATCATAAAATGTGTTCTAACTTGGAGAAATTTCTATTTTTCTAGCTTATTAAGAAACAAGACTTTATTTCACTCAGTAGTGTGAAGCTGAATATATTACCACCATTCAAGATAGTATGCATTTGTTATGGATAAAGAAATAGGTTAAGTATATGGGAATTTAAATTAAGTCTCCTATCAAGATCAACTATGACAATTAAAGTGTTATCAATCTTAGAAAAAATATCATCTATCACTCAAGGATGAAGCACATTGAAATCAAGTATCACTTTATAAAGGAGAAAGTTGAGCATGGATTATTGAAATTGGAGTATATTCTTAATAAACTTAAATTCAAAGATATCATGATAATGTAATTTCCCAAGGATATATTTGAGAAGCATCAACTAGCTCTCAGAGTCTAGTTGACCCCCTTACTTAAATAAGTATGGATATGGGACCCCACTCCCTAAGGTTTGTTATGGATTTCCTCATGTACTAAAAATTTTTCTTTCTCTTATAACCCACAAAGGATAGACCATTAGGTTCATTTAAAAATTGGGGGAGATATATTTTCAAGAAAGGGGGAGCGATTATTTCATAAACCTTAAAATGGTTCAATTAAAGCTAATAAAGATGGAAATATCTTTAATATTAAATTAGAGGAGAGAAGATGTAGGGGTGAATAAAATATATCAAGCATCATGTGGTGATCATGATTTTAATGAAGTATTGATCAAGGGATAAATAAAGTTCTTCATTGATAATATAGGAATGTTACTCTTGTTTCTCACACTGATATTGAAGCATTTGGGATTAGAGTACATGTTAGGTGAGTCTTTGATCACTATCTGGAGTTGCATAGATCGAATATTATATAAGGTTGAAAGTATGAAATATTTATAAATATTATGGTTAAGGGTTTTGAAGTTTTATCAATAAACCCAAAGGGGTATATTGTTGGAAAAATTCCCTCAATTTCACCTATAATAGATATAGATTTTTATTTGTTAACAAATCATGTTGAAAATTTTCTAGAGTGGATAAGACTATGGGGTATTCTTGAAGAAATAGATCTGGATGATTTTAAAGTATACCTAATAATATTTCATAGATATTTAGATAAAATAAATAATTATCACGCAAACTAGTCATGCTTGCACAAAAAACAAACAGACTTACAAAACTAAGGTTACATGAACATAGTAACATTCATGAACTTAAGGCAATGGGTTTTCTAAAACCACAAAAGGTTATGTGATGAGTGATTTTATGATTGGTTTTTCTTATAAATATGTCACTTTTCCCATCATTATAGATGAAGAAATATTAGAGGATGGACAAGAGAGTTATGTGTCACTATTTTCACATAGTACATACATGGATTTATTTATTTTTTTAAGGATTTTATGCACCTAATAGTTGTATGAATAAATAACATTAGACAAAATAGTGTTTGTGAAAAAGGTCATTAAATGAACATTAGTGGTGAACAAAGTGGGATACAATAACCTTAAGGAAATTTCTCGAAATTTATATAGTAAATTGGAAGTCATTATTTTTGTGAAAAAATAGTTTCATGACACATTTATTGTTGCATAAACAAAGATCATTTAGTACCTCTGAGGAATATTCTAAAGGAATAGTGAGTGAAATTAAGTTGAGGGAGCAGTGAAAACTCTAATCATAAATGGTTGTAAACTAGGGGATAGTGAGTCCACACCAAACATTATAAACTATAGTACACTTTAGTAATTACATTATGTTGGAACATAATCATTTTATGCTCCTTAGATTAGCCCAGTTTGGGTGAACCAAGTAAAAATTATTGTGTATCCTTAATGATTTCACTTTCAACATACATTGTTTCAAGATAAATAGAGAAGATTTTTTTATCACAAAACAAAAAAAAATATCATAAAGGGTATTTTTTTAATGGACCATACCCTAATTCACCCCCCCCCCCTCAAGGTATTCAACTTAGTGGGGCTAATACAACATGATTAAATAAGGAATTTAAGTCTAGGAATACACCAATATCAATAACTCTATATTTATTATTTATTTCATTCCTCACTAGAAAACCCCATATATATAGTTTAAACCCAAGGTCCAAACCCCTCGAGTCATCCCACACGGTAATGGATATACTCACCCCTCATATGTAACACCAAGCCCAAGTCTCCAAAATAGATCAAAATCTCACTTTGAGGTCCGCCCAATGCATACCCTAAGGTATACACACCACTCCATACCCAATACAGGCTAAAGATACCTAACTAGGTCTATTGTACCAAAATACAACTCAAGGAACCCATTGTTGGACTATGAGTATAAGGAGCATACAACTTTAGATCAAGTGTGTAACCATCGACGCCCATGATATCAAGGTATAATAATTAGAGGGTTCTTAATAGCCTTATACAAACTTAACTTACTAATATGGGTCAAATAAGTATAATTCATATTAATTTTAGGTTAATATATCAAGGAAAATGAGATACCATATCACACAATGCAAGAAATCATCCATAAACTATAGGCGATGGTTGGGGACCACCTACCTCAACACACTAAAAGCATTCCCATTGGGTGACTTGGCTCTAATGGGTAGAAATCATAATTTTTTATAAAATTCACAAATTAGGGCATAAAATTATGGAATTTTCTGAAATATTTTAAGAAATGTGGAAAATATAGGAGAGGATTAATAGAATTACCTCTAGCTATAACCTAGGATAAATAACACTCAAATTCAATCTCAAATGAAAAAGGATACCAAGGATAGATGGAAAATCAAAAATGAGAAATAGGATACGGGCATGGCTTCTAGAAATGAGGAGAATCCACATTTCATATGATTTAATACTAAAACCATTTAATTTAATTAATTAAATAATTTAACCAGAAAAAGTATTACAGTGTGACTACAATGGTCATAGTGCAATACCCCTTCCAGAGTCTCCCTTACGGTGTGGACCCTCTAACCATGATATGAAACCCTACTCCCACAGAACCATAAAACCTAAACCTTGAGGAATTCATGGAATATTAACCCCCTTCATAACATAGATCTCCTCCACTATTCAGTTTCATGATGCAGTTCAGGGGTTTTGACAAGACTAGATTCCCTTAGAAATATTAAATCTTATATATCATAATAAATAATCATACATGGACTTTTCTACATTAAAAATACTTATGCTATGTCATTATTTTACATAGACTCTAGAAAAACTAATCCTACATAAGTCTCACCATAGCGTAGCACCCTAAATCCATGGCACAGCCAAATGCCTGCATAAGATATTAACCTTATGCAATCCACTTTATATGGTTTAACACCTTAATCTATGGTGTGCTCTTCAACCTGTGGTATATTTTTAGTCTAAAGAAGATTAAACACCCAAAATCAACCCCCAAGTCCCCCAAAAAACCCACTAATATTTAAAATCTACCAAAATACATGATATTTGAAAAAAAAATACCTCAAAAATATGTGAAGTGTTACAACCCCATAACTAAAAGGTATCTTATCTCAAAGATGTGTCACTAAGCATCATTGAGAACCATTGGTTAACAACTCTGGACACTACACCTACATTTTAGACTTGTAATCCCATTTCACCTCTTTAATATTAATGTGATACCACTGTACACATACTATAGGAATTTTCTTCCCATGAAAATTATTCTCACTCTGATCTACTATCTAAACTAGTCACTCCACAAACAATGCATCAATATGTAGTCCAATTTCATTGATGTTGATCACATGATAAGGATCGAGGTGGTATCTTATACTCTAAGTTATATGGAATACATTTTTCATAAAATTGTATCATTTATGAAGTGATAAAAAAATATTCCATTGTACTGAACATTTTGAAAACATCAAATTGATACACAAACCTAGGCACCAACTTCCCCTGACTTCAAATACGACATTATCCCAAATGAGGTGACACTCATAATGAAACTTGATCACCCACCTAAAACTCTAGAGGATAGTATCACCGATCAGTATATGATATCTTACCAATCTAAGTAGTTACTAAATGCCTCATGGCCATCCATATACGCTTTTACATGTCTTATATGAGACTCAACCAGATAACTACTGACTCACCAACCTCTATCCAGCATAGAGGTGATTAACACAGTTTTTCATACAATGTCTCAAAAGGCACCATTTGAATCAATTTTTTATAAAAATTTTTATAATCAATATCGGCTAAGGAAATATATATCTCCCATGAATCGATGAAATCCAGAACATATTCTATCAGCATGTCCTCTGAAATTTGAATAGTATTCTCAGACTACTCATCGGTCTAAGGATAGTAGGTTGTTCTTAGTTGCACCTGCATATCCAATGCTTTATACACTCCCTATTAATAAATTAATCACAACATACATTCATATTACATCATTTTATATGAATGTTCATTATATATCACAATAAAACACATCCCATAACCTTTAGATTTAATGTCTTTGGAGACTAGATATATAAGAAACTTATTTTACAACCATTATTCAACATATCTCACAACTATTCTTCACACATGATACTTTTATAAACATATCATACATAATACTCTTATTCATAACCTGGGTAAATGGAAACATAATAGAGGGTGATCTCTAATTCTCAAAAATGGTAAATATGATAGAAAAAAATATCATAAATCATGGGTCATGGAATAAGTCTTTTGGAATAACATAAGACATGAGTAATATGAATGTGTAAAGATGATTAAATAATCATAATACATGAAAAAAAATATTTTAATAATAATATGGCATATAAATATTCATATAAAATCATTTCCTATATCTAAGATCACTACCAAGGCCATCATCCCATAGGGGAAAAAGTCTCATAATGTATTAATTTCACTCCCCAGTCCCAAGCATGTCATCTTATGAGATATAAATCTTTACCCAACACATTGGAGGGATATATAATTCTATAACAACACTTCATATAATGAAAACCCATATATATGTATGCCACATGAAAATAAAAACATTCTTAATTTCATTAAATCTTAATTAACCCATGAAAAATAAACAGATCTCATAAAAACTTCCATGAGAGATTATCATATTTCATATATAGAAAGAATTTGGATTATATCATTATATTATATCCCAAATAAAGTATAAGAAACATTAAATTATGTTAACATATATGAGAAACACTTTTATAAGATTGTTAGAAAATTAAAATGAAAAATAAAAATAAATATTAATTACTTTTAATAATTTTTATTTTAAAAATAAAATAATTTATAAAATATTGGGTATATGAATTTCTTAAAAACATGAAAACTTAGAGAGTAATTTAATTAAATAAAACTAATGAATATAGTGGTAAAATGGATTTGTATGGAAAGTGTTTAAAAAAGATATTCCTTTCACACTTTTTTAAATAAGTTCAAAGTAGGAAGAAAATGATCGTACCAAAAAAGTTAAAATAAGATTCCTTTGGTAAATAAATTCATTTACATTAAAAAATACCTTAATAAATAATAGAAGTAGGTATAAGTAAATTCATAAAACAATATAGAGAATATATAAATGGAGGATAAATATTCTTATTCAAAAATAATAGATAAGGTCGGATCGAATTAAAAACATCCTTTTGGTTGAGCTTTTAACTAAATGGAGTTGAAATGGTATAAAGATATATAAACCCCATGAATAACTAGAGTATAAGAAAATATATGGTTTTTATAGGGAAATAACATATAATTTCTCCAAATATAAGTTCTATATTAATCACCTATTTAATAACCTTATTCATATCTATTACCTTTTATACTCTTAAATTTTAATCATTAATTACACATATATTAGTTAGTTATTGTTTATTTTCATCATTAAATGTTTGGGATTTTGATTGTTTTGTATAAGTTTTGTAATGGAAATGTTGATCCTTTTTCTTTGATACCAGTTTCATCATTTCCAAATTAGTCAGGGTAGTGGAATTATTATGTTCCGATGATTTATTCAGTCCCATGTTCATTTGATAGAATTTATGGGTATGTTTTATGATAATGTAATCCATAACAAGCATGTTTTGGGTAATTTATTGATAACAACAAGTTACTTTATAATGACCATTCATTTTTTTGTTTCACACTTATAGAACCATATTAATAACATAAATTAATCTAAAATATCATATATTTCTAGTATTATTATCTTGGTTCTTATTCATGATGAAAATTATGATGTTGGGATAGCATTATTCATGTAGGTGGTCAAACTGACCCAAACAAAAACATGTTATAGTAGTGAATGAGTGAGAGTTTAAAGTAATATAATAGTAACATATTTTTCATATAATAAAAATTATATTACCATAACATCATTATATTATATAATTATATTTATAAATATTGTATATGATAATGTAATTGAAAAATGATGTTGAAAAACTAGGTACTTGTTTTTGATGAATTCTTTCATTTTTGATATGGGTTTCTTCTAAATGAAGGATTTATGCTTTCTTCAGGGAACCAAAAGATATAAAACATATAAAAAGGATTTATTATAGGAAAAATGGGTAGGTATTCAATAGATAATCAAATGGTTTAAGTGGTCTTGGATGGGTATAGGAGGGTTCCTTTTATAGGTAATTTTTGAGTGGCATTTCCAGAAATACTCATTTTCTAAGGTGTAAGGTTTTCATTTTAAAAGGAAAGTGGATAAAAAGTAGAGAATAATAGATATGGATCATTAAACCTTTTATCAAAATAATTTATAGATAATTTTTCATGATATTTTAAGTCTTTATCACTTAGTTTAACCATTTTTACCTCATTTTACCTTTATTATGGTAACTCAATTTTTACCTTAGTAACTTATTTTTATGACTAAAAATGAAATTTTCCTTATTAATTAATTTCAAAATGATGATTAACATTTTTAACTCCATTTAACCTAATTCAATTTATAAATATGATAAATTTATATTTTATTTGTAAATATATTAATTATAAAAAAAATCTAGAAAACAAACTTTATAAACATTAAGTGTTCGTAATATTATTTCATATCAATTGATAATTAAATGTGTGTTGGCCTATTTTTTATACATTGAAACATTAAATTATATTATTAATTTAAAGGTGATTAATTTGATTTATTAAAATAAAAATATATAATACTTAAAAAAATATTTTTGAAAAATATCATTTTTTAACATTAAATATTTTTAACCACATCCTATTGAAATTAATTATTTATCTTCTAGACATTTAATTTTATCAATACATTGGTATGAAAATCACTCTTTGAATTTTATAAATACATAAAACTATTTTTTAATAATAATAATGACGATGATATGTAATGCATAAAAAATAATAATAAAATGTTTTAATTAAATATTATCTTTTTATTCCATTCCAAAATTATGAATTATATTATTTTAAGTTTTTACTAAAAATGAAAAAAAAATCAATATACCTATTAGATATATTCATAGCTAACAACCATATATCCAATGACCATATTTCCATTGACCATATTTTCAATGAACATATATATAATGGTCAGATTTCATTACTATATATAGTTTTACATATATTCTTAGAATCATTAATCCTATTCATTTACTTATCTATCAACATATCTATTATATTTATAATTCTCCTCTATAATTTCTATTGAGGTTATGATCTTCATAGAAAACCATGATGATAAAATTTCATGTTCATGGTATTTTAATTTACTTGTAGATTTATTCCAATTATAATTTTCTTAATGATGTTTCATATTGTATTATCAAAATGTATTAATGTTTATCACACATTATAATATTTTCTATTAATAAAATGTATTGCAATTTGTTTTAGTTTGGGGTTGAATGTGAAACATGTTATTCTCACAATACTTATTTAGAGGAAAAATAAATATTAAAATCATGGGTTGTTAAATTATTCCCCCTTTAAAATAATTTCTCCCTAAAATTTTCATTACTCTAATGAAAAAAATGAGTGTATTTATGCCTCATTACATATTCAAGTTCCCATATTGCTTCCTCAAACTTATTATTCCTCCATAGAACTTTAACTAGGTGAGTGGTCTTCTTTTACAGTAATTTATCTCTACAATTAAATATTTATATTGGTTATTCCTCATAAGAGAGATCATGTTACATATTTACTATATCTGAGTTCAATATATGTGAAGGATCATGTATGTACTTCTTAAAAAGTGATACATGAAACACATCATGCACTTAGTAGAGGTTGGTTGGATATACAAGATGATAAGCTATCACCCCCACATGATTAAGGATTTTGAAAGGACCAATGTGTCTAGGGATCAACTATCCCTTCTTTCTGAATCTCATAAAACTCTTCCATGGTGATATTCAAATTAATAATTTGTCTCTAACCTCAAACTCCAAATATTACTGGTTATAATTAGAATATCTCTTTTTCAACTTTTTCCAAATCTAATGTGACACGAAATAGTTTAAATCTTCTCTATCATTTCTTGAGAAATATTTGGTCCCATCTATTTGTTCTCTCTAACTTCATCCAAACATGTTATAGATTTAATCCTCTTCTTATAAAAAGCATCATATACTTCCATTTGAATTCTATAATTAAAAAATATATATAAGAAACCAACAAAGGGAAAGTGTTGATCCCAACCTCCTTTGAAATCTATTTAATATTATATCAGTATATCCTCCAAATTTTGAAAGTTCCTTTTAGATTTACCATCATTCTGAGGGTAATAAGTAGTATTTGGAGTTCATCTCTATATCCAATGTTTTTTAAGACATCTCTAGAACTTCAAGTTAATACTTATGTATCAATAAAATTCAATTGAGAGTGGTACTTCATGCAGTCATACAACATTCATTATGTATATCTTGTAAAGTTTATCGAGTAAGAAATCTTCTCAAACAGTAATTAAATCTGGAGACTTCACAAGGAGATCAACTATAACCCAAATGGAATTATAACATTTAAAATTTTTAAAAATACTAATAAAAATATATATAGTGATGTTTTCCAATTTTTATATAGGTAAATATAATCATTTCATCACCCCCTTAGACTTTTTTTATCCCACCTTAACTTTATGGCATACCAAGCATCAAGATATATAATTTTAAATCTCTTCATTCATATTTTACCATAATAAATAATTCTTAAAAAATCTATACATATTTATACTTCTAGGATGGATAGATAATAATGAGGTATATGCATCATCCAATGGGTATTTCTTCAATTATAGTATTGGTAGAATACATATTAATTTTCCAAATCTTACAATTCCATCATTATCAGAGTTAAACTTCAAAATATTATATGTCTTATTTTATAGCACCATATCATCCTTTTATGCCTCCTTGATCTTTACATGAATGGATGGTTGAGAAGTCATATGGTAAAGGTAGTATTTCTCCCCTTCCCTTAGTATTTCAAGGTCTATACTATTCAAATCCATCAATATTGGATGTCTTTCAATACCCATCATGGATACATTAGTATGATCCTCTATGCTTAGATAATCATCCATATCTTCTTCTTTCCCATAGTGGTAATGCATCGAGCAGTTATAGTCCTTTATTAACTCCAACTATCTTCTTTTGTGCATGTTCAACCCCTTATATGTGAATATATACTTTAATCTCTTGTGATCATTGTATATTTCATACTTTTCACCATATAGATAATAAATTTATATCTTTAATGAAAATATTGTCATTTTTAGCTCTAAATTATGTGTCAGTTAATTTTTATCATGAATCTTTAATTAATGTGAGGCATAAGCTACCACCATGTCATTCTGCATGAGGATACATATCAATCCCCTCTTTTATGTGTCACTATATATCCCAAACCATTCTTCATTGTATGGTAGTGTAATTATAGGTGTAGTGACCAACCTTATCTTGATATCCTTGAAAAAAAATTGAACTTGACTCCCTTTTAATCTAACTTGATTATTAGATTTGATAGTTGTGATAAATTTATCACAAAGTGTTGATAGTATCCAGTCAATCTAATAAAACTATAGATCTCTATTATAGTGGTCAATCTATTACATTATTTAATCACTTATGACTTTAAAGTATCCATAGATATACCCTCACTTGTGATTACTTTATCCAAGAATGTTACTTTCTAAATAAAAAATTCACACTTGATATATTTGGCATACAATTTATCCTTTTTTAAGGTATATAGAACAATCCTCAAATTATTTTCATGATCTTCCTTACTCTTGTAATATATGATAATTTCATCTATAAATACTACCAAAAATTGATTGAAGTAATATCAAATTAATTTATTCATCATATCTATGATGATAGTAGGTGTATTTGTGAGTCTGAATGGAATCACTACGAATTTATAGTTCCCATAGCTTGTACGAAAGAATTATTGGATACGTCATACATTTTCAACCTTAATTAATGATATCCAAATAAAAGGTCAATATTTGAGAAGTACTGATCCCCTTTTAGTTGATCAAATAAGTCATCAATAGGGGGTAGAGGATACTTGTTCTTGATTTTGATTTTATTAAATTCATGATAATTAATGTAGAGACACATTGATCCATATATTTTTCTTATCAAAGAGGACTAGTGCACCCCATAGTGAATAACTTGGGTGTATAAAACCTATTTCCATATTCTCTTAGTGTTTCTTATTCAGTAGTTATAATTCAATCAGCTTCATTCTATAAAGAGTCTTTAATATGGGAATAGTACGAGTTATGATTTCTATATAATAGTGAATCTTGTGATTCGAGGAAAGACCAGGAGACTCTTTTATAAAAACATAATTTTATTTATTTAAAATTGGAATTTTTTAAATATTGAGTTTTCCCCAACCATTTGAGATGAATACCCCTCATTATTGGGCCTTAAGAGCCATATAATTGAAGTAATTCCCATAGGGAGTTCACAGTCATCCTTTCATTGATATATGGTCATAGGTTCATTCAGGATATGAAATATGACTTCCATATATTGAAAATTAATATTTTCTATATATAAATAAAGACAATCCATGCCCAAAATAATATAAAATTCCACTAAAGGTATAATAATAATATTTTTAGGAATCACTTCCCACAAAATTATATTGAAGAGGAATTATAGACTTGAGATGAAATCATTGTACCACTAGGAATTTTCATCGATAATTCAATATATAGTCATCAGGGTGGTTATTTTAGGATCTTATAAAAATTAATGGATATAAAAGAGTGGGTAAATATAAAATCAAATAATAAATTTACACTTATAGAGTGGATGATAAGTGTACCTTTCACCACTTTGTTTTCATAACCCACTTAAGTAGTTGTTATTGCATAGGCTTTCCCTTTCCCCCTTAGATTTGGAGGTTATTGACAACAATTGTAATCATTAACCCTTATATTGTTTCATTGGTGGGAATAATGTCCATACTATTTACAATTAAAGTATTAGAATGTGGGTGGTTCATTAAGCTAAGTTTTCCTTTCATCCATTTAATTGGTTGGACTATTCATATATCTTTGGAATTAATGTGTTTGATGGACTTCTCTTCCACACATGAAGCATTAACTTATCCCCCTAATAAAATTCCCCCATAATTATTCTTATATCTTCAATATAAAGAAGATTAATTTTCTTTCATCCATGGGTTTTATCATTTTAGTTTCCATGAAACTCCATTTTCCTCTTATTATTCTTGAAACCACAATAATAATAGGAGTCTTCAATTTCAATTTCCATATTAATAACACATTTAGTAAACTCTTTATATCTAACAAAGTACCTTATAGATAATGCATTTTGGATACTTGGTTTTAATCCACTAAAAATGGTCGGTTTTTCTTCCAAGGTCAATGATAAAACTAGAAGAATGCCTTGAAAGTCTTATGAAGTTTTCTTCAGAGGTAAAAATGGATTCATCCACTTTTTATTTCAACTATAGAGATTCCATATCTATTTTAATGTGAAGATTTTAGGAGAAGTATTACTAAAAAATAACCTATTAGCCTAATATTATTCCATGGATTCTATTTCTTCCTCCTCTCCCATATTATTCATAAGATTCAGCCATTGTTCAACCTCAAATTCAAAATGATAAACAAAAAAATAACCTTTTCATGCTCTAAGAACTAGAGAATAGAAAATTTCTTTGATATTATGTTAATCAATTTCTCAATAATAAGTGGTTTGGAAGACCCACTAAAGGAGGGTGGTTGTTTTCATAAGAAGGACTCAATGTAGATATGTTCCTTCCTTATCATTTTAGGGAGTTAAAAATTATTTTTATTATTGTTTATAGCATGAGAGAGTTGGGTGAGTAAAGAAATGATATTTTTCACTCCAACTCCCATCTCATTTAGTTCCTCATTAGTAAAATCCTTGCATTTTCCATTAAAATTGTTATTAACTTGATTCATCTTGGTTATATCTATTTAATAAAACCAAAAAGGATATTGTGAGTACAAATAAATAATAATGAAAGTAAGTACTCATATGATAAAGAAAATAAATTATAATATATCCTAAATTATGACACCTTTATTTCAACCTATAACATTTTAGGTTCTTCTGAAATCACTTGGGGTTTATCATAGGCTGTATTAGGTTTTATCCTATTATTCTTAATATCCTAATCCATAAAAAACTAAACCTTTCTTTGATACCAACTAATATGACCTAATCATAACATACAGGCATATTTCATCATTTTATATGAATATTCATTATATTTCACAATAATATACACCCTATAACCTATAGGTTTAGTGTATTTGTATACTAGACACATAATTATATTATTTTACAACTATTATTTAATATCTCCCATAAATATTCTTCATACATGATGTCCTTATAGACATATCATATGAAATGATTTTTATCATATCCTAGGAAAATTGAAATATAATAAAGGGTGAGATTAGATGCTCAATAAGGGTAAAAATGAGGGATAAAAACCTAAGATCATAAGTGAATATAAAATAAACATGTGGTATGAGAAAATAATCAAGGTTTATGGATAAATAATAAGAGAATCATACCCAATAAAGAATAATTCATAAATCATGAGACATGGAATAAGGCTTTTGGAATAATATAAAATATGAGTAATAGGAGTATGGAAACGTGATTCAATAATCATGATCCATGAAAACATAACATAGGAATAATAATTTAGTACATATATAAGCATAAAAAAATAATTTTCTATGTCTAGGATCACTGTTAAGACCATCATCACATAGTGGATAGAGTCCCATAGTGGATTGATTTCACTCACTAGTCACATAAATATCATCTCATGATATATAAAGATTTACTCAATGAATTATAGGATTATATAACTCTAGGAAAAATAATCACATAAATAAAAATAATTAATATATGTGACAAATGAACATAAAAACATCATTAATTCCATCATAGCATAATTAACCTATGAAAAAGAAACAATTTTTATGAAAACTTCTATAAAACATTATCATAATCCATAAAAAGAAAGAATGTAGATGGATTAATTAGATAATATACCCATTTAATCTTAAAAAACATTAAATTATGTTGACATGAATTAAAAAAAACTTTTAATTATAAAATTCATTTGAAAAATAAGAAGAAAAGTACTTTACTTTTAATAGTTTTTGTTTCAAAATAAATTAATTTATATGAAAATGGTAATAGAAATTACTTTGGAAAACCATGAAAATTTGGATAGGTAATTTATTAAATAGAACTAATGAATATATCATGAAAAAAAAATTGTATATAAAACATTTAAAAAGAAGATTCCTTTGACACATTTTTTTATATAAGGTCAAAGTTGGAGGAAAACGACTGCATCAAAAACATTAAAAGAATGTTACTTTTTTAAATAAATTCAAGTAAATTGAAAAATAATTAATAAATTATAGAATTATAGATATATATATATATATATAATGATATATATAATAAGGACATGGAGGAGAAAGATTTTTGAATAGAAAGAATAGATAAGGTCAGCTCCACTTACAAACATCCTTTCAGTTGAGTTTTGAACTAAAGGGAGGTGAAATGGTATAAAGACATGGAAAACCCATGAATAAAAAAATGAGAATAAAATATATAGGTTTTAGATAGAAATAACATATATTTTCCCTAGGTGTAAGTTCAAACATAAATAATCTTGATTTCAAAATGAGATTGACAAAGAAATCTTTACCTTTACTTCTGAATTCAATAAAAGTGATTTAAAATATAGTATAATAAACACAACCATTTTAATAACATATTTAAGCACCTTGTTTATATATATTAAATTTTATAATATTTAATTATAATCATTTATTACACATATATTAGTTATTTATTGTTTATTTTTATCATTTAATGTTACTAATTTTGATTATTTCATGCAAGTTTTGTAATAGAGATGTCGATCCTCGTTCTTTAATTCATATTTTATCATTCAAAATTTATTAAAGGTAGTGTAATCATTATGTTCCAATTATTTATTTTTACCATTACAATTTTATTTAAATTATGTATATGGTTTGTGAGAATGGAATACATGACAAACATGTTTCGGGTAATTTACTGATATCAACAAGTTACTTTATAATGACCATTAATTTTTTTGTCTCACACTTACAGATTAATATTTATGAAATAAATTAATCCTTGATATCATATATTAATATTATTACTATCTTGATACATATTAGTTATGAAAATTATGATATTGGTATAGCATTGTTCATATAGGTGGTTGAACTGACTCAAATAAGAACATGTTATACTAATGAATGAGTAAGAGTTTAGAGTTATATAAAAATAATATAATTTTAATAAAAGTAAATTGATTTTAAAATAAAATAATTATAGTATGTAATGGTATTTATAAATATTAAATATGTGAAAATAATTAAAAAACAATGGCAAAGAACGGGGTACTTTGATGATTTCTCCCCTTCTCGATATGGGTTTCTTTATAATGAATGATTTAGGATTCCTTCTTGGAACCAAAAGCTACCCAAAATCTAAGAAGGATTTATTAGAGGAAAAATTTATATGTATTAAATAGATTACTTAATTTTTTTAGTGGTTTGATAGGGGTAGAGGATGGTTCCTTTTATAGGTGAGTTTTGAGCTGAATTTTATAAATATTCATTTCTTAAGGCATAAGGATGTCATTTTAAAAGGTAAGTGAATAAAAAGTGTAAAAGAATGAATATGGGTTATTAATTCCATCATAAACACAATTTTATGATAAGTTTTCATGATATTTTAAGCCTTTACCACTTTGTTTAACCATTTTTACCTCATTTTACCTTTACTGTGGTAACTTAATTTTTACCTTAGCAACTTATTTTTATGCCTAAAAATGAAATTTTCCTTGTTACCTAATTTTGATGTGCTAATTAAAAATTTTAACTATATTTTATCTAATTATATTTATAAATATTCGAAATTTAACTTTTAATTAGAAATATATATAGAGAGAGAAAATTAGTTTTTATCAAAAAATGACTTTTTAAACATTAAGTGTTCTTAATATTATTTCATATCATTTACTAATTAAATGATTATTAAACTATTTTTTATATATTGAAACATTACATTATATTCATCATTTAAAATTTATTGTTTTGATTAATTAACATAAAAATACACAATACTTAAAAACTAGTTTTTTAAAAATATTATTTTTTAACATTAAATAATTTTAACCACATCCTATTAAAATTAATTATTGATCTTCTAAGAATTTAATTTTATCAATGAATTTTTATTAAAATATTTATTTTAATTTTATAAATAAATAAAATTATTATTTAATAATAAAAATATGTAGCACATAAAAAAATATTTTTGTAACAAAATAATTTAATTAAATATTATCTTTTTATTTCATTCAAGAATTATGAATTATATTATTTAAAAAAATCTAAAAATGATACAACTTCAATATGCATATTGGATACATTCATATCCAATGACCATATATCCAACAACTATATTTCCAATGACTATATATATAATAGTCATATTTCATTCTGATATATAGTCTTACATACATTCTTATAATCATTCATCCTATTCATTTACTTATCTCTCAACATATATATTATATTTTTATAATTTTATTTCATAGTTTCAATTGGGTTTATGATCTTCATGTAAAACCAAGATGATAAAGAATTCATGTTCATGGTATTTTTATTTACTTGCGAATTTATTCGACTTATAATTTTCTTAATTATTCTTCATATTATATTATCATAATGTATTAATCCTTATCTCACATTATAATATTTTATTTTAATAAAATTTATTGTGGTTTTTTTAGTTCAATGTTGTGTGTGAAATAAGTTATTCAACATAATATTTATTTAAAGTAAAATTACATTGTAAAATCATAGGGTGTTACAACATGCTGGAAAAGTGATGAGAAATTATAATCTTGGTTTGAATCAATAATCTATAGTGTCCCATGAAGACAAACAATCTCACGAACATACAACTAGCCCAAGTCATTGGTGGATAAGGTCTCCTAGATAGTTATAAAATATATGTGCTTCATCAACTAGTCCATAATGACCTTATTGCATTTTTTACTTGGGGTTTCCTCGTAAACCCCATCACAAAATCCATGGTCACATGATCCCACTTCCACTCAAGAATGGGTAGTTATTGGAGAAGATTCGTAGGTCATCAGTGCTAAGAATTTACCCAATGATGGGAAAATCACTGTGAAACAAAACTTTCTATATCATTCATCATCTCAGGACACCAGTACTTCCAAAGAATAACATGGTATATCTTGGTAAGACCTAGGTGAACTGACTATCTTGAGGTGTATGAATCCCACATTATCTCCTCATTCATGGTTAGAGAGACCACAATCCAACCTCAGATGTAAAGAATCTCATTAGTATCAAGGGACTAATAAGGTGGTATCTCACCACTATATATATTTCCTTTCATCACTAAAAAATATGGTTAAAGTAACTTTCTCTCCTTAACCCCCTCAAGAAATAAGGATGAAATACTTTGAGATATTAGGGTCACTCTTATCTGTTCTTTTGAACATCAGGCAGAATCATAGTGAATCATCTCTTCATCTGTCACTCTCTCCACTAGACACATACACCACCTACACCTAAGCCTTCATATTTAGTGCATCAGAAACAATGTTCCCCTTCCTAGGGGTATACACCATCTAAAAATAAAAGGAATAAAGATACTCAACTCACCCCCTTTACCAAAGGTTCAGGTCATTCTGGGAAAATATATACCATAGTATCTTATGTTCTATATATACAATGAACCTATCACCCAGAACATAGTGATTCCATCATCTCAAATCATTCACTACCACTACCATCTCTATATCATGAGTTAGATAGTTCCACTCATATTGCCTCAAATTCCTAGAACCATAAGAAATAAAACACATATCCTAAATCATAACAACTCCTGAACCAACCCCTCATGCATCATAATATAGGTTCTACTCCTTAAATGTATTATGAAAGGTCAAAATCGATGTAGATTTAAACTTTCCTTCAGATTCTAGAAGGATATCTCACAAGTATTAGATCACTCAAACCTCTCCCCCTTCTTGGTTAGATCCATAATATGTGCTTCCAATTATGAAAAGTCCTAAATGAATATAATATAGTATCCAACCAATACCAAGAAGTTTTGGTTATAAAAAACATTATTAGACTACTCCTAATAAACCACAACCTCAATCTTATTAGGGTTCACTGATATTCATATCTTAGATATCACATTCCCCAAGAAGCATACCTCACTAATCTAGAACTAACACTTCAAAATCTTGGCATAAATCGGATGCTCCCTAAGTGTGTTCAAAACAATATCTATATGTTGAGCATGGTACTCCCTCAATTGGAAGTAAACCAGAATACCATTAATGAAAACCACCGGAAATGAGTCTAAAATGGGTGAAATATCAGATTAATCGTGTAATAACCCATAATTCTATCAATGTAATTTACCTTCTAGATATATAGTTATGTCATATTAAGTAATATAGTATTATATAAATCACACACACCACATGATAAAACCAACTAAATTTTATTTTATTAATTAGAATTTACATTTAGAGAATAAAAATGGCCATAATAATTGAAAATATTACAATGGGATAAAAAATAGAAAATAAGATAACAAAAATGGGAAAATTTGGATCTACTTAATCTACCATAATAACCTCACACACGAACAACACTGTAGAAATAAAGCAGAATATTAGTAATTCAATATTAATCTTGAAAATGAAAATATATATAACCTTGATAGAAATAAAATTGAATAAATAATGAATGAAATATTCTGTATTTATATAAAGTAGGGAACTCATGTGACCATTATAAATTTGGTTGTTGAAATAGTAATATGACCATTGGAATAGTAATCAGACCATTGGGAATAGTAACCTGACTATTAAAATGGTAAATTAACCTATAAAAATGTAAAACAATATTTAGGTATCTCATAAAATGAAAATATGATATATTTATATCATAATACAAGTAAATAAATTCTTTATAAATGATAAAATAAGTGTTCATATTTTTATAAAACATATATATTTTATTTTCATTTTTATAAAAAATATAATAATTTAAAAGAAATTTTATTTTCATAAAATGGGTTTAAAAATAATATTATATTGTTTTATAGTGATAATATAATTTTATTATACCCAAATTAATTTTTCAAATGGTCAGAAAATTGATCATAACATTGAAATTATTATTTTTCAAATAAATGAGGATTTTATTTAAAAATTAAATTTCTTGTATTAATAAAACTATTTTTATAAAATGGACTTCATTTTTGGAATCCACATGTTGATTTTAGGGTGAATATTTTTTATTTTTCTAAAAAAATTGAATTTTTGGTGAATAGTGAAATGCGATAAAATGCAGTATTTATCATTATAAGCTAAATACATCAATTTTTGAGTCATGTATGAGGTAAAACCCACCTAGTTTGAAATCACATGAAAAATTTACTATATATAGTCACAAGAATTAATAATATTTATATTCTTGAGTCAAAATAATACACTAAAGAATATGATATTCAAAAATACCCCTCGCATCCCCTTATAAATACCACCCCTTATCATCACAACTTCTAAGCCTTAGAGCTATCCAAATTTCTACCCAAATCTCTTCCCAATATTCTTCCCCACATCCTAGTTTTGTTATTCTCATTAAAAGACTAATCCAAGTTTCCTTAAGTGGGATCCAAATAGTATATATCCAAATGAGAAGGATATTAAGTGCAAGTGAAGAGTGATTCTAGAACCTAAGGTTAGGGATCTCTCTGAACCACCCTTTTTCTTTGGGTTATAACCTTTCTCTCTCTAACTCACTTTAAATCTCTCTTTAATGTTATGGAATGCTTCAAAATTATGTACATATTTCTCTAACATATATACCTATCTTATTCTCCCTTCCTTTGATGGGGTAATACATGCCTTGTGTTCATTTTTCAAATGTATTCTTTATAAAATCTCCTTTGATTGTGATATGAGTCAAGATTATGCAACTCATTTATCTCCATGGGTAATTATTATATTTATTCCATATGATTGATTTCCTTTTATTTCACACATCAGTAATACATGTTATTATGGGTGCACCCAGATAGCGCTCCAATGAAATGGGTAATGTTTTTGTTTTATGAGACAATATGTATAGGATTAAGGAGAAAACCTAATCCATTATGGAACTCTACCCACCATGATATGTTGTCTTGGAAGTTAGAATTGACTTATTCTTATGTCATGTTATATGTTTCTTCTACATTCCTATGTTTACATGAAATTATGATTCAATGTTATTTATATTATGACTCCGTGTGATTATTCATGAGACTTCTCTTTTATGATATCATGTTATGTCATTTTATTCACATGTGATACTTTTTTATCATGTTTATTTCCCTTATAGAACTTTTTATCTCACACCTTTGTTTATGTATCCCCTAGGTCATCCTATATAGTTTTAGGAGCTTAATGGGATATAGTATCTCATTATAGATAATAAAATAAAGATGATTTATTTTAGTGCCATGTTGATGTTATATGTACCTATTATTCCAAATAAACTAGGCCTCTCAATCCTTTAGTTTTATTTAATGGAATATTTATATTAAAAATAATTTAATAATATTTTAGAATTTTTGGACCACTGTAGTTGGTATCAAATAAAGTTATAGTTATTTTTTTATTAGGACTAGAATACTTTAGTGAGAACCCTGGGAATACCTCTGTGTATAGGATAATATCATAGAATTTTGGTGAAGTATAGAGTGAGTGGTTTACAAGAAATTACATATTTGTCTAGATACTATAAGTGGATGTGGATCTAGAATAGTTGTACCTAGGGGTAATAACCATGAAAAGGGCACATTGGGTATTAACTCAATCTTCCCTTGGTTCACAATAAAGAGGTATTGTTTCACACTTGGTTTAACCCTCCCAAAAGATATGATTTGGAAAATTCATTAACTCATTACAAACCATTATGAAGGACTTGAATAGATTGTTAGGTTATAAAACCTAATAGGAAAATTAGCATGGATAACCTATATTGGAACCTAGAGACTCATAAGTTAGGATATACTTTTTATTTATAAGTTATTCCTTCTATATTAATAGTTTCTCTTTTTACATAATTTTTAGTTTGAGTAATCACATCCCTTTTTTTATTATTTTAGTTAATAATGGGAAATAGGAGGAACTATGCCAACAACCAATGTGATAGGCAATGTGATGATTTCCCAAATGATATGTTTAACCTTATAGGAGTGATATTTGGGAACTTCATTGAATTACTGGATCAGCTAATTCATGCTATGAATGGTAACTTTAATTATAGGGAATACCCTCTTTCTCCTAAGAAAGATAAAGTTGTGTTTGATTTCTTTATGTGACAAAGGACTCATATCTTTAGTGGATATTCTGACCCCCTCATCATAGAATAATGTATTAACTCCATTGAGAAAATATTCTTTGTCCTCCAATTCTCAGATTAAGATAAAGTCATACATATCGTTTATCATCTTTAAGGGGAAGCTGAGCAGTGGTAGACACTGATCAAGAACACAAATTCCAAAGAAGAAATTAATTCCATGGAATGGGAAGGAATAAAGAAAATATTTTTCAATAAATATTTTCCCTAAACTCTCTATCTTAAAATGGATAAAGAGTTCATCAGAATTAAGCAAAAGGAATATGAGTCTATTAGGTAATATGAGATAAAATTTTTAAGGCATGCATGGTATGCCTTAGGATTTTTCATCGACATCAAAAGTATGGTGGACTACTTATTTAGTGTATTAAAGTCAAGTCTATAAAAATATTTAGTGATTCAAGAGGTTGAAAGTTATGAATATATTTTCTATTGTACCATTAAGGTCAATATGGATATTAGTGACTCTTAGTAGTCTCATGGGTCTGAAGAAAAAAATATAAAATGGAATTTTCTTCAGTAGAATAAATGGATAAATAACATAGAGTAAAGAAACCCCAACTACCAATATGTCAAAAATGTGGGAAGAAACATCTCAAAAACCATATCAAGGGAACCAAAATATGCTTCAAATATGGAAAATATGGGCATCAGGCTAATCAATGTTGAAGGGATATGAATAATCCCATTAATTTGATAGAGGAAAAGAAGTTTCATATCAACACTCAGTTTCTGGTAAAAGGATTAAACTATAAGGAACATGGGAATTATTAAAACTAATTCCCTCAACCAAGGGTTGTCGAAAACAATCAAAAAAACAACCTCAAAGGCCTAGAGAGTAAGGAAGGGCATATTTTACCACTACAGCTAATGTGGATACTGAAAAAGATGTGTCGACAGGTACACAGGTTATTAATTCAAAAATAAAGAATGTAATTTTTTATTCTAGTTCTACACATTCATTCATATTTTACAGGTTTAGTAGAATTATCCAAACATCACCTCAAAACATGGGGGTTGATCTATCTATGAGAACGGATTATGAATAAATTTTTGTATCCCAAGTATATAAATCCTCCCTGGTCAATGTTTGTGGATTTTACCTCCCATAAAATCTTTACATAATTCCTTTAGTGGGGTCTGTTGTTATATTGGTCTTGGATTGGCTATCCTTATATAAATCCAACATCAACTGTCAAGAGAGGGAGATCACTCTTCACATCTTGAGTCATCCTCCAAATCAGGATGAGGATGAATATCCTATAGAATCTTCATCTCAATTGTGGATATTATTTATTTATGAGAAATAATATCAATATAAAATGATTAATACCAAAGAGATAATCATGCTTGAAGACATGCCCAATGTGAGGGATTATACTGTTGTATTTCCTGAAGAGTTGTATGGTCTTCCTCCTAACCGAGAGGTTGAATTCTCAATTAAACTTATACCTAGATCTCTTCCCAAATCAAATACTCACTATAGAATGTCCAACATTGAGTTGTAAGAACTAAAGAATCATTTATAAGATAATCAATAAAATGGTTTTATATGATATAGTACTTCACCATGGAATGTGTTGATCCTCTTCATCAAGAAGAACGATGAGTCAATGTATCTCTACATTGATTATCGTGAGCTAAACAAAATCAAAATAAAGAGAAAGTATTTTTGTATGGACAGAGGATGTGGGTCACGGGTGAGATCTCATGGAATATTTAGTGATTATGTTTTCTTTCCTTCAATAGTGTTTCTATACGATTTCGACTTTAATCTTCAGGCTAGAGTTCATCTATCTGCTTTAGTTAAAGTTGTTGAATTATAGACCAAATCGAAATAAGACACCATGTCCTATCTAAATGGGTTCCTGACTGAGGAAGATGTCAAAATAATGAATTTTTCCTCAGTGAAAGATTCAATATTTAAGCATATTATTCGAAAATGTATGAATATTCATGTTAAATACAATCAAAAATCTATCACTGATATGTTCAAAATATGTATAGTTTCAATTATTGATCATATTTTCCTTCTTATTGGTAGAGTAACATGAAATATGGAGTACTTTATGGGAATATTTTCCACTATCTGTAGATTTTAAGACAGGAAATGTACCCCTTTAGGTAGAGGATTCTTCTATATCATGTTCCCTTTGGAGTAATTGAAGTGTCTCACATGGGAGAATGGTCCAATTTCTTTAAAATCAGGTATGATTACCTTTTAGGAATGGTATTTTCATTTCAATCCATTTATGATAAAAAAAACTAGGGTCAAGATATGGATTAGAATCATAGGAATTGATTGGATTTTTTGGAACCCTAGAATTATGTTTGATGTTTCATCTACTATAGGAATTCCCATCAAATTGGATAGGGATACCTAAGTGGCTCATTTCAGTTACTATGCTTTTTTATTAGTGGAGGTTGATCTTATTAACCCTCATATTAATTAGGTTATTCTTTCCACTTAAAAGATGAAATTAACTTAAAGATCAAGTATGAAAAACTTCCCTTATTTTGTGAGGTTTTTAAAGTAATTGGCCATCAGAAGGTGAATTTCCATAGAGAAGTGAATTTATCTTTTTTTAATGAAATGATATTATAAGATATATAAAGGACTGAAAAAGGCAAGAAAATTTTGGTATAGGTGTTTTGGAGTCTTTTAGGTAGGATCAAGAGAATGGAATCCATGTAAATTTTCAAAATACTACTTCTGCATATTCTCAAGGAGTACAAGGGTTGGGGGACGATCTTCAGGATGTGAGATTGGATATTTAGAATAAAGTTAAGGAACCTACATAGGATGAAAATGTTGATATATCATAGTCTTGAGATGAAGTTAGATAGCAGAAGTAGGAACAAGTAGATATTTAGCAGGATGTTCAGTTGGGTGATGCTTGAGAAAATCAAGAGGGTAGTCATCCAGTAATGGTGTAGGCACTTCATGAGGGAGATGAGGATGTCTCGAACTAGTTTCTATGAAACTCTCAGGGGATTATTATAGAGGTATATTATCTAAAGCAACCCACTGATATGGTTTCTAGTGATTTTTACATTATAGGTGCCTAGATCATAGAAGAACTCAATAAAAATGGATTACAAATAGAATTGTGGAAAATTGGTCAGACATGGAGGATGAAGAATCTCCAAATAAAATATCTTATCAGGATGCTACTGAAAAAGGTAAGGTGTTGGATAATGAATTCTTTTCTTCAGTTATAATAAAGAAGTCATGACCAATAAAATATAGTTCACATCTAAATCCCACTATGAATACCAGATCTCACTCAAGTTGTGGAAAATCCCAAGATAATTTCTTTATTCCTTTGGAAGATGAATTTGACTGGGATTTTGATAATTATAATTACTTAGATTTTTATTTTTGATAATTATTTTTTCTTTCTTGGTTTTGACTGAGGGAAAGTGTTCTTTTCTAACCCCATTCCCATCCATTTGTATCCTATTTTTTCTTTAATTAAATGGATTGACCCCACCTTTTTCAAAAAAACAATAAAGAGAAATTATCCCCTAACACGGATAAATAAATTATTTGATCAACTATGTAGAACCCAATATTTCACTAAGGTGGACCTTTGGTCGAGATATCACCAATTAAAGGTGAAGAAGAAAGATATTCCCAAGACTTCCTTTTGAACAAGTTATGGACACTTTGAGTTCATAGTGATTCCCTTCGAACTCACTAATGCTCCAATAAACTTCATGGACATAATTAATAGAGTATTTAGAGATTACCTATACAAATTTTTTATAGTCTTTATAAATTATATTCTAATATACACAAAAAAAAAAGCAAGGAGTGGAATGAGGAGCATTTGAATATTATAATACATACTTTTTGAAAATAGAAGTTATATAAAAATTATAGTAAATGTGATTGTTGTATGGAAGTAGTATCACTATTGGGGAATGTTATCACCAGAAAAGGGATATTTATGGACCCTTCTAAGATAAATTAAATTTAGGAGTGACCCATACCAGCATCTATAATGGAGATCTATATTTTCATTAGACTATATGGGTATTACCAATGATTTGTGAGAAATTTCTCGTGATTTTCAAACTTGTTAACCAAGATGAATCATAAGGGAGTAAAGTTTTTCTGGACTAATGAATACAAAGAGATCTTCAAAGAGGCTTACACCAGTACTTACACTACGCAAAAGTCAATAACTTTTATGGTATACATAAATGATTCAAAGAAGGGATTAGGTTATGTATTGATGTAAAATAATAAAGTTATAGTCTATGACTCCAGGCAGTTGAAATTTCATGAGAAGAACTATCCAACGCTTGATCTGGAGTTGGATGTAGTGATCTTCATGTTGAAAATCTAGCGATAATTTCTTTATGGGTAGAAGTGTGAGATATATATGGATCATAAGAGCCTCAAATATATATTCACATAGAATAAGATTAATATTAATCATCATAGATGGTTAGATATAATCAAGGACTATGAATTCTCAATCCACTACCATCCTGGGAAAGCAAATAAAGTGGAAGATTCTCTAAATAGAAATGATCTAGTGAACTTATCAATGATGAGAATTGAGAAGGATACAATCTTGTTAGACTTGTAAAGGATGTACATGGGGATCAAAAAGGAAGTAACATCATCATTCCTTTATCAAATTATTTCTCAACCATTACTTATGGAGAAGATCAAGTATTCTCAAAGAGATGATGTGGAAATACAGAAGAAGGTTGACGCTATAAGAAAATGGAAATACTTGAATTTTAAAATTGATAAAGTATTTTTATGATTTGGGTCATGACTATATGTAACATAAAACCCTAACATATATAATGAGTTGTTGAATAATGCACATAGCTTGACCTTCACCATCCACCCAAGGATCATGAAGATGTATCAGGATCACCAAGAGAACTATTGGTGGGATAATATAAAGAAGGAGATCATAGAATATACATCAAAATTCCTGGTATGTAAATAGGTGAAAGGCTGAAAGGAAACATTGTAAAGTGATGATAAAACCATTACTCATACCTACATGGAAATGGGAAAACATCATCATGGTTTTTTCACTAGTCATCCAAATACATTAAGAGGAAATAATGATATATGGGTTTTAGTGGATCATCTTATAAATACTAATAACTTCATTGAAATTCAAGTGGACTTCTCACTCGATCAACTTGCAAAGATATACATCATAGAAGTGGTAAGACTATATGGAACACCATTATCAATTATATCTGATCAAGATCTGAGATTTACCTCCATGTTCTAGAAGAATGTATGATATTCTCTAAACACTGACTTGAACTTTGGTATGGATTATCATCCTCAAACTGATGGCCAATCTAATTAGAATAATCCCAACACTTGAGGACGTGTTGAGATCATGATTGATGGTTTTTAAAGGAGTATGAGATCAATATATTTCATTAGTTGAGTTATCATACAATAATAGCTTTCACTCAACATCCAAATGGATCTATATGAAGCCCTTTATGGTAATAAAAGTAAAACACCTATGTTCTAGGATGAAGTTGGAGAATGCAAGCATCTAGGACCTAAAATGGTCAAGGAGGTGGTAGAAAATTTCAATATCATTCAATAGCACATCAGGGATTCTCAAAGTTGATATAAGATCTAGGTTTACAATCATAAATGAGACCTAAATTTTCATATTATAGATAAAGTGTTCCTATGCATATCTCCATGGAAGAAACTCATGAGATTTGGGAAGAAGGGTAATTTATGTCCTAGGTACATTGGCCCCTTTGAGATTCTCGATCACATCAGAGTTTTGGCCTATCTAATAGCACTCCCAATAACCCTTTATCAAGTACATAATGTATTTCATGTATCCCTATTGAGGAAGTACATGACAAATCCCCCACATGTACTAAATTCATAGGTGGTACAGCTGGAAAATTATCTCTCTTATGAGGAGTATCTAGTGAAGATATTAGACCATATAGATAAAGCTCTACCCAACAGGATAACTCACCTAGACAAATTATTATGGTGAAACCCTAAGTATGAGGAGGTGACATGGGAACTAGAGGAATCCATGAAGTAGAAGTGCCCTCACCTATTTTCAAATTAGTGTGAAAAATAAAATTTTGAGGGTGAAAATTATTAAGGAGGAAGAATGTAACAACCTATAATTCTATCAATGTAATTTATTTTCTGAATATATATTCATGTCATATTGAGTAGTATAGTATTATATAAATCACACGCACCACATGATAAAACTAACTACATTTTATTATATTAATTTGAATTTAAATTTAGAGAATAAAAATGGCAATAATAATTTAAAATATTACAAGGGGATTAAAAAATAGAAAATAAGATAACTAAAATATGAAAATTTGGATCTTCTTGATCCACTAGAATAACTGCACTCATGAGCAATGTCATAGAAATAAAGCAGAATATTAGTAGTGCAGTATTTATCTTAAAAATGAAAATATATATAACCATGATAGAAATATAAGTGAATGAATAATGAATAAAATATAATGTATTTATAGAAATTATGTAACTCATATGACCATTACAAATTTGACCATTGGAATAGTAATTTGGCCATTGGAATAGTAATCAGACCATTGGAATAATAATTTGACAATTAGGAATAGTAACCTAACCATTAAAATAGTAACCTCACATATGGAAATGTAAAATGGTATTTAAGTATCTTATAAAATGAAAATATAGTATATTTATATCATGATACAAGTAAATAAATGTTTTAAAAATGATAAAATAAGTGTTCATGTCTTTGTAAAGCATATAAGTTTTATTTTTATTTTTATCAAAAATATAATAATTTTTAAGTTTATTTTAATAAAATGGGTTTATAAATAAATATTATGGTGTATTATAATGATAATATAATTTTATGATACCTTAAGTAATTTTTCAAAGGGTCGTAAAACTAATCATAATATTAAAATTGATATTTTCAATTAAATGAGTATTTTAATTAAAAATTAAATTTCTCATATTTAAATAATTATTTCTATAAAATGGAATTCATTTTTTGAATCTAAACGTGTATAAATGGTTGGGGTGAATTTTTTTTATTTTTCTAAAATAGTTAAATTTTTAGTGAATAGTGAAATAAGGTAAAATACAGTAAATATCATTATAAGATAAATATGTGAATTTTTGATTCATTGATGATGTAATAACCCACTAGTTCGAACTCACATGCACCATTTACTTTATATATTCACAATAATCAATAATATTGATAGTATTGATCCAAAATAATAAACTAATAAATATAATATTTAAAAAAACCTCTCCTCTCATTCTAAATATCACCCCTTCTCCTCGCAACTTCTAAGCCTTGGAGATTGCAAAATTTCAACCCAAATCTCTTCCCAATCCTCTCTCCAACATCCTAATTCTTCTAGTCTCATCAAAATATCAATCCAAGGTGCCTTAAGTGGAACCCAAAAGGAGGAATCTAAAGGAGGAGGATGTTAAGTGCAAGTGCAGAGAGATTCAAGAACCTAAGGTAAGGGATCTCTCTAAACCAACCTTTTTCATAGGGTTATGAACTTTATATCTCTAACTAAATTTCTATATCCCTGTTTAATGTTATTTAATGCTTCTAAATTCTATATATATGCCTCTCATATATGTACCTAGCATATTTTTCCTTTTATAGGGTAATGCATGCCTTATGTTCATTTCTCAAATGCATTCTTTATGAAATCTCCTTTAATTATGATATGAGGAAATATTATGCAATTCATTTATTTCCATGGGTAATTATTATGTTTATGATTTATGATTGATCTCCTTTTATGATGTGTATAATTATGTGCATGTTATGATGGGTGCACCCAAATTGCACTCCAATGCATTGGATAATGTTTTTGTATCATAAGACTATATGTATGGGATTAAGGAGTGAAACTAATTCATAATGGGACTTTGTCTACCATGTGATGTTGTCTTGGTAGTTGGCCTTAACTTTTTCTTATGTCATGTTATATATTGTTTCCAAATTCCTATGTTTACATGACCTTGTGATTCCATGTTCTTCATGTTATGCCTACATGTGATTATTTATGAGTCTTCTCTTTTATGATATCATGTTATGTCATTTGGATCACTTGTTATGATTTATTACCATGTTTATTTCCCTTACTGGTATTTTTAGCTCACACCTTTTTTTTGTATTCCCCAGGTTATCCTATTTAGTTTTAGGATCTTAATGTGATATAGGAGCTAATTATGGAGAATAAGATAAAGATGCTTTATTTTAATGTCATGTTGATGTTATATATACCTAGTATTCTAAAAACACTAGGCCTATCAATCCTTTGGTTGTATTTAATGGAATATTCATCTTAAAAATCATGTGATTATATGTGTAAAAGGACTGGATTACTATACATCATGGTCATAAACATAGATGGTGTGTTCATAAATACGAACAACATCACAAGAAACTTATATAGTTTGTTCCAAATTCTATAATAAGTATATATAATATCAAAAGGAATCACATATAGTTGATGATAACCAGGCCTAAAATCAATATTAGAGAACCACTTGGCTCCCCTCAACTAGTCAAATAGATCATCAATACAAGGAAGAGGATATTGGTTCTTAATTTTCACTTGGTTCAACTTCTATAAATCCACACATAAGTGCAAGGATTTTCCTTCTTTATTAGTGAACAAAATAGGATCACCCTAAGGGCGAATGCTTGGGAAAATGAATTCCTTTATCACAAGATCCTATAACTGAGCATTCATCACTTGAATATCTATAAGATACATCTTGTAAGGAAATGGATATAAGATCTATTTTTAGCATAAGTTCGAACATAAAATCAATCTATGTCTTAGGTGGAAACTCTAACAAGTTTGTAAGAAATATATCATTTAATTAGTCAATAGTGGGAGGAAATACTGTATGATAAATCTCCTCATCATCCAAAATAATATTGGAAAATTTTGAAGGAATCATCCCCAACTACAAATGGTCAGGTCCTGAATGGTCTATCTGCAAATCCTACTCACCAACAAAGGAATAAGTTTCAAAATCAGCAGATGTGAAAGATACCTATCAGATATAGTATTCGATGTGCACTTGATACCAAGTCAACCAATCCATACCAAGGATCACATCAAAACTATTCATCTCTAACATGAAGACATACATGGGATGTCTATATCCACTTATCATGAGGAAACACTCATAACATCAATGAATAACCTCAAATTTCACCCCTAAGTGTGTATCGATAGACATCACTCCATATAGTTACTCAATGTTCAACCCAAAATCACTATAATGATGATTATAAATAAATGAATACAACACACCCATATAAAAACTGAAGCTAAGGTAGATGCCACTAATATCATACCATGAACAGTCGAAGGTCCCTCGTTATAGTCAGCAAATGTCGTCTTGATAGCATAGAGCTAACCTAGACCCAAGTCTCTTATCTAGCCTCTAGAACCTTAACTACCATAATGAGTTCCACCATGGTGCCTCTAATGATACTAAGAACCACAAACTCCTCCATGCCCTGACTGATTATAATAACTCCATCTATCACCCTATGTTGTTGTTTCTAGTCTAGCTACTAATCCCTAAGCTTGTACATCACCATAACCCTAGATTGATAAGAAAAATAATGGATAAATAACTACATATTCCCCATCTACTTTCAAGAGAAACACGCCATAGGAAATTATTAAAACTACTATCATGGACACTCTACTCTGCTACACTGATAACACATAGAAGGAAATATTTTATGTTATGAATTAGAAGATCCATGGCCATGTCCAACCTATATGTAAGATCCTGGCCTTTCTTGATACATCTTGTACTCATTTTCAAGTATTATTTTACTCATGTTTTTATCATACCTTGGTTGGGTCTTGATTCGGGGTCATTTTGGGTGAATTTATAGAATTTTGGAAGCCCATGGGGATGTGAACGGTTATTGCATGGTTAGGGAAAATTGTGTAGTTTTCCCAAGAAAACTGTGCACCCCATTTTAAGCCACTAAAAGGGGGTGCACAGTTTTACCAAACTATGCAGTCACCCCCCCCCCCAATCATGAAACCTTGTACAAAGGGGTTTTGCACAGTTGGAACATGGTTTTTCAAACTATGTATCCTCCCAGTGAAAGATGTACACCCCAGGATAATAGGGGAACATGGTTAGGGTGCACAGTTTGTCTAACGATATGGCCCATCTAAGAAAATATGTGTGTGGAAATTTAAACCCCCAAAAAAATAATTAAAAAATATCAGACCCTCGATATTTGTCCATAATCACCCCCAATAAACCTAATATGGTTTCCTTTTCTTTTGGAGGCTCCTGATAGGATTCCTAGGCTTCTCAAACTTCTTCTTTTGTGAATAAAATATTCAGTGGAAGAAATCAACCTCTCTCTAGTATGTGATCTCTACATTTCTTAGGTTCTTCTCTCTCTCTCTCTCTCTCTTTTCTTTCTCTTCCATTAGAGAGGGATGAATTCTCCTATTGATGATGGTTTTGATATAGATTGTAATGGATCTTCTTTTGTTGGATCTTGGTCCTAGATTTTCTTCTACATTGTGATTTTGGTCATTCTACCTTGAATCAAGGACCAAGGTTTGGTGGGATTTCATCAACAACCCTAAGGTAGGTGGTCTATATGAAAATTCACATAGTCCTGATAATGATATTTTCTTTTATTAGTATCATTTCATTTCCATGTTGTGCAACTAATTTTAAATTTGAAAAGTGGATTGAATTCCCATGATTTTGAGTGACCCTTCTCAGATCTCATTGGATCCATTAAAGATTATAAGATCGTTCATGATGGAAACACATGGGGTGTGCCAATTTCCTTAAAATGATAATTATGGAATGAAAAGGGGTGATTATAGGTTTTATGAAATTAAACCAATTGTGAATGTGTTGGCATGTTAACATGTATAAATATTGTTCGTTTTAACCTTGAAATGTTAATGAGTTATGAGATGGTTCATGGTAATTGGGTTAAATGGTTAAAGGTTTGAAATGATGTTAAAGTGGATAATTGATAAATGAAATGGTGAACCATGTTGAGAATGGTTGATAAAATGGGTTATTAATGTTGAAATATGATATGTATATGTGAACAATGAGATGTAGGTGTTGGAATTATGATACTCATCTGTCGGTGTCCAGACTAATGTTCTAGGACCCCAATGCATGCATGTGAATTAGTATTATACTTATGATCCAAGTAATCAAGATTTTAGTTCTAAAATGATGCTCTAAGTACCTAAGATAATGATGTTGGACTGACGCTCCAAGAATCAATGATAATAGTGCCTGGACTGATGCTCCAAGGTATCAAAATGAAATTGGAATTAATTTGAATAATGAAAGTCCATGAAAGATTAAATTGTAAAATCCATATGGTGTATGGTTTGTAATATGGCATGGGATGAAGTATGTATGATTGTCTTGGATGTCACCATAAACCTGAGGACCAATGCGGTTAACTAAATAATAATAAATGTAAAACCTACTTACTTTTATCATTTTGTATTTTATTCTTTATATGACTACAAAAATTATTATAGATTAAACATTTATTTGGACATCACTGGTGGTGTCCTACTGAGTTGTACTCACACCCTACTCGGGTCGCCGATTAGTACCCAATTAGAATTCATGTTTATAAGATGGGATAATGGAAAGAGCCCTATATTAGATGGTTGAGTTGGGATTCAAGTTGAAGCATGGATGATGGAACTAGAAATGATATTAGAACCCACTTGGGAGTTGTCATTATGTCTTCATTTTGGGTTTCTAGTAAATTCTTAACATATATATGTCATGAAAAATCTATTGATTTGGTTTATAGTCATTTCCCATGTTTTAGGATTCTTGATGTGATGATTGGTCTTTTTTAGTTGTTGTTTATTATTATTTTGGTTGTTTTTATATTTATTTTTGTTGTTGTCTTACTTTGATAAAGAGGGTATAGTCTCCTCACATGACATATTATACCCTTGTTGCTAGTCGAAATCCTGTGGCATATGGGGAGGCATGATCACATAAAGAACCGACTCAGGGCACCAGTATCTGACACCCAGGTCAGGATGCTACAAAGTGGTATCAGATGAGGTTTTCTTTTTGGTCATTTTACTATTTGGAAAAGGTATATAGGAGAATAGTATAATTCGAACCTTGGTCATGATCTTGTTCATGTGAGTATCTAACCCATGTGGGGGGGAAACCCCAAGTACCTAGGGTGGGGATTATTGTTCTTGATGTTTATTGTTATAGTTGGATGTCATTTCACCTTGGGTGATTCACTTGTGTGATGTTATTATTTTTATAATATTTTCATCATTGTTGGAATAACACAATAGTTTAGTATGCATGAATCATTCTAGGAACCCAATAATTTATGTGACATGCATAATTTAGGCACACATGGAAAAGCAGGTTTTGAGTGAGTTGTGGATAAGAAAATTAACTTCTTTATTTGTGTGATTTAAAAAATAGTTACTAATAATTAATTTATAATTGTTAAAATATGTTGTAATGTGTGATTTAAAATGTTTAAAAAGGGTTTTTAATGGGAAACCTATAAATATGAATGGTTTTTACCCTATATTATCCATATCCTAGGTTGGGGATGGTTGAGGGTAGTAATAGTGTCATGGTTTTGACTGTGGGGCAATGTATGCGGGGTGATTTGTTATGGATTTATGTGAATATATCTTGTCTAAATGTGTGAATGATGTGTTGTGTATCTTGGGAAGGGTGTTTGTCCTTGTAGAAACATGCCTCCATGGAGATGTTTATTGGTAGGACGATAGGTGGACATTTCTTGGAATGCACCTCCACCAGCGGGACAAGAGGACCTGATAGTTCTAGTTGAGGGGTTGGAAGAGAATTTCTTTGAAAAAAATTATCATTTTATGGAGTTAATAGAAAGATACCCAAGGCGGGTTGCATAGATTATGTCTGATTAGACCTAGAAGCTCCAACTGCAACACCCTATGATGTTCACCAGAGAGGGTGAGACCAGGGCAGCTAAGTTCTAGATTGATTCTATCCAGATAATCCTAGATAATTTAGAGACTCCTATGTAGAAAATAGTCAAAATAGTAACCTATATGTTATGAGGACTAGTGAATCACTAGTGAGATATTTAGGATCAGGATGAATAGTTGGAGGGCATGATATGGAAGGAATTCCAAGATTGGTTTCTAGAATACTTTTACCTAGAGAACATTGAGATATGAGAGGGGGCATATTTTATGTGGTTGACCCAGGGAAGCATGTTTTTTATGGATTGTGTTTTCCACTTCACTGACTTATAGTGCTTTATCCCAATGTTGGTAAGAGATAATGCATATTTGGTGAGACATTTTTAGGATAGAATAAAATGTGAGATTAAGTCCTAGGTTAATATCATTTGATTGAATAAGTTTACTAAGATAGTGAATTGGGATCTCATTTCTGAGGGAAACCTGAAGGAGTATTATAGTGTAGGATATATGACATCTACCGGATGACTAGGAGGTACGTATTATGAGTATATGAAGTTTTTTATGGGAACTTTCACCATAGTACTGGAAAACAGAGTAGCCAAGGGGAAGGATCGATTACTCAGGACAGTACTTTTGTGTTCTTGCATCAATGTGGTAGGTTGGGTCACATTCATAGCTAGTGTCCCAAACCATCAGTGGAGTGATGATATTATAGAAATATGGGGAATATATAGAGGTTTTGCAGGAACCCTCAGTGGGTTGTAAGTGATGGATAACCTAGGAAAACATAGAGTGTTGGGAGGGGGTCTTCTACCCCATACCAGTATAGCAGTTGGAGTACAACTGGTTATGCTGGTCAGGGTGGAAAATTTGGTACTTCAAGTTAAGTGCACCTGTATCAATAGATTAATGCATCACAAGGGACTCATACTGGAGTATAGGTTAGAGGTATAGGTCAGTTGCATGCAGTTCAGCCTGCACTTGTTGATAGAGAGGTTGTGTTGTCAACAGTCAGAGGTATAATTCTTGTATATTCTAACTTTCTAGTGCTTTATTTGATACATTATCCTCACATTCTTTTATATCTACTCAACTTATGGACATTTTGGGTCTAACAGTAGAGTTTTTATGTGTGGTTATGATAATCAACACCCTGTTGGGGGTACGATCGAAGGAAATCTATTTATACAAGGGATGTACCCTCAAGGTTGGTGAGTATTGTTTCCATTGGGATCTTTATATACTTGAGATGTCAATTTTGACTTGATTTTGGGTATGGAATGGATGGTATCGTACCAATCCCACATCAATTGTTATCATAGAAGAGTAACCTTCATATCTCATGAGGGTGATATATATGTTCAGTGTGGAGAATGGGATATCTAGACAAGTCATGTGGAACCAGTTTATCATCAACTAGGGGAGTTCACTACCTAAGTTTCAAGTCTTTTATTTGATTATGGGGTTGTGAAGCATGATTTCTTTCCTCCCTTCATGGATCGGTTTCAGGACATGTTTCATGAGAACTTCTCAAGGCTTCCACCTGAGAGAGATGTTGAGTTCACAATTGATCTAATGCCTAGAGCTGAACCAATTTCCATTATACCTTACATAATAGCACCAGAAGAGCTTCAATATCTTAAGACTTAGATGGTAGAATTTATGGATAATGAATTTATCTATTCGAGTACATCACTATGAGGTTCTCTAGTCTTGTTTTCCAAGAAGGCTGTTGGAACATTGCACTTGTGTGTCAATTACAAGATATTAAATAGGATGACAATTAAGAAATAGTATCATCTTCCATGTATCGATGATATATTTGATTAGATGAGGGGTTCTTGTGTGTTCTCTGAGATCTAATTGAGGTCAGGGTATCATCAACTAAGAGTGATAGCTTCTTATATATCGTGGATAGATTTTAGAATTAGGTATAGCCTATACAAGTTTTTCATGATGTCGTTCAGATTGATGAATGATCTAGATGTATTTACAGATTTTATGAACAAAATTTTTCACCCATACTTGGATTTTTTTTGTGGATTATATCTTAGTGTACTCCAAGACTCGGGAAGATCATGCCCAACGTCTTGACATCATCCTGAGTACACTGAGAGAGAATCAACTATATTCTAAACTATATAAATGTAGTTTCTAGATTGATAGATTCCATTTATTAGGATACATTATCTCAGAGGATGTTGTTTTAGTGTATCCCGAAAAGGTCTAAGCAGTTGTTTCTTAGGAGCATCCCAAAAATATTTTTGATATCCAAATATTTTTGGGTTGTGTGGGTTATTATCTGAGATTCATTAAGGACTTTTCTCATTTATAAGAACCAATTTCAAGACTAACTAATAGGGGTGTCAATTTTTAATATTCTAATGCATGTGAGAAGGCCCTCTAGGTGTTAAATAAGCATTTTACCACCACACCGATTTTGATCATACCTGAGTCGAGTGAGGACTAAACCTTGTTTTTTGATGCATCTGAAATTGGACTTGGAGTGATCTTAATGCAGGGATATTAGGTTATGTCATATGGATCACAAAAATTGAGGCTACATGAATGGAATTACCCTATGCAAAATCCCAATTTGTCTATGGTGGTTTATTCCTTAAATTGTTGGAAACATTACTTATTGGGTGAAAATTTTATTATTTATACTCACCATAAAAGTCTAAAGTACATCTTTTCACAGTGATATTTAAATCTCTGGTAGTCGATTTGGGTTGAATACATGGAAAAAATTGGCTTTTACTAAGCCTATACACCTAGAAAAGGAAGTTTGACATTGACTAAGCCTATACACCTAGAAAAGGAAACATTGTTCCTAACACTTTGATCCAGAAGATGTAGACATGGGTGGTTCATGAGTCTAAGTGTAAAATGATAGCCTTGTTTGCTGAGATTCATATAGAGGTTCATAAGGGATAGGGGAATATGACCCTCGTATCATTATCGGTTGAGTCTACACTTATAAATTGGATCAAGGAGAGTAGTATGAGGATCCTGAGTGTTTTTCCTTGAGGGAAATCCTAGAAGGTTGGGATACACCTTCTGATTGGTTTATTTATGATGATGAGATCATCTGTGTTCAAGGTTGTGTTATTATGCCTACTTGTATGTGAGAGGAGATGATGTGTGAGTTCCATACCTTGAAGTGGTAAGTTCATCTTGGATTGACCAAAATGTACCATGACCTTTGTAGGAAATATTGGTGTCTATGAATGAATAAATATATCACAAGTTTTGTGATAAGATGCTACACCTATCAGTATGTAAAGGTTAATCATCAATGGATTTCTGGTCTATTACAGCTATTATCAATATCGGAATGGAAGTGGGAAGGAGTTACCATGGATTTTGTGGTGGGTCTTCTGAGGATCCCTCCAAATAATGGCATGATATGGGTAATTATGGAAAGGTTTATGAAATTGGCCCATTTATTTCCAATTAGGGATACTTTCATGGTAGATCAGTTGGGTTATATATATGTTCAGAAGATAGTGTGTTTTCATGATGTGCCATGAAGTGTAGTTTTAAATCATGTTCCATGTTTTACTTCATGCTTCTGGAAAGGTTTTTATAAGGTTCTTGGTACTTAGGTGTTTCTGAGTATAGCTTTTCACCCACAAGAAGATGGGAAATCGGAGTACACTATTAAGGTGTTGGAGTACATATGCAGGTGTATGTCTTAGACTTTGGTGGATCTTGTGAGAAGCACTTAGAACTGGTTGATTTCTTCTATAATAACAGTTATCATAATACAACTAAAATGGGACCATTTGAGGTAATTTATGTTAGTCTATGTAGATCACCTTTATGTTGGATATAGGAAGGAGAGTCAGAGTTGTGGGGACTGAGTCTCATGTAAGAGATGTAAGAATGGGTTCAGTTGATTCGGAAACATATGTCTATAGAAAAGAGTAGATAGAATTCATATACTAATCAATGTCATCAAACTCTTGATTTTATGGTGGGGGATCATGTATTAATTTGGGCTTCATAGAGATTGGTTCACCATCGGGTTCGGAAGTAAGTCAAATTGGAGCCCATGGTTATCAGGCTGTTTTATATTGTAGAGAGGATCAGACTAGTGGCATATCGATTGGATGTTATATAGATATATATCACTATACGCAATGATTTTCATGTGTCATGGCTTTGGAAGTATCACCCTAACCCTTATCATGTGATAAATATTGATGATGTTGAGCTTCAGGTTGATGCATCCTTTAAGGAGCATCTGATTCATGTTATGGATCGCAGTGAGAAAGTTTTGTAGGGAAAACTATGTTGTTATTCTGAGTGTTGTGGTAGCATTTTTATATTTAAGAGGAAACATAGGATATGGAAGAAGATATGAAATCCTATTGGTCCAACCCTTTCACTTAATAATCTTAGTGATTCTTGGGAGTGTAGCTCGAGGATGAGTTGTTATAAGGTGGAAATAATGTAAGATCCCAACCTTTATTGAGACATATCATACTCATTTTCAATTATTATTTTAACCTTATTTTTATCATACCTTAGTTGGGTTTTTCTTTAGGGTTGTTTTGGGTGAATTTGGAAAAAAAATTGAAGCATATGGGGTTGTGCATGGTTGGTGTATAGTTAGGGAAAACCATTCAGTTTTACCCAAAAAATAGTGCTCCCTATTTTTAGGCACTGGAAGGTGGCACACGATTTGACCAAATAGTGTATAACCCCCCCCCCCCAACCATGAACCCTTATAAAGAGGGGGTTTTCATGGTTTGTGAAAGGTTTGTCAAACCATGCAACCACCCAATGAAAACCATGCACCCTAGGATAGTAGGGGCACACGGTTTGTCTAACCATGTTGCCTATCCAGAAAACTATGTGTGCAGAATTTTAAACCCCTGAAAAATTAATTAAATTTCCTAGACCCTTATTATTTATCCATAATCACCCCCACTTGGCATAATATGGTTTATTTTACTTTTATAGTCTCTTGAGAGGATTCCTAGGCTCCTCAAACTCTTCTATTGTGAATCTAAGATCCAGTGGAAGAAATCAACCTCTCTCGGGTATGTGATCTCTTCCTTTATTAGGTTCTTCTCTCTCTCTCCCATATTTCTCTCCCTTTGTAGAGGGATTAATTCTCCCATTGTTGATTATTTAGATATAGGTTGTAATGGATCTTGTTTTGTTGGATCTTGATCCTAGTTTTTGATCCTAGATCTTCTTCACTGTTGTGATTTTAGTCGTTCTACCTCAAATCAAGGACCAAGGTTTGGCAGTCATTCATCAATGACCCTAAGTTAGGTGGTCTATATTTTAATTTATATAGTATTCATAATGATCTTTTGTTATATTTTTATCATTGTGTTTCCATGTTTTTTGATTTATTTTAAATTTGAAAAGTGAATTGAATCCCTGTGATTTTGAGAGATCCTTCTTGGATCCCATTGGATCTATTGGAGATTATGAGACCGGACATGATGGAAACCCATGGGGTGTTCCAATTTCCTTGAAATGATAATTATGTAATGAAAAATTGGAATTATAGGGTTTATAAAATTAAACCAATTGTGAATGTGTTGTAATGTTAACTTGTATAAAGATTTTTTGCTTAACCTTGAAAGGTTAATGAGTTATGAGATGGTTCATGGTAATTGGGTTAAACTATTAAAGGGTTGAGATAATACTAAATAAGATGATTGATAAATGAAATGATTTACCATGTTAATAATGGTTGATAAAATGGGTTATTAATATTGAATGGTGATATGTATATGTGAACAATGAGATGTGGGTGTTGGACTTATGCTCTTCATTTTTGGGTGGCCAGAATGATGCTCTAGGCCCCTGATGCATGCATGTGAATTGGTACTAGAATGATGCTCTAAGTATCTGATATTTTGGTGTTAGCTCAATGCTCTAAGTACCCAAGATAATGATGTTGGACTAATTCTCTAATAATATATGATAATAGTACCTGGACTAATGCTCTAAGATACCGAAATAAAATTGGAATTAATTTTAATAATTAAAGTCCATGAAAGAGAAAATTTTAAAATCCCTATGGTGTATGGTTCAGACTCTGGCATGGCCCAAATAAGGTATGATTGGCTTGGGTGTCAACATGAACCCAGTTTCAATGTGGTTAACTAAGGAATGATAAATGTAAAACATGTTTACTTTTATCATTTTGTCTTTTATTATTTATACAATTTCATACACTATTATATACTGGATGTTGCTTTAGACACCATTGGTGGTGGCCTAATGAGTTTTAATCGCACCCAACTTAGGCTAATTATTGGTACTTGAGTAGACTTCATGTTTTTAGAACTAGATAAGGGAAATATCCCTATGTTAGATGGATGAGTTGGGATTTGTCTAAGAACATGGATGAGGGAACCAGATATGATGTTGGAACTTACTTGGGAGTTATTGGTGTGTCTTTATTTTGGTCTTACAGTCAATATTTGACACATATATGGAATGACATATCAACTACTTTGTTTTATAGTCATTTTCTCTATTTTTGTATTCTTCATGTGATGCTTGGTATTTATTGGTTATTATTTATTATTATTTTGGTTATTTATATATTGATTTTCATTATTGTCCTACTTTGATAAAGAGGGTATAGTCTCCCCATGTAACATATTAGACCCTTGCTGTTATTCATTAGCCTCTAGAATATAGGGATATATACTTGAGGTAACATAATGAACTGGCTTGAGGCACCGGTATGTAGAACCTAGGTTGGGATGTTAAACTATATATTTTTACTCTAGTGAGAATCATCAAAATATCACTTCCAACTACTAGAGGATCCACTCCTAGGCCCAATATAATAACCCAATTTCCCATAAGTTTTATCCCTAACTAGGTTCCTCTTTGTAATAAGGTACTGATTTATAGCCTCGAAAAAGGAAAGAGCCAGAAAATATTCACTTGTGACCAGATCTAATGCCTTAAATCATCCTCAAAAAAAACCTAGTGGTTTAATCACTCATTGATAAAGGATAAAAATAAATCAACTCATTCAAATAAGTATCATACTCCATAACTAAAATTATACCAATATTCATATTCATAAACTCTCAATATCAGTTAACTCTCAGCATCTTAGGAAAGAAATACCCAAAAAATTGAGCCTAAAATTCCTGTATCTACATCAACACACAGCTGAGCCCAACTCCTTAGGCATTATAATACACTACATTCTCTATTACCTCCTCAGGTAGTATCAAAATAGGATCACTCATCCTCCTTAGCCTTAATTCCTCAAAGTCCCTCTTGAATTTCTCAATCCAGGTAAACAAATTCCCTTTATGTTTCAAGGTAGTCAAAGGGGATGCAATCCTAGAGAAGTATACCACAAAACTCTTTTAGTATCCCACCAAGCCAAGAAAACTCTACACCTCTAACACACTCTTGGGTTTCTCCCAAGAAATCGCTACATCGATCTTCACCGGGTTCACAATTAATTCATTCTTAGAAATGACATTACCCAAGAAGTGAACCTCATGAATCTAGATCAAGAACTTTGAGAGATTACCACAAAACAAATACTACCAAAAGAAAATATAGGACCATCATAAAGTTCTCTATATGTTCCTCCTCTGATGCAAAGCAGATGAGTATTTCATAGATGAATACAACCACAAACAGGTCCAAGTACGACTGGAAAAAAATCATCAAATACATAAACACGATGGGGGAATTCTTCACACCAAAGGGAATCACCAGGAAATCATAGTGTTTGTAGTGATATTGGAATTCCAGCTTCAAAATATCACCCTCATAGACTCTAAACTAGTGGTATCCAGACCTCATGTTGATCTTTAAGAACCATATCATGCCTCACAACTGGTCAAATAGTTCATAAATCCTCATCAAGGGGTACTTTTTCTTTATCATAGTCCGGATTAGGTGATGATAATCCATGAAAATTTTCAAGCTCCCATACACCTTTTTCACAAACAATACTGGAGCTACCCAGGGGGACATACTGGGTCTGATAAAACACTTCTCTCAAAGGTCATCTAACTACAACCACAGTGCCCAGAGCTTGGTAGGGGCTATCTAATATGCTATAGAAGATATTATAGAATTATCGGGATGCAAGTTAATGCAAAACTTCATCTTCCACCTCAGAGGTAGTCCTAGAGCGTCCTTGAGGAATAAATCCATATAATAATCAATGAATAAAGGAATCCAGATGCCTGAAGTGCCTGCTACACCAAGGGATACACTCACCAACTGATGGGTGATGGGATTCAGCCTCATGTTTTCAAAACCCACTCATCCCATTAAGAGATATCTCTCTCCCACAAAGGAGAATCTCATCTCATCAGTGTGAAGGCATCTGACTCATCTATGGTGATATTAAATATAGGCTCAAACCATGGAAACCCAATTTATATCCAAGATGAAGTCATAGGGTTCTATTGTGATGACCAAAAGGTCCTGTGTAAACCTCTCTCAACTAAGTGATAGATCACACTACTGACAGATATAAAATACAGAAGAAGCATTCCCTATAGGAACCTCAAGACAAAGCTTTTGGGTTAAATCATCAACTGGGAGCTCCAACTCTCGCAGTAAGAGTAAATATATGAAGTAATGACTCACACCTATGTCTATGAATACTTATACAAGAGTATAATAAACAAAAATCATGCTTCTGATCATCTCATGTTCCAAGGGGTCATAAGCCTCCATAGTCTACATATTTCCATGGCCCCAACTGCCATCTCCATGTGCCTGATGTGGTCCACTTGGTGGTGGTGGTGGAAGAATCTCATAGTGTCATCCACCACCCACAACTTCTCCTCCTAGAGTTCCACCAGCTTCTCTTCTAACTCTGAATCCCTAGGTCCCACCCTGGCCTCACATGGGAGATCCCTAATAACAGTGTTTACTCTACCATGGCAGTCTATCCTCTATTTTTTATGCCCCTCATCATTTTTAGCCAGGCATTCATGTGCCATGTGACCTTGACCATCACAGGAATAGAACCACCCCTCTCTGGGCTGCCCTGGTCCTCTATGTTTCCCATACCCATGTGCCCAATCCTAATCCTAGGAAGATATCATGTGTCGAGATCCTGTTGACTGGTGTATGCTAGCTGTTATAGACAACTCAAATCTATAACTCCAAATACCAACTCCAATTTCATAGAATCCATCTGATAGAAATATCTCAATCACCAGTATTCATTCCAACACCCCCATCATAGGTGAGAATACACAAGGGTACCACACTAGCATGGATATCTTTGTAGTTTATCTTCTCAAACTTTCATGCTTAGAATTATTCATGCCAAATCATATCAAGAGAGTGCCACATAAGGTCTGTGAACCTCATAGTGTAATCAAACACTATTATCCCTCCCTGTTGCAGTTCCAAAATCTCCTTAATTAGAACCAAGTGAAAGTATGAGGGGTAGTACTCCTCATGAAATAGTTATTGTAATTAGGTTCATGAGAGTGTCGACTCATTGTGAATTTGTGTAACAAGACTCCACCAGCACCCAACTACACTATGGAAAAAAGGTTAGCTACCATCACAACCACCTGATCCTTCGGTGTTCTAATGATCCTAAAAACATATACCACTAACTCTAGACAATCCTTCGCTTACTGGGGATCTTTCTCATCATGGAACCTTAGCGGCCTCTGGCTCTAGAACTCACAGAGTGCGCTAAGTATGTATGTATCCCCATCCAGATTTACTAGTATGACCTACTACTTGATACGTGGTGGTCCTACTACCTATCCACCTGTAGGAATAATCTTGTGGGATAGACCCTAAACTGAGGCCTTTTCACTCATTGTATCATCATCATGATCCATAGCTAGTAACCTGGTTGGCTGGTTTTGTGGAGGCATCCTAAAAATTTAATCAAGACATACCATAGTCATATGAGCATATATATACAATGGGGAGCTAACTTAAGAAGTAAATTCAAATACTCAACCATATATTATGCATGTATCATTGATCCCTACAACTAATGTCTCGTTATGTTGAGTCAACAAGCAGGTATTCAAGGTCCTAGTGAATTGATACATCGGCTTCTATACCAACACTAGATTCCTTGACTTGAAAGCAGCACTCGAAACACTTTAACATTGTTTCCCTAAATCCCAACAAAATCCTCATAAAAGGACTACTCTAAACACAATCCCAAGGAATAAACTACTCTGATACAAATTTTTTATGACTTGACCCAATGGGGATTGAGCTGCAACCACCCCAAGCCCACCTCCATGGGTCAGGGGTGGTGAAAAGTGTCAAAAGGAATAACCTAAATGAGAGGAATTTTCCAAATGTACCTATACACACACACATGATCATCTCAATGAAGAAGTTCATAGGAATAATAATAAAAAGATACATTAGTAAGAATATAAACCATACATGTAAAAAATGTAGAGTGTAAAAGTGTACGAAGGTGTAAATTGTAACATAAAAGGGGGAAAATACACACCCAACTAGAAAGATTTCCCAACCTAACAAAATTGTAAAAGTAAAATTTTGAGATATCCTAACTCCTGATCTCTAAGATCTGACCAATGTATGTGGTCCAATACACCAAGTATCCCTATGCTCCTCTGTAGTCACCATCGGCCTTTCCTTCATCTGTATAATACATGACACATGTGGTAAAATCCCATATAGGGGTGAGTATATAAATACCTAATAGGATTCCCTAAAAGATAAAGGGGTAGCCGTAAGAGACATGATAATAATAGATAGATAGTAGATAGCTTAACTCGAAGAAAGAGAGTAAAAAAAATACAATGACATGGATACGGATATGTGTGTGTGTGTGTGTGTGTTTGTGTGTGTGTGTTCTTATACCAAAGAAACCCAAATAAGAGAGAAGGGGATATCCATCTTATAGCCCAGGCCGGGTAAAGAGTTCCAATAGTTTCAAGAAGTACATCAATGATCCCCGACACCTCGCACATCTACCTAGTAGAAAACATCCAAGTCAAACCACACCTCACTACTATGTTGCACAGTTTAGGGGAACAATATCTAGGTATAGGAACCATTCCCTGGTACAATAAGAGGGTGTAACTTAGTAAAAAGTTGGAGGACCCATTTCCCTATCCTGATAGGAGGGTGCCACTTTGATGGCTGATGACCCATGCCTGGAATCCGTAGGAGAGTGCCTCTGAAGTAATAAATATATGACCCGTGCATAGCCTAGCTAGAGGGTTTCACTCTAGTGGTTGAGGACACATGACCTAATACAATAGGAGGGTTCCACTCGGATGGCAGATAGAGGACCCATGCCCTGCCTGAAAAAAGGGTTACACTCTCAATGGATAGGTATAAGACTCGTGCACTATCACAATAGGAGGGTGTAACTCTAAGAATAGATATAGGACCCATTCCCTATCCTGTATGAGGTTTACACTCTATATATAGGTGGAGGATCCATGCCTATCCCAACTGGAGGGTGCCACTCTAAATCCCTTGGTGATCCTGCCAGATCATTGTTGTCATTGAGTGTCACCTAAAGAATTATCCTACTTGTAATATCTCACATTGTATCTCAAAATCCACTACAGAGGCCACCATCACATTCTATGCAGAAAAACACTCAGTATAGGCTACTCGAGCCAAAATTTGATTCCAAACAAAGGAGATATAAGAGGTTGAAATTTACTCAAATGTGAAGAATGGGGTACATGACATGTATGGGGACCCACATGATGTGTGGTTCCACTTATTTTCATAGATTTTTCCCTTATAGTACATAGATCACTGATTGTGTAACACTGCATAGCATTTAGGTGGACTACACAACATGCCTTAGCCGCCCGAGGTCCCTGCCTGTGCTTCTGGCCATGTCTGTATACTTATGTTTGTGTATATGTACTTTAGTACACGACGTGTGCTCCCACACGGGGTCTTTCCCATATACTCTGTCACATGACTTGGCCACCTAGGGAAGGATACACTGCATGTGTCCCATCCACATGTCATGTCATCCTTAACTTCTCCAAAACCTTAGCATCATTGTCACAGGGGTACTATGCGGCTTGTGTTCTTCGAACTACATGGAATATAGTTGAATTTTTTATAGAAACTTAGATCCACTATCAGTGTTCCATATATGGATTCATCACCTCATATCTCACCTCTATTCCTCCCAAAATCAGTGGCACTTTCCTCTTTTTGTTGTTTACATTCATCTGGTGGATGAAAATAGAATATTCATTACTTCGCTCAATTATCGTACAAACCCGTATGTATCCCATGTCTCACTTTCTCTAGTTTGGATCCTGGAACAACTAATTAATCACCCACAATCCAAAAATAACCCCATACCATCCTTTTATTGTTGATCTATTCATTGCATGAGATTCTTCCATGAATCTAGAGGTTTGATCAGACTTGGTCTCACCCAAAAACATCGATCCATGGCCCCATATCCCAGTGGCGAATAATACAAAGAATCAAAGGGAGAAAAGCACCCAAAAAAAGGTGAACTATTATTTTCCAAGTGTTCTTGGCCAAAAAACATGGTCAAGAATATCTAGGGTGAGAAGCAATTGAATAAATAAATTAAATTTGTACATGGGTGCATGCAAAGGGTTCCATTTTGATACATATCAATGAATCAAGAAAGATCATGCTTGATAGTTTAATAAATTAGGGAAGAATCCACATATTGATGAGTCCTAATTGGTTTTGGATCATTATTCATTGAATAATGTTCTCACCAATGAATAAGAGGAGTCATTTTGTTCACTGCGCATCGATCTTCCTAGATCCAAAGGATCGTCATAGTCTGATTTTGATTTGCAAATGATAGGAGGAAGGAACCTCTCAATTATCCCAAGGTTTATACAGCTAAACCTAGATAATTGGAATAATGGTGTATTTAAAGGAATTTTTATTAGGTTTATTTAATTAAATAAATAAACTTAATTATTTATTTAACTAACCACACCTGCCAATGGCTTATTTTGTCTAAAAATCCCATGCTGACCTATTTTAGGTCATGTCGAGGGTAAACTTCATGTTCTGAATTCGACCATGGTCTGAAATTTCTGTTCCAAGATTCTTCTTAAGAGTTGTCCTATTTTCTTTAAAAAACTGCATGAATATAATATAAAATATATTTAATATTTTTATAAAATTGATTTTAGGCACATCGGGCCTCGAAATCGCACGTTGTCTCAGCACCTAACTTTGAAAATATATCTAAAAATATTCCAAAGTCTTAAAATGAAAAAAAAGGGTATTTACATCCCATACCTCCATGGTGTAGTCACCCCTTTCAAAACACTTCTATCTTTCACTAGTAGGCTTCATGGTGCAATCCAATGTCTATTATATGACCTGTCACCCATTGAATTATTTAATCCTATATAGCCCAAGAGTTACACCTATGCATCCCTCTCCACACAAAAAAATCCATATGTTATGGTGTGATTTTATAAATACATCATAAAAACTAATATTATGAAAACCCAACCATGGTAGAGCACCCTAGAGACACAGAATAACCAAACACCTATGTAAGATATTAATATTATGCAGGACACCCTCCATGACATAGTTCCCTAAGCAGCGGCATGGTCTTCAACCTACATAATATTTTTAATTTGAATCGGATCCAACTCTCAAAATCAACCCATGGGTATCCCTCCAATACCTATAACATTTTAGAACTACCAAAATACATGAGTTTTGATAAAAATTTAAAGTAAATTATACCTTGAAAATGTGAGGGGGTGTTGCAATTTGAGTTCTTGAAGGGGAAGTTAGTCAGTGCTCATATTCTCTATTTACTAAATGAAAGAGTTATGTTTGAGGTCTTCTGTGATTCTTATAATCTTGTTATGGGTTATTTTTTGATGTAGTATGAGTAATTTATCTCTTATACATCCTGGAAGTTACATTATTATGAATTTAACTATGATACCCATGTTATTGAACTTGGGGTGGTTTTGTTTTTCTTGAAAATATGGCAACATTATCTTATCGGTGAGTGCATTATGGTCTTCCCATATCACAAGATCTTATGATTTATTTTATCTCAACATAATTTTAATTTGTTTTAGTATAGGTGTATAAAGTTCTAATAGTATTATGACTCTAAGATCTTCTATACTTCAGGGAAATGAAATATTATAGTTGATAAACTGAGATAAAATTTGTGTGGTGATGTTTCTTGAGAAGTTGGAGATAAAGGGGGTGATGGAGGATCTTGCAAGATTTCATATGGATATATAAGAAGTCAATGAGGAAACTTTTACATATCAATTGATAGTAAATTCTTCCTTATTTTGGAAGGTGGGATATTTTCAACTAAAAGATCATAAGGTAGAGGTGTGGAGAAATTTTTTTGGTTTTGGGGATGTTCCTAAGAGATGGTATGAAGATAGTTATCATTGGATGTTTTTTTGTGGAAAGATGTTTTTTTCCATTATTGATGTGAGGGGTGGTTCACTATGAGTTTCATAACTCACCTCTAGAAATACATCTTGATATATCTAATATGTACCATGTTTTGAAGAGTTTTCTTTGGTGGTCGGGGATGAAGTGACCAGTGGCTGGATTCATGTCTCATTTTCTAGTGTGTTATTAGGTGAGGTTCAAGCATCATGTTCCTACTAGTTTGTTGTGGGTATTAAATCTTTCTCAGTGAGAATGTGAGGAAGTTTCAATGGATTCCATTACCAATTTTCCTTGATCTTAGAGAGGTTATGATTCCATCTGAGTGATAGGTTGATGAATTTGGGTCATTTCTTATTAATTGAGTATTCTTGTATAGTGTGTGGTTGTATGTGGAAGAGATCATATGGATTCATGAGGTTCTAATTATGATTATCACATATCATGATCCTCATTTTATTTTGATAGTGTGCAAGAGTCTGTATCGTGCTTTTAGATCTTAGTTATTCCTTTGTAATGATTTTTATCCTCAGATGGATGGGTAGATCGGGTGGAATATCTAGACATTAGAATACATGTTGAATTCATGTATTCTTGATTTTATAGGTTCATTAAATAATCATTTACCTTTGGTTATTTTTTCTTATAATGATAGTTATTACCCTTGTATTGGTATGGATTTTTTTGAGGCATTATATGGGAAGCCTTATAGATCTCCATTATAATGGATCAAGCATAGAGAGTCGGTAATTATTAGACTTGATTTGGTGTGGAACATGATAGAGAAGGTGTAGGTGATTCATGATTGGATAAAAGTCACTCAAGATTCTTAAAATTCATATACTGATTGGAGGATGAGACCTCTAGAATTTGAGATCAGCTTTCATGTGTTCTTGATGGTTTCTCTTCATTATGGGAAATATGGGTCCAGTTAAGGCATTATTATTTCTCCTTGATTTTTTAGACCTTTCAAGGTGTTGTAGTGTGTCAATGAAGTGGAATATCAATTATATCTCCCTCTATAGATAAATCATATTCACAAAATCTTCCATTTATCATATATTTTATGGTATCTTCGTAATAAATTACATTTCATTGATTAGGGTAAGTTGGATATTGAGGATGATATGACATTCATTTAGTAACCTATTGATATTTGGGATCATAAAGAGAATGTATTTCATGGGCACATTATTTCTTTAGTTCATGTTTTTGGAGGCATGATAACTTAGAGGAGTGTATCTAGGAATGTGAGTAATAGATGTGAGCTCAGTATCTTGATTTGTTTTGATATTTTATAAGATGTTGAGAATGATTTTATGTTGTTATATTGAAATTTTTTCTTCTTATTATGTTATTTTTGTGCTCTTATGATGGATAGATTCATGTTTCAGAGGTATCTTACAGTGCGTTTATTTTTTTGATCTTTTTTTTCTTAGGTTTGGTTTTTATTTTCAAGGATGAGAATCATTTTAGAGGTATCTAATATAGAGTAAAAATTATCAATCTTTACTTTGTGGTTTTGGGGTGTGAAAGGCGTGTTGAAGTGGAGCTCAAAATTGATTTGGAGGTCAGGAGATTATTTTTGTCTTCTCAAGGGTCAAAACAGGTGTGGTGGGATCTAATATGCTATGTTGGAGTGAAATAGTGGTTGTTGTATTGTTGTGGGAATGGTAGGTTGGTATTTTTATTATATTTGTGAGGTTTGGGGTCAGAAACAACCATTTTGGTATGCCAATGTTGTAGTGGTTATTGCATGGAGGTATTTATTTTGATAGGTATGGTCCCATGGTGAAATAACTATGAGCTACAGGGAATATTGAAATGGTAATTTTAGAGTTTATGGTTTATTATATCATGTTCAAGAGAACCTTATATTATGATGTAGTCATAGAGGCTGGTGGAAACAATGAGGGTGGTATGCATTATGTCATGTCTATTTTGTGGTTCGAGTTTAGGATGAGAGAAAAACGACCATAAACGAAGCCACTATGTCAAAGTAGTGGCTAGGTTCATGTTCCTGTGTTGAAATGATCAAAGAAATTTAAGAGGGGTGTGTCCATTTTAAAGGCCAAAAATCATGGATATCCTCAACTTCATTACATAGTAGTGTGGACTTCACCACATTGTGGTGATGTCATCAAAGTTTTATTATAAATTTAGACATCCTTCTCCTTTTTTTCAGTTTTATTCTCTCGATCTCTCCCTCTCTCGAACCTTAGGCATCCAAATACTCATTTTTTGTGGCATTTTACATCGATGGTGGGTCTTAAGCCTTCCACTTCACATAATTAATAAATTTTGATCCAAGGTATCATTTATTTATTCTTTATTAATTCTTATCTTGTTCTTCCTTTCCATAAGGTTATGGAAGAGGTTTTTTGGTAAACAAAATGGATTTTGTTCAAGGTATTTATGGGAATTATGTATTAAATGTTATTAAGTGTTTCTCTTGGAATATTAGTGGTGTTTAATCATCATTATCTTCATGTTATTTTGTTTTGATTTTCAAATATTCTATTGATGTGGGTGATTCAAACTTTCTCACTTTATTATTTTATCGATGTGGGGTTATTATGCTATAGTTTTCTTTAGGTGAAGAGTATGAATTTTCATAATGATGATAATAAACAAGATGTGGATAAATTAAAATGGAATTATAGCGAGCGTTCTTTTATATTTTTTCATTATTATTTTTGATTCATGCTCATTTTTTATTATGTTTTTATGTGGTTTTCCTAAATTTTTCATTGTTTTTACTTTTTTTCATTTTTTGTTTTGTGATTTTTTTATATTACTAGTAGTTTATGAAATTTTGTAAAAATTTATTTTTGGGAATAATATCTTAATATGAATAATCCATGCACGTACGTTCATTATTTCAATCTATTGATTGAAACTTATTGTGTTTTAAAATAAATCATTAATGTTATGGTGTAATCGGATGCAAAGGAGTGGGTTGGGGATAAAATAATTGAATAAGGATAGATTAATATAAAATTTCATTACAAAAGGTTAAAAATACATTAGGGGACAATGTAACATGCATTGGGAACCCTATGGATACATTCCTTGACCAATTTTTTATCACAGTTGCTCTCAAGAAGGCATATGGGGGGCCAACATAATGTCTCAAAAACCCTGGGCATTCATCAAGGCTAATGGATCCCCACATTATATCTTGAGAGTATGTTATCACTACAATGTAATCTCATGATCAGAATTATGAGATTACGCACATTCCTTTATGAATGTTATATCAACTTACTGGGACTATGCTATAATGAACCATGGATTTATGGGTCTTTATTTTTATAGGGAATGTGAATTTTCATTCCAGGGAAAGGGACTTTTTGGGAATTAGTGTTTGTATTATGATTCTAAGATTTGGAAAATCTCAATAATATGTTTTTGGGCATGTAATAGAGCCCAATGTGTGTTTTAGGTGCTCAGGTGGATGGTACAATAGGGTAAGGATGACCCCCTCCCCCTACTGGTTTTTGCTACAAGTATCTGGTCACATCATGACACAATCAGTCATGTCGCAATGGCCTATCATGTAGGGTGTCATGGAGTTTACGTCGCAATAATAGAGGTCACACATTGGAGGCTTGGGCCTCTCCAAGGTATGTAACATAACTTCACGATCCATAGGGGTCACACCCTGGTAGTGTTGGGTAGGGGAATGACCCCTCTTCCTAGGGTGGTCATGCTGCAACCCATATGGGTTGTGCAATGACTTTTTCAGGAAAAGGAGCACTTTGGTGTGATCCTCATGGTTGTGTCATGACCCAACCCTTATCTAGGTTTTTTAAGTAGGGGTGGGACTATCATTTTAGGGTTGTCCCCCTTAAATTTTAGGTTAAACAAGAATGTGAGGAGGGTCATTTTTTCTAGATCTCCCACCTTCCTTCCTATCCCTATACCCCCCTTGATGTGGGGTAGTTTTTAGGTTATTATGTAATGGTTTTAAGTTAGTTGCTCCCTCTATTTTCTTCTTTTTTGTTTCCCCTTCATAACTGCAGATCCAATGTGATTTTAGGCAAGGGTTTGGCACTAATTTCACTAAGGCATGGTGTAATTGGGTGGAAATTATGAGCATTTTTCTCACTATGTATAGAAAAGATAATGGAAGAAATAATATAATAGATTTCATATGGTTTAAGTAATAATTAAATGTTCATAGAGTTTTTTTTAGCTATACCTCATTGGATTAAATTGAATAATTAATTATAATTGGTTTAAATTAATTATTTGGGTGTTTTGGTGTGAGATTAAAGCTTGGTGAGAGGTGTGATCTTGAACGAGGTATGGAAGGGATTGGTCAAGGATGAATAGAGCATCATGAGAATGAGGTTTGGTATACTAGGTTGGATTCCTTAGCCTAGTTGGGAATCCATGATAGGTTTAGGCCTAGTGGTGATGGGTGAGGTGGTCGTGCATCTCATTCTTAATGAGGAGAACCATCCTGAGGATGGATTGAGACTTGGTATGCACCATGGATGGAAAAAATCTTTTAGGACTAAACAGGGTGTTTCAAAGAGGGGTTTCATTTGGGTGATGGCATGAGAGATCCCTTAAGGGATATGAAATATAGAACCAAGTATAGGTTGATGGAATGGGTTGATGACCTGGAATGGGGATTCCATGGGCCTTAGGGTGAGTGGATTGGGATGGTCCTTAGTTCGTGGGGCTGAGTGTAAAGAAAGATTTGAAAAATGATTTGATGATCCTGTAGGTACCTAGGAAAAGAATATTCTATGATCTGATAGAACACCATGGGGTGTTGTACATAGTTTGGTGCTGATGAGTAGAGATTGGGATAGGTCTGAAGGACCCTAGTTGAATCTCTAATTGATGATATGAGAATGATGAGAGGACTAGCATGTTGTGCTTGTGCGATTAGGATGGTCTTGAGGGTATGGGTATGTGAGTCCATATAGATGTTGAGGTGTGTTATGGGGTATGGGGCTAGGTCCTGAGTGAATAGAACCTTGTGATGAGTTAGTGAGATTGTGGGAGGATCTATGTACCCTATTTATTGTTTCATGTTTGTTTTAACCATGTGAATGTTATAATCGATGGATTTTGATATGGATGATGATGGATCCAAAGGTATGGACTCACCTTGAGTGAAAAGGTATTGTAAGAACCATACCTTATTTGAGAAGGTAGTGGTTCATATGTAATATTGAACATAACTTTATTGATAAGGTAGTGGTCTAGGAAATGGAATTACCATGAGTGAGAAGGTATTAAAATGGACCTCCTTGAGTGAGAGGGTTGGTCCAAGTTATGAAATGGAATCAGACCCTACCTTGAGTGATAAGGTACTGGTCAACATATAGCATCATCTTGAGTGAGAAGATATTTTCATGGACCTCCTTGAGTGAGAAGGTCAGTCCAGGAGTTGATGATGGACCCTACTTTGAGTGATAAGGTAGTGTTAGAAATGTGATATAGGACCCTACCTTGAGTAATAAGGTAGAGGTCAAGACTTGATGGGCAACCTCCCTTGAGTGATTAGAAATAGTCCAAGGCTTGGATGTAGGAACTCCTTGAGTAGAAGGCAACTCTGGTGCTTGGAAGTAGGACCACGCCCTACATCTTTAGGTAGTGTTCGGGACGTGGTGACACCCTACCCTAAGTCTTCAGGTATGGGTCAGAGCATATGGCATGAGGCAACTGGATTCCAGCTTTAGACAAAGAAAATATATTTGAGTGTCATCGTGGCCTAATTAGTAAACTATGACCTCAAACTCATGGAGCCATGGTGGATTGGTTAACACATAATTATCTAACATGTATGAGTGTTTATATTGTTTATATTATTTATTCTCCTTGTTCATACACATATATGATGGTGTATATTAGGGTCACATGGTGAGACCCTATTAATATGTATTTCTCACACCCTACATGGGAACCCCAGGGCACGTGCAGACTTTATGTATCCTTTATAGGTCAAAGTATAGGTTGTGCAGTGGATCTGGATAGAGAAGAATAATGGGGATTTGGAGACTGTGTTAGTGAGGCTCATGGATGGTAGTAGATCCTCTTTATATTTTTTTTATTTGTTTATTTTGATTATGTTGTTGACCTAGTGGGTGGTTAGTGTGATGTATGCTTGTATGATAGTTTTTAAATTTTATTATAGCATGGATGTGTTTTATTTCTTCTGTATACTCTGATGTTTGTTATGTTATATGTCTGGTTATTTCTATTTTTTTTACTTCGATTAGAGTGCATAGTTTCCCTGATGTATGATTTAATCCTTTATCACTAGTCTGCAACCTCTGTCATATAGGGAGGTTCACCTGAGGCCATGTGACGTCGTTGGTTGGTACACTGATGAGTGGTCTCAAACTAAGGAATGAAAAAATGTTATCAAATAATATTTTACTTTTATTACTATTTGGGGTGTGGTATAAAGATAATTTAGATATTTTGGGGCTTGTGATGGACCCCAGACTAGTGTGTTGTGAAAACCTCTTCCGGTGTGAAGTCCTGGTTACTAAGGTTATGGGATTTTTGTTCTTGGTTTTCACTATTATGGTTAAGATATTTATTCAAATATTATGTGATTACTGGAGATTTTTATTTTTCTAATTTTAATCCTATCCTATAGTGTAAAGAGGAATCTTCATGCATCTTGATTAGAATATATGTGTTCTTTTGTATGATTGTATTTTGATGATAATAAAGGTTCAGTTGTTTAAAGTGTCAATAAAAACTATATGGTGTTTCCCATATAAATTTTTGGAGTCATTATACTCAATTAGATCATTATTTTCACTCATGAGTGATTTTTTTATAGTAGGTAATGTGAATTTTATGGAAAGACATTCTCTGTTGATGACTATACAATCTCTTTGTGCAAGGTATGTGTAGTGTCCCTTAGAGGGTTGGTATAGGCATTGTATGCCTTGGTGATGGAACCCTGGTGGGTTTGGTATGGGTGAGGAATGCTTGAGAGATGATCTAATTATGGTCACAGGTTTCCATAATGATGTGGATACCCTTGAGTGAGTGGAGGAAATTCATGTGGAATGCCTTGGGCTTTTAATATGCAAAGCACTCTAGGCACATGATTCTGGTATTGAGGTTGGGTTCTAGAGGACAATATCGATTGTATTTCTATCCCTGTTGATTTTTTATGCACTTTTGAGTGGTGTAGAGAAAGTTTGGATGGACTCTTGATGGTTTTAGAGTGATTCCCTAGTGGTCAGTAATCATGTGGTTGGCCTTGACATGAGTGAGATGCCCAAATTATTAGAAATTAAGCATCGAGGGATGATTTCAGTTAGATAATATTGAAATGTTAGAGGATAATGGTTAGCATTTTAGGCACATGAGCCTATGTTTTATGGGATGTGACTCATAGTGGTGTGAGTTTGGTGGTGCAATTGGGTAGTATAAAATCATACACCCATTGGGTTTAGATGGGTAGAGATGGATTATGGACAAGAACCTATGATAGGGTTCTTGGAGGTTATTTCATCCTTGGGATATGAGAGTGAGTTTTGGTGTGGATTTTTGGGAAATCCTTGATTTAAGAGCGTAAGTGTGCGCTGGTTATGTGTGATGCTTATTGGTTTGTGGATTGGTGACCATAAATGTATAGGCCTAGGACTGATGGATGTGATTAGATTCTCATAGTTCTGGTGTCCTAAGGTCTCGGTGAGAATGGGAAGTGTTTCCTCTGTAATAGATGGTGATATCATGGATGGATTGAGTTTCCATTGTATGATCAATCCAAGCTTGTATCTTGAGAAGGATTGTCTATATTGGTGAGAGTGGATTGAAAGGAGAGACACATGTGAGATATTGGGACCCATCTAGGTTGGTTCTCTATAAGCGGTGTGAGGGGATTCATATGGTTGGGAGCACACCATTTTTGGTTAGAGGGTGTGACCATTGTTGTGGTTATAATTTCATTGTATATCAAGGTGATCTGGGAACAGGGATAGATGGTGTTTCATGTTGGCACAAGGGAATTTGTAGTAAGATCACATACAGTCATTACATTCAGTAGTGGATGGAAAATGGGTTTTGGATATTAGTGTTTTGGTTCAATGAATCAATGATAAGGACACTCCTATGGTGAGGGGTGTCTTATTAGTAACAGGGGAATGACCCTCATGTTGGAAGGGTCATGGATTCAGTGAGACCAATTGGTGGATGGTTGATATGACACTAAGAATTTGGTGTTTATATGGATCGTATTTTGATATGGTTCCTTGGTAAATACCATATTTTGGATTTAGATGCGGTGTTGGATGATTTTGTGTGTCAACATTAGGCTTGGGATGGAATTAGGTGTGATTTGAGGGTGATTCAGATCAAAGGTGCACTGGTGATCATGGAGAGAGTATGATGGATAGTGTGGGTGGTTGAGGACCCAACCATGTAATTATACCAAGTTTCAAGTTCAAACATTGGTGTGGGTGTTCAGATTATTTTACAATGTCTCCAGGAATTAAGGCATCGTGATTGAGCAATGTGATAGTGTGTTGGTAAGTACGACCGGGCGTTTTTAGGATAAGTCATCAAACAAGGTATTGATCACTTTTTTTCTTGGAATTGGTCATGGTTTGGTAGAAACTACACCAAGCGTGTTGATGGACTGATAGAGGTGTGTTTTTAGTGGGTGATTTCAATGGTGGGGAGCACCATAACCCATAATTGGCCTTTATAAGTGGATTTTTATAGTTAGGAGCACTATAATCCTGGGGATGAATCAGTTGATGACACCTTAGTGTCACGGGATAGATTGGTGTGTGTGATCTTCGTCTTAATGTTGTTGATGGTCACATGTGCGTAGCTCAGTTTTTTATGAATAGTGTGCTATGGTGTTTAGAGTTGAAAAGCATAGTCTTGTTCAACGTTCAAAGATAGAACACAATGGTCTTATAGTGAATTAGTGATTGAGGTGGGTCGACAATGATGGGGGAGGACCATTAGGGATTCTTGAGAATAAGAATCATTATAAGGACCCATCCTTAAACATTATATAATCTTGAGTTTTAAGTCAAGAATTCATTTTCATACATTTGAGGATCTTTACAGTTTAGAGTTTTAGAGAATTAGGTCATCAGCCTTAGATAAATAAATATTGTATCACAGAGTGGATACTTCCACTTATTATCCATTTTTTCCACAAAACAAAACTTTTATGATATAAAAAGTTTTATTTTCATGAAATATCTTCAAAATTTTCATTTTAACCTCATCATTGTCCATAATCATCCTTGAGACCCTGTGAAAAACATTTTAATATATGGGATGAGTAAAAAAATATTATTAATAAACATATAAAAAGAAATAAATAAATTTTTTAGTTCATGAATACTTATACAAGATTTTTCTTTTTCAAAATTAAACTTTGGGCTCAAAATATACATTATATTACCTAAGAAATAAAATTTATGTCCAAATATTTTCATAATATATTTCATAATAAATCTTAAAGGAAAAAATAAAATCCATAAAGGTTCCATTTAAATCATGAAAAACTTATCAAACTTTTTCAAAAAAAAATATACATTTCACCCATACAAAGTAGCATATATTTTATTTTAAACATAAGATCATGAGTAATCACATGGGAGCATAACATAAATAACTTGTTATTATAAGATCATGGAAACATAGGAAATGTGGTATCAACACAAAACATGAAATAATCATAATTCAAGGCTAACTTTCAAGACAACATCACATGGTCGACAGAGTATCATAGTGGATTAGGTTTACTTCCTAATCTCATACATTGTGTTATCTAAGCACACTCATCGTAACATGTTTATGAATATGTGTGCTAAAAAAGGAAATCAATCATAAGGTATGAACATAATAATTACCCATGTAAAGAAAATGGGTTTCATAATCTTACCTCATATCATAATCAAAATATATTTCTTAAAAAAAGAATTTGAGAAATGATCATTAGGAAAGTATTACCCAGTCAACATAAGGGAGAATAAGCTAAGTATATATGTAAGAGACATATATATAGAATTTATAATCATTCCATAACATTATATAGATAGATAGTGGGTTAGAGAGAGAATAGTCATAACTCTAAAAAATATTGGTTTAGTGAGAGATCTCTTACACCCATAAGCAAAACATTTCCAGATATCAAAATATTCATTCCATTTAAAACCCTTTTTAAAAAATAATTAGAAAAAAGGGAAAGAGTTAATTACTTTGAAGAAAATAATGAAGATTATAAATAAATAAAAATATAAAATAATGGTTTTAGTGGAAGGAAAATTCATTGATTCCATATACGTTAAAATAAAAAATTCCTTTTATCTTTTATAAATAAAGTCAAAATATTCCGTATAAAATATGTAAAAAGATTCCTTTTTAAAACCTTTGAAAGAAAGTAAAAAGAGACATAAAATTTCCTTTATAATTCATTCATGTCCATATAAATACATATAAAATATGTTTTTTATAATATGAAAATTGAATAAAAATATTTAGAAAATAAATCTTTAAAGAATTTAAAACAAGGTTTTTAAAGTGTCTCTTACATAAAACCTTAAAAGATTACTTTTTTAAAAACATTGTAAAGAAAGTAAAATATGTTAAAAAATGAACATTATCATCCATTGAATCATAAATAAAAATTTCCTTGAAACATTTATAAGAACATATACATGGAAGAAAAATAGTTGGAAGGGAAACTTTAAAAAATATTTTTTTAAAGAAAGTCTCTTACCTTGAGTGTAACTTGTCACATACATTATTTATCTTCATAAATTGTAAAATTATGTTAATTATTTACTTTATTAATAACATTTTTCAATTTTATTATACCTTTTATTTTATTTATTATCATTTTATATTCAATTACTTAATCATTTAATTTCACATTGGGCTTTTTGATGATATTCAGCTCATAAGTATAAAATGACTTCAGTAGGTTGACTATTGTCAATGAGGTAATTATTTAATAATATTAAGAATAATAATCATGAAATAATTATAATTTTTATATATAAATTATACTTTTAAAACCAACCATGAAATATGGTTATGAAAAATGAATTGTGTTACAATCATGGAGATGGTAGGTCATACGTGCGCATGAGTAACGTTCCCATTTTTTAGTGATCATGATGGAAAGAAGATAAGTGTTATTTTATATTTAAAAAAATATAATTATATAATATATTTTATTTTATTTATTTAAATACTCTTATATATACTATCCATGTAATACAATAATGAAAAATGAATCACATCGCTCCATGGAGGTCGTAATCCATACGTACGCATGAACAGTGTTATCATATTTCAATGAATGGAAAGGTAAGAAAATATATGATATATTTATTTTACAGAATTATAAATATGTCATGAATATCATATATATACATTAAATTCATCATCATAAACATTTGTTAGAGGTGATGATGGAAAATGAATTATATCAGTTCGTGATGTGGTAATCCACCATACACATGAATGATAGTTATGTTTCCCATTTGATGGAAGAGTAGATGGGTGTAGGTTGTGTAATTAACATAATAAAATTAAATTATATGATAGATACTTATGTTATTATATCATCATGTTTGAATAATATTTTAAGGATGTAAAAAAATAAATGAAACAAAAACGCTTGGTTAAGAACAATATTATTTCTTCAGACAACCTCTTTAGGTTTACACCAAAAGCCTTCCTATGAGGGTTTTATAATAAAACCAAGGAATATAGTACATTATAAGGTAAGTAATGAATGTATTTGGATAGGTATTTTATAAACCAAAAATTTTTTGAACTATGAATAAAATAGGAGAGAAGATGCCCTTTTATAAGTAAAGGGAGAGGCACTTTTGGAATTTCTTAAAATATTAAATTAATATAGATTAATTTTCATAGAAAAAATGATCCAATTAGATATAATTGAAACTAGTATTAGTATGGATCAAAATAATATCATCTAGTAAAATTTGGACAAGTTTATATTAGGTTTTTACCCTAGTCTCTTTGTTTTAACCCACATTAACCCTTTTTCACAATTACTGTGATAACAAAGTTTTTACTCTTTAGGGGTCAAGATAGTTACTATAAAAAAAATTGGTAAATAAATGGACCATGGTTGATATTTTTAATCATATCCCAATCACTTGGCCATATATAGGATTTTTAAGAATTTTCAATCATTTAATAAAATATTATTTGTTATAAAATATCATTAATATCATTTTTGGAACTATTCATTTAATTTGACTTTGAAAACAATATGGAAGTAATGGAATTAAAATATAATCCTTTAACACATCACTTAAATTTTATATTTATCTACCAAAATTTTTGGAACACAATAATTCATTCAATTTATATTACTTTTAATATTTTTAAAATTATTTATTTTATTTTTCTATTAACTGAATAAACATTGTGTTAGTGTTTCATAGACATTTAAGGAAATTATTTCATTAATAAAAATTATAAATAAATTACCATGATAAAAAATAATTTATCTTTAAAATTACTATTTAAAACCAAACATATGTTGTTTTTATCCATATCAAAAAATAATATAGTTATTGAAAGTAAGAAGGTAACATTTTTGTCTATCTTTTACTTAAATATTATAATGGTCAAAATTAAAGAAATGTGGAACCAAGGGGGCATATATTCAAGACGTGGATAGACATGTATGATCTAAACTCATCCAATAGGATAAAGGTAAGTGTTATGGTCAATTTTAAGTCCTTATCAAATTATTTTTAACCTTAATTACTTAATTTACCCTTACCGTGGTGATAATTATTTACTATAGTTACTATTTATAGTGATTAAAAATATAAGGGTTATATTTACCAACTTTTGAACTCCTAATTCCAAATATGAAATCTATTTTTCAAGATTAAATTAACAAAAGTGGTGGAATTTGATTTAAAATTAGACCCACAAGATGAGATGAAAAACAGTTTTTCAGAAAAATGTCTTTTAAGTCTAAAAATGAACTTATACCAAAATATGATATAAAGATGATTAAAATGTAATTAATTAGATTAAATAAAACTAAATAATAATAATATTACTTTGAAATTAAATTCAAATCATAATGGGACTTTTAAATTACTTAATTTATTGAAAAGAAATGATAGTTTTACGAAAAGCGGTATTTTCACTATTCATTGAAAATCACTCTTCAAAAAAATATAAAAATTTCACCCTGAGTTAATTATGACATGAAAATTTCAAAAATTATATCCTTTTTATAAACTAATATTTCTAAAATTTATATAAATTAATTATAATACTTTCTCATGAAAAGAAATAAAAACCATTTTTGAAGAAAATGTAATTTTGAAGAATAAACTGACTTTACTAAAAATTAAGTGACTATTTACTAAGAATTTATCAATGAATTTATATTTATTAGGAATTATATATATATTTCATAAATCAACTAATCATATTTATACCCTCTAATTTAATGTCTAGGTTATAAGAGTCATAATTAAATAATAATAATATTTCATGGTTTATTTAGACTTGGTGTTGTGTGTCGTATACGCTATCAAACATAGTTTTATTTTTTTAATATTAGGGTGTTACAATCATTATTAAAGAGAGTATTTAATCACCTACTGATTTTTGAGATCATGGAGTAGGGTAAATTTCAAGAATTTGGGTTTAGATCGAGATTCTGAGGGATGGAATATCCCAATGAGATGTTTTTTAACATAGATCGGGGCCTGAGAGGGGTCTGGGTGCTCAAGTGGACAACAGAACAGGGTTGGGGTGACCCCCCCCCCTCATGTTAGTTTTTACTATAGGTAGTTGGTTGCACCATAAACCCTTAGGTTGCACCATGATGGCCTACCACATGGGGTGCTAAGGCGTGTAGCATAGAGGTCGCGTCATAAGAAGTGAGGTCATGCCATGAAGGCATGGGCCTCACCGAGGTGAGGCATGTCATTCCACGAACCATAGGGGTCATGCTGCAATGGTGTTATAAAGGGGGTGGCCCCTCTACCTAGGGTGTTCATGCCACAACCTGGTTAGGAAAAGGAGCATCGTGGAGGAATCCTCATGGTTGCATAGTGACCCTCCCCTTTTTCACTTTTTTTAACATGGGTAGACCTATCGTTTTTTAGTCATCCCCCCTTTGATTTTAAGTTGACCAAGAGGCGGGGAGGGTCATTATAGCTTGCTCATACCCTTCATTCCTCCCCTTATCCCCCTATCATATAGGGTGGTTATGTGGGTCCCTCCCTTCATTGTCTTCTATTTTTGTTACTACTTTGTAGCCTCTGATCTGATGCAATTTCAAGATAGGGTTTGGTGTCGATTCCATTGAGCTATGGTGTAATTAGGTAGAGAAGATGGGACTTTTGATCAGCATGACTAGAGGAGATCTCATAAGGATGAACGCACTGGGTTTTATGCAGTTTCAGTGACATGGTGATGCCTGGTGAGTTTTTTGGAATTTATTCCTCAATGGATTAAATTTAATTTTTTATTATAATTTTTTATAATTAATTACTTAGGTTTTATGGTGTGAAATAAAAGATTGGGTGGTGGTATGATCTTAGATGAGGCATGGACAGGCTTGACTGAGAATGTGTAGAGATTCGCAAGGATAGTAACTCCATGATTGAGTTAGGTAGTCCCTTTATTACAAAACCATGTGCTTGTTTATGCATGATCATTCATGATTTAATTTTTACATGAGACTGGGTGAATAGATAGGGACCGAGAAGACCCTAGAGAAATATAAAGGGTGGCATTGAACCTCCTCAAGTTGGAAGAAGTGCTCTTTATCACTTTAGGTAAATTGGGATCACTCGGCGACTATGTTTCCAAGGGGAAAAGATACCACATGTGGGTCTTGGGATGTGAGATGAGGTGTGGTAGCCTAGGTTGGGTTCCTTAATCTAGTTGGTGGGCATGATAGTCTTAGGCCTAGTGATGATAGGTGAGATGGCCATGCGTCTCACACTTGGTGAAGAGCAACCTTCTGAGGATGGATTGAAATTTAGTGCGCTCCATGGGTGGGATAAGTCCTTTGAGACTAGATAGGGTGTTTCAAAGATGGGTTTCTTTTGGGTGATGGCTTAAGATCTATCCTAAGGGATATGTGAGATAGACCCAAGTATGGGTTGTAGGAATAGGTTGATGACCTAACACAAGGATACCATAGCCTTAGGGTGAGTGGATTGGGATTGTCCCTGGTTTACAAGACTGAGTGTAACATAGAATTTGGAAGAGGGTTGGATGGGCCTATTGGAGCCTAGGTTTGGAAGATCCTTCAGGCTATGAGAACATTGTGGAGTGTTGGACATGACTTGGTACTAAGGAGTGGAGATTGGAATGAGTCTAAAGGACCCTAGTAGACACCCTGATAAGTGAGATGAGAATGTCATGAGAACTGGAATATTGTGCTTGTGTGACCAAGATGGTCTTAAAGAGATGAATTTGTGAGGACAGATAAAGGTCGAGGTATGTTGTGGGACATGGGGCTAGGTATCGAGTGACTAGTGCCCTATAATAATCTAATGAGCTTATGGGATGGGTTGTGTACCATTTTTGTTGCATGTATGTATGTCCCAACCATGTGTATGTGATAGGTGATGAATCTCATTATGGTTAATAGATAATCCTAAGGCTTGGACTCACCTTGAGTGATAAGGTGTTGGAAGGAATCTACCTTGAGTGATAAGGTGATAGTTTGGGTGTGATATTAGACCTAACTTGATTGATAGGGTAGTGGTTTTGAAAATGGACTTACCTTGAGTAAGAAGGTATTAGCATAGACCTCCTTGAGTGAGAAGGTTGGTCCAGGTTTTTATGTGACATCAGATGCTACATTGATTGATAAGGTATTGGCCAGGATATAGCCTCATCTTGAGTGAGAAGATATTATCATGGACCACCTTAAGTGAGAAGGTTGGTCCAAGGGTTGATGACAGACCCTACCTTTAGTGATAAGGTTGTGGTTGGAATGTAATATAGGTCCATACATTGAGAGATAAGGTTTAGGATGGGTCTTGATAGTACACCTTCCTTGAGTGATAAGGGATGGTCTAGGGCTTGGATGTAGGACCACCTTGAGTGAGAAAGTAGGTCCAGGACTTGGATGTAGGACCCTAGCATGTATCTTCAGTTAGTGTTCGGGGTTTGATGACACCCTACCCTGAGTCTTAGGGTATGGATTGGATTGTATGTCATGAGGCAACATGATTCCATTTTAAGTTGAAACAAGTATGGTCGGGTGTCATGATGTCTTAGTTATCACATGGTGACCTAATGTGCATGGATTCATGGTGTCCTGGTTAGCAAACAATATTCTAACATACATGTGTGTGCATGTTATATATGTTATTTATTTTCATCATACATACACATATATTATGGTGTATATTAGGGGAACCTAGTGAAATCATACTGAGATGTATTTCCCGCACCCTATATGAGAACCCCAATACACATGAAATCCTTATGTATGCTTTATAGGTCAAAGTATAGGTTGTGCAATGGATCGAGCTAGAGCATATTAATGGGGATTTGGAGACTGGGTTAGTGAGGCTTGGGGGTGGAAGTGGAGCCTCTTTTTATTTTATTTTTTCTTTGTTTATTTTTTGTATGTGGTCACCCTAGTGGGTGACCAGTGGGATGTATGTTTGTATAACATATTTTACATTTTTTTATAGAAATAATGTTTTTTATTACTTTCACGTACATTATTTTTTTGTATGATGTTTGGTTATTTCCATTATCATTTTACTCTAATTCGAGGTCATGGTCTCCCCAATGTATGATTTAGCCCCTCTATAAAAGTCAACAGCCTCTGGAATATGGGGAGGTGAGCCTAAAGTTATATAACATCATCGGTCATGAAACTGATGAGTTGTCTCAAATCAAGGTATGAAAAAATGGTATTGGGGTGTCTTTTTCTTATCTTACTATTTAGGGTGTGGTAGACAAGTAATAGAGAATATTTTTGGGAATGTGATGGACCTCGAACTGGTGTGTCATGAACACATCTTCTGGTGGGAAGTCCTAGTTTCTAGGGTTACAAGATTTGTGTTCTTTCTTTTTCTGTTATGGTTGATATATTTATTCAAATATGATATGGTTACTAGAGTTTGTTATTTTTCTAGTTTAATTATTGGCTTGTAGTATCAAGATTTATCTTCATGCATCGTGATTGGCATATAAAATTCACCTATCATATGTGTGCTTATATGTGATTGGATTTTTTTGAACGTAGATATTCAATTGTTTAAAGTTTCAAAAACAACTTATATGGTGTTTTCTTATATAAATTTTTAGTGGCGTTCCATGTGGTCGGACTGTGATTTTCACTCACATGAATTTTTCTGATGGTAGGTCACGTCAATCTTATAGTGAGACATTCTCTGGTGATGTTTATATGTCCCTTTGTTCAAGGGATGTAATGTGACCCTTGGAGGGTTTGTATAGGCATTGGATGCCTCAGTGATGGAACCCTGGTGGATTTCGTATAGGAGATTTATTTTTGGGAGATGATCTGAGGATGGGCACAAGTTGTCATAAGGATGTGGATATCCCTAAGTGGGTGGAAAAAAGGCATGTGGAATTCCTTGGTCTTTTGATATGTAGAGCACTCTGAGCATGTGCTTCTATAATTGAAGTTATGTTCTGGAAGGAAGGATTAGTTGGATGCTATACCTATTGATTTTGGATGAACTTTCAAGTGGCATAGCGGAAGCATGGATGGATGCTTCGTGGATTTGGAACGATTCCCTGGTGGCGGGTGATCATGGGGTTGGCCTTGGCATGAGTGATATTTATAGACTTGTTGGAAATGAATCATTAAGGGTTGATTTCATCTAGATGATGTTGACATGCGATAGGAGCATGGTCAATAGTTTAGGCGCATGAGCCTAGTGTAATCAGGTGGTACAGGAGAATACGCATGTTGTGTTTGTATGGGTGGATATGGATAATAGGAAAGAACCTATTAGAGGTTTCTTGTAGGTTCGCTCTACCATGGGAGAGAAGAGTGATTGTTGGTGTGTCTTTTCAGGAAAATACTTGATTCATTAAGGCATGTGTGTGCTGGTAATGTGTGGTGCAAGTTGGTTTGTGGATCGGTGAGCAGTCATGTGCAAGTTGAGGACGATAGATGCAATAAGACACTTGTGGGCATGGAGGCCCGAGGTATCGATGAGAATAGGAGGTGTTTCTTTAATAATAGATGGTGATTTCATGGATGGATTGAGGTATCATGGTACGGTCAATCTGATTTTGGATCTTTATAGGGGTTTTCAAGATGGGTGAGTGTAGCCCGGGAGGAGTGGCATGTGTGAAATGTAGGGACCCATCTGGGTTGGTGCTCAAGGAGAGGTGTAAGGGAATCCATATAGTGGAGAGATCACCATTAGAATTTGGAGGTTGTGACCCTTTTTGTGAGTAAAATTTTAGTGTATATCAAAGATGATGTTCCTGAGGAGCTGGGAATGGGTGGTGATGGTGTTTCATGTTGGTGCTTGAGCATGAGTGAAACGGCCACATCTAGTCATGTTTGGTAATATATGGATCATGGGTTGTCAAGATCTATGTTTTATTTCACTGGAGTGACAATAAGGACACTCCTATAGTGGGGAGTGTATTATCGATAACGAAGGAATAACCCTCGTATTATACTAGTCATGGATGTGATGATACTAGTTAGTGAACGGTCAAGATGACCTTAGGATGCCAGTATGCAGATGGATCCAATTGTGATTTTTTCCTTATAAAATGCCATATTTGATATTTGGATGTGGTGTTGGAAAATTTTTTGTATCAACATCAGACTTGGAATGGAATTTGACAAGATCTGAGGGTGAGTCAGATCAGAGGTGTGTTGGTTCTTGGAAAGTTCTCTTAAATTGGGCTTACTTATCAGGAGGAATTGAAAAGAGAACCTTATAAAACATGTGTTTCCACATCAAATGAAGATGAAATGGTCTGGATACATGAGTTTGAAACATATACAAATAATTTAGAATAATTATATAAAAATAAAGAAGAATTACATTGGGGTAAAGAGATAGAAAGCATAACTCGAATGAAAAATGGAGATTCGGGGAGAATATCTTACCTTATGTCCAAAAGTGTTCTGCACTTGCACTTAATATCCTGGTTAATGAAATTAGATTCATTAATAATTTAACTCATAACTTCTTCAACATTTATTTTATTTATTATAATTTTATTATGTTCATTTGTGTCCTTTTTGATGAGTTATAAGATTCAATTTCGTCATTCGGGGTTGTTCGTTTCCTTGGTTTTAATGATTGGTTCACTTGTATACATGTATGAAAAATCATGTGAAATAGGAATAGTTATCCAGAATTGAAATTATATGTTATTGATGAACTTTAAGAAGATTTAATGGTCTTATATATCATTTTGTTTCTAGATATGAGGATGATTCATTAGATAAAATGTTAATGATAACCGTTTGGATTATTTTGGTGTTTTTTCGATCATCAAACACTAGTTTTGTTTTATGAATTAATATTATGTATATATATATATAATGGTTCCAAAACATTAAATAAGTTTTATTACATATATTAAAATCTGGTTTAACCATAAAAATGGTTCTATGACTAGCCTTGAAGACGTAATTGAAAAACAAAATCTCATCATCCACGAAGGTGGTAAATCGACACATCATAGACGATGTTTTCATTTTTAGAATAAAAAGGGGAAGAGAAAAGATTTGATGGTGGATATCTCATTATTATAATAAAATTTTAGTATATATAAGATACTAGAGTTATCATGAATTTTTGGACAAAGGATTTAAGGAAAGGATAAGAAAAGAAAGGAAAATGAAAGGAAAAATTAAAAGAGTGAAAGGGGATTCTACCTCTTGAATTCCTCTCTTTGAGAACCTCCTTAAGGAACTTTTAAATAGTCTTTTAAGTGAGACCAGCAAGACCAAAACGTGGGGGAGAAGTTTGGGAAAGGGATTGGGAAAAACTTGGACAAGTTTCAATGCTTTGAAGGTGTGAGGAGAAGAGGTGGTGAGGGGTGGTATTTATAGTGGATGAGAGGGGTGTTTTTTGATTATTTTATTCATTGGTTTATTATTTTTGCTCAAGAATATGAATAGTTTGAACCTTATCACTAAATATATTAAAATAATGAAGGATAGTTCGAGATTATGTTCTCACATCATCCATACATCATCTATGAATCATTAATTCATGTATTTGTTAAATACCGTAAATTATTGTATTTCACTATTCACCAAAAATTCAACTATTTTAGAAAAAACTCAAAAATTCACCCTACCCATTTTTCAATGTGTAGAATTCAAAAATGGACACCATTTTATAAAAATAATTTTCTAAATATGTGAAATTTAATTTTTAAATAAAATCATCATTTACTCAAAAAAATATCAATTTTAATATTATAACTGATTTTATGACACTTTCAAGAATTAATTAAGGTGTCATAAAATTATATTATAATCGTAAAACAACAAAATATTAATTTATGAATCTATTTTATAAAAATAAATTTTCTTTTAAATAATTATTTTAATTATAAAATTGAAAATAAACATTTATGTTTCACAAAAATACTAACACATAATTTATCATTTTTTAAACATTTATTTAATTATTTCATGATAAAAATATATCATATTTTCATTTATAAGATACTTAAATTTTATTTATACTTTCATAGGTGAAGAAACTATTTTATTGGTCATATTACAATTCCAACGGTCATATTTAATAGTATATTATAGTTTTAAACTCGGTGTTGCATGAAGCATAAACTATCGAAGATGTTAAATTTTAAAAGATACATACCATAAAATTTTGAGGAATTACAAACGCAACCGGCATCACACCATGAGAATGCATCTACACTCCAACGTAATGCAAAGTAGAAATGAAGGATTTAGTAGGGACCATCAAATTAAAATTTGACCGATGAAACTAATCACAAATGCATGCAGAAAACATGAAAAAAGTGGGAAAAATGCGTATAATTATGGTTTTCCCAAATTGGGTAATTAGTTATGGAATATACATGTGGATGTTAATGATTGAGAGAGAGAAGTTGTTGTGCATTCTGTCATTCTTTCACTCAAATTCAAGAAATGGGAAGCTCTTAGAACCTTGCTGAAACCAAGGAGATCAAGCCACATGGAGCAATCACATACACGAGGAGTCTCAATATTTATATTCATTAATTCTCACCCATTCTCTCTAATTCACACTCCCTAAACAGACCCCCTCCCCCCACCCCGTACAATACCGCCAACCATTTATTCATAAAATATTCTTTATATTCTTCTCATCCATTTTTTATTCTACCATTCTATTTCATAACCTCATTTTACCATTTCATTTAATTATACCTCCATTCCAGACTTATTTTCCTCCATCCTAGCAGTGGTGGAAACAGTTGGAGACCAAGGAAAGGGGTAGGCCAAGCACATCTATAAGGGAGTTCTCTCTCTCTCTCTTATTCTTCATTGTATTAGCATGTGAGGCAAGGATATTTGTGGGGATAAAGGGTTTGTGAACTTATCTTGTGTTGTATGCCTTCTAGAGGATTTATCATTATTCATACATTTTTACATAATTTTACTAACTAATTAGGCATTAGTAAGTTTATTTGAGGGAGAGGGTGAGGAGGTGAGAGTTTAAGCCTAAACCATGCACTAATGAAATAGGTGATGTGACTAATGCATTTACATTAACAATTAAATTGTTATGCATCATAAGAATGAACAGTAACCTAAATCTCCCATTCTACCAAGATTGAATCAAAACTCCTAGACTCTGGTTGTTCACACTGTCAATACCATGTGTTGTTCACACTATCAATACCATGTACACACGCATATAATTCAAAAATACCAAAAACGCTTTTAATTTTTTACATGTTCAACACACTAAATACACCTCAAACACCATCAAATGGACTTCCTACCAACTTTTCATGACGTTCAAAGAGAAGATGCTTATGTGTTTATTAAGGAATTCATCGCAATGGTGGACACATTCCCTCTCAATGGATTAATAGAAAATGAGCTCAATCTAAAATTTTTTCCCTATTGCTTAAAGGTGGAGGCAAGGAGATCGCTACTCAAACAAGGAAAGGACACATTTGCCCCTTGGGAGGCTATTCATAATGTATTCTTGTGGTGGTACTTTCCAATGGATAAAACCAAGGGAATTGGGAGGAAAATCCTTAACTTTGCTCAAGGATAATATGAACACATTCATGAGGCATGGGAGGTATAATATTTAATGAAAACAATCTCCAACCCACCAACTCCCACTTCCCATTACTCATGTAATTATTTTATAATGGATTGACTCTTGAAGGACAAGTTTTTGTTACATTAGCTGGTGGCTATTGTGGGAATAAGAGTGCCATTGAGCTAAAGCATAATTTCAACAAGTTTTCTTTGAATTCCCATGATAAGGAAATGGGAGGATGAAGAGTGATAACCCATGAATATAATGTCATAAAAGCACAATTTCATAGTCTATCTTCCACATCAGTTGTAAGAGTAGGTGTCAAGGACCAAAGGAAGGAAGTGGAGTTTTGTTCAAGTGAAATGCTCAAGCGAGGCCAAAAATAGTATTAGAATCTTAAATTTCTAGTAGTTAATGCACCTTACCAAATGGAGGAAAAACACATGGAGAGCTTGGAAAACAATCCTTGGAAAATTGACACATTCTCAATCCTAAATTATCAAGGTTGGAGGGAGAAAAATAGCTCCATTCATGTTAGAAAATCAAAAAAAAAGTGTGGGTAGAGTTATATTTTCTCAAATTTATTCCATTAAAATTAGGGGAATCACAAAAGCACTTCATGGAGGAGTCAAGAGGACTGCAAGAAAGATGGAAAACCAAGAATTCAAGGGGGATATTATGAAAAACTGTGTTTTCTCAAATTTAGATTATTCTGTTTGGAAGGACCAATTTGAATTGCCTCTAAGGGATCAAAATGGTCATTTACAGCCTATTTTTCATGGGGAAAAGGAGAATAAATCTCTACATTCAACTGAGAAAGACAAGGGAATGGTTATGATACTTGAGCACGAGAGCATTCAGTCCAAACTCTCAATAAATTAATAGAAAGTGGATAACCTCATACAAACCACCAAAAATCACATCAAGGACACTCGACTTCTCAAGGATGGATACAAGAATTGATCAACTCTTTAAAAATACTCAAACATGCATCAACAGTGTTGAAGCTCAAGTGGAGCTGCATGCAAGAAGAAATAGTGTAATGGAGAAAGAATTTATGTCAATCCAAGCAGAAAACTATCCTTTTGAGTGTGTCATGGCCATCACCACAAGAAAAAGGAATTAAAAATGGAAACCCACTTAAAGTATTGTATGATATTGTTATGGAGGAAGAACCCACTAAAACTTAGGATTGAGGAAATCTGCACTTAAATAGGACCTTGAGGAAGGTAGTCCACATGAAATTGCTTTTGAGCAACCAGGGGAAGAACTGCTAAAATTCTAGTTTTGGAGCAAGATGCCCTTGAAGAAGCAATCGAAAGAGGATCTAGAAATTCAGATCTTAAGAAACATGTTGGGCTTGAAATTCAAGAAGAAAAACAACCCAAATTCAAAGGCAAGTGAAGCCGGAATGAGGTGGAATTCTTTAAAAATGAACTAGAACAATTTGTGACTCTTTCTCCAACACCTAAGAGAGACTTGGAAGAGACTCAAGAAGTGTCAGTCGGATTGGGAAGCATGATTCCAAATTCAAAGTAAGCTCAAACAGTTGTGCAGAATTTGGAAAAAAAATCCCAAGAGGATGAAGACGGGAGTCACATAACTCAAGAAATTAAAAAACCAAGTCTCAAAGAACACTGTTTCAAGGATGAATTATTAATCCAATCCAATTCAAAAGATGCATAATTCTTCAAAGTATGGCTTCCCAAGGAAGAGATTAAAATTCAAAGTGGGAAGATTGAAGGGGAAAGTTACATTATTAAAGTAGAATCACTTGAGGATAGCTTTAAGAAGAATATAATAGATCTAGAAACACTGGGAGTATAAGAAAAATCAGAAGTTAAGGAACCAACTAGGTTCCCATTAAAGAAGAATCATTTTCCTTGGGATCATGGTTGAGCAAGGAAGGAAGAAGTCGGTTTGAGACTTGAAAACAATAGCTTCTTGAGATTCAACCAAAGTATAAGATTTTTTAATGGAAAAGTAGGGGAAATAATTTTTGAGCAAAAGGGACACACATACAACCAAGGAAAAGAAGATATAGTTGAAAGGGGGTGTTCAACCATCCCTTTACTTTCATTTCCATAATGTTTGAAATCATTGATTACCTTATAGAAACATCTCCCTACTTGTGCACACAATGATCACATAATCAAAAGCAATTATGGGGGGGAGAAAAGTGAGTAGTGTGTTGTGTCTCGAAAATTAACAAGCATGGGTAAATCTATCCAAAATCATCTTGAAAACATGGAAACTCTTGTTTTTAAAACTTGATCATTGATGTTTAATAAGATAAGACTTAGTTGCATCATTGTCTTGATGAACCTAAAAATCATCTTGAAAACATGGAAACTCTTGTTTATAGAACTTGATCATTGATGTTTAATAAGATAAGACTTAGTTGTATTATTGTCTTGATGAACCTAACCTTCAGTGATTTATTTTTTCTTAACATGAGTAGCACTTCAATGGTTCACCCTAAACAAAAGTCTGATAAATCATTAGATTTAGAGAGGTGTGGCACTTCATGGGGGTGGGAAAGTGGGTAAGTCATCATATTCTCCCAATTTTTCTCATCCATAGCATAGCCATAGCATATTCTCCCAATTCTTCTCGTCCATTTCCATTCTACCATTCCATTTCATGTTCTCATTCTACCATTTCCTTTAGTCATACCTTCATTCTAGACTCATTTCTATCCATCCTAGTAGTAGAGGCAGCCACTAGAGAGAAAAGGGGCAAGCCAAGAATATCCATGTGGGTGATCTTCTCTTTATCTCTTGTTATTCATTGTATTATCATGTTAGGCTAGGCTGCTTGCGGGGGATAAAGGGGTTGTGAAGTTCTCATGTGTTGTATACCTTTTAGAACTTGGATTTAGCATTATTCATGCATTTCTACTTAATGATCCTAACTGATTGTTCAATGGTTGGTTGATTTGAGGGTGAGGGAGATGAAATGGGAGTTGAAGCTCGAACTGTGTACTAATGACATCATCATTGCACCCTAATGAATGAGTTCGAGGGGTGTAGTGTTAACTAAATCACAAAGAATGAACTTAAAACCACTGCTCATAAGGGTCAAGAGCAACCACATGGGAACTCTTGACCTTATGAATAAGCCCTTGGCTTCCATGAGACTGGATTCTAAGGGATAGGTGATGTTACTAATGCATTTCCATTGGCAATTCAGTAGGTATAAACCACAAGAATGATCACAAACCTAAATCTTCCACACTTCCAATATTGAATCAAAACTTCAAGCCTCTAGTTGTTCACACTTTCAATACCATGTATACACATACATATAATTCAAAAATACAAAAAACACTTAATTTCTTTAATGTTCAACACACACAACACACCTCAAATACATTTGAGTTTCTCATCCTTTTTTCGTAAGTGAATTAGTGAATCAATCACTCTATCCTTATGTTTGACCCGGTTACTCAGCGGTACACTTGTATTTATGCCCAAAATATTTCAATGCAGTATGATGCTATGATCATGATGTTGTTGTTAATATATTGTAGGATGCTGAAATTGGTTAAATAATTTAAAGAGGTGGAAAAAGCTGGAATTTGTGGTTGATTAGTAATTTGAAAAGTTTGATATGATAATTAAATGTTGAAGCATGTTGTTTGTTGTTGTGATAGTTTACCTTATTGATGATGTTGTGTTTATATGATTGTATTATTTTGATAGTTGTAGTAAAGGTGTGGTTGGATTGTGGAAGTGGAGGTGATGTTGTGTGTTGTTGGCGTGGTTGTTGGTGTGGCGGTATGATGAGGTTGTTGTGGTTAGTGTGTGATAGTCTCCCTTGGGTGTGGAAACAATGAATAATGATTAATGAAAGAATGAATTGAGAAGTGAAATTGGAAATGGGTTGTGTTGGGCTAGTGAAGTGATGAATATGAAGAAAGAAGTGATGAGTTGCTCTTAATAATTGAAATGAAGTGGTTGATTAATATGCGGTAATTGAAATTCAAATAATGGGGAGTGGTAATGGATATGTAAAGACGTTATTGTTGCCATTAAATTGTTTAATTTATCTTTAATGTGGTTAATGATGGATTGATGTGGAAATGGTAATGAATTATGAAAGGAAGTTTGTGAGGTAGTTGTATGGTTGATGTTATTGTTGTGTGGTGATAGAAGTGTGTCATGCATGTATTGTGGCTAAAGGTTGAAGCGGTTGTCGTTACGAGGTAGCGATGGTGAGATGATGGGTGTGGTTGTAGTGGAGTTGTGCTGAATAGTAGACCCTAGGCTGAGCTTTACGTGTATCTATCATATTCATCGTTGTTTTATGTTGTTTCTTATGCACCACAACGTGAGTCGGGTAACGTGGTTGATGCCCATATGTGGTCTTTAGTTCTGGATGTTTTATCCAACATCCATGTTGTAGGTGATATGGATGGTTGACTACTACTTCTCCGCTCTCTCTTCCAAACATAGAATAGGTTGTGTTACGTGATGATGATGAGGCAGTGATGTGGTTATGTGGTTGGGGCATTTATGGGGAAGAGGACGTGAGGTTAATGTTTTTTCATGATATGTCTTGGTTGTTATGGGATATGTGGTAGGGATGTGATATGTAGTTATGGTGTGTGTTATATAATTGTGGTTTGTGGTTGTGGTATGAGGTTATGAGATGTGGTCATTAGGATATGGAAGGGATGGGGGCACTAGGACATATGTTGTTAGGCTTGCGGGTGGCTAGTTTAGTGGGGGAAGAGATGCGGGGTGCCTTTCTCAATAAATTTTGGGCGGGTGGCCCCTGGTGAGGATGGGTGGTAGTTGGTATGTCGTTTATTCACGAAAGATTTAGTTACTTCTTCCACATTTGCATAAGGATGTTTGAGGAGGAACCTACTGAGTTACTTATATGCTCACCCCCGCAATATATATATTGTTTTTACAGGTTCGTATGAGGGAATTAGTTATCAAGCACATTACTAACGTGTGTCGTGCGGAGTAGCTAAGTTGGAGTTGATGCCATAGGAGTTGTTCTTTGGGGTATTCCTTGCGAAGACCTTGTTTATGACATTAGATGCATTATTTGGATGGACTTCATTTTATATTATCTATTGCAGTTGAATTGTAGTTTTATTTATTGTTCCTAACATTATGAAGATAATGTCTCTTATGTGGTATTGGTCATCAATCCATGACCTATTGGAGACGGGTTTCGAGACAATCACCTTGATGATTAAGAGCAACAGAACAAATTGAAAGAAGATTTATTTCTTTTCTACTTACTGTTTTTTTAATACCCGTGGCAAAGGGTCCTATGGGGTGTCAAAGAGGCCTCACGTTTGATGGTCTCTTATCGTTTTTTTTTTCCTACTTATGGTGTACAACGAATTATTTTAATGAAAATGAATGTGGTGCGTGTTATTTTCTCCTTAAATTTTAATCTTCCATTCATTTGATTACTAGACAGCATAACTGACGAATTAAATGATATAACGATGATAAAAGTTAAATTTGTACACTAGGAGGATTAAGCATGATTTCCAAAGGACAATGGTACTGGGGAATTTCAAAGTATACCATTTCCATTTTTACAGACAACCTTACAAAGGCTTGTGCTCTCAAAAGAAGTTGAACATAGCTCGACGGATTTCGAAATTTAGTGATTGTGCAAAAGATAAAGGATGACAGGACAGATACCCGGGCGATTACTTTTTTCCAACTCATTTATAATCCACTTTTTTAAATATTTATACTTAGTTAATTTCATTTTCATACGCCACATGCAAGACGCAATCCAAACCCTAACTTTATTGGTTCAACTTTTTATACAAAATTTTAGTATTGATAAAATTAGATAAAAGGATGACAGGACAGATACACGGGCGATCACTTTTTTCCAACTCGTTTATAATACTTGCTTTTAACACACGTTACCCTCAAACTCTACTATTATATTTTAAAATACACAACCATCCAAACTCATTTAAATAAATGATTATAAATTCAAAATTTTAAAATCCAATTATAAACCAAATCTGCACCATTACAAGATAAAATAAATATATTTTATTATAATTTAAAATATATATATATATATATATATATATATATATATATATATATATATATATATATATATAAAATTAATTAATAATCATTTTCATGTTTATGATATACTAACATAACCATGCAAGCCCGGACCAAATCTAAAACAAATTTTAATCCACTATCCTTTTCAAACTAGATTAACCATAACCTGTGATTAGTATTTCATTAGAAAACCTCTTAACCGATAAATTCAAATTTCTATGGTGGGTGTTGGCAGTTGAAGAAAATAATAAGCCCCCCAACTGCCAGCGCATGGGAAAATAGCAACACTATATACAGAATACTCACTTGAGTATCAATCGGTTGATTTTGATGAGATGTTTCTCTTCATCCCCAGCAGCCAGGGAACCATTTTTGTTGCGCAGGGTCGCTAATTCCTAGACATCTTCTTCCTCGATGGGAAGAGTTCTCTTTGAACCCTCCAAGGCAACCCCAAGGACTATGTTCTCTTCCATGGAAGCCGACCTATGGGGCTTCTCAGTTTCCTGCTTCAATGTATCTGCCTCATCCATTTTAACATCCTGCTTGCTCTGTTTCTGGAAAGACCCATCAGAATGTGGCATTTCCACTTCGGACTGGGATTTTGAAGCCAGCTTCACCTTAGGGGCCTTGCCAGAGTCCGACTTGGCACCAGACTTAGCATCTCCCTTATTGCTGTCCGAAACCGTTTCTTTTGATGACGACTTTGGGTCTCCGCCGTTGTTAGACCTCACCTTATCCCCACCATTGATTTTGTGGGGCGGCTCTCCCAGAAGGAATGGACGATTTAATGGGGAGGCAGCTGCTCCATAAGTGATTACTGTATCTGCAAACGGTATGTTTTCCATGTTCATGTCATCATAATACATCTTCTGGACCGTGCGGATTGGAGTTGCAAGCCGAGCCCGGTGGTGAGTCATCACCCTCAGTAGATCCAATATTATTGTTTCCTGTTCCCCATAACACATTGGTTTATCAAAACAAGTAGGATGTCTAGTAAACAGAATTGGACAGAGGAGGAAATGTTCTCACCTTCACGCATAAGTACTCTTCAAAATGTGAAGTCTTTACAAAGCAGGATATCAAGACCTGCAAAACAGATAGAATGACGATTCGTCACTCACAACAAAGCATAACACATAAGCTTACCATTGGACAAACAAAGCAATCCACTTGCCTCCTCTCATTTCATTTTCTACCCCCAATCCTAACCCACAGCGAGCGAGGGTGTGGGGTGTCAGCGATGGCAAAGATCTACTTCAAACAGTTAGCAATGTGTGGTGGGTGGCAGGATCAATTGACCAAAAACCCCTGGGCACGCCCCCCACGCACCACACTACATCCAAGTTAAGAGTCTAAAAACGGGTCAGTCCACCAAATTTCCGGCGGCAGTGAGTGAGTGTTTATTATATAATAACTTCCTTTTTCACAATAACCTTTCTTCTCTCCCTTCTACAACAAATTGTTACATCTCCATCGCCGTTCCATTGTGCCTCCTTTTTTACCAAGCAAATCAACTAAAGCATCACGTTCGCTTCAATTCGATGCTCATAATATTGTTTAATTTTATTATTAGCTAATTATACTTCATTTATTTGTGATTATTTTTTATTAGTAAGTGTTGGAGTGGGTGTCTCACATCAGACTTGTGTTTTTGTTATCATTATAATTCTCTAAAAATAAACTCCAAAACCTCTATTAAGAGGCATCTTGGGTATTGGGTCAATTGCTCCTTCATTCTAATATGGTATCAAAGCAGGTCTAACCGAAGCCCTCCCACCATGTCTCTCTGCTCTCGGTCTACGGTTTCATCAAATTTCCCCAAAGGGCGGCGGCCACCATCGCCAGTAGGCCTCGTTTTCTGTCGCAGCCCCTCCTGCCTCGTTTCCCCGCCGCCCCCTCCCGGTCATCCCCGCCGTTGTCACCTCCCTTACGCTGGTTGCCTCTGCCAAGCTGATCCGCTTCCCCGTCAGCCTCCGTACGTCGTCCCCACTGGCGGGCACCGCAGTCGAACTCCCCCCAAGCTAAGTCTATCTAGCTTGGATACATAATAAAACAGAAATAAACATCCCCAACAGGAAGTTATTTGTTACAAATTAATTATTTTTATAAGATGTCATTATTTTTTGCTAATATGGCATTTGATTTTCAATTTTCTTTAAATTGAATCAACCTTAATTTTTTTATCCTCAGGGAGTTGGTCCACCTAGTGACGGTATCTCGCCTTCACCTATTATTTCAGCACATGTTGCGTCATCATTTAGGTCTCAAACTCAATCTAATATTTATTTTGATAAAATTTAAGACATCAACATGGTATCAGAGGGAAATTCTCAATAATTTCCTCTCTCCTCCCTCGGTGTTTTCCGACCCCACTTCCCTGCGGCTCTCCTAGCGCCACTCCCCCTTCCCTGGTCGTAGCCCCCACTGTGCACGTCTCGTCTCCATCGCGGTCTCCCTCCCTCCCGCCTGAGGCCCTCCCTCCCAAACAAGTGGCTTCCCCTACGCGATTGGCCCCGCCCTCCGTGTGATGTCCCGACTACGCCCGGCCCCGGCCCGCCTCCCTATGCCTTTCCGGCAAAGCCCAACCCCAACTCCCTCCCACAGCACGTCTCGGCCCGCCTCCGACGCAGACGACCGGCACCACCTTCCGCGTGGCTTCCTGGTGACAATCGGCACCACCCTCCCGCGGTCTCCCGACGTCTATCGACCCCACCTCTCTTCAGCGAGTCTCTAGGCCCGCCTCCTCGATCTCCCAACCTCACCCGCTCACGGCCTCCCGGACACGCTCTCCTCGGCGAGTCATGACCCCGCCTCCTCACGGCCCTTCCCGACCCGCCCTAATTGCGGCTTCTCAGCGATCTCCCGATCACCACCCTCCTCGGCGCTTCCCAGCCCACCTCCTGCGTTGGCCACCGTCACCACAACGGCTCTCGCAGCACGAACGGCCCATTTCCAGCGATCTGCTTCTCACGTGGCGCCCACCGACTCCGTCATGGTTGGCACTTTCGACCGCGGGAACCCGGCACCACCTCCAATCCTCGGCGCTCCTGCAAGGCCACCCCCTCGCCTCAGTTGTCGGTCGTCCCGTATAGCAGCCCCACGCTTCATCCCTCCATCGGTGCGCCCGCCTAAGCAGTTGTCCCATGCTCCGTCACCGGTCTCGAGTACCCGATACAAACTAGCGCTCTCTTCGGAGAAGATTTCATTTATACAATCTTATCGGGCTATTTTGCCCCCTTCCTCTTCTTCGGCCACCATTGTTCAAATCGGTGACCCTACCGCGTGTATATCTCATCGGCCGACAGCTTGGATGTTTGACTCTGGTGCGCCTGAACATCTCACAGGGGATTCTGGTATGTTCACTAACTATCATCTGCATACCAATGCCTCTGAAATTACTGTTGCTAATGGATCAAAAATCCCAATTGTGGGATTTGACACATGCTCATTGACCTCGTCTATTCACCTGGCTTCAATAGCTCATGTTCCTGACGGTCCATTTAATCTTATCTTCATCAGCAAACTCACCAAAGATTTAAACTATGTTGCTACCTTTACATCTTCTGGTGTTGTTTTTCAGGAGGGGACGACGAATCGGGAACTTGGTCGAGGTCATCTTCGAAATGGGGTGTACATGTTCGATAACCCCACTATCTTTTGTTTGCTCATCCACCTCAGCCCGTGCCATTGACCTACATTCTCGCATTGATCATCCACCGGCTTCCGTCCTACATAAACTTTGCCCCCAATTCAGTTCTCACCTTTCCTTTCATTGTGAATCATGCAAGTCTGCTAAACATCATCAGGTGACGTATGTTCTTCAACTGGAACCGCATGCAGCAAATCCTTTCGACCTTGTTCATTTCGATGTATGGGGTCCATGCAGGGTTTCTAGCCAGTCTGGGTACAGTTATTATATATCCTTTATTGATAACTACTCGCGCATGACATGGTTTTACCTTCTTCGTGATCGGTCTGAAGTATTTTCTACTTTTCAGACCTTTTATAATGAAATTCATACTCAATTATTCACCTCCCTTAAATGTTTCTGCTCCAACAATGGATGGGAATATTTATCCACTTCCTTTCAGCAGTTTCTCAAGGATAAAGACGTTATTCATCAGACATCCTGCCCCGATACACCTCAACAGAATGGAGTGGTTGAGCGGAAACATCGTCATATTCTGGATACTGCCCGTGCCCTCCTATTCCACATGAAAGTGTCCCTCCTTTTTTAGTCCGATGTCATCTTGACTACTACCTACCTCCCAAACTAACTCCTTCTATCCTTCAAAGGGAGACTCATTTTTAGACTCTATTCTCTTCTCTCCCTCAATCACTTCCACTCCGTGTGTTTGAGTGTTAGTGTTATGTTCGGGACACTCGTTCCAACCTCTCCAAACTTTCTCCCAAATCCCTCTGTTGCATATTCCTCAGATATTCCAGCACTCAGCGCGGATACCGGTGCTTCTCCCCTGACTTACGGTCCTCATATATTCCTGCACTCAGCGCGAATATCGGTGCTTCTCCCCTGACTTACGGTGATATATCATCTATGTTGATTTGTCGTTTGTTAAGAACTCTCCTTTCACTCTTCCCTCTCCCCATCCAGACACCACCATTGATGATTGTCTTCCTCTCATCATTCACCCACTTCTGGTGCCCCCACTCTGTTGGTCACCAGTTTGGCACTGCCTACTCTCGCCGCCCATCGACTGTATCCCCCGTCCAGGTCGAGGACACCATCGTCCCAGATTCATCAGATGCTTCTGCCCCGGCACCAGACGACTTGCCCATTGCACTCCGAAAAGGTACTCGTTCTTGCCAGAATACTACTCTCTATACATTTTCATACAGAGGTCTTTCCGGTCTGGAGACGATAACTATTCCCCGCACGGTTGGCAATGCCAAATCTCACACGGGGTGGCTAGAAGCGATGCAGGATGACTTGCAGGCTCTGGACGACAATCATACTTGGGATCTGGTCCCCCTTTCGGCAGTCAAACAGGCGGTCGGCAGCAAATGGATTTATACGGTCTGTCTCAATGTCGATGGCACTCTTCATCACCTCAAAGCCCGACTTGTGGCGAAGGGCTTTGCCCAAACATATGGCATCGACTGTTTTTATACCTTCTCTCCGGTTGCAAAGATGGCATCAGTCTGGTTATTCATCTCTCTAGGCACTCATCATCATTGGCATCTTCATCAACTGGAAGTCAAGAATGTCTTTCTCCATGGTTTTCTTAAAGAAGAGATGTATCTGCATCAACCTTCAGGATTTCGTGTCTCCGGAGCCGACTCCCATGTTTGTCGACTTCGTCACTCTATATGGCCTCAAGCTGTCTCATCAAGCTTGATTTGGTCGATTCAACACCGTCGTCATCGCATTTGGGCTCTCTCGAAGTATGAAGGACCACACCGTCTTCTACCGTACGACGTCCTCCGACTACATCCTGCCGATGGTGTATATTGATGATATCATCATCACTAGGAGCGACTCAACTGAAATCGCTCAACTAAAGGGGCATCTTCACCACCACTTTCACAACAAAGATCTCAGTCCACTAACATACTTCTTTGGCATTGAGGTTTTCCGTTCTACGAACACCGTCTTTCACTACCAACGAAAATGTGCCTTGGATATCTTACAGGATACGGGTTTGACTCAGGAAACAGTTGTTGACACTCCTCTTGGGCCTGGGGAACAATCACTCTATGACAACACGGAACTCACGAACACCATCTTTCACTACCAACGAAAATATGTCTTGGATATCTTACAAGATGCGGGTTTGACTCAGGCAACAGTCGTTGACACTCCTCTTGAGCCTGGGGAACGATCACTCTATGACAACACGGAACTCTTCTCTCACCCAGAGCGCTGCTATCATCTTGTGGGAAAACTCAATAATCTCATCACGACACGTCCGGACATTGTCTGCGTTGTTGGCAAAGTGAGTCAATTCATGGAGCATCCGACCAAATCTCAGTGAGATGATGTCCTCCGCATTGCCAAATACATCAAGAAAAGCTCTGCCTGTGGTCTTCGATACTCACATCACGATCATCCGAATGTTGAGGTCTTTTGTGATGCTGACTATGCTGGTTGTCTTGCTACCTTAAAGTCTACTTCTAGGTTTGTCGTTTTTTTGGCAAGTAACCCCATCTCTTGGTGCAGCAAGAAGCAGACTGTCGTTTTCAGATCTAGTGTGGAGTCTGAATACCGTGTCTTGACCATGATCACTACTGAGATCTTTTGGCTTCGTAATATCCTCCATGAGATTGACTTCCCACCGCAGACGTCTGCTCATATCTGGTGTGACAATCAGGCAGCCACGAAAATTGTTTCTAATTCCGTCTTTCATGAACGAACGAAGCATATCGAGGTGGACTGCCACTTTCTTCACCATCACCTCGAGCAGGACCATATCAGTTTCAACCACATTCCGACGGCAAATCAACTTGCCGACATCTTCACCAAAGGCCTCTCGGGAGCTCGTCTGGACTCTCTCAGCGACCCAGCTTGAGGGGGAGTGTGTATGGTCTTTTTCGATGTCATCTTTCTTTTGTGTCTCTTGGTTCAAGCTGGGCATGTCTAGCTTGAGGGGAAGTGTTGAACCCAGTTTTATTATAAAGGGTATTTCGGAGTCCCACATCGGAATACTCCACCATGTAATCTATTTTACCCCTCTATAAAAAAAGTATCCACCTCACATTGAGGTAAGGGGAATTCGCCATCAACACGCGCGTTAGAAACAGTCTACATGTATTAGGACACAAATACAATTAGGAAATACTATATTAAGTAATATTTAATTATGATCTCTCATCGGTGAATAAGATGTTAAAATAGATATTGAAAAAAAAATTAAAGAAATAAATGTAAGGGTTTCTTTAACTTTAAATTTAAGAACTTCGAATCAACATATTGAATATCAATGCATTACTGCACATATTAATGATAATGATTGAAAATTAAATAAAAAAATATTGTTTCTTTTAAATTAGTTAGAACTTCCATTTGGTGGCCATTCATTAAGAGTTGCATTGAGAAAACATATATGAGAGTGGGCTTTACAAAATAAATTATTTAAACTTGCAAAGAATAATGCATCATATTATAATAATATTGTGACATATACTCCATCAACATTACGTGGATAAATGTTTCATGTTCATTGTTGCACACATATTTTACATATCATTATTAAAGATGATTAATTTATTTATAAATATTTTGTAACATTATTAAAAAATGTATTGATATATTATTAATAGTTCACCTAATCGCGAATACTATTTCAACAAGAAAATATGAAAGAAAAATATCATTAGATATAGATAGATAATGGATGAAATTCAGCATATTATATGTTAAAATTATCTTTAAAACAAAAAAACAAACAACGACTAGTGATTGATCCTGATAATAATGTTAGGATTCAAGTTAAACAGTACATATATTTTTTACATGTATTTAAAAATATATAATTGATTATTTTCACATGCATTTTTACTTTGTCATTAGTTTTAGATGCTCTGGTGGATACTATATTCGTCTTCATAAAATATATGTATTGTGATTATTATATTCCAATTGTTACATAAAAGATGAGTAATTAGTGATCATACTTAATTAATCTCTGATATGGTTAAAGCTCATATAATTACGATAGATCATTTATATGCACAAGATCAACAACAAGACATTATCCACAAATTTAACATTGGTAATGAGTTTATACATAGACATCAAATGATTAATTTATTAATGTATAATGTAATGTAATATAGTTTTTTATAACGTAATTTTTTTAATGAAATATATTTTTTCTATTGAAAGCATTTTTACATAAAAATAATGTAATTTAGTTTTTGATAATGTAATTATTTTAAAGGATATATAATAAAAAAAATTAGTGCAATATATTTTTTCTATTGTAGGGTCTTGCATAAAAAATAATGCAATTTAATTGTTTATAATGTATTCTTTAATGAAATATATTTTTTCTATTGCAAGCATTTTTTTACATGACAGATATATATATTTTTAAAAAGAAATAAAGGTTTGGCTAGCCCGGGCTTGTGGTTCGGCCCAGGCCGAGCTGCGGCACTATTCAAATCAGTCGAACCTGACTTGAACAGTGCATCCAGGCCCAGAAATTTAAGGGTCGGGTAAGGTCATTTTTACACTTCTAATCGTGTACAATAATCATTAATAACTCATTCACCTGCACTAAAAGTAGATTAGGATGCAACTGAAAAAATAAGAACACTAAGTACAACCTAAACAATCTGTGTTAGTTCAGACCATGTCAATTCATAATACTTTCACCAATTTAAAATAACAAAATCATCTTTATTATCAATTGGAGGAGAACCTAAATATGGTGGCACTTGGGATGTACTTGCACCGAAAAATTCAATAAGTCGTCTGTCTGTTATAGTTGCTCATGTACCTCTACTATCACGAGAAGAAAGTGCAGGTTGAGTGACTTGTTTATTACTATTAACACGCATAATGGATTTGAATTTATTATGTAATTGTTCAGGAAAATAAAATATACCATTAAATTGACATAAAATGAATTCCAAAAATAGTATTAAATCGGTGTGTTTAAACGTTAGATCTAATATTATTGCAATTCCAAAAAAAAATATGTGAAGGATCAAAATCTTTATCAAATTTTCCCTTCATGTGAGTAACAATTGAAATATAATATAAAAACATACATAATGTCCAATAAAGAATGTAAAACAAGGCGGAGGAATGCATATATGTGAAAACGGTCAAGTGGATTTTTTAAATTCATGTAAAAAATCTTTGTAGAGTTTCAAACAACATCATCAAGAATATAAACTCAAAACACATACCATTGTAGATTGAAAAAATAAATCTATAATTTTTCTTTGTTTTAAAGATAATTCCAGCATATAATATGTTGAATTGTATCTATTATTTGATCGAATGGCATTTTTCTAACTTCCATATTTTCTTTTTGACAAATCCTTAAATATAATTACACACAATGAGCTGAGGTGTTAATAATACTAATTTATTTTCTAATAATGTCTACAAAATCTTTTAAAATAGATAAATCATCTTCAATAGTCAAAATGTAATATATGTGTGCAACATCAAACATTAAACAATTTTTCAAGACAAAGAAATTTCAATGCAGTATAAGATATGCAATATTAATATTATAATATGATGCATCATCCATTGTGAGCATAGATAATTTATTTTGTGAAACTCATGCACTCGTTATGAGATTTCATTTAACAATATGTCAAAAAAAGTTCCCCAACCCTAGCCCCCCCCCACACACACACTCTTCCTGGAGTGACCATATAACAACCTAGAATCCGCACTCTCGAATTTAGTGCTAAAAACACTCTTCAATATGTTGATTTAAAATCCATAAATCCGAAATTAAATAAACACGCCAGTTTAATTCTTTAAAAATATTTATAATATATACTTTAACATTTTGAAAAAAATTATTTCATGTAATATTTTGCGAAAAAGGTTTATTTGAGGGATGTAAATGGTCCTTGAATTAAATTTGTAAAACTCATGCACTTGTATTGAAATGCCGTACTTTCTTAATTATATAATTATTATAGTAATTGAATCTTTATGAGATTTCATTTAACAAGATGTCAAAAAGAGTTCCCCAACCCCCCCCCCCCCACACCCACACACACTCTTCCTGGAGTGACCGTATGACAACCTAGAATCCGCACTCTCGGATTTAGTGCTAAAAACATAATCTTTACATTTCTTGCGATGTAAATGGTCCTTGAATTAAATTTGTAAAACTCATGCACTTGTATTGAAATGTCGTACTTTCTTAATTATATAATTATTATAGTAATTGAATCTTTATGAGATTTCATTTAACAAGATGTCAAAAAGAGTTCCCAACCCCCCCCCCCCCACACACACACACACTCTTCCTGGAATGACCGTATAACAACCTAGAATCCGCACTCTCGGATTTAGTGCTAAAAACATAATCTTAACATTTCTTGCTTTGATACAAATAAACGTGGCCCAATTTTAATCATTCAAAACATACAACATCAAATGGAAATATCGGATCACTTACATACCCAAAAACCTTTAAGGTTTAGAGTTTTAGAGAATTAGAATAACCTATTACATAACAATATTGATGTCTTTAAGTGAACATTTTTCCAACTAAACAAATTTTGTATAAAGACACACTTGCTTCGTTCAAGGTAACTCTCATATCTGGAACTCTGACTTTATTAACGTTTCTACTCATCCTTAAGCCCTGTGAAAAACATTTGAAAACAAGGGAACACAAAAAGCTCGGTAATAAACTTTGAACTCAAATAATTGTTAAATATATATGAAATCAATTTTACTACCCAAAGTTTTTCATAACCCTTTATAAAAAGCATAAAAGCAAAATCATAATCATGAGGGTTTCTTAGAAAACATGAGAATCCATGAAAAACATTTTCTTAAAACCATAATCCATGGAAAACAAATTCTTAAAAACATATCTTTTACCCTTAAAGGACATAATCATTCCTTAAAACAAAGGATCATTAGCTTACCTTATGAAATCAAAAGATTTCCATAAAAACTCATTAGCGAGAATAGAAAAATAGTGTAAGTGCCTTGAGATATCATCTTCATAAAACCCTTACAAGAACTCTTACAAATGGAATCACCTACTCCATTAATTCCAACATAATTCTTCAGAGAACATAATCATTACTCAATTCATTGGAGAGCTATATCGGTCTCACTCGTCATCATAATTAATGTAAGGAGCATAACATGCATCAAACACATAGAAGCTTGCATTTCCATAATCAAACTCATAAAAATATACTTTTGAGTTCATAATCAAAACATTTCCAGATATTGATATATCTCTTTTCTTCAAAACCTCATTTTCAAAACTAAAATACCCAAAAAAAAAAAAGGAATGAGAGTTTATTTGAAGAAAACATGAAAGCTTGTAAAGGAAGCCAAATATCAAATAATGGCTACGGTGGCTGGAAAAGTCATCGACGTTGTATACGCTAAAATAAAACATTTCATTTACCTTTTGTCAAAACGTTCCGTATAAAATAAGTAAAAAGGTTCTTTTTTAAAACCTTTGAAATAAAGTCAAAAAGACATAAAATGTCTTGTAATTCATTTATGTCCATATAAATACATTCATAAAAAATTTAAGAATGTGAACATGGAAGAAAAATATTTAAAAAATAAATCTTTAAAACATTTAAAATGAGGTTTTAAGATAAAGTGTCACTTACCTCAAGCCCAACTCATCACATACGTTTTTTATCTTCCAGAATAATAAACTTATGTTAATTATTTACTTGTTTACTAACCTTTTTTCAAGTTTATTATTCTTTTTATTTCACCTATATCCATGTTATATTTAATTACTTAATCGATTAAGTTCACGTCGAACATTTTGAGAACATTCGGCTTATATGTCCAAAATAACTTCGATAGATTGACTATGATCAAATGGATCATGATTATATCATTTTCAAAATCTTAATCATCATATAATTATCATTTTTATACATTAATTATACTTTTAGAACCAACTATGTAAGATGGTTACAAAAAAAGAATTACATTACAATCATGGAGACTGTAGGTCGTACACACATGAGTAACGTCTTCATTTTTCAACGAGCATGAGGGAAAAAAGGTAAGTATTATTTTATCTTTTCATAATAATAATTCTATCATAAATATCATATTTTTTCTTTAAATCCACCTATATATATAAGCCATGTGAAGCAGTGACGAAAAGTAAAATACATCGGTTCATGAAACAGTAGTTCGCACATACGCACGAGCGATGTTTTTATTTTTCGTTAGATGGTTGAGTGGATAAAAAAGAGTTATACCATGAATATAATAACATTCCAGTATATAAAGAGGCAGAAGAAGAAATAAAACAAAGACGTTTGGTTAAGAACTATACCACTTCTTCGAACAACCTCTTTAGGTTTATACATAAAGTCTTCCTAAGATGGTATTCTGATCAAACCAGGACCTCTACAATGTGGAGAGGGATGTTAGGAAAGGATTTGGGCAAGGTTTAACCGAGCTAAGAGGCTCTTGAAGTGTGAAGAAGAGGGAAGGGAAGTACCCTTTTATAAGTGAGGGAGAGAACAATTTTTCAAAAGATTAAAACATATTAATGTCTTACTCAAATGGCTCCAAAACAGCTCATTCGAAGAAGAGATAAGATAGGGTCGAAATATGGTTAGCCAATAGGATTTAGAGAAGTTTTTAGGTCATTTTAAACCTTATCATTTTAGTTCTAACCCTTTTAACTCATTTATCGTGGTAACTAACTTTTTTACCAGTTACTATTCATCATGACCAAAAACACATGACGAAAAAAGGTTTCCCAGAAAAATGTTTGTTGAGTATAAAAATATTTTTATACCAAATTCAAATATAATGTTGATTCCAATGACATTGATTGTTTAATCAAAAGGAACTAATATCAATTTAAAACCAACCCAAAATAGAATGCGACTTTGTAAATACATGAAAAGAAAAGATAGTTTTATTAAAAACGGCATTTTCTACAATCCATCCAAAATTCAACTTTTTCAAAAAATTCTCAAAAAAATCACGAGTTAATTTTGACTTGATGATATCAAAAATGATATCCACTTTGTCATGTGAAAATTCTAAAATTTGAAAATTAAGCTTTTAAATGAACAATATAATACATATAAACAAATTTAGTAAGGATAAAACTAATTCATTTTTGATTGAAAAATTACTTCAAATTCTTATAATGAATATAACTATAAATTCTAATTCATGAATATTAATAAGGCGTGAAATTGATTTACTATTAGCATTACTTGGGTTGATGCATTTTCCCTCTTTTAGAAATTACACTCTCGCAATTTTATTCATTACTTATTCCGTAACACTTGATCTCTGCGGTCAAGAAACTGAACAGGTTGTTCCTCATAAGAAAAGTTCTCTTCCAATTGAACTACTTCAGAGCTCAAAACATGAGATGCATCTAGTACATATTTGTTGGGGGAGAATCCCGACCTCGGGATTAAAACGCTTGCAGAACAATTTGTGAGAAACCCGATAAAATATGGAAGCGATATTATGCAAAATAAAGAAATCAACACGCAGGATTTTTAACGTGGAAAACCCCTTCGATGCGGAGGATTAAAAAACCACGGGGCAATTCCCAAATATCCACTATGAATCAGAGAATACAAAGAATCCAAGTAATGCCCGAACTTGAATTACAAATAAGAGAGCGTAGAAAAACTGTGTGAAAACCACACCCCAATACGCCTTTGTCTTCTCTCTGATAAACATCCCGCCAACGCCATGTATTGAAAGATCAATCTGTAACAAAACGTCACCCTTCTGTCGACGAAACGTCACTACCTCGAAGATCTTCATCCGAACATGCGTCAGTCTCGCACCATCTTGCGACACCCGAATGATCTCGCCATCATTATGTACCGTCGATCTTCAATCGGAACACGCCGCTTGATCACCGCAATCAAAGACTCTCGATACATGGCCACGGTCATTAATCACGTCGTTGTAGCTTCGCACTTGTTGAACACCGACGTGTCGCACCTGCGACCGCCGACGCGGTAGCCACATGCTACCGCCGACGCGGTAGCCCCATTCTTACTCTCGATGGACTACATCTTGAGCAGCTCTCTATTTGTAGGCCACCAGTCGTCTTCCCTTTTAAAGTCTTCGTTGTTTCCCTTTTCAAAAACAGATAAGATATAAAATATTATATCTTAAATCTCCAAATCACCATGTATCTGTCATGTTAAGATTCAAACACATATCTCATCTAAATAGATATAAAAGATATATCTTCCCATGAGATGCGCATGCAACCTTATCCTCAAATTCAAAAACGTATCTTATCTTAAATCTGGAAACGCCCACATGCGGGCTGAACCCCAACAATCTCCCCCTTCAGCCCGTCAACGAAGATACCATCCAACATACTCAGTCGGACCAAAAACCTGTTGGCACAACAACCATTATTCTCTGCAGAAAAATGACGACGCACTTTTGCAGCTCTGACAGAAACCCGACTGCTCCCCCTACAAAAGAAACTCAACCCCCGAAGTCTTCCTCATACCTGTGTCTGTACCGCCAATACCAGAATCAACAATATCTAGCTCCCTCAAAATCGCGATCGCCACAAAATTTGGAGCACCTGCAGGAAAAACTTGCTCCCCCTGCTCAAAATCCCATAGCGCATCACCTCGATCTTCAATTTTCAATTATTTCTTCACCACTCGCACATTCTAAAGAAAAGAATTAGGTGTATGACCCAAAACACCTCTCTCACCCTGCTTTGTCTCCCAAATCTCATTCTGCCTCACGCACGCGCCATCGATCCTCTCCAAAAACATCCAAAATTCTCACCGCAAATTGCAAGTCCGAACCATCACCTCTGATACCACTTGTTGGGGGAGAATCCCGACCTCGGGATTAAAACGTTTGCGAAACAATTTGTGAGAAACCCGATAAAATATGAAAGTGATATTATACGGAATAAAGAAATCAACACGCAGGATTTTTAACATGGAAAAACCCTCTGATGTGGAGGATTAAAAAACCACGGGGCAATTCCCAAATATCCACTATGAATCAGAGAATACAAAGAATTCAAGTAATGCCCGAACTTGAATTATAAATGAGAGCGTAGAAAACCTGTGTGAAAACCACACCTCAATACGCCTCTGATAAACATCCCACCAACGCCATGTATCGAAAGATCCATCTGTGACAAAACGTCACCCTTTTGTCGACGAAACGTCACTACCTCGGAGATCTCCATCCGAACATGCGTCAGCCTCACACCATCTTGCGACACCCGAATGACCTCGTCATCACGATGTACCGCTGATCTTCAATCGGGACACGCTGCTTGATCACCGCAATCAAGAAGACTCTCGATACATGGCCTCAATCATTAATCACGTTGTTGCTTCGCATCTGGGGAACACTGACGTGCCGCACATGCTACCGCCGACGCGGTGGCCCCCTTCTTGCTCTCCGTGGACTACATCTTGAGCACCTCTCTCTTTGTTGGCCACCAACCGCTTCCCCTTTTAAAACCTTCACTGTTTCCTTATTCAAATACAGATAAGATATGAAATATTATATCTTAAATCCCCAAATCACCATTATCTGTCATGTTAAGATTCAAACACATATCTCGTCTAAATAGATATAAAAGATATATCTCCTCATGAGATACACATGCAGCCTTATCTGTGTGATATGATAAAAGATATCTCAAATTCAAAAACATATCTTATCTCAAATCTGGAAACACCCACATGCGGGTTGAACCCCAACAATATTTTCTTAACAACGAATCATGAAACACATCATGTACTTGAGATGAACTCGAAGACAATGTCACTCGATAGGCAACTAATCCAACCTTCTCTAGGATTTCATGCGATCCAATGAACCGCGGAGTTAAAGGTGTCATCTTTATGCTAAAATGAAAACTGTTATTATAAAAAAAATCAACTAATGAAAGATGTTGATCTCAACTTCTCAGAAAATCCATTGAACAAGCCCGAAGCATGTCTTCTAAAGTCTGAAGCATTCGTTCTGACTGTCCATAAGATTGAGGATAAAAAGCTGTATTGAAATTTAATTCAATACCCAAAGACTTTTAAAGATTTTTCCAAAAATTAGAATTAAATCTGAGATCACAGTCAGATACAATGGAGAGATGAACTTCATGTAACCTATCTCTTTGAAATACAATCGAGAAAGATGATCTAAAGACATAACATCCCGAATATGAATGAAATGTGCAAATTTAGTCAATCGATCAACAACTCAAATTGCATTATTACCTCGAGACGTCTTTGGCAATCGCACCACGAAATCCATAGATATAATTTTCTCATTTCAACTCTGGCACTGGCAAATAGCACTGGCAAAGGCTAAAGCATTCCTTTCGGTAATTATCGTTCTGCTTTAACCTGTTGACAAGTCAAACATTTTATAGTAAAGTTGGCAATATCTCTTTTCATTTCATCTCATCAGAAATGTTCCCGAAGGTCGCTATACATTTTAGTGATGCCAAGTTGAATAGAAAATGGTGAGCTATGAGTTTCACTCAACAATTCTCTCTCCAACTGGAAATCACTTGACGCACACAACCTCTTTCCAAATTTGATAACACCTACTTTATCAACATTAAACTCCAAAAACATGTCTGTCTTTCTTGACTGAGATTCTACTCTTTCTTTCAAACCAAGATCTTCCTTCAGAGCTTGCTTAATTCTGTCTAACGACGACGACTGCACTGACACCTGAAACAAAACATAGAAAGTTCTTGCATGCACAATTTCTAAACCAGCATTCATCAAATCATTTATCAAAGAATCATGTTCCAAACGTAGCATAGTTAATGATGCATTATCTTTCCAACTTAAAGCATCAATTGCTCGGTTTTCTTTTCCTGGATGGTAGTGAATCGTGCAGTCATAATCCTTAATTAGTTTCATCCATCTTTTTTGTCTCAAACTCAACTCTTTCTGAGCGAGTATATGTTGAGTCAATAAGGTTTCCTTATGACTTTTCCATTCCTTCATCTTTTGAAAATCACACACACTCTAACTTAAAGCAAATTTCATTTTCCATTAGTTTTATCTTAATAAGGAAAATTTTCCTTACCCAAAGAAATTTATTCTTACCATGTCTTTCATTATTCATATTTTAGTCTCTCTAAATCTAACTCCTTTTATTCCTAAGTGAAAAAAACGATTTCACGTCTAAAACCTCAGAATTCCATAAATACTTAGATATAGAGTATTCTGTTTTCAGGATCCAAATTCAGATTCTGAATTCTATGAAATTCAGACTCCGGATCCTCTGAAATTCAGACTCCGAATCCTCTAAAATTCAGACTCCGAATCCTCTGAAATTCAGACTCCGAATTCTCTGAAATTCAGACTCCGAATTCTCTGAAATTCAGACTCCGAATTCTCTGAAATTCAGACTCCGATTTCTCTGAAATTCAGCCTCCGAATTCCTCAGAATTCAGCCTCCGAATTCCTCAGAATTCAGACTCGGAATTCCTCAGAATTCAGACTCGGAATTCCTCAGAATTCAGACTCCGAATTCAGACTCCGAATTCCTCAGAATTCAGGTTCCGAATTCCTCAAAATTCAGACTCCGAAGTCTATAGAATTTTGATTCTGAATTCCTTAAAAAACAGAATCTGAATATCCTTGTAATATAGACTCTGAAGGTTAACTTGCTTAGACTCCAAAATTTATTTTTCCTTAAGACTCCGAAAAATGAATTTGGTTGAGCAGCCTTATTTTGCTTACCTTTGTTATAGTTATAAAACGATGTCGTGCATTCTGTTTCTAACCAACCGTTGTTTGAGTGACACGTGTATAGATCCCTCCGAAATTCAAGAAAAAATATGACCGTTGAAGGGAGTCGACCGTTGGAAATGCGCCTATAAATAGGAGCTCATTTGAACGAGCTCACACGGTTCTACAACTCTAGAGATTACATGTTGAAGTGATTTCTAGAGAGAGACTCTCATGCTTTGTGCATACTGAACATCTTGTTCAGGTTGCTTCGTGCGACTCCGGTTGTTGTTGTGTACAATCGAGGGTTTCCGGTGATAGGAAGACAGAGGTGCCGACTACCTTAAAGTTCGAGGACTTCCTTGATAAGGAAGACAGAGGTGCCGAATACCTTGAAGTTCGAGGGCTTGCGGGGATAGCAAGACAGACTCCGATATTCTTATCGAGGGCTTACCCTGGTATGGGTAAGACAGACTTTCTTGAAAGTATAAATCAAAGGACCTTTACCCAAGGTCGTTGGATACCTTACTCTTTTGGTTAAAAGATTTCTTACTTGTTACTTGTATTATTTCAAGGTTGTTTTCCGCTTCATTTTGATTATCAAGGAAAGTATAACTGTCTTATACTTTCTTGTACGTGTACACTGATTAGTAAGATTCTATACGCTCTAAGGTAGAATCTTTGTCTTTGTAAATTTTTCTTAAGTTTCATTTACGGAACCATATTTCCGAAATCTAGCAAATTTGTAGAACTAAGAGGTCTTGTGAATTTACCTTGTTTACAGAAAGTTTTAACCAACTTTAAAGGTACCAAAAGAATTTTTTAAAGTACACAATTCACCCCCTCTTGTATATTGAGCATCTACATTCATCATTTCGATCCTACAATTGGTTTCAGAGCAGGTCTCTGAAATACTTATATTCACATATAAGTTTTCTTGTTCAAGTTTTCTTGTTCAAGTTTTCATTGTTCTATATTTTCCTTGCTTAGGATATTCTTATCCTAGTTTACAAACTTTTATTACTAACAAGTTTGTGTGGAAAGATATTTTCCTTGAGATGGCAGGAATGAATGTTGGTTCGATTAACAATCTTAATCCTACTAGACCACCTATATTTGATGGGAATAATTATGAATATTGGAAAGATCGTATGAAGACTTTTATTATTAACACTGGAGTGGACAACTTTGTAATGCTTACTGGAGACTACAAGATTCCCGATAAGGAAGTCAGAACTTTTACTAATCAAGAAAAGTCAGAATATCAACTAAACTATAAGGTACGCAATACTTTGTTGTGTTCCATGACCAGGAATATATATAGCCAGATTTCTTCTTGTGAAGCTGCAAATTGTATTTGGAAGAAATTGGAGGTTACTCACTTTGGAACTTCCAAAGTTACCAAAACTAGAAGAGCTATGCTCAGAGCTGAATATCATGGTTTTTTCTTTCCTTATGGAAAACCAGTTTGTAAGGTACAACAGAGGTTTATGACCATTGTTAATGGTTTACAATCCATGGGTGAAAAAGGTTTAGATGATGAGGCACTTGTGGACAAGATTATAGATATCATGCCTAATGAGTGGGAATCAAAGAAAACAACTATTGATGAGAATAGGAAAGTCTCACAGATTACTCTTGATGAGCTTTTTGGAACTCTTCTTCAACATGAGACAAGAATGAAAAGAGATGTTGATCTAAATAATAAGAAGAATGGAAATGGAAGTGTTGCTTTTACAACTACTTCAAATCATATGAAAGTCAAGACTCCTGAGAGAGTTACAAGATCTAAATCAAAGGTCACTGTTTTATCTGAATCTAGTGAAAGTGAACATTCTGAGAATGAACTAGCTAATCTTGCTCGAAGGATGAACAACATAGTAGGGAAGAAAGACTTTCAGTATAGATATAAGAAGGAAAGAAAGGATAAAAAAGACTCTGAAGTTACTTGTTATGAATGCAAAAGAGCAGGGCATATAAGGCCAGATTGTCCTATGCTTAAGAGAAAAGACAGAAAGGAAAAGCATTCTGAGAGGAATGGAAAGAAATACTAAAGGCTAAATCTAAGAAAGTTTTGAAAGCCAATGACACCTGGAGTGCCAGCGGTGGTGACTCTTCTGAAGAATCCTCAGAGTACGAATCTTCTGGACAAAAGAATCTTGGTTTACTAGCCAGATTACCTATTGAAAATCATTGTTTAATGGCTAAGGAACACAATGTTGAATCTATAACCAATGTATCCTTGAATGCTAATTATAGTGATAGTAAATATTATGAATCTTCGGATGAAGAATCTTCTTCTGATGAAGATAATACTTTACCTACTTATAAAGAAATTTCTAAGTTTGCTAAGCTCCTTGAGAATGAAAATTCTAAAGTCAAGAAAAAGCTTGATAAGGCAAATTCTAGGATTTCTATTCTTACTAAGGAAATATCATGATCTAGAAAAAGTAATTTCTAAGAAAAATGTTTTCGAGACTAACTCTAGTGCTAAAACTAACATTTTTTAGGATAAAAACTTAGTTATTAAGCTAAGGTCAGAAATATTTTCCTTGAGGAAGTGTTTGTCAAACTTTACCTTAGGTAAGGAAAATTTTGATAAGATGTATTCCCAAATTCGACCTCTAAGGAATAATTCTGGATTTGGTTATACTCATTCAAAATCGATTTTTAGTAACAATTATTTTGTTCCTCAAAGTGCTACATTCTGCACTAAGTGTCAGTGTGGTGGGCAGTGGGCAAAAAATTGTTCCTTAAACAAAACTCAGTCTTTAGGTTTTCATAAAGCTTATTTTTCAAAGAAAATGTGGATTCCTAAAATTTTGTTTTCTGAAGTTTCCGGATCCAAGAAAGTTTGGGTTCTGAAAGTCTAACACTCTTGTTTTCAGGAAAGTAAAGATAGTACCAACAGCAATACATAGTACATAGATAGTGGATGTTTCCGGCACATGACTGGTAACAAAAACTTCTTTGAAAAGATTATCAAGACGAAGGGAGAAAAAGTAACTTTCAGAGATAATGCTCAGGGAGAAATTATTGGTATAGGTAACATTGTTCTTCTTGAAAAATCTTTGATTTCAAATGTTTTATTTGTTAAGGGTCTTAAGCACAACCTTATTAGCATAAGTCAATTATGTGATGAAGGTTATCTTGTGAATTTTATAAATGGCAAGTGTTTAGTACACAATTCCAAGGAAGAGTTTATTCTTTCTACCCATAGGCAAGAGAATGTTTACACGCTAAACTTAGAAGACCTTAGGAGCCAAGATATACCTTGTCTTAGTGCAATGGAAGATCATTCTTGGTTATGACATAGAAGGTTAGGACACTGTAACCTTAGGAACCTATGCAAACTATCTAAGAAAAGACTGGTTAAGGATCTACCGGAGCTTAGATTTGATTCTTCAAAAGTTTGTGATCCTTGTCAATATGGTAAGCAAAATAAATTAAGTTTTAAATCAATCGGTGAAGTCTCAACTACTGATGCATTACAGTTAGTGCATATAGATCTTTTTGGTCCAACACAAACTGAAACATTGGAGTCAAATATTATGTATTTGTTCTAGTTGATAACTATTCATAGTGATCATGGAGGAGAATTTCAAAATTCTGATTTTGAAACTTTTTGTAGTAGAAAATGCATTACTGATAACTTCTCAGCACGAAGAACACCTCAATAAAATGGTGTTGTTGAAAGAAGAAATAGAATTCTTCAAGAGATAACAAGAACCATGTTGAGTGAATATTCGGTAGCCAAACATTTTTGGGTTGAAGCTGTAAGTACTGTTTGTTATACTATAAATTGTGTTTTGATTAGACTTTTTCTTAATAAAACTTCTTATGAGTTATGGAATGGTTAAAAACCTACACTTTCCTACTTCAAGGTTTTTTGTTGCAAGGTATTCATTCTGAATACTAAAGATAATCTACACAAATTCGCACCAAAATCTGATGAAATAATTTTCTTAGGCTACTCCACAACTTCTAAGGCTTATAGAGTTTTCAATAAAAATACTTGTACTGTTGAAGAAACAGTACATGTTAAATTCGATGAAACTGATCCTTTTGTTTTTAAACAACCTCAACCTACATCCTCGGATGTGTTTTCAAAAACTGATTATCAACCCTTGATAGAAGATCCTTCTGATAAGGAAAATGTCCAAGAAAATGTTTCTGAAGCATTTACCCCAGAAGACTCTTCCTACCATACGTTGATGAACAAGTTTTACAAAACCCAAATCAGTTGTTTTTTAAAAATCATCCCAGTGATAGTATCATTGGTGATGTAAATCAACCTCTAAGGACTAGAAGTTCCTTAAGAAATGAAGTAGAACATCTAGCATTCCTTTCCCAATTAGAACCAAAAAACATTGGTGAAGCTTTAGGTGATGATGATTGGATAAAAGCTGAATTCGAAATAAATAAAGTCTGAACCTTGGTTGAAAGACCTAAGGAAACTTATGTTATTGGAGTAAAATGGGTCTTCAGAAATAAGTGTGATGAAAATGAAATCATAGTAAGAAATAAAGCTAGATTGGTTGCTAAAAGCTATAATCAACGATAAGGAATAGACTATGAAAAAACCTATGCTCCAGTAGCTAGACTTGAATCTATTCGTATTTTACTTGTCTTTGCAGCATTCTTCAATTTCAAACTTTTTCAAATGGATGTTAAATTCGCTTTCCTTAATGGTTATGTTCAAGAGGAAATTTTTGTTGAACAACCTCCTGGTTTTGCAGATATAAAACATCTTGAACATGTTTTTAAACTTACCAAAGCTTTATATGGACTTAAACAAGCCTCAAGAGCCTGGTACGATAGACTTACAGGATTTTTGCTTCAAAACAATTATGTTAAGGGAAATGTTGATCCAACCCTTTTTATAAAGAAAGATAAGAAAAATGTTTTGATTGTTCAAATTTATGTTGATGACATTTTCAACTCAGCAATCTTTAACTGATTCCTTTGCGGATCTAATGAAATCTGAGTTCGAAATTAGTATGATGGGTGAGTTAACATTTTTCCTTGATTTTCAAATTTCTCAAAAACCAGAAGGAATCTATATATCCCAACATAAGTATATTAAAGATCTTCTTAAAAAGTATGGATATGACAATACTAGAGTATAAGTACTCACATTGGTACCTCAAATTCACATGATCTTGATGAAGTTGGGAAACCAGTAGATCAAACATCTTTTAGAGGTATGATAGCAAGTCTACTTTACTTGACAGATAGTCGTCCAGACTTAATGTTTTCAGTATTACTTATGTGCAAGATATCAATCCAATCCTAAGGAATCTCATTTAAAGGCAATGAAAAGGATTTTTCGCTACTTAAAGGGAACCATGGATTTCGGAATCTTTTATACTTCTGGAAATGATTTTGTTTTAAAATGCTTTTCGGATGCTGATTTTGGTGGATGTAGAATGGATAGGAAAAGTATATCCAGAACTTGTCATTTCTTAAGAAATTCATTAGCTTCTTGGTCATTCAAAAATCAACACTCAGTCGCACTTTCCATTGCTGAAGCTGAATATGTAGCAGCTAAAAGTTGTTGTGCTCAAGTGTTGTGGATGCAACACACACTCACAGACTATGGTATGAGTTTTACCAAAATACAAATTTTGTGTGATAATACTAGTGTCATTGCTTTAAGTAAAAACTCTGCACATCACTCTTGTGCAAAACACATAGATATTAGGCATCACTCTCTTAGGGATCACACACAAAAAGGAGATATCATTTTTCAATTTATCAAAACGCAAGATCAATTTGCTAATATTTTCACAAAATTTTTACCATCCGATAGATTTGAATACATAAAACAGAAGTTATGAATGATAACCGTAATCTTCCATATTAATTTCTTGATTGAAACTTATCTCCTTACAGTAAGAAACTTCTTTTCATAGAGGGAGTACATTTTCTTGTTAATTAAAATTGTCGTAGTTAAAATTGTTGTAGTTAAAATTCTCGTAGTTAATTCTCGTAGTTAAAATTTTCGTAGTTAAAATTTTCGTAGTTAAAATTCCCGTAGTCAAAATTCTCGTAGTCAAAATTTTCATAGTCAAAATTTTCGAAAATTTTCGTAGTTAAAATTTTCGTAGTCAAAATTTTTCGTAATCTAATTTTTCGGATTCTAAAGTTCTTCAAGAACAATTTTTTTTATTACGAATAATCTTCCTGACAATCCGAAAGGTATGTTTCCTTTTCTGAGTTTTCGTAATCATCTTTTACTTGTTGGAATTCTCTTTTTGTTTTTAAAATTTTCGGATTCACTTTTCCTTAAATCCGAATGTTTTTCCTAAAAACCTCAAAAGATCGGAAGGTATCAAAATCCTTCTTCGGCTATCATCTCAACCGTTAGATCTTCTCAAGAAGTTTTCAACTGTTGGATCAATCGAGGAAGTTGAACTGTCGCCTCTATTGTCTATATAAAGACCTCATGATGGTTGTTCCACATCGAATTTCAAGTCTTCACGTGCTGAAGCTCTGCCTCTGTTTTTAAAGTCGTTCTGGATCTTTAAAGTTTCCTTAACTTCCGAATGTCTGCCGAAGACTCTTCTCAGAAAGAAATGTCATATGTTAAGGAAATCTTCGAGTGGCAGATCTACCTAGAAAGGTTAATCGATCCGAAGTTTTATGTCAAGTATGATTCCATTGTTTCTAAGAATATCAAGATGAATAGTTGGGAGAGTGCATGTATATCAAAACCAAGAGCACAGGATCCGGTGTATCCGGAATTGTTAGTTGAATTCTATGAGACGGTTAGTTTTTTCAATGAAGGAGGAAGAGACAAATTTTCTTTCAAGAGCTATGGAAAGACATACTCTCTTTCTTATAACATGGCAGCAAATCTGATAGGAATTCCTTATGAAGGAGAAGCAGAGTTTTGCTCACACAAGCTACCTGATGAAATATGATCTTTTGACAAGAAAAAGGCTCTAGCTTGTCTTGGTCTTTCAGAGGGAAAGACCCCGAAAATAATTCATCTCTCTACAAATCTTCGGATTCTTCACCTATGGGTTCAAGGTTTTCTCATTCCAAGAAAAGGGGACAGGGATACCCTGAAGAAAAGTGATATTTATATTCTGGATTTCCTGGTGAACCTAAGAAAGATAAACCTGGTTAAGCATATCTTGGTTACGATTGAGAATATGAAGAATGGAAATCTAAAGTCTCAAATTATCATGTATCCAGCCATTCTTTCAAAAATAATTGTTCTTTGTCTTCAGTATTTCAAGATTTCTTGCAGTTCTAAGCCGAAAATTTGTAAGGTGATGCTTTTGACACTCTAAGGAGGATGAAGATTGGCTTTAATAGTCAATCCGGAGAATTTCATGATTTGTCGGAAGCAGAAGTTGAAGCTCTATCAAAAAAGTCGGAAGTGGCTGAAACCTCTAAAAAGGGTGGAAGGAAGATGAAGGTCAAGGAACCAGAAGAGAAAGGAAAATCTCCAGTGGCTAAGGAAAACTCAGTCAGCACCTCCAAAGCCAAAGAAGCAAAAGACTTATCCTGATGAAGTAGTGGCTAAGTGGAGAGAAGATAAGAAAAACAGGAAGGAATGGGAGCCTAAGTTTGGTCTGGACTCTGCTGAGGCAAAAGCGTTGAAGGAAAAGGTTGCTGAGAATCTTGAAAAGGAACAAAAAGAGAAGAAGCAAAAGAAGAAGATGTCAGAGGCTGAGATAGTACGATCCCTTCTTAAGGCTGCTGAAAAAGTCTCTGAACAGATTCAGGTACCAGAATCCTTTTAGATAGAACATTTACCAGAGACTCCGAGAAAGAAATTAGTGATTCCGAAACGACATCAAGAAGAAGAAATAGTGCAAGAAGAAGTGGAAGAAGAAGAAGTGGAAGACAGTGGTGATACCGAAGATATAATAAAGCAAGTAGAAGACTATCATGAGAAGGAGAGTCCTTCTGAGAAGTTATCAATTCAAACTTCTGAAACCGAGTCTTTAAAACTTGCTACCCCAGGTAAAGATGAGAAGGCTGAGGAAGAAGTAAATAAATTGCCTGAAAATGAAAGTAGCAATCATGATTTCATTCACCCAGGGGATGTTGAGGCAGGAGCTGAGAAGGAACAAGTTGATGAAGATAAAATTGTTCAGCTATCAGATAGTGAACATGAATCTCCTAATCAAGAAGAAGTCATTCCGAAAGATGATAAGGGAAAACAGGTGATAGTTGATACACCGAGCAAAACTGTGGTAAAGAAGAAAGAAGTTGGTGCTTCATCGAAGAGGAAGGCTGTTGAAATAGAAAAAGAATCCTCACCAACCAAAGTCTCGGATTCAGAATCATTCTCACTTGGACATGACTTTGTTGTTCAGTCTTTGAAGAAGTTGGTTGGGACTATTCCAATATTCCCTAGTATAGACTCAAGATGTCAGATGCTTCACCATACGTTAAATCAAAAATCGGATTCAGTATCCATGGTGATGGATAAATGTGTCAGTCTCGAGGCAGACTTCAAGACTTTTGTCATTGGATACGAGGCTCATAAAAGATCTTGCAAGAAGATGACAAGTTGGTCAAGGAAGACAATAGAAGAGATAAGAATCTTTGATGAATTTCAAGATAGTGTCAAGGATGCTTTTGACACCGAAGATATGAAGATCAAGGATCTCACTAATAGTTTTGAGGAAAAGCTAACTCTTAAACAGACTTCTCGGAAGCAAGAAGTGAAAGGTTTGAATGGGAAATTGAATTCGGTTGCTCAGAGTTGGAAGAAAAAAATGGATCTCAGAATTGAGATAGAGGATAAGCTTGTTAAGCAGGAAGAAGTCTTGAAGGCTCAAGGAGAATCTCTTAAGGCTCAGGAAGAGAAAATTAAAGCCTTAGAGAAGAAAACAGAAGAACAGGATCAGTTGCTCAAGCGTGCACAAGAGGATCACAAGGAGCTCAAGAAGCTGAAGACTATGTGAAGAAGCTGATGCCAAAGGAGAAGAAAGGATAATCTTTTTCAAATCCGATCTTTTATTGTATTTTCCTGTTGTACAAATTCTTTCAATCCTAATGAAATTCTTGTTGCTCTTCATATTTTTTGGTTGTTTAGTACTAATCTTTCAGGTACCATATTTTCCTTTCCATTCCCTACATTTCTTTTTGAAAATCACAAAGGGGGAGAAAGGAATGTCAAAAAAGAATGCTTAGTAAAGAAGAAATTACCCTGAGGGGGAGTTCATCTAAGGGGGAGTTTTCATCATGAAGATTTTCGTATGCAAGAAAATGAAAAAAACTCATTCAGGAAATTCAGAATACGATCCTTAGTGTTCCCAAAGTCTAAGAGGGAGTTATTCATATTCACTTCGATTCATAAGTAAAGGGAGATAAGTTTTTATTTACAAGTCCATAAAATTTCAAAGTCCTTATATTCTTTTTTGTAAGGATGTTTGTGTTTTCCAAAAAGGGGGAGATTGTTGAGTTGATAAGGTTTCCTTATGACTTTTTCATTCCTTCATGTTTTGAAAATCACAAACACCCTAACTTGCAAATTTCATTTTCCATAAATTTTATCTTAATAAGGAAAATTTTCTTTCCCCAAGGGAATTTATTCTTACCATGTTTTTCATTGTTAATATTTTAGTCTCTAAATCTAACTCTTTATTCCTAAGTGAAAAATTCGGTTTCACATCTAAAACCTCATAATTCTATAAATACTTAGATATAGAGTATTCTGTTTTTAGGATCTGAATTCAAATTCCGAATTCTCTGAAATTCAAATTCCGAATTCTCTGAAATTCAGACTCTGAATTCTCTGAAAGTCAGACTCTGAATTCTCTGAAATTCAGACTCTGAATTCTCTGAAACTCAGACTCTGAATTCTCTGAAACTCAGACTCCGAATTCTCTGAAATTCAGACTCCGAATTCTCTGAAACTCAGACTCCGAATTCTCTGAAATTCAGACTCCGAATTCTCTGAAATTCAGACTCCGAATTCTCTGAAATTCAGACTCCGAATTCTCTGAAATTCAGACTTCGAATTCCTTAGAATTCAGACTCCAAATTCATTAGAATTTGGATTCTGAATTCCTCGGAATTCAGGTTCCGAATTCCTTAGAATTCGGACTCTGAATTCATCAGAATTCAGACTTCGAAGTCTATAGAATTCTGATTCCAAATTCCTTGAAAGACAGAATCTGAATATCCTTGTAATATAGACTTCGAAGGTTAACTTGACTCCGAATTTTATTTTTCCTTACCGAAAAATGAATTTGGTTGAGCAACCTTATTTTGTTTACCCTTGTTATAGTTATAAAACGATGTCGTGCATTCTGTTTCTAATCAACCGTTGTTTGAGTGACACGTGTACAGGTCCCTCCGAAATTCAAGGAAAAATATGACCGTTGGAGGAGGGAGCCGACCGTTGGAAATGCGCTTATAAATAGGAGCTCATTTGAACGAGTTCACACGGTTCTACAACTCTAGAGATTACATGCTGAAGTAATTTCTAGAGAGAGACTCTCATGCTTTGTGCGTACTGAACATCTTGTTCAGATTGCTTCGTGTGACTCTGATTGTTGCTGTGTACAATCGAGGGCTTCCGGGGATAGGAAGACAGGGGTGTCGACTACCTTAAAGTTCGAGGACTTCCTTGATAAGGAAGACAGAGGTGCCGACTGCCTTGAAGTTCGAGGACTTGCGGGGATAGCAAGACAGACTCCGATATTCTTATCGAGGATTTACCCTGATGTGGGTAAAACAGACTTTCTTGAAAGAATAAATCAAGGGACCTTTATTCAAGATTGTTGGGATACCCTACTCTTTGGGTTAAAAGATTTCTTACTTGTTACTTGTATTGTTTCAAGGTTGTTTTCCGCTTCATTTTGATTATCAAGGAAAGTATAACTATCTTATACTTTCTTGTACTTGTACTCTGATTAGTAAGATTTTATACGCTCTAAGGTAGAATCTTTGTCTTTGTAAATTTTTCTTAAATTTCATTTCTGAAACCATATTTCAGAAATCTAGCAAGTTTGTAGAACTAAGAGGTCTTGTGAATTTACCTTGTTTAACTTTGTTAAACAACAGAAAGTTTTAACCAACTTTAAAGGTTCCAAAGAAATTTTTTAAAGTATACAATTCACCCCCCTCTCTTGTATATTGAGCATCTACATTCATCATTTCGATCCTACAGTATATACTTCAAACTTTTATGATTATTGTATATTTCACATTTTAATCCATATAAATGAAGTCTCCAGATTTTTAAATCAAACACTATAGTCATCAGTTCAAGGTCATGTGTAGGATAATTTAGCTAATGAGGTTTCAATTGACGCGGATGCATAAGCAATTATCTGGTCATTCTGCATTAGAACGCAACCAAATCCCTTCAAAGAAGCATTGCTATAAAATAATAGTCACTATTTCTGGATGGCAGGGCCAAAACTGGAACATTCAATAATATTCTTTTTAATTCCTGGAAGCATTCATCACATTCTTTCGTCTGGGTGAATTTAACTCTTTTTTGAGTTAACTTAAATAACCGAGCAAAGTTTTCAACATTGGTCCAAGAAAACTACGAATGTCTGTGACATTTGTAGGTTTTGGTCACTCTTCGACCACTTTAGTTTTAATTGGATCAACAGTTATTTAATCTTTATTTACCAGAACAACCCTCAAATGTTTCTTATGATCATAACTTTTAGAATATATCAAGATGTCATCAATAAATATAACCATAAATTTATCCAAGAAAATCATGGAAAAAAGTCCATAAATACATAGAGCATTTGATAAGTCAAAAGGCATAACCACAAACTCATAATGCTCATACCTAGTCGGAAACGTCGTCTTCGAAATGCCATCCTCCTTCACCTCCAGCTAATGGTACCCAAATCTATCTAGGGGTGTTCGTGGGTGGGGTTGGGTCGAGTTGGGATATTTTTTGGACCCGCCCAATCAAAATAAGACATGTTGGGTCGGGTCGGGTCGGGTCGGGTCGGGTTAGGGAAAAAAACCATCTCCCAGTTATCGCACCCCAGCGACGTCTCCTTCGTACCTCCAGCAACTCTATTCGCCAAAACTGTTTCAGATGAAATTTCTTAAAATGAATGAATCGTCACTATTAAACTGGACACAGATTGATCCAATAAAGAAGAATCGATAATCAAATGAAATGTTGATCGATTAGGCCATTCAAGCAAAACGATCACAAACAAGGTGTGAACCATTGCCCTTTCTCAACACGCAAGCGAGGTCCAAAAGAAAACAAGAAAGATAGATCAAATTGTTTAAATAGCTCGCAGAGATGTGCAGATCCATCAACTAAAGAAACAAACCTACAAACAGAACGATTTCAAGATACACCAAGGAGAAAATCCGCAAATCAATCGTTTTTCAGTGAAAGCAATCAAAAAACACTTTCAGCAAACAAAAAAATCATCAATCGATTGAGGAAACCTGTTTTGTGCCACACAACATTCCAAACCTAACGTAGATCTCGCCCCTTCAAAGTCCTCCCAACGCCCTCGGCTACAGAGCAAGTCGTCTTCATCATCTGATTGGATACCCTAACGATGATGGGTGGCGAAACTCATGGGAGGTGACGGCGATGGCACGGGTGGGCGATGGCACGGGTGGGCGACAGCGACGACGACAGTGTTGGTACGGACGGTGCAACAAGCGGCAGCGACGGTGGGAGGCGGCGAGACTCGGGAGAGGTGGCAGTGATGGCGCAGGTGGATGACGACATCGACACGGATGGCGTACGCATAGCAGGAAGTGGTAGTGGGAGGAGGGACTCAAGAGAGGCAGTAACAACGTCGATGAAGTGGCAACCAGACGACGACCCGAGATTTCGATAGGGCAGCGTGTGCAACAGCATGAGATCATGAGAGAGGGAGGAAGTTTGGGGGAGGGAGGGGGAAGTAAGGATTAGTATTAGGGTAATAGGGTTGGCTAGGATGGATGGATGGGAGGCGAGGCAGCGATGGGCGGACGGGTCTCTTAGGTCGGGTCGGGTCATAAACCTGCCAACCCAAGGCCAAACCCAACCCGTGTACGGGTCAACCCGACCTGACCCAACCCATCCATATTAGGCATGTAACCTGACCGGGTCGGGTTTGGACACCCCTACTAAGATCAACCTTTGAAAAATAATGAGCTCCCTGGAGTTGATCAAACAAGTCATCTATATGAGGCAACGGATACTTATTCTTAATAATAATGTAATTCAATGCTCTATAATCAATGCAAAGCCTCATGGAACCATCTTTCTTTTTAACAAACAAAACAGGAGCACCTCATGATAAAATGCTATAGGGCGAATGAAGTTTTTGTCAATCAACTCTTGTAACTGCTTTTTCAATTCCAAAAGTTCAACTTGAATCATTCGATAAGGAGAGTCAATATTAAATTCAATCCTGTGATCAGATATAATACCATGCAATTCATCAGAAAATATATCTAGATATTTAATTACTACAAGAACATCACCAATTTGAATAGTCCCCTTCTCAATAATTTGTGCAAGATAAGTTTGACGGAACGGATTTTGGGTTCCAGAAGATGCAAATGGAGGATTGTCTTTTTCAGGACTTTTATTATCCCGAGACTAACTGCACCGAGACTCAAGAGGGGAATGAATTGAGTTTGTGATATTTTATTTGCTTAGGAAACCACCCTCTTAAGGTTATGATTAACTTCTAGTCTTTTTTAACACAAGCATGCAGCAGAAATAAAAAAGAAAAGTGATGAAACACAGAGATTTATAGTGGTTCGGGGAACAAAAATTCTCTAGTCTACTCCACCAATGCTCAACTCCAAGAACATTGTGATTTTCACTAAACAAGTCCTTTTACCAAGGACAGTCAGTCCTTTTCCCAGGGATTGCACGACTGAGTACAAGTAGTCAACACTTGGTACAGCAGCAAGAGCTTTCAACCGGGGTCCAAAAATACTTTACAAACAACAGCCTTCAAGGTTCTTTTACCAGGAACCTTGACACCACAAAAGAGAATAAACAGGAAGTACAAATAAGGCTCACAATTGTAAGATACAACTGACAAAAGAGAAGAGATATCCAAGAGAGATGATAAGAATAGAATGCAACTCGAGGAGTTCCAAAACACAACAAAGATGAACTTTATAGCGCAGCTATAGTTCAAATCTTCTTCTTCTTTTACATAAAAGAGAGCAACGTGCAGAAAGCTTTGGGAGAGAGTTCTGAGAAGATAGTGCAAGAGCTTTTGTTCTTGTGTCTATTCTCTTCTCACACACGAATATGCATGCAATAACTACTCTTAATCGCACAACGTCAGATCCATAAAATTCGGGTTTGGAATTTTAAATTCCACACGTCCTTTTCTTGGAAATACTTCGGCAACAATACAACGATTAAATTATCCTTGTACAGTACTTGCAGCTTTTTATAATTATTTTTGTCATAAAGAGGTTAGCCAACAATTAATGAAATCGGAAAAATATGAGAGGCTAGACAAGAAAGCTCTTGGGTTAATGCGGATGTCACTTGCTCAGAATGTGGCATACAGCATCCAGGAGGTGAAGAAAACATCGGAACTCGTGAAGGCCTTAAGCTGATATGTATGAGAAGTTGACGACAGTGAACAAGGGTGTTCTTGCTGCACAGATTATTCGGCACACGTATGTCGAAAGGACGATCTGCAACCGATCATACGACTTCAATGTCATTCAAAGTCAGTTGGACTCGATAAAAGTAGACTTTGGAAACCCGGTTTTGGCGCTATTGTTACTCTCTTTACTCTCAAAATCATGGGATGCAATGGTGACTATTGTATACAACTCTAGCAGAAAGGTGGATTTTAAGTTCACGGATGCCCGTGACCTGATCTTGAACGAGGAGATTCATTATAAGGATATCCAAGCATCTTCTAGAAATGCGTACAATGTGGAAGGAAGACATATCGCAGGACGGAAAAATCAATGGAAGGGAAAATGAAAGAGAAGCTAGAGCAAGAGTAGCTCGGCAAATGGTGCTCCCCCGTGTTGGCATTGTGGGAAGAAAGGTCACCTCAAGAAGGATTGCAATGACCGGAGGGAGAAATCCGAAAAATATGCCTCTGGAAACGGATCTGTGAATCCCACAACGGAAGATAGGAAGGAGCGGCTTGTTTCTAAGTGTTGTTGTTGCATTGGGTCATGGGTGATTGACTCCTGAACTTCATTCCATGCTACAACCAAGAGAACGAGTATGAAGAATTATACTATCAGAATGTTGGGCAATGTGCATCTTGCAGATGACAACACTCACGAGATAGTAGAGAAAGGCAACATTTCGATCCAGATGAGGAACGTAAGAACGCTGAAGTTGAAAGGCGTGTGGCATATTTTAGGCCTTCGAAAGAATCTTATTTCCGTTGGGCAACTGGATGATGCGGGTTTCTGTACAACATTTGCGGAGTGTGCGTGGAAGATTTCATGCGGAGCCATGGTCATCGGAAGAGGGGTGAAGGAAAGGACACTAACTTACAGGTTCAACAAAAAGAGCGATGCATCCCGGGGAATTAACTTCACCAAAGTTATGGCATGACCGTCTTGGCCATCTCAATGAGAAGGGGATGAAAATCCTTACTGCCAAAGGATTGTTGAAGGCCTGAAGCACAGAGTATGGACTGTGCGAGGATTGCATTTTGGGAAGCAGCGGAAGGTTTCCTTCCGAAGGAAAGGGAAAGCACCAAAACATCGGAAGTTGGAGCCGTGTACACACGGATATTTGGGGACTAGCACAAGTGGGTTCTCACGGAGGGTCACTCTTCTATGTGACATTCATCGACGGTTCCACACGCAAAGTGTGGGTGAACCTTCTAAGGCACAAGTCTGAGGTGTTTGAGACTTTCATCAGATGAAGGGTTATGGTGGAAAAGAAGATCTGAAGTAAGTTGAAGTGCTTACAGTCAGACAATGCTGGTGAGTACGGAAGCAAAGAGTTCTGGAGGTTTTGCTGGTGGAAGGGAATTTGTTTTGAGAAGACCGTGTCAGGAACACCAGAACACAACGGAGTTGTGGAAAGGATGAACCAGACGCTAGTGGAGAAGGCAATAAGTATGTGAATTCACGTTGGGTTCCCCAACATGTTTTGGGCGGAATCTGTGAATTGTGTGGCGTGCTTGATCAACCAAAGTCCGTCATCTCCGATGGAACATCAACTTCCAAAGATATGTTGGTCCGAAAGAAACGTATATTCCAATCACCTCCAAGTCTTCGAAGCACTCGCCTATGTCCATATTGATGCCAAAGAATGAGATAAGCAAAAGGCCAAGTCTCGAGCATGTTACTCTGTGGGTTACAGCAATGAAGAGTTTGGATTTCGATTATGGGACTCTCTCGAAAAGTCATCAGAAGTTGAAATGCGGTCTTCAGCGAAGAGATTCTGTAGAAGGATCGAACCGGGTAGGAAATTCTGATGGAAGCAAAGTATTGTCGAAAGTCGAGGTTCAACTGGATAGACAAGTTCCGGAGAATCCAATAAGCATGTAAGGACTAGAAACCGAAAGCACCGGAAACAGGAGGTCAAGTTTTGATGGTGTTACCCAGGTTAGATGTACGGAAGAGTTCAAGGACTGGTGAAGCACGAGCAACGGAAGTTCATACTCTGAAAGTTGCAATACCAGAAGAAGCTCAGTCGCAGGGACAATTGTACAGGTCTACTAGGGAGAGACGCTCAGTGCAAAGGTGCAGTGAAAGTTTGCACTACATACTTCTAATGGACGATAGAGAGCTTGAGAGCCTAAAGGAGGCGAGAAGTTTGAAGGATTTGGAACAATGGGAGTTAGGCATGAGGGAAAAACTCGATTCCCTCTATGTCTAGAACATGAGGGCTAACAGAAGGCCCGCTAAAAGGAAGATTCTTCAAAACAAATGGGTTTTCCGGTTGAAGGAAGAGGCAAACGGTAGGAGGTACGAGACCAAACTAGTTGTGAAGGGCTTTTAACAAACGGAAGGTGCAGATTTATCAGAAATCTTTTCACCGATAGTTAAGCACACAATTATTCAAACAGTGTTAAGTTTGGTTGCATCAGAATGACTTCATCTGAAACAGCTGGATATGAGGACATCATTTCTTCATGGGGACTTAAACGTAGAAATTATTATGGAGCAGTCGGCTGGTTTCAAGGATCAACAAAACCAGGGGGCTTGTGTGAAAGCTCAAAAGTAGCCTTTACGGTTTGAAGCAACAACCGAGGTGTTAGCATCAGAAGTTCAACGATTTCATGATGGAACATAAGTTCGCCCGGATCAATGCTGACAATTGTTGTTATCGGAGGGTGTTTGATGATGAGAGTTTCATCATCCTTCTACTTTATGAGGATGACATGCTGATAGCGAGTATGGTGAAAGAAAGGATCAAGGAGCTAAAGGCTAAGTTATCTGAAAGCTTCAAGATGACGGACCTCGGTCCGACGAAACGGATTTTGGGGATAAGGATTGTGCGAGACCGAAGTTCTAGTACCCTGTACCAGACTTGGGCAGACTACATCCAACAGATAATAGAGCGCTTCAGGATGTCGGAATCAAAGTCAGTGTCCACACCCCTGGCCGCACATTTCAAGCTAAGGAGAAGTCATCACGAACGGAAGTTAAGGTCGAGTTCATGGCAAAAGTTCCATTGGCATCAGCTATCAAAAACCTAATGTACGTCATGGTTTACACTTATTCGGACATTGCGCAAGCAGTGGGAATTGTCAACAAATTTATGTCGGACCCCGAAAGAGAGCATTTGGAAGCTATGAAGTGGGTTCGCCTGTGTTTGAAAAGTTTCAGAAGCATGGCGTAGCTTCGGAACAAACGGGCCTTTGCAAGGTTTTGCATACTTGGATTTCGATGGAGACTCAGACACACGGAAGAGGACTGTCGATTATGGGTTTACTTTTGGCGGAATGATAGTGAGTTGGATGTCGAAACTACAGTCGGTGGTTGCACTCTCTACAACAGAAGCAGAGTATGTCACTTTAACGAAAAATGGGAAGGAGTTTGTGTGGGTGAAAGAGTTTCCAGAAAATTTTGGAGGAAGACTGGAAGTTGGGATGATGTTTTGTGACTCACAGAGCACAATTCCCATGGTCAAAATTCCAATGTTTCATTCTCAAACGAAGCATATCCAGTTTAAGTAACACTTCATTCGGAAGATGTTGGAAGATGAAGTGTTAGACCTACGAAAGATCGAAGGAGTTCGTAATCCTGCGGACATGTTGACGATCAAGGGTATCGGGGCAATGCTGAGCCTAGTTGGACTTGGGTGACCAAGAGTTATGGTTGGGGAACTGTGTAGTTGTTTAACTTAAGCTCAAGAAGTCTGCAGAAATTGGTGAAGGACATGGTCGTGGTGAAATCCTCAAATGAATCTCAAGTGGAAGATTGTTGGGAGTGTGAGCTACAATTTCACACAAAGGAAACTAAGACCACCGGAAGGAACGAATTTTCGGAGGCCTAAATGAATCTCAAGTGGAGATTGTTGGGAGTGTGAGCTACATTTTCACATGGAGGAAACTAAGACCATCGAAATGAGCGAATTTTCAGAGGCCATACTTTCAACAACTGGATGGTCGATGGAGTGGCGGCGGCTCAAGGATGAGTTCACCGGAAGATAAGAGAAGATGAAAGTCGGAAGGTGCAGCGGCACTTAACACCGGAAGTTGAAATCACCGGAAGAAAAACAGGTTCCCATATCTGCGATATCTTCAGAAGGTCAACAGTGCACCGGTTCAACCAGTTGTGGAAATGAGAGTCTTTGACTACAAGGAGGCCCATCCGTGAAGATCGGCTTAGGTGGACAACCAAGAATGATCGAATGGCGGTGGCAACCGAAAGCATAGGTTGGGCACTCCTATATAATGCAGGGTGCGATCACATTGTTGGGACGACAACGACGGAAAGGATAGTTTTGCAATCGGGGAGAGATGGCGTGTACTGACATTGTAATCTCTTTACTTTGAATAATAGTAAAGCAAAACCACGTAATCTTTGTTGTTCTTGTGCCTTGTTTTTCCGATTGTTCCATCTGATAGTCTTGCTTGTGTTCTTTCGGAGGTTTTACGTTGCGGTGTGATTGGGTGCAGTTGTCTTCCAAGTTTCGGACGTCGTGGCGTTGGGTTCGTTCCGAAGGTTTTGCTTCCACACGTAAGTTCTAGTGGAGTAACGTGGCCGCGGACCCAACATGGAGGGCATGGGCGGAATCAAATTCCAAAAGGATATTCTGAAATCATCTATTCCAAGACATTTGTAGGGAGTTAGGAATAGCAAATGGTTCCACGGGGAGAAGGGAGCAACGACCAATCATGGGATAGAATCCAAATATCCAATGGCTGGCATGGGCACAACAGCCCCGCAAGCGAAGGCCTCACCACTAAGGATAAACCTGTCAGAAAAAGAACTAGAATGGAAGTTTGGACCAGGAGCCGAATGTACCCATCGTTGCATTGTTACTGCTGTTTTTTTAATAAAAAAAATATTTACCAATTGTTATTTAGCTGCTAAAAATTATATCTGTTGTGGATGCAGTGGTTGATGCCAACCTGATGACGGGAAGCAGGTTATGGTAGCAGGCTGAATGGAATTGTTGCTGACGTTTTTTTCTTTTTTTAAAAGTTCATTGGTCACTTCGTAGAATGGTTTAAGGGAAAAGATTAAGAACCAGTTGGATGTGGCTGAATGATTTTTTTTATTTTTAGATTTTTAAATCAAGGCTTTTTTCTTTAAAATTTCACTAAATTTCTGATTTTTTAGAGCTTGGAAAATAGGGTTAACAATTAATTTGGTTACGTTAGACTGTTTTTTCAAAATTTAAAGCGGTTAATCCTTTTTTCAAAATTTAAATCAGTTAATACGGTTTCAATTGTAAAAATAATTTCGATCAGTTTGATCTGTGAAAAAAATGGCAGGACTGTCGAGGCAGTTCATAAAAAAATTATACCGAAAACACAAACCTACTGTATGCTCACCGCTCAAAATGTTGATAACAATAATGCAGTGCTATCCTGAGCCATGAAATATGCAAGTCTTCGCGGAAAAGAAAGAGAAAAGTTAAGGACTAACCAAAAGAGCCTGATTTTCATGATGAACTCTATCCAAAAATACTCTCCGGTGCAATCTCTGCTGCTCTACTTGAGGATTTTTGGCTAAGACTTTACGCATATCAGCTACAATGTTCTGCGAAACGTAGAAAAACAGGCAATGAGTCATCAATAGAATCAAATGGCAGAAAAAGACACAAATTAAGTTAAACAAAAGCCCAGAGCATTTCTCACATTAATCTTACTGACATCCAAGTGGCTAACAGCTAGGTGAGTTTTAATGCGCCAATGAGTTTTTTGGCTTAGGTTTCTAACAACATTCATTGTGAACTTGTGGTTTGGAATGTGAACTGCTTCCCGATCTTCACCTCTTATAATTGTCGGTGACCACCATCCCACATGCTGGACAGCAAAGTTTTATCAGTAAGAAAATCTCATAATAAAACCCCATAAAACCCCCTGTCCTAATAGAAAAGCCTGAAAACAGTAACCAGAGTCAGAGGATCATAAAAGCAGCATAAATTTTTCGCTGTTCATTCTTTTTATTTTTAGTCTATTTCAAAAACAAAGAGCCTTTGAAAAGAATATGTATGTGTCAGCAAGTCAACATTGCAGAATAATACAAAAAAAATTATATCGTTAAAATGCATAGAACATGTGCGATTTTTTTCCAGTAACTTTATAATATGATAGACCAGATACATAAAATACAAACCTCCACAGTTCCAGAAACTTCATAGCCTTCAATCTTTGTTTGTATCCATTCGTTCAAAACAAAAGGTCGAGTCGCATGAATCATGACACTTGAGAGGAAATTTGTGAATATCTGAATACATTAATTAAAAAAATAGTCTGCAATGAATTAAATCGACAGTCATATGCTATAAATAATGAAGATAAATGTTACTAACTACAGTAATGCATGAATCGCACCTCACGGCCAGCAAGTGTCAACAATACTGTCCCAAGACCGCCAGCAGTTAGCCATCTTTGGGTAGAAAAACCCAATAATTCCATGAAAAGTGACACAGCAGCAACCCACACAGCAGAGTATACAGCTTTTCCAGCAAAGTGAAAACCCATCTGCCAATAAAGAATCTTCAGTTTACAACATGATGTAAGGAAACATGATCTATAGTTCACTTTAGGAAAATTTGATAATAACATGATTCTGAAAAGGAAGATTAGAAAAAATTTCTCCTGTGAACCCTCCACTAAAGTTTGATAATGGCATGCTGTTTTGTTTCAGAAAAGCAACTGAAACAACCAATAAATTGCATCAACTTTACCATTTTCTTTTTTCTCTTATATGAGTCACATGAACCAGTATCCTGCTATCTACCATGTACTTTCATAAGCTTGCATTATTATAATAATTTGAATTATCATCATATAATATAATTAGAATTAGCAACCTAGAAGAGCAACAACTTGAAACAATAACACAAACCTTTCTTGCATCACTGGAATCATTTGTCTCCAGGAAGAACTTTTGGGCATGTTGAATCACACTGCAAAAACAAACTCGGTCAATAATCCAGTAAATTGAAAATGATGCAACAGTGAGACACTGAGGAGCCTAAAATAAACTAAATATGATATAAAAAATGAGAAACATTAAAAAAAATACAGAACACCAAAATTGTAGCCGCAAAACTCCATAGAAGGCAGAAAGATAACATCCAAAAGCAAGTATGATTATAATGAATCCATGTTCTAAATAACTTTCCAGCAAAAAAATGGCATGCGGTAGCTGAGGAATACCAATGAAAAGAGTCTCCTAACTTAATCACTGAACGCAGGACCCACTGTCCAAACAGATTTTTTAGACTGCAGAGGTCAGCTATGGAATACCAATGAATAATCTAAATATACAGCAATAAGTCCCTCAAGACAACATAATTGCCCTCAGAATGTTGGTCCCTTTAGATTGACCTCAAAAGATGACTGTATTAAGCATTTTCCAAAAGAGATCAAAGATGTTGACAGCCATTATTACCTTGATAAACAGTAGGCAAAGGCCATCACTGTTGAAAAAGATCTAACGAAGTTCAACAACCGTAGCTTAACAACTTCCGCAGCTTCAGAAGGTGGGATCAAAGAATCAAATTCTCTGCCAGTGGACAAACATGAGATAAATAAACTAGCAGAATGATGAACACGAGCAAAGAAGCCCCTTGTGTTAAAATAAGTCTTAGTCTTGCGAATGAGTCATAAAATAGTACAACCTGCAGATAAGTATCAATCCCGCCCACACCATCAAAGGCCGAAGATAAGAGATCGTTACATGGTATGTACCGCTTTTTTGCCAACTACTATCACTCTTCTGCAGGATATTGTGAAATATTAATTGATATTAAATGAGATGAATGAGGGAGGGAAGCCGAAAAGATAAGAGAAAAATAAGGAAATTTTTTTTGTGAGGGGGGGGGGAGGTGGTAGTTTATCAACAAAGGAAAACATACATGGAACAAAAACTTTCTGACTTGTCGAAGGAGCGGTCCCAGACCACATACTGCAAAAATAATAATACCCAAAGCTGGGACAATCTTAACCACAAGGGGGCAACCTTGCAAGGCATCATAGGATCTAAACAATTGGGTAAAATAGAATTAAGAGTTATATGCATTGAAAATGCTAAAATAGAATGAATAAAGCATGTTAAGTTGACAGAAAAACATAAAAAAATAAAAAACCTAAAGAATTGACAGGGAATATTGATGCAGCTTGTAAGGACAAATATAAATTTCCATGGACTTAAAATCTCAGTAAAATTTTCAATCAATCTAAATACTGATTTAACTCATTGTTAGCAGTATAAAGTTAGTTACCAAACCTCTGATCAAAATCCGGTGCATGATAAGCAGCCACAGTAACATTAGTAGCTGGCTATAGAAAACAAAATTCCTTTTAATCTAATAAAAAACCATAATTTAAATAGAAGGAATGAGAACTAAAAAGATAATAAATTTTTTGCACGCAAAACAAGGAGTGTGTGGAAACGAACAAGATGACGGCATATATGTGTTCAAAGGGAAAGAAGAGTCCAAAAAGACTACCTTGTCAATGCCGTCACACTGGGCTTCATGAAAATACGGAATGATTTCCCAGATACCAAAGAAGAATGACACTTAAATACATTGCATTTGTAACGTACACAATTTAATGGCACGTAACCACGGTTTGATAGATGGACACGCCAAGAATCCCGACACTGTATTTAAAATAGGAAAATAAATATTAAAATTAAAACCATACACAAGAATAGTCCTAGGCAAGTTAAGCAAATACTTGATCGCGCATATCACAGCAATACAAATTAACAATTTTCTTTATCGTGGAACGGAATGGAATGGTCATTAATAAAACATAATGAAATGAAATGAAATTGAATGTTAAATCATTTGAGAGTTTTATGATATAATGGAATGACCTTACATGACCATTGTTTGAAAGTAATTATAAAATGAATGGAATGACCTTACTTTTTCTTTACTTTTCAAAATTACCCATATTATTTTTATCCATTTTTGCCCCCTCCACTGTGATTTTTTTGGATATTTTTGTAACTCATTTTCCAGATCAGTCCATCACTGACCCTTAAATTTGAAGGGTCAGGGATGATGGGGTGTGAGAGGGTTAATGAGGACTTGGAAGGTGATTATCAGCCACTCCTAAAAATTCTTCAAAATAATTGCCTTGCACCATCAGCCATCACATGTCATTCCGCGTTATCCTAATAAAAACTCTCAAACATACACAAAGTCTTGGAAAACATGCAAAGAATCAAACTACGGCTAAAAAGCTCACAATTGATAGGCAGATAGTAATCTATAGAAAAGAGAAGACATAAATAAAAAGCACTCGAGAATTTATACAATGGAAAATGATTTTCTTTAGACTGCCAGGTTCCATGGGTTTTGTCAACATTAAGAATAATGGAAGGAAAAACTAGAAAATACACAAAAGGCGTCATCCAAACTCGGAGGAAAAAAAATTGAACTGTTTAGATCATGGAATTAATGCTGCGATTACCAAACTCGCATTCTTGAGTTTCATTGGAGAATATTAACACTGCCCAAAAAAAGAAAGAGATTGAAAAGGGAGAGAGAAACCATACTGAAGTATATGATGAAGGATTGAGACTCAGCGAATGTAACTTCCCGCGTTCCATGGGACCCTGAATCTACAGACAGGTTTGAAAACAAGAATAAAAGACTTGAAACTACATGAAAGGAGGAGTTTTTAAAATGGGACAATTATCAATACCTCAAACTGTTTACAGAATCTTTGGTTCCAGTGAATTCCCAAATCATGGGAAAACTGAAAAGAGCTAGCAACAGTCATTGCTGAGTAAGTCAATTATAAGTTGTCACCTGCAATAGGATATCACAGCGCTGTTTGATACAGCTCTAAACCTAAAATTCCAAACAAATATAATAAGCGACAACCTGAGAACACCATATAGGAAATACATACCGCATCTGAATGCATGTTGAATGCTAATGGTTGTATAGAATTTGAAAAAGCAACTATGAAGATGTTAAATCAGAGCCGGCACCAAAAACGAATAAACTCAACAACAACAACATACAAATCCTAAACTCAATTAAAGGGGGACGGCTACATGGATCAAACGTCCCCAATTGGCTCTATTGAATACCATATTTTCATTGAAACCATTTAAAACAAGATCATCATGAATGGTTTGTTTAAGGGTCCTTTTAGGTCTGCCTCTACCTCTTTTAATAAGTGAATTTGTCATTAAATTTACCATATTAATAGGTACATCTCGAAAACTTTTTATGACATATCCAAACCATCTTAATCTAGTCTCACTCATCTTCTCGTCAATCGGACCACTCCGCAAAAATGCATGTCCAATTGCATTGGGGTTGTCGAGCATTATCTTTTATTATTTTAAAATCTAAAAGTGACGATCCACCCTAAAAAAGACACCGGCCTTGATAATTCTCTACACTTTATATAACATTTAGGGAAATTTTTTTTGCTATCTCAATTTTCCAACTTGTCTATTAGAACAATAATAAATCATTGATAAAACAGCAAGGAGTCTACAGTAGTTAGCATGTAAGTTGCATCAGACATCATCCATCAGAATGATAACTTAACTCCGTAGAAACTCGTGCAAATTGTATAACAAGACACGCAAATTAGGGATCTAAAAGAAAGCATAGCCTTTAGTATGAATTAATAGCTTATGAAGATCCCCTGCGACAATGCAACAGGATTTCTTCCCCTGATTGTGCATAGCACCACCCTCAGCCATGAAAGCAACAAAGAAAAAGCCGTACTTCGTTCTTTTCGTTCTCTAAATCTGCTTCTAACAGCTCAGAAAATAAAAAATATAGACAACCTCAAGAACTACGAATCCCCCCCCGGCCCAAACCAATGTCTGAGATAACATTGATAAATTACTGGAAATTCAGAACAAAGGTGATGAAACCCTGGCGGATTCGAAACTACTCGAACAGACGATGCTGAGAAGATTTCTAGTAAACAAAGACCAGTAAAAAACAGCATCGATAAAACGGGAAGAAATTATCGAATCGGCAGAAAAACATACCAGAAAATCATGTGTAGGAAAGGTCAAGATAGTGAAGCAAAGTGACCAAGGAGGAATTGAGACGAAGAATCGTGGAATCCTGGGTGGGAGGAGGCGAGACAATAGGCGGCAACGGGAAGCCGTGGGGTATACGATTGCTCGGTCCGAGATCGCTTCATTTGTCGTGTTACCAAACAGCCCTCCAGCGAGTCCTGGGCTTTATTTTGGGATTGGGTGGCGGTCGTTTACGGACGGATAAAATAAACCATTCCCGCATCACAATCACGTGTCGCATTAATCAATAGTTTTCTTGATAAAATTGTAATGTCCCGATAAAATGTGAAAGGGATACCGTTATTCCGTTTATTTAAACATTTTTTTAAAATAAAATGACAACCCCGCAACGGGGCAGGCATGACTCTCCTCCCAGCGCGAGTCTTTTCTGCCGACTACCATATATAAATTTATTTACAAAATTTAAAATTGTTTCTTCACATGGTATTTGATTTTTAAAAAATAATAAAAGTAGCATACCAAAATAGTTAAAATACAAGATACCGTTCATCCTGCAATGGACTTTTTTTTTAAGAGGTTTTAAGTTTTTTAAAATACAAGGGGATAGGATTAAATATAGTTTAAAAAATGGGTCTAGGGTGAATTGTGTTCACGCTTTCCCATTTAGGCGTTCACGATTCTTAGCCCCGAGTAAGGAGACATTAACTGTGTTTACGACTCTTGGCGGTTCACGCCTCCAAATAATTATTTTTTTCAATATTAGTTAATAAGTAATATTTGTAAAAAAAAAATCATAAACCTTTTATTAATTTTTTGTTGATGTAATTATTATTAATTTATTAATAGATGATGTACTTGTTAATTATCAATTGTAGAGTTTATTATTAATTAATGATGTATTATAATGTTATAAATATAATTAATGGTATTATAACTAATATTTATTGTTTAATAGTATAAATAAAATATTTTGTATTGAAAAATATATTTACTAGTTAATAATTATATTATTGTTAATATATTATGGTATGTATTATTAATTGATTTCGTGTATAATTAATAATATAAATTTTATTATTAATATTAATAATAATTATAAAATTCAAAATAATAATATTATTAATATTCAATAATAAATTTATTATAATTATTTATTATTATTTTTTGGGGGTTTATTAACAAATTGTAATTGTTATTATTACCAATGTAGTTATTAGTATTAATGTTTGTTAATCACGATATTTATAATTTTTTATTTATAAATCTTTGTGAAATTATTGTTGGTATAAATATGAGTGATTTATTAATAAGTAATATATTTATAAATTATCAATTGTATTATTTATTATTAATTAATAATATGTTATTATGTTATTAATTAATTAATATTGTTGAAGTTCCAAATGATCGCAAACAACTGAGATTGGGGGGTTGAATCAGTTGCTTTTTTTTATAAATTTCAACTTTTAATAAACTTAACATCTGCAACATATTAGGGTTTCTTCCTTGTCATTTTTAATAAACTCAAGTGCATGCGTAAATAGAAAAGTAAACAAGGCATGCGCAATTTACAACGTTCAATCTTAATATGAGAACCTACATCCTTACCATAGGCACTCTTGTGGGTCTATGATAATTCACTATTTATAAAAAAATGAATACAACTTATGTCAACACCCGTTGAACACCTGCTATCACCTGATAAGGATGATAATACTGACTCCAGTCAATTTACAAAAATTTGCTTACAAGATTTGAGCCACAACAAAAAATACAACTTTGTTCAAACATGGCACGATCTGTCTTCTCCAAGATGAGGGAAGGAACAACAAACTGTGAGACCATTCATTCTTCAAGTTGAAGAAGAGATAATGACCCCCCCCCCCCCCGAGTCCCGCCTCCAATAGGCCCCGGAGTGACGACGAGCACCAAGGATATAGAATCTCACGTAAATGGAAGACATTACCCTTTTTATTTAATAAGATCGAGAGATAAGACGGTGAATCCCAAACAACTCAAAAAACAAAAAATAAAAGTAATGCAAATACCCTTTTCCTGTATGCATGTTCAAAATAAATTGATATAAGGTACAAAAAAACTCTGAAGGGAAGTACCAAAAAAAAAGAAAAGCAGCAACGACAGCTATCCTGACACCCAAGCTAGTACGGTCTGACATGGTCCTCAAAGTCCTCATGTAAACTTGAAAGCAGTTTTATATACGTAGGGTGAGTATACATGTATACTCAACAGAGAAACTAAAAGCTCTCATGCACAAATGAGGAGACATTCTAATGCCCCGTAAGAAAATAGATATAACCCAAAACACCTAGCAAAGAAAACTATCCATCCAGTCTCACCAAGACACACTCCCCAAATAACGCAAGCCAAGTAAAATAATAGTAATAAGACATCAATATTTGGGTATCCCGCACCGCTTTCCCATTGGTTATTTAGGACATCCTACGCATCAGACCTCCCTCGCAGATTCAACTACAGTCTCATTGTCGCCCCAACAACAACCTCATGGGTCATTCCAACCGCACATTTATCCTGCCCGCAAACACATGGGCCACCACAACCACACATAACAACACCCGCAGACACCTGAGCCACAACAAACATACATAACCACGCCCACAGACACCTGAGCCACAACAACCACCGCCACGTCTGAAGACACCTGGGCCAGAACAACCACTGTCTTGCCCGAAGACACCTGAGCTTTATCTCGAAGACACTTGGGAAACAACCCTACCCGCACACACCTGGGTCAACCACCATAACACACTCTGCCTGAAAAGTCTTGGACCATAATGAACCCCAGGCTGTCACAACCTACCCAAAGGGCCTTGGGCTACCCGGGAGAGGGAGCAGAAAGGAGTTAATAACCCGCCACTCATAGAAATGTTGAAAAAAACACCCTCCCACATGAAATGAGGGTGTTCGACACGAAATACTCAACATGGGTGAGATGCATACAAGAAACACAAGAACTAAATTTTATACACATAGGTAAACAAACACTCATCCCAACCCAAGAGTCCCCAAACCAACAACCAAACTATACACAATCACTCTTGTTGTTGTCCCTACATGCACAAGTACACAACAACCACAACCAAAGCTCAACCACTCCTGAAAAGAAACAGTTCCCCATCGTATATGTTCTCGTTATCATGTTCAAGTGATCCCATTTAAATATTCCTTTACTACCAGACAACTAACAGGGATAACCACAAGCCAAACAACAACTGGAAGGAAAACAGCCAAGCAAGCGTTTAAGTATTCACTTCTGATTCGCTCGTAAGTAACAACATCAAAGGGGATCTGTGAGATCCCTTGAAGTACTGGAACCAAACCAAGCCCCAACATACCGGGTCCAGAACATTTACTACCAGCTCCACGTGGCTTCAAATTCACAAACCAACAACCTCTCAACTAGAAATTCCATTCCTCTCTACGTTACCCCACCAGACATCAAACAGAACCGCCATGCATATCACTAGAACAAGCAAGAGAGTTTTCAAATTTAGCCAACACCATTCATTAAGTTTACTCTTTCCGTATAGTTAATCGGGGTGATCACACAAGGGTTCTTATTCACCTGACATCCATTTAATCAACAAAGTTTACGTGATTAACCAGTTTTCACGCTACAGCCATTTAATCACAAGGTTATCCAGAAAACAGAGCTTTATTAGTGCGCAAGAATGGACCACCAACGACCATGGTTTTCAGTGGGCATGAGCCCATACAATTCACAACATAAAAACAAAGGTAAAATACAACATCATCATCATCATCATTCTCACCCCTTCATTCTTTAAAATATATGTTTATTATCTTCGTTAAAGTTGGTTTCATCCACGTCCCGAGGGAACATCATCACACTCACCCTGCATGATACACAATAAAGAGAGACGAAGGAAAACCCCCTACCTAGACGATCAAGGATCAAAGTTTTCTCACCAAAAACTGGGGATGACAAGTACTGCAGTAAAATCCAAGAAGAACCGAACATGAGGGCTCTCACGCAGGCACGACTCGTCTCCAGAAGAGGGACTCCAAGCGCACCAAGGAAAAGAAAGAGATCAAGGAAGAAGAAGATCATAGTGTGATAAAAGGCCCGATCCTAGAGTTACTGGATGTTCAATCTCGACGTGCTTAAAAATTGGATCGTGGTTTGACCACGCGGCTGGGCGGTTGCACATGTTAGAATTAATTGAGATTTAATAATTCCCCTCAGAAACGGTGGAGATAGATCAGTGGACGGCTGTGAGTTGATAGATTTCCTTTAAACGAAGAAAAACACGTAACATGGGCTTAATTGGAAAACACGAGAGACTGGAAAACGTGGAAAAAGGGTGTGACACAGATAAAATGGCCACACGTTTTGGTAAATCAAGGGTCACCCGACTCTTGGGGGATTTAAAGTATCTTTTACCGACTTTAAAATCGTCTTAAACCACTTTAAAAGAGGCAATACAACTTAAAAGAGACATTACGGGAAAACTGAGGAAAGAACCCCAACACCCCTCTGTGGCACCGTTTGGGTGCGACACCGATCAGTGAGACTGATCAGTGGCACCACAATGACACCCTACCACCGACACTGATGCCCTCTTGACTCACCAATGGTGGCCAGGACACCCCAAACACCAGAATTTGGCAAAGTAATGGACCGGGGTCTGGGTCATTACATCATATACCTCTCAAAACTATTATCACCCTCGAGAAATCAAGAGAAAACCCAAATAAAAGGGAGGGGTCTGAACAACCACCTCGTAAGATACCTCTCACTACTACAATATTGGGCTTTGAAGCCCCTTGACATGGGTGACCGCCTCTGGCGATCGCTGAGCTTTGCCAAAAAAGGGGGGGCTTCGGCGCCCCACCCCCCGCCTCCTCCCTCGCCCTCGACCTAGCCGCATGCCCTCCCCCGTCGCCGCCCTCCGCCCTCCGCTCTCCCCCGCGCGCCCTCCCCCTGTCACCGCGCGCCCTCGCCGCCCTCCATCCTCCGCCCTCGTCGGCCTCCGCCCTCCGCCTGCCCTCCGCCCTCTGCCCTCCGGCTTCGGCCGCCCTCCGCCCTCCGGCCATCCTTCGCCCTGCCCTCCGTCCCCTCCGGCGTCCCTCCGCCCTCTGGCCTCCGGCCTCCGGCCTCCACCCCCTCCGATCTCCGACCCCTCTGCCCTCTGCCCTCCAGCCTCCGCCCTCGGCCCTCTGGCCTCCGGCCTCCACCCTCGGCCCTCCGCCCCCTCGCCCCCCCCCCACCCCAGACAACCCCCCCGGACCGCCCCCCCCGCACCCACAACAGCCCCCCCCCCCCCGCACCTCGGACAACCCTCCCTGCACCCCGGACAGCCCCCCCCCCCCTCGCTGCACGTCCCCCGTCCCCTCACCGCCTCCTCTCCTCCGGCTCCCTGCCGTCGCCGTCGCCCGTCCCCTCCCTCGCCGCACCGCCTCTGGCTTCGGCTCCCCTTCGCTGCCTCTCCTCTCCCTCGCAGCACCGCCTTCGGCTCCCCTCCCTTCCAGGTTTGCAGCGCAATCAGGTATGACATGAGCTTTCATTTACATTATTATTTTATCAATGGTTCACAAACAATTGATTAGTATTTATTTTAAATATAGTTGATTTGAAAAATGAAAATGTAATAAGTATCTTCCCATTGAGGTATTCTTCATCTTGTTCATGTACTGCTTTAATTTTTATTAATTCAATCCGAATTTTGTCTATGCATTGATTGGTTTTGTACATAATTTATATATTTGTTTTGTTAACTTTATGATTTTTTAAAATTCATTCACAACTAATTATTCAATCCCTTTTTGTTTGATTAACAATTGTACAAGTTTAATTTTTTTAAGAACAATCCAATTTATCTTTTGGACACTTTGGATAGTCCCCTTACTAATGTTTTCTATGACTGCAGGCATGTCAGGGGAAGAAGCAGCAGATCCACATCACCCATCTGAGGCATCTATGTCTCAGGGTCGAGGTATGTTTGAATGTCATTATCTCGATTTTTTATGTAATTGATAAACACACACATATATATATTTATAACATCTGTCAAATTATATATAAAATTGTTTTCAACAGGACCCGACTCGATTGCGTCTTCCTCTTGCAGGAGAGGCCCTGGTCGTGACATTTTATCATGAAATTCCGACACGACGTTTGATGTTTCCTTTGATGAGGTATTTCATCCTGTGGGACTGAATGCCCCTGCATTTATTCATCAGCTGGGTCATATCATACGTGATCCACATCGATTTCCATTGACCACACGTGACTGGGCTTTTATCCCTCAGGACACATTAGATCGTCTTTGGAGGGAGGTTCTGGTAAGAAGACCATTTTACTTTATTCTCTATGTATAAACAATACTAATATGTGTGATTTTTTTTTAATAACAAAATTTGAAAGTATGCCCCGATGAGTTTCGGCCCATGTGTATGAGAAAATGTCATAAGATGTGGAAAGACTATAAAGACAAAGTGAAGAGGGACCACTGGGTACCAAATGTGGGTGCCCCATACATTCTGGAAAAAGTCCCGAGAGGTGTCCTCCCGACTCAGTGGCGTGACTTAGTTGAATATTGGTCTACTGAGGGTGTTGCGGTTTGTATATTTATTTTAGTAAATATATTTTCAAGAATGTGTGATTTGTTTGAAATTTTAATGAATTGAATGTAGGAGGTGTCAGCATGCCATTCTGAGAATCGAGCGTTGCAGGAACCACCTCACAGGCTCGAGACTCGTCATGTGTCTCATATCCGACATTAGGTATTTATTATTCATTTTTTAATTTATTAATTAATATGGTTTTGTGTTTATATTCTATTCATATACAGTTGTGGGAGCAAGGTGCACCGACTGATAAAATGTTGGTGTGGATAAGGATTCGTGATCACAATGATCCAGAGGATGCAACATTGATAGTAAGTTCTTGTACTTACCAATACTTACATAAATCTGTATATCAACATATATATGTATATATATTTAAATATTTCACAGGCTCAATTTGAAGCTGAGTTAGAACATTTTTCAGAGGACCAGCGACAGCTTCCCATGCGAAGGGATGAGATCTTTCATCGCACTATTGGTCGGGACGGACATGGATATAGTTTGACCTATGGAACAGGGATTCCTCGTTTTGTAGTGTCACGCGCTGTGGTTGTCGGTCCTGCTGTTGCTCAGATGACACAACAGTTGTCAGATTTCGAGGCACGGCTGCGCGCTTCCGAGGAGGTAAATGCGCAATTGACCGCTGAGGTTAGAGCATTGCGGGAATATGTGCGTCCAGGTGATGGTGCAGGGGATCATACGATGCAGGTTTATACTATATTTATTTATTTATTTTATATTATTTTTGTTATGAGAATATTCATAATGTTTATTTGTTGTAGGTCCCTGGCCCACCGAATAAAGGTAGCAGTCATGACCACGCATGACGCATCATATTCACGAGCTCCCTGGCCCTCCGCCCTCCCCCGAGTGTAACGTCCCAGTTCCGGGTGCCACTCAACGGGTGCCCCGAACCCGGTTCTCCACGTGACCTCAAGCGCATTTCCCCAAACGCCAGAGGTTGCCGACTAGCAGTGAGGGCCCAGGTCTGATAGTGGGGAAACCATGTCCTCATTTGTCAAAGTGCAGCGCAGTAGAATAAGTAAATAACATACAACAACAACAATAAACCATACACATTTGAAATAAACAACTACAGTAAAAGATAACCAATAGTTATATAGATAATGATGAAACATGTCTCAAGTTCTAAGAAAACAGCCAGAACATGTTACACAACAATACAGTACACTACAATACAGAGTACAACAAAACAAAACAAAACAGCCGGTAGCATCGCGAGCCTAAGCCTGGTTTCATGCTCCTCTACTCCTCAGCAGCAATCAAGTACCTGTATAGGGACCCTTGCCCTTATCCACACCTGCAGAAACGTAATCTGTTTGGGCCGAAGACATGACCCAAACAGGGTGTGAGAAATAAATCCCAGTAGGCACCCCCCCCGCACCCCGGACAACCCCCCCACCCCGGACAACACCCTGCACCCTGGACAACCCCCCACCCCTCGGACAACCCCCCCTCGCAACCCCTGGACAGCCCGCCCCACCCCCGGACAGCCCCCCCACCCCCGGACAACACCCCCACCCCGGACAGCCCCCCCGCACCCCCGGACAACCCCCCCCCCCCCCCGCACCCTCGGACAACCCCCCCTAATTGTGCAACTATACAATAGACCAATTGGCCGTTAGGCTGTTAGACCATTAGGGAAATTTTCCAGTTGGCTAATTGTTCAGTTGGATGTTAGAACAAATGACCATTAGACCATTATGCCATTAAGACCAAAACGGCGTGTCACGATCGAATTCAGAGAAAACGTGCTCCGAATGACCTGAAACCACACGAAAATGATAGGAATATTATTCGTGACATGTAGGAGGAGACGCCACGTCCATCGGACGTGCGATGCGCGCGGTACGACCGAATGTGTCGTTTTCAGCAATTCGACGCGCTCTAAAAGGGCGCGTTGGGTGGTCAAAACCACCCGAACGACCTCGGAATGCCATGAAATCATACGAAAAAAACCTCAGTGTGAATTGTGAAATGTTCAGGTAGACGACACATCAACCGGAGGCGCCGTTTGACCGCGGTGACCGGAAACGCGTTTCTGGAGTTATAAAAGACCAAAATGGCGTGTCACGGTCGAATTCGGAGCAAACGTGCTCTGAATGACCTGAAACCACACAAAAACGATAGGAATATTATTCATGACATGTAGGAGGATACAAAACGTCCATCGGGCGTGCGGTGCGCGCAGTATGATCGAATGTGTTGTTTTCAGTAGTTCGACGCGCTCTAAAAGGGCGTGTTGGGTGGTCAAACCAATCCGAACGACATTAGAATGCCATGAAATCATACGAAAAAAATCGCAGTGTGAATTGTGAAATGTTCAGGCATAAAACACATCAATTGGAGGTTCTGTTTGACCGCGGTGACCGGAAACGCGTTTCCAGAGTCATAAAAGACCAAAACGGCGTGTCACGGTTGAATTCAGAGAAAACATGCTCCGAATGACTTGAAACCACACAAAAACGATAGGAATATTATTCGTGACATTTAAGAGGATACGGAACGTCCATCAGACGTGTGGTGCGCGTGGTACGACTGAATGTGTCGTTTTCAGCAGTTCGGCGCGCTCTAAAAGGGCGTGTTGGGTGGTCAAAACCACCCGAACGACCTCAGAATACCATGAAATCATACAAAAACAACCGCGGTGTGAATTGTGAAATGGTAGGGTAGATGACATGTCAATCGGAGGTGTCGTTTGACCGTGGTGACCGGAAACGCGTTTCCGGAGTCATAAAAGACCAAAACGGTGTGTCACGGTCGAATTCAGAGCAAACATAATATGAATGACATGAAACCACATGAAAATGATAGAAATATTATTTGTGACATGTAGGAGGATACGGCACGTCCATCGGACGTGCGGTACGACCGAATGTGTCGTTTTTAGCAGTTCAGTGCGCTCTAAAAGGGCGCGTTGGGTGGTCAAAACCACCAGAACGACCTTGGAATGTCATAAAATAATAAGAAAACAACCGAGGTGTGAATTATAAAATGGTCAGGTAAAAGGCATGTCAATCGGAGTTGTCGTTTGACCGCGGTGACCGGAAACGCGTTTCCAGGGTCATAAAAGATCAAAACGGCGTGTCACGGTTGAATTCAGAGAAAACATGCTCCGAATGACCTGAAACCACACGAAAATGATAGTAATATTATTCGTGACATGTAGGAGGAGACTAAACACCCATCGGACAAGCGGTGCGTGCGGTACGATCGAATGTGTCGTTTTTAGCAGTTCGGCGCGCTCTAAAATGGCGCGTTGGGTGGTCAAAACCACCCAAACGACCTCAAAATGCCATGAAATCATACGACAACAACTGCAGTGTGAATTGTGAAATGGTCGGGCAGACGGAACGTCAATTAGAGGTGCCTTTTGACCGCGGTGACCGGAAACGCGTTTTCGGAGTCATAAAAGACCAAAACGGTGTGTCACGATCGAATTCAGAGCAAACGTGCTCCGAATGACCTGAAACCACACGAAAACGATAAGAATATTATTCGTGACATGTAGGAGGAGACGACACGTCTATCAGATGTGCGGTGCGTGCGGTACGACCGAATGTGTCATTTTCAGCATTTCAGCTCTAAAAGGGCGCGTTGGGTGGTCAAAACCACCCGAACGACCTCGGAATGCCATGAAATCATACGACAACAACCGTAGTGTGAATTTTAAAATTTTCGGGCAGTATAAACGTCAATTGGAGGTGCCTTTTGACCGTAGTGACCAGAAACACGTTTCTGGAGTCATAAAAGACCAAAACGGCGTGTCACGATCGAATTCAGAACAAACGTGCTCCGAATGACCTGAAACCACACGAAAACGATAGGAATAATATTCGTGACTTGTAGGAGGAGACGACACATCTATCGTACGTGCGGTGCGCGTGGTACGACCGAATGTGTTGTTTTCAGGAGTTCAACGCGCTCTAAAAGGGCGCGTTGGGTGGTCAAAACCACCCAAACGACCTCAGAATGCCATGAAATCATACGAAAACAACCACGTTGTGAATTTTGAAATGGTCGGGCAGACGACACGTCAATCAGAGGTTCCGTTTGACCGCGGTGACCAGAAATGCGTTTCCGGAGTCATAAAAGACCAAAACGACATGTCACGGTCGAATTCAGAGCAAACGCTCTCCGAATGACCTGAAACCACATGAAAATGATAGGAATATTATTCGTGACATGTAAGAGGAGACGACACGTCCATTGGACGTGCGGTGCACGTGGTACGACTGAATGTGTCGTTTTTAGCAGTTCAGTGTGCTCTAAAAGGGCGCGTTGGGTGGTCAAAACCACCCGAACGACCTTGGAATGCCATGAAATCATACGAAAACAACCGAGGTGTGAATTGTAAAATGGTCGGGTAGACGGAACATCAATAGGAGGTGCCATTTGACCGCAATGACTGGAAACGTGTTTTTGGAGTCATAAAAGACAAAAACAGCATGTCACAGTCGAATTCAGAGCAAACGTGCTCCAAATGACCTTAAACCACATGAAAATGATAGGAATATTATTTGTGACATGTAATAGGATACGTCACATCCATTGGACGTGCGGTGCGCGTGGTACGACTGAATGTGTCGTTTTCAGCAGTTCGGCGCGCTCTAAAAGGGCACGTTGGGTGGTCAAAACCACCCGAACGACCTCGTAATGCCATGAAATCATATGAAAACAACCGCGGTGTAAATTGTGAAATGTTCGGGTAGACGGTACATCATTCGGAGGTGCCGTTTGACCGCGGTGACCGGAAACGCGTTTCCAGAGTCATAAAAGACCAAAACGGCGTGTCACGATTGAATTCAGAGAAAACATGCTCTAAATGACCTGAAACAACTCGAAAACGATAGGAATATTATTCGTGACATGTAGGAGGAGACAGAACATCCATCGGGCGTGCGGTGCGCACGGTACGACCGAATGTGTTGTTTTCAGCAGTTCGGCGCGCTCTAAAAGGGCGCGTTGGGTGGTCAAAACCACCCGAACGACCTCAGAATTCCATGAAATCATACGACAACAATCGTGGTGTGAATTGTGAAATGGTAGGGTAGAAAACACATCATTCGGTGGTGCCATTTGACCGCGGTGACCGAAAATGCGTTTCCGAAGTCATAAAAAACCAAAACGACGTGCCATGGTCGAATTCAGAGAAAACGTGCTCCGAATGACCTAAAACTACACGAAAATGATAGGAATATTATTCGTGACACGTAGGAGGAGACGACGCGTCTATCAGATGTGCGGTGCATGCGGAAAACATTCCTTTTTAGACAACAAAACACTTTCAGAAACTAAAGCAAAGACTCCAAAACAAGAAAAAAATATTCTAAAATGATAACATTTCTTAAATTGGGGGTTTTAAATTATTATAGCACCCATGAGATGTCAGATTTCATTTTATTATATGTATATAATAACTGAATAAATATGTCAAATTTACCTTTGTTTTGTTTAGTTGTTTTCTTTGTATCTTATTGTAGGTTTCTAAAGCAGATGATTGTGGATCGTTGAATCACGTCTATCATTTATTGTTTATGATGATCTTGATGTTTATGGTGTTTGGATTTTTTTCCCATTTTTATGATTTATATATTGTTTTTTTATTCTGTACCATGATTTTTTTTAAAAATATTTCCAGTTGAGCGACCGCCAATGGCGGTCGCTTTAGGCCGACATTTCGGCCAGCTTTAGCGACCGCCAATGGCGGTCGCTGTAGGCCGACATTTCGGCCAGCTTCAGTGACCGCTAATGAAGGTCACTGTAGGCCAGCATTTCGGTCGGCTTTAGCGACCGCTAATGGAGGTCGCTGTAGGCTGGCATTTCGGCCAGCTTCAGCGACCACCATTGGCGGTCGCTATAGGCTGAATTTTTAGTAGCGTCTCATGGAAAACTACCCTATAGTTGTTCTAAAGCTGAAACAAACCTCGACATCCAGGGATATTTCTCTCACATCTATCTCCTAAACAATTATGGAAACACTACCACTCTTCTCCCTCAAGTAACCACACAACACAAGAAGGTCACACCGTCGAGATACATGGGTTAGGGAACTCCTTTCTCCTTGTCAAGATACTATCTATTTTGGGCGACATTGACTTGCCCGCACGGGTTTAATCGCATACGCATTAATGTATATTTATTATAGATCAGGTTATTCCCTCCCCATACTCATGACTTTTCACACAAAATAGGGAACATGAAAACAAATTATCATACAGTAAGTAGGTTTAACAATTCATCATAACCAAGGTACAAAGCAAACACAAGATCAAAACTCAAAACAGCTCTGGGTACTGGGCACGTATCTAGGCCTCCCATTTCTAGGTACTCTCATCGAGGCCACCATGCCTCCACAACACATGAACCAAGGGAATGGTCTTTTCACGAAGCACCTTCTACTTACGATCTTCGATTCTCACTGGTCGCTCCATGAATGTCGCATCGTCCTCGATATCCAACTCTCCCCAGTCAAGGACGTGAGAGTCATCATGTAGATACTGATAGAGTTGAGATACATGGAAGAAGTTGTGGATCCTCTCTAGCAGCGGTGGTAACGCCGACTGATATGCCACCTCACCAACTTGTCCCAACACCTCGAAGGGTCCGATGAACCTGTGAGAAAGCTTACTCCCCCTACCAAACCTCCATTGTCTATGCTGAGGGGAGACCTTTAAGAACACGTGACCCCCAACCTCGAAATCCAAGGGTCTCCTCCTATGATTGGAATGCGACTTCTGTCGGTCCTAAGCCGCCTTCATCATCTCACGCACAAGTTGAACCTTCTCCGTCATGCTCTGCACCACCTCCAGGCCAAGAACACCTGCCTCCCCAACCTCTGTCTAGCACACAGGTGAACGCCAAAATCTTCCGTAAAAGGCTTCAAATGGTGTCATGCCATTGGTATAGTGGCATCTATTGTTATAGGCAAACTCTACTAGAGGCAAGTGTCATACCCACAATCCTCTAAAGTCTAGAACACACGCTCGCAGCATATCCTCCAATGTTTGGATGATCCTCTCTGTCTGCCCATCCGTATGAGGTTGGAAAGCAGTGCTAAGGTATAGATGGGTGCCAAAAGCACACTGTAATCCCTTACAGAATCATGAATTAAAGGGTGTATCTCGATCCAAAATGATGGTTCTGGGAACTCCGTGCAACCGCACAACTTCACCCACATACTTCCGTGTTAAGGCATCCAGTGTGCTCAACTCCTTAACTTCTAAGAAGTGAGTCGATTTCATCAATTGGTCCACCACTACCTAGATGACATCATAGCCTCCCTTAGCTCTGGGAAGTCCTGTGACAAAATCCATCGAGACTTCATCCGACTTCCACTCAGGAACATCTAAGGGCTACAACAGACCATCGGGAACACGATGTTCAACCTTCACCTACTGACACACGAGGCACTTTTCCACAAACTCCACCACTTACCGCTTCACTCCGGGCCACCAAAACTGACCTCTCAAGCCCCGGTACATCTTGGAGACTCCTGGGTGTACCACTAGGGATGAGCTATGGAACTCATGGAGAACTCCCTCGCGCATCATCTATGGGACAAACAACTTCTCATAGAAAAGCATCTGATTTTGACCATCTTCTGACCATCCTTCTAGAGCATCACCCTGGCTAACACGATCACGCATCACTTTATCCTCTGAGTCTCCCCACTGAGACTCCTCCACCCGTCGTACCAAGGTAGACTGCACTGTCATCTGAAATAGACAACCACTACCATTATCTACTCTCATATTCAGATGTAAAGCTGCCAAATCCTCCATTGCCTTCTAAGCATCTGCTGAATCCCAAACCACATCCTCTTATGACTTCCTGCTCAAGGCATTGACCAACATATTCCCCTTTCCTGAGGTGTAGGATATCTTTAAGTCGTAGTCCTGAAAAAACTTCATCCACCTCCGCTGTCACAATTTTAGGTCACATTGGGAGAAGATAAACCTCAGGCTCTTGTGATATATGAAGACCACGAAGCGTTCCCCAATGAGGTAATGCCGCCACAAATTCAACCCGAACACAACCAATGTAAGTTCTAGGTCTTGTGTGGCATAGTTACATTTGTGAGGGTGTAACTTCCTAGACCCATAAGAGATTACTCCCCACTACTACATCAGCACACACCCCAATACTAGACCGAAAGCATCACAGAACACTTCAAACATTACCCCTTTCTCTGGAAACATTAGCACTAGGGCATTGGGGCACTGACCAGCTTACATTTCAGATAACTGAAATCCTCCTGACACTTCTCACTCCATACAAAAACCTAGTCTTTTCTGGTCAAGGCCGTCAAAGGAGCTGCAACTCCAGAGAAGTCAGGTACGAACATTCGGTAGTAACCTGCCAGTCCCAGGAAACTACAAACCTCTGCTATGTTCTTGGGTTTTTCCCAAGAAACAACTACCTCAACCTTCTACTGGTCCACTGCTATTCCCTGCTAGAACACCACTTGTCCAAGGAAGTGCACCTCTTGTGTCCAGAACTTTCACTTGGACAACTTCCCGTAGAGATAGTGGTGTCGGAGGACCTCCAAAACTGTCCTTAGATGCTCGACATGATTCTACTATGATCTTGTGTAGACCAGGATGTCATCGATGAACATGACCATGAACCGATCCAAATACTTGTAAAAAATAGAGTTCATGAGCCCCATGAACACAGCTGGTGCATTCGTAATGTCGAATGACATGACCATGAAATCAAAGTGACCATATCTGCACCTGAAAGCAGTCTTCGAGATATCACCCTCTTTCACCCACAACTGGTGATATCCAGACCATAGGTCGATCTTAGAGAACCAACCTGCTCCCTTCAACTAGCCAAAAAGGTTGTCGATTCTTGGAAGGGGGTAGCAGTTCTTGATCATCACCTGATTCAGTCTCTGGTAGTCTATGCATAGTCTGAGACCACCATATGACTTCTTTGATAACAAGACTAGAGCACCCCATGGCGATGTGCTTGGTCGGATACAACCCTTATTCATCAGGTCATCAACCTGAATCCGCAACTCCCGCAACTCAAAAGGTGCCATATGGTAGGGAGCCATCAAAATAGGACGGGCACCGGGTTCTAAGTCTATCCCAAACTCAACATCACGTCAAGGGGGTAGAGTTACAACCTCTTCAGGGAAGAAGTACAAGAAATCACTGAAAATCCCTGAAACTTACACCATCTCTAAGTCTTTCGATTTCAATGATAGCTCAGCTAACATGAAAATAAGGGGATCCACATGCCGACTGCCCTCCTAGAAACCCTACTCGCCAACAAAAGCTACACGTTGACCGCCCATAATTGAGAACACGACCCTTATCTGGAAGTATTCGATAACAACATGCACGGAAAACAGCCAGTCAATGCCCAAAATGACATCGTATGACTGCATTTATAGTAAAAAGAGATCCCCACTATCTCTACGTCTAGACCCAAGGCATGAGCTATACTGGGTGCAACAAAGGAGTGCGAAGATCCAGAATCAAACAAGGCACATGCAAGAGTACTAAACAAACTGATCGCACCTCGAACGACCTTTGGCACTACTGAAACTGCTGCCTCTGCAGTGTGCAACTACCCACGCCCAACTCCTCTACCCCTAGGCTGCCAGACACCTACCCGACCACACCCTGGTCGAGGTCTCTCAGGATCACCCTAAGGTTGGCCTCCTCTGGCACTGTCTGCCCTCGGTGGAGTGGGAGATCACTGCCCTTGCTGTTGTTGCTGAAAAGGTTTGGCCGACAACTGGTGCTGCTGAGGTGGGCACTAGACCTGCCCACCCCCACCGTAATGCACTCGGTTAGGGAACTGATTTTAAAGATGCCCATAGCTTCCAAAAATAAAGCACCTCGGTCCTAGGCTCGTGGAGAAAGGGCGAGGACTGAGAGATCAAAACTGGAACTGCTGAGGCCTGCTCCCCACCGACCGAAACCTGGAAGGCCCTAATGCTAGTGGTATGCTATTGATGACCTTCCCCTTTGATGAGCTCAACTAGTTCACCTCTTGCAACACACCTCCCAGTGTGTGTATCCTCTCTACTACTTCAACCTTCTTATGAACCTCCAAGTACATCAGTAAAGTGAAGGGAGTGACAACATACTGAAAAGAAGGTCAGATCACCTCCTCTAAGCGTCTCACCCAAGACTCCTCATCCAGAAAGAGGTCGGGAGCAAAGTGTAGGAGATCCTTGAACTTGATTCCCAACTCCCTCACCAATATACCCCCTACTGGAGGGAGAGAAACTCCTGCCTTTTTCAGCCTTCATCGTAGAAGAAAGGAATTCCGCCTGAAATTCCTTCTCAAAGTCATCCCACGAAACCCTAGTCTCCATCCTCTCTCCAAGGTAGAGTGTCCACCACTGACATGTTGATACCTTCATCTGAATAACTGCCAACAGAACCTATTACTCCCTCAGATCACGGATCAAGGTAAAAGTGATCGCCATATCCTCAAGACAACCCTCTAATCTCCAAGTCAAAAACATTGCCCTCATACTTTCCGAGGGTTTGATGTTGGAAAGAACATAGAGTCTTCTATCACTCGTCATCCTCTTCCTCTCAGTCAATCCTCCAATGATCATCCAGATCAACCTGCTGGTCCTCGACTGCCTGCACTACTCATGGACGTCGTCTTGGTGCCATAGCTGAAAAGGAAACAAAGAATTCCTAAGCTCGAGTAGTGTAGATGATCCTTTTTAATTTTTTTAAACTTTTTATTTATTTTAAATTCCAAAAATACCCAAGAAATAGAAGAACACAAGTCATTATGATGCATGTACCTTTTATAGGGTCTCTACCCTACAATCATTTTAGCCTCACCTAGTCGTTCGGTGGGTCCAAAGTCCTTGCATCGGATCACGGGGGCCCCTAAAATCCCGTGTCCTAACCGGTCTTCCCTGACCTACTTCACGCACCAAGATTTCCTAACATTGTTTCCCTACCATCCCATGCAATCCTCACCATGCCTAACCCCGAACTCCATCCTATCTCTCAACCTTTGCCTCTGATACCATTCTGTCATGACCCGCCTTCTCCAAGATGAGGGAAGGAACAATAAACTGCCAGACCCTTCATTCTTCAAGTTGAAGGAGAGATAATGACCCCCAAGTCCCACCTCCAATAGGCCCTGGAGTGGTGACTAACACTAAGGGTATAAAATCTCATGTAAATGGAAGGCATTACCCTTTTTATTTAATAAGATCGGGAGATAAGACGGCGAATCCCAAGCAACTCCAAAAACCGAAAGTAAAGGTAAATCCAAAACCTTTTTCCCATATGCATGTTCAAAATAAACTGATACAAGGTACAATAAAACTCTGAAGGAAAGTACCAAAAGAAACAAAAGTAGTAACGACAACTGTCCCGACACCCGAGCTAGTACGGTCCGACACGATCCTCAAAGTCCTCCTAGAAACCTGAAAGAAGTTTTATATACATAGGGTGAGTATACAGGTATACTCAGTAGGGAAACCAAAATCTCTCATGCACAAGTGGGGAGACATTCTAATGCCCTGTGAGAAAATAGATGTAACCCAAAGAAAAACTATCCACCCAACCTCACCAAGACACACTCCCCAAATAATGCAAGCCAAGTAAAATAATAGTAATAGTACATCAATATTTGGGTACCCTACACCGCTTTCCCATTAGTTATTTAGGTCATCCTATGAATCAGACCTCCCCCACAAAATCCACTGTAGTCCCACTACCACCCCAACAACAACCACACGGGTTATCCGAACTGCACATCTATCCCACCCGCAAACACTCGAGCCACCACAACCACACATAACCACGCCCGTAGAAACCTAATCCACAACAACCATACATAACCATGCCTGTAGACATTTGGGCCACAACAACTACCATCACACCCGAAGAAACCTAGGTCAGAACAACCACTGCCTCGCCCGAAGACACCTGGACCTCATACCGAAGACACTTGAGAAAAAACCATGCCTGCACAAACCTAGGCCAACCACCACAACACACCATGCCCGAAGATTCTTGAGCCATAATGAACCTCAGGCCATCATAGCCTACCTGAAGGGTATTGGGATACATGGGAGAGGGAGAAGAAAGAAGCTAATAACCATCCACTCATAGGAATGTTGGGAAAAACACCCTTCCCCATGAAATGGGGGTGTTCAGCATGAAGTGATCAACATGGGTGTGATGCGTACAAGAAACACAAGAACTAAATTTTATACATATAGGTAAACAAGCACTCATCCCAACCTAAGGGTCCTGAAACTAATAACAAGCCCATACAATCACTCTTTTTGTTGCCCCTACATGCATAAGTACACAAAAACCACAACCAAAGCTCAACCCAATTCTGAAAAGAAACAATTCCCCATCACATCCTTTCTCGTTATCATGTTTAAGTGATCCCATTTAAATATTCCTTCACTACCAGGAAACTAACAGGCATAAAAATAATCCAAACAACAACTGGAAGGAAAAAAAATCCAAGTAAGTGTTTAAGTATTCACTCATGGTTCGCTCATAAGTAACAACATCAAAAGGGATCCGTGAGATCCCTCAAAGTACAGGAACCAAACCAGGCCCCAACATACTGCATCCAAAACATTTAACACCAGCTCCACATGTCCTTAGATTCACAAACCAATAACCTCTCAACCAGATATTTCATTCCCCTTTACATCACCCCACAAGGCATTAAATAGAACCACCATGCATATCACTAGAACAAAGCAAGGGAGTTTTCAGATTTATCCAACACCATTCATTAAGTTTCTTCTTTCCATCTGGTTAATCAGGGTGATCACACAAGGGTTCTTATTCATTGGGTATCCATTTAATCAACCAAGATTACATGATTAACTAGTTTCCATGCTACAACCATTCAATCACAAGATTATCCAAAAAACAGAGCTTCATTAGTGTGTAATAAAGGACCACCAATGACTACAATTTTTAGTGGGAATGAGCCCATACAATTCACAACATAAAAACGAAGGTAAAATATAACATCATCATCATCATTACCACCCATTCATTCTTTAAAAGTCTGTTTATTATCTTCATTAAAGTTGGTTTCATCTACGTCTTGAGGGAACATCATCACACACACCCCGCATGATGCACAATAAATAGAGATGAAGGAAAAACCCCTACCTGGATGATCAAGGATCAAAGTTTTCTCACAAAGAATTGGGGATGATGCTGCAGGAAAATCGAAGAAGAACCAAACAAGAGGGTTCTCATGCAGGCATGATTCATCTTCGGAAGAGGGACTCCAAGCACAAAAAAAAGAGATCATGGAAGAAGAAGATCGTGATGTGATAAAAGTCCCAATCCTAGAGTTATGGGATGTGCAATATCGACGTACTTAAAAACCAGATTGTGGTTTGACCACGTGGCTGGGCAGTTGCACACATTAGAATTAATTGAGATTTAATAATTCCCCTTAGAAATGGTGGAGATAGACCAGCGGATGGCTATGAGTTGATAGATTTCCTTTAAACATAGAAAAAAACGTAACGAGGGATTAACTGGAAAACACGAGAGACCGGAAAATATAGAAAAAGGGTGTGGCATAGATAAAAAGGCCACACATTTTGGTAAATCAAGGGTCTCCCGACTCTTGGGGGATTTAAAGTATCTTATACCAGCCTTAAAACCATCTTAAACCACTTTAAAAGAGGTAATAAAACTTAAAAGAGATGTTACAAGAAAACTGGGGAAAGAACCCCGACACCCCTCTATGGCATCGTTCGGGTGCGACATCGATCAGTGACACCACGATGACACCCTACCACTGACACCGATGCCCTCCTGACTCACCGATGGTGTCCATGACACCTCAAACACCAAAATTTGTCAAAGTAATGGACCAGGAGGGTCTGGGCCATTACAAAAATGCTCCACCAAAGGTCAGTCTGATCTGCCTTTGTCCAATCTCTCAGCGTCTGATGGCCTACATCTGATAACCTCAGACCGATAGCCCCTTTTCAATCTATGCTTTTCCAAACTACTTCTCAAAACTTAGATCGATCTCCTTAGTCTGATTCTCAATTTCTGTCAATTTGAACTTGCCTAAGTCTGATCTTCTGATCAAAATCCTATATCTGGAAACTCTTCTTCAACACGAAACAACTTCTGTTGGAAAACTCACTTCTGACACTTATTTTGTAAAGCATTAGATTTTACTCATGGGTGAATAGTGTTAAGTACCATTGTAATTTCCACCTCTATTTATAGGTGTTCCTAGAATAGAGAATGTAGTAAACTGAAATAATATCTCGCTCACTCAAATTCTGATTCTCCAAAATTTACATTCATTTGAGATTTATTTTGACAAGTTCAAACCTTCTCAGCTCATCTGGTGTCTTCTCAAAACTTTTCAGTTCTTCACAACTCTTCTAAAATTTCTTATCTTTAAATAAGATAGAAAACCATTTGGAAGAAAAAAACTTAAGTTGGGAAATGGTGATCTGGAAAACTTTTCATCTACCAAATCCTCTTAACCCATTGAAAACAAACTCAACCATCAGCTCACACTTTGTAAATGCTTCGTCCGAAAACTACATGTCCGGAACATGTCAGTCTAAAACTTTGTTTATTGTTTCATTTCTCTTGAACCAATTAAAATACAAAACATTTTTTTCTCTTCCAATTGAGAACAAGACAAATAAACAAATGCACAATCCGAAGTTCCATGCCAAATAAAAATGGCTGACTTCATTGTTGCAACTTCTAAAGACTTCAGAAACCTACAACGATTGTTCGGTGACAAATTCAACCTTTTTAACATTTTCTTTGTATGGAGACATTTAACTCTTATAATTCTTTCTTTAAAAGTCTTCAGCAACTCGCTTCATCCAATCAAACTATGTTTGATGGAACTACACATCCAATGACTTATCAGTGTCAAATGCTCATCCGATGAATCAGTATCATCAGCCCGTCTGATGAATCAATATCAACAACTCATTAAATGATCTATGATAAATGCGTTTGATCAACTAAATAACTACCTCTACTTTGATCAAATCTATCTGGTAACAAACTTGAACTTTTCTATTTTTTAATATCTTATTCATCCGATCAACTTCTGTGGTGAAACAACTTCAGACTTCCTCATATTTTTTATTGAAAGAAAAGATGTTTTCCTCTTTTATATTTGTTAATATGCACAAAACTTATTTTTTTAGTCATCACATTTCTTCAACTAATCACCTTTAATTTTCATAAAAAATCCTTGTCTGATGAATCGGTATCTGAATCTTGTATAGTGGATCAATGTTTTCATCCCATCCAATCAACAACTTGCATCATCTAACTTATTTTGAAAAATTCTACAACTTCCCATTTTTCAAGTCTTAACATCATCTAACTTTATTCATTTTAACAACTTATGATTTTCATCAAAAACCCACTATGATAGACTGAGTCTAATATAGCATCTGATCGTCAACTTTGCAAAACACTTCTGGGTTTTTAGAAACTTATAAACAAAAAAGTTATAAAATTTCAACAACACATCTTTCACCTGATTTATGTAAACATTCATTTACAAAAAGTTAGTTGTCAACAAAAATAAAAAATTGTTAAAATAAAAAAACATCACTTATGATCTTCAATCTCCCCTTTTGGATTTTTTGACAACTCTCATCAACAAATTTTTTAACTCGTCATCTTTCAACACTCAGACTTTTTCACAACTCATTTTTATAAACAACTCGAGTTTTCGACTTTTACCAAAACATTTCCTTTCATAAAAGAGAGTGTTCTAACACCACACTAATGGATAAAGTAATATTTTTGAAGGAATTTCATTCCTTGGTGATAAGAAAATTTGCAACCATGTTAAGATAAACCCACCTTTTTATTTTATCTTTTCCTCTCATTTTTTCCTCTCTCCACCATTTTATGATAAACACAGTTTTAGATTCATTTAAGTATGAAAAGTACTTCCCTATCCATTATAGGACAAAGATGTACAAATTAACCCCCTTTGTCAACATAATCCAAGGCATGGTGGAGGACTTCCTTAAGATGTTTAAGAATACTTTGGTGGAGGTTGAACATGAAATTGCTACCTCAATTCCACAAATCACTCTTTAGTCATTGATTTTGTGAAGATATCAACAATTTTATACTTTATTGAAATATATCGCAATACAACATCCCCACCAATTTTTTTCTCTTTTATGAAGTGAAACTTGATATCAACATGTTTTGATATGGAATGTTGGGCATGATTTCTAGAAATATCAATTACACTCTGATTATCACAAAGTATCTTCAATGGTTTGAAAATATCAAATATCAAATCTTCCAACTGAACTTTAATCTACAACATTTGAGTACAAGCCTGTGTAGATACAATATGTATGCCAAGAAAAATGTTCTTCCAGAAGTTGATTTTCTATCATTACAATCTCCAACCTAATGAACACCAGTATAACCATGAAATCTTATTTCACAACTTATTTGGTATAATAGCTCAAGTGAATTTGGTCCTTTAACATATCATATAATTATATTTTCTACCAACATATGAGATTATTTTGAATCACTCTGATATCTAACACAAAAAGTCACAACATAAATAAAATTTGGTCTTAAAGTTGTTAGATAAATAAAACTTCCTATCAAATTTTGAAATTCTTTCTGATTCACACTCTTTCCAACTTCATTTTTACTCATCTTCATCCCAAATAAAATAGAAGTAGAAACCTCTTTAGATTATGTCATACCAAAATTTTACAATAATTCCCCAACATACTTTTCTTGATATAGAAAAATATATTTTTATTTTTTTGAACTTATAAACCAAGGAAGAAAGTTAATTCTCCTAATATTTACATCTCAAAGTTCTTCTTAATTTCCTTTGTAAATTCCTTACAAACTTTTTCTTTATCTCCGATAAAAATTATATTATCAACATATATAATTATAATCAGGGTGCTGGAGTCAACTTATTTCACATACAAGTTGCTATCAACCTTTCCTTTAGAAAAATTTAACTTTTTCAAACAATTTTTAAGTTTGGAATGCCAGAAATGTGGAGCTTATCTTAACCCATATAGGTTTTTCTTCAATTTACAAACTATTCTTCCATCATTATCAAGTACAAACCCACATGGTTGTTCAATGTAAACTTATTATTCAATCTCACCATCAATAAAAAATGAATTTACATTCATTTGATAAATTTTTTAATTTCGATGTGCATCCACTATTAGAAACATTCTAATGGTTTCTAATCTTACAACGAGGGAAAAGGTTTCTTCAAAATTTACACCTTACACCTGTGCATAACCTTTATAAAAAAGTCTTGATTTATTTCTTGAAAATTATCCTTGTTTATTCAACTTTACCATTTTTTTCTAATAATATTTTTTATTTGATGGATGTGGAACAAGTTACTAAGTGTTGTTTTTCTCAATATGGTTCAATTCTTCATTCATCGTATCAACCCATTCTTTATTTTCAACTACTTTTGAAACTGATTATGGTTCAACTTGTGAAACGAATGATGTCTGATTTTCTAATATTAATCTTCTTCTTATATAAATTGAATATTTCTGATCCCCAAGAATATTTTCAGTTTCAACAGGTTTTTGTAAACTAGGAAATTTAAAAGTTTCTCTTCCAGCCTCACTTTCCTCATTACATGATTCTTCCGAATCTTGACAAATATTCTTTGAATAACTTTCAATTTCATTGGAAATCTTCAGTTTGTCTTCCTCAACATATTCAACAAATTTTATTAAGGAATTTGAATTTTTAATAATTTTCACGTCATATAAATCCACGAATTATTATAAATTATTATTCCAACATTTATAATCTCTTCCATTAGATGAGTATCCTATGAAAATTATTTCTTCAGTTTTCTCATCAAATTTTCCAAGATCCAATTTTTTTTAGTAAACATGGACTTTCAAAAACATTGAAGTTTTTCATTGAAGTTTTTTGTTATACCACATTTTGTAGGAATTCATGTTGGGTTATAGCCTAAAAAACATCAGTTTTGTACATGTACAACAATACTGACAACTTATCTCCATTAGAGCTTTGAAAATTTGTATTTTGGTAACATGCTTCTTCCCATTTTCACCAAACTCCTATTTTTCATTTCTACTACTCCATTTTGTTGTGGAGTGTAGGGAGCTAAAGAAGAAAAAAAGGTTTATTGACTCTGCCTAACACTCAACTTGGAACAATATTGACAGAGTACCTGACTCTACTCTAATAGTGAGGAGTTGGTAGAGCTCCGCTCTTTCAACTGGGTTGTCGCGATTACAAGTAAAAAAATACATCTTAGACCAAGAAATGATCCTTCTAGGCTAAAAAATATTATATCAGTAGGTGTTATCAGCATCTCAATAGATTTTATGATTCTACAAAAATCATTGAATAATCTATTCACTCCGTTCAGTCATTTAATATAGGCTAAGAATTCCACACTCTCCTTCTCCCCTAAACTACAAGCTTTAAAACCCTACCATTATCAAAGTCAAATAATTTTCACAAAGCAAAGGAACATTGCTTACAACTCAAAAGGATGGGATGTTAATATGTTAGGCTAAGGCACCTCTCATCACAACACATCGAAAGAATTTCATCAAATTCATTATTGAAAGCCTTAGAGAAGTATCATGCATAGGGATAGAAAACCCTTCTGATTCCAAGGTATCGAGAGAAAGGTTGCATTTTGGAGTGTCCAAAATCCATTTTTTTGTATTTTCAAATGAAACTTTTAAATTATAAGTTTGAAACCTAACAACTTCATCCAATAAAACCCATTAAAAGGAAATACATCCCAGATAAAGACTACAAGAAATTCCCCTCCCTTGTGATTACATCATTATGTCAAGCCTCCACCGTCGCATGACCGCTCAGCTAGCTATCTCGTGTAGGGTTGCACGAGCCTGGTACTAATGGAAAAATCGATACCCTCTCATTCATCCAAATCTGGATGGGCAAGCTTTGGTGAATGCTTCTTACTCTAGAACCTCATCTGAAGTAGATCCTTGAAGTTTGTCTAGGATCTTTCACATTAGAGAATCACAATATCACCAAAGACCAATCATGATTTTGAAAACCATGAAAATCCATGCATGGGAAGACTTAAAATTTAAAATTCAAAATCAGAAGGACTACCATTTTCATCTTCAATCCATGCATCAAACTCATTGGAACCTTCAAGCCGTCGAAGAACATCACCGGGAGCCAATAGAGATAGATCCACCACAAGATGCCGGTGGTAGCTCACCCTCACATCCCAAAGCACCATGAAGACCACCACTCAGATCTTCCTTAGAGAGAGTGGCAGAATCTTAGAGTAAGAGTAGATAAACACATGACCAAATCCCTCAATAGAGCTCGTCTCTATGGCCCCCTAAAAGTTCAAATTGAAAATTACAAAGCACAAAGAGAAGGCCACAACATGTCATGACTCCTATAACACCCTACCACTAACACAAACACATCCCAAAACATCCTTGGAAACCATCTCACCCAACCAACCTGGAATGGAGCAATGGACCTGGAAGCTAGAGCATCGTAAGAGTGGACAATACCTCCACAACGATCCATGATGAAGCCAATACCATCTACCCCATAAAAAAAATCATCATCAAACTAGAACTTCAATCAATAAGTAATACACCTGCAATCAGCACTGAAGCTTGAAATTCAAACCTCAAATCCACTAACAGAAATTCTAGGAACTAACCACAACTTTGAACCAAAGGAAGAAAACTTCATTTGATCAATCATCAGACATTTGCAACGCCGCAATTACAAAATTAAGACCATCATTGAACCCAAAACCAAAACCCTCACCGTAACTACCTCTTGAAGCTGAAACCTGTGTCCATCGTTGATGCGAGAAACAAAGAACCGAAATCCAACTCACCATCTCCCAAAGATCTGCTACCACTGATACGCCTCCACAAGATTGAATACTTGTACCACTGTAGGAGATTTAGGAAGAGGAAGCAATCAAACCAGATCTAAAAAACCCTCACCCATCATCACTCCCCTAAGAAGGATGCCACGATCTGAAGTTGAAGAAGCTACACCACCGGATTTGATATGATGAAGCTGATTCACACACACTGTCAAGGATGACCGCCTGCTGAGATCGCCAAAGGATGAAGGAGGTGACTATATTCCACTGCATTCCCAACGCCACAATGCCAAGCCAAGTCGCACCGAGCTTAACCACCCTTGACCATCATAGCCGAGATGTGCCACAAAGAACGCCATCGACGAGACGCCGTCCAGATCGCCAAAGAACCCCACCACTCGACCCATGCCTCTGTTGACCTGGAGCCGCCATCACATTGAGAACCGAAACCATAGGGCCACCGAGGATGGGCAAAACCCTAAGAGAGCTAGGGAGCTCTAAGTCAAAGTTGAGATCCCATCATTATCTTTCATTTAAGAGTGATTTCTCTCTAGAAATAGAAATATCATAAGAGAATAAAGAGATAGTAAACTCAAATAGTATGCCCGGTGAACTGGGTTCTACTATTTCAAGTCCCAATTCATACTAAGGCTTTGATCCAAAATGCTAGCTATATGGTTAACACATGCAAGTTGAACAAAGTGATCTTGGATGAGTCTTTTATATTCCGTAAGTAAGTAATTCAGTGAGGTTGGTAAAACCCAACTCGAATTTCCATCTTACTAAATTAGGAGAAAGAAAAAATATTTCTCAGGATCAGAGCTAACTATTGAACAAAAATCCCTTTCAATGTTGAGACTTTATGGTAATCCTGATCTATGATTTATGCATAGTGATCCATTCCCTTCCAGTAGTATCTCCTCTAGTCATTTATCAACTAGGAAGGATGTGGAAAATACTCCACCTAAGTTCGAGTGGTTATTTGATTAGATCTATGATGAATACATAGAGTGGTTGGGGAGAAGAGGGATAAAATTACCTCCCGAATGGATGGTGCCCGACCTTGTTCAGACAGTTATTTCCGATGATCATATTGACAGTCCTGACTTTCTCATAAATAATTTTTATGATGTAATGTTAAATAGAAAAAATGCTATACTGATGTTTGATTCCATGCTTTATCAGATATGATTCAAAATCATTGCATCTAAATTCTCTATAATTATCTATTTTCAAATTCTTTATATAAACCCCCATTTCTCTCTCAATATCTTTTTTGAAGAATATGAACTTCTCTACAACCTATGATTTATGTTTTATAAAAATAATATTGGCCATCTGAGTAAAATAATTAATAAAAGTGATAAAATAAAAATCTCCTTTTGTTGATTAATGACTCATTGACCCACATAAATCAGAATAAATAAGTTCAAGAGGTCTAGTAGACTAAATTTGACCTTTGTTAGTCATTTCCCCTTTCTGAAAAGTTATACAAACATCTTCTTCTCTTCTTTTAAATTCTAGAAAATTTCAAACAACATTGACTTTATAAAGTTTTTTCATACTTTTCTACCCAAGGTGGTCAAGTCTGCAGTTCCAGTACTTGTTTTCATCTTCAACAGTCAAGTAACATGAGTTGTAAGGTTCTACAATTTGAAAGAGATTTCCACTCCTTTTTTCTCCACTGGTAACAACTTTACATCTTCTATACTTCTGATGATACAAGAATATTTTCTGAAAACAACTTATTTTCCATTACCACAAATTTAACTCACACTAAGTAAGTTTTGTTTGAGCTCATCGGCAAATATAACTTCCTTAGACTTTAGTTTTTGAGGTTCTATCTCAGTAGTCCATATTCCTTTAATTTTCAAGGAACTATCATTTCCAAAATTAACTGCTCCCCCATTATGATTTTCAACATTTTTCAATATTTTTATATCACCTATCATGTGTGATGAACAACCACTATCAATTATCTATGATTTTTTTCTATCTTTAAAAGTTTTCACAATAACAAAATCTTTTTGACCAACTTTCTTCTTTCTAGATTCCTTTTATTTTTTATTATAAGAATTTTTTCTGAAAGAATTATCATGCATTTTTCAGAAAAGTGACCCAGTTAATCACATCTTCCACAAACTTCCTCCATATAATTAAACTGATTTTTTGTTGGAAAGTTTCTAACATATTGAGATTTTAATTTTCTTACTTCCTATGACTTATGAATGTTACTCATTCTACTTCCACCATTTCCTCCACTTTGTTTAAACCTATTTTATTATAGAGACATGTTATGCCAATAGTTATAACCTTTGTTCCTATAAAATCCACAACACCAACAAAACCCATAAAATATTGGTTTTATATAGAAGAATGATCTTTCCTTGTAATAATATTTTTGAGGTTCGTAACATCTTTCTACTTTAGTTTCCTCTAGTCATGTGACAACTTTCCTCTATGAGTAATTATCAACTTTTGTAGATGTGATAGGTTTTTCACATCCCTTCTCAACCCAATTATTCACAACCCTTTTCTTAAAACCTGAAATGTTAGAAAAATAAGGTGAAATTTTTAGTTTATTCGGTGTATATTTCACCTAATTCTTTAAGTGAGTTTTTTTGCAGCTTTAGATTATCCAGATTTTACTTCTGAAGCCTTGCTGAAATTTTCATTTAACTTTATTAAAGTACTTTCGTCCTCAAGAAGTTTTAACTGTGACTTGTTAACTTCATCTTCCCTAGATTCCAACTTCTTACTGAGATCTTCAAATATATTTCTCTATTTATCAATTCTTAGTTTGTAACTTAAGATCTCTTAGATGTATCTTCTTCTTACTTGACAATATATTTTCCAACTTCAACAAAAATTTCACTATCTTTCTTCATCATTTTGATTTCTTTCTCGAGAGTTTTATTTTGATCCAAAAATGAAACAAGTTCTGATCTGAGTTGATACTCTTTATAAGATTCTTTATCTCCTTCTTCTTTAATATCTGATGAATCTTTTATTTTCTAAACTTTTGTAATGAATGTTCTGGACTTTTTCGACTAAGTAATTATTGTTAGTTGAGACCAATTCATCTTTCTTACCTAGCATACTTATTTTGTTTCCATTAAACTTCTTCTTATATTTTTTGGATGATTTTTCTTATTTAGTTTTTTTTTTCACTTATTCCATCGAGGTTTTTCATCAGAATCATCTCGATATTCTCCAAATTTTTTCTTAAGGGGAATTCATAGAAAAATGCCTAATTCCACAACACTCAAAACTCTTCAGAGGAAGTTTTACTTCATACTTTTCTCTTCCTCTTAGATAATTATTAGAGATAAGATACATGATTTTTTCATTCAACTCATAATCCTCTTTATCTTTAGAATCACAAGGATCAACATCTTCAACATATTGAATTTTCATCTTTCTCATAACTTCAAAAGTTATTACATCTTTTATCTTCTTTTTGAACACTAGAGCTTTTCTCATTTCATAAAAAATAAGAAAGTTATGTAGTTAATCAATAGAAAAATCATCTTCATATTCTAAAGCATAAATTTTAGAATCAAACCTATATGAAAATTTTCTCATGAGTTTCTTCACAATTGTAGAATCTTTCAGGACATCTCCAAAACCTCTTATGTTGCAAACAAATTCATTTACTCTGGTGAAGTACTCACCAATAGTTTCTTAATCTCTCATTATCATGTATTAAAAATTGATACGACAGATTTGTGCCTTTACTTCCTTCACCATAGTATTCCATTCAAAAATACTTTTGAGATTTTCCCATATAACATTTGTTGTTTTGAGACTCATCACCTTCATATAAATGTTTTCCAAAAGGGACATAAGAATAAAATTTCTATCTTTTCTATACACTTTGATATTTCTCTTGTTAGAAAAAGTCATAGGATCATTTTTCTCAATGGGTGGAAAACCAATTGTAGTAGCATCAATAATTTATAGGACAAGTGATAGAAGATATGGAACCATCCTATTTTTTAGCCATAATAATTTTTTCTATCCAATGTAGGAAATTATCTATTTTTGACAAAATTGAGATTTTCCATGACAAGGATTCAACAAGGGAACCTTCCCTCTAATACCAATTATAGTTCCAAAGAATCATAGAATAAATGAGAAGGGGGGGGGGTGAATAAATTGTTTCCTTTTTTTAAAATTTCAACTTTTAAGCAACTTAACCCATGTAACTTGTTAGAGTTTCTTCCTTATCAATTTTAGCAAACTCAAGTGCATACAGAAATAGAAAATTAAACAATGCACACACAATTTACAAGGTTCAACCTCAGTGTGAGAACCTACATCCTTATTATTGCCACTCCCATGTTTTTATGGAAATTAACTATTACGAAGAAGTGAACACAACTTCTTTCAACTCCCATTGAACACCTTATATCTCTCAATAAGAATGATTATACTGACTCCCATTAGTTTAAATTTTTTTTTAAAATATTTGTGCCACAAAAAAAATACAACTTTGTTCAAACTGATCCACCAAAGGTCTATCTGGAATCTCAGTCTGATCTACCTCTATCCAATTTGGTAGTGTTTGATAACCTCAGACCGATAGGCCCTTTTCAATCTACGTTGTTCCAAACTACTTCTCAAAACTCAGAACAATCCACTCAGTCTGATTCTCTCTATTCAGTAATCTAAACTTTCCTCAGTCTAATCATCTGATCAAAATCCTCTATCTGAAAACTATTATTCAATAAGAAACAACTTTATTTGAAAAACTCACTTCTAACACCAATTCTAAAGAGTACCAGCTTTTATGCATGGGTGAATAATGTTAATTACCATGACACTTTCCACCTCTATTTATAAGTGCTCCTAGAATATAAAATGTGAGAAACTAAAATAATTTATTACTCACTAAAATTCAAAATCTCTAAAATTTATGTCCATTTGAGCTTCATTTTGACCATTTCAAACCTTCACAACTCTTTTAGTGTTTTCTTGAAAGTTCTTTATTCTTCACAAATCTTCTCAAATTTTCTATCTTTAAATAAGATATAAAATCATTTGAAAGAAAAAAACTTCATTCTGGAAATGCAGATCTGAAAAACTTATCATCTATCTAATCCTCCTGACCCATTGAAAACAAACTCAACCATCATCTCACACTTTGTAAACGCTCTGTCCGAAAATTGCCAGTCTGAAACATCTTAGTGCAATGATATTTTTATCATTATAATTCTCTTGACCCAATTAAAATATAGAACAGTTTTTCCCTTGACCCATTGAGAATAAAACAAATAAAAAATTTCTTAAGACAAAGCTCTATGACAAATAAAAATGGTTAACTTCACTGTTACAACTTCTAAAGACTTCAGAAACCCACAATGAATGTCCAGTAACAACTTCAACCTTTCTAAATTTTTATTTGTTAGGAGACTTTGAACTCTTCTACTTCTTTCTTCACAAGTCTTCAACAAATGTCTTCATTTGTTCAAACTATGTCTGATGGAACTCTCCATCCGATGACTTATCGATGTCAAATGATCATCTGATGAATCAGTATCACCAGCTCGTCTGATGAATTAGTATCAACAACCAGTCCAATGATTTTCACCCGATGCCTTTGATTAATCAAAAAATGACTCTAGTATGATCATTTCTATATGATAACAAACTCAAACTTTTATATTTTTCAATAACTTATTCATCTATTCAACTTCTTTGGCAAAATAACTTCAGAATTCCTCATATTTTTGATTGAAAGAAAAGATATTCTCATCTTTTGTCTTTACTCTGATTTACAAAACTAATTTCTTGAGTCATCTCATTTTTTCAACTGATCACCTTTAATTTTCACAACAAATATATGTCTAATGAATCAGTATCCACATCTCGTCTGATGGATCAGTGTATACATCTCATCCAATAAAAAACTTTGTAAACTCTCAAACTTCATCAACTTCATACTTCCAATCTTCTAACAACTTCTACATCCAGTGCTTCTGGATCCAATGTTCTGTATCTGGAAAACTTCAACTTTGAAAATTTCAAAAACTCACAAATCTATTTCCTTCTACAAACTTCGTCTTGTATCATGACTTCTTCATGATTTCTTAGGAATTTTAAAGAACAAAAAAACATCATCTGACTTATTTTAGAAAGTTCTATAACTTCATATCTTTTCAAGTCTCAACATATTCTGACTTTCTTCATTTTAATAACTTCTAATTTTCATTAAAGACTCACTCTAATGGACTGAGTCTGATGGAGCTTCTGATCGTCAACTTTTCAAAACAATTCCGGATTTTCAGCAACATCTCAGTAAGCAAGTTATAAACTTTCAGCAACACATTTTTCACTCAATTTACAAAAAAAAACTTTTATAAAAATTTGGTTGTTAACAAAAAACAAAACTTTATTAAAACAAAAAATGTCACAAATGATCTTCAATTATAACAACTAATATTTATAAATCTCTATGAAATTTTTGTTGATATATATTTATTAATTATCAATTGTATTATTTATTATTAATTAATAATATATTATTATTCTATAAATATAATTAATAGTATAATAATAATATTAATTGTTTAATAATATAAATAAAATAATTTCTATTGAAAAATATATTTACTAGTTAATAATTATATTATTTTCAATAAATTATGATGTATTATTAATTAATTTCTTATATAATTATTATTATAATATTTTATTAATAATAATAATAATAATCATAAAATTCAAAAATAATAATATTATTAATGTTTAATACTAAATTTAATATTATTATTTATTATACATAATATTAATAATAATACTAAGAATTATTGATATAATTAACAAATAATAATAATAATTATTATCAATATAGTTATTAATATTAATGTTTCTTAATCGTTCAGAAATATCTATATTAATTTTTAATTATATCAGTTTTTTGTTTTATGTAACAAAATATAATATATTAGTAGGTTTTTAAATAATGTACATGCAATGATTTAAAAAACATATAAAATGTATCAGTCTAATCTACATCAGTGTCTCAGTTACTCCTTCATGCGACAACCGAGTGTATAAACAATGCATTCACACCATGTCTATTGTTATCTATGCTTTGGCATACACACCTCATATATAGAATCTATGACACCTATCTCTACATCATCATGTGTGACAAGCAATGGATCTACAATATCCCTACTCGTACCCTTTTATAAATGTAAGGATATTGTCTACTGAATGAAACTCTCCCCAATATGTGAAGAAGATGGCTATTGTGTAGTGGATATTTGTGGATTAGAGGAAAATAAAGACTGCAACATAGACCAATCAATATCTATCATTGTAGTAAGATATAACACACTAACAAATTGTGATGCTTTGGGGCCCTCTATATGAATAACTTATGGCTGTGTCATGCCTATGTTAGTGTGATGCCTCTAGTTGTGGCTATGGTTGTGGATCATATGAAATAGGAAGTGGAGGAACATCTAACTGATCATGATGAACATCCTCCTCTTATGCCACATCTGCACCCATAACAAGATCATCACCCCCTGACACATCTATATCAGGCTCAACACCCTCAACATCGCCTCACACATCAAATAAAATATCATGATAAATCTCATCCATGGGAAGAATCAATTTCTCTCTCTACTCCATAAAAATAAGTTTGGTCAAATGCGTCACCCTTTAAAGGATCAATGATGTGAATGAGGTAGGCGATACGAGCATCCTGAAAAAACAAATTACGAAGTTAATTAAAGTTAATAAAAAAACTCTTTAATAGTGGAAATAATAATTATTAACTGATGATAGTCCAACCTGTGTCATGTAAGATACATCAATAAAAAAATGTGGTACCAGAGCCTGTAATCCATCTGATATGATAGATGCATACATACTATGTTTGTCCCTTGTAATAAGGACTCATGTCATTTGTAACACATCTCAATATAGCATGCATGACATCACCTCTAGTCAAAGTCTCACTTCCTTGACATCTTTAGGGAATGAAGTAAAGGAAACTAACGAGGTAGTGTGGTAATGGGTTGATAGAAGCCGAGCTGCCTCATAACACTATCAACATGATGCCACTCAACAATATGAAAATGAATCATAGGTATGACGCATGAACTAGCACCAAGCATTATTGTATAGTGAGGTGGGAGACTCTGGATGATATGATCAATATATGGCATCCATGAAACTTGAAATATAAAAAAACAAGAAATTGATAAATGAAGTCAGGTATAATACACATTAATAATTTAACTATATAATTAATAATCACATATGTCATCTGGTCGAAGACTATCCAACATAAATCTGTAAGAGTGAACATCATGTATGGAAGTATCTGAATATTGATGTGTCTAAATACACCCATAGATAACATTTTTATACTTATATTTTGTAATAAATTTTTATACATTTGATTTTCACATAAGAAGGAAGGAAAAACATAACATCGTCCATGCGGGGACTCCCATAAAATATCGACAGACAATGGCGCACATGCATGTGGAGCTAAGTAAGGGATGCACTCTCATATCCACATCTGGATAAGAATAATGCATCCTATAACCTATATCTTATCGATGAAAAATGAGCTGCATAATGCTTTTTATGTATAAACACAACATGAAGAACCCCCAACTATACCTCCCTACCTAGTCCAAATCCCCTGTTAATGGTAAATACATCAAGCAGAAAAATGTAGTATAATGATCGATGAAGATCAGGACGCCAATAAGTCTTAGAATGTATACTCGAGAAAATATTAGCACAATGATCTCAGAAGCATCATCGACTATATGGGTTAAGTTTTTGTCTATATGTGACATGCATAATTGACTCTTGATTATGGACTTATCATCATCCCGGACCTCAATTCCTAGTAGTTTGTGAACTAGATCGAACCAATATGCACCAACTTGGCCCATCACAGTCGCACCCTTGATGGGGAGACCCAACATAATGGACACATCCTCAAGAGTAATAGTTATATCTCCCTATGGAAAATGAAATGTATGCGTCTCTAGCCACCGTCTCTCTACCGGGGAAGTAATGAGCTAATGATCGGTGAATGTGAAGTCACACATTGATATGTTGTAAAACTCAACACAACGAAGATGAGGAATGATGGTAGGAGGTGGTGCAACATGATGAAAATGATGAGACCTACGTATGCTCAAAGTAGGAACTTGACGTCTCTCTATGACTAGATGTGAAATATATATGTCCTAGAATGTGAGCAATTAAGGACTCTTTATCTCTACATTTGATATTGTCATTACTTTTTATAGTCAATTCAATAAAATTTGTAAAATATTTTTTTAAATAAGAATAAAATTGAGATAGATAATTAATATTCATAATTAATCATTATAATGAAAAATAAGATAAATAAATAGATCTGACTGATATTATTGTCTTAGTCCAATAATTTATTGTTTTAATGATATTAAATCATGTTTAATTTATTTATAAATAATTCTGTGTATATCAACCACGATGAAAATCATGTATAGTACAAGCTACTGCATTATATATTCAACCAACCGTGTGATTTCAAAGAGAGATTTAAAGACAATTTGTTTAAAGGATGAACCTCTTGTTATTCATTTTTTGTGGTGTGTTTAGTTTCTTAATAGTTTAAATATCACAAAATTCTTCCTTAGATTCAAACCAGAAATGAAACAAACCAGATATGAAACAAGTAAGAAACGAAACAAGCCAAAAATAAAATAATCCATAAATGAAAAATCCTGAATACGAGAAAAAATGTACACAGTCATAATAAAATATATAAACTCAATCAAAGATGATATGAAGTGGAGCCGCTTCCTACCACATCGGGACATATTTTAAAAGTATGCACTTTCATGTGACAAATTATGCATCATAGTGTCACTCCCCATTATCAAGGCCAGTCCATCTCATTCATGATACAAGTAGACTTTGGTTGCCCCTGAGGGTAAAACCTGGTAATATCAGACACCACAACCTACTGATGAGTAGGCACAATAAAAGTATAAAATATCATAAAATTATTTCTAATTAAAACTAGAAATGTAACAAATTAGGAAAGAAAAAAAGTTATAAATGAAAGAATATATGAATGAAAAAGACAAAATACAAAACTTGGTAATATCAGGGACCACAATTTTCTAATCAGTAGGTAAGGAAATAGCATGAAAATCACTAACAGACATCCAAGGTTCACTATAAAAGTCAACCAGAGTGCTCACATGATACAAAAGGTCAACATAGGGTTCCCATGATGAGTTAATCAATGCACAAGCTGTAATGACATGTATACAAGGATATATCAATGTTTGTAAAAAACCATAATCATAATACATGTTTCCTAAAAAGACTACTAGCACTCAACCACTATTTTTTATGAGTGATTCATGACATTCTGCTACTTAAAATCATCTCTCTACCCAATCAAAGGTTCGAACATGAAATAATGATGCATCTTGTAGTATCTTATCAATGTTTATTTAGAAATTATGACTAAAGCGCATTCCATGTTGCATCCTCTGATAGGCTTGTTGGGACTATTCAATAAAGTAATTCACACATCTATAAAATTTCTCATGTACTAACCCTGTGATCGATAGTTTACAAACACCCTTGAAGACCCCATTTATGCACTCTATAATATTAGTGGTCATATGGCCATATCTCCTGCCACCATCATATGCTAATGACCATTTTTCTATTGAAGTTCACATCATATAATCATATAAATCTTGATTAGACCCTTGAATTTCTTCAAGTCATTGATTAGAATTTCCTTGTTTGGGATTGTATATTGAAACCAAAAGAGAATAATGTATTTAAAATGGTATTATTTCCCCCCAAAAAATATAAGTTTAAGAAAACATACCCAATTTGATGATCATCTTCTTTACTGCCTCATTTATGAAATGCTTATGCACATTTCTTGCAATATGTTTGAATAAATATCAATGATAAGTATTCAGTTCTCTCCATGAAACTCCATCACTATTAAAAATCTCTATTATCACTCTATGGTGATTAGATATCAGACACATTCCTTAGATTTTTGTAATAGAATGAATATACATGCCAAAAACTAACTCCATGATTCAAAATTCTTCTTTTTAATAATGGAAAATGAAAGCAATAGATGAGAAACATTGCTATCTTATGTGGTAGAAATAAGTAGAACATCTACATACTTTACATAAAGAAAAATTCCATAGACTTGAATGAATTGTTTACAATAAGGAAAAGCAGTGATACATGGCCTGAATTCCCAAAACAACCTATGAAACTTCACCTTTATTTGATCGACTCGATGATATGGGGAGACATACTCAAAAGTGACCAAATAATAAATAACTTGATTATTGAGAGATAATAATCTCATTAGCTACAATAAAAGTTCATATGATTCATCCTAATCACCATATAATTTCACAATTGCCATTTATTTTGAATTCCAAACTTTTTTGTAGGATATCTTGTATTTGAACAATCATTGTATTTGTTCTTAGACAAGGGACATAGAAATATCCTGACACATTCATATCTTTTATACAAAAATAGTCAATATAAACTTTGCATCAAGTGAAGAGTTATCTTATGAAAATTTTGGATATACATAAGTATGTTGGCCTTCTAACTTAGTTATCTTATAACATGAAACAAATTTATCATATATTTCATGCATTTGAAATTTGTATTCTAGCCTGTATTTATCACACCAAATGAGGTATTTTTCATTCTTGGACTCATCAACCGCAAATGAAAAATTCCACTTTATGTGGTATTTATTTAACACATTTTTTAATGCACTTTTAATTTAAACATCCTATCCAACATACATAGTGTTATCAGTTGATGAAAATGTGTTACCCATAATGCTAGGGAATTTAGTAGTTGGTGTAATGAAATCCCAATAAAAATGTCATGCATGTGACATTCCTTTGACTAAGGAGGTTAATAATGAATGATGATTACCACTAACTGGTTGTTTCCTATCTATCAAAGGAACCCTAGAAGTTTCATTCCCCACATAATTTTCACCTACATTATCTCTTGTTGTATCATCATATACTTCCTCATTAGATAAAGTCTCATCCATTAAATCAAGAGTATCGATAGAGATGTCCCCTACAGTTCCTTCTATATTCTGATCATCTTATTCATAATTTATTTCTATTACTGGAGTCATATGAGAAGATAATGAATAAGAATATTGTGGACCGACTTCAACATATCTCCCATGACATGGTTCTGTAGTAGTAAGTCTCACATCATCAATATAAAAAATTACCACATATAATTCCATTAAACCATTACTACACTACTTTATGAACAATGATGATGCATCCACAAAATACTTATCATTGAGTAGAGGATACTCAATGCATCATAGATGATCAACACATTGAAAATATAGATATTTAATTGAATTAATTAAATGATCTTCCATTACTTTTGAGTGACTATGAATCTTTCTATAAACTTCATCCAATGTCACACATTCATGAATATTTTCCACTATTGTAGGTGTAAAACTATATCTAAAACCTTGATTGGTATAAATTACCTCAGCATTGAAATATATTGACGCAAACATGATTACCTAGATTTTTTTAATAAAATGTTATATACCACATCATCAAATATTTAACATTTTTTAATTAGTTATTATTAAATAAATATGACTTGATCTTGAGAATTTTTCTATGGATTGGTTTATCATTATTTGATAAAACAACCAAAATCTAGGGGAACTTCTAGAGCCTCTACTATCTCATATTTCAGCAACCACTAGTCTCCTTTTAGTCATGGTGTAAAAATCGATCATCCAACATCAACACCTCTTTTCGAATGCCCTTTTATTACAATGTTACTCACATGAAAGTGAGGGGGTTTAGGGGTTTGGGATACATAACATTTTTATGTGGACACATGGGTCCTTACATACTTAGATAGAGGGATGATATATAGGTCATCAATAAAGAAAAGGAAATGGAATTATTACAAATTATATAACCACATACAAAAAAAACATGACACACAATTTCAATCATACACTACCAATCATCTCAAGATCATTTAATTATTACAAATTAAATAATCGCATAAAAAAAATACAACATACATGTAGAGACCCGTATCTTGACGTACATGGACATTACATTACTTTTGCGGAATACTTAGTACAAAACAAAAACACACACACACAAGGATCGTAATAGTTTAGTGTCTTTGGAAACTCGGAATGTAATCTTCTAATCGTGGTGAAAGATCTTCAATATCTCCCATAAAGATCTTCCCTTTTTTTTTACCTAAAACCTTTATTTATATCCTGGGGAAAAGAAAACATAAAAGGGTGAGCTCAAATGCTCAGTAAGGGTATACAAAATAAAAATAATCACATCATATTCAAAAGAACATAACTTTTGGAAATCTTAACCTGCAAAAGAGAGCATAATTTCATAACATGGGATAAATCATAGTAGTGAAAATGAAACCCTTACTTAAAACATTACTCATTGTGGCAAACACACATAATCATATAGAATCATTTCTTGTTATTCAAGACTCATTGCCAAGACTATCTTAGTGGACAAAGTCCCTTTCTGAATCGAGTAATCCTCGTTTCAGTCCTGTTTTACTGAACCGGTATAACCTACCATTCCAGCCATGTCTATCTCATGAGATATGAAATCTTTACCCAATGCATTGGAGGGAGATATAGGTCCCACCCATCTCTTAATGAATCCTTTCTTATGTGTGCCACAAAATCATAAATCATACATCATTGCATAACCCATGTAATAAAAATGGGATTCTTAAACAACATGACATCATAAAACCATTCATATAAGATAAAGGAATTCATAAACATAATTCCATCACAACATAGTCAAATCAATGTAAACATATGGATAGAAACAGAACCCTTTATTATCTTATATGGAAAATAATTTTGATAAAACACTTGAATTGAATTCTTGAGGAAAATATCCTTTCTTCTTCAAAATCAATTTCTTTTCACAAAACATCATGCAATTTTAAAAGAAAGAGATTTTATTGAAAATAGTCATGAAATATTTTAGAGGAAGCTTCATGAAAATAAGGCTTTGTAAAACAGTATAAATCCGTTCGTGCCGTATAAGTTAAAAAAAACATTCTTCGTACTTTTGTCGGAAAAGTCAAAAAGTACCTCGTATGAAAAACGACAAAAGATTCCTTTAATATCTTTTACTAAAAACTTACCGAAGGGTAAAATTGGATATAAAATATTGTAGAAGGATGGAAATAATATTACATATTTAAGGAACATGGATGTGGATGATAAAATACACCCCAGTAATTACCAAAGTAAAAACAATCTCGGATGAAAGTGAGATTGTGATATTTCCCTTACCTTAGGTCCGACTTGCTTTGTAAGTGTCCAAACCTCCTGTATAATGATTTAAATCATGTTATTGACTTATTCCAGAATCATATTCATTGTTATGATATCATATATGGTTCACTTATAACATTATATTACCCGTTCTTTTGTAAATTCCATGTTAAAGAAGCGTTTTGGGTAAAATCGTTTCATTTATCTTAGGTGTTTTGACTTGTTGTTCTTGACATCATTATTACTTATATCATGATTTACTTACTTCCAGAATATAAAATATGATTTATATATCATATATATTCAGTATATATATATATAATAGATAGATAAATAAAATGAAAAACACCGTTCATGGAGACGGTAGTCCGTACGTACGCATGAACGCTGTTTTACTTTCCTTATTGTCTTGAAATGGAAGTAAGTAGATGACATACATATGTATATATACATAAATCCAGTAGCTTTATAATGTCATATATTTCATTATTATTTCTTATATATACATTATAATCATTCTTAAATGGTTAACATGGAGAATGAATCTCATCGCGTCGTGGAGACGGTAGTCCGTACGTACGCACGAGCGATGATATCATTTCCATAAATATTGAACTGAATTGAAGTGGATTATACAGTATATCAGAATCAATATGATGTTGTAATAACTATGTATAGTTATTCTTTACACCATTATACCCATCCATGTAAGGTGGTGGTGGAAAATAGATTACACCACGGCGTGGAGACGGTATTCCGTACGTACGCACGCGCGGTGATTTCTTTTTCCGTAGGATGGATAGATAGTGAAATAGGGTTGTTTCATACTTATAATAACATATCAGTATATGAGTGATACTGATGTTATTACTTCATAATGAAACAACCTAAGAAGAAGTGGAAGAAGAAATAAAGATAAAAGAATTGGTAACGGTAATTACCTCTTCTTTGAAGCGCCTCTTTGAGACCTCCTCTTAGGGCACTAGAATTGGTCTTTGAGGAAGACCAGAACCTCTAGGATGTTGCTAGGGAAGTGTAGAAGAGATTTTGGCAGGGGTTGGCCGAGCTTGAGTGCTCAAATTGATGTGAGGAGGAAGGGGGAGGAGGTGTCCTTTTATAAGGGAGGAGAGGGGCACCTTAGGAATATCTCAAAATATTATTTTATATTAAAGTCAAAATCGGTTTATAATGGTTCCAAAGGGTCTTATTTCGAAGCTAAAGTGGGGATGGGTCGAAATCCTATCAACCAATAGAATTTAGACAAGTTTAGGATATTATTTTAACCTTATCAATTAGATTTAACTCTAAGTTAAATAATTTAACTTTTACCATGTCTTTTTGTTTTCTTTCACTATATGGTTAATAAACTTACTATAACATGCCAAACGAACCCCAAATTGTATATTATTAATACATATATCCTTATCTAAGTCATTTGGCCGAACCTTAGATATTTAGGAATAAAATAACAATTAATAATATAATATTTTATTTAAAAACTATTTTGTGTCGATTTTGACACTATTTGATATATGATTTTTGTGAAAGTCATAACAGAATTATATGTTCAAACCAAGTTGATTACATCAACAATAATATATCATAGTAGCCTATAAAAATAGTGTAATTCATAAAAAGTCTTAAATTACATTTATTTTGGTATTTATATTATCAATTATGTCAATATTTCATTAATAAGATAATTACTACATCATCTTTGTCTCATAAATAAATTATATCATTTGATGTCTAAAAATTACAAATAAAATACCATCATGTAGAAAATCTTTTTAGCTTTCTAATGAATATTTATAGTCGAATTTATCTTATGTATAACCCCATATTAAAAATGATTTACTTATTAAACTTTGATTTTAACTATTTTAACCCTTCTTTAAATAAATTAATAATAAATGTCCTAATCTAATCCAAGTGGGCCTAAATGGTCATATTTTATTCCTAAGTTTGTTTTTGGTCGAATTACACTTGTCCAATAGAATTAGGACATGTGTTAGGGTAATATTAATATCATATTTACCCTTAGTTACCCTATTTACTATTAACCGTGGTAAAAAAGTAAAAAGTTACTATTCACCAAAAAATTATTTTCATCTCATTGAACCACATTTTAGTCCTTGATATTAACCGTGTCTCTCGGATTTTTGAAATTCCATTCACAGAAGCGGTAAAATTAAGTTTTATGCAAAATTCAGTTTTTAACCTACCACTTAGTAGTTTCACTATTCATCAAAAATTGATGTTTTTCAGAACAATGCCAAAATTTCATCCCAAGCTATATTTCATATTCCGAATTCAAAAATGAAGTCTATTTTACCAAATTCATAACATAAAAGTTGCATTAATTAATTTTATAATTAAATCCAGCTGTTAAAACAAATAGCGTGTTTTTAAGAAACAATATCTATCAAAAGATTGACACTTGTTTATGTCTAGTTTAAATGTGAAATTACATCCAATGACCAACATTGTATTAAATTGTAAAAAATATATTCTAAATATACTTTAAAACCACTCAAATTAATGATTTATCACTATTAATTATTTCGATTAAAAAAGTTGTTTTAATTATAATTTAGTAATTTTCACTATTCATCAGAATATGAAAGTTATCCGAAAAGTACCAAAATTTCACCTTAGGCTAAATTCGATACTCCGAATCCAAAAATGAAGTCCATTTTGAGAGTTAAAATTTCTAAAATTTAAAAATTGGTTATTACTATTCATAACGGCTAGTTTTAATAATATTTTAATAGCATATCATTGTTTCGTGAAACTCAGTATTACGTACTACACACGCTATCGAGGAAGGTTGCGATTGCGTGTAATGCAAGGCTAGTCAAGGATGTGTGTTGTTCAAGCTCCTTTTGGAGTAGCGTACAACACAAGACATTAATAAAATTAAAAAGAATATTTTTTTCATAAAATCTCGGGCTGTTACATTCTACCCCCCTTAAAATGAATTTCGCCCTCGAAATTCGTCGGGGTTATAAATGGTTTACTATTCTAAAGTTTCTTTAATAGAATCCCACATCGTAAAAAGGAATACCAAAACTTGGCTTTAAAAACTAAAGTATGAAATGTAACGATTACCCAAATAAACTAATCGTTGGGTTTCCACATAGGTAAAAATATGGATATGGAAGAGAAATCTAATCATCATGTTCTGATGGAGAGTGGTAGAGAACATGGCTATGGAAAAGCCATTAATCACAAATCCATAGATTTGTGATGATATAAGGTACCATCTGATTCATCAGGTATAAGATCACTAGGACAACATTTTTGGTTTTCAAGATCATTTCCCTAAAGTTGAAAATTTGAATTAGAATAAATACTTAATTTATTTTGGTACAATCTCACTGTTGTTCGTGTCTTGAACAATTTCCACTTCATCTCTTAAATAAATGAAGTTGAATTTGTTATTCGTGAAGTGTTAGCAGATTATGTGATAGAACGACGGGTCTTTCCATCTGTCTCAAACAAAAGGTTAGCAAAAATTATATGCATAAGTCGATCTATAGTGAGATTAATCATATATGGTTCCTAAAATGGACTTATACTTCATATATCATACTGCTTAATATAATAAAACTAGTTTCTACTAAACAAGGACTTCCTGTAGGTCAGTGGTAGGCGATAAAGGCCAGTCGCACTTCGGTTGTGGGTTCGATTCCCACAGCCTTGTCCGAAGCGATGGGCTGTCGCCCATCCTGCAGGTTGTCCTTTTTCTAAAACTACATTACTATAACATCCCATCAATAATATCGAAAATCTTCTATCCTTAAACAATACTAACTTATGTCCAACATAATCCATTTTAATCTTTAGGCTTGTCCATAATACTGCAGTCCACTCTCATAATATAGTGAAAACGATTACCAGAGATTTAATACTGTCGTTGATCCCCATATATCATAAGATATGTCTTGTTGGTCACATTCCAAACATTCAAAGGCCTTAATCTTTTACTCTCTTGAATACCCATTGAACCTTATTGAAAACATGAATTCTAATAAAAGTTAACTCTTTCCACATACCAAAATCCTCAAAATTCTATATACTCAAACCATGATATCACTTAGTCCTTATATCAATCATGAGCTCATGAATACTATCAAACATTTAATTTTCTCCTTATCCCTTTATTATGCGCATATCATCTAAATTCCAAAAATATCTGAATAACCTTTCATGGATACTAGTAACACTAATCATACACTTTCAAAACACAAGGAAAGACAACAGTGTAACAATCCATAGATGTCTCTTTATTCCAAAATTACACATGATAAACATGTAATCATTCCACTACATTCTCAAACCATTGACCGAGCTTCAAAAATTCTTTCATCTCACATATCATTTGTAGTCTCTTCATCATCATCCACATAAATACTACCCATATTACCATACTGATTCTCTTCATGAGTCTTTCCCTTAGGGCATTTGTTTGCATAATGCCCATACATTCCACATTTAAAACACTTAACCATTTTTGATGTCGTAGCAATACCATTATCCTCATCCATGGTGTTAACCGACCCTTTTCCTTTGCACTTACTTGCTTTGTGTCCTTCTTTTCCACACCCAAAGCATCTTCCAGTTCCCTTGAAACATTCTCCTTGATGCCTTTTCCCACATGATTTACATAGGGGAAATTGAACTTTCTTTCCTCTATGATCATCATGAAACTCCATCTTTCTCTTATTAGCCGAGTCAGGAAACTTACCAAATTTTACTTTATTGATCATATTATGAGATTGCTGATTCGGCATAATAATGATGTTTGGACTTCCAAATCCCATTTCATTTGGTTGCTCATAAAGAATATCATTCCATTGTCCATCATATCCTCCATTATCGTGAATCATCTTGTTTCCAGCCATATTCTAAAACCCAAAAAGAATAGTGTGAGAGGAAAAAATCATAATAAAGGGGGAGTAACTTAAATATATATCATATTTGGTTTAATCTAATATCGTTACCATAGTTCTAGAACTATATCCTATACGTATACTTATCCTTAGGGGCATCCCTAGACATACCTTAGAAATATCTCTAGGGATCTCACTAACGTTTTCGCATCCTAGTTTCCAAAGGTTGACTAAACCTTTCCTCTGATACCAACTGTAGAGACCCGTATCTTGACGTAAATGGACATTACATTACTTTTGCGGAATACTTAGTACAAAACAAAAACACACACACACAAGGATCGTAATAGTTTAGTGTCTTTGGAAACTCGGAATGTAATCTTCTAATCGTGGTGAAAGATCTTCAATATCTCCCATAAAGATCTTCCCTTTTTTTTTACCTAAAACCTTTCTTTATATCCTGGGGAAAAGAAAACATAAAAGGGTGAGCTCAAATGCTCAGTAAGGGTATACAAAATAAAAATAATCACATCATATTCAAAAGAACATAACTTTTGGAAATCTTAACCTGCAAAAGAGAGCATAATTTCATAACATGGGATAAATCATAGTAGTGAAAATGAAACCCTTACTTAAAACATTACTCATTGTGGCAAACACACATAATAATATAGAATCATTTCTTGTTAGTCAAGACTCATTGCCAAGACTATCTTAGTGGACAAAGTCCCTTTCTGAATCGAGTAATCCTCGTTTCAGTCCTGTTTTACTGAACCGGTATAACCTACCATTCCAGCCATGTCTATCTCATGAGATATGAAATCTTTACCCAATGCATTGGAGGGAGATATAGGTCCCACCCATCTCTTAATGAATCCTTTCTTATGTGTGCCACAAAATCATAAATCATACATCATTGCATAACCCATGTAATAAAAATGGGATTCTTAAACAACATGACATCATAAAACCATTCATATAAGATAAAGGAATTCATAAACATAATTCCATCACAACATAGTCAAATCAATGTAAACATATGGATAGAAACAGAACCCTTTATTATCTTATATGGAAAATAATTTTGATAAAACACTTGAATTGAATTCTTGAGGAAAATATCCTTTCTTCTTCAAAATCAATTTCTTTTCACAAAACATCATGCAATTTTAAAAGAAAGAGATTTTATTGAAAATAGTCATGAAATATTTTAGAGGAAGCTTCATGAAAATAAGGCTTTGTAAAACAGTATAAATCCGTTCGTGCCGTATAAGTTAAAAAAAACATTCTTCGTACTTTTGTCGGAAAAGTCAAAAAGTACCTCGTATGAAAAACGACAAAAGATTCCTTTAATATCTTTTACTAAAAACTTACCGAAGGGTAAAATTGGATATAAAATATTGTAGAAGGATGGAAATAATATTACATATTGAAGGAACATGGATGTGGATGATAAAATACACCCCAGTAATTACCAAAGTAAAAACAATCTCGGATGAAAGTGAGATTGTGATATTTCCCTTACCTTAGGTCCGACTTGCTTTGTAAGTGTCCAAACCTCCTGTATAATGATTTAAATCATGTTATTGACTTATTCCAGAATCATATTCATTGTTATGATATCATATATGGTTCACTTATAACATTATATTACCCGTTCTTTTGTAAATTCCATGTTAAAGAAGCGTTTTGGGTAAAATCGTTTCATTTATCTTAGGTGTTTTGACTTGTTGTTCTTGACATCATTATTAATTATATCATGATTTACTTACTTCCAGAATATAAAATATGATTTATATATCATATATATTCAGTATATATATATATAATAGATAGATAAATAAAATGAAAAACACCGTTCATGGAGACGGTAGTCCGTACGTACGCATGAACGCTGTTTTACTTTCCTTATTGTCTTGAAATGGAAGTAAGTAGATGACATACATATGTATATATACATAAATCCAGTAGCTTTATAATGTCATATATTTCATTATTATTTCTTATATATACATTATAATCATTCTTAAATGGTTAACATGGAGAATGAATCTCATCGCGTCGTGGAGACGGTAGTCCGTACGTACGCACGAGCGATGATATCATTTCCATAAATATTGAACTGAATTGAAGTGGATTATACAGTATATCAGAATCAATATGATGTTGTAATAACTATGTATAGTTATTCTTTACACCATTATACCCATCCATGTAAGGTGGTGGTGGAAAATAGATTACACCACGGCGTGGAGACGGTATTCCGTACGTACGCACGCGCGGTGATTTCTTTTTCCGTAGGATGGATAGATAGTGAAATAGGGTTGTTTCATACTTATAATAACATATCAGTATATGAGTGATACTGATGTTATTACTTCATAATGAAACAACCTAAGAAGAAGTGGAAGAAGAAATAAAGATAAAAGAATTGGTAACGGTAATTACCTCTTCTTTGAAGCGCCTCTTTGAGACCTCCTCTTAGGGCACTAGAATTGGTCTTTGAGGAAGACCAGAACCTCTAGGATGTTTCTAGGGAAGTGTAGAAGAGATTTTGGCAGGGGTTGGCCGAGCTTGAGTGCTCAAATTGGTGTGAGGAGGAAGGGGGAGGAGGTGTCCTTTTATAAGGGAGGAGAGGGGCACCTTAGGAATATCTCAAAATATTATTTTATATTAAAGTCAAAATCGGTTTATAATGGTTCCAAAGGGTCTTATTTCGAAGCTAAAGTGGGGATGGGTCGAAATCCTATCAACCAATAGAATTTAGACAAGTTTAGGATATTATTTTAACCTTATCAATTAGATTTAACTCTAAGTTAAATAATTTAACTTTTACCATGTCTTTTTGTTTTCTTTCACTATATGGTTAATAAACTTACTATAACATGCCAAACGAACCCCAAATTGTATATTATTAATACATATATCCTTATCTAAGTCATTTGGCCGAACCTTAGATATTTAGGAATAAAATAACAATTAATAATATAATATTTTATTTAAAAACTATTTTGTGTCGATTTTGACACTATTTGATATATGATTTTTGTGAAAGTCATAACAGAATTATATGTTCAAACCAAGTTGATTACATCAACAATAATATATCATAGTAGCCTATAAAATTAGTGTAATTCATAAAAAGTCTTAAATTACATTTATTTTGGTATTTATATTATCAATTATGTCAATATTTCATTAATAAGATAATTACTACATCATCTTTGTGTCATAAATAAATTATATCATTTGATGTCTAAAAATTACAAATAAAATACCATCATGTAGAAAATCTTTTTAGCTTTCTAATGAATATTTATAGTCGAATTTATCTTATATATAACCCCATATTAAAAATGATTTACTTATTAAACTTTGATTTTAACTATTTTAACCCTTCTTTAAATAAATTAATAATAAATGTCCTAATCTAATCCAAGTGGGCCTAAATGGTCATATTTTATTCCTAAGTTTGTTTTTGGTCGAATTACACTTGTCCAATAGAATTAGGACATGTGTTAGGGTAATATTAATATCATATTTACCCTTAGTTACCCTATTTACTATTAACCGTGGTAAAAAAGTAAAAAGTTACTATTCACCAAAAAATTATTTTCATCTCATTGAACCACATTTTAGTCCTTGATATTAACCGTGTCTCTTGGATTTTTGAAATTCCATTCACAGAAGCGGTAAAATTAAGTTTTATGCAAAATTCAGTTTTTAACCTACCACTTAGTAGTTTCACTATTCATCAAAAATTGATGTTTTTCAGAACAATGCCAAAATTTCATCCCAAGCTATATTTCATATTCCGAATTCAAAAATGAAGTCTATTTTACCAAATTCATAACATAAAAGTTGCATTAATTAATTTTATAATTAAATCCAGCTGTTAAAACAAATAGCGTGTTTTTAAGAAACAATATCTATCAAAAGATTGACACTTGTTTATGTCTAGTTTAAATGTGAAATTACATCCAATGACCAACATTGTATTAAATTGTAAAAAATATATTCTAAATATACTTTAAAACCACTCAAATTAACGATTTATCACTATTAATTATTTCGATTAAAAAAGTTGTTTTAATTATAATTTAGTAATTTTCACTATTCATCAGAATATGAAAGTTATCCGAAAAGTACCAAAATTTCACCTTAGGCTAAATTCGATACTCCGAATCCAAAAATGAAGTCCATTTTGAGAGTTAAAATTTCTAAAATTTAAAAATTGGTTATTACTATTCATAACGGCTAGTTTTAATAATATTTTAATAGCATATCATTGTTTCGTGAAACTCAGTATTACGTACTACACACGCTATCGAGGAAGGTTGCGATTGTGTGTAATGCAAGGCTAGTCAAGGATGTGTGTTGTTCAAGCTCCTTTTGGAGTAGCGTACAACACAAGACATTAATAAAATTAAAAAGAATATTTTTTTCATAAAATCTCGGGCTGTTACAATACAATTTCAATCATACATTGGCTGATCATCTCAAGACCAATCATCATACAATACTGAAAACATGTTTTTTAGGATACTTAATATGTTTTACATATTATAACTTTACCTATAACTATATCTAATAAATTCAAAATATTTACACACACACACATTTATTTTTAGATATTCATGAAGATTTTACACTCTTGTAGGTGGTTAAATATAGATAAAACCATGATAAATATAAACAACCTCATAATTGAAGTATATTGATGTTGGCATGATTACTTAGAAATAAAATTTAATAAAATGTTGTATATATTTATACTATATCATCAAATGTTTAACATGTTTTAATTAGTTATTATTAAATAATTATGTCTTGATCTTGAGACTTTTTCTATGGATTCGATTATTATTATTTGAAAAATCAACCAAAACCTAGGGGGACTCCTGGAGCCTCTATTATCTTAGATTTTAGCAACCATCAGTCTCCTTGCAGTCATGGTGTAAAAATCCAGCTTCAAACAATAACACCTCTTGTCAAACACCCTTTTATTACGATGTTGCTCACATGTAAGTGAGAGGGTCTAGGGGTATGGGATATATTAAATTTTTACATGGATACACAGGTTATTGCATACTTAGAAAGAGGGATGAAATGCGGGTCATCAACGAGGAAATAAATTCAATTATTACAAATTATATAACAATATACAAAAAACACGACATATAATTTCAATCATACATTGGTTGGTCATCTCAAGATCAGTCATCACACAATAATTTTAACATGTTTTTTGGGATAATTATTCTGTTCTATGTATTATAACTTTACCTATAACTATATCTAATAAATAATAAATATCTATATATATACATATATTTATATTACATGTTTTTAAATTTCAATATATATATATACATGCATTTTTTTATTTAATGATATATTTTAAATATGCCTAATATTATTTTTCAAATATTATATTCAAATAATATAACATATATTATCTGAGTAACGATATGCATTTTTGCAATTAATTTATGATATATATGTTTGTATGTAATGATTATTACTAATATATATATTTGAAAAATAATTAACTATAATACTTTTATTTATCTATACATCCAATAATATATTGTATATTTATTTAATTTTTAATCTACTATATATATACATTTAAATATATTCATATGCATTTATTAATATTTTAAAATATAATTATATATATCTTTGTAACTAACTATAGTTTTCTAAATAAAAATATTATCAATTTATACATAACTACTTAAAATATTGTTAATAGTAAATTTTGTTAAATTTAATTAACAAAAGTAATATAATTTACACCTAAATAACCATTAAAATATTGTAAACTAATGTTACTCTCAATATAATAAAATTAGGTAAATATATACACATTTTTTGATGTAATTAAACTTTCCAAAATTTAAATAATTATATTTTATGCATAACTACTTTTAATAATAATAATTTATAATTAATATAATTTAAAAATTATTATTAATAACAAGCACTTTTAGTTTCATTAACAAAAATAATATTATATATATATATATATATATCAGATACTATATCGTATATTTAAATAAATTTAAATATGGTACAAAATATAACATATATATATGTATATGTATATTTATATTCAAATAAAATTAATAGTATTTTTTATAAATAATTATTAATAAAATATTTTTTATAAAATATTTAGGGAAATTAACTTTATTTACCTATGTGCATCAAATATTATATTTTAAATTTATTTTAATTTAAATATACTTTATAATATAATATATACATATAGATATATTCCAATCTAATTATTCAAAATTTAAATTAAATATATATATTTTTTAAATAATAATACTTCATAAAATATATATTGTATTTCATACATAAAATTTAAATTATGTAAACAACATATTTAAATTTTCAAAAGCATTCAATATAAATTAAATCATACAAAGAACTATAATTCATACATTCATACAAATATACATTTTAAATAAATAAATAATACAAACAAAATATATAAATCAATTAGAAAATTAAAAATTTTAAATGGAAATCTTACCTTCTCAAAATCTATAAATATATGTCAAGAAATAAATCCAGCAAAGCTTTACTACAAAATATAAGACAGAACAAATGAAATGGAGGGGGTAGGCCCACCATTTATAAGTTCTTTTGGCAGAAGGTGTGAACCTCATTCACACTTCCTTTGTAAACATTAAAAAGGAAGTATGAATGAGGTCCATGCTTCCTACTGTGCCCCATGGAAGCACAAACCCCATTCTCACTTCTCTATCAACCAGAGAATCGTGAACGAGGTTCACACCTCCATCAACCCAATTTTTAAAATAAATGGAACCTTATCCCGTTTTATATTTTTTTAAATGTAAAACCTATTAAAAAAACTTTGAGAAATGATACACAACATTGTATATGTCACATGGTGGAATAATATTACATGATAACATATTTTTCACTCATTTTATTAATGAATTCCATGTTGTTGTGCTTAAAATTTTATCAAATGGATCGAGATCCAAATATAGAATGATTAGATTGGAGGTGGAGCATTCGGGATTTGATCATCTCAAACTTGATGAATCAATTTTAAATAGACCTTATAGAGTCCGAGTAAGCACATGCAGGGTCGAATGGGTACACACATAGTTAGAATATGTTATGATTTGAACATCTACTATACCTATTGTCACAACCCGTCCTCGGGACCCGTGCCGTGACTACCCCAAGCCCGCCTCCCATAGGCTAGGGGCTGGCGACTAGCACCAAGGCACAAATCCTGTCAAAAAGGGGAAGGCATTGCCTTTATAAGTAAACAAACACCATAGAGTAAGCCAACAGGAGTAAACACTAAGTAAACTGAGTACAAGTAAGTGCGGAAAGTAAATGGGTCATAATACAAACCCAAACTGAAAGTAAAGTACAACTGGAAAGAAAGTACATCAACTAAAAGTAAAGCAGCAACGTCGAGCCGTCCACTGGTAGTCCCACCTGAAGGGTGGGTACAGATATCCACCTCAGCTCCTCGGGTCCAGCCGTCCACTCCGTGTACGTCCCGCCCAGTGGTCTACTTCCAGGTACCGACTGCTCCACTAGCCTCTACCACGATCAACGCTGTCCATCGTCTGCATCCAACACAATGTAGTGTGGGCATAGCCCATGTAGGGGTGAGTATACGCTACTCAGTAGGGACCCCGAGACCCCCGAATGTCTCCCAAAATCCAAAAAGGATAATCTACAAAAGAAAGATACAATCACGAAGTAACAACCAACACTACTTAGGTATATGCCCATACATATACCTAAGTCAACAAACCCAGTTCGGCTCCAACACCCGATCCCAAATTCGATCACGTCCACATAGGATAGTACAACCCAATCCACACAGGATAGCACAACACAATCCGCATAGGAAGCAAGTCAATCATATCGAAGATAATGATTGAAGGTCAAGAATTAGCTCACACAGGTATACTTCTTCAGTGATAGAGATGATCAGATATAGCCACTGATTCATCTAATCTGGGACCCATGTAGAATACTAAACCAGCTACTCTACCAGACCCACATAGGATAGCAAGAACAGAGTCAGACACTGCCAGACCCACATAGGATACAAGAACAGTAGTCAGTGTCGTCGAACCCACATAGGATTTCAGTACGGTCTTCATCATTGTCGAACCCACATAGGATTTCAGTGTAGTCTTCATCTCCGTCGAACCCACATAGGATTTCAGTACGGTCTTCATTGCTGCCGAACCCACATAGGATTTCAGTGCAGTCTTCATCTCCGTCGAACCCACATAGGATTTCAGTACGGTCTTCATTACTGCCGAACCCACATAGGATTTCAGTGCAGTCTTCATCTCCGTCGAACCCACATAGGATTTCAATACGGTCTTCATCGCTGCCGAACCCACATAGGATTTCAGTGCAGTCTTCATCTCCGTCGAACCCACATAGGATTTCAGTACGGTCTTCATCGCTGCGCAGCCAGCTCTAGGGTTCCCGCACACAACATGCTCGTTCCGGGAGGGTCCGCTCCACGAGCCAAGGGGTAGATACATCAACTGACACGTAGTCCGGAGTTGATGTATCTCAAGGTTCCGTCTCGATAAGAGGAACTCAACGTGACAGACGGCGCGTCAATCGGACGCCCGGTCTGAGAGTTATTGGCTTTTTTGTTCCAGGGGCCCGGTTGGTTTTTAAGTCAAAACCAACCCGACCGCACTCCAACTGCATCCAAACCTCGAGTGGATTAATCCAAAAGGTCTGTCTTACTAAGAGGAATCCAAAAAAGTTGACGGCACGTTAATTGGACGTTCGGAGCTCAAGTTATAAGCGTTTCCGCTCCGAGGGCCCGGTTGGTTTTGTGTTCGAACCAACCCGGCCATACCCAAAGTTCTCCTAAACCTTGAGTGTAATATACCGAAACGACCATCTCGATCCAAGGATCTCATCGCAACTGACGATGCGTCGATCGGAGGTCCGTAACCCAAGATATGGGCAAAAGACCGGAAGTGGTCTGAAAATGGGGGGTCTGGGACCGGACCGACCCGACCCAACCCCCCTGGGTCGGCCCGAACCGGGTCCGGGTCCGGACCATTAGGGCGCGGCCCAACCCAGGGGGCGCGTCCCGGCCTGGTGGGCGCGGCCCGACCCCGGGGGTGCGGCCCGACCCAACCGGCAGGGCCCGGCCCGGTGCAGCCGGTGCGGCCCGGGGCGGCTCGGTGCTGGCCGAGCGAGGTCGGCTCAGCGCTGGCCAAGAGGCAGCGCAAAGGGGGCGCTTCCCCCTTGATTGGAGCCACAACCCCCGCGTGGGGGCCGCTCCTTTCCAGCGGACACGGCCCGGCGCCGCGTCGCCCTCGGTCCCGCGCGGCCGTAGGACTAGCCACCTGCCGCCGCGGCGGTCCTTCCTGGCAGCGCGCCGGGCGCCGGCGTGCCGGCGTGGTGCGCCGGCGGGGTCTTCCGCGGACCACCGGACACGCTCCGGTGGTCCGTTTTTCCTGCCGACTTTGCCAGCGGTCCTCTCGGGATCGGCTCTTCACTGCGAAGTCCTCATAACGCCTTTGTGGCCAGCTTCGTCGTCACCCGTTGATCTGCACACCAAGAAGAAAGAAACGGTGGGTTCGGACTTGTTTGTTGGTGCGCACCCACCGCGTTAGCGGTTAAAACGACTTCCGAAAATTAAACACATGTCGAGGATATAATTCACATAGATTTAATTAAACCAAAACCCCCTACCTCAAGGTGTTGATGAACGAAGATCGTCGTGGGAGACAGCGTCGTGGAAGAGGATCGTCGGTGTCGCGGTATACGACATCGCGTCGTCGATCTCCGGGGAACTAGCGTTCTTCGTCGCCCTTCGTCGGAGGCCGACGTTCTTCGTTAGCGATGGTGCGTTCTTCGCGTTCTTCAAGGAGGAAGATGAAGTTTCAAGGCTTTGAGCAAAACCTCTCAATTCCTCTCGCACAACCAAAGCCAGCCCAATAAAATAAGGCGTAGCCTTATTTTATTTCTCACGCCAACTGTTTTTGAAAATAAAAAACAGATCATTCAATTAATTGATTTAATTGAAGAGTTTTAACCGCCCAATTAAAGAGGCGTTTAATAATTAATTAAACGCGAGAGTTGACTTGGCATTTAAGAGGGGGGGTGCGGGTGAGTTACCAAATTTAATGCATGTGGAAGGTAAAAGGAAATAAAGGGGTGGGGCTCGTGTGGGCCCCACCTCACTAATATCCTACCTAGGAGTTAGGATATCAGTGGGTCCCACTCCAACTGCCGTGCCTAGATTAACACTGCTTAGAATAAAAATAAAATCTATTGCATGATTTTATTTTATTCTTTAGTTAACCCAAAATTTTTAATAACCTCACATGAGCAAACGCAACTCTAGAAAATGCGTTCTTAAGCAATTACCGGTGCTGCGATTCCATCGGTGCCCTCAGAATTCGATTCTGAGCACCGGTTAAAATGTTAGGAAAACCCGCTCGTTCGTTCACTGAACGTACCCGATCCAAACTTCGGGAAATGATTCCGGGCACACCGGGCCTCGGAATCAGGTGCCGTGAGAAACCGCGTTCTTGTAAAATCCCAAAGAAAATTAAGAAAAAAAATTTCCCTTGAATTTTACGGGTCTTTACATTACTCCCACCTCAGGGATTTACATCCCCGTAAAGATACACCATAAACTAGGGGAACAAAAGTGGGTACTGAGCACGCATCTGAGCCTCCCGCTCCCAAGTGCTCTCCTAGAGGTTCCCGTGCTACCATTTGATGTGCACTGGAGGTATCGACCATCCACATAGGACCCGATCCTATCGATCCCCAATCTCCACCGAGACCTCCGCAAAAGTCGCCCCATCATCAAGGTCTAGCTCCCCATGGTCGATGATATGCGTCGGGTCATGCACGTATCTTCTCAGCTGAGATACGTGGAAGACGTCGTGCACCCGGTGCAACTGAGGTGGTAGATCCAGGCGATAAGCCACCTCGCCTATCCTGCTGAGGACCTGGAATGGTCCGATGAAGCACGAAGATAACTTTCCACCTCGGCCAAATCTCTGTAATCCACGTCGAGGTGAGACCCGCAAGAAGACGTGGTCGCCATCCTCGAACTCCAGTGGCCTCCGCCTCCTGTCAGCATAAGACTTATGCCGGCTCTGAGCTGTCCTCATCCGCTCCTGGATGAACTGGACCTTATCTGTCGTGGCCTGGACCATCTTTGGTCCCACAAGTGATGACTCCCCAGGGTCTGTCCAGCACAGAGGTGATCTGCAAGGTCGGCCGTACAACGCCTCGTATGGTGTCATCCCGATGGTGGAGTGGTAGTTGTTGTTGTACGCGAACTCCACCAAGGGTAGATGGTCCTCCCAGCTGCGACCAAATTCGAGGACACATGCACAGAATATGTCCTCGAGAGTCTGAATGGTCCTCTCCGTCTGACCATCCGTATGAGGGTGAAAGGCGGTGCTCAGACGTAGCTGCGTCCCGAATGCCTCCTGCAACCCCTTCCAAAGCCGGGAAGTAAAGAGAGCATCTTGATCGGAGACGATAGATGATGGCACACCATGAAGCCGTACAATCTCCTGAACGTAGAGGCGTCCCAAGCTCTCTACTAAGAACTTCTCTCTGATGGGTAAGAAGTGGGCCGACTTGGTGAGTCGGTCGACAATCACCCAAATGGAGTTGTGACCTCTGGAAGTACGTGGAAGTCCAGTCATGAAATCCATAGATACCCCATCCCACTTCCACTCCGAGACCTCCAAGGGTTGTACCAAGCCTGCTGGTACCTGGTGCTCTGCCTTCACCTGCTAGCAGGTGAGGCATCGAGAAACGAACTCTACCACAACCTTCTTCATACCCGGCCACCAGTGCTGTCGTCTGAGATCCTGGTACATCTTCGCCACTCCTGGATGTACCGCTAAAGGGGAAGTGTAAAACTCTCTCAGCACCTCCTCCTGAAAAGCAGCTGGTACCATGGTACGTCCTCTGAAAAGGACATCGTTCTCTCCTCATATAGAGAATCCATCAGGTGCCTGTCCTGAGGATATATGCGCACGCCGCGTCTCACAGTCAGCGTCCTCACGCTGTGCCTCTTTGACCCGCTGCAGAAGTGGAGGAGTGACTGTGAGTGACTGAAGAAAGGCTACTCCATCTCTATCCACAAAGGATATCTGCAAAGCGGCAAGCTGCTCCGTCGCCTCCCCGAGTAGTTGGATGCCCGTCCTCCTGCTGAGAGCATCGGCTACTACGTTCCCCTTCCCAGGAGTATAGACTATCTCAAAGTCATAATCCTGGAGGAACTCGAGCCATCACCGCTGTCTCAGATTCAGGTCCTTCTGCAAGAAGATTTACCTGAGACTCTGGTGGTCAGAGTAGACTATAAAGCGCTCGCCCATCAGATAGTGTCACCACATCTTCAGAGCGAAGACCACTGCTGCTAACTCCAGATCATGGGTAGCATAGTTCTACTCATGCTGCCTCAAATGACATAATCCATAGGCGATCACGTCCCGTTCCTGCATTAGGACACATCCAAGTCTGGTCCCTGATGCATCGCAGTAGACTACGTACCCTACTCCCTCCTCCGGTAGCCTCAAGATAGGCACACTGGTCAATCTCTGTCTCAGATCCTGGAAGCTCCTCTAACATATGTCTAACCACACTAAGGGTTTCCCCTTCTTCGTCAAAGCTAAGAGTGGTGCCTCAACTTTTTAGAAGTTTGGAACAAACATCCAGTAGTACCCAGCTAGACCCAAGAAACTCCGCACCTCCGTCATGCTCCTGGGTGGATCCCAAGCTAGCACTGCCTCGATATTCACAGGATCCACCGTGACTCCCGCCTCAGAGATGACGTGTCCCAAGAAGTGGACCTCATGTAACCAGAACTGACACTTAGAGAGCTTTCCATAAAGCTGGTGCTCTCGTAGTGTGTCTAGTACAACCCGCAAGTGGTAGGCGTGCTCCTCCTCAGTGGTCGAGTATATCAATATATCGTCGATGAAGACCATGACAAATCGATTGAGGTATGGCTGAAAGATCCTGTTCATGAGACCCATGAACACTTCTAGAGCATTGGTTATGCCGAAAGGCATAACCAAGAACTCCTAGTGGCTATACCGACATCTGAAGGCCGTCTTCTGCACGTCCTCATCTCGAACTCTGAGCTGATGATAGCCTGATCTAAGGTCTATCTTTGAGAACCACTGTGCTCCCTTGAGCTGATCGAAGAGGTTTTCAGTCCTCGATAGCGGATAATTTTTTCTCACGGTCACCTAGTTCAGGCGACGATAGTCGACACAAAGTCGCAAGCTCCCGTCCGCCTTTTTGGCAAACAATATCGGGGAAGTCCAGGGTGAAACACTGGGTCATATGAATCCCTTGCTCTACAAGTCCTCCAACTGTACCCGTAGCTCTCAAAGCTCAGCGGGGTCCATCCGATATGCTGGAGTGGATATCGGGGCTGTCCTGGGGTACAGGTCAATATAGAAGTCTACCTCTCTGCGAGGAGGTAGCCCTGGGACGTCATCGGGGAAAATGTCCGCATACTGATCCACCACTACATGAAAACTGGGACTCTGCATGTCAACTGCTCCTAGGATGAGGCTAGACAACTGATGAGTGATGGGCTATCCTCTCCTCTACGTGAGTCCATCCTATGCTTCAAAGGTTCCCTTCTCACTGGTGAAGGTGAACCTACTCCCGTCGGTGCGTACACACCGCACCTTGCGCCTAATACAGTCAATCTGAGCATGGACTGTAGATAACCAATCTATGCCCAAGATGACGTCGTAAGGCCTCGACGCCACTACAAGAAGATCCCAGCCGAAGCTCTCGCCTCCTAGAGTAAGCTCACACTGCCGGCACCAGTGCGTAATCATCGAGTCTGCTCCCGTAGGAGTCTCTAGCCGTAAGGATCAAGCCAACGGCTCCATCGGAATCTCCGAGCTCCGAACAAGGGCAGCGACAATAAAGGAATGACTTGCTCCTATGTCTATAAGAACTGCAGCAAGGGTGGAGTAGACACAGATTGTACCTCGAATCATCTCTGGCGTGCCGTGGTCGTAGGCCTCCGCTGCCTGAAGCTGAGCCTGTCACTGTCCGCCAGCTCCCTGTGGTTGGGGTGGACCTCCTGGTGGTGGTGGTGGTAAAGCCTCAAAGCGTCGCCCACCACCTACTGCTCAGCCAGCTCCCCTGCCTCGTCTGCCTTCTCTCGGCAGACCGCCACAATCGACCCTCTACCCCTTCCTGGGTGGCCCCTCAACCGTCTACTGCTCCTCTGCACAGCGGGTCGGGCAGTCACGAGCCATGTGGCCCTGCCCGCCGCATGCGTAGCATTGTCTTCTCCTCGAAAGGATGGCTCTGCGCCCTGTTCCCCGCACCTCTGAGCCAGTGTCCTGAGGTCATATGTCTGATGGTTTGGTCCGCCTGGACCCCTGTGACATCCGTCGACTGCCAGCTGCAGACGACTCTGCTACGTGCCGCCCTGCGGTAGGTCTCGCTGCTGGCGTAGGCTCGGTAAGAAAGCTCTTTATGAGAAGAGCTCGCTCCAGTACTCCTGCCTGTGTCGGAATGCTGAGGGAGATCATCGATGCCCTGATCTCATGCCTCAGTCCCTACTCAAAGGTCCAGGCCCGGAAGAATAGGTCTCGTACCATGTCCGTCGAATGGCGCGAGAGATCGGTAAATCTCACTGAGTACTGGGCGATTGTCATGCTGCCCTGCCATAGCTGTAGAAGCTCCTGGATGCGCACTGCACAGAGGGTGGCTGGGAAGAACTTTGAGTGGAAGAGGCTCTCAAAGTTCGTCCAGAGGAGAGATGCCTCATCGTGCACCTAGAGCATCAAGCTCCACCATCTGCCTGTTGCTGCGTGCAGGAGGCTCGCTGCGAGGATCACCATGAGGTCGGCTGGTGTCCCCACTAACCTGAAAACTCATACAACCGCCTCCATCCAATCCTCGGCTGCCTGAGAATCCGTCTCCCCGTGAAACCTGGGTGGTCTCTGACGCTGAAATTCATGCAGCGCGCTAAGGCGACGTGCATTATCAGCGGCTGGGGCTGGTATCATCGGTGGCTCGGTGGGTAGAGATACCGCCGATGCCTCTACTGTCAAAGGGCCCTGAACCGAGGCCTCGTCGCTCAGAGGGCTGTCGTCTCACACAACGCTCAGAACCCTAGCTGGCTGCTGTCGTGGGGCCATCCTGAAAGGAAACAGGTGCGCCATGGTCAAAACAGTATACCCGGTGAGCTGACACAAAGTAATCACAAAGAAAACTTTTGAAACACACATGCAATCAATGTTTTCGTGCATTGAGTCGGAAATCAGAAGTCAGGGTCCTGGTGTACGGATACGTCGGCCGCCGCACCAACACTGGTCTCCCTGGACTGATAACCACACTCAATACCCTTAACACTATTGCTTCACATAGAAGAAAGATCAGAGTCTAGAGTTCTGCGGTAGAACCGAAATCCTATGATACCAATTTGTCACAACCCGTTCTTGGGACCCATGCCGTGACTACCCCAAGCCCGCCTCCCATAGGCCAGGGGCTGGTGACTAGCACCAAGGCGCAAATCCCGTCAAAAAGGGGAAGGCATTGCCTATATAAGTAAACAAACACCACAGAGTAAGCCAGCAGAAGTAAACACTAAGTAAACTGAGTACAAGTAAGTGCGGAAAGTAAATGGGCAAGAATACAAACCCAAACTGAAAGTAAAGTACAACTGGAAAGAAAGTACAACAACTGAAAGTAAAGCAGCAACGTCGAGCCATCCACTGGTAGTCCCACCTGGAGGGTGGGTACAGATATCCACCTCAGCTCCTCGGGTCCAGCCATCCGCTCCGTGTACGTCCCGCCCAGTGGTCCACCTCCAGGTACCGACTGCTCCACTAGCCTCTACCACGATCAGCGCTGTCCGTCGTCTGCATCCAACACAACGTAGTGCGGGCATAACCCGTGCAGGGGTGAGTATACGCTACTTAGTAGGGACCCTGAGACCCCCAAAGGTCTCCCAGAATCCACAAAGGATAATCCACAAAAGAAAGATACAATCACGAAGTAACAACCAACACTACTTAGGTATATGCCCATACATATACCTAAGTCATCAAACCCAGTTCGGCTCCAACACCCGAGCCCAAGTTCAATCACGTCCACATAGGATAGTACAACCCAATTCACACAGAAAAGCACAACAGAATCCGCATAGGAAGCAAGTAAATCATATCGAAGATAATGATTGAAGGTCAAGACTCAGTTCACACAGGTATACTTCTTCGGTGATAGAGATGATCAGATATAGCCACTGATTCATCTAAGCTGGGACCCACGTAGGATAATAAACCATCTACTCTGCCAGACCCACATAGGATAGCAAGAACAGAGTCAGACACTACCAGACCCACATATGATACATGAACAGTAGTCAGTGTCGTCGAACCCACATAGGATTTCAGTACGGTCTTCATCGCTGCCGAACCCACATAGGATTTCAGTTCAGTCTTCATTTCCGTCAAACCCACATAGGATTTCAGTACGGTCTTCATTTCTGCCGAACACACATAGGATTTCAGTGTAGTCTTCATCTCCATCGAACCCACATAGGATTTTAGTACGGTCTTCATTGCTGCCCAACCAACATAGGATTTTAGTGCAGTCTTCATCTCTGTCGAACCCACATAGGATTTCAGTACGGTATTCATCGCTACCGAACCCACATAAGATTTCAGTGCAGTCTTCATCTCCTTCGAACCCACATAGGATTTCAGTACGGTTTTCATCGCTGTGCAGCCATCTCTAAGGTTCCCGCACACAGCATGCTCATTCTGGGAGGGTCCGCTCCATGAGCCAAGGGGTCGATACATCAACTGACACGTAGTCCGGAGTTGATGTATCTCAAGGTTCCGTCTCGACAAGAGGAACTCAACGTGAGAGATGGCGCGTCAATCGGACGCCCGGTCTGAGAGTTATTGGCTTTTTCGTTCCAGGGGCCCGGTTGGTTTTTAAGTCAAAACCAACCCGACCGCACTCCAACCGCATCCAAACCTCGAGCAGAGTAAGCCAAAAGGTCCTTCTCACTAAGAGGAATCCAACAAAGTCTACGACACGTCAATCGGACATCTGGAGCTCAAGTTATAAGCGTTTCCGCTCCGAGGGCCCGGTTGGTTTTGTGTTCGAACCAAACTGGCCATATCCAAATTTCTTCAAAACCTTGAGTATAATATACCTAAACGACCGTCTCTATCCAAGGATCACATCGCAACTGACAGTGCATCGATCGGAGATCCGTAGCCCAAGATATGGGCAACAGACCAGAAGTGGTCTGAACGGCCCGAACCGGGTCGACCCGAACCGGGTCTGGCCCATTAGGGCACGGCCCGGCCCGGTGGGCGTGGCCCGGCCCAGGGGGCGTGGCCCGGCCCAGTTGGTGAGGCCCGACGCAGCCTGGGCGGCCCGACTCGGTGCGGCCGGTCCGACCTGGGGTGGCTCGGCGCGGGCTGAGCGGGGTCGGCTTGGCGCTGGCTGAGCGGCCGCGCAAAGGGGGCGCTGCCCCCTTGATTGGAGCCGCGACCCCCACATGGGGGCCGCTCCTTGCCAGTGGACGCAGCCCAGCGCCGTGTCGCCCTCAGTCCCGCGCGGCCACGGAACCAGCCGCCTGCCGCCGCGGCTTCATCCGTGACGGTCCTTCCCGGCGGCGCGCCGGGCGCCGCCGACTCCTTGCAGACGGCCGGTGCCGGCTGCCGCCTCCGGCCGCCGGCGCCGCCATGCCGCCGTGGCGGGCTGCGGGGTCTTTCGCGGACCACTGGACGTGCTCCGGTGGTCCGTTTTGCCTGCCGACTTCGCCAGCGGTCCTCTCGGGACCAGATCTTCACTACGAAGTCCTCATAACGCCTTTGCGGCCTGCTTCGTCATCACCCATCGATCCGCACACCAAGAACAAATAGACGGTGGGTTTAGACTTGTTCGTTGATCCGCACCCACCGCGTTAGCGGTTCAAACGACTTCCGACAATTAAACACATGTTGAGGATATAATTCACATAGATTTAATTAAACCAAAACCCCCTACCTCAAGGTGTTGATAAACGAAGATCGTTGTGGGAAAAGACTTCGCGGGAGATGGCGTCACGGAAGAGGATCATCGGCGTCGTGGTATACGGCATCACGTCGTCAATCTCCGGGGAACTAGCATTCTTCGTCGCCCTTCGTCAGAGGCCGGCATTCTTCGTTGGTGACAGTGTGTTCTTCGCATTCTTCAAGGAGGAAGATGAAGTTTCAAGGCTTTGAGCAAAACCTCTCAATTCCTCTCGCACAACCAAAGCCACCCCAATAAAATAAGGCGTAACCTTATTTTATTTCTCATGCCAACTGTTTTTGAAAATAAAAAACAGATCATTCAATTAATTGATTTAATTGAAGAGTTTTAACTACCCAATTAAAGAGGCATTTAATAATTAATTAAACGCGAGAGTTGACTTGGAATTTAAGGGGGGGGGGGTGCGGGTGAGTTACCAAATTTAATGCACGTAGAAGGTAAAAGGAAATAAAGGGGTGGGGCTCGTGTGGGCCCCAACTCACTAATATCCTACCTAGGAGTTAGGATATCAGTGGGTCCCACTCCAACCGCCGTGCCTAGATTAACACTGCTTAGAATAAAAATAAAATCTGTTGCACAATTTTATTTTATTCTTTAGTTAACCCAAAAATTTTAATAATCTCACCCGAGCAAACGCAACTCCGAAAAAGGCGTTCTTAAGTAATTACCAGTGCTGCGATTCCATCGGTGCCCTCGAAATTCGATTTTGAGCACCAGTTCAAAAGTTAGGAAAACCCGCTCGTTCGTTCACTGAACGTACCCGAGCCAAACTTCGGGAAATGATTTCGGGCACACCGGGCCTTAGAATCAGGTGCCGTCAGAAACTGTGTTCTTGTAAAATCCCAAAGAAAATTAAGAAAAAAAATTTCCCTTGAATTTTATGGGTCTTTACACCTACTAAAATTGGGTACTCCATATTACACGTGTCTCCTTCACATCCCATATTTTCCCACTCCTTTTTTTATCCATGTTCCACCCCCTGATTTGTCACTCTTTTGTATTACTCTTCCCTCATATGCTCCCTCTCCCTCCCTGACCACCCTCTCCACCTCCACTCCCCCCAACTCCCCTTTCTATCTCTTCCTTAACCATCATCTTCTTCACCATTAGATCCTTTTCCTTAAAATCCTTCACCTTTATCTCCCTATCCTTACCTAACTCCCCTCTCCACCTTCTCCTTCAGTTCCAGCTCCTTCACCTCCGACTCCCTCTCCCTTCTTGACTCCCCTCTATACCTTTGCGTCCAAATCCCTCACTTCCATCCCCCTATACCTCCCTGGCTCCCCTCTACACCCCACCTTCGGCTCCACCTTTGACTCCCTCTCCCTTCCCGACTCCCCTCTCCACTAACGCCTTCACCTTCAACTCCCTCTCCCTCCTCGACTCCCCTCTCCACCTCTGCCTCTGCCTTTTCCTCCGACTCCCTCTCCCTCTCCAAATCCCTTATCCACTCTACCTCCGACTCTGGATCCATCTTCATCTCTACCTATTTCTCTACCTCAGGCTCCCTCTCCCTCGTGTCCCACTTATTATCCCCCACAACCTAATTTTCATCTATCATTTCTTCCCACTCTCGGTCCACCTCTCCCACATCCATGATTTTCACTCTCATCCAATAAATTGTCCACTGATGGCCATCATTCCCGAATCTCTATAACGTTCAGAATCCCTAACTCGTGATCTCGTTGGGCTGATATTCATTGAATCATTTCATACAAAAATATTTCAAGCGTTCCATCATTCAAGTATGATCACCCCAAAAAAAGATTTATTCTAGATTAATTTTCCATTTCATATATGATTCAATGTTATCTTTCTCAGTGAGTTATTCATAGATGATTTAGAGTTTTTTTAGTCTATGAGATTTTTCTTTTCCAAACAATAAATTCATTATGCTTTAATTCGTGTTGATTTTTTTTTCATGATAATTTTGGAACAGTCATATATTTCATTTTATTTCAAGTTATGCATTACAACTGATTTTTTTAGATTATGCATGTTTAAATGGTACTGATTTTTTCACTTTTCACATATCTATTTTTTTATTGTTCACTACTAATAGAGATTTATATCTATCTATGTTTTTTAGCCATAGTTTTCTAGTTTTTCTATGTTTATATCCTCTTTAAGTGATGTCATTCTTATGAAAAATTATAACAACATACAACTTGATTTCATACCATCTTTTAATGCTTTACATTATTTACTATGTATTAATATGATTAGATTATTTTTTATTTAAAACCTATAATATGATTTACTAGATATAAAATATAACATTAAAAAATAAGGATTTCAGGTGTTCTTCCTGCCTCCATAATCCTATCTCGGCTAGAGGTCACTAGGGAGACCCAAATGTGAGAAGAGTGGTGAAGTTGGCAGTGATGGTGCCATGGTTCAAGAATAATAATAATAATAATATTTCCAAGAAATTAAAAATTTATTCCAATAACCTACACTATAAAGGAAAAATACATAAAAAATATGGAAATAATTGGAGATATGGGGAATGATATTTTCAACAAAGTGGTAAGATTCATATATTTTTGTTATGTTTTGATGCAATTACATTGATAATATTGTATAATTAGATTTATTTGTCTCTAACTCTATATATAAACCTAAAATATGATTGTATCTATGATAATTTTGTTTATTTTTTATGAAAGAAGGATTTTTTAGTGCACCCATATTATTTTAATATCTTTCACTTTATAGATGGTTGTCCAGTTTGATGAGAAGTCTGATTCCTTAATTGAAAAACCATAAATCATTTATTTGAATAAACATAAGTTTTAGATGGTATTTTAGTTCTTTATTGTCATCCTTTATTACATTTCTTCATAAACTAATACATTTTCTCATTATTTAGAATGGATCTTGTTTTAATAGAGGTGTCATTTTTAAAAAAAAATCTTTAGTTGTATGCCATCCTAAGTATTTCTCACTACATAGTCAAATATAACTCGATGTCACACCCATAGTGTTATTTTCATGTATTTTTTTCATTTATTTGTTTTAACATCTCGGACCTGGATGCCACTAAATGGTGCCCCGATCCCGGTGGATCACATGGCCTTAAGCTCATCTCCCCAAACTCCAGTGGTTGCCGACTAGAAGTGAGGTCCTAGGTGAGTCAGTGGGGAGACTATGCCCTCATTAGCAGAGTGTAACATAACAGTAATATCATACAAATAATAGAAGCAATAAACTATACAATAAAAATAAATAGTGGAATACCGATAATATAAATCAACCAGAAGTAATATTATATACAAGATGGTGATCTATGTTACATGTTTCTAGTAAAACAACCAAAATATGGATACATGATAGGTGTAAAATCCATATAACAAAAGTAAAAAAAGGCCAAAAATAATCCTAGCAGCATCGCAAGCCTCAACTTGGTCCCATGCTCTTCTACTCCTAAGAAGCATGTCAAATACTAGTAGGAGGGTGCTTTCCCTTATCATTACCTGCAATCATATAATCAGTTTGGTCCCAAAAACATGACCCATAAAGGGTGTGAGACTAAATTCCAGTAGGAAACCACCCAAGGTCTATGATAATCAGTCAGTGAATATATATTGCAAGAAATGTGTAATTAGAAAAGTAGTAAGAAAGGGAGAACTCAAAATTAAACATCCCACATGCTCTAGTTTTCATTTACATTAATCTCATTTATCAATTCAATTACATTGAATTTATAAGTATTGAAATCCATCTCAATCCCAAAATCCCCTGTATAACTACTAGCACAACAGATGCCTCATAAGGCCATCTAAACAAGTACAAGTGAAGAGTGAATCCAAGATTGTGCTTTAGCTTGGAAGAAGCACCATAAGTCGTTTCATTTAAAATTCAATTCAGAACCTGAGCTCATACTTGACATTCCTAAGTTGTAATTCAAGTATCACTCCAAGTGCAATATCAATCAATACCCTATGAGCCCGTCCCTGGCGAACCTCTCAGGAACCCAATATCGCTCTAGGTGTGATATAAGGTCCATGTCATTTGTGTCCTTCCTTAGCGGTCCTATAAGGAAGACTCAAGTATCACCCATGAAATATAATAAAATTCCCCTTGAGTTTATCCATGACATCCCTTAATTGGATCCATGTATTACTTGACATATATAATTCAAGTCCCAATGAGTCTGTCCATGGCATCTCCCATTTAGATCTGTATATCACTCATGATAGTATCATAATAACCATTGAGTCTATCCATGAAATTCTAAGGTGAATCCATGTATCACTCAAGGTATAAGGGTCAATATTCACATGAGTCCTTCCATGTAATTCTAAATTTAATCCATGTGTCACCCAATGATATTTATCATTTAATAAATTTAATTACATTCAAACATTTCATTCAACATTCCAAGGTCAAAACCAAGAGCATATAATATCAAACTCACCTCAAGGGGTGACTCAAGCATTGTATAACCTCATAAGGCTTGGACTTTCATTTAGTCACATGGGAATAATTCAAATAACAAGAACCTCATGCATAACAAACTAATACATGGATTTAACATCATTTAACTCATGTGGGAATATCATGATAACAAGCTTCCCATGCCTAATCAATTCATTTCTTAGAAAGGTCTCAACTTAACTCACATGGGCTAGTATTTAAAGGGCCATTCAATTACTTGCATAACCATATTCTATATAAAAAGTCTAATAATCCTATCCAACTATCATGCAGCTTAATTATCATATAACTCACATTTGAAAATCCGTAACTAGAGTAATTCAATCCAATTGCATCAAGTCAAGTCATAGCCTTTACTTTACTCACATGGGCAAGGCATTACAAAGAAAACATGCATAAACAAGTGCATACATGGGTCAAGGGGAAATTCATCCATCCCATACCCTTAATTAGTTCAATTACAATCTGACACTATTGAAATTTAATTCATAGGCCAATTCATATTTTGACATCCCATGACATGGGAAAAAAGGAATGCCTCATGGGTATCTAAGGCCAAAAGAAATAAAGGGTCATTCAAGGAAACTCACACATGGGGTGGTACTTATTCAAGGTATACAACCTATAATATGCATAAAAACACCTATTCAATTACCTAAATCATGATAGGAAATAACAGGGTTCAATTAAATTTAAGGTGACACCCCAAAAATGGGCATGCGACACCCCGACATATATAAACAACTTGACATTTAGTGAAAAGCACAAGACCACCTACCTTAGGCTTGTTCTTTATAGCTCATCCAATATCAATCTTTGATTCATACTGGTTTGGGAGAAATCAGAAGAATGGACAAAGAATGAGAAATTAGGGCATATGAGCCTAAATTCAAATAGCGTAGCTAATTCCCAGAAGAATCGAGAAAGGATAAAAAGTAATTAAGGGATTAACATTATGTATCCAAGGATATGAACCACATTTTAATCAGAGATTGGACAATGATTAGATCTAAAAATAAAGAATAGGCTCAAAGGGAGATTTTCCACGGTGAGGGGCTTTTGTCCATTTGAAACAAAACCTCATTTTAGGTTTTTAAAGAAATTTATTTTAAATTTAAAATATTAAAATTACAACACATAAGGGCTCACACAGTTTGAAAAACCGTGAAAAATTTACTGTAGCCTTGGGGCATAGCGAACGATTTATAAACCATGCACAAACCATGCTAAAACCCTCTATCAAAGTTTATTGAAAACTACAGACTTTTCACATGACTATGAAGCTCCTACCACATGGTTTACCCAAACCATGCATCCTGTAATCCCCCACTGTCCAACCTTTCATGGTTTAACCCAACCATTTTTCCCACCCCACATAGTTTTTACTAACTATGCGCCAGGATAAAAACACCACAAAAGCTAGTTTCGGGCTCCGAACAAGCCTTGAACACCTTCGAGCTCTCTATGACCCCAACAGTCATCAACCTCGGGCCATATTTAAGTAATTAAACTGAAAATTGATAGAAAATAAGAGATATATACCTAAAAGAAGAACCAGGTTCTTACATCTGCGGTATTTATTATATTTAATATATTTTTGGGTGTTTTTAATTAAAAATAGAGATTTTCAGGGGACAAAGGGTGGCGCACGGTTGTCACATAGTTAGTAGATTTTATGTGCCAGCCCTAGAAAACTGTGTAGCTTGGATAGTGACATTGTAATTCCCACATATTTAGATGCACGTTTTATGAAATCATATAGCTCAAATTGTGCAACCTCCATCTATTGAGACAGAGACACCCACATGGTTGGTGCACGGTTTGACAAACCATACAGCTAGCACGGTTTTTAAAAAACATGTTTTTATAATTTTACCCTCCCTAATTTTAACCCCCTAACCCCTCATTTCTTTCCCCATTTGACCCTTATATGCCCAGGTGCACCTCTCATCTTCTTCACTCTCCAATTGGCTCAAATATTGGGTGATTTTGACCTATAATCTTCAAGGAAACTCCCAGTAAGTGTCTTGTCTCTTCTCCTCTTGGGTTCTTCTTCCTTAATTATTGAGTTTCCTTATCTCTAGTGGTTTTGGTGGACAAAATAGGGTTAAATACAAATTTATTAACTTTGTTTTTGATGTTTTTTGTGTGTTCTTACTCCATAGTATCTTCACACCTCTTGGATTGAAGTTTACAACCATTTAGTGATGATTTAAAAGATAAAGGTAGTTGGTTTTATGTTATGATATTATTTGATGATTTAAATGTTGTTTCCTCTATTTCTAAATGTTTTCTAAATTGTGTGTGTATGAAAATGGGTGATTTCCAAGGTGTTGGTATGTGTAAGTATTTGAAATGGTTTATCCCCTATGGAAATGGTTGGAAATGGTATGCTTGGAATGTGATGAGTTGGTTTATAAAAAAGGGGGATTGGTGTGGTTTTAAAATTGAACAAATCACATGGGAATCCTGGGTACCTAGGTGGGAATACTATAACAAGTATTCTAGGCATGACCTGCTCTACCTAGTCAGATTATGTTACAACACTAAAAAAACTATGATGATGTGGTTGGTTGGTTCAAGCAAGACAACATACCTTCACGACCATGGTCAATCACTAAAAGTATGATGATCTTAGGTCCCCAATAACCCTTGATACTTAGGGATTTCCCGTGGTTCTTATGATTCTTTTTTACCTACGTTCAGTTATTCTTTCATCTTCTACTTTCCTTTCAAAGATAAATAATGTTTTAAAATTAAACTATTTTCTTTCTTTCTTCCAAAAATAGAATGTTTATTTGTCTTATAATGGATATTAATGGAACACTTTGTGGGATCCTACTAAGAAATTTATCTCACACCCTACATATACTTGATGGGTATATGTAGACCTTGTTTTTTTCAATTTAGGTAAAGGAAAGGCCTCTTTTGGTGGTGGAAGGTACTCTTGTTAGTGCCATCTCTTATGGCTAGTGTTGATTTTAGGTTTTGGGCATAGTGGAATAATATTTGATTGGTGTTAAATTATACTTTATTTTAATTTAGAGTTGCTCGAAACCCCTAGATATGATCTTTCACATTAAATTTATAATTAATTTATTTAGACCAAGAATAAATTATTACCTCATCTTAGGATCCTTTTCTTTTATTATGTTGTTAATATTCTAAAAACCCTTTCAGATTATCTTTGTTACACTGTATGGATTCAAGTGTATAATTCCTCTAGCGGTGATCCACATGTGCTCCTTTGATCTCCTAGAAACATCAATTGATTTACAGATGCTAGAACAATGAATCAAATATCTTTCATTTTTCATCTTGACCGCTTCATGATTTTTTCAGGCATGAAGAAGTTATTCTCATTCTTGAGGGGAAGACAAGAGGAATTCAAGAGAGATAAGTTTGTTGTGAAAAACAATTATCTATCCTCAATTTTAGATTAACTCTATACAATAGACATAACCATATATTTATAGGGCTAGGATGTAGGTTAAAATATTATTTAATTTCGTATCTGTCCTTAAATAAAATTATAATCTTTAATAAAATTCATACTATATAATATCAATAAGAATATTATTATTTTATGGAGTGCGCTAACTCACGCAATGGTAAATATTATTTTACTAGCTTATAAATTAATATTTATCACCAGACGTGATCTTGGTCCACTCGAACTCTTCAACATTTATTGAATACCAGAATAAATATTTTTTTTACTTAAATAAATATTTTATTCACAAACCAGTGAATAAATACTTGTTAAATATTCAATAAATAAAATAAATATTTTATCCATAATCTAGTGAATAAATATTCATGTAATTAAATAAATTATTTATTTAATGAATAAATAATTATTTATTATATTAAAAATATTAGCGATCAATAAAACTTGAATAAAATTATTCATCGGTCATGTGAATAATATTTATTTCAATAATTAAATTAAAATAGAATTTAATTGAGATCAATAGAAACACTTAGTGTGTGACCCTCTATGATTATTTCTTGTTGGAATTAGGAAAGTGCGCCTAAAGTACATGATTACAGTCTAGCAATGGGTTAATCCACCCAAGAGAAAGAACTTAATGTCACAACATCGACAACCACATATGAATGTTCACTGTGTAATATAATCTCTTTGTCTCAATATCTCATCAAAAAGGTTGTACATCCATGTCATCAACCTATATGTTTGATATGTATTTATTTTAATATCTGAAATAAACCTCATTACACTACAAAAATGTAATTTAATGAACCGTTATATTTCAATCAAAGGGATGATATATCAACTTCTATAAATATGGAAGGGACAAATACTTCCTTGACTTATCTATTAATAACACATCATTTATGATGCACCCAATGTACCATACTTCCCACCAACATATGGTGTGGAATTTTTTATTAGTAAATCCAAGTTCACAATTCATGACATGCATTAATGATATTCTTAAAGTATAAGGACCATTACACATGCTTGTAGATAGAAATATTTGATAACACCAAAACAGGTAAAATTATTACTGGCAGGTTTGTTATTATAATCTCATATCTTGGATATTACTAAGTATGAACTCCATGAGAAGAAGTCTCATACACTTATGATTACTCTCACCTGATAGTCTTTGTACTATGTTCCCTTACATACTGCATTTTTGATATTAAAACTAGTTTTAAGAATATCGTTATAGCATTTCAAGGTTCTCATCACAGTGAGGAATTGATATTCCCTTTTCAATATGATAGACACTCTAGGACATTATCACATCAATTTTATAGAAAATAAAAATCAATATGTGATAATATATTTAAATTAATATTCACATATTTGAATATACATGTAATATTAAGTACAAAATTAGTTGGTTCTAGGGTACCAACTCCAATAAACTCCCACTTACACTAGAGTCAACTGCTAATGACCAGTTAGTTATTACATGTAGAAACATGATTCTGATGAGTATGACTACAACTACTAGGCCTATCATGTTTCCATGGATAGGGTTGAAAAAATCCACATGTATTTATGGAAAATCTGTTTACTACAACAATACTATTTTGAGAAAATCCCTCAAGTAATGGTATAAATAAGTATCCAACTCTTGTTCTTATGTTCAAATCCTAAAATCCTGACTAAATCCACAGTTAAAGATTATCATAAAATGATAAATCTCTTTGTTTTAGTATAACCTAAAATTAGAACAGGCTGTTACTAAACTGCTTCTTAAACTGAATTAGAAGCCACAACGTACTCATATATTTTAGATATAGAAACCATTGGATGTAATAAATTTTTCTTGCATATTACTATAGCCTTATTAGTGATACTAATACGAGTGTTTAATTTCCTTGATCACTAGTATTCCCACTTCTCCAAACACTAGGAACTCATCTAGTTCTACTTTTCCAAGTACCATTAGATAGTTCTAACTGTAATTCTATGAAACTATGTTGGATCTATTTGATATTCACCTATTATGATTTATACATCAGTAATATCAAACATTAGTATATATCATGACACATGAGATGAATTAATATCACTTAAGCTTGTGAAATTATTTTAATCTCTATAATCCCTTCCTATGCCCATGTATATTCTACTAGAATGATTTTAATCCAAAAAAAATTCATTATTGAATTATTTCAAATTGTATTTTCAATAATTTGTTAATATATGCACTATGACTAGATTTATCAAACCCATGAATCTATTTAGTAGATCTTGTTCCCTATAACATGGTTGCTACTTTAAGTTATACTTGGAGAAATTTCATTCTTTGGTATTAAAAAACTAGTGAGACACAATAATTTTTTTCCATATGTTATCAACACATATATATTGAAAACTTAGAGTGCTCCCACTAACTAGTTAGAGACACCTGTCACTCATTTGTTTCCAAAAAAAATATTCTATGATCACTATGAATGATTTATTCATAAATGAATTTATATAATCTGCATATCTTATTGGAATTTATTGATGTCATCTACCCTTTTAGTTATTCCTTGTAGACATATATCATAGGGTCTCATTTTTGGTCACATCATATATGAATCTTCCACAAGGAATCATCTAAATGTGGTGGCCTTGGAAATCAATATCCCAATATTATGATCATAGAAATATGCTTTGATAAGTAGAATTAAAAAAGGATTTTAGTCATGATGAGTGGTGAATAAGTTTTTTCATAGACTTAACCTTTCAATAATCTATCATGATATATTAGTGTCGTATTGTACCATACATTCCCAATTTCTCTTTAATACTCACTAGTAGTATCAATTCCTAGAAACATCCAAAACACAAAATCCCTGAATCTTAATACATGGAGTCTATTACTTGAATTTATACATACTTTTCAACCTTATCATATTACCTTTTACCACTTCTTTGTAGGAATCTTTATTCTAAAAAAATAATGCATGTATCACCCACTACAATGAACATAAACCACCTCTTTGATTATATATACTTCTATGCAGTATGTGTCTCAATCCTTCTCCCACTAAGCTCAGTTCAGTTCAGTATTCCTATGCCAACTCATGTGCATCCAGAGCCTTAACCTATAGAAGTTAAGTCTGCTCCCACCATTTTCAAAGAGATAGACTTACATAATAGAAATTTAGTTGATCTTGACTAGGCATTAATATCCTTAGTGGCCATAGGATCATTAAATCAGATGTACCTTAGCATTTTTATATTTTTTTGTAACTAATGCTGACTTTTAATAAATGGTTTTCAACAAACAATTGTGGTAGTGTCCTAATAAATTCTTATCATATTGCAGTTTATATGATATCACTATTGGAAACTGACCCTATACCAATGGTTTGGAACCATTGGTATAACCCTTTGAACCATTGGCATAGGCTATACCAATGGTTCCTTAAACTGTTGGTATGTCTATTGTAGGTATAACCCTATACCAATAGTTCTCATAAAACATTGGTATAGGCTATCTGGAATTACCCTATACCAATAGTTATATGTGAAATATTGGTATATATGTATTCTAATAGTTCTACAACCATAGGTATAACATTATGTCCAGTAGAATTGTATACCAATGGTTTACAAAACCGTTGGTATAGCCTCCTCTCCCCACCAAGCACAACAATCTCTTCCGTCGACACTTCCAGAACCTATAAATAAAAAAACAAACCACAATGCACACTTAAAATAGATTTTCAAATTCTATCTATACAAGAACAAAGACTTGTAAATAATTTATACTTGGGTGAGCAAATATAATGCTTTACCCTTACATGAAACATGTTTAGAATTATGTTTAAAGACATAAAATTCAACTAACATATTGTGATATTAATCAGTTTATATTGGATCTATGTTTCATGTATTTTGAATACCATAATGCTATTACATTAATGAATGTTAGTATCCAAGCATGTCTACAATAATTCCTTACCTCTAGCTTGATATCAATACCAATCTTTCTCAGAGTAGGAAAACCCAGGGTAACTTCACGTGAGGATCCTCTCCGTATGAGGAGTTATTTGATATTTCTTCTAATTCATCTATTAATTTCTTGTGTTCTATTTTATAAAATATGTTTTCCAAAATTTGTTTTATTATATATATAAGTAAATGAGTATACATGTTTACACATACACCTGATTATTTGTTACTATGTCGAGGCTTGTTTGTGGTTCCCTATTGAGTATGTATGTTCTCACACCCTATATGAACACTCTAATAGAAATGAATCTCTTCTTATGATGCTTTTTAGGAACCTCATTAGGTGTGGAGTATTCATGGTTCTTCTAAATATGGGAATCTAAGGAGTCAAACCCTCATTGAGTCTAGGGATTGGGTGGAGTCTCTTGTAGTTCTTAACAGACATGTGGAGTTGATGCACATGAGATTCACATGGGCTATCTACTGTTGTCTTCATGGGGATTTCACATGTCGAACCTCCCCTTTTTTACCATAAGGAAACATCTGGTTTTTATTTTTTATGTATAGTGATTTTTTGGTATGTTCCACTCATTTTTATATTTTCTTGGGTTTTTGGGACTTGTTTGATTATAAACATGTGTAATCTAACTATTGAGTCATATTTTTCTATCCATTTATATGTATAGTGATAGCAGATGATAGTGTTTTGGCCCATAGGTCCCTCAAGTCCTATGGTCAAATGGAATTTTTAGTAGGTCATTTGTTTGCTTTCTTTTATATTCTAAGGGGTGAAATCAAATCCCATCTATTAGGTGTTATCTAATTAATTAATGTCACTATAACACCTATTTGATTTTGATTATGTTATCTTTTATCTATTTATGTTTTCTAGTTGAGCATATTTTCTACTCCTCGTTGTATTCTTACCTTTTTAAATATATTTTATACCTAATAATTCTTCCCTATTTCCTATTTAGTGTCTTAATTAATATTCTACTACGCAACATACCATTTCTAGACCCCTTATTATTTTTTTATTATGAAAGTTATTATTATTTGGGTACCTTTTCATTCTACTTTATTAGAAATGTATTGATATGATGTTTATACAAATCTTCATCCTCTACATGTTTGTCATTATTTCAATGCTATACTTTTCTTCTATATAAGTAGTTATATAGGGGTTATAGGATTTTCAAAAGTAAGAAAAAAATTACTACTTATAACTTAAAAGGAGGGAGATGGTTTGACAACATTATGTTTTCAATGGGAGATGGTTTTGAAAGTGATGGGGTTTTTTAGAAAAGGGCCTCTCTTGTAGAGTGAAGTTAGAAAAACCATTTTTTTAAAATTTAATTGTGAAACAAGTTTATTCTGTAAACAATTGAGTTTTTAAAAATTGATTTGATTGATGATTTTAAAATAGAAATTTGATTTCTCTAAAAATATTTTAACCAGGAAGCTTTTTAATGAATTTGAAATTTAGTGGAAAGTCAGGTATAGAAGACCTTAAGTAACTTTTATAGTGGGGAGTAATATAAAAGTAAGGGCGGTTCAGTAGTAGTATTTAAGGATTTAAAGTATAGTGGAGTGTCTCTTAGGTAATATGATATATTGATATTAGTGAATTATTCTATTTTTTAGGGTCACACATCAGAATCATGGTGTTTATTTAGTATGATCGATAACATTTGATTACAAATTTATCATTTGGATACTAAATAGATTTTGGAATGAGAATATGATATAGTAGTGATAAACGTCATTTTGTGTTTGAGGAATGAATATAAAGCCAGATTTTCCTCACAGGAAACAATAATAGCTATTTAGATTTAAACTGTTTTGGTTTCATAATCTATTAGAGAACCTATTTTATAAACACCCATCACAACCACCAAGATGAACCTTATCATAGTGCCATTATCTAGTCATGAAAAAATGACAGACTCTCTACTATTAATGGAATGAGTCATGAACACAACCATCAGAAACTTGATCTAAAATCATCCCATAGATGAAACAACCACATTGGATATCCCAAACATAATGAGATGTAAGGTTCATTACCAATGAAGAAAACACAATATGAATTAGTTTTCTATGAAAAATCAATTAACCATGATTAACTACCAGGACACTAATACAACCAACTTACCCCAAATCACCAAACCATGATCATATCACCTATACATAACTCAAAACACATCTCAATCATACACTTGACTTCAAGTTCATATTTATAATTTTTATCCAAAACACAAAATATAATAGAATTATAATATCTTTTACTATTTCACTAATTCACATCCCAATAATTATTTATGATTCTAATACATAACTAATAAAACTAACACAAATCACCAATAACCCTCAAGGTATCATACCAAAATATGAATATAAAAATTTATGATTCTATGAACACCACTAATTAGTTTGAACTCCAGTTAAGGTTCTCCCAAAAATTAGAATATACTAGGGTATACCAATTCTTAACCAGCCTCCAGGTTTAAATTTATTAAAAACATTCACATATCATATAGTTTACAAAAAACCATTCTTTCTTTTAAAAGTCACATATTAAATTATTTCCAAAGAAATACCCCATTTATCACAACAATCCCATTATAATACATTGGTTAGAGGAAACATTCCCTAAATTAAAATTTAATACCCACTGTCCTTTAATAGACAAATTATAAAACATCATACAAGAAATTCTATTTAATTTTAAAATCAAAACTGAATTTCATTTTAAAATAACTCTACCATTCCATTTTTTAAAATAAACCATTTCCATTCAAAACCATTTTTTCAATTAAAACAATTTTATTGGTAAAATAATTTTCAATAGCCCCTATTCCATTTCAAAATTCAAAACCTAATTTATTATCTTTAAAAAAATCATGTTTTCTATGGTAGTAAATAGCATAAGATACCATCTTTAGGGTAATACAACCCAATTTAAAAATACCTCTCTAAATCTTACATCTATTTAAAATATACAATGGGGTTCTTTCTTGATTCTCCTATTCTCAATGGTTATAACAGCAGAGTTTCTTTAAATCTCTAAATCACAGTGGAGTTTGTAATATAGTTTTGATGTGGTTAGGTTTTGTGGTGTATCCTTTTTTATTTTGGTGGTTATTGATCATTGTTTATCCATACTTTTTTTATTATATTCCTTAAAGATTTAGTTGAGATAGAAAATTAAAAATTTCAATTTATTTTACTATCTAAATATTGGATTAATCTTGGTTTATCTTTCAATGTGTTAGTGGTTGGAATTATCCCAAAAATATAATAAACTATACATGGATAAATTAACGGGGAGTCTATGTTTGAGCATACTATACCTATTTTCATTTTTATTTCCATCATTTCTTTATTTTTTAAGTGTTTTGAGAATAACATGTTGTTGTGTTTTATTATTATTGATGTGTTTTATATTTTTACATTGTCTTGAGTATGTTTATAACTGGTTAATGATATAAAGAAGGAAATTGAAGAGGTAATTTTATATTTAAAATTTTTATCTCTAAATTTAATAAAAAGGTTAATTATTTAATATGGAATCATGTTTAATTGGATTGATGACTATTGTTTATAACTATAAAGTTCTTTATGATATATATTAATGATAGCTTGTTGTTGTCATGTATATATTTTTTTGTGATTAGAGGATGATTTTTTGTGTGTGTGTTATCTTCTTAGGTATGGAATGAATTAAATATAAAATTAATTGGTTGAATATGAAATAGGAATGGGATAAATTCAGTTAATGAAAATTGGTGGGTATTGGATTGTGGTAATTGAAAACGAAGTGGAAAGAAGAGGTTAATGGATGAATAAGAATAAATTAATGGTAATATGGTTGGCACTCCGATCTGGATAATGATGAATAAAATGGGAAGGTCATTATAATTTTTTAACTATTTTTTGAGGATATACATAGTTAGTATACATTGTAGTAATAACAACAATTAATGTATTGATGATTACTCTCTCTTCCCAGTTATATCTTTTGGAATAATACATGTTGTAATTGATCAAAGTATATATATATATATATATATATATATATATATATATTTGGGCTATAATGGATCAAGCTCTTTTGGTAAAATAATTTTTCACTAGTCCCCATTCCATTTCAAAATTCAAAACTTAATTTATTCTCTTTAAAACACGAGGTTTTTTCCATGGTAGGAAATAGTATAAAATACCATATTTAAAGGAACACAATAGAATTTACAAACACCTATCCAAATATTACTTCCATTTCAAATATATTTTAATTATTTTATTTTATTTACATTATAAATCATAAGGTTAAAAATTAGTTTCCTTTACTATAAAACACTAACATAATAATTATAATTTCTCACACTTAATAATACAAGTTTCATTTGGTAATGAATAAAATACAGAGTCTACCATGATTGAAACTAAATTTTCAAAAAAATCCAACTGTTAATCACTAAATAGATCATAATAATGTTCTCTCAAGTAGAATATTAATAAGGAAAATATCTTAAAAGCTCAATGCTATATTGAAATATGAAAGAAAGAAACATACTCAACAAATATTACTAATAGGAAACTGATATCATGATCTGTAAGATAATATTAAATAGAAACAAATAATTAATATAAATTTTAATAAAATACAAAATGATTATAAGGGCATGCTCAATAAACAATTGTCTATTTTCAAACCACTTCCACCAAAATAAACACATCATCATTCAAATTCTAAAAAATGTTACATATATCCAAGAAAAATCTAATAAAATTAAGGATAAGAATAATAAAAAATAGAATAAAAAAATTAATTACTATAATCCATGAGTATCAGTACTATCCCTTGTTCAATGAATTTGGAAGAATTCTATAATAAAAAACCTAGCTTAGTGTTTTATATACAGAAAAAATGAAAATGATTCTTGGAAGAATATATAACAGATCTGAAACTCACCAATTTTATGTTTAAGAAAAACCAAATGGAAATAAAAATAGATGATAGATCTCTATGTATGGGATGAAAATATAATCCACTTGTAGGGTTCTGGGTGAGAGTCAGAAGTAAGGAGGGGAGGCCATGCAACTGGATTTTTGTTAAACTCTATACCAGTGGTTTTTAAAACTATTGGTATAGAAATTATATACCAACAATTTTAAAAACCATTGGTATATCTTATAAAAAAACCACCCTATTCTAATAGTTTTAGAAAACTGTTGGTATAGACCTTACATATACTGGTTATACCAATAGTTATGGAAAAAAATTTGTAAGATATCATATTTCTCCATAAGGTATGTTTTTTTTACGTTTCATTTTAAGTCTTTTATTTTGATTAAATAAGTGTTTTCCCAAGTTTATGTGAATATTAGGGGGTGTTTCAGGGGTTTAGGACACAAAAAAGGGAAGAAAAAGTATTTTTTGGGTTGTTGCACAGTTTGCACATGGTTAGTGCTAACCGTGTGGATCAACCTAGGTAATCATGAAAAGGGCTGTTTTTGGATAGTATTATCCACATGGTTTGTGCATGGTTTGGAAAACCATGCAGGTAAACTGTGCGGCCCCGTAACTTTGAGAAATTTACAAAAATTCCATTATGGGATTTTTATGTTCCACTCAGGATTTTCCTCCTTCCTCCTTTGAACCCTAGTGACAAGATAAGCTTCCAATATCTTTTAATATGTGATTCTCCTTTGATCTTAGGCTGTTTGGAGTGCCTCTAGTTGCAAATTAAAGATCCGGGTAAGGCTAACCCCCTGCTTTATTTTCTTGATTAGGGTTTTTATCTTTATCTTCTATCTATCTGAAACTATAAAACCCTTCTTTTACAGTGAGATTTAGGGTAAATATTCAAAGGGGGTTTAGATTGGGATCTAAGGCCTTGATTACGGGTGCATTTACCAATGGATTTGAGGTAGGTGGTTTACAAGTTGTATCCCATAGTTTGTATTTAGATTTGTGTATATGGGGCTTTATTCTTACTCTCTTATTGATGTGTTCTTGGTTCCATTGGAATAATGTGATGTATTGAGTGTCTAGAAACCCAAATTAATTTTTCATGATCCCAATGAGATGCATGGTGGATGCTGTGACTAATTTTAGGTACACCCATGGGGTAAGTCGACCCTTCCAAATAAGATAACGGAAATTTAAGGTATGAATTTGACTCATGATGTTGTAAATACATAGAGAATGTGTCAATTGGGTTATGTGATGAGTTATAAGGGTTGTGGATAGTTGTGTATAATTTGGTTAAAGTCTAAGTGATTGTTTTATTGGAATGTAAATGGGATAAATGGGATTAATGAGAATATGCTTAGAGACTATGCTTGTGCTTGAATATGCTCAGTGAGATAGACATCGGAAATGGGAAATGAGGATAAATGGTTATGGTGTTTAAATGATGAATGTGTTAATGGATTTTGGCATAATTTTAATTTTCCTATTTATTTGATATTGTTGTGATATTGCCAATGATATTGGCTATACTTGGTTGTAGTGTGGTTGTTGTGGAAATGGATAAATAAGAATTTTCACATTGATCAGTAGAGTGGGGTATATACATGTGGTTTTATGCCCATAGGTTGAGTTTGACTGAGGTTCTAAGATCTACCCTCTAAATGCATAGGTTAGGGAAGGGGACAAAGTTCTATTCCCCTAACAGTTTCATTCCACCTGGATTGATATTTCGAGGTGAGGATAATGTGGTTATTATGATGCGATTCCTAGTGATATAGGACTTGATTATTCTCATATTCCTTGAGAATATTGAATATTCCTAATCCATTGAACATATGATAAAATAGTGAACTAAACTGTGAGATGCTTAAGTAGTGAACTTGGCTTAAATGGTAGCATAACTTAAAGGATCATAATCTAGAATAGAATATTGAAAATTTTCCCTTTACTTTACATTATTTATCACTTGAATTCACTATATATTTGACTAGATATTTTGTAGACACCGTTGGTGGTGGCCTACTGAGTTGTACTCATACCCTGCTTGGTCCACTCACTAGTGGAAATACGGTTTTTAATGTCATCGTAATAACGTCAGTTTTTTAAAAACCGACGCGAATAGTATGTGCGGGAAATTTTTGGCATCGGTTTTACAAAAAACTGACGCCAAAAACAAGTATCGATGATATTTCGTGTCGGTTTTCAAGAAACTGACGCCGAAATTTTTTTAAAAAATGTTTTAGCGTTGGTTTTGAAGAAAAATGATGCCGATAATAATAATAAACAAATTTACCGTGTCGATTTTGAGGAAAACCGACACCGAAACTAATTTAAAAAAAAATTTCAGTGTCGGTTTTTAGTAAAACCGACACGAAAAATAATTTTAAAAAAACATTTTGGCGTCGGTTTTCAGGAAAACCGATGCCAAAAATAAAAAAAAATAAAAAATTTGCGTCAGTTTTTTAGAAAACCGATGCCATAAGATTTATTTTCGGCGTCAGTTATTTTAAAAACCGACGCCGAAATGTTTTTTTTAAATTTTCGGCGTCGGTTTTCTCTAAAACCGATGCGAAAAGTCTTTTAAAATTATTCGGGGACCGAAACCCTCATTTTGTTCGATCGTCGAAAAAGAGTTCCATTGCGGCGCTTTGGACTCCCGACGACCTTCGAACGTGATTTGCGATCTTGGAAGTCCATTGTTGAAGGTTTTGTGCCGTTTGCATGATTTCAGGTATGCGTTCTTCCTATTTATCTCTTGTTTAATCTCCCATTGTTTATTTCTTCTTTAAGAACCCTATTTTGTGCGATTTTTATTATTGGTTCGGTTTTAGTTGTAGTTTATCATTATTTTTTGTTTGTATTATCATTTTTGGTATAGATTTGTTTGTATTATCATTGTTTGTTTATATTATCATTGGTTTGTATTATCATTTTTGTGCGATTTTCATTATTTTTTGTATTATCATTGTTGGTGTAGATTTTATTGTGTTTCTTCAAACACTATAGTGTTTGTTTGTATTATCATTGTTGGTTTGTATTATCATTGTTGGTATAGATTTCATCTCCCTATTTTTGTGTGATTTTTTGTATTAGTGTTTGTTTGTATTATCATTGTTGGTATAGTGGTAGTTTATCATTTTATAGTGTTTGTTTGTATTATCATTGTTGGTATAGATTTTATTAGTTTATTTTTGGTTTGTATTATCATTATTTTTGGTTTGTATTATCATTCTATCTAGAACTGCTACTATATTCACCGGCATATTAATCTCGATACATGTATTTGTTAGTACATAGGTATAGATCATACCACACAATCATCAATAATTTATACATATTTCCATATACTCCCACATTTCACTTATTACATCCTTTAAATTAATGTACTCTTCAATATTTTTGACACATGAAACATCGAAATATTGCAACTATGTAAAATGAACTAATAAATTTTAAAAGAATGATATTATAATTAAATCATAATATCAATATAACACACATGTATATAATATGAAAATAAACTGTTTACTCTATTTGGAAACGTGTTTCATATCTGATGTCTTTTATCTGATTATCAATAGTTTTTATTAAATATGTTTTTGTTTAAAATTTATTCGATATATATTTAAATATTTATATGTTTTAATATATTCATCAATTATATTGTGATATCAGGTATTAATGGATCGTAATTGGATTTATTTACAAAAAACCACTAGTGAATATGAAAAAGGAGTTTATAATTTTTTGGAATTTGCTAAATGAAATCTTCAAAATATTGATTTGATTTTCTGTCCATGTGTGAAGTGTGTAAATATGAGAAAGTTAAACTCCAGAGAAATCAAGGATCATCTCATTTGTTATGGTTTTAGCCTTAATTATACACGTTGGATTTTTCATGGTGAAAGAACTGAAAATTCAACATCCAATGTTGATGACGATATTCATAATGAGGCAGAGGATCGTATTGAAGAATTAATTCATGATTTAGGTGTTAAAACCATCGAAAAAACACCAATTGTTGAACGATTTTATGAAGATTCTGAGAAACCATTATTCCCAGGTTGCAGTAAATATATAGTGTTATCAACAGTTTTGAGATTAGTTAACTTAAAATCAAAAAATGTGTGGAGTGATAAAAGTTTCTCCAGTTTACTTGAGCTTTTAAAAGAGCTACTTACAGAAGGCAATGGGCTTCCAGATTCCAATTATGAGGCGAAGAAAATATTATGCCCAATGGGATTGGGGTATAAAAAGATACATGCTTGCCCCAATGATTGTGTACTGTATAGGAAAGAAAATGAACATTTATCAAGTTGTCCTACATGTGGGACATTATGCTATAAGATGGATGAGAAAGTCAACTTAGATTCATTCTCAGGTGATGTCATGTAACGTTATGAAAAATCAAATTTTTACTTTCCAATGATATCATCCAATATTTTTTGCATATAATTATGATAATTCAATTCTGATTTATTTTTAGGTACCAGAATCAAAACTCCAGCTAAAGCAATTTGGTACCTTCCAATAATTCCTCATTTGAATCGTCTATTTGCAAATTAAATTGATGCAAAAAGGTTAAGATGACATTCATATGAGCGCATCTCTGATGGTAACTTACGTCACCCTGCCGATTCACCACAGTGGAAGAAGTTCGATAAAAAATTTCATGATTTGGAAGTGAAATTAGAAATCTCAGAATGGGATTGTGTACTGATGGAATGAATCCATATCGGATCCTCAGTAGCCAACATAGTTCATGGCCTATTTTGTTGGTACTTTACAACTTGTCCCCACATCTATGTATGAAAAAAATATATGTTATGATGAGCTTGATGATTTCTGGACCAAAACAACTGAGAAATGATATTGATGTGTATCTTACACCATTGATTGAAGATTTGAAACTACTATGGGAGTAAGGTGTTAAAGTTTTCGATGCATACAAGATAGAGTATTTTCTTTTGCGTGCTATGATAATGTTCACTATAAATGACTTTCCTGCATATGGAAACTTATCTGGATATAGTGTTAAGGGGCATAAAGCATGTCCAATTTGTGAAGAACAAACTTTATATTATCAATTTTAGAATGGAATAAAGACAGTGTACATGGGACATCGAAGATTTTTGTGAATTGATCATCCTTATCATAGATTGAAAAAAGCATTTAACGGTTTACAATAATACAACCTCCCCCCTAGACCATTGTCAGCTGAATAATATTATGATAGAGTGAAAGATATTGATTCGACATTTGGAAAGAGAAAAAGTTTTGGTTTACAAATACATATCTGGAAGAAGCAGTCTATTTTTTTCAAACTACCTTATTGGAGATTTTTAGAGATAAAACATAACATTGATGTTATGCATGTTGAGAAAAACATATGTGATGGTTTGATTGGAACTTTTTTAGACATAAAAGGAAAGACAAAAGATGGATTACATGCTAGATTGGACTTGATATTATTGAGAATACGTTTGGAGTTAGCTCCTGCTGTGAAAGGAAACAGAACATATTTACCTCTGGCTTGTCACACATTAAGCAAGATTGAAAATTTGAATTTTTGTTAGTGTCTTCATGGTATTAAAGTACCCAGCGGTTTTTCTTCAAATGTGAATAATTTTGTGTCATTGAAGGATTGTAAATTAATAGGTATGAAATCACATGATTTCCATGTGTTGATGCAACAAATTCTACCATTAGCAGTGCGTGGTATATTACCGAAATATTTCAGAAAGACAATCATCAGGTTATGTAATTTCTTTAAATCCATTTGTAGCAAAGTCGTTGATCCAAATTTGTTAGATGTGTTGGAGAATGAAGTAACTCTTATTCTTTGTCAACTAGAAATGTATTTCCCACCCACATTTTTTGATATAATGGTTCGTCTATTGATTCATTTGGTGCGTGAGATAAGAATATGAGGGCCTGTTTATTTAAGATGGATGTATCCTTCTGAAATATATATGAAAATTTTGAAAGGATATGTTAAAAATCCTTATCAACCAGAGGCCTCTATTGTTCAAAAATATGTATCAGAAGAGGTGATTGAGTTCTGTACTGATTATTTGAATGAGGTGGAGCATATTGGTCTCCCTGTATCTCGACATATGATAGTTGATAGAGAAGGTAGAGGGGTTCGAGGCTTAAAGGTAAAGTTAATTCCACGTGATGAAGTGATGCAAGCACATTTATACATTTTGAACAACACAGATGAGGTTCAACCATATATATCCTCACATATTGCTGAATTAAAGTTAGGATATCAGAAAAGAAATTAAAAGTGGTTTATGATTGAGCATAAGAAGACATTTGTTTCATGGTTTAAAGAGAAAGTCACCCCAGATATATATGTATCAGAAACATTGAAGTGGTTAGCAGGGGGACCATCTCTTAATGTGATCACTTGGTCTGGTTTTGATATCAATGGCTACACATTTTACACAAAAAACCTGGATGACAAGAGTACCGTTAAAAATAGTGGTGTGATGGTATTCGCTGAAGTAGTGCATTTTTCGAGTGCCAAAGATAAAAACCCAATTTCTGCATCAACTTCATATTTTGGAGTTATTGAAGACATATGGGAAATTGATTATATTAAATTTCGATTCACTATTTTTAAGTGTAATTGGGTTGATAGTAATAGTGGCGTGAAACATGATGAATATGGGTTTAAACTGGTTGATTTGAAAAGATTTAATCACAATGAGGAACCATTTATCATGGCGACACATGAAAAACAAGTATTTTATGTCATTGATCCATCAAATGATCAGTGGTCAGTTGTTTTGAAAGGTAAAAGATATCATTTGGGTGATGAGGATGATTCTGATGATGCTAGTGATTTACATGAGCCTTATTCATCTATTACGCAATTTCCAGATGATTACAATGAATATAAGACAGACATAGTTCATGCAGTACGTACCGATCATGATGAAGGCATGTGAAAAAACACTAAATTAGTCTCCTAATTTTTCTGGTAAATATTTATATTTTGTGTCTATTTTTAAAACTTACAAATGCATACCTCTATTTTTACATATTTATTTTTGTCTTCTTTGTTTCTAATTATTCAGTTTTCTAATGATATGCAGGTACACAAAATTTCACTACACTTTCTAGTAGCAATGTCAGATACAAATAGAGAGGAGCAGTTACTGAGGTATATCTATTTTGACATATTATTAAATATTCAGTAATATACTTATTTAATGAAATAAAACTGTTAATTTACAAAATTTTTTTGCAGTACTACTAATGCGTCCTCGGCGGAGGAGAATTCTCCAGTTACTAATCAAAAATCAAGTTCTCAAGTTGGTAAACGTGGTATTACACGTTTACCAAAACTATCACTTGCTTGTGATGATAACAAAGTACACATCCATTTTGATGATAATAATAATGCAGTTGGCCCAAATGCAGTTCAGTTTGTCAGTTATATAGCAATGCAGAGCCATTACAAGATTAGTATTTTATATCCTGATTGGAAGTCAGTGGATAGGACGTCGAAGCAACAGCTTTGGGAGGCCGTGCAGACGGTAAAATATCTTTATTTATTTATTTTATCTCATTTTTTTAATATTATATAGTTTAAATGACATATTTAATTTATTCAATTACAAATGACATTCAATTTTGAGGAAACCAAAGAAATTAGGAAAAAACATCTCTCTTTAGCGGCGGTTCGATGGAGAGATTTTAAAACCAAACTAACAAAAGATTATGTTTTTGGAAAGAGAAGGTTTGAAAGACCATGTCTTAAGTATCCATATATAGATGAAGAAACATGGAAGTGATTTGTTGAAAGTCGTCAGGAAGAGAAATTTCAGGTATTGTAATTGTTTTATATTTTAAAATTTATGCTATATTTTCCTTATTACTTAGTAATTTATTTTTATGTAACAGGACTCCAGGAGATCTCATCAGGAGATCCAGTTGCAAAACGTATACCCTCATACTTTATCACATAGAGGGTACTCATATTTGGAGCAGAAAATGATTGAAGAAAAATTTGAAGCATTAAGAGCTCGATCAAGTAGTGGTTCAGAAGAGGTCCAGTATGGTCCTCCATCTCCTCCCACTCGCCATGAGAAATGGAAACGAGCAAGAAGAAAAAAAAAAGAACAATATCTTACAGAGGAATCTCATCAAGTGGTTGATAGAATTGTAAGTAAATATTATTTATTTGTTAACAATTTTTCTATTTTATAATTTATAAACACTAATATAACTTTTTTATTTTTCATTTCAGGATGAACTTCAGGAGAAAGATACACAAGGCTCTTTTATCCCCGAGGGTAGGATGGATATCCTAGACACTGCTTTGGGAAAGGCAGAACACCCCGGCTGTGTTAGAGGATATCAGGCGGGTGTTAGTATTCGGAAGGTTTTTGGTAAGAGTAAGCAATCAAGAGACCCAGAAATCGAATCCTTAAAAGAAGAGCTGCATGATATGAAACGGTCTATGGGTGATCAAATTCAAGCAGCAGTACAAAAGGATTTATTAGAACACTTGTCAAGACAATCACAGTCTGTGAAGCCTTCCGAGGTATATTATTTACTTGTCATCAATTTTTCTTTTTTATAAATTATAAACACTGATATAACTTTTTCATTTTTCAACATTCTCAGCCTACTCACCCGGACTGCCCTGCCTCATCTGCTTACCCACGCCCATCTGGGCAGCCTTCCGAGGTATATTATTTACTTATCATCAATTTTTCTATTTTATAAATTATAAACACTAATATAACTTTTTCATTTTTCAACATTCTCAGCCTACTCACCCGGACTACCCTGCCCCATCTGCTTACCCTGCCCCGTCTGCGCAACCTTTTGAGGTATATTGTTTTATTTAATTTTTAATCAATTTTTCTATGTTATAAATTTTAAACACTAATATACCCTTTTCATTTTTCTGCCTTCTTAGCCTGCTCAACCGGACTACCCTTCCCCACCTGCTAACTTTGAGCCTCCACCTCCTCCCTCGGATCAAGCCTTATATTGTGAGTTGTTTGTGGGAGATCCTCATGTACATATTGTTGCGTTAGGACAGGTGTATTTTTTGGGGGACTCGATACATCATCAGCCTATGCAGATGGGTCAGGTTAGAGTATCAGTACTTGTTATTATAGATCCTACTGCTCTACTACCATTTCCTACTATGGAGATCACCAGTGTTGGGGAATGTATGGGCCATTTTTTACTTTGGCCAACTGCCCTACTTCGTTATATTTCACATGAGGTATGCATTTTTTTAAATATTAATTACAAATGATTCCAAATTACTTATAATGTTTTCTGAAATTTAACTTATATAGGAATATCTGAAAGCAAAAGAAACTATACAAATGCAACAAAATGTTCAGGAACAGTTGGTTGTAGATACTTCTGATATTTCTTATGGGTTGAAAAGATTATCTGAGTCCTCTTCTTCCTTGAATTTTATCTATAAGTTTCGGATGACGCCCGATATATGTGGAAGAAATTATCAATTGAGAATACTAAAAGAAGATATCACTGATTTAGTTAATTTTGAAGAGATCGGGCTGAATGTGGTGCAGTTGTTTTCCATGTAAGTAAATTGACGTTTGAATTGCTATTTCTTTAATAAAAGATTGTTATGTCATTGACTAACTATATTTTCTTTTAAATTAGGTATCTACACAGGATTCTTTTACAAAATTAAACTACAAGAATTTACAGCTTTATAGATCCAGAGTACATTTCCTTGGAAGTCAAACATGTGAAGAATGAAGAAAGAGTTCAATATATATCTGAGAGATTATCACAAACATAGATTCAGTGCTGGTTTTTTCCATTTCTTGATAAGTAATAACATCAACATAATTTTGAACTAATGATCATTATAATATCATTAATTGTGAACTTTTTGTATTGTAGAAGGCATTGGATGTTAGGCATATTTTTCCCAAATGAATGCACCTTATATTGGTTTTTCTCTTTATTAGGAAAAGTGCGTAAACCATTTTCCAACTTATTAAACAGGTAAGTTGTTTTTTATTTTTATAAGTTTGTTATGTTTAATTTTCATTGTTTACACAAGTTTTATTAGTTATTATATAAAAAAATGAAGTTCATGGAAACATTTTACAAATGAAAACATGTTAGAAAAGAAACCAACGAAAATAAAATATGTGGACGTACAAGTAATTATTTTTTTATATTTTTGTTATATATTGGTTTTTATTATTAGTTAAATGTTTTATAACTGCAGTGTCATCGTCAAAATGGACATGTTGAATGTGGTTATTATATTCTACGATTCATGTACAAGATAATCACAACTGGGAAAACTAATGATTTTCATAAGGTTAGTTGTATTAATTTTTTTATATATTTTCTGCCACTTTTTTCTATTTATTAATTTCATATCATTCAATATTATTGTAGGCATTCAATGATTCACAGTCTTATTCCCAATCTGATATGATCCATATTCAATCTACTTTTGCAAACTTTTTATTAAGTCTGATTAAGATTTGAGGTATGTATATTGATTAAGATTTGAGGTATGTATATTCTAATATTTTAGGTACGTGTATTTTAATTCTACTTTACTTTTAGTTCTCTCAAGTGTCTCTGCAAAAATACTGTTTGATTGTTTTTGTATACTGTGTTTTTTTTCAGGGGTTTCGATTTTTTTGGATGTGAAATTGTAATTATTTTATAATTTTTTTTATTTATGGCGTCGGTTATTTTCAAAACCGACGCCAAAAGTTTTTTTGAAAAAAAAATGACTTATGGCGTCGGTTTTATCTAAAACCGACGCCGAAGAACAGATTTTCGGTGTCGGTTTTTTATAAAACCGATACCGAAAATCCAGTCGACTCAATTTTCAGCGTCGGTTTTATAAAAAACCGACGCCGAAAAGCATGTCTAAATGAAGTTTCGGCGTCGGTTTTCTATAAAACCGACGCCCAAACTCATAAGAAAATTATTTTTAGCGTCGGTTTTTGAAAAACCGACGCGAAAACCATATTTTTAATGTCGCCTTTAAAGATGTCAGTTTATAACTGACGTCAAAAATCAATAAAAACCGACTTTAATAAGTGTTTTTGCACTAGTGACTATTGGGAACCTGAGCGGATTTCATGGTTGCAGGTCAGTAAAGAGGCAAGGGCTTTGTACTAGAGAAGCGAGTTAGGTTCGATATGTGCATGGAGGAGGTCCATTACTTAGATCCATGATTGTTTTAGGGATTCCACTGTTTTCCTTTCTTTTTGGGTTGTTCACTTGGAACTATAGCATGACATGACATATTTACTATTGGATATGGTTTGTACTCAGTTGGGGGTTGGTTATTTATGCATGTTCATCATTTTGTTTATATTTCATCTGATATTGTTTATATTTTCTGCCGTGTCTTACTCTGAAAAAGATGGTATAGTCTCCCCACTTGACTCTTATACCCTCAACGTTGGTCGTAAACCTTTGGTGTATGGGGATACGTGCTAGAGGTCATGTGCCAACCTGGCTCGGGGCACCAGTTTAGTGGATCCTAGGTTGACGATGTTACAAAGTGGTATCATAGGAGTTATTTTCTCTTTCTTACTATTTGGGGATGGTAGATAGGAGATTAGGACAACATCAAGCCTTGGTAATGAGCTCATGCTTGGGAGTAACTAACCCATGTACGGTGGAATACCCAAGTCACCTAGGGAGGGAATTGTTGTTCTTATTGTGTGTTGTTACATTTGATGATATTTCAGCGTTGGGTGATGCACATATGGTGTGATGTGACAGTTTTGTGATATTTTTCCACTATTGGAAATTCCTCCTATACCAACGCCTATATCCCAATGGTTTAGAGAAACCATTGGGATAGGATTCATATACCAAAATTTTGTTGAAAACCATTATCATATGAAGTTTTAGAGTGTATTTTCCCAATGGTTTGAAGAACCGTTGGGATAGGCCTGGGTAGATGACAGTTTTCCCAATGGTTTTTTTGAAACTATTGGGATAACAGAGAGTGTAGATAGTTTTACCAATGGTTATTTGAAACCGTTGGGATAGTGGAGAGTGTACCTCCTTATTCCAATGGTTCATCGAAACTGTCGGGATAGGTTTGATAATATTTTCCAACAGTTTTTTAAAACTGTTGGGATAAAATGCCACAAATACATCTCCCAATTCTGATCATGATCCGCCCACATTGCGCCCTAAACGAGAGCTCCATTGTTCCAACGTCTAAACCCTTCTTCCCAAAAACTGATTCTTTGTTCTTACACATCAAATATGTAAGTTATAACTGAGTTTTATGTTCTACCTCCATTTATTCCATTTTTAATTCATATTTCTTTGAAGAAAAGGTTGTTTTTTATTTTGATTATCCCTAAACGATAGCTCCCATATTCTTTGTGAACCCTTATTCCCAAACTGCGATCCATCCTTGATTCAAGTAAGTGTTTGTTATTCCACCTCAAATAGATGATAACACTATGTAGTGTATTTCCCCTAACATAACACATGATTCCTCTAGTAGAATATCTATTCAAATGATGATTCCTCCACTTCAGAAATTTGTATCTATGGAATTTTATGCCTTTGCATAGAGTTCCTTTGAGCATCATTCCACTTCATAGAGTTCCTTTTAGGTGTTCTATTGAGACCCTTTTGATTAGAAGCATGGTTCAAGCCTTATATTTAGTGATGTCCTATTATATTGATCCAACATGGTAGTGAGTTATTAAATGCTAGGGAGACCTAATATGGGTCGCCATTTCATAATTTATTTTTGGAGGCAATGGATGGGGGGCTGTGTAGTGGGAGGGGTGGGGGGATGTGTAGTGGGAGGGGGTTGTCTATGGGGGGGGGGGGTTGTGTAGTGGGAGGGGGGATGTGGGGGTGGGGGGGGGGGGGGGGTGTAGTGAGAATTGGGGGGGGGGTGTGTAGTGGGAGAGGGGTTGGCTGTAGGGGGATGTGTAGTGGGGGGATGTATGGGGGCTGGGGATGTAGGGGGATGTAGGGGGTGGCTGTGCAGGGTGGGGGCTGCAAGGGGTGAGGGGGGCTATGCAGTGTGGGGGGTGGGGGCAGTAGGGGAGAGGCGGGGGAGGGGGCTGTAGGGTGGGAGGTGGGGTGTGCAGTGGGAGGGGGTGGCTGGGCAACATGGGGGCTGTGTAGTGGGAGGGTGGGGGATGTGCAGTGGGAGGAGGGATGTAGGGTGGTTGTGTAGTGGGAGAGGGGCTGTAGGGGGTGTGTAGTGAGAGTGGGGTGGGGGGGGGGTGTAGTGGGAGGGGGTTGGCTGTATATGGGTTGTGCAGTGGGGGGGGGGGGCTTTAGGGGGTGCCTTTAGGGGGGTGGTTGTGCAGGGTGGGGGGGCTGCAAGGGGTGAGGGGGGGGGGTGTAATGTGGGGGTTGAAAGGGGAGGTGGGGGAGGGGGACTGTAGGGGGGAGGCTGTAGGGGGGTTGGCTATAGGGGGGGGGGGTTGTAGGGGGGCTGTGTAGTGGAAGGGGGTTGGCTATGGGGGGGGGGGTGTAGGGTGGTGTGCAGTGGGAGTGGGGGGGGGGGGCTATGTAGTGGGAGGGGGTAAGCTGTAGGGGGGGTGTGCAGTGGGGGGGGATGTAGAGGGGGCTATGTAGGGTGGGGGCTACAGGGGGTGAGGGGGGCTGTGGGGGGTTGGGGGGTGGGGACTGCAGGGGGGAGGTGGTGGGGAGGGGGGTTGTGCAGTGGGAGGGGGGTTGTGTGGGGGGGGGGGGCTGTGCAGTGGGAGGGGTGGCTATGGGGGGGTGGGGGTTGTGTAGTGGGAGGTGGGGGGATGTAGTGGGGTGTGTAGTGGGATTGGGGGGTTGTACACTCCCATCCCTCAAATCTTTTAAATCCATGAAAAATACATGTGCCTTGCCATATCTCAAACATATAATAGCTCATCCTTATGCTATTTTGG